>CM061557.1:194507738-199507738 GCA_030864225.1 Capsicum baccatum var. pendulum
AGTGAAGTAGTTACTTCAAAATGGTTAAGAATAATTATTTGAAATATGAAGTAGTTATTTGAAAATGGTTAAGTATAGTGACTTGAAATGTGAATTAATTATTTGGAAATGGTTAAGTGTAGTGACTTGCAATCTGAATTAGTTATTTGAAAATGGTTAAGTGTAGTGACTTGAAATGTCTTCTAGTTATTTGAAAATAATTAAGTGTAGTGACTTGAAATGTGTGAAAGTGACTTGAAAATGGTTAAGTGTAGTCACTTCAAAATAGTTTAGTAACTTGAAATGTCAATTAGTTGTATTAAAATGGTTTGAGTGTAGTGACTTGAAATGTGTACTAGTTAATAAGTTATTTGAAAATTATTAAGTGTAGTAACTTGAAAATGATTAAGTGTAGTTACTTGAAATTGCGAACTTGTGACATCAAAATAGTTACGTGTAGTTACTTGAAATTGTAAACTTGTGATTTTAAAAAGGTTAAGTGTAGTCACTCAAAATGTGTACTAATAACTTTAAAATAATAAAGTATAGTCACATGAAAATGATTAAGTATATCGACTTGAAATTTGAATTAGTTAATTGAAAATAGTTAAGGGTAGTGATTTGAAATGTGTACTAGTGCCTTGAAAATGTTTTAAGTGTAGTGAATTGCAATGTGAGTTAGTTATTTGAAAATGGTTAAGTGTAGTTACTTTAAATGTGAATTAGTTACTTGAAAATGATTAAGTATAGTGAAATAAAATGTCAATTAGATATTTGAAAATGGTTTGAATGTAATGACTTGAAATTTGTACTAGTAACTTGAAAATAATTAAGTGTAGTCACATGAAATATGAACTAATGACTTGATTTTTATATTTTTTGATGTAAACTTGCATACAGATGACATCTGGTGGTGAAGCTGATCGGCCTCATCCTGATAAGAGTTTGAAGTCAATATCTAAGAAGAAATCTAGGATGCCTATAGACTCCAATGAAAAAACTTTAAGATTGTTTAAGTGTTTTGGTTGTTGTTGGATTAATTATTAAGTGTTTTGGATTTTGGATTTGATTGTTTAAGTGTTGTTGATTTGAATTTCTTAAATGTTTTGATAATGTAGTGCGTTGAATGGTTATTTTATAAATGTGTGTTGCATAAGGCTGTATATATTGAATTGCATTTTTATTTGGTAGGTGGGATGCAGAAATATTTCTGCATCCAAAAAAATGCAGAAAAGCGACGGACAAGGTCCCTTTTGTCCGTTGCTTTTCTAAAATTTTTTAAAATAAATTTTCATAAATGAGACGCTATCCGTCATTTTTTGTATTCATTATGAAGAACAAAAAGAAATGACCAACATCTCTCTTTCTAAATTAAAGATTTTATTTTTCTCAAAATAAGACGGACAATGTCATTTTTGTCGAGAAAACAATAATTTTTTCTTCAATAAAATTATGATGTCCGTTGCTTTTTTTCATCATGTGTTCATCATATGAAGAACAAAAAACAACGCACAACATCGCTTTTTCTAAAATAATTTAAAAAAAAAATTCAAAAAGCGATATTGTCCTTCGTAAAAGAATTGATGCAAGCCATCATTTTCAAAAAACAACGGGCCTTTTTGCGATGCAAGTGACAACATCATTTTTCCATCAATTTTGGCCAAAAAAGTGACACTGGCCATTGCTTATTGGCCTTTTTTTAATATATATGACTAGTACCCCTGATCCGTACTCCTGGCGAAATAGAATCCCAAGAGGATGGAACACTGGCCACCATACGAGTCCATGGTATGACTCGTACCCTGGCTCACAGCTCACTGTGAGCCACTCTTACTCAAATCTAACTTAAGTTACCAAGCCTAAGACTAAGTGAAGTAACCAAATAACCCGTATCCACCTCCACGACTTATACTACCCAAGTCGTATCTGATCCAGAAACTAAATCCAATCAACCAACCTACACTGGTCAGCATATGACTAACCCATAGCACTCGTATCCCTGTGTACGAGTCATTTCCCCTAGTCATATCCTGTCTAGAGACCATAAATCCATAAAATTTTACAAGGGAAAGGAACCCAGAGTGTTTCAAAAATATAGATAATCAATCCAAGTCATGGGACAAGTAATTTTTTCAATAACAACCAAAACTCCTTAACTCAAATTCAAAACCCATTGTTAAATCACATTAAAATGTATCAAATCAATGCCATAATATAAAAGTAAAGTTTGGGGAAGAGATACATGCCTTAAACACATAAGAATTCAGAGTTAGTTTGAAGCTTGGAGCTAGATGTTGAATTTTCTATGAAATGCTTGAGTTTTATTTGGTTTGAGTTTGAGAGTGAAAGAGACTAATTTGATCTTTGGAAACTTAAGGAAATAAGCTTATTTTATGTTCAAGGGTCATACACAAGTGAAAATACCCAAAAGCCCCTCACCCCAAGTGAGAAAATTAAAAACTACATAAAATTTAGGCCTTGGCATGGCAGGCCAATATTGCAAAAACTATACACTATGCTATGCTAATATCACAGAGGGTAGCATTCGTGACACGACAAAAACACCAAGGTTAACCTCCGTGGCATGTTGATATTGTGAACTCCTACTGCCTTAGGGTCCCAAAATATCCCAGAACCCTTTCCAAAAATTTTGAAATTCTCTTAGATTTCCCTTTTAGCAACCCTAAATAAAATTTTAGAAAAAATTGATATTACGAACACGATAAGATCAAAAATAAATTGATCAAAAATTTAAGAGTCTTACGATAACTTAAGGTTAAGATAGAAGATTGGATTTTTTATGGTTCATAATGGGTGTGCAGATATGTATCTTAGATATTAAATCCTAGATAATCCCTCAACTAATACACAAAATATTGGTGTGGCTGGTGACTTAGTAGGTAATGGTTAAATGTAGTTGAAAACCTAACTTGGTTTATGCGTGTATGTTAATATTTCTTTGTATACTTGTTACAACGCATGTTCAAGGAAAGCAAATTGTCAAATGGTATCCTAAGTTCTAATCACATATAATGAGGTCATGTTAAAGACATGTTTATTGTACAAGTAGGGTTATTTATATTGGAAACCTTGGGGGTTGCACCATACAATGAGGGGAAAATAAAGTCCGCGTAAGAAAGTAAAGACAAAAGATTTTTATGTGGAAACCTAGGAAGGTAAAAAACATGGCTTGACCTCACAATTACCAAGGAAATTCATTGTAATCAACCTCTTGATTACAGTCTAGATTGCAGTCTACCTCTAGGCTGCTTTCTCTAGTAATAAATCTACTACAAGCTAATCATGGTAAATCTTCCAAGGAGTCTCTTTACTGATTGACTATAATCAGCAAAAATCTTAGGTAACTCTACCTAATTAGCTCTTTAAATAATAAAAAACTTCTCTTATAACAGGAGTAGTTCTTTTACAAATCAACACTTAAGAATAGTTTTAATTTAAGCTTACATAACAGCTAAGAACTTGAGCAGTTTTGAACCTGGGTTTTTGCTGCCTTACTTCACTCTTTAGAATTGCAAAAAACCATTTGATGAAGAGTCACCTATTCAATTTTATAGTTGAGTTATGATGAGGGCTGAAAGATCATTGTATCATCTATCCAAGTTAATACAAAATAGCACCTACAAGTTTGTTACACAAGAGGATAGAATTGTGTAGATAATGCGTGCCAGTTGTACTGTACCTTGCATATCTAATTTTAGTTTATGTTTTGTCTTAGATACATTTTACAAATATGGAGAGAGAGAATATGGAATTTTCTAATAGAACAATAAGAACAACATGCACATTCATGATACTAACCTAAGAGATGGGACCAGGTCTCTTACTTCTTTGTGTAATTTCTCACATTTGTTCATACTTTATCTGTTTTATTCTAAGGATGATCCAATGGGTGTATACCTGAAAAGTCATGATACTGAGTTAGATGGACATCTACCTACTTTACCAAAGATACCTATCTCTAGATTATAGCCAATTTTGTGAACTATTGATTCACATAGTAGATTAGGTTATTTTGATCAGGCCTTACCTTAGACTATTCTTAACAAATTGTTCCTTGTGAAGTTCCTTAGTAAATATATCTACTCTCTGACCCTCAGTGTTACAGAACTTCATGCAGCTTTCCACTTTCCCAACATTGTCTTTTAGGAAATTTTGCCACACATCAATTTCCTTTGTCCTTTTATGTTGCATTGGATTATTGGCCATGTTTAGAGCACTTGTGTTGTAACACATTAGAGGAATGGTATCTAATACAATACCAAAGTCTTTCAATTATTGTTTGATCTATAGTTGTTGTGCACAACAAAAAGCTGCAACAATATATTCAGCCTCAACAGTAGATAAGGCAACTGAATTTTACTTCTTCGAACCCCGAGATATTAAGAATTAGCCAAGAAAATATACCATTCCTAAAGTGATTTTTATATCTACTAAATATCTAGGGTAGTTAGCGTCAACATAGCTCACTAACTCAAAATTGTCTCTGGATGGATAGTAAAGGACCAGGTCTCCTATGCCCTTCAGATAACTAAGAATTCTATTTGCATCTTTCTAATAGGACTCCTTTGAACATGATTGAAATCTAGCACACATTTATACATTGAAAATAATGTCAGGCCTACTTGCAGTTAGATATAGAAGGACCAAATAATACCTCAATACATTATTTTATTACTGAAAAATGCCAGGCCTGCTTGCAATTAGTTATAGCAAGGACCCAATAATCTCTCTATACATTATTTCATTCATAGAATGATCTAACTCATCATTGTCTATTTTTTATCTAGTTCCAATTAAGGTGTCAATTGGCTTGGCATCTCCCATGTTATATTTCTTTAGTAGCTCCTTTGATGTGCTTCTCCTGACAAATTAGAAGTTTGCTTAATCTGGAGACCTAAAAAGAAGCTCATTCCATTCATCATACTCATTTCAAATTCACCTCCCATTAGTTTAGCAAATTCTTCACATAGGGATTCAGAAGTTATTCTAAATATTATGCCATCAACATAAATCTAAATAATAAATAGACTCCAACCTCTGATCTTTAAGAATAAAGTATTGTCTACTTTTTCTCTTTTGAAGCCATTTTTTGAGATAAACTTTGAGAGTCTCCCATACTAGGACCTTGGTGCTTACTTCAACCCATAAAGATCTTTGTCCAGTTTAAGTACATGATGAGAAAAATTACATCTTCAAAACCTACAGGTTTTTTAACATATACTTCTTCTTTCAAATTTCCATTCAGGAGGTCCCTTTTGACATCCATCAAAAATAGTTTGAATCCTATGTATGCATTAAATTCAATAAGAATTTTGATTTTCTCTATTCTTGCTACAGAGGAAAAGGTCTCCCCATATTCAATCCCTTCTTTCTGGTTGTAACCTTGAAAAAAATACCTTGCCTTATTTATTTTAATAGTTCCATATTCATCTTGCTTCCATCTTTATATTACTTATTTCTGTACACCCATTTGGTCCCAAAATTATTTTGTCAACAAGCTTGGGACTAAAATCCAGACTTTGCTTCT
Organism: Capsicum baccatum var. pendulum; assembly: GCA_030864225.1. Lineage (NCBI taxonomy): Eukaryota > Viridiplantae > Streptophyta > Magnoliopsida > Solanales > Solanaceae > Capsicum > Capsicum baccatum. The sequence continues at coordinate 194,513,266 of CM061557.1, forward strand.
TTCAAATTAATGTAGATCTTCTTACATTGCATTGATCCAATCAACATTTTTTAGGGTCTATTTATATTCTTAGGCTTAATTTGTCATAAGAAGGTTGAGACTTCCATAGCATTCCTGGTTGTAGATCTTTTTTGGACTCCTTTTTTCAAGGGTGTAGTTAGGTTCTCAAGGGGGTGAGAGGACGTGTGTCTCCGGTTTTTCCTTTTGAGATTGATACCACTGGGTTCAGGTCCTTGTGAATTTCGACTGGCTTCCCTTGGTTTTTCTTATAGTGGAGTTAGACTTTGTGGCTGAGATCCTGGATCATCATTACTGTCATCACTCTCATCTGCTTCATTGATCCCCTGATCATCATCTTCAGTTACAACATCCCTTTGAATAGGAATGAGTTCTTCTTCTTTTAAGTTTTCACCATCTTTAGTGTTTATTTAAGTTCATATCTCATTAAAATCACATGAATAATTTCTTCAACACATAAAGTTCTTTTATTGAACAGTTTGTAGGCCTATCCAGTTGAAGAGTAGCCTACAAATACAGCTTAATCGCTCTTGGAATCAAATTTTTCCAATTCTCTTTTCCTATTCTTTAGCATAAAACATTTACATCCAAAAGGTCTAAAATAGTCTATCCTAGGCTTTATATTAAATACCAGGTCATATGGAGTTTTATTTAGAAGTGATATAATCAAACACCTATTAGTCACATAACAAGCAGTATTCACTACTTTAGCTCAGAATTTTTTGGATGACCACTATCAATTAACATAGTTCTCGCAATCTCTATGAGAGTTCTATTTTTCCTTTCAACAACTACATTTTATTTTAGAGTTCTGAGACCAAAAAAGTTAAGACTTATTCCATGATTAGTACTGAATTCATCAACTTAAAAATTCTCAAATTCAGTCCCATGATCTGACCTAAATTCAGCAATTTTGCAATTTAGCATCACTTGGACTATCTTGGCAGAAGCCACAAGAACCTAATTTGTTTCATCCTTAGTTCTTATAAATATTTTCCAGGTGAACCTGGAATAGTGATCTAAATGACAAACACATATTTCTTTCCTTCTCTACATTGGACTTTGATGGGTCAGCATAAATCCATGTGAATTATTTTAATGGGTCTGGAAGTACTTACTTGTTTCAATTAGAAGAAGGATCTAGTCTGTTTACCTCTAACACATTAATTACATAATTTGTTGTCTGGGAATTTATCTTTGGTAGGGCACGGATTAGGTCCCTTGTGATTAGCTTGTTTAAAAAGAAGGAACTCACATGTCCTAATCTTTTGTGCCATAAATTTGCATCTTCACTTTGTGCACTTAAACATGTTAATTCCCCATCAGCCACAGACTCCAGATCAGCTATGTATATGTTCTTGATCCTTTTGGCTTTGAGAGTAATTTTCAAGATTTCATGCTTAAAACAGTGCATCCATTAGGTGAGAATTTTACCCCATTTCCTTTGTCACAGATTTGAGATACACTTAGAGGACTGTACTTTAGCCCATTTACATAGTACACATCTTTTATTGTATGATAAGGTGATTTTCTAATTTTTACAATACCTTAGAAATAACCCTTTTTGATATTTCCAAAGGACTACCTCCCCCTTAAAGTGCCTTGAGAGTGAGAAAGTAATCAACCTTCCTAGACATGTGCCAAGAACAACCACTATCCATAAACTAGTTTTGGTTGTCATTTCCTTTTTCTATCACATTTTTCTGTCTTTAGTAGTGGCCACTAGAGAGCTACATGAACCTAAGATTATTCTCTTCTCACCATATTTCAGAATGAACCATGTCTTTCTCAAATTTATTTGAGGATTTATCCCATGCAACCAACACCTTTTTTATTATACTTCTAATTGCATCTTTCCTTCTTGAGTTTTTAGGATATTGATCATTTTTTTTGCTAAGCTAACCAACCCTTTTTATAAATTTAACAATCTTCATTGCCAGAAGTGCAACTTCAGTATATTGTTCACTTAGGTTAGATTCTAGAGACTTCAAGGTCAGTAATCTCTTTCTTCTTGCTTCTTTTCTTTCTATCCCTAGTTTAGCCATAGCAGTCATGATGATCAGAACACTCTAGGTACTAACCTTTTAGCATGAGCCTGCTCTAATTCAATTATTAGAAACCTTGGGAGTTGTACCACACTGTGAGTGACCAGGTCCATTGGAGTCAATCACAAGTAATAGAATAGAAAAGCAACTATGAGGTGCAAAATAAAAGGCAGTGTAGGAAAGTAAAGACACAAGATTTTTACGTGGAAACCTAGGAAGGGAAAACACATGGCTTTCCCTCACAAGCACCAAGAAAATCCACTATAGTAAATCTCCTGATTACAGTCTAGATTTTAGACTACCTCTAAGCTCTTTTAGCTAGTAGTAACTCTACTACAAGCTCATCTTGGTAACTCTACCAAGGAATCTCTCTACTGATTAATCTAATTAACAATAAGATTAGGTAACTCTACCTAAGCAGCTCTCTAAATAAGAAAACACTGCTCTTATAATATGAGTAGTTCTTTTACAAATTAGCTCTCAAGAACAGTTTCAATTTAGGCTCACATAACATCTAAGAACTTGAGCAGTTTTGGAATTGGGTTTTTGCTGCCTCACTTCGCTCTTTAGAACTGCAAAAAACCATTTGATAAAAAGGTGTCTCTTTCCATTTATAGCTAAATGATGATTAGGGCTGTAATATCATTGGACCAACTATCCAACTCAGTACAAAATAGCACCTACAAGTTTGTTACATAAGAGGACAAAACTGTACAGATAACACATGCCAGTTGCACTGTACCTTAAACGTCCAGGGACTTGGTCTCTTGTAGTTCAATTATTCATCATCAAAACTACATATAGAAATTTATCCGCATTGTGATTGTGATGTTGTGATATCTATGTTATTTGATAGATGAACCTGTCAAAGACATATTTATGGGATTATAAATAATAATTATAATTATTATTATTATTATTATTATTATTATTGTTGTTATTATGGGATAATCCAATAAAGGACATCCTCTCAGGATTTATTATTATTGTGAGATGAGCTAGTAATAGACATGTAATGACTTAATTTTTGGTGATTTTTATGAATTATTATTTCTATGTGATTTGACCATTTTACCCTCCTTGTGGTTACTTTGTGGTATTTCTGGGGTATGGGGATAATAGCGCGGTTTCTACTATATTTTTCTGTGATTTGTGTGATTTTGTATTTTTTTAGAGGTTAAAAAGGCTTTACAGATAACTTCAATCAATACTTATTATTCTATGGATTGCATGGAAAGACAGTCTGCGCCAGCATACCAAAATTATGATTTTAGGTTGGTAACATGGTTGGTATGATTTTATAGGTTTTATATCTCATTTCAACCCTCGGTTCAAAAAGTTTTGAAATTAGGTCTCGAGGGTCAATTTTATGAAAATGAAGTCTTTTTTAAAAATTAATATCGTCATTGAGTCCATAGCATTAAATTTGGTATGGTAGCATAGTTTGCTTGTATTTATAAAATTCTAGATGAATACTGAGGGGTCCACAGAGACTTGGAATTCTCTAAGTCTCCAGCTGATGCATAACACAGCTGGTGCATGGGCATAAGCGAGACTTGGGTCGCTTAAGTAGAGTCGGCTTAAGAGGCCATCCGATCTCTTAAGCGACCTCGCTTAACCAGTCGAGTGTCATTTAAAAGATATCAGCGAGAGTTTTTTAAGCAGTATTGGGTCAGCTTAAGCGATGCATGCAAATGGGGCGATTATCATAAAAGTGGAACTTGGCTGCTTAAGTTGCCCAGTGTCCACTTAAGTTAAACTTGGGTAATATATATGACCTATTCTCGATTACTTTTACTATTTTTGATCTCTAAGCTTTTTATTATAGATTTTTTGGGCGATTCTTTCTTTTTCAATCTTGGGTAAGCTCAAAATCACTATTTCAATTATGTTCTTTCATTTCTTATCATTTAAAGCTTGTTAAAACTAGATTTCACAAGTGAAATTTAAGGATTTTGGCCCGAAAGGACAAAATCTGTATTTCTTCAATTTAAACCTCAATTTTAATTTAGACTCACTTGGGTTTTCTTCTATGAGTTTCTTTAATCATGGGTAATATATTTTTCTACTAAAATTTTGGTTTAACCATTCTTTTTTGAAACCCATTTTGGGTGTCTATTTTGAACCCAACTCCAAAATAGGAAATATGGATATTGTTGGATTTTTTTTTATGTATAGACTCCATATTTTTATGTTTTAGTTGATCCTGTGGATGTTCGGGAGGGGAAGGCTTTATGATTGGAGCTTTTTAGATTGAGTTTTTGTCATCCAGGAAGGTTATAACTTAACTTTCTTAAGGCTGGGCTGGGTAATTAATAAAATATAAAAGCATGTTGTGGGTGTGGGAACATATGTCGCCCAAAAAGTAATCCAACCCAAACCGGGTTGGAGCCGAACACTAGGGGAAAACATTGAACAGTCTCTCAAACTTGACAAAATCCATGAGCTATGCGGAAAATTAAATGAGGGATTTTTAAATCCACAATAAGTAGTAACTGAACCTGAATGCTTGAGTTTGAAAATAGTAGAAGACAAATAGTAGGAGTGTGTTCCCCCTGGTTTCTCAATTCCGTAAACTTCTAGTGTTCAACTCAACTATTCTCTTTCTATGCATGCAAGGTTGGCAATCTATATATTACAACTGTCTTGTGAACATGATGATAAATCTCACCTTTACCTTGTGAGTTTCAGGGTGTCGCCTTATTGCTTGTTGTTTGTAACCTCAGTTCAACTTTCACCTTTTGGGTCTCAAGTTGATTAGATGAGATGACTAAATTATAAAATGGATGTGAATCTAAAATTACTATCTTAAACCCCTTTTCCTAATCTCAAACTCCCTTTTGAGGACATTTTTTACTACAGGCAATCCTCAAGCTTCTGGAGTAGTTCTTAGGTTAATTAATATGAAGAATATTAAGATACATGCAGTCACAATAAAGTAGATAAATCTCCCACTTTCTCTACTTAATTAATCCGCCAGGGTTCCCACAACCCTAGTCAAGGAAATTAGCCACTCATATTCATACAACAAGCCATAATAATAATCAACAAACAATACATATGATTAATTGCAAAAGAATAAGAGGAAGAAAATGTAAATTCTTCAATTAAATAAAACCCAAAATCTCAAGAACAAAATCACAATGAGTAAAGTATGTTAAAAGTAGTAAAAGTAATGTAAAAGTGCATGAACTAATAAAGGAATATCCCTAAGGTATTTATAGTATCTCAAAATAACCCAAAAATCCTAATTAAAATGGAATAAGAAAAGTATGTCGGTACATGATACGACTCATGTTGTCCACTCGTTAGGTATTCTTATGATTCGTACAATCCTTGTCTTAAGTACTCTAGTAACTGATCTTCCAAGGCTTTAGATTTTTATCATCCTTATAGTTCATCCTCATGAGTCGTAACCATAACTTAAAACTCATGGTCTTCACTCGTTACCACCTGTGAATTGTTTTTTCAATGATCTAGACACTGGTCTCTTCATGAGTTATCATTATGAGTCGTACTTAGGTCTTATATCTCTTTTTCTTATATGACTTCAACTCTGAATTTCAACTATAGTTTCTTCTTTCTCAATAACTGCTCGTCCTAACTCGTATCCACAATTTATGGTTCGTATTCTCTAACTCTTCTATGACTTCAACTATGGTTTCTGCTCTTTCAATGACCACTCCTCCTAACTCATATCCACAACTTACAGTTTGTATTCTCCAAATGTATCCAAACTTCACTTAGCTTCTCTACTTGACTTTTGTTACTATCCTACTTACGAGAAAATCCGTGAGTCATATGATGTGTTGACAAATTGTAAGATGACTAGTACGATGAATAGACTTCATCTTTTTCAGAACTTTTTATTCCAATTTTATTCCAAGGTATATCGTACCTATTTTTCCTACAATCAAGCAACAAACACCTTATATCCACCAAAATAACCTAAGTGCAAGCATAAATTCCTTATTTTTTGACATTGAATGTGTCATTTTTCCAAGATGCATCAACACCCTCAACTTAAAAAGATTGTGTGTCTCAGGCAAAATAGAAATCAAAAATCTAACACAACAACGATGCTTAAATAGGAAGATCCTAAGATACCTATGGCAGTTACTTTTCTGTTCAGCTTTCAACATTTTTCTTCCCCTTCCTAATTTGAACTTTACAATAACCCAATTATGTATATCGATTTGATACATAGAGTGACAAAAAGGGATTCAATGATGTCATTACATTAGTAACAAACAACTATGCATAGATAGGAATCATACTGACCGAACAGTCTAGCAACCTACAGCATAACCCTTGCACGCTCACAATTAAAGAAATCCCATTCACTTAGTTTAGATCAATAGTGTTTATTCAGGGACATTTCAAAAAATGCTCTTGCATACAAAAAAGTATCGATCGGTGTATATAAAATACCATAGTCTTGACTAATACTCTCTTCCTGAGTATTTGGACAGTTGGGATAGGATCACTATAGGACTTTATTAAGCTTGTAATGTAGGTGTGGGCTGGTATGGAATCTTTTTAGAATTTTTCAGTGATAAAACCTTCTTGAAACTACACTTTATTTGGGGTCCACGTATTTTCCAATATTTTCTTCATTTTATTTACGCCCTTGTTTGTCCTTTTTATTTTAAAGCATATTCATATTAGGCCAGGTGCGGGTTTTTTTGTCACTTTCTTTTTCTTTTATTATCTTTCTATTTTTACCGCACCAATCCTTCTTTATTTTTTCTACACGTCTTTCTTCATAATCATTTTTTCCTATGCATCCCCTATAATAGCCATCCTTAACTTAGGAGATTTGACTGAGTTGAGGTACAGAGTGTCCAAAGAGGACCAAGTCCAAAACAAGTTCATTGTAATTGAAACGGAAGGTGAAATTAGTGTAAACAACAAAAATGGGTCAATTAGGATCAACTTTTTGGATCAAGGGATTCATATATCATTTGGTAGGGTAATTTAGGCTTGAGGGGACTCAAAATAAAAATATAACATGATCATCTCCTAATAGACAATCCTAAACCCTAGGTAAGAGCAACTATGCATGTTCTGAATTTTTGATAAATCGAGAACTAGGTAATGCCTCACACATATCTCGTATAGGGTTACACTGCTAGTTACCACTTACCCAGTTATGCAATTGTTTTCCATAGTTGTTCTATCCCAAATTCTAATGCCATTGTTAGATTCATCGTCATCCCTCGCATACACACATCCAACAATCAGTAAAATTTTTAGAAGGGGTATCAATTTTCTCAAAATCACACAAGCTTAGCATCATTATTCAAAACCATGTCTACTGCCGCAAGTACAAATTTTCTTCCTATTTTCAGCATCCTAAAACACACAAAAATAACAACATAACACAAAAAAATAACAAAACATACCAGTTCACAAACTTTTCAAATTGTGGCCTGCGAATTTCGAAATGCGACAGGTGTAACCCATGGCAACCTTGGTATACCCCCACCTAAACTAAATATTATGCACTATCCCCAGTGCATATAATAATATAATACAGGTATCCAGGACATACTTGGGTGCTCAAGGTGTCAGCTCATGATGCATCATCATGTAAACCCTCAGATCGGGTCCCACCATCCTAAATAGTAGTTCGATCAGCTGTAGAAACTATCTCCATAGTAGTGGCATCAGTTATGGCTGGTGTACTAAATGGTATGTTGGTATTCAGGGGTACATCACTACCCCCCTCAGAATTTTCACTTGTCATTTTGAGCTACCGGCACCAGCTGTAATCTCTCGAACCCTTACCTATCGGTCCTTTTCACTCTACACACTATCTCTCTTCGCCTTTTTTAGATTTTCTTTATTGATACTTAGGATTTTGATATGTTTTCTCTCCCTACTCTCTTCTCCCATGGGTATACTCTAGGTGTTTTTTAACTTCTATCTCAGGCTTAATCTCTATTATTATAGGTGCCTAGGTAAATGGCATGTCATATAGCTCATTAACAAGTTTTTGTATGTCGACCACCTCAGCTTTCACCTCTGGAACTTCAGGGGTTTGGCCACTTCCCAATTGACATTTTATCCTTGCTCAAAAGCATCCAGTATACCCTGGATCCGTCTACTTTTTTCTTCAAGCGTATTCTCAACCCAGGGTTTCACGCCAATTTTTATCAGTTGTACCTTTGCTACAATAGTTCCCAACCTTCTAATAGAACTATTAAAACTAGACTAGAAAATAAGAACATAACCTGGTAGTGTAGATCTGGATGATGATGATTGTGGGTATACAATAGGTAGTCAGACTAGAGTACCGGCTGGGCCTACTGTATCAGAATGTTGTGGCTCAGACTGGCCATCCTTAATTGGGACATTATATACTCCCGCTGCTTCTGCACTCTATCTGCTTCTTCTACACTCTATCCCCTGCTTTGTAGTGCCTAAGCTAGCAATTTTGTACCTTGCATAGCCATCCTGGTAATGGGATTAGCTATATCCGGAATCAACCCCAAATTTGTTGTATTTTTAGGCTCACTGAACTGGTCAATCTTAGGGATTTTATGTACCCCTGCTACCAAGAAAATCTGGGTGATCATGCATGGGATACCAAAAGTAGCTTCAATCTGCCCACTGCTTAATCACGTATCTCTCGTCCTAAGATGTTGCCCACATCTATGTCATAACCTGTCATGAGTAATACTATCAATACCGCTTGAATCGACCTAAGCAAATTGTCCTAGTAGAGGGACATAATCAATTCTAATCCAATATCCACCATGCCTTTGCCTTAAAACTCAAAGCTTTTTTAGTGATTTTCTATAAGCTTACTCTTAGTCCATCTACCATCCAACTGATTTCTTCCCCATTCAAAGAAATCAAGCCTTCTATCCACCAAAAATACCTCATTTCATCTTCCGACCCCATTTGTTTCTTTGTAATTTTCTGTATTTCATCCATGTGGTACTCCATCTTGGCGGTGCTTACTAGTGGCTAGAAATCTGGTCCATTCAAGAACCTTAAAATAGTCAACGGAATGATGTTCACCCAAATTTCTCGAACAATCAAAGAGGAAACTGGATCACCACCCCTCCAAAAGTTTCCTTATGCGTATTATATTTTCATATCACCCATATATACAGTATAAAATTCCCACATTAGTGTAGGAATGAACTTTCCTGGTTCGGTAGTCATCCATTAGAACCCGTGCTACAAAAATCTGGCAACAAATACAAGCAATTCAGACATGCCTGTTGTGGTTAACCTTCTATCAAGATATATCCCCCTCTTTTGTTTCCAGTATAGGGTTTATTCTTATCCCATCTTTATAAGTTTCCTGCTTATCGAGGTTCCCCCACTATTCAACGGTGGGTACCGGAGCAGGTTCAATGGCTAACTAATTTTGGGGTGGGGGTAGGGGTTGCTGAACATTGATTACGGTTACATCCTACTCCCCTATACTTTATTATTTGTGTCTATTTTATATGAGTTTGACTCTGTTTCCCCTGTATCATCCTCAAATTTAATATTTTCATCATTCTTATCACCCTCAGAAGATAATGTAGAGTGTTGTGGGGAAGTGCATCGCTACTTCATTCTGATAGTCTTCTTAGGAGTTATGACCATATTTACAAGTGTTTTCATGCCCCTAGGTAGTGTCTCTCTGGGTTGAGCTTCTTTTCACTAGATATTCCATGAGGTCAACACTCAACTCACTTGTTTCCTCATTTATCAGATTGCGATCAAACTTGGGAGCCAATTATTCTTAGCATTATTCCTGTAAAGGTCACCTTTTGGAGCCATAAATACTGTGTGCATACACTTATTAGTGATTACTAAGAAAAGGAAATAAAAACAAAGAAATATTTTGTCAGTTTACATATTTTGTTCATGTGACGACTAGGGAGTATAAGTTGTATGCTCTCGTTACGACTCATGTAACTAAGTCGTAAGATAGATAGTAAGTAAATAAATATTTACTGGTTATATTATGATTCCTCCTAATGATTCATAAGGTTATCTAACAACTCATCACCAATACTCATAAGCTAACCAAAAACATATTCTTTTGTGAATGCTTCCCCAGTCTTTACGACTTCAAGTTATGAGTCATAGTAATTGTTTACGACTCACATAGACAAGTTGTATCCATATCAGAACCTATAACCCTCTAATCCTTTATGTTGCCAGTGGTTACGAGTCTCCTAAAAACTCGTTGCTTATAGGTAAAAGTCGTCAAGAGCCCCATACCCACTGCAACATAAAGGTTTATCTTTGAGTTGGTTCCAATACACAATACCACACTTTACATTTTTTATCCATTTCAATACAACCCTTTTATATTTCTTAAACTCACATTTATGATACAACATACAAACTCCTAAATCACATTTTGAAGTCAACTTGTAAGCAATAGGGTTCAATTCTTCATACACACACATTTAAATTTAAGAAATTGTAAAATCTCAAACCGTATTTGGATTCAATTTGAAATATAAATTTTTTATGTTGAAAAACTTACTTGGGTTGTTGAGATTTTAAATTTCTCAATTTCAACACTTTTCTACCCCTAAATGCTTGAGAAATACACGATGATTAGGAGGAACCACTTAACTGATATAGGTTTTGGAGTGATTTGGTGTTTTTTGATCTAAAAAATTGGCAATAATGGAAGGGGTTTGTTGATTGCAATATTGGGTACTCGATTTGGGTGCCCCTTTCTTATTTAAAAGGTAAATCTGGGTCAGACTGACCTGTGACCCTTGATCTAGTATGTTTGGTTATGAGTCATGCATACAAATCATAAGTAATACTTAAGGGTCTCTTACCTCCACAATAATGATAAGGAAATCTTACTTGGTTCTGGAGTTGATACGACTCAAAGTGATGAATCATAACCAGAGGTTAATACTCACTCTAAGAGTTATATGGAATCCAGAAACTTCATACCCAGATATGTTTCAGGTCCCAGGTCCTTACGACTCCTACTCATGAGTCATCATGTTAAGTTACGACTCATGAAGATTCCGTATGACCTGAATTCTAAAATTCTGGATCTTTTCTGCAATCTTTAATCCTGCACACTAAACACACATATTACCTTATTAATTATTAAGTACAAATCATGGGTTTCCTCCCACGCAATGTTTGATTTAACATTGTGGCATGATGTGGCTATGTTGATACTATATTTCACCAACTAGCCCTATGGGTTGCCTCTCATACAATGCCTGATTTAATATCATGATACGATGCAATTACCTTAGTTATTCAGACTTCACCTAGGTCTATCGCAAAAAAACATTTTAAGTTCCTTAGTGTTACCCATATAGTGCTTTACCCTTTGCCCATTCACTTTGAAAGGTTCTTCTCTTTTACGCTTCAATTCCATCTCACTATATAGAAACACTTTTGTTATAGTAAATGGACCATAAAATCTATACTATCCTTGAAACAAACAAAATCTTGAGTTATAACCAATACCTGGTCACCTTTATCAAATACCCTTTTCTCAATTTTTTGACCATAATGCAGCTTATCTTTTCTTTGTAAAGTGCAAAACTTTTGTAAGCCCGGAGTCAGAATTCATCCTATTTATTCATCATGTTCATACTTGACTTTGTTGTATCCTTCCATTCAAAATTCATCTTCTTCAATGCCTATTGTGCTTTGTGCTCAAGTTCAACAGGCAAGTGGCATGGTTTTCAAAACACCAAATGATAAGAAGAAGCATATATGGGCATCTTAAAAGTTGTGCAGTAAGCCCATAATAAATCATCTAGATTTCATAACTAATCAGTCCTATTGGCATTAATTGTATTTGCCAAAATAGACTTGATTTCTCTGTTGCATACCTCAACTTGTCCACTAGTCTGCAGATGATAAGATGTTTCCCCTTTATGATTTACTCCATACTTCTCAAGCAAACTATTACAAAAATGTGACCCGCCATTACTAATGATTGCACGTGGAATGCCAAATCGAGAAAAGATATATTTCTTCAAGAAGGCCATGACACTTCTACCTTCATTATTGGGGAGTGCAACTGCTTCCACCCAATTTGATACATAATCAACTACCATAAGAATTACTTCATACCAATGGAGCTCAAAAAAGGTCCCATAAAGTCCACACCACACACATCAAATAATTACAATTCTAAAATAGGGGTGATACAAAGTTCATAGCGCCTAGATATGTTACATTGACGTTGACATTATTCACAAGCTGAAGTAAAATCATGAGTGTATTTGTAAATTATTGGCTAGTAGTACCCACATTGCAATATCTTGTAGGTTCTATGTTTTTATTCATGGTGACCCCTAACTGATGAAGCATGACAAGCCTCAAGGATCCTCACCATCTCCACTTTAGAGATACATCTACGAATAACCCCATCTATACAGATTTAGAATAAGTAAGGCTCATCCCAGAAAAATTTCTTTACCTCATGCATAAATTCCTTTCTCTGTTGGAAGGAAAGATTTTCTGGGACTAGATCACTTGCTAGATACTTTTCATAATCAGCATACCATATAATCATATCTTAAGAAGCAGCCAATATCTGCCTGTCTAAAAAACTATCATCAATCTTGAGTCCATCTTCAACTTTTTGCATAGCTTCTTTCTCAAGTAAGACAAATGATTTGCACCTTGATTCTCAGTTCTTTTTCTATCCTTGACCTCAAAATCAAAGTCTTGCAGCAAGAGAACCCACCTAATCAGTCTAGGCTTTGCATATTTTTTTCACCATTAAGTACCTCGATGTTGCATAATCAGTGTGTACAACTACCTTTGTCCTAATCAAATAAGACCAAAATTTCTCAAAGACAAAACCATTACTAACAACTCTTGTTCAGTAACTGTGTAATTCTTTTAAGCATGGTTTAGTGCCTTGCTGGCATAGTAGATAGGCTGCAGGATCTTTTCTTTTTATTGGACTAGTACAGCACCTAAGGACACTCTATTTGAATCATACATAGTCTCAAATGGCAAGGACTAATCTGGGGAATGATGATAAGAGCCATCATCAACTTCTCTTTTAGACATTCAAAAGCCTTTAAGCATGTTTCATCAAAATCAAACTTCACCTCTTTATCAAGAAGACTATAGAGAGGATTGGCAATCTTTGAGAAATCCTTAATGAATCGCCTTACAGAACCCAATATATCCTAAAAATCTCTGAATGCCCTTCATAATAATTAGTGGAGGTAATTTCTAGATCACTTCAATCTTAGCTCTATCTACCTATATACCCCTCTTCAAAATCTTATGCCTAAGCACAATACGTTCTTTAACCATGAAATGGAACTTTTCCTAGTTAAGTACCAAGTTCCATTTCTTACATCTTCGACGAGCATTTGCCAAGTGAACCAAGCCGTTATTAAGAGAATCACCAACTACCAAAAAATTGTCCATGAATACTTCGATATTGTCTTCTTCCATGTCAGAGAAGATTGGCATCATACATCTTTGGAAAGTAGCTAGAGTATTACATAACTCGAATGGAATACGCCTAAATGCAAAAGTCCCATAAGTACAAGTGAAGGTTGTCTTACCTTGGTCTTTGGGCACAATAATGATTTGGTTGCAGCCCAAATACCTATATAGCAAACAATACTGCCCTCTTCCCAGAAGTCTGTCAAGCATATGGTCCATAAAGGGCATAGAGAAGTGGTCCTTCTAGGTCTATGCATTCAATTTCTTATAATCTATGCACACTCTCCATCCTGTGACTGGCCTCATTTAAACTAGCTTATTCTTCTCATAAGGCATAATAGTAATACTGTCTTTCTTCAGAATACATTATATTAAACTGAACAAATTGCTATCAGTAATGGGATAGACTACACCAATATCTAGCCACTTCATTATCTCTTTCTTTACCACCTCCTACATTAGAGGATTTAGTCAACATTAATATTCTATACTTGGAACACAATATGGTTCAAGTTTGATTTTATGAATGCAAAGACCAGGCGGGATACCCACTCTAGAATCTCTATAGCACTGATAATAAAGAATTCACTTTTGTCTACTTTAAGTTAGCTACTATGATTGTCAGAAAAATATGGTAGGCCCCCGAAAATGCATATCACAAATGAAGGGAAGGGTTTTCAACTCTAAGACGGCTGGTTCCTTAATAGACAGGCGAGCAGGTGGAGTAGTTCTATTTTTCAAATCTAAATCAAACTTCTTTGGTGCAAAAGTATGAGAATTGTTCCCATAGAGTGCATATACCATCTAATCATAGTCATCAATAGCATCACTCTCAAATTTCATAATCACTGCTGCTAAAGCACTAATACCTAGCCTTTCTTCAAAAGGAACAAACTCAGAACTATCATCCCAAATAGTCACTACATCGATATTCTAGACTGAGTCCATCTCCATATCACACACATCAATCACAGATATTACCCTTAACGTATTTGAATGCCTCATAGACTTGCATACATTAAATATAACCTGATCATCATTGAGTCTTATCATCAGATGTTTTAACTCCAGATCAATAAAATTCCTTCGTGTGGCTAAGAAGAATCTTTGTAAAATGATTGGAACTTAAAAGTTCACTTCATAGTCTAATATCACAAAATCAACAGGGAAGATAAAAAAAGCCACCTTCATCATTGTATCATATAGAATACCAACTAGGTTTTTCACCATTCGATCTATCATCACTGGTCTTATAGTGGTTGGTTTTGGAGCTCCCAATCTCAATTTCTTAAACATGGCTAGTGGAATGAGGTTGATACTAGCTCACAAATCACATAGTGCTTGAGTGAAGTTGAAACACCCAATGGTACAAGGAATGGGGAAAGCACTACGATCCTCTTTTTTCTCTATAAATGATCTAAAAGCAACAGTGTTGCAGTGATGAATACTGTCAGCTGACTTATAACTGACTGACCTCTTTTTGGTGATTAGATCCTTTATAAAGTATGCATAACCAAGTATTTGTTCTAATGCCTCTACAAGTGGAATGTTGATAGATAACTTCTTTAACATAGAAAAAAATTTCTAATACTAACCATCTTCTTTTTTATCTTTTAATCTCTTAGAAAGAGGAGAGAAAAGTCTTAGGATAGTCTTCAAAATAGTTTACTTGACCTTATCCTTTCCTTTGTTTTGTTCACTACTATTATACACATCAACGTGATCATCTTTATTTATTGAGTCGATCAAAATGGGTGCAGGTGGATCTAAGGTGGTTTTACCACTCTAAGTGGCAATGGCATGGCAATGTCTATTATTCTTTGGATTGACCACTGTATTACTAGGAAGAGTACCAGGTTGCCTTTGATTTAATATGGCCGACATCTAACCAAATTGATGCTCCAATTGTCTAATTACAATAGCATGTGACTTATCTTTCTAATTAAACCTTAAGAGGTCTGCCTTAATATTTGTAAGATAGCTCTCTTGACTTTCTTGGCCTTCGACTAATTTTGACAATATTTCCTCCATTCTAGACTTAGTATCCTAGCTACCTGATAACGCTCAATCTACAGCTCTCTTAGGAGTGTAAAGCAGTCGTTGTCAAATATATAACCCAACTGGGTTGGGTGTCTATCCCACAGGGAATAGCTTGGTCAACAAGTAAGTGAAGATTACTAGACTTTTAGTGCAAGTCTCGTAAAAAGGGGGGAGTCATGTCGTACAAGTAATGTAACCAAAATATAAAAGTAAGAACTGAAAATAGCAAAGTAAAAAAGAAAGAATGTTTAGTAGGTTGTAAAACAATGAGAATTGAGGAGTTGGGGTTATGTCCACCTTCTGAGTTATACGTCTCTATTGGCTATGAGTTGTGCGGAATTCAGACATGCATGTGCTTATAGAGAATTGTATTCGATGGTAAATCCAAGCATCTTTCGACCTAAACAAGGACTGTTTCACTTTTAACTCTTTCGAGCTTAAAGTGTATCTAATAGTACAAATTCTCCAAGAGGTTAATCCAGTTACGGCACTAACTTTTTAATAGGGGATGGGACCCTATTACCTTGACATTATCTCTTTTCCAGACATATAACTTTTCTTTCGAACAAGTTAATGCTATACTGGCGTATTCTAAGTGTTTGCAACCACAAAGAATTTGCATTAAGATGAAGAGAATAATGATATAAGCAACATATGTGTCACGAACTCACAAACTCATAGCAATAGATAGTATCTCATACGGCTTCCATAACACCAATAGAGAAGTTTAGTTACCCATGAGTGCGAAGTAAATCACAATAGGCATTGTTATTATACCACAATAAAGATTTCGTGTAGCAAAGTGTGGTAGGCGTTAGGAGTGAATTCCTTGCAAAGTAACGTTTCTCTTGTTGCAGAAATTAAGAATTGAATAGATGAATAGAAGAAGAATAAAAAGTAGAATTAATGTAAGAATCTGAATTGTAAGTTGTGGAAGTAGAATGTGTTGTAATTGATGGAAGAAGAATGAATAAAAATCTCTAGCAAGATAGGGTATTTATAATACCCATATCCTATTCCTACTAAGCTAATGAATTACTAACCCAATCCTACTAGGTTAATGTATCATTATCCTAATCCTAATAAGTTACTGCTAGTCCCCAAAGTCTTCAGAAATGTTGTTTTTGCCTGGGACAGGTTTTCCATGCATCACTTTTGGTCCTTGGCGTCCAAGCTTTGCTTTCCTCCTTTCGTGAAGCTTTCTTTGGTGTCAAGTTATCCATAAAATGCTGAATTCTGCATCATTTATACCTGAAAACTTGCTAATCATGCTCGTTAACTCACTTACAGGAAAAGGACTAAAAGTGCATGAAATATATAATTTGTTCTCAAAACTTGGCTAAAATATGGGCAAAATCTAGTGCTATAGGCGTGTAAATTCGCCTATCATCAACACCCCACACTTGAAGCTTTGTTCGTCCTCGAACAAAATATCATGTCCGTCTAAACATCAACTTAGGGTTTCACAGTATCAACACAAAATTTTCATCAAGACAAGCACAATAATTATCAACAAAGAGTAGTTTTCCGATCATTAGTAGAAACAATTTAACCTCTAGCATAGACTCGTGATGGTGGTCAACTCATATTCAAAAGTTAAGGCACAAAGAATCACACACAACTACCCAAAACTCATCAACCATGTGTGTCTCACAATATATTACCCATAATCACTCATAAGTATAGCATATTTTTCAAACATGGGTATAAAAGTATCCTTGCTCTCGCTCTCATAAAGAATTCATATGCTGCAACTGATGACCATAGGCTTGCCCTTAGTGTAATGCTCCACTAAATGTCAGAATGCTAAGCTTAGGATCAAATAGGTCTTTTGATGGTTGTAATGTAGGCTAAGGGACGGGTAGGACTATTTTGGCCATAAATAGTGACTATGTTCCTAAGCGCTTTAATACATCACATTGTATCATTAACACTTTTCTTTCAAACAACCTTTCTACTTTCTTTTATTTTACCACCCCTTTTCTCCTCTTTTGTTTTTCAATTTTGAACATAACTAACTTTTCAGTTTTATTTTTTTCTTTCCTTTTTCTTTTCATAACATACCTCTTATGATAGCACTTTTTTTTCATAACAAATTCAAGCACCAATACATTCTAAAGCATCATAATCACCCATTTTCCTTTTATTTCGTCACATAACTTTACAATTTAAAGCACTTAGGAATTTAGATCAAATTATGGTCTTGAAAAAATGGATTAGGCTTACATATGAGGTTGTCAATGAAAATAGGCTAAAGGCTCAAAAGGGTTTAACTAGGATGATGTCCACGGGTAGGTAAAAAGAAGGTAAACAAGTATAGGTTGCCAAAGAAATGCCTAAATCAACTCCTAAACTTACACTCTTTATTTTTGCTTTACATACATACCAGGCAAGTTCTAGCATCAGCCACAAGCACAGAATATACTATTATCTCACACACACAAGGCACATGGTCGACTTTATTGGGAGTAGTATAGACTCTCGTCCCAATAGATGAAGGAATTGAACCACACAGTATCACATAGTGAGTCACAATTAGAGCCTAAACGTCTCAATAGTCATGATTTTAGCACAAACTCTTGTTATAATCTCATGCTGCCTATTAGAATAATTTCATGCAAATCTAAGTAAAAAAACAAATTTAACTACTAAAAATAAACGAAAAACTAAAGTAAACATAAATGCAAATGCGGATAGAGAAGTATATCATGCAAATACCACCACCCCACACTTACACGGGACACACTGCCCTCAGTGGAAAATAAATACGAAGAACCTGGTCAGTCGGACTCCTCCTCTATGTCGGGGGTCATACCCCCTTCGTCGGAATCATCATAGGAGTCGTCGTCATCAGAATTCTCCTCCACATCAGAGTCTGGCATTCGTCGATCATCATCGGTCGGCACATCGTCATCAAAAGGTTCCTCAAAGTATGTACCTACTCCATACATCTCCCTTGCATGCACATTCAGTGGATAGTCATGATCCAACTATTAGAGCTCTGCAGCAGTTGGAACACGACCTCCGCACATCATTGTAAACCAAGTCATGCCATAAAGATGGCGAAAGAAACTCTCATCCCAAGCATGTCTCTCTGCCATATTAAGGTTGACGCCATGTGTTGATTCAGCATCTTTGACCTTTGTAAGGTCAACCTTCTTTGGATTGTGTGGGAGTTTATGATCAGCTGGTTCCTCTTCGATGTCTTCCTTCCTTAAGATTGCAGTCAACAGATTGTCGAAGCTAAAATAGGACCGCTTGTGTAGCCTAGCTTTCCGCATTGTGGAGCGAATAATTGCCCCAAAGTTGATAGGGACATTTGTCATCAGTACATATACCAACCACACTCTTTCTCTTGTTATCTTGGTGTATTGCGTCCCTGGAATAAGGCAAGAGTTAACTATACGCAACCATATCCTTGCTTCCCTAGTGAAGTGAAAGTGGTCAATTACTTAGACTTCATCGGCATACGTTTTAGGTACTATAATCCAACCATAAAATCAGTGCAGTCATACTTCTTGCAATCTTTGCAATACTTTCGTGTTAGATATATCAAGACTACTACATAGGGATTGAATCAAGGTATAGTATCTATCAATAATCACAACCTCCTATGTCAGTAGGCAACTATAAGTCTTATTCCGATGAACAAGTCATTCCAACATGTAAGTATGCAAGTGACAAGATTATGCAATTTTAGTGACCATATCAATTCCGCAAAAGTATGATAATGCATCAAAATCAAATTCAAGTTGGGAACAAGTTAAGATCATCCTTACGTATTCATTAACTCACTTCATTGTATCACAACAATTCAAACACATTCACATCACCACTACTTCTTTCAAGATTCAACAATTCATAATAGACGTAGTAATGTAGTACTTACAGAATATAAATGAAGAACAAAGTAGTACTTACTTGATTGATGCCTTTGCATGATGTTCTTGTCAAGAAAAAGAGTAAAAGGAAAATTTTTTAGAGGATTTGGAGGCTATAGGCGGCGCATAAGCTAGGTTTCCGATGTGTTTTTGGTTCAATACTAAGTCTCATATTTATAGAAAAATGTTGGGTCAGGTTTTGACCCATTTAAAATCATATTTGGAGACAAGAAGTGACCATAGACGGCGCCTTTTTCTTTGCCTATGCTTGGCATAGGCGGCGCCTTTTGCAAAGCATTGTCTTAGCATAGGCGGCGCCTATGCCATGGCATTCCTAGGCATAGGCAGCGCCTTTCACTTTGCATATGAGATTCAGAGACAAAAGGCATTAGCATAGGCGGCGCCTATGCTATGGCATACTTGAGCATGGGCGGCGCCTATGCTATGGCACACTAGATTCCGAGACCTTAGGCCATAGTATAGGCCTTGCCTTGTTCGTGGCCTAGTTTTACCTAGTCCTATCCTTATTCGATGCCTATATTTTCATGAGCAATGCTCAATCCATAGCCTTTTGATTCTTCATTCCTAAATTACCACCTTTAACATGCAATACGACCAAATTGGAATTTAAAACCGATCTCCTTGTTTTATACCTATTGTACCTACATTTGCTCAAAACCAATGAAAACGATTAGTACGATGGGTTGCCTCCCATCAAGCGCCTTAGTTTTGGTCGTGGCACGACTCTTATTTTTGGATTTTTATTTATCAAAAGCAAAACACATAATAGAACGAAAGAATGAAAAACGATAAACGATGGGTTGCCTCCCATCTAGCGCTTGATTTATTGTCGCGGCACGACATGGTTACCTCGAGTACTTAGACTTCGTTGAGATAAGTGATGGCCATATAATTTATCGAATCAAGAGGACCGATATAGGGTTTTACTCGTTGGCCATTCACTTTAAAGACAACACCATTATTGTCTTCTAACTCAACTACTCCAGACGAGTAGACTTGGTTAACTTTGTATGGACCAGACCACTTTGATTTTAACCTACCTAGGAATAACTTTAGTCTGGAATTTAAGAGAAGTACCATATCATCCTTGTGAAAGTTTCGTCGAACAATCTGCTGATCATGATACTTTTTCATCCACTCCTTGTATAGGTCCGATCTTTCATAAGCATGAAGACGGAATTCATCCACCTCGTTCAGCTGCTCCAATCTCATATTCATTGCATCATCCCAATTCAAATTCAATCGCTTCAACGCCCATAATGACTTATGCTCAAGCTCAATGGGTAAGTAACAAGCCTTCCCATAAACTAGTTGGTATGGGGACATGCCAATGGGCGTTTTGAATGCAGTCCTGTACGCCCATAGTGCATCGTCCAACTTCCGAGACCAATCTTTCCCATTAGCATTTACCGTTTTAGCAAGGATTTTCTTGATCTCTAGATTTTAAACCTCTACCTGGCCGATAGTTTATTGGTGATAAGGTGTGGCTACCTTATGTTGCTTGACACCATATTTGGCCAACACGGATTTGAATAGCTTGTTGCAAAAGTGAGATCCTCCATCGCTTATAATAGTACGTGGTACTCCAAAGCGAGAGAAGATATTCTTCTTCAAGAATGCTACAACACGCTTTCCCTCTTTGTCGGCCAATGCTACTGCATCAACCCATTTCGAAACATAGTCTACAGCAACTAGGATGTACTTCATTCCAAACAAATTTATGAATGGACCCATGAAATCAATACCCCATACATCAAAGAGCTCTACTTCAAGAATTTTTGACATGGGCATCTCATGGTGTTTCGAACTAGCACCTTGTCTTTGGCATTGGTCGCATCTTCTAACAAAGTCGTAGGCATCTCTAAATATCGAAGGCCAATAGTATCCACTTTGCAATACCTTCTTCGTTGTTCGATTACCTGCGTGATGTCCCCTAACTTGGGAAGTGTGGCATGCTTCCAATATATTAGGCACCTCTACATGGGATATACATCATTGGATAACACCATCCGCGCATCGTCGAAACAAATATGGCTCATCCCAAAAGTAGTGTTTTACATTATGCATAAACTTCCTGTTTTGATGGTAAGATAAGTTTGCAGGTATCACATTACTCACCACAAAATTTGCAAAGTCGGCATACCATGGTAATCCTTCCATTATTGTTGCTAAGATCTCCTCGTCAGGGAATGCATCATCAATCTCGATTTTAGGCTGTGCCACATGCTCATTCTTGAGTCTAGATAGATGATCAGTCACTTGGTTCTCGCAACCTCTTCTATCTTTAACCTCGAAATCAAATTCTTGTAGCAGGAAAACCCATCAAATTTGTCTTGGTTTTGCATTCAAACAATCTTCATTCAAGTCAAACTTTGCATCTTTCTCCAAGAGTTTGCACAATGGACTAGCAATTTTGGAGAAGTCTTTGATGAACCGTCGATAGAAACCTACATGACCGAGGAAACTACGAACTCCCTTCACCGAAATTGGAGGCGCTAGCTTCTCAATAACTTCAATTTTTGCTCGATCAACCTCAATTCCTTTTTTGGAAATTTTATGCCCAAGAACGATACCTTCTTTAACCATGAAGTGGCATTTTTCCCAATTCAGCACTAGGTTGAATTCTACACATCTTTGCAACGCCATACTTAGGTTTACCAAGCATGCTTCAAACGTCTCGCCAACCACTGAAAAGTCATCCATGAACACCTCCAAAGTATCTTCAACCATATCAGAAAAAATGGACATCATACGACGTTAAAAGGTGGCTGGTGTATTACATAGCCCGAATGACATACGTTTGAAGGCAAACGTACCATATGGGCATGTGAACGTTGTCTTCTATTGGTCTTCGGGGGCAATACAAATCTGATTATAGCCTGAATAACCATCTAAGAAACAAAACCATCCTTTCCCCGCTAATCTATCTAGCATTTGGTCCATGAATGGCATTGGAAAGTGATCTTTGAGCATCCATGAATTCAGTTTTCGGTAGTCCATGCATACTCTCCATCCGGTGATGGGCCTAAGTGGAATAAGCTCATTCTTTTCATTCGTGACCACCGTCACGCCTCCTTTCTTAGGTACACATTGTACCGGGCTTACCCATGTACTATCAGAGATTGGATACACAACTCCTGTGTCTAACCACTTGATAATTTCTTTCTTCACCACTTCTTGCATGGGTGGATTAAGACACCTTTGATGCTCAATGGTGGGGGTGCAATTTTCTTCAAGCTGAATCTTGTGTGTACAGATCCCAGGTGGAATACCAATTATATCTGCGATGGTCCAACCAATGGCTCTTATATACTTTCATAGAATAGTAATGAGAGCTGCAACTTGTTGCTCACCCAAATCTGCTGCCACAATGACTGGAAGTGTGCTTCCGCTTGCTAAGAATGCATACTTTAAATGACTAGGCAGCTCCTTTAGTTCTAATGTGGGTGGCTCTTCAATAGATGGCTTAGCTGGTGGTGTGGGTCAATTTTTGAGATCGAGGTCCAGCTTCTTTGGAGCTTGGCGATATGTCCCTAATCCTGATAGAGCACAAATAGTTTCGTCACAATTTTTAGCATCCTTACTCTCTCCATTCATGTGCACAATCGCCAATGGGTCATCAATAATTTGCTCTTCTTCAAGTAATTCTTTCTCATCATCAAAGTAAATATCAGCCACAGAGAATACGTTTAGCTCTTTGGGTTGCTTCATTGATTTGCAGACATCAAAGCGAACTACTTCATCATTTATTCCGAACGAAAGCTCATTAGCTCTCAAATCAATGAGCACACTTCCTGTAGCAAGGAAAGGGCGCTCCAAGATTATGGGAACTTCTGAGTCTGCCTCACAATCCAAAATAACAAAGTCTGCCAGAAAGATGAATGAAAAAATCTTTACCAATACATCACATAGAATACCAACAGGTCATTTTACCGATCTATCCACCATTACGAGCCTCATATTGGTTGGAGTAGGATCACCCAACCCCAACTTTTTATAGATAGATAATGTCATCAAATTGATGCTGTCTCCTAAATCGCATAATGCCTTGGCAAAATTCAAAGATCCAACGGTGCAAGGAATAGTGAAAGCACCGGGGTCAGCCTTCTTCTGAACTAGTGATCAGGTAGCGATTGCACTGCAATGATGAACATTATCTTTCAACTCATAGCTTTCTGCCTGCTTCTTTGTCAAAAGATCCTTCATAAATTTCGCATACCCAGGCATTTGTTCAAGTGCCTCCACCAATGGAACATTAATGGTCAGCTGTTTTAACATAGTCATGAATTTGCTGAACTTTGTATCATCCGCCACCTTCTTTGGTCTTTGAGGAAAATGTGGTGGTGGGTATGGAATTATTCTCTCCATGGCTTTCTTCTCCTCTTGCTTCCGTTTTTCTGCCTTTTCAGGCTGCAACATACTTGGTGTGACGTTATGGACGTCGTGGGTGGCTTCTGTGGATTCTTCTCCTTTTGCGTTGTCATCAGTGTCCGCCTCTTCGTCAACCACTTGCTTAATTTTTTATGGAGTTTCCAGCACCTTACCACTTCGGGTAGTAATAGCCATGCATGACCCATTATTCCTTGGGTTTTGCACAGTGTCGCTAGGTAAAGTGCCAGCCTTTCTTTGATTGAGTGCTGCTGAAAGTTGGCTCAATTGCTACTCTATTTGCTTGATTGAAGTGGAATGATAATCTACTAATTGTTTCATAGAGGACAAATCATTTATTACCTCTGTTACTCCCACGCTCGTTGCTTCCACTCCTTTCAATAGTTTAGCTATCATGTCTTCCATACTTCTAGAGCTAGATGTGGTGGTGTCACGTCTTCCTGGGGGAACGTACAAACCACTCTTTTCATTCTTGTTCTTCCAACTACCTTGGTCCTTGTTTCCAGATTTATCATAATAGTTCCGACCTTGGTTTCCTTGGGTATTACCTCGGAAACGCCCCTGATTGTTCAAGTAGTTGGCCTCTTCTTCCAAATCAGATTCGTCTCTTTCTTTTGATGCAACAGCTTTAACTTTTTTGGTCTTCCCTGATAATAGATGCTTTGTAAGAAGATCCACTTGTGTCTTCATGTGCGCCATATCTTGATCACGTTCTTCTTCTCTTCTCCTTTGGTCTGTAGCCATGCCAATAGATAAAGTGGGGTTTGCTACCTCAGAATCCCTGGTATGCCAAGCTCTACTTTGCTTCGTCATCCTATCTAGAATATTGCTTACCTGACCAAAGGTGAGATCTATAAATGATCCTCCAGCCGCATTATCCACCACTGGTTTAGTTATTGAATTCAAGGCTCTATATAGTATCTCCATTAGGTGAACATTGGTCATATGATGGTTTGGGCATCTCGTTAGCTTTGTCTTGAACCTCTCCCATGTTTCATGAAGGACTTCAGTTGGAAGCTAACGGAAGTTGTTGATTTCATCTCTCAATTGTGCTCTTTTGGATGGCGGAAAGAATCTTTCTTGGAAAGCGTTTCTTAATTGCCTCCAATTTATAATAGAATCAGGAGTCAGCCCATTCAACTATAGAGTTGCCTCCCCAAACAGAGACAATGGAAATAGGCGTAATCGAATTGCGTTCTGACCAACACCAGGATAGTCAAACGACTTGCATGTAGAAATAAAGTTGATGAGATGTATATTCGAATCATCGCCTGCTAGTCCACCAAATAATCCCTTGAGTTGCAATAACTGAATCATGGTGTGTGTGATGTTGAACTTGGCTCCGGGTGCTAATGGTGGAGGAATAATGGCTCCTGTGGCTCTGGCTCCATCAAGATCATCATCATCGTCGTCGAAAGCTGGTTGCATAGCTCGGAGTTCAGGCCTAAACCTAGCTTGACGATCTCTTCTGTTGGCAGGTGTTGCGATCTCAGCGGCATGCCTAGGGTTTAGTAACTCGTCATCCCAAGGTCCTCATCGTCAGTACTTATCGCTCGCCCAGGGTTATCAATATTTTGTTGATGCACTTGAGCGGCGGCAAGAGCAGCTAGTCTCGCCTGTTCTTGTTGAGCAGCCATTCTTTTGATTTCGTGTTGTGCCTCCGTTTTGCCAATACGTTGTGGTTCAAGATTGATAGGTAATAACGGTTGACCAGAACTTCGAGTATGGGGCATGCACTGAATAAAAAACCTGTAGTAAACAAAAACAAAAACTAAAAGTAAAAGTACGATAATCTTTGACCAAAGGGTCTAGTAATTATCACGAACTTAATTGACACTCGTATTCCTCGGCAATGGCTCCAATTTTTGATAACGCTCAATCTACCGCTCTCATAGGAGTGTAAAGTAGTCGTTGTCAAATATATAACCCAACTGGGTTAGGTGTCGATCCCATAGGGAATAGCTTGGTCAACAAGTAAGCAAAGATTACTAGACTTTTAGTGCAAGTCTCGTAAAAAGGGGGAGTCTTGTCGTGCAAGTAATGTAACCAAAATATAAAAGTAAGAACTGAAAATAGCAAAGTAAAAAGAAAAAATATTTAGTAGGTAGTAAAACATTGAGAATTGAGGAGTTGGGGTTATGTCCACCTTCTGAGTTATACGTCTCTATTGGCTATGAGTTGTGCAGAATTCAGACATACATGTGCTTATAGAGAATTGTATTCGATGGTAAATCCAAGCATCTTTCGACCTAAACAAGGACTATTTCACTTTAACTCTTTCGAGCTTAAAGCGTATCTAATGGTACAAATTCTCCAAGAGGTTAATCCAGTTACGGCACTAACTTTTTAATAGGGGATGGGACCCTATTACCTTGACATTATCTCTTTTCCAGACATATAACTTTTCTTTCGAACAAGTTAATGCCATACTGGCGTATCCTAAGTGTTTGCAACCATAAAGAATTTGCATTAAGATGAAGAGAATAATGATATAAGCAATATACGTGTCACGAACTCACAAACTCATAGCAATAGATAGTATCTCATACGGCTTCCATAACCCCAATAGAGAAGTTTAGCTACCCATGAGTGTGAAGGAAATCACAATTGGCATTATTATTATACCACAATAAAGATTTCATGTAGCAAAGTGTGGTAGGCGTTAGGCGTGAATTCCTTGCAAAGTAATGTTTCTCTTGTTGCAGAAATTAAGAATTGAATAGATGAATAGAAGAAGAATAAAAAGTAGAATTAATGGAAGAATCCGAATTGTAAGTTGTGGAAGTAGAATGTGTTGTAATTGATGGAAGAAGAATGAATAAAAATCTCTAGCAAGATAGGGTATTTATAATACCCATATCCTATTCCTACTAAGATAATGAATTACTTAACCCAATCCTACTAGGTTAATGTATCATTATCCTAATCCTAATAAGTTACTGCTAGTCCCCAAAGTCTTCAGAAATGTTGTTTTTGCTTGCGACATGTTTTCCATGCATCACTTTTGGTCCTTGGCATCCAAGCTTTGCTTTCCTCCTTTCGTGAAGCTTTCTTTGGCGTCAAGTTATCCATAAAATGCTGAATTCTGCATCATTTATACCTGAAAACTTGCTAATCATGTTCTTTAGCTCACTTATAGGAAAAAGGACTAAAAGTGCATGAAATATATAATTTGTTCTCAAAACTTGGCTAAACTTTGGGCAAAATCTAGTGCTATAGGCGTCTAAATTCGCCTATCATCACTACCTGGTGGGACATATCTATCATTGTTCTCTTTGTAGTCATCTTTGTGTCTCTAGTCACTATCTTAATCTCTGCTCCTGTCTCTATATATATCATTGTAATAGTTTTGACCTTGATTCCCTTGCCCTTGGCCTTAGAAATTCGCCAAATGAAGATCAACATACTTCACTTCCTCTTCAGACTCAGTCTCATAAGTTCTAGAAGTAGAACTCTATGCCCCTACTACATTGACTTTCTCAACACTCATTGTTGTAAATTATTTTTTAAGAAGCCTAATATTTGTTCAAAGTTGCTCAACCTTTTGTTCTACCAAATCATGACCAGCCCCATAATCATTAGCTTCTCTAATAGAATATGTACCCGTACCATGCTCCACATCACTCGTATGCCAACCTCAATTGATTATTAAAATATCATCTAGTATCTCTTGTGCAGATTTCTATCAAAGATACATAAATGCACCTACCAAAATAGTAAGTACCATTACTCTAGGACTGACATTCAGTGATCTATAGATGATTTCCAACAAATTGGATCTTGTAATTATGTGATTAGGTACGGTGCTCAGCTTCTTCTTAAACCTAAACCATGCCTTATACATAGATTCGGTAGGTAGTTGTCTAAATTGTAGATTTCATATTTCAACTTTAAAATCATTGAAGGAGGGAATAACCTATTCAAACATTTTCTATGTAACTCAACCAAGAAATGATAGAACCTCTCAGAAGTCCTCGTAACCATAGGTGAACATTGGTCATATGATGGTTTGGGCATCTCGTTAGCTTTGTCTTGAACCTCTCCCATGTTTCATGAAGGACTTCAGTTGGAAGCTAACGGAAGCTGCTGATTTCATCTCTCAATTGTGCTCTTTTGGATGGCGGAAAGAATCTTTCTTGGAAAGCGTCTCTCAATTGCCTCCAATTTATAATAGAATCAGGAGTCAGCCCATTCAACCATAGAGTTGCCTCCCCAGACAGAGACAATGGAAATAGGCGTAATCGAATTGCGTTCTGACCAACACCAGGATAGTCAAACGACTTGCATGTAGAAATAAAGTTGATGAGATGTATATTTGAATCATCGCCTGCTAGTCCACCAAATAATCCCTTGAGTTGCAATAACTGAATCATGGTGCTTGTGATGTTGAACTTGTCTCCGAGTTCTAATGGTGGAGGAATAATGGCTCTTGTGGCTCTGGCTCCATCAAGATCATCATCATCGTCATCGAAAGCTGGTTGCATAGCTCGGCGTTTAGGCCTAAACCTAGCTTGACAATCTCTTCTGTTGGAAGGTGTTGCGATCTCAGCGGCATGCCTAGGGTTTAGTAACTCATCATCACCAAGGTCCTCGTCGTCAGTATTTATCGCTCGCCCAGGGTTATCAATATTTTGTTGATGCACTTGAGCGGCGGCAAGAGCAGCTAGTCTCACCTGTTCCTGTTGAGCAGCCATTCATTCGATTTCGTGTTGTGCCTCCGTTTTGCCAATACGTTGTGGTTCAGGATTGATAGGTAATAACGGTTGACCAGAACTTCGAGTATGGGGCATGCACTGAATAAAAAACCTGCAGTAAACAAAAACAAAAACTAAAAGTAAAAGTACGATAATCTTTGACCAAAGGGTCTAGTAATTATCACAAACTTAATTGACACTCGTATTCCTCGGCAACGGCGCCAATTTTTGATAACGCTCAATCTACAGCTCTCATAGGAGTGTAAAGCAATCGTTGTCAAATATATAACCCAACTGGGTTAGGTGTTGATCCCATAGGGAATAGCTTGGTCAACAAGTAAGCAAAGATTACTAGACTTTTAGTGCAAGTCTCGGAAAAAGAGGGAGTCTTGTCGTGCAAGTAATGTAACCAAAATATAAAAGTAAGAACTGAAAATAGCAAAGTAAAAAGAAAGAATAATTAATAGGTAGTAAAACATTGAGAATTGAGGAGTTGGGGTTATGTCCACCTTCTGAGTTATACGTATCTATTGGCTATGAGTTGTGCGGAATTCAGACATGCGTGTGCTTATAGAGAATTGTATTCGATGGTAAATCCAAGCATCTTTCGACCTAAACAAGGACTATTTCACTTTAACTCTTTCGAGCTTAAAGTGTATCTAATAGTACAAATTCTCCAAGAGGTTAATCCAGTTACAGCACTAACTTTTTAATAGGGGATGGGACCCTATTACCTTGACATTATCTCTTTTCTAGACATATAACTTTTCTTTCGAACAAGTTAATGCTATACTGGCGTATTCTAAGTGTTTGCAACCATAAAGAATTTGCATTAAGATGAAGAGAATAATGATATAAGCAACATATGTGTCACGAACTCACAAACTCATAGCAATAGATAGTATCTCATACGGCTTCCATAACACCAATAGAGAAGTTTAGTTACCCATGAGTGCGAAGTAAATCACAATAGGCATTGTTATTATACCACAATAAAGATTTCGTGTAGCAAAGTGTGGTAGGCGTTAGGAGTGAATTCCTTGCAAAGTAATGTTTCTCTTGTTGCAGAAATTAAGAATTGAATAGATGAATAGAAGAAGAATAAAAAGTAGAATTAATGGAAGAATCCGAATTGTAAGTTGTGGAAGTAGAATGTGTTGTAATTGATGGAAGAAGAATGAATAAAAATCTCTAGCAAGATAGGGTATTTATAATACCCATATCCTATTCCTACTAAGCTAATGAATTACTTAACCCAATCCTACTAGGTTAATGTATCATTATCCTAATCCTAATAAGTTACTGCTAGTCCCCAAAGTCTTCAGAAATGTTGTTTTTGCCTGCGACAGGTTTTCCATGCATCACTTTTGGTCCTTGGCATCCAAGCTTTGCTTTCCTCCTTTCGTGAAGCTTTCTTTGGCGTCAAGTTATCCATAAAATGCTGAATTCTGCATCATTTATACCTGAAAACTTGCTAATCATGTTCTTTATCTCACTTATAGGAAAAAGGACTAAAAGTGCATGAAATATATAATTTGTTCTC
Source organism: Capsicum baccatum var. pendulum (assembly GCA_030864225.1). Taxonomy (NCBI): domain Eukaryota; kingdom Viridiplantae; phylum Streptophyta; class Magnoliopsida; order Solanales; family Solanaceae; genus Capsicum; species Capsicum baccatum. The sequence continues at coordinate 194,543,318 of CM061557.1, forward strand.
AAAACTTGGCTAAACTTTGGGCAAAATCTAGTGTTATAGGTGTCTAAATTCGCCTATCATCACTACCTGGTGGGACATATCTATCATTGTTCTCTTTGTAGTCATCTTTGTGTCTCTAGTCACTATCTTAATCTCTGCTCCTGTCTCTATATATATCATTGTAATAGTTTTGACCTTGATTCCCTTGCCCTTGGCCTTAGAAATTCGCCAAATGAAGATCAACATACTTCACTTCCTCTTCAGACTCAGTCTCATAAGTTCTAGAAGTAGAACTCTATGCCCCTACTACATTGACTTTCTCAACACTCATTGTTGCAAATTATTTTTTAAGAAGCCTAATATTTGTTCAAAGTTGCTCAACCTTTTGTTCTACCAAATCATGACCAGCCCCATAATCATTAGCTTCTCTAATAGAATATGTACCCGTACCATGCTCCACATCACTCGTATACCAACCTCAATTGATTATTAAAATATCATCTAGTATCTCTTGTGCAGATTTCTATCAAAGATACATAAATGCACCTACCAAAATAGTATGTACCATTACTCTAGGACTGACATTCAGTGATCTATAGATGATTTCCAACAAATTGGATCTTGTAATTATGTGATTAGGTACGGTGCTCAGCTTCTTCTTAAACCTAAACCATGCCTTATACATGGATTCGGTAGGTAGTTGTCTAAATTGTAGATTTCATATTTCAACTTTAAGATCATTGAAGGAGGGAATAACCTATTCAAACATTTTCTATGTAACTCAACTAAGAAATGATAGAACCTCTCAGAAGTTCTCTTAACCATATGTGATGCCTCTCCAATATGCTAAAATAAGATCAACCACAACCTGAAAGCTTCCTGGTTCACTCCCAAAATAGTATACTAATTATATATCCCAGTAAAATTAGCAAGATGCATGTTTACATCATCTATTATTAATCCTAAAAAAAAACCTTCAAGTTTAGCAGTTGGATCATTGCACTAGTAATGTCAAATTTAACATTGGGGGTAAAGCAAGAGGAATGATGGCTCCTGTCTTAGTAGGTTCAACATATCCAATATCTTTGTCTTTATTATATGGCTATAGATGCTGATATGCAGGAACCATTGGAGTTCAGCCTCTTTGAACTCTATCTCGATGCTCAAGCACTTGTCTTGGTCTTGCTAGGTCTACTTGTTGCGCTAAATAAGCCTCCTCTACTACTTCTACTAATAAGTTTTCCGACTGTCTATCTGCAATATTTTATGGATCTCCTAAACCATGAGAATTGTTGAATTAGTATCAATAGGTTAAGAAGAGGGTATAATCTGAGGGTCTCGAACCCCAGCAAGAACACTATCACAAACTTGCTCTAACGTCATTTGCGATATTTAAGGAATTCTATTAGGCTCTAGAACAAAACAGAGTAAGGGATTGCCTCTTCTCCTTGTATTTTACATACACTGGTGTATGCCAAATCATGCATCAAAAATAAAACCCACAAACTTTACCAAATTCAATCAATAATTCATAATGTCTTCCCTGGCAATAGTGTAAAAACTTATTGTCTCCCAAAAACTAACCTCTAAAGAAGTATGGTGCGGTCGATGTCAAATATAGTAACCCCAACCAATTTGGGTCTAACCCCCAGGAAAAACATTAAACAATCTCTAAAACTTGACAAAATCCATGAGAAATGCGAAAAAGTAAACAGGGGGGTTTTGAAATCAATCGTAAGTAGTAACCGAACTTTCATGGTCGAGTTTATAAATAGTAGAAGATGAATACTAATACTTTTTTCTCACTATTTTCTCAACTCCGTCAACTTCTCATGTTCAACTCACTTATTCTCTTTCTCTGGATGCAATGTTGATAAGCTATATATTATCAACCATCTTGTGATAATAAATCTCACCCTTTACCTTGTGAGTTTTAGGGTGTTGCCTTATTGCTCTTTGTCAGTAACCTCATTTCAACTTTCACCTTTTGAGTCGGAAGTAGATTAGATAATATGTCCAAATTATAAGATGGACGTGAATCACAAATTACTGTCTGAATCTTGTATTCCTAATCTCAAACTCCCTTGTGAGGATGTTCTCAAATATAAGAAATCCTCAAGCTTCTATAGTAGTTCTAAAGTCAATTAATATGAAGAAGATTATGTTACAAGTAATCATGATAGAGTAGATAAATCTCCCACTTCCTCTACATAGTTAATCCATCAGGGTTCCCATAACCCTAGTCAAGGAAATTAGCTACTCATGTTTATGCAGCAATCCATAATAATCAATAAGGAATACATTTGATTAATTTTATAAGAATAAGAGGAAGAAAATTCGAAATCTTCAATTGAATAGAAGCCAAAATCTCAATGAGTAAAGTATGTTAAAAGTAGTAAAAGTAATATAAAAGTGTGTCACTGAATAAAGCAATAACCCTAATGTATTTATACTATCTCAAAATAACCTAGAAATCCTAACTAAAATAGAATAGGAAAAGTATGTCAGCATAAGGTACGACTCGCGTTGTCCACTTATATGGTCTTATTACGAGTTGTATAGTCCTTGTCGTAAGTACTCCAGCGACTGATCTTTTAGGGCTTTCGGTTTCTGTTATCCTTAAGATTCATTCCCAAGATTCATAATCATAACTTATGACTCATGGTCTTCACTCATTACCACCTGGGCATTGTTCTTTCAATGCTTAAGACACTCGTCTCTTCACTACTTATCATTACGAGTCATACTCAGGTCTTACGACTTGTTTTCTTCCATGACATTAACTCTAAATTTCAACTATAGTTTTTTCTCTCTCAACGACTGCTCCTCCTAAATCATATCCCTAAATTACGATTCAAATTCTCTATATAGACAAACTTCATTTAGCTTCTCTGTTTCACTTTTGTTACTGTGCTGCTTCTGATCAAACCTACCAGTCGTATGATGTGTTGAGACTTTAAAGATTTTTCTTCTAATTTTATTCCAAGGTGTTTCCTACCCATTTTTCCTGCTATCAAGCAACAAATACCTCATATCCACCAAATTAACCTAAGTGCGAGCATAAATTCCTTGTTTTTAGGCATCGAATATGCCGTGTTTCCATGACATGTCAGGAACTAATCAAAAAAATGGTTTTATTATTTTTTATACCTATGTGGGGGCCTATGTTGTTGCTATTTTGTGGTTTTGAGACATTATTCACTATGTGTGGCCATGTAGGGTCTTAGATGATGTTGTTGGCCTGATATTTATGTAATTAGTTGTTTTCTTCTTAGTGAAAATTGTGTAAGTTGGGATTTATATTGTATTAATGGCATATTAAGGTATATCTTACTCTATTGGTACATGGACTATGTTGTATCAAGGATGGTTGGCTTATGAAGTGGATGTTGCCTCACGTTCTTTCATAGTAGTTGGAATCAGAAATTCTCATTATGGTTGGTTGTGAATATTACATCCTCATATTATATACATTCATGAAACCTTCGTACCACTATGGAAATATTGGCTTTTCTAATAGAAAATATGGTATCTTTGCAAACCCTCTACCGATGTATCTGTCAGTGAGGAGTTTTAGATATAAGATTAGTATTGGTTATTAGATTGTATAAGAGTTGACGAACCCCCGATTGGTCCTACCTCAGGAGCACACCTCGATAGGTGTATACGAAGGTTGTGTGACAACCTCGTGCATCACATCATCATCATCATTGCATTTCATACCTTATGCACATTTTATATTGTATTTTTGCTCTTGATTTTATATCTATATATTTGTTCTTAATTCTTATACTTATATCTTGTATATGTTTACATTGTAGAACTATTATTGAAAATGATGTAGGCTATCATTTGGAAAAAATTTTATTCCAGGTGATATGCCCATAAGTTGTATTTATATACTTTATTTTCTACTTTTCTAACATGGCCTATGATACCTACTATGTACAAGTGGACCGTACTCATACCTATTGCACCCTTTCGATACAGATCCAGGTGCGAGCACATTACATGATAGCTTATTTCAAGCGGTGCATAGAGTATTTTGAAGGAGCGGTCGGTCTATGCTTCTAGAGTTGATCTACTACCTCTTTTTATCTGGCTTATGTCTTCTTTTTTAGTCAAAGGAAGATTATGTTCCTTTTCGACTATTAGTTGTATATTTGACTTTGAGATTTACTTAGTTGATTCTTACACTGTGAAACCAAATTTTAGGGGGATTATGGTAGCATAATTATGTATTTGTTTAGCTATTATTGGATATGTGGGGTTCAGCTTCAATATTTCAACCTTACCTTAGGTTGGGTGTTGTTTTACTTATTTCAAATCAGTTTGTGTGATAGGCTTAATTGTCAAGTCTTGTTGTGACAAGTGCCATCATGCCCTTAGTATTTGGGTTCTACCAAATTAGTATCAAAGCAACCTGGTTCATTGGTCTCATTAGTGTAAGAACAAAGTGTCTAGTAGAGTCTCACAGATTGGTATGTAGATGTCCATATCTATCTTTTAGAGGTTATAATAAATATTTAGGAAACTTCTTTTGTTTTGTCCGCTTTTGTCATGACCCGAACCATGGCCCAGACTTAATGGGCTTCCCAAGTCCAACCAGGACCGGGGACAGCACCCTTAACCCAACCCAACTGCCTATTACACCATCAAATGAGTTGAATTTTGAACATATAACAAGATAGCATTATTTTTCACATCAAGACTCTAGGATAGGATCACGATCATGACTGATCCAACAGAGTCTAACCGTACCAAACCCAATCATCCATACCATACCAAACCAAGGAGAATATCCAAACATAATATATTAATCAATCCTAAAATGTAATATAATGGAACAACCAACAATATCGTCTAATGATGTAAGCCGCAACACCAATGCCAATGCTAAGCCCGACACCAATACCGATCCCGCCTATACCAACCCGCAGAATTACCACAAACACTTTATCCAAAAGAATAAAAATATCCGGTTGGGACATGCCCCCAACTATGGCCAAAACCAATGTGCAAAATGAAAACAAAATGTCTAAGAATGTCCATATCATGAAATGGAGCCTTCCGAAAAGATGGAAGCTCACCACTTTAATCCAAATGTTGTCCCTGAGTCAATCACTATGTAGGAGGAGTCGAACGGCCAATTCCTGTATAGCGTGGGTATACAACCGCCAGTAGACTAGTTAATGAATGACCGCTAGCATGTATCTCAGGATAAGGATAAGGTAATTCCATTTAAACAACCAAGTAAAACCATCCATTATACATACAACCATACATATATATAAGTACTGGGAAAGGGAATCCATGTTTACTATGTATTTAAATCCATTACCTGGGTTGTGTAACCTTGTCATTTAACCACACCCATGGGCCGTATGGGTTCAGCTCCCCCTGCTGAAAAATCCCTAGTGCGTGTAGTTGCACGACAAGCAAAAATCCCATGGGATGACTAGTACATCCCTCCAATATAAAATGTGACACTCGCACATGGCCATCAAAGTCCCCACATATCGGAAAATTTGAGATTCCAGTTTGAAACTCCACCTTCCATGGCTCAGTTACACATCCCGCCATTAATGCCCAAATTGAAACCATATCCAAAAAATGAAATTACCATTTACTATCAAGGCCATTTATGAGTGGTATCATCGTACCAACCATACTTTCAAGATTTATCCATAGCCAAACCATTTAGGTTAAGGGGACTCTCAAGTGCCCTTTTCGATTACCATATTAACCTCTTGGGAGACTTCCATGTACTCCAATAGCAAAACCAATAAGTATTTAACCTTTGTAAAGCGTTTATAGTTTCACGCATAAGCTGAAAACAAGCAAGAGTTCCATTTAAAGAAGTTAATGCAATGAACATATCTTTATAAGCATTTTATCAAACACCTTTGGGGTATAATATAACCAAAACCAATTCGAAAGACAATTAAACCATTACCATGCAACCCAATAGCCCAAAACCACCATCAAACCATTTACAACAAAACCCCCCCTAATTATTAGTGGAAAACAATAACTCATGCACTATTAAAATCATGAAAACAACCATAAAATTCATGACGTTTTAGAAATAGTTAGTAGGGAAGAGACATATGCCTTAAACCGAGAAAGATGATGGATAAAATCACCAAAGTAAGCCCCAAAGAAATCCCCATGTTGAAACCCTAGCTCTCTTTCCCCAAAAGCTCTTGAGAGAATTGTTGAATGTTTAGAAATAATTTTCGATGTGCTATTGAATAGAATAATAGGGTAAATAACCTCCTAAGTGTATTATAAGTTATGGTTCATAATTAGTGTAAGTAGAGAAATGGCCAGAATACCCCCACTTAAATCCCTTAAAAACCCATCACGGAGATATGACTGACCTTCTTATGAGTCATACCCTTCCTTACGATTGGTTCCCACCAATCATACCCAGGCCTTAACCTTGGATCAGACATTGTCCAGTATATGAATAATCCAACCAAGTCATAACCTCAGCATAAGATTCATACCCATGATCTGTATCCCTGGCGGAATGAATTACCAAGAGGAGCAAACACTACCCACCATACGAGTCCCAGATATGACTCGTATCCAATCCATAAAACTCATACGCTTAAGTCATGACCATTGCATTGATCAAACCCATCCCACCAACTAACACTGGTCAGCTTAAGATAGGACCATCCCATTTGTACCCAGCATACAGCTCGTGCCCTGGAGTCATATTGGGTTCGGAGAATAGTTATCAAGGAAAAATTTCCAAGGCCAAAATCCAGGATGTAACATTCTACCCCACTAGGAATTTTCGTCCACGAAGGACGGACAAGATAGGGGTAACCACACACAAAGTCATTTGCATTATCAAACATCTCTTTAATAAAATTTGAAAAAAAAAGGATATTAATCTTTCCTATAATAAAGTCATAAAATAAAGATGTGTTCAAGAACACATACCTTCTGTACGACCAGAAGCAGAAATAAATGTGGATACTTGGACTTCATGTCCTCTTCTGCTTCCCACATAGCTTCTTCCACCTTATGGTTCCACCACAGAACCTTAATCGAAACCACATCCTTGGTCTGCAACCAACGAACTTGCCTATCCAATATCTTAATCGGGACCTCATCATAAGATAGAGAATCCGAGATATCCAACCCTTCCAAGGGAACAACCAAAGAAGGAACGCCAACACACTTTCTCAACATCGAGACATAAAAGACCGGATGAACCAAACCCAAATTTTCAGGCAACTCTAACTCATAAGCAACATTGCCCTCTATCCGCAAAATACCATAAGGACCACTAAACCAAGGACTAAGCTCCCCTTCTTGCCAAATCAGACTTTTAGGAACACCCTGTACCAAACCTCAAACTCCAAGTCTCTATGCCTGACATTCGAATAGGACTTTTGGCAACTCTGAGCAGCCTTAAGCCTATCTCGAATCACCCTCACCTTCTCCATATCTCAATAGACCAAATCAAGATAAAATATATCCGAACCATTCAATAGGAGATCTACATCTCCTACCATACAATGCCTTGAAAGGAGATCTACTAATACTAAAATGATAAATATTGCGTTAAGCAAACTCCACCAAAGGTATATGCTCAACCCAATGGCCACCATAATTAATTACGCATGCCCTAAGCACATCCTCCAATGTTTGAATAATTCTCTCTGCTTGCCCATCCTACTGTGGATGGAAAGCAGTACTCAGACTAAACTTAGTCCCCAATACCTTCTTGAAAGACCACCAAAAATGAGAGGTAAACTGCGTACCACGATCAGAAATAATCAAAACAGACACCCCATGCAGATTCATAATCTCTATAAGATACAACATCACATAATCCTCCGCTAAAAAGGTAGTGCTTACCAGTAAAAAATGATCAGACTTAGTTTTCCTATCCATGATGTCCCAAATCAAATCAAAATAATTTCGAGACCGTGGAAGATCGATAACGAAATCCATATTGATGATCTTCGAGATAACGAAATCCATATTGATGATCTCCCACTTTCTTCAGGAAACTCTATTTATTGATGCAACCCACCAGGCCTTATGTGCTTAACCATAACCTGTTGACATACCATGCATTTGCCATTAAGTCAACCACATCCCTCTTCATATCATTCCACCAATTATTTTCCTTGAGATCATGATACATCTTTTTCAAACCAGGATGGATAACATAGCATGACTCATGCGCCTCAGCCAAAATCTTTTGTCGTAATCCGTTGACATTCAAAACACACAACCTCTCTTGGTACCGTAAAGTACCATCACCACTAATCTCAAACACTGCCATATTTTTCATACCAATATCACTCTTGATTTTCTTCAAGACTGGATCTAACACTTGCTCTCTCCTTTATCTCTGCACCAAGAGATGATTAAACCACTTCTTAAACTATCACACCACCATCTTTAGAATCTAAGAGATGAACTCTAAGATTGGATAAATGGTGAATATCCTTCACCAATTCCCATTTGCCTTCCTCCACATGATCCAAACTCCCCATAGACAACTTGTTAAGAGCATCGGCAACCATGTTAACCTTACCTGGGTGGTAGTGATGAATCATATCATAATCTTTGAGAATCTCAACCATCTTCTTTGCCTGAGATTAACCTTCTTATATGAGAATATACACTAAGGGCTCTTATTATCAGAAAAGATATCCATGTGAACACTATACAGATAATACCACCATATTTTCAAAGAAAACATAATCGCCAAAAACTCTAAATCATGAGTAGGATAATTACTATTATACACCTTCAACGGCCTGGAAGCGTAAGCAATCACCTTCCTATGTTGTATCAAAACACAACCAAACTTTCCCCTAGATGCATTACAATAAACCACAAACTCATCATTGCCTTCTAACAAGGTGAAAATCAGAGCTGATGTCAACCTATCCTTCAATTTCTCAAAACTCACCTCACAAGAATCTAACTAAGAAAACTTAACCTTCTTCTAAGTTATCTTAGTCAAAGAAGAATCTATTGATAAGAATAAGATATAGTTATGGGCCTAGGACACCCCTTCACCGCAGCGACCTTTTAAGGATCAACCATTGTCCCCTTACTAGAAATAATGTGACCCAAGAAATTCATTGTATTTAGCCAAACCTCACACTTAGAGAACTTAGCAAATGACTATTTTTCCTTTAAGGTCTACAACACCACATGAAGGTGATTATCACGATCCACCTTACTTTTCGAATACACCAGAATGTCATTAATAAACACAAAGACAAAGAGATCCAAACACTACCTAAACACCTTGTTCATCAAATCCATAAACTTTGTCAGAGCATTTGTCAATCCAAATGACATCACTAAGAGCTCAAAATGCCCATATCAAGTATGAAAAGTTATATTAGGGATATATACCTCCCTAATCTTAAGCTGATGGTACCCAGACTGAAGATCTATCTTGGAAAAAAAACTTGGCACCCTGCAACTAATTAAACAGATAATCTATCATTAGGACAGGATACTTGTTCTTAACCACTACCTTGTTCAACTGCCTATAGTCAATGCACATCCAAAGGGAACCATCCTTCTTATGCATGAACAACACTGTTGCACCCCATATAGAAACACTAGGACGAATAAACCCCTTATTCAGAAGATCCTTAATTTGCTCCTTCAGTTCTCTTAACTCAGCTAGAGACATTCTATACAGAGGAATAGATATTCGATGAGTGTTTGAATGCAAATCAATACCAAACTCTATTTCTCTATCCAAAGGAACACCACCAGGTTCTACACTAAACTAGGCATTACCTGGGGTATCAAAACTCAGGTAGACTCTCTACCCGAGCACGTGAAGATCATCTAGAAAGATATCTAGAAACTTATTAATAACTGGAACTGACTGTAAAGAAAGACCTTTTGAGTTTTAATCTTTAACACAGACCAAGTAATAAAGACAACCCTTAGAGATTAACCTTCGATCTATAAAATAAGAAATAAATCTTCCCCTAGGAACTAAAGAACAACCTTCTTATTGTATTTCCAGCTTGCCCGGGAACCTAACGATGACCTAACGAGTCCAAACGTCTACCAAGGTCTACCTATCACAAATAGATCAAGCAAATAATATATTTCATAAGAGAAGAGCTATGACGTACTAGTGGCAAAATCAGGTGATGCGTTAGATTCCTGCTGGGACACCAAAGCATACAACTTGTTTTGACCAATGCTAGAACCAAGAGCAGTAACAAAAGAAGATACCACACCACCAGGTGTAGGAGAAGAAGATAAAGCCACTAGAATCTTATTCGCCCCTGTAGCAACCGTGTTAGCCAAATAATACTTGAGTCGATTGCCTACCTAACTGAACTTAAAGCACTTATCTCTACCTTCCTCATAGAATTCATGATGAGGAAGACCATAGAACAAAAAGGAAGGACATAAAGAAACAGACTAACCTTCCTTCACCTAAGATTGGGCAACCTAAGCTCGAGAATTATCACCACCTTTGTAATGCCTGTCGCTCAATGGTTGTGGGTAAAGAGGACTGCCAACAGAGAAGGAACCATAACTCCCCTACTTCTTATTCTGACACTTTCCACCATCTCTACCATCCTAAGACTGCACAACTCCCTGATCAGAAAATCTACCTCGCTTTCCCTGCTTATCCCTAAATTCTATCTGTTTTCTCTTCTCATCCTTAACCTGCTACATATAAGCATTCAACATAAAGATATCCATATCCCTAATGATAAAAGCAGTCTTGATCTCCAAAATTAGATCTCTATTAATCCTAAAAGAAAACTTTGTCATTCTAGACCTCATATCAACCACCAAATCAGGAGTATACCTTGACAACTGGTGAAACTTCAAGGCATATTCCCTTACAAATATACTTTCTTGCTTGAGGTTCACTAACTCTTCCGTATTAGGTTCCCTCAACTCTTGAGAAAAGAAACAATCCATGAATGTATTAGAAAAGGCCTCCCACAACTCTTTCTTTTCCATATCACCCTTATCTCTATCCCACTTCTCATACCACTAATAAGTAATATCTTTGAGTTAATAAGTTGCAAAGCTAATTCCCTCCATATCAAAAGCCTGCAGAACCTAAAATATATTTTTAGTTCATCTAAGAAGCCCTATGGGTATTCCTCTAACTATACTCCTATAAAAATAGGAGGACCCATATTCATAAAATGACCAACCCTTGTAGCCTTAGCAGATAAGAACTAGCCATACCTCACTCGGCCTGAGCAGCAACCATCCGATCATTAACATGGATTGACTAACAAAACTCTGCATTCATCACGTAACCCTAAAGGACTTGAGCAGCAGTAGGAGGAATAGAAGGAACTTTAAAACAATTAGGAATGGGGCCATAATATTAAAGATGTACCCCAGACATAGGAGGTACCCCTTTAGTATTATCCCCAGATAAGGAGGAAGGATTGTTTTGCATTCTAGATCTAAGAGGCATGATCAGAAAGATAAATAACAAAGGATTAAAAAGGATTCAAGGACTGAGAACTTTAAGAAAGTGAAACATTCCTAAATATCTTGCAACCTCTCTCTTATAAGTGTGGTGTGCCACATACTCCTAAAAGAGACTCTACTCGACATGGCTTTGTGGACTTCCTAGTTGACTATGAACCTAAAGCCTTGATACCAACTTGTCATGACCCAAACTAAGGCCTAGATGTAATAGGCATCCTAAATCTAAGCAGGACTGGGGACCGCCCTTTTTACCCAACCCAACCACCTACTACAACCTTAGTTAAGCTGAATATCAAATATATAACAAGATAGTATTATTGTTAATAGAAAGACTCTGGGATAGGATCACAGCCGTGACTAACCCAAATGAGTCTAACCATACCAAACACAACCATCCATACCATACCAAACCAAAGAGAATATTAAAACATAATATAACAATCAATCCCAAAATGTAATATGATGGAACAACCAATAATATCATCCAATAACATCAGCCCCAACAGCAATGTCAATGTTAAGATCGACACTACTATCGATCTTACCTATAGCAACCCCCAAAATGCCATAAAGCCTCTATCCAAAAAAATACAAATATCCAATTAGGACATACCCCAACCATGGAAAAAAACAATGTCCAAAATAAAATAAAATGTCTAAGAATGTCTATATCATTAAATAGGGCCTTCCAAAAAGATGGAAGCTCACTACTTTAATCCAAATTTTGTCCTCAAGTCAATCACTATGTAAGAGGAGTCAAACAGCCAGTTCTTATATAGTGTGGCTATACAGCCTCCAGTAGATAAGTTAGAGAATAACAGCTAAAATGTATCTCAGGATAAGGATAAAGTAATGAAATTTAAACAATCAAGTAAAACCATCCATTATGCATACAACCATAGATAAATATGTGTAAGGAAATGGAATTCATATTTACCATGTATTTAAAACCTTCACCTGAGAAATGTTACTTTATCATATAACCATACCCATGGGTCGTATGGGTTTAGTTCCCATATTAAAAGAGTCTCAATGCGTGTAGTCGCATGATCCAAATATATCCCATGGGATGACTAGTAAATTCCTCCAATATAAAATGTGACACTCACACATGACCATCAAAGACCCCTAATATCGTAAAATATGAGTTTCTAGTTTTGGCTCCCCCAGAACCTCCACCTTCGATGAATCAGTTATACATCCCTCCATTAATGCCCAACTTAAAACCATATCCAAATAAATCCATTACCATTTATTAACCAAATCCATTTATTAGTGGTATCATCATACCAACCATACTTGTAAGATTTATCCATAGCCAAACTATTTAGGTTAAGGGGACTCAAACGGCCTTTCCGTTTACCATATTAACCTCTTGGGAGACTTTCATGTACTCCACTAGAAAAAACAATAAGCCTTTAACCTTTATAAACCATTTATAGTTTCATGGATAGGATGAAAACAAGCAACAGTTCTATTTAAAAAAGTTAATGCAATGAACATATCTTCATAAGTATTTTATCAAATACCTTGGGGGTATAATAAAACCAAAACCAATTCCAAATATCATTAAACCATTACCATTCAATCCCACTACCCAAAACCACTATCAATGCATATAAATTCATAATTAAACCATAGGAAATCATAACTAAACCATTTACACCAACCCCCCCCCCCAATTATTAGTGGAAAACCATAACCTATGTAATATTGAAACCATAGAAACAACCATAAAATATAGGCCTGTTTAGAAATAGTAAGTAGGTAATAGAAACATTCCTTAAATCGAGAAAGACGGTGGAAGAAAATCACCAAACCAAGCCCCAAAACAATCCCTAAGTTGAAATCCTAGCTCTTTTTTCCCAAAAGCTTTTAAGAGAATTGTTGAATTTTTAGGAATAGTTTTTTATGTATTAATAAATAGAATAATAGGGTAAATAACCTCCTAAGTGTATTAGAAGTTTTGGGTCAAAATTAGGGTAAGTAGGAAAAGTTCAAGAATAGCCCCACTTAAGTCCCTTAAAAACCCATCACAGGGATACGACTAGCCTTCATACGAGTCATACCCTTCCTTATAATTGGTTCTCACCAGTAGTACCTAGACCTTAACCTTGGATTAGAAACTATCCAGTATACGACTCATCCAACCAAGTCATAACCTCAGTATCCGATCTATACCCATGATCCGTATCCTTGGAAAAATGAATTACCAAGAGGATCAAACGTTAACCACCATATCAGTCCTTGATACAAGTCATTAACACTCTGTATGACTCATACCTCTAAGTCATGACCATTCCAATGATCAAAACCATCCTACCAACTAACACTGATCAGCTTATGATAGGACTATACAACTCGTACCCCAATATACGGCTCATAACCTGGAGTCATATTGAGTCTATAGAATGTTTTTCAAGGAAAAATTTCTAAGGGAAAAAACTAAGATATAAGACTTTTTATTTAGGTTTTTCCATACCTTGTATTCTAAACTTAGTTTCACTCATTTGTGTATAGATGGTGAGGATTAGATCTTATAAGGTTAAAAATGCAAAGCCTTTATCTAAGGAGAGAGCGCATTCTAGGGTCTGGGTTATGGGTCATCAATGGGTTCATGGTAGAGGATAGGCAAGAGAATCTTTCCTATCTAGAGGTAGTACTATGGGGCTCATCCCTAAGCCTCAAGTTAAGCACGAAGGAGATATGAGGCCTACTCAGAAATTTCTTATACCCCTATATTTGAAGGATTATTGATTCACTTGTTGACTCATTTAGAAGGTATTTCTTTTAATGCACCTAGTGTTCCTCCATCTTTGATTATTATACCTCAGTTTGTAATAGGGTCTACCTATGGTGTTTCTTAGATTTTGAGTGTAGATCCTCCTGTGTTACTGATATCAGCTTATGCTATACCATAGAATCTGAGTGTTGATCCTCTTTTTCTGCCGACATATATTAATATTATGGGTTTAGTCTTCATCTAGTTTCCCCCTTAGGTGGGATTTCAGCCAGCTAGATTCACTATGTCTCCTATTATTATGAGTATGGTTGTGTATTTTGAGGATCGGAAGTGGTTTAGGAGATTCACTCACTTGGGTCCACCTAGGCCTAGTGGTGTGGTGTGCAAATATGTCTATGAGTTCTTGATTGATTATAGGGAGAAATTGCATAATCTTTCATCACTCAGGTTGCATGAGGTTCTTTTACCCTACTTATCAGTTGAGAGATGCAACCAAGGATTGGTGGAGGTTACTTTTTAGTTGTATACCTCTTACTTTTCTTGAGATAACTTTAGATCTATTTGATGAGATTTTCTTCGATAGGTTTATGTCTTTAAGTTTGAGGGATCAAATGAGAGATGAGTTTGATCACTTGGAGAAGGGCTGTATGACTATTGTAGAATATATGACACAATTTTTTGCCTTGTCAATATATTCTTATGCTTGCAAAGCCACGGAGTTTAAAAAGATTCAAAAGTTGGTAAAAGGGTTTGATGTTTCACTTTAGCTTGATGCTGCCTAGACGATAATGTCAGGGGAATCTTGTTAGAGTATAGTGGATCATTATAATATAAGTGAGTCAATTCTTTGTTCATCACAGGGAGGCACTAAGAGGGTGCATTGTTAAGGTAAGTTCAAAGGTCACACTCTTTGAGCTACAAATTCTAGGGACTTTCATGGGTATCATAGTAGGCTTGTACAGGTAGTCTTATAGGGTCCAGGTAGTTAGTCTTATGGTTTAGCATCTTAGGGTGGTTGTTCTATCTCAACCATACCTCCTTCTATTGAGTTGGATCATAGGGTTTGCTTTGTGAGTGATGAGGCTAGCCACTTGGCCAAGGACTCTACATACCTTGTTTTTAGGCCTAACCCTATATAAAAAGTAAAAGGTATCGGTTCTACTATAGGTGTGTGAGGCTGAGGTAGTGGTGCCTGAGAGGCTACTCAATCAGGTGGTGGACAAGGACAGTGCTTTGCTATACCGCCCAGACTAGAGGTAGAGGCTTCTGATACTATTATCATAGGTATCATCCCTATTTATTTTAGATAAGTATATTTGTTCTAGGGTTAACTTTCTTATATGTATCTGTATAGTTTGTTTTATCTTTTTATTCTACTAGTGAGCCTCTTGCCATGTCTGTCGTTTGCTTTATCTTTTTATTCTACTAGTGAGCCTCTTGCCATGTAGGAGACTCTTTAGTAATGAACTAGGTGCACCAATATTGTGGTGTGACCTTTATTAGTTTTGAGGCTTAGGTAGGTTTAATTATCCTTCATATGGTAGATTTTGATGTCATTTTAGGTATGGACTGGTTAGCTCCTTATCATGTTATCCTACACTATTATGATAAGACTGTGACTTTATCTCCAATGGGTTTGCCAAGGATATCTTAGAAAGGTATGCTTCATTTGGCTTCGAAGAGAGTTATATACTTTCTTCAGGCTTTCCATTTATTTGAGAGGGGGTATTTGTATAATATGGTCTATATTCTTGATACTAGTGTTGTTTTACCTCTCTTTTGGATTTTATTCATATTGCCTATGAGTTAATAGATATATTTTTAATGGATTTACATGGTATGCCTCCAGATTATGATATTGACTTTACTAGGGATGTTGAGTCGAGCACCAAGCCCATTTTTATTCCTCATTAAAGGATGACCCCAATAAAGTTGAAGGAATTAAAGGATCGATTGTAGGACTTGTTGGATGAGGAATTTATCTAACCTAGTGTATCACCTTTGGGTGCCTGTCTTGTTTGTAAAGAAAAAGAGTAGGTTTATGCATATGTGTATTAATTATCAATATTTAAATAAAATGAAGGTCAAGAATAAGGGTGGTGGTTAAGAATAAGTATCATTTTTCTCAGATTGATGATTTGTTTGATCAGTTGTAGGGTGCTTTAACGTTTTTAAAGAGCAATTTGAGATTCAGGCATCACCAGTTGAGGATTAGAGCTTCAGATATTTTAAAGATTGCTTTTTAAACTCAATAAAATCATTATAAGTTATTAGTTATGGCCTTCGGGTTGATCAATAACCAAGCATAATGCATGGAGTTGATAAACTAGGATTTTTAACTATATCTCTACTCATTTGTCATTGTACTTATTGATGATATCTTGGTTTACTCTAAGAGTGAGGCTGACCATGAGGAGAATTTGCAGATTATGCTTTAAATATTAATGGATGATAAGTTGTATGCTAAGTTTTCCAAGTGTGAATTTTGGTTGGAGTTTGTTTCTTTTTTGGGTCATATGGTGACCATGAATGGCATTATGATTGATCCGGCCAAGATTGGGGCAGTTTGTGACTGTGATAGGCCTACTTCACCTGTCATTATTTAGAATTTATTGGTTTGGCTTGTTATTATAGAATCTTTTAAGGGTTTTTTATCTACTATGGCTCTATTGAACAAGCTGGTTTATAAAAAGATTTCCTTTTATTGGTCTGATGCTTGTGAGGCGAGCTTTCAAAAGCTTAAGGATTTATCAACTTCAGCTCTTATCTTCACTTTGCCCAAGGAGGGTGTGGGTTTTACCTTATTCTATGATACTTCTAGTGTTGGGTTAGGTGTTGTGTTCTAATTGTGTATGTTTCTCATCAGTTAAAGCCCCTTAAGAGGAATTACCCCAACCATGATCTAGAGTTGTGTGCAATTGTTTTTGCTTTGAAGTTGTGAAGGCTAGTGTATAAAGTCCTTTGTTAGATCTTCTTAGATCATCGTAGCCTTTAGTATTTCCTTACCTAATGAGATCTTAAATGAGGCAACACTATTAGCTTAAGTTGCTTAAAGATTATGACCTTACTGTTCTCTATCATCCAAGCAAGGCTAAGGTGGTTACGGGTGCCTTGAGATAGAATTCGAATATAATGGGTAGTTTGGAACATCTTTTAAACTAAGGGAGGCCTTTGGACTTAGAGGTTCAGTCTGGCTAACCAGATAGTTAGGCTTGACATTTCCATACCTTGGTGTATTTTGGCATTTATGGAGGCTAGGTATTCCTTGATGGATCAAATTTGAGCTCATCAGTTTGATGATGTTGGGTTGAGAGAGATCCAAAGTAAAGTATTGAGTGGAGAGTCTAAATAAGCATTGCTTAATTATAATGGTGTTTTATGATTTGGAGGTCAAGTCTGTGTGCCGATAGTGGATGATTGGGTGAGATTAATATTGGAGGATGCTCATTGTAATAGGTATTCTATTAATCTGGGAGTGACTATAATGGATCATGATTTGATATAGCACTACTGGAAAGGTGGTATGAGAAAGAATATAGCAGACTTTGTAGCTCATTTCCTATGTTGACAGTGGGCAAAGGTTAAGGATTTAAGGACTGGTTGATTTCTTTAGAGGTTACCCATTCCCAAGTGAAAATATGAGTGGATTATAATAAACTTCGTGAATGGTTTGTATCATAATTTTTGTGGTTCTGATAGTGTTTGGGTCATCGTGGATTGATTGACCAAATCTACTCATTTAATTTTGATTCAGGTTTCTTTCAGTGCTAAGAGTATGGCCCATATTTGTGATATAGTTCGTCTTCATGGTGTGCCAGTATCTATCATCTCAGATTGAAGTTCAGTGTTCATATCTCACTTTTGGAAGGCTTTTCAGGAGGAGTTAGGTATTCGGATTGATCTTAGCACAACCTTTTACCCGAAGATAGATTGTTAGTCAAGCAATTTTACAGGATATGCTCTGTACTTATTTTATGGACTTTGGAGGTCAGTGGGAGAAGCATCTAGCTTTGTCAAAGTTTGTTTATAATAATAGCTACCATTCTAGTATTGAGATGGCATTCTTCGAGGCTTTGTATGGTAGGCGTTATCGCTCTTCTATTAGTTAGTTTGAGGTTTTTGACATTATACCTTTACGTACGAACTTGGTTTGTAAGTCCTAAGATAGAGTTTGGGTTATTAAGAATTGACTTAAAGTCTCTAAAAATAGGCAGAAGTGCAATGTGGATCGTAGACTTCATACCTTGAGATTAATTGTTGGTGATTGAGTCTTCTTTCATGTGTCGATCATGAAAAGTATGATGAAATTTGGGAAGAGGGGCAATGTAATGAACCTTCTGGTCATTTTCCATATTTTTGCTTATTTTTGCCATTAGAGCTTTTCTATAATTTTCCTAAGTCACTTATGACTTGCTGAAATTAACAGTTTGGTTAGCAGGAAATTCATTTGGTTTTTAGAGCCATTCCCTGATTTGAAGTCTTTGTTGGTTCCAAATGACCACCAGGAAAATACGTCAGTTAAACAACCTCGAATACAAATTCTGACTGTTCCGGCAGCTCTAGAATATCTACTTTAGGCTAGGTAGACCTTTGGTTTGGGTCCCAGGGTACTTGGGCTAAATTTGACCTACTAGTTTGAAAGTTATGAAATTAAAAATTGAGTATGGGACACATATTTTATCGAAACAACCTCAATGTAAATTGTAACCACACCAGTGAGTCTGGAACGTCAAATTTGGTGTAGTTATAGAGTTCTTTTGTGCAAATGGGATTCCAGATAAATCATGAGGGCTTCGCGAAGACTTAGAAAGCTTCCAAGTCTCAGTTGTAATCTGGTGCACCTGCGATCGTGTACCATGAATTGCAATCATGGTCTAGAATCACCAACAAGTGTCTCAATCGCGACACTTCAAGTCACGAATGCGACTTCTTGGGTAGGCCAACAGAACTACGATCGCATAAAAATAGTGTTGTGATCGTAAAATCCTAGTCTGATGCCTTGTATCACAATCACGAGTGTTGGGTTGCGATAGCAAGACTTGAGAACCAGGTATGGTTCTAAATAGACCCTATTTTCATGATTTTACCCATTCTTCATCCAATTTCTTAAGATACAAAACCCTAAATGGTGAGATAGCTTAAAATTAGAGCTTGTGGGTGATTTGGTAGATTGGTTAACGCTTTTTACTCAATTATCTTCCAATTCATGGTAAGATTTCACCTTTTTTATGGTTGATTTCCCCTTTTCAATCCTAAAAATCCCAAAACCTCATAGGCTTAATTTTATCCCTAAATTAGCTCAGATTACACCTATTTTTATGGAATGATTCCTTGAGCGTATAGGAATGTTGGGTTTGCTTTAGAAATGAGATTTTGCCATAAATGGGACCCATAGGGGATTTTTAGGTAATTTTTGGACCCAAAGCACAATGGTGCAATATAAGTATCATTATTCTAGTATTGATGAATAGAATATGATTTTGATAGCTTGGCATCTTATAGAAGCTTCTCAAAAAGAAAGCGGTTATTAAGCGGATCTTTTGAGCTTTCTTCGGAATTCAGGTAAGCTAGGTTTTACCAATTGTTAGATTGAGATAATTCACAGTATGTTTATGATATTTTGTTAGATTTGGGATGGGTTTTAGGTGTTGGTATGATAAATTAAAATACTTGGGATTAGTTGGACCATTTAGGCTATTTTGTATACCATTTTGGGCATAATTAGCCTAGTTAATCATACCTTAGGCGAAGTTGACCTTGCAGGCGTATGCTTAGGATAGAAATACTTTAGTTTCTAAACTAATGAGAAGATCTTTTTAATCACTTGAGTTTAGGATGAAACTTACCCAAATCATAAATAACTTAGGTGGAATTTACTTAGTTGCTCAACATCTAATAGTGGATTTAGATACCATAGCCTAGCCTGGGGTAGACATTGTATGGCAAATGATTTTGAGGGCTTAGAAATGGGATTATCAACCCACCTTATTCCAAGACTTGTGATAGTTATTGAAAACCCTTTGATACACTTATATGCATCTAGGGAGATGTTTACTTCAGGGATATTTATATGCCTTGGAATTGTTGGTTTTAATGGATGACGTTGAATGTAATTCTAAACAAGTATGCCATGAATGATTTATTGATTAAACTTATGGTTTTTATGAGATTGTGGGTATGCTACCATTTTGACTATTGATTGGGATACCAATTATATTACCTTATAAGCCCTTGATTATCATATTGGCTAAGCCATAAATTATTCTATTAATTGAGCCAATGAATGAGATATAACTATGCTAGTGATTATGCTTATTGATAAATTAGTCTTTACACTTTTGTTCATGCTAGAGGCCATGCTTATTGACTACATTGGTGATTAAGCCATTGATTACACTATGAATACACTATAGACTATGCCATAGATTAGATTTTGACTGAGCTAATAATATTCTAACTATTATGCTAATGATAAGCCATTATTAGGCTATTAATTAGTTATTGCCTATGCTTAATAGTACATATTGATTATTTTAGATGTCATATTTAATAACTATATTGGTGAATACGCTATGGATTATCCTAAAGATCATGTTTATTGATTATATTAGCAATTATGTTATTAATTATGGAAAAGATTGTGCTTATTTACTATATTGGGAATCATGCTATTGTTTATTCTAGTACTCATGATTTCAATTTATGTTCATGGTTATTCCATTATGTACTCTATTGCTATTATCCATATTAATGATGATATTGATTATATATATATATATATACCCTGAAAGACCGAAGGATGATTATGATGATATACATATGCCTAAAAAGGTCAAAAGATGATTATGATGATATATTTGTGCCCGACAAGACCGTAGGATGAGTATGATGATAGATATATGCCCAACAATATCAAAGGATGATTATGATAATACGTATATGCCCGACAAGACCAGAGGATAGTTGTGATGATATATACACGCCTGAAAAGACCTGAAGATGATTATGATTATATTTGTGAGGATATTTTTGAATATCCATACTGGTTCAAGTCCGGCTATACGTATTATACTATGATAATATACTTATTATGATATGATTGACAATCTAGCTAAGTTGAAAATGAGGAAATAGTTATAATTTAGTATGATATGAATAGATTCTAGTGATATAATGATTAGTTAATAAATATTGGCTAGTCAGTAAATATTGATTAGTTGGTAAAATAATGACTATTTGATAATTTATGATTAGCCTCTATATGAAGATTAGTTAATAAGTGATGTTTAGTTGATAAGGGATGATTTATTGATACATGAGGATTAGTGTTTCATCATGATTTGTTGATAAGTGTTGACTAATCAGAAAATGGTGAATATGGTAAATGGATGTTTATAGTGTGTCATGACTTAGATGAATTCCAATTGTATTATGAGAGTTCATAAATGACGGTGATAGGTTACCCTATCTTGTTTATACCTTGTAAATTTATGGGTGCTTGTGATTGGTTATTTACTTTTCCGCACTAATTATCGTATAGGAGATAATTTTAAAATTATGATTTCTTATGTTGATGCTTTACATTATATTATGCTATCATTTTGGTTTATTTACTTATTTATGCAAAGCGATATTGGAGTTACTTTAGGTTTTTCTATACCTTGACTTAGTTATGTTATATTTTATCATAATCATATCATGATTTAGCTCAGTTGGTTGAAGATGCCTATGAGAACCTATGGTTTTGGTACTCATACTATACTTCTGAACCTTTTTGGTGAAGATTCGAGTACTAGTTTTTGTCGTTGATTGATGTTCATTTTGTGTTGATATTTGGAGATAGGGTGGGCTCTTGGAGTCGAAGTCACCTATTTTCTTCAATATTACTTATGTCTAGTCTTTAGTTTTAAGATGATTGTATTGACTATTCTACATACTTGGAGTGGATTTATAGTTTCTCTTGTACTGTCTCTACCATGTCATGGGATGGTATTTAAGTAGTGACTACCTTTAAACTATTTCTATTGCCTTGCTTATTTCTTGTGTTGGATTGCCTATTTGGCCCTTTTGGGGCATTTCCACCAAGTTAACTTGTTGTGTATAGCTCCAAGTTATGGTTTATCTTACCTACTGGTAGGATTTAGTAAGTGCCATCATGACTCACAAATCAAGTTGTGACAAATTTACATCAGATCCTAGGCTACACTACTATTGTTAGCACAGGAGCAATAACTAGTAAAGTTCTGTAGATCAGAATGATGAAATCCATTTCCTATCTTTGGGAGGCTATGGAACAATCTTAGGATTTCTTTACTTATTTCACTAATTTTGTGCTAAGAGTCTGAATTGGTTTATAGAACATCTTTTGATTTCACTCTTTTATAGATAGCTAGGACACGTGCTACTGCTACATCCAATGAGGGACTCGATACCGAGCCTAGGGATCCTTCTCCTATTTATGGATGGACCAAAGGTCATGGACAGCCATGATATGTGTCCTTGGCTAGGGGACAAGATAGGTGTCCTTCACTAGACCCTATTACTGCTTTTGACCCATAGATTCTTTCAGCTCAGCTGGCAGTGGGCCAGGGACCAACCCAGGCTTCACGAAGGTTTATTTCTTCTTCAGTGCTCAGGGATGCTTTAGTTTATATTTTGGGGTTAGTTAATGGTGCGCAATTTGATGGTGCATAGTTTATGAATTAGTGTGATACAAAGACGGGGGTCCAGCCTGTAGTTGCAACTCCCAGAGTTGAGGTTCCTCTTGTGTTGGCGGTTGTTTAGCCAGTGGTTTCCCTGCATTCTATGTCTGTTGTGGAGCAGAAGATGTTGGGTAGATTCTTGATATTAACTTTTCCTAGGTTTTCTGGTGCTCCAAGCGAGGATGCATATGATTTTATGATTGCTTGTAAGGATAGGATCCGTAATTTGGGCCTAGTTGAGAATCTTGGTATGGATTACACCACATTTTAGTTAGATTTGGATCCTCGACATTAGTGGAGAGGTTATATGGATTCAACACCAGCTAGATCTTCTTCTTTGACATGGGCTGTATTCTCCAAGATATTGTTGGTGAAGTACACACCTCGCATCCTTAGACATCATCTGAGAGATTAGTTCTCTAGATTAGAGCTGGGCTCTATGACTGTTTCAGAGTATGAGGCCTATTTTAACGAGTTATCTAGGTATGCAACTTCTATTTTGGATACTGAGTACAACAGAGTTTGTTGCTTTGTCAGATGTGGAGACTTCCCCTTCGTATGTCTATTGAGAGTTTAGTCTTTGTGGGTAGGTCTTTTGTTGAGGTTTCTAAACATAATCAACTTATAGAGGAGATACATCGTGAGGCACATAGGGTAGCAATAAAATGCCTTAAAATCAGGGCAGTTTTAGTGGGAGTTGTAGTAGTTCCATTTAAGAGGTAGCCATTTTTATGGTAGACATCCTCTCCGTCAATCCTATTAGCCTCAGAGTCATCCTAGTCACCTTTTTAGGCAATGCTTCGGAATACTGACGAAGGTCAGCCTAGTGCTAGTGATCGCCCTAGTTAGGGCTATGGTCAGTCTTTGAGAGGTGCATCTTCTGATCATCCTAGTAGTGGTAGTTATTTTTGGTTAGGTAGATTTATTGGTTCTAGTTTAGCTTAGGTGGCATGTTGAACATGTGGATTTCATGGTCACTATTTATGAGATTGCCCTAGTCACGGGGCGATTGTTGCTTTAGCTCAGATTGTTCCCCCTATTAGAGCAGTTCATCCATCAGCTAGAGGTAGTTTTCAAGGTTGTAGGGGTGGTTTCTAGGGTACTCAAGGAGTCTCTTAGGCAAGAATGACAGGAGGTCGGTCAGGAGCCTAGCCAAGTGGCAGGCGTGGTCAGTTATATGCAGCACCTGCTAGACCCAAGGCTGAGTCTTCAGATGCTATTATTATAGGTATAATTTTAATTTGCCATCATCTGGACTTTTCTTTATTTGATTCAATATGGGCATATTCTTGTGTATCTACCTATTATTCTTCATGGTTAGAGTTATCTTGGGATTAATTATATGTACCCTTATGTGTATCTATTCTCGTGGGTGATTCATTAGTAGTGGTTTAGGTGTTCATCTCCTATATTATGACTGTTAGAGATGTTGATACTCATACTGATCTTATTGTTCTGAATATGGCAAATTTTTATATGATTCTGGGCATGGACTTGTTATCCTACTCAGTCATATGAAAAGTCACATAAAAAGTGTTACCCGGTGGAAAAATCCTCTGGTTCACAAAGTATATCCACTTCCAAGCATCATCAATAAAATAGGTGTTACTAATATCTTCGATGATAGGACAGTAGACCTTGTCCTTAATAGCCACCACTACCAGTGTGACCTAGAGCCAAAGCATTTCCATCACCTAAGACTTGGTCATGTACTAGACATTAGAGATATTGGCACCCCGACCACCTTATTTATTATAGTAGCATCCACGAGGAAATCCATACCCTAAATATGGAAAATAGGGTTAGGGTCATCCCAAATCATGGTCAAGATTGTGGTATTTAACTTCCTGACCCAGTCCTCGACCCCCTCCTTAAGAGCCTCCACAAGTGGCATCCAACCAATTTCTAAGTTACCTATCCCACCAATATTTTGTATATCAATTAAGGGATATTTAGGATTTCAAATATCTAAAATACACATCTACACAACCATTATGCACTTTAACACATCCATCCTACCATCTTAACCCTAAGTTATCCCTAAGTGTACTCTCGACCTAGTATATTCATTTAACCTCACTAAGTTACCAGTCATCTCTAATTCGTTCTTTATTAGATCCTAACACAAATTCCAAGCATAAGAACATTATAATTAACCCTAAAATTTTATTTAGCATTAACAATATTACCCACCAGTTTATATCACAATATCAATATTACACACAACATTAAGTCGTATTAAAACAAATCTAGAATTATTATTTTTATCTATCCAAATATCATACCCACAGGCCTATATAGAATCTCCCATCAATCTATGTTATGAATATTTTTCTAACTCAGGTCTATACAACTCAACTGAACCTAGTTAACATTGACTCCAACCAACAGCTTCAGAGGAATTAACATAAACTATTGCCGAGGAATTGTTTGAGGGTTTTATCGGGATATCTGATAGCTTATTTCATTGATATAGCTGATAATACTCTAGTGAAGAATTATTTCATCATTGAGGTACTGTAACGTAAACTCAGATTCATTTATAAAAAGGTCTTTTTCTTCCAACGCTTACTATTTTCTTTAAACTTTTCTTGTGTGGCCTTTGCAAATGCTTTTTGATAAAGATGGATATGTTGTGATTGTTCTTTTAGTTATTAAGTGTTATCGAGTAATTATGAAGTTGTTTAAAGTTGATTTTTTTATTATATCCATGTTTCACTAAGATTAGTGCAATCATCAAATGTCAAGTATAATCTTTAATAACCTGAATGTAGTAAAAATTCCTTCAATCATGTTCTATTAGTTCAACTTGGAGTTATTATTGATTTTTCTTAGTAACAAAATTTCAATATCAGTACATGTACATGTTAAAAACTTAAGCTACATGAATTGTGCTTGGACAATAACTACATTGTAATCATTTTTGTTATTTACTATTTTAAAATTAAGTGGATACTTCAAATGTTTAAATTTATCTTTTTATATTTTGTTGGTTCTATGTAAGTAAAAATAATTGTTTTGTTGTTAATATGCAAAACTCTAATTCATTCCCTTTTTAACTTAATTAAGTGATATTTAGGAATTTGCTTAGACCTATAATAATTAGAGGCAAATATTAATTGCTTCAAATGTTAGACTAGTATTAAATGATTAAATTTTGTTTTAATTGAGAATGTGGTTACTTTAACACCCTAAATTTTGGTCCTTGAAAACTTTTGAACTTTAAGCTCATTGATCAGACGATGACTCTCTTAACAAGTATAACATGACATTTCTAGTCATATGACTTAAATAGTAGCCTTAACAGAGGAGGTTGCATTTGTTTGTACCTTGATCACGACTAGACTTAACAAGTCATAATGACTCTACTCGAGTTGTAATGTACCAATCATAGGGTGACCAGTGTGTTTCACAAATGTTTCAGTCTTAACTATGACTAGGACCCTATGAGTCATACAAATACTTGGAAAGTCATAGTGTGTGACTCGTAGGGTCACCAGTGGAGAGCCCTTAAGATACTTCCCAGACTATGAGTCGTGGAGAAAACTTGTAGCCAAACGTCATGAATCATAAGGTCACCCGTGATGTCTTGGCATCCTTTTCTGCACTATTAAGTAGGGACAGTCTTATTATTTCTCTCTTTTTACCGTTAAGACCTACGACCGTAAAACACCTTTGGGTATTATTTTCACCCTTTATCAAACCAAAACACTCTCTCTACTCTCTAAAATCCCTAATACAAGAACAGGTTAGGGTTTCTCAAGATTGAGTATCTATGGGTCAATTCATAGTTTCTTCTCCATAATTGTGAAACTTTTAGGCATATTACTCTTTCCCAAGTCTTAATTTATCAAAAAAAAAATATTTATAATTGTACCCATGAGATTAAATTGTGATTTTAGATGTGATTTGAGGGTTATTGAACATTATTAAATTGATTGCTTTTCCCATGGCATTTATAAATCATGTAAGGTTTGAATTATTCATTTTGAACATGTGGGGTGCATGGTCATAGTGAATGAAATAGAGGTTCATGGTTTGTAAGTGTGAATAACTAAATTGGTATAAACCCAACCTAATTTTGTAAAATTTTCTTTGAATATTAGTATAGATGCACATTGAACTACTTTTGGAACCATTGCATGATATAAAGAAGTCATTGAAACATCATGGTTTTAATTTAATGAACAAAAGGGGTCGTGGCATTCCCCTATATTTATTTAATGAACAAAGGGGTTTTTTCCCCACGTTAAGGGAATTGTAATGGCAGGAAGATATTACCTTGCTAGTGAGTTGGTATAACGATACCAATAGTGTATGCCTGGTGGGATATGGTTCAATTGATGGGAACATGTGAAAAATGTTTTAATTGGGCTTAAAGAGGGTTGTATAGCTAGGTCGTGAAAGTGGAGGTCCCAAGGTACCCATATCAGAAATTATATTTATCTGTACAGGTGTCTAAATAGCTGGGGGTTTGAGTCCTCTTTCTTATAACCGGGTGGCTCGAGTCCCCCTAGTTAATAGACTGGGTGTTCATGTCATTTATTAAATATGACACGGTGGTTCGAGTCCCCCATGGTACATATGTACATATGATTATTCTTTGGTGCATGCGGCTACATCTACCGAGGCCCTATCAACATAGAGAGTTGAGCCCATAGGTGCCTTTTCATGATGGTTGAGCTACACAGTATAGGTAAATGTTTTAAAGTTCATGCTAAGTCTTTTTCCTTATCCTGGTATGTTATATTTTTATATATGTATATGAATATGATTGTGAGCGTTAGATTTTGATAATTTTAAACTATTGACCATGGAAATATTTTATCTCTACCCTGAGTTACATTCTAGTGATCAACCCTCTAAATATCCTCAGACGTTGTATCCCCATGTGATGTAGGAACCAAATACACTTTTGCTTTTCCTATACAGTGATCGGACTTTAGGATTATCAGCAGTCAGCTTGTAGTGGTGAGCTTTCATTCCCCGAAGAGCTTCATTTCATGGTTTTGTTTCCTTTGGTCATAGACTTTTCTTTGGACTTTTTTGGCTATTATCATGGGCTTTTCCCATCTTAGATAGATTTTTGGTTTGAGTAAAGGCGTTGTGGATTATTGTGGACTGGGTATTAGTTGTTGATGTATCTTAGACTTCTTAAGCTTATCCTTACCTATCTTATTATATATTTGGAATTGAGAAACTGTTAGTGTATTATGATTTTTTTAATTAGGCAAAAAAGAAGTGGTCTCTAGTCTAATGTAGACTTAAGAAACCCATCACGGTTAGGCCCTAGTTTAGTTTATGACAAGTTGGTATTAAAACCTAGGTTCGTGTTTAATTAGGTTTCCATACATTCATATTAATTATAGTCTCTTTTATGGGTGTGTATCATGCCACATTTATAGGTGAGGTATTTAGAAATTTTCCCTTTCTTGTGTTCTACTTTTGGACTATAGAGTCTAGGATGTTGAGATCTCCTCTAATTTACATTTATTTGTATTTTAGATCGTGCCTCCCAGAAGATCTAATGCTCATGGAAACTCTTATGTTTCACTTGAGGGCAATGTAGATAGAATTCATTGTGCTTATGGGGTACACACCCGGTATAGGGTCCCTACTTCTAATTTCCCTTTGGATCTTCACCATTTCTCTCTAGTCCTCTTTTGGCTCCTTGGACTGATGGTTATCCCTCTCTGATGCCTCAAGGTGATGGTCTAATGCTCAGTTTCTCTTGTCAATTCATTTCCTTACTCAATTGGTACCTTATCAGTCACGCCAATCTGAGTGTATTGCTCTTGTCACTTCTCCTTCTAAGGCTATAAGGGTTGGCTAGTTCATGAGGTTAAGTACTCTGATATTTGCTAGTTCTAAGGTTGAAGAGGATCCTCAAGGATTCATAAATGAGATGCAGAAGATTTTTTTAGTAATGCATTCTTCTGTCTTCAAGAGTGTGGATTTCATCATATTTCAACTGAATGATGTGGCGTATCAATGGTATGATAAGTGAAAGCAATTGAGGGGTGAAGATGTTGAGCCAGTTATGTGGGATGACTTCTCTAGTGCCTTTTTTGATTGTTTCTTTCCTCCGGAGTTAAGAGAGGCAAAAGCTGAGGAGTTTGTGAATTTAAAGAAAGGAAGGATAACTGTGAAAGTGTATGCCTTGAAGTTTCACCAGTTATCCCGCTATGCTTCAGAGTTGGTGTCTTTTGTATGGGCTAAGATAAGGAATTTAGTTTTAGGCTTGTCTTAGGACTTGGTGTTAGAGTGCAGGGTTTCCTTATAGAATAATGAAATGGATATCTCTAGGCTTATGGTGTCTATGCAATAGGATAAGGAGGAAAAAAAAGAAGCAAGTTGAGATAGAAGGAGGTAAAGTAAGAAATTTAGGTATTCTGAGCATGGTGGAGGTTAATAGAATAGTGGTAAAGATGGTAGGCAGTGTTCTAAGAAGAAATGGGAAAATTCTAGTTCTTATTCTACGGCTACTGCTCTATCTCCTTAGTCATCAGGTGATCGTCGCTTTTAGACAAATAGTGGATTTAGGGCTTAAGGTTCCCAGTCTCAGGCTAGCAGAGCTCAGTCGGCCCCACGTTATCCCCTTATCAATTATATGGGTAGATCCACCATGGAATATATGATTGGGGGAAATAAGTGCTTTATATATTGAAAACTTGGTCACATACAGTAAGATTTTCCTTCAAAGGCTACTTATTGAAATAACAAGGTTCTGATTGCCACTTCTTCAGCTCTTGCACCAAAGGGTGCTACTTCAGTACCGGCATTGGTCAAAATCATCTATATGCTTTTGCCACCCATCAGGAATTTGTGGTATCTCCTGATATTTTCACTGGTACGTTATAACTCTTCTCTCATGATGTGTATTTCTTACTTGAATTAGAGTCTACTCTTTCTTATGGGACCTCTTATGCGACTATTTATTTTGGTTTTGGTCTTGAGTGTATTACTGATCTCTTTTATATGTCTACCTCGATAGTTGACTCCGTCGTGACTTGAAGGGTTGATAGGGTTTGTATGGTATTTAATTGTTGTAGGGAAATATCTGATGGATCTGATAATGGTGGATATGTTAGACTTTAATGTTATTCTAGGGATGGATTAGCTCTATTCATGCTATGCATCTCTTGATTGACTCGAAGGGCCAGTTTTCAATTCTCGAATTAATTGGTGATTGAGTGGGAACATAGTTCTTTAGAACCTAAGAGAAGGTTAATTTTTTATCTTAGAGCCCAGAAATTTATTTCCAAAGAGTACCTATATCATCTAGTTTAGGTTAAGGATTCTGTTTTTAAGGTTCCCTCTTTGCAATCTGTCCTCGTAGTTAATGAGTTTCCCGAAATGTTTCCTGATGATCTCCCCGATATTCATCCTAATAGGGAAATAGACTTTGGGATTAATCTTATTCTGGACACCTATCCTATCTCTATCCCTCCTTATATACTGGCTTAGATTGAGTTGAAATAACTTGAGGAGCAATTGAAATATCTTCTTGACAATGGTTTATTTGCTTTAGTGTTTCTCCGTAGGATGCTCTAGTGCTTTTCGTGCATAAGTAAAATAGTTCCTTCAAACGTATATAGACTATCGGCAGTTGAATAAGGTGACGTGTAGAATAAGTATCCCCTTTCTAGGATTAATGACTTATTCGACCAGCTTTAAGGTCCTAAGTACTTTTCCAAGATTGATCTTTGGTGGGGTTATCATCAGTTAAAGATTAGGTAGGTGGATATCCCTAAGACTATTTTTCATACTAAATATGGCCATTATGAGTTTTTGGTCATGTAATTTGGTTTGAATAATTCCCCGGAGGCATTAATTGATTTTATGAACTGGATATTCCATTAGTTTTTGGACTTGTTCATCATTATGTCTATTAATGACATCTTGGTATATTCTAAGAGCGAGGAGCACCATGCTAAGCACCTCCATGTAGTGTTACAGACTCTTAAGGATCTGTGGTTGTATGCCAAGGTTTTGAAGTGTAAGTTTTGGTTAAATATTGTGACCTTTCTTCATCATGTTATTTCTAATAAAGGGATCATGGTGGATCCACAGAAAATTGGAGTGGTTAAGAAGTGGCCTACACCCATGACTCTAACTGATATTTTGAGCTTCCTAGGTTTAGTTGGGTATTATAGGAGGTTTATGGAGAGTTTTTTGTCAATTTCTACTCTATTGACTAAGTTAAATTAGAAGAAGGCGAAGTTTTTGTAGTCTGATGATTGCAAGGGTAGCTTTGAGAAGTTGAAGGAAAAGTTGACTTTTGTAATGATTTTGGCCCTTCCCAAGGGTATTGATGGCTTTTTTGTTTACTGTGATGTGTCCCATATAAGACTGGGTTATGTTTTAATGCAGTATAGTAAGGTTGTGGCGTATGCTTCTAGGCAGCTTAAGGTGCATGAGAAGAATTATCCGACTCACTACTTGGAATATTTGGCCGTAGTTTCTTCTTTGATGATTTGGCACCATTATCTGTATGGGGTTCATGTTGACATATATTTTGATTATAATATCTTTTAGTATGTGTCCACCCAGAAAGAATTGAATCTTAGGAAAAGGAGATGGCTTAAGTTTCTTAAAGATTACGACACGGGTCTTCATTATCACCCAGGTAAAGTTACTGTGACTGTTGATGCTCTTAGCAGGTTATCTATAGGAAGCATATCTCATGTGGATGAGGAGAAGCGAGGCTTGGAGAATGATATTCATCATTTGGATAATCTTGGAAATTGTCTTTTAGACTCTTAAGATAGAGGTCTGATTGTTCAAGAGGTGGTCAAGTCTTCTCTTGGTACTGAGGTAAAGCAGAAGCAGATTTTGGATCCTATTTTGATACAAATCAAGGATGACATAAGCCATTAGAAGGTGATAGCTTTTGAGATTAGTGGTGATGGTACCCTTAGACCAAGGTAGATTGTGTGTTCCTAATGTTAATGGGCTACAAGAGAAGATCTTGGTTGAGGCTCATAAGTCAAGGTACATTGTTCATCTCATTTTCATGAAGATGTGCCATGATTTGAAAGAAATTTATTGGTGGAATAACATTTAAAAGGGATGTGTCCAATTTTATGGCCAAGTGTATGGTTTGCCAGCAAGTGACAACTGAGCACTTGAGGCCAGGTGGTTTTTCTCAAGAGATTGAGTTGCTCATGTGGAAGTGGAAAGTATTTAAAATGGACTTTGTTACTGATGTTCCGCTATCTAGAAGGAACAGGATGAAAGTCCTCTCACTTTTTGCCAATGAGAACTAATTATTCTATGAAGGATTATGCTAAGCTTTACTTTTAAGAGGTCATCAAGTTCCATGGGGCATCTGTTTCTATTATATTTGATCGAGGTAAACAGTTCTCATCATAGTTTTGGCATTGTTTTTAGAAAGGCTTGGGAATTAAGGTGAACCTTAGCACCATTTTCCACCCTCAGACGGATGGACAAGCAGAGAGGACTATTCAGACGTTGGAAGATATGGTAAAGGCCTATGTAATTAACTTTCGTAGTAGTTGGGTTGATCATTTTCCTCTCATAGAGTTTGCGTATAATAACTGATATCATTCTAGTATTCAGATGGATTTATGTGAGGCTAGATTGTTTTTTCCTAAATTAGTCCATCAAGCCATAGGAAAGGTGAAGGTGATTAAGGATATGATTAAGACCACCAAAAGTCTCTAATATTCCCATGCAGATGTAAGGCGTAGGGAGTTGGAGTTTGATGTTGGTGACTGGATGTTCTTAAAAGTGCTCCCTTGAAAGAAGTGATGAGGTTTGGGAAGAAGGGGAAACTCAGTCCATGATATATTATCCCATACTTGATTTTGAGAAAAGTGGGAATTATGGATTATGAGTTTGAATTGCCATCAAGTTTGGGTTCTGCCCGTCCATTGTTCCATGTCTCGATGTTGAAGAAGTGTGTGGGTGATCCTTCTTTATTTATCCCTTTGGAGAGTGTTGGCATTTCAAATTCATTGTCTTATGATGAAGTACAATTAAGATTTTGGATAGACAAGTCTATTGTTTGAGGACCAAGTATGTGTCTTCACTGAAGGTTCTATGAAGGAATCATAAGGTTGAAGAAACTACTAAGGAAGTTAAAGAGGACATGAGATCCAAATATCCTTTCTTATTCCCTATTCTGAATAATGGTGCTTAACATATGTATATTCCTTAATATCTTTGTTTTTTCTATTTATTAAAGGAAAGAGTGGTTGTTCTATGTTAAACCGTGCCAATGGATGCCTTGTCCCATCATTCGAGGATGAATGATCCTAAAAGGGGAGAATGTAACACCCTAAATTTTGGTCCTTGAAAATTTCTAACCTTTGAGCTCATTGCTCATATGATGACTCACTTAACGAGTCGTAACATGACATTATGGGTCGTATATTTCAAGTCGTAGCCTGACCAGAGGAGGTTGCCTTTTTTTTCTGCCTAGATCACGACTAGACTAAATGATTCCTAATGACTCTACATGAGTCATAATGTACCACTCATAGGGTAACCAGTGTGTTACCCAAATGTTTCTATCTTGACTATGACTAGGAACCTATGAGTCGTACGGTCAATTGATGAGTTATAGTGTGTTACTTGTAGGATCACCAGTGGAGAGACCTTGAGTTACTGCCCAGACTATGAGTCATGGAGATGACTCGTATCCAAACATCACGATTCGTAAGGTGACCCATGATGATTGGGCGTCCTTTTCTGCACTATTAAGTGGGGGCACTCTTATCATTTCCCTTTTTCCCCATTTAAGACCCACGACCATAAAACACCTTTAGGTCATTATTTTCAGCCGTTATAAAATCAAAACACTCTCTCTTCTCTCTCAAATCCCTAAGACAAGAAAAAGCTAGGGTTTCTCAAAGTTGAGCATCTAGGGGTCAATTCATGGTTTCTTCGCCATAATTGTGACATTTTAAGGCATGTTACTCTTTCCCAAGTCTCAATTTATCAAAAGAATATGCTTATAATTTTACTCGTGAGATTAAATTGATGATTTTAGATATGGGTTGAGGGATATTTAACTTCATTGAATTGATTTATTTTCCCATGGCTTTTATAAATCATGTATGGTTTGAATTGATGGTTTTGAACATGTGAGGTGCATAGGCATGGTGGATGAAGTAGGGGGTCATGGTTTCCCCCAATTTTGTGAGTATGGATAACTAAATTGGTATAACCCCAACCTAATTTAGTGAAATTGTCTTTGAATATGAGTATAGATGCATATTAAACTACCTTTGGAACCATTTCATGAAATAAAGAGGTTATTGAAACATAATGGTTTTGATTTAATGAAAAAATAGGGTCGTGGTATTCCCCTATATTGATTTAATGAAAAAGTAGTTTTCCCCCAAATTAAGTGAATTATAATGGCATGCTAATATTACCTTGCAAGTGTAGTTGTTGCACCTAAGCACACACGCAAGTGCACGTGGTCTCACCAAGTAATACGGTGCCCTTATGAAAAGCCGAATATCGATCCCTTAGGGACTTGTGTTGGTAACTATCTAGTTCTAGTTTACTATTAAGATTAAATTAGTGTGAAAGTAACCAAAAGAGTTTATAATTAAAATTAAACTAAAATATTGCAAAAAAGTAAAGACTTTGGACAATATATAGATGAAAACCCAAGGTTAAAGCACTGAACAATCATACAAAGCTATTGAACTTCATTGATCAGATTACTTATCTTGGTTGTTGATTCGTAAGGTTTGTCATATGACCATAATCTCCCGACCTCTAATTTTCTACCTAACTAGACATTAAAACTACGTCATTTAGATGTATTAAGATGTCATCCTGCAAGTGAACCAAAAAAGACTTCTAGGTATATCCCTATCCTAGACACTAATTCAAAATTCTTATTTTACAAAATAATAAGAACCTTGGTCTAGTTACCCCCACATTCTATCCTCTTACTTCCCCTCCCAAGCTCACAAGATGACAATAGATGTATTCTAAGTGTCATGAATCCTTAAAATGGTTATAACAAGGATAAATAAACAACCAAATATGATAAGAAATCAAAACTAAATCAATTCACAGCAATCATAATCATGTTTTTGGCCTTAACCCCGGAAAGGGAGAGTTTAGCCACTAATGGACATAACCATAATCAAGATATATGAATACATATTAAAATCCATTAGAAAATTAAATTAAAAGAATAAAAACCCTAATTTAAGTGTTTTCCGTCCCCTCTCCAAACTTCAAAAACACCCAAGGTCCCTTTACAATGTGTTCAAGTGTCCTATTTATAGGACTCAAATTTGGTTGGGTACGAGTATGGTCCATGACGCTCCAACCATTCCATAGGAGTAGGGGTCGCAATTATCCAACTATTCCATGGTAGAATGGGTCACAAAACTTCACTTATTTCATGGTAATGGGGATCGCACCACCTCTCCATCACAAAGGCTCACTGGAAAGGTTCAATTTGACGTCTAAACTTGTTTTTGCACTTTCTCTTCAATCCCAAGATTTGTGGTGTTATTTACACTTGATTTACAGATTTTTAATCATCCATATATTACCATCATAAACTCACCATGAATACTATAGGACCAAACACCACAGGTTAGGTCTCAAAACAACTCACAATCCATAACGATGAACTAGAAACTTAAGATAAGAACTAGTTTCACCCATTTTGTCTTTAACTTAGTGTTTGATTCTAAGCTTGATTCAACTGAATATTAAACACTATAAACATGCTTTTCCACAAATAATTATACAATTATATGATTCGGAACTTATTACGCATGTTAGAATCCATCGACATCAACTAGAACAACACCTAGCTCAAGCTAGTAAAACTAGTTTTCTAGTTTTAATTATAAGTGACCCAATTAAGCACAAACTTGTTTGAAAGACACCTTAAAAATTTTAATTATGTATTTAAACACTTTGATTCTCTATTATATCATTGTTAACACATTAATCACATAATTTATCCTCAAAACAAGGCTAATTAAGTTTGGATAACAACACTGATGTTCATAAATCCACCTCAGAACACCACCCCACACGTAAAGCCTTGTTCGTCATCAACCAATTCTTTACTCTAAGAATCACAAGCACAGGAGACTCTACACTTATACTATGAGCAATACACTCAAGCTAGTACTACAATGACTATATAGAATGCAAGTTTCTACACTAAGCTTCTTATGTACACAATTGATAGTTCAAGAATACTACTCCAAAACATCCTAGAGTCAAGAATTGACTCACCTAGTTGCAAAACTCATACATATTTTTCCATTAAAGACAACATACAAATCACCCAACTATAATCAAACATGTGCCCTCATAACAAGAGATTTACCCATAATCACTAACATAAATGTACTTTATAATAGAATGGGACAACAATCAAATTATGCTCACTCTCATAAAGAATTAACAAGTTACACAAAATGAACAATAGGCTTGACCTTCATGTAGTAATCCACAAATATCAGAATGATAAAGATTAGTATCACATAGTTCTTTAAGGGTTGTAATGTAGGCCAGGGGATGGGTAGGAACTATTTTGTCCAGTAATAGTGACTATCTTATGTAAGTGCTTTAATACATCACACTTTTTCATTCAATTCACCTCTAACAATCTATTTACACCACTTTTGTCTACCTCTATGTTTTGTTATGCCCCATATCATTAAGCTTATTCACATACACTTCTAGTAAGAGTATAGTCTATTAATTCGTGATTCAATCTTACCCTTAATCACACCCAATTTACGTTACACACCTATATGATAGCAATGCTCAACTTATGGGATTTGCCTTAGTTAAAGTACATAATGTCCAAGGAGGACCAGGCTTAACACAAGTTCATTGTAACACAACTGGGCTAATAATGAGGAATGTTTTTGCACAAATTTCTCTAATTCCTAACCACAACACACCAATTCTACAAACCAATAACTAATACTTTGGGGATTCACTTTCTCTTTTTTCCAACTTGAATTTCAAACTCCTTAACTCAATTAATTTTTAACTAAAGAGCTTTGAAGATTTGGATCAAATCACAGTCTATCAAAGAAGGGGGTACAGGATACATATGAGACTTTCAAAGAAAACAAGTTAAAGTCTTAATAAGGTTTTCTAGGATTATACATAAGGGTAGGTCAGAAAAAGGGTATAAACATGGCAATCAAAGAAATGCCTATATTATCTCATAAACCCACACTCTTTATTTTGGTTTGCACACACACCAGGCATGTTCTAGCATCAAATGCAATAAGAAATATATATACAAACACCTGACACACACATGGCACATGTTCAACTCAAGTAGGATCATCATAGACTCTTAACCAAACAATAACATAAATTCAATACTAAGCCAACAAGTACAAAAGTTATAATCATAAGCCTAGGAGTCTAAAAAGTAGTATTTAACTCAATCAAAAAGCTTTTCCAACCAAAACCTTTGCAACATGTAGTCAAATATAGCAGAAACAAGAACATCTCCCTTACTCCTAACACAAAACATTTTTAAATTACTCCTAAAAATGGGAATTTCCCCACCCACCCCCACTTAAAAATCTACTTTGTCTCTAAAGTATACTTAAAAGTAGAGATATAAATACTCCATGAGGCCTCTATACCTATCTAGTAGCATCTTTATACATCAATGGGTTCTGGGGACCCCACACTTAGTCTTCGCCATGCTCCTTAGCTCAGATTCTTTTGTACGCAGACTCCCCATCAACCTATGACTCAAAAAATCAAGAAAACTGGTGAATTAAAAACTAAAATACTAAAAATAAAACATACCTCGAATTTGGTTGACTCTCAAGAAGTGCCTGATTTAGTGTCGCGGCATGACCCAATTTTTGACTTATCCTTTTCTTTCATCCTCTTTCTCCTACTTTGAGGCCATCTTCTGATTTGCTATTACCCATTGAGAGTGAAATCTCAAATTCAATAGCTCCCTCAACAATAGCCTTTTTAGGCTCATCAATCTACATCACTTTACATTGGGGTAGTTGTGTCTTAGGCCATTGAATAAGTAAGTCTAAAGAGGTCTTTGGTGGAGTAAACTCCACTACCCCATACTTATCACTTTCAGTCATTGTAATCATTCACAAATCTTTGTAGTGGGACAGTGTGTTGAGTGGTTTGTACATTTTGAAAATTGTCTTTTCATCATCTAGCCTCATTGTGAGTGTTCCCTCTTTCACATCTATCAATGATCATTTTGTTGCCAAGAACATATGTCCCAAAAAGACTACAACTCTTTTATCTGCTTGAAAATCTAAAATAATAAAATCAGTGGGGATAATAAACTTTCCAACCTTGATGAGAACATCCTCTATGATTTTATCAGGATGATCTAAGGTACGGTCTACCAATTAGAGTATCACAGAGCTCGGTCTCAGCTTCCCCAAGCCCAAAGTGTTGAACAAAGAGAGGGGCATCAAATTTATGCTTTCCCCTAGATCACTAAGTGTGTATACCACCTCACTATTGCAAATTTCAATATGGAGAGTAAAACTCCTAGAATCTTTGATATTTTGGGGCATCTTCTATATCATTACAAAACTACACTCCTCAGTTAGTGCTACTATCTCAATATCATACAGCTTAACTTTGTTAGTGACCACATCCTTCAAGTACTTAGCATACTTGGGCATTCCCTATAAAATGTCTAAAAGAGGAAGACTAATGTGAAGGTATCTCAATGTGTCAAAAAACTTCTTAAATTATGCATCCTCCTTTGTCTTTATCATCCTTTGTGGGAAAGGTGGTGGTGGTATAACCTTCACCTGTTCATCCACTTTTGGTTTTGAGTACTTAGACTTCCTTGAATTTTCAGCAACTTTGTCATCTACCTTTGGAGGAACTAACTCTGCATCTACTTCCTTAGTTGTCTTTGGAGGTTCTTTATTGAGCACTTCACCACTTCTCAAAGTGATTTCCATTTCTTGTTTAGGATTTAGCTCTGTATTACTTGGTAGGCCTTCCTGAGGCCAAGTATTCTTTGCTCTTGCCATCTGATCAATCTACATCTCCAAGTTGCTTATAACAATCTACTGGCTCTTTTTATATGCTTCCAACTATGCTTAACCAACTATAATTTGTTTCAACATCTCTTTAATAATGCTAGTTTGGGTCATTCCCTAATTCTCTTAAACCTGTTGCCACTGAAACTACTATTGTTAGTTGTTCCAAGATGGAATTTAAGGCTGAGTCTTCCACTTTTGATTGTAGGTGTTCCTAAATTCTCTCTTTGAGCATTGCCCACAAATATCACAAGCTCAGGATTTGCACTGCACATGGCTGTAGAATGACCACTGTTGCCATAAACCTCACACCAATTATGTGACTGATGAATTGTATTAACTATTGTTTTGGGTTGTGTGTCCCACGATTTCATATTTTTGAGCTGAGTAGTTAACTAATTTTGTAGTGCAGTAATCTGAACGGATATAGCAGTAAATTTGTCCGCCTCCAACATACCTACAACCTTTTTTAGCACTTCTTGAGTCAGATTGAAACATAGATTTTCTTGTATAATCTGGTTCAACAAGGTATATAGCTCATCATACGTCAATTCCAATGCTTGACCACCTGCAGCTGAATCTAGCAAATTTGTTATGTTGTGATCAAGTACCTCAATAATAGTGTGAGATAGTATCTCATTAGGTTGTTGATGATGTGGACATTCCTGAAGAAGAACCTTGAACCTCTCGCACACATGATATAAGTTCTTATCTGGTTTTTATTTGAAGCTCACAATCTCACTATGTAATCTTGCAATTTTACCAGATGGAAAAAATTGGATGAGGAATTTCCAGGCTAAGTCATCCCAATTTGTGATTGAATAGGCCAGCTCAGTGTTCAACCAATTCTTCACT
Organism: Capsicum baccatum var. pendulum; assembly: GCA_030864225.1. Taxonomy (NCBI): domain Eukaryota; kingdom Viridiplantae; phylum Streptophyta; class Magnoliopsida; order Solanales; family Solanaceae; genus Capsicum; species Capsicum baccatum. The sequence continues at coordinate 194,583,115 of CM061557.1, forward strand.
CCCCCTATTAGTGAAAAGGGAAAAAGTTTCAGCCTAACATAGTTAGTTGACACACCCACAGGAATGAATATATCGCTGATCTCTAAGAAGCTCTATGGGTGGACTTGTGGATCTTTATGTGAAAGCCCCATAAACTATCCATTGATGATCAAAAGCTACACCATGTTCTGTTTAAGCTCAAAGTTAGCTCCAGCAATCAGTTTTTGAAAAGGGGAGGTGAAATTCATCGAAAGTTGGATTGCCACTTTGCAAACTGTCCTCCGGGCTAGTGGATCTTCAGCCATGAGAGCAATATTGTCTTTTTCCTCTTGAATTTTTGGGATAAGGTTGAGAAGGAATGCTTCTTTTCTCAATTGGTGAAAGCGTCGCTTAGGTTTGGGGCTTGGTTCAACTAATTCCCTATCCCTTGCAATCTTACTAGTCTGTAAATCTGTTTCCTGCAAATTCAATACCAAAACCAAGTGTAAAGCACCAAAGAAATCTAAAAAGTAAAACTAAAGCTAAAATAGTTGCCAATTTACAAATCACTGACAATGGTGCCAAGAACTTGGTGCGCCGAAGCGCACACTCAAGTGTATGTGGTCTCACCAAGTAATACAATGGCCTTATGAAAAGTTGAATGTCAATCCCTCAGAGACTTGTGTTGAAAACTACCCAGATCTACTTTATTATTAAGAGTAAATTAGTCTAAAAGTAACCAAAAGAGTTTGATAGCTTATAATTAAAAGTAAACTGAACTAATGGGGAAAAGTAAAGACTTTGGACAATCAATGGCTGAAAAGTCAGGGTTAAAGCACTAGATAATCATATTAAGATATTGAACTTCATTGTTTAGATTACTTATCTTGGTTGTTTATTCGCAGGATTTATCGTATGATCATGATCTCCCGACCTCTAATCATCTACCTAACTGAACATTATAACTACATCACTGAGTGGGGATGTCATAATCCATTTAGATGCATTAAGATGTCATCTTGAAAGTGAATCAAACAAGGCTTATAGGTATATCCCTATCCTAGATACTAATTCAAATTCCATATTTTATAAAAGAATAAGAACCTTGGTCTACTTATCCCCACGTTATATCCTCTCATACCCCCTCCTAGGCTCACAAGACGAAAATACATGTATTGTAAGAGTCATGAATCCTTAAAATAGTAATAAAAATGATAAATAAGCCAAAAAAATATGATAATCAATCAAAACTAAATCAATTTAAAGCAATCATAAAGCCTTAACCCTAAAAAGAAGGCGTTTAGCCACTAATGGACATAACTGTAATTAAGATATACGAATACATATTAAAATCCATTAAAAAACTAATTAAAAGAATAAAAACCCTAATTAAAGTGTTTTCCAACCCCTCTCCAAACTTTAAAGACGTCTAAGGTCCCTGAATAATGTGTTCAAGTATCCTATTTATAGGACTCAAATTTAAGCGTGGGAGTATGGGCCACGATACGCCACCCATTCCATGAGAGTAGGGATCATGATATGCCACCTATTTCATGGGATTAGGACTTGTTAAAAACTACTTATTCCCTAGTAATAGGGTTTGCATCTCCCCTCCATCACGAATTCTCATTGGAAAGGCCCCAATTTGACGTCTAAACTTGTTTGTGCGCTTTCTCTTCAATCCCAAGATTTGTGGTGTTATTTCCACTTAATTTGTAGCTTTTTAATCATCCATATATCACCATAATCAACTCATCAAGAACACTATAGCATCAAACACCATATATTAGAGCTCAAAACAACAAACAATCTATAATAATGCACTAGAAACTTAAGCTAAGAACTAGTTTCACCCATTTTGTCTTTAACTTAGTGTTTGACTCTAATCTAAATTCAATTGAATATTGAACACTATAAAAATGTTTTTCCACACATAAATATACAATTATACCATTAGAAACTTATTACACACGTTAGAATCTAATGATATCAACTAGAACAATACTTAGCTCAAGCTAGTAATAGTAGTTTTCTTGTTTTAATTTTAAGTAACCCAATTAAGCACAAACTTGTTTGAAAGACACCTTAAACATTGTAATTAAATACCTAAACACTTTTATTCTTAATTATATCATTGTTAACACATTAAGTGCACAATGTGTCCTCAAAATAAGGCTAATTAAGCTTGGATAGCAACACCAAAGTGCATAAATCCACTTCATATTAGTAGTTTGTATGATGATACAACAGTGTATGTCTTAAGGTGTGATATGGTTTAATCAATGGGAATGTGTTAAAAATATTTTAACTAGTCTTAAAGAGGGTTGTGTAGCTATAACTTGAAGGTAGATATCCCGAGGGACACATACCAAAAATCACATTTGCCGGTGTGGGGGTCTAAATAGCCTGTGTTCGAGTCCCCATGCTTATGATCAGGTGGATTGAGTCCCTTTTGTTAACTGACCAGGTTTTCATGCCATCCTTTAAATATGACCAGGTTATTTGAGTCCCCTATGGTACATATTTACATATGATTATTCTCTGGTTTGTGTGGCTACACGCACTGGGGCCCTTCTAGCGGGAAAGCTAAGACCATAAGCTCGTGGGTGCCTTTTTATAACTATTGAGCTACACAGTCCTGGCTAATATTTTAACATTCATGTTAAGCCTTGTTCCCTATCCCGTCATGTCATATTTATGTATTTGTATATGCATATGATTATGTGCATTAGATTTGGATTATTTTAAACTATTGACTATAGCACTATTTTATCCCTTCCTTGAGTTTTATACTAGAGATCAACCCACTAATCGTCCTTAAAAGTTGTATCCCTATATGATGCAGGAACCGGAGGCACTTTTAATTTTCCTGCACAATGATAGGATTTAAGGATTATCAGCTGTCAGCTTGAAGTGGTGAGTTTCCATTCTACTTAAGAGATCAATTTCATGGTTTTGTTTCCCTTGGTCTTAGACTTTCTTTGGACTTGTTTTGGCTATCGTTGGGGGAATATCCCAACTTAGAGTGATTTTTTGTTTGGTTTAGAGGATTTATGGATTATTATGGACTGGGTATTATTTTTAGATGTATCTTAGACTTCTTGAGCTTATCTTTATCCATCTTGTTATATGTTCAGAATTCAGGCACTGTTAGTGTATTGTATTCTATTTGATTAGACAATAAGGGTATGGTATCCTATCCATGACAGACTTGAGATACCCATCATGGCGAGGCCCTGGTTTGGGTTATGATATTTACACATCTTTTTTTGAGACACTTATAAAACTCAAGGATACAATTATACACCTTGGCAAAGATTTTTCTAATAATCCAATTTCGCTAATTCAAATCAAGGTATGTAGACAAAGATTATTTAGGTGTATTGTGTAAAGAAGGTAGTTATGCCTATAAATTAGGTGTATGATAAGACTTAGAATCCAGGTTTTGCATCTAGGTTGATGATAACGAAAGTTTAATAAAAATGAGTGAATCTTAGCCTTTAAAAGATTTTTCCAAATAGTTTAATCTAAGAATAAGACGATAAAAGTGATTGTGCTAAAACCACAGAAATCGAGGGGTGTCTTATACCTTTACCTTGATTAACATAATTTCTTACCCAGTCTTTTGTTTCACAAACCAAAAAGAGTCATTTTATTTTGTCTAGGGATTCAAAATAGTGATTTGGAACAGCGTAACTCAATTTCAAGTGGCGACTATAAAATTAACTAAAATAATCCCTTTTTATTTCCATTACTTTAATTGGAATATTGAGTCTCTTACAAATGATATAAAGTATTAGAGTACTAATTTGGAACAATGTAACTCAATCTCTGATTTGACCCAAAAGGTCGAGTCTCATACAACTACTATCAAGTAGTTAGAGGACTAATTTGGGCAGATGTCGAATACTTAGAATCAGAGACAGTCAAGTACTCTTTCGAGTAACATCATTCAAAATACAAAGAATGATGGTAAATATCTTGAAATCACCACCCGGAGTGGTAAATCTACTATTTATTCCTTTTTTCCTACATAGAATGTGCCAATGAATGATAATACTAATGTTAGATGCATTTATGCATTCTAGCATTACTATTCTAGACATTTTAGCCTTGTTTTAAGGATGATTCTTATGTTATGTGTGTTGATAATAATATAAATGAGTATTTATTTTTCCAAGTATATGTTTACAATGTTTAATGGTGTTGTCACATGAGTTTTGATTCAATTTGAGTATTTAGAGTTCAACCGAGAACTAGTGTTACTAGCTTGAGCTAGGTGTTTGTCTAGTCTATCGTGTTAGGTTATAATGTATTTTAATGAGTTCCTAAGGTTGTAATTATGTATTTATATGTGATAAAAGTTATTGGTAATATTCAAGGATCAATTTGATCAAACCACAGGTCAAAACAATGAGTTAAAGATTAAAGTGAAATTAGCCTATGCTTAGCTCGTGTCTCTAATTCACCAATGAGGATGTTATGTTGTGTTGAGATATAAATTGTTGTGTTTTATGCTATATTATGATTTTTTTTAATGGATTATTATGATATATTAAGGATATACAAGCTTCAAATCAAGTGGAAACAACTCAAAAATGCTCCAAAATGACCACGGAAGCACGGCACAAACTGGACGCAATTTGTACCCCTAAAATGTTTTGGGCACATGTGGGCAGTGGGAGTGGACAATGGGAGCGTTATGTACTCTATTGGATTCATAAGGGGCCTAAACTGGTAAAACACCAACGGTCCAAAAATAGTGGCTCAACGCTATTCCACTATTTCGCGGTGACGACCCAAATCGAGAAAAGTAACCAGTTATGGAATTTGGTGCCAGTGATTCCATTTGACACTATGGATCAATGCATTGACACCAAAAATGGGTATAATTTTGCCTTTATGAACAAGAACGGTGTGGAAACCTAATCCAAGTGGGGTTACGACTTGCATATTATAAATATAATGTCTTAAAACACATTTTGGACATCTTGGAACCCCTTGATCACTTGGAACAACATTGGAGGATACCATAACTTCTTTTTAAGTTTTTATTTCATTAATTTAGATTTATTTTTTTGTTTTAATCATTCATACAATTATTTTAATATTGATTATGACTATGAGTGGCCAAAACCCCTCTTTCCGAGGTTAAAGCCAAGAACATGAGTACGGTTGTTTTGAATTAATTTTGTTTGATTTACTTATCATTATTGGTTATTTTTTATTCTTACTTTAACTATGTAATGGATTGATCACAAAAAAAATACATGTATTGTCACCCTTGTGATCTCGGAAGGGGGAATAGGGCGATAGAACGTGAGAATAAACAAAGTATGATTTTTATTCTTTTATGAAATAAAGAATTTGAATTAGCGTCTAGGACAAGGATGTACTTAGATGCCTTACTTGATTCAAACATAGGATGATAGCTTTTAAATGCTTAATTGGATTATTACATCCCCGCTCAATGATGTAGTTATAATGTCCATATTAGTTAAATGATTAGAGGTTGGGAGACCATAATTATGTAATTAACTCGACGAATCAACAACCAAGATAAGTGAGTTAACGAATGAAGTTCAATAACATAGTATTAGTGTTTGGAGTGCTTTAACCCTGGGTTTTCTCCTATTGATTGTTCCAAGATTTTTATTTCGGCATTATTTACTTTATTTTTAGTTTACAATAACTCAACACTATTTTTGGTTACTTGATCTCAATTGTTAAACTAGAATTGGATAGTTGTCGACACAAGTCCCCGTGGGATTGATATTTGGCTATCTTGAAGGCCACTATATTACTTGGTAGACCACGTACATTACGTGTGTTCTTGGCGCTGTCAAGTTTTGGCGCCATTGTCGAGGACTTGAAATTTAGCAACTTTTTATTTTAGTTTTACTTTTAGATTTATTTGGTGTTTTAATGCTTGGTCTTGGTTTTGTGATTGCAAAAAATAGGTTTTATGGTTTGAAAGCTTGTAAGAAATAGGGATTTGGTTGAACCAAGCCCCAAACCTAAACAACACTTCCATTAATAAAGGAGAGACGCAATCCATTTCCCCCAATTTATGCATATAGAAGAAGACCAAGAGAATCTTGCTATAATGGCTGTGGAAAAACAAGCATACAGGATAGTTAGGGAAATGGCAATCCCACTTCCTATGAACTTGACTTCCCCAATTCAAAACCTGGTTGTTGGGGGGGATTTCAAGTTAAAGCACAATATGGTGTAGCTTCTTATTAGTAGTGGATAGTTTGCAGGGCTTTCATATAAGGATCCATAAGTCCACTTGCAGACATTCATTGAGCTTACTGACACATTCATTCTGACTAGGGTGAATACAGATTATGTAAGGTTGACACTTTTTCCCCATTCACTATTGGGGGAAGCTAAAAGGTGGTTAAATACAAAGATGGCCAATTTAATCCCAACATGGGATGACTTATCTAGAAAGTTCCTCATCAGATTCTTTCCATTAGTCAAGACTGTGAAACTTTACAGTCAGATAGTGAGCTTTAAACAGAAGCCTGATGAAAATCTATATCACGCTAGGGAATACTTTAAGGCCTTTTTTTGGATTTTCCATATCACCAATAGTCTAATGAAGTACTTGCTCATACTTTTGTTGAAGCACTTAATCACAATACAAAGATTTTGGTAGATTCAGCCGTAGGTGGTCTAGCATTGGAATTGACTTATGATAAGTTGTACACATTGTTGAACCGCATAGCACATAGAAATCCCGAGTGGAATTCATATGCTAGAAGTGACACGAAAAGAATTAAAGGTGTATTGGAGGTGGACCAATTCATAGGATTATCAACTCAGGCTTTTACATTACAAAATTTGATAAACACTCGATTCAACAGCCTAAAGGTTGGAACCACACAACCTGTGTCCACTATAAATGCAATCCAATAAGCTGCAGGTTAGTGTAAAATTTGTGGTAATAGCCATGTATCTTCCATATGTACTTCAAATCTAGAATTAGTAATATATGTGGGTAATTTTCAAAGGCCAAATTATGGTAATGCATACAATATGAAGTAGTAGACTCATCCATGGAATGCACAACAATAACAAATTCAGCAACCATAAGTTTTACCAAATCAGTTAACTAGCAACATGGAAGAGATGATGAAGCAAATTTTAGCTGGTCAAGCACAAAGGGTTGCGAATATGAAAAACCAATAGGAATAATTAACAAATCAGAAAGTGGCCCAGAGAAGCTTAGAGTTGGCGTTGGAGTAGTTACAACAAGCATTGAATACTTGGCCTCAATGTGGTCTGCCAGCAGATGCAAAAAATCTAAAATAAGTTATGGAAATTACTATGAGAAGTGGTAAAGAGCATTAATGAGAACCTCTAAAGATAACTAAGGAGGTAGATGCAAATTTGACTCCCCGACAAGTAAATGATAAAGTTGCACAAAAATCGAGAAAGTCAGAGTACTCGAAAGAAAAAGCTATTAAAGAAGTGAAGAATACTCCTCCACTTTGTTTTCCTCAGAAACACAGAAAAGTGAAGGAGGATGCAATATTTAAGAAGTTCTTTGACACATTCAGAGATCTTTATATTAACTTACCTTTGTTAGATATTTTGTAGGGTATGCCCAAGTACTCTAAGTACTTGAGGGATGTGGTTGCTAATAAGGTAAAATCCTTAATTGACTTAGATGAAGTTTTAAGAATTAGAGATCGGGTTTGTGAATCGAGACTAGGTGATTGGATTAGATTAATTTTGTAAGATTCCTACTGTTCCAGGTATTCTATCCATTTGGGAGTGACTAATATGTATCGTGATTTGAGGCAGCATTACCAGGGGTGGTATAATAAAGGATATAGCGAAATATGTAGCTCGTTGACTTTGTTGTAAATAGGTAAAGTCCAAGAATATAAGATCTGGTAGATTGCTTCAAAGGTTACCCATTCCTGAGAGAATATGGGAATGGATAACTATGGACTTTGTGACTTCTCATGGTTCTGATAGTGTTTGGGTCATCGTGGATCAATTAACCAAGTCTGCTCATTTCATTCTGAACTACATTCATGAGATCGTGCATCTTCAAGGTGTTCCAGTGTCTATCATCTCAAACCTAGGTTCAGTATTCATATCTTACTTTTGGAAGACTTTTCAAGAGGATCTGGGTACTTGGGTTGATCTTAGCATAATGCTCTACGCCCAAATCGACGATCAGTCAGAGTGGACTATTCAAGTTTTAGTGGATATCCTCCATGTTTATGTGATGGTTCTTAGTGGTAAGTGGGAGCAACATCTAACTTTGGTGGAGTTTATGTATAATAATAGCTACCATTCTAGTATTTACTTGGCTTCTTTTGTGGCTTTGTATGGTAGAAGATGTCGCTCTTTCGTTGGTTGGTTTGAGGTTTATGAAATTAGACCTTGAGGTATGGCTTTCTTCATGAGTCTTTTGATAGAGTTTGAATCATTCAGGATAGGCTTTATGTGGCCCTGAGTAGTCAAAAGTGCAATGAAAATTGTAGACTTTATGCCTTGAGATTTGATATTGGTGATCATGTTTTCCTTTGAGTTTTGCCCATGAAGGATATGATGAGGTTCGGAAATAGGGGAAAGCTTATCCCCAGGTATATTTACCTATTTGAGATTCTTTGTACTATTGGTGATGTGGCTTATAAGTTGGCTTTACCCCAGATTTATTAGTTGTTCATCCAGTTTTTATGTCTTCATGATTACCATTATATTTTGGATGAGTTTTATGTCATTCATTGGGATTTGATTCATTTAGATACCTTTTTTTGAGGAGTCGGTCTCCATCTTGGCTAGGGATGTTAGATGGTTGACTTCAAGAGTCATTCCCGTGGTTAAGGTCCAGTGGAGACATCAACTATAGATGAGGATACTTGGGAGATCGAGTCAAATATGTGTAGTTCCTATCCATGTCTCTTTATTTATTTAGGTATTTCCATTGCCTTTAGTTAGAGGATGAACTAGATTTGTAGTGGAGGATAATGTAACAATTTGAATTTTGGTGGATTATGTGAAAAATCTATTTCTATGTGGTTTGATCATTTTACTCCTCCCCGTGGTTTCTTTATGGTATTTTTGGGTTGTAGGGATATTTGGCAAGGTTTTTGATGTATTTTGATATGATTTATGTGATATTGTAGTTTTTGGTCATTTTGAGAGCCTTATAGTTGGATTTGGCTATCATTTATTGATCCGTGCATAGAATGGAAAAGTAGACTACGCCAATAAATCCAAAACGTTGATTTTAGGGTGATAAGATGGTTGGTCTAGTTTTACGTCTCTTAAATCTTATTTTGACCCTCGATTTGGAAAGTTGTGAAATTGGGTTTCTTGGGTCAATGATAACGCCCCAAATACACCTCCAATTAAAGGATGAAGCGGTCGTTGTCAAATATAGTAACCCAACTAGGTTGGATTCAATCCCACAGGAAATAGGTTGGAGTTGATCCCACAAGAAATAGGTTGAAAATCTATCTTGAACTTGTTGAAATCACTAGGCAGTGTGGGAAAGCAAAAATGGGGATTTGATGAAATATAAAACGGAAAAAAATTAGTTGCTCTTGGTTGTAAACAATCTAAGACAAGCACTAGGCTTGTGTTCCCCCGATTTCTCAATTCAGTTGACTTATCGTGCATTATCAAACTATTCCAATACCTTGCATGCAGAATCTAATAAGTTATGTAACATCAATAGTCTTTTGAAAGTCTCAGGATGTCTCCTTACAAACCCTTATCATGGATCTCAGTTAACTATTACCTTTTGGATTTCTAGTTATTAGATGATAGTTAACGATCTTACTTAGATAATACCTAGTAGCATGAATCGACAGTTAATCTTTAAATTACTATTTTGATCTTATTTTACTAATCACTACTACTCGTTTGGAATAAGTAGCAATATTCTAGGTAGGATCTTAATGTTGGTCACCACTAAGAAATCAATAAGAACAAAGAAAACCCAATATATGCAAGAATCTTTATCTAGAACGACTTGGCACTTCCTCTACTTCATTAATCTGCTAGGGCTCCCACAACCCTTGCTAAGGGAATTAGCCACTTATTGTTATGAGATCAATCATGGAATCCACAGATAAAATTAGAAAATTGATCTCAAAATAATAAGATAAGAAATCCCAAAGTCTTAAATTGAATAACAAACCAACAACAACAAGATGTTTGAGAACTTGGCCCAAAGGGGCCTCCTTCTCAATCAAGCACTATATAAATATGTTTTTCTAAATTATTTCTGAATTGATAAACTAAACAAAGCCTAAAGTATATTTACAGGTTACAAGAAACCCTAGAGTTCAAATCCTAACTAAAATAGGAAAACTTAATTAACCATACATAATGGGACTTAAAAACATTAGGAGCGTAATTGGGATACATGGAAACCCTAGGATACGATTTCGGAACGATCCAAAAAAATCACCATTGGTGACTACTTACCAAGGCCACTTGTGCCATATCCTTGGGTGCAACTAGTGCCTGCGGCATGTAGGGAGGGAACAGGTAGTGACCGCAGGTGCAATTCTTACACTTCATCTCTCACAATTTTGACCTCCGACACTTGCTTTGCCTATATGTGGACCGTATGTGATACTTGTGGTCCTCAAGTTGACTTAGAAAGTGGAAAAGTATCCATCATCAGATATATAATTGAATTAGATTTCCATCTATACCAATTTTTCCTCAATCCTATATCGGGGTGAAAAGTTATGGCCAAATTACTGAAGCACTATCAACACTCTGGATCCTCAACTCTAGCACTTGCAACTAAGCTTCGAATCTTCAACTTCAATCATATACTTTGGTCACGTATAATCTGAAAAGTGTCAAGAATACCCAATAATGATCAAGTAAGTGGCCAAAAACATTACTTTTCATCTTTTTCTCCCATTTAGCATCCAAAGCTTAATTTCCTACAAAACACTCCAAAAATACATCAAATCTAAAAAAAATAGATGTAAGCACATGCATATTCTCATAGTTTTGAGCATCGTAAGTGATATATTTCTATAGCACATAAATACCCTTAACTTTATAATGTTGCATGTCCTCAGTCAACAAAACATAACAAAACAATACGACGATGCTTAACCAAGAGAAATCTAAGATACCTATGGAGGTCAATCATCAAATTTAAGCTCAAGATCATTACCCTCTCCAAGTTTAATACTTTAAAACCCAATTGTGTGTATTAATGAAGTACAACAATGTGACACAAAGGAATCAATATATGGCATTACATTAGCAAAAAATAACTATGCATATATACAAGTTACACTACACAAAAAGTAAGCAGCTAGCAATACAACCCATGTGGCCTTACATTATGGAAGTCCACTCACTCATATATGAAATCAAACATTTCAATGAAGGGACATTCAAGAGACATCACACTCACAAAATAAGTTCCAACTAATGCATGTCAACTACCATAGGCTTGCCCTTATTTTATTTACCTTAGCTTTTAGACAGTCAAGTTAGAATCACAATAGGAATTTACTCAGCTTGTAATGTAGGCTTGAGGCTTGTAAGATACATATGGAATTTTAAATTGAATAAGTCTCCTTGGAACTACACTAACCTTGGGCTTAAACCTATTAACCAATTTCTTTTTATTCCACCCTTATTTCTCCATTTTATTCTTTTATGCACATTCAGGCTGAGTGTGGTTTTCTTATACTTTCTTTTTTACTATTTTTCTTTTCTTTTTCTCCTTATTTTCTTTTTGTACTACACTCAGCCCTACTTTCTTTTTTTTTTAGTTTTCCCTTCTTAATACCCATTATATATTACACACCCCAGTGATAGCCACCCTCAAATAAAGCGATTTGCCTAAGTTGAGGTAAAGAATGTCCAAGGAGGAACAGGGCTAAAATAGGTTCACTTTAATACAAATAAGAAGGTGAAAGGTAAAAACAAAGAAATAAGCTATAAGGCTCAAACCAGGGATCAAGAGATACTATTTCACAATGGAAAGGTCATATTGGGCTAAAAGTGGACTAACATCAAAAACGGCCTAAGATCCTTTCCTAACCAAAATATCCTACACTAAAGCAAGACTAACCAGGCAAGTTTTAGATTTAACTCACAGAAGGAACTAAGTAGTATCACGCACACATATTGATATAGAGTCATGTTAGAAGTTACTACCTATCTGGTTCATGCAGAAGTTAGCTATGATTATAATTTTCCTAATTCAAATGCAATAACAAGATTCATAATAGTCGCATATATATACATATCACACAGTTCAAAAATAAGCTATTGAAGGGGTATCATCAATAAAAACATGTTAACTACCCTGGATACTCATTTTTCTCCTAGTTAACCATAAAACATCATGAAACAAAATACAATACGCCTAAATATGGTTTACTAGGAACAGGACACTGGAAAAAGAGACACAAAAACAAAAACCCAAGAAGACATCAATACCAACAGTAGCTCCATCCCCAAATTAAAATCATGCATTGTCCCTAATACATCAAACCTCTACAAAATAAGAGATTTAGAAACATAGTTGTGGAACAATAGGTGTGAATATGTGACATCAATGATGAACAGAAATACAAATAACAAAATACCTTGGGTTTCCTCCCAAACAGTGCCTAATTTCATGTTGTGGCATGTCATAACTTGGTTGGGTACTCTGATTCTCCCAACTAGCCCATGGCCTTGATTACTTAGACTTTATCAAGGTAGCCTAAGAGCTGGCCTTCAAATATCTCTTTCCACTTTAAACTTATGAACTGCACCCCTAAGTATTTTTTCTTATTTTCCATTATGATCATGGGGTAGAGGTGTAAAAATAAAGGACCCAAGCAGTAGATATGGCATGTTGTACTTCTTGGCCTTTATGTGATGAATGTAGTTCTTTGATTCTGGCTCAGCAAATTCAAGAATATAGACATATGTTTCATCCTCCTTGTACTCTTCTTTAGGCTCAGATGGCTCTATCAAGATCTGAATATCCAAACACAATGTGGAAAAATGCTTCGAATGAGGTCCAATATGCCCTAATTCTGAATTTGCAATCTTCATTACATCCCCACATAACTCTAGAATGCTCTCCTTAAGAGTGACAACATCCATAAGAGCATGAGCAATTCTAGAATCCTCCAATTTTATCTCCTTAAGTTGGCTTTTAAGAATTATTTCAGTATTACACCATCCATAACTGGGTTGTTGGGCATTACACACAGCAGCTTTTGTATCCAATTCTACTTATAGGTGGAAAATATCTAAGCCAAACTTGTCAACCTCTTGAATAAGCCTATGATTATTGTGGACAAGGTGTGTTACTGTTTTTAACAGGATATCCTTGTGCTCACACACTATATTTGCCACACTCCTACAATAATGCGCCATATCAAAAGAAAAAGGATTAAGAAATAAGGAGTTAACCTCACTCCATTCTTTAGCTAGATAGGTTGTCATCTCAAGAAGAGTAGGAAACAAAATAAACAAAATAAAAGAAAATAAAAATCGATAACTCCACCAACTTCAAAAAAAAAAACTCCAAAACTGTATTCCCTAGTAATGGCACTAAAATTTAATAATGCTCAAAATACACCTCCAATTGAAGGATGAAGCGATCACTATCAGATATAGTAACCAAACTAGGTTGGGGTCGATCCCACAGGGAACAGGCTAGAAATCTGTCTTGGATTAATTGAAATCACTAGGAAGATCGAGAAAGAAAAAGAGGGGATTTGCTGAAATAGGAAAAAAAATAGTTGCTCTTGGTTGTAAACAGTCTAAAATGAATACTAGGCTTATGTTCCCCTTAGATTCTCAACTCAATAGACTTATCATGCACTGTTAAACTATTCTAATACCTTGTATGCAGAATCTGATAAGTTATTCACTATTAATAGTCTTTTGGACGAACGGATAGATTTTACCCTTTACCTTTTGAGTCTCAGGATGCCACCTTAATAAACCTTATCCTAGATACTAGTTAACTATTACCTTTTGGGTCTATAGTTATTAGATGATAGTTAAAAATCTTACTTAGATAATACCTAGTAGTGTGGATCGACTGTTAATCTTTAAATTATTATTGTGGTCTTCTTTTCCTAGTCAGTACTCCTCTTTTAGAGTAATTTAGCAATAATCTAAGGGGGATCTTAATGTTGGTCATCGCTAAGAAATCGATAACAATGAAGAAAACCCAATACATGCAAGAATATTTATATAGAACGACTTGGAACTTCCTCTACTTTGTTAATTTGTTAGGGTTCCCACAACCCTAGCTAAGGAAATTAGTCGCTCATAGTTATGAGATCAATTATGGAATCCATAGAAAAAATAACAAAATACAATCTCACAATAATAAAAAAATCCCAAAGTCTTAAATAGAATAACAAACCTAGAACAACAAGATATTTGAGAACTTGTCCCCAAAGGGACCTCCTTCTCAATCAATCAATGTATATGTAAATGTGTTTTTCTAAATATTTTCTAAATTGATAAACTAAACAAATACAAAAGGGTATTTATAGGTTACAAGAAAACCTAGTGTTCAAATCCTAACTAAAATAGGAGAACTTAATTACACATACATAATAGGACTTTAAAATATCATAGGAGTGCAATTGGGATACATGAAAACCCTAGGAAACGATTTCAGAATGATCCCAAAAAATCACCGTCAGTGGCCACTTACCAAGGGCACTTGTGAGAGTGTAATTGGGATACATGGAAACCCTAGGAAATGATTTCAGAACAATCCAAAAAAAACACCTTCGGTAGCCACTTACCAAGGCCACTTGTGCCCTATCATTAGGCATGGATAGAACCTATGGCCTACAGGGAGGGAGCAGGTAGTACCTACAGCCTACAGAAAGGGCACAAGTAGTGACCATAGGTACAATTCCTGCTATTCAGCTCTCAAGATTTTGACCTCCGGCACTTACTTTGCCTACATGCGAACTGTAGATGCTACTTTTGATCATCAAGTTGACTTATCAAGTGAAAAAGTCTTCATCATCAAATATATAATTGAATTAGCATTCCAACGCTATCAATTTTGCCTCAATTCGATATCAGGGTGAAAAGTTATGGCCAAATTACTGAAGCACAATCAACTCTCCGGATCTTCAACTCTATCCCTTGCAACCAAGCTTAAAATATTCAACTTCAATCACATGCTTTGGTCATGTATGATCTGAAAAGTTTTACGAATACCCAATAATGATCAAGTAAGTGGCCAAAAATATCACTTTTTATTTTTTACTCGCATTTAGCATCCAAAACCTAATTTCCTTTAAAACACTCCAAAAACACGTCAAATCTACCAAAATAGCCTTAAGTAAATGCATATTCTCATAGTTCTAAGCATCGTAAGTGTTATATTTCTATAGTACATTAGTCAACTTTATGAAACAATACGTTTTTAAAAATCAGATATCACCATTGAGTCCGAAGCATTGAATTTTATAGGGTAGCATATTTTATTTGTGTTCACGGGATTCTGTATGAATTCCGAGGGATCCGTAGAGACTTGGATCCTATACATACCCATGTATCACCATTTTTCCCCATTATTGAGACTTGAAGCTTAGAGTTTTACATTTCTTAGCAATTTCTTTAATTTCTAAGCTTGTGTAAACTTCTAAACACCTATTTCAACTACTTTATGCCAATTTTATCGTCTAATTCTTTTTTAAACACGGGTTAAAGTGAAAATTTGGAGATTTTGACCCGAAATGCCTAAAATTTTTATCTTTGATTCAAACCTCATTTTCAACCCATTTTTACTTGGATAATTTTCTTGTCTTATAATTATCAGTTTTCTCTCAGTTTCATCTGTAAAACAACTTCAGATTCATGATTTCAAAAAGAATTTTTGGGGAATTTATCGGTAATACTTAAACATAATTTTTCTTCAATTTGGACCTTCTTTTTAACTCATTTTTGCTTGAATTTTCAACTGTAGATTTCTAAAAATATGGAGAACATGTTTCAAATATAAAATCATAATTTGGCCCTTCTTTTGAAAATCCATTTTGGGAGTTCGTTTTGACCTGATTTAAAAATAGGCAATATGGGTATCATTGGATTTATTTTGACATATAGATTTTATATTTTTATATTTTTATGTTTTAGTTAATTTTGAGTCTATTCAGATTGAGTAAGGCTTTGGAGTAAAGGCTTACGGATTGAATTTCAATATTCGAGGTAGGTTATAGCTTAACTTTCTTTAGAATGGGTTGGATAGTTAATATGGATACAAAATCATGTTAAGGGTATGGTAACTAATCATAAAAATGGCTAAATTATTGTGTTGTGCTAGTATAGGGCCTATATTGATGTACTTGGTGAATTTGGAACATTATGTGCTATGTGTGACCATGTGGGGTCTTATATGTTATTGTTAGCTTGATGTATCTGATATTAGTTATATCTTATTCAATGAAAAAGTCTAATATGGTATCTATGGTATATTTATGTATCTTACTCTATTGGCATACGGTTTATGTTTGATTTCATGGATGGTTGGAAATATTGAGTGAATTATTGGCTTACCTGGTCGGTGTATTAGTTGGTTATGGAAACACTCATTCTGTTTGATGGTGATCATTACATTTTCATATCATATACATTCATGAAACATTGTGGTACCACTGTGGAAATACTAAAAACACTATATTTCTGACAGAAAATATGACATTTTAAAAACCCTCTACTGAAGGATATGCCAAAAAGGAGATATGGATATGGTATTGGATATGAATTGTATACGAATTGATAAACCCCATGGGTTCTATGTTGAAAAGCATTAGTTAGGTGTATATGGAGGTTGTGTAATAACTTTGTACATCACTTCGTCATCATCATCATCATCATCACCTTCATTGCATTTACATTATTGTGTTTATGTTGTAATTGTATTTCCATCTTTTCACTTAATATCTATCCATTTATTCTATTTTCCTTTACTTGTGTTTTATATTCGTATATATGTTTATTATTTTTTCCTATGCTTGTATTGTTATATATATGGATATTAAAATTATTAGTTAAGACGGTGTGGGCAACCGTTTGGGATATTTTCTGGTTGTAGGTGAAGTGTCTTTAGTGTGTATTTTGTGTGCTTTATTTTCTACTTTTCACAATCAGCCTATGATACTTACTGCATATAAGTGAATCGTACTTACCCCCATTACGCCATTTTAGAGCATATCCTAGTTTCAAGTGTGCCACGCGGTGGTTGATTTCGAGCAATATTTTGGAGATTTTTAAGGTAACAAGTGATTTCAGGCACCCGGAGTATACTACTATCTTTCTTTATTTAGACTATATCTTTATTTTGCATTCAGAGACAGAGTTGTTCCTAGTTTGGTTATCATATATATTTTGATCTTGAGTTGTACAATTGTTGTTCTTAAACTGTGACACCAGGTTTTGGGATTTATGATATTATTGGTTATCTTTTTTTGCTTTTACTATATTGTGTGGTTTGGCTTCCTTCTAGATGTCTTACCTTGGATCGTTGATGTTATTTTTCCCTTATTATATTAGTTTGGTTGATAGTCTTACTTGTCAAGAATTGCCATGAAAAGTGTCATAATGACCCTTGAATTTTGGGTCATTACATAAGGGTATTGATCTTAAGCATATTTATATACCTAAGTGTCATTATCTACACACATTTATCTTAGTTATAAGGATAACTTGATATGCTTAATTGATACAAGAAAAATTGCCTCCAAACCTTTGGATGGGATACGTATGATGCTCGAGGTGCTTGATGACTCCCTAATTCTATTAAAAGATGCCACACGGATGAAAATTACCATTATCAAGGGTCAAATGAGTGAAAATGGGGCTCGAAAGCCCCTTGGAAGGGACATGCACCCAAGGCGCTTTAGATCTGTCTTTTTTAGGGATTTTCAGTTTTTGACACTACTCTTTTGTTGATTTTCAAAATAACAAACCCAAGATTTACTTGGTAGGAATGAAATCAAGATCATCTTTGATACCAAATTATACGCGAGTGATCTCCAATGATAAGAACAATCACAAACACTAAAGTAACAACGAAATTGATAAACGAAAAGTAAAAGGATAAAAAGGATAGATTATAAAAAGATATACATAAGAAAATAACAAAAAGGAAACCACAGGGTGTATCAAACCAAAAGACTCCCTTATTGAATACCTAAAAACACCTAGCTCTTACGTTGATCGAAATGGGGATAGGATCTCCCTTATAACCACCATTTCTAAATAAGGTTCAACATTGGCTTTCCAAGCACTCAACACTCCTAATGGAGTTTTCATGAATTCATCATCATCATTAAAAAAAACTAAGGAAATAAGGCTAGCTACCAAGAATTTATAGTTTGGATAAATATTACTCCCTCCATTTCAAAAAGAATGACCTACTCTGACTTGGCACAAAGTTTAAGAAAATAAAGAAGACTTTTGAATTGGTGGCCTTAAATTAAATTTGTTTCAAATATACCAAAATTTTATTTAATCTTGTGGCCCTAAACATGCCATGTGGAAATTTGAAATTAAAGTACTGCCAAAAAAGGAAAGGGGTCATTCTTTTTTAAATGGACTAAAAAGGAAAGTAGGCCATTCTTTTTGAAATGGAGGAAGTACATAATCAGGGCCCAAAAGTGACCCAAATATTTTTCTTTTATTTCTAGTATTAGATTTTTGTTCTCTAACTCTAGACGAGTCTATAAACCAAATGTGGGTCAAACTAGAGCTTATTTGAGTGTTCTATCCCTGTTGAAAGCTTGGGTAGAAGAAGTTTGAAGTGAATCAAAAATTTGAAGAATTTGAGAAAATTGATGTTTAGAATGAGTTTAGTAGGCTAAGAAGTGCCTACTTTCAAATTTTCAACTCATTCCAAGATCCGAAGAAAAAGTTAGAAAGATTGATGTTCTTGGTGTTCTTGGTGTGTTCTTGAGGAGATTGTTATATTCATATTTAAATTTCAGCCATAGGTGCTTGTTCAATCAAAAAAGAAGAAAGAAAAAAAGTGTAAAAGTGTTAGTACTAAATCATCTCCAAAGTTTCCAAGAATATTCCAAGGAAAAAGGATCAAGGGGGGACCAATAAAGGGGCAAAAACGCCATTCCAAGAGAGTTGTGCGGCTAATCTGCGCCCCATCTGCCCTTGACCTGCGTTGGAGCCTCTGCAGTAGCCCAAACACATGTAAAACCAGTAGTTGGGTTTCCTAGTGCGTCCAAGGTGTGCTAGGGATACACCCAACCTTCTAGAGCAGGTCCCCAAATGCAGATTAACCTATTCCCACGCAAATCAAGATTCCAAACACATTTAAAGCTTTCAAATTCCATTTTTCTCAAGGTTTGATTCCTAATTTTCAATTTCTTGACTCTTAATCTCTTCTTTTGATTCGTAAACTACTCATCAACTAGTAATTCATCTACTAAGTTGATATATTAGTTCTTGAGTCCTAATTCTTTCACCATCCAATTTCTTTCAAGACTTTCTCTTTTTATATCATTTTTACTTCTTGAATTCAAGTCCTTACATAGTTTCTTTGAGTCATTCAAACAAGAATCCATTCTGTTCACAAGTAGAGATTGACACCTTATTAAACACCAGAGTATAAGCAACTTTCAACATTCACCGCTCCAATTGTGAGGATCACAAAGGTGAGATTCATATGAGTGTTGGTGAGAATCTTTACTACTAATCTTTTTGTTCATTTTATAGGTACAAGGTGATATAAGAAAGCATGTCTTTGATAGCCTCGTATAATTGTGAATATGACATATTTGACAATGATTGTGGTGAAGATAGTTATGGTTATGAAGAAGATGGAGATTATGGGACTATGAATATAGCCATGATCAAGAGTTGAATGAAAATGAGGGCTACTATTCCTAAGGAGAATGTGAGATAAATGATGATCCTAGTTCTTATAGTGAGAATAGAGATGATGAAGAGCCTTGTGATGGTTCTTATGAGAAAGATAGTGCATATGAGAAATATTACACGTCCCACTCCTCATCCAGAGGTAATGTAAGGTATAACTCATTCATTTACAAATCTTATGAGGATCATGGTGAGAATGTACATAAGGATTGTGAAGTTTCGTATTTCTCATCTTGTAGTACTTTCTATCAAGGTTGAATCAATGTGAATGTTTATGCTAACTATAGTAGAGGTTGCTCCACAGAAATGAAAGAGCATGCATCTCCAAAGCCTAGGGGTACTATATCTTACTCTATTTATCCTAGTACCTAAATGCATGAAAAAAGGAACTAAGGTAGATATGGAGAGTATAGTAGGAACCAAGATCTTTTTATTCTCCCTATCTTTATAAGAGAGTCATGTCCTAAAGAATATCTTGATTAGGAATGGGAGTATGAAAGGATCTCAATGGATTACGATATAAGCGAGGTAGAAAGAGCTATTACACCCTTAAACATATTCAAGGTTTGATATTGTTGTGGTAGGATATCAAAAGAAAGTCTAAACAAACATGGAGTTCCTTGAAGGAACTCATGAGGGATACCCATTTACTAATGGGGTATATAAAGCTTTACAATATTGATCCACAAAGAAACATTCACTCCGGAAGGGTAAGCATTTGTGGTGTTTCGGGATGTATCCTTGTGCTAGATGATTGGTGAAATAGAAACTGCATTATCCCACCCATGGATAACCATCTAGGGATAGCTCGTAGCCTCTACTTGTTCCATACCCCTTGGAACATGGGTATCTAAGCTTGGGAAATAATTGGTATGCAAGGCATAGATTTCTACATGTAAAAAGTAACCTAAAAATGTAATGGACCAATGTTGAAATAATCTCTTTCCACCCATTATTCCCAAAAAATCAAAGATATGCGACTACGTACTTTAAGCCTAATGAAAATAACAGACAAAATATTGAGAGAAGTAAGAGAGTACAAGGTAGCAACCTAACAAAGAAAAAAGGAGAGGTTAAGAGGACTGAAGTAAGGGGGTTGCCACCAAATTGAGCTAACATTGTTTGTCCTTCTTTTAATAAGGACATGTGTATAGATACCGACATTGCAAGCGGAGGAAAACAGGTACCAAAAGATAAGATGTCCTTTGAAGATTTGACAAGTGCAATCTTATATTCTCCCAAAGCTTCTGGAGGACCTTCACACCAAGATAAAGAAGAATATTCTCAAGAACTTCAAGGTAACATTGCTAACTCTTACACTTTAATATATGTGAATAATGATTGTGTGGCTAGTAGGCCATTTAGTGTGAGTAGTATCTTACCTACGTGTGAGTCTCATGATTCTTTACCTCTTGATGATAATGTACATATTATGAGTGTGGATACACTAGTCATTCCTATTGATGACCAAATTGACTCCTCTTGTAAGATTAATTTGTGTCCACCTAGTGTTGAAGCAATTATGATGAATGATAGTACATTATCTTGTGAAATTTTTATTGATCAACTTGTGTGTGAAACTATCCCAGCACTTGAGGATGTGTGTGATTAGACTATTAAACCTTAAGTGAGTGACGATGTTGACAATATTGTTCCAATGAATAGGAGTAACCCTTAAAGTATGTCCTTTAGTGGAGAAACTATTACTTGCTTGGCTCATACAGATAACCATGTGTTTGAAACATCTTTGATACTTGATAGTTGTCTTTTAGAGAGTGAACTTCCATGTTCTAATTCCTATTTATGGAATGATCTTTCTCTCTTTAAGTGTAAAATCTTATTTGAAGATGATGAAATTTCTCCTAGTAAATTGCCTAGTGGTGTGGATAATATTGATGATGTAACTCATCTTGAGGGATATATTCTATAAAACAACCCACAATGGTGTGATAACATTCTTCCTAAATATGGAAATCTCTTCTTGGATGATGGGAGTACTCTTAAGAGAAAGGAATGTGAAGGATTGAAAGGTGTTCTTTGTGTACCCATTGCCTACTCTTCTTTGAGTGTTACGATTCTTGAACATACCCTTGATAATGTTCTTGGGCATCATAGTGATGATGTTCTTGAGGACACCTTAGATGAAATCAATTTGCATGATACGTTTCTTTACTTTCTATTTGCTTTTAAACATACTTATATTAGTATTGATAGTATGTCCTTTTATTTTGGTGATAACTTTGGGGGGAAAGAGTCTAGTCTAAACCCTAATTTATGGACACTCTATCCATTTGACACTGGTGATAAATTTACATATGATGATTATTATATACCTGATTTGGTTCTTGGTCAAGATGACAAGCAAAGTTCGAATGAGGATGTTGGTATCCTTCCTTATGATAGAAATTCTTTCTTTAGGATTCATAATCCACTTAATGAACCCATATTCTATAAGGGAAAGATCTCCAACAAAGATGAGAGCTTTTTAAAAAAATAGGGGCAATGAAAAGATCCAAGAGAGTTCACTGTGGTGTTTTTCAATTCTTGACCAAGGTTTCATTACTTATAGGTCAAAGAGTAAGTCTTCTCTTGAAAGAACTCTTGTTGAACCCCATTTATGTGATACCATTCTTCATCACTTGTGTAACATTGATGATTTCAAAGGAAGTTATTTGAAAGGAAAAGGTTCTTTGAGCTTAAATGTTTCGATTCCATACTTTCATGCATTATGTGCTATATTTTGAGCCAAACGGCACTCTTATAGATAATAGCACCTTGGATGATGAATTTATATTTGATTCCTTT
This sequence comes from Capsicum baccatum var. pendulum, assembly GCA_030864225.1. NCBI lineage: Eukaryota > Viridiplantae > Streptophyta > Magnoliopsida > Solanales > Solanaceae > Capsicum > Capsicum baccatum. The sequence continues at coordinate 194,605,762 of CM061557.1, forward strand.
TTATACTACCTCTTTTCCTATAATAATGTCCATACTAGTCTTGAAATTGTCTTATTGGGGGGTAGAAAACTAGTTGGTTGGTCCACTTGGTTGAATAAAAATGTTTTATGGGTCATTCACATCTTTGACCCCAAAAAACACTTATGGATTGATGAACCATTAGTGGTACCATTTTTATATGGTCTCTTGAAGAGATAATGAAGCAATTGTGTCTTATGGCTCCTAAGATGAATATAGTCTTACCTCTTTAGCTTGTTGATTCCATTATGACCTTTGTGATTTCCTTATCTCTTAATATTTGTCACATCCAATTCTTTTGTAAACTTTTCAATAAGATTTTCATGATTAAAACAAAGGATCCTTAGTTATATCTTAAGTGTGTGCAACCTTGGCATGATGCTATGATTATTTATGATAAGCCTAACCCTCATATCATGACAATGTTGTATTTGTTTGTCCTTCCTTTGGTTCTGCAAGGTTTGGATTTTTGGTCAAATTCTTTTCAAGAAGGAGAGGATGATACAATCTGCCTCTGAACCTTTGAATGGGATACGTATGATGCTTGAGGTATTTGATGACTCCTTAGTGATATTCAAAGATGCCACATGGATAAAGATTACCATTAAGGAGGGTCAAAGGCTTTGACAAGGTTGAAGGAGTGCAAAATAGGACTCGAAAACCTCTTGAAAGGGACATGTTCCCAAGGCAATTTGGATTCGCCTTTGATCCGCTCTAGCATTTTAAGAGCGGGTCAAAACAACCCCTAGTGGGCTTTTCTTAAATTTGGTCACTTTTGGACCCTAATTATGTAATATTTAGCCAAACTATAAAAACTTAGTAGCTAGGCTTATTTTCTTAGTTAGTTTTTGTTTAATAATGATGATGAATTCATGAAAATTCCGTTGGGAGTGTTGAGTTCTTCGAAAAGCCCATGTTGAACCTTGTTTAGAAACAGTGGTTGTAAGGGAAATTTGATCCCTCTTTTAGTCAACGTAAGAGCTAGGTGCTCATAGGTAATCAATAAGGGAGGTTTTTGGGTTTGATAGACCCTTTGGTTGACCTTTTGTTATCTTTCTGTGTCTATCTTTCTATCCTCTATCCTTTGTATCCTTTTACTTTTCATTTGTCAATTTCATTGTTTCTTTAGTGTTTGTGTTTGTTCTCATCATCGTAGATCACTCTCATATCATTAATGAATTATAAAGTGTTTATTTGTATATTTGTGTTATAAGTTACATGTTTAGATTATTTAAGGTGCATTTGAAATAATTGAAGAGTGAAAAGAATCAAATAGAGTTTAGACGAGAAAACTAGAGGCTTAGCATACGGTATGTTTATTCTAGTGTACTTTGATTAGATCTATTGTGTTGTATGGACTAATGTTTGTTATGATATGTTGTAGGAGACTATTGTAGGAGTTATAAAAGCTAATAAAGCCTACAAACAAGCCACAAAAAATATGAAACAAGGAACAAGTGGACGAGAAGAAAAGAGTGAAGATTGGACGAACCCTCACCCTGAGGAAGGGGCCTTGTGCCGCACCCTCCATAGCATAGGAGGGGCCTTGTGCCGTACCATTAGGGTGAGGATATACTATTTTGGTTGTGATATGGCTCTGTATCTCACCCCCCCCCCCCCCTTGGACCTGCTATTTACTTAGCCTCATTTACAAGGAACTTTTGGAACAACACAAGATTGGAGAACGGAGAAGTCATTAAAAGATCTACTCTTAGGTTTTTATTTCTTTAAATTTTTGTTTCTTATAGTTTTACTTATAAACTCTTTAATGGTGATTCTTTGTATGACTATGAGTAACTAAACACCCTCTTTCTAGGGTTGCAACATGATTGTTAAATTGTGATTTATTAGTTGGTGCACATATTTATCAAGTAATGTGATTATTCTTGTATTCTTGTCTTACTATTCTAAAGAGTCATAAACTTTGGAATAAACCTAAGTCCCAAAACAAATTGACAATAGGAGGGGAGGGATGGAATGAAGAACGTAAGGAATGTTGATCATATCTTTAATTGATTTAATACTAATTGTTAAAGGATGATTTGCGGTTAGGATAGATATATACCTAAACACCCCACTTGGTTAATGAAATGGGAAGATAACTTAGTGCATCCAAATTAGAGACTCACATCCCCGCTCAACGATATAGTTGTGAGACCAATTTGGATAGATGATTTAGAGGGTGACAATTTCCGAATTATATTATCAACCTCGTAAATCAATAATCACGATAAATACCAATATCGGACAGAACCATAATTATATATGAATGTGAAGTAGATGTCTCAACCCTGAAATTCTCCATATATTGTTTACAATTCAAGTTTCATATCTTGTTATTTCTATTATTTAGTTTATAAGAAAACAAACTCAAACTCTTTTTTGTTGCAAATCGTATTTATTTAACTTAAATAGTAATACTAGAATTGGATCATCTCCTAAACACCAAATCCTTGTGGGATCAATATTCGGCTTGCAAGAATCACTTTACTACTTATTTGACTATGTACATTTGCGTGTACACTTGGACACGACAGACATTACTATCCAAATTTTATTTCTTCATTAAAAATAATTATTTTCAATCACATTTTAAAGTACAACTAATATTTGAAAACCGATCCAAAAAGTGGTCAGGCCACCCAATTTGAATACTGCATTCTTTTTAACAAAAGGACTACTTGTTGTACTTCCATTTGAGTGTAATTTGGACGATAAAGGATCCTGTTTACATTTATTTGATTCTATTTGCTTGTACTTACTTCAGAAAAGTAAACCTATGTTAGTGGCTTACTTCTCATGACCTAAGGCTTATTGCTTAACATATATGAGAACAGAGTTGCATATCAAATCGATGCAGTTTAATCATTCATCACTTCAACAACAACAACAACAAACCCAATGGGAGGGTAAGATGTACGCAGTCCATACTTCTACCTCTAAACAAGTAGGAAGGTTATTTCCGATAGACCCCCGGCTCGACACTTCATCACTTGTTGCGTGTAAATTAAATTCACTTGTTTTATAAATCTTCTTATTCCCACTCCAAGAAAAATCTAAGAGAGTAACAAAAATCCAAGTTGTAACAATGTGCTATTCATTTTTTTCCTTTATATATTTTCCATATATGGATGTTGGAAAATGTTTCCTAAAGATTCATCCTTGAATATACAATAATTCTGATTTTTAACCAACCTTTGGCTTGCCGAACTTTAATTACTTTCACAACCTTACCTCAAATAGACACTCCCCTATAAAAGAAGAGAAATAGTCAAACATACTTTGCTTTCTTTAGCAAACAGACACATGAACAGCTTAGTTTCGTACAAACTTAGAGGTTGACATCCTTTTCGAGTCTTTACTGATTTATGAATGCAATGTACTGGTAGAAGATATACAACTTTAAATGGAATATAAAAAGCAAAAGTAGGCAAACCACTTGTTCTTAATTTATATAACATCAATTTTCAAGGACTTCAATGGCTTAACAAATCTTCTTTACAAAGCCATGACTTCATATTGATACATGCATCAAGATCTTGGATTTCTTATTCCAAAACATAATATAGGCGATATAGAAGAAAAAAGAACTAACAAGATAATACTACTCGATAAATTTTCTTATTTCACGTTGATATTATTACTTTTAAAAAAAATGGGATTTCTAACATGTTCTTCTTGTCATGTCAACTAATCAGTTTAATTAGCACGATTAATTATTTTAATTTTAATAAAAATTGAGATGGCGATCCAAATCAAGTTCCCGAAGATTCTAGTTGTGCCAGTTTTGTTCAAAAATGATTTTCATTAACTTCCTCAAAACAATTTGTTTGCTTAAATGTTGAAAATCAAAACTATTATTACTCAAAAACACTTATTTCTTGCCACAAGTTTGACCAGATATCTTCGCTCTCTAAAATGAGTGCTCTAAGAAAAATTATTAAGTACTTTTGGCCTTTCATAACTTGGCTAAACTAAAATTCTTTCCCGGAACCAACTTAATCAACGAGAAGTTTTCATTCTCCAAATTAAAAGCTCCGTTATTTCAATTCACTCCAAAAACATAAATTATCTCCAAATTTGTTTCTCAAAAATTAAGCCAAAACCAAATGCAGAAGCTTGGGCCAAATTAACACGACTTTAAACTGACATCATAGTTAACATTTTTTTCTTGACTTTTGGGTTGTTCAAACCCAAAGAGAAGCCATGCATTAAGGAACAAGGCATGTTGTAACAGCCAAAGTAGCATGCATGCTAGACTCAAGGGGGCCAAAAACATGTAAGTAACAATTATGTAATAATTAAGTAGGTAATTTCACATTTAAGTTTTTAAAGCAAACACCTATAAAAGAGACCATATACATTCCAAGTAGTACACCCTTGAGAGTAACTTCCTATTATTGAATTTTCCTAGTTCAATGGCTCACACCAGTTTCATGCTTCTCATCGGTGTCCTCCTCCTTTTGGTGGTCTTGGCCAAGAGCGGACCTCCTAAACCTATGAAAGTGAAATGCCAAGACAAGAAGTTCACCGGTTGTTATCACAGAGACCTTTTCTGCCCTTACAGTTGCCCACGTACATGTGTAGCTGACTGTGACTCGTGCCAACCTATTTGTGTTCCTCCACCACTTCCACCACCAAAACCTCGTACGCCTAAGAAAGTGAAATGCCAAGATAAGAAATTCTCAAGTTGTTACCACAAAAACATTTTCTGTCCTGTCTTTTGCCCACGTACATGTGTAGTTGACTGTGAGTCATGCCAACCCATCTGTGTTCCTCCACCACCTCCACCACCAAATCCTCGCTCACCTAAGAAAGTGAAATGTCAAGACAAGAAATTCCCACATTGTTATCATAAGAGCTTTGCGTGCCCTGCCAATTGCCCACGTACATGTATAGCTGACTGTGACTCATGTCAACCTGTTTGTTCACCATTATCCCCTTCATTGCCTCCAACTCTTCCTCCTACTCCAAGCAGCTCACCACCGCCACTATCCCCTCCATTGCCTCCGACTCATTCTTATACCCCTAACTCCCCACCGCCACTATCCCCTCCATTGCCTCCGACGACTCCTACTACTCCTAGCTCACCGTCACCACTCTCTCCTCCATTGCCTCCTTCTACTCCTAACTCCCCTCCATCGCCAGATCAAGCTGCAAGCAGAAAGAGAGTCTCTTGCAAGAACAAGTTGTATCCTCAATGCTACGGCCAGAAGTATCAATGCCCAAGTGCTTGTCCGAATACTTGTGAAGTTGATTGTGTCACTTGCAGCCCTGTTTGTGGTATGATCCCTAAATCTATTAGCAAATTTCTTTTGTATAGTAGGAGTATTAATTAAATGGGATTAGCTCTTTTTGCATATTTTCACCATGCATAATGGTCGACTTAGTTCTATACAATATACTTTACTAAAATCTGTTAGCTTCAAGTGTTATATATATACTATACATTGACTATAAGTGTAGTTTAACCTATTATAGCAGATTAGTTACCATGATTATTGGTGTCAAATGGCGTGTTAATCTATTACTTTTAATACATGGGTGCATCACTAAAATAAAGAAGGAAAAAATGCATTAAGGAGGAATTGATCCCCCTAGTTCTCTAAGTAAATAACTCAATATCTAACCAATTGTACCATTTAGCTTTCTTGTAGCATTGGTGTCACCAAATAATATTATATGGATTTTAAAAGTATATATATACATATACATACATATATATATATAAAAAAAATATTTAATTTTACCAAGAGAATATATATATATATATATATATAAAGTACTAATTTTACCGAGAGAACACGAGTTTACGTGCCCCATATTTTAGCTATAAATTCGCCATTGCATAGGTGTCAAATATTGGTGGATCGGATTAAATTTAAACGGATCAAAATAGGTTGAGTTTAAATGAGCATAAAAGTTACTTGGATTGAAATGAGTTGCGCTAAAAATGAATTCAAAACCCAACTCCTCAATTCTTATTGTAATTTTAATTTCTTTTTTTGTTCTTTTATAATTTTCAAGTACTTCTTAATTTTTTCCTTTATCATGGCTAATATAATATGTCAAACAAAAATAATATTTTGACAATATTTATCATGGGTCAGTTTGAACCACATATCAACCCAGTTTTTAAATGAACTAAATTGGACGAATCAATATGTGTTGAGTCAATAACTGAATGGGTCAAAGACCCGCTCAAACAAAAGTACGTGCAAGACCGTTATTGTCCATATATAACCTTAATATGCTATTTTGAACATTGTGATGAGCAGACTGCAATAGGCCAGGGGCAGTTTGCCAGGATCCAAGATTCGTAGGCGCTGATGGACTTACATTCTACTTCCATGGCAAAAAAGATGATGATTTTTGCTTAGTCACCGATTCCAATCTTCACATCAACGCACATTTCATCGGTAGGAGAAACGAAAACATGAAGAGAGACTTCACTTGGGTACAATCTCTTGGAATTCTCTTTAACAACCATAAGTTGTTCATTGGTGCCAAAAAAACATCAACTTGGAACAATGCATTGGATCGTATAGACTTAACCTTCGATGGACAACCAATTATCCTTCCTAATCGCGAAGGGGCCAAGTACTTGGAATCAAATTCAAGCACTTCAATTACAAGAAATCGTGATACTAATTCTGTTGTGATTGAAGTGGAAGGAAATTTCCAGATAAAAGCTAGAGTGGTACCGATTACTGAAAAAGACTCGAGAATTCACAACTATGGTATTACGGAGGATGATTGTTTTGCTCATTTGGATTTGAGCTTCAAGTTCTACTCATTGAGTGGGGAGGTAAATGGAGTTTTGGGACAGACTTATGGGAGTAATTACGTGAGCAGAGTGAAGATAGGAATTGAAATGCCTGTTTTGGGTGGGGAGAGAGAATTTTCCTCCTCGGATATTTTCTCCACCGATTGTGCTGTTTCAAGATTCAGTACTGGCACTACTCAACTTGATAGTAAAGAAGTCTTTGCTGATCAGTATGCTGATTTGAAGTGTGCAAACGGTATGGATGGAAAAGGAGTTGTGTGCAAGAGATGAATAATGTCGCTATTAGCTAAGAACTATACAATATAATGTTGTGGAAACCAATTCAATAACTAGTAAATTATATAAATAAGATTATGATAATTGTAATGAAAGTTCGATATATTCATGAGTGTACTGAATTAATAATGTAATCTAATAAAAGCATCAAGTACTCGGTATTTTTGCACACCTATATTAAGGCAATTATGGCGATGAACAAATAATTAATTTATCATATTATATTGCAGCTGAAACTAACCTAACTCGATGATTGAATAGGCAAATCGGTTTAGAGACAGTTATTTAGAGGTCATTTCATTTGTGCAACAGCGGTGATACAGAGGGAGATCAAAATTTATTTACGAATTTGATTATCTTTAGGAAATTCGGCATTAGATTGGCAAGGGAATTTAATATGTGATATGTGAAAATTGCTCCAGTCTACACCATTTCAGCTTATCTACTCTTCTTTTTGGAACTTTGTAAGTAATTTCTGCATGGTTAATCCTGATGGCTCAAGTTTGGACTACATCAGAAAATAAACTAGGATAACATACCAATACATACCAGTACATAAATACTATTAACAAAAACCATCCAAATTTCAGTGTGTACATAGGGAAATCAGAAGGAATAAACGAATATATATTATATGTAGAAGAGAATGAATCTTAAATAAAAAACTGTGTTGTTGGGACCTGAAAATCTATAAATAAACAAAATATTAGGATCAAATCTCCACAAACTGTTTCCTCCAGTAATGACTTTCTGCTGCCTTGGATTCCTACCTTCGGAAAGCAATATGCAGAAATGATGAAATCAAGGACCCAAACTTTTACTATACAAGAAAATTGGCATTCTTTAAATATTCCCAAGGCATCCATTTCATTGGCTTGGGGGTCTACTTGGTCAATCTGAAGCATATTAGGGAACATCGATAACTTCAGTAAAGATTGATCTTCAACAAAGAGGCTGCACTCCTAATTTCCCTTGATCGTACCTCCCAATTAATCACAGTTTCTTAGGCAAGTTGTAAGTCTTTTTAAGGAACTTGGAAGCAGCTTCATCATTTCGGTAGCACAAAACGCGCAACAGGGTATTTGGTTCAGTGGGATTCCATTGCCCTGACGTAGGGGGCAACGGAAGCCTAGATTTTGCAGATGAACCATAAGTTTCCAAAGTTGATCGCCTGAATCGTTCAATGAGGTTCTCAGTATCAGACCGGAAAAGAGGGAGTACATCTCTTACTGTTGTTGAATATTTGTTTATCACATCCATTGGCAATCCATCCCCATTTGCCCAGAAAATGTCTTTCAAGGACTTGAAATCGTCCTCTATAAATTGTGAATCCTGCTGTGTGAAAATTCTAGAAGGTCCTCCAGCAAGCAACACCAACAGGAAACCAGCAAAGGATGCTCTCATTATGTCCGCAATAACCCGAGTCCGGACTCTTTCATTAACAGTGTTTGATATGATCGTCAGATTCTTCTCAAGTTCTTGAAGGAAAGGCTCAATGCGCGAAGAAGATGGCTCCCCAATATACAGTCCATCCCATAAAACAGGACTTAGATCATGAAAGACAATCCTATAACCGACCGCCTCGGAGAGCTGTTGGATCCCCTCAACACAAGCAGCAGGTGAGATTTCAAACTTCTTTCCTAACCCATTTGAGAAATCTTCTACATGAGCTGATTCAGAATTCCTCAAAAGGGTAATAATTCTCTTCTCAAGAAATTCTAACTCTGTCCGAATTCTTTGGAAAGTATTTATACGTACACAGAGCTGCAACACCCCAAATGAGTCATCACCATTCGCCGTAGCAACCTGTGAGTTCCTCTTTGTATTAAGCGTCTTATCCTTCTTCTTCCACAACTTTGTAGCAGTCGTACATCTGGTAAGTGCAGGCATGGTTGGAACATACGTGTTCCTTGATCCTACAAATGACAACACAGATTAATGGGCATGTTAAGCTATAAAAGCTATTTTTCTTTCTATTCATAATAAGATTTAGAAATTACCACAGCCAGATTTTGCTTTTGATACATAATACTGAAGACATCTATCGAGGCCACTCATCAAGTCAGGGAGCAATGCTGGATGCATTGGTATTGGCAGCAGGAAGAATGCGTCTAAAGTTTCATCAATAATCCTAAGGACTTCAACAGCAGAGGGGGCAAATCCTCCTTCGTTAGCCTGAGGATTCCACACCTTTTTTATCACAGAAAACAAGATAAGAACGCAAAACCAAATATATAAAATAAGCACATGAAATCAAAAAATCTAAGTCATGTTCGGAATATAGGCGATGCCAACTAGTTGGAAATTTATCTTAGTCATGTTAATACGTGTACTTGAGATCCTATACTTTCTAGGAGACTTTTAGCCCCATAAGAACTTCTTACGCCAATAGGAAATATAAAAAACTTCTAGCACTTCTCATTTTATTTTATTAGATATTGGCTGAGACGAATTGCTGGCGAAGATTCATATATCTGACCTCAACTTGTTTGGGATTGCTGCATAGTTGTTTATCGTTTAAAGCAAAATATTTCAGTAATTTCTACAATCTACAGGCAGGTTACGATAAATCATCTTTCTATTGATCAAGAGCAGAAAGGAGTAACAGGAGTGTGGAGTTGCGCTGAACAAAGTTCATACAGGGCACATGAGATAAAGACCTCAGTTTTCTACAGGATTGCAGCCATCTTTAATCCAAGGTGTTGAAGTCTAAGAAATCTCTTGAAGCTAGTATGGGGTTACTTGATTGCTCAAGAAAGGAAAGGTCTGTTCAGAATAATTGTCTCAATTTTTAAAAGTCACAATAATGTAATAGGGAGGATTCTGGAAGTGATTTTTTCTCTGTCTTTTTCTACGTAAAGGTGACGTTCCAAGCATTTGCCACAAAATCATAAACTCCAGTGCTGAGAGTTTTGAGTAAGGTAAATGCACTATAAGCCTATGCAGAGACAATGTTGCCTTCTAATTGCAGCAGATATTTGCCAAAATATATTAGCAGATATAAAATAGTTGCTTCCATCTTGCGTATGGAAAGTTGAAAGCAAATATCAAACTGATGAGTCCATACCTCTTGTTGGAGATTTCTGTCAACCCATTCCTTGAGTCTGTCTATTCTCATCTTAATCCAATCTTTCACCATGTTGGCTATGGCACCTTCAGCTTCAAATGGTGGCATCTCACGGATAATGGCCTTTCCACCATCATCGCAGTCCACTGAATCTTCAACAGCAATCTGCACAAGATCTTTCTCCAATTTATCTGCTGCTCTCAGTATCTGTACAGCATCTGGTGTCAATTCCGTTATACTCATTACAAATTGTTTAAGCTCATTCCCATAGCAAACGTGTAGGGTGGCAACAGCCACTCCTGCAGCAAAAGGATGCCATCTCTTTAAGATGGGACTAAATATCTCCTTCTCTTTAGAAGCTAGCTCACCAACATCCTTTGCAAGGATGGCAAGGACAGGAAGAGGATTTGGTTGGTTCCTTGATGCTCTCCTGCTTGAATCTGCCTTCTCCATTAACTGCAATCAAGACAACCAAATTTCTAGTTTTAAATTGCACTCAGATGGTTCATACTGATGACATGTCAAGCTGACTTTTTAAGCTAAACAACAAGGAACTGCACAAAACACAATCACTCCCATTTCTACAGTAGAAGCAACTCAGATTTAACAGTGCAGTAATTTGAGCAAGATAGAACGTATATTATGTAAATTGGAGTTGAGAGAAGAATCAGATCGAAACAACCCAACCAAAAGTGGAGCAATTGAGATAGATGCAATATTTCTTGATAGTGGAGATAGATGCAGTATTTTACCCACATTCACATTGATAGACAAGTTTTAGACATTCTACACTTGAACTTCTGTTTAGTGTCAGAGCTAGAAATTTGGACAATAGAATTTTTTAAAAAAATACTAGAATGTCATGCTTGGGATTTGAACCTGCAACTTGAAGCAATTTTTGAATCCCTTTTACCATTACACTAGGAACCCTCCCTCACGTCAAGGGGATTTAACAATTTACGTATCACAGATAAAATTTGAAAAGCCAATCAAATTGTTTGTATGATTTTCAAATATTTTAAGGGGCTAATTATTGATTTCTAGTACTTTTACATGATTTTCAGATGCTATATGTCACTCTTTTTGTCTCAATTTATGTGGCACTTATGGAATATTTGAGAAAATCAAATTTTTTATACAATTTTTAAATATTTTAAGTTGCGAATTATAATAATCTATACGACTTTCTACGTAATTTTCCAACTTATATGACATTGATAGAATTTTAAAAGTCAAAACAAATTTTTTATACAACCTTCAAATATTTAAATAAGTTAATCATTGTGATTTATATTGCCTTGCATGACATTTTCAAATAATATATAACTTCCTTTATCCCAATTTATGTTGCACTGATAGAACTCGAGTCAATCAAAAAAAAATTGTCTTGAAATAATTTAAATTGTTAATTTTTACACAATTTTCAAATATATAACATATTAAAAAGAAAATAATTAAATTAAAACCAAAAAATATGAAATTACAAAAATACCCTCGACAAGAAGCAAACAGCTGGAAGCAAGCATGACAACTGCCAATTGCCTCCTCACTAGCGTTTCTATATAGTAGTAAAGTAATACACACACACATAAGCAAAATAGTTTTTGCCCTATTTGCATAGTATAATTTTCCAATTGAGCGCAGATTCAATTTTAAATGTTAAAAGTATGCCAGACAACAAAGTTACAAAATTTATGAATCCGCAACTGATATCCTAATTAGAAAAATTTACAAACAATATTAACATAGCATTATGAAAAAAGTTGGTTAAAAGGTGTTGTTTGCTAATAAAATCAGTAAGATAAATTTGTTTAAATGAAATCAACTCAGTAACTGATATGTTTCCAATAAAAGCTTCCAGAAGATGGAACTTGCCTGAGCAAATGCAGTGCGAAGTGATGACCTGATGTAAGTGTCAATTCTACTACGAGCCACATCAACTTCGCCCTTACGTCGCCGACGATACTCATTAGAAATATCTTCAACAAGAATTTTTGCTGCAGATACCCCTATAGATACAATGGTTGGCATTGATTCAATATTCCCCGCATCAAAAGTGTCACGGTATGCAAGGAGCCTTTTCTCAGCCCATCCCAACATTGCTGTTAATGTAGAATTCAGGATCTTAGCATATGCGGGATCTTTTGTCGTCTTTGCATCTTTTGCGACTTCAGCTAGCTGACTATCAGCAGCGTCTAACAGATCGTTCTCTACTTGACCAGTTGCAACATAACGGTTAAATAAAACCCATGAAAAGCAAATATTGTGAAGCATTTGATTAAGTCCGAGAATTCCCCAAGTTTTCTTTATGAGGTCCATAAGTTCATCAACTTCCTCTATGATTGACACTTCATCATTTACATCAAAGCACGCCTCCAGAAGTATCTCATAGAGTCTGAGATTTAAAGGCAAACCGTCAGCCCAGTGGCATGTCTCAAAAAGTGATCCATCAGATGACCTATTAGCAAGAGCCATTACAGCTGTTCGGAGAACTTGCATTGACTCATTGTTTCGCCCCGTTTCTATTGGACGATCTAAGGCAGCTTGAATAATTTGCTGCAGCCTCTGCGCAGCAGTATTCAACTTATCCAGAGGCATCTGTGGATGTAAAAGAAGTCCAGCCTCGAGAATTTTTAGATTTCTTTTCTGCCACGCATCATATTCTTTCTGATCAGTAAAATCTGCAGCTTTGAACTGTTGTAAGAGCTCCAGCGGGAGAACTGTTGACTCAATTCTTCTTCCAACCTGTATCATGCACATTAAAGCATGACTTATTACACCAAATTGCATCATAATTAACCATTCATTAAGCCTTAACAAATCTTCCACACTCATGAGGAAATGCGTAAAATCTTACATGAAAATTTGGTTGAAAAGAACAGAGCAGAGAGAGAGTCAATAATTTTAAGTTGGACTGATTAGTGTAGCATCATGAAGACTGATTTTTGTTTCCCTCACTTTTAAAATGTCTGAGAATACAATATTCAAAGAGCAAACAGGAAAAAGAGGTAAAAACGATAAATCTACAGCCAAAGATAAAACATGATTGATAGTCAACAAAATGACATATGAGAGCAGAAAATCCATTAAAGAATAATGCTCGAGGCTAGTCACTACATTTGTGCCTTAGCTGCATTAAGCAGGTCCATCATCACAAACGCGAGACAACTGCAGAAATTATACTCATCCTGCTACATTTCAATCTCAGAAAAACAGATTGGCAGATAGTATCACATCAGCAAATCAATATAATAATAATGTTAATGAGGATACTGCTAAAGTAATAAATGGTTAAAATCTGGCTTAGAGAAAAACTACACAACTATTAAATGGACACTTCTTTTCCAAAACACCTTAAAACATACTAATCGAACATACCCATATCTATACTGTATAGTACCCATACACAAGTCCAGAAAGGAAAGGCACCCTGAAGGGGTATATAAAATGAACATTTCACTCTCAGAAAGAACTGCTTGGATTCATTTTAATCCAATATCCTGGGGGGGGGGGATATTCCCCGAAAAATTTCCTCAGTTCAAACTGAACATTGCATTATCTGGTCAAAAGCTCTAACCCCAGCAAATTGGTACAACAAGGACTGAAATGACGCTCAGTATTCACCTCAACCTGAATAAAATTGCTATACTTGAAGGCAGAAATAAAATTTGCAGTTAATGACATAAATTGAACAAATTTCCTAACAGATCAAACCTGCAATAAATTGCTACACACCACAAGATGAAAACTTAATCAAGAATCAACATTAATATACCCAAAAAAAACATATAAAAATGAAAAACTAGTGTTTATTCCCTAAAACTCTTCATTTTCGATGTCGCATCCATGTCAAGATTCTCCAAAAATACACTATTTGAAGAGTCCTACAGCACCGTTTACATTTTTGAAGAGTCCGGGCTACATAGTCCCTAACAGATCAATCTTGTAACATCCAACCCACCAAAAAAATGCAAACTTTACCGAAAATTACCATTTCTATACCTAAAAAAATGCATAAAGTAGTGATAATTTACTCAATTAGCAAATTTGTAAAATGCAATTCACAATAAAAATTCAAACTTTACTGAGAAATTACATTTAAATAAATATAACATTTTAAGCTACCTGTCCAGCAGCAATTCTCAAAAGAGCTCTACGAATTCTGGAATCAACATTCTCAGAAACCTTCATTTGGACTCTCATAAGCTCCCCTATAGTTACGGGCTTTTTGGGCTTTCCACCAGAGCCCGGACTTCCTTCAGCCCGTTTAATCCCCGAACTAGAGCTAGATCGGAGACCCAAAGCTTTCTTCATTTTGGAAGCAGCAGTAGAAGTAAGAGATCTTTGCATAGAAGGCGAAGATGAATTATAATTCGTTGACGGTGACGGTGACGGAGATCGGTCGGAAGGAATGTAGGTCAAGGCTTTTCCACTGGAAGTACGGCAAGCAGCTACGAAGATCTCGTAAGCAGTTTCACGAAGGTCAGTAGTGGAGAGTGACGGAGTTAAGTCGGGAAATGGTGATTGAAGTGGAGATAAGGCTGAGCTGGAAGTTGAGTAGCGGCAGCTACTGGTGGCTGAGGTGACGGAGGATATGGTGGGTACGGAGCCGGCGCCGGCGGAGTCTCGGCGGGAATAGCCTAAAGTACGGTCTCTGAAGAGAGACGCCATTGTAGAGAGAGAGAGAAGGTGTATAGTTGTTTTTTCTAGTTGGATTTTGGGAAAGATGAGTAAAGAGAGAAGAGAATATAGGACAACTTTTTTTTTTTAAAAAAAATTTGGAGTCTCTTTTTGGAAATAAAATGACTTAATTTATGTATTTTTAATAGGGAAAATATTTATTGGAATCTAATGATAGAGTATGCTGAGAAAACTTGCATTAATTGAGTTCGCTTGTACCGTACAATTAGGGATGGGCATATTTTAGTTTAAATTAAAAAAATTAAAAAAATCAAAAAATTAAATTAAAATTGATTTTTTAGTTTTTCGGATCGATTTCAATTTTTGAAATTTGATTAAATGGTTTAGTTTTCGATTTTTCAAAAAAATAATTCCGATAAACCAATTAACCGAAATTCTATAAATAATTAATAATACATATATTTTTTATATATATATAATATTTAATATATAATAATATAATATAAATATATAATAGCAACCCTAATAACTAATAAGTAATAGCACGTCACATACAACTAACAGCATACATCAGTCCAATAATCGAACAATCAATCGAACCATAGACCGTCGACGAGATCGTCGTCTGTACAACAACACCAGAACCAGCGACCAAACGACCATTGTGGGCTGCAACCCGCAGTGCCCGACTGTGGTCTTTCCGGCAGTGACCACTCTTCCGAGTTCCGGCTGTTTATGCTAACTTATGCATAATGAAGTTATATATTATGTTACACTTATGGTTATATCATTTAGTTTCATCCATTTTGAGTTATTTATATCTGGGAATGAAAAATAGGTTTGAATTATTTAAAAAAATCATAATTTTAAATGTTCAGTCATAACAAAGAGAGGTTCACTACTTTAATCTTTAAAATCGAAATAAAAATCCGAAATAACCGAACCGAATTGGTAGAAACTGAACCGAACCGAATTTATTTTGGTTTGGTTACAGTTGCCATTTTTGTCAATCCGAAAATCAAAAAACCAAACCGATATTACACTATCAAATCGAACAAACCGAATGCCCAGCCTTACGTACAATTGGATTAAAATTGCTCCGTGAAAAGGTTTTGTAAATGACATTAGTAAAACTTGTGTGTTCAATACTTTAGGTTGCCTTGTTTGTCTATTATACTAAAAGTATAAATATTTATTTTTATTTGTTTAATTTAAAAAATAAAAAAATAATTTGTATATAAAAAATGTATTTTTCATATTCAAAAGGTGATACGGTAAAAATATTATTTTATATATTATTACTATTTATTTTTATTTGTCATATTTTGTTTTATGAAAGTTAATTTGACTAAACTTCAAGCTGAGTTGTAGTAGGCTAATTTAATATTTAAAATTTAAATATTCGAAAACTATACAAAAGATGATATAAGTTGAATTTTTTCAACAACATACTCAGTGTATTCCTACAAAGTGGTGTCTAGGAAGGCTAGAGTATATGTAGTTCATACCACTACCTCAGATGAAGTAGAGAGGTTGTTTCCGATAGACCCCTGTGCTGAAGACAGATAATAAATATAACAAAAAACATAAAAGCAAACAACAAACAAAGAATGGCACACCGCTAGATAATAAAGAATACAAAACACCCACAAAGTAATATTATAAACTTGTTATACGAAATCATAGACATTACCAAAACACCATGAACGAGACACTACAGGCACCAATACAAACAGAGCACTCTTTCCTACTATTATAAACTTACTCCTACATACTAGCCATCTATCGTAATCCCTGCGTCCTCCACACCTTCTTATAAGTTGAAATATTTCTCATATTGATATGATGAAAAAGAGTACTACTTTTAAAGAGACGTACTATGTCAATACTCTTTTTTCTTTTCTAATTAATTTTCTTCCTTATTAAAAATAAATATTTCTTAATACTTGTCATTTCATAAAATCACTGCATAATTACTTATTTTTTTTCATCTTTATACTTAGTCATAAAGATGAAGAGATATCAAGATACTAAAAAAGAGAGAAGTATTAAATAAAAGAGCACTCTCTCAATTTCTTTTTATTTGCTCCATTTAGTTTATGCTTATATTCCTAATACTTGCTCCTTTAATTTTTCAAGAATAGTTTGAACAAAATCTCTTTGTTATGCTCTTGTTCAATAAATATAATCATTATTGATTTAAAAAGTGGTATAAAAAATAATTAGGGACATATTGATAAAATTACTTTTAATTTTATAGGATTGAGGGATTAACTAAGGGGTATGTTACACAAATAGAGCAAATAAAAAGGAATAAAGGAAGTAATAAATAAGGATAATCTAGTCAATTTAACATTAGTTAATGTTTTTCTTAAGGAAAGTGCAAATAAAAATAATGACAACTATTTAGGAGCAGAAGGAGTATTAGATAAGTACTCCCTTTATTTATTTTTACTTGTCATATTTTCACTTGGTATATTCATTAAGAAAATAATTACTAACATGATTATTTTACCATAATATCCCTATTAATTAGTGGTTATTATTGTATCTTAAAATTAATTTGGAGAATAAATAATTAATGTTAAAACTAAAATAACTTTTAAAAAATATGTGAAACGGAATTCTGAGTGGAGGGAATAGTTGGTTGATTTTGCACTTTCATATTGAAGATTAAACGGTCATAAATGAGCAGCATAGGCAAATCTAAGACAGGAAAGGAATAAATATACTCCGAACTATGATAAATGGTATGCATATACCCTTTGTCATACTTTGGGTACACATATGTCCCTACTATTAATGAAATGATATATGTATGCCTCTTATATTAACAGTAGGAGCATATGTGTACCCAAAGTATGACAAAGGACATATACGTACAATTTATCATAGTTTGGAGTATATTTGTTCCTCTTTCATTTTAATATTTTTATTCCAAATAATTAATCCAAATTCACTACTCAACCCAATAAAACCATCGAACTCAATTTCAAACCAACTCTATCCAACCTTTTTTTTGTTCGAAATTCAATACTCCCTCTATTTTTCTCTTAAACGTGAATTTCAATCAAATTGCAGTGATTGATCGTTGTTGCTAGTTGCTGTTTACTGATTGGGAAGAGTAAAGAATAGGTCGGAGAAGACCAGAGCTAGTGGTGCGGCGATGGTTCACTAGGAATTATTTCTGGTTCAACGAAGATGGTGGCTATGTGGTGTTGACCGGTAGTGGGTAATGTTTTCCCGATAAAATTTTGCTGGAAATTGAAATGTGAGGGATTTAATTTATTTTGATGTTGTTTTTCGATGTTATGGGTTAATATTTTTTTAAGAAAAAAATTATAGTAATGAGTGTTACTGTATTGTGTGTGTATATCGATATAGGGTGGAAAAACACGTCCATTAGATAGGCGTCTCTTGAATTTTAATTGAGATCGGGTTGAACTGATTTATTGGGTTGGGTAGTGAATTTGGATTAATTATTTGAGATAAAAAGATTAAAACAAAAAAGGGACAAACATACCGCCGAACTATGATAAATGGTAAATATATATCTTCCGTCATACTTTGGCTACACATATGCTCCTACTATTAGTGTGAGGGGCATAAAAGTATCATTTCAGTAATGATAGGGGCATATATGTATCCAAAGTATGACGAATGTTATATACATACCATTTTATCATAGTTTGTTGGAATATTTATCTCTTTTCCAAATCTAAGAAGATTTCATTAGATACAATATCAATTAAGAGTCTGTTTGGATAGGATTAAAAAAATATTTTTTTAGTTTAAGTGATTAAAAGCTTAAAATAAGTGCTTATAAATTAAGTAGGGAAGTGTTTGGATAGAAGTGCTGAAACTGCAAAAAAGTTGTTGGTGTGTTTGGTGAACAAGTGATGTTAAACACTTTTTTATTGTCAAGATGATTTAAATGTCCTTAAAGTTGTTAATCATCATAAATAGAACAAATTATTTATAATTTTTAATTCTAATAATTTAAAAATATTTTTTATTTAAATGCAGTTTCAACATAAAGTGATTATGTGAGGTTAATTTTAAAATATAAGTTATTTTTTTATTTTTAAATGTTAAAAAATAAAAAAATTAAGACATTTTTATATAAAAATAGTATGATATTATAATATTGTAAGCTTGTAACAATTTGGCTATGTTAAAAATTATGTAAACCTCCAATATAATGATGAATTCGCTGAAAATAAAGGAGAAAGATGAAGAGGAAATTGAAGAAAAAAGACGAAGAGGAGCAACGAAGAGAAAAAGAACGAAAAGTTATATATATATATTTAAGGGTTACAAGTTGAGGATATTAAAAGAATTTTCATCTAAAAAGTAAAAAGTTAGGGTACCCAACTTCTCGCTTTTAACTTTTTTTTTTTAAATCAATTTTTACCTTTTTTTTTAAGCAGTTTTTAATTTTATCAAACAACAAAAAAGCAAAAAAGAAATTAAAAGTTAATTTGACTAGATTTTAATCCTATTCAAATTGACTTTAAATGTGTGTCTACGGCAATTTGAATGACTCATTGACTTAATTAATATTCTTTCAAGAACGAATACACAATTTAAAACATTGAATACTAATTACTGAATTTTGTTTTTTTATATATACTAGTTTAATGTACGTGCATTGTACGTATATTTTGCGGGTTTAATTAAATTAGAATGAAAGTCGTAGATAGTAGCGACCCAAAATTCTCGTCTCATGAATACACACTTGTTTTAATATCTGATTTACCACAAACCACGTGCACAACTATTTAAAAATGATAATTTAAAATTTTAATTAGAAATTATGATTAATATTACCATTATTTGTAAATAAATGAATAAATAAAAAGGGTTTTTACTTTTTGGAAAAAAAAAACCTAGCTTGAAGGATATTTGGCTAAATTGCCAAAAAAATTCAAGAAAATTCAAGAAGTGATTCGACGCTGACTTTTGTCTCTTTCTGATTTCTTTTTCTAATATTTTAGTTTAATTTGGGTAACTTTTGCAATTCTCCTTATACTAGACAACCAAACTTCCGAGCTTTCTAATTTATCTTGCACTAATTCTTAGGCATCTTCTTACAATAGACAATGCTCATACGTTTCAATGCTTTGTAATGCAGAAATTTACACATTATAATGTTCATGTTATAAATAAATAATTTCTATTTTACTATATATAATAAATGACTACTTTACCATAAGTAATGAATGTCTATTTATGAAAAAAATTAGAAATCCCAAGATCAGTTTTCCCCTATAAATAAAGGGGGTTTCATTTATTGTAATAAACCCATCAAGAATCCCTCACGAGAAATAAAGAAGTCTCCTCTCTTTTCTCTCTATTCTTCTCCTCATTTGCTTTATGTTCCATAATACGTTATCAGAACGAAACTCTACCAAAACAAAGTGAGATTATAAATCTAAAGGTAATTTAAAGGTTAGTAATTCCTTATGTTATTTGTCTTTTACTACTAATGATATAATTATTATTGGATTTGAGGAAATATAATTGGTTTGGAACCACTTATGCTTTTAATTTGTTCATGAAGAATAATATTGTTAAAAAATATGATGATGAATTAAGTCTCATCTCATCAAAGTCCCATTGAGTTATAGCCTAAGATGTCTTAATATGGATAAGCCATTGAGTTTGAATCTCAATACGTCGTATTGATGATATTATGATGGCTAAGGCAAAATTACAGGCGTTTGATGAAAAGTCATGAAACATATCCCATTGAGATGCTCCATTCTTGAAGTAAATGTGGTAGCAATATAAGATAAGTCTGAAAAACGACAATTTACTCCATTCTTAAAGTGAATATGGTAGCAATATATGATAAGTCTGAAAGATGACAATTTGCTTTATTCTTGAAGTGAAGTAGAAATATATGATATACTTCGAAAGATATGTACGCAGCAATGTGCTCCTAAAGTAGCAATATCATGAAAAAGGTTATAAGCTATCAGAATTTCATAGGCTTAAGGCACGATTATATTTCATTCTATGGGAATGAGAATTTAGATTATTATAAGTACAAAACAAACGTGTACTTAATTGTGATGGTATCACAACTCACCTCCGAAAGAGGTTGAATAAATTGAGAAGAATTATTTTAAAATTTACTTCTAAAGTAGTAAATCTGAAATTTATTCATGTAATAGTAAATCTAAAATTTACTAAAGTAAAAGGTACATGTCATGGTAAACTTGGAGTTTGCTAGAATAAAAGTTCATAAATTGACATGAACGATTGCGACATCCCAAAGATGTGCATACTGAGTATTAAACATATATTGAAGAATTATAAAATTCTTCATAACTTTTAATGTTGCTTGTTCTCATGATAAGTTGGTTGGACCAACTAATTTTGGGATTGGATCCATTAAAATTTGAAAAGTATAAAAGATGAAAAAAGGTCCATTAACCTATCATGTGAAATGTTGAAAAGATGCATCAATAAGATAATCACATGTACATTTGTTGTCAACCTGCAGTTTAACATTCATAAAGTTGCTTGCTCAATAAAATTGAGAAAGAGAATAACTTTCAGATTGAGTAATCAAGACAATTCATCTTAATGATGATGGTTTGACATTGAATGCCTTCGATAAATAGCTGAATCATTGCTAATGAGAACAAAGCTTCATGTGTTGGTTTGAAATATGAAATATTATATACAAAAGTACTTGTATTCATCAAACCAATAAAAATTATGATTAACTCCCCTCAAAATTGGTTCTGGGTTTGAAACCACACATTGTCCTGCTAATAGTTATAGAACATAGCAGTATACGATTAATGAATATACTATGATGAACAAAGATGGATTCCTCAAAGAAGATGAAGGATGTATGTTAATTTTTCTAACATAAGGGGGAGATTATAAGAAGCTAAAAAATATGTGAGGAATTATCATCAGATCCTCATTCAAAAGATAATTCAAGTCAAATGTTGGAAGCATCTGTTGACTCAAATTTATCCCCATATTTAAGCTGCAAGTACACCTATCGTGTGTCCCTAAAGGACAAAGTCTATGCATACGTAAAGTGTAATAGACTAATCAGTTCCAAATGAAATAATCCTTGAAAAGGATAAGAAGAAAATGATGATAATAAAAAGACAATATGCTCTTGAAGAGCCTACGACATAACACTTCATGAAATCTTATGAGAGCTTCAGGTACCTGAAAATAATAAAGTGATGAGATCTCAAAATGTTATGTCGCATTGTGAATCGCTACAAAATAATATATCATTGGTTATATCTTTGATACAATATTAGTGTAATATTGTAAAAAATTATGAGGATCTGAATTCTACGTTTATTGAAGCATGCTGACGTAGAAAATATTTATCAAATGGCATGAAAGGATGCATCTTGGTAAGCATAAAAACTTGTTTGATTTGCAGTCCAGACACTTGAAAATGTCACACATGACATGCTGAATATTGTCACTTGACAAAATTTATATGAAACTTTTCAAGGATTCAAAATGTTTGAAGCATATAAAAGTTTCTGGGAAACTTATTTATAATCCTTATATTGTATAAGCTTATAGCTTGAAAATTATTGGAACTCTTGGAGAGTTTTCAAAGCAATAGATTATTTGCTGAAATGAGAAATATATCAATTTGGATTGGTTATGAAGTATTATATCATAGTGCAGTTGATGCACTCATGTACCTTACAAATACCACAAGGTTTGATATAACCTTTTTCAGTTAATTTATTAGCAAAGTATAGTTTTACTCATACTAAGAGATATCAAAATAGGATTAACATGATCTTATTTTATTCTAAAGATTACAATTCTGATCTTATTGATTATGTTGATGCTGAGTATTTATTTAACCCGCATAAATCTCAGTCTCAAACATGCAATGTGTTCACGTGTGGGGACACTGTCATATCTTGGAGATATACAAAGCAGTCTATCCAGCCACTTTATTGTACCATACTGAGATAATAGCTATTCATAAAGCTAACCGAGAATGTGTATGGTTGAGGTCTATGATACATCTCATTCGAGAAAAATGTGATTTGAAATGTGAAAAAGTATCTATATTCTTTATGAAGATAATGCAGCATGCATAGCACAAATTAATGGAGGATTCATAAAAGGAGATATAATGAAGCATATTTCGTCAAAGCTTTTATATACATATGATCTCCAAAAGAATGATGATATTAACATGCAACAGATTGGTTCAAGTGACAATGTAGCTGATTTATTCACCAAGTCACCTCCAAGTGCATCTTTCAAGAAGATGGTGCACAAGATAGGGATACAACTATTCAAGGATGTTCTCATTAGGGAGAGTTAATACGCCACTACAAAAAAAGGGTTAAATTACGGGGGTTAATTTTACGATTTACGGGGGTTTAAAACCCCCACAAAATATAATTCTGGTGGTTTTCAAAACCCCCAGAATATGAGCTGTCACAAATAATTTGTGGCGAATTTTTTTTGACCCCCATAATTAATTTGCGGTAATTATTTTGCGGTGGTTACGACCCCAATAATTAATTTGCGGCGGTTATTGACCCCCCATTATTCTAAATTTAATTATTTTTACAATAAATTTTTATTTAAAACTTGCGGGGGGTTAAAACCTCCGCAATTATTTTTTTTAATTTAGTAGAGCCCATCAAATGTTCAATAACTAATTATAGATTCTAATTTTTGCTCAAATTTAATTATTCCTTTAGGCATAACCTACAATCCAATATTTGTTCAATTCATATATCATTAATACAACAGAGTAATTAAACATTGTAATTGACAAGCATATCAAAAATATATTGAACATTAAACTTCAAAGTTAAATTTTCAACATTAACATCTTCAAACTCTAAATTTTCAACATTAACTAGTATCTTCAAACTACAAAATCAAATTTAAACACAAAACCTTCAATATTCTAAGATTCACTCCAACCACACAATTACATCATCATAATTGAATATCCAAGACAAATGCAACGAAATCAAAGAATGTCATTAGGATCATTATCATCACGTGATCTCCTTTCATCCATGGGCAAAATCGATCCAATAGTTGCATCACTTGGCTACATAAAAATGCAAAGTATAAGAATCAATCAATAAACTTTCGGTCCTTGTTATAAATAAGAATTTATATGAACATCATACTTTAACACCATGTTGGAAATCCGCATATCCAATAATACCATAAACAAGATGCAATTACAGTGCATGTCCTATGGAGTTAAAAAAGAAAAGACTATACTAAATAAAGTTTGATTAAAGGTTTTATAGCCCTTCAATAGATAACAACCCTTTGTTTAGACTACTGACAGACTCCATTTTATAAAATAAAACATTACTCAATATTTTATGGTGAAATAGAAACAAACGTTTCTATAAAATACCATATACACACTATATCCAATGATGCTTAAAGTCACTTAACTATCACTAGGTATTTGTTATACATGAAGGATGATACAACAAGAAATACCAAGACTATGCATTCATTTATTATCATGATTGGACAGATTCCAATATCTTTACATATCTATGTAATAGCTTTACAAATTACAAGCACTTCAACATCATACTCTTGATGCTGTTCAGTTTAAAGCACAGGCAAAAAGAAGAAATAGATTCCCAAGTTAACTTCCCACTTGACCAGATGAAGAAACTTGTTTATGCATTTCACCACAATGGCTAGAAATACTACTGAAGAATTATGTCCCCGTTGGATTCAGGTACAAGTTCTTTCTGGATCCTTATCCATCTTACAAGAAAAGATTATTTAGTGATATAAACAGAGAAATTCACAAATGAATGCGTACCAACGGGTCCGCATTTCAATGATCTAAAGTCTAAACCATAGAAGTGACATAAATGTCATACTTTAAGTGAAGATATAGCTCTTTTTATTTTATTTTAGGATGATATCCATAATCCATTATTTCTAGGTATAATAAGAACTAGGTAGGATACATGGCCTTCACTTCTATTTCATAACCTATTTCATTTGGCTTATTTTCTCTAGAGTGATAATACAACATACTTAGGTGGATTTCCATGCTCTATCACGCATCATGTCCTTATGCCATCATGGATAGATGTTGATATAGAGGAAAATGACCATAAAGGCTAAGTCAAACACAATTAGGAAAAAATACAAAGAAAGGAACACCACATCAACAAAATAGCAGAAAGATAGACCTCCAGGATCTCTCATAGATGTCATGCATGGATGAAGTGGAGTTCTCAGAAACGTAATGATGTTTCTCTTCCCAAACCATATCTAGATGGCTCTCTACAGAACAATAATTAGACTCAAGCCCTCAAAAACTCAAAGTTTGCAGCAGAAGTACACTTACTAGATTGGCGTGGACATATTGACATTATCCAAAATATGATTGCGATCAACTGTAAGAAATATTGCAGGAAGCCATGAATGTTAAGCAATCAAAAATTGGAAAAGCGAAAACTTCTAAAAGGAATTTTCTGCATAAATTTGGATGAGAGCATCATAAGAGTATTCAACTAAGCCTTCATCCACAAAAATACAAAGAAAACGATCCTTTGTTTTTAATGAATCACTTTTGGCTCAACCCGCCTCCTAACCCAAGTAGAAAAGAAAAAGTAAGAGGGCGCCCAGATTAAAGAAAAACTTGCTTGGGACAACTTTCATACTACTAAATAGAAGAGATGTAAAACTAGCTGTACTAATAAACAAGGAATAACTAATCAAAGATCACAACAAAATCACTTAAAGGAAAATGGTCAAACACTAGCAAAATAAAAACTATAGTTTAAGTTAGATAACTAGCCAGTCAATTTGCTCTCATAAGAAAAGAGGCCTTTTGGGCTAGGGAAACTTTAATGAGTAAAATAATCACATAGTTTACTATAAACTGACTTGTAAATACTTATATTCTCTGTATAGTGTTGAACCGGTAGAATATCAAACAATTTCTCATTCTAGTAGCTAACAGAGTAGGATCAAGTAGAAAAGGATGACAACAAAACTAATCAACAGAAAAAGCAGAAATAAAAAAAATGGCAGCAGAACATAAACTACGTGTGTGTGTATTCCCTTAGAAGCTACAAGTCCTGGTGCCAGAATTATAAAGAATATTGTGAAATCAGACCCCACGCATAACAAATGTTTTAGTGCACTGAACTTCTCTCGATTAAAGCCTGAGATTTACACTTCAATTTCCAACAAATCTTAGCACTTTTTCCCTTATGTAATAATTTTTGGTTAGAGTAGTCCTAAAATAGGTGATGACATTCCTCGTGTTGAATACTTTTTAAGACACCACCTGTGATCTTTGAAAAACATTACTAGTATCAAATCTATTATCGGGTAACTATATTGTAACACCTCGAATCTGGTACCCAGAATGCTACACAGTGCTCATTATCCTGAAGGACCACAAGCTAACCCATGACTGATATCTGTAACTGAGCCCTAAATAATAATGGTAATATCATAAATGTGGAAACATAAAATGAAAGGCCATAAGGTTCAATACTGATACATAACTAAAAATATAGTATAATAATACCAAAATAATTAAAATAACTGTCTGAATATGCTGTAGTCTGGAAGCCTCTAAAACTGAATTATCTGAATAAAGAGTCGATGGGATAATGCCCCAACTAACCCTATATGCTAAAATAAACTAAGTACCGAAAGAATGAAATAATCAAATAATAACATTCTCGAATGATAAGGACTCACTGTTAACTTTGACTGCTGAAACTAGAATGCTACTGATACTCTGGAGCGCGTGCTTCTGAACCTATGGTATAAAAACACCATATCACAAATGTGTCAGTACTATTGATTGTACTAGTATGCAAGTGAGTTAGGCTGAATACAATGGTTTATATGTATGAACAATACTAATAAATTAAATAACATGAACATGAGAATACATGCATAAATATGTAACTATATCTGAATCGTGATAATACTAACTCATGAATTCTGATAACGTAGATTTACTGATATTTGGGTACTAATACTGGGATACTGAAAGACCAAGTCTATTGAGTACTGAGGAACTGATGTCATATTACTGATAAATGAATGACTTTTTCTAATATTTTTGATTATGAAGAACTGGTCTAATTGACTATATCAGACAGTCCTAAAATTTGAATACTGGTAATATAAATTTTATATAATTAATATACTATTAATTCGGTGACTGTGTCTGACAGTTTTGATTCTGATGGAACTAGCTGAGTTCTGTATTGAGCTGAGCGACTGTATCTGACAGTCCCAAAATTGTAGAACTAAACTGATTTTTATTACTGAGATTGGATCCGAAACTGAGACTGTGGAAGGTAATCATCTAACCGATATGCCTCAAAACTGAACTGGTGGGATCCAACTTGTAACCCCAGCTGGAAGGGTGTTATTATCATGCCACGGGTAAACACAAGCTGTTAGTAAACCCTCTCTGACAGGGACCTCTTCCATCAACCTCTTCTAGTAGGTAAAACTTAAATGAGGTGTATAATCCCTAAACTCGTAGGGTACATCTCAACCTACACTGGCTACGTAGTCCTGGAACGCAAGGATTGCTTTTAAGGATCACATCCTCTACTGGCTAACAGGTGAGTCCCCACCCTTAGGTTCACTGAGTGCTGAATCCTACTCCTAAATGAAGAGACACTAAACTGATTTAAACTGAACTGAACTGTTACTGATAGTATCTTTTAGCTGATTTGAATAGAGTTCACGAAATTCCATTGACTGGCGAAATATTACTGTGATTGGATAACTGACTGAGATTACTGAGTTTTTCTAAGTCATGTAACTCACTAAATTCTAATGATCATGGCTTGAATGAGAGTATCGTGAAAACTAACACTGGCTCTATGCACACAACTAAATTTTTGGGTACAAGTACCCCCAGGACTCGATAGCATAAAACTGACAAGACTTGACACTTCATGAACACATAACCAATATCAATAATTTATAATACAATAAGTTGGGGATTTTATGAAACATATGGTTGTTGTAATGTTGTACATGGATGGAATTGCATATAGACATGTCATACTTTCATCAACCTAATCTCATGAACATTCCATAAAATACTCATAATGCATACAATATCACGGAAGTCAGTCTTGGTCATAAGGGTAAAACATGCATTTATTATTTGAGTCACAATTGAGCTATAATACCCAATTTCTATCCTCCTAGCCATTTTTTCAAACACCCTATATGCACAACTTAGGGCATAGGTGAAATCATCAAACTACACATCATAAATAACTCAATTCATGGATTTTATCTTGCATGCTAACGTAGTTTCATGAAAACACATAAAGATTCCAACTTGGGAATCATACAAAGAGATAAATATGGTTACAAACAACCCATAACATAAATATCATGTTTTATAATTTGAAAGAGGGTTCTTAGATTTCATGGATGAAAGGAATCCATAAATCAACACTTGACATACCTTAGTTCCTGATTTTACAAAGATTGACGGAGAGACTCTTGAATTTGAGTATCGAATTTGAATCCTTAATTGAAAACCCTAGCTTGTTCTTGAGAAAAACTCTATAATTTGGGTAAAATATGGCTGAATCACGTGTTAATGGGTTTATCTAAGGATGGGAAATTGACCTTTTTGCCCTTAAAAATATGGAAATTTAATGACTATAAGTTGAGTGTCGACGCTACGAGCGACGTGGTGCGTTGATGGCTGTAACGCGATACTCAACGCATCGGGCCATGATCGCATCGAGCCTCAAAAGTTTTGGCTCTAGCAGCCTGCATAAATGTTGACCAACACGATTGGTGATGTGGCGCGCCATGATCGCCTTGATCCACTATTTTGGGACTCCGAACATGATCTAAACGTGTTCCAAAAATCTAAAACTTATCCAGGAACACCTATTGACCTTCTTGATCATGAACTAATAAAAATACAGACCATTAAAGGACATTAAGGTGGTGAAATAAGATTGCCAACTTTCGAAGGCCAATAATAGGCTAAGTCTGGGAACCTAGCTAGAATTTTCTAAGTCTGGGACCCCTTGACAAACTTAAAGGACTGAATTAAGCTTTAGGATTTTACGGGGTGTTACAATATCTCCCCCTTGAGAACATTCATCCTCAAATGAGACTTACTGAGAGGGAATAAAAGATAAACTGACGTACATACTGAACATGAAAAACTGGAACATGATTCTATGACTGACATGACCGATAAACTGAATGTATCATACTGAACATGCATACCTGATGCATGGTTAACTAATTCATGGATAAATGACTGAATATGCAATGGTAATTGATACCAAGTTTATCATGGAAATCTGAGCATGAAACTGGATAAGTTCAAGGGAGACTGTTTCCTTAACTTGAAAATGCTAATGAGACTGAAATTAATTACTAGATATGCACGAGTGGAAACATGTGAACGTAACTGAGTCTGGAACATGATACATGAGCTGGATATCATGATCTGAACTGAGTACCTTGAATACACTGCTTACGGCTGAGGTCGAAGTTTAAGGGTCAACTTATAAGTACCCCCTTACTCCAAACTGGATTTATTATGAGAAGAGATAATGGCATGTTTTATGTCATGAGATTTCAGGGAATTATCTTGTATCTCCCCCTTGGGACACTAGGTCCCTCGAAGAATACTAATTTTGCTGAGATACTAAGAAAAACTAGGGTGATGCACAAGGCACCTACTAATTGAATCGCGGCTGGATATCCAGTATCTGAAGCTAAGACAAAGTGATTAGACCTTACGCACTGCAACTGAGACTACTAAAAAGATTTACGTCGGTGCTGAGCATGAATGCATAAATATATACTAACTTTATCTGATTAACTGAATAACTTATATCTGAATACTGGGCGTGTAAGACTGAGTTGTACTTAATCTGAATAGCTGGACTGAGACTATAGGGTATTATACATAGGAGGTAATGACTGACTGTGTAACATAAGGTAACTGAGCATGAGTGTGGGAAAACTGTATTACCTTAGGAACGTAAGACCAGGCGTCTAATCATGATTCGGAAATATTCTATAAACTGAGGTACTGTAATACTAATAACTAAGTAACTGATGGCCATATGCTATGGTCAGGAATCATCTTCCCTTATGGATTTTCTATACATACTGGTATTACTACTGGAACCTAAAGGCTTAACTTTCAGAGATTTCATAACCGGATAGTTCTTGTATACCTGTCGAGCTGTATTAGACTGACTCACTGGGGTAGGGATTGGAAAAATATCCTGTTAATATTTGGTTTGACCTTAAAGTTGACTTCTATGCAATGAGTTACAAAAGAAAAAGGAAGCTCCTGAATCTGAAGAAACGTGAACATGTAAATGAGAAATCTATAATATACCAGTGGCTGCATCAGGAGGACTTTCCTGATCCTGTCGGAACTGAAGTGCATAGAGTCTATTGGGCATTGCCCACTGATAGCACTAGAATTGGCACCCTGCTGATTTGGAGGACCGGACTGAGTTGAAGGACGACTGTTCTTACTTCTAGGGCCAGGCCTAGGACAATATCAGACCTTGTGACCTATCTTGCCACATTCGAAACACACATCACTACCGGCTCTACATATACCCTTATGATGCTTACCACACTTTTCACAAAGTGGATGAGTAAAAACCCTGCTCTCACTACCCTGGGCCTTAGAGCCTGGTACCCATCTCTACGGTCATTTTTAAATTTTGGTGCTAGTGCACTAGCTGAAGATGGAACTGGGGCTAAAAACTTTTGTCTATGCTGAGAATGGTTACCACCCTGTGACCCTGGCTGAGAGAAACTATAACTACCAGTTCTGGCCCTCTTATTTTCCCTTTCTTTCTTCTTAAGTTTCTGCTCCTCAATCTGTTGAGCATGGACCATAAGCCTAGATATGTACATCTCCTTAATCAAAATTACAGTCGTGCACTCCTTAACTACCCTACCTGATATCCCAGACACAAACTTATTCATTCTAGTTCTACTGTCTACTACTAAATGAGGAGCGTATCTGGATAACTGAGTGAACTTGAGGGAATATTATTTTACGCTCATGATACCTTGTCTGAGGTTGATAAACTCTAACACTTTGGCTTTTTTCTACTCTAGGGGAAAGAATCTACCTAAGAAAGTCGTAGTAAACTCTTCCCATTCTATGGGCTCTATATCTGCACCACTGTCCCTTCCACTACGTAAACCATGTATGGGCTACATCTTGTAGTTGATAGGCACCTAACTCTGCACTCTCACTGGAAGTCATTCCCATGATATCTGTAACTTTCTAAACCTGGTCGAGGAACTCCTGTGGATGCTCTTCAAACTTAGAACCAAAGAATATGGGAGGATTCATTTGGGTAAAGTCCCGAATCCTAAATGCAACAGAATTGGCTACTGGGTTGACCTGAATAGTAGTTGGCTAGTCATTCTAAATTGTGACTGAATTGGATAGAGTGGTAAATATAGTTTGGAATTTTTCATGAGAGACGTGCTCATCTAGAGGATCTGACTGGACAGGCTAAGGTGCTGACTAATTCCCTGTTCCTCTTTCATTAGCCATTTTGGGAGGCATGTTCTGTAAACAAAAGAGAAGAAGGGATTAAGCTGAGAGTTTGACTGGAGCTCATGCTCACTGGCACGACATGAATATTGAAAGAAGGGAAACTATTCCTAAAACATCTCATAGCCTCCTACAGATAAGTGTGGTGCATAATACACCCATATATAAGACTCTACTAGATACAACTTTTCAGACTTCCTAGGATGCTGTTGAACCTTAGGATTTGATACCAAGTTTGTAACGCCCTAAATCTGGTACTCAAAATGCCACACGGTGCTCATAATCCTGAAGGACCACAAGCTAAACCATGACTGATATTTGTAACTAAGCCCTGAATAATAATATTAATATCGTAAATACGAAAATATGAACTGAAAGGCCATAAGGTTCAATACTGATACATAATTGAAAATATGGTATAACAATAACAAAACAACTGAAATAACTATCTGAACATGTTGTAGTCTGAAAGCCTCTAAAACTGAATTGTCTGAATAAAGAGTTGATGGGACAATCCCCCAACTAACCCCATATGCAAAAATAAACTAAGTACTGAAAGAATGAAATACTCAAATAATAACATCCTCGAATGATGAGGACTCACTGTTGACTCTGACTACTGAAACTTGAATGCTACTGATACTGTGGAACGCGTGGCTCTGAACCTATGGTATAAAACACCATAGCACAAATGCATCAGTACGATTGAATATACTGGTATGTAAGTGAGATAGGATGAATGCAATGGTTCATATGTATGAACAATACTAACTAATTGAATAACATGAATGTGAGAATACATGCATGAATACGTAATTGTATCTGAGATTGTGATAACACTAACTCATGAATTTTGATAACGTGGATTTACCGATATCTGGGTACTAATACTGGGATACTGAAATACTAAGTCTATTGAGTACTAAGGAGCTGATGTTATATTACTGATAAAGGAATGACTATTTCTAACCGTTCTGATTATGACGAAATGGTCTGATTGACTGTATCTAACAGTTCTAAAATCTGAATATTGGTAACATGAATTTTGTATAATTAATATACTATAACTAGGTGACTGTGTCTGACAGTCCTGATTCTGATGGAACTAGCTAAGTTTCGTACTGAACTCCTCGACTGTATCTGACAGTCATGAAATTGTAGAACTGAACTGAGTTCTATTACTGAGACTGGATCCAAAACTGAGACTGTGGAAGGTAATCATCTAACCGATATTCCCCAAAACTGAACTGGTGGGGTCCAACCTGTAACCTCAGCTAAAAGGGTGTCAGTACCATGCACGAGTAAAGACAAGTTATGAGTAAACCCTCTCTGACAGGAAGCTCTTTCGTAAACCCCTTCTAGTAGGAAAAACTCAAATGAGGTGTATAATCTCTAAACTCATAGGGTACATCTCAGCCTACGCTGGCTTCGTAGTTCTGGAATGCAAGGATTGCTTCTAAGGATCACACCCTCTACTAATGAGGCAGCTTATATGCATTTTGTTAGAGACGTGTGCTCTTATTCTTTCACTAGATTTTTTTTCTATTGAATTTTTTATACTAAGGCTTTAATGGGGCACATTATCTATCAATTAGACATTCAAGGTGGAGTGTTATAAATATATTACCATATATAGTGAATGTCTACTTTACCATATATAATGAATATCTACTTTACCATATATAGTGAATGTCTATTTATGAAAAAATTAAAAACTTCAAGGTCAGTTTTCCCCTATAAATAAAGGGGATTTCATTCATTGTAATAAACCCATCAAGAATCTCTCATGAGAAATAAAAAAGTCTCCTCTCTTCTCTCTGTATTCTTTTTGTTTTGCTTCATATTTCAGAACAGTTCATAAATTAAAGTGACTCAAAAATTAGATCTAACTTATATACCTATAAAAGGAAAAGGAAGAAATGCAGCTTAGAGGACAACAACATTGTGGTTTTGAGGTGAGTATCTGAAGTTGTTATCACCTTTTGTACTCTTTGATATCGTTTGGTGAGAGATATAAGGAATAAATAGTTGTGGGATAAAATAAAGGATTATCTTATTTCATGTTTGGTGTGAGTTATAAGTTAGTCGGAATTATTTATCCCATCAATTACACCATAGTGATGGGATAAGTACCATATACATGATGAGATAACTAATCCCAAAATAACTAATCCCGAGATTAATTATTCCGGGATAATATTTTTTCAACGAAACGACTTGAGTTTTTTAGGAGGTAAACTGTGATTTGGGAGTTGGTCAACATTAAAAGAAAACTAAAACTAAAAGTTAAGAAAATAAAAAATATTTTAAAAAGTACGTAAAGACTATATTTTTTTTTTTAAAAAGGAGGTAAATAGGAAATATTAGATACAGATATATCTGACTCGTAAAACAAATACGTCAGCTAAGATTCAGACCTTTACACTTCACAAAAAAATTCAAGAATTCAAACAAAAAGTTGACCAAGGCATCCTATAGGTTATTCTTTTGTATCTCTGGTGCTATTGAAATAATTTATCCATTATTCGAACAATTTATATATAACTATAGATAATTTATATCGGGGTCAATAGGTTAAACGTGGGTCTGCCTTTTGCCGTAGATAAAGTCCTTATCATGCTCCTAGAAGATTTGAAAGTGACATTCATATGAAGTACACTTAGATATGACTACAACCTATCACTTCATAAGCTCACACACATTATATTATTAGAATGTAAAAAATTAATATGCATGTATAATTCTCGTATATTATTGTTGAAAGAGTGATTTTTGTTCTCGAATCACTACTATACCTATCATGTCATTTACAATTGAAATATAAGCCTATTTTGGGGAGTGGACACCTTGTAGGAAGGATTTATGTGATTCTATTTTATCTTAAAATTAAGATTATTTTGTTCGTCCTTAGATTTGAAAAATGTTGAAGATGTTGTTTTCGGTGAATGTAGATTGGCTAAAGCTACTTACTAAATCTGGAATACTCATACAAGATCATATGAAAAATTCATAGTCCTACTTAATTCCTTGATTCATCCATTGCATTTGCCTCAATTTCTTTTTATTTTTTTCTTTAATATCTTGAAAAGAAAGAAAAAACTATACAAACTACAAGTCCAAAAGTAGCAGCACTAATAATCAACGGATTTAACTAAATTCAGTACAAGAAAAAACTATACAAATACAAGTTCAAAAGTAACCGAGATAATAATCAACGGGTTCAACTAAATTTAGTACAAGAAAAATTATACAAACTACAAGTTCAAAAGTAGCAAAGCTAATGATCAACGGGTTCAACTGAATTCAGTACACGTAATGTACATGTGCGTGACTTCGTGCGAAAAATAAAAAATACATTGAATTCTAAATTTTGAACTGGGGTTATAGAATTGAGCTCATAAATCTTAAATCTTGAATCTGCACCGACTACAACAAGACTATTACTCATCCTAAACCTCTTTCATTGAAAAGGCAAGATTCACAATCAAAGCACTTTCTCAAACTATCAAGAAATACATTTTTGTCACAACAATAATAACATATCCAGTATAGTGCCACAAAGTAGATTTTGTTAAAGATAGAATGAACACCTACCTTGTCGCTCTACCTTACCGTTACCTCTAAGGCATAGAGACTATTTCTTGACATAGAATCATTAAATATAATAAGAAAAAAACATAAGAATATTTGAAAAAATACATATATCAATTCAGTTTGAGTTTAAGTATAAAGTTTCCAATGACAATGTGATCACAATATGGTACCTGCAGATAATTGGATTGAAAAAAAACACAGCATCACAAAATATTACAGCAACATGGAACTCTGCAACAATAATTACAGAACTATTAATTGATCTATCGGGCAAGAATTTCAACCAAGAAAAAGATATTTTGCCAAACATAATTAAAAAAATATCTTATACACATTGCACCGACACACGTTATACACACAAGGTGGACAATATCATTTTTTTCAAATTCGGACAATATTTAACTATAGTTTAGTTAGATATATCTTTTATAATTCCTAATAAATTTTTATTTACATGTTAGAAAGATTTATATCTTAATGCACTGACAAAACAATACACAATAGTCTTACATGAGTTGAATTAACACAAACCATCATTCTTCAAGTTTGTCACTTTATTTAAGTGTAGTTTATTTGCAGATATTTTTAATATCAATAAATTCTTTGCATCAGTATCAAATACAATAGCTAATCCAAGAGTAAGAATTGAGTAAGTGCATTCAACTCCCAAACACAAGAGACCAAACAAGGACTAAGAGCATACATATCCAAATTAAAGCAAAGAAAGCAATTACATTACTCAATAACTATCTTACACGAATAAGAATTGAGTAAGTACATTCAACCCCAAAATACGAGAGACTAAACAAATACTAAGAGCAGACATATTCAAAATAAAATAAAGGAAACAATTACATAACTCAATAACATCTTACACGATGACTTTTGATAGTTAAAGTGACTAACAAGAAAAAGGATCCATTAAAGTATCTAATTGAATTATGTGACAACTTTAAGGGTTCGTTGAAGTATCTAATTGAATTATGTGTCGACTTTATGATTTCATTGAAATAACTAACTGAATTTTGTGAACAATATTAAGGGACCGTTTATAACTGAAGCCTATTAAATATGTACCTTTTGAGTGATTTTCAATATCGCATGTGAAATCTCACCCATAGGTATTATGGATATCCATTTATGAGCAGTTGCAACAAGACTTCTCACTTGCTCTAGACTGCATATGTTCCAACAAAGCTTTTGTCCGGGACCTCATCAACCCCATCAAAACTCATAGTAATCATGTACATGAGATGTCAAAAGCAAACAAGAGAATTTAAAATTTAAAGAATAAAAAGATAAACAGAAATGGCTTCATAAAGTGCTTAGGGCCTCAAAGAGCCAAAAACAGAAAGCCAATACAAATTTTACTTCAAAGGTAGCCAATTTAGTGAGGCCTTGTATTGTTATGTAGTGCAATTCCATTAGAAACGCAAACCAAAACTACAATCATCGATGAAATCATTAATCAGACCCATTAACAACCAACTAATTCTATGAAGAAAGTTGTCAAGGTTGAAAAAACTCAAACGACAGATGAAAAACAACAATTATGTACTCAGTCCGTCTAAGATCATGATTGAGGGACAAGTCGTTGAGAGAGAAGATTGGGTTTTATTTGTCCATGAACTCTAGATTTAAAAGGATTCTTAACTTAAAAGTAAAATCAATTATTCTCCTACTATTATAAATAGATTTCTAATTATTTTTCTTTTCTTTTCTTATTTATTTATTGAGTAAAATAGTGAAAAAAGGCTTTGTCTAAAACGGACACTTTTAATGAAGGACAAAAAGTTAAAACAACACTTATAAGCCCTTCACACTTTTAATATAGTATGATAGTGCATACGAATAACACCGACCATTTAGAAATTGCATTATTTGACATAAATTAGTACGTACTAAATTGAAAAACTGAGCTGAACTCTTTTTTTCAAAAAATAATTTGAAAGATCAGACTTTATTTCTTGAAATATAACCTTTTTAATAAAAATGTAAAAACAAAATCTTGGGTAAAGTGATGAATCTAAACTACTCCTTCATTTTTACTTGTCTATTTTCTACAGAATTGAGAAGCAGTAAATGATAACTATAATTTTACCATATTACTTTTTGAATATAATGAATTTAATACTTTAAGAAATCCATTAGATAATAAAACATATTTAATGCTTAAAATAAAAATAATAAAAATAGATAAGACACTTATTAGTTTTATAAATTGAATAAGTACTATTGAATATTTTAAAGGAAAAATTACATAAACTAGCATACTTAAAACCTTAATTACAAATAATATCAATACTTTCTCAAAATTACAATTCATAGTAAAACTAGCAATATTTTGACATTTTTAGAGTTAAGCGTGTGGATTTCACTAATTAATTTATATTTACCTATTTTCAAGCCACCTTCCCTATTTCTATGCCCTCCACAATAATGTTTTCTCTTATTTTTTTCAAATACAACTATTTTCTCTCTAATTTTGATAAACATTATTCCTCAATAATTAAGGTAATGTGATTAATTTACATTTACCTATTTTCAAGTCACCTTCCCTATTTCAGTGCCCTCCAAAATAATTATTCCTTTTATTTTTTTACAAATACAGTTATTTTCTCTCTAATTTCGGATAAACATTATTCTCCAATAATTAAGGTAAAGTGATTTTACATTTAATGAATGTTATTTTTTTATATATATAATTTCTTTTTTGTAAATTATTTTCGGCATTTTTCAACCTTCTTCTACGATTTTTTTTTGAGTTTTTTTGCGTGTTGAAATTTTTAAAGTTACGCGATAATGGTAGTACATGCACATCATAGTAGTTTAGTTAATGGTATTCCACCGACGAATTTAGATTCTGATGAACTACCATGTTTTAGTCTTGATTTAACACAAGATGAAGAATTTAACATGATTTCTACTAATGTTCAGTCAACGGGAGGTGTTAGTATAGAAGAGGTGAGATCGAAGAAGCGTAACGATCCGGAAAAGATTGTGGAAATCATGAAACGGAAAGCATTGAGAGAATCTTCATCCCCAAAATCATCAAAAATTCAAAAAACGGTGAAAAAGATAAAGTCATTCCAAAAAGGAGAATCTAGGAAAATTGCAACTCCTGTTTCATCTGATTATGAATTTAAAGAAGAGAAAGTGGAGGAGGTACTTTTGTATTTGTAATTTTTTATTTTATGGACAATATGTTCATATATGTATTTTTGTATTTGTAATGCGAAGATATGCACTGTTACATTAAGATATGTATTTGTTATTAGAAATTATTTAAAATGTATTTTTTACTCTGTCGATATGTATTTGTATTTTGATATTGATTTGTATTTGCATTTGTTTTTATTTTTAGTACTGATAAGAATTGTATTTATTTCAGTATAGATATGTATGTGTATTTGATAATGTAAAATTTGTATTTGTTACTGATAACTGATAAAACGTATTTGTTACAGTATAGATATGTATTTTTGTATTTGTAATCTTATATTTGATGGTCAATATGTTTATATATGTATTTTTGTCTTTGTAATGTGAAGATGTATATCTGCTACATTAAGATATGTATTTGTATTTTATGTATTATATTAAATGTATTTGTATTTGGTACTGATATGTTACTTCAAGATGTATTTTGTAAATACATATGTGGTACTGTTTTGACATGTAACTGTATTTCTAAATGTTAAAATATATATTAGATATGCTTTTTTTTTTAATTATTTTCAATATGAATATGATATGTAATTGGTGAATGCAAATCATTATATTTTATGTTTTGATTTAATACAATAGTCATGATTTAATAGAAAAATATGTGTATGAATCTATAGGTGTTGCGTGATCAAATATGCATGGTAAGAGTAATGCATGTGTATGTTTCAAACGTTGACTTTGATCCAGATCTTCTTCGAAGGAGCTGTACTTCAATGTTGTGGCATTATGGTTCGAGGAAAGAAGAAGAGAAGGCACAAAGTGATGATAAAGCACCAATGAGACCTCCTAGGGATATTGGGATAACAGAAGATATTGAAGTGCATGATATTTGACGTTTATTTTGAATTTGTTGTATTTGACAATAGTGAACTTTAGTAGACTAAGATTTAGTTGAATATTTCTTAGATTTCATATGTCGCTTTAACGTTAAAAGTTGATATCTTAATGTTTTATTTGTTGTAATTGCTAGATTTTTTATGTTTAAGTTTCTAAAATAGAGTGGTGATTAGTTTATGTTACTATTATGCATATTTTGGTATGAATATGTGCTTTCCAGTTTTGAATATAATTTCCAGTAATGCATATTTATGTTCCAGTCATTATATGTATTTTTCAGTTATACATTTGTATTTTTCATTTTATGCATATGTATTTTGGAGTAATGCATCTGTATTTTGAGTAATGTATGTGTTTTTTTTTAAGTTCTGCACATATACTTCTGAATAATACATAATTATTGTATAGTTTTGCATAAGTCTATATATTTTTATGATGCTTATATATTTATGATTAATACATAAGTATTTTACCAGAAATGCATATTGTACCCTTTTATGTTATGCATATGCATATACGATTAACGCATACGTAGTTTTGCATAATGCATATGTATATACATATATATTTATATATGTATTGATATGTCTTTATATGTATTTTTTAATTTTTTCTATTTATTACATAAAAGTATGTTAACTTATTCTTAGTTTTTATAGATGGGCACAGGTACTTAATAGATTCTCATATGTATTTTTTCAGATTAAAAATTTGGTAAGTTTGGCTTCCAGTTTCTTAGGTATAAATCAATTATGTTATATGTCTTGTACAATATATTCATAATGAATTAAGATAAGCAAGTTCAGTAAAAAATTACAACAATTTAACTATAACAAGTTCAATAACATAAAAAAAATTTATCAAAATCTAGAGTCATATAATTATCAGTGAAAAAATAAAGCAATTATTTTTTGACATAATGCTACATCATGAACAGATCAAACATTTAAACTATAAGTGCAACAGTTAAACTATAACAATATTATTGTACATTTTTCCATAGACGCCACATACATGCATAATGTAGTACATTATTGTACACACCACCAACAACTTTTATGATGCTTGCTTTATGATCAGAATCTACACACATATGTTATCTTTCACCATATGCTTCCTTCAAATTCTCAAAGAACCAAGTCCAAGATGCATCATTTTCAGAATCAAGCACGCCACATGCCAAAAGAAATATATGTCCTGCATATTAAAAAAATACATATAAAAATACATAATTTTTACACATAAAATACTGCATATGTATATTATAAATACATACAGCTGAAAACATATGAAACTGCCAGTGAACACATAAACGTACTGCATATGTATATTATAAGTACATATAGCTGGAAACATATGTAATCTTCATAATGATGTTTATATGTCCATCTACAAGAGTGTTTAACAAGAATAGGTATGCTTCCATTGTCAATCTCCAGAACACAAAAAAACAGTAAAAATTAAATTAAATACCAAATACGTACTATATAAAACAACTAATTGGTATATACAAAACTGCAAAACTAATTCCAACGAAAAGAAATCTTTTATTCGAATACTAGTTATCATCGACTAAAGTTCAAATTTAACGTATAACAATTGCATCTCAATTTTCACATAACATAACGACACAGATAACTTTGAATTTTTTTTAAAAAAAACTAATCAAATCATTTTTTTTGAGAACTGATAAAATTCATATACAATCTCGAATTTTTGAATTCCGGGATTGTCACGCAATTTTGTTACAAGTTTTTCAGTAATTTTCGCAATTTTATTTTATGAAAATCACAAATAGAATCAAGTTTGTTTAACTCTCAAATACGTACTATTTACAACAACTAATTCATATATACAAAACTGCATTGGATTCTAGTAATTAAACGCTTTATCATAGTATTTATTAGTTGTTTGTTTTAATCTTAATAATTCTTCTATATTTTCATTAAGGAATTCTATATATTTTATATCTTTAGTTCTCATATATTCTTCTAAATTTGTTTTCATTAGTTTTTCTATTAATTGTATATTTTTCATATCCATTTTTCAATATTCTAAATAACGTAATTTATCATGGTTGATGTGTAGGTTTGGTATGTAAGTATTTGTAAGAGTAGGTAGGTAGGTGTGGCATATAATTAATTCTAGTTACAAAATATTTATCAAATATTTTTTCCAATATGATTTTTCTTATATCTACTATTTCTATATCCTTAAGTATATATAAAACAAGTATTTTGAATTTATCTACCATTTCGTCAGATAAATAAGTATTCATTTTTCATATGATGCTTTTTCAAAATATTCCCTTCAATCATACACATAACAAAATATGATCATTTTAGATTACTATATACTAGATTATTCTTAAATAACATGTTCTTCGGTCACTATTAGCATGGTAATCTGAATACTTTTCCCTTAAACAACGCCTTTACTATGGCTACTCCCCTATCACGGCTTTCTTGCCTCACCGGTTTCATCTTTAGGATGGCATAGTTCTTAGGGATTTTTCTCCTTTTCCACTTTGCTAGTAAACTTCTTAACATGCTATTTTTCGAATAATTCTACTATAAAGTAACTAACATTAACTTATTTTATCATATCATGATTGTCAGGAATTTATGAACTTAGTTATTCATAATCATAAATAAATATACCTGTTCTGGTAAATCTGATAATTCTAGATTTTCTATAGCTGTTTGATGATTCATATCTTTTCCTTGGAAATAAACCTATTTTTATTAAATAATTCAAAAGTTTTTTGTGTACAAGAGAGGGTTTCGCTTCAACTCATGAAGACTTACCTCTAACTGAGCAAAATGCTCTCTGTTTATAATCCTAAGAAAGTGCGTAAACTACTAACACACTTTACACGTTTCTTAATTTACAAAGAAGCCTTTACATTCTGAAAAGAAAAGACTTAAAGCTAACTAAGACTAATAAAAGTTTTTGTCCAAAAAGTCAAAAAGGCTATTAAAACTTTACAATAATTTACGTAAGAAGTTTAGCTTTTTCTTATATGTCATTTTCCTATCTTTAATTCCTTGTCTTCTTCTATTATTGCTCCTTTAATGTCTTCTTTTTATCTTCTTCTTGTCGTATCTGCTGTTTTTTTATCTTCTTGCTATTGTAGCATCACATCTGGAATAAAGTTGTGTCTTCCACTACATCTGTTGCATATGTGGTCATCGTATCTTTGGCCAACTTGTTTATAGAATTGTTCCATAGCTTCTTCTGAAATAACTCCTTTCGTAATAGATCTTGTGACTAGTAACTCTTCTGGTTTTAGGATCATTATGACCCATTTTCTTATCTCTTTTCTGTCATTTTCTCTAATAATTTTACAAGTAGAGTAAACCAATAATTGA
The DNA here is from genome assembly GCA_030864225.1 of Capsicum baccatum var. pendulum. Classification (NCBI taxonomy): domain Eukaryota; kingdom Viridiplantae; phylum Streptophyta; class Magnoliopsida; order Solanales; family Solanaceae; genus Capsicum; species Capsicum baccatum. Next base: position 194,648,175 of record CM061557.1, read on the forward strand.
TTTCTGTTATAGTAAATCCAAACTGGGTTTGATTTATATAATTATTTGCTAACTCAGTCAATATAATGCTAAGTCCAATAACTCTCTTGTTTCGATAGAAGTTTGGTATCTGATTTTTGGTTGTCTCTTCTTGTTCGCATATTTCTTCAGGGATAATATAGTCTCATGTCATTCCTATCTTGACAATAGTAATTGTCTATTTTATTTCATCAAATAATATTTCTACTGGTGCTGAGTAAAAACGAACATAGAATAACTGTCCCTTCGTAATCCTTTTATAATCCATAAATTTTTTGTGAATATCTAGAATTCTTGTTAATTCTTCTCCAGTAGTTGTGTAAACTGTAGATAATAGTCCATAATAGTAACATGAAGCAATTAAGTTTGCACTGGTGTCAGGCAAAGCAATAAGTTTGTTATAGTTCTGACATTTTTGTGTAATATATCCTTGGTTTGTTTTGCTAAATCTTTATTCTGGATAGGTTTTGTATTTAACAATTTTTGTAAGGTATAAATATTATCAATATATGTACGAGTGATATAGTTATAAGTCTGCTTTTGTTGATTGAGTGATTCGGAATATGTGTGTATCTGGGGAGGTATAGATGACTCTGATTTTTGTATATTTGGTATATATGGTTTTGAGAATATCTGGTTGAGGTTATAATTCTTTTTCTTTGGTGGTTCAGGTTTATTTTGAGTGACTATATTCTTTCCCTTGGATACATCACCTGTGCTTGTAGCTGTAACTATAATTTCGTTATTAATTTGAGTTTTTAGGTATTTCTCATCGTCACCTTCTAGGTCTAGTTTTTTATTGTGCTCTTCCTGCATAGTATCTTTGCTAATAGCTTCTTGTTTTTTTATAGTGCTCAACCTGCACTTTTACATTTGTAACTTCAGTAGTTAATGTGATAACTCATTCTTGTAATAACTTCATTTGTTCAAGCACTTGTAATATTAAGTCTGTTTGGGTATCTTTGACATCAGCTTCTTTAATTGGTAAATCAGTTTGAGTAGCTTTATCTTGATATGTATTTGCAATAACATTCTTATCAGTCTTGATTACTTCAATCGTAAATGTAAAATTTGATATATTCAATACTAATCTCTGAATTTCCTTCGTCGTAACTGAGTTTTGTATTTTTCTTGTTAACCACCATCGAACCTGGGTATTATTTGTTCTCACGATAAAATTGTTATATACAATATATGGTTCAAAGGCTAATAAACATTTATATAATGAACATAATTCTTTTCTATTTATTTCCCATTTTATTTCTGTTTCATTAAATGTACCTGAGTAATATCTACAATGATGTTCTATTTTTTCATTTTCGTACCTATATTTAAGTACTCCTCCATAACTATATTCACTTGCGTCTGCTTCTACTATATATGTAAATTTTTTATTTTCATTTGGGAATTGTAATTTTGGTAATTCTTTACAAAGTATTTTTATTTTCTGAACTTATTTTTTAGCTTTTTCGTTGTAATTATATTCTACATCCTTTTTAAAGTTTTTCTGTAAAGGCTTTAGGTTTTCTGCTAATTTTGGTATATATTCTCTTACTTGGTTTAGTAATCCTAAAAATGATTGTAATTTCTTTTTTGCATCTAATTCTTCTTTTGAATTTATTATTTTTTGTACTATATGTTGTTGCATTTTTACTCCACTTTTATCTATTTGTATTCCTAAAAACTCTACTGATTTTTCATAATTTCATCTTTCTTTTCGCTTAAACTTATTCCTGATTTTTCTATTATATTTGTAAATTGTTCTAGTAATTTTAAATATTCTTCTTTGGTTTTTGTATATAGTAGTATATCATCTATGTATACTATACAATTAGGTAATTGTTTAAAATAACTATCCATAAAGTATTGGTATCTACCTGGTGCATTTTTATATCCAAATGGTAATACGTTCCATTCATAAAATCCTTGTGGTACCGTAAATGCGGTTAATTCCTTAGAATTTTCATCTAACTTTAAGTGGTAAAATCCTGATTTACAGTCAAATTTACTAAAGTAATTATAGTCTTATATTTTTCTTATTTTTAATATCTTATTTGGTATTGAGTAATTATATGTCATAGTTTTTGCATTTAAATTTTTATAATCAATAACCATTCTACTTTTTTCTCTTTTTTGTTCACTATGTTTATTTACTATAAATGTTTGACTATTGTGTTTACTATTACTTTTTTGTATATATTGTTTTTCTAATAATTCATCTATACGCATTTTAAATTCTTTTAAATCGTCAAAATTACATGTTAATGGTTTTTGAGTTATTATGTTATTTTTATCTATTAATTCAATTTTTATAGTAGTTTTATGTTTTTTCCATTCTTTTAATGGATCTTCACTATATAATTGTTTTAATCTTTTCTTTATTATTTCTACCTTATCTATTGAAAATATGGTTATTTCTTTTTTAATTATCGAAATTACAACTAGTTCTACTGTGTCTTCTGTATTTTTTATTTTTTCTAACTTTTGTGTAATTTTTTCACTTCCTTTATCCAATCAGTTTTCTTTCTTATTTTATTAATAACTCTTTTTGCTCTTACTTTTAGTTTACATGGTATTGTAAACCACCAATCTATGTTAGTTATTATATGTGGATATAATTTATCTAAAAATGGCATTCCTAAATGCATATCTTTTGATGTTAGTTCATAATTATAGATTTCTTCTATTTTTATTATTTCATCCCATATCTGTATTTTTACATTCTTAGCTTTATATGTAATTAAGGTTCCTTCATTATTAAATCCTTTGACTACTATTGGTACTTATAGCTTATCCCATTTACCTTCTGGTAAATAGTTGTATCTACATAAGTTTGCTTCTGCTCCTGTATCTATCATAGGTGTATAATACCTATTATATATCCTTCTACTATTATTTTTACAGGTACATATATTTTCATATCATGTTAAAGTTCTTTTTATGAATAATTTCTCTTTATTATATGTTATAGATAATTGTGTATGTTCTATATTGTATGGTTTTCCTTGTTCTAACCATTTTATTCCTAATATTATATCTGTTTTTTTGCATTTCTTCCTTTATTTCAAATTCTATTTTTATTTTTCTAACTCCTATTATTATTTCTTTTTCTGTCGTATCCTTAATGTTTATTAGACTCCTTGATAGATCTGGGCATATATTACTATAGATATTATTTCTTCACTTTTTACTAGATACTTTGCTATATAATTTTCTCCTTGTCCTGTGTTTAAAAGTATTAAATATTCTTTTTTATTTATTGTTCTCGTTATGTAATATTGATTTAAATTAACTGTTGAAGTTGTTTCATAACTTGTTCTTTTTTATGAGCTTGATGATTCAGGTTTTTCATGAGCTATTCTTTTTTATGTACTTATTCTATCATTTATTATTTCTAAATCTTCTTCTATGTCTATATTCTTGTAACTATAATCATTATTATCAATTATTTTTACGAATTGTTCAAAAGGACTTTCTATTTGTATTTTATTAATTTTATTTTTTCCTATTATTTTATGTTTTGTTGTTAATAAATATAGATTTTTACATCTTTCTGTAAATATTTTACTTCCTAGGGTTAGTTCTATTCCTTATATTTTTCAATATAATACTAATGATTTATCTTTATTTTTATCTGTTATTGCTACTGAATAATTCACACTTATTATAAATTTAAAGTTTTGGTATATTAAATTTCTTTTTATGGTAGTTATTATACTTTTTTCTCTAGGTTTTATAATTCTATCATCTGCTAAATATAATTCTATTGGTGTATCTATTCCTTCTCAAAAATATGCTTTTATTAATATCTCTATTCCTCAAAAGTGTACATATTTTAATGAGTCTTTACTTTTTATATCGTTTATTTCTTTATTAATTATTCTTTTTGTTACTAGTGGTATACTAGCTCTTCATTTTGCATATCTACAGTTTATTACATGTTCTTTTTGACTTACTAAATAGTATTCTTCCTTTTTTCTACTAAATGTATTTTTTATTGTTGATATTTTAAATATTTTTTCTACACTTAAGTCTAACTCTTTTCCTTTTATTTCATCAAATATATTATTATCAAATATTATTTTTTGGTCTGTTCCTTTTTCATTTAAATATTCTTCCTTTGTTATTTTTATATCTTCTTCTTCAGTTATTTGGTTTATATCTTCTTCAGTCATTTAATTCATCTAATTCACTATCTATTTCGTTATCTGTTTCATTCTCTTAAATTTCATATATACTATCTTTATCTGCATCTATTCTGTATTTTTTTTTTATTTCTGATATTTGTTTCTTTTTTGAGTTTTTTGGTAATTTACAATCTCTAGCTAAATGTCCTAGTTTTCCACAATTATAACAAGTACATTCTTTTATAGATTTTTTTTTCCTATATGGTCTTTTATGTTTATAATTTTTTACATATATCTTTTTCTTGGTTTCTTATACTTATATTTTAATTTCTTGTATTTCTTATATTTCTTATTCTTTTTCTTTTCTTATAGTATCTTTCTTCACATCCAAATTGAGGTGCTATTTTATCTTTGCAACTTGCTAAATTTCTTATTAATGTTTTTTCCATTTTTATTTCTTCTATATATTTTTCACATAGATTTCTGTACTATTGTTGTAAAAATTTTATTTTTGCTCCTAGGGTATCTACTATTTTTGCTTTATCCCAATCTTTATTGTTTTTGAACTAAATAGTTCAGATAATTTACTAAAATATAATATTCTTATTTCTTTACTCTCTTCTATATTATATGGTCCTTTATAATAATATATTTTAAATGCGCACATATACTCATCTATATAGCACATATTACATATTGCTAGTTTTAACATTAAATTTCTATTTATATCTTTTTCTTTATTTTGCTCTTCTTCTTCTGTTGTTACATTGCTAAATTTATCTTTTATAGCTATTTCATATTTTTTCAATATTTTTGTTGGTAGTATTTTAGTAGTTGTTGATGTTTCTTCTGTTTTGTTATTAGATCTTAATACTTTTTTACTTGCTTCGGCTAGGCTTAAAAACCATAATTTTACTGTTTCTATTACTGTCTTTTCTATATATTCTGGTGTGTTTGTTGTATCTATTTTATTATCTAATAATTGTTTTGACATGTATCCTACCCATAGTTGTATTGTTTTAATTGTGTCTATTACGCAGTCTAAATCTAAAAAGTTGTAATTAATTATTTATTTTGGTGTCCATTTAATTTATTCATCCTTTGAATTATATCTTTTAAACTTATTTTTATAATGATAGGTTGGTTTTCTTATTTCTGATGTACTAGGTATTATATTTTTATTTAGAGTATTTACTTCTGTATTTATTAGTTCTAAATTTTCTTTATTAATTACGTCTTGTTTTTCATTAATTTCTAGTTTCCCTATGTTTTCTAGAATTTTTGTAAATGTTTCACTATATTCCGAGCCATAATTATCTGTTTCTTCAGCATCTATTGTATTTATTTCTAATTCACTAGTTTCTGATTCTTTATTTTTTATTTCTAATTTTTCTTTAAATTGATTTATCTCATTTAATAATTTTTGTTCTTTATCTTTTTCTTCTTTTTCTTTCTGTCTTTTTTCATACAAATCTTTTAGCATTTGTAGTTCTTTTTCTAATTCAGCAATCCTACTATTTTTGATTTCTTCTATTTTTCGTATTTCTTCCGTGGTTTGTTGTCTTATTTTATCTATTTTCTTTTTTCTGTCTATCTCTTCATTTTCTTTTTTTTATTCTTACCATGGCTGTCAACTTATCTTCTAATTTTAATTCTTCTTTTTCTAACATTAAATATAAATATTCACCTATTTTCTTATATTTTCTTCCTAAATTAGAGAATACTATTTTTATTTTTGATCCTTCGTGATTTTCATATGTTTTTTCGTCTATTATAAATTCTTCTGTGTTCATTTTATTTAAATGTATATAGGTTATGTTGGTATATATATTCTAGACTATCTATTGTTGATTCTAAATTTGATATTTCTTCTTTTTGTGAATTTATTGAGTTTTTACTAACTTTGACAACTATGTTATACTGATGTCTTTCTATCCTTATTTTTAATTTTTTACGTTTTTAAGATATTATTTATTTTAATTCTTTATATTTTTTTAATTTTTGTTCGTTGTTCATCTAAGCAATTTTGGTGGATATCTAAATCTAATTTTACCATAATTAATAAATTAATCAAATAAATCCCAATATATACTACTTCCGTAACTTTAAATAACGTATCTCTGATACCAATTGTAAGTGTATACAAATATATATACCAATTGTAGCTCTGATAACTTTAGGTAGGTGTGGTATATAATTTGTAAGAGTAAGTATTTGTTTTAACGCAAGTTATGCAAGTTACTTTTAAGTTAAGTTAGATCTAACTTTAAGTTAAATAACGTTAAGTTACGCAAGTTATCCGCACCCATCAAATAACTTTATATGCAATTAACATATAAAATTTGCATCTCAACTTTCAAATAATAGAACAACAAGAACAAATTGAAAATTGAAAAAAATTGCCTAAACTATTTTTTACGAGAACTGATAAAATTCGTATACGATCTCAAATTTTTGAATCTCGCGACTATTACACAAATTACTTACAAGTTTTTCAGCAATTTTGCACTTTAATTTTATGAAAACCACAAATAGAATAGAGTTACTTGATCAATAATTGTAATTGGACTGCTGTATTTTTAATATTTTCTTTAAAATTTTAGTCGATCAGCAAAAAAAAATAAGAAAATATTTTTGAATTTGAATATGTATTTTGAATTTGATTTGAGTTGCTGATTATGAAAAACATTTTTTTAATTTCAATTAGTACTTTTAATTTAATGGTTGTGGTAAAAAAAGAGTTTTATAGGGTAAAAGAATTTGTAAAATTAAATGTGCCATAAATTAAGGAATTATTTTTTCCTTATTTAACTCAAATAGATTAGTATTAAATTAGAAAGGGAATTTCTGATTGTATATGTATTTAAAGAGAAATACAAAATACATATTGCTATTTTTTTATAATTTTAAAACTGTTGCTATAAAAGTTATAATTAACGCTCTATAATTGCTATTTCTGAGATTTTTCCTATTTAAAAATACAAAAAATAAGGAAATAAATATGTATCGAGAGAGTAATTTGTATGAGACTAAACTAGAATGCTATTTAGTGTATCATGTATGTATGGCGATTTGCTTGAGTGTGAAGGATATTGGTTGGACTCTGATACTAATTAAATAAGGAGAAAGGACAAAAATGACACTTCAAATTAAATTATTTCGACGAAAATAGTCATGAAATTTAAATTCCATGTTCTAGCCATTTAATTTGCTGACTTGTTCTATACAATTTCTACACACTTTCTATACATATCCTATACATATAATTATTCTATATAAAAATTATACAGTTTTCATGCACAATTTATACAATAATTGTACCTTTTTTTTTTTTACACATTTTATACAACAATTATATAATTTTTATACACTTTATATATATTTTTTTATATATATTTTATACATATACATATTTGATAGAACTATACAATTTCTATAAATATATCTTAGATAGATACATATTCTATATAACAATTATATTATTTTTATATAATTATTATTTCTAAACAATAAAAAGAAGCAGAATATTTTTTCAGTTAAAAAATTTATAGGAAAAAAAACTGAAATATTTTTAAAAGGGGTGAATGACCCAAGTTGAAAACTGTATCAATATTATATATGGACTGTATCTGAATTATGTGGGCCAAAATGATCCAAATTAAAAAATGACTCTAAAGTGAAAATAGTATACCCGACTGACCACGTTTGGAAAAATATCAAACTTGAGCTATTTGTTTTAAAAAGTGCTATAGAGTTTCTTTTTTCCATTAAATAATTGGGAAATGGACAAGAATAGCCACTCGGCTAAAAAGAATTGCCGCCGAGTGGCCATTGATTTTGAATTCCAAAATATAGCCGTTTAGGCCATTTTTTGCTACTGCCTTCATGATATTTTTTGTCTTTTAGCTATTTTTTTTAAATTGCTGCTAAACTTTTTTAAAAAATTCATTATTTGCTCTCTTTTTCTAAAAAATCTTTTTATCTTTTTTTTCACTATTTTTTTGCAGCTCCATTTTTTTTTTAAAAAAGTTATTCTTCTAATTGGTGTAGTTTTTCTAACAATCAAATATGATTTCATAACATTGTAATTATTGCTCTTCTTTTTTATCAATCAAATACAATATTTGATATCAAATACATGAATCTTTGATACCAAATACAAATACAAATACATATTTTATGTAATAATTGTATAAAAGTATATCAATGTGGTATAAAAGTGTATCAATGTAATATAAAAGTGTATCAATTAAGTATAGAGACTGCATGTGTTCAATTGGATCAAATGGCTACAAAACAAAAATAAATTAAGTCGATTGAGTCCAATTATCTATATTTTTAAATTATGGGTCATTTCTTTTCAAAGTGGTGAACCATACCCTTTCCCCTAAATAATTTTTGATATTTGGTACCCTAGCCGCCAACCCACATACAAACATATTTTACATGAATGTGTGCGTTTCCTTTTTTTTTTTCTTTTCCTCTATTCCTCATTTTGTTTTGTCTAGAAAAAGAATAATCAAAAAGTGTGAAATGATCTAGATAAATAGAGTGATAGCGGTGGCAGAAAATTTGGGCATGTTCTCATTGTGTTGTAGGACCATTTTTTATTGTTTACACTAGAAGAGCATGACTCATGTCAGCACGTGTCTAACATTAAAATATTTATTTATCTTTTCAATTTTAATATATTTAAATAAATTTTTTTAATAAAAGGATTGCATATGTTTTCTAGGATTCATCCAGAATCTCGCATGAGTTCAACATATGTTATTTTGATACGTATTTAGATAATTTAGGTTGTTAACTATTTTAATTTATAATATTTTTTATGTAATTTTCAAATTAATACGCGTTACTTTTCTTGTCCAAATTATTGTGGCATTGATAGTCAATTATATTTTAAAAATAATTTAAGTTTTTAATTATTGTGATTTATAATACTTTTCTTCTATTCCAGTTTCAATGACACTAATATAATTTCAAGAGTCGACCAAATATTTTATATCTTTTAAATTTTTAAGTTGTTAATTATTGTGATTTCTAATATTTTTCATATAATTTTTTTGAAATATATAACATATTAAATTATTTTTAGGTATTTTAAGTTGTTAACAATTATAATTTATAATACTTTTTATGGAATTTTGGAATAATATATGCTACTCTCCTTGTCCAAAATTTTGTGTCGACGACAGCCAATTATATTTTTTAAATAATTTAAATTTTTGATCATTGTGATTTATAATATTTTTTTATCTCAACTTATGTGACACAATGCTTAAATGATCATAATAATTAGTTAGGGGTGATATAGTAAAATCACGACTGAAGCAGCTAAAGTAGAAATCCGTCAATTTTTTTTTTGTTAATTATTGTTATTTACAGTACTTTTTATTTTATTTTCAAATAATATATGTTGCTTTATATCTTCTTCTGTCCCGTCCCAATTTATGTGGCACTAATATAATTTTGATAGTCAATCAAATATTTTATGTTAACATATCATTTTGTTATTCTTATTTTTTTAATACATAAATGACTTATAATGAGTGATATAGTAAAATCATCGTTTGAAAGATGAAAATTTAATTTAAAATATTAAGAGCTAATTTTACATTTCATGTCTATTTTATTTTTCATTAAATATTATTTATTTTCTTAATACCTAGATGACTCATAATAATTAATTAAGAGCAATTAATTATGTTATTACTACAAAAATTAATATAATTTTATCATATCCAAAAGTAATCATTGATAATTCACCAGAATAGTATATTAATTAAATACAGGATGCTATATTTGCATATGCAAAATATGATATTACTAAACATTATTGGATAGTGCATTATATTTATCTTTCACAATAATAAAATTTTACTATATATTTTTCTTTGTTTCTTTTTAACTTGATACATATTGATCCAACACAAATTCTAAGAAAATATTCATTAGAAATTTATTTTATTAAATTAAATTTATTAATTTTGTAATTTAAAAATTTAAAGTTAAGTTTAAATATTAGTATTTCTATATAAGGAAAAAATAATTTTAAAATTTAAATTTACTAAAATAAATAAATAAATAAAAAGATTATTTTTTATATAAAATTCAATTAAAATAATAAAATTTACTTACTTTAAATATTTAGTCACAATTAATTAAGATAATTTTTTATTTTGTCATAATTTATGCTGCACCGATAAAATTTTGAGAGTTGAATAGAATTTTTATCTATTTTTAAAAAAATATTTTAAATTGTTAATTATTGTGATTTATAATAATTTTTACGTAATTATCAAATAATATATTTACTCCTTGTGTCCCAATTTATGTGGCTTTGATACAATTTTGAGAGTCAAGTAAAATTTTTATGTATCTTTTAAATATTTTAAGTTGTTAATTATTATGATTTGCAGTACTTTTTTTTTTATCTCAACTTATGTGGCATTGCTAAAATAATGAGAGTTAATAAATTTTTTATATGTCTTTTAAATATTTTAAGTTATTAATTATTGTGATTTGTGGTAACAAATTAGTTTTGAACATGATAGTCAATTAAATAAATTAAAATTTTTTACTTCGAATATGTAGTTATAGTTAATTAATATAAATTAATAAAATATATTAAATATTTAAATCATTATGATGAAACAATGGAATTATTATATATTGGGGCCTGATATATAATTAAGTGGAAGTAGAGGATTTTTTTGGTAAGGGTTAATAAAATTTCTATATGTCTTTTAAATATTTTAAGTTATTAATTATTGTGATTTGTGGCAACAAATTAATTTTGAATATGATAGACAATTAAATAAATAAACAAAATTTACTTTCAATATGTAGTTATAGTTAATTAATATAAATTAATAAAATATATTAAATATTTAAATTATTATGATAAAATAATAAAATTATTATATATTGGTGCATTCTATGTAATTATGTGAAAGTAATTGGGTTTTTTGGTAATTGGAAGAGGTGGTCGAAACCACCTCTTCTATATAATAGAAAAGTATGGTTGCACATGACGTATCAAATTGTTAGGATCGTTTGATTATAGATAGACTAATGTAGAAGCCCGTGTAAGCACGGATTCATTATATGTTATTTTGTTATTTGGTATAGATGAAAATTTAAAAAATAATGAATTTTTTTTATATATTTTTAAATATTTTACGTTATTAGTTATTGATTTATAGTATTTTTACATAATTTTGGATATTATATGCTATTTTTTTGTTCCAATTTATGTGACATGATGGAATATTTGAGAAAGTCAATCAAATTTGTTATATAGTTTTAGATATTTTAAGTTGTTAATTATATTATGATTTATACGACTTTCTACGTAATTCTCAAGTAATATCGCTCTATTGCAAATAATATGACATTAATAGAATTTGAAAAGTCAAGCAATTTTTTTTTTTTTTTTTGCATCTTTCAAATATTTTAGATTGATAATTATTGTGATTTATATTATTTTTCATGAAATTTTCAAATAATGTATACGGATTAATGTTGCATTATTGTGATTTACATCACTTTTCATGAAATTTTTAAATGATATATCTCAATTTTTGTTGTACTGATAAAAAGTCAATCAAAATTTTTTATGTATCTCCAAATAATTTGAATTATTGATTGTTATAATTTATAATATTTGTTACACAATTTTTAAATATATATATATATATATATATATATATATAGCAAGTTAAAGCTAAAAAAAATAATTAAATTAAAATTTAGATAATAAAATATAGTTTTAATAGGTTTTTGATTTTTTAAGCTATTAGCCATTGTAATTTATAATACCTTTTTGGCATTGTAATTTAATATTTTAAGTTGTTAGCTATTATAATCTATAATAATCTTCTTGTTCAAACTTTTGTGACGTTGATAGTCAATTATATTTTAAAAATAGTTTAAGTTTTTAATTATTGTGATTTATAATACTTTTCCTTCTATTTCAATTTAAGCGACACTGATATAATTTCGAGAGTCAACCAAATATCACGATTGAAGTAGCGAGGCAGACATGTCTTAAATGACTCATAATAACTAATTAGAAGTGATATAGCAAAATTGCTATAAAAATACATATGAAAAAAATTTAAATGGGTCTCATATCAGATGCCAAATTAATTTAAAACATCAATAGTTAATCTATTATTTTATATCTATTCTACCTTTTTTATTAAATATTATTAATTTTTTAATACTTAAATGACTTATAATAATTAGTTAGGAGTGATATAATAAAATTACGGTTGAAGCACTTGAAACATGCATGTCATAAATGTGTATTTTATTCTTTATTAAATATAATTAATTTTCTAATATGTAAATGACATATAATAATTAATTATAGATGATATAGTAAAATCACAAAATAAGTAGGTAGCTGAAAGCAGGCATGACAACATCTAGTTGTCTGCTTGAGTTGCCAGCTAACTGGTGCTTATATATAGTAGTAATAAAAGTTAACACATGAATAATTTAATTATTTATATATTAATTTTATATAATATTAGATATGAAATTAGAATAAAAGTTAGTCACATATTAATTTTATATAATATTTGATACAAATGCTCTATAAATATTATTTTTGTATTAATTTTATATTATATTTAATTTTATTTTAGTAATTCTACATAATTAATACCTACATAACTTATGCGAGAATTTATACATAATTTTATGCGGAATTAAAGATGGGTGAAAAAAGTTATGCTGATATTAATTATACATAAATTATATAATAAAATTACACTCTTACCCTTGTTAATTAAATTTAGATTATTTTCTTATTTTGTGCATTTCTTTCGATTCACTTTACAAATAAATATTTTTGAAATTAAGCAAAAATAATTCATGTATTGTAATTCCTATGTAACTTTATACCTTTATACCTACATAAATAATATCTGCTTAAGTAATATTCCATAACTAATTATACCTACATAAATAATATTTGCATAACTAATTCGTACATAACTAATACCCACGTAACTTTAACCAGTAACCCAACATATCTTAGTTAATGGAAAACAGACAATTTTACATGTGTTTTAAGTACTGCCTCTATTAATTTGGAATTGACTTTTATTTTACGTGTGAAAGCACAAAATTTGATTAAATCTGAATTTTAAAGGATAAGTTTGTTTATGTTTTACAGGAGAAAATGAGGTTTCCGCTGAAACATTTATTAGGGGTTGGGTCACCCCTCCTATCAAAGAAAGAAAGGGGTGTATTGTCCCTATATATGACGTGGAGCAGTAAGGAGTCGAAGACGAAGACAAGTTATATTAAAATTAGTTATCGAATTAGGCATTATTTTTTATAGACTATTTGATTTAATGTATTAAAATTACACGCTTTTAATAATTAATAATAATAAAATATTTATTTACAAAACCCTCTTCTTTATTTAATAGAAAAAGGGTCTGAGGGACCTCACGGATAATTTTTGTTATTTTTATTATCTTATCTGAAATAATTAATTTTGGTACGTACGCAAAAAGTATCATCCTGAAAACATTTTTATATGATCTAAGACAAATTCTATGGCCTGGAAAGTGGGACTAGGGTGGTGTGGATGGGGGCTATATAAGTGTGGGGTGAAGATGAGGTGTGTAAGGGTGGGAGGTGGGAATGACACCATCAATAATGTAGATTGTCACTTGCGGAACTTATTTCTCTCCTTCTATTAGATTTTACTCATTTTTAATGTACTTGTTTTTTCTAGAGAAAAATATTTTTCAAAAATTTTAACAAAGAAAATTAAAAAATGTTTTTCTCCTTGCAAAACACATCCTTAGTCTAAATTAACAATAAAATATCATTAGTTATAATGGAGTTATTCGTTACGGTTAATGTTTAGACTAATATCGACCCAAAAAGAAGTTAAGGACTTAAATCAAGTGCGGTCGATTTGTCGCAATCCGATTTATAAGTCATGATGACACCTACTTTATTTCGCCAATAGGTAGACTAAACCGTTGCCCGAAGCTACACGTAATGGGCTAACTTGGTGAAAATTTTTCTAAATGCTAGAAATCAACATTTAAAGAGTTAACACAGCAATAAAGCAGTCACAACAGTCTAATAGATAGATAAAGGGGCAACAACCATTCCAAGACTCAGTAATGTCGATACTAGAGCCACTACAAATAAACTACAAGTATTAAATAGTCAAATACAACCTGTCACAAAAATGGAAGACTTGACATAGATAAATAGAAGAAAAAATGACAACTCCTGCACCGAGAGCTCACCCAATCTCCAAAATCAATCCTGCACGAGCGCCACATCAACGGTGACAACTAGTACTCAAATCTGCACAAAAAATGTACAGAAGTGTAGTATGCATACCGAAACCATAGATACTCAGTAGGCATCATCGACCGACTGAGATAAATCATGGTATAAATACGATAAGATACAAAATAAAGTAAACTAAGTCAAGGTATAAGGCAAACCTGGAAATAAGATCCAACACTGTTGTACATGAATAAATAAATAAATTCAGAATAGTAAGTAAAAATTACACAACTCTAACTACAAAAATTGGCCCTCATAAGCCAATAAGTGTAAAAAAGTAAATAACCCAATGCATGACTCCATAAGCCTAGAGCGTACAATCAAGAGAAATAAACAATCGAAAATTCATGAATCTACCGAATATCAGCTTTAACCATCAACTATCCATACCAAATCATATCATTCCCAACTCAACCGAAACTCATATCCTCATTATCATAGCATCCCTAATAGTATCAACATTATAACATCATTTGCCGGACTTAAATCAAAACTCATAGTTCAATATCATCATCAATTACCGGACTTGAATCAAAAATCATAGTATCAATATCACTATCAATTGTCGGACTTGTGTTGATACTCTTAGTATAAATATCATTATCAGTTGCCAAACTTAAATCAAAATTCATATAAATAGTCCATAACCATATACCATACCAATAAACCATATAAGTAAACTATACCAATAAACTATTCAGTATCAAAGTCCCCAAAATAGGCATAAATAAGGGTATACCATGTGTAAATAAGTCTAAAACAACTAACACAAGTCTTGGCCTAAGGTGGGTAGGAGGACCCACTTCTAATCCTTGAAATTCATTTTTAGACAAATTCTACCTCGAACTAGGCTAAAGTATCTAAATTTATTTCTATATGTTGAATAAGCCATAAGTCAATTATGGATAAATTACGATTTCAAGATAACCTAACTAGTTTAACTAAATTAAATATTTTCAATCATACCTTCAATACCTAAATCCCATCCCATATCTAGCATAATATGATAATCGTACTATGAAATAACTTAATTTATGAAGAGGATAAACCTAACCTACCTGGACGCCGAAAAAAAGCCCTAAGAATCAACTAAACCACCGATTTTACTTTTTTGAGAAGCTTTCGTAAGGTGTTACGATATCAAAATCAAAATCTACTCATAAAAAAAACAATGATAACCATATTGCACTATTATTCTTCGAATCCAAAATCAAGTAGAAATCTCACGCGGGGCCATTTACGGAATTATATTTTTGAAACCAACACAACGTCCCTTTATTCTCAAGGAACATTTATCCTAAAAAATAGGTGAATTCCAAGCTTTAATGGTGCTACAATCAAGCCACAAAGATTCTTGGGATTTAGAAAAAGATGAAGGATTCTATCAAGAAATTAATCAAAGCTTACCACAAATTCGAAGAAGAAACACATAAATTAACTTTACCCAAACTCCAAAATCACCCACAAATGATTCTCCCAAGTTTTACCACTATTTAGGGTTCATAATTTTAGAGAATTGAAGAAAAATGGTGAAAATCGGGCTAAGGGGGGGGGTATTTATACCCTTCCCAGACCCACCAATGCCGCTTAAGTGGATATCGGGTCGCTTAAGCAACACTTTCTGTCTCAACACAAGCCGCATAAGTTATCCTGGTATCGCTTAAGCAATGTTTACTTACATGAAACATGCCTCGCTTACGCGATACCACTGGGCTAAGCCAGGTCGATTAAGTGATCGACTGGTCGTATACGTGATGCACCAACACTAGATGAGACTTGAAATTCATCCAAAATCCTGTTTATATAAACAAACTATGATACCCTATCAAATTCAACATTTAAGGCTCATTGGCATAGTTAAAATTTCCATCTAAGGTTGTTTTGATGAAAAGTGGGTCCCACACCCACTTATCATTTTTCTTAATTTTTGACCAATAGCTTAAAATGAGTCTGAAAGCGTTTAGACCCGAACCAAGGGTCCTCCCAACCTAAAAACGATGTTCCAGAGCTGATGGAACAGTTAGAATTGGTATACGAGGTTGTTTGACTTAATTTTTCACCCAGTAGCTAATTTGAACCAGCGAGGACTCCAAAATAGAGAATTGACTCTAAAAACCAAACGAACTGCTCGGTAACCAAATTGTCAGCTCTAGTAAATCATAATTGACTTGGGTAGCTATAAGAAATCTTTAAGTGGCAAAAATGAGCAGAAATACAGAAAATGACCTGGAGGGTCATTTAATATCCACTACTAAAAAGCTTTCATTTGCAAAATTAAAAGATTAGGATGTACCTGAAGCTTCGAACAGGTGAGGATACTAGGACTACATCTTGCTTTTGATCTCCCAAGTGGGCTCATTTACTGGGCGGTGCCTCCACTGAACCTTAACTACTGGAATCTCTCTAGTGCGCAATCACTTGACATCACTAGCCAAAATGAGCACAGGCTCCTCCACGAAGGTCAACAACTAGTTCAATTAAACTGAGTACCATCTAAGAACATTACAAGGGTCAAGAATATATTGCAGCAATATAGAAACATGAAAAACTGGTTGGACAATAAAAAAATTTGAGGGTAATACTAACTCATAATCCACCTCACCAATAGCAAAATCTGAGGTTAATTCATGATCAGGAAGGTCAATAGGTGTTTTCGAATGAGTTTTGGATTTTTCGGACCTCGTTTAGACCATGTTTGAGTGCCCAAAATAGTAGTTCAACGCGATCTTGACGCATCGCGTCGACCATCGCATCGATGGATGATTTTTTTCCCCCAGCTCCAGTGCAAATTTTAGTGAACCAACGTGGACTTAACGATACGCGTTAGCTAACACATTGATGCCAACGATGTAGTGCATTGGCCTATGCATTGGTAACAGAGTTTTCAGTCATTAAAAGATTGCATCCTTGGGGGTAATTAGGTCTTTTTCCCACGAACTTCAGTCCCTAAAACACGAAATTAAACCTTTTGGAGAGCAATTGTACTTATTATTCCTTAAAATACTCAAGAACAAGAACCCTAGGAGATTCAATTTCAAATCAAGAACTCAAGAACTCACCATCAATCCCTCAGAATTCAAGCATTAAGGTAAGTGAAGTGTTCATCCAAGGGTCCCTCCCCCCCTTGGAGTCTAAGAAACTATTTTTAAATATCAAGTATATGAGATTCATTAATTCCATGTTGGGTTTGATGATATTCATGTTTATAATGATTAAATAGGTTTAAAATCTACGTTTCATAATAAATTTCATGTGGGGTTAATTGAATTATATGTGTTATCATCTGAGGTCATACTAAAACCTTCAAATTATGAATTTGATATTTGGAATTATGTACTCACATGTCGATTGGTATTATGTGCCTATTTTATGCTTTTCAAGTGATTGATGAATTAAGAATGTGAGTTGAATAGTGGAATTATATCATGTTAGCATGTATTCAAGTTCATGCCATACAAGTGTTTGTTAAAATGCCCCAATGAATGAATGATGATCAAGTACTTAGTTTACATATTTCAAGTTTGTGCCATGTCTTTTAATTTATGCTATCGAGTACTGGAGGTACTTGTACCCAACAATTTAGATGTTTACCTAGAGCCATGGTCAGTTATAAATCAGTAGTACTCTTAGTCAGTCACAGAACTCAGGGAAAAAATCAGTTGACTCAGTACTATTCCAGTCTAGTTTAGTACTCAACCCAGACCTTATAAACTCAGTCAGCTAACATAATTCAGTAGTATTTCG
Organism: Capsicum baccatum var. pendulum; assembly: GCA_030864225.1. Lineage (NCBI taxonomy): Eukaryota > Viridiplantae > Streptophyta > Magnoliopsida > Solanales > Solanaceae > Capsicum > Capsicum baccatum. The sequence goes on from CM061557.1 coordinate 194,666,399, forward strand.
TCTGTCAACAGAACTCATAAATCCCGTTCACTTTAGTTAAATAGTATTATCAATAATAGTTCAGTCCAGCCTAGTACAGACTAGAAATCAGTTCTATGTCTATTCAGTTGGGAGTAGGATTCAGCACCGAGCGAGCCTAGGGATGGGGGTATTCCTGCCAGTAGAGGGTTTGACCCTTAGTAGCAATCCCTGTGATGTATGAGCTAATGCTAACACATTTAAGGATTTTAAACAAGAATAATTGCAAAGTCTTAAGCAACTTTGGTCGTTTTTGATTGTTTTATATTTAATTTTACAGTAGAAGAGATGATGTAAGAGAACGAACAAGAATGAAAGCAAAAAAGTTAAAATCTGAAGTAATTCGAAGAGAGGTGTGGTTGACGACATTTTTGATAAGTCGTCAGCCCTGTGATAAGTTATCAGCTTTATCATCAGCTTCAGACAGAGAATGCACCTGAGTTGAGAGTTGTGATGACATTTTATGATAAGACGTCAAAGAGCTGATAGGTCATTAAAGTTGTCGTCAGCCTAAGGCAGAACATGAGGGATGAGGTAGAGACTTGATGACATTTGTGATAAGTCGTCAAGGAGTTGATAGGACGTCACTAGTTGTCGTCAGCTTTAGGCAGTGAGTATCAAAAATAAAAAGAGATGACGACATTTGTGATAAGTCGTCGGCCTCCTGATAGGTTATCACGAATGGAGTTACCTAATCCGAGGAATTGGTGAACTTAATTATTTTGTTTTTATAATTAGAGTGAACTATTTAAAGCATTGTTTAGGGTTTTCTGAAGAGTTCTGAACCTTGAATTTTGAGACACGTATTTTGATATTTTCTTTCTCTAATTTCTTGGCTTGAAAAAACATTTACTTTAAAGAGATTTTAGTCATTATTTTGGGATTTCTATTGTGATCTAATTTGTGATTCACTTGTCATTATTCATCTTGTGGTAAGTTTATCTTTCAAAGTCTGAATTTATCTAGTTGTGTTGACTATTACATCATGTGTAGCTAAATTCCTTTAACCTGAATTGTGGCATCTAGGGGTAAGTTTTGATATGATGCTAAGTGTTCAGGATTCGAAAGGTAATAGGACTCTTTGATAATTCTGAGGTTTTAGTTACCATTTATTGGTTGCAAATGATAGATAACACCTACTTTTATTTATTTGAGAAAGAAATCAAATATAGTGGGAAGTGGATTATTAACAGGGACTTGGAAGCACTAAAAACTTCCATTTAATAATTGACGCTGTAACAAGGTTGATTAACCTGAGGTAAAATCTGGTCATGAATATAAATTCCCTAATTCCAAGAGGATTAGGTAATTAAATGCTTAAGTAGGTCGAGATACATTTAGGCATAACTTCGATAAAGATAACTTCTTGTCCTACCTACTGTGAGAATCTTGAACCCCCATTAGCATCTGTCAAGTGCCAAAACCCCTAGTGAACATAATTTTGGTTTTTCAATAAACTCTTAATTACGAACACTGTAACTAAAGTGACCAACAATTATTTGTTAATCTCTAAAACCCCCATTTTATCTTTTGTATCATCTGTTTGAATTCAACTTGTAGCTATAGTTTCAAACTAGTTTAATCACCACTCACATTATTCCCTGTGGATTCGACCCCGACTCCAAAGTTGGGTAAATATATTGACGATGACCACCTTACACTAAATTGACGTGTAACTTGAGCGTTATCACCCTGCGTTACAGAACTACATAGCCAGCGTAGGTTGAGATATCTTCCTTCCAGATATCATGAGGGTTGATATATCTTATTCGAGTTATCCTGCCAGTGAGGATTGATGAAAGAGCTTCCTGTCAGAGAGGGTTAACTCATAGCTTTTCCTTACCCGTGGCATGATATTGACACCATTCCAACTGGGGTTATAGGTTGGATCCAATCATATTAGAGAGGGGCATGTTGGTTAGATGATTACCTCTCACAGTCTCAGTTTCAGTCCCAGTCTTAGAATAGAACTAAGTTCAGTTCTACAGATTCAGAACTATCCGATATAGTTACTTAGCTTAGTACAAAACTCTGTATAGTTCCATGAAATTCTGGAATGTCAGATACAGTCATTCAGATAATCAGTAATACAGTATCAGTAAACTCAGATATCGGTTATTAGTATTCATACTTAGTACTCAGTATTATCATGATCTCAGTTAAAGTCTATGTATTCATGCATGTACTCTTATTCAGTTATACTCATGTTATTCAATCAGTATTGTTCATGCATATAAACCTATGCGTTTCAGCCTACCTCACTAAGAATATCAGTACATTCAAAATACTGACGCATATTTTTTATGCTATGATATCTTATATCATAGGTTCAGACGCACAAGCTTCAGAGCTCTCTTAGCAGTTCAAACCTTCAGTTTTCAGTGGTGAGTCCTCATAGTTCAAGAACATACTTGTTATTTTCAGTATTTCAGTATTATTTTTCAGTAGTCGGAGTTAGTTGGGGACTTGTCCCATAAACTCCACAGTTCAGACAGTTTAGCGGCTTTCCAAACTAGAGTATTTTCAGACAGTTGTTCAGTTTTACAGTACTTATATTCAGTTTTGGTATTTTGATACTATATTCAGATTTATTTACAGATTTGAACCTTATGACATATGTTTCCGCCTATTTCTACAATCATTACAGTATTTATTATAATGTTATTGGAGTAGGTACCAGTCATGGGTTAGCTTGTGGTCCTTCGGGATTATGAGCACCATGTAGCGTCCGGAGTACAGACTCAGGGCGTTACCCTATAGTAAAATTTCATAGTTAATATTTAATATTTGACACGTGTTGAAACTTGTTGTATCAATAGCGACCTTTTGGCTATAAAAGATTATTTAAAATAAATTATTGAAGTTATAAACATTTTTGCTTTGAGTACTAAAAACCTGTGGTAATAGATGACTTAATAATAACTAATTATATTTCATGACAAATAATTAAGCTTTAAATTTATTATTGTTATTAAATTTTGTAGCTAATAATTTTTTTATGATAAGCTGAAGTTTATTGTAATATTATTAATGTAGAGTAATTGGATATGTTAATTGTTTGATTTGATCCAATACTACATGGCAACTTGCGAATTTTAAATATAATTGTAATAAATATGTGATTATATCTAAATAATTTTGATTACCTAATTATATTGAACTTAAATATAACTCTGCTAAGTCTCAAGTGGGTAGGTTCCAAGGCTAGGGATATAGATAGGTACAAGTTATGGTATTCAGGTAGTGATAGACGTAGGAATGATGTAGGTATCTTAGTGGATGAGGAGCTTAGGGGGCAGGTAGTGGAGGTTAAAAGGGTTAGTGATAGGGTTATGACTATTAAGTTGGTCTTGGGGGGGTTTACCTTGAACATCTATAGTGCGTATGCACCACAAGTGGGCCTGGACGACGAGGAGAAGAAGAGATTTTGGGAGGTTTTGGACGAGGTGGTTAGAGGCGTGCCTAGTTCGGAGAAGATTTTCATAGGAGGGAATTTCAACGGACATATTGGGTCTTTGTAGTTAGGGTACGATGATATGCATGGGGGCTTTGAGTTCAGGGTTAGGAGTGATGGGGGAGCTGCTCTCTTGAAGTTTGCGAGGGCCTTTGGATTGGTGGTAGTGAATTCCATCTTTTTGAAGAAGGAAGAGCATTTGGTTACTTTCCGTAGTAGGATAGCCAAGACTCAGATTGACTTTTTGCTGCTTAGGAAGGGGGATAGAGCTTTGTGTAAGGATTGTAAGGTAATTTCAAGTAAGAATCTTGCAACCCAGCATAGACTCCTGGTGATGGACTTGATTATCTAGAAGGGAAAGTTGAGGTGGGGTGGGAAGGGTCGACATAGAGTTAGATGGGGTAGTCTGACTCCGGTTAGTGCTTTAGAGATAGGGGTGAAGTTGGAGAGGAAGAGGGTGTGGGAGTATAGGGGGTGTGAATAGTATGTGAGATAGGGATGCTGGTTGGATCAGGGAGTCTACAAGGAAGGTGTTGGGTGTTTCAAAGAGCTGGTCTGGCCAGTATCAGAGGAATTGGTGGTGGAATGAAGATTTTAAATAGAAGGTGGAGATGAATAAGACAGCTTAAGCTAAGTTGGTTGAGAGTAAGGATGGAGAAGAGTAGTGGGTGAGCAGGTAGGAGTAAATGTTAGCTAAAAAGGAGGCTAATTTAGCAGTTACGGCTGCTAAGTCAGCAACTTTTGAAAGTTTGTATAAGGGGTTAGAGGAGAAAGACGGGGAGAAGAGGTTGTTTAGGCTTGCCAAGGTTAGGGAGCGAAAGGGTCGTGATCTGAACCCGGTGAAGTGCATTAAGGGGGAGGATGGCAGAGTTTTGGTGGAAGACGCTCTCATTAAGAAAATATGGCAGTCGTATTTCCATAGCTCTTAAATGATGAGGGGGACAGAGGTATTGTGTTAGGGGAGTTGGAGCTTTCAGGGGAGTGTCGTGACTTTGGATTTTGTCAGCGTTTTAAGGTAGAGGAGGTCAGTGAGTCTATTCACAAGATGCGAAGGGGCAGGGCAACGGGGCCCGATGAGATTCCGGTGGATTCTTGGAAGTTCTCTGGCGGGGCAGGTTTGAGGTAGCTGACCAACTTGTTTAACAATATTTTTAAGTCAGCAAAGATGCCTGAGGCATGGAGATGGAGCACGATGATTCCCTTATATAAGAACAATGGAGACATTCAAAGTTGCAACAACTACCGGAGTATTAAGTTGTTGATTCATATGATAAAAATTTAGGAGAGGGTGGTGGAGCGAAGGTTGAGGAAGATTGTGCCTATTTTGGATAATCAATTTGGTTTTATGCCTGGTCACTCCACGACTGAGGCAATTCACCTTATGCGGAGAATGGTAGAGCAGTATAGAGAGAGGAGGAGAGACCTTTACATGGTGTTTATTGACTTGGAAAAGACGTATTACAACGTCCCTAGGGAGGTTCTTTGGAGATGCTTGGAGGCGAGAGGGGTCCTCGTGGCGTACATCAAAGCGATTAAGGACATGTATGAGGGTGCGAAGACTTGGGTAAGGACAGTGGGAGGAGATTCTGAGCATTTCCCGATCTTGACAGGATTGCACCAGGGATCAACTCTTATTCCATTTTTATTCGCTTTGATGATGGATGTGTTGACGCGGAATATACAAGGCGAGCTGCCTTGGTGTATGCTTTTCGTGGATGATATAGTTTTGATTTATGAGTCGCGACAAGGGGTTAATGATAAGCTGGAGGTTTGGACACAAACCCTGGAGTCTAAAGATTTTCGGTTGAGCAGGAGCAAGACGGAGTACTTGGAAGGAAAGTTTAGAGAATCGAGGCGTGAGGAGGAGGTGGTAGTGAAGTTGGATTCTCAGGCGGTTTGCAAGAAGGTATTTTAAGTATCTCGGGTCTATGATTCAGGGGAATAGAGAGATAGATGAGGATGTCTCTCACCGTATTGGGGCTGGTTGGATGAAATAGAGGTTCGCTTCAGGAATTTTTTGCGATAAGAAGGTGCCCCCAAGCTAAAAGGAAAGTTCTTTAGAATTTCAATCCGTCCTGCTATGTTGTATGGAGCAGAGTGTTGGCCGGTTAAGAATTCTCATATCCAAAATATGAAAGTGGCGGAAATGAGGATGTTGCGTTGGATGTGTGGTTTCACAAGGGCTGACAGAGTTAGGAATGAAATTATTCGGGAGAAGGTGAGAGTGGTATCTGTGGAGAATAAAATGCGAGAAGTAAGGTTGAGATGGTTTGATCATGTGATGAGGAGGGGTATGGATGCCCCAGTTCGAAGGTGTGAGAGGTTGGCCTTGGAAGGTTCCAAGCGGGGTAGGGGTAAACCGAAGAAATACTGGAGAGAAGTGATTAAACGTGACGTGGAACAGTTATAGTTGACTGAGGACATGACCCTGGATAGAAAGATATAGAGGAAAAATATTTGGATAGAGGGCTAAGGGTGTGGATGAGTCGTAGTCAGTAATTAGGTGGACGCTGGTGTCCTTTGTTTGGCAATGTACAATATTTTGTGGATGTCGTACCTATGTTATTTTATCAGGTTCTATTCTTTTGATGCTTTTGTATACTGTCTTGTATCTTGAGTCAGGGGTCTATCGAAAACAACCTCTCTACCTCTTTAGGGGTAGTGGTATGGACTGCGTACACTCTACCCTCCCCAAACCCCACTTTGTGGGAATATAATGGGTTCTTGTTGTTGTTGTTGTAAGTCTCACTGAAGCATAAAAATATTATATTTATCAATCTAATATGATTAGAGGTGTTAATCGTACAATTTAATTCAATTTTACATTTTGTAAATCTTAAAATATAATTTAAAATCATGTCAATTTTTTTCCAAACTTCAATAAATTTCATTCAAACTTCATCCCGACTAATTGTTTTCAAAATTATTATTTGACTCAAATATATTTGTCAATTTTAGTATAATTAGAGGTGTTTATCCTTCTACTGATCGATTCAAATTCAGTTTTCTAAGATCCTACGTATAAGTTTAATATAATAATAATAATAATAATAATAATAATAATAATAATAATAATAATAATAATAAAATTAAATATAGAAAAAGAAGACAATCTTCAACCATAGACAATTTATATAACAACTTATAATTTCAAACTTATCAACTAACTTCTTTTACCTATTTAACGTTGTATTTTATCTTATTGCAACATGGTGTTTTTGAATGTTAGTTGCACTTTTTTAAATATGTATAATTATTTTTTTCATTGAAAATTATAAAGATATTTTTTATGTTTGATACTTTATTACTTTGAAATTTGCGCTTTTTAAAAAAAATATATTTAAGCACTTATTTCCTCCAAAAGTATTCATGAAATTTTTTTATTAATTGTGTGAGGTAGTATGTATACTAATATTTGTATTTGCGGGATATAAAAATATTATTAAAAAACGTGACAATTAAATCTTTTATAACTTATCTAACATATTAAATTATATTTATTTACTTTGTTTTATTCAACAAAAGTTAGTTCAAATTATATTCTTTACATTATCTTTCTCTGTTTCTGTAATTTCTACAAATAATATTTAAATGCGTTTTCTAATTTATTTTTAAACCTTTAATTAATTAATGTCACACTTTATCAAAACATGCAATATAAATTAGACTAGAATTTTTTTAAAATAGATTATACTTTGGTGAAAATAATTAATACGCGTACACTAATAAAGATGGATATATTGGCAATTTAAATATTTTTTCTTAATTTTCAATTACTGATAGTTTTTTTTTTTTTTTGAATTTTTTATTTTAAATCTTGATATATTAAGTCATATAGTTTATATAATTTTTATATTTTTAATTCTAACTAGAAAAAATTAAAATTTTAAACTCATATCTCTATTTAAATTCAAATTGAAATAACCGAACATTGTAGAAGTATGAATCCCCTATGATAGGACACTTTAATTTAGATTTAAGTTTTACGTTATTTATATTAAAAAAAATCTGAATAGATCTTTTTGTTTTTTGTAATTTTAATCGTAAAATAATTTTCAAACTTACAATTTCATGGTGATGATATTGCCATCGCAATATTATTTTGTTTCTCTTACTCTATGTAAATAGGTTAATAGCCTTATTTTATTTTTAAATTTCGTATTTTAAACTTGATATTTAAGTCATACAACTCATTTAAAATTATATAAGTTTAATAAATGTAAGTTAAAATTCATATCCATTTTAGATTTAAACTGAAGTAATCAAATATTGCGAAAGTATAATTTCACCTATAGAAATTAGGACACCTTATATGAATTTAAATTCATATTATAGATATTAAGAAAACTAAATTGACATTTAATTTTTTGAAATTCCTCCCGTAGTATAATATTCGAACTTAAATTATATAATAATTGACATTTGTCATTACAATATTATTTTGTTTCTCCTACTATGTATAGATAAATTATATAGATTTTCTAATATTAACAATTTTTATTTGAAATTTCAATCTATATAAGTCATTTTAAATTCGTAAAGTTTTAAAATTTTCAATTCAAATTCAAAAAATACTAATTCAAACTTAATAATATTCATTTTTAATTAGACACTATCAATTAAGATTTTTTAAAAATATGAAGTTTATAACAAATTAATAACAATATTATAGAGGACCAAAAAAGTTGAAAAGGAATATATTTTTTAAAATTATATTAATGTCATATAAATACTTGACTGTTCTCATTAACTTAAAGTATACATAATTTTACTATGTATTTTATTACTATTTTCATTAAATAATTTTGTTCTTTATATTTTCTCATTAAATAGTATTAATAGCATTTGTACATAGAAGAAAATAATAGTAATAATATAATAATGATATAATAATAATAATAATAATAATAATAATATAATAATAATAATAATATAATAATAATAATAATAATAATAATAATTAAAAAAAACATACAAAGATCAATTGGACAATTAAAAACCTTTTCAAAACAAAACCTCCCACCACCACCGCACTTTTCTTCAATTACCCCCCAAAATTAAAAATTACCAAAAATTAAAAGATTCCCTTCCAAAATTTAAAAATTAAATAAATTAACCTAATCTCTCTTTTTATTTAACAACCCTAATCTCTCTTTCTCTTTTTTCCATTCCTTCCTTGTTCCCCACACCCCTGTCGCCCCTCACTATTTCATATACCCATCTATTTAATTTAATTTGATTTTTCTATGCATGATGTTTGCCTAATTACTTTAGTTTTTTTTTTTTAGATTTTAAACACGAAATTCTCCTAGTAAATGAGATAAGTTTTTACTATATAAATATTGCTTTGGATTATGTAGTTTTTTTTTTTTAAATTAATGTAAAGGTAGTTTTCTGCTTGTGTGGGTATTAGAATTGATATGAAATTTGAGATTTATATTTACAGATTATAAGAAGTTTACGATTTTTTTTACTTATTTGGTTGCTTTGTATTTTTTTTATTTTTTATTTGTTAATTTTAGTAAAAAATTATCTAAGATATATTTTTTCTCCTCGAATTCTATGTATACACACATTTGCATGTAATGATCCTTATTTTCTTAGTGTTAAAATACTTTATTAATATCAACCAGTGTAGTAGTGAAATAAGAGCAAATAAATAATAAATTAAGATGGATGTTGATTAAATTAATGTTCGATTGAAGACTGTGGAAGGAGAGATTATGAAGCCAGGATTCATGCAAGATAGTGTTTTAAAAGAGTTATAAAATGCAATTATATGTAACTTTTGTTACTAACAAAGCTTGTGGAATATTCTTTAAATTATAGTAATATGAATGTTGAAATTTATTTTGAAATTTCTTTTTAGCTTTCATTATATTATAAAAATTCTTGTAGTTAATAATGCTTATGGCAATATTCCTCAATTTATAGTAATGAATATTTGTAGTTATGACTAAACCTAATTATAATTATCAAAAATTAACTAATTTTCACATTCCATTGCTAATTCAAATGAGCTATGAGATATGCATTGTGTAGCAAAAAGAATAAATTCTTGGCTACGTCAAAAAAATGTTTGTGGCAAATACTCAAGTATATAGCTATGTATTTTTTATTTGGTAATTACATATAATTATGGTTAATATAAGACTAAAATACAAAATAGCCACACATTTTAAATATCATAGCAAATAAATCAAGTCTTTTGCCACAATAGAAGACATTGTGGCTATAATATAAAAATTATTATAGATTTTATTTGTCATGGCAAAACGTATTTGTCACAAGTATATGTTTCGTAGAAAGAATTTTTTTATTATCACAATTACAACATAATTTTTTTGTAGCTGTAAGTATTAGCAGTTAGCCACGGACCATGTAAAGTCTGTAGCTAATTTTTAGTTACACCACTTTTTGCTATGAATGCTACGAAAACAAACTAGTGGCTAAAGTGTTTAGCCATGAAACTTTTCACATTTAGCTATGATGTATTCTGAAGCTATATATGCATTTTGTTGTAGCAAGAATCCTCCTACGGTTAGAGATATCAACTTGCTCTATCAAGTTGGCTAAAGACTGAATGTCCCATGCCAATGACCTCTGAGAAAGGTATCCGCTACCACGTTCACCTTGCTTGGATGATACAAGATAAAGATGTCATAATCCTTAAGCAACTCCATCCATCTACGCTACCTAGAATTAAGCTCTCTTTGGGTCATAAGATGTTGAAGACTACCATGATCTGTGAAGATCTCACAATGCATACCATAAACATATTGCCTCCAAATCTTAAATGCGAAAACTACCACTGACAACTCCAAATTATGTGTGGGGTAGTTGCGTTTGTGCACCTTCAACTTCCTAAATGCATATGTAATAACACAACCCTATGGCATAAACACACAATCCAAACCAACACTTGGAGCATCACAATACACGATGTATCCCTCACCCTAAACAAGAAGAGCTAAAATAGAAGCTGATGAGAGAAATCCCTTGAGCTTTCTAAAGATCTACTCACACTCCTCGGATCATCGGAAAAGAACATCCTTCCGAGTTAATTTGGTCATTGGAGCTGCAATGGTAGCAACTCTCAATGAACGTTAAAATAGAGATGTAGGCCTGGCTTAATCACGAATAGCCTCGATCTTTACTAGGTCTACCATAATCCTATCCTTAGACACCATATGCCCAAGGAATGTCACAAACTCAAGCCAAAACTTATACTTAGAGAATTTGGTGAAAAGTATATGATCTCTTAAAGTCTGGAGCACAATCCTCAAATGTTGTATATGCTCCTCTCTACTCTTAGAATACACAGGAATGTCATCGATGAACACAATTAAACAAGAATCTAAATAAGGCCTGAACACATCGTTCATCAAATCCATAAATATGACTGGAGAGTTAGTTAATCCAAAAGACATCACTAGGAGCTCATAATAATCGTAACCGGTCCTAAAGGCTATCTTTGGGATATACTCCGCCCGAATCCTTAACCAATCATAATCAAACCTCAAATCGATCTTAGAGAACACCGATGCTCCTTGAAGCTGGTCAAATAAATTATTAATGCGAGGCATAGGATACGAGTTCTTAATCATTACCTTTAAAGATGCCTATAATCAATATACATAAGCATGGAATCATCCTTCTTCTTTACAAATAACACATGAGATTTCTCTATCTAGCATAATATCATAATCATACTTCAAAATAGCTTAATCTATTAAGAGGATAAACCTAGCCTACCTGAACATCGAAACAAAGTTCTAAGAGTCTGCTAACCACTAATTTCCCCTTTTGAGAAGCTTTCGTAAGGTTCTACGCCATCAAAATCATAATCTACTTATCAAAATGATAATAATGATACCCATATTGCACTATTATGCTTTAAGTCCAAAATCAAGTAAAATCCCATGCGGGGCTCATTTACAAAATCACACTTTTGAAACACTCCATCCCACTATTCTCAAGGAATATTAACCCTCAAAATGGGTAAATTCTGAGCTCTAGTGGTGCTACAATCATGCAACCAAGATTGTAGGAGTTTAGAAAAAGGTGAAGGTTTCTATCAAGAAATTAATGAAAGATTACCACAAATTCAAAGAGAAAACACATAAATTAACTTTGTCCAAGTTCCAAAATCACCCATAAATGATTCTCCTAAGTTTTCTCACCTTTTAGGATTCATAATTCTAGAGAATGGATAGAAAATGGTGAAAATCGTGCTAAGTGAGCGAATGAGATAAAAAAGAAATAAAGATTCTATTTTGATGAATTGTTTAATTAAAATCATAAAAATAACATTTAAACTCCTAATAGGTATGTGCATAATATAAATTTAATTATACACACCTCATAGAATTAGACCGATAGAAATAAAATGTCATATGAAATATTAGGATTAACATAAAAACATGTGGTCCATATGTTATCTCCCCATAGATTTGAAAGTATGTTGAAGATGTTGAAGTATAGCAATCCAAATTTTCATTTCAATGAAAGAAGGGGCAACATTTATACTTAGACTTTTAATGACTGATTTTTGAAAAATTCAGAACTAGTCTAGGATTGGACGATTTTAGAAGGTGTGTAAATCAAACAAAATATGTTATTAATGTGATGGTTGATAGTGGTGTTTACTGTGAAATTTAGAGAGACAATAAACTTATAAAGTCGTTAAAACTTTCGACACCTAAAATAGAGTGACAAAACTCCGGTGATAGAGTTTACCGTGGGGGGATTGGTTTACAATGTTATAGTTTGTGATATGTGTTGTAAAATGAACAAAGCTGGGGAAGGGTCCCCAGTTTCTGCCTTTGATTGCTATAGTAGAAAAGGTAACCGTTGCAACGGTCATGGATACTACAACGGCGGACCCTCATTTAAAGGCGCGAGCATCTGAGTGGGAACTATAACAACTACAGCAGTTAAGACAAATTTTAACAGTTTTAAAAATCAAAAAACATATTCATTCATCACTTTTTCAAAAAAAGCAAGGAAGCTTGGGGAGAGATAATTTTCAGAGGGTTTTTGAAGTTTTTGATCTTTAGAGGTAAGTCATTACATTCTAGACTTGATTTTACTTCCTACAAAATTGGGGTTTAGCCCTAGTTATAAAAATTGATGAAAAGCGATGAAAATGTGTATTAATTTAATAAAGAATAATCCTAGTGCATTCAAAAGATTAATGAGAGTGAAATTTTGGTTGTTTATGTTAATTTGAGTAGAGTTCATGTGGTTTAGAAGATAGAAAATCCTAAGATGATAAAATAGAGTGAGTTTATGACTAAAATCAATGGTTTTGATCCCTAGTAGTTAAAAGAGGGTAAACTATTAAAATGGGTATAGATTCTTATTGTTATAGATTAAGAAAGAGTTGAACGAGAACGAAAGGGCAAAAATATGGCTTAAAGGTGATTTGAGTAAGGAATTGAGGTAGGCTATGATTTTGTTGTAGCACTTAAACTTTCTTGGCATTGTGATTATTTGTAAACTAAATATCTATGATTGCCTTCTAACATGAATTGTGATTTGTGGACTATATTTCATTTGATATGCATTGTGATAATGTTGGGTGATGCATGATTGGGTAGTACACAAGTACGAATATGATATGTTATGATGAAAGACCTGTTACCATATCGGTATAATATGGGGTTCTTGATAATGATAAGAAGAGTAAGAGAAGATGCACACATCTTGCATATATGCACTCATCCATATATACTGGGTGTTTTTATGGTAATTTTTTTTATAGTGGTGAGTTGTTGATGAAAGTGACTTAGCATAAAATCTTGTGAAAGTAATCGTACAAATTATATCTGGATGATGTATTTAGTTGTTAATGTCTCTGATTATGAGTTTTGTTATGATTTTCTTTATACTTGTCTGTCTTGCTTACTTGTATATTATTGAATTAGTCGGTCAATGGTGCGTACCCATATTTATTGATATACTGATGTCACCTTTACTCTTCTTCTATTGAGTGTTGAACATCTTTTAGCGACTAACACACGACCTCGGCTCTAGTTAGCAGTTCAAACTTATTTTTGAGGTAAGCACTATGACTTGGAAAAACTTCAAATGTTCCTATTGATGTGAATGTCCTTTGTTTTGGTACTAATACAATTTCTTATTGCTTATGTTTTAGATATTGTTAGTTATTTTATACGTTATTTATTCTTAGCTGTTCTTGTATGTGACTTTAGGTCCCAGGGATGTAACAAATAGATATTTTTGCACTCTATGGGTTTGAATGTTGATGTTTGACGGGTGGTTTAGTTTATTGGATACACTTCCTTTTTGCACTTGTTAAAAATTAGGAATTAATATAAAATAAACATAATAGTAATACTTGGGTTAGTGCGGATGAGATTAGTATAATTCTCCCACTATAAGTTAGGGTGGGTGGCAGTCATGATAGAGATGGTATCAACACATTGGGTTCGTAGATCTCATCTAACAAAAACAAGTCTATTAGAGTCATGCGAAACGGTATAGAGATGTTTGTACTTTTCTTCAGAAGGCTATAAGTTGATTCCAATTAGTATCTGGCAATCTAAATTAGTATTGATAAGTCACCAATTTGACAACTTGTTTACACTTTTAAAGCTTGAATTATCATGATTTTCCATTAATTTGAGGTTATTCTCATGTTTTATTGCTTATTCGTGCAGATAAAGGTTGAAAATGGAGTTAAGCAAGTTATATGAGATAATTGAAGGTCAAAAATAGAAGAAAAGGAGCTTAAAAGTTCATTTGAGCTTGCTGGGAGCCACCTACACGCAGACCTAAGGAACCTGCGCACACATGTGGCCAAATTAAAGTAATAGTGGTATTTACGTGAGTGACCTGTGCACACAGGTCATCCATATGCGCTGGAACCTATGCCAGCAAGTCACCAATGCAGTGGTATTTTCATAATTTCAATAAAACATGAATTTTGGATCTAAATATGGGTCTTTTATCTCAAAACCTCCATGATTGTACTTTCTAAACTTGGGAAACATTAAAGTAAGATAAAAAGGAGAATTTATGATTTTATTTATATTGCTTTTTAATGAATCAATTTGAGGATGATTTGGGTATACTTTTCTTTCTTTCTCTATGAGTAGCTAATTTCCTATCTTAAGTAGCTAATTTCCTCTCTTGGGGTTATGTTTGAATAAGTTATGATTATTGTATGGGTGTTATTTATTTGTCTTTCTTATTAGCTAATTGATATGAGTTTTACATCTATTCCATGTTTAAATTGAGAATTAGAGGTTGCAAACTCGAATTACCCTTGAACACTTATCATCCTTGACAAAAGGGATATGGGTAAGGAATGTGTATACATAATAACTTGATTAGCATCATTTAATAGTATATCTTAGACATAAGGATACTAATTGAGGTCATGGATTGTTCAAATTGATACACCAAGAGGGGTTTGAAAGAATCCATTTGTGAGATTGTGGTGTTTGATTGATAAATTAACACTAAATACCTATAATCTAGCCTACCTATGACTTTTAGATAAATTTAGACAAATACTCAATTACGCATGCATGAATCCACACTTAGAATAACATAACCACAAGTCACATTCACATTTGGTTAAATTTTCATATTTACTAGCTTCGAAATTGCATTCTAAATACGATAAAATTGTTGAATAAAAAAATATTGAAACAATGCCCCTTCTCTTAATTTTACTTTTTTGTTAATTTAACCGCAATAGGATCCAACTTCTAGTTGCTTCTAATACTCAAGTTTGAAATCCACGTGTTCATTCTCTGAGGATTCGACCCCAACTCTTGTTGGGTTACCATATTGATGACGATCGCTTTCATCTTAGGGGCATAATTTGAGCGTCATCAGATTTCAATGTCGTTGTCGATGAGTGCATCATAGTTTTCATTCTTGTAATGTTGTAAGTCACTTTGAGTTAGCCGTAGTGTTTATTTTACATTCTTTGTTATTTTTGTTCTTTCTTTGATGACGACCATGGTTTACACAATACCATGAGCTAAAACTGTAGTTAGGAGTATACATAGGTCGGGTTGATTCGGTTTTTTATTAAAATATAACCAAATCAATAATCTCAGTTTTCTAAATCTATAAACCAAATCAAACCAATATGCAATCTATATTTTTATTTCGGTTTCGGTCGGATTTTTTTGATTTTTCGGGTCTCTCGGTTTTGTTTTACAATTATAATGTGATTGAGGAAAAAAATTAAATTTTTTCACTAAAAAGATAAAAAAAAAACAATGGTCATAGAGTAGTTCCAATAAAAATTAAGTTGAAAAATTACTAAGACATCTAAACTACGACTCTCAAAATAATATTATGTGGATACCTAAGTAGTTCAATTTCTAAGTCACTAGTCACAGTAGCTTGTCTGAAAGTTTCCTTCACATAAAATGTGAGCACACAAAAGAATGAAGAATTAGACAACTTATTAAAAACTTAACTCCATAAAGAAATTAATTATATCATAATTTCATAAAAAGAGAAAGAAGAGAAACAAACCTAAATCACAACTTGATGAATGAAAAAAGTAAAATGAAAGTAAGATGAGAAAATAATGAGACCTCTCTGAAAAATTGAAAAGTAGAATGTAAAAAGTGAACCAATAAAAGAGTTTTAGGTTTTTATATTAACTAGTTAAACCCCACGTGTCTCGCACATGTAACATTTGATTACTTAAAATTAGATGATTTTGTCTATTGCAAAATTTTTTAATGAAGAGCAAAAACTTTAAATCACTTCTCAAAGATCCTTCACACTTTAATAAAATAGCACAAACATAACATATGTTTTATTAAAATATTTAATAAATTTTCAATTCTTAAATATTGAAGAAATAATTTTGTCTAAAGCAGACACTTTTAACGAAGGACAAAAAGTTCAAATATTTCTGAATACCGAATCAAATAAAAACGAAGTTGAAAGAAAACAAACCAAACTGAAATAGTTCGATTCGGTGTTCGATGTCTACTTTTTAAAATTGTAAATTAAATAATTGAATTGAAATTTGATAAAATCGAATCAAAGAGCAGAACGTGTACTTCTAATCAATGCCTTAACAACATAAATCGTGCTAATATGAATGAGAAATAGTTCTTTTTTAAAAAAAAACACACCTTTAAATCCTCTCATAATCGGCATGAAGTCACAATCATACACTCACATAATTTTTCTTTACCTGCACATCATGCGAAAGCCACCAATTGAAATTACAATAAATTATACGATTAAAAAACATTAATAAAATATGCATAATATTTAATATTATTGAGCTACAAATTTAAAACTAATATTAAAGAACATAAAACTAATCTTCTCTTGAACATACTCTTTAACAATTAAATTGTGAATGTTATTCTATTATTTATTGGAAAAAAAGGAATGCTCAATATATAGATGTACGATTTTTTTCCTTTTAAGAAAGAGTTGATGAAACATGGAAGAAATCTAATCTAATTTGAGAAACTTTTTTCATAAAAAACTAATTATTATAGAAAATCAAGACAAACGAAACTTAAAAGAAAAGAAAATTAAGGACTCCTAATTAAATCAAAAGCCATACTTAAAAGAATGAAATTAGGTCGTATGCTAACTACAATCTGACACTACTTATTTTTTTCTCTTTTTGAGGTGGGACGTGTTTTTTTGATAAAAATAGTTAAATAAGAATTTGATAAAATAGTAAAAAGACATTTCTTATTATGCATTTAAAACTTTTTAAAATTTAATACTTATTAAAATTTTCTTATTCTAAGGCTTTTATATTTGTTTCTAGATTTTTTCAAATCTTATTAAAATCAAATTTAGTTGTTTTATAATTCTTAAACTAATGAAAAAAGTATTAGTTGTCATTAATTCTGACGACTTCTAATAATAAAAGGTTTCAACTTTTAAAAATTAGAAGAAAATAGTGAAAAGACGATTTTGTCTAAAGCGAAACTTTTTAATGAAGGACAAAAAGTTCAAACAACATTTCTAAGGCCCTTCACACTTTTAATATATTATAGATATAGATATAAATTATAGATATAGATTATCGATATAAATATAGATATAGATATTTGGCTTTGTATTGATTTTGTATTAATGAAAAATACTATAATTAAAGGTCCAAGATTATATATCTATTTTCTAAATATAAAAAAATAATAAAAGTAATTAGAAAGTAGATTATAAGTAATATTTTTTTACGTATAAAAAATTAAAATTATATATGTATTACATCGGTTCGGTTTGATTTTATTTTTTCTAATACGAAACCAAATCAAGAAATGATGGTTTTTTTTTGCCAACACCAAACCAATCAAACTAAACCATAAGTCAATTTTTTCCTCGGTTTGGTTTGATTTATCGGTTCGATTTGACTTAATGGTTCGGTTTGTACACCCCTAACTGTAGTAATACTAACACTTTTGATGGTCATCTCGAGGATGATGATCACCTCAGAGATGCGAGCTGAGCTAGTGCATTCGTATACCACTAACGATCGAAAATGGAGTATTGCATGTTGTGTGATACTTGATTTGCTTCCAATGAAAGGATTATTTGGGGGTCAATCCCATAAGGATTCTAATCTACGCTTGAAGAATTTTATTTATGTGTGTATTCCATTTGATATCACCCACATATCTAAAGAATAAATTCATTTATGTCTTTTTTCATTCTCATTGATAGGAGAAATAGTCTTATTGTTGTGGGAGTTGCTCGCAGAATCTATCACTTAATGGGTTAAGCTTACGGAAGCATTCTTGGAATGATGCTTTCATTATTAATGGATGCTTCAACTAAGGGATGAAATCATGAGGTCCCGAATAAAATGCTTCTTCAAATCTTCTCTAGGTAATAAGATCAATTGAACAAGATGGTACCTATAATACAGTTGGAGAATGTATTATAAAACAATCTTATGGTGTTGCGGTGGATTTACTAGATCAAGTGACTAAGGAAAGTCTAGGTTGGCATACAAGAGATACCGAGGTGGCCATGAGGGCTCCCTCTACATTTTTTGTAAGTCAAGAATAAAGGAAAAAAGATGAAGAAAGATATGAGTTCCTCCAAAGGAGGTCAATGTCGTGGCTTCTAAGAGTGTTAAGACTTATGATGATGTGGAAGTGGAATATCTTGATGAGGAAATTTAGTTCTTGTTGAACCAAATGCGGGGTTTTCACCCCACTAATCAAAGGCAAGGTGGGAATTGAGGTTGGAATAAAAGGAATCATGCATGAAAGAAACGTGATCAAGATAAAGATATGCATGATAAGGACCATGATAGAGAGCATGATTACAGATATAAGGATAAATATCATGATCGATATGTTCCTCTATATGATAGGACAAAGGGTAAAGTGTCAAGATTTGTCGATTCAAAGAAGTTCAAGAGTGAAGATGTCCTTGCTCATATATTAATGTGTATTGAAGAATGTTCAGGGAGATAAAAAGTGATTTCTCACAAATCAATGAAATAATGACCTTTCATTTGGGGTCTATCAAATAATTTGAAACTTAATTGAACCAAATCTCTCTTCATCTTGACGTAAAACCTAAATGTTGATTACCCAGTGAAACAGTTATCAATCCTAAAAATGATGCGCACATCATGGCTTTTGACACTAGGAGTGGTTGAAGACTTGGTAAAGATGTTGTTGATTTTGATGAAGAACCCAATGAAAAGGGAAGTGAAGAAAGATCCAATGAAAATAGAAAGCGGCTAGAAAAGTCAAATGATGATGTTCCAAATTTTAATGAGCGAATTGTTAATAAAGACAAAGGTGGTTGAAGAGAACATTGAGGAAGAACCACAAACAGTTGATGGTAATGCTCTAAAATTATAAGTAACTCTGATTTTCCCTATGCCAAAATCAAAATTCCTTCCCTAACTCCACAAAGACTCAATAAGAAGGAAGATGATACTAAGTTCAAGAAATTCCTCGAAAAATTCAGAAACTTATCGATGAATATACCATTATTGGAAGCTTTACAAGAGATAAAACTTGGTTACAAAAAAATGAGTCACAAATTTTGAAACTATTGAGGTGACACACAATTGTAATGCCATCATGTCTATCACAATGGTTGTGTAAAAGAAGATCCGAATGCATTTACTATTCTTTGCACCATTGGAGTGTAAAAATTCAAAAAAACATTATGTGATATTGAGGCAAACATTAACTTGATGCCATCGATCGTATTTTAAAAGCTAGGTGTGGGTACTCCTAAGCCGACCACAATGAGTCTTTTAATGGCCAATCGATCTATCAAAAATCCCATGGGAATTTTTTTTGATGTTCTTGTGAAAGTGGACCGATTTATTTTTTCCACTGGTTTTGTCATTTTGGATTGTGAGATAGATCATGAGGTCCTCGTCATTCTTGATAGACTATTCTTGGGTACAGTGGGTCTTCGTTTGATATTGAATATGGTGAAATGATGTTTTGGGTTAATAATAAAGAAATGCCTTTCAATGTATATAAGCCCATGAAGCTACCCATGAACTTGCAAGTTGTTTCAATAATTGATGATAAAGTGGCTTGCACAATGGAAACAGATCTTTTAGATGACCCCTTGGCGCGTGTATTGTGGAACTTAAGGAGTAAGGTAATTGAATAATATGATGAGGTGGTTGCTTCATTTATGGGTCTCGACTCTTATACGTAAAAATTCTTGCAATTTGGATCTTGATTTGAAAAATCATGAAAGTCCGCCTACCAGACCTTGTATTATTGAATCACCTCAACTTAAACTTAATCCATTGCCTTCATATCTTTGGTATATCTTCTTGTGTGAGAAAAATACTTTGCCAATCATTATTGCAGATGATCTTTTATCGTGGTAAGTGGAGGCCTTAAAACCTATTGTGAAAAAGTTCATTGTCCAATTGGGTAGACCATAGCCGATATCATAGGGATTGCCCTAGAATTTTCTCTCGTAAAATCAAATTGGAGGTTGATCACATTCCTAGTATGGAACACCAAAGAAGGCTTAACCCACAAATGCAAGAGGTAGTCAAGAAATGTATTATTAAATAGCTTGATGCAGGTCTTATCTACACAATTTCAAATGGTATGTGGGTTAGTCCAGTCTAATTTGTTCCCTAGAAACGTGGTATAATGGTATTCCCAAATGATAACAATGATCCTGTACCCATTTGTTCGGTCACTGTATGGAGGGTATGTATGGATTATCATAAATTGAATTCTTGTATAAAAAAAGATCACTTTCCTATGCCTTGCATGGACCAAATGTTGGATCAATTAGTAGTGCAAGGATGGTATTATTTTCTCTATGGATGTTCAGATTATAATCAAATTTGTATTGAACCAGAAGATCAAGAAAAGTCCACCTTTACATACCCCTGCAGGATATTTTCTTTCAAACATACGCCCTTTGGGCTATGCAACGCATCTGCTACCTTTCAATATTATATGTTGTCTATATTCTCTAACATATTAGAGGTTACGATGGAAGTGTTCATGGATTATTTCTCCATGGTTAGTGACTCATTGGAATCTTGCCTTGATTATTTGAGTAAGGTCCTTGAGCGGTGTCTGGAGACCAATCTTATTTGAATTAGGAAAAATGTTATTTCATAATCAAAGAGGGCATCGTGCTATTCCACAAGATTTTAGGTAAAGGTATCCAAGTTATCAAGCAATAATTTAAGTGATTGCTAAATTACCTCCACCTATCTCTGTGAGAGGTGATAGAATTTTTCTTGGTCATACCGAGTTCTATATACGTTTTATTATGGATTTCTCAAATATATCTCACCCTTTTTGTTGACTTATTGAAAATGAGGTGAAGTTTGATTTCAGTGGTGATTGTTTAAGAGCTTTTAGTTATCTCAATGAGCTTCTTGTGTCAGCTCTATCATCGTGGCTCCAAATTGGTTCATGCTTTTTGAAGTAATATGTGATGCAAGTGGTGTTGCTTTGGGTTCACTATTGGTCCAAAGAAATGAAAAATTGTTCCACCCGATCTACTATGCAAACTAATCATTCAATGATGCTCAACATAACTATTTGGTTACAGAACAAGAGTTGCTCGAAGTGGTATTTTCTTTTAAATTTTTTTGGGCATATTTGTTGGGTACAAAAGTGATTGTAAACACAGACCACACAACTTTTAGATATATCATGGTGAAGAAATAGGCAAAACCTTGATTGATTAGGTGTATATTGCTCATACATGAATTTTATTTTGAGGTAAATGACTAAAAGGGTTGTGAAAATCAAGTAGCTGACCACTTCTCTCATCTTGAATCCAATCATGAGAAGTTGGGTGAGATCAAAATTGATGACATTTTTCCTGATGAACTAGTTATGTCACTTTCAAGAAGTATTGAGCCTTAGTGTATAGACTATGCTAACAATATTGGGAGTGGCTTACTTCCCGATGATCTTAATCGTTATAAAAAAGTGGTTCTTATTTGATGTAAGAAAGTAATCGTGTTTGTTTAGAGAGTGTGCGGATGGTATGATTGGTTAGTGCGTCATGGATTCAGACATGCAGGCCATTCTTGAGGCTTGTCACTCTTCTCAATTTGGTAGAACAACTACAAAGGTTCTTTAAAGTGGATGCTTTTGGCCGAATCTCCATAGATTTCTCATGAGTTGGACAAAATGTGTCCTCCATGTCAAATGCAAGGAGGTATTTCAAGGAGGCATGAGATTTCTCTAAAGCCAAACCTTGAGGTTAAATTGTTCGATATATGAGGGATCAACTTCATTGGTACCTTTGCGAGTTCATATGGTAATAAGTATATCTTGGTAGCCATCGATTATGTCTCAATGTGGGTAGAGGCAAACATTGCTTTATCAAATAATGAAAGCCAAAGTGTCACTTTTTTGTTGAATAAGTATATCCTTACAAGGTTCAAAACTCCACGGGTAATAATTAGTGATGGTGGTTCACATTTAATAATCGGGTCTATGGTTCCTTGCGTGATAAGTATGGGGTGAAACATAAAGTAGCTGCTTTGTATTATCCCAAAACTAGGGGAGAAGTGGTGATGTCAAAGCTACACTATCTCTCAGAAGATGATATAATCGTTGCCAAATATAGTAACCCAACAAAGGTTGTGGTCAAATTCCAACGGAATACATAGACTCACGACTCTCAGTTGTTGTAATCAACAGGAGGAACTGGAAAATTAAATTAGGGGATGGGTTGAGTATCAATGTTGAAGTAGCATCAAATAGCAACTTCGATTATAATCAATCGTAAGTGAATACTAGGATTTTGTTTCCCTTGGCTTCTCAACTCAGTAGCTTATCGTGCTATGTTGAACCAACCCAATACCTTGCTTCCAGAATTGATAATTTATGTACCTTATATAGTCTTTTGGATGAACATAAGGATTTTACCCTTTACCTTTTGAGTCTCAAGATGTAGCCTTACTAACCCTTATCTGGATCCCAGCTAACTATTACCTATTGAGTCTCTAGTTATTAGATAAAACCTAACCATCTTACTAAGATAAAACCTAGAAGCGTGGATCAACAGTTAAACTCCAAATTACTATTGTCTTTATCTTTTTCTAGTCACGACTCCTTTTTTGGAGTAAGTAACAATAATCTAGGCGGGATCCAACGTGTGCACCCGTTAAGAAAACTAATATATTAAAGATAAAGCAATACATGCATGGGTAACGGTTCAGAACAACAATAACACTTCCCCTACTTTGTCAATCTGCCAGGGTTTCCACAACCCTAGCTATGGGTTTTTAGACACTCATGCTTGTAAAGTTATCAACAATATTCATGATTGAAAGCATAGATGAAATTACAATAATAAGAAGTAGAAAACCCACAACCGTAACTGTATTAATCAACTGAAGTTAATACAAGAGAATCCCAAGATCAAAATCTAATCTTGAAATCAAAATATGTGTATGAATATCAAAAGTGTGGAACTCCTACTAAAAAAAATATAAAGTGTATTTATAGTACATGAGGA
Source organism: Capsicum baccatum var. pendulum (assembly GCA_030864225.1). Taxonomy (NCBI): domain Eukaryota; kingdom Viridiplantae; phylum Streptophyta; class Magnoliopsida; order Solanales; family Solanaceae; genus Capsicum; species Capsicum baccatum. The sequence goes on from CM061557.1 coordinate 194,689,848, forward strand.
AACACTAAAATCAAAGCCCGAACAAAATAGGAGAAAACAGGGTCGATGGCCACTTGTGGTCTCTACTTGCGCCCTGACCCTGGGCGCAAGTAGCATTTGCAGTCTGCAGGGTAGGTGCAAGTATCGACCACAAGTGCCAGGACAAAAAATTCATAAGTCAGCTCTCTGGATTTTGGATTTATGGCATTGCTTTGCCCACATGCAGTCCATATATATTACTTACGGTCCACATGTTGACTTAGCAAGTGCTGGGAGTCATCTTTTAGCTCTTCTTTAAATCCCGAAAATGCTATGATCATGAACAATCCCGAAAGTGTTTCAAACATCCATAATTGCTCCAATAAGAATCCAAAAACACCTTTTCATCTTTTTCACAAAATTAGCATAAAAAACATGATTCCTTGCAAAACATACCCACAATGCATCATATCTAACAAACAACCTCGTAAACTTGAGTATTTTCCTTATCTTAAGTGTTGAAAGTGCTACACTTCTATAGCACATCAACAACCTCAGCTTATAATGTTTGCATGTCCTCAGGCAACAAAACACAACAAAGGGAAAAATGATGCTTAATTAGGAAAATCTAAGCTATTCATGTCAGTCAATCAATACTTTAAGTTCAAAACATAACACCCCCTCCAATCTTTCTTTTCAAAACCAATTGTGTATGCACATGAAGCACAACAGTATGACCTAATAGGCTCAAGGAATGACATTATATTTGCAATAGGCAACCACGCATATGTACAAGTTACACTACCCAAAATTAGCAAATAGCTAGCAATATCATTCATGTACCCTTACAACAAAGATGTCCCACTCACTCATATGAAATAATGCATGACAATGCAGGGACAATCAAGAGACACTCACACTCAAAAGAGAAGTTCTAATCAATGTGCATCAAATACCATAGGCTTGCCCTTATTTTCTTTACCTTAGCATTCAGACAGTCAAGTTAGGATCACTATAAGACTTTTCTTAGCTTGTAATGTAGGATTGGAGGCTGGTATGGTACATGTGGACATATCACGTGGCTAAGCCTCCTTGGAACTAACCTTAGGGTCTCATGTACTAGCCAATTTTTCACTTTATTTCCACCCTTATTTCTTTTTATTTTATTTTAATGCACATTCAAGTTGGGTGTGATATTTTATTCTTTTATTTTTCACTTTAGCACAAGTTTTTCTTTTCTTTTTCTTTCTCTCTCTCTCTTTCTTTTGCTACCACACCCAACCCTACTAACTTTTTCTCTTATTTTACCCTTCTATATACCCAGTTTACACTACACACCCCTATGATAGCCACCTTCAACTTAGGCATTTTTCCTGAGTTGAGGTGCACAATGTCCAAGGAGGACTAGGTCCAAAACTGGTTCATTGTAACACAAATGGGAAGGTGAATGGTGAAATAAGAAAAATAGGCTACAAGTCTCAAAATAGGGATCAAGGGATACAATTCGCACATGGAAGGTCATTTAGGCTAGAAATGGACTAGAGTAAAAAAGGGCCTATGATCCTTTCCTAGCGACTATCTTTCAACCTAGGTAAGAATAACCAGGCAAGTTCTGAATTCAACACACAAAAGAAACTAAGTAGCATCTCACACACATATAGCACAGAGTCAATATTACAAGCTACTACTTATTCGGTTCATGAAACTGTCAGCAAGTGATTATCATGCCCCTAATACTAATGCCATAGAAAGATCCACAAAGTTCACATATATATATATTCACACAGTTCTAAAACACAAATTTTGGAGGGGTATATTTTTTCTCAAAAATTAATAAATAATATGACTGCTACCGTAAATACTTAAAAATCTCCTAATTACACAAAAACAACACAATACAAAATAAAACACAATACTACACAAATTATCCTAGACATGCCAGTTTTGCAACTATATCACGACACACAGATAAAAAAGCACGATAATAAAATCCCGCAGCATTTATGGTATCTCCCACCCCAACTAATAAACTATGTATTGTCCTCAATGCACTAAAATAATAAAAAACAAAGGAAGGTGGGAATATACCTGGGATGCGCTAAGAGTCCATGTCATGAGCATCCTAGATAGGGGCATATCAGCTGGCGAAGGTAGTGTGGTGGTAGTTCTTTACTAGAGAATGCATCCACTGCTAGCTCTATATGCCTCTTCCTATCAATGATTGTAGTCTCCATCGAATTATGTCTGTCACTTTTAACAGCCTGGTCATATGTCATATCAGGATCCTACAAGTCTCCAAGTGACCTCTCTTGGCACCAACTACTGAGACCATCTCATCATTCTCTGCAAAGAAATCAAACTATCTCGGTGCATGCAGAGGTGATATCTATGCCACTGGGGGTATAACTGAGAGAGTGACTACTACATAATTCTCTGTGAGAGAGCGTACCCCAACTCGTAATATATAAAAATGCTCTCTCATCTGGTCTAGATCCAACATATCTATCTCTATTAATTAGGTTGTAACCTATCTCTCAAACTCATCAAGACATGTATGGAAGTCATAACATGGCTCAAACAGTTCAGCACTCTGTGCAGCCTCTCATCTAGCCTCTGCCTGCTCGAATTTAGTTCGAACCACTGATCTCATACGTTTGTAGAGGGTAGTAATCTCGATCTCAACAAACCTTAATTGAGCATAAATGGACCTCTAATTATCCACTAAGCTCTACAAAAATTCTCTAGATATAGTAATCATACATGTAGTAGGAGCTATAGAAGATGGGAAAGTAGGCTATAAAGATACACTAGCTGTCTCTGAGGTCAAAACCGGGGTTGATGAATAAGTGGATTTTGTCCCTTCGCCCTGTGCACTTTAATCTGGAGCCTCTTTGTGCTACCCTATCTCTATGTCAATACCAATACCCACATCGGCTCCATGTACATCACAGAGCTATGTTGAAACTGTTGGGCCCTTAATATTTTTTTGTACCATAGTTGTTGCACGTACCCTCTTATCTACTCTCGATATCTCAAGTACACTAACTTCGTTGCATAGTCATTGAAACATGCCAGGAAATAGAAGATTAGTCAGCTTCCCAAATGCGCTGTCATGGATCTCATGTCGGACGAATGCTATAAAGTCAATAACATATCCGGCCATCATACAAGCAACTAGGGCTACTTTCTCCCAAGCCAATAAATTATATTAAGCTATGGGAAATAGTTGGTATCAGATGAGCAACCACCAAAACTTGGCCTCAAAGGTCAATGTTCCCTTCTTGATCATACCTGCCTCTTAATCCATGGGGTAGCATCACCTAAAGGTAAAATATAGCTGGATATCCACCTAGCCATCTCGACCTTCTATCATTTGTGTTCAATCTCCCGTATGATGTGTCAATTATGAGTGACTCTTAGTCTATAGTCGCACTCAGTTGTAGATACGGGAGTAAATAATTAGGACCAAAAATGACTTGGCGAATTGTCTCTACTGACAGATTAACTCTGACCCCTCTCATAAGTGTATGATCAAGTTATGGCTGCTCCATGAATTTCACCAAGTCTGGAGCTTTTTGTATGGGAATAACTATTGTAGCTCGATAATATACATAAAACTCACGTACCAAGGATGGGCTATAAGAACTGAGTGGTCTAGTCATCCAGTCTAACTGATATCAATCGAATGTAGCTCATAACTGTAGTACTTGGCTCAACCCCAAAGATTAATCCGGAGCTCCTCATAAATAATAATATTAGGCCTTCCTGCCTCCAAAATATGACTACCTATCTCAAATATGTCCTGCATATCCTCTATACACCACCTCAGAGGTACTTCCATAGCATGTGTTGGTGTAGGACTTGGCCTCTACTCTACTAATGCATTATTGGAAGCTAAATCTATAGCCTTATTAGATTGGGGTATATTTGAATAATGTAATTGTATGGAAGTACCCTTCTAAGATAGGGGTACCTCTGATGACTCCTCCTGCTTAGCATCCTCATATGAATCCTGGGACCCTTCTTCAGACTGGAGGTCCTGAGCTACAACCTATGGAATAGATTGAGAATCTGTCTCCTCTTCATCATTATCATCATTTGGTAGAGGAGTGTGTGAGGGTGATATCTATGCTGACTTCACCTATGGTCGGGTTGCAACTACCTAAGCAGCCTGGCACATCGACCCTTTAGTAACACTGCATGTCACCCCTATTGCAGTGTCTCTACATCGTTGCATTGGGTACTCCTCCACTAAACCACTAGAATCGGGAGACTCTGCCCGTCTCATCAAGGCATCAGGATTCTTCTTCTTAGTAGCTTTAGGTTCCGTATGTACCTAAGAAAACTAGTTGTTAGTTTCCAACAAAAATGAGGGATAGCAAACGTTGAAGAAAAACTCAAAATTCAAAAAGTTTAATTTTTTCCTCAATTTTCACACACCTAAAGCTTCTTTGAAGTTCCATCAAGTCCAATAATCAATAATCATGATTTTTAAAGAAAATAAACATGCTCAACTTGTAGTATTACTCGTTTAAGTTCAACTTTCGATTAGGACCTAACCTTTGAATTCAATTCAAAACAAGGACTTACATTTTGATTTTAGGCTACTTTAAGGATCCTACATACAACAATGATGAAATATATATATATTATGCATAGGAATACACATATCAACTTGTTTAAACAATAAATAAATCAATATATAACCATTAGGAGCCGAGAAAGTTACCTCTTTTATGATTAATTGGAAGCGAACAATGAAGAACTCTGCAAAATCAAAGTTGGAAAGTTTGAATTTAAGGGTGGGGTTAGTTTATGCTTTAAGAGGAAAGTTTGAATTTAAAGAGAAAATAAAGTTTTGAGGATTTGAATGAGGTTAAATAAGGATGAGGGGCTATTTTAGGTCATATATTTGTGTTGGTGGGTCCAAAATTTTAAATAAAATTTGGTCCTACTCATTACCTAGCTGTGACAACCACTTGCACCTACACATGCGGCCAGTAATGGGGCGCAAGTGCCACCTGCAGCCAACAAGCACAGGGCAAAAAATTTTGGCCCACTTTTCTATAATCTAGACTTGGATTTTTTATATTTTCCAGTTGTTTATTGTCCTGTAACCCAAGTATATTGTCCCAAAAGTATGATTAGGTGATAAGGTCCACAATTTTTATTCTCATCCTCAAAATGTTGGCTTTTTAACTTATTGCTCAACTTACCTGGTTCGTGTGGTATTTGTGACCATGATGGGTTGGTCACATAATCCCCTTACCTGGAAATCGATGAATGTAGCATTTTTACCATATTTCAGGCAAGTCCATAAGCTAAAACCTATAAAGAAAAATAACAAAAATGTGAACACTAAAATAACGACTTGCTTCCCACTAAGTGCTTGATTTAATGTAGCAGCATGACATGGCTATGGTGGTTACTCAGACTTCACGAATAAGCCCATGGGTTATCTCTCATATAGATCTTGATTTAATATTGCAGCACGATGCGAGTATCTTAATTACTCAGAATTCATCAAGATACCTATATGAGTACCCTCCAAGGTCATCAATACAATTAATAACTGACACCACCCTTATGTCGGTAGGCAGCTTCATTGATTTTTAGATGTTGAATGTGACCTCCTCACCGATGACTCTAAATTTAAGCTCTTCTTTGTCAATATCAACCATCGCTCTACCTATTTCTATGAATGGTCTCCCCAATATAATGGGTATCTCAGTTTTACAGTCCATAACGACAAAGTCAGCTGGAAAGATAAAGTTGTTCACTCTCACACTCACATCAAAAGAGATTTACATATATTTGTTTACCGTATGGTCAACCATCAATAGATGCATCAAATTCGGTCTCAATGTTCAAATATAATTGCTTAAATATGGCTAGTGACATCAAATTTATGTTGGCTCCTAAGTCATATAAGGCTCTGGCAAATCGGGATAACCTAGTAATACATGGTATAGTGAATACTCTAGGGTCACCTTTTTTCTGAGCCAAAGACCTAATAGTGACTGCACTACAGTGGTGCAAGCCATCAACATCATCAAAGGTTTCTCCTTTCTTCCTTATTACCAACTACTTCATAAACCTGGCATATCCAGGCATCTGCTTCAATGCCTTGAGAAGAGAAATATCAAAGTCAATTCTTTCAGCATCTTAATAAATTGCTTGAACTTTCCTTCTTCTCATTTCTGCTTCAGTCACTGAGGAAAAGGTGGGGGTGGTCTCAAAATTTTTCTTATTTCTTGCTCAATTACTGACCCCTTGCCTCTTTTCTTAACAACTACATCCTCACCACCTATTGTCTTTTCTGACTCCATAACATGTGTCTCCTTAAAATTAGCTTTTGTAGTAGGTAGTGGGGGATATATAGTGGTAATACCACTCCTCATGGTAATGGAAAGTACATGACCATCGTTTTTCAGATTCTACACAGTGTTGCTCGGAAGGGTACCTGGCTGCCTTTGGTTTAGAGTTGCTAACATCTGCCCAAAGTGGTGCTCCAACTGTTTGATAGCAGTTGCATGAGATTCAACCTTTTGGGTCAATCTTGAAATGTTGGCCTTAATCTCTTTAAGGTTGATCTCATGATATTTTTGATCCTTCTCCATCTTGGCCAGTATCTCTTCCATTTTTGATTTTGTATGTCGTCTGCCAAGCAAAATATACTTATATCTCGTCTCTCTGTAGTCAGTATTCTTTATCTAGTCACTATCACACTCTCTTCTATTGTCTCTGTATCTGTCATAGTAGTTTTGACCTTGGTTCCCTTGCCCTTGGGCTCAGAACCCCGCCAACTGACGATCTAAATAGTGTGTTTCCTCCTCAAATTCTGACTCATAAGATTTTGAAGACGACCCCTGTGCTTCTACTATATTTACTTTCTCAAAAGTCAGTATTGCAAGCTACTTTGCTAGTAACTCTATATTAGTTCATAGCAGCATAATTTTTTGCGCTACTGAATCATCAACTTAGGAGGAACCAATAGCATATGCGCCTAATCCCTTCTCATCCTCCTGAGTTTTCCACCCTCGATTAGTAAGTGATATATGATCTAGCATCTCCAAAGCTGCCTCCCAGCATAGTCTCATAAAAGCTCCTCCAGAGATGGTGTCTGCTATGGCTCTTGAGCTAATGGTCAAGGCTCTGTAAAATATCTCCAATAAGCTCGTTCTTGACATCTGATGGTTGAGCATAACACTCAACTTCTTCTGGAACCTGAACCTTACCTCATACAAAGAATTTGACTGTAGCTGCCTAAAATTATACGTCTCATCATTTGGCTGTTGTATCTTGGGTAGAGGAAAGAAACTATTCAATAATTGCCTGCATAACTCATTCCATGTAGTGATAGAGCCTCTTGGCAGTTCCTCTAACCATAATTATGTTTCTCCTGCAAGTGAGAAGGGAAACAACCTTAGTCTAAGCACTTCCTGATTCACCCCTAGATTTGTTTACAAACTTTAGATCCTGATGAAATTAGCAAGGTTCAAATTTGGATCATCTGTTGACAGATCTGCAAACATACCCTTCGTATTTAAGAGCTGGATCATTGCCCTTGTTATGTTGAACTTGATGCCTGGGGGTAAAACAGGACGAATAATGGCTCCAGTCTCTATAGGCTCAACGTATCCTGGATATTCTTCATCATTTATATATGGATGCACCAACTGCTATGCTTGGATCACTTTAACATAGGCATCTCTAGCTCTATTCTGATTTCCATTGAGTGCTACTCGATAGCCTACTTCTTGTCTTTGCTCAGCTAGCTCTGTCTCTCGAGCTACCCATTAAGCTTCTTTCATTGCCCTCCTCTTATTCTCAGATTGAGCTAAAAGTTGACCAGTCTGTCGATCAATAATATCCTGTACTCCTTTGGAAAGGGGGAGGTACAACATCACAAACCCCTTTAGGATTATCATTTTTTTCTATTCCACCATCCTACTAGGTGTTTGTAGGATCCTCTTTAGAGTTGGATTTACTGGGAGTAAGGGATTAACTCTACTCCATGTGCTAGGAATATAATGATGTATGCCTAACTAAGATCAAAAACAAAAAGAAAACCCAAAAACTGCAACAAATTCAAATCACAAATCAACACTGTATTCTCTGACAGCGACACCAAAATTTGGTGGCGTCCAAGCTACACCTCTTCTCAGAAGATGATATGGTCGCTGCCAAATATATTAACCCAATAAAGGTTAGGGTATAATACCAAGGAATATGTAACTTATGGCTCTCAATTATTGTAACTAACGGGTGGAACTGGAAAAGTAAAGGAGGGGTTAAGTATCAATGTCGAACTAGCAACAAATACAAACTTTGGTTGTAATTAGTTGTAAGTGAACACTCGGGTTATGTTTCCCCTGGATTATCAAATCTATAGGATTATCGTGATATGTTGAACCAACTCGATACCTTACATGCAGAATTGATAAGTTATGTACCTTCTACAGTCTTTTGGACGAGCAGAAGGATTTCACCCTTTTCCTTTTGAGTCTCAGGATGTCACCTTACTAACCATTATCTGGATCCCACTTAGCTATTACATTTTTAGTCTCTAGTTATTATGTTAAATCTAACCATCTTATTAATATTAAACGTAGAAGCATGGATCAATGGTTAAACTCCAAATTACTATTGTCTTTATCTTTTTCTAGGCACTACTCCTCTTTTGGAGTAAGTAATAATAATCTAGGCGGGATCATAACGTATGCACCCATTAATAAAACTATTATATTGAAGATAAAGCAATATATGCATGGGTATCATTTCAGAACAACAATAGCACTTTCTCTACTTCGTCAATCCGCCAGTTTCCACAACCCTAGCTATGGGTTTTTAGCCGCTCATGCTTGTGAAGTGATCAACAAAATTCTTGATTGAAAGCATAGATGAAATCACAATAATAATAAGTAGAGAACCCACAACCGTAACTAAATTAATCAACTGAAGTGAATACAAGAGAATCCCAAGATCAATATCTAATCTACAAATCAAAATATGTTTATGAATATCAAAAGTGTAAAACTCCTACTAAAAACACATAAAGGGTATTTATAGTACATAAGAAAACCCTAAAATAAAAGACTGAATAAAATAGTAGAAATCCTGGGTGCAGGTAGCACTTGAGGCCTGCAGGGTGGGCACAAGTAGCGATCGCAAGTGCCAAGATATAAAATCCTACAGGTTAGCTATAGGTATTTTGGAGTTCTGGCACTTACTTTGCCCACATTCAGTCCACATGTACTACTTGCGGTCCACATATTCACTTAGCAAGTGCTGGATGTCATCTTTTTAGCTCTTCTTCAACTCCGGAACATGTTTTGATCACGAACAAGTCAGAAAGTGTCCCGAACATCTATAATTGCTCCAATAAGTAGCCAAAAATACCTTTTTCCATATTTTTCATGAACTTAGCATCTAAAACATAATTTCCCGCAAAACATACCAAAAATGCATTATATCTAACAAAACAATCTCAAAAACTTGCATATTTTCCTTATTTTAAGCATCGAAAGTGCTATATTTCTATAGCTCATCACGAAGTTGAGGTTTCAAGTCAAGAAATAAAGCCCATCTTGGAGAAAATAATCAATGTTGGCCGTATAAATTGGTTAAGACAACTTGATAATGCTCTTTGAAAGTCTAGGACGACATACAAAAATCCTATCGATATGTCACCCTGCCAATTGGTATTTGTAAAGGCATGTCAATTATCCTTTATGTTGGAGAATAAAGCTTTATGGTCCTTGCATAAGTTGAATATGAATTGGGTAGATGCCTCCAAATCAATAGTAGATCAACCTCATGAGTTGGTAAGATTTTTGACTCAAGGCATATGAGAGCTCCGTGTTGTATAAAGAGAAAATAAAGAGGTGTCATGATGCTAAGATCTTGAAATGAGAGTTTTGTGTTGTTGATGATGTGCTCCTCTTCAACTCAAGATTGAAAATCTTTGTGGGAAAGATAAAGTATGAGTGGTTGGGCCCATTAGTGGTCTCAAATGTCTATCCAAGTGGTACGATTGAGTTAGAGGACCATAAGAATAGGAGGTTTGTTGTAAATGGGAAAATGTTAAAACATTATTATATGGGTGAACCCGGAGCGACTAAGGTTGAGTTGCTTCATTTCAAGGATGCTAAGTGATGAAAAAACTATGTCGTACTATGACGATAACTAAGGTGATTACGACTATGACGATAACTAAGGTGATTCTTGAGAGGTAACCCAAGGTTCATTCTTGTTGTTATATGGTTGTTATTGTACTAATTATTGCTTATCTTAGGCTTCTTCAGGTCATCTAGCAAGTCGGTAAGTGTAAACGTATGCTTGAGGGTTCAAAGCTATGCCTCGAGGTAATAAAAACCACCTACAGGAACATGTCTTGTACCTACGTGCGCTAGTGGCCATACGGGTGGCCCCAGAATTGATAAAAAAATAAAAGTGTAAACTGCCTGGCATGCGCAAGTCACCTGCATGTGTAGGCCGACATATGCATGCGCAAGCCAGCTGCACATTCAACTTTGCTACGTCTAGGTGCACTGCCATGGCCTACGAAGGTCACTTGTGCGTGCAGACTAGAACTTGCATACGCAGGCCTAGCGCAGGCAGACCTGAGGCCAAGCAACAAATGGGTCAAAATTTTTATGGGCTTACCCAACCCAGTAAGCTCAAATTCAGATGAAAAGAGATAAATTGATCCATTCTTCCAACACTTAGCATTTTTCAACGAAAAATAGGCTCAAATACCCAGTTTTCATCACCTTGAACTCTAGATTTTCTCTGTTTTCAAAATTTAAAAACTCTTAACCTCAAATTAAAAATCTCTCTTTCTTCATCAAAAATTCCACTTTGGGAATTTGAAATTGCGCTTTCTCTCTAGTGACACCTATTTTTCACCCTCTACAACTAAGTTTAATTCTGAGTTTCTTTCATTTTAAATAAAATTACAACATTTATGTTATCCAGATAAAAACTTTACAAAGTATTTATCTAGGTAATTTTATCATTTTAAGTAACGTTTATATATTTTCATATTTGTATACAAGAGGGATAGTTTCAAGTATCTCGGGTCTGTGATCCAAGGTAATAGCGAGATTGACGAGGATGTCTCGCACCGTATTGGGGCGGGATGGATGAAGTAGAAGCTCGCGTCGGGGGTGTTGTGTGATAAAAAGGTGCCGCCTAAGCTTAAAGGAAAATTCTACAGGGTGGTAGTCCGTCCGGCCATGTTGTATGGTGCGGAGTGTTGGCCAGTTAAGAACTCCCACATCCAAAAAATGAAGGTGGCGGAAATGCGAATGTTGCGCTGGATGTGTGGGTTGACTAGAGGGGATAGAGTTAGGAATGAGACTATCAGGGAGAAGGTTGGTGTGACTCCAGTGGAGTGCAAGATGCGGGAAGTCCGATTGAGATGGTTCAGACACGTGAGGAGGAGGGGCATGGATGCCCTGGTTCGTAGGTGTGAGAGGCTAGCGTTGGATGATTTTAGGCGGGGTAGGGGTAGGCCGAAAAAGTACTGGGGTGAGGTGATTAGGCGGGACATGGAGCAGTTACAGCTCACCGAGGACATGACCCTAGATAGGAAGGTATGGAGGTCGCGAATTAGGGCAGAAGACTCGGGCCAGTTTGGGTCGCTAGTGTAGGGAATTACCTGGTGGGGGTATTATTCTTGTTATGATTCCGTGTTCCATGTTTTATTACGAATCTGGGTGCTTGCTTCTGTTTTCTATTACTTATGGGTGCCGTATTTAAGTTATGAAATCCTGTTTTGTGCTTTACTATGTATTTGTGTGGTGTCTCGTGTCTTGAGCCGGGGGTCTATCGAAAACAACCTTTCTACTTCTTTAGAGGTAGAGGTATGGACTGCGTACATCTTACCCCCCCAGACCCCACTAGGTGGGAATACACTGGGTTTGTTGTTGTTGTTGTATACATGAAATCGTATAATTTTATTACTTAAATAGTTATTTTATGAAATATAAGATTTTAATCGACAGTTATCTTAAAAATTAATTCAAATAATCAAAATATTGATTTATAATTTATTTGGAAAAATATTTATTTAATTTTATTAAATCAAGAAGTTTGTAATTAAACAAGGTATTAATTCATATCGAATTTCAATTTAATTTAGTCAATCTATTGAATTTGGCCATAATTGAAATCAAATTGACCACAATTTCAATCTAATTGGCCAATTGGTTTTTGATTCGACCACAATTTAAATAGAATTAGATAAATCCTGATCTAATTGAGGTTATTTTTTAAATAACCCCAAAATCTAGTAATTCCACCTAACCTAAAAACCCAAAATCGTCCAGCCTAATGCACCCGCCCAACCCAACACTAACAACAACAACCCAACTCTCTTTTATTTCTCTTCTATCGCGACAATAACAACTTAATAATAGCAAAAAAAACACGACAACAACAACGATAAACACCATCAACAAACGACCAACACACAACAAAAAAATAATGTGTACATAAGACCAATAATATGCACAATAACACCCTAGCAACGACAACATTTAGACGACAACAACTTCAGCCAATAGCGGCGACCCGTACCCGAGCCCAGTGACCCACACCAGCAATACCAACATCCCCTAAAATCAATTCAAATCCCAAAAATTTAAATTTTAAAAGAGTTAAATTTTTTTTAGGAAAATCTTTTAAGCGGTAGGACAATCAGGGTTCTCAAAAGATTACTTTTTGATGGTGATCAAAACTCCAAATAAAGCTTGAAATCTCGTTTTGCTTCTTTGAAAAAGTTAAACACACCTTTATTTTTTAGTTTTGTTATCGTTTTCTTATTCATCTCCTTCTTCGTAGTTTCGTAGTTGTAATTTTGTTTGCTGGAATTGTTTGTTGTAGATGACTTTGAAGGCCATAGGATGTTGTGATATCAATATTATGGCTATTTTTATGTTCATGGTATAAAATGAGTTAACAATAGTTTAACATGTTTCTTTGACTTTCTTCTTTAATTATTATGATTAGATAGATAGAGTTTCGATCTTTGCTTGGTTAAAATACGCACTCATGCGTTGTTTAAATTTGTTATTGGATATGTTCACTTTTAGCTTGTAAGTTGTTTTCTTTATGTCGAAAAGAATAGTTACTATTGTTTGTTTAGCCTTAATAAATTAGATGGATAAATTTTAATCTTTGCTTGATTAAAATACATACTCATGCATTGTTTAAATTCGTTATTGGTGGATATGTTTGCTTTTAGCATGTAAATTTTTTTCCTTTATGTCGAAAAAGAATAGTTACTATTGTTAAGGGTCTATGAAATTGTTTCTCAATTTGAAGTAGTGAGTTACTTGTATCTAGGGATTTAGTGCTATTTTTAAAAGACATGTCATAGTGTGCTATATTTGTGGCCTAGGGATTTATAAAATCACCGCTTAAGGTTGAAGTTGACCACTTTGGCATACACGTGATAGTTGGCTCATTCACATGTAAAAATTGTAATTTAAGTGCTACTTTTAAGATCTAACTCCTTTGTCGATCGTTAATTTTCCTGATTAAAGAATTATTTTTCTTTATGATTATATGCCACGCTGAAATGCTAAGTTCTTTTGATATATGTTTGTGGTCATGACTTACTCATTTTAAGGTCAAGTCTGTCTTTGATTTTCTCTTGTTTAAATTGGAAACTTGTTAGAGTTATAGATTTTGTTGAAAATGTGTAAAACTAAAATAGGAGTTGGCATAATTGAACACCTTTTTCTTAGTAATCTTCAACCATTTTCCTTATCTTGTCTTTGAATGTAATTTCTCAAACATATTTAATATGTGGAATTCACTTCACTTCGCTTGTTGGTTTACTTCTTAAACTTTTTTTATTCATTTAGATGTTCCATTATTATTCACATGCTATAGTGAATTTTCTTCAAGTTATAGATTTGTTGTTTGACTCCACTTTGTATTGAAAAAGTGTTATTGCATTAGTATGTCTTGTATTTCATATTTTAGGTGCTACGAAAGATTTCTCCATCTCTTGCTCATTCCCTTTTTCTTTATTTAATGAAAATATGCCTTATACTTTATTATATCATAGGCTTTTGGTGCAAATATGTGTTAATCTATAGGCAATATTTGTCTAAATTTTAAGTAACTATGCTTGTGGATCCATGTCTTCTATTCAAGGTATAGTTGATTATATTACGCTAGGTTCAATTTTGTATGATTGTTTGAGAAATGAGTTAATTCCCTTTTCGTTAGATAATTTGGTTTGCTTTGATACCATAGTTTGCTATTCCTTTATATTTGAGGAAGATTTTTCCATATCATCATTTATCTATTAAGTGTAGAATTTTCGAACATATATTAATTTATTCATCTATTTCTTTGCATGAATTTGCTTTGGAGTTCAAATGGATTCTTTCTCCTTTGCATTTCATAATGGGATGATGAGTTCCATTTTTTCGAGAAAATTCTGAAAGAAAGTCCAAAAGTCGGTTAGATGGTATGAATGCAAGAAGATGGAAGAAGGAAAATGGGTCAACATCCATTGATGAAGTTGCTTAGAGACTTGAAAAGTCTTGATTTTTATTATTGCCTTTTTTTTATTTATTCATTTAGTTATTTATTTATTCATTCATTTAGAGCCTCGAAGCCAAAATTGTCAATTAATGCAAGTGAAGTGGATTTTTGGGCCTTCAAGGTCCAAAAACTAGTTTAGGACACGTTAAAGTGGTCCAAAAGCCCAAACGACTAGTTTAAGACAGGTTATGGGTCATAAGCCCAAATATTTAGATTAGGACAGGTGAAGAGAGGTCGAAACCCCAAATTATTAGTTTAGGATAGGATTTATAGATTTGGACACAAGAGACTAAATCTCGTATTCTTTCCTTACCCTTTTTATGTTGAAGAGAGGTCGAAACCCCAAATTATTAGTTTAGGACAGGATTTATAGATTTGGACACAAGAGACTAAATCTTGTATTCTTTCCTTACCCTTTTTATGTTTCTTTGTTATTTGTTTCTTAGGCTTAGTTAAAATTTTTGCTAAGCCGTCAAAACTCGTTTTGCACAAATGTTGAAAATATTTTTTTTCCGTAATCGATTTTCTTTCAAAAATCAACTTTTCTCTTTAAATTTAGTCATAAAGTTGTTTCCAAATAGTTCGAATAACCATAAGTTAGCGGAAACTCTTGGTGCCTTAACAACCTTTCAAGAGTATTAATAGGAACCATTTACTCAGAATTTTCAAAATTAAATGATTTTTTCTATTTTGAATCATTTAAGTAATTTTTAAAGATTTTCTTGATTTCCCTAAATAAATTAAGTGGCAACTTTGTTTTTAAAAAAATTGAATTTGAAAACTTTTTCAAAAGTGTTTGAATTCGTAAAAACGCAAAAGTCATTTCTCCACAAAACAAAAATGACGAATCTGCTGGGGATTTTGACTAGGTTCTAACCAAATATTTGAATTAATTTCTGTGGCTAACTATTTGAATTTATGATATTCAAACTATTTATGTGCCTATATGTTTAAGTTTTGCGAAATTAAACTATTGCATTTCATGGCATACTTTTCATTTGCAATATATGAATTATTTCAAATTTTGTGGATGTCCCAACCCCTAATATTTAATTTCAAATCAAGTGTTGGAACTACAACAATTTATTGGCACGTTAGACGTTCGATGATTGTTCGTATTTCCATACCCAAGTCACCCGCTTGGGAACCTGGTCCAAACCCACTCTAGACAACCAAGATAAAGAGAAACCAAAACTCTCTCTTTTAGGCATGAGACTAGGATGACCCAATACCGAGAGGGTATAAGGCCCATTAGAAAACCTGCCATGCGTCTATTGTCCACGGTCCAGTTACAGATGAATCATATTTGCGTGTTGAAGAAATATATGCTATTTAATGCAATCCATTATCCTATGAGGTAGGGGAAAGGCTTACTTAGTTTGTCTTTGTGTAAGGATGCCTCAACTATACATCAATTAAGAGAAGAATTAAAGCGAGTCAGGCAAGAAGTTGATAAAACTAGGCGGTGTATGATCGATTTGGACGATTGCATGGTTTTTGAGATTGATAGCATAAAAAGAATGACCTATGAGAATAAAACACAATTATGTAGGAATCACTTAGTCATAAAAAATGTCGCATATGGAAAGAAGTGGACAAAAATAAGAGGGCGAAGGCCGATAAAAGAACATCTTAGAGCTACTATCCCCTGTACGGGACATTGTTCTTTTTCTCATGTTATTTTTCATCTTCCTAAATTCTGTATTCCTTTTGTGTAAGTTTTGTAAGAATTTATACCCTTTTTGTATACCTATCAAGATTTTAGGGGATAATGGATTGGTTTTAAAAAACATATACTTCCTTCAATGCATTAGGCCAACCCTTGGCTCAAAAGGGTCACAAAATTAGGATGTGTATTTATTACATTATGCTTGTGTGATATAACTACTTTATGAACTTATACGTGTTATCTTGATTCAAATCAAAGGCTAATTGATCCAATTCCATTTTTCACTAGAGCACCTCCAGGCAGAAATATACACCCACTATCAAAAGTCTGACCAAACATACTCCAAGTCTCCCTAGTCTCTTAGAAAGTCCGACAATCATTCTCAAAATTTTCTAAAGTCATTCCTTTTATTTCAGGAAGGTTGACTATAGATTTAGTATAAGACATTATAGGAAGGACCGAAAAGAGCAATAGGAAAATTACTCAAGTCAAAAGAAAATGGGTGTAATTAGTTTGAACTACGTAGGACCTGATTTATCCTCCGTGAGAAACGTAGGCAGTCTTTCAGCCCAGACCCTATCTTCAAATACTCTGTTGTCCCTTACTTCTATTTAGGAAGACATAAGTTTGGAAAAAAGAAGTGTTGAACCTTTCTGATAAATTTCACTTATCCATATCAATGAGAAAAATCCTGTTCATTGGAATTCTTGAGTCATCATTACCCCATGGATCAACTCGCATGAGAGGAGAAACAACTTTATGTGTTTACTTCCAGCCTTATCATTTTGCATTGGTTATTACTAACGAAATCTAACACGTCAACCTTTGAGTTATTTTTACTTTACAGGTAATTGAAACTACTCTGTGTTTGCATAAAATAAAAAAATATCTCTACTTCATTAGATCAAAGCGAATAAAGATTCCTCACTGGACTATAATTTTGTTACCGAAAAAAATGACTAGTAGTAAAATTGGACTCTACCAGTCATTTTTTCAAAATATATAAACAATGGTATTGAGGATGGAATAGATAAAAGTGTGATGCTATCATGGAAGAAGTTTTTCAGGCAACCAAAATCAAGGAAGATGAATTGGAGTAGATGTTGTTGAATTGGACTTCCACTCCACTTTTTACTCCCCGATAAATAGGATAGATGAAAAGAAGAAATTTAATTTTCTACAAAGTCAATATAAGTACGGATAAGATTCGATACCCACCATTAAATTTATTTGCTTCTCTTTTTCTTTTTATGCTGTTTAAAAGGTATCTACTTACACTTGTGCAGGTTATGGCTAGAGTTTATAAATATTTTCTTAAAACTCAATATAAGCCTCCCCTATTGCAAAAATCGTTGTTGTTTATTTTGTTATGTACTTGATATTATCTAACATATTTGGTTTTTGATAAAAGTAATAAACATCTAAAACCTGTCAATGTCATGTCAAGAGCAAAACGAACAAATCAAGAAAGATAATGATGAATGAGGAACAATGGTGCTAAAGCATTCAACAGAAGAACCAAAGAGTTCGATAATCAAGAAAGCTTAATCTAGAAGAAACCGAGGTGGTTAACCAACAAGACAATGCTCATGTTAAGAGAATTTGGGTCGATGTCTATCTTGAAAAAACAAGGAAGAAGGAATCTTATCAATTCTATCAAATGAAAGTGGAATTTGATCCTTCTTTTTATCAAGACAATCGCAATGAAAAACATCACATCATCCATAAAGTGCGATCCACAGAAGCCTTAATTCTATCCTAGTGGTATGCATAAGAGTATCCTGTGCTATTCAACCCTAAAAATGGGTCTTTCTAAAAGCTACATTTGACATAAATTTTCAAGAATGATAGAAATAGGTTGCCTATATCGGCCTCGGTCAACTCCTTAAGCAGAATTTACCCTTTTCTTTTAGTATGAATTACGTTTGATCTGAATTCTCAAGAATAAGATAGATAGGCAACCTATGTCATCCTCGGTAAACCACTTAAGAGAATTTACCCTTCCTTTTATGTACCAACTACGTTTGACCTGAATTTCCAAGAAAGGGATATGTAGGAAGCCTATGTGGGCTTGGGGCAAACCCTTAGGAGAATTTACTCTTTTCTTTTATGTATGAACTATGTGATGACCTGAATTCCCAAGAAAGGGATGCATAGGCAGCCTATGTTGGGTTTGGTCAACCCATTATATTTTTCAATATATTTCTAGCATAGTCCTAAACTACGTTTGACTTGATTCTTGCTACAACGGGATATGTAGGCGCCCCAATGGCTCGGTCATACAAATCCAAAAATGGAAATTGGGGTAGAATTTTTGAGAAGGAATCTGAAAAATTCAAAGAAAAAGATCATCATCCAAAGAGAATGAAGACCAACAAAGACTTTAGGAGAAAATCTCGAGATCCTCTCAAAATGAGATCATCTCCACAACATTAAACTGGGATAGAGATTTTTAGGAGGTCCTACAAAATTTTCCTAAATACTAGAATATATTTTAAGTTCCCCAGCACAAGAGGTCAAAAAAAAGATTTAAAAGTTGCTAGCAGCGATAGAGTCTAGAAAGACTAAATCTCCAGCTATGACAAAACTTTAGGTAGAACTCCTTAGAAAAGATGATGAGTTCCTAGAAATCCTCCATTAGAAGGTCAGACATATATGAGCCTCAAAAGAAAGATGTTTGTTGAGCTAGTACATGACATGACTGGTAGAGAGTTTTCTAAATGCTTTTGCATAAGTTTTTGATACTAAGTTTTCAAAATCAAGACTAGTTTAAAGATCTATGCCCATATTTTTTAATTAGTTTCTACCTAGAGATATATTGAAACAGGGAGTTAGGGCGGAAGTCCAAACATGAATGAGCTTCGAAAGATGGCAAAGAACAAATCAAAGATCGGAAGAGTTAAACATGAAGTAGTTTTACTCAAAACTAACCATTTTCCAATGGATGCAGAGATCAATACACAAAAATGGAAATCTCTTTTGAAAATCCCCATATGGAATGTGAACCGCGCTAAAGCATATAATGCTCAAGAACGATATTTTTGAATAGCCCCAAAGACTGGTTTAATATCTATTTATCGAGGATCTTTTGAACTGTCTATCTCATTTAAAGAGATCGTGAATGACAAACAAAGGCGCCATATCCACTTTATGAATATTTTATCAAGATTTTTTCTAAAAAACTAGTAGCTAGAAAAAATGACTTTGTGTCTACTAAATACTTACTTTAAGCACAGGTGCATTCAAAGGAGTCAACACAATAAATACAACAATCAAAAGGATCACTCAATAGGAGGAAGAGCAAAAAGTCATCCTCTAAATTTTCCTAGATGCGAGGCAAATGATATTTGAAGTAATCACGATAAAATAATTTTATCCAATTTACTTGCATCCGGTGGATCTGCATTTAAATTTTTTTCTTTCAAAAAAGAAGATTAATAGTGGACTAAGTCATTCAGATTATGATGCTGAGTATTTGTCATTAAACTGCCATAAAGCTTGACTGTGGTCGCTAGTGAGAGAGACATTGTGTTTACTAACTGTCTACCTTGAGTAAAAGTACACGTAGAAAGCAAAAATGCAGACAAAATGGACTCAGGTGAAACTATTCTCGAATCGCCAAAAAGACTATTTCATATCATCTCATTGTCGAGAGGACCATTTTATTCCATTGCCAAGAGGGCCATTTTATTTCATTCCAATTCCATGAGAGCTATGCTGAAAGGGAAATTTCATTTCATTCTATTGCCAAGAGAGCCATGCCGAGAGGGCCATTTCATACCATTGCCAAGAGGGCCATTTCATATTATGTCATTGCCTAGAGGGACATTTCATATCATCTTATTATCGAGAGGGCTGTTTCATGCCATTTCTGAGAGGGCTATTTTATGTCATTGCCTAGAGAGCCATTTCATTTTATTCCATTGCCAAGAAGGTCATGTCGAGAGGGCCATTAAATATTATTTCATCGGCAATAGGGCCATTTTATATTATTTCATCACCAAGAGGGCCATTATTCAAATAAGTCTCCAAAATCGCTCGCCATGCAAGAAGATAAGGTCTGGCCTTGGAAGATGCTTTGGATCACCAATCTCCGTTGACCATGTAAAGATAGCATAATCTGACGTCGAGGATATCTCAATATTTTATATTCGTTGGCCACACAAAGGCTATATAGCCCGATGTTGAAGATATCTCATTATTTTATAAATCAATATCTGAATACATCAAAAGCATGTGATTCAAAAGGATGTCTTTAAGTCGCTATCTGAAAGCGAACAATATATGAGATTTCCTAGAAATTAACAATCTGATGGTCATCTATAAGTCATATTATTTGAAATAGGATAGTGTGAAAGATTAATTATGAGTTCATAGTTCATAGGTCATCTGCAAGTCCCAGCAACATCCTGATTGAATAGTGTGCAAGGTTACCCAAAACTCGATAGTCCAGAGGTTATCCATAAGTCACAACTAAATCTTTATCGGAGAATATTTGAGATTATCAAATTAATAGGTCCAAGGGTTCTCTTTAAGCCGCGTCATATCCAATATCGATTATGAACAAGATTACCCAAAGACTAGCAATTTTAGAGATATTTATAAGTCATATTATATCCAAGGTCGGTGATGCGCAAGAATACCTAAGAGCTAGAGATTGGAGGGATATCTGTAAGATATCTCTTTTCCAAGGTTGGATAATTTGAAGGATTACCTTAAAGGCTAGTAACTCAAAGAATATCTGTAAGTCGCCTCCTATACAATATCAAATAATGTGCATGAATATCCAAAGATTGACAATTCAAGGAAAATCTATAAGTCGTATCGATACGAAAGATACGTAAGACATACTTGAGGTCACATGCAAATGATAATTATCAATAGATGAAGAGGTTATCATTCCATATACAACAAGCATTATAGGTGACCAAAAGGGTAGCCACATTAGTATAAGATTACACGGTTGTACGGACTGTTCTACATAAAGTATCGTTGATGTCTAAAATGGCCACCCCACTTTAAAGACATGTTCAATCGACAATAGCGCTATTTTATTCAATAATTAAGAAGGTTGTTGTGTTTATTATTGCAAGTTATTTCCTTCCATATAGGTACATGAGGGGACGAATTCACTTTTTGAATAATGATAACGCTCAAACTATACCTCTCTTATGAGAATGTAAGCGATCGTTGTCAATATATAACCCAACTAGGTTGGGGTCGAATCCCACAGGGAATATGGTGTAAATCTGAGTTATATGTGGGTTAATCAACTAATAGTTAGCAGTTTCCTGTGAATGGGGTTTTTTGGAAAGGTAGCAAATAATTACTTCTCAATTCAGTGTTTGAAATCAATATGATAAGGAAAACTAGAGTTATGTTCACTATGGGTGTTGGGATTTGACAGATGCTAGTAATGGTTCAAGATTCTTGTGGTTGGTAGGAACATCAGAGTATTCTTTTCGAAGTTATGTCTAAATATTTCTCAACTTATTTAGACATTTAACCTCCTAATTCTCTCGAACTTAGGGAATTTATATTTCATAACAAGATGTTATCTCAAGTTAATTAGTCTTGTTACAGCATTAATTACTAAATGGAAGTTTTATTCTTCCAAGTCCCTCTTGATAATTCACTTCTTACTAGGGTTGATTTCTTATCTCAAGCAAATCAGCAGTAAACGAGGCCTTTTATTTGTAACCAATAGTCAACATGTAAAATAATAGAATTAACAAGAAGTTCCTGCCACCGTTAGAATCTGGAACACTTAGTTACGTTACAAACCCAAACCCATAGATCCCAGAACTTAGGTTAAGGGAATTTAGCTACTCATAATAAAATAAGCAAGACAACAAGTTAAATTCATACTTAGATAGATGATCTTACAGTAAGATGAATAGCAACAAGTGTTTCTCAAATTTGATCCAGTAGAAAATCCCAAAAATAATGGTAATAATCTCTCCAAAAATAATTGTCTTGTTAAAGTCAGAAAACAAGAGAGAAAAATGCTCAAAATATCAGTTCCCAGAGGATTAGAAAAACCTAACATATGCTTTAAATACTTTAGACTAATTATGAAAATAAAATCATAGATCACAGTATTCTCAGACAGTCGACGACGTGTGTGACGACTTATCAGGAGTCTGATGGCTTATCAGGAATGTCGTCAGCTTCTCTTCACTTTTGATAATCTCTACCTTGGGCTGACGATGAGACTTGACGGCTTATCAGACATGTGATGACTTATCGGAGATGTCATCACTTCTTAACTTCAAACTTCATTCCCTACCTAAGCCTAACGACTAGCCTAACGGCTTATCACACTTCTGACAGCCTATCACAGATATTATCACTGATTCTAGCTAAAGTCCATTCTCTATCTAAGCCTGACGGTAACTCTAATAGATTATCACAAGTATGATGACTTATCAGACAAGTCGTCAGCTATACTTCCTTCTCTACTTGCTCAAAAATTAACTCTTTTACTCCCATTATTGCTGATTCTCTTGCATCTCGACTTTTACTACAATATCAAAGAGAAAACAATAAAAAATGACAAAAGTTGCTTAAGACTTTACAATTATTCTCAGTTAAAAGGCTCAAATATGTTAATATCTACTCACACATCAACACCCTCAACTTAAAATAATTGCTTGTCCTCAAGTAACTAAAACACAACTAAGAGGATACAAAGTACATTCGACAGTCAACCATCCATATTATCTCAACACATCTACACCATCTCCAAGGTTAATTAATTCAAAAACAACTGTGTATATTATTGAAGAACAACAATGCGACACATAGGAATCAAGATAGGGCATCAGTTCAGCAACAACAACCATGCATGTACCAAGACTACTCTATCCAAACAAGTTAGAAACTAGCAACGTAACCAGTATGCCTTCACTACAAAGAAGTACCACTTCACTTATATCAGACATCACATATGTAACCATACATACAATCAAAACACACTCACTCTCAGAATGAAGTTCCAATCAATGTATTCCGAATACCATAGGCTTGCCCTTATTTTCATTACCAAGATTTTCAGATAGGTCAACTAGGATCACTATAGGTTTTCTCTTTGGCTTATAATGTAGGCTAGGGGATGGTATGATACTCGATGATATTTAAAGTGACTAAGCCTTCTTGACACTATACTAGCTTCTGGGGTCTCACTTATTAACCTTTTTCTATTCTTCTTTTTTCTTGATCACACATATTCATGATGGGTGCGGTCTTTTCTATAATCACTTCTTTTTTTTCACAATTTTTCTTTTCTTATTATTTTCCACCGCACCCAGCATTTTATTCTTTTCTTTTATTCTACCTTTCTTCATACTCATTTTACATCACGCACCCCTGTGATAGTCAGCCTCAACTTAGGACATTTGCCTAAGTTAAGGTGCATAGTGTCCAAGGAGGACCACGACCAAAACAGGTTCATTATGATATAAATGGGATAGTGATAGGTATCATAAAAAGAAATAGGCTATTCAGGCTTAAAATAGGGATCAAGGGATATTATGCATACAGGGAAGGTCATTTAGGCTAAAGTGGGCTAATATCAAAATGGCCTATGATCCTTTCCTAACCCCTATCCTTCAACCTAGGTAAGACTAACCGGGCAAGTTTTGGATTAAACATACAAAAGAGACTAAGTAAAATCTCATACGCACATGGCACACAAGTATATCACAAGTTACTACTTATTCAGTTCGTGCAATTGTTTAGTAATGGTTATCAAGTCACTAGAACTAATACCATATAAAGATGCACAGTGGTCATAATTAGATGCAAATCACACAGTTAAATAATTAGACCATTTAAGAGGTGTTCACAAAATAACAAAACCATGTTAACTATCTTAGGTACTTGTATTTCTCCTAGTCAACTACAAAATATTACAACAATAACTCACCCTACACCCTCAACTTAAAATCAAAGAAAAACTGAACTAAGGGTTAGGGTATACCTGAAGTAGATCAAGCACGGGGATCATGGGTCTCTGACCCTGCTGCTGCATCCTCAGCTGCCTTATCTCCATCTGGAGTCTCCCCCTTTCTGACATATTTGGCCTAGCAGTTGTTGGAGGCCTACTAGTTGAGGAACCTATGGCTCTCGCTCGTAGGGCCTCCTTCCATTTTTCATTTTCATCTAGTGACTTGATCATCACCTTTCTTATCTCCTCTTTTTCAACCTTCTTTCTCTCCATCATCTATACTTTTCTTTCTTCATCACTATCAGGCCTTTCTCTCTTACCCTTACCTTTCTTCTCGCCCTTCTTTTTTTCATTGGTTCCCCCATGAGATCAAGAAATGGGATTTCACCCTCAGACTCATCAACAGCTGGATCTGCCAACACCATAAGTTAGTGCTGCTGTAATATCCCAACATCTGCCTTTACTTTGTCTAGGGATGCTCTAAATTGTGCAAGGTCTAAGCCTAAAATTTCTCTTAATCGTGTATTGAAATGGTTTTCTAACTCATCAATCCGGCCGGGCAATACTCGGAAGTGCTCCAGTGCAACCTTAATCCTTTTGTCTACCGTAGAGGTAAATTTCTTGGCAAAAGGTTACAGCTGAGCCTCACACCACTTGGATTATTTCACCACTCTCCTAAAATTTATCAGGTTGAATGCAAATTCTATGGTAGTTACAACAGTTGAAGGATTTGTTTTATTTCTAGGAACTAAATCTGCTAGTACTGAGGATGTCGGTGTTGCAGCTTTAGAATCCTACACCGCTACATTAGGTGCTGAGCTGGTATCTATAACTAGTGGCTCTATTGCAACCCCTGCTCATCTGTCAAGTGTCAGCATCGGCTAATTTTCATCATATTAGATAGGGTTGTAGGTCTTCTTTTCAAGCAATTCATTATTTATACCTGCAATTTTATGTACATTTACTGCCTGACACAACCTCATAATTAGACAAGGGAAAGGATATTCCATGTCGGCCGTTGAGACCCAAATTTTTATCTCCTCAGCAATGATCTCTCCAAAGTTCAAGCTGAGTTTAGCCACAAGAATTGCAACCAGTATTTCTCTATCATCTCCAAGGATGTTGTATCCCTCAGTAGGAATCAAATGGGTATGTACTACACTCCACTAGAACCTTTCCTCTTGAGTCAGGGAGGCCTTGGAATATTTTTATTTGGGTTGGTCAGCTATTCAGGTTTCCCTTCAGCTATGAGGGTATCTAACCAATACTACTGATTTGCACGATGCTTTAACCGAGCATAGAATGTAGGTGAAGTGACCTGAGGAGTGAATTTGAGGCCATGAAGAAATCTATTGATTATGGTTTCTGAGAGATCCACCATCACACGCCGTACTGGAACTCTATCCAACAAAGTTTGATCTGCTGATCTCTCTCCTTCTTTGCACATGTTCTCCAATTCAGCCTGATAGTTTGTATAGAACTCCTAAACTAGTGTATGGCAAAATGATCTTCCTTCTTTCAGAGTCCATCCTAAGTCATAGTCTCAGAATTTCTACTCCACTTCAGGGTATTTGCTCAACTTGGTAGTGATGATCATCCTTTCTTCAAAGATTGGCCTTTTAATGGTCCTTCTTTTAGTTCTGAGAAGCTCATCATAAAAGATTTTCTGTGCCTTGGGAATTTGACACCTAGCACTATCTCGAACCCCGGGGTTCTTGCATTTAACCAGAGTTCCCCGAATTGGAAATTCTTCATCATCCTGTTGCTCAGCAGAAAGGGACTCAGATGATGGTCCCTCAAATTTAGGTTGCTCAGAATCAACATGCTCTAACTCAGGCTCCCCAGACTCAGAATGCTCAGGCTCAGGCTGCTCAGAATTTATACTGTCAGGTGGTGTGGTTGCTTCAGTATCACTTTCTTCACTCTCCTTATCCTCAACTGGTGGAGGTGGCGAAGGCTTTTTTGGGCTTTTCTTTTTTCTTTGCTTCTTAAGAAGTGGCTCCTCCTCCTCATAATTGTATTCCTCATCTAAGAGTCTCTGAGGTACACTCCTTTTTTTCACTTTCTTTGTAGGTTTGGGGCTCTTTTCTTTTGGTGCCATTATAAGACCTGTAGCAAAAGAAAGAACTTATTTAGCACTCATGATCATTTAACTCAAGAAGTTCAGTCATTATAATTCCACATCCCTCAAAAGAGGTTCACTATTATATCAAATAAAAATTGTGACGACATGTTCTTATAAGCTATCACATTTGTGATGATTTATCAGGCATATCATCAGCCTTAAATAGAACAGGCTTATTTTTCCCAACTTATGACGACATAGTTTGATAAGCCGTCATATTCGTGATAACTTATCAGAAACGTCATCAGCTCAGAATACAACCTCCAGCTTAGTTTTAGTCTTGATTATCAAACCATTTTCTTCTTAGGATCGCATGGAGTTATGTTCTTGATGTAAGCCCTAGGTTCTCACACACAATGCAGCACTATAAACCCTAGATTCTGTTTTTCACGCAATGGAAAGTTATGCTTGCCTCAATCCCTTTGAAAGTAAGATTTACATTAGTTGCATCACTTATCAAATGAAGACTAGAGTTGAGTTATGAGCATACCTGATAGGCGACTTCACTCGGTTACTCAAATGAGAGGAAGTAGTAGATGAAAGAAGAGTTCTTTATCTTGATTTCAAACCCACACTCACAAGGAAGGAATTTTTTTTTTTTACTTGGGAAATAATTTTGAAAAGAGTAAGTAAATAAACTAAATATGGAAGGAAATAAAACTTAAAAAAAAAGAAAAGGGATACGCGAGAAGGTGGAAAGGTTTGACTGTGGGTCGGTCACATTTTTAGAAATTGGGCCCAAAACTGTTTGATGGCTTATCAGATGTGTGATAAGTCATCACGAATGTCATCAACCTTAGGCAGAGTGTTGCCTTCTTTTGGATTTTCTAACGACATATCTGACGGTTTATCACAATTATGATAGATCATCACATATGTCATCAGGGATACTTGGTTGACTTCCTTAATTTTTACCTATACCTTTGCATACCTATTTAGTTCATTATGCTTTTTATCTAAATAAATAAAAATGACTTGCATTTAAACATAAAAATTTTGGGTTGCCTCCCAATAGCTCCTAATTTAATGTCACGGCACGAATAGGTTATCTTGAATACTCAGACTTCGTCAAGACACCATGCTGTTACCTATTTCCCATCTTTATAAAACATATCCAAAATTGAGAAGACAGTCATCTTCTTTTGCTATGTCATGGATGAGTGCATTTCAAAACGTACTTCTTTGTGATTGAACCTGAACTTTAGATCATTCAGCTCCATGTCCACTACCACTCTTCCAGTTGCAAGGAATGGTTTACCCAAAATAATGGGTACTTTAAAGTCCACCTCACAGTCTAGGACTATAAAATTAGCAGAAAGTACAAAGTCAGCCACCTTTACTAATACATCATGTAATATTCCTACTGGCCATTTTACAGACCTATCCGCCATCACTAACTGTATATTTTTCCGGGTAGGATCCCCCAAACCTAGCTTTTTATACACTGCTAATAGCATCAGATTTATGCTCTCCCTTAGATCACATAGGGCCTTAGCAAAATTAAGAGACCCGATTGTACATGGAATAGTGAATGCTCCAGGGTCGGCCTTCTTCTGCACTAAGGATTGTGTAGTAATGGCACTACAATGGTGGAGATTATCCACCAGCTCATAGCTTACGGTCCTCTTCTTCATCACCAAATCCTTTACAAATTTAGCACATCTTGGGATTTGTTCAAGTGCCTCCACCAAAGGCACATTTATTGTTAACTGCTTCAACATTGCCATGAATTTACTAAATTTAGTGTCCTCAACCTTATTTTTCAATATTTGAGGAAAAGGAGGCGATGGTCTTGGGAGAGTTTTCACCACTACTTCCTTTTTCTTTTCTTTCCCTTTTTTCGAAGCATCATCAGAACCATCTATCTTCCCAGACTCCAATGGACATTCTTCTTCGGGTTTATCATCTACTTCAATCACATCTTTAACTCCACCTTTGCCCATGGAAGGTCCAGGTAATATCTTGCCACTTCTAGTGGTAATTTTCATACATGAGCCATCATTTCGTGAATTCTAAACCATATCACTAGGTAACGTTCCACTCTTCCTCTAGTTCAGTGCTGTGGAGAGTTGGCTCATTTGTTGTTCCAACTATTTGATCAAAGTAGAGTGTGAGTTTACTATCTGGATAATAGATGACAGATCGGTCTTCATGATAGTCACCCTTGAGTTGGTAGCCTCCACTCTCTTTAACAATTTAGCCATCATGTCCTCTATGAACATCTTTTTAGAACTTGTTGTAGTAGCCTCACAATTTCCAAGAGGGATATATAACCCACTCCTCTAATTTTCTTGCTCCTGGTTCTTACATCCAGCCTTGTCATAATAAGTACAACCTTGGTTTCCTTGGATATTCCTTGAAACCCCCCCCCCTGATTATTTACATAGTTCACCTCTTCTTCTAAGTCAGACTCTACTTTGCCCTACGATCCCACAGCCTTCACTTTCTCAGTTTTACCTGATAGTAAATGCTTAGTTAGCAAGTCCATCTATGTTTTTAGGTGAGACATGTCTTGATCATGCTCCTCGTTTCTTCTACATTGTTCTGTAGTCATACCCATACCAATAGTAAGGCTTGCTACCATAGAGTCTCTGGTATGCCCTGCCCAACTTTGTTTGGTCATTATCTCTAGCATTTCTAAAGCCTCTGGGAATGTAAGATCAACAAATGAACCACCAGCAGAATTATCTACAATTGGTTTTGTCACAGAGTTAAGAGCCCTGTACAAAGTCTCCATCAAGTGTATGTCTGTCATATTGTTGTTCGAATACTGCGTTGGATTTTTTTTAAATCTCTCCCATGTTTCATGCAAGGCTTCAGTTGGGAGCTGTCTGAAGTTACTGACCTCATCCCTCAACTGTACCCTCCTAGAAGGTGGAAAGAACCTTTCTAGGAAAACTCTTTTCAACTGCCTCCAGTTGGTTATAGAATCGGGTGTCAGCTCATTAAAACACAATGTTGCCTCCCCAGACAGAGACAATGGAAATAATCTCAAACAGATAGCATTCTGACCCACTATTGGGTTATCAAAAGATTTACAGATGGTGACAAAGTTCACCAAATGCAAGTTCGGATCATCCCTAGGAATGCCCCGAAACAACTCTTTCAGATTAAGGAGTTCAATCATAGTACTCGTAATGTTGAATTTTGGTCCAGGTGCTAACGGTGGAGGAATAATTGCACCCATTACACTTGCTCCATCCATTCAATCATCGTCCTTATTGAGGTCATACTGGACCAGATGGTGATCTTGCCTTCCTCGAAACAGACAGTTCCTATTAGCATTACGCTATACTGGTGCAACTATTTGCTCTGCACGCCTTGGGTTACCAGGTTTTAGCAACTCCTCATCTCCCAAATATCCATCCTCTGTATTTGGATGTCGTACTTGTTAACCGTCATTCTACACATTCACCTGAGCTCTAGCTAAGGCTGCTAGCCTGTCAGCCTCCTACTAGTCTGCCATTCTACCGATTAGTTGCAGTTTAAGATTAAACGGTAACAATGGTTATATGGAACTTCTAGTTCTTGGGATACACCACAAAAGTTCTTCAACAAACAAAAACAATAAATAAATGTAAAACTAGAAAACTTGACTAACAGTCAATTAGCACACATAAACTTCAATTTACAATCGTACTCCCCGACAACGGCGTCATTTTTTATAATGCTCTAGCTACACCTCTCTTACGAGAATGTAAGCGATCGTTGTCAATACATAAACCAACTAGGTTGGGGTTGAATCCCTCAGCGAATATGATGTGAATCTGAGTTATCTGCGGGTTAATCAACTGATATTTAGTAGTTTCCTGTGAATGGGTTTTTTGTGAAAGGTAACAAATAATTACTTCTTAATTCAGTGTTTGAAACCAATATGATAAGGAAAACCAGATTTATGTTCACTATGGGTGTTGGTATTTAACAGACGCTAGTAACGGTTCAAGATTCTTATGGTAGGTAGGAACAACAGACTATCCTTGTTGAAGTTATGTCTAAATGTTTCTCAACCTATTTAGACATTTAACCACCTAATTCACTTGAACTTAGGGAATTTATATTTCATAATAAAATGTTATCTCAAGTTAATTAATCTTGTTACAACATTAATTATTAAATGGAAGTTTAATGCTTCCAAGTCCCTATTGATAATTCACTTCTTACTAGGGTTGATTTCTTATCTCAAGTAAATCTGCCGTAAGTGAGGCCTATTGTTTGCAACTAATAGAAAACATGTAAAATAATGGAATTAACAAGAAGTTCCTACCACCGTTAGAATCTTGAACACTTAGTTACGTTACAAACCCAAAGTTCCAAACCCATAGATCCCACAACTCGGGTTAAGGGAATTTAGCTACTCATAATAAAATAAGCAAGACAACAAGTTGACTTCATACTTAGATAGATGATCTTACAGCAAGATGAATAGAAACAAATGTTTCTCAGATTTGATCCAGTAGAAAATCCCAAAAAACAATGGTAATAATCTCTCCAAAAATAATTGTCTTGTTAAAGTCAGAAAACTAGATAGAAAAATGCTCAAAACGTCAGTTCCCAGATGATTAGAAAAACCAAACATACTCTTTAAATACTTCAGCATAATTATGGAAACAAAATCTTAGATCACAGTATTTTCTCGGACAGTCGACGACGTGTGTGATGGCTTATCAGGAGTCTAACAGCTTATCAAGAATATTGTCAACTCCTCTTCACTTTTGATAATCTCTGCCTTGGGCTGATGATGAGTCTTGATGGCTTATCAGATATGTGAGGACTTATCAGAGATGTTATCACTTCTTCACTTCAAACTTCATTCCCTTCCTAAGCCTAACGACGAGCCTGGTGGCTTATCACATTTCTGACGGCCTAACATAAATATTGTCACTGATTCCAGCTAAAGTCCATTCTCTATCTAATCCTGATAGAAACTCTGATAGCTTATCACAAGGCTGACGACTTATCAGATAAGTCGTCAGCTATACTTCCTTCTTTACTTGCTCAGAAATCAACTCTTTTCCTCTCATTATTGCTGATTCTCTTGGATCTCAACTTTTACTACAATATCAAAGAGAAAACAATCAAAAATGACAAAAGTTTCTTAAGAATTTGCAATTATTCTTAGTTAAAAGCCTCAAATGTGTTAGCATCTACTCACACATCAAATAACAAATCTTGTGGAGATATGGTAAAAAAACTATATACTCCTTTTGTGAATTTTGTTTATTACTAATAATTTTTGTTTGATATATTGTCGATAGCATCCAAGAGGATGAAAGTTTCAAATCAGAACCACATGTGTGGACGATTCCAAAAAGGATGCATTACAACGTGGAATTTTTTCTTAGTAGCAAATCAGAACATAGTCTAGAGAGAGAAGTCAAACTCTTTGGATGCGAGCTAAAAGATAATTTCCACCACCATCAAACCATAACCTTATTTTAAGGCATGCGGGTATTTTGGGATATTTTAGTTTCAGCTTCACTTTTGGGATATTTATGAACTCATATCGAGGGTAACCTTCTCTTTTCTTCAAATCCAGGTGAAAACATACTTAGAGTTTTGAAAATTCTGTCCAAGTAAGTTCTTGCCCTCAGATGTGAAGGATCAAACATTCGTGGTTAAAAGGTTACAAGCCTCT
This sequence comes from Capsicum baccatum var. pendulum, assembly GCA_030864225.1. Lineage (NCBI taxonomy): Eukaryota > Viridiplantae > Streptophyta > Magnoliopsida > Solanales > Solanaceae > Capsicum > Capsicum baccatum. The sequence goes on from CM061557.1 coordinate 194,721,751, forward strand.
TTTCCACAAATCAATCAACTTATCACTCATCCAGAGCCAAAGATCATCTAAATAAAAAACTATTTTTTCTACCGATTGAGTCGAACTACAAGCAGTCTAATTCTCTGAGTCTCAGGGATATGTAGGATGGGCTCTATATTGAAAACTTGACTATATTCCAACCTCCCCCAATCCGTTTATTCCCTAGCTCTCCGATTTTACAAAAATTCAAAAATCAAAATAGCTCATGAATTCTTTAAAAATTGTGCTTTAAATCAAGTTTTATGAACTACAAGTGGCCTGAATTCTCATATAACCTGAGATATATAGGAAACCCGATATCAGTATACGGTCATAACTCCACAAAACTCATGCGAAAACTAACCTTTTTCGAAAGCGAATTTGTGGTCTTACAAAAATTAGAAATGTCAAACTCTCTTTGCCTAGGGTTACTTGCATCCACCCTACACAAAGGGAGGGAGCAGTTGCTGACACCTAAATTTTGACCTTCACAACAAAGTTTAATTCCGAGTTTCTTCAATTTTAAATAAAATTATAACATTTATTTTATCCAGATAAAAACTTTTCAATGTATTTATCAAGGTAATTTTTCCATTTTAAGTAATAATTATGTATTTTAATATTCGTATATTAGTGTAATTTTATCACTTAAATATTTATTTTATGAAAAATTAGATTTTAATTAGGGTTATCTTGAAAAATGATTCAAATGGTCAAAATCTTGATTTAAATATAATTTAGTCTCAAAAATAATTTATTTGGAAAAATATTTATTTGATTTTATCAAATCAAGAAGCTTGAGATTAAACAAGGTATTAATTTATATCAAATTTTAATTTAATTTAGCCAATATATTGAATTTGGCCATAATTGAAATCAATTTGACCACAACGGCAATCCAATTGGCTAATTGATTTTTGATTTGACCGTAATTTAAATAGAATTAGCTAAATCCTGATCTAATTGGGGTTATTTTTTAAAGAACCCCCAAATCTAGTAATTCTTACTAACCCAAAAACCCAAAACCGTCCAGCCCAATGCACCTTCCCTAACCCTAACACTAACAACAACAGCCTAGCTCCTTTTCCTTTCTCTTCTATCACGACAATAACATCTCAATAACAAAAAAATGTGACAACAACATCGATAAACACCATTAGCAGACGACCAGTGCACAACAACAAAACAATGCATACAGCTGACCAATAATATACACAACAACACTCCAACAACGACAACATTCAAATGGCAACAGCTTCAGCCAATAGCGGCGACCCGTACCCGATGACCCGCACCAGCAATACCAACATCCCCAAAAATCATTTCAAATTCCAAAAATTCAGATTTTGAATTTCAAAAATTTGTACTAGATTGTACCATTTCACCTCAACATTATCCTTTTTTCATTTGAATTTCAAAATTTGTACTAGATTATACATTTTCAACAAATCTTATCCTTAATTTTAAAATTTCCAAAACACTCATAGTTTTTCTTTCATATTGGTGGATCTAAAATTTGAACCCCCACTCTCTTCTATAAAAATCTCCTTGTAGAGCTAAAAATCCAAGTCAGAAAGAGTGAAAAAAAAACTTTTGAGCAAAGAGTTAAAATTTTATTTAGTAATTTTTGTTAAGCGGTAGGCTAATTGGGGTTCTCAAAATATTTCTTTCCAGTAGTGATCAAGACTTCGAAGAAAGCTTGAAGTCTCGTTTGCTTCTTTGAAAAAGGTAAACACACTTTTTTTTTAGTTTTTTTATCATTTTCTTCTTCATCTCCTTCTTCATAGTTTTGTAGTTGTAATTTTGTTTGCTGTAGACGGCCTTGAACGCCATAGGATCTTGTGATATCAATGTTATGGCTATTTTTATATTCATGGTATAAAATAAGCTAACAATAGTTGAACGTGTTTGTTTGACTTTCTTTTTTAATTATTATGATAAGATGGATAAAGTTTCGATCTTCGCTTGATTTAAATACGTACTCATGACTTGTTTAAATTCTGTAATGTATATGTTCACTTTTAGCATGTAAAGTTGTTTCCTTTATGTCGAAAAGAATAGTTACTATTGTTTGTTTTTCCTTAATAAATTAGATGGATAAAGTTTCAATATTTTTTTGATTAAAATACGTACCCATGCCTTGTTTAAATTCATTATTGATTTATATATTTTCTTTTAGCATGTAAAGTTTTTTCCTTTATGTGAAAAAAGAATAACCTCTTGTGTTTGTTTTGCCTTTATAAATTGGATGGATAAAGTGTTAGTCTTTTCTTGATTAAAATACATACTCATGCCTTGTTTAAATTCGTTATTGGTGGATATGTTCGCTTTTAGCATGTAAGGTTGTTTCCTTTATGTCGAAAAAGAATAGTTACTATTGTTAAGGGTCTATGAAATTATTTCTCAATTTGAAGTAGTGAGATACCTGTATCTAGGAATTTGGTATTATTTTTGAAAGGTATATCATAGTGTGCTATGTTTGTGGCCTAGCAATTTGTAAAATCATCACTTAGGGTTGAAGTTGACCACTTTGACATACACGTGAGAGTTGACTCATTCACATGTAAAAAATCTAATTTAATTGCTATTTTTAAGATCAAAATCCATTGTTGATCATTAATTATTTTGATTAAAGAGTTATTTTTCTTCATGATTATATGGATGAAATGCTAAGTTCTTTTGCTATATGTTTGCGGTCACGATTTACTCATTTTTTAAGGTCAAAACTGTCTTTGATTTTCTCTTCTTTAAATTAAAAAGTTGTTAGGGTTACAGATTTTGTTGAAAAGGTGTAAAACTAAAATAGGAGTTGACATAATTGGACACTTTTTTCGTAGAATTAATCTTCTACCATTTTTCTTATCTTGTCTTTGAATGTAATTTCTCAAACATGTTTAATATGTGGAATTTGCTTTACTTTTCTTATTGGTTTACTTCTTAAAGTTTTTTAATTCATTTAGATGTCCCATTGTAATTCAGATGCTATAGTGAATTTTTTTCAAGTTATAGATTTGTTGATTGATCCCACTTTGTATTGAAAAAGTGTTATTTCATTAGTATGTCTTGTATTTCATATTTGAGGTGCTACAAAAGATTTTCTAATCTCTTGCTCATTCCCTTTTTCTTTCTTTAATGAAAACATGTCTTAGACTTTATCATATCACAGTATTTGGTGCCAAGTTAAATGAATTTTTTCTGTTTTGAATAGTTTAAGTAATTTTTAAATGTTTTCTTGATTTCCATAAATAAATTAAGTGGCAAATATATTTTTAAAAATCTAGTCTGAAATTTTTTTCAAAAGTGTTTGAATTCGTAAAAATATAAAAGTCATCTTTTCTCCGCAAAACACTCTTATCACTTAATTGAATTATAAAGATATGTTCTCTTGTGAAAAATTCTTTGAGTTATCTTTCAAGTTTCAATGATGATTCATATTCCATGGTACTTTATGCTTATAATTTGAATCATTTGGGTTTATTTTGATGAACTTTTCTTGTTAGAATGGAGAATGTGAAATAGGCATCATGCTTGTACATGATTAATAGGAAATTCTTGAGTACCTAAACTTGTGCACACCATGTGTCCAATGAAATATCCACATGCAGTTTCTTTGCTAATACTTGTGGTGGGATTTCTTTCATATGCCTTTACCTTATTTTCCAAGTTCTTAGTTTCTTGATCACTATATGTTTGCTAAAAGGTCAATGAGAGGGTGTTGACTTGAATGCTATAAATTATTTGTGATTTCATTCGTGGGATATCATTTGCCTATTCTTTGAGCATGAATATGTGTTCAATTGGCCCTTCATGATAGAAACCCAATAGTTTTTAATAGAAGATGTTTGTTGATCAATATGATACACCATGGCTTTGGTTGGTAAAGTTGTTTGACATAGAATCTACGAGTGAAGTCTAAGAAACCTAGTGGACAAGAATGCTTTCCTTGATGAATGATAGATTGGTTGACACCATTCTTAAGGGTATTGAGTCATTTTTGTTTTAGTAAGTGTCATAAGTGTCCCATGTGCTAAATTGGCATAATGTGAAGAATGTATTGAGATGTAGGGTTCCAAATAGTTGAATTTTGTTATATACTATTTCCACGAGTTTCATGTATCATGTTGCCTTGACTCACCTTTTTTTTATTTATTTTTTATTCTCTTTCACACTATATGAAAAATCCAAAAACAAATTTTACCTTTTCTTTTGTTTGTGTTTGCTTCTTTTTTTCCTTAGGAATATCTCCAAGGAAGAACTTGTCATGGGGTAAAAGAAGGGCACCGATCTGGATAAAAACAAAGCAAAAGATATAAACATAAAAGGGAAAGAACCATCCCCAAAAGAAGTTTAAAAATATCCCCAAGTACAAAGCAAAATTGAGCGTACAAAAGGGTTAGGCAAAGAGGTTGATAAAATTTAGTTTGGTGTAGGAGGTGTGTATGATATATATAACGATTGGGTGAACACCCGAGGGTTCAATCTTGAAAAGGTGTTTAATATGAAAGGTGTTGAGTACATTTTCCTAAGATCATTGCACAAATCAAGGAGAATGTTTGGGATATTTTCATGAATATGGACTCCACTTCCCATCCACCAAGATACTTTTTAGAACTAGTTCAAGAATTTTATGCCTTCTATGTTATCTGCCATAATGAAAATAAGTATAAGCCATTGGTAGCGGAACAACCATGCCTTCCTATTATGCTAGTTTAGGGTGTCGAGGTTCCTTGCACAGCCTTGGAAATAAATGAGATTTATTTTTCTTATGGCCTATATTTAGGGGTTGAATGCAAGAAGAAAGTGCTTAGTGGATGTGAGTACTCTCCTTGGCTAGCCTGGGTGATTGCAAAATGGCTCCCTCCATGGGCCAATGGTATTGACAAATCAAGAGTCGGGAACTTTCAATTCAAGCTAACACTAGTTTAGATTTGTTACTTCCTTCACAGAATGACCAAAATATAACCATAGAACAGGTTTTAATAGTGGTGTGACCGCCTTACCCTTCCCTTATCAGTACTAACTTCTTTCTCAACAATAAGAGGATTTTGAGAGGCCTTATTATTCATCACTAAATATTCTATTTCTTCTACCTCCATATCATCAATGCTCATGGGGTCGTTCCTCATGTTATCAACCACAAACATAGGTGAATCGACAATAGTATTACTATTCTAAGTAGTAATAGCTAGACAATGACTGCCATTCTTACAATTTTAAATAGTGTTGCTTGAAAGTGTGCCCGATTGGCACTGGTTCAATATGGCAAATATCTGCCCAAATTGTTGCTCAAGTTGCGTAATGGCAGTTGCATGTGACTCTACCTTTTGGCTCAACCCTGAAATGTCTACCTTAATTTTCTTAAGGCAACTCTCTTGGCTCTATGACCCCTTTACATGTTTTTCAAGAAAATCTTCCATCCTCGAGTTTATAGAATTAACATATCTATTCCTTGGTGAAACATAAAGACCATCCTTTTTTTTGTAGTCATCTTTTCTTCTCCAGTCACTATCACACTCTTTAGTTCTATCTCTATATCGGTTGTAGTTCTCTCTATAATAGTTTCAACCTTGATTTCCTTGCCTCGAGTTTCAATTGTCTTGATTAGATCCTTGGCTCTTAAGTAAAAACCTATCATTTCTTTATCAAGATATTTAACTTCTTTCTTAGAATTCAAATCTTCATGTCTAGAAGCCTTACCTCATGTACCCACTATATTGATGTTATCTACTCCAACTACCGTAAATTGATTAGTAAGAAAGCCAATCTCAGCCCTCAACTATGCCACCTCTTGATCCGTTATCTCATCTAGTTCTCTCTGCTCATTGGAGGCTCTAATTACATTAGTATTGACTGATCTATTCACTTTCTAAGTATGCCACCCTTGGTTAGTTTCAATGATTCAATTGAAGATATCAGAAATATGCTCCCACCATAGACTCATGAAAGCTTCACCAGAGATAGTGCCCGCTACAGCCTTAGTATTAGAATTCAAGTCTATGTAGAATATCTTAAGAAGGTTCCACCTTTAATCCTGTGATTTGGCACATTTTGTAGCTTCTTATTGAACCTCAATTATGTCTTGTATAGTGCCTCTGAATGCAATTACCAGAACTTATAAATTTCATCTTTTAATTACAACACTCCAGAGGGCCAACAAAATTAGTCTAAGAACTGAGTCCTTAACTCGTTCCAAGCAGTTATAGATCCATGGGGCAACTCACCTGACCACAAAGTAGCTTCCTTATTGAGAGTGTGAATAGTCTCAATATTATCGCCTTTTGACTTACCCCAGGCAAATTATATAAAGTGTGGATGCCCACGGAGTTCATAATATGCATTTTTGCATCCTCAGTAGGCAGGACAAGAGACACCCCCTTCAAAATAAATAGTTGAATCATCGCACTTATGATATCAAACATAGTCCCTTGAGGCAATTCTGGAGGAATGATTGCACCTATTTCAATTGGCTCAGCATACCCTAAATCTTCTCCTAGATCAACATAAATTGGCAGATATTACTGTATGGGATGTTTTACCTTACTTATTCTCAATCTGTCTCTTGCATTAATTATAGCTACACTCTCAATATCTTCTTGTCTAGCCCTTTCGTACCTTACTGTTCGTCAGGCAGTAGATTTCCTAGTGTTTTCCTTAGCCATTTAGCAAATACTTACTTGCTATACAATTTCCTGAACATCATGCTAAAGTGGCCGATTTAATGTTATTGTGTCATCATAAACCTCTTCGATAAGGGCTGCTTGATCATGAACTCCTTCTCTCCCCATCCTTCAATTCTATCTGAAAGTTCTCTCAAGTTTAGGATTAAATAGAATTAGAGGATTTCCTTGACTCTTAGTATTGGGCATACATTAGTGTATGGACTAGAAATAGTAGAAAAGTAAAATCAACAAACAAAACCAACAACCCATTAAACACAATAATTCAACTTAGTAACCATAGTCCCCGACAATGGTGCCAAAATTTGATGTCACCAAAATTACACCTCCCAGAACTGTAAGAGCATGCTGATCAAATATAGAATCAAACTAGGTGTGGGTTGCTACCATATGGAATAGAACAAGGTTCAAATAAGTATTTGTCTGAGTAATTGGTAAATAAATAAAAGAGTTGGGTTTTGAGAAATAAATTATTAAAAGTGACAAGCATTGATTTGTTGGATTTAAAATCAGTATGAAAAAGGAGCTAGGACTGTGTTCCCTAATAACAACATAATTCTATAGGTTGTCCATACTTTAGTGATATCTTATGGTATTAGACATGAAGAATCGATATGCTATGTATCATCCAACTGACTATGTTACGCCCCTTGTAGATGACTATCCACGAGTACAGAGGTTAATATTATCATGAGTGTTGCAATTTTGACCCATATCTGTGATTTAAATATAGTTTTTCCATTTACTATTTCAAGGCTAATTAAATGAAGATAACTCCAAGACTTTTTGTTAAATTACTATCCAATTCGGCTACCCTTGCTACAGTATAGGATAGAGATAGGATAAGACCCAATGTGCGCACTCGTTAAAAATCAATCAAATCTGAAGAAACAATAATACATGCTTAACTATACTTCAAGAATCACCTTATACTTTAAACTCTAGTTCGTTAATCCATCATGGTTCTCACAATCCTACTTGTGGCATTTATCCACTCATAATTGCAATAACAGAAGAAGAATTCAGATAAGAAAGCATAATCATGAACTTACAATAATAAGATGAAAAACTCTGAAATCTCAAGAACAAGAATATGTCTAAGAACCTTAAAATCATGCAAAAAATAATCATAAAACCTAACAAGAGTATTTATAGATGCAAAAAGATCCTATCCTAAATTGCGTAGGAGAAACAGGTCGGCAGTTTGCTATGACTCGTAGACTAGAGTCGTGGATCCATCCACAGGTCATAGATCTCTCTCATGGAAACCAGATTTTAGTTTTAATCTCTGTATCTTGTTCACGATTGTAAGTCACAGGTCGTAGGTTGGCTCTACAAGTTATATGTTGGATTCGTAAGAATCAAACTTTGTCACTACTTGCAACTTCTTACTTATGAATTGGTTCCACAGATCGTGAATTAAGTCCATGAATAATGGACAAACCTGTGGAACTCAGACTCATCCTTCATCCTCAGAACCCTTTTTAAGAATGCACTCCACAGATCGTGGATCCAGTTCATAGATCGTAGACCATACCCGTGGATGTCAAACTTCTTTCTTGGTAAATTTTTATTCCTTTTTATTTTCTTTGCCCTCGAACCCCGTGTGCTTGTACAACATCACAAAAACACATCATACCCACCAAAAATACATAAGTCCTGCATATTTTCCTCATTTTAAGCATAGAAAGTTCCATCAAACCATGACACATCAGGAAGGAGTCTTCAGTTTCTACCTCAAATTCCTGTAGTGAAAAAATAACTACTGCAACGATCATTGATACCGTAATGGTGGACCCCTATTTAAAGGCGTGAACCATTGCAATGGTACCTCTGCAGTGGTAATTGAATGATATTATGGTAATTAACTATTGAAGTGGTAATCCGTAGAGTTTTGACAGTTTTTAAAATTAAAAGAACGTTTTCATTTCTCACTTTTTTTTAAAAATGCGAAGGATCTTTGGAGAGGCAATTTTCATAGGAATTTTTGAAGTTTTTCATCTTCGTAGGCAAGTCATTACATTATAGACTTGAATTCACTCCTATAACCTTAGAAAATTATTAGAAATGAATTTATGTTAGAAAATTAGGGTTTAGCCTATTTATAAAAATTGATGAAAAGTGGTGAGAATGTGTATAAATTCAGTAAAGAATAATCCTAGTGCATTAGAAAATACAAATGTGAGCAAAATATTGGTTAATTCAAGTAGAATCCATGTGGTTTAGGAGATAGATGATCATAAGATAATGAAATAGGGTGAGTTTATGACTAAAATCAATGGTTTAGATACCTGGTAGTTAAAAAATGGTAATTTATTAAAATGAATATACATTCTTGTTATTATAGATCAAGAAAGATTTGAATAAGAACAAAAGGGTAAAGTTGTATCTTGAAGGTGACTTAAACAAGGAATTGAGGTACACTATGATTTTGTTGTAGCACTTAGACTTTCTTGGCTTTATGCTTGTTTGTAAACTAAACATCCATGATTACCTTCTACCATGAATTGTACTTTATGGGCTGCATTTTATCTCATATATATTGTGATGATGTTGGGCGATGAAGGATTGAGTATTATACTGGTACAGATATGATATATTATAATAAAGGATTGAGTACCACATCAGTGTGATATGATGTTGATGATGATGATGATAAGAAGACTAAGATATGATACACACATTTTGCATACATGCACTCATCCATATGCATTGGGTGTCTTTATGTGATTTTTCTTGTAGTAATGAGTTTTGCATGAAAATGTCTAGGTATAGAAATTTATGAAAGTAAACTTATGAATTGTATTTATATGATGTATTTAGTTATTGATGTCTTTGATTATGAGTTTTATTATGATCACTTTTATACTTGTCTGGCTTGTTTACTTGTGCATTGTTAAGTTAGCCGGCCTATGATGCTTAACAATAGTTGTTGATGTACTGATGCTATATATACTCTTTTTTTATTGAGTGCAAAGCATCTTTCAATGGCTGATACATGACCTCGACTCTAGTTAGCAATTCAAACTTGATTTTAAAGGTGAGCACCATGACTGGGCAACCTTCGAATCTTCCTATTAATGTTAATATCCTTTATTATGGGACTAAGAAAGTCCCTTAGACTTATGATTTGGGTATTATTAATTTTTTTTACTTTGTTTATTCTTAGATGTTCTTGTGCGGTGAGTTTAGGTCCCGGGTATGTAACAAATAGAGGTTTTCGCACTTTATGGGTTTGAATATTGATGTTGTTTGGTGGGTGGTTTAGTTTATTAAATACACTTCTTTTTTGCACTTGTTAAAAACTGAGAATTAATATAAAATAAACATAAGAGTACTACTTAAGTTAGTGAGGGTGAGATTAATATGATTTTCCCTCTATTGGTTAGGGTAGGTTTTAATCATGACCTGTTATATCATGACATGAAGTATGTAACATGGTTTCTAAGCTATTCAGCGTTATACTAAAAAGTGATGGAATGTTTAGTGAGTTAATAAAAAGAACTTGAATTTTAATTTAGAACAAAAGAGGTTTCAAAATTGAGCGAATTATCGTGACATTAAACTATGGCCCTGCTATGACTTTTAGAAGAGAGTGTCAATTGTAGACTTAAAAACATGACAAAAGTAACAAAAAATTAGTTTGAATTTATGCCCAGTAATTGGTGGTGAAATAAAGAATTTAAAAATAAAGTAGAGATTAAGAAGGGGGCATATATTAAGTTGATTGAGAGTAAAGATGAAGAGAAGAAACGGGTGAATAAGGAGGTTACAAAGTAGCAAGGAAGGAGGCTAAGTTAGCAGTTATGGCTGCTAAGATGGCATTTTTTGAGAGCCGGTATGTGGGGTTAGAGGAGAAAGGAGGGGAAAAAGTTGTATAGTCTTGCTAAGTCTAGGGAGAGGAAGGGTCGTGACCTCGATCAAGTGAAGTGCATTAAGGGGGAGGATGGTAGAGTTTTGGTGAAGGATGTTCACATTAAGAAGAGATGGCAGGAGTATTTTCATACACTTTTGAACGAGAAGAGGGACAGAGGCATTGATTTAGGAGAACTGGAGCACTCGAAGGAGAGCCGTGATTTTAGTTACTGTAGACGTTTTAAGGTTGGGGAGGTCAGAGAGCCTATTCATAGGATGTGGAGGGGTAGGGCAACGGGGCCTGACGAGATTTTGATGGATTTTTGGAAGTATACTGGAGGGGTAGGTTTAAGGTGGTTAACTAATTTATTTAACGACATTTTCAAGACTTCGAGAATGCCTGAGGCTTTGAGATGGAGTACAATGATTCCGTATATAAATACAAGGGTGACATTCAAAGTTGCAACAACTATAGGGGTATTAAGCTGTTGATTCACACTATGAAGATTTGGGAGGGGTGGTTGAGTAGAGATTGAGGAGGGCCATGTCCATTTTAGAGAATCAGTTTGGTTTTATTCCTGGTCACTCGACGACAGAGGCAATCCACCTGGTGAGGAGATTGGTGGAGCAGTATAGGAAAAAGAAAAGAGATTTGCACATGGTGTTCATCGACCTAGAGAAGGCGTATGGAAAAGTCCCTAGGGAGGTTCTTTAGAAATTCTTGAAGGTGAGGTGATACGATATAAACTTGGATCATATAAAAAATAATCCAAAAATAGTCCACAAATAAAGGAAAACTCGAGAGCAACACAAACACAATTTTCGGGTCCAATAATAACAAAAAATAAGGTGTAAATGACTAAAAACAACAAGGGATAAACAACATTATAATAAGAATAAGAACACTAGGATAACAACAATCCAATGTTACAAGATTAAAAGACACAACATGAACCAACGGGTTCACTAGTCAACACAAACAAAGACATGAAATGTAAAAATAGAAAGTGAGACATACACTATTACAAGATTAGGAACCCAAAGATATATTAAATCTAAGGACCCCTAGGACTTACAATAGAAACACCACACCCTTACGAAGACACAAGATCGGAATCCACCTCTCAAGCACCAACGTTTCCAAGCAATACATATTCACAAATGAATCCACACTTGCTCATGTCCTAGTTTCGGCCTAGGGAGGCCCTCTCTCTTAAGAGATGTGTTCTATCATTAACATTCAATAACTAATGAGCTAAAACCCTAACATGTTCTTTATATAGGCTAATACAAATAATAGATAAAATAACAAAAGTGCCCCTTAGTGTTAAATGGATAAAATGGCGCCCATGGAGTGCAATATAGGGGCAACTTTGGAGCCCTTTTCACACTTCAACTCGTATACTCCGTAGGTTATATTCAACATACTCAAAAATGTCCATCTTCATGATCGTGCCCATATCATGAGACGGGTTTCAGTGGTGTACATCAGAGCTATTAAGGACATGTACGATGGAAGGAAGACTCAGGTGAGGACGGCGGAAGAAGACTCAGGGCATTTTTCAATCGAGATAGGATTACATCAGGGATCGACTCTTAGCCCGTTCCTATTTGCGTTGGTGATAGACATGTTGATGTGGAGTATTCAAGGTGAGGTGCCTTGGTGTATGTTATTTTCGGATAATGTAGTATTGATTGATGAGACATGGGAGGGGGGTGTGAATGAAAAATTAGAGGTTTGAAGGCAAACCCTTGAATCTAAGGGGTTCAGGTTGAGTAGATTCTAGATAGAGTATATGGAATGCAACTCTAGTGACTTGAGTCAGGAGGACGAAGTGGTGGTGAGGTTGGATTCCCAGGATGTTTGTAAGAGGGATAATTTTAAGTATCTTAGGTCTATGATTCAGGAGAATGATGAGATTAATGAGGATGTATCTAAACGTATTGGAGCAGGTTAGATAAAGTGGAGGCTCGCCTCGAAATGTTGTATGATAAGAAGGTGCCCCTTAATCTTAAAGAAAAATTCTACAGAGTAGCAGTCCATTCGGCTATGCTGTATTGGGCGGAGTATTAGCCAGTCAAGAACTCCCACATTCAAAGATTAAAGGTGGCGGAAATGAGAAAATTGTGTTGGATATGTGGACTTACTAGAGGGGATAAAATTAGGAATGAGACTATTCGGGAGAAGGTGGGAGTGGCTTCGGTGGAGAACAAGATGCGAGAAGGAAGGCTGAGATAGTTTAGGTATGTGATGAGGAGGGGCACGGATGCCCTAGTTCATAGGTGTGAGAGGCTAGCTTTGGATGGATTCAGAAGGAGTAGAGATAGGCCAAAGAAATACTGAAGGGAGGTGATTAGACATGACATAGAGCAGCTACAACTTACTGAGGACATGACCCTAGACAGGATGGTGTAAAGATCATGGATAAGAGTAGAAGGCTAGTGTGAGTGTCTGGGTTGTAGCAAGGTGTTGGGAGAGCGCTTGTGTAGCCGGGTTAGTAATCCTAGGACTGTGTCCATAAGTAGGAGCCTCTAGTCAGGAGAGTTTGGGTGCGATGGGTGTCTTTGGTCTGTGAGTGTATGTTACAACTGGGTGGGTGTCCTATTTCTTATTTCTTATTTTGAATTGCTCGTATTTCTCTTATTTTGTATTCCTCTGATATCTATTTTTATTATTTCTTATTCCTTATTTCTGTTATGTCATCCATCCTGCTTCATGTTTCATTACGACCTTGTGCACTATTCTTTATCTTGAGCTGGGGGTCTATTGGAAAGCACCTCTCTACTTCTTCAGAGGTAGCGGTATAGACTGAGTATATTTTACCCTCTCCATACCTCACTTTGTGGGAATACACTGGGTTTATTGTTATTGTTGTTGTAAATTTGTAATAGAGATTATAATATCCTTGCTCAGAAGACTAATGAAAATTTATAGCGAAGAGAGATCCACACATGAAATTAAAAGATATGACTTGCTCCCAAGAGTAGCCTTAGTTAAGTTATAGGAAGCGATCTCACTTTAAAACTAAGGAGTTTTCTTGATGTTTCAATAGAGTTGATTCATGTATACGTCACAAAATATAAGAAAATCATTTGCAAAGAACAAGTGAGAAATTTGGACATCATTTCTAGTTCCTGAAGATGTTAAGAAATTCATCGAACAACCCCCTACTTTCTCTTACTAAATACTTCCATAAGCAAAATAAATAAAATAGGTGTGATCGAGGGAGAAAAAAAGAGAAAAAATACACCAATTATGGCTATATGTGCCAAATACTAAAGAGATGATGTAAATCGTTAGCAGTAACGAGTCTGTTAATGTACATTGCGTTGGACATCTTTGGCATACGGAAGGTGATACCAACTATAGAAGGATATCATGTTAACTGAGCTAGAATGTAGATCTTTCGCATTACTTATGTGGATACTGTTGGTGTATATTTTAGTATTGTAATTATATTATTAAATGTGCATTATCTTTTTTGTGTTAGTAGGCATCAATTGACAAGAATGTGGTCATTAATTTTTTTTAACTCATATTGTCATTAATCCTTGTAACTCTCATGGTCATTAATTTTACGTAACTTATGTAACCTATAGGCCATTCATCTATTCACTATACTATCTCATATTCTTTCTTTTGATTACATGAACGAATTCTTCATCCATAAATAGTGGTGTTTCTTCCTTTGTGTAAAATAGGATGAAAGATGATAAGTGGAGAAAAATATTATAGCATGTAGTAGTGATAAAGATAGTCGAGAGAAATAAAATATTCTATGTCTCCAACTATATTCACTAAACAAAAAAGAGTAATAATATATGTTGAAGGAAGGTGTTCTTTTGTGGAGCTTTGGACTCTTCAACTAATAGCAGAGTTGTTTGAGTTTTGAGTTGTATGACGTTGTTCGACCATTATATTCTAGAAGGAACAAGTCAACAAATATACCGTTGGATTAGTGTAGATTATGCAATAGTAAACTTGAATCTCCTTAATGAGAGTAAGATATCCGTGCTACAGTCATGATAAATTTATTCATCAATTATGTTATTTTATAATTTCCAACTATAATTTATTTAATCTATGGTATATTACACTAATAATTCTAAGGAGATTATGTTTTTTACAATTTGAAAAAGTTGTGGATAACAATATTGGAGATCTCAACTTCAATAAATCTCTTAAAGAGATGGAAGAAAAGAGTTGGACAAGTAAAGTAATTTTCTACTTTTTCAATAAAATGGAGGAAAAATATAAACTTTTTTATTTATTGCGGAGGAAAGATAAAAAGACTTTTTACCTAATATTTTTTATGAATAAAGAGAAACACTTCTCATGAACATAAACTGATATTCAAATTCTTAAAATAATGAGAGTTGACGAAATGAGAAAAATAGTCACCATGAAAAAATGTGATTTTTACATTTTTGAGAATGCTTTGAAATAAAATGAGTACCACAAGTGCATGTATTAGTCTTGTAATAAATCACATGTTATTATTTGCATATGAGCTGATGTCTTTGACTCTAACATAAGTGTTATGAAATAAAGAATAAAAAATATGGTGAGGAGCCATTTGACATAAATATCGAGTGAGATAAATTTTATTCTTGAAATAAAAAGTTATATATAAATTATGTGATAAAATTCACACTGATATGTCATGTTATGGTGAAAAAAATTGTGAAATACTATTTGTTTATTGTATGAGTCTTGCAACTTCTTTTTAAATATGTGAAAGTGTTGTAACAAATAAAAAGAATATATATATATATATATATATATATATATATATATATATATATGTATGTATGTATGTATGTATCTCTGTGTGTGTGTCTGTGTGTGAGAAAGAGAGAGAGATTAATTGCACTAACTAGTTGACTTGCTATTGTGTATGCAGGAAAAACACTTACCCGGAACAAGCAAATCTAGTATATTTACTTATTAAAAAAGCTGAGGCTTGTTTTATAAAATATATATATATATATATATATATATATATATATATATATATATATATATATATATTCTGCTATATTTAAAAGTAATTTATGATGCAAATAAGAAACAGTGATCCTAATTGTTGGAACAAAAATTTATTATGACTATCTTTACAATAGTAGTTGAAATAATTATTTCAGTTTCAGCTAGTGAAAAAGTGAATTGATCTATAGATTTATATATCAATCACTTTATTTTGAGAAATTAATTTTTAAAATTTTTGTGTTATTGTGATAACATCAATGTTATTGATAGAGTATGACATCATTATTACAATGATAATTCCAGGCCCCCTTAAAATAATATTCTGAGATCATATTTGAAAAATGGTGTCATTAACATACATTACGTCAAATTTTGTGATAATCTTATAGATGAACTAACCAGCACCAGCACCAGCACCTTGACAAGATAAAGGGTCTGAAGCACATCTAGGGAGAAGGAACTGAAGTTAAAAAATATCTGAGTCATATATGAAAAAATTCAATATGAGGACTAGAGAATCAGGTTCAATAAAAAAACGAATCATAAAATGACTAGTTATGAAATGTACTACTAGTTTATCCCCTCCCCCTCCATCGAATGATTTTATGTAGTGAACTGTGAAAGTTGAGTTTTAAAAATATTTAATAAAAATTTGTAGCTAGTATAAGTGGGGTGTTAAAATTACAGAAGTACTCTCAACATGTTTCACCTATGTGAGTGTGCTTCTTTTGAGAATTGAGATTATTCTAAAAAACACTCATGAAATCTGAAATAACACAGTACTGTAATGTGCTGGCTATCAAAGCTTATGTCAATACCTTGATTACTGTGTGTAAGCAGTAATACATTATTTTTTTTAAGCAATCATAATTCAAATCTGAGATCATTAATGACTCTGGAATAAAGATTATTATTTCATCTAGTGGTGGTTCAATGCATAGCACATCTTTATTAAGTATAATAATCTTCCTTCAACTAAACCTTTTAACTCTCTTATCATAATATCAAAATGAGCCAAAAATATTGGTGTATACTTTAATGGTAAAATTATATTGGCAATGTGCATTGACTTGTTGTGTTAGTGGCATAAGTTGGCAAGAACGTGGTCCTTAGTTTCTTATGACTCATATGTCCGTTAGTTCTCGTAAATCTAATGGTAGTTAGTTTCATATAACTTATGTAATCTCTAGGCCATTCATCTACTCACTTTACTATCTTATATTCTTTTTTTTTATTACATGGAAGATTATTTACCTATAAATAGTGGTGTTTCTTTTTTTTGTATAAAATAGGATGAAAGATGATGTGTGGAAAATTACTATAACGTACAGTAGTGAAACAGAGAGCTGAGATAAAGAAAATATTTTAAGTGTCCAACTATATTCACTATATGAAAGAGAGTAGCATATGTTGAAGGAAGGTGTTCCCTTGGGCTCTTTAACTAATCCGGAGTTATTTGAGTTATACAACGTTGTCGGGCTATTGTATTCTAAAGGGAACACGTCAGGAGAGATAATATTAAATCAGTGTAGATTATGCCACAATGGATTTGAATCCCTTTAAAGAGAGTTAGATATCCGCATCCCAACCTCGATGTATTTATTTATCAATTCTGTTCATTTTATAATTTTCAACTATAAGTTATTTAATTTTTGGTATATTACACCAACAGATATTACACAGAGCAAGACTTGAAATCACGTAGACTCAGCTAAAAATATGTAGAACACAATAAAAGAAAAAAGTTTATATAGGTGAGACATCAACTAATTAAGAATACGTTTTAGTCATGTATAATATATATATATATATATATATATATATATATATATATATTACTATTATATAAGAGACAATAAATTTTTTATCGTCCTCACAACCAAAGATTTTTGCATCTTTGACGAACCATCTTGTTACACATGGCTAACCATTGACTTTTGTCATTTTTCAATTTTACATTCACTTTTTTTCAATAAATTCATTTAACGTGGCATCAATAATTGGTGTAGTTAACATCATATTATTTTTCTCCATTTTATTTTATGCGATATATTTTGTTTAATCTGTTTTAAAAAAAATCACCTTACTATATAATTAATAATAATCTAATGTTAAAATTTTCTTTTTACAATTAATGAGATGATTTATACCCACATAAATGAAATTGAGAGAGCAGTAATTTTCGTGGGCTTTTTATTTTTCTTACTTTATTCAGTTTATTAATTTTCTTGGATTAGTTTATTTTAAGCTTTTAATTTATAATTTATTTTAAATATTTAATAATATTTGAGTAAATGTTAAAAAAGTGTTTCTAAACACTGTTAGTAAGTCAAAAGACTATAAATTAAAAATATTTTACTACTATATATAAGGGAGGATTTTTAATTTTGATAGTTTTCACTTGAATTTGTTTTAGTCTATTTTACCCCTAAATGAAGGTTTAGCGACATTATAAGTTCTCATTTATTT
This sequence comes from Capsicum baccatum var. pendulum, assembly GCA_030864225.1. Taxonomy (NCBI): domain Eukaryota; kingdom Viridiplantae; phylum Streptophyta; class Magnoliopsida; order Solanales; family Solanaceae; genus Capsicum; species Capsicum baccatum. Next base: position 194,739,742 of record CM061557.1, read on the forward strand.
TGATAAATTTAGAATGATTATATGAACTCTTTTAAAAGTTACACAAAGAGTGACGAGTCATGAAATAAGTGATAGTGTGGTTAACTTATTTATTCAATCAAATTAAAAATTTAACTAAAATTTTTTTGTCTTATTTTAAATGAAAGTAATAATAAGAGAGAACCCTTAGCGATTTTTAGTATATATTATAAGGGAGAATCTCCCTTTTTGGTAGTCCTCACAAATATTTTAGTACAATTAAATAGTCACATGTATTTATTGTTTTTTCATGCATATTATTATATTGGTCCTCATCTAAATTTCTTTTGTCCATTTTAACCTTAATTAAATTTTAATGATTTTACAAACTTTCACTCATTTTAGTAAATTTGAACAATTAATTATATGAACTTATTAAATGTCATATAAAAAGTGATGGGTCATAAAATAAGTGAAAGTGACACCATGAAAGACCTTTTTTATGTGGAAGGGAGACCTAATTTGTTTAATCTTCACAAGATTTTTTTTGTTTTATTTAATCCCTAATTGATGTTTTAATAATCTTGTAAAATTTCACCCATCGAAGGAACATCTACCAATGTATTTTTCGAATCGTACCTTTTAGTTATTTTGTTTAATTTAAATTCTATTTTAATTTATATATTAATTTTTTTGACGGGATCATATAATGATTCATAGGATCAAATATTTTTATATCACTTAAATACTATACTTCTATAAAAAAAAAAAAATAGTAGTCAATATATGTTTAATTGAGAAAAATATAATGAGGTTAATTCAATATAAGGCAAAAAAATAATTTAGTTTGTCAAAGACTTCAATTTAAGAACTTCCAATAAAATAAAAAGGAGAAGAGTTTTAGTGAATGCAGTTACTTGAAAAATTAAAATAAAGTCATAACTAATATAATGTAACAAAAACAAATAAAACTAAAGAGTAACAAAAAGTGGAAACAAATTACAAATATAAATGTTAATATATAGATTGGATCCGAGTTAGGCACGGGCTAAATGACACTATATATATATATATATATATATATATATGAGTTTAAATGGAGAAATACGATTAATTAGGATATAACTAACTCAATTTATTTGGAACGGAAACATAAATATTACTCCCGTCAACACTTACAATTTTATAGCCTCTTTATCTCGGCCCCATTAAAATTCGAAAATAAATGCAAGCAAATAGTTTGTAATCACTTGCAATTTTATACAACTGACTCATTCTCACTTCTCACTCTATATTACAATTTGAATTAGAACGCTACTTACTTTTATTCTTTGGAGTAGGTTATTGAAAAATTGGCTGAAGAATTGTGGAGAGATCTTAAGTCAATCATATACAAGAAGAATGACAGTGACTTGTGTACGTTTACTTGGTCCAGCTGTTTCAGCTTAGTATGAACAAGAAAGCATTTCATATGGCTTTCTATATTCAATTTGTTTCTACCAAAACTTTGAGATTCCAAAGAGAAAGAATACAGAAAAATTATCTTATCATTAATATAATTTATGCCATAGTAATAGATTAATACCTGGCATGATAATTTAATTGAAAGTGACAGTTGGGGCTATGATTAGGACAGCTACCCACTGTGTAAGGTGTGATGGAGAAATACCAACAAGACAGAGCACACATGCGTACTCCAACTACTTGTATAAAATACACAGATAATTAAGTTTTTTACTAGTACTGGCGGATAAAAGAAAAGGTTGTATAAAACACACCGGTAATTATTAGGGTTTTTATCTTGATTTTCTTATCAAATTTAAGTTTTATTTTTCTTAAAAAGAAAATAAAAGTAATACCACAATTACTTTTATATTTTCCAAAAGGAAAATATAAAACTCTTTCATATTTAACAAACTTCTTTGTTGGAGGAAAAGTTTTGGACATTTCTAAATAGAAAACCCCCTTCTCACACTATAACACAATATCATCTACAATGTAGTCCTTAAAAGAGTCTTGTTTCGGCGAAGATTTCTCCAATAGGTTTTATATTTTTTAATATTCATATTTTATATGTAGGTAGTTGGACCAAATCTTATTAATAATATGTTTTTAGTATGTTTTTCTTTGTAATCTGAGTTATTATCTTTATAATTTGCAACTATCAGTTTACACATTACATCCTCTCGATTTCGAACCCAACAAGTGGTATCAGAGCATATGGTTCAAAGATCCAACTGTTTGGTAAAACGAGGCTGAAGACAAGTTCAAGGCGGTTCAAATCAATTTGCAACCAATTTGATGATAATGAAGATATATGTTCAAGACACTCCTGGATAAAAGGTTTCAAACAAACTTTCAACAATTCTGCTGCTAATCTATCTTTAGAATCAAAATCAACCTTTTACCCATGTTTATGGGCTCCAACTTTCAGCCCTTGCTGATTTTTATGTTTGGGCTCCTTTCAACTCGTGCATATACTTTTAATGCATGAGCTTCACTCTTAACCTGTGTTCACTTTCAATGCACATGACTCCACTTTCAACCTTGGTTACTTATAATACAAGACTCAAATAATATCAACTCATGCTTTTATTTTTAACGCATTGGACTCTAATTTTTAACCCATATCAACTTTTAATCATGATAAGCAGCAGTGATATATAAAGATCATATGAAGAAGGAAGATCAAGATTATTTTGTCCAGAAAATCAAGTCAAAAAGGAGAGATTTGTTAGGGCTTTTGTCCTGATTTTCTTACTAAATTTAAGTTTTATTTTTCTTAGAAGAAAAATAAAAGTAATACCATAATTAGTTTTACTTTTTCTAAAAGAAAAATATAAAACTATTCCATATTTGACAAACCTCTTTGTTGGAGAAAATATTTTGAACATCTATGAATAGAAGTCCCCTTCTCATACCATAACACAATAACATCCACAATGTAGTACTTAAAAGAGTCTTGTTTAGGGGGAGATTTCTCCAATAAATTTTATATTATTTAATATTCATATTTTATATGTAGGTTGTTGGACCAAATCTTATTAATAATATATTTTTTAGTATGTTTTTCTTTGTCATTTGAGTTATTATCTTTATGGGTTGCAACTGACAGTTTATGCATGATGCCCTTTCGACTTCGAACCCAACAATAATTACGTTTTTTACTAGTAGGGGTAGTGCGGGTAATTTGAGTGGATAACTTGTACTTGGATAATTAGTAGATAACTAGTAAGTACTAGTTATCTACTAATTATCCAAGTATAAGTTATCCATGTAAATTACCCGCACTACCCCTACAATTGGTATCAGAGCTATGTTTTTTAAAAAAATTTACAAGTAGATATGTGTTAATTATGAGAAATGTTAGAGATGTTAATTTAATTGTTAATTATAAGCTATTATTAATTACGTTATCTTGTTGATATTTATTTGTTAAATATGAGAAGACCATTTAAAAATACACAAGCTTTTAGAGAATTAAAAGAATTTTAACTAGTTACTACCGAGAATATAAGAAGTTAAATAAAACAAAAGAAAATCCTCATAGATTAGCTTACTTAATTACCTTAATATCTAGTAATGAGGCAAAATTAATAATTCATTTAAAATCTAAAAGAATGAGATACATACCACCTAATTATAATAAAATCAGATTTTGGTATCCACCAAAATATTATAAATATTTTACAGATGAATAACATAACAAAATCACAAAAATATAAAGAAATAAAACAAATAATATTTGAAAAACGAAAAGAATTATAAATATGAAAAGAAAGACTACAATATAACATGATTGTTGGAGTATGCCAAAAATCAATAAAAGCACAAAAGGACGAAATATCATATTTAAAATCACAAATAGATAATCTAGAATACATATATCAACATGATCTATACACTATCAAGTAGATAAAATGAACAAAGAAAAATTTATAATAGATGAAAAAACATATGAAAACCATGAAGGATTAAAAATAAGAATAGTATTTTCTAATTTAGGAAGAAAATATAAGAAAATAGGTGAATATTTATATTTAATGTTAGAGAAAGAAGAATTAAAATTAGAAGATAAATTAACAGTTATGGTAAGAATAGCAAGAGAAATTGAAGAAATAGACAGAAAAAAAGAAATAGATAAAATAAAACAACAGACTACAGAAAAATACGAAAAATAGAAGAAACTAAAAATAATAAGATTGCTAAATTAGAAAAAGAACTACAAATATTAAAAGAGTTGTATGAAAAAAGACAGAAAAAAAAGAAAAGGGTAAAGAACAAAAATTATTAATTGAGATAAATCAATTTAAAGAAAAATTAAAAAATAAAGAATTAGAAAATAATGAAATAGAAATAAATACAATAGATACTGAAGAAACAAATAATTATGATTCGGAAGATAGTGAAACATATACAGAAATTTTAACAAATAAAGAAAAACTAGAAATAAATGAAAAAATAAGAAATAATTAATAAAGAAAACTTAGAAAATACAAACACGGAAATAAACACTCTTGATGAAAAGAATGATGAAAAAATAATACCAGTACACCAGAAATAAGAAAACCTACATATTATTATAAAAATAAGTTTAAAAAATATAACCAAAAGGATGAATATAACAAATGGACACCAAAACAAATAATTAATAAAAATTATAACTTCTTAGACTTAGACTGTGTAATAGATGTAGATAAAACGATACAATTATGGATAAGATATATAACAAAACAATTATTAGACAATGGTATAAATGCAATAGATACACCAGAATATATAGGAAAAACACTAATAGGAACAACAAAATTATGGTTTTTAAATTTAACTGAAAATAGTAAAAAGGTATTAAGAAATGATAAAGAAACAGAAGGAACAACAGTAACTAAACTAACACTTATAGACATATTGAAAAAATATGAAATGACTATAAGAGATGAATTTAGCAGTATGACAATAGAAGAAGAAGAAGAACAAAACAAAGAAAAAAATACAAATAAGAATTTAATGTTAAAACTAGCAATATGTAATATGCGATATATAGATGAATATACGTGTGCATTTAAAGAATACCACTATAAGGGAGCATATAATATAGAAGAAACTAAAGAAGTGAGAAGATTATATTTTAGTAAATTATCCGAACCATTTAGTTAAAAAATAATAAAGAGTTGGGATGAAGCAAACATAGTAGATACTTTAGGAGCAAGAATAAAATTTCTACAACAATGGTATAGGAATATATGTGAAAAATACAGAGGAGAAATAAAAATGGAAAAAACATTAATAAGAAATTTAGCATGTTGCAAGGATAAAATAACACCTCAATTTGGATGTGAAGAAAAATATTATAAGAAAAGAAAAAGACATACCAAATATAAGAAATACAAAAAATCAAAATATAAGTATAAGAAACCAAGAAAAAGATATTATGTAAAAAAATTATAACTATAAAAGACCATATAGGAGAAAGAAATCTATAAAAGAATGTACTTGTTATAATTGTGGCAAACTAGGACATTTAGCTAGAGATTGTAAAATGTCTTAAGACCCACAAAAGAAACAAATATCATAAATAAAGATAGAAAATACAGAATATATGCAAATAGATTATATAGATTACGAATTAGAAAGTGAAGATAATATATATGAAATTTCAGAAAATGAAATAGATAATGAAATAGATAGTGAATTAAATGAATCAAATGACCGATGAAGATATAAAAATAATAACAAAGGAAGAATATTTAAATGAAGAAGGAACTGATCATAAAATAATATTTGATAATAATATATTTGAAGAGATAAAAGGAAAAGAATTAGATTTAAGTGTAGAAAAAATATTTAAAATACCAACAATAAAAAAACATATTTAGTAGACGAAAAGAAGAATACTACGTAGTAAGCCAAAAAGAACATGTAATAGAAAATACAAAATTCAGAGATTAGTATTGAATATATTAAATTTTACGTTTACAATTGAAGTAATTAGTACTAACAAAAAATGTTATTGCAGATTACATATCAAGACAAAGCTACACAGACTGATATAATAGAAGATGATGCTTTAGAAAAGATACTTAAAATCCTAACTACACTTTCACTAAAAGTGGACAGTATGGGTAATGAAATAGAAAAGCTAAAGACTAATGAAGTTTAACTGAATTCTGAAGCTATGACTCAGATAACTCAGCAGTGTGCAAAGCTATGTCGATCGAAAGACAATAAAATTTCAGAGCTAAAAGGAGACGTTGGGACATTCCATAAAACCCATAACGTTTATCAATCTACAACTGCAGGTACAAGCAAAGGAGTTAGTGGACAAAGATATCAGAACATGAACATGAACAAGATATTTGAAAAGCCATTTATACCAAAAACACAAAAGAACCCCTTGTTTATACCCCACAAACTACCACATATCGAGAAAGTTTAAACCAAGATAGAAAAGCCTATAACCATATAACTCGAGCATACATAGAAAACATCCAAAAAATACAAACTTACTTAAACCTTACACCCAGAGCCACAAATATCCAAGAACCAAACACAAACTATAAACCCAAAACTTACAAGGTTACAACAAGTTAATCGCACTACCAAAAACCAACCCAAGCTCAGTTAAAACTTGTTTCAGTTATAGATTATTAAATACCGTATATACCCAAGAAGGAGATGAACTAACAACTATACCAGAATTATATAGGGCATTCGCCACCTATAAGAAAATAACCAAAGGAAATCTATTCTTTATAAAGTTTTATACTGCACCAGCAGAGATATTATATGATGAAATTAAACCAGTTATACAAGTTGTAAAAATAGGATTAACTAGAGATATGATTATACCAGAAGATATTGTTTAACAGCCAGAGATATCTAAAGTTAAGATACCTGATTTTTATGCAAATAAACGAATTATTGGAATATCTTTAATTGTTCAAGAATTAGCAAATAACTACCTAAATGGGAACCCAATATAGAGTTATTATTCAAGAGATCATCAAATGATTTATTTAAACTCAAGGGAGCTACGACAGTCAGATATGGAAGAAACTAGACAACGGATTTTGACACTACTCAATCCAGAAAAACAACCAACTGCAAGAGCAATTAATAAGGAATTTGTTTCAGAAGAATTATTAACAAGATATTGCAAAATGATAGGACACAAATATCCATACCACCTATGCTCAAAATGCAATGAAGAAAATAACGTGATTCCAGAAGTTCAGCTAGAATGAAAGAAGATAAGAACGAAGAAGGATAGCTGAAAGATACATGACAAAAGATATAAAGCAACACAGACCGATGGAAAATAAAGACAAAAAGACAAAAGCATTACAGTTAAGAAAGCGCCATATGACATAACAAGATAAGTTTTTAACATACGTAAATATAACTTTATGTAGCATTATAGCCTTTTTGACTTTTTTGTAGTACCATTATTGTATAGCCTAGTCTTTATTATTTTTGTCTTTTATAGGATAAGATTTCTTACTTTCATTCCTTTTAGGAAAAATGTAAAGTTAGGACATTATTAGTCTTTTATTTTCTTGACAGATGTAAAGTGAATAGTGTAAATAGTTTACGCGTTTTCATCTTTTAAGATTATAAATATGTAAGCCATGAGGCGATCTAAGGCAAGACTTTCATATGTTGAAAGCAAGCCTTCTTCTTGTACACAAAAAACTTTCGAATATTTAATAAAAATAGATATATTTCTTAGGAAAAGCCATGGATGAGCAAAACACAGTTTTATCAAATCTATCAGAACATATTTTCATTTACAATTATGAATAGCTAAATTCATAAATTCCTGACAATCATGATATAATAAAATAAGTTCATGTTAGTTACTTTATAGTAGAATTACTCAAAGAATAGCATGTTAAGAAGTTTATTAGCAAAGTGGAAAAGGAGAAAAATTTTCAAGAACTATGCCATCCTAAAGGTGAAACCGGTGAGGCAAAGAAGTCGTGATAGGGGAGTAACCAGAGTAGAGGCACTGTTTAGGGAAAAGTATCCAGATTACCATACTAGTAGTGACCGAAGAACATGTTATTTAAGAATAATCTAGTATATAGTGATCTAAGATGATCATATTTTGTTATGTATATGGTTGAAAGGAATATTTTGAAAATAACATCATATAAAATAAAATGACTACCTACTTCTCTGATGGGATGATAGATAAATTTAAGATACTTGTTTTGTATGTACTTAAGGATATAGAAATAGTAGATATAAGAAAAATTATATACGAAAAGGTATTTCATTTTAATGAAGAGTTATAAGTTCTATAGAAAACTTACACTTATATAATGATAGCTACTACTCATATTTAGATAGTTATTATTCAGACGGATATTATACAAATTAAAAATATTAGAATATATAAGAAGGGTTAGAGAAAAATAAAGTTGGTTATACGAAGAAATTAATTATAGAAACCAGCTTAGAAGAGGAAGAAGACAATTAAAAGAAAGATTAATTTGGATAGATAAAACCTTGGAACAACTAGAATTAAAAGATAGTTTAGATTATGATTTAGACATAGAATTATTCATAGAAGAAAAAGACAGGATAATTAATGAAATAAATAACCTAAAATTTAATACTCATATAGTACAATTAGAATAAATTATTACAAAGAAATTTGCAGTATTACAACTACTATAGGATAAAATGATAAACTACGAATACTTAGAATATCGGAGACAAGATATGGAGCAAATAAGATTAATAGAAACACTTATGAAAAAGAATCTACTTGACTACATAAAAATTAGAAATATGGAACATATATATACCTTAAAAATAATATAGAAGAATTAATAATGTTAAAACAAATAACTAAGGAATGCTATGACATAACATTTTAATTAACATGATAGATTAATTTGGGTAGATAAAACTTTGGAACAACTAGAATAATCACAAATAGATAATCTAGAATACATATATCAACATGATCTATACACTATCAAGTAGATAAAATGAACAAAGAAGAAGACATTAATATTATTCACAATATTTTGAAATATATTTTTATTTCATTTTGAAATACTTGTTTGATCATAAATATTATCAGGGGCAGATCTATTAAGAGCGGTGAGGGTGCCACGCCACCTGCAAACTTCGACGAAAACTCTCTCTATATATATAGGGATATAGTCAAATAATTAACATACCACCCACATGATTGAAGAGATGTTTGGTCGGAGTGGTAGAGCATCACATTTGCTGCCTCTAGGTTCGACCTCTACTGGCCACCTTATTTTTTTCTTTATTTTTAGGTTGAAGTGAAGCCAAAAATGACTACTCAATTGTCAACCCTTTATTTTTATATATGTATTAATAGAAATTTTTCTTTTATTTTCCAAATATTAATAGTTAAGTAATATTTATATTAAAAAGTGCATAATTTTATTCTCTCTCCTCAAATTAATTTTTTTTTATTTTGGGGGTGGGTATGGTATGGTATATATACCGAATACCATACCGAAATAATTTTTTTTTTTATACTGTAATGTGGATGTTATGGCATTTGGTATGATATTTGGTAGGACTTTTGAATTATTTTGGTATTTGATATTTATGCAATAAATACAAAATACCGTATCGAAGTTTTTTAATGATATATAAAACCCATATATATATTATATTTAAGATTATTAAATATATTTATACATCATCCATTAGCCAATTGAACATAAAAGTAACTTTTATTCAGAAATAAATTTTTTGAAAAGCTTATTAGTTAGGAGTACTATGTTTAAGTTTAGGTAATGTTGTTCAGAGTTTGCATCTTGGACTGCTAAATCGTGATTAAAATATTCTTTTTATGTAATTGATTAACAATGATAGTTGTTAGTTTTATATGATTGAGACGTTTTTAAAATTTAAAGTTATAATTTTTTTTATATGAATATATGTAAAGTTAAAATCAAATAAAGTATGGTTACCGAATTATCATAACGTAAAATACCGAAATCAAAATTTAATATACCAAACTAATTTGGTATGGTAATGAAATTGTTCTTCAAGATACTGAAAACCAAAGTTACTGTACCGAAGTATAAAATACTGTACCGTACCATGCCCACCCCTACTCTATTCCTCTCAAATCCCAATTCCTAAATCATCATTGCTCTCTGCTTTTTTGGTCTTTGTTGCTGCTACCGCCAGATTTGTTGACATCGCCGGCAAAGGTCACGGCCTTAGACTCACCGGCCACCTCTCTCCGCATCTATTGTTAAGTTTACTTGGCACCCGCAGAGTCCGAATCCTAGATCCGCCTCTGAATATTATAGAATACTTTTTCACAATATTTGAATTTTTGAAAAACACCTCAAGAGGTATTTTTACTATTTTTGAATTCACTTTTTGCTCTTTTTAATTAATTAATTTATTTTTCAAAAAGTAATTTTTTTTATTTTCATAAAATAACCCAATTTTCATAATATTCTAAAATTTTTAAAATTTATTTTCACTTTTCATATTTTTTTAACTTCAGAAATATTTTATTTCTAAATACTATGGCAAAAAATAACTTCGATTTTATTTTCATCTTCAAAAATCTAAAGTGAATATTTTTTTTTTGATTTTCATGACCAATCAGGTCTTTACTAAGTTACTTTCCAAACGAACAAGTGAAGGGAACTAGAGTGCAAAAGTTTAGTTATTAGCATTTGGTCATGTTATTTGGAGTTTAATTTACCTAAAATCTTAATTGAAATCATTGTTTATTTATTATATTTAAATGAAACTTTAACTTTACTTTCAAATCTTAAATTTTTTGTAAATATAGGATTTCAGTTCTAAGTTTTCTTTTTTTTTTAAAAAAAAAAAAATTAAAACCTGACCCATAATGTTTTTTTCTTTTGCAAAAAAGATTCATAATTTTAATTTTTTACAAAGAAAAAAAAGTCACGCTCAATATGAAGAGATCGTTTGTATCATGTCAGAAAATTATATTAAGAATAGTTAAGACTTGTTGATTTATCGTTACCTCATTTCTAATAAATATAATTGCAATCAGAGACGGATTATGGATTTGAGAACTCCATATGCATGCCACACTACTTTGAACAGTGACACATGCCGCATTTTGTGAAAATGGTGTCAATATTCGTTGAAAAAATCTACAATTAAAATATTTATCAGCAACTTTTACACAAGATAAAGCCTTGTCAACTTGGTAAAGTTAATAATTTAGAGTTTGAAGAGGTCTAAGATTCTATTCTACATTGCGACAACTTTTTAAACACAAATGAAACCTAAGCTTTAATCGCAGGCACCTTAGCTTCATTATTGCTCAGGGGGCCACGGTTAATGTTTATATTATTTCTTTATACACAGAGAGTTTCAATCGATATATCTCAGGTGCCACAGTTAATATTTATATTAATTCTTTAGACATACATATAGAGTTTTAATCGAGATGTCTGAATATGGTTACAAGCATTTATATATAAAAGACATATGGAGTGTGGATTTATTATGGCTGATAATAAAGATCATATAAGATATGTGAAAGTGTTAATAGTTGATAAACTATTTTTTACATTTTTATATTATATAGAAGAGATTGTTTCGACCACCTCTACTGCAATTACCAAAAAATTCCTCCACTCTCACTTAATTACATACAATGCCCTAATATATAATAATTTCATTTTTTCATCATAATAGTTTAAATATTTAATATATTCTATTAATTTATATTAATTAACTATAACTACATATTGGAAGTAAATTTTTTTTATTTATTTAATTGACTATCATGTTCAGAACTAATTTGTTACCACAAATCACAATAATTAATAACTTAAAATATTTAAAAGACATATAAAAATTTTATTGAGTGTCATTCTTTTAGAAATGCCACATAAATTGAGATAAAAGAAAAAATACTGCAAATCATAATAATTAACAACTTAAAATATTTATAAGGAATATAAAACTTTTAGTTGATTCTCAAAATTGTATCGAAGACACATAAATGGGGACACAAGGAGTAAATATATTATTTGATAATTACGTAAAAATTATTAAAAATCACAATAATTAACAAGTTAAAATACTTTTTTAGAAATAGATAAAAGTTCTATTCAACTCACAAAATTTTATCGGTGCACCATAAATCATGACAAAATAAAAAAATATCTTAATTAATTGCAAATAAATATTTAAAGTAAATCAATTTTATTATTTTAATTGACTTTTATATAGAAAATTAATCTTTTTATTTATTTATTTATTTATTTTAGTAAATTTAAATTTTAAAATTATTTTTTTATTATATAGAAATACTAATATTTAAAATTAACTTTAAATTTTTAAAGTACAAAATTAATAAATTTAATTTAATAAAATAAATTTTTAATGAATATTTTCTTAGAATCTGTGTTGGGTCAAAATGTATCAAGTTAAAAAGAAATAAAGAAAAATATATAGTAAAATTTTATTATTGTGAAAGATAAATATAATGCACTATCCAATAATATTTAATAATATCATATTTTGAGTATGTAAATATAGCATCCCGTATTTAATTAATCTACTATTTCGGTGAATTATCGGTGATTACTATAGGATATGATAAAATTATATTAATTTTTATAGTAATAACATAATCAATCGCTTTTAATTAATTATTATGAGTCATCTAGGTATTAAGAAAATAAATAATATTTAATGAAAAATAAAATAGACATAAAATGCGAAATTAACTCTTAATGTTTTAAATTAAATTTTCGTCTTTCAAACGATGATTTTACTATGTCACTCCTTATTATAAGTCATTTATGTATTAGAAAAATAAGAATAACAAATGATATGTCAGCATAAAATATTTGATTGACTATCAAAATTATATTAGTGCCACATAAATTGGGATGAGATAGAAAAAGATATAAAACTGCATGTACTATTTAAAAATAAAATAAAAAATACCGTAAATAACAATAATTAACATTTTTTTTTTAAATTGACTGATTTCTGCTGCTTCAATCGTGATTTTAATGTATCACCCGCAATTAATTATTATAAGTCACTTATGCATTGAAAAATTAATAATATTGATTCCGCGATTTTACTATATATACATATATATATATATATATATATATATATATATATATATATACTATGAATAAAAATTTGCATGATATTTTAAAATAAAAATAAAAATTACTACATATACTCCAAGGGCAAAAGAGTAAAAACACACAAGAGATAAATATAGAGAAATCAAGAAGCACCAAATGGATTATTAACATTTGTAACATTCAACACATTTCTAAATGTTTCCAAATTCTTCTTGAATCAACACATACACATAATAAAAATAATAAATAATAATAATTACATTTTACTATATCACCCCTAATTAATTATTATGGTCATTTAAGCATTGCGCCACATAAGTTAAAATAGAAAAAATATTATAAATCACAATGATAAAAAATTTAAATTATTTTGAAAAATATAATTGGCTATCGTCGACACAAAACTCTGGACAAGGAGAGTAGCATATATTATTAAAAAATTGCATAAAAAATATTATAAATTATAATAGTTAACAACTTAAAATATCTAAAAATAATTTACTATGTTATATATTTCAAAAAAATTACATGAAAAATACTAGAAATCACAATAATTAACAACATAAAAAATTTAAAAGATATAAAATATTTGGTCAACTCTTAAAATTATATTAGTGTCACTAAATTTGGAATAGAAGAAAAGTATTATAAATCATGATAATTAAAAATTTAAATTATTTTTAAAATATAATTGACTATTAATGCCACAAAAATTTGGACAAGAAAAGTAATGTATATTAATTTGAAAATTACATAAAAAATATCATAAATTATAATAGTTAACAACTTAAATTATCTAAATACATATTAAAATAACATATGTTGAACTCATGCTAGATTCCAGATGAATCCTAGAAAACATATGCAATCCTTTTATTAAAAATTTTTATTTAAATATATCAAGATTGGAAAGATAAATAAATATCTTAATGCAGGGTCCGTGCTGACACGGGCTATGCTCCTCTAGTATGAGAAAAAGTATAACTTTTGAGATCCAAATTACATGTTGAAATAAAATTTCAATTTTACATGAATCTATAATTTCAAATCATGGCCAAACGGGCTAAATTTCCAATTAACTATCTTTAATAATAACATTTATATTTTTAACATTTCTAAAATTATAATTTACATAATTTAAGCAAAATATGCATATACATGTGCGCATATATAAAATTTGTTATAAAAAATATTTAACTTTCTGAATAGTAATTATGTTAAGAGTGCAGCCTATGAAGAGTTGGTAGAGAGCAAAGTCCGAGATCTGGAGTGTAGGCACGTAAAATTTATTGGGTCAAATTCATATAAAATTTGGATTTGACCCATATTTTATTGGGTCTAAAATTATTTTGGGCTATAAAAATAATAAGCCTATTTTATTCCTCATCAAGGACTTCAAATTCCATCTCACCTTGAGGTCCAAACTTATGCCATGTGTCAAGTGACATGGCATCCCAGTCAAATTAAAGACCAATGAGGCAAGGCCACACACTCAAATGATGTGGCAATTCAAGTCAAGTTCAAGAGCCAATAAAACATCGCCAAGTATCCCAAATGACATATTTTTGATCAATCACAAGCAACTTGCCACATAACATTTGTGATAAGCTTGAAAACTGAATGGACCAATCAAAATGAGGCAGAAGAGGTTATTTACACTTGGACTGCCTACCCCTACAACTATAAATAAGAAGGTTACATAATTTTTTAAGGGATTCTGCAAGCATTGGAGGAAGCTTCTGCATTGACTACATAGCTCTTCAATGAAATGACTAACGGAGTTCTACCCGAAGATCAACTCGACAGGACGAAGTACTGTCAAATAGTTTCTGGAGATTCAAGCACATTTCTAGGAGGCTCAAATCATCCGAAAGTTCTAGAATTACGCTACAAAGGCCCTCGAATTACGAAAAAGCTTAGGAGAGAAGAATTAAGAGAATAACGGAATTGGACCCGCAAAATTCATTTATATAAAATTATTCTTTTTGTTTATTTTATTTTTGCTTGCAGTTAATTTTCAGCACCAAGAAAATTTATTGCAAATAAATTTTGGCACGCCCAATGGGACTAGTTCAGCTCTTCATCTCTTCCTTCTATAAATTAAAAAATCACAAATTCAACTACGGCAATGGACTTCAGAAAAATCAATGACGTTTTATGCAAAAAGTCTTCTACTGCTATATATACTGAGATCAAATTTGTTGGCGCCATCAATCGACACAATCTTAATGCTTGTTCTTTGGATGGTCCTCAATACTTCACCTTTTGGAGATGACGAAAATGAGAAAATCACAAATTTCGGCTATAACTACAACCCTTGAGGGGCAATTTTGCATCTATGTTATCAGATAAACTATCTGAAACTATCAACAACTTTGGAGAATCTGAGGACTTAGCGAATTCTCCAACTCCAACGAAAGTCAACACTTTTATGGTTGATGCGGTTGACATGGATGAGAAGTTTGCAATGATGGAGAAAACCATTGAAGCCTTGAAGAAGTCTGTTGATGAGAAAGATCATCAAATTGCGTGACTTATGAGCCAGTTGGATCTCTACAATCCTAGAGAGTTAAATTATAACCTAACACCGCAAGAAAAAGTTGGTGAATCTCTCATCAAGGAAAGTGACAATCAATGTGTTGATCAATCTGCTTCAGTGGCCATTCTAATAGTTCAACAACTACAAGATATGATTGCAAACACCATTAAGGTACAATATGGCGGTCCATCAAAAAGTTTCGTAGGATGCTCAAAATCATATTCTAAGCGAACCGAGGACTTACCGATGCCAATTGGATATCAACCGCCAAAGTTTCAATAATTTGATGGAAAAGAAAATCTAAGACAACACATCGCTTATTTTGTTGAAACTTGTAGCAGTGCCGGCACACATGGTGATCTTCTTGTCAAGCAGTTTGTTCGCTCTTTGAAAGGCAGCACCTTTGATTGGTACACAGACTTAGAGTCTGAATCAATTGATGGTTGGGAGCAACTAAAAGGCTAGTTTCTAAAGCGTTTCTACAGCACCCGTCGTACGGTCATCATGATGGAGTTGACAAACACAAGACAAAGTAAAGATGAGCCTGTAGTGGTTACATAAATCGTTGGCGAACATTAAGCTTTGATTGCAAGGATCAACTTTCTAAAACTTCTGCGGTTGAAGTTTGCATTCAAGGGATGCATTGGGGCTTTGTGTATATCCTCCAAGGAATTAAACCTCAAAATTTTGTAGAATTAGCTACGCGCACTCATGACATAGAGTTAAGCATTGCAAGTCATAGAATGACGTCACCTATTTTTGAGCCTAGAAAAGAAGTCATAAAATTCAATGACTCATTAGAGGACCAAATTGGGGAATCTATGGCGACAATTGTGAGTTTTAAGAAGGCCTCCACAATAAAAAAAACTGAAAGAGAAAGCTCCAAAGTAACAAGCAAGGGTATATCTTTATTTTGACTCTGATGATTCTGGGATTCTAGACGAGTTACTAGCCAAAGAAGTCATTGAACTCCCTAAGTCAAAGAAACCTGAAGAATCAAATAAAGTCGATGATCCTAAGTATTGCAAATTTCACCCTATTATTGGTCATCACACCACGAAATACTTCATCTTGAAGGAAAAGATCATGACATTAATGCAACAAGAAAAGATCAACATTGATGATGGCGATACAGTTGATGCAAATCATGTTAACGTCGAACTTGACCATAAAAAAGGTTCAATTTCAAAAGCTCTACAAGCCATGCGCTCTGTAGAATCACCAAAATTTGAAGAAACCATCATGCTACAATTTGAGAGATTTGACCCAATTGGGGTTCCAGCCTTGAAGAAAACAACAAGTAAATTCATGGCAAATGACTTCTCCAATAGCAAGAAGGGTAAAGTTTGGACATTGATCGCTCGTAAAAGAAAAATATATCAAAGTGCTTCTAAACTCTAACTTATAAAAGACGACATAAGATTAAATACATATCTGCTTCAACCAATGGGGACAATAAATACCAAATTGAAGTGCAACAATACTTCATTACAAAGGGTTGGGAGGAAAGTTACATTATAAGAATTCTTTCCCAAGTTGCTCCTTAAGGCACGAGCATAAACTACATGATGCTCCTTAGTGCACGAGCTTAAACTGCCAGTCAAAATACTCCTTAAGGCACAAGCATAAACTGCATGATGCTCCTCGATGCACAATCCTAAACTGAAAATCAAGATGCTCCTCAATGCATGAGCCTAAACTGCAAGTCAAAATTCTCCTCGATGCACGAGCCTAAACTGTAAGTCAAAAATGCTCCATGATGCACGAGCCTAAACTGTAAGTTAAGCTGCTCCTCGATGTACGAGCCTAAACTACAAGTCAATATGCTCTTCGATGCATGAGCCTATACTGCAAGTCAAAATGCTTCTCGATACACGAGCCTAAACTACAAGTCAAGTCGCTCCTCGACGCACGAGCCTAAACTACAAATCAAACTACTCCTTGATGCATGATCTTAAATTGCAAGTCAAATCACTCTTGGCCCGCATGAATCTAAACTGTGATCGACTCTACAAATAAAATAAATAAATGAGCAAAATAAAAAAAATATGAAGCTTGAATACATATTTGGAGTCCTTTGAAGATGTTATCTTTAAAGTAAAAGGATTCTTAATTATCTCCTAAGCAATGAAGTCTTCTCGATAAGTGAAAAACTTATGGTACTTTGAATATTGCTCTAGTCTGGCCTTCACCAAATTACAGAAGTGATGCATCCCAAAACTTGAAGTAGAAGAATAAATTCATGAAGTATACAAATCTGACGAGAAGTAGAATATCACAAGATTTAAGCTGCAACTTTGGAAAAGTACCTAAAAAAATATAGAAGTTTTCTATTGATGAATTTCTCGTGTAACGTAGATCTATGAGTTTACTTTACAATGCAAAAAACAACACCTGATTTCAATACTTTCACGTCGAGATATGAAATTTATTGTGACGCTGCACAAAGCTAAAATAACTAGCGAACCAAGATTAGAAGGCCATATTTGGAGATATATCTGGGATGATTAGGATGTAATCTGATTGTGTCTTCTGCATGACATGTATCTCTATAAATCTACTATCCAATGTAAAAAACAGCACCCGATTCTGATACTTCCACGTCGAGATATGGAATTTATCATGACGCTGCACAAAGATGAACTGATTGTGGTTTCTGCGTGATATGTATCACTACAAATCTACTATCCAATGCAAAAAACAGCACCTGATTCCGAGACTTCCATGTCTAGATATGGAATTTATCATGACGCTGTGCAAAGCTGAAATAACTAGCAAACCAAGATTAAAAGATTGTATTTGGAGAAATATCTGGGATGATTCGGATGCAATCTGATTGTAGTTTCTGCTTTAGATATATCTCTACAAATCTACTTTTCAATGCAAAAAATGACACTTGATTCTGATACTTTCATGTCGAGATATAGAATTTATCGTGATGCTGCACAAAGCCAAAATAACTAGAGAACCAAGATTAGAGGCCGCCTTTGGAGCGATAGCTGGGATGATTCAGATGCAATTTGATTCTGATTTCTATGTGAGATGTAGATCTACAAGTCTAGTTTCCAACGCAAAAAACGACTCCTAATTTTGATGTCCTATGTCAAGATATGAGAGTTTTTGTGAAACTGCTCAAAACAAATAAAAAGTGATGAAACAGAACTGAAGGTATGATTTTGAAATGAAACCTGGGCAAATTTGGAGACAAATTGAGCATGGTTTTTGTGTAAAATGTAGCCTCGTAAGTCTACTTTCCAACACTACAAGCCATTCGTGATTTAGATACCTCCACGATGCGTTATGAAGCTTCTTCCACTGACGTCGCAAAGTTCCTGCAGAAAACTCAATTGTGAAAAAAGAGCAAAAAAAGGAGAAGAATGGGAGTTGAATTTCTACTCAAGCTGAATTACAATGACTTAATGGGGGCGGTGATGTCCTTTTATAGACTTTGAAAGGCCCCAGTTTGATTTTAAAAAGGAATTTGCTGAACAAGTTGTCTCCAAGAAGAACTGGGACGTCTAAGTGTCCAAAATAAGTCAAATTCCTAATCCTTTTTGAAGTGGGATAACATCATTATTTAATCCTATTAAAATTTGATATAACACTAATATCTGAATCCAATAGAGTTTGGATATATTTGGTTTTAAAAAGAATTTTACACTCCTAAGGAGGGGATTCACGTTATTCTTCCCAAATTATGATGACTTTGAGGAGTCGAATTTCGACAAAGTGCTCAAGTCTTGCAAAAAAAAGAGGCTCTACAAATACTTCAAATCTCGTCTGTAACATGTCTGACAAATCAAACACCTTGATGAGCTTTGAAGTAGGGGACATCTGTAGACACGTAAAATTTATTGGGTCAAATTCATATAAAATTTGGATTTGACCCATATTTTATTGGGTCTAAAATTATTTTGGGCTATAAAAATAATAAGCCCATTTTATTCCCCATCAATGACTTCAAAGTCCATCTCACCATAAGGCCCAAACTTATGCCACGTGTCAAGTGACATGGTATCCCAGACAAATTAAAGACCAATGAGGCAAGGCCACACACTCAAATGATGTGGCAATCCAAGTCAAGTTCAAGAGCCAATAAAACATCACCAAGTATCCCAAATGACATATTTTTGGCCTATCACAAGCAACTTGTCACATAACATTTGTGATAAGCTTGAAAACTGAATGGACCAATCAGAATGAGGCAGAAGAGGTTATTTATACTTGGACTGCCTACCCCCAACAACTATAAATAGAAGGGTTATATAATTTTTTGAGGGATTCTGCAAGCATTGGAGGAAGCTTCTGCATTGACTACACGACTCTTCAACGAATTGACTAACGGAGTTCTTCCCAAAGATCAACTCGACAAGACGAAGTGCTGTCAAAAAATTTTTGGAGATCCAAACACATTTCTAGGAGGCTCCAATCATTCGAAAGTTTGAGAATTATGCTACAAAGGCCCTCGAATTACGGAAAAGCTTAGGAGAGAAGAATTGAGAGAATAATGGAATTGTAACCACAAAATTCATTTATATAAAATTATTCTTTTTGTTTATTTTATTTTTGCTTGCAGTTAATTTTCAGCACCAAGAAAATTTGTTACAAACATGGAGCAAGTTGCATCAAGGACGGGGAAGGTAATATACTAGTGGAAGGGGCACACATGAGATGATGAATACAAGCATACTTTCATAAGCTCTTGAATGACGAGGGAAACATGCTAAGCGATTTACAACACTTTGCGAGTTACCAAGATTTTGAATATTGTAAAAGTATGAAGTTTGAAGAAGTTAGGAAGATTACTCCTAAGATGAAAATAGGAAGAGCGACCGAACCAGGCGAGCTTCTAGTGGAATTTCAAAAAAATTCATATAAAGCAGTTATGAAGTTCCTAATTGGGTCGTTTGAAGTCATTTTTTTTAGGACATTAAGTACACACAAAGAATGGAGGTGGATTACAACAATTTTGTTATACAAGAATAAGGATAATATACAGAATTGTAATAACTATAGAGATATCAAGTTGTTATATAACACTATGAAAGTTTGAAAGAGAGTGGTAGAGATTAGAGTGAGGAAGAGTATGTCTACTATCGAGAACCAGTTTAAATTCTTATTAGGGCATTCGACTAACACAAAAGTAATCCTTCTTGTGAGGATATTGATAGAACAATAAGGAAGAGGAAAATATACCTATATATGTTGTTCACTACTTCAAAAAAAACATGCGACAAAGTTTTGAGAGGGGGTGTTACAAAGATGTTTGGACAGTAAAGACGTACTTATAACTTACAATAGGTGATTAAAGACTTGTATATGGGCGTAAAAATCTGATTGAGGATAATGGGAGGAGACTCAAAACACTTCCAATCATAATATGATTGCATCAAGAATCAATTTTTAGCATAATTTTTTTCGTCTTGGTAATAGATGAACTGATACGATATGTCAAATAGGAGACTCATCTCTCTATATACTAGCTCGGTCTTATATATTGAATAATTTTTTGATTTTACAAGATAGCTAAATTAAAAATAACTTGTTTTGCGGATGGGCAATATCCACCTTCATAAAAATTGTGACAAGTGCTTGTAATGCATACTTTATAATTCCTTTGCACGTTGGGTTTTATAGTTCTTGAAACTATAAAAAACATGAGTTCGGAGCTAAAAGAATTATTTTTTAGGCTAAAATGCCAAATGAGACAATTCTTCTTGAAAAATACTGAAACGTACAAAACGCTCGTCATTGAGCGGCAAGCCTTTTTGTAAACGGCCGAATTCAACGGCCATTGAAAATTTTTTATAGTTAATTTGATTTCATGGCGCCGAAGTTCTCACAACATGCAATTTTTTCATTTTGCTTTGTCGCTTCTTTGTTCATGACATGCTCAACTTTTTTGTTTAATAGTTTTGGTCAGTTGTAGAAACTGGCAGATAATGGTACAACATGCCCCACTGTCAAACTATTTGTTCCTTTTTTTTTAAAAAATAAAAATAAAATGGACCTTTATGATTTGAAGACTTATTTTGTGATTTTTAACAATAAATAATTGAAGCTTACTGATTATGACTGACTCACAATCAAAACAACAAAAGTGACAAAAATAAATAAATTAGTGGATCATAACTCAAGTAAGGCATATACAAATGGACATTAGAGTGTTTAATTAGTCAGAATATAGAAAATTATAACAAGTTTAATATTTGGTCCTCATTTCATTAAAAAAGTAAAGAAAAAAAATGTAAGTTTGAAAGGGCAAGATTTTATCTTTTGAGGTGGAAAACAATTATGATTGCATATTTCCTTATGTCAAGATTCATAAATTGATATAGTTATGATATTTGTCACACCCTTTGGTAAAGGTAAATCAATTCTAATCCAAACTCAATTATCAAAGTAAAGCAGAAGATGAAGAAGTAAGAAGCATAAATTATCCCAAATATATACATAAGAAGAAACAATTATGACATCAGCACAACTTTCCTAGTTTGGTTGTCTCTAGTACAAGCCTCTAATAATGAAAACAATAATAATAGTTTGAAGTACCTCAAATATAAATAAGCATAAGATAAAGAAAGAAGAGATCTGGGAAAGCTGTGAGATCCAACAGTTGTTACCTCAATCTCCGAAGAACACTCATCAGGAATCACAATCAATACTCAAGACTATCCTCTCACTACCTGCACATAAGGTGAAGAAAAGCAAGGGTGAGTACAAAATACGTGAACTCAGTAAGCATCGTCGACAATCGACCCTAATCCAAAGTTATAGCGAGGACCATCATACAACCATCCAAATCAACCAAGTAACCCGCACTCAGGAAAAACTATCCTAGTCTAGCAGATAACAACACTTAACAAGATAACCAGTCTAGTTTAAGAAAGTTAGATATGTACATGTCTATGATCAACAATAGTAACATAACTCATATCAGGAAAGAATTTCACCAATACAGAATTATATCCGTTCACAATACCAACTAGTTATCAAGGATGATATAAAAAAACTGCATACCATGCAACCAAATAGATGAATATGATAACGATGATGCATCGAATGAGTATGGTGTAAGCCTATCTTACGTTATACACATTTCAAGCTTAAGCTTCCAGGAGTGGATTCATGGGGGTCCGTAACTCATATGCTAATTACAATATCAATATTTAATCCCGTAGATACATTCCTCAGATAAGTTATTTTACAATCTCATATAATAGATCTTGCTGGTACATTCACCGATCAGGGCTTAATAAGAAAATTTATTTTCTTTCACAAGGAAGCAACATTTATCAGTAGTACCGAATCCATGGGTTCAATATAAAATCAATAATGCACAACATCAACTCAACAATAATGTATATGAATCAAAACCTCTCAAATATTAATAAAACATGATACAAGTCCCCACACATATGTCACAATAACAATATGAACCCATTAAGACACTAATAAGGTCAATACAATTCCCCATACGAGAATCATAATGATAATAACCATACTAATTAATAGTGAGTAAAACACAATTCACTACACTGATATTACAATAATAACAATCTTTTAAATTAATATAAGGTTAACACAAATCCCCACACGAGTATCACAATAATGACAATCCAAATAATGTAAACATTGAGAATCACCCAATCCATAATATGTTTTACATAATAAGTTTTCTATCTTTTCCTCAATTATGACACAATTAGATCAAATTCTCAAAAGAAAAATATACTCATTAGTAAACGTGTCCAAAAGTTCACTTTCACTCACAATACTTAACAATTATTCTAGATTTCTCTTTTTATCTTTCTCAATTATAGCCACAACTTCTTTATACCCTAATTACTAAATCCTAATTTTTCTATCAATTGTCACCATTCACTAATTCAGACACTCAAGTAAATACTCAAAATCAATTTATGCAAGATCAGAAGATCATTTATCAACATAATTTTCCACAACCATATTAACAAGTAGAGGAAGCAATCAATGTGCTTAATTTATAACAATTAATCCTTTAAAAAAAACTGATACCTGCATAGATGCTTGTCATTTCATCTATACAAGACCCCCAAATCCCTAGTTATTCAAAATATATATAACTAACATATAACACATAACCATGTTAAAAGATAATTAAGATAAATCTCAACTTGCCTTAAAAGAAGACCCGTAAAGCCAAACCACGATCCAAAAAATTAGATGGAAGCTTTACCTTTTTGAATCATCTCTGGGAGATCCAATCTATATAAATATGATATGTACATGAGTTAAAAAAATCAACTATAACTATATCACCATATTCAAAATTTGGTTTTAAAAACCCGATCCAAAAATCAACCCGAAGGCCACACGGGTAAAACTTAAATTTTTGTAGATTACCTAATGTCTAAAGTCTCAAATCTAAAATTCCATTAAAAATAGAATTGAAATCGAGTAAAAATAATCAAAATGTCAATTTTCACTTTACTAGAAAACCCCCAAAATCTCAAGTTTAAAAATCATTATTTGAAGATGATTTCATAATTTAATCAATGGTTAATGATGAAAATAAATTTTAGAAACTCACTCAAGGTTTAGATCTAAAAAAACCACTTAAAATTGCTTCAATCCAAGCTATAAATCTCTAAAAATGATAAAAATAAGACTTGAGATAAAAAAATGAGATTCTTATACTATTATGTGAACAATGCCTCATGATTGCGACACTTTCCTTGCATTTGCGAAGGTGACCAGTTCGATTTAGTAACAATCTTGATAGACTAATCACGAACGTGAAGCACAATCTCAACCCGTACCTAACACATACCCCTTCACGATCCCCGTGCCCATATGCGATCGCGATTACTAACCCTCAGCCTTCTTCGCTAACACGAACCCTGTCACTTGAACGTGAAGAACAAAGTCTTGGTGCACTAGCAAGTATGCACCAACAACATCCAAGTTAAAATTTCTCCGAAAAGACCCTCGAGATTTATTTGGGACTCTTATAAAATAAATCAATTATGTTACTAGGATAGTTTTGATATTTTAATCTCAATCTACTAAAATCACAAATGGAAGTTGTTATTAACAAGTTCACCTGAAAACCACTTTAGGCAAAATAAAACTAATTTCTTGCTCAACTACTATAAAATAACAATGAATCCTCAGAACTCAAACCAACCACATTATTAATCTAAAATTGATATTCTAGAGATAATGAAACTAACATAATTTTCCTTTGATGTTTGGTCTACAGAATGTAGGCTAAATTCAACTATATCGATCTAAAGACCTTCCAAAATTAAAAACTCATATAAAACTCTCCCAATCACCTCGAGAACCATGTCACCTATTCCCACAACTAATAAATATTATAAAACAACAACAAAGACGGGTAAATAGTCAAAGTATAGAAAAATCTAAAAGTTATCATGAGAATTGTTACATTATCACCACTAAAATACATTTTCATCCTCAATGTAAAGCTAAGAAGGTACAAAAACTTTCAAGTAGCTGAAATTAGCATAGTAGACCTCATATTTATATTTCCAAGTAATGTAACACCTGCAGTACCGCTAGTTCATTCTAATAAATAGATCCCCTCATAATTTATTTCTGAAGGCCATATTTCTAGTATCTGAAACCAATTTTCTTTATATATCTGAGGTCCATATTTCTGAATTGTCCTTATACCTAGTAACCAAATTTGCAATCGAGGTTATGAACATACCCAATTTACCAAAACCCCTCATTAATACCACACACCAATAACTGAACCAAAAATTTAATTTTGTCATACCTAGAACCCAAGGAAACACAGAGTTATTCTTTATAACTCCGATCCATGGCTTTGTTTTCTCAACAAGAGCCTCTGCTACCTTAATCACACTTTAAATATCTCTGACTAAATCAAACTTATCCAAGGATGATACCATAAATTCTAGATTGGACATTATTGTCTCTATGATCTGAAGCTACTAAGTTCGAAAACGATGTCAATTCCTAAAAAATCGATGCCAATTTCATACAAATCCACATGTGTCATGTTTCAACCATCATTCAAACAATTATGATTCCATTCTAAACCCTTAGAAAAGATCATGAATCTCCACAATAGCTTTGTATACCACATACACGTACGCTCTATACGCTGCCAGTATCAATGATATCCATCACAATAATATATACAAATTCAAACCAAATGAACTTTTAGATGCTCTTAATAGTTATTTGGTCCGTAGAATTTAGTTTTAATCAGCAAAGTAGTGTTAATAAACCTGAAGTCCTCAATTACCCAGTATAATAGAATGCCTTTTTTGTATTAAATATGTAAGCAACCTATTGTTCTATAGAGAAATAACTTTTGAGTTTTTCATGAGTTCAAATTCATTCAAAAAAGTTTTTTAAAACTCGCTAATAGAGTCACCACTTAATTTATTAAGGAAAATCAAGAAAACTTTAGGAAATTACTTAAACGATCCAAATCCCAAAAATCATTTAAGTTTAAGAATTTTGAGTAAGTGATTCCTATTAATACTCTTGAAAGATTATTAAGGCACCAAGAGTATCTGCTAACTTGCGGTGTTTTGGACTATTTGAAAATGATTCTTTGACTAACTTTGAAAAAGAAGTTGATTTTTTTAAAAGAAACTGATTAAGAAAACATCTTTTGGAGGTTTATGCAAAATAAATTTTTATGACTTAGTAGAAAATTTAACTAAATCTAAGAAACATCAATAACAGTTAGCACATAAAAGGAAAGGGAAAAAACTTAGGCCATTAGACCCAAATCTATAAACCCGTCCTAAGATAATTTGGACTTTTGGCTTATAAACAACACATGTTCTAATCGAAATATTGGGCTTTTGGCCTGTAACCTATCCTAAACTATCTTTTTGGACCCTTTCGCCCAAAATTTGCTCATCTTTATTAATTTACAACTTTGGCTTCGAGGCTCCAAATGAATAAATAGATAACAAAATGAATAAAAATAAGTAAAACAATAATAACAAAAAAAAAAGAGACGTTCAAGTCACTCAGCTATTTCAATAATGGATTTTGACCCATCTTTCCTTCTTCCAACTCCTAATATCCTATGCTATGTATCGACTTTGGGAACTTCTAATCAAAGTTGATTTGAAAAGACGGGCCTCATTGGCCCATTGAAAATGCAAGGTAGGGGGATTCCATTCTGACTCCGAATGAGATTTTCATGCAACGCAAGAAAAATAAAGAACATTAATACATGGCTAACAAAGAAAGAAGGGAAGAAAAAGTAGAGAAAGTTAACACATAATAAAACAAAGAAAGGGAAAATAAAAATTGGTTAACACATGATAAACCAGAGAAAGAAAGAAATATAAAGAGAATTAATAAGGCAGAATAAAATACATGCCTAGCTTTTCTTAAAAGTATTTAACCTGCGAACATACATAGACAATGAAAATGTAGATGTGAAGATGAGACAAGTACTCTATGATTGAGATGGTACCCTTTACTACAAACAATTTATATTATCACCTACTAATCACAGTCTTTCCAAATAACTTTGCATTGAAATTGAGCTCATATAGGTAAACTGTCCACTAATGGCGATAAAAATTCTTAAAGCAGGAATAGAAGCATTTTCATGAAGAAATCAGAGGAGAAAAAAAAGAGCGGAAGCTATGCACAAACACAAATACTAACTGCTAACAAAGATTAAATGCAACAATAGTCATCAAGATACACCCTCAACTAGACAAGACTAAAACATACCGTCAAAATACTGTAAGAAAAATAAAATGAATATAGCAACCGAACATGGATGATTACTTATTTTGGAATCCTATGCAATATTTTGGATCTTTCCATTACTTTATTTTATATTACTACATTATTAATAGTGTTTCTGCCATCTTCTCCCTTATTTTTCTTAATAATATACAATTGAAAATTAATAGATAGAAGTCATGCATGTTTGTGGCTTTAAAGCCAACACATTAAACTTAACTCTATTAACTACTTGTATCTTGTGCAGAGCACAACAAAAGAAAAATTCTAAACTTATAAAAAAATTCAGCTTTCAATAGTCTAAAATAAACCTCCACAAAAGCACATGTTGAGATAAACAATGGAGAATTTTCTACATTATTTAGAAATGAAAACATAGTCTTGCTCATGTTCTTCTATACGTATGCTCAGTACTAACCACGATTATAAACCACCCTATGACAAAATCAACATCTATTATGAATAGAACACATCAAACATGTAAATATTTCCAAAGAGTATACAGGATGGTTTCAAAGAAAAGCTAAATCATCCTAGTACAATGAAGAAAACAAGTTCGAAAGTCCCTAATCATAGCTTGAACAACTTAATCAACAATAGATTAAAAGACTACCAAACTGTTAAGTTGGACAGTGACTCCAATATTTAAAGTAATCACATTTAGCTCGACATCACAATACACTAAAATATAATGGCTTTCAAAGCCTGCTACAACAAATAATTTCCAGCACTTCTATAACTACTAACAATATGATTACAAGGCTAAGACTAAGAAATTGACTAAATGAAGAAAGTATTGAAACTAAAAGAGACTAAGTATTACCTGTTTTGGAGTAGCAAAATGAAACTAGAGCCTCTAACTGAATATTTACCACCACCGGCAAGCCTCTGCGACTCCGAGAACTTAGAATAGTCGACAACTTCTCATAATTTTTTTTACTAGAAAAATTGAACTTTTTTGCTTAAAAGTTTTTCAACCCTCAAGACTTGGTACATTCATGCTCCATAATGATCCTTCGATAGGAGGAGAAGAGGGTCACACTTTGTGCTCCCACAGATATGGGACAAAGGAATAACCGAGAATAGTTTTGGAATTTTTAGCTTGAATAAAGGGATAAAACATGGAATGAATTAGAATCATATGAATTCATACAATCCATGCTAGCCGGTAAGGTGTAGAGATTCTACAATTTTCCTAAAAAATACATTGAGTTTGTTTATTGGTTGGACCCGGATTTGGGTCACATTGAAATTATTACCGGTTGTACGCAATTTATGTGTATTATTGCAGGTGAATTGCTGCTACTAAATCGATGTTGCAGCTGCTGTTGTATGCTAATTTTTGGCTATTGAACATTATTGCTGATTTGTCATTGCTGTATTATATGTCATTATTTTGTGGTTGCTGTTGTTTTGAGGATAATATCGTTGAAGTTGTTTAAGGAGAAACAGCAAGTGGGATGGGTCCGCTGAGGGGTAATTGGGCTAAAGTTGGGCTGGAGCATATTAGGGGGCTGCTGGATGAGTTATTGGGTGTTAGTATGGTGTTGAATTAGGACTATTAAGCAGGCTGATTGTTAATTAAATGGGTAGAGGATACAAATTTGGTCATTTTCGAAAATAGCCAAATTAGATTAGTAATTTTGTTGAGTTTATTAAAATTTTAACCAAATTAAATATCAGTTGACCAATTACGTCGCAATTGTGGTCAATTTGATTGTAATTATGGCCAACTTTAATAAATCAACTAAATTGAATCAAAGTTTGAAACTAATTATCGACCGATTCAATCTCGAGTTTCTTGGTTTAATAAAATCAAACAAATATTTTTCAAATAAATTATTTTTTGAGAACAAATTATATTTGAATCAAGATTTTAATCATTTGAATTAGTTTTCAAGATGAGCCTTGATTAAAATTTGATATTCCATAAAATATATATTTAAATAATAAAATTATATGATTTTGTATAAAATTATATGATTTCGTACACATGAATATAAAAATATGTAATTGTTACTTTAAAATGACAAAATAATTTAGATAAATACTTTGGAAAGACTTTATCTGGATAAAATAAATATTGTAACTTTATATAAAATCAAAGAAATTCAAGAAAAAATTTAGTCGAGGTGGGAAAAAATTAGGTGTCAACAAATGTCCCCTACCTTTTGGGTAGAGTGGATGCAAGTAACCCTAGGCAAAGAGAGTTTGATGTTCAAAATTTTGTCCGACCATAAATTAATTTCTTAAATAGGTTGGTTTTCGCACGAGTTTCATGGAGTTATGGCCGGATCCTGGTATCAGATTTTCTACATATCTCAGGTTGCATGAGAATTCAGGCCACTTGTAGTTTATAAGCTTGATTTTAAGCATGATTTTTAAATAATTCATAAGCTATATTGGTTTTTAAATTTTGGTGAAACCAAAAAACTGAGGAATAACTAGATTTAGAGAGAGGTTGGAATGCAGTCGAGTTTTTAACATAGAGCCTAACCTACATATCACCAAAACTTAGGGAATCAGACTGCTTATAGTTCAAATCGGTCGGTAGAAAAGATAGCCCTTTATTTTAGACAATCTTTGGATTAGGATGCGTGACAAGTTGATCGAGTCACAAAAAAAGGCTTGTAACCGTTTTTGAAAGAAAGAGAAGATTACCCTCGGTATGAGTTTTGAAATATCTCGAAGGTGAAGCTGAAACCAGAATATTCTAGAATACCCATATGACTTCTAATAGGGGTTTGGTTGGATGGTGGTGGCGATCATTCTTTAGCTCACATCCAAAGAGTTTGATGTCCCTCTCTAGACTATGTCCTGTTTTACTGCTAAGAAAGAGTTCCACGTTGTGCTGCATCTTTTTTGGAGTCATCTACACATGTGATTTTGATTTGAGATTTTCATCTTCTCAGATGCTCTCGACAATGTCTCAAACAAAAATCTTTAATGTTAAATATAATTAACGAAAGGAGTATACAGTCTTTTACCATATCTCTACGTGAGTTGTCTAAAAAAGCAAAGTCATCCTCTTATAAAACTGTTTGGAAGGAAATAACTTGTAATAACAGACACAAAAACCCTCTTGGCTACCTTGTTTGAGATTGATGAACTCTAACACTTTGGCTTCTCTCAGTTCTAAGGGAAAAAATCTGTCTAAGAAGGCAGTAGCAAACTTTTCCCACTCTATAGGCTCTGCATCTATACCCCTGTCTGCCTTCCACTACTTAAACCACACATGGGCTACATCTTATAGCTGATAGGTGGATTAGACCAAGAGATTAACTTGAGCTCATGCTCACTCGCACGACATGAATACTAAAAGAAGAGAAACTTTTCCTAAAAATATCTCATAGCCT
Organism: Capsicum baccatum var. pendulum; assembly: GCA_030864225.1. Taxonomy (NCBI): domain Eukaryota; kingdom Viridiplantae; phylum Streptophyta; class Magnoliopsida; order Solanales; family Solanaceae; genus Capsicum; species Capsicum baccatum. The sequence continues at coordinate 194,770,470 of CM061557.1, forward strand.
CTTGTCCATAAGTGTGGTGTGCTACACACCCATGCATAAGACTCTACTAGATGCAGATTTTAGAATCCCTAGGACTCTGTTGAACCTTAGGCTCTAATTCTAAGTTTGTAACAACCTGAGACTACCCCCTAGTTGTCACACAGTGCTTGCGACCCCGAAGGACCACAAGCTAACCCATGAATGATAACTGTTGTGAGCACTGAACAATAATACTAAAAAAATGTGGATATAATGGGCTGAAATTCCATAAGGTTCAAAACATCTAAAATACTGAGAAAATATAACATCTGTAAAACTAAATACTGTTTGAAAATCTAGTCTGAAAAGCCTCTAACTAAAATTGTCTGAAAGTGGAGTTAATGGGATTATCCCCCAGCTAACTCCATCTACTAAAATACTGCTAAGCTAATGTACTAAAATAAAAGCATATCCTCGATAGATGAGGACTCACTGCTAAATCTTCTACTACTGGATGAATCTAGCTAAGCGCGGTCAGGAACCTGAGCGTCCTAACTTATGATATGAAACATTATAGCGCAAGAAATGGGTATGCAGTTAGTACGTTGGAATGTACTAATATGCTAAATGAGGTAAGGCTGAATACATGGGTTTATATGCATGAACAATAACTAACTGAAAGATATGCAAGAGCTGGATTAGCATACAAGGAGGATCTGTAACTACTGAACATACTATGCCTACTGTGACTGAGTATACTGGAACTGAATCTAAGAACTGATAACTGAATATACTGATAACCTATGTTACTGTTAGTTGAGTAACTGTATATGATAGTCCTGATTCTATAGAACTGAACTGAGTTCTATTCTAAAGATTAAGACCAAAATTAAAAATGTGGAAGGTAATCATCTAACCGACATTCCCAAAATAAGAGAAGATAACTGAACTGGGGTCCAATCTATAACCCCAATTGGAAGGATGTCAGTGCCGTGCCCCGGGTAAAGACAAGCTGAAGAGTAACCCTGTATTGGTAGGTTCCCTAAACGAAAATGGTTCTACCCACTACTGGTAGGTAGAGCACCTCATAAACCCTCAACTGGCAGGTTTGATGTCTCACCTTACGCTGGCTACGTAGTTCTGGAATGCAAGGACTGCTTCTAAGGATCATACCCTCTGCTGGCAGGTGAGCCCCCATCCTTGGGTTCACTCAGTGCTAAATCCTATTCCCAACTGAAAGACACTGAACTGTTATACGAAACTGAACTAGACTGAACTCATTGAGATTACTGAGTTTTTCTAAATTTTTTAACTGACTGAATTCTACTGAGTTCTGTAATAGACTGAGAGTACTACTGATCGTGACATGATTGATAATATTTTATAACTGACACTGGCTCTAGGTAAACAACTAAATTATCGGGTATTAAATACCCCCAGGACTCGATAGCATGCAAAGTAAGGAAAATCATAATCTTGAACAACATAACATTGTTCACTTGGTCATAATTTATTCATAGAGACATTCCATCAAACACTTGTAATGCATTAAGTTGTAAATGAATAGAGAATACATGTTAGCATGCAATAATGGCATTATTTCATTCTCATAGACAATTTATCAAACATATGGGAAGTATGATTGGTTCATTAATTCATAAACACTTAGGGTTAACATGGCTACAACAATCAACTTGCAAATTTGAAGGGTTCATCATGAATATCATGTAATTCAACACATACTAGAATCAGTTCTTGGAAATTGTAATCTAAATCATGGATTAAAACTGAAACAACATCATGAACATGAATTTAATCTAATTCAAACATGGAAATCATAAATCATTAAATATTGTATATTGAAAAAAGAATTCTTGGGCTCCATGGAAGGTAAGGATCCGTAGATGAACATCTAAAAAACCTTAATTTGATGAGTTCTTGGAGAAATTCTTGGGATTGACCTTGATTCTTAAGAGCTAGGATTTGTTTTCTTGAGAGAGAACTACCTTGTGATTTTGGGGAAAAGTGAATAATGAAGGATTTTTTTAGACGTTTTTAGAGCTTAAATCCCACATCTGGGCAGAATAAAATCATGGGAGAAGACTGTTTTAACCCTGGGCACAACTTTAATTTTTTATAGATTTTTTTTGACTTGGATCCCTGGCGCGACGCACCACTATCACGCCAAGCCACTGGAATATGACGACTGGAAAATTGCATGGTGGCGCGATGCGGTGGTATCATGTTGCCACTTTGGTTGTGAACTAGAAGTGCACCACGATGTGGTGGAATCGCATTGGTACACTGGAAATTGATAATTATGAACTGGACCTATGGGGCGATGTGCCAATATAGCAGAGCAACACTGGAAATTGACATTTGCTACTTTGACACACTGCGCAATGCGCTACTTGCCTGAATGACGGTGTTCAATGACTGAAAGATAAAATCGCCATAACTTCTTACCCGATTATCGAATTTAGGCAAATTTTATATCATTGGAAACCTAATTGAATTTCCTATGTAATGGTAGGCTGAAATCTGAAAATTACTGAGTATTCTAAAAGTTTTATTTAGGATAACCCATGTACTAAGGGTTAATCTAGGCTAGGGAATTACGGGGTATTACACGGATCATACATGGGCTGAATTTAATTTAAATCACCATGAAAACATGAAATTCAATCTTTCTTGAACAAACAAAATACCATAATTATAGAAAGATTATTCTGTAATAAAAAAATAGTTTTTGGGCTCCATGGGTGAAAGAGACCCATGAATGATTGCCCCACATACCTTAAGCTTTTAACTCGAGAGGAAAAAACAATACTTTTTTCCTTCTTGAAGGTTCTTGAACTAAACTTGAATTATTGATCCCTTGCGGAAAAAGGAATTGAATTTGTTCTTGGGGGAAATGGGAGGGTTTCTTGAGAGGAAAATTGGGGAAGAATGGAAAAATTATACTCTAACTGATGCCCAAGTCATGTTATCGATAATGGGTTGAGGGGGGAAAACACCCAATTTCCTGTAAATTATTTTAATCAAAAAATTGGTTGCAACTACATCACCGCAATGAGTTCTTATTGCGGTAGCTTATTGGTTCTGATGAAAATGATCTTAATGATTTTGTGGGTCTTGAGCTGAAAAATTTGTATCATTGGAAAGACAATTCAACTATATATGATTTGGTGGGTCTTGGGTTAAAAAATTCCATATATGTGAAAAGTTATACACGTTCAAAGTTTACCCTTGTAGAATCGAATACCAAAATTTGGCCAAATTAAAGGCTATTAGATCAACTTTGTGCTAAGTGATTCCTTTTAGCATTTTTCACCTCATAAGCATTTCACCCACTAGGATAAAGATCATGACACTTGCATTAAATTATAAATCAAGAACTCGACACAACACCTTCCCCACAATTCGGTCAGCATGCGCTCGAGACTACTGCCGCGTCGAGGGCCTATCGTGGTGAACCACTATTTTCGTGACCCAAACATGCCACAAATCTTGTCCAAAAAATCAAAAACTCCTCTGAGACACCTTTCTTATATCCTTGAACATGAATTAACTCAAAAACTAACATCTCTGGGTTAGGAAGACCAAAATGAAAATTCTCAAAGTTTAGGGGTCTTGAAAATGGCTAAGTCCCCAACACTTAGTGAAAATTTCAGCCTTAAGCCCATTAAGCATGCAACTAAATGATGAATTAAGCTAATATTAGTACGGGGTATTACACTATCTCCTCCTTGGGAACATTCTTGATCGAATGAGATTAGTTAGACTAAGAGTACTATATTAAGGTAACTGAGATCATATATTGAACATGGATAACTTGGAACATGAGTGCATAACTGAGTCTGAGCATGCTACATGAACTGAACTGATTTTGTGAATAAATGCAATGTGTGAGAATGGTTATAAGGTTGAGATAGAAACGAGAAATTCAACTTATAAGTAACCATTACTTCAGAGTGGATCTAGTTTTATGAAAAAAAGTGGAGAGGATTAGGACATGAAAACTCAGGGTATTATAATATCTACTACTTGGGATTATTCGTCACCCAAATGATACTGACTTGGCTAAAATACTAACGAAAGACTAAGATATGAACTGAGTCATAACTGAATATCTGCAATCTGAAACTAATGCATGACGTATGAACTGAGCTGAATTTGTTATTTGCATGGATGTGAATATTTTACCTCATGAAGTTTCCATATTCAAGAAACTCCGGATAGTAAGACTATATGGAAAAATGGTAAATCTTAGGAACTTGTCTATCTGACTACTAAACTGAATTGCTGGTTATACGAACTGAATTATACTAAAATCTTACACTCAACTAGAGTATTTCTTCAACACTCTTTCTAAGAAGTTCTAATAACATTAGGGAACAAAGAATCTTGGGCATGATCTAAGAAGGATATCTGAGTAAGGAATCTTAATATGGCTATCACTCTATAACATGGAACATAGACCTATAAAACATAAGCAGCGATAGCATCACTAGTCCTTAGTCAATGCAAATGCTAACTTTTAAGCTTAGCCACATTTCTCAAGCACTCCCTTAACTATGCTTTAACTCTCAAATACTAGGCTCATTTGATTCCACTTATAATTCTTACATGGGCATTGATAAATTCATTACTTAAGTGTAAACTGAACTAAATTTTCTCACCATAATCAAGCCTAACTAAAAATAACAAGGTACAACACATCACACCATAACACTAGTCAGAACCATGAATTCAATACCCCATGCGTTTTCACAACTTTCATCTCATGAATAAGTCTTAGTACCACTTCAATAACTATATTCAACCTCTTACTAGTACTTCACTAACATACAATGCATTCACCCACTAATAAACCAACATGACATTTACACCTATCTTCATAACCATATATGAACTTTTAAACAATGCTTGTAATGGCTTGAATTCATTAAAGAGATCAAAATTGAGGACACACATGACATAATTACAAATTTCACTAGTCATTAAGAGTGGACCAAGATTTATGGGAACTGAGCATACTATAAAGCATGAGTACATGGTCATGAGCTGCATGACTTGAGTTTGGAGTTCATAAATTCCTAAAACATGATTCGTACTATTAAGTGAACTGGAAATCCTCATACTAGGAACTGGAAGCATACATGATTCCATGGAAAATGCATGAATATGAGTTATAATCATAGAGTTAACATGTAAGGCATGCGTATATATCATTAGGACCGAATTACCAAAATTGGGACTGAGATAAGAATGGGTTGGGCATCTTCCTCCCCTGCTGATGTTCTACAACATATTGGCATCACAACTAAATTCTGAGAGCCTGACTTGGTTACTTGTTATATCATCTCCCTCTTAGTATTAAGCCATCATTCTAAGTCTATGGACCCCTTTAAAATCTCTAAACTGAACTAAAATCACTTTACTCTAGGGTCCGAGATATAACAAAACCCATAAATAATAAACTCAACCTGAAAGTTGAAAATCCCCTGCTAGGATTTCCTTCTAGGATACAACTCTTATCTTTCACTAGCTGCAATAGTAATCATATAATAACTCATACACTGACTAACTTAGAATCTTTGTAAGTATCACCACAGCCTAAGTTCACAACATCTAGAATTTTAATTCTTCTTTCTATTAGCTCTACCATCCACAATTCAAACTTAGATTCTAAAACTTATCATGGATATCCCCAAACCTTTAATGAACCATACTAGATTCCTTCATAGACTACTAATATCACATCTCTAAACATATATTTTTCCCTAAACCATGAGAATTATCCTTACACAAACATACCCGACATTATTAACCTATAACCCATAAGTTAGTTGATAAGAACATCCATATACCACATAGCCTCATTCACATTTAACAACTCAAGGGTAGTATCTAAGCACACACATTGCTAAAACTTAGAAATAATACAATCCCATATCACCTTGGGCACACCTCTAGATCATACATACTTTATCATACTTAATTTTGAATCAACAAATTAAATTCCTACTATACTATTTCAAGCCTACTAATTCACCTTTCATACAACTAGCCCTATGGATACATAATATACTAAATCCAGATGAACACTATCCCCACTTTACTGCAGCTAAACTTCTAGGCTCATGCTTCTAACTCTAGATTATATGTTGTCATAGGATTCTGAGAATGGATCTGAGGGAACATATCACTTTAGCTTAGTGCATGATTTTTATGAATATGAATGAAATCTTTTACACTTTGGAACTTAAAAGCACTGATGGGATACTTTTGACCCTGCGTGCAGTCCCATAACTATCTGTTGGGATTGTGAGAGAAAACTTTACCAGTAAGGATTTAATATGGCTATTTCTATTGCCACAAGAATAAGGCAGAGTTTGAATGAATAAAATAATGTAAGAATCTGTTCCATAGAGAACACTTCAACTGTACGATCTGAGACATGTAAGAAGGGAAACTTCTTATAAATTCCTTGTAGCCTCTCAAAGAAAAGTATAAACATCTCCATATTATTTCATAAGACTCTACTAGAAATTGTAAAAATGAATTTTACTTAGTCTGAATAATTGGGTTGAAATTGTAAGGTACTATGTATATGAGATAAGGACTAATTGAACAACAAGAGATAACTGAACATGAATGCATGAAAACTGTAACATTTGTGAATGGAAGACTAAGTGTATACATATTTCTGAAGTAATTTGTAAACTAGAGGACTGAAATATATTTACTGAATAATTGAGAATCTATATAGTTAGTCAAGGAAACCTAATATAAAAATACACTGAATACTATATTGCATCTGTGAGAGGAATCATATAACCGACATGCCCCAATCTGAGATAATTGGGGTCCAACCTGTAACCCCAATTGGAAGGGTGACAATCCCATTCCACGGGTTCTACTTCTGGCTGTGTGGATCTACTAAACTGGTGTCCTGAAGGACTAGTGAGACACCCTCAACTGACAGGTGCTCTAATGAGATATGTGTAACCCTCAACTAGCAGGTAGACACCTTGACATATCTCACCTGGTAGGTAAACATATCTAACCTATGTTGGCTATGTAGTTTTGTAACTTGGGAAATTGTTACTAAGGGTCACACCCTCTACTAGCAAGTGAGCCCCTATATTTGGGTTCGCTCGGTGCTAAATGCTACTCTTATCTGAATGACACTAGAACTAAAATTAGATCGAGTTTAATTAAACGTGATTTCATGACTGATAATTATCATTATGATCGTAATAACTGAATAAATAGGAATAATCATGGTTTAACTGAATCATACTTGAAAATCTGAAAATCATGTAAAACACGTAGGTATCGGGTGTTCATAACCCACCAACACTAAATGATTATAAAACATGACATTTAAACTTAAGACTGTAGTATTGAATCAGACCAAGACATTGTCAATTCACCAACTTGTAGAAATCATGGACTTGTACATGGGGATATTCTAAACATAAGAATTCAACAACATGAAATTTACTTGAATAAGACATGGGAACTAAAATTCATAGTGTGAGGTAATCGAATCTTGCATGGGATCTTACATGGGATGAGTTTAGATTAAATCTCCATAAAAACATAAAATTCAATCTTTCTTGAACATACAAAATACCATAATGATTGAAAGTTCATTGTTTAATCGAAAAAGGGGTTTTGGGCTCCATGGGTGAAAGGGACCTATGAATGATTACCTCACATACCTTAAGCTTTGAACTTGAGAGGAAAACACAATTCTTGATGCTTTCTTGAAGGTTCTTGAATTTGGGAAACTTGGATTATTGATTCGTTGGGGAAAAAGGAATTGAATTTGTTCTTGGGGAATGGGGAGGGTTTTCTTTAGAGGAAAATTGGAGAATAAGGAAAAAATTATGTCCTAACTGATGCCCAAGTCATTTTATGGGCGAATGGGTTGAGGGGGAAAAACACATGTTTCCCTAAATTACACAAAGCAAAAAAACTCGATGCAACTACGTCACCATGACACAGTATTATCGCTGCAGCTTATTAGTTCTAATGAAAATAATCATAAATTTCCACTCGGGTATCGGATAAAGGCAAAATTGGTATCGATAGAAAGCTAATTCAATTATATCAATTTGTAATTATGAGATGAAAAATTCCATATATGTAAACAGTTATACATGTTCAAAGTTGACCCTTGTAGAATTGAATACCAAAACTTTGCCAAATCAGAAGCTCTTAGCTCAACTTTGTTCTAAGTGATTCCTATGAAAATTTTTCACCTCATAATCACTTCACACACTAGAATAAATATCATTACATATGTATTCAATTATAAATTAAGAACTAGACGCAACACTTTCATCGCGATGAGCTCAGCATGCGATTGGGACTAATGTCGCATCGCGGGCCTAACACGGTGAATCACTAGTTTTGTGACCCAAACATGCCCCAAACCTTGTATGAAAAATCCAAAACTCCTCTAAGACACACTTCTTACATCCTTGAACATGAATTAACTCAAAAGCTAACGTCTCAGGGTCGGGAAGACAAAAATGAAAATCCTCAAAGTTTAGGTATCTTGAAAATGGCTAAGCCCCAACCCATCATAAAAATTTAAAGTCTTTTAGGCCCCTTAATCTTGCAACTATGAGATAAACATGCATGAATTAGAATATGAGTGCATAACTGAGTCTGAGCATGATACATAAACTGAACTGATTTAGTGAATACATGCAATGACATGAGAATGGTTATAAGGTTGAGATAGAAATGAGAGAGTCAACTTATGAGTAACCATTACCTTAGGGTGGATTTGGTTTCGAGAATAAAAGTTTAGAGATTTAGTACATGAAAACTCGAGGTATTATAATATCTCCCCCTTGGGATCATTCGTCCTCTGAATGATACTCACTTGGCTGAAATACTAAGAAAAGACTGAGATAATACACAGGATACTTATGAACTGAGTCATAATTGAATAACTCAAATATAAAACTAATGCATGACGTATGAACTGAGCTAAATTCATTATTTGCATAGATATGAATATTTTACCTTATGAAATGTCCATATTTATGAAGCTCCGGATAGTAAGACTATATGGAAAAAATGGAAAATCACAGGAACCCTTATATCTGACTGGTAAACTCAATTGCTGGTTATACGGAATGAATTATACTGAAATCTTACACTCAATTGGAGTATTTATTCAACACTCTTTCTAAGAAGTTCCAATAATATTATGGAGCAATGGATCTTGGGCATTATCTAATTAGGATATTAGAGTAAGGAATCTTAATATGGCTATCACTCTGCAATATACACTATAGGCCAATAAAGGGTAAGCTAAGATAGAATCACTAGGTCTTAGTCAATGCAACTCTTATCATTTAATCATAGCTACACTTGTCAAGCACTTTCTCAACTATGTTTTTTATCTCAAATACTAGGCCTATTTGATTCCACTTATAATTCTGACATAAACATTGATAAATCCGTTACTTATGTCTGAACTGAACTAACTTTTCTCACCATGATCAAGCCTAACTCGAAATCACAAGATACAATACCTCACACCATAACACTAGTCTAAACCTTGAATACTATACCCCATGCATTTTCACAACTTTCATCTTATCAATAATTCTTAGTACCCTTCAATAACTACATTCAACCTCTTACTAGGAATTCACTAACACGTAATGCATTAAACTACTTATACACCAACATAAAATTCAAGCCTTTATTTATAATCATATCTGAACTTCTAAATAAATGCCCATAAAAGCATGAATTCATTAAAGAGATCAAAACTAAGGATACATATGACATAATATGAATTTCACTAGTCATTAGAGTGCACCATGAGTTATGGGAACTGAGAATACTATAAAGTATCAGTACATTAGTCATGAATTGCATGACCTGAGTTTAGATTTCCCAAACTATTGGAACATAATTCGAACTGCTAAGTGAACTAGAACTCTTCAAACTAGGAACTGGAAGCATACATAATACCATGGAAAGTGCATGAATATGAGTTATGATCATGGAGATGACATGTAAGGCATGCGTATATATCATGAGGACTGAATTACAAAATTTTGCATTGAGATAAGAATGGGTCGGGCATCTTCCTCCCCTGTTGACGTTCTACAACATACTGACATCACTACTAAAATCTGAGAGCCTGACTTGGTTACTTGTTCTATCATCTCCCACTTAGTTTTGAGCTATCGTTCTAAGTACATGGACCGATTTAAAATATTTAAATTGAACTGCAATCACTTTACTCTAGAGTCTGAGATATAACAATACATATAAATAATAAAGTCAACCTAAAAGACTGCTCCTAAAAGTGTAAAACCCACTGCTATTATTTTCATCTGGGATACAACTCTTATCTTTCTATAGACTCAATAGTCATCATATAATAAATCAAGCACTAATTAACTTAGAATCTTTGTAAGTATCACTATACCTAGAGTTCACACCATCTAGAATTTCAATTCTTCTTTCTGATATCTCAACCATCCATAATTCAAACTTATATTCTAACACTTATCATGGATATCCCTAATCCTCATACTGACTTTATTCATAGACAACTAATATCACATCTCTAAACTTATATTTTTCCCTAAACCATGAGAATTATCATTACACCAACATACCCAACATCATCAACCTATAACCCTTAAGTTAACTGATAAGAACATCATATACTACATAGCCTCATTCACACTTAACAACTAACAGTACTATCTAAGCATACACACACTGTTAAAACTTAGAAATAATATAATCCAACATCCCCTTAGGCACACCTCTAGATCATAAACATATTATTATACTTAAGTTTTAATCAACAACTTAAATTCTTGCATACACTGTTTCAAGCCTACTGATTCACTTGACATACAACTAGCCCCATGGATATATAATCTACTAAATCTAGATAAACACTATCCCCACTTTGCTGTTACTAAACTTCTGGGTTCATGCTTCTAACTCTAGATCATATGCTTTCATAGAATTCTGAGGGCACCTATGACTTTAGCTTAGTACATAATTTTCATGTACATGAATAATGTCTTTCAAACTTTGGAACTTAAAAGAACTAGTGGGATACTTTTGAGCCTATGTGTAGTCCTATAACTGTTTGTGGGGACTGTCTAAGAAAACTCTATCTATAAGGATTTAAGCTGGCTATTTCTATTGCCTCAAGAATAAGGTAGAGTTTTAAACGAATGGATTAACGTAAGAAACTACATAAGTTCCTTATAGAACACTTCTACTGCACTATCTAAGACATGACAGAAGGGAAAATTTTCTTAAATTCCCTGTAGCCTCTCGAATAAAAGTACAAACATCTCCGTTTTATTCTGCAAGACTCTACTAGACATAACTTAATAGACACCCTAGGACACTTGAACTCTGGGATCTAATACCAAGTTTTTTCATGACCCTATACTAACCCTAGTTATAATACAGTGCTTGGAACCACAAGTGATCCCATGATAACTCGCGAACTGGAAAGATAATTGAGTAACTAATTTAGAATATATTACAAAATTTAATTTGCTGACTGACTTTGACTGACATTTATGAAGCCTATACTATACTAATTATAGATAGATGGGACATGCCTCTAACTACCACTAATCAATACATATAGAAAATAAAAAATAAAGTACGTAATCCAAAATTATCTGGTGTTCTCGAAATAGGAGAACTCATTATCTGCTGGCTAAAAGATACAAACTATCTGTCCTTGGTGTGAGAGCTACATATGGTACTTACATTATGAAGGATGTAGCCAAAAACTCATACGCGAGGTCAGTACATTGAAATGTACTAAGTATATGGAGATATGCACTAAATCATGGAAATATTTCAAATATGCAGTAAAATCGAGGATATAAGTTATTTGCTGAAATATATATTTGAAACATGACTATATGTGAAAACTATAAATTATAGAAAATTTATAGATTATAAGCTAAAACAATTCTGTAAGCTAGGGGCCGGTAGAAACATAAATGTTGTAAGTAATTCTCTTATAAGGTTGAATATGTAGTAAAAATTGTACTGAGGATGACTTATGAATACTGGGTCTGAAACTATGTGGTGGAAACTAACTTAACTCAAGGATCTGAATATACAAATATGCTGAGCATGAATGAATAAACATACAAAACCAACATAACATGTACTAAGTAGATCTGATTAACTGAATGACTAATGTTTGTAAGACCGAACAACAAAAATTTTAGTAAAGGATAATTAACATCGGTATGCGGAGTAACAAATATATGAATACTAATCATGTAAAACTGAATGTACTTAGTCTGAATAATTGGACCAAAACTGTAGGGTACCGTTCATATGATATAAGGATTAATTGAACAATATGAGATAATTGAAACTGAATGCATAAAAATTGTAAAAATTATGAATGTAAGTCCAAGCATATACATATTTCTAGAATAATCTGTAAACTGAATGACTATAATTTGATAACTAAATAGCTGAGAATTTGTACACTTGGTCAAGCAAACCTAAATTGAAAATACACTAAATCTTGTATTGAGATTGTGGAAGATATCATGTAACCTACATGCCCCTATCCGAGCTAATTGGGGTCCAACCTATAATCCTAATTAGAAGGGTGTTAGTACCATACCACGGATACTAACACTGGATGTGTGGATCCACTAAACTGGTGTCCCAAAGGTCTAGTGAGTGACCTTCAACTAATACGTGCTCTAATAAGATATGTGTTACCCTCAACTGGCAGGTAGACTCCTGTCAACCCTCAACTGGCAGGAAAATATCTCTAACCTATGCTGGCTATGTAGTTCTGTAACTCAAGGATTGCTAATAAGGGTCACACTCTCTACAGGAAGGTGAGCACCCATTTCTGGGTTCACTCAATCATAATGCTTAACTCACTCCCATAATCGAAAGGTGAGGTGGTATTTATTAAGTAATCCAACATTAATTAGAGTCAAACATAAAGGAGTGAATGCTATAGACTATGAACCAATGGGTATTCCAATTACTATAAGGTTACCCTAAATGCTAAAGATAAGGACATGTATAATTAAATGGATGGATTTTTTTGGAAACTTTTGCACTACAACCTTTAACAAGTAGTTTATAATCGGTATCTTCGATTTAATTTCAAGGTTTGAAGAGATCTTGGGATTATGCGTGCTTAGAGGTAAAACATGTGGGATAATGTTTGTTTATTATGGAATTTAGTTGTTAATTAATGGATTGGCTTGGTCTAAGCACATTGGGGGCAATCTTTCAACAAGACACCAATGATTTCACTCATTGGCTCTTTTGAGCACCTAACAAGTGTGGAATTTATATAACCACCCAAAATATCAACCAAGAATCCCTATTTCTAGGATGATGCTCTTGACATGATTCACACTCTCTAAACACTTATTTCTATGAATGAAAAGGGTAGTAAACTATACTCTTAGTTGTTCACCATTGCTCTATCCCTGATAACCCTCTTTTAAGGATGTTATTGGTTACCTAATACTCACCTAAATCCATCTATCGATGATGGCAAAGGGTTTCTAGAGCTTTGATCTTTCACTCATCAAATCCATTTGGAAATTTAGAGTTTTCACCCCTCAAATTCTAACACATAAGCTCAAACAATGCTGAAATCCATACTCAATAACTTAAATCCATGCAATCACAATAATACCTACACACAATTACATTCTAGTTTGACATAACCCCAAGACTAAATTACTTAGCTTCTCATGAAGAAAGTAAAAAGAAATATACCATATAGGTCATCCAAAGCATTAATTCTTCACGAAGAAATTGAGAAATTGATCCTCCAAAAATAATTACACACTTGCCTAATTAGGGTTTCAATCTTAGAGTTCAAAAACTATTTTCTCAAGTAAGTGGTGACCTAAAGAGAAAAGTTTTTTTTTCTTATTTAGGGCCTTGGATCCGTCTAGGGGAAATTACAAAAATGCCTAGGGTCACACTTCCGCATAACCGCGATCGCATTAGTTAGTACGCGATAGTGACCAATGTGACCATGATTTTTTTCCACGATCGCTCTTTGATGATCAAATTTTCTGCCAGCGACAACAATACCTGAGGTTCATCTACTGCAGGTCCTCTAATGTACTCTTTTGCTTCCTTTGGACCATTTTAACATAAGTATACAAGAGATGTAGATAATTGTACTCACACACATGGCATGCAAATGTTGTCAAGGGGGTTCAATTGTTCTACACGCTCGAGAAAAATATGGGGTACTCCCTAATTTTTTGTAGTAAAATTTCGGAGTCATAGAAAGAGGGAGAATATTGTCATAAAGTTTCTCACATCCATGCCTTTGAAATTTTATAAAATTTTTGAGACGGAGGGGGTTGTTTGATTATGTATCCGAACCACGCATGTTTTGCTAATCATGGATACAAAACAAGCTATAGTCTCACATTGCAATTATAGTGTGGGCAAAATTAAATTACCATATAGTTACTAAGACTTCACCAATGGGTGTAAATGCGAATCCAAATCATCGATGCCATAGGTACTCAGACTTCCCTTGTATCTATGGTTAGAAACCCATTCACAACTCATTCATTAAAGTGGAAATAAAATAATACCTCAAGGACAAAGTACTTAGTTCACGCACATGTATTCACCATCAGTTTCTGAATATTACAACTCGAATATAATTAAGAATTATCTAAAAGAGCAGAAAAGTGTACAGACATATTAGCAATACAAGCCCAATTCAAATGAACAGGGAAACAATGAATCAGGAAACAACCCCAAATAAATAGGTGGTAGTGTCCCTATTGCCCAAACAATCAAACATAGTAAAAAGATAATGTTTTTCCCTGAAACCCATCAAGGACTACTATTATTCCCCATTTCGACATCTTCATCATTCTTCCTTGAGATTGTGCAATTTCTATATATAAAAACTTGATAAAGAGCATGAGGAAATTTGGGGAAAGGTTAGTGCATCAATTTTTTGTGGGGTCCATGATCACAGGTGGCTAACCGCAATCCCAAAAAGGTGGGATACCACGATTACACTTAGGGGACCACGATCGCGGTAACTGAGGATAGTTTTGTTCCCTTATTTTTCCACTGCCTAGATTTTTGTGCTCATCCTTATCACTTTATAGTGTCACCAAATGCATAATTTATTCACATGGAAAGTACAAAAAAAGATAAAAAGGATACGATCTATCTACGTGAAAATTGTGGGTTTACTTCCACATAACGCCTTAGTTATAGTCGTGGCACGACATTGATTTTCATTAATTTTGTCATGGGGGGTCCGTAAGTACCCAATTATCAAACTCTCCTTCATCAATTAACCTTTTGATAAGTCTTTCCACCTTTTTATTCCCTTTGTCGTCTAAACCTTAGGGTAACTTCTCTTTTGACTTAGTGCCGGGCATTTTTCTTCCTAATCTTTATTTCAAGAACTCTACCTTAGATTTTTCACCTCCTGCCTAATTTACCAAATCTTGATTATCGCTTTTAGGGTTGGAAACTGTGTTACTAATGGAGATCCCCTTGGGTGTAGCATTTGGCCGTGTGAATATTTATCCCATTTGGGTCTCTAGCTTTTTGATAGAGGTTGAATGAGAGACCACAGTCTGAGAGAGTGAAAGAAAGTCCTATTTTAATTCACAAACTATTTTTTGTGTTCCTTCAACTCGATTTAAAATTCTTGTAAGTATATCCTTCGTTCCACGTCTATCAATGTCAATGGATCTTGAATCCTTGATAGAAGCATGATAGTGGTGGGGTGCAAAATAGAAATATTCATGCTCCTATTCCATCCAAACTCGACTACCAAACTGATTCATCCAATCTTAATTTCCACCTTCCCTATGATATCTTGGGTGGGAACCCTCCGAGGGCTTTGCTAAATACAAAATTTCTTCTTCATCCTTGCCATGGGCTTATGGTGGAGCACCCATGACATACTTAGTTAGGAGCTCAAGTTAAGTCAAGATCTTTGCCAATATTTTCTTTTGCTCATCGCCCCGCTTTTGGTTTTTCTTGCTAACCATGGGCTTGGGTGAAGAGCTATTGGAGATGTTGTAATTTCGGGTATACCATTCTCGATTTTGATTATTTACCACTCTCAACATTTTTGTAGTTGCATTAAAATGAAAGTTAAAGAAAGACCCTTTCACCAATATTATTTACCACTATTTGGTTTGAAGAATCAAGTTCACAATAGAATATTTGGAGAAGTGTCTTCCCCGGAATATCATTGTTCGGGCATTGGGATAACTTCTGATGAAATCCCTCCCACACTTCGTGAAGTGGTTCCCCGCTCCTTTGTCTAAAATTCATAATTTCATCTCTCGGTTGATAGAATTTTGATGAATAGGAGTATTGGTCTAGGAAAATCTTTGTGAGTTCACTCCATGAAGTGATTAAAGTCGTAGGGAGTGAGCGAAACACCAACGATGCTTCAACCATTAGTGAGAATGGGAATAGACGAAGCTGAAAGGCCTCTTGAGTGGTACGTGAAATTTTAAATGGTGTGCACACCTATAGAAAGTTCCTTAAGTGAACATATGGGTCTTCATGTGCTCGATCCCCGTATAGCACTTTTATTTGCAACACATAAAGCATGGTACTAGTCATATGGAACGTCCTACCCCCATGAAGAGGTGGGATTCGGTTTCCTTCGCATGAACCCTATCATTTAAGTTTCTCTCTCCCCAAGTATCATAAGATGGTTGCACATGATTAGTGCCTTCACTCATGGCTCTATTTATGCTAAAATTACCTTCAAAAGATTCAAAAACAATAAGGAAAATAAAGTGTGACACTCCGAATGCTCCCAAGTAAGAAAAACACCACATAAGAGAAATCTACACTTCACTCCCTAGAAACGGCGCCATTTTGATACCGATCAACTTATTCCCATAATCAAAGGGTTAGGAGGTTGTTTTCAAGTAACCCAATTTGAATTGGGGTCGAATCTTAAGGAGTGAATGCTATTGACTTTGAACCTATGGGTATTCCAATTACTCTAAGGTAACTCGGAATGCTAGAGAGAAAGACATGTATAATTAAATGGGGGGATTTGTTTGGAAACTTTTTCACTACAACCTTTAACAAGCAGTTTATAATGGTATCTTTAATTAAATTAGAAGGTTTGGAGAGATCATAGGATTATGCGTCCTTAGAGGTAAAGTATACGGGATAATGCTAGTTTATTATGGAATTTAGTTGTTAATTAATTGATAGGCTAGGTATAATATCATTGGGGTCAATCATTCAATAAAACCACAATGATTTCACTCATTGTCTCTTATGAGTGCCTAACAAGTGTGGAGTTTATATAACTATCCAAAACCTCAACCAAGCATCCCTCTTTCTAGGATGATGCTCTTGACATGATTCTCACTCCCTAAACACTTATTTCTAAGATTGCAAAGGGTAGTAAACCCTAGGTTTAGTTGTTCACCATTGCTTTGTCCCCCGATAATCCCTCTTTCGAGTATGTTATGGGTTACCTAATATTTACCTAAATCCCTCTTTTGAGAATGAAAAAGGGTTTCTAGATCTTAGAGCTTTCACTCATCAAACCCATTTTGAGATATAGAGTTTTCACCCATAAAATTTCAACACATAAGCTCAAGCAATGGTGAAATCCATACTTAACAACTAAAATCCATGCAAACACAACAATCCCACACACAATTACACTCTTGTTCAACATAATCCCAAGAACAAATTACTTAACTACTCATGAAGAAAGTAAAGAGTGATAGACCATATGGGTCATTCAAAGCATTCATTCTTCACTAAGAAACTAAGAAATGAAGCCTCCAAAATTAATTATACACTTTCCCAGTTAGGGTTTCAATCTTAGAGTTCAAAAACTATTTTCTCAAGTAAGTGGTGACTTAAAGAGAAAGGTTTGTTTTCTTGGCCTTGGATCTATCTAGAGAAAATTACAAAACTGCCCAGGGCCAAACTCCTGCATAACCGTGATCGCGTGAGGTTGTCTGCGATCGTGACCAATGCGAGCGTGATTGTTATCCGCGATCGCTCTCTGATGATCAGCTTGTCTTCCAGTAACTATGGGCGGTGGTCCGCGACTGCGGTACCTGAGGTTCATCTGCTGTAGGTCCTCTAATGCACTCTTTTGCTTCCTTTGGATTATTTTAAGATCCAACCCTCACCTTTCTATCTTTTCAACTCTATATTTGCAAAGAGAGGATATTACTGTATTTATTACCTGAGAAAGTCTCAATATTTAATATAAACATGATAGTGTGCCTGCCTAATTAGTGCGAACGAGTGGTAGGATTCCCACTCATTAGCTAATTCCTAAACCCAATTATATGACACTAGAATCAAAATTGGAATGAGTTTAATTGAACATAATTTCATGTCTGATATTGCTCATTATGATCATAATAACTGATTAAATAGGAATAATCATGGTTTAACTGAATCGTACTTGGAAATCTAAAAATCATGTAAAACACATAAGTATCGGGTGTTCATAACTCACCAACATTCAATGACCATAAAACATAACATTTAAACTTAAGAATGTAGTATTAAATCATGGTTCAACCCAAGACATGGGCAATTCACCAAATATATAGAAAGAATGGACTTGTACATGGGGATATTCTAAACATGAGAATTCAAAAACATAAAATTTACTTCAATAAGATATGGGAACTAAAATTCATAGCCCGAGGTAATCAAATTTTGAATGGGATAATACATGGGATGAATTTGATTTAAATCACCATGAAAACATGAAATCAATCTTTCTAGAACATACAAAATACCATAATGATAGAAAGTTCATTCTTTTATTGAAAAAAGGGTTTTGGGGGCTCATGGGTGAAAGGAATTCTCGTTATTGAGAGGAAAACACAATTTTGGTTGCTTTCTTGAAGGTTATTAAACTTGGATGACTTGGATTCTTGATTTCTTAGGGAAAAAGGAATTGAATTTCTTCTTAGGGAAATGGGAGGGTTTTCTTGAGAGGAAAATTGGTGAATAAGGGAAAAATTATGCCCTAATTGATGTCCAAGTCGTGTTATGGACGAATGGGTTGAGGGGGGAAAATACCCAAATTCCCCTCAATTATATAAATAAAAAAATTGGATGCAAATACATCACCCCGATGCGGTCTTATCGCAGTAGCTTACTGGTTCTGACTAAAATGATCATAACTTTTTGCTCAGGCATCGAAAGGAAAAATTGGTATCGTTGGAAAGCTAATTAATTTATATTCAATTTAGTGGTTCTTGAGGTGAAAAATTCCACACATGTAAAAAGTTAAACACGTTAAAAAATTGAACTTTGTAGAATCGAATACCAAAATTTGGCCAAAGCAAAGGCCCTGAGCCCTACATGTTCTAAGTGATTCCTACGAATATTTTTTACCTCATAAGCACTTCACACACTAGGATAAATATCATGAAACATGTATTCAACTATAAATAAAGAACTAGACACAACATCTTCACCGCGATGCGGTTAGCATGCGATCGGGACTAATGCCATATCGCGGGCCCATCATGGTGGCGCATTGGTTCTGTGACCCAAACATGCCCTAAACCTTGTCAAAAAAATCTGAAACTCCTTTGAGACACACTTCTTACATCCCTGAATATGAATGAACTTAAAAACTATTGTGTCAGGGTCGGAAAGATCAAAATAAAAATTCTTGAAGTTTATGGGTCTTGAAAATGGCTAAGTCCCCAACACTTAATGAAAATTTCAAGCCTTAAGCCCCTTAAGCATGCAACTAAAATCTGAATCGAGCTATGATTAGTATGAGGTATTAATATATCTCCCTCTTGGGAACATTCGTCCTCGAATGAGATTGGTTAGACTGAGAGTACTGTATAAAGTAACTGAGATCATATACTGAATATTCATGACTTGGAACATGAGTTCATAACTGAGTCTGAGCATTATACATGAACTGACCTAATTTCGTCAATATATGTAATGATATGAGAATAGTTATAAGGTTGATATAGAAATGAGAGACTCAACTTATAAGTAACCATTACCTCAGGGTGGATCTGGTTTCATGAAGAAAAGTTGAGAGGTTTAAGACTTGAAAACTCGGGATATTATAATATATCCCCCTTAGGATCATTCATCCCTCAAATAATATTGACTTGGATGAAATATTAAGAAAAGACTGAGATGATACACGGGATACTTACGAACTGAGTCATAACTGAATATCTGGAATCTGAAACTAATGATTGATGCATGAATTGAGGTGAATTCATAATTTGCCTGGATGTGAATATTACACCTCATAAAATGGCCATATTCATGAAACTCCGAATAGTACGACTATATGGAAAAAATGGAAAATCATAGGAACTTATCTATCTGATTGCTAAATTGAATTGCTGGTTATACAGACTGAATGATACTGAAATCTTACACTCAACTGGAGTTTTTCTTCAACATTTTTTCTAAGAAATTCTAATAACATTAGTGAGCAAAAGATATTGGGCATGATCAGAGTAGGATAGATGAGTAAGGAATCTAATATGGCAATCACTATATAACATGGAACATAGGAATATAAAATATAAGCTAGGATATAATCACTAGGCCTTAGTCAATGCAACTACTAAATTTTATGTTTAGCCACACTTCTCAGGAACTCCCTCAACTATTATTTTTCTCTCAAATACTAGGCTTATTTGATTCCACTTATAATTCTTACATGGGCATTGATAACTCCATACTTAAGTTTGAATTGAACTAAATTTTCTCACCATGATCAAGCCTAACTCGAAATCACAAGGTACAACACATCACACTATTACGTTAGTCTGAACCATGAATTCAATACCCCATGTATTTTCACAACTTTTATCTCATGAATAATTCTTATTGCCACACCAACAACTACATTTAACCACTTACTAGGAATTCACTAACATGTAATGCATTCATCTACTTATACACTAACATGACATTAAGACCTATATTCATAACCATATACGAACTTCTAAGCTAACACCCATAAAAGAATGAATTCATTAAAGAGATCAAAACTGGGGACACACATGACATAATCTAAATTTCACTTGTCATTAAAAGTGCATCATGAGTTATGGGAGCTAAGCATACTGTAAAGCATTAGTACATAAGTCATAAGCTGCATTACCTGGGTTTGTAGTTCATAAATTCCTAGAATATAATTCGTACTATTGAGTGAACTGGAACTCCTCATATTAGGAACTCGAAGCGTACATAATTCCATAGAAAGTGCATAAATATGAGTTATTATCATGGAGCGACATGTAAGGCATGAGTATATATCGTGAGGACTGAAATATGCACTGAGATAAGAATCGGTCGCGCATCTTCCTCCCCTGCTGATGTTCTACAATATACTGGCATCACTACTAAAATTTGTGAGCTTGACTTGGTTACTTGTTCTATGATCTCCCCTTAGCTTTAAACTGCTATTCTAATCTGTTGGCCCCTTTAAAATCTCTAAAATGAACTAAAATCACTTTAATCTAGAGTCCGAATATAACAACACAAATAAATAATAAACTAAACCTGAAAGACTATACCTAAAAGTGTAAAACCCACTGCTAGTATTTCCTTCTGAGATACAGTTCTTATATTTATATAGCCTCAATAGTTATAATAAAATACCTTAAACACTGACTAACTTAGAATCTTCATAAGAATCACCACACCTGATTTCAAACCATATATAATTTTAATTCTTCTTTCTATTAGCTCAACCATCCATAATTCAAACTTAGATTCTAAAACTTATCATGGATATCCCCAAACCTTTGATAAACCATACTAACTTCCTTCATAGAATACTAATATCATATCTCTAAGCTTATATTTTTCACTAAACTATGGAAATTATAGTTGGACTAACATACCCAACATCATTAACCTATGACCCATAAGTTAGCTGATAAGAACATCATATACTACATAGCCTCATTCACACTTAACAACTCAAGGGTACTATCAAAACACACACACATATAGACTGTTAAAACTTATAAATAATACAATCCCATATCACCTTAGGCACACATCTATATCATACACACATCATCATACTTAATTTTGAATTAACAACTTAAATTATTGTAAACACTATTTCAAACCTACTGATTCACCTTTTATACAAATAGACCCATGGATACATAATCTACTAAATCTAGATAAACACTATCCTTACTTTACTATTACTAAACTTCTGGGTTCATGCTTCTAACTCTAGATCATATGCTTTGATAGGATTCTGAGATGGGATCTGAGGGCACATATGACTTTAGCCTAGTGCATGATTTCATGAACATGAATGAAATATTTCAAATTTTGAACATAAAAGCACTTATAGGATACTTTTGAGCCTGCATGCAGTCCCATAATTATTTGTGGGGATTATTTAAGAAAACTCTATCTATAGAGGTTTAAGTTGTCTATTTCTGTTGCCTCAAGAATAAGGCAGAGTTAGAGTGAATGGATTAAGGTAAGAATCTACTTAAGTTCCTTATAGAACACTTCTACTGCATGATTAGAGACATAAAAGAAGGAAAACTTTTCTTAAATGCACTGTAACCTCTCAAAGAAAAGTACAGATATCTCTATATTGTTCTACAAGATTCTACTAGACACAGCTTCATAGAAACCCTAGGAAACATTAACTCTGGTCTTTAATACAAAGTTTTTCATGACTTGAGACTACCCCCTAGTTGTAACACGATGCTTGGAACCACAAGTGATCCTAAGCTAACCCATAAATTGGCATGATACTTGAGCAAATAATTTAGAATATATTACAGAACTTAATTTTCTAAGTGGAAGAATAATTATGAAAAGTCTTTATAAAGTAATTGCTGATACAGTTTACATCATGACAAAACTAAAGAAAGAAACTCAAATTACATAATTGACTCTGACTGACATCTATGAAGCCTCTACTATTCTAACTATAGATTTTTGGGACATACCTTAAACTACCACTGATTAATACATATCGAAAATAAAAAATACAGTACATGATCCATAATTTTCTGGAGTTATCAAAATAAGAGAACTTATCACCTGCTGGCTGAAAGCTGCAAACTGTCTGATCCTAGTGTAAGAGCAATGTATGACACCTATATTGTGAAGGATGTAGCCACAAATTCATATGTATGGTCAGTACATTGGAACACTGGTGGAATAAAATAAAGAGAGATATGGAGAACTTTATGGCTAAGTGTATGGTTTGTTAGCAAGTTGAATATTTGAGGCTTGGAGACATGTCTTAAGAGATAGAGTTATATATTTAGAAGTGGGAGATGATTAATATCGATTTTTTTACTGGTCTTCTGCGATCTCGAAATTAGTATAATTATATTTGGGTTATTGTGGATAGGATGACTAAGTCTACTCACTTTTTGGCTGTGAGGACTAACTACTCAGGAGCGGATTATGCTAAGTGGTTCATTCACGATAGAGTAAAGTTGCATAGAGTATCAGTGTCCATCATTTTAGATCAAGGTACGTAGTTTTCATCTTTTTTTGGAATGTATTTTACAAAGTTTTGGATACTCAGGTGAACCTTAGCTAGCTTTCCACCCTCAAATGGATGGACAAGTAGAATATACCATTTAGACCTTGGAGGATATGCTAAAGGCATGTGTGATTGATTTTAAAGGTAGTTGGGTTGACTATTTGCCTTTTATTGAGTTCGCTTACAATAACAGTTACTATTTTAGAATTCAAATAGCTCTTTTTGAGACTCTTTATGTTAGAAGGTGGAGGTATCCTATTAGGGGGTTTGAAATAGTTCAGACTAGGTTGTTTGGTCCTAACTTTGTTCACCAAGACATGAAGAAGGTGAAGGTTAGTAGAGAAAGACTCAAGACTTTTCAGAGTCGCCAAAAGTCTTATGCGGATATGACGCGAAGAGAGTTGGAGTTTGAAGTGAGCAATTGGGTGTTTTTAAAGGTTTCTCCTATGAAATGAGTTATGATATTTGGGAAGAAGGGAAAGCTCTATATCCATTACATTGTTCTATATCAGATCTTAATAAGAATTAGGAATGTCGCCTATGAGTTAGGTTTGAAGACGACAATTGTTGATCTTTTAAATTCTACAAAATAAGACGGAGGTGATCAGCATGGTCCTCCTTTTGCTTTGATTCATCCTATTTTCCACATGTCCATGCTTAAGAAGTGGGTAGGTGACCCTTCTTTGATAGTGCCTATTGAGGATATTTGTGTTGTGGGTTCATTGTCTTATAAAGAAGTCCCACTTAAAATATTGGATCAACAAGTTAGTAGATTGAGGACTATGGATATAGCTTTGGAAAAGATTATTTGGAGAAATTAAAAGGTAGAAAAGGCTACTTGGGAATCTGAAGAAGATATGAAAGGCAAATACCCGTTCTTGTTCCCAATGTTGGATCAAAGTTCTTAAGGAATAAATTTCATTCCCTTATTATCATATTTCAAATTTGTCCTTGGATTATACTGTGTTCTTTCTATTATCATGCAAAAATTAACCTAGCTCCTCATTCGGGGACAAATGATCCAAAAGGGGGGAGGAGTAATGTGAGACCCCGTAAAATTTTCACCATTTTATTTTTTATCCTTCCATGTGCATAACATTAATTTTTGACATGAATTATGATGATGGCGTTAAAAGGGTGTCTTGGGAAATTTTAGAATTTTGGTAAAGTTTTGGGGCCATTTTGGGACCCAGGGGTAGTGAGCCTCCGCGATAGTGGCGTGCCACGACACTTAGCTTCTGCGATAAGGGTGTGGCATGGAGTCTAAGCTCCACGATAGCGACGTGCCACACCGCTATATATTTTCATCCAATTTTTATGTTTTTACTTAGGATGAAGGACTTTTGGTCTTTTTACACCATAAAAAACTTTTAAACTCCCAATGGATCCTTTTTTTTTTCAGTTTTCAAAGATCAAACATTATAATTTTCTTCCTTAACTACCTAATCAAGAAACTTCAAGGGTTTTACTGAGAATCTACCATTCAAGACTAAAACTTGGATTTCTCTTCAAATTATTTGGTATTTCAGGTATGTTTCTTATTCCTCAACTTGAATTTTACATTGTGGCATTTATTTAATCAACATTTATGTGTTTTTAATTAATGGGTTCTAAATTAGGTTGAGGGGTTTTGAGTTTTATTACTTGAATTGATTTTCCCCATAATTTAAATGGACTATTCATTCTTTAATTTGTGGTTTTAGGAAATGAATTGGTGCATTATGATATTGATTGGAATAGATGACATGGATTTCCCTAAATTGATGAAATTTTGGCTTGATAATGGTATTAACCTCAACCCACTTTATAATCTTGGTCTTAAATATGGTTATTCACATAATTAACTTGGTTTGATCCCATTGCATTGAATTAAATGCCAAATGGATAACAACAATTTTGGAATGCCCTTGGTGGCCTTGGTTAGGATTTTAAATAGAACTTAGGAGTCTTATGGTTATCTGAATTGGTTTGCATTATGTTGCAAGAATATTGATATAATGATACTAAGTTGGTAAATGCCTTAATAAATGAGTCCCTGGTTAATGGTTGGTTTATGTGCAAACTATTTTAAATTGAACTTAAAAGGAATTGAGTAGCTTACCGTGAAGGTGTATATCCCAGAGCGACCTACTCTTTAAATAATGTTTGCTGATGTTGGGGGTATATATGACCATGTGTTTGGATACTCATTATATTTTGGATGGCGATCACCTTGGTATCATTATCCTATCCTTAGTTTTCTTCAGTATGTGTGGCTAAGATACACTAGGACCCTTTCGGCAAAGGGAGTCGGACCCATATAGCCCGTGGGTTCCTTTAGGATGGAGCGAGCTACATAGTTCAGGCTAATGGTTTAAGTAATCATGTTCATTATCCTTGTCCCTATCCCGGCATCATATATATGTAGATATAAATGTTGTGCATGTGGTTTTGATTGGTTTTTTGAAATGACAGTATTTTATCCCTTTCCCCTGAGTTACATGCCAGTGCTCTCCCTACTGACCACCCCTGGATGATACATCATTTCATGATATAGATTTGAAGGATTTTTCTATTGCTCTTGTGCAGCGTTAGGTGGTTTGGTTTGTCTGTTAGTTTGCTTTGAAGTGGTGAGCCTCCATCTTTTGGAAGGCCCAATCATTTTATTAATTTTTTTCATATTTTGGAAATTGTGATTTCTTTTTTCATAGTCGGGGGTGTGTCCCAACTTAATTTTTTTTTTGAATTTCACTATTTATATTTATGTGATCTTGAGGTAAAGCTAAGGGGGTTGTCTCTAGCCCATAGTGGGTTTGAGATTTCCCATCATGGCTAGGACTGGGTTTAGGTCATGACACTATTATTGTCCAACAATATATATTATTGAAATGTTTATGGTTACTTTTAGTTCTCAATTCTTAAAAATATTTGGTTACTTTTGCACTTGTTTAATCTTTATAGTAAGACTAGATTTAGATCATTGTTGAGCATAAGTCCCTATGGGATTGATACTTGGTTTTCATAAGACAGTTTACTACTTGGGTGACCATGTACACTTGTGTTTGTGCTTGGGCATAATAGTTTTTTGGTACCATTGCAAGGGTCTTGTAAATTGGCAATTGTCTTAGTTTTAGTTTTGATATTTCATTTCACAACTGTTAACAACTTGATCTTAGCTTTTGAATTTGCAAGTTTAAGTATGAAAAGGAAGTAAGCTGGTATGGAAAAAGGATTTGGTTGACCAATATCCTAAACTAGAGAGACGCTTATAATAGCTAAGGAGAGAATTAATACTTCTCTATTCGATACCATAGATTGAACAAGATGAAGTTATTCTTGGACCAATGGCTGAAGATCCACCTGCCCATAGGACAATACACAAAGTGGCAATTCTACTTTCAACTAATGTTACCTTCACCATCCGTATACCGACACTTGAAGATAGATTTTAGCTTAAAGAGAACATGGTGAAACTATTGCACAATAGTGGGCAGTTCACAGGCTTATCACCTGAGGATCCATTGGTCTATTTGCAAAATTTCTTGGAGATTAGTTAAATATTCATTCCCACTAGAGTCTCTACAGACTATATGAGGTTCACATCCTTCCCCTTCTCACTATTGTGGGAAGCAAAGAAGTGGATAAATGTAGAACTTGCAAGCTCTATCACTACAAGGAATGATCTATCAAGGAATTTCCTTATCCGATTCTTCCCATCCACCAAGGCTGCAGGTTTGAACAGTGAGATTTTTCACTTTAAGAAAGAGGCAGATGAGATCTTGTATCATGCTTTGGAGAGTTATAAATCTTTACTCAGGGATAATCCACATCACCAAAAATCCAATAATATATTTGCTCATACTTTTATTGAAGCTCCTGACCATAGTACAATGATTTTTCTAGATTCAGTTACAGGAGATCAAGAGTTGAATAAAACATATGATTAGATTTATACTTTGTTGAACTTAATTACACAAGGTAATCCTGACTAGCATGGTGACATCTTCAAAAGCATAGTGAAAAATCTAGCAGGTATGTTTGAGGTTGATAGTGTCACAACTTTGTCCACCCAAATGTAAGAACTTCAAAATT
Source organism: Capsicum baccatum var. pendulum (assembly GCA_030864225.1). Taxonomy (NCBI): domain Eukaryota; kingdom Viridiplantae; phylum Streptophyta; class Magnoliopsida; order Solanales; family Solanaceae; genus Capsicum; species Capsicum baccatum. The sequence goes on from CM061557.1 coordinate 194,798,080, forward strand.
AGATGATGACACAATTCAGCAAGTTGGGTGTTAACCAATCTTAGGTGAAGGTAAATGCAGTTCAGCAGGCCTTATCTTGGTGTGAGATTTATGGAGTCAGTGGTCATTCTACAAACTTATATGGAGAAAATTCAGAATTTATAAATTTTGTGGGCAACACACAAAAAGGAAATAATGGTAATTCCTATAACCACAGGTGGCAGAGTAAGCCTATCTATTCATGGGGAAATAATCAAACTTAGTAGTTTCAGCAGCAATAGAACATGCAGTCCAGTAATATCGAGGAGACATTGAAGAAGATCCTGGCCAACCAAGAATAAATGGTTGTTGAGATAAAAAAAATTAGCAACTTGCTCAGAAGAATTTAGAGACGCAGTTGCAACTATTGGCTCAAACACGAAGTTCCAGGCCTCAAGGTAGGTTGCCTAGTGATACAGAGAATCCAAAGAATATTATGGAAATCCCATTAAGGAGTGGTAGAGATCTCATTGATAGGCCTCCTAAGAAAAATCAAGAGGTACAGATAGATCTAGTACCACAGTAGGTGGAGAAAAAACTAGTTGAAGATAAATAGGCTGAGATTTTGGAGAAGTTTAAGTACCCACAAACTAAGGTAGTTGATTATGTCTCAGACAGACCACCACCACCATTACCTCAAAGTCTTAAAACTTCTAAGAAGGATGCAAGCTTTAAGAAGTTATTTGACACGTTCAGAGAAATTCACATTAATCTTTATTTGTTAGATGTTTTGTAGGGTATGACTTAGTAAACTAAGTACTTAAAGGATGTGGTGACTAATAAGACAAAGATATAGGAGATTAAGACAGTGGCATTATTGGAGGAGTGTAGTTTGGTGGTGATGATGGAGATGTCTAAGAAGTTAAAGGGCGCCCATGGAGTTTCATCCTCCCTATACAAATTGGTAATAGGGATATGGTCCATGCTTTGAATGGTTTATGGGAAAGTATAAACTTGATAACCCTATTGGTGTTCAATACTCTAAGTTTGGGGAAACTGAGACCATTTTCTGTAGTTGTCCAAAGAGCAGATATAACTAGAGTATATTTCAAATGAATTATTAAAGACGTGCTTATTAAGGTTAGTAAGTTCATTATGCCTTTTGATTTTATTATTCTTGATTATTATGTAGATGACAAAGTCCCGATCATACTGGGACATCCATCTTTGTGCTGGAAAGAGCACTGGTTGATGTTAGAGAGACACTCTCAAAATGATATAGGATGATAAATAGGTGTTCTTCAAAGTATATAAACCATTAAATCCACCTTCACACTATAAGTGTTTGTGAATGATTAAAGCTATGGAAGTAGATGAGTATGGGGTGGAGGGCAAACCACTAATGACCTCTCTGGACAATCTCATAGAGTTACCCAAACCACTACTTAATCCCAAAGTTGAAAAACCTAAGAAGAAGCTTAAAAAGGCTATTACTGAAAAGGATGCAGATCTTGAGAGTACACACTCAAAAGGTTAGAAATAGGTGAGAATGTGGTCTCCGAGTAGGAGGAAAATATTGAAGGAATATGGTTAAATTAATGTGTGGGTCATGTCGTAATACTAAATCAGGCGTTGCTTGGAAGGCAACCCAAGTTAAGGTCGGTATTTTAATTTTGTAGTTTATTTTATTTCATATAGTTTTTGTTTTTGTGAGTCCAAGGTGATGGAAAGTTTTAATACTGAAAACCTGAGCTAAAAAGCATGACAAAGACTGGGTGTGGGGTCTATAGGACCTTCTTAATTATTAAGATGGTACTATGTAGGCCTAGAGGTACCAGGGAGTATTTCTATACTAACTTTTGAAATTATACTTTAGGGGCAAAATGTGTTTTTAAGTGTGGGGTGGGGAATGTTCCCATGGTTTTTGACGACTTGTTGCTATAGATTTTAATTTTTAGTTTTTTTCTAGTTCGTTGACTAAATTTGAAAAAAATTCAAAAGGATTTTCTCTTTGTTTGTTTTAAGTTTTAGTTTTAGGTGTCAGTTTAGTAGGGGCACACTTCACCCACCCTTTGATTTTTCTTTTTGGTTCTTTTCTGATGGGGCGCCCTTTGAACCTAGTATCCTTTTTTTTACTTTTAGGAGTAAATTTTTAAATTTTGTATTAAGAATAAGTGAGATATTCTGGCTAGTGTTATGTGTGATTACCTGAAACAAATGGTTTTAAATGTGAAAGCATGTTGATTGTGTTGAGTGACCACTTTTGATACCCCTAGGCTCTGGTGTATGTGTCTTGTGCTATGATGGCTTAATTCTTAATTCATACTATTTCTTGGTTTAGAGTCTATAATGATCTTACTTTGGCTGAGCATGTGCCATGTGTGAGTGAGGTCTTTAGTATATTGCTTGGTATATTTTAGTCTAGAGTTTGCCTAGTGTGTCTGGAAAGCAAAATAAAGAATGTTGTGTTTAGGAGATAATATAGGAATTTCTTTGATAAACACGTTTTTATATCCCTTTTTATCTACCATTGTGCATAATCTTAGTTAGCCCCATTTCTAGACTATTCCCTTTCATTTATTCAAAGCTCGTAAGCTTTTTAGTTGAAAAAATTAATAAAGTTAGGGAGTTTAAACTTTAATAATAAAAGAGGTGAAAGTGAAGCCCAAATAAGTAGCTAGTGGTGTGGAAAAGTTGATGTGCTGTGGTTGGGAGTGATGTCATGAAAAAAAAGAAAACTACGCAAAATTAAATCATCTGTGATAGAGAATACTCACTACTTTGTATATGTGAACTAGATTAATGTGATGGGGCAAAACAAAAGGGAAGTGTGAAGGTAGAGGTGGTGATAGTTTTTTTATTTAAAGAAGAGTTCAATGTTATGTGTGATTGATGTTCTGGCTTTTGATAGAACATTTTAGGCCTTTTTCTTAGGATAATTGTGTGTTTTCAAGAAACTAGTATTGTATTCAACATGGTATTTTAGGGTTTTCAGGATACGAACTGAGAATGAAGAATAATATGGACAATCTGAGCAAAATAGAGGAAAATGAGCAACGACGGTTCATGCGATGGGCCGTCGATCTTGCGACGAACCACTGGTGTAAACCATCAGCCAAAAGCAAAAGGCAAAGAATCTGGACACCCTATGAAGAAATAGGCAAAAGATCATTGGCTATGCGACGAACCATCGATCTGAACTGTTGTCGAGAAATAGAACGCACAATCACTGGAAGTCTTACGACGGTCCAGGAGATGGGCCAATGACCTTGCGATGGTTTATCGATCTAACCATCACCCAGAAGAAGAGAATGGAGTCACTGGAGACTCAGCAATGGTGCAGTGGACGGACCGTTGGACCTGTGATGAACCGTTGGTTGATCCGTCGACCATAAAGCAAAAAATTTAAGTTTGAAGTTTTAAATCCCAGTTATGGGATCATATAAATACCAAGTATTAGGGTTTAGTCTAGATCTTTTATCATTAGTTTCATACTTTCTCTTCTATTGAGAGCTGTGTCATTGAGATTTGAATATAGAGATTGAGATCTGATTATTAGTTTTATTGAAAATTGTGAAGAACGATATTGTGATTTCTGTAAGTGCCCTCTTGAAGCCATTTATGAACATCAATATATCTTTGATTTCTTATATAGAGATGAGTAGCTAAACTCCCATAACTAGGGTTATGGGAGCCTTGATGTAGAGAACTATTTTGGGGCTGTGAATTGTTTTATTTTTACCATCTATTGAAATTGCATGAATCTTTGTTCATTATAATGACATCTCTTGGTTGCAAACTTGAGAAGTGAGCCCATGAACTCCATTTGTCTGAGAAGAAAGTGGATGTTAGGAAAAGAAGTGATTCGCATGAACTCCATAGGTTTACCCTTTGGGTTAATGGGTTGATGCCTTAACAGGATCAATCCTCGTGAGAGCGTTATTGAGTATTTCATGCATACTTTAAATTCGATATAAGTAAAGGGCGAAATAATCATTAGATTGAGAAACACGTGGGTAATCATTCGAATTCAATAATTCTTGCAATTGAATACATAAGTTAGAATTCAAACACATACTCATAACCCTAATTGTTTGAATATCTTGGTGAATATAACTCAAGTTAATTCATCCTTATTGAAATTACATATACATTAACTCTCATTAGCTGGACTTTTGTGTGACACAAATACGAAAGAACACTGTTAACATTTCAAAACCCCCTTTATTTTGGAACCTTAGATCAATAGTCTAATAACAGTCACAATACTTAGTGAACACGGTATTCTCTATGGGATTCGACACCCAACCCAGTTGGTTTCTATATTTGACATCGACCGCTTAATATCTCATAAGAGAGGTGTAATTTGGGCGTATGAAAATTTTGGTGTCGTTGCCGGGGAATACGGTTGTTATTTAAGTTTGTGTTTGTTAATTAACCTTTAGTCATTTTTCCTAAATTTTAATTTTGTTTGTTGTTTTTGTTTTGTGTAGGAGAGTTGTTGTGTATGCCAATTATCTGGAGATAGGGTGCACTGTTATTACCAACACATCCAGTACCACAACTAATTAGTAGAATGGCAGAACCCCAAGATGCTGAGAGACTAGCTGCGTTGGCTAGATTTTAACTAAATTAGCAGAATGATGGTCAACAGGTATGCCATCCTAATCCTGATAATGATGATTTGAGGGATGATGACTTGTTTGATCCTATTAATCGAAGGCATGCAAGGAATGTAGTTTCACGAATGAATAGAAATGTAAACAGAAATCGTCCTTTCAGGGTGAGACCTGATTGCCAAGTTGTTCAATTTGATCTTAATGATGATGAATATGGAATGGACGAAGATGGTGCCACTAGAGCTATTATTCCTTCACCACTAGCACCAAGAGCAAAGTTCAATATTACTAGTATAATAATTCATCTCCTTTATCTAAAGGGGTTGTTTGGTGGACTCCCGAAGATGATCCCAATATGCATTTAGTGAACTTTGTCACTATTTACAAGTCCTTTGATTACCCGGGAGTGGGATAGAATGCCATCCGACTGTGTTTATTTCTATTATCTCTATCTGGGGAGGCAACATTGTGGCTTAATGAGCTGACACCCGATTCTGTAACCAAATGAAGGTTATTGAAAGAGGCTTTCCTAGAAAGGTTCTTTCCACCTTCTAGGAGGGTACAGTTAAGGGATGAGATCAACAACTTCAGGTAGTTCCCAACTAAAGCTCTTCACAAGACATAGGAGAGGTTTTAAAAGAAGCTGACGCAGTTTCTGAACTATAATATGGTAGATATTCATCTGATGGAGACTCTTTATTGGGCATTAAACTCTATTACAAAGCCAGCTATTAATAATGCTGCAGGGGAATCATTTGTGGATCTTAACTTTTAGGAGGCCTCAGAGATGCTTAATCAGATAACCAAACAAAGTAGTGCTTGGCATACCAGGTATTCTGTGGTAGCAAGACCTACTGTGTCTATTGGCATGACCATAAAACAATGTAAGAAAGAGGAAGAATGTGATAAAGACATGGCACACTTGAAGACGCAGATGGATTTGTTGAACAAGCACTTATTATCTGCAAACACTGAAAAATAAAAGCTGTTGCAGCTAAAGGTAGAGATGATTTTGATTCGGAAAAGGCTAATTATTTGAATAACCAGGGGCTTTTCGAGGAAATAGCAAGGAAATCAAGGTTTTTAACTACTATGGCAAGGCTGGTTATAAGGATAGGGATCAAGGAAACTTGAAAGGTAAAAATGATAGGAGTGGGATATATGTACCTCCAGAAAGTAGAGATAATGCCGCAACTAGTTCTGGCAAGATGTCCATGGAGGACATGATAGAAAAACTACCAACTCTGGGGTGAATACCATGAATAGTAATTTATCTTCTATGAGTCAATTGGCAAAACTCGCACTCTACCTCTATCAAGTAGTTAGAGCAACAAATGAGCCAGCTCTCGGTAGCTTTAAATTAGTGGAAGTTTGGAATATTGCCTAGTGATACCATTCAAAATCCGAGGAATGATGGGTCTTGCATGGCTATCACTACTAGAAGTGGTAAGGTATTGGTAAGTCCTCCTATGGGAAAGACTGTGGGTGATATTATAGCAGATGATATTGAAGAAGCAGAGATTTATCATCCGATGGAGTTTGGGAAATCAGATGAGGTTATTGATGAAGCACCATAAGTTGGATAAGAATAAGGGAAATAAGGCTGAAGTTGTGGTTACCACTATTCTAAGACCACCTTCCCCATTCCCCCATCAGTTAAAAAAGAAGGCCAACGACACAAAGTTCATCAAATTCATGGCTATGATTAAGTAGTTGACGATTAATCTACCATTGGTGGAGGCATTTGATCAAATACCCGGGTATACAAAGTTCATGAAAGACCTTGTCACAAAGAAATGGTCAGTTAGTTTTGAACCGATGAATAATCTTTATCATTGTGGTGCTATTTCCACAAGGTCTCTGATGCAGAAAAAGGATGATCTCAGAGAATTTACTATCCCATGTACTATTATTCCTCTTGACTTTGCAAAAGCTTTGTGCGACTTGGGAGAAAGCATCAATATGATTCCGCTAGCTGTTTACAAAAAGTTAGGTTTGGGAGAGTCCACACCTACTAACATGCGACTTGTGATGGAGAATAGGTAGGTCAAATGACCTATTGGTATTTTGTATGATGTGCTGGTGAAGATTGCTAGTTTTATATTTCCTGTGGATTTCATCATTCTAGATTGCGAGGTGGATTTTAACGTGCCCATATTCTTGGATTGACCTTTCACCACAACCGAAAGCATGCTAATTGATTTTCGAGCTAATGAGAATTTATTTAGGTTGAATGATAAAGTGGTACGATTTGATGTTTGCCAATCAATGAAGTAGCAGAAAGAAATGAGTGTGTTTTCCATTGTGGATGTATATTATGAGAAGGATCAGGAAGTGCCGATTGAAGAGAAATTTGTTGTTGAGACATTAGCTGCCGTATTAATGAATTTTGATCAGGATGGTATAGAAAATTATGAAGAGACAGTATGTGCCTTTACGGGTGTGGGGTATTACTCATATGCACCCAAGAAGTTAGATTTGGACTTGAAGAGCAACATATCCTGGAGCTGAAAAAGTTACCCAGTCATTTGAGGTATATGTTCCTGGGCAGTGGGAGTACACTATCTATTATTATTGCAGCTGACTGGGTGAGCAGCAGGTGGAAGCACTTATTTCGGTGCTTCAAAGATATAAAAGAGCAATTGGCTGGACCATTGCTGATATTATTGGCATTCCCCCTGGCTTCTGCACTCATAAGATACAACTTAAGAAAGAATGTACTCCTACAATTGAGCATCAATGCTGACTAAACCCACTGATGCAGGAAGTGGTTAAGAAGGAAATTATTAAGTGGCTGGACGTAGGAGTGGTTTGTCCTATTTCCGACAGTAAATGGGTAAGTCCGGTTCAATGTGTACCCAAGAAAGGGGGCATTCCTATTATTGCAAATGAAAATAATGAGTTGATTCCTCTTAGGCCTATATTGGTTGGAGATTTTACATAGACTACCGCAAACTAAAATCATGGACTTTAAAGGACCACTTCTCAATGCCCTTCATGGATCAAATGTTTGATCAGTTGGAAGGAAGGGGAGTGGTATTATTTCTTGGATGGTTATTTTGGCTACAATCAAATCTGTATTGCTCCTAAATATCAGTAGAAGATGATGTTCATATGCTCGTATGACACTTTTATATTCAAGCGGATGCCGTTTGGGTTATGTAATGCACCTGCCACCTTCCAAAGGTGTATGATGTCTATTTTCTCAGATATGGTTGAGGACACCTTGGAGGTGTTCATGGATGATTTTTCTGTGGTTGGAGATTCATTTGAGATCTGTCTGGCAAACTTGAGTAGAGCTTTGTAGAGGTGTGTGGAATTCAATCTTGTTCTTAATTAGGAGAAATGCCACTTCATGGTGAAGGAGGGCATTGTTCTCGGGCACAAAATTTCAGCGAAAAGGATAGAGGTCGATCTAGCCAAGGTAGAGGTTATTGACAAGCTACCACCTTCCATCTCAGTAAAAGGGGTATGTAGTTTAATTGGGCATGCTGTCTTTTACCAAAGGTTTAAAAAAGACTTCTCTAAAATTGCAAATCCACTTTGCAAACTTATTAAGAAAGAAACTAAGTTTTTCTTTGATGCTGAATACATTAAGGAATTCGAATGCCTTAAGTGGAATCTGGTTGAGGCCCCTTTCATTGTTGTACCAGATTGGTCAAAACCGTTTGAGATAATGTGTGATGTAATCGGTGTTTCCCTTGGAGCTGTGCTGGTGCAAAAGAAGGATAAATTATTTCATCCACTTTATTATGCCAGCAAAGCACTGAATGGAGCTCAAAAAAACTACACCATCACAGACCAGGAACTTCTAGAAGTGGTGTATGTCTTTGAGAAATTTTGGGCATATTTGCTAGGTACCAAAGTAGTGGTACACATTGAACACGCTACCTTAAGGTACCTAATGTCAAAGAAGGATGCTAAACCAAGGTTGATCTGGTGGGTATTGCTACTTCAGAAATTTGACTTTGAGGTCAAGGATCGTAAGGGATGTGAGAATTAGGTGGCTGATCACCTATCCAGACTGAAGGCGAGCAAGCAGGAAAAGATGAGCTTGAGATTAATTATTCCTTTACTGATGAGCAAGTATTGGCTGCAGTACTCGAAAAAGAACCTTGGTATGTTGACTTCGTAAACTATGTGGTAAGTGAGGTGATACCAAAGAATCTTTCCTTTCATTAAAGGAAAATGTTTCTCCATGATGTGACCCATTATTTTTGGAATTAGCCATATCTTTTTCAGCGATGTGCGGATGGTATTATTAGACGGTGCATCCCAGAAGTAGATATGTTGAGTCTATTGGATGCAAGAAATGCTTCCCCAGTAGAAGGTCACTATACAGGTAATTGAACTTTAAGGAAAGTGATTTAGAGTGTCTACTATTGGTCCTCTTTGTTCAAGGATGTTTATGAGTTCATGAAGAGAAGTGACCAATGTCAAAGGAAAGAGTTCATCTCAAAGAACCATGAGATGCCAATGTCTAAAATACTGGAGGTAGAATTATTTGATGTGTGGGGCATAGATCTAATGTGGTCTTTCATGAGATCATTTGGGATGAAGTACGTACTAAGTGCTATTGACTATGTGTCAAAATAGGTCGAGGTTGTGGCTCTGGCGGATAACGAAGGAAAGCGGATTGTTGTATTTTTAAAGAGAAATATCTTCTCTCGCTTTGGAGTACCACGTACCATCATAAGAGATTGAGGATTAAAATTTTGCAAAAAGATATTCAGAGCCTCCTTGGCAAAATATAGAGTCAAACAACATAAGGTGGATACTCCATACCACCCACAGACCAGTGGATAGGTGGAGATCTCTACTCGAGAAATGAAAGCTATCCTTGCCAAGACTGTAAATGCTATCCGGAAGGATTGGTCTAGGAAGCTGGACGATGTCTTATGGGCATATCGTACGACTTTTAAGACATCCATTGACATGTCGTCATACCAATTGGTTATGTCAAGCATTCCATTTGCCGATTGAGCTAGAGAATATCCATTGTGGGCACTGAAGTGGCTTAATATGAACTAGAATGAGGCAATGAATATGATATTGGTGTAGCTAAATGAGATGGATGAGTTCCATCTTGGATCTTATGATCGGGCTGATCTGTACAATGAAAGAATGAAGAAGTCTGTACAATAAAAGAATGAAGAAGTACCACGATAATAGGATTGAAAAGAGGGATTTCCCGAAAGGTGACTTGGTGCTTGTATTCAACTCAAGACTCAAACTATTTCCAGGTAAAATCAAATCCAAATGTCTGGCCTGTTTAAATTTAGTCAAGTCTACTCATCTGGAGTAGTTGAATTTGAAAATGAAGATGGAAGTGTATTCAAAGTCAATGGGCAACGAGTCAAGATTTATATCATTCCAAAATACACGATAAAAAGTATTGCTACTTTCTATCTTAATTAAGTCTGAGTAATCGAGATAACTATGTCGTACCGCGATGATAATTCAGGTGCTAGTGGGAGGCAACCCACATTGAGTTGATGTTTAGTATTAACTTAAGCTATTTTGTTGATTTTGCAAGCTGAAGTGTTTGTGGAAGTGTGCAGGTACAATAGTGCAGGGAAAACAGAAGCTAAAGGAATTTTAGGTGACCGATGGATCACCTGATGGACCATCGCAGTCTTAACGTACCATCATGGTAACCGTCATAACAATGTCCAGAGCCCAGAAGATTGGAAAAGTAGCAATGGGTTGACCGACGGACCGTCGCATAGTCGACAAACCATCGCATGAACCATCGCTAATATGTCATAAGGTAGGTTCACTGGACTGGGATGATGGTTTGACTGATGGACCATCGCACAGATGATGGACTGTCATACTAACCATCCCATTTAACCCTATTTCAGTGGGTCGGATTGGATCGAGTTAAATAGCCAATTTTTTCATTCTTATCCAACCCAAATGGTTTTAAATAGGTAATTTGATGTGGTTGAGTAACTCTCAAACTATTCAACATACCTGAATTCTTCCATTTTCTTTGAAAACTTTCCAACTCTCTTTTTCCCACTTTTTTAAAGTCTATTTTCTCCTTGTTCTTTCAATCACAAACAATAAGAGTTCTATACAAAAACAAAGTGTCATACTGTGTCCTGTGTTTGGAGTACAAGTCAAGGGAATAATCAAGTGCAACAAATTAAGGTATGAATTCTTCTTTATTCTTTATGTTACTCAATGCTAAGTATCAAGAAAGAATGTGAAGGTTGTAATGGTTAAAGTAATTTTCTTTGATTTTGAGTTCTTCTGTACATGGGTCTGAACTAAGTTGAAACATTCCAAAATCCTGGGTGAAGTTTGAGTAGCCCATGGATCAAGAAAAGAAAAATAAGTAGTGGATTATTGGTCAAAATACCATAATTAATCGTGATTGAATTGAAAGTGTGCAAAGTGTTTGACAAAATGCCAAAATAAAGCTTGAAAATGAAAATGGCAGGCGACGGTCAATGCGACGGACCGTCAGATACTCAATGACCCATCGCCTGAATGATCGCCAATTCCTCAAAATTAAATCCACTAGAATAACCCTGACAGTATGAGTCTATGGACCATCACAGGACCGACAGACCGTTGCCGTATTCGTCGCTGGTCTATAATTATTTCTCTTTTCTGGTTTAAGTCCGTAAATTAATAACATATAACTTGCAGGTACCATGGAAAGAAAATTACAAACAAACATAGGTAGAGGTAGAGGCCAAGGGGCCAGGCAAGGGCATGCACAAGTTAAGGATACATCAGCACGCAACACTCGGAGCAATCGCTGGGTGATTTCTTTATCTTCCTAGTCTGATGAGGAGGGTAAAAGTAGTAGCAACAGTAGCTAAAGTTTAATTCCAGTTGAGAAAGGAGTTGAAGTACCTAACCCCATCCAAAACGGGAGTCCTGAACAAGCAGACCCAAATTGGTTCACCACAAGGATCCGCAAGTATGGGAGTCTATATGGTGGTAGATTGAGGGAGCCCGAGATCATTTCTACCATAGGCTAGCACCAACAGACAAGGTAGCCAAAAACAGGGCTATTTTTGAAGAGCATCAAATTGTGACCACGACCATGCACAAATACCCAGAGCTTGAGCGCCGATTCAACGAGTATGAACTGGCATGTATGAGTAGGATGCTAAGGACCTATCAATCGTATCTATTCCATGAATTTTTCACCAATTACTTAGTGTTGCTTGAGAAAAATTATCCTCCAGGTGCATCAGTAAATGACATGAATAAGCGGGATACCATTCTTGTCCGTAGAGGTAATATAGATATTTCGGAGCGTACACTGAATCAATTCTTGTTTAGGCCAAAATATCAAATAACAGGGGAAATTCCAGAATTGGAGCATCGACTGTTCACACAAACACAACAAAAGTCGTGGATATCAAGAATACTGATAGATGGAGTAGAGCCTGCGTGGCTACACAATCCATGCAAAAAGATATCTAAGTCATCCCTAAATTTTAAGTCCAAGTTCTGGTGGGAACTTATGAGGCTGAGATCGATGCCAACAAGCGGTGATGACCACTTAGAACCCACTAGAGCCTTGATTGTAGCTTCTTTGATTGAGGGACTAACAGTAGATTTTGACCATATTATTTCTGATGAATTATGCTTTCGTGCCTATAATATTCAGACTGCACTACCATTCCCATGCTTTATCACAAAATTTTGCAAGCAAGTGAAGGTACCTTTGATTAGCAGAGTTAATAATGAGATACATGCGGCACATAAGCAAGATATTGAAAAGACGAGGGATGTCTTAAAGTTGGATATGTGAGTCAATAGGCCTCCAGCTCAGCAAACTCAGTCAGTACCAGTTCCTAAATTAGCAGAGGGTCCTTCAGGTATGCCATTACCACTTGCTACATACGTATCTCCTGTTATTTATATAGGTTCAACTTCTATGCTTATGGGTGGAACTACAGATTCTGCAATAATTTTCCCCCAATACTCAGAATACAGACTGAACCAGGAAAATTTTGCAAAGTATGTACAAGTGTAAAAAAGGATTGAAAAGAAATTGGCTATATAGGGGGCAAATTTTAAACCCTTCATTGAGAGAATTTTGGGGGAGGCAAACCGGCCTTTCAGGAATATCCAGCTACAAACAGATAACATGGAGGAGCGTATCAAAAAGAGGTTGGATACCCTATCCATTTTGGATTTTGCAATGTTTCTTGAGAAAGTTAGAAAACAATAGGTTGACATGGATAGGATAAATCAACAACCACAACAACCCACATTTGATCCTATTCAAATTAAAAGTGATGTAGATAAAGGCCTTGTTGATTTATTGGGGCGACTAATAAAATATAAGGGTAAGAAAGTGGATGAAATAGATAAAAAAGATGAGAGAGCTGCAAAGAGAGCAAAGAAGAAAAGAAAATGTGCAGCCATGACACCAGAAGAACTGGAAGAATACCAGATGCAGAAGGCGATAAAAAAGTCAAAGAAATCAGAGAAAAAAAAAAGAAGATGAGAATGCAGGATGAAGCTACAGGTGTTTCCACAAGCTCTACCCCAGTCAGGGGGGTAAATTTCAGACACTTTTAGACAAGTGATACCTCCAATTCTGGAGGCAGAGATTTTTAGTTCCACTACCACCATAGGGACTAACATTGTACCCGGTGAGGATGCTGGAGCCATGCCACACTTCATCGATGCCTCAGATGAATAAGAGGCACTACAAGTATTGTCATTCCCTTGTACTTAAATTTTATTCATTGAGGATGAAGTATTATTTTCTGTAAGGGTGGGATGTGCTTGTACCACGGGGGGTTACGATGCCGTATTCTTTTTCTCCCATGTGCTATATAAGAGAATCGACATGTCTAGGTTGTTATTAAGTTGTTGTATTTTTATTTCTTGTCTAGGATTAACTGTAGGGTTCAAATTTCTTTTCCTCAAGACATATTCTGTTGGTAAGGTTGTTTCATGAAATAAAAGTTCCATTCTTGTTAGCACCTTATTGTATATATATATGGATAACAATTGATTGTGAAAAAATTATTTTTTTCATTTTTGTATAATTAATTCCTCTTACCAAGTGGTAAAGTGCTGTGCAACCATGTGTGACTCTGATAATGGCATTAGAAGTTAGTAATGAAGCAATGCATAACTATGTGACCAGGATCCCAAGAATTAGTAGGATAGAAACTAACTTAGTACCTGTGTGGGTGAGTGTTTGTGTAGTTCTAATATAAGTGTTTCACCTAGAACTTGCCCGGTTCATTAGATGTTGTCGTGTGTTTTGATCCAATAAGAAAAGGATAGTAGGCCTCGTTGTATTGTTTCTCCACTTAGCCAAATGATTGACCCACCAAAAATATTGTGTTTCCATTGTTAACCCTGTTGATCTGTGTTAGTATTTTTCTGTCCAAATTAGTTTGATTCACTCTCTAGAAGGTGTTAAGCACTTAGATTTAGACTTGGTCCAGTTATGGACATTGTGCACTTTAACTTAGGTAAAACACCTAAGTTGAAGGTGGGTACTACTGGATTATTGGCAGCCTAGGAGGTTGAGTTTAAATTGATTTGAGGGGTAACATCCGATCCTGGTCTAGTTAGCAATCTAAATAGATATTGAACACCTCAACTTTCTGCATCATCATAAGTTGAGAGTGGTGATGCTGTGTTATCTTCTTATATATATATATATATATATATATATATATATATATATGGGTTATGACAAGAGTGCTGATGAATAACTACAAATGAATAAAAGGGTCTTTAGTTTTGGTAAGTAGTAATCAAAAAGGGTAAAGAGAGTGAAGTCTTGTTCTTTAAGTCACTTATCCAAATGAACAACCCTCACCTAGCCTAAACCTTCATTACAACCCTTATTAAGTCCTACTTGATCTTGGTGAGTCAATCATGAGAGAATATTAGATGACAAGGGTAAGTTAATAGATGTATACTTATTGGTAACTTTTTTTTTCTGAGGGTGAGAAGCTTAGTTTCATCCATGATTTAACTGTGTGATATGAGGTAGACTTTTTTGGCTGTGAGGGCATGTTGAGTTATATCTATTCTATTTATTTCCTTGGGGTGTTATATCTGTAGCTCCAAATATGTTGATTAGTAGTTAATACCAGTAGTATATCCCTGTGTGTTGAGACAGCATAACCAAATGGGTAGTGGAATAATTGTATGATTGTGTTGGTTTCACAGTAAAATGCCTATCATAAAGTTGTTCATATATGTATCCTAGTGTTGAGTTGCTTGAGGACAAGCAATTGCCTAAAGTTGAGGGTGTTGATGTTCCGTGTTTTGACGAAACAATTTAGGCCTTTTTCTTAGGATAATTATGTGTTTTCAAGAAACCAGTGTTATATTTAGCATGGTGTTTTAGTATTTTAAGGATAAGAACTGAGAATCAAGAATAACATGGACAATCTGAGCAAAATAAAAGAAAATAAGAAGCAACACTTTATGCGACAGACCATCGATCTTGCGACAAACCATGAGTCTAAACCATCAGCCAAAAGCAAAAGGCAAAGACTCTGGACATCGCGTGATGGAACAGGTAACGAATCGTAGGCTATGCAATGAATCATCGATCTGAACCGTCACCAAGATATAGAATGCAAAATCACTGGAAGTCTTGCGATGGTCCAGGCGATGGTCCATTGACCTTGTGATGGACCATCGATCTAAACATCATCCAAAAGAAAAGAATGGAGTCACTAGAGACTCAACGATGGTGCAGTCGACAGACCGTCGGACCTACAACAAACCATCACTTGATCCATCGACCATAAATTGGAAAAATTTGAGTTTGAATCTTTAAATTCCTATTCTGGAATCATATAAATACCAAGTATTAGGGTTTAGTACAGATCTTTCGTCATTAGTTTCATACTTTCTCTTTTATTGAGAGTTGTGTAACACTTTTCATTGAGATCTGAATCTAGAGATTGAGATCTGATCATTAGTTTTTATATTTTTCATTGAAGACTGAGAAGAACAATATTGTGATTTTTGTAAATTCCCTCTTGAATCCATTTATGAACATCAATATATCTTTGATTTCTTATATGGAGATGAGTAGCTAAAATCCCATAACTAGGGTTATGGGAGCCTTGATATAGAGAACTATTTGGGGGTTGTAAATTGGTTTGATTTCTAACATTTATCGAAATTACATGAATCTTTCTTCATTATAATGACATTTTGGTTGCAAACTTAAGAAGTGTGTCCATGAACTCCACTTGTCTGACAAGAAAGTGGATGTTGGGAAAAGAAGTGATTCATCTGAACTCCATAGGTTTACCCTTTGGGTTAACGGGTTGATTCCATAATAGGATCAACCCTCGTGAGAGCATTATTTAATAATGCATAAATCCTTTAAGTTAGAGAGAAGTAAAAGGGTGAAATACTTATTCGGTTGAGAAACACATGGGTAATCATTCGAATTCAATAATTCTTGCAATTGAATAGATAAGTTAGAATTCAAACGCATACTCATAACCCAAATTGTTTAAATATCTTGGTGACCATAACTCTAGTTAATTCATCCTTATTGGAATTACATCTACATTAACTCTCAGTATCTAGACTTTTGTGTGACACAAATATGGAAGAACACTTTTAACATTTCAAAACTCCCTTTATTTTGGAACCTTAGATCAATAGTCTAATAATAGTCACAATACTTAGTGAACACGGTATTCCTTATGGGATTCGACACCCAACCTATTTGGGTTCTATATTTGACATTGACCACTTACTCTCTCATAAGAGAGGTGTAATTTGGGCGTATCAATGATGTATTAAAGAGCTTAAGGAAGTGTCAAAATCTATGCTTGTTAAGCCTTGTTTTTAGGACTTCTTTTGTGACTAATGAGATGATATTCATATAATTGAGAATCTATGTGTTAAAATACTTGATCATAATGTTTAAGGTGTGTTTCAAACAATTTTAGAATAAAAAATTTCACTTAGAGATTAGACAAGAAAACTAGTTTCTTTAGCATGAGCTATGTGTGTTATAGTTCGTCCCGATGAATTCTATTGTGTGTTTAAGCATTAATTCATCCTATTTTATGATATATGATGACTTGGTAGATTTTAAAGGTGATATATAGTACCAAGACAAGGTCTAACTGTGACAGAAAAGCACCCATGAAGTGAGGAATATAATTCCATATGGATGGAGCTGACTTAGATTAAATCTAGAAAATTTGAGTGCAAGGGCTTGCCTCGCCCTTGGATCTACACACTAAGGGTATGCCATGACCTTAAACATAATAAAAAATGTCAAATTACAGTAATCGTTAATGATAAGGGTGTGCCAAGCCCTTATTATGCCAATGCAAGTAAAATGCCTCGTGTTTTTGGTCCTTAAAAATTTCTTGAGCTTTGGGATCCCTTCCATGATTATGACTCACCCTAGGATTCATAGGTTGTCTTGATGGGTCATGTGACCCTAGTATTAAAGTGTATGATAGTTGGGTTTTGAGTTACTATCCTATGTACAACTTAGAGGTATGAGTCATATGGTGTTGTTATGGGTCCTAGGGACCCAAATCATAACCAAATCAGAAAGTTAGTGGCTAAGTTCTTCTCTGAGTACGAGTATCTCACTATGAGTCATTAGGATATGTTACGGGTCATGGGATGAAATCATAGGATGTCAAGTATTTAACCTATTTAAGTTCTGTTTTGGCTACGACTAAATTCTATGAGTCGTAGGGTCTTATTATGAGTGGGTTGGTTGAGTCTTAAGGTCGAGAGTGTATGGGGTACTAGTAAGTTCCTTGGTTTTGAATCAAGGTAATGAGTCATAAGGAGTAGTTATAAGTCAATAGTAGACTCATAATTAAAGGCGACCCGTTCTAGCTTTTAAGTTAAGGGCATTTTGTACATTTCTCCTCTTACCCAAACTAAATCCACATCTTCTAACCACTTTAGGGTTTTATTAGCATTCAAAGACACATCAGAGTAACTTCTCAAACACTTTAAAAGATTATCTCTATTCCATCAAACAAGTCAAGATAAGGTTTCATCAATTTAATCTTAGGGATTTCAAGTGTAATTTCTCTCCATACTTTTGGTGTTTAAGGAATGTTATTTTTCCCTCATTGTCAGTTTTATTAAAGTATTTTATTTAATATTTCATGAGATATTTATGTTTGGTTTTGAACTATGGGTAGAGGATTTTTAATATAATTTTTTTAAGTGCTTCTTACGTGATGTCTATAAAGCTATTATTCTTAAATTAATGGTTGGTAATATGCATAGGGGTGGTTTGACTTATTTCTTGAATCTAATTCATGGTATAAATAATTATGTGGTTAAGGATGGTTTTGATAACCTTAGAGGTACACGGGAATCCCCCAACTGATTTTATTATGAAAACCTTGTGGGGTACTCGAGAATCCCCTAAGTGACTTTAATGATAGAGTCTGTGGGATAAAACAGAATCCCTCAAGTGTTGGCTAATAAATTTTGTTGCTAGCTATAGTTAGAATAACGATACATATTTATAAAGCCTTAATAATTGACTCTCAAAATTGGTGGTATGGTTATGTGTTAACTGTTTTAATTAGGCAATAATAGGGGTTATGATCACTAGCCGTGAAGGTGTGAGTTCGAAAGGTTGACACTGGAAACTCATGTTTGTCGGCGTGAGGATTGTTATTGATGACCATGTAATTTTGGGGTCCAAGGAAATCCCTCAAGTATATATACGTACATATGTATCATAGAGAGTGAAGGGTACAAGGGAATCCCCAACCACCCATAGTATCTTCGATTCATTCAGCTAATATGCATTGGGGCCCATCAAGGGTTATCATTGGACCCATATATCGCGTGAGTGGATTATCACGATATTGCTTCATAACCCAGGTTAAGGATTTAAAGTGCATGTTAAGCCTTGTTCCCTATCTTGCCATGGTATATCTATACATATATATATGCATGTATTTATATTTGGTTATGTGCATTGGTTTAACTTGGTTTTGGATTAATAGTATTACTTTATCTTTATGCTTGAGTTACATGCTAGGATTCACCCTGCTAATCATTTTCGGATGTTGTATCCCCATATCATACAGGAATCAACCATACTTCTATTCCTACTTAGTGACTAGGTGATTCAGGGATAACTTTTGAGTCAGACAGAAGTAGTGAGGTTCCATAATTTGGAAGATCCCATTTAATGCTATGGATCTTTTTATATCTTTACTCTTCCTTTTGGTCTTGGTTTTATCATGGTCGAGGCATGTCTTGATTAGATATTCTTTGTTTTTTAGTAGAGGCTTTATGGGACTACTATGGAAATGGGCAGTATTGGTTGGTTGTTTAGTTTTTGTTATAAACTTATCATAATGTCTTTAAATTGGCATTCTCTTATCTTGTTTTATGTTTGGAATTCATCCGATAGGGGCTGTAAGATGGTTAATGGTTTGGGTATTAGGGGTGGTCTTAGGTCCTAGTTGGACTTGAGATATCTGACATGGCCAGGCCCTGGTTCAGGTCATGTCAAGATGGTATCAGAGCTCTAGGTTCTTAGTCAATTGGGTTTCCATAATCTATGTTAAATAGAGTCTCCTTTATGGGTGTGTAGCATGCTACACCTATAAAGAATAGGATATGATACATTTAGCAATGTTTCTCTTTCTTGTTGTTCTATTTTTGGGCTGTAGATTCTAGGGTCTTGAATTCTTCTCTAAATCTTATTTTCTTTACCTTTCAGATCTCGCCCTTCTGATGATCTGAAGCTCATAGATACCTATTTGTCCTACTCGAGGACGATGTGGTTGGAACTCATCTAACATATGGGGTACCGACTTATTCAAGGGTCATTGCTTCTGGTTTCCCCTGTGGAGTTCCACCGATCTCCACTAACCTTACTTTGAAAGATGGTACTCATGCTTAATCACCTCAAGGAGATGTTGCCAATGTTGAGTTTTGATGTTATATTCATCTTTTGACACATATAGTGGACTTACTGTCACACCAGTCTAATCTTATTAGCGTGAAAAGGAATAGGTCAAAGGAGAGAAATATGTAAAGTAAGAAGTCCCAATATTTAAATTGAGAGAGTTTTCAATGAGATAACGGTAAAGGTGGTGGATAGTGGTTTGATAAAGGGATCTGGGGAGTTCCCATATGGTTTTCAGTGTTCCTTATCCTAAGTATTTTAGTGAATATCATTTTTTGGATGGTGGAGCTCGATCAGCCCCACCCTATCCTTCCTGTCAATTTTGTGATTGGTTGTACGATAGTTATTGCTATAATGGTAGGAATCAGTGGTTTAGTTGTGGTCAATTGGGTCACATGCAGAGGGAGTGCCCCAAAAGGATTGCCACTGGGGTAAATAGGATACCGATTGCCACTTCTCTAGTTCCAGCACCAAGAGTGCTACTTCTGGCTCAGGCATTGGCTGGGAACGTCTCTATGCTCTCACCACCCTATAGAAGTCCAAGGCATTTCGTGATATTGTTACTGGTATGTTGAAACTCTTTTCGCGTTATGTGTATTATTTACTTAATTTAGGGTCCACTCTTTCTTATGTGACCCAATTTATGGTAGTGCATTTTTTTTCGATCTTGACTATATTTTGGACCTTTTTTCTATTTCTACCTTGGTGGGTGACTCTATGGTGGTTAGAAGAGTCTATAAGGGTATTGTGGTATTTGTGGGTGGTGGAGAGACTTTGGTGGATCTATTCTAATAGACATGGTTGATTTTTATATCATATTGGGGATGAATTGATTTCACTCGCACTGTGCTTCTCTAGATTGTCAGACCTAAAATTTTGTTTTTAAATTCTTTAAGGAGCTAGTTTTTGAAATAGGGAGGGAGTTCTATAGTGCTTAAGGGGAAGTCCAAGTTAATGATTTTAACTCAAAAAGTCCTTATTACCTTCTATTTTCATAGTTAATAAATTTCCTAAGGTCTTCCCTACTAACCTTCCTGGTATCCCCCCGATAGGGAAATAGATTTTGGGATTGATCTTCTTTTGAACACTTATTCTATCTCTATCCCTCTTTATAGAATGACTCTATTTGAGTTGAAGGATCTTAAGGAACAATCGAAGTATCCTTTTGATAAGGGTTTGCCGACCTAGCATTTTTTCATAGGGTGCTTCCATTTTTTTGTGTGTAAGGGGGATAGTCTCCTCAGAGTATGTATAGGTTATCAAAGAGTGATTAAGGAGCTTAGGGTGACCTCCTTATATGGTGGACCATATATATATAAAATTCACGGGGTACTCTATTAGTAGTTCATGATGGTTGATAAACACTAAGTTTGAATAATTGATGTTGATTTTAGTTAAAGGAGATGTTAGCTCGAGGATATCAATGCGAGATTTATGGGGGTAAGTAGGTCGGCATTGTGGGGTGTGTGGAAGAGATGAGGTTGATGACTCAGGGGATACATGAGTGGGAAAGTTGTGATATATGGGCCAGAGGTCTAGGTTGAACTAATGGATTGGGGATTAAGTCATTGAATGGGTTAGGGCATGGAGTTCGTAAGATTGTGCTTAACCCTAGGTAGCATCTGGATAGAAGAGGTTGTAAGTATAAGAGATCTAAGTTTCCCTAGTACATTTCCATAGTGATACCCCTTAGGGCGGAGTATTGTGCTTATAGGTGCAGTAAGATGGAGATCGAGGGTTAATCTTAAATTTTCTCCTAGCGGTAGACTTTAAGGGGAAGTCGGCGTGAATTTAATCCTATTCTAGAGATTACCTCCTATTTTAGTTAAGATGGAACCCTACAAGTGTTGCACTCATTCTAATAGTGTTTATGCCTAAGTCTACATTCTATGTGCCGTGTATGTTTATACTCTAGACCTAAACTAAAAGAAATAATGGCTCTCAGAAATTCGAGCTTCCAAGTGTTCAAGCTCTATGTGATTACACTCATGATCCATATATTCATGTCACATGTCATTTTTGGTTCCAATAAATAGTAGTTTCAAGCGAAAATCCTCTCCTTGTTCCCTGAATATGAATCTCAGCTTTATGTTACATTACCCATGATATATGCCATCATGTTCCTCCTGTTGCCCAGTCTTAAGGACTTATTGTAATACCCCAAAAATTCAAACCAATATTAGAGCCATGCTTTGGGATCATGAGAAATGAATAATAGTTCTTTTATAGTTTTACAAGTGAGTTTTATGCGTATTAAGGACTCAAAAATCTCCTAGCTATTAGACGAATCAAAATATTCCTTACCGATTGAGTTTTAGAGAAGGATATTGCTATAGTCAACTTCAAATGAGTATATTTTTTGTTCAACTAATAATTTTCCACCAAATTGTAGTTATTTGAGTCAGCTTTCCAATGATACCAATTACTCCTAAATCTGATACCCGGGTGAGAAGTTATGACACTTTTAGTGAGAGGCAGTAACTCATTATGATAATGCCGAGTCACAGTGATGCACAAAATCACACTCATCCTTTTCCAATGAAGAACCGTGATGGTGTCACGTCGCGCCAAGGTGGAAAATCTCACTCGTCCTTTTTCAGTGAATCACCACGATGGCGCAGCATCGCGCCATGGTGTAAAATTGGTATTGTCCTTTCTCTTGTGGCACAATGCGATAGCTCCGCATCGCGCCGGAGAATAAAATTGGGATTTTCAATTCCATGTTTTAATTTTCCAGGGACCATTTGGTCTTTTACCATGGCCCTAAATCTTTCCAAAACATGAAATTAAGACCCTAAAAGGGGCATTATATGCCCCATTATTCATAATTTCCCTCTAAGAAATTGATCCTCTTTTAAGAGCAAACCCTATCCCTTCGAGATTCAAGCTCAAGTTTTAAGAAAATCATCAAGAACCTTCACGAATTCCTCAGTCAAGGTATGTTAAATGTTCAGCCATGGGTCCCTTCAACCCATGGAGTCCAAGAATCTAATTTCAAATTCAAAGTTATGATTTCTACAAGTTATTGTGACCTTTAACCATGAACCCCTATGAATTTTATTTTATACCATGTTTACATGAAATTATTGTTGTTATTAAACCCCACATATTTGAATGGTGTTTTTGCGATGATTTAAATCATAATTAGTGATGTTGATGTTGAAATCATGGTATTACTACAAGATTTAAACTATTGCCATGTTTAGCTTAAACTACGAATATCAAGTGTTTGAAGAAATGCCTATAATAAGGAATTTTGAATAAATGCTTTCACATTATGTCCTCAAAGTTTTAGTACTATTTTGCTTCTATTGTTATCGAGTCCTAGGGGTTATGAATACCCAAAAACTTAGCTGTTTACTTAGTCTCAGTATCTTCAGAATGGTATCATAAATGTTATGAGCATTATTAATTCAGTCAGTTATCATAATCAGTTAAACATAGAATAGTTCAGTATCCCGAGTCAGTTCAGTTGGGAATAGCATTTAGCACTAAGCGAGTGTAGGGATGGCGGCTTCCCCAATAGTTAGGCAGAGTCGTTAGTAGCAGTCCCTTTACACAAGAACTACGTAGCCAACATAGGATATGAGGAGTCACCCGTCAGTTCAGATTTGACTACCTCTCAGGGTTCACCTGTTAGTTTAAGCTTGAAAACCTTAGTCTATCGGGACAACATATCAGTGGATCCACACAGCCAGTGTTAGCACCTGTAGCATGGTACTGGCGTCCTTCCAACTAGAGCCACAGGTTGGACCCTAATTTTTACTTTGGGGTATATCGGTTAGATGATAGTTCCCACTGTCTCAGTCCAGTAATTAGCTTAGTAATTCAGTTAAAATTTTGTTTGACCATAGCATACAAATATAAGTCATTCATTTATCAGTATCTGGTAATTCATATTATAGATTATATTTAGAACATATTTTATGCTTGATCCTGCATTCTTAATCTTTACAGATTTCATACATTTTATTTAGTACTTCATGATATTAATTAAGTCAGTTATTACTTCATTACATAAAACCATGCATTTCAGCCTAACCTCATTTAGCATACCAGTACATTCAAAGTACTGATTGCATACTTGTTTCTTGCGCTATGCTGTTTAATATCATAGGTTCGAACGCTCAGTTCCCTGATCGTGCATAGACTTACTAGATTATCAGCTGTAGCAGTGGTGAGTCCTCATACTTCAAGGACATAGTTTATTTACCTCATATTACATTATTCATTTCAATATTTTTTTTCAGTTCGAGGTTGTAGGGGGGTTTGTCTCATCAGCTCCACAGTTAGTCAGTAGAGGCTTTTCAGACTAGAACAGATAGTTAGCCAGTCTTCAGTTTTCAGTTTTTATTATCAGCTGTTTTATTAGTATAATCAGTATTGTTTTATAGACACTATTAGAACTATGATTTAAATCCTCATGGAATTCCTCAATAAAAAATCCTGCATATGATCTTTTTTTTCAGTTTTACCAAATGCTCACAACAGGTACCAGCTCATGGGTTAGCTAGTGGTCGCTCGAGACCGTAAGCACTATATGGTTCCCAGTATGTACTCTTGAGGAATTACAAACTTTGTATTAGAGCATAATGTTTTAAAGTGTCCTAGTCTTATGCATGGGTGTGTAGCACGCCACACTTATGGACAAAAGGCTATGAGAAGTTTTAGGAAATATTTCCCTTCTTTTAGTGTTTATATTATGTGAATGAGCAGGATCTCAAGTTAAACTCTCTATCTAATTTAACTTTTCCTTCTATTTACAGAATATGCCTCCCAAAAAGACAAACGAAATAAGAAATATAAACTTACCAACACCTCTGCCAGTTCAGGAAAATCCCCTAAATAAGTATCTTTCTCATACAAAGTTTCAAGATGCATTCACTACTCTATCTCACTCTGTAGCGGCTCATAATCTTCAACCAATTGTTATTCTGGCTATCCCAGTGGCCAATACTACCATAGCCAGGATTCGAGACTTTACTCGAATGAATCCTCCTCTATTTTTGGGATCCAAGTCTAAAGAAGATATGTAAGAATTCCTGGATATGGTGTAGAAGGTAACAAACGTTATGGGGTGGCTTCTAGTGAGAGTGTTGAATTGGTTGCTTACTATCTGCAAGATGTAGCCCATACCTGGCTTAAGCAGTGAAAAGAGGATAGAGGCACAGATACAGGGCCTATAGAATGGGAGGAGTTTTCTATAGCCTTCTTTGATAGATTCTTCCCATTGGAGTGTAGGGAAGCCAAAGTGTTAGAGTTTATCAACTTGAGAAAGGGCAACATGAGTATGAAAGAGTATTCCCTTAAAATTACTCAGTTATCTAGGCATGCTCCTTATGTGGTGGCTGATAACAGGTCTAGGATGAGCAAGTTCATGTCTGGCGTGTCTGATAGTGTGGTCAAGGAGTGTAGGACTATGATGTTAATTAAGAAGATGGATATATCTAGTCTTATGGTCCATGGTTAACATATTGATGAGCAAAAGCTTAAGGAGAAGGACAGAGAGAACAAGAGGGCTAGAATAGGTAGCTTTAATTTCACTCAGCTGAATTCACCGGGTGGAAACCATCCTTAATTCCATTAGAATTATGTAGCTCCTACTCCATATTCGGGCAGTGCCCTTATGCCAAAGTTCAAAAATGATAATTGAGATAGGGCGCTAGGCTCTAAGTTCCAAGGAAGTATAAACAGTGGTCATACAAATCCTCTTTGCCAAAATTATGGTAAAAACCATCAGGGTGAGTGTAGAGTTGGCAGTGATGTATGCTTTGGGTGTGGAAAACCAAGCCATTAGATCTGGGAGTGTTTGGTGGTTTCTCAGAAAGGGAGGGATTTGTGCCAACAGGTCCAGTCCCATCAGTCATTAGCTCCAGCCGGCCGCCCAGCTCAGTAGGGCGCCACTTCTAGTGCTACTAGAGGTCAGCGTCAGAATAGGCTTTACGTACTTCAGTCCCGACAAGATTAGAAAAGTTCTCCTGATGTGGTTAATGGTGCGTTGCAAGTCTTTTATTTACATGTTTATGCTTTACTAAATCCTGGAGCATCTCTTTCTTCTGTAACCCCTTATATAGCCATAAACTTCAGAGTCAGTCTTGAAATCCTAGTAGAGCCTTTCTCAGTGTCTACCCCAGTAGGTAAGTCTATCATAGCCCAATGGGTATACAAGAGCTGCCTGATTACAGTGTCTCAAAAATTTATTTTAGTAGACCTTGCAGAGTTAGAGTTGACAGATTTTGACATTATTTTCATCATGGATTGGCAACATTCACTCTATGCTTAAGTGGATTGCAGAAATAGAGTAGTTCATTTTCAATTTCAAAATAAACCAGTCCTTGAATGGAGGGGTAGTACTACAACACTTAGGGGTTAGTTTGTTTCATACCCTAGTGCAAGAAAGATGATATCCAAAGGGGGTTTCTATCATCTTGTGTGAGCAAAAGACTCTAGTTCTGAAACTTCTAATCTTGAGTCAGTTCTAGTAGTAAGGGAATTTCTAGAAGTGTTCCCTGAGGATCTTCCCAGAGATCCTCCAAAAAGGGAAATTGACTTCAGAATAGGCCGTCTTTCCGATACCCAACCTATCTCTATTTTGCCATACAAAACGGCTCCAACCAAATATAAAGAGTTGAAAAAATAGTTGATAGATCTCCTAGATAAGGGATTCATCAGGCCCAGTATTTCCCCATGGTGCGCACTAGTTCTGTTCGTGCGTTAGAAAGATAGTTCTCTTAGAATATGTATAAACTATCATCAGTTGAATAAAGTCACAATCAAGAACAAATACCCATTTCCCAAAATTGATGACTTGTTCGACCAACTTTAGGGTGCCAATTATTTCTCCAAGATAGACCTCAGATCCAGCTATCATCAACTAAGAGTTAAAGAATGTGACATTCCCAAAATGTCTTTCAGAACTTGGTAGGGTCACTTTGAGTTTCTAGTCGTGCCCTTTGGTCTCACGAATGGACTTGATAAATTGAGTATGCACGTAGTACTTGAATGTGTTCGTCATAGTTTTCATCAATGACATTCTTTTCTACTTTAATAATGAAAATTATCATGCAGACAATCTCAGAATAGTATTACAGACTCTTAGAGCCCATCAGTTGTTTGCCAAATTCAGTAAGTGCAAATCTTAGCTAAGATCAGTAGCTTTCCTTGGCCACATTATTCCCGATGATGGTGTTAAAGTTGATCCTCAAAAGACCAAAGCATGAGAAACTGTCCTAGACCTATTTCTCTGTTAGATATCAAGAGTTTCTTGGGTTTGGTCGGCTATTACCGATGGTTTATTGAAGGTTTTTTAGCTATTGCATCCCCCATGTCCAGATTAACTCATAAGAAAGTCAATTTTCAGTGGTCAAATTCTTGTGAAAAGAGTTTTCAAGATTTAAAGACTTGACTCAACATAGCCCCAGTTTTGACGTTACCAGTTGGTTTAGATGGGTTTGTTGTGTACTGTGATGATTCTAGATTTAGTTTGGGGTGTGTTTTAATGCAGAAGGGTAACGTTGTGGCCTATCCTTCTAGACAACCTAAGCCCCATGAAAAGAATTACCCTACCCATGATCTTGAGCTAGAAGGTGTTGTGTTTGCCTTAAATATTTGGAGGCATTATTTGTATGGGGTTCATGTTGGTGTGTTCACAAACAAAAAAAGTTTGCAGTAAGTGTTTTTGCAGAAAGATTTGAACCTTTGTCGGAGAGGGTGGTTAGAATTGTTAAAAGACTATGATATAAGTGTTTTGTACCACTTGGGCAAGGCTAATGTAGTGCCAGATGCCCTAAGTAGATTGTATATAGGTAGTGTTTCTTATGTTGAGGATGATAAGAAAAAGTTAGTTAGGGAAGTTCATTAGCTTTCCAGATTAGGTGCTCATTTAGTTGATTTAGCTGAGGGTAGCATATGGATTCAAAATAGTTCAGAATATTCTTTGGTTACCAAAGTGAAATAAAAGAAAGATAGGGATCCTAGTCTGGTAAAGCTGAAGGAGTCAGTCAGAGACCAGAAAGTAGAGGTTTCTACCAAGGGGAAATAGTGTTTTTTTTTTGCCAGGGTAGGTTGTGTGTTCTGTGTGTAGATGACTTAAGATAGAGGATTCTTGTCGAAGCGCATAATGTGTGTTACTCTATTCATCTAAGAGCCACAAAGATGTACCGCGATCTGAGGGAAATCTATTGGTGGAGTGGAAGGAAAAGGGACATTGCAAAGTTTGTAGCTAAGTGTTCCACTTGTCAACAGGTTAAGATTGAATATTAGAAGCCTAATGGGTCTATGTAGGAGTTCAGTATTACCACTTGGAAGTGGGAGAAAGTGAATATGGATTTTGCGATAGGTTTGCCTCGTACTCATCAACAACATAATTCAATTTGGGTTATTATGGATAGGATGACCTAGTCAGCCAATTTATTGATAGTCCATTCTTCTTAATTAGCCGAGGACTATCCAAAGCTCTATATTTGTGGCTTAGTTCAATTGTATGGTGTTCCACTATCTATCATCTCAGATAGAGGTACTCATTTTACCTCACTATTTTGGAAAGATTTTTAGAAGGTTCTTGGTACCCAAGTTCACCTCATTATAGCGTTCCACCTATAGATAGATGGTCAGGTAGAGAGGACCATTCAGATGCTTGAGGATATGTTGAGAGCGTATGTCGTTGACTTTAAGGGCATTTGGGATGACCACTTGCCTTTGATTGAATTCACATATAATAACAGCTATCATTCGAGTATTCAAATGGCTCTGTTTGAGGCTCTATATATAAGGAGATATGAATCTTCAATTGTTTGGTTTGAGATCGTTGAAACCACTTTGATAGGGCCTGATTTGATGTTTGGTTCTTTGGAGAAAGTTCAGCTAATCTGGGAGAGGCTTAGGGTAACCCAAAGCTGACAAAAATCTTATGCAGAAGTGAGGAGAAAGGATCTTGTGTTTGAGATTGGTGATTTTGTATATCTAAATATCTCTCCAATGATGGGATTAAAGAGGTTTGGTAAGAAAAGGGAAAATCTCCGATATGTTGGCCTTTATAGAATCTTAAGCTGCTTTTGGAAGGTAGCTTAGGAACTTGAGTTGCCTACAGACTTAGCATCACTGCACCCAGTAGTCCATATCTCTTTATTGAAGAAATATATAGGTAATACAGCTGTAGTTGTCCTTTTAGAAACCGTAGATGTTCAGAACAACCTTTCTTATGAAGAAATTCCAGTCGAGATTCTTGATCACTAGATTTGTAGACTATAGGACAAGGAAGTTCCCCTAGTCAAGGTTCTTTGGTAGAATCAGTCCGTTGAGGGAGCCAATTGGGAAGCAGAAGTAGATATGCAGACCAAGTACCCTCATCTTTTCTCGACAAACTCAAACTCAGCTTAAGGTAACAATTTTCCCTAGAATTTTCTCTTTCACATGCTCAGTTTTAGCTGCATATCATTCTCATATCATTCATGCTTTCACAGAACTAGTTCAATCTTGTGTCATGTTTCAGACTCAGTCATGTAATCATGTTTTCATCATGTATATTCAGCATGTAACCTCAATTCCTTAGTGTTTTTAGCTTAATCAATCTATGTTCCCAAGGAGGAGATATTGTAATACCCTGAAAATCCAACCCAATATTAGAGTCATGTTTCGAGATCTTGAGAAATTAATTATAGTTCTTTGAAAGTTTTATGAGATAGTTTTATGTGTATTAAGGCCTCAAATTACTCCTAGCTATTAGATGAATCAAAATATCCCTTACCACTTAAGTTCTAGAGAAGGATGTTGCTATAGTCAAATTCAAATAAGAATTTCTTTTGTTATATGAAGAATTTTCAATATCAAGACCAACAAATTGTATATAATTGAGTCAACTTTACAACTATAGTAGTTTCTCTTAAATACAATACCCGGGGTGAGAAATTATGATATTTTTTGTGAGAGGCAGTAGCTCATCGCAATTATGCCACATTGCGGTGATGCCCAAAATTGCACTCGTCCTTTTCCAGTAAATAACTATGATGGTTCCATATCATGACATGGTGCTTAATCGATATTTTCCTTTTTCCAGTGGCGCAACGTGATAGCACTGCGTCACGCCAAAGTGTAAAATAGGGATTTCTAGTTTCGCATTTTAATTTTCTAAGGACCATTTGGTCTTTTACCATGGCCCCAAATCCATCTAAAGAACAAAATTAAAACCCTAATGGCGGCATTATGTGCCCCATTATTCATAATTTCCCTCCAGGAAATTAATCCTTCCTCGAGAGCAAACCCTAGCCCTTCAAGATTAAAGCTCAAGTTTCAAGAAAACCATTAAGAACCTTCACGAATTCCTCAGTCAAGGTATGTTAAATGTTCATCCTTGGGTAACTTCAACCCATGGGAGTCCAATAATCAAATTTTAAATTCAAAGTTATGATTTCTACAAGTTATTGTGTCTTTTAACCATGAATCTCCATGAATTTTGATTTTACACCATGTTTACATGAAATTGTTGCTGTTATTAAACCCTACATATTTGAATGGTGTTGTTCACTAATTTAAATCATAATTAGTGATGTTGCTGTTGAAATTATGCTATTACTAAAAGCTTTAAACTATTCCTATGCTTAGCTTAAACTACGAATATCAAGTGTTTGATGAAATGCCAACAAGAAGGAATTTTGAATAAATCCTTTCACATTATGCCCTCAAAGTTTTAGTACTATTTTCTATTATTGCTACCAAGTCCTAGGGGTTATGAATACCCGAAAACATAGCTGTTTAGTTAGTCTCAGTATCTTTAGAATGGTGTCAGATATATTATGAGCATTATCAGTTTAGTCAGTTATCATAATAAGTTAAATGTAGAATAGTTAAGTATCCCAAGTCAGTTCAGTTCAGAGTAGGATTTAGCACCGAGCGAGTGCAGGGATGGAGGCTTCCTTGTTAGTTAGGCAGAGTCATTAGTAGCAATCCCTATACTCTAGAATTATGTAGCCAACATAGGATATGAGGAGTCACCCATCAGTTTAGGCTTGACTACCTCTCTCGGGTCACCCATCAGTTTAGGCTTGACAACCTTAGTCCTTCAAGATAGCACATCAGTGGATCCACATAGCCAGTGTTACAAGCCATGGCACGGTTCTAATACCCTTCCAACTGGGGTCACAGGTTGGACCCCAATTTTCTCATTGGGGTATGCTGGTTAGGTGATAGCTCCCATAATCTCAGTCCAACAATTAGCTCAGTAATTCAATTTTAGTTTTGCTTCACCATAACATACAAATATAAGTCATTCATTTATTAGTATCTAGTATTTTAGCTTATAGATTATATTTAGAACATGTTATATGCTTGGTCATGCATTCTCAATCTTTACAAATTTCATGCATTTTATTTAGTACTTCATGCTATTCATTCAGTCAGTTATTACTTCCGCACATGAAACCATGCATATCAACGTAACATCATTTAGCATGCCAGTACATTCAAAGTACTGATCGCATACTCATTTCTTGTGGTATGATGTTTAGTATCATATGTTTAGATTCTCAATTCCCTGATCGCGCATAGACGTACCAGAGTATCAACTGTAGTCATGGTGAGTACTCATACTTTGAGGACATAGTTTATTTACCTCAGTTTATATTATTTATTTCAGTATATTTCTATTCAGTCGGAGTTAGTTGGGGGTTTGTCCCATCAGCTCCACTGTCTGTCAGTAGAGTCTTTTCAGACTAGTACAACAGTAAGCCAGTCTTTTTTTAGTTGTTATTATCAGCTATCTTATCAGTATTATTAGTAGTTTTTATAGACATTATCAAAACTATGGTTTAAAATATTTTTGCATTCATCAGTTAAACATTCTACATATGATCTTTTGTTATTAGTTTTACCCAGTGTTTACAGCAGATACTAGCACATGGGTTAGCTTGTGGTCTCTCAGGACCATAAGAATCGTATGGCGCCCAGGGTGTACACTCGGGGTGTTACACTTATGCTATAGTATTTTTATGACGGAACGATGCTCCATTTATGACCTAGGTTGCTGATATAGAGTACCTCGTGCCTACTATATTGTGTCTCATTTCATGGGTCTCTCCTTGAGTAGTATGATAAATTAAAGTTGTAATTGGGAAGTAACTCGCCCTCTCATTCTTAATGCTTGTACTCTGGTTACTTAGTGACCCTTCTTATGTTAGGGTGGTAGTGGCCATAAAAGTGTAGTGATATTTTGGACAAGGGAGTAGATGTCCTTGTTGTGAAATTTTTGGATGACTAATAGGGCTAAGGTTATAGGTGTAGATCGGAAAATTGGATGAATTTTTTTATACAAAATAGTTAAGGGAGAGGTGCAGTGAAAACCTCTGTGATAGTGATTGAGGGTGCTAGTTTTTGTGGGGAGATCCATAAAGTGGGTGTAGTAAGATAGGCTAGAGCATGGTCATTAATAAATACCCGACCATTGTATTATGTGTCTATAGCTCCTTGATTAAGACTTGAGTTTTTTTTACTATAGTAATAGATGGGATAGTATTTTCGGAGTGGTGTAAGGTATCGGGTCCCATGGCTTTCACTAGTACCTTTAACTCTAAGTTAGTCTTTAACGTGGGAGAGTTATATGGTTATACTCAGGCCCTCATAGTTATGTATTCAGGGGGAGTTTGGAATTTGAAATGGAGAAGTGTTATCTTTATAGTTGAAAGCTTATTGGAGAGTGTGGTCACATATAAGGGTTATTAGATGAATTGGTTGGGGAGGAAGGAGCTTTGTGGGGAGTTGGATGGGACATAAAGTTTGACTACCCAATCTTGCTCTCCATTTTGGATAATAATTCTTAAAGTATGTGTGTATTCTTAACATCTATGTTTTCTGACTTTGTTAAAGAGAAGTGTGGTTGTATATCTATGGTAAATCATGTTAATAAATGTCTTATCCCTTCATTCGAGAATGAATGATCCTAAGCAAGGCAGTATGATACACCTCAGGTTTTTGGTCCTTAAACATTTCTTAAGCTTTCGGCTAATTGCCTTGATTACGACTCACCCTATGAGTCATAGCTTGTCTTGGTGGGTCATGTTACCCTAGTCTTAAGGTTTCTAGTAGATGAATTTTGAGTTATTATCCCAGGTATGAATTGGGGTAAGAGTCGTAGGGTGCGGTTACGGATCCTAAGAACCCAAATTGTAACCAAATTAGAAAGTTAGTGGCAATGTTTTGCTCTGGGTATGAGTGGCTCACTATGAGTCATTAGGAATATTACTGGTCATGGGATAAAATCATAAGATTTCCTGTATTTAACCTATTTGGGTTCTATGTT
Organism: Capsicum baccatum var. pendulum; assembly: GCA_030864225.1. Taxonomy (NCBI): domain Eukaryota; kingdom Viridiplantae; phylum Streptophyta; class Magnoliopsida; order Solanales; family Solanaceae; genus Capsicum; species Capsicum baccatum. The sequence goes on from CM061557.1 coordinate 194,830,841, forward strand.
AGCTACTACTGGACCCTACAAGTTGTAGGGTCTCATTACGAGTTGGTTGGTCGAGTCAAAAGGTCAACAATGTATGGGGGTCCTAGTCAATGTCTTTGTTATGACTTGAGGTGACTAGTTGTAAAAAGTCATTTTGAGTCAGTGGTTGACTCTTAATAGAAGGCATCCCTTTTCCAGCTTTTAAGTTAAGGGCATTCTGCATATTTCCTCTCTTACCCAAATTACATCCCACGTCTTATAGCCCCTTTAGGGTTTTATGAGCACTCAAAGACATATTAGAGTAACTTCTTAAACACTCCAAAAGGTTCTCTCTATTCCTTCAAGCAAGTCATGCTAGGGTTTCATCAAGTGAATTGGTTAGGGCTTTCAAGGGGCATTTCTCTTTGTACTTCTTAGTGTTTAAGGTATGTTAGTCTTCTTTAATTGTCAATTTAGTAAAAGCATGTGATCTAAATCTTTGCTCATAAAATATTGATGTTTGGTTTTGAAGTATGGGTTGATGGTTTCGAATATAAATTGTTTAAATGCTTCTTCTATGATGTCTATGAAGCTATTATGGTTAAATTGATGGTTGGTAAATACATTGGGGTTTATGGGAAAAGTGGATGGAAATAGGGGTACAAGGGAATCCCCAAATCAAATTGTTTGGTATGGAAATTGGTAATAATCTCAACCCAATTGCATAATTGAAATTTGGTCTATGCATTATCACTTGGAATGACTTATTTCTTAAAACTAATGCATAGTATAAATAGATAAGGATGGTTTTGAAAACCTTATGGGGTACATGAGAAAACCTCAAGTGATTTTTTACAAAAACCTTGCGGGGTACACGATGTTTTGGTAAAAGTGTCTTCTTTTTATATTTTCTGCTGATTTTGTTATATTAGATTATGAAGTGTACTTTCAAGCCTCAATTATCTTGGGAAGACCATTTTTGGTTCCAGGTAGGACACAGATTGATCTGGAGAAAGGACATCCGATGCTGCGACTCAATGATGAATAGGTGACATTCAACATATGTAAATCTATAAAGCAACCTAATGAATTAAGAGTGGTGTCTTTTATTGATAAAGATGATGAGGAGACTAATTCATTCCTAATATTGATACAGTTACTCTGTGGAATGGTAATTTGGATACGATTGTTCCTATAGAAGAGAGGCTAGGTTGCCAAGCTCTTGCGATTGTGATTATGAATTTCAAATCTGAAGGTATCGATGATTATGAGGAGTTAGTGGGTGAATTGTATGGTGATGTTTATAATTTTGCACTAAAGAAGTTTCATCTAGATTTAAAGAATCGAACTTCTCCACCAGCTCATCCATTACTGAGGAACCACCGGTGTTATAATTGAAGGCCCCCTACCTCACTTCTAATATGTATTTTTAGGGGCTAACAACACTTCACTAGTTATTATTCCAGTTGATCTGAGCCAGTCAAAGTAGGAAGCATTGTTTTCTGTATTGCAGAATTTCAAGAGGGCCATTGGATGGTTTATTGCAGATATGGTCAGTATTCCACCTAGTTTATGTACTCACAAAATTCAGCTTAAGCCGGATTGTGTTCCATCTATTGAACATTAGCGTCGACTTAATCCTCTTATGCAGGAGGTGGTTAAGAAGGAGATAATCAAGTGGTTGGATGCTAGTGTAGTATTTTCCATTACTGATAGCAAGTGGGTTAGTCCGATTCAATGCGTGCCAAAAAAAGGTGGAATAACTATTATACCTAATGATAAAAATGAGCTAGTGCCAATGAGGCCAGTCACTGGATGGAGAGTGTTCATTGATTATAGAAAGATGAATGCTTGGACTCAAAAGGACCATTTTGTGATGTCATTCATAGATAAGATGTTGGACAAGTTAGTAGGCAGAGGATGGTACTATTTTCTTGATGGGAACATTGGTTACAATCAGATCACTATTGCACTAAAATACCAAAAGAAGACTATCTTTACATGTCCTTATGGGACCTTTGCATTCAAACGAATGTCTTTTGGGCTATGCAACGCTCCAACCATATTTTAGATATGTATGATGTCTATTTTCTCTGTTATGGTAGAAGACACCATTGAAGTTTTTATGGATGATTTTTCGATTGTTGGGTATTCTTTTGATGACTATCTCAATCAATTTGAAAAAGCTCTACAAAGGTTTGAATAATGAAAATTGGTGTTTAATTGGAAAAAATGTTATTTCATGGTCAAAGAAAGAATTGTGTTTGGGCACAAAATATCAAAGAGAGGCATAGAAGTTGATCTAGCAAAGTTTGAGGTGATTGAAAAATTACATTATCCAATTTCTGTAAAGGGAATTCAGAGTTTTCTAGGTCATGTAGGTTTTTATAAGAGATTTATCAAAGAATTCTCAGAGATTGCTAGTCCAATTTGAAAGTTTCTCATGAATGAGGTAAAATTTTATTTTGATGATTCATTTTGACAACCTAAAAGAGAAGGTGTTTGCTCTAATCATTGTGTCTCTTGATTTGTCTTCACCTTTCAAAATTATGTGCGATCCTTCATCCCATCTACTATTCTAGTAAGGCACTAAATCCTGCTCAAAATAACTATATCGTAATGGAGCAAGAGTTATTGGCAGTGGTTTTTTCCTTTGAAAATTTAAGATCTTACTTGATTGGGACAAAGGTGATTGTGCACACACACCATGCGGCATTGAGACACTTAATGGTTAAGAAGGATGCAAAGCCGAGGCTTATACATTAGGTGATTCTATTCCAAGAATATGATTTTGAGGTGAAAGACAGAAAAGGCACAAAATATCAAGTTGCAGGTCACTTGTCTAGACTAAAGGAGGAATCTATGCAGAAGGTTGCTTATGGATTGGAGATTGATGATAGTTTTCCAGATGAATAGATATTGGCATCTTCCCCAAATTTAATTCCATGGTTTGCAAATTTTTCAAATTACTTAGCCAGTGATCTAGTCCCAGAAGATATTTCATAAAAGAAAAGGAAGAAGTTCATGCACGAGGTAAGAAAAATTTTCTGGAATGAACCTTATCTTTTTAAAATTTATGCAGATGGAATCATTCGTAGGTGCATACCTGAAATAATTATTATGAGCATACTCTAAGTGTGTCATTCATGGCTAGTTGGTGGTCATCATGACGGGGACTACATAGCTCATAAGATCCTACAATATGGCTACTATTGGACGACTCTATAAAAAGATGCTCATGACTATGCTGTCACATGTGATCAATGTCCACGAGAAGGTACTATTTCTAGAAGACATGAATTACCTATGACACCTATCTTAGAATTTGATGTATTTGATGCATGGGGCATAGATTTCATGGGACCTTTTGTGAGTTCGTGTGGCATGAAGTATACACTTGTGGTTGTTGACTATGTGTTGAAGTGGGTGGAAACAATTACGCTTCCTAAAAATAAAACAAGGAGTGTCACTACATTTTTTAGAAAGAATATCTTTTATCGATTTGATATGCCACGTGCTATTATTAGTGACGGAGGGTCATAATTTTGCAATCATATATTCCAGAGTTTGCTTGAAAAATATGGTGTGAATCACAAGGTTACAACACCTTATCATCCATAGACTAGTGGAGAAGTTGAAGTGTCCAATAGAGAAATCAATTCCATATTGTCCAAGAATGTGAATGCCAATAGGACTGAATGGGCAAGAAAGTTAGATAAAGCATTATGTGCCTACCATACAGCTTACAAAACCTCAATAGGTGCTTCACCCTATCAGCTGGTGTATGGAAAGGTATGCCTTTACCCATTGAGCTTGAGCATAAGGCACTATGGGTGTTGAAGAAGCTGAATCTAGAGTGAAAGGATGCAACCAAGTCGAGGTTAAATAACATCAATTAATTTGATGAATTCCAGCTCCGGGCATATAAAAGTTCAGCAATTTATAAAGAGAAGATAAAGTTGTATCACGACCGTAAGATCGAGAAGAGGGTTTTTGAAAAAGGTAACCATATGCTATTGTACAATTCCAGGCTTTATTTGTTTATAGGTAATCTAAAGTCAAGATGGCATGGGCCTTTCACAGTGACAAAGGTTTACCCCTACGGTGCTTTAGAACTAAAGAAGGATAGTGCAAGCCCATTCAAGGTAAACAGACACAAGTAAAACACTACATGGGAAATATAGAAGAGGTGGAGGAGCTAGCTGATATTGACCTTGATAAAGTCTAAGTAATCAAGGAAATTGCATCGTACCGTGACATTAAATCAAGCATTGCATGGGAGGCAACCCATGAGGCTAGTTGGTGAAGTCTAAGTATCCAACTTAGACATATCGTGTCATTATGTTAGATCAAGTGCTACATGGGAGGAAAACCATGTTTTTATACTTATTTCATTTGTAGGGTAATGTGTTTGTTAAATGTACAGGACTAAAAAGAATGCAAAAAAAATCTAGAGAAGTTAAAAAGGTATCATATGGACTCTTTCTGAGTCGTACTTATACGTTATGACTCGTGAGTAGGAGTCATATTATCCTGAGAGAACAATCCGAATGAGATAGTAGTTTCTGGATTAAATATGACTCCCAGTACGAGTCGTACCCTTTGGGTATAGTTTGTGACCAAGAGTAGTACCCCTTCCAGAACCCATGTAAGATCTCAGGCCCATACGAGTCAAGAAATGACCCGTAAGCCTAGGTACGAGTCATATAAACCACTCATTCCCCAGCTTATTAGGTTAATTATTGGGTTGACCCGACCCAAAACCTATATTAAAAAGGTGAAAAATAAACCTGATCGGTTACCCAACACTTTTAACTCGTACCCGATGCATTTTTCACTCAAATTTCAATATCCAAACCACAAAATAGAAGTGTTTTCTATTTGACTTCACTACCATCATCTTCCAATATTTCAATTTTTACGCTTAAACTAGAATTTGGGAAACAAAATGATTCAAACATGATATTTGCTAATTCTCACTCATCAAGTATGTTCCCAATCACATTTTCCTTGCTTCGTAAAGTAAAAAATGAGTTGTGCTTTGCATTGTAATCATTTTTTGAGTATAAATTATGAAAATATTGGATAGACGATAGCATGGTGTTAGTATATTTTTGCAAAAATTGAACTTGGGGAAGACATAGGGTTTAGAAATGGATTTTTATGTTTATATGTGTTAAAATATGAATATAGTATTTTGTAGTAGAGGGTATTGTATGAATTTCCATCTGAGTCAAACTTTGAAGTTGGACTTCTGTGTTGCACTAGATACGAGACTCCTTACGACTCTTACAAATTGATACAAGAGCTGTAATGGGACTCGTACCCACTGACAAAATGGAAATCTAACAAATTCAAGGTTTTGGAATGGATACGACTCGGCCATACGAGTTGTATTCAAACCACACAACTCGTACACACTTATTGTATCAACTTGGGAAGAATGATAATAGAATAAAATTTTTTGACCAGCCTATGACTGTTGGTCATGAGTCACACCCTATCTTTACGACTGGTAAGAAGGAGTCGTAAGCTATCCAGTTAACAAAGATCATGCACTGTTTAGGATATGTCTCAGGTATATGAGTCGTACTTAGTGGATACAACCAATACCCACCACTCATACCTAACTGAAATCAGGCACATTGAACTTTAATTTTAATTTTTTCTTTTCTGTTCATTTCATAGTACTAATATTAGTGTACTTATAGAAAAATGCCTCCAATGAACACTTCGTCATCCAAAATAGTTGCTAAAAAGGGAAACACACAGGCATGGTGTGTGAGCAGATGCTAACATATTTGAGGCTTTTAACTGAGAATAATTGCAAAGTCTTAAGCAACTATTGTTATTTTTTATAATTTTCTCTTTGATATTGCTGTAATAGTCAAGATGCAAGAGAACCAACAATAATGGAAGTAAAAGAGTTGATTTCTGAGATAGTAGAGAGGGAAGTACAACTGATGACTTGTCTGATAAGTCATCAACCTTGTGATAAGCTATTAGAGTTGCTATCATCCTCAGATAGATAATGAAATTCATCTGGAAGAAGTGATGATAACTTGTGATAGACCGTTAGACTTGTGATAAGCCGTTAGGCTCATCGTCAGTCTTAGGCAGTGCTTGAGAACTTAAAGTGAAGAAGCAATGACAATTCTGATAAGTCATCACATGTATGATAAGCCATCAGACTTCATCATCAGCTGAACACAGAACTTGTTCAAATATGAAGAGGGCTGATGGCATTCTTGATAAGGCATCAGACTCCTGATAAGCCATCACACACGTCATTGTCTGTCTGAGAAAATACTGTGATCTGTGATTTTTTTCCATAATTAGGAAGAAGTATTTCAAGCATATGTTAGGGTTTTCTAATAAAAAAGGGGCGAAACATCTTGAACTTATTCCGAAGGCAAAGACACCTCTTTTTGGGGCTCAAAACTTTGAATTCAATTTTCAACTCTTTGATTTGGTTGTAGGAATTTTCTCTTGAACGTAGAAGAGAATCAACTTCAGACATCATCATTTGTAATTTTAATTACTTTGAATGATGATTACAATTGTTGCTATCTCTTTCTTTCTCATATGGAACTAAAACCCACAACTAGGGTTGTGGGATCTATGATTTTTCCCTCATGGATTGAATTGTTGGTTAGGGTTTGAGTGATTGTGGGTACATCTTGATAATTCCTTTGTTATGATTGTTATTTATTAGTTGCAAACAATGAATCCCGCCTTATGTTGATTTGCTCAAACTGAGAAATAAACTAAAGGTAGCAAATTATCAACAAGGATTTGGGAAGGTTAAGCTCCCATCTAATGACTAATTTTGTAACAATATTGATCAACTTGAGATAAAATCAGTATGAATAGAATGATTTCCTAAGTTCTAGAGAATTATGGAGTTCAACATCTAGGCAAGTTAAGAAATACTTAGATGGACTGTCAAAACTGATATTTGGTATTTCCCAAAGTCATGAGAACCCGATACTATAGTTATTATTTAATGGAGATTGATAATCATAGTGATCACAACCCTAGTTCCTCTCTATCACAGATTTGAACTATTGAAATTTTAGTTTTAAGCTCTGAAGCAAGTTAAAACTTTAACATTTGTTTGATCATCAAAAACCACTATTTTGTATTTTTTGTATCATTTATTTGAATTCAAATTATAGCTATAGTTTCAAATTAGTTTAATCTCCACTCACATTGTTCCTCGTGGATTTGACCCCGAATCCAAAGTTGGGTAAATATATTGACAACAACCGCCTTTCACTAAATTGACATGTAAGTTGAGCATTATAAAAAATGGTGCTATTGCTAGGGAGAAATTTGACGTACTAAGTTGGTTTGGAATTTTATCCTACTAGCTTGAATTTAACCTTGGAAATATTTGTTTTTAGTTTTATTTTATTTCCTGTGTTAGGTAGATTTTTATTTTAGTTTACTTTTTACTATGGAATCTTGGAATGAACATGAGCTTGGTGGTTCGAAATCTTATGTTGATGATCCATGTCCATATTGTGATGGACCTTAGTTTTGGTAAGGTTGTAGATATGCTTCCTGGAGAGATGTGTGCACCATCTCTATCCTACTGGGAGTATGATTGTTCTTTATGTGGTGGTCAAGATGGACATTAGAGTGATTGCCAAAATTCCCCCACCCCTATTGCGCTAACCCAAATTCCAATTCTTCTTATGAGTTTGATAGGTTTTATGGTCAAGAAAAAAAAGAACGAAGCACTGGTAAGAGTGGCATTGAAGCTATGTTTCAACTAATGTTAGATCTCCAGAAAAAAAGTATGATATCATATGTGATATGCATCAAGACATGAAGCCAATCATGCATGAAGAGATAGATATAGAGGTCAATCATTCAAAGTATTCTTCTATATTATGTTTAAATAATATCTTTTCTATGGAATCATTTAAAATAATGGAAGAGTGTGAATATAAGGAGCAATAACCTTATATTAACATTGATCTTGATGATAAGAAATCTTTGGTGAGAGATGATGCCAAACCAAACCAACCATGAGAGATGATGCCAATATTGAGTAAATGGTGCTAGAGGCAAAAGAATAAAACAAGCCAATCTCTTATAAATACTCTAGCCCAATTCAGGGTGAAAAGGTTGAGAAGGATGCAACTCCAAAATTAGGGATAATACCACACTCGAATTACTTTTCAACATTATGCTTGGTGGATGTGATGAAAGTCAAATCACCCAAGCAAATGATGAATTTTGGAAATGAGGAGGAAAATTTCTACATTTTGGAGTTTGTCATGCCGAAAGGGTATAATACAACCCCAATCTTAAAGGCCAAGAATCTTAAATATCAATGTCTATTTAGTGGCTTTTTAAGATTCTCACCATTGCCAAATGAGCCCACACGAAAGTTTAGTGTAAAATTAGGCAAGCGGTTCAAGTCTTTGAAGTGGCGTGATAGAACTTTCCTTATCATGCTCTCACATTTTCCCAACGCACCTGAAAGATGTAAAGATCAAAAGATGGGCCGACAATTCAAATCTTCTAAGTGAAGGGATAAAGGATGAAGCACTTTTAAGGTATCTTGATGAATTCTGAGTAGTCAAGATAACCTAGTCGTGCCGTGACATTAAATCAGTCGTTGCTAGGGTGCCACAGGTATGTTTCTAACTCTCTTGTTTTGGTTTGATGCATTGGGGACATTACATGATTTTAAATTGAGGTGGGGATACTTGTGGGTGTTGATGTCCTTATGGGGTTTTTGTTGCCGTGCCTTTTTTCTCAGAGTTTTGTTCCTAGTAGAGCCGACATATTTAGGCATATTTTGATTTGTTGTAAAATATTGTAGTTGACTAGGAGAAATACAAGTACCTTAGGCAATTAACATATTTTTGTTAATTTTTGAACATCTCTCCAAAGGTCTGTTTTATAAATATGTGATATGCATTTATGTGTAACCACTGTGCATCTTGTTATGGAATTAGTAATAGTGACATGATAACCATTGCTAAATAATTGCATGAACCAAATGGGTAGTAGCTTGTGATGTACCTTTGTGCCGTATATGTGTGAGATACTACCAGATCCCATTGTCTGTTAAATCCAGAACTTGCCTGATTGGTCTTGCCTTAGTTGTAGGATAGTGGTTAGGAAAGGTTCATAGGCTGTTGTTGATATTAGTCCACTTTTAGCCTAAATAACCTTCTATGTATGAATAATATCCCTTGATCCTAATTTTGAGCCTGAATGCGTATTTTTTAATTATACCTATCACCTTCCTATTTGTATCACAATGAACCTATTTTGGCCCTGGTCCTCCTTGGACATTGTGCACTTTGACTTAGGAAAATAGCCTAAGTTAAGGGTGGCTATCGTAGGGGTGCATGATGTAAAGTGAGTATGAAGAAGGGTAAAAAAATTCAAGGTTGGGCATGGTAGAAAAAGAATAAGAAAAGAAAAGTTGTGAAAAAAATGAATGAATAAAAACTGCACCCAGCTTGAATATGCTTTAATCAAGAATGGGAGAAATAACGTAAAGGTTGATAAGTGAGACCCCAAAATAATGTAGTGCCAAGGAGTCTTAGTTACTTTAAATATCCTTATGTATCATACCAGCCCCAATCCTACATTACAAGATGAAGAAAATAAGTGATCCTAACTTAACTGTCTGAAATCCTCGATAATGAAAATAAGGGAAAGATTATGGTATTTGGCATACATTGACTGGAACTTCTTTCTAAGATGAGTGTCTCTTAACAGTTCCCGCATTGATATACTTGAGTTCACATATGAGTAATGAGGAACCTCTGTGTTGTAAGGGCACACTGGTTACGTTGCTAGTTGCTAACTTGTTTGGATAGTGTAATCTTGGTACATTCATGGTTGTTGTTGCATAATTAATGCCATATCTTGATTCTTGTGTGTCGCATTGCTGTTATTCAATAATATGCACAGTTGTTTTTTAAGTTAATTGACCTTGGAGATGGTTAAGATGGTTTGAGCTAAAATGAATGATTAACTACCGAATGTGTTTTGTATCCTCTTAGTTATGTTTTAGTTGCTTGAGGACAATCAATTGTTTTATGTTGAGGGTGTTGATGTGTAAGAAGATGCTAACATATTTGAGGTTTTTAACTGAGAATAATTGCAAAGTCTTAAGCAACATTTGTCATTTTTGATTGTTTTCTCTTTGATGTTGTAGTAAAATTCAACATTCAAGAGAACTAGCAACAATGGAAGTAAAAGAGTTGATTTCTGAGAAAGTAGAGAGGGAAGTATAGATGACGACTTGTCTGATAAATCATCATCCTTGTGATAAGATATCAGAGTTACCATCAGCCTTAGATAGAGAATGAGATTTAGCTGGAAGAAGTGATGTGGTCAGAGTTGTGATAAGTGGTCAGGCTTAGGCAGTGCTTGAGAACTTGAAGTAATGAAGCGACAAAAATTCTGATAAGTCATCACATATCTGATAAGCTATCAGGCTTTATTGTCAGCTGAAGATAGAACTTGTTCAAATGTGAAGAGGATCTGACGACATTCTTGATATAGCATCAGACTCTTGATAAGCCATAACACACGTCATCATCTGTTCGAGAAAATATTGTGATCTGTGATTTTGTTTCCATAATTAGGATGAATTATTTAAAGCATATGTTAGGGTTTTCTAATAAAAAAAAGGGCAGAACATCTTGAACTTATTCCAAAGAAAAAGACACCTCTTCTTGGGGATCAAAACTTGGAATTTAATTTTCAACTCTTTGATTTGGTTGTGGGAATTTTCTCTTGAACTTAGAAGAGAATCAACTTCAGAATTCATTGTTTGTAAGTTTACTTACTTTGAATGATGATTACAATTGTAGTTATCTTTTTCTTTCTTATGTGGAACTAAAACCCACAACTAGGGTTGTGGGATCTATGATTATTCCCCCATAGATTTAATAGTTGGTTAGGGTTTGAGTGATTGTGGGGACATCTTGAAAATTCTTTTGTTATTATTTTTATTTATTGGTTGCAAACAAATAAATTCTGGCTTATGTTGATTTTCTCGAATTGAGAAATAACTAAAGGTAGCAAATTATCAACAAGGATTTGGGAAGGTTAATCTCCCATCTAGTGATTAATGCTGTAAAAAGATTGATCAATATCTAGGCAGGTTGAGAAACACTTAGATGGACTGTTGAAATTGATAATTTGGTGTTTCCCACAAGTAATGAGAACCCAATACTACAGTTATTATTTAATGGGGATTAATAATCATAGTGATCACAACCCTAGTTCCTCTCTATCACTGATTTGAACTATTAAAATTTTAGTTTTGAGCTCTGAAGCAAGTTAAAACTTTAACATTTGTTTGATCATCAAAAACCCCATTTTATCTTTTCGTATCATTTGTTTGAATTCAACTTATAGCTATAATTTCAAATTAGTTTAATAACCACTCACATTGTTCCTCATGGATTAGACCCTGACTCCAAAGTTGGGTAAATATATTGATGACGACCGCCTTGCACTAAATTGATCAGTAAGTTGAGTATTATCAAGGCACCAGTTAAAAGTGAGGAAACTAGTATTTTTGGGTTTGATTCCATATCTAAAAGAAGCGGAGAAGAGTATGATGGAACCTCATCAAAGAAAGTTAAAAACAAAGGAAAGGCATCTGCTAAGTTAAAGGGAAAGAAAGTAGTACCGCAAGAATCTGAATCACCACCACCAAAGGGGCTGATAAGAAAGAATGTAACTATCTTTATTCCATATACTCCGGTTCTAGTTGATGATTATGGTGATGAGGCTGAGTCTAGTTCAACTGAGGAGAGTGAAGATAATACTCAAGGTCCCGAGGTAGATGCGACCCCTATAAATAGATAGGACCCTCCTCACTCATTGACCACTACTTTGATGCCCATCATTGAACGATGGGGGTACCTTGGTATACAGAAGATATTTAATATGGGACTATATTATTTTTTGGGTTTTAAGATAAGTAGACTACTATATCCAGAGAGGAGGATACCACTACGGGGCTGGATGAAGCACCCGAGTTAAAAGAGTGCTTCAGGAACTATGGTTTTGACTAGATGATGACAACACCAGGTAGATATAGAGAAGTACTTGGTTATGAGTTCTATACTGTATATAAAGGAGAACTTCAGCGGCAATATCCATAGGGTATTTTTTGGAAAGGAGATAACCCTATTACCTCCCTTATGATATGAGGTGTACGTGTTGATATCTCTCCTCAAACTATAAGGAGATTTCTATATACGCTAGGATATCATGCCCTAGATAACACCAGTGATATGGAAAATAGAATGGTCGAGATGAGAAATATCACAAATCAAATGTTGGGTACTAATGAGAAAATAATGATGTTTAGGTGGATAACTGAACATGGTGAACATGCCACTTAGGTTGCAGGTGTTATAGAGGATTCATAGCAAATCAAGAAGGGAACCCTTAGTTTTTAGGGTAAAACTTAGTGAACACAAGCCCGACACAGGCTATGTCCAACTACATGATATGATATTTTAAGCCCTGTCGGGTTGCTATGATAGGAGGTTTCACATCAAGGTATGCATTTGATGCAGGTGAGTTCTTGGATTGAGAATTAAGAGATAGGGTAGTTGGGAGTCAAAAGGCACTGCTATCATAACCCTGCATGATCACTCAAATATGCTTTGTTGCAGGAGTATTGGAGATACCTAGAATTGATAAAATGATTAAGGCCCGGAGGATGTTTGACATTGGGCTGATTTGAGACACGGCCAATCCTATGGCTTAACTATGAGGTAGGCTTTGGATCCCATGGTAGGAATATTCCTGAAAAATGATTGGACAGATGCCCCTACTCCAGCTGAGATGACTGAGGCAGTGTACAAAATGAGGTTTTATCTACAAATGTAGAGGGTACTTCTAGTTCCCTACCTCTAGTATATTTCGTGGCACCGAGGCCACGGGGTATGCCTACCAATGTGATGTTGATCTCTCAGGCTACTTGGACTAAAGACATGACCCAGTTGGCTATTTGCCCAGTGAAGGTAGGTCACATGGAGGGAGGAGTATGAAGTTGGATAGACAGGCAGTTGGAGGCACAGGGTAGGCGAGTCCAAGGGCGCCTATATGAATTTGAGTCATGGATTACTCGATAGTTAGGTATTGGAAAGGCGCCCAATATTGTTAATATCTGAGTAGAGATTACGCAGATAAAAGAGATGGTCACTGAGCTGTATAAGAGGCCAGGTGTTGCTGAGGCAGTTGTAGACACTGTGATTCCAACTGTTGACATGCCTAACATTTGGGCCATCCTGACAGATATGCAAACTTTGGAGACCAAAGAAGAAAGAATGAAAAGAAGAGAAAAAAGAAGGAAACTAAAGCATTTAGGAAGAAAGACAAACTGGATAACATACAGGATGAGCAGGACCATCAGACATGGGTCATTAAAATTGCTAGGGGAGATGGTGGGTCGAGAGATCCAATTCCTGATATTGAGGGGGTTGTTATTATTCCTTTGAATATTTTTGAGTCAGTCTAGATTGATGGGAAGGTTGATAATAAAAGTGGGACCTGACCTGAGGGCCCACGTACTAGTGTTGATGCTCCGGTGCCTTGAGCGCCTAGGTATGACCCCGATTCATAATCTATCTTTTTAAAGCACTAAGGACAGTGCAATGTTCTTAAGTTGGAGTGGGAGTACCAAAAATTTTTGTAGCATTTTAAAAGTTTTTAGATGTAGCTACAACTGAAAGTCTATTATGACTTGAAGGTTTGATACGGGCAACTGAGATAGGGAATAGATCAGTGGTGTAAGACCCCACAAAATCCTAAGCTTAAGTCAGTCCGTTAAAGCTTGAAAATAGGTCCCAAACTTAGATATTTTAGCTAAGCATTTACACTTAGAATTTATTTTAGCCTTCATAAGTTGACAATCCTATTTTACGACCCTTATAACCTTAAAGTATTAATTTTTAGGTTTATTCTTGATCAGGAATGTCAGTAGGTCACTTTGGTTGAGTTTTAAAATTTTCAAACCTCGTTTGAACTATGTTCAGGTGACCAAAATATTGGGTCAACATGATCTCGACGCGTTGCATCACCCTTCACGTCGATAGATAATTTTCCCCTAGTTTTTAGTGCAATTCCAGTGAACCAACATGAACTCCATCTTATAGGGGTTAGTTGTTTCCTACCTTTGGGTAAGGAAAATGATTTCAAAGGGGTGTGTGTATCATCTCGTGCATGCTAAAGATTCCAGTTTTGAATCTCCTAGTTTTGCATCAGTCCCAGTTTTTAATGAATAGTTAGATGTCTTTCCCAAAGATCTTCCAGGCATTCCTCCCGAAAGGGAAATAGACTTTGGCATAGACCTTCTCCTAAATACTCAGCCTATTTTTGTTCTGCCATGGCACCCCCAGAACTCAAGGAACTGAAGGATCAATTGAAGTATCTCTTAGATAAGGGATTCATCAGGCCCAGTGTATCCCCATGAGGTGAACTAGTCTTATTGGTGCACAAGAAAGATGGTTCTCTCAGGATGTGTATCGATTACTGTTAGCTCAACAAAGTTACGGTCAAGAACAGGTATCCACTTCCTAGAATAGATGAATTGTTTGACCAAATTTAGGGTGCCAGTTATTTCTCCAAGATAGACCTTAGATCAGGCTACCATCATCTTTGAGTCAGAGAGCGTGATATCCCAAAGACAGCTTTTCGTACTAGGTATGGTCACTTCGAGTTTCTAGTCATGTCCTTTGGTCTTACCAATGCCCCTGCAGCTTTCATGGACTTAATGAACCGGGTGTTCAAGCAGTACTTGGACATGTTCGTCATAGTCTTCATAGATGATATTCTGGTCTATTTCCGCACAGAGCGTGATCATTCAGACCATTTCAGAATTGTTCTTCAGGCTCTCAGAGATCATTAGTTATTCGCTAAATTTAGTAAGTCTGAATTTTGGATAGGATCAGTAGTATTATTTGTCCATATTATTTCCTGTGATGGCATTGGATTAGATCCTCAGAAGACTGAACCGGTAAGAAATTGGCCTCGCCCCATATCTCCATTAGATATCAGGAGTTTCTTAGTTTGCCTGGATATCACAGATGGTTTGTTGATGGATTTTCTTCTATTGCATTTTCTATGTCCAGATTGACTCAGAAGAAGGTCAAGTTTCAGTGGTCAGATCTTGCAAGAAGTGTTTTCAAAAGTTGAAGACTCGACTCACTTTAGCTCCCATTTTAGCTCTTCCAGATGGTTCAGATGGGTTCATAGTATATTGTGATGCATCCATAGTGGGTTTAGGTTGTGTCCTCATGCAGCATGGTAAGGTCAAAGCTTACGCCTCCAGATAGTTAAAGCCTCATGAGAATAATTATCCTACTCATGATCTTGAGTTAGCAGTCGTAGTATTTTTCTTAAAGATTTTGAGACATTATCTATACGGAGTTCATGTAAATGTCTTCATAGATCATAAGAGTCTCTAGTATGTCTTTTCTCAGAAAGATCTTAATCTTCGTCAGAGAAGGTTGTTAGAGCTTTTAAAAGATTATGACATGAGTTTCCTTTACCATTCTGGCAAGGCCAACATTGTGGCTGATGCACTCAGTAGACTCTCTATGGGTAGTGTTTCTCACGTTGAGGACAACAAGAAGAAGATAGCTCAGGAAATCCATCAGCTTATTAGACTAGGCATTCTCTTAGTCAACTCTTCAGAGGGTGTTGTATGTGTACAGAGTAGTTCAGAGTAATCTCTAGTTTTCGAGGTGAAAGAAAAGCAAGACAACAATCCTAGCCATGTCAAGCTAAAAGAGTCAGTCCAAAATCATAAAGTAAAGGTTTTCTCCCAAGGGGGAGATGGTGTACTTCATTTTCAAGGTCATCTGTGTGCTCTAGGTATAGATGACTTGAGGTAATGAATTCTTGCAGAAGTGCATGGTGTGCAGTACTCTATCCATCCAGGGGCCACTAAGTTGTACCGCAACTTATGGGAGATCTATTGGTGGAGTGGGATGATGAGAGATGTTGCAGAGTTTGTTGCTAAGTACTCTACATATTAGCAGGTTAAGATAGAACATTAGAAACCTAGTGGTTCCATGTAAGAGTTTACCATTCTTACTTGAAAGTGGGAAGAAGTGAACATGGATTTCGTGATGGGTTTACCTCAAACTTGTCATCAGCATGATTCAGTTTGGGTCATTATAGATAGAATGACCAAGTTTGCTCATTTTCTTCCGGTTTGTACCTCTTATTTAGTCGGCGATTATGCCAAACTCTATATCAGGGAGTTGGTCCGATTACACAGTGTTCCATTATCTATCATCTTAGACAGAGGTACCTAGTTCACCTCTCACTTCTGGAAAGAGTTCCAAAAGTATCTTGGCACCCAAGTTCATCTCAGTACAGCTTTTCATCCTTAGATAGATGATCAAGCAAAAAGCACCATTCAAACTCTTGAAGATATACTAAGGGCGTGTGCTATTGATTTCAAAGGAAGTTGAGATGACCACTTGCCTTTGATTGAATTTTTATACAATAATAGCTATCATTCCAGTATTTAACTGGCTCCGTTCGAAGCTCTCTATGGTAGGAGGTGTACATCTCCAATCGGTTGGTTTGAAGATAGTAAGGCCTCAGTCATAGGTCCTGACTAGGTGTTTGATGCCTTAGAGAAAGTTCAGCCGATCAGGGAGAGACTCCGGGCTACTCAGAGGTGATAGAAGTCTTATGCTGATGTTCATAGAAAGGATCTCAAGTTTGAGGTCAATGACTATGTCTATCTCAAGATCTCTCCCATGAAGGGAGTGAAGCGGTTTGGTAAGAAGGGAAAGCTCAGTCCCCGTTATGTCGGTCCCTTCAATATTCTCAGTCGCTTCGACAAGGTAGCTTATGAGCTTGAATTACCTTTAGATCTAGGCTCAGTTCATCCAGTTTTCCATGTTTCCTAACTCAAGAAGTACATAGGTAACCCAACAATTATAGTCCCTATTCAGATCTTTGACGTTCAGAACAACATCTCTTATGAAGAGATTCCAACTGAAATCTTAGACTATTAGACCCATCGATTGAGGAACAAAGAAGTCCCTCTAGTTTATGTTCTTTGTCGAAATCAGTCTGTTGAGGGAGCTACTTGGAAAACAAAAGAAGATATGCGTACCAAGTATCCTCACCTCTTCTCCTCCAATTTAGATCAAGCTCAAGGTAATAGTTTTCCTTAAGCTTATTTAATTTCATGTTCATTCTCCCAGTATAAACTTGGTATCTACTACCATTGCATACTCAGTCATGCATTTATGTATCAGTCTAGAATTTAATTGTGCATCAGATAAAAGCATGTTCAATATGATGTATTCAGTTTATCGGTCATGTCATCCATGAGATCATGTTCCAGTTATTCATGTTCAATTCACGTTCACTTGTTATTTTCCCTCTTAGTCAGTCTTATTTGAGGATGAATGTTCTCAAGGGGAAGTTATTGTAATACCCGTGCCTTTTTCCTAGCTGGAAATCATCTTAAGGATGCTAGGACTTACTTTGAAATGAAAATACATTTTTTAACCATGCAATTTTTGGGATTTTTACTTTCTATCACGTGGAAAATTGAGCTAGCTTTCCAACGATACCAATTTTGTCCAATTCCGACATTAGACGAGGAAGTTATGGACATTTTTCTCAGAACTGTCTGAAACGCGCAGGTGCGACGGCCAAGTAGACGGGCCGCCAATTTAGTGATGGACCACCACTTTTACCATCAAAACCAAGGAAGTAGGGCCATGTTCTGGATAAGGATTGATGGATAAGTTGACGGACTGCCAGATTTTTGATGGACCATCATCCAGGCCATCAACTCTTTTCCAGTGAACCCCATTTTTGGTCCACATATGACGGTCAAAATGATGTACCATCAAGTTTCTTACGAACCGTCAGTCGGGTTGTCACATACCACGTTCAGTTTATTTCTAGGCCATTTTAACAGGGGTATTTTGGTCACGTACCACTCTCCTATATATCCCCAGATGAGTCTGAATTTACCATTTTCCTCATTATTATTTCACAAACAAAAACTATGGTTTCTCTCTAAATTTAATCTCCAAGAACAAGACCCAATCATCTTCAAAAATCAAAGGATTTCAAATCCTTCAAGTTCAAAAACAACAAGAACCTTGAGTCAGGTATATGTAGTGTTCATCTATGGTTCCATTTCATTCATAGAGCTCAAGAACCATGTTTTAAATATTATTTTGTGATTGTCTTGTTGTGATATGAGGATGTATATGTTGATGATTGTTGTTTAAGTTTCAATATGATATCTAAATGTCTTTTTATGAAGTATATGTTTTTTTTATTTGAAACTCATGATCTTTATATGGCTTAATATGGTGAAATTCATGAACACACCTAAGCTAAAAGAATGCACGCAAAGTGTTTGATAATATGCCTAGGATGATAGAATTCATGTCCCATGATTTAATAGTGCTTAAATGACAAGTCCATTCTCTATGCTTTACGATTTTCCATGAATTCCATGTGAGTTATATGTGTTGTTATTGTTATATGGATTGACCATGATATTGAAGCTATCCAAGTATATACATGTTTTATGAATTTCCTTCCATGTATAAGATGTTGAGAACTATGCTTTGTGTGAAATCCCCAACTTATGATATTGTAAATTGTGGACTCTACTCTTACAATCAGGTCAGTCATGTGTATCAGATTCCTTCCATCGAGTCCTGGGGGTATTCGTACACGAAAAAAAATATAGCTGTGCGGATAGAGCCATGTCATGTTATCATGATAATCTCAGTCAATCCATGATCTATAGAACTCAGTCAGTCATGTGACTCAGGAAACCTCACATATCTTATAATCTCATTTAATTCTCTGATAGTAGTACTATTATGTCAGTCAATGGAAGTCAGTTACCTAGTCTATGTAAATTCAGTTAAATCATGTTCAGTCTCTTCAGATGGGAGTAGAAGTTAGCACCGAGTGAACCTAAGAATGGGAACTCACCTGCTAGTTTAGGGTGTGTTTCTTACCAGTCATCCTTATGTTCCAAAACTACGTAGCCAGCGTAGGTTGAGAAATCTTAACCTGTCAGTTAGGGTTCCCACCATTCTCATTTGAGTACCTACCAGATACGGGTCACTGACAACTGTCCTTACCAGTGGTGCGGTATTGACACCCCTCTAGTAGGGGCAGATATCTGACCCCAACTTAGCTATATGCGTTATTGGGGCATGTCGGTTAAACAAATACCTCCCATAGTTTCAGTCTCAGTCTCAGTAAAACAAATCAGATTGTTCTTCAAATTTCAGTATACCAGGACTATAAGATACAGTCAATTCAATTAAGGTACAAAACTCAGATAGTTCCATCAGATTCAGGACTGTCAGACACAGTTGTTCAAGTTATCAAGACTACAGTACCAGTTATGTTAGTTATCAGTAAACCATGTATTAGCGTACAGATATAGAAATTACATAATCACGATCTCAGTTACTATGTATGCAAATTTGCACTCTTACGTTTATATCAGTCAATCAGTTAGCATTGTTCATGCATGTAAACCCTTTTGTATTTAGCCTACCTCACTCATATACTCAGTAGTCCCAGTTGTAGTGACGTATTTGTGCTATGGTTCTTTCTTTTATGTTACACCATAGGTTCATAGACACGAGTTCCAGATCAGTACTAGCATTCCAGCCGCAGAGTAGTAGTGAGTCCTCATCCATTTGAGGACGATATTATTTTATTTGATTTATTATTTTAGATCAGTTTTGTTAGACGTAGTTAGTTGGAGACATATTTCTTTAACTCCTTATTCACACAGTACTTAGAGGCTTTCAGATTTAGTTCAGATTTGATTTAGACTTCAGTTGTTTTGGGTAATTGTTACCCCATATGGATGTTATTATTGGTTAGATATTTTATTCAGTTGAACCTTATGGCCTATTGTTCATGTTTTCTGTATTATTACATCATATATTGCAGTGTACAGGTTCAGATATCAATTGTTGGTTATCTTGTGGTCCTTTGGGGTCATAAGCACCGTGTAGCATTCTGATTCAGAAAATCAGGGTGTTACACCAACACTACTGCAGCTAGAATTCAAGACTTCACCTGAATAAACCCTCTATCCTTTACAGGGTCTAAGTCAGATAAGGACCCACAGGAATTCCTTGATCAGGTGCAGAAAGTTACAAATATTATTGAGGTAACTGCGAGTGAGATCGTGAAGTTAGCCACATATCAATTATAGGATTTGGCTTTCTAATAGTTCAAGTAGTGGAAGACAGAGAGGGCCGCTGATGCAGGGCCTGTAGAATAGGAGGATTTTGCCGCTGCTTTTCTGGCTAGGTTCTTCCCATTGGAGTTGAGGGAAGATAATGTTTTGGAGTTCATTAATCTGAAGTAGGGCAATATAAAAGTGTAATATTATTCTCTTAAGTTTATTCAGCTAGCCATATACGCTCCTTATGTGGTAGCAGATAGCGAATCTAAGATGAGTAAGTTTGTGTCTGGCGTGTTTAATAGTATAGTCAAGGAGTGTAGGACCACAATGTTGATTAAAGAGATAGACATATCCAAGCTTATGTTCTATGCTCAGAAGATAAAGAAGGCTAAGATTAGGAAGAAGAGAGGGAGAACAAGAGAGCTAGAACTGGTAGCTAAAACTTTGCTTAGACTAAGTCAGAAAGTAGAAATCATACTCAGTTCTGCTTGAAATCCTCAGTTCTAGCCCCGTCCTCAGCCAGTGCTCTAGTGCTAAAATTTAGAGATGGCAATAGAGATATGGCATTGGGTCCTAAACCTCAGGGTAGTGGTAGCAGTGCCCAAACGAATCCCATTTGCCAGAAGTGTGGAAAAAACCACTAAGGTATCTGCAGGAGTGGCAGTGATGTATGTTTTATATGTGGCAAGCCAAGCCATAGGGTTAGAGAGTGTCCCCAGGTGGGTTCCCAGAGTCAGCATAATATCCTTTAGCTCGATTGGGTCGCCCGAATTAGTAGGTTAATACTTCTAGTGACACCAGTGGGCAATGCCCAAAGAGGCTATATGCACTTCAGTCCCGACAAAATGAGGAAAGTTCTCCTGATATGGTCATTGGCACATTACAAGTTTATCATTTGCACATTTATGCTTTGCTAGATATAAGAGCTTATTTATATTTTGTAACTCCTTATATAGCTGTTGACTTTGGAGTCAGTCTCGAAATCGTAGAAGAGCCCTTTACAGTTTTTACCCCAGTGGTTAAATCTATAGTAGCCCAATAGGTATACAGGAAATATCTAGTTATGGTATCGTAAAAAGTCATTTTAGCAGACTTAGTAGTATTGGAGATGATAGATTTTTATGTCATTCTCGGCATCGATTGGATTCATTCTTTCAATGCTTTAGTTGACTGTAGAAATAGAATTTCCATTTTTAGTTTTCGAATGAACCTATCCTTGAGTGGAGGGGAAGTGCTTTAGCACTTAGGGGTCATCTTATTTCTTACCTTAGGGTGAGATAACTGATATTTAAGGGATGTGTATATCATCTCATTTGAGTTTAAGACTCTAGTTTAGAAACCCTTAATCTTGAGTCAGTATCAGTAGCATGTGAATTCCCAGATGTGTTTCCCGAAGATCTTTCTAGAGTCCCTCCCGAGCAGGAAATTGACTTCAAAATAAACCTTTTTTTAGATACTCAGCCTATATCTATTCCTCCATACAGAATGGCACCTGTAGAACTCAAAGATTTAATAGAACAGTTAAAAGATCTCCTAGATAAGGAGTTCATTAGACCCAATATTTACTCGTGGGGCACACTAGTTCTATTCGTGAGTAAGAAAGATAGTTCTCTAAGAATGTGTATAAACTACCGTCAGCTAAATAAAGTCATGGTCAAGAACAAGTATCCACTTCCCAGTATCAATGACTTGTTTAAACAACTTTAGGGTGGCAGTTCTTTTTCTAAGATAGACATCAATTCAGGCTATCATCAGCTCAAGGTCAAAGAATGTGACATTCCAAAAATAGCATTCAGAACTTGGTATGGCCACTTCAAATTCTTAGTCATGTCATTTGGTATTACCAATTCTTTGGCGGCTTTCATGGACTTGATGAACTGCGTTTCAAGTAATACTTGGACATGTTCATCATAGTCTTCATTGATGACATTCTTGTCTACTCCCACAGTGAACATGAACATTCAAACCATCTCAGAATAGTGTTACAAACTCTTAGAACCCATCAATTGTTCACAAAATTCAGTAAGTGTAAATTTTGGCTAAGGTCAGTAGCTTTCCTTGGCTATATAGTTTCTGGTGATGGCATTAGAGTTGATCCTCAAAAGACTGAAGAAGTGAGAGGCTGTCCCAGACCTATCTCTCTATCAGATATTAGGAGTTTCTTGGGTTTAGCTAGCTATTATCAATGGTTTGTCAAATGATTTTCGTCCATTGCATCCCCCATGTCTAAATTGACTCAGAAGAAAGTCGAATTATAGTGGTATGATTCTTATGAGAAGAGTTATCAAGAGTTGAAGACTCGACTCACTACAACCCTAATTTTGACTCTACGAGATGGTTCAATTGGGGTTGTGGTATATTATGATGCTTCCAGAGTTGGTTTGGGGTATGTTTTCATATAGAGAGGTATGGTCATAGTCTATTCCTCTAGACAACTTAAGCCACATGAAAAGAATTACCCCACTCATGATCTTGAGTTAACAATTATTGTATTTGCCCTAAAGATTTGGAGGCATTATTTGTATGGGGTACATGTAGATGTATTCATAGACTATAAGAGCATGCAGCATGTATTCTCTCAGAAAGAGCTGAACCTACGTCAGAGAAGGTGGTTAGAGTTATTGAAAGACTATTACATGAGCGTCCTATATCATCCGGGCAAGGCCAATGTAGTGGATGATGCTCTTTGTCAGATGTCTATAGGTAGTGTTGCTTACATAGAGGATAATAAGAAGAAGTTAGTTTAGGAAGTTCATCAGCTTACTCGACTAGGTTTCCACCTAGATGATTCAGCAGAAGGAAGTGTATGGGTGCAGAATATTTTAGAATCATCTCTCATTTTTGAAGTAAAGGAAAGGCAGGGCAGAGATCCCAGTTTAGTCAAGTTGAAATAGTCAGTCAGAGTTCTAAAAGTAGAGATTTTCTCCAAAAAAGGAGATGGTGTGCTGAATTGCTAGGGTCAATTATGCATTCCAGGTGTAGATGACTTGAGGCAATAGATTGTTGCAGAAGCGCATGATGTTCGTTACTCTATTCATCTGGGGGCCAATAAGATATGCCGCGATTTGCGGGAGATCTATTGGTGGAGTGGGATAAAGAGAGACATTACAGAGTTTGTGGCTAAGTTCTCTACATATTAGCAAGTTAAGATTGAGCACAAAAAATCTAGTGGTTCCATGAAAGAGTTTGGTATTCCCACATAAAAGTGGGAGGAAGTGAACATAGACTTTGTGATGGGTTTGCCTCGTACTCGTTATCAGCACAATTCTATTTGAGTTATAATAGATAGGAGGACCAAATCAACTCACTTCTTACCTGTTAATACCTCTTATTTAGATAAGGATTATACCAAGATATATGTTAGAGAGTTGGTTAGAATACACGGAGTTCCTTTGTCCATTATGTCAGATAGAGGTACCCAGTTTACCTCTTATTTCTAGAAAGCCTTCTAGAAAGGTCTTGGTGCCCAAGTTCACCTCAGTACAGCCTTCCACCCTTAGACAGATGTTCAAGGAGAACGGACCATCCAGACTCTAGAAGATATGTTAAGGGCATGTACTATTGACTTTAACGGTAATTAGGATGACCACTTCCTTTAATTGAGTTTGCATATAATAACAGTTATCATTCCAGCATTCAGATGGCTCCGTTTGAGGTGCTTTATAGAAGGAGATGTAGATCTCCCATTGGTTGGTTTGATGTGGGTGAGGCCCCAGTCATAAGGCCTAACTTGGTATTTAATACCTTAGAAAGGGTTCAGTTGATTAAGGAAAGGCTAAAGACAGCTCAGAGCTAATAGAAGTCATATGTAGATGTGCGAAGGAAGGATCTCAAATTTGAGATTGGTGATTATGTGTATTTTAAAAACACTCCTATGAAGGGAGTGAAGAGGTTTGTCAAGAAGGGGAAACTCAGACCCCGGTATATCGGTCCTTTCCAAATTATCAGCCATTTTAAAATGGTAGCTTACGAGCTTGCGTATCCTTCATACTTAGCTTTAGAACATCCAATGTTTCATGTCTCCTTGATAAATAAGTGCATAGGGGACCCAGCAGTTGTAGTCCCTATACAGGGTATAGATGTTCAAAATAGCCTCTCTTCTGAGAGAATCCCAGTCAAAATTCTCAATTTTTAGGTTCGCAGATTGAGGAACAAAGAAGTCCCTCTAGTCAAAGTTCTTTGAAAAAATCATTCTATTGAGGGATTTACTAGGGAAGCAGAAGCAGATATGCGAACCAAGTATATTTACCTATTCTCCGCAAATACAGACTCAGTTCAAAGTAACAATATTTCTTAGATTTTCTTAGTTCCATGTTAAGTTATAGTTATAAATTTGGTATTCATTACCATTGCATATCATCTTCATGATAGTCCTGCATTTATTAACCAGTTCAACCATGTACTCATGCATCAGATATGCATGTTCAGTTTGAAAACTCAGTATATCAATACTTTCAGTCATGTAATCATGCTTTAGTTGTGCATGTGCAATATATCTAAATTTAGAATATCAGTATTCTCAGCTTATTCAATCTCATTCAAGGATGAATGTTCCTAAGGGAGAGATATTGTAGTACCCCACAAAATTCTAAGCTTAACTCAGTCCGTTAAAGCTTGAAAAGAGGTCGCAAACTTAGAAATTTTAGCTAAGTGTTTACACTTAGAATTTATTATAGCCTTTATAAGTTGGAAATCATATTTTATGACCCTTATGACCTTAAAGTACTGATTTTTAGGTTTATTCATGATCAGGAATGTCAGAAGGTCACTTCGGGTGAGTTTTAGATTTTTTAGACCTCGTTTGAACCAAGTTCAGGTGACCAAAACAGTGGGTCAACATGATCTTGATGCATTGCCTCACCCATCGCATTGACAGATAATTTTCCCCCAACTTTCAGTGCAATTTCAATGAACGAACGCAAACTCGACGTGGTGCGTTGATGCCATCGATCCTGTACTTCGGTCTATGCATCACTGGACACATTTTCAGTCATTAAAATCCCACATCCAGAGGGGTATTTGGGTCACTATCCCATCCATTTTCATCCTCAAAACATAAAATCAAATGACCCTAGAGGCTAAACTGCTCACTTTCGTTCAAATTCTCTAAAATTTACTCAAGAACAAACCCTAGGGCTTTTAATTTCAAGAGAAAATATTCAATAACAAACCATCAGTCTTCACGAATTCAAGCATCAAGGTATGTGAAGTGTTAATCCAAGGGTCTCCTTCCATCCTTGGAGTTCAAGAAACTCCTTTAAACTACAAGTTAATTGATTTTATGAATTCCATGTGGGAATTGAGTGTATTCATGATTATGATGTTGATTGTATTCTAATCCATGGTTTATTTCAAGTTTCATATGAAATTATTTATCATATGTGCAGTATCATGAGAATTCATGTTAAAAGCCCTTGATTTTCAATTTGGGATTTGAAATTATGATGCATACATGTTGTTTAGTATCATGTGCATAGATTATGTTTCGGAAGTGCTTGATAAATTGCTCATGTGAATTAAATGTGAAAATCATGACATACTAGCATATGTGCAAGCTTATATCTTACAATTGTTTGATAAAATGCCTCTATGAATCAGTTGTGAGCAAGTGAACATTGTTACGATTTTCAAGTTTATGCTATGCTTTACTTTTCATGCTATCGAGTCTTGGGGGTATTCAATATCTAAAAAATCTATCTACTTACCTATATTTACATACTTATAGTAGTTACAAAACCGTCTCTGTAGTGTCATGAACAATAGTACTCAGTAATCAGTCACAATCTCAATTCAGTATTCAGTTTAGAACTTTGTGAACTCAGACAGTTAACAGAACCCAGTAGTACTCCATCAGTCAGCAGGACCCAGTAAACTTAGTTTAGTTCAGTTAGATAGCATAATCAATAATAGTTCAGTCTAGCCTAGAATAGTTTAGAAATTAGTTTAGCGTTCATTAAGTTGGGAGTAGGATTCAGCATCGAGTGAACCCAGGGATAGGGGCATTCTCGTTAGTCAAGGGTTTGACCATTAGTAGTAATCCCTGCATTACAAAACTATGTATCCAACATAAGTGGAGATATCTTCTTGCTAGTCTAGGGTTGATACATCTCATACGAGTTTTCCTGCCAGCGAGGGTTGATGAAAGAGCTTTCTGACAGAGAGGGTTAAGTCATAGCCATTGTTAGTATCCCTTGGCAAGGTGATAACACCCTTCTAACTAGGGTCACAGGTTGGACCCCAACTCAGTCATAGTTTGGATATGTCGGTTAGATGAACACTCCTATAGTTTCAGTTTCAGACTTAGTATAAAACCTCAGTTCTATTTTAGAATTAGGACTGTCAGACACAGTCACCCAGCTCGGTACTAAACTCAATTCAGTTCTACAGAATTTGGACTATCAGATACAGTCACTTAGTATATAGTCAATCAGTATCTATAAACTCAGATATTTATCAGAATTCACTACCTAGTGTTAACATGAATCTTAGTTACAACATGCATAGTTATGTGCATATCATTCTATAATCAGTATTTACAGTAGTTTCAGATGTATATATGTTCTCAGTCAATTTTATCCATGTTATTCAGTCACTTATTATTCATGCATATGAACCAATACATATCAACCTACCTCACTTAGCATATCAGTATATTCAAAGTATTGATGCATACTTTCCTTTTGCGCTATGATGTCTAATATCATAGGTTCAGATGCATGGGCTTCTGGTCGTACTTAGCAGCCCAGATCATCATCAGTAGATTTAGTGGTGTAGTTTGAGGATAGATTATTATTTTCAGTCATCAGTACTTTAGTAGTTGGAGTTAGTTGGGGACTTGTCCCATCAATTCTATTTTCAGACAGTTCAGTTAGAGGCTTTTCAAAATATATTATTTTAGACAGTTATTCAGTTTCCAGATATGATTGTTAGATATTCAGTATTAAGTATTTCTGTATCAGTAAATGATTCAGTTTTGAACCTTATAGAAATTTTATCCTAATTTTTCCATTATATAGTATTATTATTCAGTGAATGCAGCAGATACTAGTCATGGTTTAGCTTATGGCCCTTCGGGATTATGAGCACCGAGTGACATCCGGGGTGCAGACTCGGGGCATTACAAGTGCGCTATGGCAGTAAAGATTTTTGATTATTTTTTTATTATGAGTGATGGATTTTGATTAAATTCCTAATCTCTGATGTATTGAAAGATTTTAAATCTATTTTGAGTTTTACTTTATACTTGAGGTAACAACACTACGGACTTTTTGAAATGATATTGTGAAAAGTAGTGTTAACGTTGTGCTGAAAAATTGACAAAGATTGAAAATATTGAACCCCCTTAATTTTTTTAAGTATTTACATGATTTATATAATTGTGTGATACTATTGAGTATCTAATAATGGAATTAGCATTAGGGATAGTATAGATTGGGACAAAAAAATTGTATAGTTGGATAACTAGTACTTAGTAGTGTAGCCTTATGTAAGTGTGTGCGTAAGGTTTACTGAGTTCCTAGTTGTTTGAGAATATAGAACTTTCCCGGTTGCTTTTACCTAGGTCTATGGTGGTTAAGTAGGAGATGATCATAGACCATTGTTGTAGGAGTCCACTCAAGCCTAAAATGCCTTAACCAAAGGAATAAATCTCCTTGATCCAAATATTTGTGCCTTTTTTGACCAATTTTTCTTTTTACAACTATCACCTTCCCATTTAACTTACAATGAACCTATTTGGACCTTAGTCCTCCTGTGGACATTGTGCACCTCAACTTAGGAAAATTTTCTACGTTGAGGGTGGCTATTATAGGGGTGTGTAAAGAGAAAAGCTAAAATGAGAAAAAATGTGTACAAGGGAAATAGTTGAAATATGGACAAGCACGATGAAAAGAAATG
Organism: Capsicum baccatum var. pendulum; assembly: GCA_030864225.1. Classification (NCBI taxonomy): domain Eukaryota; kingdom Viridiplantae; phylum Streptophyta; class Magnoliopsida; order Solanales; family Solanaceae; genus Capsicum; species Capsicum baccatum. The sequence continues at coordinate 194,858,919 of CM061557.1, forward strand.
AAAGAAATATACAAGGAGTAGAAAAAGAAAAAAAATAAGAAAAATAAGTGCTAAAAAGCAATACTTGACCCAAGTGGAATATGCTTAGAAGAAAAAAGGAGACATAAGGGTGGAAATAAATGATGTGAAAAGTAGTGGACCTCGTGAAAAGCATAGTGTACAGGAGGCTTAGTCACTTTAAATATCTTTACGCATCATACCAGCCCTAAGCCTACGTTACAACCCAAATAAATTCTTATAGCAATCCTACTGTGACTATCTGACAACTTAGAAAAAGAGCATAAGGGTAAGCTTATGGTATTTTGTGCACACCGGTGATACTTCTTTGTAAGAGAGAGAGAGTCATTTGTATATCCCTAAATAGACTAGTCTATACATGAAGGGTAAATGGGATTTCTTTGTCTGTGAGCGCACATGGGTTAAATTTATAGGTTGCTAGATTGTTTAAACAATGTAAAACATGTATATGCCCGAGTGTCTATTACTAATATATTTGTATTATCAGATTCCATCGTGTTTCTACATGTGCTAAATTGTTATACGCAAAACTGAGTTGTAAATTTTGAAAATAAAGTGGGGAATAACAAGATTAAAATTTAATTAAAAATCACTACCACGGATTTGCTTGAGATCTTCGTATTTAATCATCGGCTCCATACTAGAAATTAGTAATTTAGTTTTGTTGCCTGAGGACATGTAAAAGTTTAAGTTGACGGTGTTGATGTGGCGTGGAAACACAACACTTTTGATGCTTAAAACCACGAATTTATGCATGAACTTAGGGTATTTTGTTGGATATAATACACTTTGGTGTGAATTGCAGGTAAAATAGGTCTATAATAGTACTTGAACAAAAAGAGAAGATCAAGATGTGAAAAAACCCAACTTAGATCAGTATACGAGTCCGCACCTGAGTCGTAACCAATCAATAGGAATCGTATAATTAATCTTATGAATAATAAAACCAAAAAGACAAACTGAAGAGCCAAGTATGAGAAAGATACAACTTAAGTACCCCAGTTGTACGCTAAATACAAGTCGTATAAGGAATTCGTGAGCATAATAGAACCTGAGCTACTATACAACTATTGAAGTTTCAAAGAAATACGAGTTAGAAGTCTGATTATGACTCGTGTACGCATGTTACACATACTTGTATTCAAGACTTGTAAAGAAAGAAGTCTCAGGTGAATGCGAATGAAGGACAAGAGTCATAAACTTAGGTATGACTCATAAGAATAAATCATATGCTGAACATAGAGTTGAAGCCTTAGGTAGATTAGACACTACAATAGATATGATAAGGTAGGGTATGACTCGTAAGCTGAGAATACGAGTGAAGACCGAGTCGTATCAACTGCCGACTTAACTTTACCTTTCCCATTTTTAATAGGACTTTTTCTTGTTATTTTGAGATGTTATAAATGCCCTAGGATTTATCTTTTATTAGGTTGTGCGTTGTGATGTTCTTTTACATGTTATTACACATTATTACATACTTTTATAATTGTTCTTGAGATTTTAGGTTTTATTCAATTAAAGATCTTGGAGTTTATTCATCTTATTCTTATGTAATTGATTTATGTGTTCTTCATTGGTAATAGTTTCTTGAACAAACATGAGTGACCAATCTCTTTAGCTAGGGTTGTGGGAATCCTAACGGATTAGCTACACAAAAAAAGTGTGAGACTCAATTATTCTAAAGTTTCTACATGTATATTAATTCTTTTTCACCATAATTAAACTCATAGAAGCTGTAGACACTTGAGATTGCCTGTATTCACATCCATTTGATAACTAATAAGCTTGAAATTAGGAAAAAATAAGATTTAAGACAGTTATTTAGGGTAGAATAACCAAGTATCTGATCTTAGCACTTGATCCTACCCCGACAAGTGTAACTGAGGTGGTTTTAAGGGGTAACAAGGTGACACCTTGCAATGATAACCAAGTCAAAGGGTGAAATTTATCTTCTAAGCAGTGGATAATACCTATCTTGTTGGCTTTGTATGCTGAGCAACAAAATAATTGGGTTGATCATGAGAAATTTACGTAGTTGAGAAGCTAGGGTAACACAAACCTAGCATTCGTCTCACATTGATTTCAACTAAAAAGCACTCATGAATTGGTTACTATTTGAGATTGATAACAAAACCCCCCATTTATTTTCCTTTATTGCTCATGGATTATATCAAGGCAAGCAACTATTCATATTTTCCCCTGTGGGATCAACACCAAACTTGTTTGGTTACTATATTTGCATTCGCCTACATTATACGTCTAGTTGAGGTGTAGTTTTAGGCGATATCAATGTACTAGTCATCCCAGGCTTTCTTCCAAAGTAGTGTAGCTTTACGCACTAGGTCCCTTTCAGTAGAGGGAGCGAAACCCATATAGCCCATGGTGGTTTAGGACGACTAAGCTACGCAGCCCAAATAAAGGTTTTAGAAGCATGCTAAACCCGGTACCTTTTCATGGCATGGTTATATATATACATATATGTATGTATGTATGGTTTTGTGCACATGGATAGTTTTACTTAGTTTTGTAAATGGAAAGCGTTCAATTGCTAACGCATCTATTAGTGGTTATCTACCCACACTATGCAGGAATCAACCATTTTACTTCTCCTACATAGTGATTGACTCGGGGAAAAAACTTGGACTAAAGTAGTGAGCTTCCATTCTTTCAAAAGGCTCCATTTCATGTTATGGATATTTTCTAGACACTTTGATTTTATTTTGATAGTGGTTTTGTCCATGGATAGGGTCATGTCTCAACCAGATTTTATTACTCTTTTGGTTAGCGATTTTATGGTACTTTCATGGGTTGGAATGGGCGGAATTGGTATTGGTGTTAGCCTTGGCCTTGGAATAAGTTGGAAGGGTCGCATCATCGAACATAATATCTCATTGTTTCATCATATTTCATTCTAGGATTAATTATATTATGTTTTGGAATATCTTGGGTTATGACTTTGTTTATGGTTGGTATGGTTTGGTATAGTTGGATTATTGGTATGGGATGGTTTGAATTAGTTAGGTTGGTCACAGTTGTGACCTTATCCCAAAGTCTTCATGTGAGCTATTACATTATCTTGTTACATGCTCGGAAATTTAGCAACCCAGGAAAGGCAGCTGGAAGTTGGATTGGGTAATAGGGGTAGTCTCTGGTCCCAATCGTACTTGGCATGCCTATTGTGACAAGGCCCTCAGTCAGGTCGTGCCAAGTTGGTATCAGAGCCTAGGTTCATAGTCAATTGGGAGTCCACAAAGCTGTGTCGAGTAGAGTCACTTTTAGGGGTGTGTAGCACGCCACACTCATAAGAGAAATTTCACTTTCGTGGTTTTCTATTTTTAAGCTTGGAGTCTCAGTCCTGGAATCTTCTCTTGTCCTTATTTACGCGCCTTTCAGATCATGCCTCATAGATCTGAAACAGAAGGGAATTCTTGTTTCCCATTAAGGGGTAATGCTGAATGGGTGCATCCTACTTCTGGAGTTCATCTTTGATCTAACGTTCCTATCCCTAATAATTCTAAAGTTCAACCAGTTACTACTAGTCCTCCTCAAGGTGAGGTGAATAAGGTTGAATTCTATTAGTCTATTTATATTATTGCTCAAATAGTTGCTACTCAGGCAAAGTGGGGTGCGATTGGTGCTTTGTCTGTTGAGGCCACAAGAGTTAGTCAATTTATGAAGATGGGTCCTCCTAATTTTTCTGGAATGAAGGTGGAGAAGGGTCCATAGGACTTCTTGGATGAAATAAAAAAACATTTCAGGTGATGTAGGCTACCAATTGAAAGAGGTAAACGTTGCAGCTTATCAGCTTAAAGTGGTTGTATATCAGTGGTATGAAGAGTGGGACAAGGATAGGGATAGGGGTGATATGGAAAAATTAGTTTTGTGGGATACTTTTGTAAGGCCTTCTTAGATTGGTTCTTTCCAAAAGAGTTTAGGAAACAAAAGATGGAGGAATTTGTGAAATCAAGTTGGGGAGAATGTCTATCAATGAATATGCCTTGAAGATTCACCAATTATCAAGGTATGCTCCTGATTTAGTTGCTGACATATGGGAAAGAAATAAAAAGTTTGCTTCTGGGTTGAATCGGGTTTTTGTTTTGGAGAGCAAGACTGCCTTGCTGATTAAACATATGGACATCTCTAGGCTTACTGTTCATATACAACAAGTGAAGAATGAAAGATAAACCTGGCTGAGTTTAGGGATTGACAGGGTAAAAGGATCAGGTGTTTTTTACCAGGGAAGTGCTTAATCTCAGGGTGGTCCAGATAGTGGCAATTGGTAGAAAAAGAAGTGGGGGAGTTTTAGTTCCTACTATTCTTCTAGTACTCCTTACCAGGAATACGACACACGTCATCATGGTGGTGATAATTTCCAGGCGCAAGGTGCCCAATATTAGGCAAGCATAGGCCAGTCAGTTTTATCATAACCTATTTTTTAGTTCTATGGTTATTCTAATTGGGGTTATTGCGATGAAGAAAGGGACAAATCTTTAAGTGTTACCAGAAAAGCCATCGGCTCGGGGATTGTCTGATTGATACGAGGGTGAATAAGATTCATGTGGCTTCATCTTCTGCTCCTACACCTGGTGGTGTTGCATCTACTTCTTTACTACTCCTGGCTCTAGTGTTGGTCAGAACAGGTTGTATGCTTTTGCTTCCTAATAGGAATCTAAGGCATCACCAGATGTTTTTACTGGTACGTTACATTTTTTCTTATATGACATATATTATTTGCTTTATCCAGGGACCACCCTCTCCTATGTGACTCTTGATATGGCTGTATCTTTTGTTTTTTATTTGGATGTTATTTTGGATCTTTTTTGTATTTCTACCCCAGTAGGTGACTCGGTTATTTCTAAGAGAGTCTATAGGGTTTGTGATATCTATTGGTGGTATACAGACCTTGGTGGATCTGTTTGAGTTGAGTATGATGGATTTCAATGTCATTATAGGTATGGATTGGCTGCATTCTTGTTATGCATCCTTAGATTGTCGAACCTATATGGTTGTCTTTAAGTTCCCTGGTGAACCAATTATAGAATGGGCAGGTGGTTCTTTAGCTCGTAGGGGGAGATTTATTTCTTATCTTAGATCACGGAGGTTAATATCTAAAGGTTGTATTTATCACTTGGTCTAAGTTAAATATTCTAACTTAGAAGGTCCTTCTTTCCAGTTAGTTCCAGTGGTTAATGAGTTTCCAGAGGTCTTTCTGGATGATCTGTTGGGTGTTTCTCCAGATATGAAAATCGAGTTTGGTATTGACCTAGTTTCGGACACTCGTCCAATTTCTATTCCTCTGTATAGAATAGCTCCATCTGAGTTAAGAGAACTCAAGAAGAAACTTATGGATCTCCTGGATAAGGTGTTTATTTATCCTAGTGTATCTCCTTGGGGTGTAATAGTGTTGTTTGTAATCAAGGATAATGGTTCTTTTTAGATGTGCACTGACTGTAGGCAGTTGAATAAGGTGATAATCAAGAATATCCATCCTTTTCCCAAGATAGATGATCTGTTCGACTAGTTGCAAGGGGCAAAGTTATTTTCTAAGATAGATCTTTAGTCTAGGTACCATCAGCTAAAGATTAGGAAGAAGGATATCCCTAAGACTGCTTTTCGCACTCGATAAGGGCACTTTGAGTTTATGGTGATGTCATTTGGATTGACTAATGCTCTGCCGATATTTCATGGATCTGATGAATAGGGGTTTTTGTCAATATATGGATCACTTCATTATTGTGTTTATTGATGATATTCTCGTTTATTCGAAGAGTAAGGTGGATCATGTTAATCACTTCTATGTGGTGTTACAGACCTTGAAAGAACATAAATTGTACACCAAGTTCTCTAAGTGTGAGTTTTGGTTGAACGCTAAAACTTTCTTTGGTCATATTATTTCTAGTGAAGGGATCATTGTGGATCCCCAGAAGGTTGTTGTGGTGAAAATATGGACTACACTCACGACTCCATCTAACATCCAGAGCTTCTTGAGTTTAGTAGGGTATTATAGGCAATTTGTGGAAAGCATTTCATCAATAGCTACTCCTTTGTCTAAGTCAACTCAGAAGAAGGTCAAGTTTACTTGGTCAGATGCTTATGAGGTGAGTTTTGAGAAGTTGAAGGATAAGTTAACTTTGGCTCCAATTCTAACTTTGCCTAAAGTAAATAATGGGTTCTTGGTTTATTGTGATGTATCTCGGGTAGGGCTTGGTTTTGTTTTGATGCAGCATGGGAAGATTTCTTATGCTTCCAGGCAGTTGAAGGTACACGAAAAGAATTATCCTACTCATGATTTGGAGCTTCTGGTGGTTGTATTTACTTTGAAAATATGGCATCATTATTTTTATGGTGTAGTGTTCAAACTCACACACAAGTGTATGTGATCGTACAAGTAATATAGTGACTTAGACTGTCGGATATTGTACCCATGAGGACTATGCAACTAGAAATTCAAGCAACTTTAGTTTTAGACAAGTGGGTATTTAGTGTTATCAAGTATCAAAATGATTTTTTAGTTTTGAATAAAAATATAAATAAATAAGAAATAAAAATTTGTGACAATAGCAAAGCAATCAATGGTTGTAAACAGTAATGATGAGTATTCCAGGGTTGAGGCTCTTCTAACAATCTTACAATTCGCTATTCTTATCGCAGTCCAGTTTGTTATCGGGTTGTTGATTCACAGGGTTTATAACATCATCATGGTCTCCCGACATCTAATCTTCTACGTACATGAACTTTGCAACTACATCGTTAAGCAGGGATGCAATAATCTATTTAGATGCATATGGCTATCTTCCTACGATTGAACCAAACAAGCTTTCTATGTATATCACTATCCTAGATGCTAATTCAAATCCTCTATTTTATAAAAAGATGAGAACCTTTCTCCTTAATCTTTTCATTTTGTCCTACGATTCTCCTCCCTAATTCACATAGAAATATAGATTTATTCTACTGGTGGCCACTCATCAAAATAGTAAGCACAAGAAATTAAGAACAACCCAGATGATAATCCAACAAGAAACTATGATAATGAATATCAAAGAGTAATCATGTTCTTGGACTCAACACTAGAACAAGGGTGTTTAGCCACTCATGTCTTAATTTAACATAAAAAATAAGTAATTAAGCATACCCAAAATTAATCTTGAAGTAATGAAGTTAAAAGGAAATTCTAAGACCCCTAAAAGAGAGATTTTGTTGTTTTTTACTGTGCTTTCTGAAGTAGTTTCAATTGTATTGAATTATTCCTTTTATATCTGGGTCAAATAATCCCATTTTTCCCCTTTCCCCGACACGGTATCATCACCATCGCTATTCTCACTGTGGAGTGGTTCAATCACGGTGAGGTACTGGATCTTGACAAATGTGGATTGGACCCTCACCATAATGCGGTGCAGTCGCAATAAGGTACTAGATCTTTACAATTCCAAATTCTTACTTCACTGCAATACAGTGGGTTTCATAACTTGAGCAATTGAGATCAATCCTTCACCACTACATACTTGATGAGCTTCTGGACTTTTGGTTTCTCATATTTTTCTTCCTTAAATCCTTCCCAATCCATGTTCCAATGCCTTCATTGTTTTGTCTCTCGTTAATGCATATAATCAAAGTCAATACCATCACAATTTGGTCCTGTATACACTAATCATGTCCATTAGATAAGGAACACAATTAAAACTCAATTATAATCAGAATAGCATATTTTAGCTCTCCGAACAAGTCTAAATATGGGTGAATGTTGGTGATTGGACATATAAATACTCCGAAGATCACCACCCCACACTTAAAACCTTGTTCGTCCTCAAACAATCAAAAACACAATCACTTAAGATTCACATCACAACCTAAGAGTTATACTTGCGTTGAGCACTTCGAATTCTAACAATGACTTTTAATGTCAAAACATGTCAAAATACTTTTATGCACATGAGAAAATTTTTTCAAACCTCATTATCTCAATAGTGACATCCAATTTGTTGGCAAACTTAATCAAATCACTCAATCTAAGAAAACAATAAGTAATTCGAACCTTCATCCATATGTACCCTCATAACAAGAAAGTTTCCCCATACCAGTCAATTTTTTGAATGTATCACATAAGGTGAATATCAGAATTAAATCACTCACTCTCAACAAAGAATTCATACAGGATAGATAATGAACCATAAGCTTGCCCATATTGTACTACTCCACTAATAGTCGGATGATAGGATGAAGGATCAACTAGGTCTTTCATAGTTGCAATGTAAGCTAAGGGACGAGTAGGAACTATTTAGGAAATAGTGACTAATCTCCCTAAGCACTTTAATACGTTGCATCATACAGTTAAGATCATTCTCTCTCAACCCAACTTCACTTTTGTTACCTTCACACCTATTTTTTTCACCCCAATCTTATTTAACACAATAACATACACTATGGTGGGAGTATTTTTCTTTTACATCATGATTCAATTTTCAGCCCTTCTCTACCCCCCATTTAATATTACACACCCCTATGATAGTCACCCTCAACTAAGGTTATTTTTCTTAGTTGAGATGCACAATGTCTGAGGCTGACTAGGGCCAAAACAAGTTTATTGTAACAAAACCGGGCTACAGAAACTAAAATTTCTATAACTCCCAACCACCATAATTAAACACACAAATAACTATTCCTTTAGGGCTTCACTTTCCCCTTTCTCCTACTTCAATTTCACTCTCCCTAATCATTTAATCATCTATCCTAAAGCTCTTATGAGCTTTGGATCAAATAAAGGTTTATCAAATAAAGGATTAGGCTACATATGAGGTGAGCAAAAAATTCCGGCTATAGGATCAACGGGGCCAACTACGGATATTCATAAGTGTAAATGAATGTAGTTCAAAAATTTGGCTATTAAATAAATGCCTACATAATTTCCTACACCCAACACCCTTTATTTCACTGTGTAAACACACCGGGAAAATTCTAGACATTTCTATACATGTAGAATATAAAAAAGCACTCACACTTACGGTGAATGCTAGGAATCAAGTTGGATCCTTATGGTTCCCGATCTTATTCTTTGTCAAATTCACTTTTAAGTCAACAAACAATTATTTCACTATTGAAATAAAGCATCTAAAATTACCCTTCTAGTTAAGACATGCTTTCATTTTAAAACCAATTCGTTCCAAGTCACTGCACTAATGACCCTACACAAAGCACTTTTCCAAAAGTCATGATTTGGTTATCATTAAATATCATCTTCTAAAGACTAACTTACCTTAAGATAGTGTCATCCATCTATCATAGGGGAGGGCAAGTAAGTATGATGATTTATTTCGCATTACCTTGCGGGTAAAAATGCTCATATTGCCTTGAGAGAAACAACAACAAACACTTTAAACTAAAAGCAAAATCACTAAATCATTACTAACTATTACAGACCATAATGTTCTGAATAGCTATAAATGGCTAAATTAAACATCCAAACAGACAAATAAAAATTAAACATCCCAAAAATAGAAATAAAAATTATTTTCCAACATAAACCAAAATGCCAAGATAAAGAGAATAAGATGTGAGACATAACCACCCCACTTAAACGAACCACTTTCCCAGTGTTTATAATTAAGCTCAAATAGTGAGGTGGTGTAATAATCCCTGCTTAGGTGTCAGCCATTTCATCATTTGCATCATCAACATCATCACTATCATCATCTACCTCATCATCATCATCTATATCTCCTTCATCACCTCCATCAGGCTGCTCATCATCATCTGACTCAATGTCTGAGTCACGCCACTACCGCTCCTCATCGGTAGACACATGATCATCAATGGGCTCAACAAAATTGGGCCCTATCCTCAGCAACATCCTGGAATAATGAACCAGGAGAAAATCCAGCTCCATCGCATAAATCTTTTTATTAGTGGTTGGTCATCCCCCATCCTGCAGCTGCAACATTTGTAATCTATGCATTCTGGTAGTAATATCATCAGTCTGGGCTTAACGCTCTAATATAGTAAAGATTGCGCCATAAGCTCCAGCTATGCTCCTAACTGTTGTAACATTAATAGGGCAAGCATCCACCACTAGCTTGTAGTCTAACTCCTCCTCCTCTACTTTGTGCCTCCTCAAAATCTGGGTCAACAAACCTCCAAAGCCGTATCCACGCCCTTCATGGTAGAGTGCCTTCTTCATTGCAGAAAAGATCACCTGGCCTACATAAATGTCAATATTATTACACGTCAAAGTGCAGATCAAGAATACCCAGTCACATGTGACTTTTGTTATCTGTTTGCCATGAAAAAGGTAATGATAGACTATTCTTCCCCACATGCGTGCCTCCTTGTTCATTTACACATACGAGAAGGATGAATAAAGACTAGTTCCTCACTGCCTAGTCCATCTAGTAGCAGATATCGTACCACACAACAAGTATTCGATATAGGCATAGTTAAGAGTAATGATAAGCTTCCTCAACTTGTATGTATCATCTTCAAGAACTCCCATCAAATCATTTATATCTGTAGCTATATATCTGACAATTTTTTCATGAACCTTCACCTCATGGTCTGGGTCCTATGTGTCCTAATTAGCATAAAACTCATGAACAAGGTGCATATTGCACTCTGTAGGCTGGTGAAACATGAAGGTCATGTTCAGCTGCTCCAATTGGCAAACCATGCTAGGGTGTTCCCACTATAAGCTTGCCCAATAAATAAAAACCTCGAAGATGTATTTTGTTTCGAGATGTTTTGTATACCACTTCTTGCTCACTGTGCAAATTGCCTTAAATCTAAAACTCTTTACCTGGCCATGAGGTACTGGCAAATCTTGTGGCACCCTATTAATTTTCCTATTTGGATGCATGCTTCACTTCCTAGCTGGCTCAAAAGTACCAGCCTTGCCATTACCTTTTAGTTGTTTGCGATCCATATTACCTGTCACGGAGCATGTGCAACAAAATAGTATGTTAGGAGGTTTGTAATGAACTAGTTTCAACTAAATATGGACAGGTGTTAAGGATACCCCATACTTAATTGCTAGCGATAATCCATAAGTATTGGACTAGGGTACTCAGACTTCCCCTAATTTTAGTCAAACCAAACTAATATTAACTTATACTTACGCCCAACTTGACATTTGTACCCATATTTAAGCACAATGACACACATGGAATCAATTCAATAGTGAACATACCACATTTTGTCACAGCTATTTAATGCAAGTACAACTAATAGCTATCCATAATTATGTCCCTATGTTACACCCTCATCGGGTTATATCAAGTAAAAGTAAGTTGGACACAAGTACAAAAAACTCCCAAATATGCATAGAAATAAACATTACTCTCTTAATCAAAGAGGAGATTCAACAAGCACGGTGTAGAATTTTCATAGCTAGTACCCAATTATGCACATTGAACCCAATTTCATACCTTTTTGTAGCTTCATACACATTCCTTCAATGGGAATTCAAAAATCATATTGCACAAGTACACATTGGGGCCACCCCACACTTAGTCACTTTGGTAAGGTCATCCCCAAGTAAGGTAATCAGACTTCCCTTCTTGATTATATAAAACCCCATGCTAAACAAGATCAAGCAGTGAGTATACTCAACAAAGTTTAAATTAGGCTAGAAAGACTGCTATTTGGGGACACACATTCTTCAAGAAACAAAAGTATCATACCATAAATCAATTTAATTCCATATTCGATCACACTACCATCACTCACCCTAGCTCCTACTCAACAGTTTAGTTCACAATATATTAAAGAAAGAAAAATCCTACTTGATGCATTGAATAATAATTCAACACTATCTACAAGGACAAATATAACGTATTACATTGTAGCTCAATTGAATCACACAATCACAACTTACACATGCTAATAATGATGAAATTCCCATCAAAACAAAAACTGAAACTTGAAGTACTTATCCAAGTGGAGTTGAACAAGAGAGATGAAATTGAAGTTTAAACTCTTGTGCTGAAAGAAAATGGTGAGATGAAAAATCTTTTCTAATGGAATGGAGGGGCGGTACTTGTAGGGTTGAAAATAGTTAGGGTTAAATGAATAAAGGGGTATTTATAGAAAGGACTAAGAACAAAGGTCAGGTCTGTTCAAAAGCTGATGAGTTAAATAATTATTTTTTTAAATTCCTTTACCGCGACACAGCGAAATCACGTTATGTCATTAGAAATTGACAATTATGGTTTAACATCTCACCACCACGCAGTGACACTGATAGTTTTAAAATTTTATATTTTAGCACATCACCACGATGTGGTAAAATCACAATGAGTTACTGTAATTCCCATATCGTGATTTAACATCACACCGCGATGTGGTGACATGGAAATTTGCATTTTTAGTATATTTTCAACCCTTTTTCTTACCTTGTATTGTACCTAAGTTGCACACATCTTTTACAAACCTGATTGCTTCCCTTGACTTTACATTAACCTGATTTTTACTCTTACCTCTTAGCCTCAAATTCTCCCATACCTACATACTAAACAAAAATAATAAAACAACGTAAGAAAAAGTGGGTTTACTCTCACTTAGCGCCTTAGTTTTGATTGTGGTACGATTCATCTTTTTGTATTTTTTTCTTTCTTTTTTTTTTCTTTCGAACAACTAAAAAAAACTACGCTATTACATTACATTATAGGTTGCCTCGCACATAGCTCCTTAGTTTATATCATGGCATGACTTAGCTTAATCTCATTCATCTGCAAAGGTGATGGACACATTCGGCTTATCTCCATGATCCACCCAATAATTCTTTACACATTGTCAATTAACCAAAAAATTCTCAGTCTTTTCCTTGTTCCACAGCTCCACCGCACCATGAGACGTCATACAAACCACCTTAAAAGGCCCAGACTACTTAAAGTGCAACTTACTCAAAAATAATTTCAACCTTGCATTAAACAGCAAAACAAGTTTTCTAGGTTCAAAAACTCTATTTAGGATATGCTTCTCATGCTATTTCTTAGTCTTCTCTTTGTATAGTTTGACATTTTCGTAAACATGGAGATGAAAATAATTAAGTTCAATAAGCTTCAACAATCTCTTCTCATCCGTGGCCTTCATATCAAGATTCATCTTTTTAACTGCCCAATAAGCTTGATGCTCAAGATCTACAGGAAAATAGAAGGCTTTCCCATAAACCAAGCGATATGGAGAAGTACCTATGGGTGTTTTGTAGGTTTTCCTATATGTCCATAGTGCATCATCCATCTTTTCAGCCCAATCCTTCTTTTGACCATTGACAGTCTTCTATAGTATTTGATTTATCTCTTGGTTGGATATCATTACTTAACCACTTATTTGTAGATGGTATGCAGTTTCTACCTTGTGCCTAACACCATATTTAGGGAAAAGATTTTTAAACTAAGTATTAATAAAATGCATACTTCCATCACTGAGTATAGCTTTGGGAGTACTAAAATAGGAGAATATCTTCTTCACAAACTTTAATACCACTCTTTCATCATTAGTGGGGAAAGCTATAGCTTCCACCCACTTAGATACGTAATTAACTGCCACTAGGATATATAAGTTTCCATTGTATTGTGGGAATGGTCTGATAAAATATATCCCCCAAATATCGAATACCTCAACTTCAAGAATGTTATTCATGGGAATCTTATGATGCCTTGAAATTGTACCTAACCGCTGACACTAATCACAACCCTTAACGAAAGCAATTACATCTCTGAACAATATTGGACAAAAAAATCTGGATTGTAACACCTTTTTATCTATTCGTTCACCCCTATGATGGCAACCATAAGGAGATGAGTGGCAGTTTTATAGCACTTATTGAGATTCATCTTCAAACATACATCTATGCATAATCCCATCTGTGACCTACTTGAAAATATAAGGCTCATCCCATACATATGTATAAAAATCATGTAACAACTTCTTTCTCTGTTGAATGGTAGCTTCAGAAGGATAAACCCCATACACTAATAAATTCACAATGTCTGCATACCAAGGAATTTCACACATATCTAGAGCCAGCAACTTCTTGTGCGTAAACTCTTCCCGAATGCATAGTGTATCATCAGCAATATGGTTATGATTCTCTAGCCTGGACAAATGGTCTACAACTTGATTCTCTGCTCCTTTTTAATCATGCAGTTTTAGGTTAAATTCTTGAAGAAGTAGAATCCACCTAATCAACCATGGTTTTGCATCTTTTTTGTTGAAAAATTACTTGGTGGAAGTATGGTTTGTGTGAGTAATTACCTTGATTCCCACTAAGTATGATCTAAATTTATCAAATGTATAAACCAGTGCTAACATCTCCTTCTCTGTTACTATGTTATTCATCTGGGCATCATTTAAGACCTTAATTGCATAATAAATAGAGCAAAATAGCTTATCTTTTTGGTGTCCTAAATCTGCTCTGATAGCCAAGTCACTGGCATCACACATTAACTCGAATGGTACCACCCAAGTTGGAGAAATCAAGATAGGTGCTTCTATCAGTTTCTTCTTTAGCCTCTCAAAAGATTCTTAACAATTAGCCCCAAAATCAAAATTATCTTCTCTTACTATTAGTTGACACATAGGACTTGCAATCTTTGAAAATCTTAGATAAACCGACTATAAAACCATGCATGCCTAAGAAAACTTCTCACTCCCTTTATAGTTACCAGATATGGAAACTTTTCAATCACTTTAACCTTTGCTCTATCTATTTCAAGGCCTCTACATGACACCTTATGACCAAGGACTATTCCTTTCTAGACCAAAAAGTGGCACTTTTCTTAATTTAGTACAAGTTTTGTCTCTTCACAACAAGCTAGGACTCGATCTAGATTATCTAAGCATACATCAAAAGAGTTACCATAAGCAGATAATTCATCCATGAGTACCTCGACAAATTCTTCAACCATGTCATAGAAAATTGCCATCATGTATCTCTGAAATATTATGGGTTTATTGCAAAGGCCAAAAGGCATGCGTCTGAACATATATGTTCCATATAGGCAAGTAAAGGTGGTATTTTCTTGATTTTTTGGTGCTATTGTGATCTGATTTTACCCTGAGTAATAATCCAAAAAGCAATTGTATTCTAGCCCTGACAACCTGTCTAACATTTGATCAATAATGAAATGGGATAATGATTCTTTCTAGTGGCTTCATTTAGCTTTTGGTAGTCAATGCCGATTCTCCAACCAGTTACCATGAATATGGGAATCAACTCATTAGCTTCATTAGGATCACAATCATGCCACCTTTATTTGGGACTCAGTGTGTTGGGCTGACCCACTTGCTATCATAAATGGGATAGACAATCCCAGCATCAAGCCACTTAATGACTTTTTTTCATGCCACTTCCTTCATCACCGGATTCAAACATCATTGTTGCTGAACACTTGCTTTGTAACCTTCTTCCATGTATATATTATGCATATAAAAATCTAGAGTGATTATAGTGATGTCTGACATCTACCAGCCAATTGGTTTGTTCCTTATTTTTAAAACTGGCAATGCTTCCCTTACCTGCACATTAGGTAAAGCTTACAAAAAAATAATAGGAAAGGTATCATTATCACCAAGGAAAATATATTTTGAGTATGGGGGAGCCTTAAGCTCTAATTTTAGAGATTCATCAACTGAAGCTTTGGGAGATGGGCTAATTGGCATGTTCAATGGCTTAAAAGGCAGCTTTCTCCTTTCAACAATAGCCAAATTGACTTGAACTAATTCAAGTGCCTCTACATCTCCATAAAGATCATTACTCATCAAAGCTCTCTCGAGTAGATCATTAGACAACAACAAATGTAGCTCGAAAGAAAGGTCAATAACTAATATAAAGGATAATTCTTGATATATAGCAGGCAACTTCAGAGGCTTGTATACATCAAACACCTCCACTTTGTTATGAGCTCTTATAGTCATATTTGCGTAGCTACATCAATAAGCAACTGCCCTATTGATAGGAATGGGAATCCCAAAATAAATGAAACAACTGGATCTGCTTCAAAATTAAGAATAACAAAGTTTACTAGAAAAATTAGTGATCCCACTTGCACTAAGACGTCTTCAATAATTCTATCTCTCCTAGTAAGGGACCTATCATCCAACTACAAAATAATAGTAGTGGGTTTGGGACTCGTAAGACCCATTTTTTGAAACCAAGATATGGGAATAAAATTGATGTTCACCTCCAAGTCACATAATCTACAAGAACTGATGGCTTTCCCAATAGTGATCTGCAACGTAAAATTACCTAGATCCTTTATCATCATAGGAAACTTGTTCTGTATCTTAGATGTGCACTCCTCGGTAAGTGTAACTGTAGCATACTCTGTCAACAAATTCTTATTTGTCACTATGTATTTCAAATACTTTTCATATTTTGGGACACTCTATAGAATATCAATAAGAGAACTACATAAACCTGCTTTAGAAGATCCAAAACTTGTAACTTGTCTTCTCTTAGTGTTTTCTCTACTTTTGAGGTAAGGGTAAAGGTATAGTCTTTTTTTCCACTTGAATGTCATCACCTGTAGCTCTTTCTTTGACCTATTTATCCTCATTATTAGGATCATCATCAGTAGTTGTGGGACTAACTTGCTCAAGTATCACATCTTTTAACTGTAACCTACTCCTTGTTGTGACTGTATTTACCTGCTTTGGATTTTCCTTTGTATCGCTAGGTAAGCCTCCTTGAGGCCTAGAGTTTTGCTCTTCCACAATTTGACCGAGTTGCAAATCTAAATTCCTAGTAATAAACTGTTGAGTCTTTATATTTTTCTACTGACTTTTTATATCAGCTTCCATCTATGCCTGAGAAGCTAGAAGTTGCTTCAACATCTTCTCTATATTGCTCGTTTGAGTAGTGGTTTGTTTATTTCTAACCCGCTGTTGATTCTGTTGTGTTGTCTAGGTATACTGATTATTATTCTTTGATGATTTATACCCCATGAGAAATTGGGATAAATTCTTCAGTTGGTATAATAGGTGTTACCTAAATTCTATTATTCATGACGATTTGCATTTCCTATATAATTAACAAAATCTGGATTAACCACATAAACATCTACTGTGTGCTCACTACATCCACAAAACTCACACTAAGAATTACCTGTTGGACTATATTTGTTGTTGTTTCCAGCTATGCAACCCCTAACTTTATATTGCTAAATAGATTAGTAATCTGATTCTAGAGTGCAGCAAGTTAAGATGATAAGGTAGTGAACTAATCTACTTCTAATACACCTGCAACCTTCTTAGGATCACTCCTCGAGTCAGCATGCTATTCAGGATACCCTTATGAATAATGATTCAACAATGTGTACAATTCATCATAAGTTTCCTCAAGAGCTTTCCCACCTGCTACTGAATCCAAAAGAATCTTGGTATTTAGCTCTAAC
The DNA here is from genome assembly GCA_030864225.1 of Capsicum baccatum var. pendulum. NCBI lineage: Eukaryota > Viridiplantae > Streptophyta > Magnoliopsida > Solanales > Solanaceae > Capsicum > Capsicum baccatum. The sequence continues at coordinate 194,876,324 of CM061557.1, forward strand.
CCCTCAATGAATGTATAAACAAAAACATCATTAGATTGATGATGGTGAGGGCAATTTTCTATCATACTTTTAAATCTCTCCCAAGCTTGATGATGGTGAGGGAAATTCTTTCTATCTGAAACTCAAAATCTTGTTTCTCAAATGTGTAGTCTTCCCTAATAGATAGAATAAAACAAGTAATTTCCAAGCTATATCTTCCCAAGAAGTAATGAAGAGTGGTGGTTCAGCTTGTAACCACCTCTTTGCTTTACTAATTAAAGAAAAAGAGAAGAGAGTCAGTTTGACATAATCAGTATTCACCCCTACAGGAATATAGGTATCTCTTATTTATAGGAAGTTCTGTATGTGCTGTTGTGGGTGTTCATGTGAAAATCTGGCAAATTGCCTAGCCAAATTCTGCAACTGCACCATATTTTGTTTTAATTCAAATTGACCACCTAGCTCTGGCTTGAAAATACTATTAGTACCATAGTTCATGAGTTAGATTGCCACCTCACGAATAGGTACAACAACTTTTTGAGCAAGAGTAGCGGGAATAATCAGAGCTGGAACACATTCGGCATTTGGATCAATTCTCGATTGGATTATTTAGATTTCTTTGTTCAGCCATTTGAACCTACTGGATTGGATATTAAGCTCTTCGCCTCTCTTAAAATACCATTTCTGGTTAGAATTAGGCTCTACCAACTCTCTATCTCTCGCCAGTCCTGTATTCAGCTAGTCCAACAAAAATTTAGCCGCTAAGATCAAGTCGTTAACACTTAAACTTACTATCAAAATAAAAAATTTAGCAAATTACTAATTATACTAGCCCCTGACAACGACGCCAAAAACTTGTTGCGTTCAAATGCACACTCAAGTGTACATGATTGTATAAGTAATATAGTGATTTATATAGTTGGATATCGTACCCACGAGGAGTATACAACTAGCAATTCAACCTACTTTAGTTTTAGACAAGGAGGTATTAAGTGTTATCAAGTATCAAGATAATTTTGAAGTTTTGAACAAAAATGTAAATAATTAAGAAATTACAATTTTTGACAATAACAAAGCAAGCAATGATTATAAATAGTAAAGATGAGAAATCCAGGGTTGAGGCTCTTCTAACAATCTTACAATTCTTTATTCTTATAGTACTCTAGTTGGTTATCAAGTTGTTGATTCGCAGGTTTTATAACACGATCATGGTCTCTTAGCCTCTAATATTCTACCTATATGAAGTTTCTAACCACATCGTTGAGTGGGAATGCAATAATCCATTTAGATATATAGTGTTATCTTCCTTCAATTGAACCAAACAAGGCTTCTAGGTATATCCCCATCCTAGATGCTAATTCAAATCCTCGATTTTATAAAAGGATGAGAACCTTTCTCCTTAATATCTTCATGGATTCATGTATAAATATAGATTTATTCTAATGGTGGCCACTCATCAAAATAGCAAGAAAAAAAATTAAGGACAACACAGATGATAATCCAATAAGGAACTATGATAAAGAATGTCAAAGAGTAATCTTATTCTTGGCCTCAACCCCAGAATAAGGGTGTTTAGCCACTCATGTATCAATTCAACATCAAAAATAAGTAATTGATCTTGGAGTAAAGAAGTTCAAAAGAAAATCTAAGAACCCTAAAATAGAGATTTTGTTATTTTTTTGCCATTGTTGTGCTTTCCAAAGTAGTTTCAATTGTACTGAATTGTTCCTTTTATAGATGGGTCAAATAATCTCCTTTTTTCTCTTAATGAAATACGGTATAATCACCATCGCTATTCTCACTGTGACGTGGTGCAATCACGCTAAGGTACTTGATCTTGACAAATGCAGATTAGACCCTCACCGCGATGTGGTGCCATTGCGGTGAGGTAATGGATCTTGATAATTCTAAATTCTTCCTTCTCCGCAACTTGATGGGCTTTATAACTCAAGCAGTGGAGATCAATCCTTCACCGTGATTCAGTGAAATACTTGATGTGCTTTGGGACTTTTGGCTTCTTGCCTTTTTCTTCCTTAAATCCTTCCCAAGCTATGTTGAAATGCCTTCATTATTTAACTCTTATTAATGCATCAAATCACTGCCAATTCCATCACTATTTGGTCATGTATACACTAATCATGTGCATTAGATAAGGAACTTAATTAAAGCTCAATTATAATCAAAATAGCACATTTTAGCTCTTATAACAAGTCCAAATATGGGTGAATATTGGTGATTGGACATATAAATATGGCCAGGATCATATAGTGTTCACGTGGTGTAAGACCCCATAAATTTTCTAGCTTAATTAAGTCCTTTAAGCTTGTTAAGGGATCCCAAACTTAGAATATATTAGCTAAGTATTCAGACTTAGTACCATTTTAGCCTTCAAAAGTTGGCAATCTTATTTCGAGACCTTTACGTCCCTTAAATGTTGATATTAGAGTTAATTAATGATTAGGAAGGTCAATAGATGTTCCCAGACAAGTTTCAAAATTGTTGAATTTTTTTAGACCATGTTTGACTGCCCAAGATGCGTCGACCATTGCATCGATAAGATAGTTTTTCCCCAGATTCAGTGCAAATTTTAGTGAACCGACATAGACTCAACATAGCACATTGGCTATCGCATCGATGCCAATAATGCAGAGTGTTGGCCTGTGCATCGGTAACACAGTTTACAAGCATTAAAAGGCTACATCCTTAGTGTTAATTAGGTCTTTTTCCCATACCCTTCAACCCCCAAAACATGAAATTAAACCCTTTGGAGAGAAATTATACTCATTCATTCTCAAAATTTTTCAAGAACAAAACCCTAGGTGTTCAAATTTCAAATCAAGAACTCACTATGAATCTATTAGAATTCATCAACTAAGGTATGTGAAGTGTTTATCCAAGGGTCCCTTCCACCCTTGGAGTCCAAGAAACTATTTTTAAACTTCAAGTTTATGGATTTTATGAATTCCATGTTAGGTTTCATTATGTTCATGAATATAATGATTATTTGGGATTCTAATCCATGTTTTATGATGTTTTATGTGAGGTTAACTGATATGTGTGTAATATCATGAGGATCTATGTAAAACCCTTGAAATTGTCAATGGGGATTTGAATTATGATGTCTACTTATTGTTTAGTGTTATGTGCATATATATTTTCACCAAGTTCTTGATGAATTATTTATGTGAACTAATAAGGGAAGGAAATCATGTTATGCTAACTTATTTGCAAGTAATACCATCCAAGAGTTTGATAAGCTATCTCTATAGATGCATTATGAATTCAATGTACATGCTTATGCTAAGAAAGATCATGTGATGCTTTATTTTCATGTTATCAAGTCCTGGGGGTATTTAATACCTGACAATTTAGTTATTTACTTAGAGCCAGTTTCAGTTATGAAGTAATCTCAGTAGTGACTCGATCAATAGAACTCAGCCAGTTACAGAAACCCAGGAAATCTCAATAGTATTTGTAATTTAGTCAAAGGAGTTAGTGTAGACCTTAGTAGCACTTTGTGCTCAGTCAGTTATTAGAATTCAATAGTATTCCATCAGTCCATAGAACTCAGTGAACTCAGTTCAGTTCAGTCAAACAGTAATATCAATAACAATTCAGTCCAGTCTAGTACAGACTAGAAATCAGTTCAGTGTCCATTCAGTTGGGAGTAGGATTCAGCACCGAGCGAACCCAGGGATGGGGGCATTCTTGTCAATAGAGGGTTTGAACCTTAGTAGCAATCCTTGCATTACAGAACTACGTAGCCAACGTAGGTTGATATATCTTCTTGGTAGATACTATGAGGGTTGATATATCTCATTTGAGTTTTCCCACCAGCAAGGGTTGATGAAAGAGCTTCCTGTTAGAGAGGGTTAACTCATAGCTTGTCCTTACCCATGGCACGGCATTGACACCCTTCTAACTAGGGTTACAGGTTGGACCCTAATAAGATTAGAGAGGGGCATGTCAGTTAGATGATTATCTCCCACTGTTTTAATTTCAATATCAATCTTGGAATAGAACTCAACTCAGTTCTATAAATTTAGGACTATCAGATATAGTTACTCATCTTAGTACTGAATTTAGTATAGTTCCACAGAATTTGGGACTGTCAAGTAGAATCATTCAGATAATCAATAATACAGTATAAGTAAACTTAGATATCGGTTATTAGTATTCAAACTCAGTACTTAGTATTATCAGGATCTAAGTTACAGTGTAGGTATTCATACACTTACTCTTATTCAGTAATACTCATGTTATTCAGTTAGTATTGTTATTCAGTTAAGATATGATTATAAATTTTAGTATTTTAGTATTATTTTTAGTAGTCGAAGTTAGTTAGGGACTTGTCCTATTAACTCCAAAGTTTAGACAATTTAGAGGCTTTTTAGACTAGAGTATTTTCAGACAGTTATTCAGTTTTACAGTACTTATATTAAGTTTTGGTATTTTGATACCGCATTTAGATTTATTTGTAGATTTGAACCTTATGGAATATATTTTTGCCTATTTTTAAAGTTCCAGTTGAGAATAATTTTTCAATATGAGTTAGTCTATAAGGCCAGTAATTTAGTTTAGTAGTTAGACAGACAATTCATGTGGTGTGGTTTTCTATTTTTTCATCTAGTTGCACTATTTGAAGTCTCATGAATGTAACTATTCTAAGATAGACCAACCAGGAAGTTGTGTGTTTAGCTCAACTTATGTATCATGCCCTAGTTTCAGGTCTCAGATATTCAGTCATGATTCAGTTCGTAGGTGCCATGTACTTCGCCCTAATTTTCCTCAGTATCTCAGCCAAGTTAGTATTCTTTGGGGGATATAATATTCTAAGGGGGAGATGCACTATAACCTCGAGCTTTCATGACCTAAAACTCCCAGTTCTCTTCACATAAAAAATCTAGTTTGGAGTAGTGGGTACTCATAAGTTGAACCTCAAGTTCCAATCTTAGTCATAAGCCACGTATTTAAGGGGCTCAGTTCAGTTCACGATATACAATTCATGCATCACGTTATAGTCTAAGTCCTGTTCTCATGTTCCCATTCATGCGTACTCAAAAAAATGATGTTGGGTTCATTAGTATATTTCAGTTTAAGTAATAGTTTCTCGTTGAACTTGCTCAGTTCCATGTTCAGATTACCTTTATAAGCTTGGTATTAGTTACCATTGCATATTCAGTCATACCCTCATGAGTTTGTCCAGTCATGTACCCATGCATCATATGTGCATATTTAGTATATATATATATATATGAGAAAATTAGCTTATCAGTATTCCAGTTATGCATTCATCAATCATGTTCAGCTATGTACTCATTCATTAGCTATGTATGTTCAATATGAAATCCAGTATATTAGTAATCTTAGTAATGAAATTATGTTTCAGTTGTGCATGTGTAGTGTCTAAATTTAGTCTACCAATATTCCCAGCTTAGTAAGTCTCATTTGCGGATGAATGTTCCCAAGGGGGAAATATTATAAGACCCCACAAAATTTCTAGCTTCATTCAGTGTTTTAAGTTTGTTAAGGGGTCCCAGACTTAGAATATATTAGCTAAGTATTCAAACTTAGTGTTATTTTAGCCTTCAAAAGTTGACAATCTTATTTTGATACTTTTACGTCCCTTAAATGTTGATATTAGAGTTAATTCGTTATCAAGAAGGTCAATAGATGTTTTCGAACAAGTTTTAGAATTTTTGAATCTCGTTTAGACCATGTTTGATTGCCCAAACAAGTGGGTTAATGCGATCTCGATGCGTTGCGTCGACCATTGCATTGATAAGATAATTTTTCCCCAGCTTTAGTGCAAATTCTAGTGAACTGACGTAGACTCAACGTGGTACATTGACTATCGTGTCGATGCCAATGACGCGATGCATCAGCCTGTGTATTGGTAACATAGTTTACAGGCTTTAAAAGGTCATGTACTCAGCTATTTACTTACAGTGAGTGTCAGTTATGAAGTAATCTTAGTAGTGACTCGATCAATAGAACTCAGCCAGTTATAAAAAACTAAGAAATCTTAGTAGTGATTGTAATTCAGTCACAGGACTCAGTGTAGACCTCAGTAGCACTCTGTGCTCAATCAGTTAATAGAATTTAGTAGTATTCCATCAAACCACAGAACTCAGTTTAGTTTAGTCAAACAGTAATATCAGTAACAATTTAGTCTAGTCTAGTATAGAATAGAAATAAGTTTAGTGTCCGTTCAGTTGGGAGTAGTATTTGGCACCAAGCGAACCCAGGGTTGGGGGCATTCCTGTCAATAGAGGTTTTGACCCTTAGTAGCAATCCCTGTATTATAGAACTACGTAGCCAGCATAGGTTGAGATATCTTCCTACCAGATACTATAAGGGTTGATTCATTTGAGTTTTTCCACCAGCGAGGGTTAACGGAAGATCTCTCTGCTAGAGAGGGTTAACTCATAGCTTGTTCTTACCCATGGAACGGTATTGACACCCTTCTAACTAGGGTTACAGGTTGGACCCTAATAAAATTAGAGAGGGGCATACCAGTTAGATGATTACCTCCCACAGTTTCACTTTCAATCTTAGTCTTGGAATAGAACTCAGTTCAGTTCTTCAAATTTAGGACTATCAGATATAGTCACTCAGCTCAGTACTGAACTCAATATATGTCCATGGAACTCTAGACTGTCAGATACAGTCATTTAGATAATTTTTAATAAATTATCAGTAAACTTAAATATTAGTTATTAGTATTCAGACTCAGTACTTAGTGTAATCATGACTCAGTTACAGTCTATGTATTTATACACGTACTCTTATTCAGTCATACTCTTGTTATTTAGTTAGTATTGTTCATGCATATGAACCCATGCATTTCAGCCTACCTCAGTAAGCATACTAGTACATTCAAAGTTCTGACGCATGTTTTTTGTGCTATGATGTCTTATATCATAGGTTCAGACAGATTCAAGAGCAATCTTAGCAGTTTAGATCTTCAGCTTTCAAAGTAGTGGTGAGTCCTTATAGTTTGAGGACATGCTTGTTATTTTCAGTATTTCAGTATTATTTTTAGTAGTCGGAGTTAGATGGGGAGTTGTCCCATTAACTCCACAGTTCAGACAATTTAGAGGCTTTTTAGACTAGAGTATTTTCAGATAGTTATTTAGTTTTGTAGTACTTATATTCAGTTTTGGTATTTTGATACCGTATTTAAATTTATTTATAGATTTGAACCTTATGGCATATGTTTTTTCCTATTTCCGTAATTATTATAGTATTTATTACAAAGTTATTATAGCAGGTACCAGTCATGGGTTAGATTGTGGTCCTTCGAGATTATGAGCACCATATAGCATCCGGGGTACAGACTCGGTGCATTACATATGGATATTTTTCTAATCATAAGAGTCTACAATATGTGTTCCCTTAGAGAGAGTTTAATCTCAGGCAAAGAAGATGGTTTGAGCTTTTATAGGACTATGATATGAGTCTTTACTACCACCCAGGTAAGGCTAATATGGTTGCTGATGCTCTTAGCAGGTTATCCATGGGGAGTTTGGCTCATATGGAGAAAGGAAAGCAGGAATTAGTGATGGACATTCACTGCTTGGATAATCTTGAAATTTACCTCTTGGACTCTAAGAATTGTGGTGTGGTGGTGAAAGAAGTGGTTCAATCATCTCTTGGTGCAAATATTAAGGAGAAGCGAGTGTTAGATCCTATATTAATGAAAATCAAGAGTGACATTGGTGGGAAAAAAGTAATGGCATTTAAGATCAGTGATGATGGTACTTTACAGTACCAAGGGAGGTTGTGTGTTCCTAATATCGATGGTTTGTGATAAAGGATTTTGGGTAAGGTGCATGATTCATGCTATATTGTTTATACCACTTGACTAAGATGTATCATCATCTCAAGGATATATATTGGTGGAATGGCATGAAGAGGGATATGGCTGATTTTATGGCCAAGTTCATGGTATGTCAACAGGTTAAGGTTAAGCACATGAGGCTAAGAGAGTTGTATCAAGAAATCAAATTGCCAAAATGGAAGTGGGAAGTGATCAATATGGACTTCATTACTGGTCTTCCTCAATCTCGGAATCAATATGATTTTATTTAGGTCATCATGGATAGAATGACTAAGTTTGCACACTTTTTGCCAGTACAGACCATCTTCTCGATGGAAGATTATGAGAAGTTGTATCTTTAGGAGATTGTGAAGCAGTATGGGGTGCCTGTTTCAATTATTTTGGATTGTGGAACGTAGTTTACATCTCATTTCTGGCGGTCTTTCTAGAAAGGGTTGAGGACTAAGGTTAGTCTGATCACTACTTTCTACCCATAGACAGATGGACAAGTGGAGAGAACTGTTTAGACATTTGTGGATATTCTTTGGGCTTGTTTGACTGATTATGGTGGCAATTGGGTTGAGAATTTACCTTTGAGGAGTTTTCTTACAGCATAAGCTATCATTCTAGTATGGGTATAGCCCCTTTTGAGGCATTATATGGTAGGAGGTGTAGGTCTTCTATTGGTTGGTTTGAGCTTAGTGAGGCCGACATGTTTGGTGCCGACTTGGTTTATCAAGATATGGAGAAGGTAAAGGTAATTTGGGAGAGTCTTAAAGCTAGCCAAAGTCGCCTAAAGTCCTATGCAGATATTAGGCATAGAGACTTGGAGTTTGAGATTGGGGATAAGGTTTTTCTCAAGGTATCTCCCATGAAGAGAGTAGTGCGATATGGAAAGATGGGGAAGCTTAATCCCTATTATGTTGTTCTTTATGAGGTTTTGAGGAGAATTGGTAATGTTACTTGTAAGTTGGAGTTACCTTCTAGCTTGAGCTTAGTTCATCCAGTCTTTTATGTTTTTATGTTGAGAAAGTGCATTGGTGATCCTTTTTTGGTTATTTCTTTAGAAGGATTGGGTATCTCTGACTCTCTATCTTATAAAGAGGTCCTAGTTGAGATCTTGGATAGGTAGGTTTGCTGGTTGTGGACCAAGGATGTGGTTTTGGTTAAGGTTCAATGGCAGAACCATAAGGTGGAAGAAGTTACATGGGAAATGGAGGAGAACATAAAGTCCAAATATCTGCACTTGTTTTCTACTCCTGCGATTCATGCGAAAGGAATATGTCTTCAACACATCACTCTTTTGAGAGTTTATTAAAGGAAAGATTAATATTTTTGGATTTTTTTTCTCATACTTTGTTAAAGATTGGAAATATATTTGATAATCCAAATAACTCGTGCGTGTGGTTACCCTTACCTAGTCCATTATTTGGGGACTAATGTTCTTAGTTGGGGATTCTGAAACACCTTGATTTTTGGACCTTAGAAAATTTCCTGGAATTCTATTCTTTGTACCCAATACGACTCAAGGGTATGATCCGTATATTTGGGTATGGATGGTAAGGTCCAGTCGTATATTGACTAGTATATGTTGATAGGATGGATCTTGGTTATTGTAATGTATTCAGTTTATGGGTATGAGTCGTATTGGTGGTTATGGATCAGTTGGTTTCTTAACTTTAGCTTATACTTGGTCACTTAGGTTGGATCTAAGTACGAGTGGCTCACCGTGAGCTATAAGCTAGGGTATGAGTCGTACCCAAGACTTATATGGTGTACAGTGTCTAAATCATCCTTTGGTTTAAAATTTCCAAGGGTACGAATAAAGGGTACAAATTATATGCTTTGGATACAATTTGGTTGGATAAGTAGTATGTTGGATAGTACTTGATCCAAAAGTTAAGGACAGGATACGGGTGAAGGGTACCACTTGTATCGGAGGGCACAACTCATGTGGGTCGGTCGTACCCCTGTAATGGGATTTTTTCGCAACTTAAGTGGGGGTATTCTAGACATTTCCCCACTTATCCTAATAAGGTCTCACAACTTCTAACCTCCTTGGGTGTCTATTTACCCTATTCTTTCATTCATTAACACTTAGAAACTCTTCTAAACACTCTATAATTCTCTCAAAAACTTTTAAGGAAGGGAAGCTAGGGTTTGAACTAGAGGATTTATTTGGATCTTGTCTTGGTGATATATTTCCATCTTCATCTTGGTTTAAGATATGTTCTCTTCCCTCATTGTTAATTCTATCTAAAAGCATGGTTTTTATGAATGTTTTTGTGATTTCATTTATTGTATGATTTTGATTTTCAAATATGAATTGGGGGTTTTGATATTAAATGGTTGGTTATGGTTTCCCATGGTTTTAATTATTCTTTAATATGCATTAATCAAGGTTTTAGATAATTTGATTGCATGGGAATGGTTTAATGGTAATTGGAATATTGGTCATATTATGCCCTCAATGTGTTTGACAAAATGCTTATAAAGATATGCCCATTGCATTGACTACTTTTAATGGAACTCTTAGTTATTTTAAAACTTGGAAAAGGAATTATGCATGGCTTAAATAGCTTGGAAAGGTAAATGGATAAATGGTGATGCTTGAGGGGTATATGGAATTCCGCAAGTGGTTTAATATGGTAAATGGACGGGCTCTTGAAAATCCCTTTAAACCTCTACATGGTTGGCTATGGATAATAATTTCAAGTAAGGATTGGTATGACGATGCCAATATTAATGGCCTTGGTTAATAAATGGATAATGGTTTGGTTATTTGGAAATTGGTTTTAATTGGGAAATAATGGCAGGATATGTAGCAAATCCATAGAAGATGAAGGTCCCAGGGGGACCAAAACTGGAAACTCATATTTGCCGATATAAGGTTGGTCTTGGTGACCGTGTGCATAATGTCATACTATATTTTAGGGGATGTACTAGTCATACCAGGTTTTCTTCCCTAGTCATGCAACTTCACGCACAAGGCCATTTCAGTAGGGGAATCTGAACCCATATACCCCGTAGCTAGTTTAGGATGGCAAATATACATAGCCCAGGTAAAGGTTTTAAGGCATGCTAAACCCGGTCCCTTTTCCCATCATGGTTATATATATATATGGTTGTGTGCATATGGATGGTTTTACTTAGTTTTCTAAATGGCATTATTTTATTCTTATCTCGAGATCATCCTAGCGTTCACCTACTAACTCGTCTACTAGTGGTTGTATACCCACACTATATACGAACCAACCGTTCTACTCATCCTACATAGATATTGACTCGGGGATAGTACTTTAACTTAAGTGGTGAGCCTCCATTCTTTTGGAAGACTCCATTTCATGTTATAGATATTTTCTAGACACTTCAATTTTATTTTGATATTGGTTATGGCCATGGTTGGGGGCATGTCCTAATCGAGTTTTATTTACTTTTTTGGTTGAAGGCTTTGTGGTACTTCTATGGGTTGGAATGGGTGGGATCGGTATTGGTGTTAGCCTTGGCATAAGAATAAACTATAAGGATAGCACTATCGGACATAATTTCTCACTGTTCCATCATATTTCATTTTAGGATTAATTATATTATGTTTTGGAATTCCTTGGGTTATGAACTGGTTTATGTCACTTATTTTGGTATAGTCGGATTGTTGGTATGGGATGGTTGGACTCAGTTGGGTCGGTCATGATTATGACCTTATCCCAGAGTCTTCATGTGAGTTATTACACTATCTTGTTACATGCTCTGAAATTAAGCCAACTTAGGGCATGCGGCTGGAGGTTGGGTAAGGTAACGAGGGTGGTCTCTGGTCTTGCTCAAACTTGGAATACCCATTACGACAAGGCCCCCGATTGAGTTGCATCATATGGTTATTTACTTTATTTCAAATATTGGTATTATATTACCCTTATACAGAGTGCATGCTAGCTTTCACCTTCTAACCCATCTTCAGGCGTTGTATCCCCATGTGACGTAGGAACCATCCATACTACTTCTTCTATTCAGTGATTGGATTCAGGAATAGCTTAGATTTGGATTGAAGTTAGGAGTTTCCATACTCCAAATGGCTCTATTTCATGTCATGGTCTTGTCTTTATACTTTGTTTATTTCTTTGACTTAGGTTTTGGCTATAGTCGAGGGCATATCCCGACCGAATACTATTTCAGTTTCGGATAGAGGCTTTGTGAGACTACTATTTATTAGTATGAGTGGTTTTGGCATTAGCGTCAGCCTTGGCATTGGTATTGGTATTAGGGCTTATACCTATTGACTATATTTGATTTATGATTGTTCCATCTTGTTATGCTATATATACAAGTTCGGAATTCATCTAACTTAAGGTGTAGTGCAGTTATGGTTGGGTATTGGGGGTAGTTTTTGACCCTGATTGGGCTTGAGGCACCCAACACGACTAGGCCCTAGTTTGGGTCGTGTCAGATTTGTATGATAGCCCTAGGTTCATGGTCAATTGGGAGTCTACAAATTCATATCGAGTAGAGTCTCTTTTAAGCGTGTGTAGCGTTCCACACTTATAAGGGAGAAGTTATATGGCATTTAGGAATGTCTTTCTCTTTCTTGTATTTTATTTTCAAGCTTTGGTGTCTAAGTCCTAGAATCTTCTCTAATTCCCATTTGTTCACATTTTAGAACATGCCTCTGCAAACTAAAGTTCACAAAAACTCCTCTATCCTAATTGGAGACAATGCTTATGTGACACGCTTTATGTATAGAATCTATACTTGGTATAGGGGTTTAGTTCTAAATCATTCTAGAGTTCCCTCGGTACCCTTTAGTGCTTCTCAGACTTCTCAGGCTGATATGAGGAATACTGAGTTTTATCAGTCTATTCATATGTCGGCACAATTAGAAGATACTCAGTCTGAGTGTCGAGTTCATGTTACTCCATCTTCTTGATGCCACAAGGGTTGGCTAGTACATGAGGTTGAACCCTCTGACCTTTATGGGTGCTAAGGTGGAGAAACATTCTCAGCGGTTTTTGGATAAGATAGAAAAGATTTTCCATTTTATTCATGCCATGAATGAGGAAGGGGTGGAGTTTAAGGCGTACCAGCTGAAAGATGTGCCGTACCAATGGTACGAGGAATAGGATCAGGAAAGGGGTGACACTGATGAGTCATCATTGTGGGAAGATTTCACTAATGCATTTTTGGACTACCTCTTTCCTTGGGAGTTTAGGGAAGTGAAAGAGGATGAGTTTGTTAATCTAAAGCAAAGGAGGATATTGATTAATAAGTATGCCTTAAAGTTTCACCAGTTGTCTCGATATGCTTTAGAGATGATGTCTGATATAAGGTCTTGAATGAGAAAGTTTGCTTATGGACTGTCTCATGAGTAGATCCTTAAAAGTAATTCTGCCTTGCTGATCAAGGACATGGATATCTCTAGGTTGGTTGTCTATATAGAATAAGTAGAAAAAGATAGAAGAGAAGAAAAAGAAGGTTAAAATATGGGAGAATTAGGGCAAGAAGTTTAGGTTCTCTGAGAATAGTGGTGGCCAATAGCAGAGTGGAAAGAATCATGGTAAGTAGACTAAAAAGAAGTGGGGCAACTCTAGGTCTTATTCAATGACTAGTGTTCCCTACCTAGAGTCATCAGGTGATAGGTGCTTCCATAGTGGTGACAACTTTAGGGCATAGGGTACCCAATCTCAGGCTAGTAGGGCTTAATTTTCTCTATTATGTCATCTCTGTAGCTTTTATAGTCATCTACATAGAGGTTTCTGTGATTAGGGAAAAGACATGTACTTTGGCTATGGCCAGCCAGGCCACAGACTTAGAAACTATCCTGTTGGTAAGGATGCCTATAGATAAACAAGGTTTCGGTTGCTTTGTCTTCAGCTCCAGCACCAAAGGGTGAACTCTCTAGTTCTGGCACTAGTCAGAACCATTTTTATGTACTCACTACCCAACAGGATTCTAGGGTATTACCTGATGTCATGACTGGTATGTTACAACTCTTTTATTGTGATGTGTATTGTTTACTAGATCTGGTGTCTACTCTCTCTTATGTGGCCCCATATGCGGTTGTTTTTGGTTTTGGTCCTGAGTATATTTCAGACCCTTTTTTGTTTCTACCGCAGTAAGTAACTTTGTGATTGCTAAAGGAGTTTATAAAGGGTGTGTGGTATCTGTTGGTAGTAAGGAGACTTTGGCAGATTTATGTGAATTAGATATGATTGATTTTGATATCATTTTGGGGATGGATTGGTTTCACTCATGCTATGTGTCCCTTGATTGTCAGACCCATAGGGTTGTCTTTAAATTTCCTAATAAGCCTATTATTGAGTGGGGATGTTTCCTTAGCTCCTAAGGGGAGGTTTATATCATACGTTAGAGCTCAGAGATTAATCTCCAAGAGGTGACTCTATCATCTAGTACGGGTTAGAGATTCTAACTCAGAGAATCCTTTTTTTCATTCAGTTTTGGTGGTGAATGAATTTCCTAAGGATTTCTCTAATGACCTTCCAAGTGTTCCTCCAGATAAGGAAATTGAGTTTGGGATTGATCTTGTTCTGAACACTCATCCAATTTCTATCCCCCTTATAGAATGGCTTTGGCTGAGTTAAAAGAGCTCAAGGATCTTTTGAAAAACGGTTTTATTCATCCTAGTGTGTCCCCATAGGGTGCACTGGTGTTGTTTGTGCATAATAAGGATGGTTGTCTTTGAATATGTATTGACTACCGATAGTTGAATAAGGTGACGGTAAAGAACAAATATCCTCTTCCAAGGATAGATGACTTGTTTAATTAGTTGTAGGGTGCCAAATTCTTATCTAAGATTGATATTTAGCTTGGGTATCATCAACTTAAGATTAGGGAGGTGGATATCCCTAAGATGGTTTTTCATACCTAGTATGGGCACTTTAAGTTCTTGGTGATGTTGTTTGTTTTGACCAATGCCCTAGTGGCATTCATGGATTTGATGAATAGGGTCTTCCATCAGTTTTTGAATCTATTTTTAGTTGTGTTCATAGATGGCATTTTGCTTACTTTAAAATTGAGGTGGATCATGCCAACTACCTTCGTGTTGTGTTGCAGACTTTAAAAGAGTGGCAGTTGTATGTAAAATTCTTTAAATATGAGTTTTGGTTGAATGCTATCACTTTTCTAGGTCATATTATCTCTTGTGAAGGGATCATGGTAGATCCGTAGAAGGTTGCAGTTGTTAGGAAGTGGCTTAGATCTACGACTCTAATTGATATTCAAAGCTTCTTAATTTTAGTGGGTTATTATAGTATGTTTGTTGAAATTTTTTCTTCTATAGCTGCCCTATTGACTAAGTTGACTCCGAAGAAGGTAACTTTCTTATGGTATGATGCATGTGAGGGTAGTTTTGAGAAGCTGAAGGATAAGCTAGCTTTGGCTCTAGTTTTGACTTTGTCGGAAGGCACTAAGGGGCTTGTGCTCTATTGTGATGCATCCTGTGGGGGACTTGGTTGTGTTCTACTGTAACACGGTAAGGTAGTAGCCTATGGTTCTAGGAAGTTGAAGGTCCATGATATGAATTATCCTACTAATGATTTGGAGCTATTAGTTATGGTGTTTGCACTGAAAATCTTGCAACACTATTTTTTTATAGTGCATGTGGACCTCTTCTCCAATCATAAGAGCCTGCAGTATGTGTTTACTCAGAAAGAGCTTAACCTCAGTCAAAGGACATGGCTTGAGCTTCTCACGGACTATGACATGAGCCTTCACTACTATCCAGTTAAAACTAATATAGTTGTTGATGCCCTTAACAGGTAATCTATGGGGAGTTTAGCTCATGTGGATAAGGAGAAGAGAGAGTCAGTGAAGGATATTCACCGTTTGTCAAACTTATATGTTTGCCTCTTAAACTCTGAGGATTGTGGTATGGTCATTTAGAAGGTGGCCCAGTTGTCTCTTGGTGTTGAAATCAAGGAAAAATGGATGTTAGGGATCAAGGGTGATTTTGGTGGGCAGAAGGTAATGGCCATCGAGATTAGTGGTGATAGTACCTTGCAGTACCAAGAAAGGTTATATGTTCCTAACATCGACGAGTTATAAGAAAGGATCTTGGCAGAGGTGCATGAATTGTGCTATGTTGTTCAACCTGGTTCCATGAAGATGTATCATAACCTTAAGGAAATGTATTGGTGGAATGGTATAAATAGAGAGGTGGCTGATTTTGTGGTCAAGTGCATGGTGTGTTAGCAAGTTAAAGTTGAGCACATGATGCTCAGAGGATTGTATAAAGAAATTGAATTGTCTGAATGGAAACAAGAATTGATCAACATGGATTTCGTTACTGGTCTTCCTCGGTCTAAAATTCAGTTTGATTTAGTTTGGGTCATCGTGGATAGGATGACAAAGTCAGATCACTTTTTACCAGTGAGGACTAACTATTTGGCTGAGGATTATGCAAGGATATATCTTCATGAGATTATGAAGTTGCATAGGATGCTTGAATCTTTGTTTTATGATCATAGCACGCAGCTTACATCCACTTTTTGTGGTTATTTTAGAAAGCATTAGGAACTAAAGTGTGTCTTAGTATTGCTTTTCACCCTCAATCAGATGGGCAAGTAGAAAGGCTCATTCAGATATTGGAGGACATGCTTTGTGCGTGTGTGATTGACTATGGTGGTAGTTGGATTGAGTGTTTACCTCTTATAGATTTTTCCTACAATAATAGCTATCACTCTAGTATTAGGATGGCTCCATTTGGAGCCTTTTATGGTTGGAGATATAGATCTCCTATTGGGTGGTTTGAGGTTGCTGAGGCGGAGTTGTTTTACCTGGATTTGGTTCCCCAAGCCATGGAAAAGGTAAAGGTGATTTGGAATAGGCTTAAGGATGCCCAAAGTTACCAAAAGTCCTATACCATTGTGAGGCGATGAGAGTTGGAGTCTAAGGTTGGGGATAGGGTGTTCTTAATGGCATCTCCCATAAATGGAGCAATGCAGTTTGGTTAGAAGTAAAAGCTCAATCCTCGGTATGTCATTCCTTCCTTGGTTTTAAAGAAGGTTGGTAAAGTTGCATTAGAGTTGGATTTTCCTTCAATCTTGAAATCCATTCAGTGGTACATGTTTCTTTGTTGAGGAAGTTTATGAGTGATCCATCTTAAATTATGCCTGTTAGAGATATTGGTATCTCAGATTCTTTGTCTTATAAGGAGGTACCGAGTGAGATCTTGGATTGGCAGGTTTGACAATTGCGTACCAAGGATGTAGCTTTGGTAAAGGTTCTATGGAGGAACCATAAGGTTAAAGGAGCTACTTGGGAAATGGAAGAGGACATAAAGTCCAAGTATCCGTTCCTATTTTTTGCATCAAGAATTTGTGCGGAAGGTATGTGGTCTTCATCATACTTTTATTTTCAAACTTTGTTAAAGGAAAGATTAATTTTCTTGCATATTTATTTTCTAACTTAGTTAAATGTTAGAGTCGAGGTGTTGGGGTGTAAATCTTTTTTGTACTTTCTTGCTCCGTCATTCAAGTATGAATGATCCAAGTGAGGGAGAGTTAAAACTCCCTGGGTCCTGGTATTTGGAAAATTACATGGGTATTGAGTCTTCTGCTGATCATACGACTCGCCATACAAGTTATATGATTAGGGTACAAGTCAGGTGACCCATCTCGTATGTTGGCCAATGTTTGGTGGGTGAGTTTCTGGTATGGTTACGGTTGGTTGGTACATATTGTATGGTTGGTGATGGGTCAATTGGTTGATCCTTCACTTAATCCAAAATTTGGTAACTTAACTTAGATCTGAGTACGAGTGGCTCACCATGAGACCTAAGGATAGGGTATAAGTGGTATAGTCCAACTAGTATGTTGGACAGTTTCCAACCCCTCTTTATTGTACTATAGGTACGGGTTAAAGGTACGTGTGGGCCTTGGTGGTCGTATGTTGGAAAGTTCTGGGGTCCAATATTTTGTCTAGGATATGAGTGGTGGGTACCACTCGTATGATAGGGTACGGTTTGGGTGGTGGAGTCATATCCTCCTGCAGGAATTTTTATAGTTTAAGTTGGGGGTATTCTGGACATTTCCTCTCTTAACCGATTATGATCCCATGGCCTACCCTATTGGGGCTCCTCTACTCTATTATTCTAATCTTAAACACTCAAAAACTCTCACAAATCTCTCTCAAGCTCTTAGGTTTAGCAAAGGATTGTGTTTCCTTCAAGGTGGTTAATTAAGGATCTAAAGGGGTGATTTTCTCTCTGTCTTCTTTGTAATCCAAGGCATGTTACTCCTCCCTCATTGTTAGTTCAACTAAAGGTATGTTTTATGAATGGTTTTCATGGCATATTTTTATATAGTTTTAGGTTTTGAATTATATGTTGGGTATTTTAGTTATTAATGGTTGATTTATGTTTTACCATGTTTTTACTAATGGTTTTCATATTATATTGGTGGTTTGAACTTGTGGTTGCATGGGAATGGACAATTGCTACTTGGGTTTTGGTTTTGGAAACTACATTCCCTCAACATGTTTGTTAAAATGCCTATGAGAAAGTTTTTATTACATAGTTGGACTTTCATTGAAAACATTGCATGGTATAATATGGTAATGGAACCTAAATTGGTTAAATGGTTCTAGATGGATAAATTGTAATGCCTTTGTGTCCATAGCTATGATTTGAAAACCTTGTGGGTTACACGAGAATCCCCCACGTGAATCTAATAATGGAACCTACAGGGTACATGGGAATCTCATATGTAGTTTGCTAAGGACATTGCTTGCAAGCTATAGTCGGTATTACAATACCACTTCTTGTAGACTTGGTTAATAATATATGGAATTGGTTGTTTTGTTGTATGGTAATGGTTTTAATTGAGCAATAAGGGTAGGTTGTGATAGCTAACCGTGAAGGTGTGAGTCCAGTGGACGAACATTGGAAACTAATGTTTACCAACATAAGGATTAGTCATGGCGACCACGTACTTGTAGTGTACACGAGAATCCCCTAAGATATATTTGTATATATATATCATTGAGGGGTGAAGGGTATACGAAAATCCCCTGCAACTATGATATCTTTTGTATGTGCGACTACAGGAACTGGGGCTCGTTCAAAGGGTAACACTGGACCCATATAGCCCATGGGTAGTTCTAGGACGGTTAAGCTATGTAAGCCCAGGTTAATGGTTTTAAATGCATGCTAAACCCGATTCCCTTTCCTAACATGGATTATAAATATTTACATGTATGTAAATGCATATGGTTATTTACTTGGTTTCAAGTGTTGGCATTATTTTACCCTAGAATTCACCTTCTAACCCATCTTCGGGCATTGTATCCCCACGCGATGAAGGAATCGGGCATACTACTCCTCCCGCTCAGTGATTGGATTCAGGAATAGCTTAGAGTTTGATTGAAGTGGTGAGCTTCCATACTATGGAAGGTTCCATTCATGCTACGGCCTTGTGTTCATACTTTGGTTATTTCTTAGACTTTGGTTTTGGTTATGGTCGGGGGCATATCCTAATCGGATACTATTTTACTTTCTGATAGAGGTTATGTCAGACTACTATGGGTTGGCATGGGCGGTGTCAACATGGGTGTCAGCCTTGGCATTGGTATTGGTACTATGGCTGATACCGGTTGACTATATTTTATTTATGATTTTTCTATTTTATTGTGTTATATATATATATATGTATATATATATTTATAATTCATCCGACTTAAGGTATAGGGCAATTATGGTTGGGTATTGGGGTGGTCTTCAACCTCGATTGGGATTGAGGCACCCAACACGACTGGGCCCTGGTTTGAATCGTGTCAAAATTCAGTTCCCGAGATTAACTCCAAGACAATATCATCACAATATAGTACAAAGGGATGAAATCTCTCATGACCAAAGTAAATAGTAGTAGTAAAATCATTAACCAGAATCTATCTCGATCTCATTTCCAAAACATCAATTTTATTTCAAAATCTCATAAATCATCCATTAAGGTGGTATGACTCTCATTATGAAAGAATTAGTTTTAAAAGTAAAAAAGGGCAAAAAAAAAAATCCCTTTTTAGGAAAATAGCAGTAAAACAATGACTGTACCATAATCTATGCATGCCTTCACAAGTATCCAAACAATATAATCATGATCATCTATCCATAGACAAAACCACGTCCTTTATAAGGATAGAATATTCCCTTGGATTCTAACTGTTATCGTAACCACGTCCTTGGGCCTAATAGTACATAACCATCATAATATCAATAGAATAAATAGAAAAACTATGATCTAATTAAATAAGTCGATTAATAAACCTTATAGTAAATAATACATAGTACCAACTATGGTTAACATGCTTATAATCTTACGTGATAGTCTTCTATCACTATAACACGTATTTCATCTTAAGGGTCAGTTCACCCTTCTATCGTCAAAGTCATAAAATGAGCTAAGTCACAGTATCCTAACCATAATAATATCCTATCCTCCTTACCTATCATGAAATATCTACCATATAATATCTCATAAAGAAGAGTACATTAAAGCCTACCTCGATGTAAAATCACAAGTCCTAAGTCATCCATAAATCATTTGTCTTTGCTCCATGATCCCAAAATGCTTCCATGTTATCAAAATAGTAATCTACATATTATTAGGAGTAAAATGAGACTCATATTGCTATATAAAGGGTCGATATGGAATTCGGGTTAAGAGAAAACCTCAATGCTAGCAAAAAAAATTCAAAATTGAATCTATCACGAGACACGTCAAAGGACAAGGAATATGTGATCAAAAGTTGAGCAAAAATGGTGCATAAATTGGAGCCTATATGATCTCTAATGTCTAGAGATTTAAAGATCTAATTTCTAAGAAGTTACAATAAACTGGGAAGGAAACTAATGGGAAAAATAATGGGAAATGACCAAGGAGTGTTAGGCTAACTTACCTTAGCTTCAAAGGATGATTCCAAAACTTTTAAACTCTTTAAGATCTCAAAATAGTGTAATAACGGAGAAGAAAATAATGGGAATTTTGACTGAAGAAGGGTATTTAACAATCCCCAGTACTTCTTAAGTTGTCACCCAAGTGACTGCTGCTAAAGTGGCTCCTCAACTGCCTAACCAGTATGGCATGAAGGCACGGGTATCACTAAAGTGATGCATATTAAAGTGGACATTGATTGCTCAAGTGGTCCTAGGACAAATGGACCAGGCCTCTAAAGTGACCTAATGTAGTTAAAGCAACGATCGCTTAAGCAGTTCCACCAGTAACTTGAGGCATCAGATTTTCTAAGTCCATAATGGACTTCAACCGAGTGCTTGAAATTTGTTAAGAAACCTATGCATAGAAATAAACTATGCTACCATACAAAATTTGACATTCCATAATTGATGGAACAATTAAAACATTCATTCAAGATTATTTCAGCTATATGTGGGCCCACAACTATAGTTCCATATTCATAGAATTCACCTAATAGCCCAAAACAAGTTTGGAAGACTTAAGACCTAAACCAAGGGTCCCCTTAGCCTAAAATCAATGTTTTAGAGATAATATAGCTATCAAATTTATTCAAAGTCGCCTACTAGGAATTTTTAATCCAAGACTAATTCATTAACAACAAAAGATCCAAAATAATAAAATGAGTCTAAAACCCAAATGAACTGCTCAATAATAGAACCAACAATTTTGACAAGTCATAAATAACTTGAATTTGTTATGGGAAGGCTCAAAATATTAGAATTTGCATAAATTGAGGAAATGATCTAGAGAGTCAATATAATAATGATCTACCTTAGGATTGAAAAAGGGGTTATTGGGATCAGGAGGTATGGTGACACGGAAAATAGGAGGAGGTACAGGTCAAAGTAGCATGATTTTGAGGATGGTTGGAAGTTGAGTTATAGGTAGGGAGTACATTTTGGGAGTTGTAGGTATTTTTTGGAATTTAAGAGTGATTTTGTAGAATTTAAGAGTAATTTTATGGAGCTTGGGAATCAATTTGTGGAGTTAGGGATGGGCTTTGTGGATGGCAAGCATCAGGGTATGTATCTCGATTGGTGTTTTGGACCGGTGAAGTATGGGTTTGATGAACTAGTGGATTATTGATGATAGGGTCCATAGGTAGTTGGGAGGTAGTGGTGGATGGTATGTTACTTGGATAATTCTCGAGACTATAGGAGTTGAGAGAAAGAATTTGGAGTAGAGGCTCGTTCCCTCCTGGGATAGGTTCATTGGAAGTGATGGCCAAGTTAGCCAAATATCAATTATGTTTTATCTCCTCTTGGATTATTTCCACCTTTCTTGTAAGTTCAATAATAATCATGTGTTGTTTTGGTATCACATTATCCTTGATGAGCAATATGTTATTGTTGTCATTTCCAGTCATATTTGAAAGATGGCTAGGGGTGGGACCTGATGAGCTTTTGATCAGGTAAAGTAAGGATGCTTAGCCAGCTTATATCATACTGAGTAGTTTTTATTATTTTTAAAATGAAAACTACTCAAAGGTTGATGTGTTAGATCTATTTAGTGACAAATAATTCAACATATTTGAAAAGAAGTAAGCCTGTAAAGTTGTTTTCATCATTGACAAATTAATCGACGGGAGAATTAACTCAAAATATTTAATGAACAGGACTTTGATCGTTGATTTAAGATGGATGTGTTCTATCAGGAAGATTGATCTTTTTATATTTTATTCTTCTTCATCCTTATGCGTTCCTCTCCAAGCTCAGGGGAATAACAATTTTTAAGAGATAGGGGTCGAGTTGAAAAGTTGCCTATGTATCCGACAAAGGATAACTTAGTCCCTACATAGTTTAAATAGTTCCATGAAAAGCTTTTATTACATTCTCATTAAAAATCCATTACATTAAAACACAAAAGTTGAACAGCATCTAAAGAAAAGAAACCTAGCAACTAGTTCCTAGATAAGTGTAGGCACTCCCGTTTCATCCCACTCCATCCATCTATGATATTCAACTCCATATTAATAGCATATTAAAAGCATGACAGGTCTCCAAGTTGTTCCCCCCATCCCTCTATGATAGTAGCAAACCTCCTTGAACTTTATCTAAGATTTAGACATCATGTTTGGCTTCCTTTCTACTGTCTCCAGGATCTAAGCATGGATGAGCTTTGAATAAATATTGTGATAGGTATATTCAATCTTTATTAATTTATATAGCTTAATATGTACCTCTTTAGTGATGGGAATGCCGGATTAACATGATCACATATGAGAATGGTTTGTAGCCCCCCCCCCCCATAAGTTACTTATCTGATTGTTGTGGATCATATTGTAAATTCTACCTCTTAGATAGATGCACTCATTGGTAGTATTTTTAGGTTGATTGGGATTGTAAGAGCATTTCTTATGATCATTTTTGGGAAGGTAGCTAAATCCTTCTATTCGGTAAGGTTGTAGAATTCGTATGTCTCTTAGAGTTTGATTAAATTATGAGAATGTCATGACCTTAGGAATCATAGAGTATCCTCTGAAGTGAGTTTTGAGGATGATTTTTTCACTTATTGGAATAATTCTAGTTGGCAAAATAGTGTTGCCTCTAAGCTTAGCTCAGTAGTCATCTCCAATTATCAAATACACGTCTTGTTTCATGACTTCTTTCACTTGGCCTTTAATAGGATCTTCAACCTTGTGCTTAGCATTCCTCTTCTCTTGGATGATAAATTATTTAACTTCAGCAATTTCCTTGTCAGTTTGATTGATTTTCCTAACCATTCTCTTTCTCTTTGCCTTTAGTACCTCCTCCACTTAGATTAACACCACTAACCTTGTTTTCATTTGAGTGGTTCTTGGTTGTATGATCAATCATCCGGAAAGAGTAGGAATGGACCTTTAGGAAATTAATAAAAGAATGGTTAAGGATTTTTTGGGAAACTTGGGAGACCCAGAGTGTTTGGTTAAACTTTGGTATAGTAGGTGTATATTTCTGCCTCAAGGTACTCTATAACTTGTTGGAAATAAGAGTGGATCAATTTTCCTTTGATTAAAACAAATGCATATAAATATGTAAGAAAGTTCTATCACACAACAATACTATAATAAACACTCATCTTGGGTGATCCTTTTGAGTCAAGGGTTTGCTTAACGGGTTTGAAGAAAGTATATGCCTTTTAAATCAAATTCATTATCCCCAAAATCATTTTCATAAATATCAAAAGGGCCATTAATTCCTACAAAATGCAAAAGAGGGATATTATTTTGTAAAATGGTAAGTAAAATATGAGAAGAAAAGTCCCATGCAGGGGATAAAAATAGAAACACACTAGCATCTAGATGATCCTTCATCGGTTTTTTCCTTTATCTCATGCCATACGTGATATCTGTTTGTGATTAAGTGACTTTTACATACTTATAACTTCCTTATTGATTAGGAAAATATCTTATATGCATTATAGGGTTTTTCTTGACTTTCATACTCGTATACTTCTACCAATCCTTGAAGTAATCATTTGGCTTGAACATTATCTTTAGTCTTCTTATGGGGATTGGTTGATCCATGCCTATATAAAAGAATATAAAGTGAGTCTTTCCCCCCACACCAGATGATAATTGATTAGATTAACGACATATACTACCTCAACACATAAGCATGATTTGTATATGATTGACTTATGGTCAATAGACGCAGGATGGATTTTCTAACTGGCCCAATATCCCTCAGGTAGTGGGCCATCCTAGGCTCATGCCTAAAAGGGATTTTGGTTTTGTTCTATCCTAGGTATCTAGAGTGGGTTTTGACCAGGTTTCCAAGTGGGCAACCCAGGTTTGCAAGTACAAACAACCATCGGACGCCTAACATACCAATAAGCAATTGTATTTCCAACACTTTTATTTAAAATTGTTTAATAGGGGCTACGACGATCGTGAATCCCAAATAGTTTGTATATCAAATGAGAAATAATTTCATGAATGCAATAACAGATATAATTGGAAGATATTATCTAAACACCATATTCAATCAAGTAAAGTCAACTAAATCAATCAAAACAATCTAAATTTGATTAAAATCATAATAAATCCCCAGTAGAGTCGTCATTTTTATTTTATCCTTTTTTTTCTCTAAGGGCTGGAAAATATTTGATTTTTGAGTATTTAGACTATCTCAAAACTTTTAAAAAAATCAAAATGATTTAAGAAAATACAGAGTCTCCACTTAATTTTATTTTAGAAAAATATCAAAAAAAACTAAAAATATTTTAAAGACTTGAAAACAATAATAAATTCATAAAATTAGAAAAAATAAGTAATGATTCAGGTAACGCCTTGAGAAGAGTTTTAAGGCACTCAAGGTCGTCTGTCAAAAAATGATCGGCCAGAAGACGAATTGACTTATTTGACTAATTTTTAAAAATATGGCTAATTTTATAAAATCTTGGCATTCACTTGCAAAATAGCATTCATTTTATTCAAGCGAATATTAGTCTTATTCAACTTAAAGAAAATTTTCTTAAAAGAAAGTTGAGCTAAACCCGGTTCTTTTGTAAATTTAAGGGAAAAATAAATTATTTTCAATAAAAAGATGAAAAAAAATAAAAAAGTGATTTTAAATATTATTTTTGATAAATAAATTATCTTTAAAGAAAGACACTAATTTAAACAAGTTGTGAAATTTGGCAAGTTAGTTTTTTATGTCAAGAATTTTCTTAACTTAAATAAATTAATTTAGAACATGAACAAAATAAAATGTGATTTTTATTCTCAAAGGTTTATTTTAAGAGGAAACATAAATTCCAAAATTCCAAAATACACATTTGTTATAAATTTCAAAATATGCTACATGACAAATTAAAAAAAGATACAAAGATAAAATCAAATAACAAATTGAAGGAAAATTTAATTAGATTTAACCATATTTAAGAGTTTAGTATAAGCACATAAATAGAGTAAGAATTACAAGAATAAATGGAGAAATGTTCCAGCATTGGGCCCATGTTTGACCCACTTTAAATCTGGCAAGGTTTAGGCCCTATTTTTATAGACTTTTTTAGCCCTCTTTTCAACTATATATCAGCTTCTTTTTTCATTTTTTTGGTTGCGTACGCATTATATATCATCTTGCAAATCTGTATACCAGTTTTCTTTTTCTATCAAAAAACTAGTAAATCTATAATTTAACTGATCGTAACACCTTGAAAACATATTTATGCTTAAGGAATAAAAGAAAGCAGATTCATAATTTGACAAAAGAAGCACATAACAATTTTGGAACTCTTTAAACTAGTGTAGGAGATCTCACTGATTCTTAACGAACAAAGAAAATAGAAGCAAAAGTATGAATGAATTAATTCAAAAAAATTTAGTATAGGCATGGTGATAAGTGCAATATAAGCCAACCAGATATAGTTGAAAATTTAATAGTCTTACTCTTTCAAAAGAAATCAGAGAGGAGGGGATACAAAGAGGTTGTTTCAAGGAACAAACTACTAGTTCTAACGGAGACTTATCCTATGAAGCATAATCATACTTTGGTTAAGTAGATTTTAGCATTTTCAGATAGCTACAAGCATTGCTTGGTCCATGAGCTAATTTTAACTCTTAACTCTAGTATTTTAAGCTCAATAGGTGTCCTTTGCAATACCAAAAGTGACCAAAAGTCAAATATGAAAATAAGTTTCTAAAAGTGATCAAAACAATGTATAGAAAAAGAAAGAACAAAAGAAACATAAAGAGATTTGATTTGCAAGGAACAAAATAAGGTGACATAAGAAGAAGTTCAATATATTCAAACAATCTTTCATATCAACATTGAACAAATAAATAATAAAGCATACTATTTTGGATTACTCATATTCATCCTATCTTTTCTATAACCATTTAAGATAATTTGTAGTCAAAATACATCCTAGAAGGGTCCCAGGTTTATTTGCATTTGATTTAACATATCTCTTTGTCGCCTCTTGACATTAAAAATTAAGTGTGAATCTTAAGAGTGGTGAATAGAAGGAAATTTTTAAAGGAAAGACTATAAATAGTAAAATAAAAGTTAACAGACAATATCAACATAAAACAGTCAACTAAAATAAATAACATATCTATTCAAGCTAAAACAGTAAAGTTACTATCACAATATAGAACCATTAATATACACATTGAGTCCTAATCATAGAACACAATATATACACCTAAAATAACAAACAAACGGCGGTTCAAGTGACTACAAGTCACAACAGGAACCATAAAACTACAACAAATCATCACATAATCTGGAATCATATATTAAAATTGGAAATGAGAAACAATGGAAAAGAAAGATATTAATTCCTGTAATAGTGAGTTAGGAATTTCCAAAAACGTTAAGATGAAACTACAAATTTTTAGATTTAAAATAAGAAACCTGAAGCTTGATAAACTAGCCAAATGACTAAATAAGAATAATGATTCAACAACATTGAGCAAAAAACTTATGGCTTTCATAGCCTTCTACAACAAATAATTTTAGTAGTCTCACTTAATGATATTCCAATGATAACAATATACTATGACTACATATAATTGATGTAAGAAAATTACTAGGCCTACTAACACGAAAACGAAAATGTAAAAAAAGATGAAGCCATTACCTGTTTTGGGGCAGGAACTGAGACAACGAGCTTTAATTGAATGAAATTCCACCAGAATTTACATTTATTTTTGCCTGAATTTTAATTTTGACTTGTTAGAGTTTTTAAAGATTTTTATCAAAACTTATTTTGTTTTAGTGTGTCCCTCATTGAATTTTGGTTACGTGGAATTAGAGAAATGCTCCTCCAAAATCCCCTAATTTTTTCAAAAAAACTCAATCCATTTTTCTTCTACATAGATGGATATTTATAGAATATTTGGGGCTAATTTTGGGGAGAATTGTAGGGGTAAAAAGGAAAAATGAATTGAAATTTTTTTGAAATTCAAAAACGGGATAAGATTTTGAATTTTTCAGCTTTAGCAATGGATGAACTTGAACCAACAAAGGGTCAAATTTTGAAGTGAATTATTGAAAATTTTGGAGGGAAAAATGAATCACCCTGCAACTAATAAAAATCATACAATGTTGTACTTTGATACTACGGATTTGAGGAGAATCCACTGGTTTCTATAGGATTCAAATATTGGTAGGCGATGAGGTGTAATCTTGAAATATTCTTTGGCTGGAGTTTTGTCTTTTGAGGCATCATTTTGGCAAGCCCCTATTACTAATATTTATTTGGTTGTTGTCAATTATTGTTGATGTTACTAATAACATTGTTTGTTAAAGTGGTTGGCGTTATCAGGTAGGTATTGCCATTGTTTGTTCGGGTAATAAAGAAGAGAAATATGAAGTATTGGGTTGGTTTGGGGTTGTTGGTGGAGTGGGGTAGAGCATGCCTGATGTTGTTGGGCATGTGGGTTGCTATTATTGTTGATAGATTAAATTAGGTTGGTTTTAAGGAAGGGGTTTAAGATCAAAATTTTAAAAGGGAAGAAGTTAGGCTATTTTCTATATAACCTAGTTGTTAGAATTTTAGCCAATTTTTTAAAATGGTAACCAAATTAAAAGTTAATTGACCAATTACATTACAATTTCAGTCAAATTCATTTCAATTATGGTCAAATCTAATAAATTGTCTAAAATGAACAAAATTTAGTATGAATATTTTCTTGGTTGGATAAAAAAGTCAAACAAATATTTTCTAAATAAATTATTTCTCAGAAAAAATAATATTTAAATCAAGATTTTACCCATTTTAATTAATTTTCAAGAGAATTCATGATTAGAATCTAATTTTTGTAGAATAATAATTTAATTAAGTAATAAAATTATATGATTTCATATATAAAAATATGAAAATATATAATCATTACTTAATGACAAAATTATTTAGATAAATATTTCTTAAAAATTTTTATCCACATAAAATAAATATTGTAATTTTATTTAAAACTGAAGAAACTCAAAATTAAGCTTGGTCGTGGAGGAAAAAATTAGATGTCAACTTCTACACTCGAGGGTTTTTGTTGTTGTGTTTTCCCCCCGAGTGTGATATCCTAATAGAACCAGCAAGTCTAGGATGTTATTTTTATTTTTATTATGTTTTTGTTGTTTTCTATTAGGAGAAAAATAGGGAACCTTAGTGTAGTCAAGTTTTGAATGTTTTAATTTTAATTTTTTATTTTTAAAGGATACCCCTCCTGAAATTATATTTTAAACTATGTGTTGTGGTTGTGTGAAATTGTGACCATTGTTGGATCTTGTTAAGACATTAGTATTATAGGAAAAATAAATGTAGCTTAGCGATGCATAAACTGAATAGGTAGTAGTTGTTAGTGTAACCCTGTGCTATGTGGGTGCGAGATTGTTTATTAAGTTCACTATTTTGTGCGATCTAGAACGTGCCAGATTAGTCTTGCTTAGGCTGTAAGATAGTTGGCTTGAAAAAAATCATAGGCCATTCTTCAAAAAGTCCAGTTTTATCCTAAATGTCATACCAAATAAAATGAGTATCCCTTGATTCCAAATTTAAGCCTTAAGTGACCATTTTCTTTCACTAGCCCATTCACCTACCCGTTTCTACTTACAATAACCCTGTCTTGGCCCTGGTCCCTAATTGGACATTGTGTACCTCAACTCAAGAAAATCGCCTAAGTTGAGGGTGGCTATCTATCACGACCCAAAAATGGCCCTGGCCGTGATAGGTATCCCAAGTCCACAGAGGACCAAAGACCACCTCTTTTTCCTAGTCAACCAAAAAATAATATATTCTAAGACCAGCGGAAGTAAGACAATAAACATAAGTAAGATGAGAAAATATCTCAAATAAAAATAGCAACCCAACACAATCCCAATCCACAATAATCTACAAAGCCTCTACGAAATCAACATCAATCTAGGTCAGAACATCCCTTCGATGATAGCCCAAAATAAACCTAATAGTAGTCTATGAAACAAAAGAAATATGAATTTATAATTATAACCCTTCAAGAGAATGAAATCTCACCACTTCAAAGCTGACAACTGACAACCCAGAAATCTATGACTATGCGAGAAAAACCAAAGTGCCATCGGACCCTACATTGCATAGGGATACAGCATCCGAAGACAGTTAGCGGGATGAGCACTAGCATGTAACTCAGGGAAGGAATAAACTAATGCCATGATGAAATAAGTTTAAAAATATTCAAAACTAGCGCACACAATTATATACATATTTATATATAGCATACTCGAATAGGGAACAAGGCTTAGTATGAAAGTAAAACATCAGTCTAGATTGTGTAGGTTAACCATCATAGTAGTACCCATGGGCTATATAGGCCCCAGTTCTCACCCATGTTCAGGCCCTGATGTGTGAGCCTATGCTAACACATTTGAGGCTTTTAACTCTAAATAATTGTAAGGTCTTAAGAAACTTTAGTTATTTTTGATTAGTTTACTTTGATTTTTGCAGTAAATGTTGAGATGTAGGAGAACAAAAAATAATAGAAGCAAAAAGGCTAAAAAGTAAAGCAACATAAAGGATAAGTGTGGCTAATGATATTCATGATAAGTCGTCAGCCTGGTGATAAGCTATCAAGGTCATTTTCAACCTTAAACAGAAGATGGAAGTTGAAGACAGTTTTGTGACGACACCCATGACACGGCGTTAGGCTGGTGATAAGGTGTCAGGATCATCGTCAGCCTTAAATAGAAAATGAAAGTTGAAGACGTTTTTTATGACATCCATGACACGTCCTCAAGATGGTGATAAGGTATCATCGTCGTTGTTATCCTAAGGCAGTCAAAGCCAAAAGTGTAAAGGAGCTGACGACATCCATGATAAGTAGTCACGGACGTCGTCATCTATTCTGAGGAAAATCTATAACTTTGATTTTATTTCCTTAATTAGATTAAACTATTTAAAGCCTTATTTTAGGGTTTTCTAAATAATTATTATTTTTGGACTAATCTTTATTCAAAAAATATATGCTATTTTCTCACTCTCTAGTTAAAATACTTTGGGAGTCTTGTACCATGGTTCAATTCAAGTTATACTTCTTGATTTTCATTGTCGTTGTAAGTTAATCTTCTCACTTATGAATTCTATTTGTGTACTTATTCTTTGCATCATGAGTAGCTAAACACCATTAACCTGAATTATGGGATCTAGGGTTAGGTCATGACGATGTACTAAACACACAAGATTTAATAGGTGTTAGGATTTCTTGACAATTCTGAGATTTTAATTAACGTCTGTTTGTTGCAAACAGTAGACACACCTACTTTGATTTGCTTGAGAAAGAAATCATACACAATAAGAAGTGAATTATCAATAGGGACTCGAAAATAATTCATTTAATAATCAGCACTGTAACAAGGTTGGTTAACCTGAGGTAAAATCTGGACAATGAACAGAAATTCTCTAAATCCGAGAGGATTAGGAAATTAGATGCTTAAATAGGATGAGAGACATTTGAGCATATCAACGATAAATATAGCTTGTTATCCTAACCACCGTGAGAATCTTGAGTCACCTCTAGCATCTGTCATGTACCGTAAGCCCTAGTGAACATAATTCTTATTATTTATTAAAATCTTGATTACAAACATCAAAATTAAAGTGACAAACAATCATTTATGAAACTTAAACCTCCATTTTAGGAAATGCTAAACTATCAGTGAATTAAATCACAAATGAATTGTGTTCACACCATATTTCCTGTGGGATTTGACTCCAACCTATTTGGATTATATTGACAATGATCACTTGCACCCATTCAAGAGTGTAGTTTAAGCATTATCAAAAATGGCACTGTTGTCGGGGAATACGGTTTAAAACTGAATGTTGTGTGCGCTAATTGAATGTTATTTAGGTTTCCTACATTTACATTTATTTGTTGTTTTTGTTTATTGCAAGTCCCTTGTTGTTTATGACAAAACAAGAATTTTTGGAGAACTATTAGTACCAATTAATTTGAAACCTCAGCCGATCGAGAGAATGGCATAACAGCAAGAGGCTGGCAGACTGGCAGCCTTGGATAGGGCTCAGGTGAATGTATAGTACTAGAGTCACAAGTACGTCACCCAAACCACTATGATGAAGACTTGGGTGATGAGGAGTTTTTGAATCCTCAAAACCCAAGGTGAGCTGAGAAAATTACTGCACTAATGCGGCAATATTTCAACAGAAACTGTCTAGTTAGAGGAAGGTATGGTCAACAGCCTGTCCATTACAAGGTTGATGATGATGATCAAGGAATGGACGGATAAGGTGCAATAGGTTCTATCATTCCTCCATCGTTGGTACTTGGTGTAAAATTCAGCATAACAAGTACTATGATTCAATTCCTGAATCTGAAGGGGTTGTTTGGAGGCTTGCTTGGTGATGATCCGAACATGCACTCGATGAAATTTATCACCATTTGAAAATCTTTTGATAATCTGAGAGTAATCCAAAATGTGATCCAGTTGAGATAGTTTCCATTGTGTCTATCTGGGGAGGCACCAATGTGGTTAAATGAGCTGGAGCCCGATTCTCTAACCAATTGGAGACAGTTGAAAAAGGCATTCCAAGAATGGTTTTTTCCACCCTCCAAGAGGGTACAGTTGAGGGATGAAATCAGTAACTTCAGGTAGCTCCCAACTGAAGCGTTGCATAAAACTTGGGAGAGATTCAAGAAGAAGATGCCACAATGTCCAAACTACAACATGATGGAATTGTACTTGATGGAGACTTTGTATAGAGCTTTTAACTCTGTCACAAATCCAATTATAGATAATGCTGCAGGTGGTTCATTCATTGACCTTTCTTTTCAAGATGCTTCAGACATGCTGAATAAAATGACCAAACAGAGTCGGGCTTCGAATACCAAGGATTTTGTGGTAGCTAGCCCGATTATTTCTGGTGGTATGATTATAGAGCCGTACAGAAGGGATGAGGAGCAAGACCAAGACATGGCCCACTTAAAGACTCAGATGGACTTGTTGACTAAGAACTTGCTGTTAGGCAAGATTAAAAAGGTTAATGCTGTGAAATCTCAGTGCACTGTTGCTATTGATGTAGATGAGGAGGCAAATTATGTTAATAATCAGGGGGGTTTCTGAGGCAATAGCCAAGGTAATCAAGGTCGAAACTTTTATGACAATCCTGATTATAAAGATAAGGAGTAAGGAAACTGGAGAAGTAATAATGATAGGAGTGGTTTGTATATTCCTTCTGGAAGTCGGGATATTTCACCAACTAGATATGGCAAGATGTCCATGGAGGACATGATGGAAAAATTATTAAAGGGAGTCGAGGCTACTAGCTCGGGGGTAACCACTATGAAGAGTGAATTCTCTACCCTGAGTCAGTTGGTTAGTTCACACTCCACTTCTATCAAGTAGTTGGAGCAGCAGATGAGCCAACTTTTCGCAACACTGAACCAAAGATAAAATGGTACTTTACATAGTGATATGGTTCAGAATCCACAGAATGATGGCTTATGTATGGTTATTACCACTAGGAGTGCTAAGATCTTACCTGGCCCTTCTGTGGGCAAATATGTAGATGGTAAGGTAGTTGTTCATGAATTTAAAGACAACAAACCAGTAGAGTCTGAGAAGTTGGATAGTTCTGTTGATGCTTTGGAGAAAGAAAAGAGAAGGAAGAGGAAGTGGTGTTGAAATCTATCCCGAGACCACCACCTCCCTTTCCTCAACGATTGAAAAAAATGGCTGATGATGCCAAATTTAGCAAATTCATGGCAATGCTTAGGAAATTAACAATTAATGTTCCTTTGGTTGAGGAACTCGAGCAAATTCCAAGATATTCGAAGTTCATGAAAGACCTTGTAACCAAGAAACGGAAGGTTATCCATGAGATGAAGGACAATCTTCTCTATTTTGATGCTATCTATACAAAGTCTTTAGTGCAAAAAAAGGCAGATCCGGGAGCGTTTACCATCCCGTGTACTATTGGACCCCTGAAGTTCACAAAAGCAGTATACAATCTGGGCGCCAGTATAAATTTAATGCCACTGGTTGTGTACAAGAAATTGGGTTTAGGGGATCCTACCCCAACAAATATGAGGTTGGTAATAGTAGATAGATCTGTGAAGCGTCCTATGAGCATACTGCACGATATTTTGGTAAAGGTAGCCGATTTTGTTCTGCCTGTTGATTTTGTAGTCCTAGATTGCGAAGTGGATTTTGAAGTGCCCATCATCTTAGGTAGGTCACTACTTGCAACTGGGAGAGTGCTAGTAGACATGGAGTTGAATATGCTAAAGTTCAGGTTCAATGACAAAGAAGCACACTTTAAAATACACTCATTCATGACTCAGTAACACGAGATAAGTTTTTTCTCAATCGTTGACGTCTTCTATGATGATGGTAAAGGGTTATCAACAGGTTGTCTTGGCGAAGTCTGAGTAGTCAAAACAACCAAGTCGTGCCGTGGCAGTAAATCAGGCGCTATTGGGAGGCAACCCAAAGTTTTTATGTTTAAGTAAGTGTTTTTACTTTTATAATTAGGATTTAGTACAGAGAAGTTCAAAAATGAGGAGGTCAGCTGAAAAGTCATGACGAAATCTCTGATAAGCCGTCATAACTGTGATAAGCTATCAGAAATATCATCAGATAGGCCAAACTTGAGGAAAACTCTTCTTAGGGGTGATGACATTGGTGATAGGCTGTCATACTTATGATAAGCCATCACAATTCGTTGTTATCCCAAAGCCTTAAAAGCTAAAATTCTGGGCCCAATTTAAATCAAATCCAACCCGGCCCAGCACAGGAACCTTTTCAAATTTCCACTAGTTTTAATTCTTTTGCATTAGTTTATTTCTTTCTTTAGTTAGTTTATTTCCTACTCTTTGCTAAACACTTCAAGAAAACAAGTTCCCTTGTGCGTGGGTTTCAAATTCACAATCAAGAGATTCTTCCTACTTCCTACTTCCTACTTCCTCTTGTGCGTGTAATCAGATTAAGGGCCCCCATAAGGTTTATTCTAACTATAACCCTTCTTTTATTGTGGTAAGTGATTGATAGATGAAAACCCAAGTACCCAATATTCTTGAACCAAGTTCAATTTGGAAAGGAGCTAAAATCGCACCTAGGGTCTGTTGTGTAGGCCCAGGGTTTAAAAAGATAGCTCACACTCAGAATTCAAGTGGATTTTGAGAAATAATGGGGACCAAAAATTGAGTTAAAATCAAAAGTGGGTTCTAATAAGAGATAACAAAATTCATGATTGGCTATCACAATTGTGATGACTTATCAAGAATGTCATCAAAGGCTGACAAGAATAAAATGATTTTTGTTTAGAGCCGACGATATTTCTGATAGGCTATCATAATTATGACAGCATATCAAGAATATCGTCAAAGTTATTAAAATTTTAAAGGTACTGTCTAAAGTTGACGACCATTGTGAAAAGCTATCACAGTCGTGATAGCTTATCAAGAATTGTTGTCACACCTGGAACATGAAGCATGAATAGGCCAAAATGATTAATATGTTTGTGTTTGTGCTCTTTTGGACTAACCAATGGTTTTAATAATGCTACAGGAACCTTAAAATGGCACAAAAAAGAAATAGCCCCAATACACCAAAGAAAGTGTACGTCATAAGCTCATCAACGAGGAGTCTGATTATAAGGAGGAACCCCTGCTCAAGAAGAAAAAGGAGAAGCAAAGTCTGAAGAAACCTTTGCCATCTCCACCTATTGAAGTAGGGGATAGTGATGATACTGAGACTACAACACCACCAAAAAGTGCAGTTTTTGAACATACTGCCTCTGAGCAAGAGGGTTCTGAACAGCATGAGTCTGACCATGCCAAATCTAAAGAAGAAGAGCAGGAAGGGTCTAAGGAGTCTGAGTTTAAGGGAACAGCATCTCGATCCCCGTCCACTGAATAACAAGATGATGAAGAGTCTCCATCTTGGGGAACACTTATCAAATATAAGAACCCTGAAGTTTGAGATAATGCTAGCTGGCGAATTCCCAGGGTAGAGAGCATCTCCATCGCTGGGCTACGCAGAACTGATAGAAGGAGTGTTAAGAGGCCAATTCAGGAAGAAAAGATGATTATCACCAGAGGGTTGAGCAGGTACCCTGAAGTGGAATAGAAGTTCCAAGAGTATGGCTTGGGATGGACCACAAAAGGAGGAGGTTTAGTTTTCCCTACACTAGTTTAGGAGTTCTATGTAAACTACCAAGCTCAGTTGGAAAACATGTGCAGGCCAGGTGAAAGAGTAGCAGACCAACCTCTATTGGATAGAGTGCAGATGAGGGGCGTAAGGGTTGATATCTCAATCAGAACCATCAATAGGTTTATACATGGTCCCAACTTCACTCCTCTGGCCACCGCACCATCAGTCTATGCTTGGATTAGGAACCAAGAGAAAAAATATCCGTGGTTGGCCAAAATCATAGCTGAAGGAGAACCATCATAGGTAACAAACTCAAATGAAAGAATCTGCAAGTCCTCTTTAACTCGAGAGGCAAAGTTTTGGTGGGGTATAGTTCATGTCTGGATGATGCCCACTAGTGGAGACAACATTATTTGTGATGACCGAGAGAGTCCAATGGCGAGCATGGTGCAGAACCTTTCCCTAAATTTTAAGGAAATCATTATTGATGAGATAAAGATTAGATTGTCGAGAACTGACACTGCTTACCCTTTCCCTTGTCTTATCACAGAGTTATGCTGATTTACTACTATGCCAAAGATTGCAGGGGTTGATGATGACATTCTTGCCCGAAAGACTCAAAACCCCATATGGTTTGATAAAAATCAGCTAGGATTGATACTTGATAGAGGTGTAGAGGAAGAAGAAGACCCTCCAGTTACAGATGTCAGTGCAACACTTTATGTGGAAGTGCAAGATTTTGAGGCTGTGCAGCCAACTTCTTCAGCACAGGTAGGATCAGTACCTGAGACTGAAGCCAGCCCTTCAGTTCCTACAGCAGCAGCAGGTCTTTTATTTCATCCGGTCGATATCTAAAAAATGGCTAAACAATCCAAGTGGTGTGAGGCACAGCTATATGCTTTTGACAAATAGTTTGCTACTGTAATGGACAAGAGAATCAAGTCTGCCCTTGTGCCTTTTGTGACTTTGCCTAAGTGGGTTACAGATTTGGAGAACTGATTCGATGTGCAGGTAAAAAAATGGCAGGGGCTGATCTTTCTAGATTCAGAGTGGATTGGACAAGGTAAAGGCAGATGTCGAGAATAGGTTAGGCTATTCATGAATCTGAGGAAGAAATTCTAATGCTTGACCTCACTAGAGACTCACCAAAGAAAAAGAAGAAAAAAGTAAGAAAAAAGGTAAGGAAAAGAGAGAGAGGCCCGACAGTGATGAAGAGCAAAAAATAGAGAAGAGGGCAAGAAAGAAGAAGGAGAAGAAGGAGTTAAAAAGAGCAGAAATTAAGTACTTAGTTGATAACGAGAAATGGGAGGCATCCATCCGAGCTAGGGCTGCAGGTGCCTTATCTAGCAGGGCTCCAGCTACTGCAAAGCCAGATTCTCCCAATGGACAGAAGACAGTAGATAATACAGTAGCAGGGTCGGAGATCTAGGATCCATGTGCTTGATTTCCTTCAGGTATACTCTAACCCTTAGAACAGTTTATTTTTTATTTTAAGTTGAGGGTGTATGGTAGGTTGTTGCTGTAGAATATTTTGTAGATAATTAGGAGTAATACAAATACTTGAGGCAGTTATCTTGTTTTGTGATTTTTGAGTACCTCTCCAGTGGTCTGATATATTGCCTACTGTATGAATTGCATCCATTTGTGACCATTGTGCATCTTTTTGTGGCATTAGTCTGGCAACTGAATAACCTTTGTTAAACAAGTACATGAACCGGATAAGTAGTGATATGCAAGATACTTGTGTGCTATGTCTGTGTAAGGTCTTACTCAGTTCCCGTTGTGTGTTGAATCTAGAACTTACCTGGTTAGTTTTGCCATGGTCATAGGATAAGAGTTAGGAAAGGATCATAGGCCGTTTTTTATGATTAGTCCACTTTTAGCCTAAATGAACTTACCAATGTGAATAATATCCCTTGATCCCTATTAGATCCTAATTAGCCTATTTCTTTCTATGACACCTCTCACCATCCCGTTTACATCATAATTAACCTATTTTGGCCCTGGTCCTCCTTGGATACTATACACCTTGACTTAGGCAAATAGCCTAAGTTGAGGGTGGCTATCATAGGGATGCGTGATACAAAATGAGTATGAAGAGAGGAAGAATAAAATAAAAGAATAAAAAAGTAGGTATGGTGAAAAAGGAATAAGAAATGAGAAAGCTGTGTAAAATATGATAAAAAGATAATATGATAATTGAAAAGACTGCATCCATCTTGAGCATGTGTGATCAATAAAAGAGAGGAAGAAAATAAGGTTGTGATTTGAAACCCCGAGAGTTTAGTGTAGTGTCAAGAAGGCATAGTCACTCTAAATTATCCATGAATATCATACCAGCCCCTGGCCTATGTTACAAGCTTATGAAAATCCCTATATTGATCCTAACTGACCTGTCTGAAAACTTGGGTACTGACTATAAGGGCAAGCCTATGGCATTTGACATACAGTGTTTGGAACTTCATTTTGAGAGTGAGTCTTGTTTTATCCCTCTTTTCATGTATTTGAATTCTGATATGAGTGAAAAAAGGATTTCTTAGTTGTGAGGGCACACTGTGTATGTTGCTAGTCACTGACTTATTCAGATAAGTGTGATCTTGGTATGGCATGGTTGTTATTTCTGAATTTTTGTTGTATATTGATTCTTGTGAGTTGCATGGTTATTTTCCAAAACATCAACAGTGAGCTTTAAAATTGACTGACCATGGAGATGTTAAATGTATTCTGAACTAGTATGAGTAGTTAGCTACCAAATTGTACTTTGTATTCTCTTAGTTATGTTATGTTACTTCAGGACAAGCAATTGTTTAAGTTGAGTGTGTTGATGTGTGATCCTATGCTAACACATTTGAGGCTTTTAACTCTAAATAATTGTAAGGTCTTGAGCAACTTTAGTTATTTTTGATTAGTTTACTTTTGATTTTTGCAGTAAATGTTGAGATGTAGGAGAACCAAAAAAAATGGAAGCAAAAAGGCTAAAAAGTGAAGAAAAATAAAGGATAAGTGTGGATGGCGACATTTATGATAAGTCATCAGCCTGGTGATAAGCTATCAAGGTCGTCGTCAGCCTTAAACAGAAAATAAAAGTTGAAGACAGTTTTTTTACAACATCCATGACACGTCGTCAGGCTGGTGATAAGGCATTAGGAGCGTCGTCAGCCTTAAAAAAGATGGAAGTTGAAGACAGTTTTGTGATGACATCCATGACACGTCATCAGGCTGGTGATAAGGAGTCATCGTCATCGTCAACCTTAGGCAGCAAAAGGCAAAAGTGCATAGGAGCTGATGACATCCATGATAAGCCGTCACGAACGTCGTCATCTATTCCGAGGAAAAGATGTAACTTTGATTTTATTTCCTTAATTATGTTAAAGTATTTAAAGTCTTTTTTTAGGGTTTTTTAAATAATTATTATTTTTGGACTGATCTTTATTCGAAAAACATATGATATTTTCTCTCTCGCTAGTTAAAATATTTTGGGACTTTTGTATTGTGGTTCAATTAAAGTTATACTTCTTGATTTTCATCATCATTGTAAGTTAATATTCTCACTTATGAATTCAATTCGTGTACTTGTTCTTTGCATCATGAGTAGCTAAACACCATTAACCTGAATTATGGGATCTAGGGTTAGGTCATGACGATTGGTAAACACTCAAGATTTAATAGGTGTTAGGATTTCTTGACAATTCTGAGATTTTAATTACTGTTTGTTGGCTCTAAACAGTAGACACAACTACTTTGATTTGCTTGAGAAAGAAATCATATACCGTAGGAAGTTAATTATCAACAAAGACTCAGAAATAATTCATTTACTAATCAATGTTATAACAAGGTTGGTTAACCTGAGGTAAAATCTGGACAGTGAACAGAAATTTCCTAAGTCTGAGAGGATTAGGAAATTAGTCACTTAAATAGGTCGAGATATATTTCAACATATCATCGATAAAGATAGCTTGTTATCCTAACCACCATATGAATCTTGAGTCACCTCTAGCATCTGTCATGTACTGTAAGCCCTAGTGAACATAATTCTGGTTATTTCTTAAAATCTTGGTTACAAACATCAAAATTAAAGTGACAAACAATCATTTTTGAAACTTAAACCCCCATTTTAGAAAATGCTAAACTATCAGTGAATTAAATTACAAACGACTTGATTCACACTATATTCCCTGTGGGATTCAACCCCAACCTAGTTGGATTTAATATTGACAACGATCGCTTATACCCATTCAAGAGTATAGTACCATCTTTATCAGGCCCCAGTGCGTGTATCCGCACGAACCAGGAAATAATTATAATATATGCATGGGGAACTCAAACCTCTCAATCATATACTAAAGGTAACTTAAGTACCCGATAATGAAATATGGGGGAATCGAACTTCCCGATCACATAATATGGAGGACTCAAACCACTCAGTCATTTAGACCCCCACGTCAAAAAACATGATTTACCTTATTGACCCCTTCGAGACCTCCACCTTCATGTCCTTGCTACACAATCCCCTTTAAGTCCAATTAAATAATTTAGCACATAACTCATTCAAATCATTCAAGGAGTCATTAATTAACGCATTATCAAGCGGTATCATCATACCAACTATAGCTTGCAAAAGTATGTCTTTTAGCTAAATCCAGCCATTCACTAAATGGACTCTAACCCAATCATCCAATGGACTCCAAAGTCCAAGTAGGAACTAAACTGTTTATCCAATATGAATCTAACCCAGTCAACTAATAGGAATCCAAAGGTCCAAGTAGGAACCAAACTATTTGGCCATTAGGACTCCAAAGTTTTCAATCTAAAACTAATTTAATGTTACATTAACCTTTTATGTAATGCAAGGTTTCAAAACTAGTCCATTGTATATATAATACTCATATTCAAAGCCAATTTCACAAGATTGGGTGGGGGTCATCATTAATTCATTTATCAAAATCCACATAATTTGGGAAAACCATGACACCTTAGCTTATTCACCATTTCCATGCACCCTACGAGTTCTAAATCATCAATAAAGCATGAATAATTTCATATAAACCAAGGAAAATACAATTACATCAGGAATACTTCAAAATCCCACAACCCACATTCAAAATCATTAATAAACTTACATGGATACAATTATAAACATATTATTTTGACAAAATAAGATCTGGGGATGAGTAGCATGCCTTAGATACAAAAGAATCTGGAAGCCATTTGGAACTTGGAGCCTGAAAGATAAACCTACGGTGAAACCCTTAAGCTTTTTTGGGGTTTTGTGTTTGAGAGTGAAATAATAGCTTTTGTTCCTTGAAAATTGATGAAAATAGGATCATATAATGGTTAAATTTTGTACATAGGTGAAAATAGCTCATTACCCCTCATTCTAAGGTAAATAAAACAAGATAACACAACTTTTACATAGCAGCGTGGCAAGACCTTATCCTAGAGGCTAACTGTTAAGTTATGCTGCTTATGAAATAGATTATCCTCTATGACATAATGTTTACATATAGGCAAACTGCCTCTATTCCATATCAATATTGTATAGGCCAACCTCTGAGGCACGCAAAAAATATGTAGGCTCGCTGCCTCGAAATCCTAAAATAACCCCAAACCTCTTTCAAAAATTCCAAAACTCACTTGTTAACCTTTGAACATCCCTAATTATATCTCATGACAAAAATTGTTGTTTCAAACATGAAAAGGTCAAAAATAACACGAACAAAATTTAAGGGAGTTACATTATTGAAACACCCTAGGTTTTGGCCTTTGGAAATTTCTTGAGCTTTGAGCTCACTGTCCTTGTAAAAACTCACCATACGAGTCATATGGTATGGGTATGGGTCAAGGTACACTATTTGTATGTCAACCAGTGTGTTATTGGCCAAGAATTTTCCCTGATACGATAGACCCCATACGAGTCGTATATCAATGTAATGAGAAGATTGGGTCCAATCGTATGTTGTCCAGTATCTATCCCTTGATGTTTTATCTTAGATAATACAAGATCTTACAATTCATATGGTGTACTTATGAGTTGGGGTAATGGATTCATATGGTGGACAGTGTGTGGTGTCCAACGTTTTATTCTGGTTATGACTGAATGATATCGGTCTTATGATATAGAGATGAGCTAATGGGTCAAATCATACCCAACTTCGATGATTATACATTTTTAAGTTGGAGGTGTTATGGACATTTTCTCTATTAATTCCTTATGACCCCACGACATAAAACACCTTTTTGGTACTTCATTAACCTACTATTCTTAATCAAACATTCATAAAAATCTCTCAAACTTTTTGTTCAAGCAAGAGGATAGGGTATCTTTAAGGCAATCTGTTAGGATATTTTAAGAGTGATTCTCTCTGTCTTTCTTGGTGTCTAAGGCATGTTACTCTACCCTCATTGCTAGTTAAACTAAAAACATATTTTAATGAATGGTTTTCATGGTATTATTGGGGTCTTGTTTTGGTTTAGAAATAGATGTTGGGGGTTTTGGTTGTTTATGGTTGGATAATATTTTCCCATGTTTTAACTATGGTTTATCATATTATAATTATAGTTTGAACATGCAGCTGCATGAGAATGGTAAATTGAGACTTGGTTTTGGTTTTGGAAACTATATGCCCTCAACATATTTGTTAAAATGCCAACGAGAATGATTTTATCACCTAGTTTGACTATTCTTGAAAACTTTGAATTGCATATCATGATAATAGAACTTAAATTGGTTTGGATGGTTTTAAATGGATTATAAAGGCATTGGTGGTCTTGGTATTGGTTTAATAGGAAACCTTGCATTTAAACTAGTTTAATGATTTTGATATGGCATAAATTGATAGACTTGTAAGCTTCAATTTTAGTATGATGATACCAATTGTTAATTCCTAATTAAAAATACTCCTTGGTAAATAGTTGGTTATGTATGGATGGTTTAAATATGGGCTTAAAGAGGAATGTGTTAGCAAAGCCGTGGAAGGTAGAGATCCAGAGGGGATAAAAACTAGAAACTCATGTTTACCGAAGTGAGGTT
The DNA here is from genome assembly GCA_030864225.1 of Capsicum baccatum var. pendulum. Taxonomy (NCBI): domain Eukaryota; kingdom Viridiplantae; phylum Streptophyta; class Magnoliopsida; order Solanales; family Solanaceae; genus Capsicum; species Capsicum baccatum. The sequence continues at coordinate 194,919,203 of CM061557.1, forward strand.
TGGTCATGCTGATCGTGTGAATTATGTCACACTTATATTTTGGGAGATGTACAAGTCATCTTAGGTTTTTCTCTAGTTCATGTGGATAACACACACTGTGGCCCTTTCAGCAGGGGAAGCTGAACCCATATAGACTGCAGGTGGTTTTAGGGCGGAAAAGCTACACAACCCAGGTTAAAGCTTTTAAATGCATGCAAAATATATATGTGTTTTTATGTGATTTCATATAGTTATTTACTTTGGTTTTGAATAATGGCTTTATTTTATGTTTATCCCTGAGTACATGCTAGCATTCACTCTGCTAACTATCTTTGGCTATTGTATCCCCATGCGATGTAGGAACCGTCTATACTACTCTTTCTGTTGAGTGACTTAGATTCAGGGATAGCTTTGTGTTAGACTGAAGTGGTGAGATTCTATACTCTGGAAGACCTCATTTCATGCCATGGCCTTTTTTTATTTATCTTTATTTCTTAGACTTCGATTTTGGCTATAGTCAGAGGCATATCCCAACTGGATGTTATTTTATTTCAGATAGAGGCTTTATGGGACTACTATGGGCATGGGCGGTGTCGGTATTAGTATCACCCTTGGTATTAGTATTGGCATTAGGGTTGATATCGGTTGGATATTTGGTTGTTCATGGTTATGGATTTGATAATTATTTTTCAACGTCTATTGGTTTATCTTGTTATATATTTGGAATTCATTCGATATAGGGTACAGGATGATTACAATTAGGTATTAGGGGTGGTCTTCAAACCCAGTCAGACTTGAGATGCCTGATATGACTAGGCCCATGTTTAGGTTATGTCAGATTGGTATCAGAGGCCTAGGTTCATGGTTAATTAGGAGTCCATAAAGCCATGTCAAGTAGAGTCTCTTTCAAGGGTGTGTAGAACACTATATTCATAGGGGAGAGGCTACAATGTATTTAGGAATGTTTCTCTTTCTTGTGTTTTATTTTTAAGATGTAGAGTGTAAGGTCCTAAATTCTCCTCTGATTCTTATTTGTTCGCTTATCAGATCATGCCTCCTCGATGATATAAAGTTTATGGAAACTCTTCTTTATTATGTAAGGATAATATTCATGGGACCCATTCTACTTGTAGGGTCCAAACACGATCTAGAGGTTCATCTCTTAATTTTCCTCCTGGAGTTCTATCGGTTCCTTCCAGTCCTTCTTGAGTTCCTCAAGCTGAGGTGATAAATACTGCGTTTTATCAGTCTATTCACATGTTGGCACATTTGTAGCTTCTCAATCTGAGCATGGTATTCCTGGTACTCCATCTTCTGAGGCCGCAAGGGTTGGCCAGTTCATGAGGTAAATCCTCTAACCTTTACTAGTACTACAGTTAAGGAGGATCCACAAGGTTTTTTGTATGAGATGGGAAAAAATTTCCATTTTATGCATGCTACTAATGTAGAGGGTGTGAAATTTAACATCTACCAGCTGAAGGATGTAGCATACCAGTGGTAGAAGGAGTGGGATTAATCAAGGGGTGACGATGCTAAGTCATCTCAGTGGGAGGATTTCTCTAATATTTTTCTGGATTGCTTGTTTCCTTAGGAGTTAAGAGTGGCAAAAATGGAAGAGTTTGTTGATCTGAAGAAAGGTAAGATGTCAGTCAAGGACTATGCCTTAAATTTTCACCAATTATCTCGGTATGCTCTGGAGCTAGTTTTTATCATAAGGTTTAGAATGAGAAAGTTCGCTTCTAGGTTATATAGAGACTTGATTTTAGAGAGTACGACTGCCTTATTAAATAAGGACATGGATATCTCCAGGTTGGTAGTGTATATGCAGCAGGTAGAAGAAGATAAGAAGAAGTAGATTAAGATAGTAGAGAGGTAGAGCAAGAATTTTAGATATTCTGAGTAGGATGGTGTCCAATAACAGAGTGGTAAGGATTGTTGTAAGTGTCCAAAGAAGAGGTCGGGCAATTTTGGGTCTTACTCGACGACTAGTGCTCCCTACACAAAGTCAATGGAGGATAGGCATTTCTAAGGTAGTGATAACTATAAGGCACAGGGTGCTCAATCTTAGGCTAGTCGAGCTCAGTCAGCTCTATCATATCCTCTCTGTAGATTTTATGGGAGATTGTACTAAGGTTACTATGAAGAAGAAAGGGATAAGTTCTTTAACCATGGACATCCAGGGCATATGATTAACAATTTTCATGTGGCCAAGTTTTCTTTTAGAGAAAACAAGGTTCCAGTTTCCTCTTCATTAGCTCCGGCACCAAAGAGCGTACCATCTAGTTCTAATGTAGGTCAGATTCATCTCTATTCTCTCATTACCTACTAGGAGTCTGAGTCATCAGTTGATTTCATGATTAGTATGTTGAAACTCTTTTTCCATTATGTGTATTGTTTACTTGATCTGGGGTACACCCTCTCTTATATGACCCTATTTATGGTTGTGTATTTTGGTTTCGCTCTCGAGTATATTTTGGACCCTTTTTCTATTTCTAGCCTGGGGGGTGATTCTATGGTGGCTAGCAAATTCTATAGGGTTATGTGGTATATTTGGGTGGTCGAGAGACATTGGATTTGTTTGAATTAAAGATGGTTGATTTTGATGTCATTTAAGGGATAGATTGGTTGCACTCATGCTATGCTTCTATAAACTATTGAACCCGTAAGGTTGTCTTTAAATTACCTAATGAGTCAATTATTAAGTGGGAGGAAGTTCATATCGTATCTTAGAACTTGAATATTAATCTCCAAGGGGTGTCTCTATCATCTAGTTCGGGTTAAAGATTCTAACTCAAAGGGTCCTTCTTTGAATTCCGTACTGGTGGTAAATGAATTTCCTAGAATCTTCCCTGATAACCTTCCTTGAGTTCCTTATGATAGGGTGATTAAGTTGTGGATTGATCTTTTTCCAAACACTTGTCCAATCTTTATTCTTCCATATATAATGGCTCTAGTTAAATTGAAGAAGCTAAAGGAGCAACTCAAGGATCTTTTAGATAAGGGTTTTATCCATCTTAGTGTCCCCGTAGGGTACACCAGTGTTATTCGTGTGTAAGAAGGATGGTTTCCTTCGAATGTGTATTGATTACTGATAGTTGAATAAGGTGATGGTAAAGAATAAGTATACTCTTCAAGGATAGATGATTTGTTTGATCAGTTGCAAAGTGCTATGTTTTTCTCCAAGATTGATCTTCAGTTCGGGTATTGTCAATTAAGGATTAGGGAAGTAGATATCCCTAAGACTACTTTTTGTACTCGGTATGGGCATATTGAGTTTCTGGTTATGTCTTTTGGGTTGATCAATGCCCTGAGGCATCCGTGGATTTGATGAATAGGGTCTTTTGTCAGTTTTTAGAATTTTTTGTCATTGTGTTAATAGATGACATTTTGGTGTACTTTAAGAGTAATGTGGATCATGCCAATCACCTCCGTATTGTGTTGCAGACCCTGAAAAAGTAGAATTTGTATGCCAAATTTTCAAAATATGAATTTTGGTTGAACGTTATTACTTTTTTGGGACATGTCATTTCTAATGAAGGGATCATGGTGGATTCGAAGAAGGTTACAATGGTGATGAAGTGTCCTAGACCTATGAATCCAACTGATATTCGGCGTATCTTAGGTTTATCTAGCTACTACAGGAGATTTATGGAAAGTTTCTCTACTATAGCTGAGTCGTTGACTAAGTTAACTCAGAAAAAGGTGAGGTTTTTTTGTTATAAGGCTTATTAGGGTAGTTTTGAGAAGTTGAAGGATAAGCTAACTTTTGCTCTAATTTTAACATTGTCGGAAGGCACAAATGGGTTTGTGGTCTACTATGATGTAGCCCGTGTGGGGATTGGTTACATTTAGATGTAGCTTGGCAACGTTATAGCTTATGCCTCTAGGCATTTAAAAGTGCATAAGAGGAATTATCCGACTCATGATTTGAAATTTTTAGTTGTGGTGTTCGCATTGAAAATCTTGCGTCACTATTTGTTGGAGTGCATATGGATAACTTTTATAATCATAAGAGCCTCCAGTATATGTTTACTCAGAAAGAGCTTAATCTCAGCCAGAGGAGATAGCGTGAGTTGCTCAAGGATTATGAAATGAGTCTTTACTACTATCCAGGTAAAGCTAATATTGTTATTGATGCTATTGACAGGTTATCCATGGGGAGTCTATTTCATGTGGATAACAAGAAATAGGAGTTGATGAAGGACATTAACCATTTGGCTAACCTTGGAGTTTATCTCTTAGACTCTGAGAATAGTGGTACGTTTGTTCAGGAGGTGGCGCAGTTGTCTCTTGGTACGTCAATCAAGGAGAAGAAGGTGTTAGATCCTGTCATAATAAGGATCAAGGATGATATAGGTGGGAAAAAGGTGATGTTCTTCAATATTAGTGGTGATGGTACTTTGTTGTACCAAGAGAGATTATGTGTTCTCGATATGGATGGTTTGCTAGAGAAGATCTTGGCTGAGGCACATGAGTCATGTTGTGATATTCATCCCGAGCTGACAAAAATGTATCATGACCTTAAGGAGATGTATTGGTGGAATAATATAAAGCGGGATGTGGGTAATTTTGTGGCCAAGTGCATAGTATATTAACAAGTATAATTTGAGCACATGAGGTCTAAAGGATTATACCAAAAATTGAGTTACCCGTGTGGAAATGGGAAGTGATTAATATGGATATCGTTAGCGGTCTTTCTCAGTCTCAAAATTAATTTGATTCGGTTTATATGATTGTGTATAGGATGACAAAGTCGAATTACTTTTTTCCAGTGAAGACAAACTTCTCAGTTGAGGATTATGCAAGGTTGTATCTCCATGAGATTGTGAAGTTGCATGGGGGGCCTATTTCTATCATCTTGGATTGCGATACACAATTTTCATTTATTTTAGAAATGTTTGGGGACCAAGGTAAGTCTTAGTACTACTTCTCACCCGCATTCTGATGGGCAAACAAAAAGGACTATTCAGACATTGAAGGATATGTTTCGAGCTTGCGTGATTGATTTTGGTGGTAGTTGGGTTGAGCAGTTGCCTCTTATAGAATTTGATTTCAATAATAGCTACCACTCTAGCTTTGGGATGGATCTGTTTGAAGCTTTTTATGGTAGGAGGTATAGGTATCCTATTGGGTGGTTCAAGGATGGTGAGGCAGAGATGTTTGGTCCGAATTTAGTTCACCAAGCCATTAAGAAGGTGATGGTGATTTGGGATCGGCTTAAAATAGCCCAAAGTTTCCAAAAGTTATATGCAGACATGATGCGTATGAAGTTGGAGTTTGAGGTTGGGGATAAGGTGTTTTTAAAGGTGTCTTTCATGAAGGAGGTGATGCAGTTTAGGAAGAAAGAGAAGCTTAGTCCCTGATATGTTAGTCCGTACTTGGTTTTGTGGAGGGTTGTAAATATTGCGTATTAGTTGGAGTTGCCTTCTAGTTTGAGCTCCATTCACCTGGTGTTCTATGTTTCTATGTTGAGGAAATGTATGGTTGATCTATCATAAGGTGTTCCTATCAAGGATATAAGTATTTTGCATTCCCTGTCTTATGAGGAGATCTCGGTTGAGATCTTGGATTGGTAGGATCATCGGTTACGGACTAAGGAAGTGTCCTCTGTAAAGGTTGTATGGAGGAACCACAAGGTTTTAGAGGCTTCTTGGAAAGCTGAAAAGGACATGAAGTCAAAGTATCCATTCTTGTTTCTGCTCCTAAATTCATACAGAAGGTTTGTGTTCTTCAAAACATCTTTGTTTTCTAACTTAGTTGAAGGAAAAGATTGATTTCCTTGCATCATTGTTTTATAACTTAGTTAAAGGCTAGAGTATAGGTGTTGGGTGTAAATCATGTTTGTACTACCTTGTTCCATCATTCGAGGACGAATGGTCCAAGTAGGGAAGAATTGAAACAACTTGGATTTTTGCCTTTTGAAATTTCCTGAGCTTTAAGCTCACCATCCTTGTAATGACTCACCATACGAGTCATATGGTATGGGTACGGGTCTAGGGACCCTAGTCATATGTCAACCAGTGTGTTATTGACCATGATTTATCCTTGATACAAGAGACTTCATACAAGTCGAATGTTGATGTTATGAGAGGGTTGAGTCCAATTGCTCGTTGTCCAATGTCTAGCCCTTGATGTTCCGACTTGGATACAACTATATCTTACTAGTCATGTGGTGTGGTCATGAGTTGGGGAAATGGAGTTGTATGGTGGACAGTGTGTGGGTCTCCAACTTTTTTTCTGGTTATGACTGGATGGTACTAGTCGTATGATTTGGTGATAAGTTGAAGAGTCAAATCATACCCACCTGCGGTGATTTTACAGTTTTATGTTGTGGGTATTCTGGACATTTCCCCTCTTAAATCCTTATGACCCCATGGCATAAAACACCTTTTTGGGACTTTAGTAACCTACTATTCTTAATTAAACACACCTAAAAATCTCTCAAACTCTTTGTTTAAGAAAAAGGCTAAGGTTTCTTCAAGGCATTCCATTAGGGGCTTTCAAAAGTGATTCTCTCTATCTTCCTTGGTTTCTAAGGCATGCTAATCCTCCATCATTGTTAGTTCAACTAAAATCATGTTTTAATGAATGTTTTTCATGGTATTATTAGGGTATTGTTTTGGTTTTGAGATAGATGTTGGGGTTTTTGTTGATTATGGTTTGATAATGTTTTTCCATGTTTTACTCATGGTTTATCATGTTATAATTATGGTTTGAACATATGGTTGCATGGGAATGGTCAATTGATACTTGGTTTTGGTTTTGGAAACTATATTCCCTCAATATGTTTATTAAAATGTCAATGAGAGTGATTTTGTCACATAGTTTGGCTATTCTTGAAACCTTTGCATTGCATAGTATGGCAATGGAACTTAAATTGGTTTAGATGGTTTTAAATGGATTAGAAAGTCCTTCGTGTCCATGGTTTTGGTTTAGTTGGAAACTCTGGAGTCTAATTGGTTTAATGGTTTTGGTATGGCACAAATGGATAGACTTGCAAGCTCTAATTTTGGTATGACGATACCAATGGTTAGTGCCTAATTAAAAAGACTCCTTGGTAAATGGTTGGTTATGTGTGAATGGTTTTAATATGGGCTTAAAGAGGGATGTGTTAGCAAAGTCGTGGAAGGTTGAGGTCTCAGGAGGACCAAATCTGGAAACTCATGTTTGCCAATGTGAGGTTTGGTCTTGGTAACCGTATGCACTATGTCACACTTATATTTTGGGAGATGTACTAGTTATCTTAGATTTTTCTCCAGTTCGTGCGGCTAACACATACAGGGGCCCTTTCAGCGGGGGGAGCTGAACCCATGTATCCCATGGGTAGTTTTAGGATGACAAATCTACACAACCCAGGTTAAAGTTTTTAAATGCATGCTAAACCTAGTTCCCTTTCCTGACATGATATATATGTGTGTCTGTATGTGACTGCATATGCTTATTTACTTTGGTTTTGAATAATGGCATTATTTTAGCCTTATCCCTGAGTACATGCTAGCATTTACTCTTCTAACCATCTTCGGGCGTTACATCCCCATGTGATGTAGGAACCAACGATACTACTACACCTGCTCAGTGACTTGGATTCGCGGACAGATTTGAGACTAAAGTGGTGAGCTTCTATACTCCGAAAGACCTCATTTCATGCTATGGGCTTCTTTTATTTATCTTTGTTTCTTGGACTTTGGTTTTGCCTATGGTCGGGGCATGTCCTGACCGGATGTTCTTTGATTTTGGATATAGGCTTTGTGGTACTACTATGGGCATGGGTGGTGTCGATATTGGTGTCAGCCTTGGTATTGGTATTGGCATTGGGGTTTACATCAGTAGGATATTTGGTCAGATATTTGGTTGGTCATAGTTATGGTTTTGATTAAATGTTATTCAATTTTTGTTTCTGTATCTTATTATATGTTCGGAATTCATCCAACATAGGGTACAGGACGGTTGTGATTGGGTCTTGAGGCGGTCTTCAATCTCAGTCAGACTTGAGATGCCCGTCACGACTAGGCCCTAGTTCAGGTCGTGTCTATTACCCCCTCCCCTTAGGATCATTCATCCCCAAATGATGAGCTAGGACACTTATAGCATAAGAAATAGCCAGAATAAACTAGAATCAAACAAAAAACTCAAAAATTAATAGGAAGTAAATGAAACTCATACCTCAAGCACCTTTGTCCGACATGTGGAACAAGAATGGGTACATAGACTTCATATCCTCTTCAGTTTCCCAAGTAGCTTTTTCTACCTCTTGGTTTCTCTAAAGGACTTTTACTGAAGCTATGTCTTTTGTCCTTAATATGCAAAGTTGTCTATCCGAAATCTTAACCGGTACTTCTTCGTAAGACAAATAATCTGTCACACCAACACTCTCAACAGGGACAACCAAAGAAGGATCACTCACACAATTATTCAACTTTGACACATGAAATATAGGGTGAATGGAACCCAAACTTGAGGGAAATTCCAACTTATAATCACGTTTCCAACTCTCCTCAAAATACGATATGGACCAACATAACAGGGACTTTGCTTCTACTTCTTCCTAATCAACATCGCTCCCTTCATAAGAGAAACTTTCAAGAATACCCAATCCTTTGCATCAAACTCCAAGCTCTTTCTCCTCACATTTGCATACATCTTTGGTGACTTTGGGTGGTTCTAAGCCTATTCCAAATCACCTTTACTTTATCCATGGCTTGGTGATCCAAATCTGGTCAAAACAATCTAGCCTCACTAACTTCAAACCACCCAATAGGAGAATGACATCTCCTACCATACAAAGCCTCAAACGGAGCCATCTGAACACTAAAATTATAGTTTTTACTATAAGTGAACTCAATGAGAAGCAAGTAATCAACCCAATTACAACCAAAGTCAATCACATAGGAACTTGTCATATCCTCCAAAGTCTGAATAGTCCTCTCCTTTTGTCAATCCATCTTAGGGTGGAAACCGATACTAAGGTTCACCTTAGCCCCCTAACCTCTCTGAAACGAATGCCAAAAGGAGATGAAAATTGTTTACCTCTATCAAAAATAATAGAAACAGGCGAACCATGCAATCTAGCTATCTCCTCAATGAACAACTTAGCACAGTTCTCACTGGAATAGCTAGTCCTTACTTACAAAAAGTGAGCAAACTTAGTCATCCTATCCACATGACCTAAATTTAATCAAACTGATTACGATAGCATGAAAAATTGGTAACAAAGTCAATATTAATCATCTCCCACTTCCACATAATTAACTAAATCTTTTGAGACATACCACTAGGCCTCAAGTGCTCCACCTTCACTTGCTGACAAACCATACACTTAACCACAAAATTTGACACATTCTCCGTAATATTATTCCACCAATAAATCTCCTTCAAATAATTATACATATTCATCGATCCTGGATGGACAATATACCTCAACTCATGTGCCTTAACCAAGATCCTTTATCACAGCCCACCAACATCAGGAACACACAATCTACCTTAGTACCTCAAGATATCATCACTATTAATATCAAAATCCATAACTCTCTACTGACCCACACCATTCTTAATTTGCATCAAGATATCATCACCATTAATATCAAAAGCCAGAACTCACACTTAGAAAACTTAGCATACAATTGTTAATCCTTAAGGGTATAGAACACTAAACGGAGATGACTAGTATGATGGTCCTCACTGTTAGAATACACCAATATGTCATCAATGAACACAATCACAAGTAAATCCAAGAACTATCTAATTACTCGATTCATGCAATCTATAAATGTTGTCAGGGCATTAGTAAGACCAAAGAACATAACCATAAACTCATACTGACCATACTAGGTACGAAAATAGTATTAGGGATATCCACTTCCCTAATCTTTAATTGGTGATAACCTGAGGGAAGATCAATCTTAGAAAAGCACTTAGAACCCTGAAGTTGTTTGAATAGATCATTAATCCTAAGAAGGGGATAGTTATTCTTTACGTTCACCTTGTTTAACTGGCGGTAATCTATACACATTCAAAAGGACCCGTATTTTTTTTGAACGAAAAGTATGAAGTCATCCGATGGAGAAACACTAGGGCGAATAAAACCCTTATCAAAAAGATCTTTCAACAGCTCTGTGAGCTCCTTCAACTCAGTTAGAACTATTTTATAGGGAGGTATAGAGATAGGATGTGTATTTGGGAAAATAGCAATCCCAAAGTCTATTTCCCTAATGGGAGGAATACCCAAAATCATCAGGAAAACCTCAGGAAACTCATAAATAATAGGAACAGATTGTAAAGAGGGACCCTCAGAAGTAAAATCTTTAACCCAAACTAAATGGTACAGACACCCTTTGTGAATCAATTTTCGGGCTATAACATAAGATATAAACCTTCTCTTAGGTACTAGGGAACTTCCTTATCTCTCAATCATAGGTTTGTTTGGGGATTAGACACTGATCCTTCGGGTCCTACAATCATGGAAGGCATAGCAGCAATGGATCCAATTTATCCCCAAGATAACATCAAATTCTAATATGTCCAACTCTATCAAATTCACCAAAGTCTCCTTAATAATGCTCAACTTCCAAATTAATTTAAGTTCAAGGCGGTAGGCGTTAATATATTTACTCAACTTTGGAGTCGGGGCCAAATTCACGAGCAACAATGTGAGTGGCGACTAAATTAGTTTGAAATAATAGATGCTAGAAAAATTCAAACCAATAGTACAAAAATATAAAATGAGGGGTTATGAAGAAATCAAACTTAATTTTTTATTTTGGATTTTTTAGTACAAATTTGGGGCTACGGATAATTAAAATCTATTCAATTAGGCACGGATCTTGGGATTATGCTTTCCTAGGGGCAACATATGCATGAGCATATGATAACGAGATGAAAATTCTAAAGATTGGTGATGTGGCAGGATAGGTTAAAAATCCTTGAGGCTAGTTTGTCAACAAAACCTTAAGGGTGTCACTCATTGACCCTTTCGAGTACCTGATGAGTGCTTTAATCAAAACCACCTAATACCTCAATTATACACCCATATTTATAGGATGGTTCCCTAGGTATAGCAAATTTCCTAATCACTCTTATGCCTAAGATAGTGAAAATTAGTCAACTGTGTTCATAAATTGTCTATTATTTCCTTAGTTCCCACATCCCTCTGTCAAGGATGATGTGGGTTACTAAAGTTGATCCAAACCCCTCTTTCAAGAAGGGTTAGAGCTTTCAAGAGATTAATATTTTCATCCATCAAACCCATTTGGGTATTTGGGGCTTTCAGCCATAAATCCCAACCAATTTACTCAAGATATAGTAGAATCCAATATCATAAACTAGTAAATGCACAAATAAATCACATTCCACACATATTTACATCCTATTCTGGCATAATACCAAGAGGAAAACTAGTTACTCATAAAATAAATAAGTATTGATTTTACCTAAAATCTCCACTAATTTGATTTGAGAAAATCTAAGTGAATGTTACTTCAAACTATGAGATCCAACAAATCTTCAATGAGAGTTCACTAATTCATCACTTAGAAGTGACTCCAAAATATTCTTCACCCAAAATTTATACAATATTTTATTCTCCAAGATATTGAGTAGTGGTTGTGAGGGTTGATGATGCAATAGGTTCATGCATGATGGGATTATGATTGGGGTTTATTTTTGAAGGGGTGAAAAGAGGAGGACAGGGGTAGGTGTGGGGTCTAGGTTGGGTGTTAGGGATGGTTTGGTGTGGGGTGGAAGAGGTAGACGAGAGGCGAGAGAATATAGGTTGAGGATAGGGTCTTAGAATATAGGGAACCTTCAGGGTAAGTCCATAGAGATGGTGAAATTCTTTAGAAGAGAAGGATTAATATTTCATTTGTTCAGGAGACTAAGTGGGTAGGGTATAAGGCTAAAGATATGGATGGGTACAAGTTGTGGTACTCAGGGAGTGAGAGGCATCAGAATAAAGTGGGCATCTTAGTGGATGAGGAGCATATAGGGCAGGTGGTTGAGGTTAAGAGGTTTAGTGATAGGGTAATAATGATTAAGTTGTCCATTATGGGGTTTACGCTACATGTGTGTAGTGTTTATGTGTCGTTGGTAGGCTTGGAAAAGGAGGTAAAAGTGAGAATTTGGGAGGCTTTGAACGAGGTGGTGAGAAGCATTCCTAGCTCGAAGAAGATTTTCTTAGCAAGGGACTTCAATGGGTACATTAGGGTTTTACTAAGATTCAAGCAAGTATGCTGGAATATTTACAAGTCCGAATTCAAGAAAGTATGCTGGAATTCAAGTAAGTATGCTGGAATTCCAAAATAAGTTAATATGCTAAATTATTCCCCAGCAATGGTGCCATTTTTTTTATAATGCTCAAATTACATGTCAATTTAAGTGCAAAGCGGTCGTCGTAAATATATTAACCCAACTTCGGAGATGGGATAGAATCCACGTGGAAAAATGTGAGTGGCGACTATATTAGTTTGAAATGATTGATACTAACTAAATTCAAACCAATTGTAAACATATATGAAAATGGGGAGGGGGTTAGGAAGGGATCACACTTGATATTTCTTTTTAGGTTTTATTAGTACAAATTTAGGGCAATGAATAATTAGAGTCTGGTGAATGAGGCACGGATCTCGGGATTATGTTTTCCTCGGGGATACATATGAATAAGCATGTGATAACTAAATGCAAATTCTAAAGGTTGGTTATGTGGTAGGCTAGGTTAGAAATCCTTGAGGGTAGTTTGTCAACAAAACCTCAAGGGTGCCACTCATTGACCCTTTCGAGTACCTAATGAGTGCTTTAATCAAAGCCACCTAATACCTCAATTAGACACCTCTATTTCTAAGATGGTGCCCTAAGTATAGTCAACTTCATAATCACCTTTATACCTAAGATAGTGAAAATTAGTCAACCATGATCATAAATTATCTATTATTTCCTTGGCTCCCACATCCCTCTTTCAAGGACAATATGGGTTCCTAAAGTTCATCCAAACCCCTATTTTAAGGATGGTTTGAGCTTTCAAGATCTTCAAAAATTCATCCATCAAACCCATTTGGATATTTGGGGCTTTCACCCATAAAGCTCAACCAATTTACTCAAGTAATAGTAGAATCCAACATCACAAACTAGTAAATGCACAAATACATCACATCTCACACATATTTACACCCTATTCTAGCATAATCCTAAGAGGAAAAATCTAGCTACTCATAAGATAAATAAGTAAAATTTTACCCAAAATGTCCATTGATTTGATTTGAAAAAATCTAAGTGAATGTTACTTCAAACTATGAAATCCAACAAATCTTCAATGAGTTCACTAATTCTTCACTTGGAAGTGACTCCAAAATATTCTTCACCCAAAATTTATAAAATACTTTTTTCTCCAAGAATGGAGGCTAAAACCCTAGAACAATGTCTAAAAATTGGGAAAGATGTAATATGATATGATATGAATGATTAGGGTTTGAGTCTTCTTTTTGTCAAATTTAGGATCAGCCACATGCATTTACCTTTATGCGTTTAGGCTGTATTTTTTTGGTAAACCGCAGTAGCATAGTATTGGTCTCAACTACGATACTGCGAACATGATTAGCTTATGTGATTATGGTAGGTTGACCTTATTTCCTAACTACAATCATAGTCCTCAGACAGCAACCACAGTAACTAAAGCCATGTTAGCTCCAGATCTTTAGTTGCACTTTCTTTTGATTATTTTTAGCTCCAATACGCATGTTTCTATCTCATCAATAATGTGTCTACAAAATATGGATATTAGTGCATTCAATCATGATTATGTTTTATTTATTCATCCAAAACATGGTAATGTGCATGAATGTTGAGTGCAAATTAGTGGTAAAATTGATGTTGTATGCGCTCTAATGTCATTATACTAGCTTAGTTTGCCTTGTTTTGAGGGTAAATTATGTTCTTAATGTGTGAATTATGATATAAATAAGAATCTAAGTGTTCAAATATATGATAACAATGTTTGAAGTGAATTCTAAACAAGTTTGTACTTAAATGGGAAATTTAGAGTTCAATCGAGGAAACTATTGTTACTAGATTAAGCTAGGTGCTTGTATGGTCTACCTCGATGGATTATAGTGTGTTAAATGAGTTCTAAATGATTCAATTGTATGTTTATATATGGAACAACTTGTTTATAATAATAAATGTTCTATTGGATCAAGTCTAGAGCCAAAACAATATGTTAAAGTGCAACATGAGCAAGCCTAGTCTTAGCTAATGTTTTGAGTTCCTCGTTCTTGATATTGTGTTATTGATCTCTAACCCATGGAGAAAATTGATTTAGAATCTTTTGTGAGCTAATTATGATGATATTTCGATGATTTACAGTCTGGAAATCCATTGGAAACACACCACAAAATCTTGGATAAATGAAGGACATTGGAACACTTAGCCAAAAACTTGGATGCAACTTCCAGTGAGGTATCATGATATGGGTACAACGCAACCCCTAATTGACTTATGAAACTAGTGCGGCATGATGCCTACTTGACCTTTCCATATAGTGACCCACAACCCTATCTCAAGTTGACTACCTAGTGCAGTTCGACCCTATTCCTAACACGACCAAGACTTAGTTTCCTACTTCCACACGGCTTGGACTTTGGCTACTCTAAATGCAATGCATTATACATGTTATTAATTAATTTTGAATTTCTTGGAAATTAAGGGAGGCTGCTGCAACTTCAACTTTAGGTTTTTACATTCTTTAATTATCTTTTTAATAATTCATCGCATGAATTCAACCTTTTGGATCATGATTATGACTATGAGTGGCTAAGAACTCTATTTTCGGGATTAAAGCCAAGAACATGACTACTATTATTTTGGATTAAGTTTATTTGATTTGCTTATCATTATTGGTTGTTTTTTTCATTTGATTTACTTATGATTAATGGTTGTTTGTTTATTCTTGATTTAACTATTTGAGAATTGATCACCCTTAGAATATATCTATTGTCAACCTAGTAATCTCGGGAGAGGGAATAGAGAGATAGAATGTAAGGGATGAACAAAGTAAGGTTTGTAGTATTTTATGAAATAAGGAATATGAATTAGCATCTAGGACTGGGATGTATCTAGAAGGCTTACTTGATTCAAATGAAGGATGATAGCTTAAAGAATTTAGTTGGAATATTACATCCCTGCTCAATGATGTAGTTGTAATGTCCAAGTTAGGTAAATGAATAGAGGTTGGGAGACCATGATCATGCAATTAACCCAATGAATCAATAACCAAGATAAGTGAGCTAATAAATGAAGTTCAATAACATAGTATGATTGTTGGAAGTACTTTAACCCTAGTCTTTACTCTATTGGTTGTCTCAAGTCTTTTATTTTATGCAGTATTTACTTTACTTTAGTTTATAGATATTCAAAACTCTCTTTTGGATACTCTTGCATAAATTGATTCTAAATTATGAACTGAAATCAAATAGTTATTAGAACAAGTCCCTATGGGATTGATATTTGGTTTACTTGAAGGCCACTATATTATTTGTTAGACCACGTACACTTGCATGTGTTCTTGGGCACTCTCAAGATTTTAGCGCCGTTGTCGGGGACTTGTAATTTGGAAACTATTTTATTTTTAAGTCTACTTTTAGATTTGTTTGGTTTTTTTACACTTGGTCTTATTTGTATATTTGCAGGAAACAGGTTTTCAAAGTAGTTAGCTGGCAAGGGATTGAGAATCGATAGAATCAATCCCTGAACCTGAGTAATTTTTCCATCAATGAAAGAGAGAAGCAATCCTTCCCCACGTATTCATAAATCATAGAAGATAAGAGAATCCTGCTATCATGGCTAATGAATAAGCAGCCTGTAGGATGGTAAGAGAAGAGGCAATCCCACTTTCGACAAATCTAACCTCGCCTTTTTAGAAACTAGCTGTTGTAAGGAGGTTCGAGCTTAAAAATAATATGGTGTAGTTGTTGACTAGCAGTGGACAGTTTACAGGGCTTGCACATGAAGATACATAGTCTACATGTAGAATTTCATTGAGCTCACTGACATATTCATTCCAGTAGATGTGAATGTTGATTATGTGAGGCTGACACTCTTTCTCTATTCACTATTAGGGAATCCAAAAAGTGGTTGAACTCTGAGCCATCAAATTCAATCACATCATGGGACGGCTTAGCCCAAAAGTTCCTCATAAGATGTTTTTCATCTGGCAAGACTGCGAAACTTTGTAGTGAGATAGTGAGCTTCAAAAAGAGGCCAGAAGAGAAACTTTATCATGCTTAGGATCAGTTCAAGGAACTTCTTCAGGAATGTCCATATCAGCAACAGTCAAATGAGGTACTTTCTCATACTTTTGTAGAAGCACTTGATCACAACACAAAAATTTTGCTAGATTTAATTGCAGGTGGTCAAGCATTAGAGTTGACATATGATTAGATGTACACTTTATTGAACTACATAGAACAAAGAAATCTAGAGTGGCATGGTGACTCTAAGAGTGACATGAAGAAAGTTGCAGGTGTGTTGGAGGTGGACCAATACACTGCTTTATCAGCTCAGGTTGTTGCATTGCAAAATTTGATAAGCAGTTTGTTCAGCAGCCTAAAAGTGGGAGCTACATAGCTTGCAGTAGCACTTAATGCAGTTCAACAGACCAGTAGTTGTTATGAGATTTATGGAAACAATGGTCATTCAACGGCCATATGTGCTACAAATTTGGAGTTAGTGTCCAATGTTCAGAGGCCAAATTATGGTAATCCCTACAACATAAAGTGGCAGACTCAGCTGTGGAATGCCGAACAGCAGTATATTCAACAACCACAGGCATAAGGAAATTAGTCAACTAGCAACTTAGAAGAGATGATGAAACGGATTCTAACTAATCAAACGCAGTTGGCTATAGAATAAAGAACCAGCAAGCAGCCATGAGAAGCTTAGAGTTGCAGTTAGGGTAGTTATCATAGACACTCAATACCATGCTGCAAGGTTCTTTTCCAAGAAAGATACTAAAAATCGAAAACAAGTTATGACAACTACGTTGAGGAGTGTTAAAGATCTTAATAAAGAACCTCCTAAGATAAGTAAGGAGGTAGATACAAATTTGACTCCCCAATATGTTACTAACAAAGTTTGTGAAAAGTTGAGAAAGTATGAGTACTCGAAAGAAAAAGATGTTGAAGAAGTGAATAAAATTCCACAACTACATTTCTCACAGAAGCATATGAAGGAAAAAAAGGATATGTGCTTCAAGAAGTTCTTTGACACGTTCAGAGAACTTCATATTAATTTATCTCTTTTAGATATTTTATAGGGAATACCCAAGTATTCTTAGTACTTGAGGGATGTAATGGCTAATAAAGTTAAGTTGCAGGATATGGAGGCGGTAGCACTCACTGGGGAGTGTAGCCTGGTGGTTACTCAAAAGATGCCAAAAAAACTTAAAGACCCTGGGAAGTTTGCTCACCCCATACAAATTAGAAATAGTGAGCTAGTTCAGGAACTTAGTGATTTAGGGGCAAGTATCAACTTGATGCCCCTATCTTTATTCAACATATTGGGTTTTGAAAGCCTAGACCGAGCCATATACTACTACAGCTGGTAATGAGACCATAGACCATCCTGAAGGAGTAATAGAGGATGTCCTTATAAAGGTTGGTAAATTTATTATTCCTACAGACTTTATTGTTCTAGATTTTTAGGCAAACGAACAGGTACCAATCATTTTGGGGCATCTATTTTTAGCAATGGGAGGAGCTTTAATTGATGTGAGAGAGGGTATTCTCACAATGAGGTTGGAGGATTAAGAGGCAGTTTTTAAATTGTACAAACCATTTAGGACACTATCCCACTATAAAGACATGTGTATGATTACTCTGATTAAAGGGGATAAGTGTGGGGCAGTGGAGCTTGCTCCATAAAAGACCTCTTCAGACACCTTTTTTGATCACCCTAAGCCACAACTACCTAAACCAGACATGATGTAGATTGATGAGCCTAAAAAGTCTAAAGTTGAGAAAGTTGTTGACCTTGAGAGTTCAAACTCAAGAGGTCAGAAATGAATAATAATATGGCCTCCAAGTGTGAGGAAAAGGATGAAGGAACTTGAATGAGTCGTAGTTGGGTCGTACCGTGACACTAAATTAGAGGCAAACCAAGTTAAGTAGGTATGTTTTATTTTTAGTTTTTTTTTTACTTCACTTAGTGTTTTTATATTAAGTCACAGGTTAATGGGAAGTCTGAGTACTGAAAACCTAAGCTAAGGAGCATGGCAAAGACTGAGTGTGTGGTCCCCAGGCCTCTTAATGATAAAATATGCCACTAGCTAGGCCTAAAGACCTTAGAGAGTATTTCTATCTCTAATTTTAAGTATACTTTGGGGACAATGTAGATTTTTATGTGTGGGTTGGGGAAATTCCCACTTTTAGAGTAATTTAAAAAAAATTGTTTAAGGAATAAGTGAGATATTCTTGTTGGTACTATATTTTATTGCATGATGCAAGTGTTTTAGAGGTAAAATCATGTTGATTGTTTGAAGTTCTACTTTTGAGACTCCTTGTCTCAAGTTTATGACTCTTGAATTTGTTGGCTTAAGGTTGAATTCATGCTATTATTTGCCTTCTTTTTTACCTATAATTTGTGCTTAATCTAGTTAACCCTCATTGAGCCTCTAGCTTTTTCTTTGGCATCCTCATATGTATCCTAATCCCTTCTTTGATAGACCTTAATTTAATCCAAATCTCCTAAGTGCTTTAGTGTAAAATTAATTGAGAAAGGAGTTTGAGAAATAAAAGGAGAAAAAGTAAAAGTGAACCTCCAAAGTGATAGTTATTGGTGCTCAAAATAATTGTCATTTTTTGTGGTGGGGAGTTGAGTAATGAAAAAAATAAAAACAAAATCAAATTGAATGAGTTGTGCATTTAATACTCCCACCATAATATATATATATATATATATATATATATATATATATATATATATATATATATATAAGCTTAATAAGATGGGGTGAAAACAAAAGAATAGGGTAGACAAAATGGTGTAATTTGGTTTTTGGAGATAGTTTTTAACTAAATCATGTAGTGTATTAAATCTCTTAAGGAAGATAGTCATTATTCTTGTCCAAAATAGTTTCTACCCGTTCCTTAGCCTACATTACAAAAAAAAAACCTATTTGATCTTAAGCTTAATCATTCTAATATTAGTAGAGCACTACACTAAGGCAAGGCCTATGGTTCATTATGTGTAACTTGTGAATTCTTTGTAGAAGTGGGGGAAATTTGATTCTTGTACCCATTGTGATAAATTGTATTATTGTCAGTGATAATGGGTAACTTTCTTGTTGTGAGTGAACATGTATGATGAATGTGGGTGATTTGTATGATTTCCTTGTTTAAGCAATATGCATAAGTTTGCCATTTTTTGAGTCAATTCTTAAGTGTAGGATGTTTTGGAGTAGTGTTCATGAGCTTTAAATTGTGTATATAACATGATTAGTGTGGCAACTTGCATTTTGTGTAGTGATTATAGTACTAGCTTGAGTGTCTTGCATGAGTCTTAGTGTAGATTCTCATGAGTTTATGATGCTTAGAGTAAAGATTTGTTTGAGAACAAAGAAAGATTTAAGTGTGGGGTGGTGATGTTGGGTGTATTTGTGCGCTCAAGTGTCATGATACTAGCTGAGTTGGCCTTGTTTTGAGGGTAACTTATGTGCTTAATGTGTCAATTATGATAGAAATAAGAATCTAAGTGTTCAAATGTGTGAAAACAATGTTCAAAGTAAATTCCAAACAATTTTGTACTTAAATGGGAAATTTAAAGTTCAATCGAGGAAACTAGTATTACTAGCTTGAGCTAGGCACTTGACTAGTCTACCTCGATGGATAGTAGTGTGCTAAATGAATTCCAAATGGTTCACTTGTATGTTTATATATGGAACAACTAGTTTATAATGTGCAATGGTCGATTGGATCAAGTCTAGATCCAAAATAATAAGTTAAAGTGCAATATGAGCAAGCCTAGTCTTAGCTAGTGTTTTGAGTTCATCGTTCTTGATATTGTATTGTTTAGATCCCTAGCCCGTGGTGAAAATTCATGTACGATATTTTTTGAGATAATTATGATGATATTTGGATGATTTAAAGTCTTGAAATCCGTTTGAAACACACCACAAAATCTTTGATAAAGGAAGGACGTTGGAACACTTAGCCAAAAACTTGGATGCAACTTCCAGTGAGGTTTCGCGATAGGGGTACACCGCAACCCTTAATTGACTCAATCAGCTAGTGCGGCACAATGACTACTTGACCTGACCAACTTGTGTTCCATTATCCTTTCTCAATTTGATCAGCTAGTGCGGCGTGACCCTATTCCAAACACGACCAAGACTTAGTTTCCTACTCCCACACGGCTTGGACTTTGGTTACTATAAATGCAATTCATTATATACATTATTACTTACTTTTGAACGTCTTGGATATTAAGGGAGGCTTCTGCAACTTCAACTTTAGGTTTTCAAATTCTTTAATTAGCTTTATAATAATTCATAACATGAATTCAATCTTTTGGATTATGATTATGACTATGAGCGGCTAAGAACTCCCTTTCTGGGGTTAAAGCCAAGAACATGACTACTATTATTTTAGATTAAGTTTATTTGATTTGCTTATCATTATTGGTTGTTTGTTTATTCTTGATTGAACTATTTTGGGCATTCACCACCCTTAGAATACATCTATTGTAAACCTTGTGATCTTAGGAGAGGGAATAGGGAGATAGAATGTGGGGATGAACAAAGTTAGGTTTGTAGTCTTTTATGAAATAAGGAATACAAATTTGCATCTAGGGCAGGGATGTACCTATAAGGCTTACTTGATTCAAATGCAGGATGATAGCTTAAGGAATTTAGTTGGATTATTAATTCCCGCTCAATGATGTAGTTGTAATATCCAAGTTAGGTAAATGACTAGAGGTTGGGAGACCATGATCATGCAAATAACCCTATGAATCAACAACCAAGATAAGCGAGTTAACGAATGAAGTTCTATAACATTATATGATTGTTAGAAGTCCTTTAACCCTTGGCTTTACTCTATTAATTATCTCAAGTCTTTTATTTTATGCATTGTCTACTTTTCTTTAGTTTACAAATATTCAAAACTCTCTTTTGGATACTCTTGAATCAATTGAATCTAAACTGTGAACTGAAATCAAATAGTTGTTAGAACAAGTCCATGTGGGATCGATATTCCTCTTTTTTGAAGGCCACTAAAATACATGGTAGATCATGTACACTTGCGTGTGCGCTTGAGCACTGTCAAAAATCACCACTCATCTACACCTACAACTTAATGGTTTGTTTGTCCTCAAGCAACAGTGCCCCTTATCATGACACATTACACTTTTATGCCCAATTTTCATGCATCAAAGATCACAATGACTTCAAGCTTAGTCACTACCATAAGTAGCTCATTGCACACGATCTAAGCTATTCTTATTACACCCCTCATCATAAAATGTAATATCTAAGGATGCATAAGTATTTCAAGAGAAACCAAGCAACAATAACCAACACACTAAAAGTGACTCACTTTTGATAAAAAAACAAGCTATACTCCATTTGCCTTATTGCTATGGAGATGACAAAATCACCTACCTAAACTCATTCAGATGCCTCCTCAAAAAAAAGAAAATTCCACACACCAAGCTACCAAATATGCAACAAGGAATTTAAGTGCAAAAACTCTCTCCCTCACAAAATAACTCTCTATATCAACAAGTGTCATACCATAAGTTTGCCCCTATTTCCAATCTCTACTACAAAGAAAGTAAATGGTTAAAGATCTTAAAGGACATTTTGAGCTTGTAATGGAGGTTCGGGTTAGGGTAGGATATCATTTGGAAACAACATGGCTACACCCTTTCTTGAACATCTACATCATACTATTTAATCCATCTTTTTGACTATAGTCCACTCTTCTTTGATCTTATCTCTACTACTTTTTGCTTCCGTTGTTTACCTATTTTCTTCTATTTCTTTTTCTGGCAATTTTCTTGAGATTCTTTCCTTCGTTTGACCCTTTTTTTCTATTCATTTATTTTCAGTGCTTGGGAATTTCACTTGCAACTTTGTGGCCCCAGAAATACTTCCAGCAATCCTCGCCACCCCCAACTTAGGCTTTTAGCCTCAAGTTGTATTTTCAAGTTCAAGGAGGGTATGGTTCAAAAAAGGGATAAAAAGAAGGGTTCATGGCATGTAATGTATTTGCCAAAGAAGGGTTCAAAGGCTCAAAGTAGGTAACTAGGGATTACACTTATTCATGGGTAGGATTTTTAGGCTAGAGCAGGCTTCCAATGTTACAAAGATGGCCTAAGATCATTTCTCCAACCAAATACAATCAAAATTAGCTTTTAAAGACTAATGGGAAAAGTTTTAGATAACACAAGTATACAAAAGATGAATGCAAAAGGCTCACCACCCATGGCATGCAAAATTCACCAAGGAGGCTCAATTTCCCCTCCCGTTAGAGATAGAATTAGAGTATTTATCACTATTAACATGTCAAACATTTGTGGAACCACAAAAAGAGAAAGATTTTTGTTAAAAGGTTGCTCACATCTATGCCCTTGATTTTTGAAAAACAAATTGGATGGAGAGGGTTGTTAGTTTTGCATTTGCACCATACTCAATTTTCTAACGTACGGCTACAACCAAAGATTTAGCCTCACATTTTAGCTTGATTAGACTTCGCCAATGGTGTACAATAGGATCCGAAATTTACAATTCCACAAGTACTCAGACTTCCTTTGCATTAATTACTTAGATGCCATGGGTACTCAAAATTCCCCTGCATCTATGGCTAAAAATCCAAACATGATGCTTTACCCTTAAGAATGTCGTCACTCAATCTATCATAGGTCAAGGCTCGTCATGCATCATCATAATCATAATAAAACTAAAGTAAAAAGAAAAACTAAAAATAAATCTGCATGATAATCCATGAAAACGTGGGCACCATCAGAGTATCCAAATATAATATCCTAAAAAAGTCATCCAACATAAAAATATAAGGGAACATATCAAAACAATACAAATCTGGGGGCACCCCTAACTAAAAGGAAAGAAGTGTCCTCACTGCATGTGAAAAAAAATCAAGAGTAAAATGGGTCTCCCTGAATCTGTATTAGGAGATGTCCTCTCCTATTGACTTTGCACCATCACCATCAATATCATTAGCTGACCAATCCGTAGGGGCCTCATCATTACTCTTCACCCTAGGTAAAGGTAGTCGATCATTGGGTTTGAGCACCTTGAAGATGCCCTTTACCCATCTCCATACCTTTCTAAAGAATTTATCTCTTTTTTTCTATCTCCTCACCATATTATCGTGTGACTGCTTGACGTACCTGTGTGATACAGCCAACGCTGAATAAGCTCTCTCCAAGCAGGAAACTATGACTCCTTGCTTCTTCTACTCCTCCTGATGTATCTCATAATCTGACTGAGCTACATATAAATGGCGAGCAATAGAGGGCTCTCTCGAACCCTGAGGCAATTTGGATAATATCTCCCTAACCACCTGCATCTAACATAAGATGTCAACGAAAGGGTTGACTGACGAAGGTCTACAAGAGTCTGTGTCCTCCTGGGTCGAGTTTCCTAAGTCCACCTTCCATTGATTGCTCTGACCAGGGGCACGCTCACCTCAAAATTTGAGTGGAAAAATACAGGGTCCTGGGTGCACCTATGTGTCTGCAGCATACTCCTCCACCTCTGCCCTCTTGGAAAGCTCAGTGATTAGGGAAGAAAAGAGAAGAAGTGTAACTCCCTGGGTCTTGAGGTGCCGCCACTCTAAGAACACAATCTCTCTCACATTCAAAGTAATGACAGAGAGAATGCAAGACACCATCTGCACTTGCAAATCTATGTCAATAGTCATGTGAGTGCACGAAGATACTCTACTGTAAATAATATTCAGCCAAAGTCTAGTCTCGGCTGTGAAGTTATTCATAAGAATATCTCTCTTAGTGTAGTCCAAATAACTTCTTTGATCAGCATAATATGTTTGTCATCTAGGTCCTTGGCTTGTATGTTTTTGCTTGGAATTGGCCCATGTCTGCATCTGAGATCTCCTTTATCTCATTAATCTGCTCTTCTCTGAAGTTCACTTACTTACCCCTGATCATCATCACTAGGTTTGTAAGAGAAGTTATGCTAAGCTAAGGTTCACGTAGAACTCATGTACCTAATACTCATTGGCATAGTAGGGGTCCAGGGTAAAATACATCCACCCAATAACAGAGAGTCAGGCATGGAATTCTAGGAGCTTTTCCTCTACTTTATAAAGGCAAATGCCCCTTTCCTGGAGTAATTTTGTCCTTAGTAGATCACTGTAGTAGAGGTTTTGACATTCAGTGGCCATGAACCTGGTGTTTTCAATATCCTCATCCTTGTGGCTTAGTACCTGTAAGCATCACAATTAAGACCATTATTTGCATTATCATACCAAAATCATGCCATATTAATCAGATCAACTCATGTGGTAGTGTTGAAGAAGGTTCTAGGTGAGAAATGGATGTGCAAAAATTGTGGTTTCTGCAGACAACTGCCTTCAAGTATGGTGTTCGCGGGGCTATGACTACAATTGCGGTGACGTAATTGTAGACATCACGACCGTAATCATGGTACCTGAGACCATGGTCGAAATTTCTGCACATCACTCAAAACACATGATTTTAACCCCAATTTTCTATTCCAACAAGGCACATAAACATCGTGATCAAAGATTCTAAGCCTAAAAAGCATGATTATAACCCCAAACTTAAAGAAATTAACATTGAATTCACTGGGGCATTGAATCAAACATGGAGGCATATCTCCGATCACGGTAACCAAGACCAAAAATTTGGTCCTCAACACTCCTCTATTCAGTCCAAACATGCCAATTTCACTGTTCCTTTTTTATTTCAATCAAAATTCCTCCTAGCACTACCTTTTCATTTATTATTCATGAACAAATTCAAAAATAAATCTACTCTACCATGCATAAAATAAAAAGGGTGTGGCCCACTTTTCATGGCTGGATGGGGTGCATCCCGTCGAGTGCTTAGTTTAACATAATGGAACGACGCGTCATTCACTTTCTTTTGTGCTTCCACTTAGAAGATTTGAATATCCATCCCAACTTTTGTTCACTGTGAAATGAGTGGCAAAGGGAAAGAAGATTCAAATCTTCCAAGATGAAACTTAGAAGATGTGAGGAAGTGATGAGGGAGCTTCTATCTTGCCATTTTGAGGACTTAAACCTTTCACCCAACTTCATATCACTATTCTGGTTTGGATCCTTGGGTAAAGGTATGCACATCAATAGGCCACTAGTTGTACATCAGAAGTTGAATTTCTTGGCCATTGATGGTGGGAATTCCATGTGCTCTTATGGATTGTCAAATCCCAAAATATAGCGATTATACTTTTTTTCCTCACAATCCACCATTTACCTAGGTAGATTGATTATTATCACATCCTCTTATAATAATGTTGAAAAGTAGATTGAATAAGGTCTAACCCCTAATTTTGGAATTGCCTCCACTGTAGCACTTTCACCCCCAAAATGAACTAGAGGCATTATAAGAGATGTGTTTTGGTTCTTCTTTTGACTCTATCACCATTTACTTTATTTGGACATATTCTACATCATTTGATTCGGTTGATTGTGAAATCACCGAGGATTCTTTGCTACCAAGCTCATCATCATAGCTCGGTTTCTCTTCTTAATTAACTTCCTCTTGGAAAATTGGCAAGGTAGTGATATTTGTAAGTTTTGATTCCTTGTCTATTTCATCTATCTTGCCAATTTCCCTTATGAATGCCTCATTGGATTTATGTGTGTCTTGCATATTCTCCCTCATTGTAGTTACCCGATATAAAATAGTTTGAAGCATTTCCTTAAAACTATTGGATCTGGCATATTTCCCTTCGTTCATCTTATCATAAGACCTCTCAAACTCATAAGACGAACTAGCAACTTGGTTAGCATAATAAGGGGATGGGGCATTTTGTCAATCACTCCAATCTCTATGTCGACAATCACACAAAGAACAATCTTACTCCTAATAGGATCAAGATGGTGTTTCCATCTTGCTCCGGGGAGCATATATGAAATCTCTTCCAAAGTGAGGTCTATCATAATCTTCCAACTACCAAAATCATATTTTTTAGAAGATGTCATAGCGAAAAGTAAAACAAAAGCAAAAATCTACCTAACACAAGAAAAAAAAATTATAAGTAAATATTTAAAAGTCCAAATTCAAGCAAGTATGCTGGAATTCCAAACTAACTTAATATGCTAAATTATTCCCCAGCAATGGTATCATTCCTTGATAACGCTCAACTTACATGTCAATTTAAGTGCAAAATAGTCGTCATGAATATATTTACCCAACTTTGGAGGCGGGATCAAATCCACGAGGAAAAATGTGAGTGGCAACTAAATTAGTTTGAAATGATAGATACTAACAAAATTCAAACCAATAGTAAAAATATATAAAAATAGGGGAGGGGGTAGGAAGGAATCACACTTAATATTTCTTTTTGGGTTTTATTAGAACAAATTTAGGGCTACGAATAATTAGAGTCTGGTAAATTAGTCACGGATCTTGGGATTATGTTTTCCTAGGGGCTACATATGCATAAGCGTGTGATAACAAAATGCAAATTCTAAAGGTTGGTTATGTGGTAGGCTAGATTAGAAATCCTTTAGGGTAGTTTGTCAACAAAACCTCAAGGGTGTCACTCATTGACCCTTTAGAGTACCTAATGAGTGCTTAATCAAAACCACCTAATACCTCAATTAGACACCCCTATTACTAGGATGGTGCCCTAAGTATAGTAAACTTCACAATCAGCCTTATTCCTAAGATAGTGAAAATTAGTCAACCGTGCTCATAAATTATCTATTATTTCCTTGGTTCCCACATCCCTCTATCAAGGATGATGTAGGTTCCCAAAGTTCACCCAAACCCCTCTTTCAAGGATGGTTAGAGCTTTCAAGAGCTTAAGATTTTCATCCATCAAACCCATTTGGTTATTTGGGGCTTTCAGCCATAAATCCCAACCAATTTACTCAAGATATAGTAGAATCCAATATCACAAACTAGTAAATACACAAATAAATCACATTCCACACATATTTACACCTTATTCTGGCATAATCCCAAGAGGAAAACTAGTTAATCATAAGATACATAAGTATTGATTTTACCTAAAATCTCCATTGATTTGATTTGAGAAAATCTAAGGGAATGTTACTTCAAACTATGAGATCCAATAAATCTTCAATGAGAGTTCACTAATTCTTCACTTGAAAGTGACTCCAAAATATTCCTCACCCAAAATTTATACAATATTTTCTTTTCCAAGATATTAAGTAGTGGTTGTGGGGGTTGATGATGGAATAGGTTTATGTATAAGGGTTTTAGGCTTGGAGGTTATCTTATGAGGGGTGGATAGAGAAGGAAAGAGGTGGGTATGGGGTCTAGGTTAGGTGCTAGGGCTGGTTTGGTGTGGGGTGGAAGAGGTAGGTAAAAGGCAAAAGAATATAGGTTGAAGGTAGGGTCTTGGAACATATGGTCCCTTCAAGGTAAGTCAGTAGAGCTGGTGAAGATTCTTAAGAAGAGAAGGATTAATATTGTATTTATTCAGGAGACTAAGTGGGTAGGGTATAAGGCTAGGTATGTGGATGGGTACAAGTTGTGGTACTCAGGGAGTGAAAGGCATTAGAATAGAGTGGGCATCTTAGTGGATGAGGAGCATAGAGGGCAGGCGGTGAAGGTTAAGAGGGTCAGTGATAGGGTGATAATGATTAAGTTGGTCATTGGGGGGTTTACACTGCATGTATATAGTTTTTATGCACCGTAGGTATGCTTGGTAGAGGAGGTAAAAGTGATATTTTGGGAGGCTTTGGACAAGGTGGTAAGAAGCATTCCTGGCTTGGAGAAGATTATAATAGCAAGGGACTTCAATAGGAACATTAGGGTTTTACTGAGAGGTTATGATGACGTGCATGGAGGTTTTAGTTTTGGTGATAGAAATAATGAGGGAGCTACACTATTAGATTTTGCGAGGGCCTTTGGGTTGGTGGTAGTGAATTTGAGCTTTTTGAAGAAGGAGGGTCACCTGATTACTTTCTAAAGTGCGATATCCAAGACTCAAATTGACTATCTGCTGCTTAGGAAAGGGGATAGGGTTTTTTGTAAGGATTGTAAAGTCATTTTGAGAGAGCATCTTTTGACCCAACACAAGCTTCTAATGATGGACTCAATTATCAAGAAGAGAAAAAAGAAAAAGGTTGAAGAGCTTCAACCTAGAATTAAGAGGGGTAGGTTGATGCTATTTAGTACACTGGAGATAGGGGAGAAGGTGGTAGAATAAGGTATGAAAGTGTAGGGGGACGTGGATGTTATATGGGATAAAGCTTCCAGATGTATTACAGAGATGACTAGAGAGGTGGAATGGGGGTGTGGGAGTATATGGAATGAAAGTTAACTGACTCGAGTCAAGAGGACGAAGTGGTGGTGAGGTTGGATTCTCAGGATGTTTGTAAGAGGGATAGTTTTAAGTATTTTGGGTCAATGATTCAGGGGAATGGCGTGATTGATGAGGATGTCTCTAAACGTATTTGAGTAGTTTGGATGAAATGGAGGCTCACCTCGGGAGTGTTGTGTGATTAGAAGGTGCCCCTAAAGCTTAAAGGCAAATTCTACAGAGTAGTAGCCCATCCGGCCATGCTGTATGGAGTGGAGTGTTGGCCATTTAAAAACTCTCATATTAAAAGATTGAAAGTAGTGGAAATGAGAATGTTTGTTAGATATGTAGACTTACTAGAGGGGATAGAGTTAGGAATGTGACTATCTGGGAGAAGGTAGGAGTGGCTTCAATGAAAGACAAAATACAAGAAGAAAGGCTGAGATTGTTTGGGCATATGATGAGGAGGGGCATGGATGCCCTAGTTTGTAGGTGTGAGAGGCTATCTTTGGATGGATTTAGGGGAAGTAGAGGTAGGCTGAAGAAATACTAGAGGGAGGTTAGTAGACATGACATAGAGCAGCTACAGCTTACTGAGGACATGACCCTAGATAGGAAGGTGTGGAGGTCGCTAATAAGGGTAGAAGGCTAGTATGATTATGCGGGCTGTAGAAAGTTGTTAGGAGAGCTCTTGTGTCCTAGGACTAGTAATCCTAGGACTGTATCCATAAGTAGGAGCCTCTAGTTAGGAGAGTTTGGGTGTGGTAGGTGTCTTTGGTCTATGAGTGTATGTTACTACTAGATGGGTGTCCTATTTCTTATTTCTTATTAAGTACTGCTCATATTTCTCTTATTTTGTATTTCTTTGATATTAATTTTTATTATTTCTTATTCCTTATTTCTATTATGTCATCTGTCCTGCTTCATGTTTCATTACGACATTGTGCAGTATTCTTTATCTTGAGCTGGGGGTCTATCAAAAATAGCCTCTCTACTTCTTTAGAGGTAGCGGTATGGACTGAATATATTTTACCCTCCCCAGACCCCACTTTGTGGGAATATATTGGGTTTGTTGTTGTTGTTGTTGTTGTTGTTGTATTATCTTCTCCAAGAATGGAGGATAAAACCCTAGAACAATGTCTAAAAATTGGGATAGATGGAATATGATATGATATGAATGATTAGGGTTTGAGTCTTCCTTTTGTCAAATTTGGGATCAACCATGTCCATTTACATTTATGCCCTTGGGCTGCATTTTTCTACTAGACCGCGGACGCATAGGCTTGGCCGTGACTACAATTAGCTCACGCTATTGCAGTAGGTTGACATAATTAATTAACCCCAATCGTGGTCCTCAGACCGCAATCACAATTTCAGAGGTCATGTCAGCTCCAGGCCTTCAATTGCACTTTCTTTCTTCCTTTTGATCCTTTTAAACTCCAATCCGCATCTTTCCATCTCATTAATAATGTGCCTGCAAAATATGGGTATTAATGCATTCAATCACGATTACATCTTATTTATTCGTTCAAAACATGGTAATGCACATAAATTTTGAGTGTAAATGAGTGGTAAATTCACCACTCATCACTCCTTACCATATATATATACCACGCAAACCCTATAGACTCTTCTAGACATAACAGGATCACCTATTGGGGTAGACACAATGAAGGGATTAGAAATACACTCAAGATCAAAACCAAAATGGACATACACAAAAAGGGTAACATAGGAAAGAATAGACCCTGAATCAAGCGGACAATATACATCATGAGAGAAAAGTTATAACGTACTAGTAATGACATCAGGAGATGCCTTGGAATCCTGACGAGAAGTAAAAGCATAGAGATGGTTCCAACTAGTGCCGGAGAAAGAAGTAGCACCCTTTGGTACAGAAGCTAATGATGTGGAAATTGGAACCTTATTGGCCCCAGTAGAAACACTAGCTAAAGGATAATATTGTTCCAGGTGACCAGGATAACCACACCCAAAACACTTATTCCTTTGCTCATCACAAACTCCACGATACATCTGCACATAAAAATGACAAGGAGATAAGATGGGGTTGACTGAGCTCCACTGGCTTGATATTGATCACCTTATTCCCTAAACCCACTTTCATTCTGAATGTGATGATCACCAGATAGCTTAAGATATGGAGAACTATCTGTCAAATGGAACGAGAATTCCCCCACTTCTTTCTACTCTACCATTGTCAAATGGAACCAGAATTCCCCTTCTTTCTACTCTACCGCTTACCCTCTCTACCAACAAGTTGCTGACCCCCACCCTGATCCAAAAATCTAAATTTCTTACTTTTTCTCTCTCCTATTTTATCCTATTTCGTTTTTCCTCCTCAACTTATTGCATATATACCACAAGCCAAGAAATATCCATATCCTTGTTCAACAAAGTGGCCTTGAATTCCAACACCAAGTCTAGAGACAATCTCGAAGCAAACTTTCTCATCCTAGCCTTATACTAGACACTAACTCTGGAGCATTGCGGGACAACTCATGAAACATCAAGGCATATTCCTTCACAGTCATATTTCCCTGTCTCAGATTCACAATATCCTCAGACTTTTTTCCCCTCAACTCCTGAGGAAATAAATGATCAAGAAAGGCACCAGAGAAATCATCCCACATGGTTGACTCAACATCCTTCCCTCTCAATTTCTCCTATTCCTCATACCACTTATATGCCACGTCCTTTAACTGATATGCAACAAACTCCACACCCTCAAAGTCAAAAGCATACATCACTTAGAAAATATTTTCCATCTCATCAATGAATTCTAAAGGATCCTCCCCAACCTTAGCAGATGAGGTGGTATTATTTTTTGTATAGCTATTCGGGGTACAACCAAATCACTATTGCACACGAAGACCATGAGAAGACAGTTTTCACTTATCCTTATAGGACCTTTGTATTCAGATGTATTCCATTTGGTTTGTGTAACTCTTCATCAATATTTCAGAGATTTATGATGTCAATCTTCTCTGATATGGTAGAAGAAACCATCGAACTATTCATAGATGATTTTTTTAGAATTGGTAATTCTTTATATGACAGCTAGGTTTACTTATCAAACATTCTTCGTAGGTGTGAGAAATACAACTTGGTATTTAATTGGGAAAAGTGTCATTTCATAGTTAAAGAAGGTATAGTGCTTGGACACAAGATTTCAAAAAAGAGGTATATAGGTAGATAGAGCTAAGATTGAAGCGATCGAGAAATTACCTCCACTAATTTCTATGAAGGGAATTCAGAGCTTCTTAGGACATATGGGTTTTTAAAGGCGATTCATCAAGTATTTCTCAAAAATTACAAACCTTCTTTGCAAGAATCTTGAGAAAGAAGTGAATTTTGATTTCAATAAAGCATGCTTGAAGGCTTTTGAACATCTAAAAGATTAGTTGATGATGACTCCTATCATCGTGCTCCCTGATTGGTCTTTCCATTTGAGATCATGTGCGATGCGAGCGAAGTGGTCGTAGGTGTTGTTTTAAGCCAAAGAAAAGAAAATATTCTTTATCCCATCTACTATGCTAGCAAGGTATTAAACCCTGCTCAAAATAACTATACAATTAATGAACAAGAGTTATTAGCAGCGGTTTTTTTCTTTGAGAAATTTTGTTCTTATCTGATTAGGACGAAGGGAATAGTGCACACTGATCATTCAGCATTGAGGTACTAGATGGAAAAAAATACAAAGCCTAGATTGATTAGGTGGATTCTTTTACTGCAAGAGTTTAATTTCAAGGTGAAGGACAAAAAAGGCACTGAGAATCAAGTTGCAGGTCACTTGTCTAGACTTAAAGAGGATGCGATTTATAAAGTTGAAAATAGGCTAAAAATTGATGACAATGTTCCAGATGAACAGGTGTTGGCTACTTCTCACAATCTAATTCCATGGTTTGCTAACTATTCAAATTTTCTAGCAAGTGTTATAGTCCCAAAAAGCCTTTTCTTCCAACAATGAAAGAAATTTATCCATGAGATAAGGAAATTTTTCTGGGATGAACCTTATTTATTCCGCATTTGTACGGATGGATCTATTCATAGATTTATCCCCAAAGTGGAGATGATGAGCATCTTTAAGGCTTGTTCGTCTTCACCTGTTGGGGGCCACCATGGAAGAATCCATATAGCCCATAAGATCTTATAATATGGATACTACAGGCTACAATATATAAGGACGTTCATGACTTTGCTTTATCCTGGGACTAAAGCCAGCTGCAAGGTAATATCTCTAGGCGCCATGAACTTCCTATGACCCCTATTTTAGAATTGAAGTTGTTTGATATACGGGGTGCAGACTTCATGAGACCCTTTATGAGCTCTTTTGGTATGAAGTACATTCTTGTGGGAGTGTATTATGTGTCAAAGTAGGTAAAAGTGGTTGCGCTCCTAAATAATAAAGGGAGAAGTGTCGCTATCTTTTTGAAAAAGTATATATTTTCTCAATTTGGAACACCACATGAAATCATTAATGATAGTGGGTCGTATTTTTGTAGTCGTCTCTGAAGAGTCTACTTGACAAGTATGGAGTGAAGCACAATATGGAAATACCTTACCATCCATAGACTAGTGGACAGGTTGAGGTGTCCAAAAGAGAAATCAAGTCTATTTTAACGATGACTATGAATGCCAATAGGACTGATTGGTCAAGAAAACTAGATGATGCATTATGGGCTAACTACACAGCTTTCAAGACTCTCATAGATGCTTCTTCATATCAATTGGTGTATGGCAAGTCATGTCATTTACCTGTTGAACTTGAGCACAAAACACTATGTTCTTTGAAGAAGTTGAATTTTGAGTGGAAGGATGTAGCAAAGGAAATGATGAATAAAATGAATGAGTTGGATGAATTCTAACTCAAGGTTTATAAGAGTTCTGCACTTTACAAAGAGACTATAAAGTTGCATCAAGACCAAAAAATTGAGAAAAAACTATTTGAGCAAGGTGAACAGGTACTACTAGATAACTCAAGACTTCACTTGTTTTCAGGTAAGTTGAAGTCTAGGTAGTATGGTCTATTTATTATGACAAGAGTGTTTCCATATGGTGCTTTGGAATTTTAGCTTGATAGAGAAGCCCCGTTCAAAGTGAATGGGCAAAGGGTAAAGCACTATATGAGTAGCACTGAGGAAATTAAGATAATTTTTTAGATGGACCTTGGTGAAGTCTGAATAACAAAGTCAATTGCATCATGACACGATGTTAAGTCAAGCGCTAGATGGGAGGCAACCTACAAGGCTAGTTGGTGAAGTATGAGTATCCAACTTAGCCCCGTCGTGCTGTGATGTTAAATCAAGCACTGCATGGGAGGCAACTTATGTTTTGTACTTAATAATTTATAAGGTAATATGTGTGTTCAGTGTGCATGATTGAAGATTGCAGAAGTTTACAAGAATTTGCAGAAACAAGGTCATATAGACTCTTCACAAGTCATAACCAAACATTAAAAATCGTGAGTAGGATTTGTAAGGACCTGAAACTTAGATCACATTTGGGTAAGTGGTTACTGGAATCCTTACGTCTCTCAAAATGAGTCATAACCTCTGGTTATGACTTGTCACTTTGAATCGTAATGAATTCAGACAAAGGTAAGGTTCTAAGTCTTTACAAAGGGAGTATGAGACCTGTAATCTTTGGGTATGAGTCGCAAGCATGACTCGTAGCCAATACTTATAAGCTCGAGGGTCGCAGTTCAACCCAGCCCAAAATAGTGTTTAAATAAAAAAGGGGCACCCAAATCGGGCACTCGATATCTTAAACAATTAATCTCTCTATTATTGATGATTTCCAAGATCTAAGAACAAAGAATTCACTCCAAAAACATCAATCAATCAAGTGGTTCCTCCCAAAAAAATAAAAAAATTCATCAAAGATTAGGATCTAAAAAGTGTTGAGCTCAAGAAATCCAAACCTCAAAAGAACCAAGTAAGTTCTTTTACTTAAATGCTTTATGTATCAAGTTAAAACAAAAAATGGGTTTGAGTTTTAGGATTTCTTAAGTTATATATGTGTGTACATGAGCAATAGAACCCTATTTCTTGAAATTTTGACTTCGTAACGTGCTATTGTGAGTGAACTCAACCTTTGTTCTTTAAAAGTATGTTTTTGGATGAATGTAGGGGGTTCGT
This sequence comes from Capsicum baccatum var. pendulum, assembly GCA_030864225.1. Taxonomy (NCBI): domain Eukaryota; kingdom Viridiplantae; phylum Streptophyta; class Magnoliopsida; order Solanales; family Solanaceae; genus Capsicum; species Capsicum baccatum. Next base: position 194,953,847 of record CM061557.1, read on the forward strand.
GAAGTGTATTGTGTTTTGGGATTGAGTATTGGAACCAATTGATCTAAACCATCATATTGCAATGAATACAAGACTCTTAACGACTCATAAACTCCCTTAACAAGTCATTACGAATATTGTATCCATTGATAACATGAAGGATTACCAAAATAATGGGATAAGCATAAAGCCTTCTATAGGAAAAATAAATAGGGGAATCTATCTTGAGAGAAGGTTAACCATAGCAAGCATGTCTGAGATGCCTGAGTTTGAAGCCAAATTTCAGCAGTATAGATTTTAGTGGATGAGCTCAGAATTGAGAAAGTTTAGTCATGCATTGGTGAGGGAATTCTATGCAGCCTACAAAGGAGAGTTAAGGAAACAATATCCACAAGGAAATTTATGGAAAGGTAGGGATTTTATCATGTCATTAACTGTTCGTGGAGTACGGGTGAATATTTCCCCACAGATTATTTTAAGGTTCTTGAATGGACCTGATTTCCAGCCACCAGTAAACACAGTTGAGATTAAGTACTGCACGGATGAAATGTAGAAAGTTACAAAGAAGAAAATTGGGTTACTAGATAAGATGATGCACTTCCGGTGGATCGCAAGTTTTATTGCTATAAGTTGGAAAAAATTTAGTTGGGTGGTAGTGGCCCAAGAGTGACCTCACAATAGATTGCAAAATAGACTTTGAGTTTCGAGTCCAAGGCATGGTGGACATTGTCTTGACATAGATTGTGTCCCACTACTGGGGAAAATATGCTCAGTATGGTCCGTACAGCATTGATATCAAGACTCATGGTGGGTTATGAGTTTGACGTGGGTCATTTTAAATCAAGAGAGATACGGGACCAATCAGTGGGCAGAAAAAAATTGGTTTTGGAATTCCCATTTTTGATAACTCAGATATGTTTAAAAGCAGAGGTACAAAAATTTCCCAAGATCGATCAGTTTATTGGGCCAAAGAATTCCACAGACTTGGGGCTGATTCGAGATACAACTAATCCTATGAACAGGTAGGAAAATCAAGGTAAAATATTGCTAGCTCAGGTGATACGGAGAAGAGGGCAAAGTATAGAAGCTGCTAGAGTAGATGTTGTCCTAGTTGAGTGTGGCCAGTCTAAGCCATAATAGTCTAACACAAAGGGCTCATCTAACACTTTTGTTTAACCACCTGTTTTAGCCTCCACGACCATCATCATCCAGATCCCCACTACCAAGGTATGTGATCTTTCCTAGGCTAGTTTAAATTAAATTATGAAAAGGTTGGGAACTCTTGACGAAAAGGTAAAATTAATAGAGAATGGTGTGAAACCATGGGTTGAAAACAAGCTGGAAGAACAAAGTAGGAGAATCAAAGGAATATTAGATATTTTTTAGCAAAGAATTACATGGTAGTTGGGAAGTTTCCAAACCCCTAACATTGTGGAGGTAAAAACTGAGGTAGCTGAGTTATCAAAGCTAGTTGATGATTTATATAACAGGTCAGTTTTCCCAACACCTGTTATAATGGAGATAGGGCCCGAGGTAGAAGTTGTAAATATTTAGAGCGTTCTAGTGGGAGAAGAAGGCATAGGGAGAAGGAAAAGAAAAAGCCAAAGCACTAAAAAGTAAAATTTGAAAAGGCAAAAAAATCAAGTGTACAGAGTGAGTTGAAAAGGCAAAAAAATCAAGTGGATAGAGTGAGAAGTACCAGCAGGTAAGGGTCCGAGATATTGTAGTTGGTGTTGGTAGTTTGAGACAACCACAGTTATTGAGAGGGGCAATTACACAGCCCCAATATCAAATGTACCGTTGAGCACATCAGCCATAATCAGTGCCACTACTGCAGAGATAATCCTGATAACTGATGCGACTACTATTGAGGAGAGTGGGGCGCTATATAAGGGTCCCCATAATGATTTAATTTGAGCAGGTTCCTAGAATACCTAGGTATATCCTCGATCCCTGAGTTTTATTTCTAAATACATTGGGGATAGTGCATAGGTTATAGTTGGGGTAGGAGGTGTACCACAGTTGCTGCGAGTTATGGTTGTCAAGTTTCAAAACCTGCTGGCCACAGTCTAAAACTGAGAACCAACATATTTGAGATGTTTTTGTATGTATTGTTTAATGCTTAATTGACAAGAATGTGTGTATAGGCAGTTGAGAACATGTGTAAAAATTTGATAAAAAATGAATACCCCTCCTAAAAAAATTTATATAATACTATGTGATCTGTGTGAGCATGCAATGGATGAGAATCTCTTAATGTCATTACAATTAGGAATGAAATTAACTTTGGCATGAAGTTGTATGAACTGGATAGGTAGTGACTGACATTGTGACCCTATACCTTGTGAGTGTGACACATTACCTAGTTTCCAGTGTACACGAAATACAGAATTTGCCGATTGCTTTTGCCTAAAAGGTAGGATGGTCGGCTAGGAGAATTCATAGGTCATTTTTCATTTAATTCACTCAAGCCAAAATGCCAAACCCAATGAAATATGAATCCCTTGATTCAAAAGTTGAGCCTAATTGACCTGTTTTAGTTTTTTGCACCAATTTCACCTTCTCGTTTAGCTACAATAAACCTATTTTTGGCCCTGGTCCTCCTTAGACATTATGCACCTTAACTTAGGAAAATCGGCTAAGTTTAGGGTGGCTCTTGTAAGGGTGCATAGGGAAAGACAAGTATGAAGAAAGAAGTGTAAAAAAATGAATAAGGGCAGGTGCGGTGAAAATTAAAGAAAATAAAATTAAAAAAATTTCAAGAAAAATAAAAGGAAAAAGAAAAATAAAATGACGAAAGAGAACCGTACCTTGCCTACAAATAGGCATGAAAAGGAATAAAATGGAGAAATAAGGATGAAGTCAATACAAAGTTGGTAGAAAAAATGGACCCTAAAGAATGCATAATTCCAAGGAGGTTAAGTCACTTAAAATATCCTTAATAAATCATAACTATCCCCAAGCCTACATTACAAGCCTAACAAAGTCCTTTAGTGATCCTAGTTTGACCATCTGAAAATTTAGGAAAAGAGCATAAGGGCAATCCTATGGCATTATGTACACTAGTCAGAACTTCTTTGTGAATGTGAGTGCTTCCAGACCATCCTTGAAATAATAAAATAAATCAAGTTGAGTGATAGGGACTTATTTTAATGTGAGGGTTCAATGTTACAATGTTGAGTTGCTTATCTATCCAGGTAATGTGTATTACTTGGGCCTGGTTGATTCGTTGCTAATGTAGTGTTGTCATCAGATTCTTGCATGTCACATTGTTGGACCAAGTCATTATACACATTTTTTTTTGAACAACAAGATAGAAGGGGGAAAAGAGGTGTTCTTGAGCTGAATAAAAATCAACTACCAAATATATCACATATTCTTCAAAGTTAAGCATCGTGTCATTATAGGTATGAATTGTGGTGTTCCTTAGGGCCCACTAACATTCTAAGTTGAGGGTGTTTATGTTCCGTGAAAACATAGAACATTCGATGCTTTAATGCTTGGACTTAGGCCATTTTGAGAAATATGATGTGTTTTTTGTGTGTTGCAGGTGAAACAAGTTAAAATTGGTCTTGGAATAAGATATGGAAAAAGAAATACTAAAAATAGAGAAGACTGACCATCTTACGAGTCTGGTGTATGAGTCGTCAAGTCATCATATGACTTGTAGCCTTACTTGTAACAAAAATAAAAACAAAATTCAAGAAGACAACTAAGCAAAGAATGACTATGACTAATGACTATGAATCATAAGATGTGTCTACGAGTCATGAGGAGAAGCTATAAGGAGACCAGTGTTGAAAGCTCTGAAAGTCTAAGGCTTAAGTAATGATGAGTGAAGGCCACAAGCCGTAAGGACTAAATACAACTTGTGGTAATGAATTGTAAGGACAACAGAAGCTTAAAGCCCTAAAGATCATTACTGGAGTGCTTACAACTAGCACCGTATGACTTGTAAGAAGACCTTATGAATGGACTACACGAGTCGTAATGAGTGCTGACATACTTTTCCTATTCCATTTTTATTAGGATTCCTTTATTATTTTTAGGCACAATAAATACCTTAGGATTATTCCTTTATTAGGTTACACATTTTTACATTACTTTTGGTACTTTTAACATACTTCAATCATTGAGATTTTGGGTTTTTATTCAATTGAAGACTTTGGAATTTCTCTCTTTTATTAATATTCAATTAATTATATGTATTCTTTATTATTTAATATGGATTACTGTATGAACATAAGCGGCTAATTTCCTTGAATAGGGTTATGGGAACCTTGGTGGATTAGCTACGTAAGGGAAGTAGGAGGTTCATCTATTCGACTGTCATTGCATGTATGGCAGTCGTGTTCGTGTTTATTAAACTCAAGCTACTACAGAGTCTTATGTATTGCCTGTATTCAAGATCATCCTCATAAGGGAGTTTGAGATTAAGAAAAGGATATTACAACAGTGATTTGAGGATACCAACCCTCATCTAATCAATTTAGGACTCAAAAGGTGAGAGTTGTACTGAGGTTAAAGACAAGGGATAGCAAAGCAACACCCTAAGACTCACAAGGTAAAGGGTGAAATATATCAATATGTTCACAAGATAATTGATAGTACATAGTTTGCCAACTTTGCATATATTGCAAACTTTGCATATAGAGCAGGAGGTTTAGGTGGATTGAGTACAAGAAGCTTACGTAGTTTTAAATCTAGGGGGAACACAGTCCTAGTGTTCATCTTTTATTGTTTACAAACTCAAGCATTCAAATTCTATTACTATTTACTGTTGACTTCAAATTCCCCTTATTTACTTTTCTACATTGCTTGTGGATTTTTTCAAGTTTGAGATATTGTTCAATGTTATCCCTTTGGGTTCGACCCCAACCTATTTTAGGTTACTATATTTGACATCGACCGCATCATTCTTTGGAGGTTAGTTTTTGGGCAACATCAATCCCTTCAGGACCTCCACCTTCACGACCTTGCTACATAATCCCCTTTAATCCCAATTAAAGCATTTAGCACATAACTCATTCAATCATTTAAGGAGTCATTCAGTAAAGCATTATCAAGTGGTATCATCATACCGATTATAGATTGCAATCACATGTCATTTAGCCAAATCCAACAATACGTGTAAGGAACTCTAACCTAATTAGGCAATGGGACTCTGAAGTTCCAATTAGGAACAAAATTGTTTAGCTAATGGGACTCTAACCTAGTCAGCCAATAGGAATCCCACGTTCTAAGTAGGAACCAAACCATCTATCTAATGGGACTCTAACCCAGTCAGCCAATAGAACTCCAAAGTTTTTAATTTAAAACTAATTTTATGTTCCATTAACCTTTTATGCAATGCAAGGTTTCAAAAATAGTACAGTATATATATATACTCACAATCAAAGCCAATTTCACAAGATTGGATTGAGGTCATCATCAATTTATTTATCAAAATCCATATAATTGGGGAAAACCATGACCCCTTAATTTATTCATCATGCCCATGCACCCTACGAGTTCAAAATCATAAATAAAGCATAAATAATTTCATATAAATATAGGAAAAACAATTACATCAACAATGCTTCAAAACCCTCAACCCACATTCAAAATCATCAATAAAATCACATGGATACAATTATAAACACGTTCTTTTGATAAAATAAGATTTGGAGAAGAGTAACATTCCTTAGACACATAATAATCTAGAAGCGATTTGGAACTTGGAACCCAGAAGATGAACGTACGGTGAAACCCTTAAGATTTTCTTGCGTTTTGTGTTTGAGAGTAAAATAATAGCTTTTGTTCCTTGAAAATTAATGGAAATAGACTTATATAATTTTTAAAGGTTGTACATAGTTTAAACGACCTCATTACCCAACATCCTAAGGGAAATAAAACAAGACAGCACGATATTTACATAGCGGCATGGCACGGCCTTATCACGGAGGCTAACATCCTCCATACCACGCTGCTTATCACTGAGATTATCCTCCGTGACACAACATTATCATGGAGGCACACTACCTCCATGCCACATCAAAATTGTAGAGGCTAATCTTTGTGGCACGCCAAAAACGCAAAGGTTCACTGCCTCAAAATCCTAATATAACCCCGAACCTCTTACAATAATTTTGAAACTCACATAGATTATCCTTTTAACATCCCTAAGCACATCTCAGGCCAAAAATTGATGTTTCAAATACAGAAAGGTCAAAAATAAATGGATGAAATTTTAACGGCATTACACTATCATAAGGGTATGTAGTTTGATACGGGTATATAGAAGAAGTTAGGGACCAAAATGGATTTGGGTGTGGTAAAAAAAGATAAAATGTGTGATTAATAAAGTACGCAAAGGAGAAACAGAAAAATAATATAAAAAAGGAAAGAATAATAAAAGAAAAATAAAAATTACATAGAAGTGTATAAACAAAAAAACCACACCCGAAATCTGAAGATAAATGATGGAGGATAAAGGAGAGCAAAATAAGTAAGGTCAAAAACTGGAGCAAAAAATAAATTTAGTGTCAAGGAGTCTTGAGTCACTTTATCTATATTTACCATACCCGTCCACAAGACTACATTACAATCCAATGAAACTTAGATAGTGATCCAAGTCCAACTATTGAAAAAGCTAAGGCATAGAAAATAAGGGCAAGTGTATGCTATTTCACATACACTATTTGAACTTCTTTGTGAGAGTGAGTGCTTTGATGCAGTCCCTATGTTGATATTCATTGTTATACTAGAAGAGTATGGTACTTAGTTATTGTGAGAGTACACGGGTTGCATTGTAAATTACTATTTATTTGGGTAATGTCATTTGCATGTGTGCTTGGTTATTTGATCATAGTCAGATGCCATTGCTTGATCCTGTCTGTGTCATGATAATGTGTTGCATGGAGTTGAAATTTTACCCTAAAACCAAATAAATTGATTGTAGTAGGTCCCTTAGATTTCTCTTAGTTATGTATCATATGTGTTTATTTTATTTTATTTGCCTGAGGACATGCAATTCTTCTTAGTTGAGAGTGGTGATATCCCATAGGTTCATGGAACTTCGGATGCTTAAAATAAGGAAAATATATAAGTACTTAGATATTTTAGTTGAGTATGATGTGTTTTATGGCATTGTACAGAAGAACAGACTTCGTAGGCAAAACAAAGAATAAAGGATCAAAATTGACCAAGGAAGGAGAATGTCTGAGTTCCATGGGTGTGGGTCTACGAGTTACGGACTTGACCTATGACCCATGGACTACAGTAATAAACAAAACACTGAGGAAAAATAAAAGTTTTATTTCCATGGATGGGACCTAACAAACCGTAGACTAGGTCTACAAATAGTAGATGCATCAGCGGAAAAGTGTCTACTTTTCATGAGTCTACTCCATGAATGGTAGACTGATCCACGACTCCAAACTACGATTGGTAGAAACATGCCAACCTTTTTTTCCTACATATATTAGGATAGAATTCCTTTTGTATCTATAAATGTTCCTATTATGTTGTATGATTATTTTAAGTTCTATTACATTATTGTAAGGTTCTAAGGCACATTTTTTATCTTGGAATCACAAACATCTATTTTTAGGGTTTCAATTCAAAGTGTGATTTTGTAGTTTTTCATCTTATTATTGTAAGTTCATAATTATGATTATCAGATTCTTCTTGTGTTCTTGCTACTATGAGTATCTAAACACCACAACAAGGGTTGTGGGAACCATGATAGATTAAAAAATTAGTATTAAATGTACAGGATGGTTCTTGAAGGGTAGTTGGGCATATATTGTTTTTTTCTTTTAGTTTGATTGGTTTTCAATGAGTGAACATATTGTAATTGATCTTATCTCTACCCTGGACCATATCAAGGGTAGGCCGATCAGAATAGTGAATTAACATAAGACTTGGAGTTATCTTTATTTAATTCTCCTAGAGTCGCTAAACAGGAAAGACTATATTGGGATCATACATAGGGGTTTATAATGAAACACTCATGACACTTACCCTTTGTGCTAAGGGATAATCATCTACAAGGGACTAGATGATACATAGCCTATCGATTATGCATGTTGAATACAATAAGAGATCACTGAAGTACAGAGAACTATGGATTTATGATGTTATTGGGGAACACAGTCCTAGTGTCTTTCACATATTGATTACAAATCCAAAAATAAATGTTCATTACTATTGATATTTTGTTTCACAAAACCCCCTTACTTGCCAATTACTTAGATAAATACATGATCGAATTTCGTCCTATTTTCTGTGGGATCCCCAACCTAGTTGGGTTTAATATTTGATCAGTGATTGCTTTATACTATTTGGGAGGTGTAATTTGGGTAACATTACCCATCTTCTCTTCATAGGGTGCTACAGTTCTTTTTAAGTAAAATAAGGATAGTCTCTCAGAACATACATCGACTTACATTAGTTGAACAAGGTTATAGTAAAAAATAAGTATCCTATTCTAAGAATTGATGACTAGTTCAACCAAATTCATGGTTCAAATTATTTCTCTAAGATGAACCTCAGGTAAGGCTATCATTAGCTTAGATTCAAAGAATATGACATTCCAAAGACAGCCTTTAGAAATCGATATGTTCACTTTGAATTCATTGTTATTTATTTTGGACTAACAAATGCTCCTATAACTTTTATATACGTGATGAACAAGGTGTTCAAGTAATACATGGGCATGAACATTATAGCCTTCATAGATGAAATCCTCGTTTATTTTCAAAGTAAGGATGAACATGTAGATTATATGAAAATTGTCTTGCAAACTATTAAAGATCTCCAGCTATTCACCAAATTTAGCAAGTATGAATTTTGGTTGAAATTAGTAACATTCCTTGGTCATATTATTTCTGAAAAAGGCATTCACGATGATCCTCAAAAGATAAAAGCAGTGAGAAACTGGCCTAGACTCATCTTTCCAACAGATATCAAGAGTTATCTAGTTACTACAGATGATTTTTTAGTGATTTTCATCCATTTCTTACCCTATATCCAGGATGACTTAGAAGAAAGTCAAATTTTAGTGGTCTTATACTTGTGAGAAGTGTTTTCAGGAGTTGAAGACTCGACTCACCACCACTCCACTTTTGACTCTACTCAAAGGTTCAGATAGTTTTATGGTTTACTGTGATGCTTCCAGGGTTGGATTCGGTTATATGTTGATGTAGCGAGGAAAAGTTATAGCATAAGCCTCTTGATAGCTTAAGCCTCATGAGAAGAACTACCCAACTCATGATCTTGAGTTGATAGTAGGTTTTTTTTGCCTCAAAGATTTGTTAGCATTACCTCTATGGGTTTTATGTTGATGCGCTCACCAATTATTAGAGTCTTTAGTATGTGTTTAGTCAGAAAGGTCTAAATCTCTATCAGGGGAGATGGCTAGAATTGCTGAAGGATTATAATGTGAGTGTTTTGTACCATTCGGGTAACGCCAATATGGTGGTCGACTCTCTTAGCAGATTATCTATGGAAAGCATTGCTCATGTAGAGGATGATACTAAAGTATTCTTGAGTCCAATTAATGTATATTGATAATAGAATATTTTTAGATTATCAACGTGGATAATGGTGTAGTATTGGGATTGCTCCACCTTTAATCAGGTCTCAGATTTGAGCTTTGGGAATGAAGAAAAATTTGTTAGGAGTGTCACCTCTATAGTGCGCTTCTAGTTAGATGGGGCTTCAATGCGAATATCAGACACTAAGTGAAAAAAAAGACATCTTTATATTTTTAAGTTGATCAGAACAAAATTTAATTTCCTTATTTCTTTATATTTTAATTCAAGATACCAATTAGTAATACTTAAATTTCTGCCAAAAATAGTATGTCTACCTCTGAGAGTGGAGATAAGGTTTATGTATATTCTACCATTCTCAAACCTATTTTGTGAAATTATATACTGGATATGTTGTTGTATCAATTAAAACTTAATATTATTTCAATAATTAACAATATTGCACAAGTAACAGCTTATGTGCAAAGAATAATAAAGAAAGCAGTACAAGAACCATGTTAACAAAACTTCCAAAGGAAATAAAGAGTTAGGAATACTGTACGAAATTCATTATGTGTGATGTGATTTTTGACTTCCTTGAATAAAGTATATTTCACGTATAATTTGATTCAATCTAAAAAATAAAATTATATTTTAAATCACAATAAATTTATGTCAATATGCTATATTGAAAAACAAATTAAATTTTAGATCCTTAGTGCTTTAGAACGTAAAAACTGAATTATTTTTGTAATAGATATCATAATACTTAAAAATATTTGTGAGGTTGGTAACTTTACACACGGTAAAATAAAAAAAATCTTAATTAGTTAAAATTATCTAGTCATTTGGAAAAAAGAAGTTGACGGCAGAAGCAAAAGCAATTTGAACATTATGAGGGTGCAAAGAAGGATAGATAACATTTATCTGCAAAGAAAGGCACAAATTACCTGAAGGAACCAAATGAACAATCAATAAAAATATCCAAAAAATAAAATCCACTCTATGTACTGTGGTGGTAATTGAAATTTGACAATGGAAAAATTAGGGGATGATCTGTTAGCTTTGATATTGAGCAGAATTCATGATTCTACCTATAGGAAATCCATTTCTCAAGTTTGTAAGTAGTGGTTCAGAATTGAAGGCTTAAATCGAACATCTCTTCATGTATTTGAACCCAATCTTATTTTTAATATCCTTCCAAGATTCCCTAATTTGCTTCAATTTGTATCTTCTGAACAAATCACAAATACCCATCTTCAAATCTTGGCTGAAAATTGCCCAAGAATTTAATTTCTTAACCTTAGTTTTAAGAAAAAGAACAAATTTTATGATGAAAGTGATAAAGATTTTGTCTTTGATGATTTTGATGAAAGTGGTTTATGTTTTATTGTAATGAGTTATTCTTGTCTTGAGATAATTTGTTTGAGAAAGAGAAGTGGAGTTGGGGATGATGGGGTTGTTTCTCTTGTAAGCTTTTTGCCGAAATTGATTGATTTAGACTTGAGTTTTTGTGACAAGGTTAGTGATGAAACTCTTAGAGTTATTGGAAGTGTTAGTTCTTTAAAGAAGTTGAATTTACAGGGTTGTTGGTTTTTATTGTTATTTTATGATGTTTTCGGGTATAGAATCTGTATTTAGGTACAGCAATTTTAACACTAGTTCAAGTTTAAAACAAGAACACCATGAATTACAAAAACAACCTCGACACAAGATCAAAGTGATCTTTCTAAGAAGTGTGTTTTATTTTTCAGAAATTAAGATGAAACAAAAATATAAAGCCAAGTCCACTGACTTCACGGAGTATCCTTAAGGTATAATTCTTTTCACTATACCCGAGGTTTTAGAATCTTCCTCCCAGGATAAAATGTCTTTCAATCCAACTATAGTGGTACCTCAAATAATTGGATTCGTCGAGCTCACTCAATGATTTGATTGATCACAAAGAATGTTTTGAAGACAAGAAGAGTTTTTATTTTAGAAAAATTTTCATTCATTTCTAAACCTGTGGATGAAAACAGGTTTATATAGCCATCAGATGCCTCTTCTGAAAGGTGGCAATGGTTCAGTTAAAAGGTGTATCCTTTGGAAGAGTCATATCTGTTCATTGAAAACATTGTGTCTTTTTCTGAACAGACACAACTATCTGAACAGTCACACCTTTTCTAAAACAATATATCTTTTGCTCAAAGGTTGTGTGATGATAGGCGGATTTACACGCCTATATCAATATATTTTGCCCATATTTTAGCCTAGTTTTGAGAACTAATTATCTATTTCATGCACTTTTAGTCCTTTTTCCTGTAAATGAGCTAACAAACATGATTAGGAAAGTTTCAGGTATAAATGATGCAAAATACAGCATTTTACGGCTTACTTGACGCAAAAGAAAGCTCACAAACGAAGTAGAAGGGATCTGGACGCCTAAGGACCAAATCTGCTGCATGGAAAATCTGTCCCGGGCTAAAACAGCATTTCTGAAGACTTTGGGGACTTACAGACACAAAGCTGGATTTTTACAAAGATACATTAACCTAGTACAATTAGGTTATGTATTTCACTATTCTATTTGGATTATGATATTTTAACCTTACCCTAGTACATTTGGCCAAGGATTTTATTAGTATATTAGGATTTGGTTATTTATTTCATTAGCTTAGTAGGAGTAGGATAGGAGTATTATAAATACCCTATCATGTTAGAGATCTTTATGAATTCTGCACTTAACACATTCTTCAATTAATTCAACAATTAATTTTCTTCCATCTCTCTCATCTTCCATTACAAACACTTCTAATCTACTCTTCTATTCTTAAATTCCACAACAAGAGAATCGTTACTTGCTAGGGAATCACCAAAACCACACGCCTATCACCTACTTCTCACGCCATCAACCATGCAAATCGTGATATCCTTCGCATTCATGGGTAACTAAACCTCTTAGTTGGGGTTATGGAAGCCAAATGAGTTACTATCTATAGCTATGAGTTTGCAAGTTCGTGACACGTATATTGCTTATATCATTATTCTCTTCATCTTAATCTACATTCTTTACGGTTGCAAACGCAAGAATACGCCAGTCTAACATTTAACTTGTTCGAGAGAAAGGTTATTTGTCTGGAAAAGAGATAATGTCAAGGTAGTAGGACACCCTTTCCTATTAAAAAGCTTGTGTCGTAACTGGACTAACCTCTTGGAGAATTTGTACCGTTAGACACGATATAAGCTCGAGAGAGTTAAAGTGAAATAGTCCTTGTTGAGGTCGAGAGACGCTTGGATTTACCATAGAATACAATTCTCTATAAGCACATGCATGTCACAATTCTACACACTCATAGGCAATAGAGACATATACCTCAGAAGGTGGACATAACCCCAACGCTTCAATTCTCATTGTTTACAACTTACGTAACATTCTTCCTCTTTTTACTTTGCTATTTTCAGCTTTTATTTCATTACTTTGGTTACTTATTACAATCCCCCCTTCTTACGAGACTTGCACCAAAAGTCTATTAATTTTGCTTACTTGTTGGCCAAGCTATTCCCTGTGGGATCGACACCCAACCCAGGTTGGGTTCTATATTTGCTAACGACCGCTTTACACTCCTACGAGAGCTGTAGATTGAGCGTTATCAAAAATTGGCGCCGTTGCCGGGGAATACGAGTGTCAATCAAGTTCGTGATAATTACTAGACCCTTTGGTCAAAGATTCTCATACTTTTACGTTTAGTTTTTGTTTTTGTTTCTTGCAGGTTTTTCTTTTAGTGCATGCCCCATACTAGAAGTTCAGGTCAACCGTTATTACCAATCAATCTGGAACCACAACGAATTAGAAGAATGGAAGCACAAGCTGAAATCGACAGGATGGCTGCTCAACAAGAGCAAGCAAGATTAGCTGCTCTTGCCGCTGCTCAAGTCCAACAACAAAACATTGATAATCCTGGGCGAGCAACAAATCCTGACGATGAAGATTTAGGTGATGATGAGTTACTAAACCCTAGGCGTGATGCTGAAATTATAACACCTTCCAATCGAAGAGGTCGACAAGCTCGGTATAGGTATGACCGCCAACCGTTGCAACCAGCTTTTGACGATGATGATGATGATCTTGATGGTGCCGGAGCCACTGGAGCTATAATTCCACCACCATTAGCACCCGGAGCCAAATTCAACATCACTAGCACCATGATTCAGTTATTGCAACTCAAGGGGTTATTTGGTGGACTAGCAGGCGATGATCCGAATATGCATCTCATCAACTTTATTTCTACATGCAAGTCTTTTGACAATCCTGGTGTTGGTCAGAATGCTATTCGATTACGTCTATTTCCATTGTCTCTGACTGGGGAGGCAACACTATGGTTGAATGGGCTGACTCCTGATTCAATTACAAATTGGAGGCAATTGAGAGACGCTTTCCTAGAAATATTCTTTCTGACATCCAAAAGGGCTCAATTGAGAGATGAAATCAGCAACTTTCGTCAGCTTCCCTCTGAAGCTCTTCATGAAACATGGGAGAGGTTCAAGACAAAGCTAGCGAGATGCCCAAACCATCACATGACTAATGTTCACCTCATGGAGATCTTGTATAGAGCCTTGAATTCAATAACTAAACCAGTGGTGCACAACGCAGCTGGAGGTTCTTTCATGAACCTCACCTTTGGTCAAGCAAGCAATATGCTAGATCTCATGACAAAGCAAAGTAGAGCTTGGCATACCAGGGATTCTAAGGTAGCAAGCCCCACTTTATCTATTGGCATGTCTGCAGACCAAAGAAGAAGAGAAGAAGAACGTGAGCAAGACATGGCGCACATGAAAACACAATTGGATCTTCTGACAAAGCACTTATTATCAGGGAAGACCAAAAAAGTGAAAGCTGTGGCGCTGAAAGGAAGAGACGAATCTGATTCGGAAGAGGAGGCCAACTACTTGAACAATCAGGGGGGTTTCCGTGGGAATGCCCAAGGAAACCAAGGTCGGAAATATTATGATAAATCTGGAAGCAAAGACCAAGGTAGTTGGAAGGAAAATAATGAAAAGAGTGGTTTGTACGTTCCCCCTGGAAAACATGACACCACCACATCTAACTCTATGGAAGACATGATGGCTAAGTTATTGAAAGGAGTGGAAGCAACGAGCGCGGGAGTGAAGGAGGTAATTGACGATTTGGCCTCCATAAAGCAATTAGTTGATTCTCATTCCACTTCTATCAAGCAAATAGAGCAGCAATTGAGCCAACTTTCAGCAGCATTCAATCAAAGAAAGGTTGGCACCTTACCGAGCGATACTGTGCAAAACCCAAGGAATGATGGGTCATGCATGGCCATCACTACCAGAAGTGGTAAGGTGCTGGAAACTTCAGCAAAAGGCAAGCAAGTGGTTGACGTAGCAGCAGACATTGACGCCACACCTAGTGATGTTACAAGAGAAGAAGCCGCAACAACTACTTCAAACGTCAAGGATGTGTTACCTAGTGACGTGCAGCCTGAAAAAAATGATAAACGGAAGCAAGAGGAGAAGAAAGCCGTGGAGAGAACACTTCCATACCCACCACCACCTTTTCCACAAAGATTGAAGAAGGTGGCCGATGACACTAAGTTCAGCAAATTTATGACCATGTTGAAGCAGCTGACTATTAATGTTCCGTTGGTAGAGGCACTTGAACAAATGCCTGGGTATGCGAAGTTTATGAAAGATCTTTTGACTAAAAAGAGGGCAGCAAGTTATGAGCTGAAGGATGATGTGCATCATTGTAGTGCAATTGCTACCCGATCGATAGTTCAGAAGAAGGCCGACCCCGGAGCTTTCACTATTCCTTGCACCGTCGGATATTTGAACTTTGCCAAAGTATTGTGTGGCTTAGGAGCCAGCATCAACTTGATTCCATTATCGATCTACAAGAAGTTGGGGTTGGGAGATCCTACACCAACTAATATGAGGCTTGTTATGGCCGATAGGTCGGTAAAGCGACCGGTTGGTATTCTATGCGATGTCTTGGTGAAGGTATCTTCATTTATATTTCTAGAAGACTTTGTCATCTTAGATTGTGAAGAAGATTCAGAGGTTCCCATAATCTTGGGACGCCCTTTCCTTGCTACGGGAAGTGTGCTCATAGATTTGAGAGCTAATGAACTCTCATTCCGAATCAATGACGAAGTGGTTCGTTTTGACGTTTGCAAATCAATGAAGCAACCCAAAGATCTGAGTGTATTTTCTGTGGCTGATGTTGTCGTTGATGATGAGGAAGAACGACTTGAAGGAGAAAAAAATCTTAATGATACTTTGGAGGTTTTGCTCATGAAAGGAGAGAATGATGATGCTGAAATTTCTGATGAAGATATTTATGCTCTATCGGGATTAGGAACATATCGTTATACTCCCAAGAAGCTGGATCTTGATCTCAAGAATCAACCCACACCACTAGCTAAGCCATCTATTGAAGATCCACCCACGTTAGAATTGAAGGAGCTGCCAAAACATTCGAAGTACGCATTCTTAGGAAGCAGAAATACTCTTCCAGTCATAGTGGCAGCCGATTTGGGTGAGCAACAAGTTGCAGCTCTTATTGCAATCTTAAGCAAGTATATTAGAGCTATTGGATGGACCATTGCAGATATTATTGGTATTCCACCTGGGATTTGCACACATAAAATTCAGCTTCAAGAAAAGTGCACACCCACCATTGAAAATCAAAGGAGATTAAACCCACCAATGCAAGAAGTGGTGAAGAAGGAGATTATCAAGTAGTTAGATGCAGGAGTAGTATATCCTATCTCTGATAGTGCATGGGTGAGTCCTGTGCAATGTGTTCCCAAGAAAAGAGGTATGACGGTGGTTGCGAATGCGAAGAATGAGCCTATTCCACTCAGGCCCGTTACTGGATGGAGAGTATGCATGGACTACCGCAAGCTGAATTCTTGGACGCTCAAGGATCACTTCCCCATGCCATTTATGGACCAAATGCTAGATCGATTAGCTGGGAAATGATGGTTTTGCTTCTTGGATGGTTATTCAGGTTATAATCAGATTTGTATTGCACCTGAAGACCAAGAGAAAACAACGTTTACATGCCCATATGGTACGTTTGCCTTCAAACGCATGCCATTCGGGTTGTGTAATTCACCAGCCACCTTTCAACGTTGTATGATGTCTATTTTCTCTGATATGGTTGAAGACACTTTGGAGGTATTTATGGACGACTTTTCAGTTGTTGGTGAGTCTTTTGAAGCATGTTTAGCAAACTTGAGCATGGCATTGCAAAGATGTGTAGAGTTCAACCTTGTGCTGAATTGGGAGAAGTGCCACTTCATAGTAAAAGAAGGAATCGTTCTTGGGCACAAGATCTCCAAAAAAGGAATAGAGGTTGATCGCGCCAAAATAGAGGTAATTGAGAAGCTACCGCCTCCAATTTCGGTGAAGGGAGTTCGTAGTTTTCTTGGACACGCTGGGTTTTATCGTAGATTCATCAAAGACTTCTCCAAAATTTCTAGTCCATTGTGCAAACTATTGGAGAAAGATGTGAAGTTTGACTTTAATGACGATTTCTTAAAGGCATTCGAATGCCTTAAAGGAAAATTCATTGAAGCCCCTATCATGGTAGCACCAGATTGGACGCTCCCGTTCGAAGTCATGTGTGATGCTAGTGGTGTAGCCATTGGTGCTGTTCTTGGACAAAGAAAGGAGAAACTATTTCATCCTATCTACTATGCGAGTAAAGTCCTAAATGAAGCCCAAAGGAACTAGACTGTTACTAAACAAGAGCTCCTAGCGATTGTGTATGCGTTTGAGAAGTTTCGTGCCTATCTATTGGGTACTAAGGTGATCGTTCATACAGACCATGCAGCTCTTAGATATCTAATGACAAAGAAGGATGCAAAACCAAGGCTGATTCGATGGGTATTGCTGCTTCAAGAGTTTGATTTCGAAGTCAAAGATAGAAGAGGTTGCGAGAAACAAGTGGTTGATCACCTATCCAGACTTGAGAATGAGTATGTGGCGCAACCAAAAAATCAGATTGATGATGCATTCCCTGAAGAGGAGATACTAGCGACAACAATGGAGAAATTACCATGGTATGCCGACTTTGCAAATTTCGTGGTGAGTCATGTGTTACCTTCCAATTTATCTTACCACCAAAGGAGGAAGTTTATGCATGACGTTCAGCACTACTATTGGGATGAGCCTTATTTGTTTCGAAGATGCGCGGATGGTATCATTCGTCGATGTATATCCCATGAAGAAGTGTCTTCTATATTGGAAGCATGCCACACTTCGCAAGTTGGAGGACATCATGCAGGGAATTGAACATCAAGGAAAGTCTTGCAAAGTGGTTATTATTGGCCTACGATATTCAGAGATGCATATGACTATGTGAAGAGGTGTGACCAATGCCAACGGCAAGGTGCTATTTCAAAACACCATGAAATGCCCATGTCCAAAATTCTTGAGGTAGAACTCTTTGATGTGTGGGGTATTGATTTCATGGGACCATTCGTGAATTCGTTTGGAATGAAGTACATCTTGGTTGCTGTGGATTATGTGTCAAAATGGGTTGAAGTTGTAGCATTGGCCGATAACGAAGGAAAGCGTGTTGTAGCGTTTTTAAAGAAGAATATCTTCTCTCACTTTGGAGTACCTCATACTATCATAAGTGATGGAGGATCTCACTTTTGCAACAAGCTATTCAAATCTGTATTGGCCAAGTATGGAGTCAAGCAACACAAGGTAGCTACGCCATATCATCCCCAAACCAGTGGACAAGTTGAGGTTTCCAACCGCGAGATCAAGCAAATCCTTGCCAAGACAGTTAATGCGAATAGGAAGGACTGGTCTCGAAAGCTAGATGATGCACTATGGGCGTATAGGACTGCATTCAAGACACCCATTGGCATGTCACCTTATCAGCTAGTTTATGGGAAGGCTTGTCATCTACCCATCGAGCTTGAATACAAGGCATTGTGGGCATTGAAGCACTTGAATCTGAATTGGGATGATGTGAAGAACCTGAGGTTGGAGCAGCTGAACGAACTAGATGAATTTTGTCTCCATGCATATGAAAGATCAGATTTATACAAGGAGCGAATGAAGAAGTATCATAATCAGCGGATCGTTCGACGAAACTTCCAAAAAGGTGACATGGTACTACTCTTTAACTCCAGACTCAAGCTCTTCCCAGGTAAGTTAAAATCAAAGTGGTCTGGTCCATTTAAAGTCATTCAAGTCTACTCGTCTGGAGTAGTCGAATTGGAAAACAATGAGGGTGTTGTCTTCAAAGTGAATGGCCAACGTGTCAAGCCATATATCGGTCCTCTTGACTCGATGAATGACATGGTCATCACTTATCTCGATGAAGTCTAAGTACTCGAGATTACTACGTCGAGCCACGACAATAAATAAGGCGCTATATGGGAGGCAACCCATCGTTCTATTGTTTCATCGTTTTATCGTTTTGTCGTTTTAGTATTTTTTTTCTTTGTGATAAATGAAAGTCCAAAAATAAGAGTCGTGCCACGACCAAAACTAAGGCGCTTGGTGGGAGGCAACCCATCGTACTAATCATTTTCATTTTGTTTTGAGCAAAAATAGGTGTAAGAAGTATTCAACGAGGAGATCAATTTCAATTGACGATTTGGACGCATTGTATGGTAAAGTTGGTAAGTTAGGAATGGTGATGCATAATTCTATGGATTGAGCCTTTTCCTCGTCAAAATAGGCTTCGAGGAAGGCTAGGCCTTGGTAAAAATAAGCCACGGACGATGCACAACCTATTCTATAGCCTAAGGACTCGGAATCTAGTGTCCTATACACTATGCGCCGCCTATTCCTAGGTATGCTTTTGACTATGCGCCGCCTATGCTATGGCATTTGGTCTCAGTATCTCATGTTCCATAGACTATGCGGCGCATATGTCTACAAATGCCATAGACTATGCGGCGCATATGTCCCATTATGCCATAGACAATGCGCCGCATATGTCATTGATATGCCGAGTGATATGCGCCGCATATGTGGTGTTTTTGTCCCCAAATCCGATTGTAAATGGGTCATAACCCGACCCATACTCTTCCTATATAAAGGGGACTTAGTTGTATAACACAACCACATTAGAAACAACCCTAAAGGCGCCGCATAACCCTCCAAATCTTCTCAAAATTTTTCTTCTTTTGCTCTTCCAATTCACAACAACTTCTCCACAAGCTTCAAGCAAGTAAGTAATCTCTTATTCTTCATCTACTTATCGTAAGTACTATGTTGCTACGCTTATTATAAATTGCTAAATCATGTGAGATTGGTGGTGATGTTCATGTGTTTGGATTATTGTTGCAAAATCATGTGAGTGAACATATACGTAGGGAATTCTTGACTTGCTTCCGACTTGAATGTGATTTCAATAGCATTGTTATGATAATTGCTGAATTGATATGGCTATGAATATTGCTTAAGATTGTTATTTGGATGCTTACATGATAGACTATCCCGACCATCGGGATAAGGTTATAGTGCCTATCGACTTAGGAGGTTGTGCTCGTTGTAAGAATAACGATTCCATGTGGTAACCCCTATGTTGTATTGTTGCTATATCCACCATGAAAGTAGTCCAATGGCTGCAAATAAGTGATGCAATGCTGATTGTCTTGTCGGAATACAATCCTAAAACGTATGTCGACGAAATCTGAGTACTCGACCACTTTCACTTCATTGAGTTGTGCTAACGAAACTAAGTGTGGGGTGGTACCCCTAGTTCTTGCATATAGATTGTATCAAGTGATATTGTGCTGCAACTAACGTTATTTCTAGTCTCAGGTACAATGGCACCTAAAGCGAGGCAAGGCAAGGAGATGGCTACCACGTCCCAAAAGGGCAAAAAGAGAAGTCGAAAAGACCAAGGAGAATCATCCTCAGCACACCTACCACGCAGAATGTTCGGAATAAAATGGGTTCTTGAGGAAGAAGCCAAAGCATGGTACAGCAGCAACAAAGAAAGAAAATATGTGCACGTCGACTTGATCAACAAGGAGACCTTAGCAAAGAAGGAGCCGCGAATGTTGGCAAAGATAATGACTTTGAAGCTGGATTTCATCTTCCGCGACATGGGAAAGTGTAATCTTGACTTAACACGAGAGTTTTATTCCAAATGGTCGCCAAACACGACAGGCAATGAAGTCAAAATTCGGGGCCAAGTGTTACAGCTTACCGCGGATTGGATCAACTCTTTTCTTGGCTTACCTTCGGTCGACACAGCACCATTCAAAGAACTGTACAGCAGGCCTCCTTATAGAGCGATACGACACACGCTTTGTGGAAGTAGATCAATGGCAAGGTGGGGCAGACATAAAGAAACAGGTCTACACAACACCTTCCCCTATGCTCCACTAAATAGGGAAGCACGAATCTGGATGCGTATTGTCAACTCATGTCTTATTCCTGGGACTCAATACACCAAGATATCGAGAGATAGAGTGTGTTTGTTCTATGCTTTGATGATGAATGTCCCTATCAACTTTGGGGCAATCATTCGATCTACCATGAGGAAGGCCAGACTCCACAAAAGGTCCCATTTCACATTCGGCAATTTGTTGACAGCAATGTTGCGGAAGGAGGATATCGAAGAGGAACCAGATGACCACAAACTCCCCCATAACCCAAAGAAGGTTGACCTCACCAAGGTCAAAGATGCTGAAACAACTCATGGAGTCAAACTTACTACTGCGGAGAGACATGCTCATGATGAGAGTTTCTTCCATCATCTCTATGGCATGACACGATTTACTATGATGAGTGGTGGACGTATTCCAACTGCTGAAGAGCTCCAACAGCTGGACCAAGACTACCCAATGAACATGCATGCCCGGGATATGTGTGGAGTGGGCGTATATTTTGAGGAACCTCTAGACGATGACGTGCCGACTGATGATGATCGACGCTTGCCTGATTCTGATGATGAGGAGAACTCTGACGATGACTCTTATGACGATTCCGACGAAGGGGGTATGACCCCCTACATTGATGAAGGGTCCGACCAACCAGGTTCTTCGATTTTATTTTCCACTGAGGGCAGTATCCCGTCTAAGTGTGGGGTGGCAGAATCGCATGCTATACTTCTTTGTTTGCACCTATGTTTGTATGTTTGTTTGTTTACTTTGTTTTTTTTTTTGAGTCCGTTTTTTTTGTTTTTTTCGTTTGACGTTTTTTTAGGAGTAAAATTTTTCTAGCTACGCATGAAATTATTTTGATAGGCAGCATGAGATTAGAACAAGAGTATGTGCTAAAATTGTGACTATTGAGACGTTTAGGCTCTAGTTGTGACCCATTATGTGATATTGGTTAGTTCAATTCCTTCACTTGTTGGGTCGAGAGTATATATTACTTCCAATTAAGTCGACCATGTGCCTTGTGTGTGTGAGATAATAGTATATTCTATGTTTGTGGCTGATGCTAGAACTTGCCTGGTATGTATGCAAAGCGAAAATAAGGAGTGTAAGTTTAGGATATGATTTAGGCATTTCTTTGGCAACCTATACATGTTTACCTTCAGTTTTACCTACCCATGGACATCATCCTAGTTAAACCCTTTCGAGCCTTTAGCCTATTTCTTTGACAACCTTGTATGTAAGCCTAATCCATTTTTTTCAAGACCGTAATTTGATCCAAATTCCTAAGTGCTTTAAATAAAAAAAAGTCATGTGACAACATAAGAGGAAATTGGGTAAGTATGATGCTATAAATTGTAATGGTGCTTGAATGTGCTATGAAAAAGAAAGTGCTATCATAAGAGGTATGTTTTGAAAAGAAAAAGGAAAAGAAAGCTGAAATGTAAGTAGTGCTTGAAATTGAAAAACAAAATAGGAGAACAAGGGTGGTAGAATAAAAGAGTGAAGAAAGGTTGAAAGAAAAAAGTGTCATTGATACAATGTGATGTATTAAAGCGCTTAGGAACCTAGTCACTATTCTTGGCCAAAATAGTCCTACCCGTCCCTTAGCCTACATTACAACCATCAAAAGACCTACTTGATCCTAATTTTAGCATTCCGACATTTAGTAGAGTACTACATTAAATGCAAGCCTATGGTCATTAGTTGCTACATATGAATTCTTTGTGACAGTGAGAGCAAGGACACTTGGATACCCATGTTTGAAAAATATGCTATATTTGTGCGTGATTATGAGTACTAAATAGTGAGACACACATGGTTGATGAGCTTTGGATAGTTTTATATGATTCTATGTACCTTAACGTTTGCATGCGAGTTGATCACCATCACTATCTACGCTAGAGGTTAAACTGTTTCTACTTATAATCAGAAAGCTACTCTTGGTTGATAATCGTTGTGCTTGTCTTGATAAATGTTTTGTGTTGTTGCTGTAAAAACCTTAAGTCGATGCTTAGAAGGACATGATATGTTGTTCGAGGACGAACAAAGCTCTAAGTGTGGGGTGTTGATGATAGGCGGATTTACACGCCTATATCAATATATTTTGCCCATATTTTAGCCTAGTTTTGAGAACTAATTATCTATTTCATACACGTTTAGTCCTTTTTCCTGTAAATGAGCTAACAAACATGATTAGGAAAGTTTCAGGTATAAATGATGCAAAATACAGCATTTTACGGCTTACTTGACGCAAAAGAAAGCTCACAAATGAAGTAGAAGGGAGCTGGACGCCTAAGGACCAAATCTGCTGCATGGAAAATCTATCTCGGGCTAAAACAACATTTCTGAAGACTTTGGGGACTTACAGACACAAAGCTGGATTTTTACAAAGATACATTAACCTAGTACAATTAGGTTATGTATTTCACTATTCTATTTGGATTATGATATTGTAACCTTACCCTAGTACATTTGGGCCAAGGATTTCATTAGTATATTAGGATTTGGTTATTTATTTCATTAGCTTAGTAGGAGTAGGATAGGAGTATTATAAATACCCTATCATGTTAGAGATCTTTATGAATTCTGCACTTAACACATTCTTCAATTAATTCAACAATTAATTTTCTTCCATCTCTCTCATCTTCCATTACAAACACTTCTAATCTACTCTTTTATTCTTAAATTCCACAACAAGAGAATCGTTACTTGCTAGGGAATCACCAAAACCACATGCCTATCACCTACTTCTCACGCCATCAACCATGCAAATCGTGATATCCTTCACATTCATGGGTAACTAAACCTCTTAGTTGGGGTTATGGAAGCCGAATGAGTTACTATCTATAGCTATGAGTTTGCAAGTTCGTGACACGTATATTGCTTATATCATTATTCTCTTCATCTTAATCTACATTCTTTGCGGTTGCAAACGCAAGAATACGCCAGTCTAACATTTAACTTGTTCGAGAGAAAGGTTATTTGTCTGGAAAAGAGATAATGTCAAGGTAGTAGGACACCCTTTCCTATTAAAAAGCTAGTGTCGTAACTGGACTAACCTCTTGGAGAATTTGTACCGTTAGACACGCTTTAAGCTCAAGAGAGTTAAAGTGAAATAGTCCTTGTTGAGGTCGAGAGATGCTTGGATTTACCATAGAATACAATTCTCTATAAGCACATGCATGTCACAATTCTACACACTCATAGGCAATAGAGACATATACCTCAGAAGGTGGACATAACCCCAACGCTTCAATTCTCATTGCTTACAACTTACGTAACATTCTTCCTCTTTTTACTTTGCTATTTTCAGCTTTTATTTCATTACTTTGGTTACTTATTACAATCCCCCCTTCTTACGAGACTTGCACCAAAAGTCTATTAATTTTGCTTACTTGTTGGCCAAGCTATTCCCTGTGGGATCGACACCCAACCCAGGTTGGGTTCTATATTTGCTAACGACCGCTTTACACTCCTACGAGAGTTGTAGATTGAGCGTTATCATTGTGTCCCTTCATTTTCCATTTACACTAATTAAACCCAACAATCCCCCACATGAATAGGGAATGGCTATTCTTTGTAAAACTTTACGGACAAGTATGTGATCATCAAGCAAAGACTAATTGCATCTGGATAAGTGAGTTTCCCTTAGAACTTTCCGTAGTGAACATGCGTCGGATGCACTCGGTCAATCTATATATTTGATATCTTTGAACCGTCGAGCTTTAATGTACACCTAGACAACACATGTCACATAGTCAGCCTTTTACCGTTTATAGTTCTCACGTTTTTGCTCTTTTCAGCCATGAACACGTCCCAATTTCATGAGATATTAGAGAATAGGCCTTTACTAACATTCTCCTTGAAGCGGCTTCCACTTTGCCCTCTCATAGGTAATTTCTAAACGTTCAATCCTATAGATTAAACTATTTGGTCAAATCTGCCAAATTTAGATAATCATTAAAAGACTTTTCACTTTAAGTCTTATCCTTGTTTACTAAACATTGTCTACATCATAAGAATGGGTTGGGCAATTGACAATGTTGAACCTGTCAAACAAAAATTTGTTTGATCTTCTTAAACCTAGCTCTTGGGATCTCCAGTATGCTAGGTAGACTTACCGCCATGCTGACTTGTCCTAGGCCTTAAACCCCTTCCTTTGGATATTCTTTCTACTCCTTCTCTATATCAACCTTTTGTAAGTGGATCCGACATATTATACTTTGACTTAACATAGTCAACAGTGATAATTCCACTAGAGAGAAGTTATCTAATGGTATTATGTTTCCGTCTTATGTGATGAGATTTACCGTTGTACATCATGCTCCTTGCCCTACCTATTGCCGTTTGGTTATCACAGTGTATACATACTGGTGCCACTGGTTTGAGCCAATAAGGAATATCTTCTAAAAAATTCCAGAGCCATTTTATTTCTTCACCAACTTTATCCAATACAATAAATTCAGATTCCATTGTAGAGCGAGCAATACAAGTCTGTTTGGATGATTTCCAAGAGGCTGCTCCTCCACCAATAGTAAAATACATATCCACTTGTGGATTTTACTTTGTTCGATTCGGTGATCCAATTTGCATCACTATATCCTTCAAGTACCGCAGGATATTTATTATAATGCAACGCATAGTCTTGAGTGTATTTTAGATACCCCAAAACTCTTTCCATTGCCATCCAATGAGTTTTGTTGGGATTACTTATGTACCGACTCAACTTACTAATAGCGCATGCTATGTCTGGTCATGTACAATTCATTATATACATTAAAAATCCCAATACTCTTGTGTACTCCAATTATGAGTCACTTTCACTTTCATTCTTTCAAAGTGCAAAGCTCACATCCAATGGAGTCTTGGTAATACCTAATTCCATATACTTGAATTTTTCAAGTACATTTTCGATATAATAAGACTGTGACAATGCCAACCCTTGTGGAGTTCTATGGATTCTTATACCTAAGATCACATCCGCAACTCCAAGGTCTTTCATATCAAACTTGCTCTCGAGCATTCTTTTTGTTGCATTTATGTCAGAAATGTCTCTACTGATGATCAACATATCATCCACATATAAAAAAATAGTGACTTGGAGATTCAGAGTGTCTTTAATGTAAACACATTTATCACATTCATTTATCTTAAACCCGTTTGCCAACATGGTTTGGTCAAACTTCTCATGCCATTATTTAGGTGTTTTCTTTAGTCCATACAACGACTTGATAAGTTTACACACCTTATTCTCCTTTCCTGGAACCACAAAAACCTTAGGTTGTTCCATGTAAATTTCTTCCTCCAATTCTCTATTTAGGAATGTGGTTTTCACATCCATTTGATGGATTTCAAGTCCATATATTGCCGCTAAGGCAATTAACGTTCGAATCGATGTTATCCTTGTTACTGGCGAGTATGTATCAAAGTAATCAAGGCCTTCTTTTTTCTTAAAGTCTTTTACTACAAGTCTTGCCTTGTATTTGTCAATAGTACCATCCGTTTTCATTTTCCTTTGGAAGATCCATTTAGAACCTATAGGTTTATTTCCTGGAGGAAGATCAACCAATTCCCATATATGGTTGCTTAAGATTGAATCAATCTCACTATTGGCTACCTCTTTCCAAAAGGATCATTCTGAAGACGACATCCCTTCTTTAAATATTTGAGGCTCATTTTCTAAGAGAAATGTTACAAAATATGATCCAAACGTAGTAGTTCTTTGACATGTACTATGTCTTGGATTCTCTTTATTATGTAAATTCTCACTTAGTTCATCTCGAGGTCGTTTAGATCCTCCACTAGACTATTCATGTCTAGTTTTATACGGGTAAATGTTTTTAAAGAATTCAGCATTATCTGATTCAATTACCGTATTTTCATTTATATCCGGATGTTCAGATTTATGAACCAAAAACCGACATGCTTTACTTCTTTTAGCATATCCTATGAACACACAGACCACAGTCTTAGGTCCTATCTTAACCCTTTTAGGCATAGGAACCTGGACCTTTTCTAGACACCCCCACACTTTGAAATATTTCAAGTTGGGTTTCCTTCCATTCTATTTCTCATAAGGAATTGATTGTGTCTTAGTATAGGGAACTCTATTGAGTATACGATTGGCTGTAAGGATACCCTTCTCCCACAAGTTTTGCGGTAAATCAAAACTTATAAGTAAGGCATCATCATTTACTTCAAAGTTTGGTTCTTTCTTTCCGCAATTCGATTAGATTGAGGTGAATACGGGGCTATAGTTTGATGGACAATTCCATTCTCTACACATACTTCGGCTAAAGAAGATTCATATTCTCTGCCTCTATCACTTCTTATCATTTTTATCTTTTCTCTAACTGATTTTCTACTTCAGTTTTGTATTGCCTAAACACATCTATTTCTTCATCCTTACTATTTAGCAAGTATACATAACAATATCTAGTGCAATCGTCAATAAAATTTATGAAATACTTTTTCCCACCACGTGATGGTGTTGACTTCATATCACAAATGTCAGTGTGTACTAAGTCTAAAGGATTGGAATTCCTTTCAACAGACTTATAAGGATGCTTTGCATACTTTAGTTACACACATGTTTGACACTTTGATTTATTGCACTCAAAGTTTGGCAAATTCTCTAAGATAATCAGTTTTCGTAATGTTTTATAATTAACATGGCCTAAACATTCATGCCACAAATTATAAGACTCAACCAAGTAAGAAGAATTTAAACTTTTATTGATTTTAACATTTATTACATTCATCTTATAAAGACCCTCAGTGAGATAGTATTTTCCTACATACACTTCTCCTTTGCTAATTATAATTTTTTCAGAAACAGTTACACATTTAAATTCGTTCTTGTCTAGAAGTGAAACAAAAATCAAGTTCCTATGTAACTCCAGAACGTACAAGACATTGTTAAGTGTCAAGAGATTTCCTGAAGTCATTTTCAAGCCCACTTTTCCTGTTCCTTCTACCTTATCCATAGCGGAGTTAGCCATGTAGATTATTTCTTCTACTTGAGTCAGAGCGAATGACGAAAACAACTCTTTGTTGGTACACACATGGCGGGTGGCACCAGAATCCATCCACCATTCACGAGGATTCCCCACCAAGTTGCATTCTTAGAACATAGCACACAGATCATCACATTCTTTGTTGGACTCAACCATATTAGCTTGGTCCTTTTTCTTGCCTTTCTTAGGGGAACGACAATCCGTGGACTTATGGCCAATTTTGCCATATTTGAAGCACTTTCCCTTGAATTTCTTCTTGGATTGATTGCTTCCTTGTTCAATTTTCTTCCTTTTCTTAGAACTGTTTTGGTCATCTTCTACAATATGTGCTCCATTAATTATAGAATTACCTGTTGACCTTCTCTCGACAGCCTTATTATCCTCTTCAATACGCAGTCAGACAATAAGATTTTTGACAGTCATCTCCTTTCTTTTGTGCTTTAAGTAGTTTTTGAAGTCTTTCCACATAAGTGGTAGTTTCTCAATGATTGCTGCTACTTGAAATGCATCATTCACAATTAAACCTACAAAATAGTTTATGTAAGTACTAAGAACATTTTTAATTTGCTCAACTAAGGTATTTTTCAAAGATATACCTTCTGCTAAGAGATCATGAATGATTATTTGCAATTCCTGAACTTGAGAGACTACTGACTTGCTATCTATCATTTGAAAGTCCAGAATTCTTGCAACAAAGAATTTCTTAATTCCCGCATCCTCTGTCTTATATTTTCGTTCTACTGCCCCCCACAATTTCTTCGATGTCTTAGTTCCACTGTAAATATTGTAGAGGTCGTCTTGGAGACCACTCAAGATATAATTCCTGCAAAGAAAGTCTGAGTGCTTCCAAACCTCTACAATCATGAAATGCTCTTTGTCCGAGGTTCCCTCGGGCACCTCAGGAGCATCCTCACTAGTGAACCTTTGAAGGCATAGAGTGGTGAGGTAAAAGAACATCTTTTGCTACCATCGCTTAAAGTCAATGCCCGCAAATTTTTTGGGCTTCTCCGCAGGTGCCATTGGTTGCGGAGCATTTGATCGACTTGTTGAGGAAATACTAGTTGCCCCCACAGTCGTAGTCGCATCTTTCATTTGACTTTCATTAGCCATTTTTCTGTCACCACAAGACAATAAAATTTAGTATTTTCAGAATACTATTTATAAAGTTAAGGAACTTTAAACTCTTCTTCTTGTTTCTAGTTAACGATGAAGTTTTTATGACTTTCAATCGTCAACCAAATGATCTTTTAACTTGTGATGAAGATTTTATATCTTCGAATCACTAGTTAAGTTCAAACGGAGTAGAAAGCTTAAAGCTTTAATCTCTAAAGACAAGCAATACAGATTCTGTAAGGATTATTCCTTAAGATTGTTATTTATGGTATATTTAGGTACAAGAATCTGTATTTAGGCACAAAAACTTCAACACTAGTTCAATTTAAAACAAGAACACTATGAAGTACAAAAACACCCTCAACACAAGATCAAAGTGATCTTTCTAAGAAGTGTGTTTTATTTTTTCAGAAATTAAGATGAAACAGAAATATAAGCCAAGTCCCCTGATTTCATGGAGTGTCCTTAAGGAATAATTCCCCTCACTGTACCCTAGGTTTTGGAATCTTCCTCCCAGGATAAAATGGCTTACAATCCAACTATAGTGGTAATTGGATTCGTCAAACTCACTCAACGATTTGATTGATCACAAAGAATGTTTTGAAGACAAAAAGAGTTTTTATTTTAGCAAATTTTTTATTCATTTCTAAACCTGTGGATGAAAGCAAGTTTATATAGCCATCTGATGCCTCTTCTGAAAGGTGGCAATGATTCACTTAAAAGGTGTATCTTTTGGAAAAGTCATGTCTGTTCATTCAAAACATTGTGTCTTTTTCTGAACAGACACAACTATCTAACAGTTACACCTTTTCCAAAACAATATGTCTTTTGCTCA
The DNA here is from genome assembly GCA_030864225.1 of Capsicum baccatum var. pendulum. Taxonomy (NCBI): domain Eukaryota; kingdom Viridiplantae; phylum Streptophyta; class Magnoliopsida; order Solanales; family Solanaceae; genus Capsicum; species Capsicum baccatum. Next base: position 194,983,677 of record CM061557.1, read on the forward strand.
AAGGTTGTGTCCCTCCATTTTTCATTCACACCAATTAAATCCAACAGTTATCTGATGGGGGTTTGAAATCACTGGCAGAAGGAGTTAGTAGGATGACATTGAAGAAACTAGTTCTTTCTGAATGTGATAGGATTATTGATCGTGGAGTGTTAAGTTTGATGCAATTTTGTTGTTTGGAGGAACTAGATTTGGCGGAATGTGGACCGGCTGTGACTGAGGTAGCCGGTGAAGCTATTGCTTCAAATAAGAGTCTAAAAAAGTTGAATTTGTCGTGGCTTGTTAATGTATCTGATGCTACAATTGTTGCTATAGCTGAAAGTTGCAAGAATCTTGATGCTCTTAATTTAGCTGGCTGTGAATTTGTCATTGGTGAAGGCGTTCGTACTTTGACAAAGCATAGGTCGTTGAAAGAGCTTATTTTGACAAGTTGCGAAAAGCTTAGTGGATATGATTTGGAAGAGTTGGTACTCGGATGCCAAACGTTAGAATACATTGTGGTTGATAGAAGGTGTGGGTTCCTATGGAAGTGCATGATATTATCATGCGAGAACTCTGTTGGATAGATTGGAAATAACAGATGCAAAGGGGGTTGAATGTCTCGTTTCATATGGAATGATCTGTTTTCAGTGTTCCCTCATTTCGTACCTCTTAGCAGTTATAACCTCAGGTGCTATTCTTCCCAGCGCCCATTATTTATTACTGGAACAGTGATATTAATAAAACAAATGTACAACATAGTTTTTAATGAACTTGGTGACCATGCTATTGTCACGGCCCGTAGGATGCTTAACATTATGCATAGACGTTGCAATTTGGATCCTGAATATAGTAGAAATTTGAGATGGAATAATTGAAGAATCTCTTCGTTAAAGAGGAATCACGCGAAAACGGAACGAAAGTTTGTCCAAGCTTTGTTGGAAGTAAGACCACTTACAATTTTGTGGCATGCTTTAGTTTCTCTAAGATAACCTGTTACAAACAAAACGATCGTAATTCTTATATTGAAAAAGGAAATAAACTATACCATTGCTGCAGCATCATGAACTATGTTTCGGTATAGGTTCTTGTAATGCATGACAATAACAGAACACAGTTCTTCGTCTGCATTCTGTAATTCTTGAAAAGTTGGTTACACTCAGCTAATTACAAACTTTACTTCTGTAACATCTAGGAGGAATGAGATCATGTACACCTCTGAAAGATATCCCACTTTACTAGAATATTTGGGCTGCAAATCATCTGACTTTCCTAGCAGCACAATAGAAGCATATCTTGAAACCTCGTTCCTGAGTAAACTGAGCTTGCATTAATGCCCTTCTGAGTTTTTTATTCATTTCTCATAAGCTTCATTGTGACCTGAACGTCTGGCACCTGTTCATGAGTTTCATGAGTGTTTCTTTTTGTTCCTTCTTAGTCTGCTCTTGGGTCTCAGGGTCTATGTTAGGCCTAAATGTCCTCTCGCATATTTGGTTGAGCTTTTACTGTGTGTACACCAGGCAATGTCACCAGTGTTTGATGATTTGAATGGTCACTGTGAAAAGTAAGAGAATGAGATGAAACTAAGCCCCTGCTGCTAGTTGTTTCTTGGGATGATATCAGATTCTACTCCAGGGTCTACAACATGGGTATCCCTCTTTAACTTTTTTCTCCAATGAGTCCTTGCTGCTGTGTTGTGGAGAAGAATCTTATGAGGATGATGAATTCCCGACTATAGATTATGAGGAAAACAAAAACAAAAAAGTTTTCTGGCTTTGAAAAAGTAGATGATTTTCCCACTTTTATGTGTTTTTGGAATATGGGAGGTTGAGGGAAGGATAAGTGCTTAGCCTTCAGTTTTGTTTAGAAGAGCAATTTGTAGTATGTAATCAAGTTTGGTGCTTTTATAATACTATGGCTCTTTGAGACATCTTTAATACTTGTGTCTGGGAGAACCATCTCTTCTTAATGTTGTTGATGAAGAGCATTTTGGGCATCCGGATTATGTATTTCTGCTTTACTAATATGAATCTTGAATTGTTAATATTGAAAGCATCTGATAGAGTTTTAATCTTAGCCTAGCTTTATTGATGTGGAAGCGTCCATAGATTCTTCAACGTGTTTCTTTAGTTTGAAATGTTAGAAATGAGTGTCTTTTTGACTTTTCAAAGAACTCCAAAAAGGTTTTGTGAAGTGCCAATCTTTTATTATGAGTTTATGAAATCACCTGTCACAAGCTATTTCTCCGATTAATGCATATAGTCTTCACCTCCTTGGAGAATATATTAGAGCATATTGGCCTGGGAAACTATGTAGAAACTAGTTGGTGTCGAGAAGTTTAATCGAAAATGATCCCAAAGCAGTTTGCTTGCCCTTAACCCTTCAGGTTCAAAATAATTGTGTGCCTCTAATTAGAAAGATAACATGCAAAACCTCTTTTAGATATGAAAGAATTACAAAAAATTTATATGCACATGCATGAGTTAAAAACACAAAAAAACTACCATATGGTGATAGGGTAATATCAAGACACCAAGAGAAATAGTCATACTGAATCACAGTGAGAAAGAACTTAACATCTCTTCATGTGTGCTCAAACCTGATCATAAACTTGTTAGTCCTGTCTTTGATATAAAATGAGGGCGAAGCATGTATAATCAGCCCCAAGAGTGCTTTCCTTCTCGTGCGAAAGAAAAAAACATTTTTAGCTTTTTTGTCTGCCTCCTTTACCTATCATTCTGTTGACATTTAAAAAGGAACTCTCATTGATAATAGCCAAAAATCTCTAGCATATGTTGAGGGACGTACTTGGAATGTAGTCAATATATGAAATTATAGGTTCAGTGAAAATGAAATGATGAGCTGATGCAATTAAAGGCATGAAATTTCGTTATGTTATGTGTAACTTGTCCAAAATGTGATTGCCCATGCTTTTGGTCCTTCTCATTTCTGCTTCCTCTTTCCCCACTTCTCTTTAACTCTCCCATTTGTATACATAGAATATAAAAAAGACCACCATCCCATGGTATAGAATGATAAAGCTTTGAATTGTCTAATATTAGCTGTTTCTTGAGTTCATAGAGAAAGGTGGGTTGGCAGAAAAGTTGTGTTTTTATTAGTACTATTTCTTTCTTGAGCTTAGAGCTGAAAGAAGAAGAAGAAGGCGATGTTTGTGAGAAATTGTAACTCTGCGATCGGATGAAGAAAGATCTATGTTTTGTGCTTGATGCTGCGTGGTTTTGAAGGGAGTGGGTGGGAATTGGGACAACAATTTTGGATGCAGAGCGAATTTAATTTTAGAAGGTAGCAAATCTTGTGTCCACCCTTAAGTAATATCTTTGTGTGTTTCCTCTCTTCTTACATTTCTTGATTTCTAAGCCTTTGAAAGTTCCTATGCTTCACACACAAGTTTCATTGCATATTATCCAAATGTTTTTCATTCTCACATGGGATTCTAAAACTGTAATACGTATCTGTCTCTATGCTCACATATCTATATGATTATATCCTTATTATATACACATGCAGAAACTTGGGAGTTTGTTGGGGTTAAGTGGGTAGGAAGGGATTTTGCTGTTAAATCCTGCGTGTATATTATTACCATTTTTATCATTCGACTAGAAAATCTTTTTTCAAGCTTATACACTGCAACTATTTAAATCATCTACGAAAGCTTTAGTACTTTTGTCAACCTTCCTTCCGTCAGTAGTGCTTCAATCCTAGGAAAGCTAGAAAAAAATTCTTTTGTTGCAGTGTATCGGAAACAACCTCTCTACTTCCTCGGAGGTAGTGGTATGGACTACGTACATTTTACCCTCCCCAGACCTCACTTTGTGGAAATATATTGGGTCTGTTGTTGTTGTTGTATAAATTTTATTTGATGGTTGTAATAAGGGAGGATAATTTTTGAATTCAGGATTTGTGGTGTATAAGAATTCTCTTGAAAGAGAGTACGCATTTGTACAACAACATACCCAGTGAAATCCCATAAGTGGTGTCTGGGAGGGTAGTGTGTACACCGACTTTACCACTACCTCGTGGAGGTAGAGAGCTTGTTTCCGAAAGACCCTCTGCTCAAGTGCGGCAAATCCAAGTACAAAGAAGAAGAACTGGTGAAGAAACCATAGCAACTAACAAAGGAAGCAGTGTAAAGCATACAAGAAAGGGACAAGAACAACAACAAAATAGTGTGATAATCGAACACAACAAACAATAGACGAAGATTGATATCAAAAGCAAGAACTACAATAAACAGCTAGTACTATGACTGACACCAACAAGCCTAAACCCTTCAAAAAGCGTGATAACAGTTTTAATATATTATATGTAGAAAAGATGTGCGAAATGAAGATGAAGCAGGGAATCTCTATCTTTTGAACTTTGTTTCTCATGTAATCCTTTTCTGGTTCTCAAAATTGGTATTTTTGAAGTGATGATGGAGATGACATCAAGCTGTAAAGACAAACTGGGGATGGACAGTGGTAAATATGTGAGGTACACAACTGAGCAGGTAGAGGCTTTGGAGAGGTTGTATCATGAATGTTTGAAGCCAAGTTCACTCCGTCGTCAGCAACTGATTCGGGACTGTCCAATTCCATCTAATAGCAAGCCAAAACAGATCAAAGTCTGGTTCCAGAACAGAAGGTATCCGACTAAATTATCTTGTTTGATTTTGGGAAAGTTGCTTTGCTTACTTTTTCATTCTTACCATATTAAAATCATTCAGATGATTACGGTATTATGTCCGTGTAAATGCAAATGTAGAGAGAAGCAACTTAAAGAATCATTGCGCCTTCAAGCAGTGAACAGAAAATTGACAGCAATGACTAAGTTGTTGATGGAAGAGAATGACAGGCTACAGAAGCAAGTTTCACAGTTGGTGTATGAGAATAGCTTTTCCCGCCAACAGTCGCAATCTGTTCTTACTATTCTTTTTATCTTGCTTTCTCTTCTTAATAGCTTCTCGTTATTGGTCACCTTGATTATTATTCAGTTAGTACTCGTCTTGTATATGTGTATGTCTAATCATTTTTCAATACAACCTAATGTTTCAATCTTAAAGGATTAATGCTAGCTGTAAGAGTTTCTTTCTCTTTGTTTCCCTAATAACTTGATTAGTTTTCCTAACTGTGATACTTCATTTTTTTTTCTTGATATTCATACGTACTGCATTGAGTAAGATATACCACTAATATTTCTTTGTCCAAACTTTGCAAGCTATTCCATTTTGAGTCTCAAGTCTTAATTTATTTTCTTTTCCGCAAAGAAATAGGTCGATTTCCTTTTTACTGTATATTAAAAGGGCTTTTAATAAAATCAAGGCAGACATTGATTTTTCTTTTACCCCAATCCTTTTTCTATGTTGAATGGTGGTGGGGGAGGGGGATGGTAAATTTATAAAAATAACCTGTTGGTTATGGCTTCCAGCTCTCTTTATTGTTGTTCTTATGTCATCATTCTTACTGTTCCTAGAATCATGCAGTGAAACATTTTGAAAGAGCTTCCCTTCCAAATGCAAAACTGTCGTTGACTCAATTTTGAAAGGTTTGAACTGTTGAACAATGAATGACGACGGTGTAGTAGAATTTGCAAGATCTGTGTTTTGCTAGTTGCTCCAGGGAAAAAGTGTAGTTTCCTCTATGTTGGGAAATAGAAATATTGGGCGGTGCAAAATACTCAGCTTGGAGAACTATTGCCACATCAAATGTGTACGGATGGTTTTCATAAACAGAATGTATGAATAACAAAGGCATTTTCACAGTTCATAGTGTGAAATTTCTGACCAGGTTAATAGCAGTTTCCGTAGAATTTTGCATTATATGTGACTCAGGTTATAGTGGAAATATGGAGGAATATTCTGTCACCACCAAGGAGCAGAATTTAGTTACAGAAGTTTTTATTGCTAAATTAGATCGCTCACTGTATGCACCATGCGGGCGAACAAAGGGGCATCTATACAGTGATTGCATTGCAGCAATACTGATGCCTTCGGTACAAACATATCTGTCCTAATTACTTGTCAAGGAGCTTATACTAAATTTATGACTCCACAGCCATTAAAATTGTCAGAAAATTCAGTTAATGGCTTGAATGTACTACTGTAAAACAATTTCCCTGGTTGACGATATTAGGACCTTCAGTTGATTTCTGGAAAGCATTTTCTGCTCTATGTTACATTTGTCTCCTTCATTTTCTAGTAGATTTACTGGTACTATGCTTCAATTCTTGCAGTAAAGGCGACAAAAGTTTGTGTTATCACTTATATGGTTTATGTCTTGAAGACGCACTAACAATGTCTATTTTATTTAAATAAAAAATTCAATTCTTTTGTCCATATACTTAGTTTATCTTTATAGACTTTTTTTTCGTAGCAGTTTGTTTTTATAGTAGTTGTTCTTGAATTACATATTTGAATTTTATTGTTTCTCTCATTTGCATCCCTCAGTCAAAATTTGCAATTTGTTTATTCGCTAATCTCCTAGAGAACATATTTTTATTAACTAATAGTACTTTTAACACTCCCCTCACGTGCGTTTGACCAAGCAGGTGAAATTTTGTTTTTGACAATGTGTAGCAGTGATTCAATTTAAAAAGTTGTGCCTACTCAGACATCTTGTTAAAGTGCATAGTTATCTCATTTAGAAACTTAAGTTGTTAGAGAAAAAATTTTTGTTATTGAATTGTATTCTCTACATAAAATTTTATTCGGGAAAAAGGCTCTCTAGCACACCTCCCATGCTCGAAAACCCTAGATTTTCTTCTATCGGAAACAACCATTGATGGCCAATACGGCCACTGGTCCGTCGTCCACGACAATGGTTGACCAGTTCCTGCTAGGCGCACCACCCAAATTACCCAGCCCAGATACCAATATGACTTCAAACGCCCTAGATTACTCGAAGATTCTGAAACCTGAGACTTTGAATAGCAATCCTACGTGCCCAAAAAGAGATTTTCCTACAATTGCGGCTAAGCTTGTTACAATATTACATGGAGAGTCATATATAAAATGGTATGAATCAGAAGTTGCAAAGATGAATGTAAAAAATTTGCAACATGCTATTGTGGGGAAGTTCTATGGTTGGCTTGATTTGGTGGAGTTGCGCATCATCATCCCTGCACAATGCAAAATCATAGGAGATTGTCAAATTGAATATTACAGGAGACGGCATATTTTGATCAGATTATCTTTAAAAGAATTTTTTATTAATATAACATTAAAAGCGGCTACATCAAGTCCAAAGATGGTACACCCTATCAAATGAGGCCTTTGATTTATGACTCAATGTTCACTGCAGAAGAGGAAACTACAAGGGCTATGGCTTGGATTTCATTTCCCAACTTGTTACCTACTTTTCTTGTGAAGGAGGCTCTTTTCTCCTTAGCTTTGACAGTAGGGACACCTATACACTTTGACATGACAACAATCAACAAAACCAGACCCGAGTATGCCAAAGTAAAGGTTTTAGTTGATCTCATGGCTAAGCTCCCAAACCATGTTAGGATGGATATAGAGGATGAGAATAGTATGACTTACCTTCCCAAGTATTGCAATGAATGCAAACTTCAGGGGCATAATAGGTTTGAATACAGAGTTATTCACCCTGACTTAACACTGAGACACGATGAAGAGGATCTTGTTGATATAGGGAGTGAGAAAAATAAGAATGGTCAAGTAAAAAGAGCTAAGTCACAACAACAACAACAACAACCTACTGGCAGCTTCCCAAAAAGATTGACAAATGGAAAGATAGTTGGGAATCCTGAGGTCCGGAATCAAGTTACAAGTAGGAAGGGGAAAACAAACGGCACTCAGAGTTCACAGGCTGTTAATTGTTCAAATGAGACATGGAGGTCACAAAATAAATATGCAGGTTTGGATAATATTCAAGAGGGAGATTGTGTGAACAATGAATGGTAAGTCTAAAGATGGCAATAACAAGATTGACAATTCTAATAAGGATGCAAAAAATAATCAATTACCTGAAACTATCAAGCTCCATAGGATTAATATAACTCCACTCTGTGATGCCCTAAAAGTGCAAGATATAGAGGCTCAAAAAGATGGCAACAAGCCACAAGGAACGTGAGCAACAACAAGTTCCTGGATAGAGTAATAATCAGTAAGGGGATACTTTTGAGCAAGTGGATAATACTAGAAATAGTAAATATATACAACAACAATGACAGAGTGTTAGACAGACCAGTGAAGAAAACCAAAATGATGCATCCTCAATACATAGAGAGTAGATAGGTGCAATGAGTGATAAAGTACCACACTGAGGATGATCACATAAAGGAGGGGGAAGAATCACATAAGAAGGGAAATGAAGTTGAAGGAAAACTTGCAAATACAGGGAAAAAACTCAGCCCATTTACCGATAGTATACAAAAAAACAATACAGGGTAACAACTAGTAAACACCAATCAGAGAGAAGGGGCAGACATGGCTTTAGTCATCTCTTCAAATACTTTATCACTGACATCATGCTCAAAGTCATATCCCAGCAAGAACCTACAAGATATTGTATCGCATATGGGGTGGAAGAACTCAGAGGTGTTGATGAAGATAATATACCACTCATAGAGGACAGGGATGAGGAAGATAATTCTACTAACTGGGAACAAGTTTCCAGAGAAGAAGATATGTCAAACTCCAAAGCTAAAAACCTAAAGGGCAAGAGTTCTAAGGCTCCTCAAGCATCGAAAATGGGCCTGAGAAGGGGTCCTACACCATCTGTCAAATAATGTTGAAGGCCCTTGTTTGGAACATAAAGTCTGTTATTACACAATAGGTTTTTCATAGGGTACAAATTCTACATAGACGTTATAAGTTTTGTTTTGGTGCATTCATTGAACCATTCCAAGACTCTAAGACATATTCAAAAGTACAAAAGAAGGTTGGGGATAAATTTTTGCCAGATTTGGATCTTTATCAATAAAGGTATTTCTATAGAAATTATATCTAATTCTCAATAAAAAATTTCAATGACGCTGGTTATACAAGATAAGGATAAAACCTTATTTGTCACTATAGTGTATGCCAAATGTTCTGCTTTGGAGAGGCTATAATTATGGGATGAGATTTATAGCCTGTCTAATAACATGACCCTACCATGACTAGTGAGGGGAGATTTTAATGTTATCATGAATGAGAAAGTAAAATTGAGAGGTCTTCTAGTGTATCCAGCAGAATTTGAGGACTTTGCCTTTTGCTTGAATTCCTCTGGGGTGGAAACGATAAATTATAAAGGTAGCCCTTATACTTGGTAGAATGGTCGAACTGATGATCAATGCATCTTTAAAAGATAGGACAAAATGGTTGCTAATCAACTATTTCAGGAAAGTTTTGGCTTTTAGAAGTAGAGCATCTATCCAGAACAGGATCTGATCATGCTTCTTTGCTCTTGTAGTAGTAAGCCTGATGGTACAATAAAGTTTTTTAGAGTTTTTTGGTTAAGAGAATTAGAGAAGATGGGGCTCTACAGAAGATTCGTCAATATGATATGGAGAATTTTTGCTAATAACTGGTAATCTGTTCTAGTAAATGGTAAAGAACATGATTTTTCCACTCTACTAGAGGAGTAAAGAAGGGAGATCTTTTATCTCTATATTTATTCATTCTCCGTGTAGAGGTTTTTTCCAGGGATTTGAATGATCATTTAATAATAGTGATTTCAAAGGGTTTGGCAAGCCTAACTAGAGTTTTTAACTTAAACCACCTATCATATGAGATGATACTAACATTTTTGTATCTTCTCATAAACTTCTTTGGAGTTGATTATGAATACCTTGGAGGATTATGAGAAGCAATCTGGACAATTCATCAACAAGGAGAAAAGTTCCTTTTTTGTACACAGGAACACTGTAAACAATCTTATTTAACAAGTAGAAGAGGTGACAGATTTCGACAAAGGTAATTTTCCTTTTGTATATTTGGGATGCCCTACATTTCATTCCAATAAAAAAGGACAAGTTACTACTCTGGCCGAGAAGATAAAGAACAAAATCCAGGCTTGGAAGGGAAAGTTTCTGTCATTTGGGAGTAAAGCAATCTTGATTAATAGTGTTATTCAGAGTACCTATTTATCTATTACCAGTTGTCAACCCCCCCAAAGTGTGTAATCATGACATTTACAAATTATTTTCAAGGTTTCTCTGAAATAGTACATATGAGGAGAGAAGAAGGTACTAGATCTCACGGACAAATATTTGTTTACCAAAAGATGAAGGTGGTCTAGGGTTTAGATTATTATTTGATGTTTTTAAAACTTTATTTGTAAGATTATGTGGTATAGGGTTTATATTATTATTTGATGTTTTTAAAACATTAGAATAAAAGAAATCACTATGGATTAATTTCAAGTGGAATAAATATTGCAAGAAGTATCCTCTTCAAGAGGTAGAATGGAGGGGAGGATCACAGTTATGGAAGTATATGCTTGAATAAATAAACTCTGTGGACTGGGAAATATGGTGGGAAGTCAAGTGTGACCATTCAAATATGTGGTTTGACAACTGGACAAGTTAGATGCTCTCTATTATGTAGTACCCCTTATGTAATGACCCTCCAGGCCATTTCTCATATTTTGTTTATCTCATTGTTAGGAATTTTTCATAGCTACCCCAAGTCATTTATGACTTTCTAGGACTGACAGTTCAGTTATCAGGCAGTTCTTTTGTTTTTTAGAACTAATTTCTTGTTTGAAAGTCTTTATTGGTTTCAAATGGCCATTAGGCAAAAATTTCAGTGAAACGATATCGGATGCAAATTTCGACTACGCTAGTAGCTCCAGAATATCAATTTTAGGCTAAGGTAGACCTTTGGTTTGGGTCCTAATTCATCCAAGCTCATTTCGACCTATTGGTCAAAAAGTTGAAAAATGGATAATATGGGTGTGGGAACCTCATTTGGTTGAAATGATCTTGAATGGAAAATCCAACTTTCCCATCGTATTGAAATATTGATTTTAGGCTAGGGGACCCTTGGTTCAGGTCCCAAGGCTTCTAGACATATTTTGGGCTATAGAGCAGATTTTATGAAAAACAAAACTATAGGTGTGAGCCCTATATTTTTGTCGAAACGATCTAAGATGAAAGTGTTGATGATTCCATTGGATCTGAAATGTGGCTTACTCAAATTTCACTATTAGGTCATATTCATCGATGTCTGAATGAGTTTCAAGGGTCAAAAATAAGGTTTTGACTTTGCTGATATCTAGTGCATAGGGGGGATACCACGATCACCCTAGTGTGATTTCTATTCTTGGATTGTGATAACAACATCTCCATACTTGGTATAGGTATAAAAGGGCCCTTTAGGCTGCGTTTTGGCCATTTTTGACTCATTCTTATGACCTTAAAACCCCATATAAGTGTGTTAACTCAAAATTGACTAATAGTTAGGTGTGACTTGGAAGCTTGATTAATATATATTTTTGTGTTTAACATCAGATTTAAGGTAAGAATTCTTTAATTTCAAGCTTGAATTTCTTGATTATTTTCCCAAAACTCCAAATATCTTGAGGGCTTGATTTTAGCCCTAAATAAGTATAGTTTTCACTTATTTTTTGAGAATTATGATTCCTTAATGGTGTATGAACTTTTGGCAGACCTCAGAAATGTGTTTTTCATAAGTGGGAACCATTCGAGATTTTTGGTATCTTTTGGACACAATGCACAATGGTACAATGTAAGTATCGTTATGATCATATTGATGATTTGATTATGTTTTTGATAGCTTGGCATCTTGAAGAGGCTTCTCGAAAGGGAAAAATGAAGGTTTAGCGGATTGATGAGCATTCTACGTATTTGAGGTAGGTTAGGTTTATCCCTTGTTAGAATGAGCTTTGTCATAGTATAATTATGATATCTTGTTAGATTGAGAGGGATTTTAGGTGTTGGTTTGATGATTATTCAAGACTTATGGTTAGTTGGATCTTTTAGGTCATTTGGACCCATATACTGAAATGCCTAGCTTGTTGTCTTGAACCTTAATGGATTAGACTTAATGTCTCATGCTTAACATGAGAATTCTTAGAATTACTCTAGTTAGATGGGAGTAACCCTTTCACTCATGCTTAGGGCAAGATTGGCCTTAGATGCTTACTCTAATGAAGTTGTTTTAGTTTCACTGGACTTAGTGATAGTATTTGAGTAGGATCCCTATCTTGGACTTAATGGTGGATTTCTATACATCTAAGAGTTGAATTAGGTACCTTACCCTAGTCCGGAGTAGAAATAAACTTAGAAGGTATATTGGGGGATTTAGAAGTGGGCCTTGACCCACCTTAAGCCAAGATTGAGGTAGTCCTCGTGAGACCCATAGGTACTTATAAAATTCCCCTTGAGGCAATATTGAACAACCTTGGTAGTAAATTTATTGATGATGCCATAATGAGCTATTGTTTATGCTATTAAAGAAGCCGATGACCATGTTATTCATTAAGCTATGGATTTGGCTATCACTCGGGCTATTGATTAGGCCATTGCTTGGCTATTGATTGGACTAACGAACACCTCATTGAATGGTCCCTTGTCTATAACATGGCTTAATCCATAAAGTACGATATCGATTATGCTATGAATAAGCTATAAGTTATGCCATGGATTTGTTATTGCTCAAGTTAGTGATAAACGTTTTTTATGCTAATGGCGGACCAATGAATAGGTTACTTGTGGCCCATTACTCATGATAATGATTATGGTTATGCTCATGGTCTAATTTATTAGAGTATTGACTTATCATTTATAACATTCATATTACATATATATACACTTATTGATAATGTGACATTGATGATGAATGAGGAAATATGGAGGTATGATATTTTTACTTCTCCTTTTATGTTTATTTACTTTAGCCTTCGTGGGGCTTGTCCTTTACTTTAGCCCTCGTGGGTCTTTCTCTTTATTATGCTCTTTATTATTGATATTAATAAGGATATTATAAAGATATGATGATACCCGACAAGGCCGAAGGATATTATGATGATATGATGATATCCGACAAGGCCGGAGGATATTACTTCCTCCGTCCCATTTTATGTGTCGTCATTTTCTTTTGTGTTCGTCCCAAAAAGAATGTCACCTTTTCTTATTTAGTGACTGTTTAAAGACATAATTTCACTTTTACCCTTATTGGTCCTACTTATAAGGTCTCACTTGATTAAAAATGCTAGTAGTTTATTTTTCTAATAAAGGACAATTTAGTAAAAGTTATCAAGTCTTTTCTTATTTCTTAAACTCTGTATCCGGTCAAACTATGACACATAAAATGGGATAGAGGGAGTATGATGATTTGATGATACTCGACAAGGCTAAAGGATATTATAATGATATAATAATACCTGGTACAGTCAGAGGATATTATGATGATAAGATGATACCCGACAAGGCTAGATGAAGATGATGATACGTGTATACCCGGTAAGGATGGAAGATGATTATTGATGTGCCTATGAGTACATCTTCCAGTTCGAGTCTGACTAGCCCTATGTATGGCAATTATATGTTATTTATGCTCATGTGTAGTTGGGTATAATGTTGATATTAGAGATACCGACCATAGTTTTCTAGTGATCAAGGTATAAAGTGGTATAATTGTTGATTTAAGGTTGAAAAGATAATTGATGAATATTAAGAGGTTAATAATGACTTATGGATAGTTGAACCTTAGAAATAATAAGGACTAGTTGTATTGACGACTAGTAATTATGATGATTAAGCTAAAATGATGTTCAACATAAATGGAGACTTATAGCAATGATGATTTATTGATAATAATTATTTAATCGATGACGATGACTAATTTCCAAACGAGTATTTGTGGATTAGTGATGCTAGTTACTAGATGGCATTTAGTCACTAAATTGAATAGTGAATAATTGGCGATTAGCGTTTATTGGATCAATGGTGATTAGTGAATTTTATGATTGCTAGAAACAAATACTGGCTAGTTGATAAATATTGCTTAGTAAAGAATTTTGGCTATGTGCTAGGTATTGACTAGTTGGTGAAGAATGACTAGTTGTTGACCCATGAATAATGATTATGTGGTTAATAGTTGATAAATAATAATTAGAGGTTATATGATGACTAGTGCGTAATTGAATTAGTAAATAAGTGTTGGCTACCTGATAAAGAGCTATTAGTACGTATCGAGGATATTGTTGTCTAAATGATGGTATTGTTATGGTTATGAATATGTTATTTAATTATGAGTGTTGATGATAATTGAGGAAGGTTGGTGAACTTTTGATTGATGATAATTATGAAATATTGATAAATTGACCAATTGATAGTAAGTATGGAATAACGGTTGAATAACAATGGAGTTTGGATATATTATTGATTAGATTCCTTTACATTTCTCTTGGGTGTACTCTCCAGTGGTATGGAATGTTGTGATGAGTTCTTTACTTTACGCACCAGTTGGCGTATGGGAGTTAACTTTGTACTTGTGATTGCTTGTGTTGATGTTTTATGGTAGATTATTATTTTGAATTGTCCAATTCTTATGTACAACGATATGGGCATGCGTTGGTGCCCTATGTTATATTGTTATTTTGATATTTATTACTTGTTATGTACAACGATATTGGCATATCTTGATGCCTCATGTTATACTGTTATTCCATTTTGATTACTTATTATATATAGTGTTGATGGAGATGATTCAGGTTCGATTCTGTACCTTGACTTAGTTATGATTATCTTGCATTATATCATCTTTATATCATGACTTAGCTCAGTCGGCCGATGTTGCCTATTGAGTACCCGTTATTTTGGTAATCATACTATACTTCTGTAGCCTGAAGATCATAGTACGGGTTATCGCCATTGATATGTGCGTCATGTGGAGCAGCAATGGTTCGGAGACTTAGAGTGAGCTCCTAACGTTTGGACTACTACTTACCTCCACTTTATGTAATAGACTAGTCTCTATGTTTTATTTAGAGATAAGTTGTATCAGTGTAATTTATTGCGTCTATTTCACTCTTGTACTATTGTTTTATTAGCAGCTCTTGTACTGATACCACCAGATTTTGGGACTTTATTATGTATTTGTTTCGTTTACTTCATCTATTCTGCATTTGGATAGTCCGTTACTAGCCGTTCCAGACTACGGGCTTGGCTTGCTTACTGCTGGGTTATAGTAGACGCCATCATGACCTGATAAATTGGGTCATAACAAATTGGTATTGACAACGCCCAAGCGCACACGCAAGTGTACGTGGTCTACCAAGTAATATAGTGGCCTTCAAGAAAGCCGAGTTGTCGATCCCATAGAGACTAGATTTGGCAACGATTTGATTCAGTTCACACTTTAGATTCAATTGATCAGAGAGTAACCAAATAAAGAGTTTGGGAATTGTAAATAAAACTAAACAATGCAGAAAGTAAAGGTCTTGAGAAAATAAATAGGACAAAACCCAGAGTTGAGGCACTCTGAACAATCATATTATGCTATTGGATTCCATTCGTTAACTTGCTTATCGTGGTTGTTGATTCGTAGGGTTAATTGAGCGATTATGGTTTCCCAACCTCTAATCTATTACCTAAATTGAACCTTACACCTACATAGTTGAGTGAGAATGTAATAATTCACTCAAATTCTTAACAAATATCATCCTACATATGAATCAAGTAAGGTATCTATGTACATCCCAAACCTAGATACTAATTCAAGTTTCTTATTTTATAAAGAATTAAGAACCATACTCTGTTTATTCCCATGTTCTATCGCCCTATTCCCTCTCCCGAGTTCACAAGGTTGACAATGGATGTATTCTAAGGGTCGAACATTCTTAAAATAGTTATAATTAAAATAAACAAACAACCAATATTAATAAGCAAAGCAAACAAACTTAATCCATAGCAATAATAATCATGTTCTTGGCTTCAACCCCAGAAAAAGGGTGTTTAGCCACGCATAGTCATAATCATAATCATAAGGTTGTCATTAACAACTAAAAATATGTATGAACTAAATAAAATTAATAAAAACCTAATAATGAAGTTGTAACAGCCCCTTGATCTCCAATATATGTCAAAAAATATATAAAAACGTGATACAACATGTATATATAGCATAAGGGTAAGCCAAGTCCGTGTAGGAGTCAAATTAGCTAGAAACGCCAAGGTGTAGAGTGGAGCGTACGTCACACCCTCTATTCCTATGAAATGGGGTGTTTGTCGCACCCTGTATTGCGCAGGAGTGGAGCATGCGATGCATGCTAATCGCATGCACTCTCTGGAAATTGTCCTCCAAATTTTAGTTAAGTGTTGGTGCTTCCTTCTACCATTCCTTGTCTTGTAGCGTCTTTACCTTGATTTCCAAGCCTATTTAACATCAAAATATCATAATATTCAGATCCAAAAGCATTCTACATCATCACACCACACGAATTAGAAGCACAAACAACACTAAACCCATTACGATGAATCAAAAACAAGAACTTAGGTTAGGTTGAAGTCCATGATCTTTCACTTAAAGTTTCCACTCTTTATTTGACTCATATGAACTTTGTACACTCCTAAAATCTTGATCCACATATCATAACACATTTAAAATCATAAGGAACACATAGAATTCAACAAGATAGACTAGAAAAACAACTAGCTCAAGTTAGGAAGACTAGTTTTCTATATTGAACTCAAATTGACTCTTTTAAGTACAAACTTACTTGGAACCTTATAAACACATGATTTAACACTTTTATACACATTTATCTCATTATCAACCAACATAGTATATCATCCTCAAAATAAGGCTAAAAGGGCTAGAATAGTGCTGCTAGAATGCATAAATACACCCAACATCACCACCCCACACTTAAACCCTTTTTCATCCTCGAACAACTCTGATCTATAAACCTAATGAGCTTGAGATTCTGAACTTCTACTATATTCAAGACACTCAAGCTAGCACTACAATGACTACATAGAATGCAAGTTACTCACTAAGCATGTTATTTACACAATTAAAAGCTCATGAACACTACTTCGAAACATCCTAACCTCAAGAGTTGACTCACCAAATTGGCAAACTGATGCTTATCGCTTAATCAAGGATATCATACAAATCACCCACATTCATTAAACATGTGCCCCTTACAATAAGAGAGTTACCCATAATCACTCACAATAATGTAATTCATAATATTATGGGTACAAGAATCAAATCCCGCTCATTCTCAAGAAAGAATACACAAGTTACACATAATGAACCATAAGCTTTCCCTTAGTGTAATGCTTCACTAATAGTCGAATGTAAAGATTAAGATCAATTAGGACTTTTCTAACTCCTATTGTTATTTCTTTTTATGCTATATTTTTATTGTTTATTAAGCTTCTTGGTAGATCTAGGCATAGATTATTGTCAGATTTTATTTCCTCAGTTTTTATTAGATATCTTGCTATATAATTTTATTTTTGTCCTGTATTTAAGAGTATTAAATACTCTTTTTCATTTATTGTTCCTGTTATGTAATATTGGTTTAAATTAGTTGCTGAACTTGTTTCATAACTTGTTCTTTTTTATGAACTTGATGATTCTGATTTTTCATAATCTATTCTTTTTGTTGTGTTTATTCTATCATTTATTATTTCTAAATTTTCTTCTATATCTACGTCTCTATAACTATAATCATAATTATCAATTATTTTTACAAATTGTTCGAAAGGACTTTCTATTTGTATTTTGTGAATTTTATTTTTTTCCCGTTATTTTATGTTTTGTTGTTAATACATATAGATTTTACATCTTGCTGTAAATATTTTACTTCCTGGGGTTAGTTCTATTCCTGATATTTTCCAATATAATTCTAATGATTTATCTATATTTTTATCTGTTATTGCTACTGAATAATTCGCACTTATTATAAATTTAAATTTCCTTTTATGAAAGTTACTATACTTTTTTCTATAGATTTTATAATTATATCATCTGCTAGGTATAATTCTATTGGTGTATCTATTCCTTTTCTAAAACATGCTTTTATTAATATCTCTGTACCTCCAAGGTGTACATAGTTTATTGGGTCTCCACTTTTTATATTGTTTATTTCTCTATTAATTATCCTTTTTGTTACTAGTGGTATACTAGCTTTACCTTTTACATATCTACAGTCTATTACATGTTCTTTTTGGCTTATTACATAGTATTCTTCTTTTCTTCTACTAAATATGTTTTTTATTGTTGGTATTTTAAATATTTTTTCTACACTTAATTCTAATTCTTTTTCTTTTATTTCATCAAATATGTGACTATCAAATATTATTTTTTGATTTGTTCCTTCTTCATTTAAATATTCTTCCTTTGTTATTATTTTTATATCTTCTTCAGTTATTTGGTTTATTCTTATATCTTCTTTAGTCATTTAATTCGTCTAATTCGCTATCTAATTCATTATCTGTTTCATTCTCTGAAATTTCATATATACTATCTTCACTTTCTAATTCGTAATCTATATAATCTATCTGCATATATTCTGTATTTTATATTTTTATTTTTGATATTTGTTTATTTTTTGGGTTTTTAGGGAATTTACAATCTCTAGCTAAATGTCCTAATTTTCCGCAATTATAACAATTACATTCTTTTATAGATTTCTTTTTCCTATATGGTCTTTTATGTTTATAATTTTTTACATAATATCTTTTTCTTGGTTTCTTATATTTATAGTTTGATTTTTTGTATTTCTTATATTTCTTATGTCTTTTTCTTTTCTCATAATATCTTTCTTCGCATCCAAATTGAGGTGCTATTTTATCTTTGCAACATGCTAAATTTCTTATTAATATTTTTTCCATTTTGATTTTTTCTCTATATTTTTCACATAGGTTTCTATATCATTGTTGTAAAAATTTTATTCTTGCTCCTAGAGTATCTACTATTTTTGCTTCATCCCAACTTTTTATTATTTTTGAACCAAATGGTTCAGGTAATTTACTAAAATATAATTTTCTTATTTCTTTGCTTTCTTCTATATAATATGTTCCTTTATAATAATATTCTTTAAATGCGTAAGTATATTTATCTATGTAACACATATTACATATTGCTAATTTTAACATTAAATTTCTATTTGTATCTTTCTCTTCATTTTGTTCTCCTTCTGTTGTTGTCATGCTGCTAAATTCGTCTTTTATAGCTATTTCATATTTTTTTTAATAATTCTATAGGTGTTAATTTAGTTGTAGTTGTTGATGATGTTTCTTTTGTAGGTTTGTCAGTTCTTAATACCCTTTTAATATTTTCAGTTAGATTTGAAAATCATAATTTCACTGTTCGTATTAGTGTTCTTTCTATATATTCTGGTGCATATGTTACGTTTATATTATTATCTAATATTTTTTTTGTCATATATCCTATCCATAATTGTATTATTTTTTCTGTATCTATTACACAATCTAAGTCTAAAAAGTTATAATTTTTATTAACTATTTATTTTGGTGTCTATTTGTCATATTCATCTTTTAGATTATATCTTTTAAACTTATTCTTATAATATGTAGGTTTTCTTATTTCTGATATTCTAGGTATTATATTTTCATCTTCTTTTTTATCAAGAGTATTTATTTCTGTGTTTCTATTTCCTAAGTTTTCTTCATTAATTACTTCTTGTTTTTCATTGATTTCTGATTTTTTTGTATTTGTTAAGATTTCTGTATATGTTTCACTATCTTCTGAATCATAATTATCTGTTTCTTCAATATCTATTGTATTTATTTCTAATTTTTCTTTAAATTGATTTATCTCGTTTAATAATTTTTGTTCTATATCTTTTTCTTCTTTTTTCGTTCTGTCTTTTTTCATACAAATCTTGTAGCATTTGTAGTTCTTTTTCTAATTCAGCAATCCTACTATATTTAGTTTCTTCTATTTTTTGTATTTCTTCTGTAATTTGTTGTTTTATTTTTCTATTTCCTTTTTTCTATCTATTTCTTCATTTTCTTTTTCTATTCTTACCATAACTGTCAATTTATCTTCTAATTTTAATTCTTCTTTTTCTAACATTAAATATAAATGTTCACCTATTTTCTTATACCTTCTTCCTAGATTAGAAAATACTATTTTTATTTTTAATCCTTCATTATTTTCATATATTTTTCATCTATTATAAATTATTATTTGTTCATTTTTATTTAATTGTTAATAGATCATGTTGGTATGTATATTCTAGACTATCTATTGTTGATTCTAAATTTGATATTTCTTCTTTTTGTGCATTTATTGAGTTTTTACTAACTCCAGCAATTATGTTATATTGTATTCTTTCTGTCCTAATTTTTAATTCTTTACGGTTTTTAGATATTATTTGATTTAATTCTTTATATTTTGGTAATTTTTGTACTTTATTAATCTAAATAATATTTTGGGGAATATCTAAATTTAGTTTTATCAAATAAGTCAGTCATAATTAATAAATTAATCAAATAAATCTAAATATATACTACTTCCATAACTTTAAATAGCATAGGCTCCGATACCAATTGTAGGGGGTGCGGATAACTTGTTTGGTAAAATAGATCCACTGTGCGGATAACTTGTGTGGTAAAATAGATAGATTGTGCGGATAACTTGTGTGGTAAAATAGATCTATTATTTTGTGCGTGGATATTTCTTAACTTCTCTAAATATTTTTATTTTGAGTTTATTTATGTTAGTTTTATCAATATTCTTATCTTGGGGGGGGGGGGGGGGGGGGGGGGGGTTGATTATATGGTAATTGGTTAAATTCTTTACTATAGTATTCTTTATTTTTCTCCCTTAGTTTTTGTAATTCTTCTATATTATTTTGACGGTATTCTAAATATTCTATATCTTTTGTTTCAAAATATCCAATTAGATAAACTTTCATAAGTTTTTCTAATAATATTATTTCTTCCTTATTTTGTCTCCAATATTTTAAATATTCATAGTCTATCATTTTATCCTGTAGTAATTGCAGAGTTACAAATTTTTGTATAATAATTTATCCTAATTGTACTGTAATGTATATCTAATTCTAGATTTTCAATGCTATTTATTATCTTGTGTTGTTCTTCTTGTAGCGAGTTTTTTAAATTATATAAACTATCACATGTACCTTTTCCTAAATTTTCTAGGGTTCTTCTATCCATATTAATTTTTCTTTTAGATTCTCCATTATTTTTCTAATTCGGTTCCTATAATTAATTTCTTCATTTAGATTATCTTGATTTTATCTAGTTTTTCTAATATATTCTAACATTTCTTAATCTGAATAATATACATCTGGATAATTATCCAGGTATAACTATTCTATCCAATTTATAGTTTCAATTTCATAGTCTAATACTTTTTCTAATATTATTCTCTTAATACCTATAATTTCTATATCTCTAAGTATATATAAGATTAAGATTTTAAGATTATCTATCATTTAAAATTGGTTAAATACTTTATTATAATATTTTTTAGTTGTTTGTTTTAATCTCACTAATTCTTCTATATTTTCACTAAGAAATTGTATATATTTTATATCTATTTTCCAAAATTCTAAATATACATAATTTATCATAGTTAGTGTGTGGGTTTGGTATGTAAGTCTTTATAAGAGTAGTTCGGTAGGTGTGGTATATAATTAATTCTAGTCATAAAATATCTATCATATATTTTTTCCAATATGACTTTTCTTATATCTACTATTTCTATATCTTTAAGTACATATAAAATGAGTATTTTAAATTTATCTACCATTTCGTCAGATAAATAATTATCCATTTTTCATAAAATTTCTATTTTCAGAATATTTCCTTCAATCATGCACATAACAAAATATGATCACTTTAGATTGCTATATACTAGATTATTCTTAAATAACATATTCTTCGGTCACTATTAGCATGGTAATCTGGATACTTTTCCCTTAAATAGCGCCTCTACTCTGGTTACTCCCTTATCACGGCTTTCTTGCCTCACCGGTTTCACCTTTAGGATGACATAGTTCTTAGGGATTTTTCTCCTTTTCCACTTTGCTAATAAACTTCTTAACATGCTATTTTTTGAATAATTCTACTATAAAGCAACTAACATGAACTTATTTTATCATATCATAATTGTTAGAAATTTATAAATTTAGCTATTCATAAGAGTAAATGAATATACCTTTTCTGGTAGGTTTGATAATTCTAAGCTTTATTCCTCCATAGATTTTTCTATTTAAATATACCTGTTTTTTAATAAATAAGTAAAATATTTGTTGTAGACGAGAGGGAGTTTTTTGCTTCAACGCATGAAGGCTTACCTTCATCTGAGCGAATGCTCTTCCATTTATAATACTGAAATCGAATATTTTACACTGTTCTAACTTTACACGTATCTACATACTATTCCTAGAAAAGATTAATCTTTTAGCTAAAGTCTTAAAAACTTAAAAAGGTTAAAAAGCCTATAGTAAGCTAATAATGGTACCTAACCTAGTAAAGACTAACTATACAATGTTTTTTACGTAAAAGAAATCAAAAGCTATAATAATTCACATATTGAAAACTATAAGTCACACGTCCTTTTCATATCTTTAATGACTTTGTGATAACTTTGTCTTCTTTTCTTTATCCGTGGTTGATTTTTCTTTGGTCCTGTATCTATCTTCTTTTTATTGCTCTGTATCTTCATTATTGCTTCATATCTTGCATCTTCCAGCTGTCGCTTTTATCTTCTTCTATTCTAGTTGAACTACTGGGAAAATATTATCTTCTCCATTACATTTTGAACATTGATGGTCTGGATATTTATGTCCAATTAACTTGCAATATCTGGTTAATAATTCTTTAGAAATAAATTTTTCTCTAATGGCTCTGGCGATAGATTTTTTCTCTGTATTGAGTAACATCAAGATCCATTTCCTAATGTCTTCCATATCTACTTCTCATAGTTCCTTTGAATTTGAGTATACTATTGCATTACCTCTTGAATAATAACTCCATATAGGATTTCTGTTGTGATAAGTGTTTGCTAACTCTTGAAGAATCGTGGATAGTTCGATAATTCTCTTATTTGCATAAAAATTGGGTATCTCAATTCTAGGTTTTTCTGGTTGTTGAGTAATATCTTCTGGTATAATCATATCTCGGGTCATTCCTATTTTTACGACTTGTATAGGTGATTTAACTTCATCATATAATATCTCAGCTGGTGTTGTTTAAAATTTTATAAAAAATAGGTTACCTTTGGTTATTATTTCAAAAATATTAAATGACTCATATATTTCTAGTATAGTGAATATTTCATTTCCGTCTTAGGTATATATGGTACTAAATAGTCCATATTCGTAACAGGTTTTAACTAGACTTGGTTTGATTTTGGGTAATACGATTAGCTTATTGTATCCTGTTAGCTTCTGGGTTATGTAATTCGTATGTGGTTCTTGGATGTTTATAGCTCTGGGGTTGGTATTTAAGAAGGTTTGTATTTTGTAAATATTTTCTATGTATGTTTGGGCTGTATAGTTGTAGGTCTTTTTGTCTTGGTTTAAATTATCTCGATATGTGGTAATTTGTGGGGGCATGGACATAGGATCTTTTGGTGTATTTGGAATAAATGGTTTATCAAATAGCCTGTTTAAGTTCATATTTGTGTTTTTCCTAACTCCTTTGCTTGTACCTGCAGAAGTAGAATGATAAACGTTATGGGTTTTATGGAGTATCCCAACGTCTCTTTCTAGCTCTGGAATTTTATTGTCTTCCGATCGACATAGCTCTGCACACTGCTGAGTTAGCTGATTTGTAGCTTCAGACTTCAGTTTAACTTCATTAGTCTTTAGCTTTTCTATTTCATTACCCATACTGTCCACTTTCATTGAAAGCGTAGTTAGGGTTTTGAATATCTTCTCTAAAGTATCATCTTCTATTATATCAGTCTGTGTAGCTGTGTCTTGATATGTAATATGCAATAACATTTTTGTTAGTACTAATTACTTCAATTGTAAATGTAAAATTTAATATATTCAATACTAGTCTCCGAGTCTCTTTTGTTGTAACTGAATTTTGTATTTTCTTTGTTTGCCACCAACGTACCTGTGTATTATCTGTTCGTACAATACACTTGTTATATATAATATATGGCTCAACTGCTAATAAACATTTATATAACAAGCAAAATTCTTTTCTATTTATTTCCCATTTTATTTTCGTTTCATTAAACGTACCTGAGTAGTATCTACAATGGTGTTCTAATTTTTCTTCTTCATATCTATATTTAAGTACTCCTCCATAACTACATTCACTAGCATCTGCTTCTAATATATATATATAAATTTTCTATTTTCGTCTGGAAATTGTAATTTTGGTAATTCTTTACAAAGTATTTTTATTCTCTGAACTTGTATTTTATCTTCTTCATTGTAATTATATTCTACATTCTTTTTTTAGTTTTTTCTGTAAAGGCTTTAGGTTTTCTGCTAATTTTGGTATATATTCTCTTACTTAGTTTACTAATCCTAAAAATGATTGTAATTTCTTTTTTTGTATCTAATTCTTCTTTTGAATTTATTATTTTTTGTACTATATGTTGTTGCATTTTTACTCCACTTTTATCTATTTGTATTCCTAAAAATTCTGTCTGGTTTTTCATAATTTCAGCTTTCTTTTCACTTAAACTTATTCCCGGTTTTTCTATTATATCCGTAAATTATTCTAATAATTTTAAATGTTCTTCTTTAGTTTTTGTATATAATAGTATATAATCTATATATATTATACAATTATGCAATTGTTTAAAATAACTATCCATAAAATGTTGATATCTACCTGGTGTATTTTTAAATCCAAATGGTAGTACATTCCATTCATAAAATTCTTGTGGTACTGTAAATGTGGTTAATTCCTTAGATCCTTCTTCTAACTTTAAATGGTAAAATCCTGATTTACAATCAAATTTACTAAAGTAATTATATCCTTGTATTTGTCTTATTTTTAATATCTTTTTTAGTATTGGGTAATTATATGTCATAGTTTTTGCATTTAAATTTCTATAATCAATAACCATTCTACTTTTTACTCTTTTTTGTTCACTATATTTATTTACTATAAATGCTGGGCTATTATGTTTACTATTACTTTTTTGTATATATTGTTTTTCTAATAATTCTTCTATGTGCATTTTAAATTCTTTTAAATCGTCAAAATTATATGTTAATGGTTTTTGAGTTATTATGTTATTTTTATCTATTAATTCAATTTTTATAGTGGTTTTATGTTTTTTCCATCCTTTTAAAGGATCTTCACTATATAATTTTTCTAATATTTTCTTAATTATTTCTATCTTACTTATTGAAAATATAGTTATTTCCTTTTTATTTATTGAAAATACGACCAGTTCTATTGTATCTTCAGTATTTTTTATATTTTCCAATTTTTGTGTAATTTTTTCACTTCCTTCTATCCAATCAGTTTTCTTTCTTATTTTATTAGTAACTCTTTTTGCTCTTACTTTCTATTTACATGGTGTTGTAAACCACCAATCCATTCTAGTTATTATATGTGGGTATAATTGTTTACCAAAAAGTAAATGGGATATATGAAAGACACCAATAATAGTTAAAGGACTTAATAACGAAGGAAGCTTAATTACTTATAAAACTAAGAATATAAAAACACAAGTATGAGATAAAATATTAACAATAGAAGAAGGTTTTTGCTTTCTTTCTCTTTATCTTTTCATTTTTGTTTCCTCTTGTTTTGCTTGCTCACTTTCGTAATATGTTGGGCTGGACCGACAATTGGGGGTTGTATAGATTATTTCCTTTTAATAAAATATGGCATAGCCACGATTTATCTTAAAAAACTTCTCTACATATTGGTGAGTTTTTTCTTTTTGTTTTTGATAATTCCTCACTTAATTATTTTTTAATTAGGTCGTTTAAACTTAAGAATGTTTGTATTGGCACTATAGTAAATAAAAATCATATCAAATTGCACTTGATAGTTGATAATATATTATTCTGAAAACTATACTTAAATTTGTCAATGAAAAATACGACACAGAGACTTTTTCACACCACTAACTACTATTTTTGGGGCTTCACTTTTCACTTTTTTCCTTCTTAATTTTTACACTCCTTAGCCATATAATTTTTCAACTAAAGAGCTTAGGAACTTTGGATCAAATTCAGTTCAATCAAAGAAAGGGAATAGACTATGTATGAGGCTACCAAAGTATAGGTTAAAGTCTCAATAAGGCTACCTAAGATCATGCAACATGGGTAGAAAAAATGGTATAAAACATGGCTATCAAAGAAATGCCTATATCATCTCCTAAGCCCAATAGTCTTTATTTCGCTTTGCATACACCAAGCAAGTTTTAGACGTAATATGCAACAACGAATACAATAAAAGACCTCACTCGCACATGTCACATGCTCAAGTCCAGTGGGATCCCTACAGACCCTAAACCAAGCAACAACATGAATTCAAAATAAGCCAATATCGCTTAAGAGTCATAAACATAAGCCTAGGTGTCTCAAAAATACCTATTCAACACAATCATCATGCTTTCGCATTCAAAAACACTTGCATCATGTAATCACACATAGCAACTATCAAGAACATCTCACTTATTTCTAACACACAAATTTTAAAATTTACTCCTAAAAATGAAAAAAGGATACTGAATTCAAAGGACACCTCCTAAAAAATAATCAAAAATTAAAATCAATGGGTGAGTGAAATGTGACCCTACTAGACTGACACCAACAAAAACTAAATAAACAAAGAGAAAACCTTTTTGTAATTTTCCAAATTTAGTTAAAAACTAGGAAAACAAGTAAAATTTAAATTTCTATACCAATGCTTCACCCTAAACCATGGGAAGATTCCCCACCCCACACTTAAAAAATACACTTTGTCCCCAAAGTATAATTCAAAAGCAAGGATACAAATACTCCCTGAGGCCTCTTGGCCTAACTAGTAGCATCTTAAATGATAAATGAGGTCCGATGGACCCCACACCCAGTCTTTTCCGTTCTTCTTACCTTATATATATGGGACTAAGACTTTCCATCAACCTATGACTCAATTAAAAAAAAATACATGATATAAAAGAAAGAAAGAAAATAAAATACCTACCATAACTTGGGTTGCCTCCTAAGTAACGCCTGATTTAGTGTCACGGCACGACCCACATTAGTACTCTTTATCCATATTTTCTTTATCCTTTTCCTTCTACTCGGAGGCCATTTTCTCACTCTTTTTTGACCTCATAAGTGCTTACTCTCAAGGAATGCATCTTTTCAATAATAGCCTTCTCATGATCTTCTTTCAGCTTCTCTCTTTTAGGTGTAATTAGTAGCTTGGGCAACTCTATGAGATAGTCTGAAAAAGTCACTTGTGGTTTTTACTATACCACCCCACACTCATCCACTTCCATAACTATGATCATACACAACTCTGTATAGTGAAAAGGTGGATTAAATGGTTCGTACATATTAAAGACCATCTCTTCATCATCCAGGCTTATTTGTAGAGTGCCCTCTCTAACATTGGTTAGTGCTCCACCCGTTGCCAAGAATGGATGTCCCAATATGATTATTACCTTTCCATCTACATCATAATCAAGAACAAAAAAGTCAAAAGGAATAATGAACTTACAAAGCTCAATGAACTTGTCTTCATTATTTTCTTCAGGTTACACTCTTGTTCTGTCCATAATTTGAAGCACCACAAAATAGGGGCTTTAGTTCCATAAATTGAGAATTTTAAAAATAGACAGGGGCATCAAATTTATGCTCGCACCCAAGTCACTTAACGCTTAGACCACCTTATTATTACCAATTTGTGTAGGAAGGGAGAAACTCCCTAGGTCCTTCAGCTTCTTTGGCATCTTCCATATTACTACTAAACTACACTCCTTAGTTAGTACTACCATCTCAATGTTATTCAACTTTGTTTTATTAGTCACCACTCTCATCAAGTAATTGGCATACTTGGGAATTTCCT
This sequence comes from Capsicum baccatum var. pendulum, assembly GCA_030864225.1. Taxonomy (NCBI): domain Eukaryota; kingdom Viridiplantae; phylum Streptophyta; class Magnoliopsida; order Solanales; family Solanaceae; genus Capsicum; species Capsicum baccatum. The sequence goes on from CM061557.1 coordinate 195,011,616, forward strand.
ACAAAACATCTAAAAATGGGAAGTTAATGTGAAGTTCTCTGAAGGTGTCAAAGAACTTCTTGAAACATGCATCCTCCTTAGACTTTTTGAACTTTCGAGGGAATGGTGGTGGTTATCTCTCTTGTTCACAGTCATTTTCCTTTGTTTTTGGGTACTCCAACTTTCCTAAATTTTCAACATATTTGGCTGCAACTTGCTTCCTCTCTACCTACCTTAGGACTAACTCTACATGTACCTCCTAATATTTCTTAGGAGGTCTATCAATGAGATATTTACCACTCCATAATATGATTTCCATTATCTACTTCAAATTCTCTGTAGCACTAGGCAAACCTCCTTGAGGTCGTGTACTTTAGGACTGAGTGAACTGTCTTAACTGTCTCTAATTTTTTTTTAGAAAAGTTGATAATTTTTATTTCTACAGCCATTAATTCTTGATTGACTAGGATCTTAAATATTTCCTCAACATTTCTGGCCTGAATGTTCTGTTGCTGCTGAAACTGCTGAATCTGAACCAGATTATTGCCCATGAATAGTTGGGATAATTCTGCCACTGGTGATTGTAGGCATTATCATAATTTCCATTCTATGCATTACCCACAAAATTCACCAACTTTGGATTCTCTCCACAAGTGTCTGTAGTGTGGCTACTTATTCCATAAATCTCACACCAAGATGGGGTCTGCCAGACTATATTCACTTGGGCTTGAGGTTGGTTCACACCCAACTTATTGAACTGTGTCACCATTTGGTTTTGCAAGGCTATCAATTGAGTATCAAAAGATGTGAAATTATCGACCTCGATCATACCTGTAGGTTTTTTCACCACACTTCAAAAAATATCACCATTTCAATCAAGATTACCTTGTGTAATTCGATTCAGGAGAGCATAAAGCTTATCATAAGTTGTCTCTAAATCTTGACCACCTATAACTGAATCTTACAATTTTTTATGTTATGTTCAAGAGCCTCAACAAAAGTATGATTTAATGCCTCATTCGTCTGTTGATGATGTGGATAATCTTTGAGAAGAGATTTGAACCTCTCTTATGCATGATATAAGTTCTCATCTGGCTTCTACTTAAAACTAAGAATCTCATTGCATAACCTTGCAGTCTTGCCAGATAAGAAGAATGGGATGAGAAATTTCTTCACCAGATCATCCCATGTAGTGATGGAATTTAAAGGTTCTATCTTTAACCATTTCGTTACTTTCCCAAAAAGTGATAAAGGGAAGAAAGTAAGCTTCACGTAGTTAGTGGAGACTCCAGAAGGGATAAAGTTTTCACTGATATTTAAGAAATTCTATAAATGGACCTGTAGATCCTCATGTGATAGGCCTGTGAACTTCCCACTGTTGTGCGGAAACTATACAATATTCTGTTTGAGCTCAAATCTACCTCCAGGTTTCGGTTTATGGATGACAGAGATAATATTTGTTACGAGTGAGATTGAAACTTTGTGAACTGCCTTGTAGGCTCTTCTGCCATTGGCGCAAGAATATCTTTTTTCTTTTGAATTTATGGTATGTGATCGAGAAGTACTGCTTCTCTCGTTGGTTGATGTAAACATCGCTCAGGTTCAGGATATGGGTTGTCAAAATCCCTTTAGCTTGCTATCTTATTAAAGTTTTGAACTTGTACCTGCAAATTCAAAAGCTAAGATTAGGTTGTAAGAACTTATAAAATAAAATAGAAAAACTAAAAATAAGACAGTTGCTAATTTATAACTCTCCAAAAATGATGCTAATAACTTGTTGCATCCTATCACACGCGCAAGTGTACATGGTCACCCAAGTAGTAAACTGGCCTTTAAAATACAAGTATCGATCCAACAGGGACTTGTGCTTAACAACAATCTAATTCTAGTGTTACTAATTAGATTGAATAAGAGAAAGTGTATCCAATTAATAAATTAAATTTTCTAATTATAACTAAATATAAAAAAGGAACAACGATATGAAATTTGGATTGTAAACAATAGATGAAGAGTTCTAGGGTTGAGGCATTTACTTCACATTCAAGCGTAACTATGGTTTCTAGTTGTGCTAGTTCTAATCATAATCTACCCAAATTAATCTCACAACTACATCGTTGAGCGGGGGTGTGAGTTTTTAGCTTTGATGCATTAAACTATCATCCTATTTTGTTAACCAAATGAGGCTTTTAGGTATTTTGCTATCCTAACCACTAATCATCTTTTAACAATTAATATATAATGATTAAAGACATGAGACGCACTCCTTACATTCTTCATTCCATCCCTCCACTCCTATGCTCAATTAGTTTTGGGACTTAAATTTATCCTAAAGTTCATGACACTTTAGAATAGTATAGCAAGAATGTAAGAACAATCACATACTTGATAAACATATAAATCAACTTTAAACCATAATTAAATAGTTATGTTTGTATCCTCAACACTAGAATGAGGGTGTTTATCCACTCATAGTCTTACAAAAAATTACCATAAATGAGTTATTCTGATACCCCGATGATCGTTAGAATTACCTTCGACAAACTTTACGGTTACATTCAATATCGGCGATCTATATTCACCCTGTGTTGTTTTTTCCTGCTCTCCGATGATCTTTCTCTGGTGAACTCATCTTGGACTGACCATCTAAATTTGATGTTGGCGACGATGTAGATGTGCTGGAAACAGGTCAAGGTTACTCCCTTTCTCCCCCCATTCTCTCTCTCCTGAGTTCTCTCTCCCTTTCTCGATTCCCCTTCTTGGCACTGCTATCACCGACGGCACTAGGGTTTCCGTCGGCTTGACTCCGGCGATGGTGTAAGTGGGCAGCATTGGAAATTACTTAGAAAATGCTCTAGTGACTCTACCCGGCGATATTCAGGTGACAGGAACACTATTCCGGCGACACTATTTTGGTGATACTATTCTGACAACTAATTTCTACCGTAAATTGCTAGAATCCAGTGACTCAACCAAGTAGAGGGACACAACCCAGCTTCGATCAGGTGCATACGATCTATCTTTTCTAGTTGTGTATAGCTTTCTTGATTTTTAGGGTCTGCTACTAGTTGTGTTATGCATTATTCTTGTTGGGATTCCTATTTCATAGCGTCTTGGCTGATTATATGGTTGTGGATGTCAAATTTCTTATTGCTTGGTTACTTTGTAATAGTGTTTTACATGTGAATCTTTTTATTATTCTTAGTAGTTTTGGAGTGTGTTACCTTGTCTAATTACTGTTACTTGATTTACTAGCATATACATTAATTGTGGTAGTATTAGTTCCCGCTATTGACTATTGTTTATCAAAATTTGCATTATATTATTGGTTTTGTTTCTCTCTATCTATTATAGATTGTTGTCTGTCCCCCTAGCTCCTTTATTGACTTTATTTTAACTAGTATGACCTTTTACCTTATCTTGATCCCCCTTTGTTGCATACTGACTGTGATTGATGATAGTAGACTAGGGTCATGTCATAGGTTGGGGTTGGGGTCAGGGTTAGGAGGTGTTGTTTTGGGTTGGGGTTTGGGGGGTTGGGTCTGGGTAGGGTCTAGGATCGAGTTTGGGGTTAGGGGCTAGGCATAGTAAGGTTAGGCGGGATAACGGAGCTTCTAGGTTAAGAGTTAGGTCTTGGAACATCGGTACTTTACAGGGTAAGTCTATAGAGCTGGTGAAGATTCTTAAAAAGAGGAGGGTTAGTATAGTGTGTGTTCAGGAAACTAAATGGGCAGGCAGTAAAGTGAGAGAGTTTGATGGATATAAGTAGTCGTACTTGGGTAGTGTGAGACATAGAAATAAGGTAGGTATCTTAGCAGATGAAGATCTTAGGGAGTAGGTGGTAGAGGCAAAGAGAGTTAGTGATAGATTGATGTCTATTAAGTTGGTCATGAGAGGGTCTACGGTGAACGTTATTAGTTCCCATGCCCCGCAAGCAGGTTTGGACGAAGAAGAGAAGACGAAATTCTGGAAGGTTTTAGATGAGGTGGTGAGGAGCATCCCGAGCACTGATAAACTTTTCGTGGAAGGGTATTTCAATGGGTATATTGGGTCTTTGTCAAGAGGGTATGATGATGTGCATGATGGTTTCGATTTTGGAGAGAGAAATGAAGGAAGAGCTTCTCTGTTGGATTTTTCTAGGGCTTTTGGGTTGTGGATAGCAAATTCAAGCTTTCTGAAGAAGGAGGATCACCTTATTACATTTCGTAGTTCTATAGCCAAGACTCAGATAGACTTTTTGCTTCATATAAAAGGGGATAGAGTGATATGTAAAGACTGTAAAGTCATACCTAGAGAGAATCTCTCGACACAACATAGGTTGTTAGTGATGGACTTAGTTATTAATAAAGGCAAAAAAGAGAAGTAGGGAGGCACGACCCACGATTAAGTGGGATAGCTTGACTTTGGCTAGTGCTTTAGAGATGGAAGAGATGTTGAAGAGTAGGGGGGCTTAGTAAATTAGAGGGTGTGTGGATAATATGTGGGAGGCGACTCCCAGTTTTATTAGGGAGACTGCTAGAGAGGTGTTGGGTGTCTCGAGAGGTCAATCTGGCAAACATTGAGGAGACTGGTGGTAGAACGAAGAGGTCAAGAGAAAGATGGAGTCTAAGAAGGTGGCTTATGCTATGTTGGTTGGGATCAAGGATGATGAAGAAAGGCAAAATAATAAGGAGGAGTATAAGGTAGCTAAAAGAGAGGCTAAGTTAGTGGTTACAATAGTTAAGATAGCAATTTTTGAGAGTTTATATGTGGCTTTAGAGGAGATAGGAGGAGATAAAAAGTGGTATAGGATGGACAAGCCCAGGAAGTAGAGGGCTCATGACCTTGACCAAGTGAAGCGCATCAAAGAAGAGGATGGTAAAGTGTTGGTTGAGGATGCCTTCATTAGGGAGAGGTGGCAGTCCTATTTTCATAAACTTTTGAATGATGAGGGGGACAAAGGTTCTGTGTTGGAAGACTTAGGAGGGTTGCGATTATAGCTCTTGTAAGTGTATCGAGGTTTAGGAGGTCATAGGATCTATTCACAGGATGTGGCGGGGTAGGGCGACAGGGCCAGATGAGATTCCAGTAGTTTTTTGGATGAAAACTAGTGAGGTAGGTTTGTAGTGGTTGACACGGTTGTTTAACATTATTTTTAGAGTTGCTAAGATTCCTGAAGCATGGAGATGGAGCACGATGATTCCAGTGTATAAGAACAAGGGAGACATTTAGAGTTGTAACAACTATAGAGATATTAAGTTGTTGAGTCATACCATGAAGGTTTGGGAAAGGGTGGTAGATTTTAGGATGAGGAGGATCATGACAATCTCTGAGAATTAGTTCGGTTTCATGTCTGGTCGCTCTACCACTGAGGCTATTCACCTTGTGAGGAAATTAGTGAAGCAATTTTGAGAGAGGAAGAAGGACTTGCACATGGTGTTTATTGATCTAGAAAAGGCATATGACAGAGTTCCCAGGGAGATTCTGTGGAGGTGCTCGGAGGCTAGAGGGATTCCCATGGCATACACTAGGTCATTCAGGATATGTATGATGGTGCAAAGACTCGTGTGAGGATGGTAGGTGGAGATTCGAAGCACTTTACAGTTTTGATAGGGTTGCACCAAGGATCGAATCTTAGCCCATTTCTATTTGCCTTAGTGATGGATGTTTTGACGTGACTTATTCAAGAGGAGGTGCCTTGGTGTATATTATCTGTAGATGATATGGTTCTGATCGATGAGACTCGGGGTGGAGTTAATGATAAGTTAGAGATTTGGGGACAGACACTTGAATCTAAAGGTTTTCGATTAAGTAGAACCAAGATGGAGTACTTGAAGTGTAAGTTCAGTGATATGTCACAAGAATATGGAGTGGTTGTAAAGCTAGAATTTCAGGCCATTTAGAAGAGGGAGAGTTTCAAGTATCTGAGGTCCATAATTTAGGGTAATGGTGAGATTGACGAAGATGTCATGCATCGTATTGGGGTAGGGTGGTTGAAGTGGAGGCTCACTTCAGGAGTCTTTTATGATAAAAAGGTGCCCCCGAAGCTTAAAGGTAAGTTCTACAGAGTGGTAGTCTGGAAGACTATGTTGTATGGAGAGGAATGCTGGCCATTTAAGAACTCCCACATCCAAAAGGTGAAGGTGGCAGAGATGCGAATGTTGCGATAGATGTGTGGACATACCAAGAAATATAGAGTGAGGAATTAGATTATTTGAGAGAAGGTGGGAGTTGCCTCAGTGGAGAATAAGTTGTGAGAAGTGAGGCTACGTTGGTTTGGGCATGTGATGAGGAGGGGCCCTGATGCTCCAGTGCGGAGGTGTGAGATTCTGGCTATGGATGGTTTTAGGAGGGCTAGAGGTAGACCGAATAAATATTGGAGGGAGGTGATTAGGCATGATATAGAGCAATTATAGCTTACAGAGGAAATAACCCTTGATAGAAAGGTGTGGAGGATGCAGATTAGGGTAGAGGGTTAGGGGGTGGGAGCGCGGCGGTAGTAATAGGGGAGTGCTCTTTTGGGTCTGGAGTTACTGGTTCGTAGTGTTGTGGCTGTAGGTTTTAGGGCTGGTGGTCTTGGATTTTTTGTATCTCGTACTAGTTTATTATGCACTTATCTTTTGTGTTTGTTATACTGTTAGTTTGTTTTGTGTACCATTCTAGTTTATATGCGCTTACTTTTTGTATTGGTTATACTGTTATTAGTCCTAAGCCGGGGGTCTATCGGAAATAGCCTCTCTACTTCTCTTAAGGTAGTGGTATATTCTTCGTACACTCTACCCTCCCCGAACCCCAGTAGGCGGGACTACACTGGGTATGTTGTTGTTGTTGTTGTTGTTGAGTTTATAAAGTAAAACTACAAGAAAGTAAAGGTTAAGAACAAAGAATCCTAATTTGAGCCCCTTGCTTTCTTGTCTTCTCTCCAATTCATGTATTTCTCCCAAGATTCCATTAATTTATGACTAATTGATCATTTTATAGTTTTTAAGGTCATCCAAAGGTATCCCAACACGATATATTTGCATTGATAGCATTACCTCTCACTTAAGAAGCAGAAAAATGACTCATAGCCGTTTTTGTGCCTTGGGCATGGTACACCGTTATCATACATATCCATATGAGTGTCACGCCCTTACAGCAAATTCACATTGTCTTTTTACATGTTTAATTTTTTTCTTAGGGCATTTCACCCCCTTACCTTAGGATGTCCAAGGGAAATTCTAAATTTTGACATCTTGAACTGTTTTCTTTTGCCTTTTATTTCCTCGCTTTTTGGGTGTCTTTAAACTTCAATTTTTTTTTGTATAACTTCACAATATTGATTCTAACATATCACATGGTATCCTATAACATCAAACATCATGAATTAGTGGACAGAAGACAATCAATTTGAGACAAACTTGAACAACACAGAGCTCAAGCTAGTAATAGTAATTTTCTTGTCTAAACTCTATGTGACCAATATGATCTAAACTTGTGTTGAACACATATTAAACACTATAAACTAGTAATTTAAAAAATATATGCTTAATTATTTCAGTTACAACTCATTAAAAACATAAGAAGTCCTCGAAAATTACACTTAGGTGCATAAATCCACCTAAGATCATCACCCCACACTTAAAGCCTTGTTGGTCCTGGAACAGCTCTTTACATAAACCACCATACAAGGGATACATCAACATTATTACTACAAGTAGTATACTCAATCTAGCACTACAATGACTACATCAATAGTAAGTTCCACACCAGTATGTCATATTTGTCACGACTCGAGGCTACCCTAGTTGCGATAACGGTGCTTACAGTCACAGGTGACCTCAAGCTAACCCATGAGTTGATACCTGTTGTGACAACTGAATAAATATGAAAATTACACTTGTGCGGAAGATTAACTGAGAAGGAAAAATATAAATCTGATTACTGAAATACTAAATTAATCATAAGTCTGAAACACCTGATAAAAACAGAAAGTAACTGACTGACTGTCTAACTTACTGTCTGAATGTTTGAAAGCCTCTAAACTAACTAAGGAGTTGATGGGACAGACCACCAACTAAATCCACCTAACTGAATAAAATAAAATATTGAAATAACTGAATAAATATAATATGTCCTCAATGGGTAAGGACTCACTACTATGGTTGCTGGATTATGTTGAGTTGTGTAACTATGGTTGGGAAACTGTGCGTCCAAACCTATGATATAAGACATCATAGCACAAAGAAGAGTATGCGGTCAGTACTTTGAATGTGCTGGTATATAAGACGAGGTTAGGCTAACATACATGTCTAACTATGAAGTAAGGACTAACTGAATAACATGCGATAACTGAACGTGAATTCATGAAAACTATAATATCTGAGAATGCAAGACCAAGCATAAATCTGTAATCTAAAATAAGTTTGAAATCTGAAAGACTGTAAACTATATAATTTTATAACTAAAAGTCTATACACTTGGTCAAGCAAACCTAACTGAAGATACACTAAAATATGATACTAAAATTATGGGAGGTATTATCTAACCGACATAGCCCAATATGAGCTAATTGGGGTCCAACTTGTAACCTCAGTTGGAAGAGTGTCAGTATCGTGTCATGGGTATTAACACTGGCTATGTGGATCCATTAAACTGGTGTCCTGAGGGACTAAGGAGTTACCCTCTATTGGAATGTGCTCTCATGATATATGTGTCAACCCTCAATTGGCAGGTAGACATCTCAAACCTACGTTGGTTATGTAGTTCTGTAACTCAGGAATTTCTACTAAGGGTTACACCCTTTATTGGAAGGTGAGCCCTTATCCTTGCATTTGCTCGATGCTAAATCCTACTCCCAACTGAACAGACACTGATACAGGAATGGACTGAACTAAATTGAACATTATTACCTAACTGATAGTGCTCATCATGATCATAAACATGTAAGTGTACTGATAAGAGTCATGGATTAATTGTCTGAGTACTTGAAAATCTAAGTTCATGTAAAATACATAGGTATCGGGTGTTCATAACACACCAGCACTAAATTAACATGAGTATGCGATATCAAACTTGAAATACAATAATACGTGATTATAGTTCAAAGACCCAAATATGGCATCTTGTCTAAACATGTGAAAATCATACACTTAGATATGAGTATATCTTAAACATGAGGATACAATAGGATTTAATGGGTAAACTCATAACTTGAGGATTCATCTTGAAACAAATTATAGATGACATGGAAATTCCAATACTTACGATTCATTCTACTTGAAAATACTTGTAACCATAACTTGTAATTTAATTAACAAGAGATTCATGGAATTAGTTCAACAGAAAATATTTAAAACTCTTAATTTAAAACACCAAAAAGAGTTCTTGGACTCCATGGGTGAAAGGAACCCATGGATGAACATCACACATACCTGAAGTAGACGCCTTTAGGAAAATCTCTTGAAGTTATTCTTGTTCTTGAGCAAACCCTAATTGTGTAGGGAAAAGGAAGAAACTGCTCTTTTGATTTATTTCTGATGAATTGATGTTTTATGTTGTGAAATGGGGATTTGGTCCCTTTTATACCACCCCTTGTGAATCCAAAATGACATGGGGTTGGATTTTAAGGAATTAGGGAAATACATAAAAGCCCCAGGAAAAATATGCAGAAAATCATGTTCCCAATCGGTACGAGTCGACCTTACGGCTCATATGTTAGGATACGACTAGACTGTTGACTCGTAAGTTTGGCAGATTCCAAAGAACATTTATTGTTCTAGATATGCGTTGTACTTACAACTCGTAAAATGCTTATATGGTTTGGTAAAGTCACTTATAGGCTGAATGGAAAACTTGGGGAACCAACACTGTTATTGATACGACTTCTCTCCATACGAGTCATACCTTTGTATATGACTAGATTTCCCCTTCTCGTATCCTAGACAGAACCTCAAGGGGTCAACACTGATATCCTTACAACTGTATTTATACGACTTATACCCCTCTTGATGACTCATAGAGGTCAATTCGTACTTATAATAGAATGTTTGCCATGCTACATTGATTTAGGTATGAGGCCAACTTATGAATCGTATGCTGACTTATGACTTGTAGGCTGAGTCGTATGTAGTATAGATACTATAAAAGATATGGGTTATTACAATATCTCCCCCTTGGGAACATCCGTCCTCGAATGAGACTGGTTAGACTGAGAATACTATGGCAGCTGAGATTATGTACTGAACATGCATGACTTGTAACATAATTAAATAACTGAGTCTGATGCATGATACATGAACTAAAATGATTTTATAAATGCATGAAATGACATAAGAATGGTTATTTAGCTAAAATAGAGAAGGGAAAGAAGTCAATCTAAGAAAAATCATTACCTTAAGCGGAGTCTAAATTCGTGGAGAAAAGGTGAGGTTACTTGGTTCGCATATATGCTTCTGATTCCCAAGTAGCTCCCTTAAGGGACTGATTTCGTCAAAGAACTTTGACCAAGGGACCTTCTTTGTTCCTTAGTCTATGAATCTGACAATCAAGGATCTAAACTAGGACTTCTTCATATGAAAGGTTATCCTGAACATCCAAGTTTTGTAATGGGACAACAACAGTTAAATCACCAATACATTTCTTCAATAGGGAAACATGAAACACTAGATACACATATGCTCAATCTGCTGGCAACTCGAGCTCATAAGCCACATGTCCAAAATAACTCAAGATTTTAAATGGGCCAATATATCAGGGATTGAGCTTCCCATTCTTGCCTAATCTCTTCACTCCCTTCATAGGCAAAACCTTCAAATAAACTAAGTAACCAACCTCAAACTCTTGATATCTTCTCCTCATATTTGTGTATGATTTCTGATGACTTTGGGATGTCTTAAGCCTCTCCTGAATCAACTGAACATTTTCCATCACATCAAACACTGAATTTGGCCCTATCAAAGTAGCCTCAGGTGCTTCAAACAAACCAATAGGAGACCTACATCTCCTCCCATAAAGATCCTCAAAAGGAGCCATCTAATTACTGGAGTGATAACTATTGTTATAGGAAAACTCAATCAAAGGTAAGTGATCATCCTAACTACCTCTAAAGTTAATAATATATAATCTCAATATGTTCTCTAAGGTCTGAATGGTCCTCTCTATCTGACCATCTGTCTGAGGATGAAAGATTGTATTGAGATGAACTTGGGTACCAAGACCCTTCTGAAAAGCCTTTCAAATGTGAGAGGTAAACTGAGTACCACTATCTGATATGATAGATAACAGAATTCTATACAACCTAACCTACTCCCTAAGATAGAGCCTGGCATAATCCTCAGCTGAGCAAGAAGTATGAACTAGCAAGAATTGAGCTAACTTGGTCATCCTGTCTATAATGACCCATATCGAATCATGCTGATAACGCGTGTAAGGCAACCTTTTCACAAAATCCATGTTCACCACCTCCCACTTCTAAGTGGGGATACTGAACTCTTATAATGTGCCACTATAACTTAGGTGTTCAACCTTAACCTGTTGACAATTAGAACACTTATATACAAACTGTGCAATATCCCTCTTCATACCACTCCACCAATAGATTTCCTGTAAGTCACAGTACATCTTAGTGGCTCTTGGATGGATAGAGTATCGCGCACCATGCATTTTTGCAAATATTTATTGTCTCAAGTCATCAACACACGGAATACATAGTCTACCCTAACAATGAAGTACACCATATCCTCTTTAGGATAAATCCTCCACCTTTTGATCTCTAACTGCCTCCTTCAACTTAACCAAACTAGGATCTCTATCTTTCTTTTCTTATACTTGGCAACCAAGGAAGATTCCAAACTATTCTGAACCCATACAATAATCAACCAACCATACACTTAATCTAGCAAGCTGATGAACCTCACTAGCTAACTTCTTCTTATCTACCTCAACATGAGCAACACTTACCATAGACAACCTGCTAAGGGCATCTTCTACTACATTGGCCTTGCCTGAATGATACAACACACTCATATCATAATATTTTAACAACTCAAGCCATCTTCTTTGATGAAGATTTAAAATCTTTCTGTGAGAACACATACTGTAAGATTTTGTGATCCGCGAACACATCAACATGAACTCCATAAAGATAGTGCCTCCAAATTTTCAAGCCAAAAATAATAGCTACTAATTCAAGATCATGGGTAGGGTAATTCTTTTCTTGGGGTTTAAGTGATAACACTTAAACTACACTCTTGAATGGGTGTAAGTGATCGTTGTCAATATAAAACCCAACTAGGTTGAGGTCGAATCCCACAGGGAATAATGTGTGAAATTCGATTTATTTATGAAATACTTTACTGGTAGTTTACTGTTTCCAAAATAGCGGTTTAAGTTTCACAGAGAGTCAATGGTTACTTTCAATAGTGTTTGTAATGAAGATAAATGGGAGACCAGAGTTATGTTCACCATGGGTTTTGGGAATTGACAGATACTAGGTAATGCTGAAGACTCTTGAAGTAAGTAGAAACAACAGAATATCCCTGACAATGATACTATCTGACTTATCTCTCGACCTCACCAGACAATTTATTATCTAATTTCCTCGAACTTAGATAACTTATCTATTTCCAATAGGATTTTATCTCAGGTAGATTAATCCAGTTATGACATCAATCATTAAATAGAAGGTTGGTAGCTTTCGAGTCCCTGTTGATAATTCACATCCTCTAGTTTATTTCTTTGTTAAAATCAAATAAGCCTAAGGCATAACCTATTGTTTGCAACTAATAGATTCAAGTTAAAGCAACAGAATTTCAAGATGTCTTACTGCTCTTTGAATCCTTTAAATACCTAGCATCATATCTGTAATGCCCCGTAAAAGTCATGCATGTATTAGACTGTAATTTCTGAGCTTTAGACTTAAGTTTTAAATTCTTCTAAGTGTTGAAATGACTTAGACTCATTCTTAGCTGGCAACCTTCGAGATACAACTTCTCGACCTTCCCAACCTTCATTTTTGGATTTTTTTGTTGCGTTATGATGGGGCAAGGTTGTAGTACGTCTTGGAGAAAATTCAGAATTTTTGGACGAGCCTAAGGCCTCGTTTGGATTTCGATCCAGTGGCAGCGCGCGATTAGCCCGCGCCGCCTGCTGGATCGCGCCCAGCCAAAATGTTCAGTCCATCTGGATTTTTAATGGCATTTCCATAAATACTCATTCTCCTATCAGCTTAAACACGGGAATTAATCCCTAAAGAGCCAAAATATCATTATATTCTTCAAATTTGCTCAAGAACTCTCCCTAGGGTTTCAACATTAAAACCCAAGCAACTCAAGATTTAACCGCGAGTTCGTGAAACAAATTACAGATTTGGAATCCTCTCGACATAGGCTTCGATAGACACCCAAAATTTGTGGAGAACAAGGTACGCGGGACTTTTCCTAAATTCTCATGGGCATAGAAAAAAATCATGTTTTAGAATGAGGTTTTAAATTATGTATATATATTTATGTATAAGATGTTTTAACATCATTGTTTTGGTCTTTTGACCATCTCCAAAGAGATTTGACAGTTTATATACATATATGAATGAATGTGTTTCAGTTTTGAATACATGAACTTGCTAAAGACATTTGACCACCAACTGTTTGATAAAATTTCTGCATGAATTGAACTTTAAGTTTCGGAATATGAAATCCTTTACATCAATTACATGGTTTGGTGGTCCAAACTATGTTTTGAATGAAAGCTCTTGCTTAATACATTATGGCTCAGAAAAATCATGACTTGCAATGTCTTGGTATGACGATACCAATTCAGACTAACGCCATATCAGACTCAGACTAACAGACATTTCAGACTTTTATGATTTTAGACATTCAGAATGTTGCATGTACAGAAAAGGTTAAAAATAGGCGTACAGAGATGTTAGGTGGTTCCCCGAAGAGGGCTTGAGTTCAAGCAACTCATTGCCTAAAACCGTGGTTTGCCGACCCGGGTATACTATTATGCGCTGACTTAAATGTCCTGTGGCGTATCAGACTCAGACACTCCAACCCTTGCGGCACACTTGGGTTGGGGGCTTCCCCGCCGAGTAAATGGTGGATTCCATACAGCCCGTGGAATATCAGACTTGCAGGGGAATACCACCTAACTCAGAAGTAAAACACAGATCTTGATTTGAAATGAATAGGCAGGTTACATGTTTTCAGAAAGTGCCCATGTATTTTTCGGAAACAGTTTTATACATGTTGTCTTGATGAAAAATTGCTTTCACTTAATATATATATATATATATATATATATGTATGTTCCATTATACTATTTTTGGATTGTTTCGCGTGCCAATACTTTTGTGCTGACCCCTCCTCTTCCAGGTCCTGAGGCACAGTCTAGGGGTCCAGCTACTCAGTAGACATTCTCGGATTTGCTGACTTGATCTCGCAGTGGTGAGCCTTCTATTATTCGGAAGGCCTAATTATGTCAGACATTATCTTATTTATTTTGGTTTTGGTTTACTGGGGTCCTTTGCCCAGTTTTTTCTCAGATAGATATTTGTGTTCTTAGTAGAGATTTCACAGACTGATGTCAGATAGTATTATTCAGAAATGTTGCAGAACTTGACCATGTATTCCGTATTCAATTTCAATTCCGCATTTTATTATGATTACGAATGTTGTGCATGATAACCAGATAGAGAATGGGTGTTCCAGGCCTTCATAGTTTGGGATGCTCGTCACGGCTAGGGTCTAGGCTCGGGTCGTGACAAACTTGGTATCAAAGCACAGTTCATGGTCCCAGGGTGTTTTAGAAATCGTGTCAAGTAGAGTTCTGTTTATGGGTGTGTAGCGCGCCACACTTATAAACAGGAGGCTACTAGGCGTTTAGGAATGTTTCCCTTCCTTATGATTTAGTTTGTGCTTCAGAGTCTAAACTGTCCCCTAATCAATGATCTCTTGTATTTCAGAAACACGACTATGCCTCCCCGTCGCAACCTCGATCAGAGTGCTCAGGCAGATGTGGTCCATCCCACCCTTGGGATGCGGACCCATAATAGAGCTTCTACACCAGAACCTGTCCCTACTTTGGGAGTCCATCCAGTCCCAACCAGTCCACCTCGGGCTCCACGGACTAATGTTAACCGTCCACCAACTGCTTAGAGAGATATCTCAAATGCAGAGTTCAGACGGTCTATCCATATGCTGACATAGCTGGTAGCTGACCAGGCTCAACGATCGAAAGATATTGGGTCTGCATCCATTACGTCTGAGGCTACTAGAGTCGGGCATTTTATGAAGATGAATCCACCTAAGTTCACTGGTACAAAGGTGGAGGAAGATCCACAGGAGTTCGTGGATGAAATGGAGAAGATCTTTAAGGTAATGCATGTAGATGAGATTGAAGGAGTGGAATTGGCAACTTTTCAGCTTAAGGATATTGCAAATCAGTGGTATGCAGACTGGGAAGATCAAAAGGTGAGAGTGCTGAGCCTACAGTTTGGGGTGAGTTTGTAGAAGCTTTCCTTGATAGATTCTTTCCTCTGGAGTTGAGGGAGACCAAAGCAGAAGAGTTCATGAATCTGAAGCAGGGCAGTATGAGTGTACAAGAGTACAATTTGAAGTTTAATCAACTAGCCCCCTATGCACCAGAATTGACTAACAATATAAGAGCCTGGATGAGGAAATTTGCGTCCGGCCTTGCTGATAACCTGGTACTTGAGTGGCAGGGGGCAATGTTGAATAGGGAGTTAGACTTTGCTAGACTGACAGTCCATATTCAGCAGGTGGAAGAGAAGAAGAGAAAGATCGCTGAATCTAGAGAGAAGGACAGACAGGCCAAGAGAGTCAAATCTGCGGACCAGCACCAGAGTCAGCCACAGAGTGGTAACTGGGAAAATAGATGGTCGAAGAAGATGAGGTTTTGGAATAATACACAGTCAGCAGCCAGCGCCCCAGCGCCTAGACCCCCTGCAGACAGACAGACTTAGAGCTTTTAGACTCCTCATGGATCTAGAGCACCAGATACTCAGTCACAGGGCAGTGTGGCTCAGCAGCATCACACTTACCCGTGATGTGAAAATTGTGGTAGGAATCATCCAGGGAAATGTCAATTGGGCATACTTGTATGTTATTCATGTGGTCAGTCAGGCCACTTTCAGAGGGACTGTCCATCTTCTAGGAGGAGTGTTGGTGGTGCGAAGTTTCAGGGAAATTCCACAGCGCCACCCCCGTCTCAGAAGTGTACCACATCAGTGATAACGCTCAATCTACAACTCTCGTGGGAGTGTAAAGCGGTCGTTAGCAAATATAGAACCCAACCTGGGTTGGGTGTCGATCCCACAGGGAATAGCTTGGCCAACAAGTAAGCAAAATTACTAAACTTTTGGTGCAAGTCTCGTAAGAAGGGGGGATTGTAATATGTAACCAAAACAATAAAGTAAAAGCTGAAAATAGCAAAGTAAAAAGAGAAAGATTGTCACGTTGGTTGTAAACAATGAGAATTGAAGCGTTGGGGTTATGTCCACCTTCTGAGGTATACGTCTCTATTGGCTATGAGTGTGTAGAGTCTTGACATGCAATTGCTTATAGAGAATTGTAGTCGATGGTAAATCCAAGCGTCTCTCGACCTCAACAAGGACTATTTCACTTTAACTCTCTCGGGCTTAAAGTGAGTCTAGCGGTACAAATTCTCTAAGAGGTTAGTCCAGTTACGGCACTAGATTTTTAATAGGAAAGGGTATCCTACTACCTTGACATTATCTCTTTTCCAGACAAATAACCTTTCTCTCGAACAGGTTAAATGTTAGAC
The DNA here is from genome assembly GCA_030864225.1 of Capsicum baccatum var. pendulum. Classification (NCBI taxonomy): domain Eukaryota; kingdom Viridiplantae; phylum Streptophyta; class Magnoliopsida; order Solanales; family Solanaceae; genus Capsicum; species Capsicum baccatum. The sequence continues at coordinate 195,028,356 of CM061557.1, forward strand.
TGGCGTATTCTTGCGTTTGCAACCGCAAAGAATGTAGATTAAGATGAAGAGCGTAATGATATAAGCAATATACTTGTCTTGAACTCACAAACTCATAGCTATAGATAGTAACTCATTCGGCTTCCATAACCCCAACTAAGAGGTTTAGTTACCCATGAATGCGAAGGATATCACGTTTTGCATGGTGGATGGCGTGTAAAAGAGGTGTTAGGCGTGTGGTTTTGGTGATTCCGTAGCAAGTAACGATTCTCTTGTTGTGGAATTTAAGAATAGAAGAATAGATTAGAAGTGTTTGTAGTGGAAGATGAGAAGGATGGAAGAAAATTAATTAAGTGAAGAATGAAGAATTAAGAATGTATTGTAAGAAGATGTCTTAATTGTAAGGAGATGAATAAAAATCTCTAGCATGATAGGGTATTTATAATACTCCTATCCTACTCCTACTAAGCTAATGAAATAAATAACCAAATCCTAATATACTAATGAAATCCTTGACCCAAATGTACTAGGGTAAGGTTACAATATCATAATCCAAATAGATTAGTGAAACACATAACCTAATTATACTAGGTTAATGTATCTTGGTAAAATTCCAGCTTTGTGTCTGTAAGTCCCCAAAGTCTTCAAAAATGCTGTTTTAGCCCGGGACAGATTTTCCATGCAGTACATTTGGTCCTTTAGGCGTCCAGCTCCCTTTTGCTTCGTTTGTGAGCTTTCTTTTGCGTCAAGTAAGCCGTAAAATGCTGTATTTTGCATCATTTATACCTGAAACTTCGCTAATCATGTTTGTTAGCTCATTTATAGGAAAAAGGACTAAAAGTGCATGAAATAGATAATTAGTTCTCAAAACTAGGCTAAAATATGGGCAAAATATATTGATATAGGCACGTAAATTCGCCTATCATCAACACCCCACACTTAGAGCTTTGTTCGTCCTCGAACAACATATCATGTCCTTCTAAGCATCGACTTAAGGTTTTTACAGCAACAACACAAAACATTCTTCAAGACAAGCACAACAATTATCAACAAAGAGTAGCTTTCTGATTATAAGTAGAAACAATTTGACCTCAAGCATAGACTCGTGATGGTGATCAACTCGCATGCAAACGTTAAGGTACATAGAATCATATACAACTATCCAAAACTCATCAACCATGTGTGTCTCACAATATAGTACCCATAATTACTCACAAATATAGCATATTTTTCAAACATGGGTATCAAAATGTCCTTGCACTCACTCTCACAAAGAATTCATATGTAGCAACTGATGACCATAGGCTTGCCCTTAGTGTAGTACTCCACTAAATGTCGGAATGTTAAGATTAGGATCAAGTAGGTCTTTAGATGGTTGTAATGTAGGCTAAGGGACGGGTAGGACTATTTTGGCCAAGAATAGTGACTAGGTTCCTAAGCACTTTAATACATCACTTTGTATCAATGACACTTTTTTCTTTCAACCTTTCTTTACTCTTTTATTCTACCACCCTTGTTTTTCAATTTTAAGCACAACTCACTTTTCAACTTTCTTTTCCTTTTTCTTTTCACAACATACCTCTTATGATAGCACTTTCTTCCTTTTTCATAACGCATTCAAGCACCATTACAATTTAAAGCATCATACTCGCCCAATTTCCTCTTATGTTGTCACATGACTTTTTCACTTTAAAGCACTTAGGAATTTGGATCAAATTATGGTCTTGAAAAAAAATGGATTAGGCTTACATACAAGGTTGTCAAAGAAATAGGCTAAAGGCTCAAAAGGGTTTAACTAGGATGATTTACATGGGTAGGAAAAACTGAAGGTAAACATGTATAGGTTGCCAAAGAAATGCCTAAATCATATCCTAAACTTACACTCCTTATTTTCGCTTTGCATACATACCAGGCAAGTTCTAGCATCAGCCACATACATAGAATATACTTATTATCTCACACACACAAGGCACATGGTCGACTTGGTTGGAAGTAATATAGACTCTCAACCCAACAAGTGAAGGAATTGAATCACACAATATCACATAATAAGTCACAACTAGAGCCTAAATGTCTCAATAGTCACAATTGTAGCACATACTCTTGTTCTATTTTCATGCTGCCTATCAAAATAATTTCATGCGTAGCTAGAAAAATTTTACTCCTAAAAACTAAAATAACGTCAAACGAAAAAAACAAAAAAAATGGACTAAAACAAAGTAAAACAAGCAAACATACAAACATAGGTGCAAACAAAGAAGTATAGCATGCAGATTCTGTCACCCCACACTTAGACTAGACACTGCCCTCAGTGGAAAATAAAGTCGCAGAACCTGATTAGTCGGACTCCTCATCAATGTCGGGGGTCATACCCCCTTCGTCAGAATCATCATAAGAGTCATCGTCAGAGTTCTCCTCAGCATCAGAATCAGGCAAGCGTCTATCATCATCAGTTGGCACGTCATCATCAAGAGGTTCCTCAAAATATACGCCCACTCCACACATCTCCCGGGCATGTCTGTTCATTGGGTAGTCGTGGTCCAGCTGTTGGAGCTCTTCAGCAGTTGGAATACGTCCCCTACTCATCATAGTGAATCTCGTCATGCCATAGAGATGACGGAAGAAACTCTCGTCATGAGCATGTCTCTCCGCAGTGGTAAGGTTGACTCCATGCGTTGTTTCAGCATCTTTGACCTTGGTGAGGTCAACCTTCTTTGGGTTATGTGGGAGTTTGTGGTCAGCTGGTTCCTCTTCTATATCCTCCTTCCGCAACATTGCTGTCAACAAATTGCCGAATGTGAAATGGGACCTTCGGTGGAGTCTGGCTTTTCTCATGGTAGATCGAATGATTGCCCCAAAGTTGATAGGGACATTCATCATCAACGCATAAACCAAACACATTCTATCTCTCGATATCTTGGTGTATTGCGTCCCAGGAATAAGGCATGAGTTGACAATGCGCATCCAGATTCTTGCTTCCCTATTTAGTGGAGCATAGGGGAATGTGTTGTGACGGCCTGTTTCCTTATGTCTGCCCCATCTTGCCATTGATCTGCTTCCACAAAGCATGTGTCTTATTGCTCTGTAAGGAGGCCTGCTGTACAGCTCTTTGTATGGTGCAGTGTCGACCGAAGGTAGGCCTAGAAAAGAGTTGATCCAATCTGCTGTAAGCTGTAACACTTGGCCCCGAATTTTGACTTCGTTGCCTGTTGTGTTTGGCGACCAGTTGGCATAAAACTCTCTTGTCAAGTCAAGATTGCATTCTCCCATGTCACGGAAGATGAAATCCAGCTTTAAAGCCATTATTTTAGCCAACATTTGCAGCTCCTTCTTTGCTAAGGTCTCCTTGTTGATTAAGTCGACGTGCACATATTTCTTTTCTTTGTTGCTGCTGTACCATGCCTTGGCTTCTTCCTCAAGAACCCATTTGATTTCGAACATTCTGCGTGGTAGGTGTGCTGAAGATGATTCTCCTTGGTCTTTTCGGCTTCTCTTTTTATCCTTTCGGGTCGTGGTAGCCTTCTCCTTGCCTAGCTTTGCTTTGGGTGCCATTGTACCTGAGACTAGAAATAATGTTAGTTGCAGCACAATCTCACTTTATACAATCTACATGCAAGCACTAGGGGTACCACCCCACACTTAATCTTGTTAGCACAAATCAGTGAAGTGAAAGTGGTCGAGTACTCAGACTTCGTCGACATACGTCTTAGGATTGTATTCCGACAAGAAAATCAGCATTACATCACTTATGTGCAGCCATTTGGACGACTTTCATGGTGCATATAGCGACACTACAACATAGGGGTTACCACATGGAATTGCTATTCGTACAACAAACACTACCTCCTACGTCGATAGTCACTATAACCTTATCCCGATGGCCGGGATGGTTAATCATGCAAGCATCCAAACAACACTCTCAAGCAATATTCATAGCCACATATGTTCAGCAAGTATCATAACAATGCCATTGAAACAAAAGTCAAGTCGGAAACAAGTCAAGAATTCCATACGTATATATTCAATCACACGATTTTGCAATAATTATCCAAACACATGAACATCACCACCAATCTCACATGATTTAGCAAATTATAATAAGCATAGCAACATAGTACTTACGATAAATAGATGAAGAATAAGAGAGCACTTACTTGCTTGAAGATTGTGGAGAAGTTGTTGTGGATGTGAAGAACAAAGGAAGAAAAATTTGAGAGGATTTGGGATGATATGCGGCGCCTTTAGGGTTGCTTCTAATGTGTTTGTGACATAAAAACAAGTCCCCTTTATATAGGAGGAGTATGGGTTGGGTTATGACCCATTTACAATCGGATTTGGGGACAAAATCACCACATATGCGGCGCATATCCCTCGGCATATCACTTACATATGCGGCGCATTGTCCATGGCATAATGGGACATATGCGCCGCATAGTCTATGGCATTTCTAGACATATGCGCCGCATAGTCTATGGCATTTGGTCTCAGTATCTCAAATGCCATAGCATAGGCGGCGCATAGTCAAAAGCACACCTAGGAATAGGCGGCGCATAGTGTATAGCACACTAGATTCCGAGTCCTTAGGCTATAGAATAGGTTGTGCATCGTTCGTGGCCTATTTTTACCAAGGCCTAGCCTTCCTCGAAGCCTATTATGACGTGAGAAAGGCTCAATTCATAGCCTTATGCATCACCATTCCTAACTTACCGACTTTACCATACAATGCGACCAAATCGTCAATTGAAATCAATCTCCTCGTTGCATACTTCTTGCACCTATATTTGCTCAAAACACAATGAAAACGATTAGTACGATGGGTTGCCTCCCACCAAGCGCCTTAGTTTTGGTCGTGGCACGACTTTTATTTTTGGATTTTCATTTATCAAAAAGAAAAATACTTAAAACGATAAAACGACAAAACGATAAAACAATAAAACGATGGGTTGCCTCCCATCTAGCGCCTTATTTATTGTCGTGGCTCGACGTAGTAATCTCGAGTACTTAGACTTCGTCGAGATAAGTGATGGCCATGTCATTCATCGAGTCAAGAGGACCGATATATGGCTTGACACGTTGGCCATTCACTTTGAAGATAACACCCTCATTGTTTTCCAATTCGACTACTCCCGACGAGTAGACTTGAATGACTTTAAATGGACCAGACCACTTTGATTTTAACTTACCTGGGAAGAGCTTGAGTCTGGAATTAAAGAGTAGTACCATGTCACCTTTTTGGAAGTTTCGTCGAACAATCCGCTGATCATGATACTTCTTCATCCGCTCCTTGTATAAATCTGATCTTTCATATGCATGGAGACGAAATTCATCCAGTTCGTTCAGCTGCTCCAACCTCAGGTTCTTCACATCATCCCAATTCAGATTCAAGTGCTTCAATGCCCATAATGCCTTGTATTCAAGCTCGATGGGTAGATGACAAGCCTTCCCATAAACTAGCTGATACGGTGACATACCAATGGGTGTCTTGAATGCAGTCCTATACGCCCATAGTGCATCATCTAGCTTTCGAGACCAATCCTTCCGATTCGCATTAACCGTCTTGGCAAGGATTTGCTTGATCTCACGATTGGAAACCTCTACTTGTCCACTAGTTTGGGGATGGTAAGGCGTAGCTACCTTGTGTTGCTTGACTCCATACTTGGTCAATACAGATTTGAATAGCTTGTTGCAAAAGTGAGATCCTCCATCACTTATGATAGTACGAGGTACTCCAAAGTGAGAGAAGATATTCTTCTTTAAAAACGCTACCACACGCTTTCCTTCGTTATCGGCCAATGCTACAGCTTCAACCCATTTCGACACATAATCCACAGCAACCAAGATGTACTTCATTCCAAACGAATTCACGAATGGTCCCATGAAATCAATACCCCACACATCAAAGAGTTCTACCTCCAGAATTTTGGACATGGGCATTTCATGGTGTTTTGAAATAGCACCTTGACGTTGGCATTGGTCACACCTTCTCACATAGTCGTGTGCATCTCTGAATATTGTAGGCCAATAATAACCACTTTGCAAGACTTTCCTTGCCGTTCGATTCCCTGAATGATGTCCTCCAACTTGCGAAGTGTGGCATGCTTCCAATATAGTAGGCACTTCTTCATGGGATATACATCGTCGAATGATACCATCCGCGCATCTTCGAAACAAATAAGGCTCATCCCAATAGTAGTGCTGAACGTCATGCATAAACTTCCTCCTCTGGTGGTAAGATAAATTGGAAGGTAACACATTACTCACCACGAAATTTGCAAAGTCGGCATACCATGGTAAGTTCTCCATTGTTGTCGCTAGTATCTCCTCGTCAGGGAATGCATCATCAATCTGATTTTCTGGTTGCGCCACATACTCATTCTCAAGTCTAGATAGGTGATCAGCCACTTGGTTCTCGCAACCTCTTCTATCTTTGACTTCGAAATCGAACTCTTGCAGCAGCAATACCCATCGAATCAGCCTTGGTTTTGCATCCTTCTTTGTCATTAGATACCTAAGAGCTGTATGGTCTGTATGAACGATCACTTTAGTACCCAATAGATAGGCACGGAACTTCTCAAACGCATACACAACCGCTAAGAGCTCTTTTTCAGTGATAGTGTAGTTCCTTTGGGCTTCATTGAGGACCTTACTCGAATAGTAGATAGGATGAAATAATTTCTCCTTTCTCTGTCCAAGAACAGCACCAACGGCTACACCACTAGCATCACACATGACTTCGAACGGGAGCGTCCAATCTGGTGCTACCATGATAGGGGCTTCAATGAGTTTTTCTTTAAGGCATTCAAATGCCTTTAAGCAATCATCATTAAAGTCAAACTTCGCATCTTTCTCCAATAGTTTGCACAATGGACTAGAAATTTTGGAGAAGTCTTTGATGAATCTACGATAAAACCCAGCATGGCCAAGAAAACTACGAACTCCCTTCACCGAAATTGGAGGTGGTAGCTTCTCAATTACCTCTATTTTGGCGCGATCAACCTCTATTCCTCTTTCGGAGATCTTGTGCCCAAGAACAATTCCTTCTTTTACCATGAAGTGGCACTTCTCCCAATTCAGCACAAGGTTGAACTCTACACATCTTTGTAATGCCATGCTCAAGTTTACCAAACACGCTTCAAAAGACTCACCAACAACTGAAAAGTCGTCCATAAATACCTCCAAAGTGTCTTCTACCATATCAGAGAAAATAGACATCATACATCGCTGAAAGGTGGCTGGTGCGTTACATAACCCGAATGGCATACGTTTGAAGGCAAACGTACCATATGGGCATGTAAACGTTGTCTTCTCTTGGTCTTCTGGTGCAATACAAATCTGATTATAACCTGAATAACCATCAAGAAAGCAAAACCATCCTTTCCCCGCTAATCGATCTAGCATTTGGTCCATAAATGGCATGGGGAAGTGATCCTTGAGCGTCCAAGAATTCAGCTTGCGGTAGTCCATGCATACTCTTCATCCAGTAACGGGACTGAGTGGAATAAGCTCATTCTTTGTATTCGCAACCACCGTCATACCTTCTTTCTTGGGAACACATTGTACTGGGCTTAGCCATGTACTGTCAGAAATAGGGTACACGACTCCTGCGTCTAACCACTTAATAATCTCCTTTTTCACCACTTCTTGCATTGGTGGGTTTAGACGTCTTTGATGTTCAATGGTGGGTGTGCACTTTTCTTGAAGCTGAATTTTATGTGTGCAAATCCCAGGTGGAATACCAATGATATCCGCAATGGTCCATCCAATAGCTCTAATATACTTGCGTAGGATTGCAATAAGAGCTGCAACTTGTTGCTCACCCAAATCGGCTGCTACAATGACTGGAAGAGTGTTTCCGCTTCCTAAGAATGCGTACTTCAAATGGCTTGGCAGCTCCTTCAATTCTAACGTGGGTGGTTCTTCAATAGATGGCTTAGCTGGTGGTGTGGGTCGATTCTTGAGATCAAGATCCAGCTTCTTGGGAGTATAACGATATGTTCCTAATCCCGATAGAGCACAAATATCATCTTCAGAAATTTCAGCATCATCATTCTCTTCTTTCATGAGCAAAACCTCCAAAGGATCATCAAGAATTTGCTCTTCAGCAAGTAACTCTTTCTCATCATCATAGACAACATCAGCCACAGAAAATACACTTAGATCTTTGGGTTGCTTCATTGATTTGCAAACATCAAAGCGAACCACTTCATCATTTATTCGGAATGAAAGTTCATTAGCTCTCAAATCTATGAGCACACTTCCCGTAGCAAGGAAAGGGCGTCCCAAGATTATGGGAACCTCTGAATCTGCTTCGCAATCCAAGATGACAAAGTCTGCTGGAAAGATAAATGAAGAAACCTTTACCAAGACATCGCATAGAATACCAACCGGTCGTTTTACCGACCTATCCGCCATCACAAGCCTCATATTAGTTGGTGTAGGATCTCCTAACCCCAACTTCTTATAGATCGATAACGGCATCAAGTTGATGCTGGCTCCTAAGTCACACAATGCTTTAGCAAAGTCCAAAGATCCGACAGTGCAAGGAATAGTGAAAGCTCCGGGGTCGGCCTTCTTCTGAACTATGGATCGGGTAGCAATTGCACTACAATGATGCACATCATCTTTCAGCTCATAGCTTGCTGCCCTCTTCTTAGTCAAAAGATCTTTCATAAACTTCGCATACCCAGGCATTTGTTCCAGTGCCTCTACCAATGGGACATTAATAGTCAGCTGCTTCAACATGGTCAGAAATTTGCTGAACTTAGTGTCATCGGCCACCTTCTTCAATCTTTGTGGAAAAGGTGGTGGTGGGTATGGAAGTGTTCTCTCCATGGCTTTCTTCTCCTCTTTCTTTCGTTTATCATTTTTTTCAGGCTGCACATCACTAGGTAAAACGTCATTGACGTTGGAAGTAGATATTGCGGCATCTTCTCTAGTGGCGTCACTAGGTGTGGCATCCATATCTGCTGTTCCGTCAACCACTTTCTTGCCTTTTTCTGAAGTTTCCAGCACCTTACCACTTCTGGTAGTGATGGCCATACATGACCCATCATTCCTTGGGTTTTGGACTGTATCGCTCGGTAAGGTGCCAACCTTTCTTTGATTGAATGCTGCTGAAAGTTGGCTTAATTGCTGCTCTATTTGCTTGATAGAAGTGGAATGAGAATCAACTAGTTGCTTCATGGAGGCTAAATCGTCGATTACCTCCTTAACTCTCGCGCTCGTTGCTTCCACTCCTTTCAATAACTTAGCCATCATGTCTTCCATAGAATTAGATGTGGTGGTATCACGTCTACCAGGGGGAACGTACAAACCACTATTTTCATTATTTTTCTTCCAACTACCTTGGTCTTTACCTCCAGATTTATCATAATAGTTCCGACCTTGGTTTCCTTGGGCATTCCCACGGAAACCCCCCTGATTGTTCAAGTAGTTGGCCTCCTCTTCCGAATCAGATTCGTCTCTTCCTTTTGACGCAATAGCTTTCACTTTTTCAGTCTTCCCTAATAGATGCTTTGTAAGAAGATCCATTTGGGTTTTCATGTGCGCCATATCTTGATCACGTTCTTCTTCTCTTCTTCTTTGGTCTGCAGACATGCCAATAGATAAAGTGGGGCTTGCTACCTCAGAATCCCTGGTATGCCAAGCTCTACTTTGTTTCATCATACGATCTAGCATGTTTCTTGCTTGACCAAAGCTAAGGTCCATAAAAGAACCTCCAGCTGCGTTGTCCACCACTGGTTTAGTTACTGAATTCAGGGCTCTATACAAGATCTCCATGAGGTGAACATTAGTCATGTGATGGTTTGGGCATCTCGTTAGTTTTGTCTTGAACCTCTCCCATGTTTCGTGAAGAGCTTCAGAGGGAAGCTGACGAAAGTTGCTGATTTCATCTCTTAACTGAGCCCTCTTGGATGGCGGAAAGAATCTTTCTAGGAAAGCGTCTCTCAATTGCCTCCAATTTGTAATAGAATCAGGAGTCAGCCCATTCAACCATAATGTTGCCTCCCCAGACAGAGACAATGGAAATAGACGTAATCGAATAGCATTCTGACCAACACCAGGATTGTCAAAAGACTTGCATGTAGAAATAAAGTTGATGAGATGCATATTCGGATCATCGCCTGCTAGTCCACCAAATAATCCCTTGAGTTGCAATGACTGAATCATGGTGCTTGTGATATTGAATTTGGCTTCGGGCGCTAAAGGTGGTGGAATTATAGCTCCAGTGGCTCCGGCACCATCAAGATCATCATCATCATCGTCGAAAGCTGGTTGCAAAGGTTGGCGATCATATCTATACCGAGCATGTCGACCTCTTCGATTGGCAGGTGTTGCAATTTCAGCGCCATGCCTTGGGTTTATCAACTCGTCATCTCCTAAATCTTCATCGTCAGGATTTGTTGCTCGTCCAGGATTATCAATGTTTTGTTGTTGGACTTGAGCAGCGGCAAGAGCAGCTAATCTTGCTTGCTCGTGTTGAGAAGCCATCCTGTCGATTTCAGCTTGTGCTTCCATTCTTCTAATTCATTGCGGTTCAGGATTGATTGGTAATAACGGTTGACCAGAACTTCTAGTATGGGGCATGCACTAAAAGAAAAACCTGCAATAAACAAAAACAAAAACTAAACGTAAAAGTACGAGAATCTTTGACCAAAGGGTCTAGTAATTATCACGAACTTGATTGACACTCGTATTCCCCGGCAACGGCGCCAATTTTTGATAACGCTCAATCTACAGCTCTCGTGGGAGTGTAAAGCGGTCGTTAGCAAATATAGAACCCAACCTGGGTTGGGTGTCGATCCCACAGGGAATAGCTTGGCCAACAAGTAAGAAAAATTACTAAACTTTTGGTGCAAGTCTCGTAAGAAGGGGGGATTGTAATATGTAACCAAAACAATAAAGTAAAAGCTGAAAATAGCAAAGTAAAAAGAGAAAGATTGTCACGTTGGTTGTATACAATGAGAATTGAAGTGTTGGGGTTATGTCCACCTTCTGAGGTATACGTCTCTATTGGCTATGAGTGTGTAGAGTCTTGACATGCAATTGCTTATAGAGAATTGTAGTCGATGGTAAATCCAAGCGTCTCTCGACCTCAACAAGGACTATTTCACTTTAACTCTCTCGAGCTTAAAGTATGTCTAGCGGTACAAATTCTCCAAGAGGTTAGTCCAGTTACGGCACTAGCTTTTTAATAGGAAAGGGTGTCCTACTACCTTGACATTATCTCTTTTCCAGACAAATAACCTTTCTCTCGAACAGGTTAAATGTTAGACTGGCGTATTCTTGCGTTTGCAACCGCAAAGAATGTAGATTAAGATGAAGAGCGTAATGATATAAGCAATATACTTGTCTTGAACTCACAAACTCATAGCTATAGATAGTAACTCATTCGGCTTCCATAACCCCAACTAAGAGGTTTAGTTACCCATGAATGCGAAGGATATCACGTTTTGCATGGTGGATGGCGTGTAAAAGAGGTGTTAGGCGTGTGGTTTTGGTGATTCCGTAGCAAGTAACGTTTCTCTTATTGTGGAATTTAAGAATAGAAGAATAGATTAGAAGTGTTTGTAGTGGAAGATGAGAAGGATGGAAGAAAATTAATTAAGTGAAGAATGAAGAATTAAGAATGTATTGTAAGAAGATGTCTTAATTGTAAGGAGATGAATAAAAATCTCTAGCATGATAGGGTATTTATAATACTCCTATCCTACTCCTACTAAGCTAATGAAATAAATAACCAAATCCTAATATACTAATGAAATCCTTGACCCAAATGTACTAGGGTAAGGTTACAATATCATAATCCAAATAGATTAGTGAAACACATAACCTAATTATACTAGGTTAATGTATCTTGGTAAAATTCCAGCTTTGTGTCTGTAAGTCCCCAAAGTCTTCAGAAATGCTGTTTTAGCCCGGGACAGATTTTCCATGCAGCAGATTTGGTCCTTTAGGCGTCCAGCTCCCTTTTGCTTCGTTTGTGAGCTTTCTTTTGCGTCAAGTAAGCCGTAAAATGCTGTATTTTGCATCATTTATACCTGAAACTTTGCTAATCATGTTTGTTAGCTCATTTATAGGAAAAAGGACTAAAAGTGCATGAAATAGATAATTAGTTCTCAAAACTAGGATAAAATATGGGCAAAATATATTGATATAGGCACGTAAATTCGCCTATCATCAATCAGCTGCCGGGAACAGTCACAACCGGTTATATGCCTTGACCAACCGCCAGGAGGCGGAAGCTTCCCCAGATATTGTTATCGATACGTTACAAATCTTTTCTCGTGATGTCTGTGTGTTACTTGATCCCGGATCTACCTTATCCTATGTGACCCCTTATGTGACTGTTGGTTTCGGGTTTGAGCCCAGTGTGATTTCTGAACCCTTTTCTGGATCTACCCCGGTGGGGGATTCTATTGTTGCTAGAAGGGTATATAGGGGTTGTGTGGTGACTTTTGGTAGTCAGGATACGGTGGCAGACCTTATAGAGTTGGACATGGTTGCATTTGATGCTATCTTAGGGATGGATTGGCTCCATTCATGCTATGCCATATTGGATTATAGGACCCGTAGAGTTACCTTTTCCTTCCTAAATGAACCAATGATAGAATGGGAGGGACATTCTTTATCACCCAAAGGACACTTGATATCTTATCTCAGAGCCCGAAAACTCATTTCTAAGGGTTGCTTGTATCACCTTATTCGAGTCAAGGACTCTAAAGTTGAAAATCCTTCTCTTTAGTCTGTCCCTGTGGTGAATGAATTTCCAGAAGCCTTTCTCGAAGATCTCCCAGGGATTCCCCCTGATAGGAGATAGAGTTTGGTATTGATGTGTTGCCAGATACCCGTCCCATTTCTATTCCTCCATATAGAATGGCTTCCGCAGAGCTAAAAGAGTTGAAAGAGCAGCTAGCAGACCTCCTAGATAAGGGATTTATACGCCCCAGTGTATCTCCTTGGGGTGCACTTGTACTTTTCGTGCGTAAGAAAGATGGTTCCCTTTGTATGTGCATAGATTACCGTCAGTTGAATAAGGTCCCAATTAAAAACAAATATCCTCTTCCTAGGATTGATGATCTTCTTGACCAGCTTCAGGGTGCTAGATGTTTTTCAAAAATAGACCTTTGTTCGGGATATCATCAGTTGAAAGTTAGGGAGTCAGACATTCCCAGAACAACTTTTCGAACCCGATATGGTCACTATGAGTTTCTTGTCATGTCCTTCGGGTTAACTAATGCCCCTGCAACCTTCATAGATCTTATGAACAGAGTTTTCCGTCAGTTTCTTGACTCGTTTGTCATTGTATTTATTGATGATATTCTGATTTATTCTAAGAGTAAAGAGGATCATGCCGATCACCTATGAGTCATTCTTCAGACCCTTAAGGATTATCGATTGTATGCCAAATTTTCCAAGTGTGAGTTCTGGTTAGATGCTATTGCCTTCTTAGGGCATATTGTGTCCAGTGACGGGATTAGAGTGGACCCCCAGAAAGTTGAGGCAGTGAGAAAATGGCCCAGACCCACGACTCCAACCGATATTCGGAGCTTCTTGGGTTTGGCAGGTTATTACAGAAGGTTCGTAGAGATTTTTTCATCCATAGTGGCCCCACTCACTAAACTGACTCAGAAAAAGGTAAAGTTTGTGTGGTCTGATTTATGTGAAAATAATTTTGAGAAGTTGAAAGACAGACTGACCACTGCACCTGTTTTGACTCTTCCCGAGGGTGTTGATGGTTTTGTGGTTTACTATGATGCATCCCGTGTGGGACTTGGCTATGTTTTGATGCAACATGGTAAGGTGGTATCTTATGCATCTAGGCAGTTGAAGGTGCACGAGCGGAACTACCCTACTCATGATTTGGAGTTAGCGGTTGTGCTGTTTGCCCTTAAGATTTGGCGGCACTACTTGTATGGTGTTCATGTTGATATCTTCACTGATCACAAGAGTTTACAGTATGTTTTCTCGCAGAAAGAACTGAATCTCAGGCAGAGGCGGTGGTTGGAACTTTTGAAAGACTATGATATAAGCCTGCATTACCATCCCAGCAAGGCAAATGTGGTAGCCGACGCCCTCAGCAGATTGTCCATGGGCAACCTTTCTCATGTAGAAGTAGAAAAGAAAGAGATGGTGAAGGACATTCACCGCTTTGCAAATCTGGGAGTGCGACTGTTAGATTCCGAAGACGGAGGGGTGATTGTTCATGAGTTAGCTAAGTCATCCCTTTGTGCTGAAGTGAAGGAGAAGCAGGTTGAAGATTCCATCTTGATGCAAATCAAGAAAGATGTGGGTCAACAGAAGGTGATGTCTTTTGAAATTGGTGGTGATGGCGTTCTGAGGTTTCAGGGTAGATTATGTGTTCCGAATGTCGACGGGCTTCGAGAAAGAATTCTTGATGAAGCTCACACCTCGAGGTATGTTGTCCATCCTGGTTCTACTAAGATGTACCATGATTTGAAATCTACGTTTTGGTGGAATAATATGAAGCGAGATGTGGCTAACTTTGTTTCTAAGTGCTTGAATTGCCAACAAGTGAAAGTAGAACATTTGAGGCCAGGAGGTACTTCCCAATAAATAGCGTTGCCCTTGTGGAAGTGGGAAATGATCAATATAGACTTTATTACAGGACTTCCAAAGTCCCGAAATCAGTATGACTCTATATGGGTGATTGTAGATAGGCTGACCAAGTCAGCTCACTTTCTGCCTGTCAGGACTAACTATTCGGGAAAAGATTATGCTAAGCTGTTCATTGCATAAATTGTCCATTTGCATGGAGCGCCTGTCTCCATTATATCCGACCGAGGTATGCAGTTTTCTTCTCAGTTTTGGAGATCATTTCATAAAGGTTTAGGTACCCAGGTGAACTTAAGTACAGTATTCCACCCTCAGACTGATGGGCAAGCTGAACGCACCATCCAGACCCTGGAGGACATATTGAGGGCCTGTGTGATTGACTTTAAAGGTTGTTGGGTTGATCACTTGCCACTAATAGAGTTTGCCTATAAAAACAGTTTCCACTCTAGTATTAGGATGGCACCTTTTGAGGCATTGTATGGTAGGAGATGTAGGTCTCCAATAGGCTGGTATGAAGTAGGTGAGATGCAGATGTATGGTCCTGATCTTGTTCATCAGGCAATGGAGGATGTGAAACTCATTAGGGAATGACTTTAGACAGCTCAGAGTCGTCAGAAATCCTATGCCGATGTCAGAAGAAGAGAGTTAGAGTTTGAGATTGGAGATTAGGTTTTCCTCAAAGTTTCTCCCATGAAGGGAGTTATGCATTTCGGGAAGAGGGGTAAGCTAAGTCCTCGCTATATAGGCCCGTATCAGATTGTAAGGAGAATAGGTGGAGTTGCGTATGAATTAGAATTGCCTGCAAGTTTGGGTTCTGTTCATCCAATATTCCACATATCCATGTTGAAGAAGTGCATCAGAGATCACTCTTTGGTGGTGCCCATTAATGAGATCAAGGTGGACGATTCCTTGTCTTACGAGGAAGAGCCCGTGGAAATCGTAGATCGACAAGTGAGAAAATTGAGGAGTAAGGAGATAGTCTCAGTTAAAGTGTTATGGAGAAATCAGAAAGTTGAAGAAGCAACTTGGGAGTCGGAGTGTGACATAAAAGTGAGATACCCAAGCCTATTTGAACCAGCAAATAATGAATTGGAAGCTACAATTCTTGCTTTATGTTTCCTTCTATGTATGAATCTGCTTGAAATTGTGCGTGACTATTCCCGCGTCATCATTCGGGGATGAATGATTGATGATAGGCGAATTTACACGCCTAAAGTACTATATTTTACCCATATTTTAGCTAAGTTTTGAGGACAAAATATATAATTCATGCACTTTTAGTCCTTTTTCCTGTAAGTGAGCTAACAAACATGATTAGTAAGTTTTCAGGTATAAATGATGCAGATTTAAGCATTTTATGGATAACTTGACGCCAAAGAAAGCTTCACGAAAGAAGGAAGGGAAATCTTGGACGCCAAGGACCAAAAGTGGCGCATGAAAAATCTGTCCCGGGCAAAAACAGCAATTCTAAAGACTTTGGGGACTAGCAGTAACTTATTAGGATTAGGATAATGATGCAGTAACCCAGTAGGAATGGGTTAAGTAATGCAGTAGCTTAGTAGGAATAGGATATGGGTGTTATAAATACCCTATTTTGCTAGAGATTTTTATTCATTCCCCCATTCCATCAAATCCCATCCATCCACCATCCACCCATCCATCAACCAAATTTCCGCCACTATCATCCCTATTCCCCCTATTCGATCTTTCTCCTTTTCTTCTTAAATTCATTGTTGACATTATTTTTCATCTATTCGACTTTTAATTTTTACAAAAAGAGAAACGCTATTTGCAAGGAATTCACGTGAGATTTTTATAATGATAATGTCTGTTGTGATTTCTTTCACACTCATGAATAGCTAAACTTCTCTGTTGGGGTTATGGAAGCCGCATGAGATACTATCTATTGCTATGAGTTTGTGAATTCGCAACACGTATGCTGCTTATATCATTATTCTCTTCATCTTAATGCAAATTCTTGTGGTTGCAAACGCATAGAATACGTCAGTATAGCATTAACTTGTTCGAAAGAAAAGTTATATGTCTGGAAAAGAGATAATGTCAAGGTAATAGGGCACCAACCCCTGTTAAAAAGTTAGTGCCATAACTGGATTAACCTCTTGGGGAATTTGTACCGTTAGACACGCTTTAAGCTCGAAAGAGTTAAAGTGAAATAGTCCTTGTTAAGGTCGAAAGACGCTTGGATTTACCATAGAATACAATTCTCTATAAGCACATGCATGTCTGAATTCCACATAACTCATAGCCAATAGAGACTTATAACTCATAAGGTGGACATAACCCTAACTCTCAATTCTCATTGTTTAACATCTTACTAAACATTCTTTCTTTTTACTTTGCTATTTTCTGTTTTACTCTACTATTTTGTTCACATCAATTGCACGTTACAATCCCCCCTCTTTTACGAGACTTGCACCACAAGTCTAGTAATCTTTGCTTACTTAGTGACCGACTATTCTCTATGGGATCGATACCCAACCCAGTTGGGTTATATATTTGACAACGACCACTTTACACTCCTACGAGAGCTATAGATTGAGCGTTATCAATAATCCCAAGGAGGGGCTAATGTAACGCCCCATAAAAGTCATGCATGTATTAGACTGTAATTTCTGAGCTTTAGACTTAAGTTTTTAATTCTTCTAAGTGTTGAAATGACTTAGACTCATTCTTAGCTGGCAACCTTTGGGATACAACTTCTCGACCTTCCCGACCTTCATTTTTCGATTTTTTTGTTGCGTTACGATGGGGAAAATTTATAGTACGTCTCGGAGAAAATTCAGAATTTTTAGACGAGCGTAAGGCCTCGTTTGGATTTCGATCCAGTGGCAGCGCGCGATTAGCCCGCGTCGCCTGCTGGATCGCGCCCGGCCAAAATGTTCAGTCCATCCGGATTTTTAATGGCATTTCCGTAAATACTCATTCTCCTATCAACTTAAACACGGGAATTAAATCCCTAAAGAGCCAAAATATCATTATATTCTTCAAATTTGCTCAAGAACTCTCCCTAGGGTTTCAACATTAAAACCCAAGCAACTCTAGATTTATCCGCGGGTTCGTGAAACAAATTATAGATTTGGAATCCTCTCGACTTAGGCTTCGATAGACACTCAAAATTTGTGGAGAACAAGGTACGCGGGACTTTTTCTAAATTCTCATGGGCATAGAAAAAATCATGTTTTAGAATGGGGTTTTAAATTATGTATATATATTTATGTATAAGATGTTTTAACATCATTGTTTTGGTCTTTTGACCATCTCCAAAGCGATTTGACAGTTTATATACATATATGAATGAATGTGTTTCAATTTTGAATACATGAATTTGCTAAAGACATTTGACCACCAGCTGTTTGATGAAATTTCTGCATGAATTGAACTTTAAGTTTCGGAATATGAAATCCTTTACATCAATTACATGGTTTGGTGGTCCAAACTATGTTTTGAATGAAAGCTCTTGCTTAATACATTATGGCTCAGAAAAATCATGACTTGCAATGTCTTGGTATGACGATACCAATTCAGACTAACGCCATATCAGACTCAGACTAACAGACATTTCATAGTTTCATGATTTTAGACATTCAGAATGTTGCATGTACAGAAAAGGTTAAAAATAGGCATACAAAGATGTTAGGTGGTTCCCCGAAGAGGGCTTGAGTTCAAGCGACTCGTTGCCTAAAACCGTGGTTTGCCGACCCAGGTATACTATTATGCGCTGACTTAAATGTCCTGTGGCGTATCAGACTCAGACACTCCAACCCTTGCAGCACACTTGGGTTGGGGAATTCCCCGCCGAGTAAATGGCGGATTCCATACAGCCCGTGAAATATCAGACTTGTAGGGGAATACCACCTAACTCAGAAGTAAAACACAGATCTTGATTTGAAATGAATAGGCAGGTTACATGTTTTCAGAAAGTGCCCATGTATTTTTCGGAAATAGTTTTATATATGTTGTCTTGATGAAAAATTGCTTTCACTTAATATATATATATATATATATATATATATATATATATGTATGTTCCATTATACTATTTTTGGATTGTTTCGCGTGCCAGTACTTTTGTGCTGACCCCTCTTCTTCCAAGTCCTGAGGCACAGTCTAGGGGTCCAGCTACTCAATAGACATTCTTGGATTTGCAGACTTGATCTCACAGTGGTGACCTTCCATTATTCAGAAGGCCTAATTATGTCTGACATTATCTTATTTATTATGTTTTTGGTTTACTAGGGGCCTTGTCTCAGTTTCTTCTCAGACAGATGTTTGTGTTCTTAGTAGAGATTTTGCAGACTGATGTTAGATAGTATTATTCAGAAATGTTGCAGAACTTGACCATGCATTCCGTACTCAGTTTCAATTCCGTATTTTATTATGATTATGAAGGTTGTGCATGATAACAAGATAAAGAATGGGTGTTTTGGGCCTTCATGGTTTGGGATGCTCGTCGCGGCTAGGGTCTAGGCTCGTGCCGTGACAATATCAAACCCTAATCCATGGATCCCATAACTTGTACTAATAGAATTAGCCAATCATGCTTTGATAAATGAAATAACAAGTTGAATTCATGGTAATATGGATAAACTTACTGATGGATAAAACCCAATAAGTATTTCTTCAATTCAATCACAAGATGGAAACCCACAATAGTTGATAAGTGGTTGGAAAGAAAACAAGAAAAATATCTGATGAAAAAGATGAAACAATTTTACATGCCACCCTCTGAGTTAATTGTCTGATAGCTTCTCAATCCTAAAAATCCCAAAAAGATGATTTTAAAAACATAAAATAAGTCTTTAAATAGTTAATTCTAAATAAGGAAACAAAAATTAAGATTTCAGTTTTCTCTTCAAAATAGTCGACGGCGATCTTGATGGCGTATCAGATGTCTGACGACGTGTGCAAGATATCGTCAAAGTTTCCAGTTAATTTTTATCTTCTGAGTCTTCTGACGGTGTGTCAATTAAGTGACGGAGCGTGAAAAATGTCATCACATCTTCAATGGGAATCATCATGTTCTGCTTTGAGTTGACGACAATTTTGATGCCTTATCACAGTTGTGACGATGCTTCATAAAGGTCTTCACACATCATTTCAATTCTTCAGATTCTGTCTACGCTTAACGGTGACTTTGACAGCCTTTCACATATCTGACGGTGCTTCATAAATGTCGTAAGCTTTACTTTAGCTTATTTGCACCAGATACTAACTGATTTGTTCTTCTTTCCTTTTGTGTCCTCCCATATCACTCACATCTGCATTAATATAATAAAAACAATCAAAACTAACAAAAGTTGCTTAAGACTTTGCAATTATTCCGAGTTAAAAACCTCAAATGTGTTATGATCTGCTCACACATCATTAAGCTATCTAGAGGTGTAGGCTATGACCTTACCTCTCTGCATTAAAACACAACCAAGAACAACTCTGGAAGCGTCATAGTAAACTACAAACCCATCTGGACCATTTGGCAAAGTCAATACTAGAATGGAAGTTAGTCGAGTCTTTAACTACTGAAAACTCTTCTCGCAATAATCTGACAACTAAAACTTGAGTTTCTTCTGAGTCAATCGAGACATAGGGGACGCAATAAAAGAAAACCCCTCAACAAAATATCTGTAATAGTCAGCCAAGCCTAAGAAACTCCTGAATCTGATGGAGAGATAGGTTTGGGCCAATTTCTCACTTTTTTGGTATTCTAAGGGTCAACTCTAATGCCATCATCAGAAATAATATGGCCAAGGAAATCTACTAATTTTAGCAAAAATTTGCACTTATTAAATTTAGCAAAAAACTGATGAGCTCTAAGGGTCTGCAACATAATTCTTTGATGGTCAGCATGATCATTCTCACTATGGGAATGGACAAGGATATCATCAATGAAGAAAATAATGAATGTGTCCAAGTACTTATTGAACACCCTATTCATCAAGTCCATGAAGGTTGCAGGGTAATTCATTAGTCCAAAATAAATAACTAGGAATTTGAAGTGACCATACCAAGTTCTAAAAGTTCTTTTCGGAATGTCCATTCTCCGACTCTAAGATGATAGCCGGATCTGAGGTCTATCTTATAGAAGTCACTGGAACCCTAAATTTGGTCAAACAAGTCATCAATATTGGGGTGTGGATACTTATTTTTGATTGTCACTTTGTTCAACTGACGGTAATCGATGCACATTCTGAGAGAACCATCTTTCTTATGCAAGAACAAGACTGGAGTGCCCCATGGGCAAATACTGGGCCTGATCAATCCCTTATCTAATACATTATTCAGCTATTTTTTCAATTCCCTAAGATCATCTAGACCATTCTATAGGGCAGAATAGACATAGGATAGGTATCTGGAAGAAGATCTATTCCGAAGTCAATTTCCCTTTCGGGAGGAACTCTGGGAAGGTCTTCAGGGAATACATCTGTAAATAACTTTACTACTGAAACTGACTCCAGACTTGGAGTCTCAGAACTATAGTCTTTTACTCAAACAAGATGATAAACACACCCCTTAGAAATCATTTTTATTTCCTTAAGATAGTAAATGGTCCGACCCCTAACCACAAAGGTAATACCCCTCTATTTAATGACTGGTTTATTTGGAAACTAAAACTGAACAACTCTATTTCTGCAACCAACTTAGGAATAACATGAGTGGAGCCAATCCATGCTGAGAATGACATCAAAATCAGTCATCTTTAACTCCACAAGATTAACCAAGGTCACTTTCTGAGATACTATGATCGAGAAATTCCTGTATATTAGTTTGGCTATAATAGATTTACCCACTGGGTAGACACTTAGAAAGGCTCTGCTAATATATTAAGACTGTCACCAAATTTGACGGCTATATAAGGAGTCATAAAATAACGTGAAGCTTTGAAGTCTAATAAAGCATAAACATGAAGATAAAAGACCTGTAACGTACTCGTAACTACATCGGGAGAAATTTTCTAATCATGCCAGGTCTGGATGGCATACAACATATTCTGATTTTGCCCACTAGTTACGCTGGAAGCGACACCCTACTGAGTCGGGCAAACAGCTAGAACTAGAGGATGATTGGACTGACCCTACTGACCAGTCTTTGGGAAATTTTTGACTTTATGGCCTGGCTTGCCATATCTAAAACACACATCACTTCTTGCTCTACACACACCCTTGTGATGCGTTCCATATTTCTCATAGAGCGGATTAGTATGACCACTGTTCACACTACCCTGGGAATTAGATCCTGGAGTCCTATCCCGACCATCTTGCCGGAACTTAGGTATTGGCACACTAGCTGAAGATGGAGTTGGGGCTAAGAACTTCTAAAGGAACTGAGAATGATTATCACCTCTGACCTTGGCTAATAAAAGTTAAAACTACCTGTTCTGGCCTTCTTATTCTCTCTCTCTCTTTTTCTATGTGCTTCTCTTCCTCAATATGCTAAACATGAACTATAAGTCTAGCTAAGTCTATCTCCTTAGTAAAAATAGCAGTTTGACACTCTTTAACAACACTATCATATATAATAGAAACAAACTTACTCATTCTAGACCTATTATCAACCACCATCGAAGGAGCATACTTCTCTAACTTAGTGAACTTAAGAAAGTATTCCTTCACATTCATATTCCCTTGTTTCAAATTGATGAACTTCTTCACCTTAGCTTTCGTTAAATCTAAAGGAAAAAGATTGTCTAAGAAAGCTATGGCAAACTCCTCCCACTCTACAAGCCCTGCCTCAGTACCTCTATTCTCTTTCTACTACTTTTACCAGGTGTGAGCTATATCCTGAAACTGATATGCATCTAACTCTACACCTCACTTGAAGTGACACCCATAATATCAGTCACTTTCAAGACTATATCAAGAAACTCCTACGGATCCTCCTCAGACTTGGATATAAAAAAAAAGGATTCATTTGGGTAAAGTCCAAAATCCTAGTTGCAACTATATTTTCCATTGGATTAGCTAGGACAATAGCCTGTTGATTGTCCTGAGAAACTACTAAATGATCTAAGGTAGCAAAAGCAGCTCTGAACTCGGCGTGAGAGACATGTTCATTCAGGGGATCTTTCTGAACAGGTGGTGGTGCAGGTTGATTCCTATTCCTTTTTCTTTTGTTTTTTAGGAAGCATTTTCTATAAACGGAAAGAAGAATGAGTTACAAAGAGAGTTTAAGTAGAGCTCATGCTCTTTCGCATGGCATGAACATTGAAAGAAGGGAAACTTTTCCTAAAATGTCTTATAGACTCTTATCCATAAGTGTGGCGCTCTTCAAACCCATACACAAGAATTTACTCAACACGTCTTTCAGACTCCCTAGGACACTGTATAAACTTGCTCTGATACCAAGTATTTTCATGATCGGAGGCTACCTCCTAGTGGCTACAATGATGCGTACGGTCATAGGTGACCACAAGCTAACCCATGAGTTGGTACCTGCTGTGAGCACTGAATAAATATCAAAATAACACCTGTGTAGAAGATAAACCAAGAAGGAAAAATATAAATTTGAATACTAAAATATCAAATTAATCATAAGTCTGAAACACCAGATAAAATTTGAAAGTAATTGACTGACTATTTAACTGACTATCTGAACATCTAAAAGCCTCTAAACTGACTTAGGAGTTGTTTAAACTTGACAATGTTAGTATTGGCACTATTGTAAATATAGATCATATCAAATTGCACTTGATAGTTGATAATATATTATTCTGAAAACTCTACTTAAATTTGTCAATGAAAAATACGACACAAAGACTTTTTCACACCACTAACTACTATTTTTAGGGTTTCAATTTTTACCTTTTTCCTTCTTAATTTTTACACTCCTTAACCATATACTTTTCCAACTAAAAATATTAGGAACTTGGGATCAAATTCAGGTCAATCAAATAAAGGGAAAAGCCTACATATGAGGCTACCAAAGTATAGGTTAAAGGCTCAATAAGGCTAACTAAGATCATGCAACATGGATAGAAAAAAATGGCTTAAAATATGGCTATCAAAGAAATGCCTATATCATCTCCTAAACCCAATATTCTTTATTTCTCTTTGCACACACACTAGACAAGTTTTAGACATTAATATGCAACAACTAATACAACAAAAGACCTCACTCACACATAGCACATGCTCAAGTCAAGTAGGATCCCTATAGACTCTGAACCATGCAACAACATGAATTCAAAATAATCTAACATCGCTCAAGAGTCATAAACATGAGCATAGGTGTCTCAAAAATTCCCATTCAACACAATCAACATGCTTTCACATTCAAAAACACTTGCATCATATAATCACACATAGCAACTATCAAAAACATTTCACTTATTTGTAACACACAAATTTTAAAATTTACTCCTAAAAATGAAAAAAAGGATACTGAGTTCAAAGGACACCCCCTCAAAAAAATAAAAAACAAAAACCAAGGGCTGAGTGAAGTGTGCCCTTACTAGAATGACACCAACAAAAACTAAATAAACAAAGACAAAACCTTTTTGTAATTTTTAAAATTTAGTCAAAAACTTACAAAATAACTAAAAATAAAATTTCTATAACAGCACTTCACCCAAAACCATGGGAAGATTCCCCATCCCACAATTTAAAAACACTCTTTGTCCCGAAAGTATAATTTAAAAGAAAGGATACAAATAATCCCTGAGGCTTCTTGGACTACCTAGTAGCATCGTAAATGATAAATGAGGTATGGTGGACCTCACACCCTGTCTTTGCCATGCTCTTTACCTTAGATCTCTCGGACTAAGACTTTCCATCAACCTATGACTCAATAACAACAAAAATTACATGATATAAGAAGAAAGAAAGAAAATAAAATATCTACCATAACTTGGGTTGCCTCCTAAGCAAAACCTGATTTAGTGTCACGGGATGACCCACATCAATACTCTTTATCCATATTTACTTTATCCACTTCCTCCTACTAGGAGGCAATCTTCTCACTCTTTTTTGACCTCATAAGTGCTTAATCTCAAGGTATGTATCTTTTTCAATAATAGCCTTATCAGGCTCTTTTTTTAGTTTCACTCTTTTAGGCGTAATTGGTAGCTTGGGAAACTCTATGAGATAGTATGAAAAGTCACTTATGGTTTGCACTTTACCACCCCACACTAATCCACTCCCATAACTGTGATCATGCATAACTCCATATAGTGCAAAGATGGATTGAATGGTCATACACTTTATAGACCAGCTCTTCATCACCCAACCTTATTTTTAGAGTGCCCTCTCTAACATTAATTAGTGCTCCACCCATCACCAAGAATGGATGTCCCAATAGGATTTATACCT
Organism: Capsicum baccatum var. pendulum; assembly: GCA_030864225.1. Lineage (NCBI taxonomy): Eukaryota > Viridiplantae > Streptophyta > Magnoliopsida > Solanales > Solanaceae > Capsicum > Capsicum baccatum. The sequence goes on from CM061557.1 coordinate 195,053,234, forward strand.
TGTCATCTACATCATAATCAAGAACAATAAAGTCAAAAGGAATAATACTTACCAACCTTAATGAACATATTTTCAATGACTCCTCTTGATTGAATTCTTGTTTTGTCCGCCATTTGAAGCACCACAGAATAGGGTCTCTTCTTCCCTAAATTGAGAATTTTAAAAATAGACAGGGGCATCATATTTATGCTCACATCTAAGTCACTTAACGCATAGACCACCTCATTATTACTAATTTGTGTAGGAAGGGAGAAACTCCTTGGGTTCTTCAACTTTTTTTGCATCTCTTTATTACCACTAAACTACACTTTCCAGTTCGTACCACCATCACAGTTTCATTTAACTTTGTTTTATTAGTCACCACATTCTTCAAGTAATTTCCATACTTGGGCATTTCCTACAAAACATCTAAAAATGGGAGGTTAATGTGAAGTTCTCTGTAGGTTTCAAAGAACTTCTTGAAACATGCATCCTCCTTCGAATTTTTGAACTTTTGAGGGAATGGTGGTGGTGGTCTCTCTTGTTCACAATCAGTTGCCTTTGTTTTTAGGTACTCAGACTTCCCTAAATTTTCAATATCTTTGGCTGCAACTTGATTCTTCTCTACCTGCCTTAGGACTACCTCTACATTTACCTCCTGATTTTTCTTAGGAGGTCTATCAATAAGATCTTTACAAATCCTCAAGATGATTTCCATTATCTTCTTCAAATTCTCTGTATCACTAGGCAAACACCATTGAGGTCTTGAACTCTAGGACTGAGTTAACTGTCCCAACTGTGTCTCTAAATTGTTTTGGGCAAGTTACTAATTTTTATTTCTACAACCATTAATTCTTTATTGGCCAGAATATTTTTAAATATTTCTTTAACATTACTAGCCTGCATTTTTGTTGTTGCTAAAATTGCGGGATCTAAACCAGACTATTGCCCCATGAATAGTTGGGTTGATTCTTCCACTTGTGATTGTAGGTATTATCATAATTTCCATTCTATGCATTGCCCACAAAATTCACCGACTTTGGATTCACTCCACAAGTTTCTGTAGAGTGGCCACTTATGCCATAAATCTCACACCAAGATAGGGTCTTCTTGACTACATTCACTTGGGCTTAGGGTTGGTTCATACCTAACTTGTTGAACTGTGTCACCATTTTCTTTTGCAAGGCTAATAACTGAGCGGCCAAAGATGTGACACTATCGACCTCGATCATACCTGTAGGCTTTTTTACCGCACTTCTAAAAATATCACCATGTCAATCAAGATTACCTTGTACATTTCAATTCAGGAGATCATAAAGTCATCATAAGTTGTTTTTAAATCTTGACCACTTACTACTAAATCTAACAATTTTTTTATGTTATGTTCAAGAGCCTCAACAAATGTATGATTTAGTACCTCATTTATCTGTTGATGATATGGATAATCTTTGAGAAGAGATTTGAAGCTCTCCTATTTATAATATAAGCTCTCATCTGGATTCTACTTAAAACTAAGAATCTCACTACATAACCTTACATTCTTGCCAGATGGGAAAAATTGGATGAGGAATTTCTTCACCAGATCATCCTATGTAGTGATGGAATTTGAATGTTATACCTTCAACCATTTCTTTTCTTCCTAAAAAGTGATAAAGGGAAGAAAGTGAGCCTCATGTAGTCAGTGGAGACTCCATTAGGTATAAAGGTATCACTTATCTCCAATAAATTCTATTAATGGACCTGTATATCCTCATGTGCTAGGCCTGTAAACTTCCCACTATTGTGCAATAACTACACCATATTCTATTTGAGCTCAAATCTACCTCCAGGTTTCGCTCTACGGATGACGGAGATAATATTTATTATGAGTGGGATTTCCACTTTGTGAACTGCCTTATGGATAAGTTATTCTTCCGCCATTGGTGCAAAAATATCTTATTCCTTATGAATTTATGGTATGCGATCGAGAAGTACTGCTTCTCTCATCAGTTCAGGTAACCATGCCTCAGGTTCATGATATGGGTCAGTAAACTCCCTTTAGCTTTACAGCTTACTCAAGTTTTGAACTTGTACCTGCAAATTCAAAATCTAAGATCAAGTTGTTAGAACTTATAAAATATAATAGCAAAACTAAAAATAAGACAGTTTCCAATTTACAAGTCTCTGGCAATGACGCTAATAACTTGTTACGTCCTAGCACACTCACAAATGTACGTGGTCACCCAAGTAGTAAAATGGCCTTTAAAATCCAAGTATCGGTCCAATAAGGACTTGTTATCAACAACAATCTAATTCTACCATTAATAATTAGATTGAATAAGTGAAAGTGTATTCAATTAAGTAATTGAATTTTCTAAGTATAACTAAATATCAAAAAGGAACAACGATATGAAATTTGTATGGTAAACAATATACGAAGAGTTCTAGGGATAAGGCATTTACTTCACGTTCATGTGTAACTATGGTTTCTAGCTGTGCTAGTATTTATCGTAATTGTTGATATACGGGGTTGCTATTATAACTTTTAAATGGTCATCCTCTAAGTTATCTACCCAAATTAATATCGCAACTACATCGTTGAGCAGGGATGTGAATCTTTAGCTTTGATGCATTAAACTATCATCCTATTAATGAGGCATTTAGGCATATCTCTATCCAAACTGCTAATCATCTTTTAACAATTAATATATAATGATTAAAGAAATGATACACACTCCTTACAATCTTCATTCCATCCCTCCACTCCTATGCTCAATTAGTTTTGGGACTTAAATATGTCCTAAAGTTTATGACACTTTAGAATAGTATAGCAAAAATGTAATAACAATCACATACTTGATAAACATATAAATCAACTTTAAACCATAATTAAAAAATCATGTTTGTAGCCTCAACACTAGAATGAGGGTGTTTATCCACTCATAGTCTTACAAAGAATCACCATAGATGATTTTATAAAGGAAAATTACAAGAAAGTAAAGGTTAAGAACAAAGAACTCTAGTTTGAGCACCTTGCTTTCTTATCTTCTCTCCATTTCGTGTATTGTTCCAAAGATTTCATGAATTTGTGACTAATTGATCATTTTATAGTTTTTAAGGTCGTCCAGAGGTATCCCAACATGAAATATATGCATTGATAGCATCACCCCTCACTTAAGAAGATGAAAAATAACTTTTGGTCGTTTTTGTGCCTTGGGCATGGTACACCCTTATCGTGGATGTCCAAGTGAGTTTAACACCATTATAGAAGATTCACACCGTATTTTTATATGTTTAATTTGATTCTTAGGGCGTAGCACGCCCATGGACTAAGAAATTCCAAATTCTTACATCTTGAACTACTTCTTTTTGCCTTTGATTTTCTCACTTTTTGGGTCTCTTTACACTTCAATTTTGGCTTTTTTAACTTCACAATATTGATCCTAACATATCATATGGTTTCATATAACATCAAACATCATGAATTAGTGCACAAAACATAATACATTTGAGACAAACTAGAACAACACATATCTTAAGAGAGTAACAGTAATTTTCTTATCTAAACTCTACGTGACCAATATGATTCTAAACTTGTTTTGAACACATATTAAACACTATAAACTAGTAATTTAACATATATATTCTTAATTATATCATTCACAACTCATTAAAAACAAAAGAAGTCCTCAAAACTAGGCTAAATACATGTAGATAATGACACTTAGGTGCATAAATCCACCTAGGATCATCACCCCATACTTAAAGCCTTGTTCGTCCTCGAACAACTCTTTACATAAACCATCATACAAAGGATACATCAAAATTGTTAATACAACCAATACAGTCAAGCTAGCACTATAATGACTACATCTATAACAAGTTCCACACCAGCATATCATATTTGTCACGACTCGAGGCTACCTCCTAGTCATGACAATGGTGCTTACGGTCATAGGTGAACACGAGCTAACCTATGAGTTGCTACTTGATGTGAGCACTAAATAAATATGAAAATTACACTTGTGTGGATGATTAACTGAGAAGGAAAAATATAAATCTGAATACTAAAATACTGAATCAATCATAAGTCTGAAACACCTGACAAAAATTGAAAGTAACTGATTGGTTTTCTAACTGACTGTCTAAATGTCCAAAAGCATCTAAACTGACTGAGGAGTTGATGGGACAGACCCCCAACTAAATTCAACTGACTGAATAAAATAAAATACTAAAATAACTAAATAAATAAAATATGTCCTCAATGGATAAGGACTCACTACTATAGCTACTGGATTATGCCGAGCTGTCTAACTGCGGTCGAGAAACTAAGTATCCAAACCTATGATATAATACATCATAGCACAGAGAAAAGTATGTGGTCAGTACTTTGAATATACTGGTATATAAGATGAGTTTAGGCTGTGTTTACATGGGGTACTGTGCATATGAAGTAAGGACTAACTAAATATCATGTGATAACTGAACATGAATGCATAAAAATTATAACATTTTAGAATGCAAGACCAAGCATAAATCAATAATTTAAAATAAGTTTGAAATCTGAAAGACAGCAAATTATATAACTGTATAACTAAAAGTCTATACACTTGGTCAAGCAAACCTAACTGAAGATACACTAAAATATGGTACTAAAATTATGGGAGGTATTATCTAACCGACATAGCCCAATCTAAGCTAATCATGGTCCAACCTGTAACCCCAGTTGGAAAGGTATCAGTACCGTGCCACTGGTACTAATACTGGATGTGTGAATCCACTAAACTAGTATCTCGAGCGACTAAGGAGTCACCCTATACTGGTAGGTGCTCTCATGAGATATGTGTTAACCCTCAACTGGCAGGTAGACATCTCAAACCTATGCTGGCTACGTAGTTTTATAACTTTAGGATTTCTACTAAAGGTTACATCTTCTACTGGAAGGTCATCTCTCATCCCTAAGTTTGCTCAACTAAACTCACACTGATATTGGAATGGGATAAACTAGACTAAACATTATTACCTAACTAATAGTGCTTATCGTGATCATAAAAATGTAAGTGTACTGGTAAGAGTCATGGATTAACTATCTGAGTACTTGAAAAGCTGAATTCATGTAAACATATAGGTATCGGGTGTTCATAACCAACCATCACTGAATGAACATGAGTACGCAATATTAAACTTGAAATACAGTAATACGTGGCTATGGTTCAAAGATCCAAATCTAGCATCTCATCAAAACATGTGAAAATCATACACTAACTTGAGGATTCGTCCTAAAACCAATTGAACATGACATGGAAATTCCAATACTCAAACATCATATGGTTCATTCTACTTGAAAATACTTGTAACCATAACTTGTAATTGAATTAGCAAGAGATTCATGGAATTAGTTCAAGATAAACATTTAAAACTTATAATTTAAAACTACATAAAGGGTTTTTGGACTCCATGGGTGAAAGGAACCCATAAATTAACATCCTACATACCTGAAGTAGAAACCTCGAGGGAACCTATGGATTAACATCATACATACCTGAAGTACAAACCTCGAGGAAAATATCTTGAAGTTGTTCTTGTTCTTGAGCAAACCCTAATTGTTTGAGGGGAGGAAGAAACCGCCCTTTTAATTTATTTCTGATGAATTGATGTTTTATGTTGTGAATTGGGGATTTGGGCCCTTTTATACCACCCCTTTTTAAGCTAACATGACATGGGTTTGGATTTTAAGGGATTGGCGAAAGACATAAAAGCCCCTGGAAAAATGTGCAGAAAATTTTGTTCCCAGTCGGTACGAGTTGACCTTACGACTTGTATGTTAGGATATGACTGGATTGTTGACCCGTAAGCTTGGAAGATTCCAAAGAATATGTACTTATCTGGATATAAGTCATACATACAACTCATAAGATGCTTATACTTAGGGAACCAACACTGTTATTGATACAACTTCTCTCCATAGGATTCGTACCTATGAATTAATGCCCGCTTCTCATATCCTAGACAGAACTTCAAGGGGTCAACACTAGTGTCCTTACGATTATATTATATGACTTATACCCCTCTTGATGACTCATAGAGGTCAAGTTATACTTGTAACAGAATGTTCACCATGCTATATTGATTGGGGTACGAGTCTAACTTATGACTCGTATGCAGAATTACAACTTATAGGTTGAGCTGTATGTAGTCCAGAGACTAGAAAAGATATGGTTTATTACAATATTACACTTGAAAACTAGTGAACACTACCTCAAAACATCTTAGCCTTGCGAATTATATCTACCTAGTTGACAAACTCATGCATATTAATAATCATATAGATCATATAAGTCACCTAAATATCCTCAAATATGTGCCTTACCACAAGAGAGTTATCTATATTCACTCACAGATATACAGATCATCACAAGAATGGGTATAAGAATTAAATTACGCTCACTCTCACAAGGAATTCACATGCCACATAAGATAAACCATAAGCTTGCCCTTATTGTTGACTCCACTAATAGCTGAACATCAAGGATCAAGATCAAATAGGACTTTCTGGGTTGTAATGTAGGATAATGGATGGGTAGAAATATTCTGGCCAGTAATAGTGACTATCTTCCCGAAGTTATTTCATACATCATTCTTGTTATTCAATACCTCGCTAATCAATCAAGTTCTCATCACTTATATCTTCCCCCACTCTTTTGTTTTCTCCCAGTACTTTTAAACTAGTACACATATAGTATGGAGGGAGTATTCTTAATCAACGTATGATCAAATTTCTCTTTTTATTACACCACTCCCAACTATAATACATAGACTTTTTCACACCAATAGCTACTATTTTTGGGGCTTCACTTTTTATCTTTTTCCTTCTTAATTTTTACACTCTTTAACCTCATAGTTTTTTAGCTAAAGTGCTTAGGAGATTTGAATCAAAATCAGGAAATCAAAGAAAGAAAATAGGTTACGTATGATGCTACCAAAGAATAGGCTAAATCTCAATAAAGTTAACTAAGATCATGTAACATAGGTAGACAAAAAGGGTATGAAACATGGCTACCAAAGAAATGGCTATATCATCTCCTAAACCCAACATTATTTATTTCAGTTTGAACACAAACCAATAAGTTTTAGACATCAATATGCAATAAGGAATACAAAAAAAGACATCACTCACACATGGAACATGCTCAAGTCAAACAGGATCCCTATAGACTCTAAACCAAGCAACAACATAAATTCAAAATAAGCCAACATCACTTAAGATTCACAAACATGAGCCCAGGTGTTTCAAAAATAGCCGTTCAACAAAACTAACATTCTTTCACATTCAAAACAACTTGCATTATGTAATCACACATAGAAACTATCAAGAACATCTCACTTATTCCTAACATTAAAATTTTAAAATTTAATCCTAAAAAAAAATGGGATACTCAGTTTAAAGAGTGCTCCCTCAAAAAATAACCAAAAAAAACTAAGGGGTGGGTGAAGTGTGCCCCTACTAGACTGACACCAACAAAAACTAAACAAAAAAAGAAAAAATCTTCTTGTAATTTTTCAATTTTAGGAAAAAAACTAGAAAAACAAATAAAGATTGAATTCCTATAGCAACACTTCACCCTAAACCATAAGAAGATTCTCAGCCCTAAACTTAAAAAAACACTTTGTCCCCAAATTATAATTCAAAAGAAAGGATACAAATACTCCTTGGGACCTTTAGGCATAGCTAGTAGCATCTTAAATGATCAATGAGATTTGGTGTACCTCACATCCAGTCTTTGCCATTCTTATTAGCTTAGATCTTTGGTACTCAGACTTTTCATCAACTTGTGACTCAAAAAAACAAAAGCTACATGATATAAAAGTAAATCCAGAAAAATAAAATACTTACCTTAACTTGGGTTGCCTTCTAAGCAGTGCCAAATTTAGTTTCGTAGCATGACCCTCATCACTAATCTTCATCTATAATCATTTATCCTCTTCCTCCTACTCAAAGGCTATTTTTTACTCTTTTTTGACCTCATGACACTCATGGGCTACATATTTTTTCATTATAGCCTTCTCAAGCTCTTTTTTGAGCCTCACCCTTTCAGGTATAATTGGTGTTTGGGACATAATTTGTGGTTTTCACTCTACTACCCCACACTCATCCACTTCCCTAATCGTGATCATGAATACCTCCTTATAGTGTGAAGGTGGATTGAGTCATTTGTACACTGATATGCCATGGTTTTATGGAACTTTTGATTTTTAAAATTTGAAACTATGCAAGTACATTGGTCTATTTTATTAGATATTATGTGTTTTTATGTTTTTTAATGAAACTAGGTTCTAGAGTTGAAAAGAAGAAAAATAGTTGAAGTGTAGCAGAGCACCTCACTTATAGTCCCATTTACGGATTGTAAGTGGGACTTATGATTCCATTTAAAGTTTTGAAGATACCAAGTTCTATTTGAGACTTATGAATACTACTTACGGGGCGTAATTAGTGCTTACACCCCTTGTAGGTGGTTGTTCTGCAGAACATTAATTTGTTCTAAGACTTATGATCCACTAGGGGTCCGTAAGTGGTACTTATGGCCCATAAGTGGGTCCGTAAGTGGTTGTCAACTTAGTTTTTATTTTTCATTTTAGTTTGGATTTTTAGAGTTCTGCTATATACTATAAATACACTTTTAATATTTTTGTATTAGTTTATGTACTCTTTACATTCAAAACACTATGTTGATTCTAATATTTGACTTCTGATCTTGGAATCCTTTTTTCTTGGTTTTAAGGTTGAATATTAATTTAAGATTTTGTTTTTATTTTTAAGTATTGTAAGATTATTCATGTGCTTTCTTTTATGAATTCAATGGATGTTCTTTCAAATATGAGCGGCTAAACCACTTAACTAAGGTTGTGGGAACCCTAATGGAATAACAAAGTAGAGAAAGTGCAAAGTCGTTCTTGATGAATATTCTTGCATGCAATGTGGTCTTCTTTGGTTTGATTTCTTTCTTAACGACTTCAGAAGTTAGTAACCTTCCTATATTCAGTACTTACTTCAAAAAAAGGTAGAGATTAGGAAAAACAGATCACAAAAAAATTGATGCTACCAACTCTCATCTAATTAACTTGATACTCAAAAATTAATTTTTAATCCGGGATCCAGGATAAGGGTTAGTAAAGCAACAATTTGAGACTCAATAGGTAATGAGTGAGATTCACTAAATGCGTTCACGAGATGACTGGTGATACATATCTTATTAGATTTTGTATGCAAGGCATTGAGATAGTTTGATAGAGCATGATAAGTCTATAGAGTTTAGAAAGTAAGGGGGAAACACAGTCTTAGTAGTCATCTCATGTTGATTTCAAACCAAGAGATCAAGAGTTGTTACTATTAATACTGTTCTCACAAAATCCCCTATTTTATTTTCTAGTATTTTCTAGCTACTTTAGTAAGTTTGTGATAGATATTCGACCTATTCCATGTGAGTTCAACCCCAACCTTTATTGGGTTATATGTTTAATAGCGACATCATTGTACTTCTTAGAGGTGTATGTTTTACCCTAATTGGATTTGTCCACTTTTGCAGGGTGGGGGTATACCACAGTCGAGGGTTTTTCTTGCTATGTTTCTTTTTCCTGTCGACTATGTTGTCATAGTAAAACTGGCATGTTTAGGTCATTTTGTGTTTGTTTCATATATGTGTTATGTTCTGTTTGTGTTTAATTAGGATATAGGTCAGGAACCTAAGGGCAGTTTACAAATTCTGTTTGTTTTTAAGTATTTTTGAAAATTGATACCCTACCAAAAATATATTTTGAGCTGTGTGATATAAATATATGTGTGACTATTATGAATCTTGTTATGGCATTAGTTTTAGGGACAAAATAATCATAGCTTAGCATTTGCATGAACTGAACATGTAGTAGTTGGTATATGACAATGTACCATGTGTGTGTGAGATACTTACCAAGGTCCCTTTGTGCATTTAATCCAAAACTTTCCTTGTTAGTCTATCCTAGGTTGTAGGATAATTGGTTAGGACGTGATCATAGGCCATTTTGGAATTTAGTCCACACTTAGCCTAAATGACCATCCAAATATAAGTATCCTACGATCCATGAATTTGAGCCTACATTGACCTGTTTTCATGTATTTACCTCGTCACCTTCCTAATTTGATTGCACTAAACCTATTTTGGCCCTGTTCCCTTCTTAGAGATTGTGCAACTTAACTTAGGCTAATTTCCTAAGTTAAGGGTGGCTATTATAGGGGTGTGTAGTTAAAATTGGGTATGAAAAAGGGTTTGTAGATAAGAAAGGAAACTAGGGTTGGGTATGGTAGACAAAAAAAATAAAAAAAGAGAAAATCAAAAAGATAGAAAAGTGAAAAAGAAAAAAAAAGAAAATAAAGAAATCACACCCAACCTGAATAAGCAATAAAAGAGAAAAGGGAGAAATAAAAAGAAGTTTGTTAAGAATTTGATCTAAATTGTAAGTGTAGTGTCAAGAAGGGTGATCCACTAGCTCCCAAATATATCATAATAGCCTCCAAACCTATATTACAAGCCGAATAAAGTCCTATAGTGATCCTAGTCCAACTGTCAAAAAGTCTAAGGTAAAGAAAATAAGGGAAAACATATGGAATTCTATACACATTTATTGGAGTTTCTTTTGTTACTATGAGTGTCTCGATATTATCCCCACATTGACATGCATGATCATACTGTGACATTGGGACTTCTTTATTATTAGGGTACATGGGTTGTCTTGCTAGTATTTGATTTGTTTAGGTAGTGTATATTGTATGTTCGCTTGGTTATTTGTTGCTAATGTAATGCCATATCTTGATTTCTGTATGTTGTATTGTTGTGCTACATAAATCCACATAGTTGGTTTTGAAAAAGTTGAAAATATGAGGGGGTACAAGTTGTTGAATTGAAATTGAGTTGACTATCATATATGCTTTAGGCTTCTCTTGGTTAAGCATTGTGTTGTTTTGTTATGTGTTTGTTGCCTGAGGACATGCAAATTTTCTAAGTTGAGAGTGTTGATGTGCAATGGTTTCATGTCACTTTCGATGCTTAAAATAGGAAAATATGTAAGTGCTTAGGTCTATTTTGTTAGATATGATGTATTTTTGTGTTTGTTTTGAATAAAACTAGGTTCTGGAGCTAAAAAGAAGAAAAAGAGTTGAAGTGTAGCAAAGAATCCCACTTACGGGTTGTAAGTAGGACTTACGTCGTTGTTGGTGCCATTGTAGGTGCCAGAGGGAAAAGTCCTAAAACTTCTAAAGATACCAAGTTTTGTCTGAGACTTACGAAGGCTACATATAGGCATAAGTAGTACTTATGTTCCTGGTAAGTTCCATCATAAATGGTGGTTCTAAAGCATCTTGATTTTTTCTAAGACTTACAACCTATTAGGGGTACGTAAGTGGTACTTACAGCCCGTAAGTAGGTTCACAAGTTGTTTCCAACTTAGTTTTTGTTTTTTTCTTTTGGTTAGGATTTTTAGGGTTTTTGTTGTATTCTATATAAGCCCTTTTTATATTTTGTATTAGTTTATGCACTCTATACATTCACCACACTATATTGATTCTAAGATTTGACTTTTGATCTTGGAATCCTTTGTTCTTGGTTTTAAGGTTGAATATTAAATTGAGATTTTGGTTTTATTCTAAAGTACTGTAAGATTATTCATACGCTTTCTTATATGAATTTGATGGATGTTCTTGCAAAGATGAGCGGTTAAACCACTTAACTAGGGTTTTGGGAACCCTAATGGAATAATGAAGTAGAGAAAGTGCAAAGTCATTCTAGATGAATATTCTTGCATGTAATGTGATCTTCTTTGGTTTGATTTCTTTCTTAACGACTTCAGAAGTTAGGAACCTAGCTATATTCAATACTTACTTCAAAAGAGAGGAAGAGACTAGGAAAAGAAGATCACAAAAAAATTGATACTACCAACCCTCATCTAATTAACTTGATACTAAAAAAGTAATAGTTAATCTGGGATCCAGGATAAGGGTTAGTATCGCAACACTCTCCGACTCAAAAGGTAATGAGTGATATTCACTAAAGGCATTCACAAGATGGTTAGTGATACATATCTTATCAGATTCTGCATGCAAGGTATTGGGATACTTTGACAGAGAACGATAAGTCTATAGAATTAGGAAGTCAAGGGAAACACAGTCCTAGTAGTCATCTTGTATTGATTTCAACCAAAAGTGATCAATATTTGTTACTATTAATATCGTTCTCACAATATCCCCCCATTTACTTTTCTATATTTTTGATTACTTTAGCAAGTTCGTGATAGATATTTCACCTATTACTTATGGGTTTGACCCTAATCTTTGTGGGTTTATATGCTTAACAACGACCTCATTATACTTATTAGAGGTGTAGTTTTGGGTGACATCAAATTTTGGTGCCATTTCCAAAGAATAAGGTTATAAATTAATTGATTGATGTTGTTGAGGTTGTTCAGTTTCATTTGTTTACTATTTTTTAGGCATTCGTTGGTGTATGCCCAATACTGCGAGTTAAGGAAATCCCTTGATCCCACTCGATATTGATCTGTAGCATACCTTATGACAAAATCATAAGATAAAAGAGCAGGATCACAGAGTTTATTATGACCCTAATTGGATTTCTTTACCTCCGTAAGGTGTTCAAAAGATAGCCGCACAAACAACTGTGTGGACACTGACCGAAGAGAATACAAGGAGGGATGTTTCTTCCCATTATGCAGTTTAAGAGAAAAGAGTGATATGTAAAGACCAACGTCAATCAGAACTCGATCTAGCTTGAAGAGATAAAGCTTAAGTACTCCCAGATTTTTCACTTTTGCTAGCATATGATGATCCAGATAAAGATTTAGGGTACGTTGAGCCTATGAAAACATGAGCTAACATCCCTCATGAGTTGCCTCAGTGGGTGAAGTTTGATGCTATGATCAAGTTGCTGAATCTGAAGGGTGTTTTTTTTGTTAGCCAACTGATGATGCCAACATGCACATATTTCATATAACTTATCTGGGGTAAGTTAGAAAGTTTAAAGACTCAGGTTGTTCCTATTCCCCCTTACTGATAAAGTGATATTATGGTTAGGGAAACTACCTCATGATTCCATCACTATTATAATGAGTTCCAAAATTTATTTTTAGACTGATTCTTCCCACCTTCTAGAATGTTGCAATTAAAGAAAGAGATTTATAATTTCAGGCAGTTCCATTTAGAACCATTGTATGAGACATGGTTGTGGTTCAAAAAGAAGTTGACGTTGGTACCCAATCACAAAATTTCAAGAAAAAATTTGCTTGAGATATTCTATAGAGCCCTAAAATGCCAATACCAAAGTTGTTGTTGATACTATTACTGGCGGGGCTTTTATGAGCCTTCATTGGGAGTTAGCTGTGAATTCTTAGATCAGATCTATAATATTTATTGAGGATGGCATACTCGGGAAGCAGAAAGAGGAGCTGGTACCTATGCTATTGGTGCTTCTAGTAAGCAGAGAATTATAGACGACATGGTAGCTCAAGACGATAAATAGTTGAGGATGGTGATTGGGTTATTGACCAAGTAATTTGCAACTATGAATTTTGAAAAGGTGAATGATTTGGTCGCACAAAGTAAAACTCCTACATTATATAATTCTAATATCGATGAGAAAGCAAAGTATCTGGATCAAGATATGATGAGTTTTTGAGCCAAGGAATAAGGTTCCAATTAGGACTCTTGGAATTTGAGGTAGGGAATCAAGTTCAAAACAATTATGGGATAGATATAGGGATTAAAGCAAAGAGAGAGATGGTGACTGGAGATGAAAGGATGATTGTATAAAGAAGGGTGATGTGTATATTCCACTGAGGAATCATGATACTGATTTGAGGATGGAAGCATTATTGAATAATTTGGTTAAGGGTTCAAAGAATCAAGAGAGTTGCCTTAAGGAGATTAAGGTAGATATGTCGGAACTAAGCTAGAAAGTAGATACGCTTACTATCATAATTTAGCAACTTGTGCAGAAGTTTGGTTAAATGTCAACTACTTTGAATCAATGTTAATCAAGAAATCTCCCAAGTAATACTGTATAGAATCTAAAGAATGAAAGTCACTACTTAGCCATCACCACTCAAAGTGGGAAGGCGACTATTGATCCCCCTATGCTTATAGTTGATGAGGTTTGAGATGATGTTATGGATATTGATGATGCACCTGAAGCAAAACCTAAAAAGTTGGTGACTAGTTATGAATCATCTCAAATATCGATGGGTGCAGAAAAATGAGTTGAGAAGGATAAAGGTAAGGGGAAGGATGACGAGCCAGTAATGAAAACCATTCCATGACCTCCCCCACCTTATCCTTAGATATTTAAGAAGAATCAAGAGGAAGTAAAGTATCAGAAGTTTATGTCGATGTTAAAGGAACTATCTAGTAATATTCCTCTCGTGGAAGCATTAGAGAATATGCTTGGCTATACAAAGTTTATGAAAGATTTGGTTAATAAGAAATGGATGGTATGTTTTATGATCGCTGATAATATGGACCATTGTATTGCTATTACTTCTCGATAGTTGGTTGAGAAGAAAAGAGAACCCTAGATCTTTACAAATAGCTGGGGTTGGGACACCTAAGTCAACAATGATGAGATTATTGATGGCTGACCAAATATTGAAAAAACCAGTTGGTATATTTGTGATGTTTTTGTGAAGGTAGATTCCTTCATATTCCCAACTGATTTCATAATCCTTAACTGTGAGATGGATTCAATGTTCTTATTATCCTAGGAAAGCCCTTCCTAGCCACGAGTAGGGCATTGGTTGACATAGAGATGGGACATATGAAATTCAGGATCAATAATAAATATGTTAATTTTAATGTGGTTTGGTCAATACGACAGCCAAAATATATGAGGGTGGTGTCTATGATAGATACTGTTGATGAATAGGCATTAATTGCACCTATTAAAGAGTGACTTGGTGTTAAGGAATTAGTGGCGGTGATTATGAACTTTCACAGAACAGTATCGCGGAGTATGATGATATGGTGATCACACTTTATGAAAGATGTTCTTATTCCCATGCACCAAAAAAGTTAGATCTTGACTTAAAGAATAGAACGATTCCACTATCTCGACCATCTATTTAAGATCCATCGATCATGAAACTAAAGGCCCTCCCTTCCCACTTGTGATATGCATTTTTAGGGGCCGACAATACCTTATCAGTGATTATTGCATCTAATTTGTTGGATACATGGGTTGAGGAATTGATTTCAGTATTGCAGAGATTTAAAAAAGGGTCATCGGATGGACTATTGCAGATATCTTAGGGATCTACCCGAGATTTGTACTCATAAGATTCAACTTGAACTAGATTTTTTACCAATATCAAGAACTAGAGTTGTTTGAAACCACATATGAAAGAGGTGGTGAAGAAAGAAATTATAAAGTTATTATATGCAGACATGGTTTATCCTTTTGCTGACAGCAAATGGGTGAGCATGTTCAATGCATACCTGAGAAGAGTGGGATCATTGTGGTCCCAAATAAGAAGAATGAGTTAGTACCCATGAGACCCATTACTGGATGGAGAGTGTGCTTGGATTACCAAATGTTGAACATTTGGACACAAAAGGACCATTTTCCTATGTTTTTTACGGATCAGATGCTAGACAGACTTGTAGGTAGGGGTTGGCATTATTTTCTTTATGGTTATTTGGGGTATAATCAAATTTCTATTGCCCCCAAAGACCAAGATAAGACTACGTTTACATGCCCATATGGTACTTTTGCACTCAAGAGGATGTTGTTTGGACTTTGCGATGCTCCCGCCACCTTTCAACCTTGTATGGTGTCGATATTTTTTATATGGTGGAGGATACTATAGATGTCATTATGGATAACTTTTTTTTTGTTGAAGACTTATTTGATTATTGGTTGTCCTATTTAGCCAATGCACTTCACAGATGTGAGGAGTGCAACCTAGTTTAAATTAGGAGAAGTGTCACTTTATGGTGAAAAAAGAATTATTCTTAGACACAAGATTTCAAATAGGGGTATTAAGATTGATAGGGTGAAGATAGAGGTGATTGAAAAATTACCTCTGATGTTCCATGAAAACACAATACTTTTGATGCTTGAAACAAAGAATTTATGCTTGGACTTAGGATATTTTGGTAGATATAATGTGGTTTTATGGTTGTTGCAGGTAAACAACTGAATAATAATCTTGGAATGAAATTGGAAGAAAAAACTGAAAAAAGATGAAGTTTGTGCATCATACGATTCATCCAAAAAGTCATCAACATATCATATGAATTGTAGGTGTACTCGTAAGCAAGACAGAATCTAAAGCCAAGTATAGAAGCAAAGTGAAAGGTAGATACGACCGAACGTACGAGTCGTAAGATGTGGAGACGATTCTGGAGAAGTTGTCGTTGAGAGAATAGACACCAAAGCAAAGTGCAGAGTTGAAGTCACAAAAGAAGACGAGTCATAGGACATGTGTACGAATCATACGGATCAGTTGTAAGATAACCAGTGAATAAAAATCAACGAAGAACAACACCCAAGTGATGAAGATTAAAGACCATGAGTCGTAAGCTCTGGATATGACTCGTTGGGAGAAGTCATAAAGATAATAGAAACTTGAAGCCCAGGAAACCAGCTACTAGAATACATACGAGAAGAACTATACAACTTATAAGAAGACCTTGCGAGTGGACTAAGAGAGTCATACCTTGTGCTGACCTACTTTTCCTATTTCGTTTTCATTAGGATTTCTGGGTTATTTTGAGATACTATTAATACCTTAGGGTTATTCATTTATTTGGTTACATTCTTTAACACACTTTTACAATGCTCTTACTACTTTTTACATCCTTTGATCATTGAGATTTTGTTCTTAAGATTTTTGGGTTTTTATTTGATTGAAGACTTTGGATTTTATATTTCTTATCCATGTGCAATTAATTACATGTGTTCTTTATTGATTATCATGAATTGTTGCATGAACATGAGTGGCTAATTTCCCTAACTAGGGTCTTGGGAACCCTGACGGATTAACTACGTAAAGAACATGGGAGATTCATCTACTCTAACGTGGTTGCATGTATCTTAATCTTCTTTATATTAGTTGACCTAAAAGCTACTGTAGAATCTTGATGACTACCAGTATTTGAAAACATCCTCACAAAGGAGTTTGATATTTGGAAAGGGGGATTAAGATAATAATTTGAGATTTACGTCTATCTTATCTAATCAACTTGAGACTCAAAAGGTGAAAGTTGAACTAAAGTTATAAACAAGGAGAAATAAGGCGACATCCAGATACTCACAAGGTAAAGGGTGAGATTTGCCAACGCGTTCACAAGATGGTTGATAATACATAGCTTATCGACTTTACATACAGAACAGAAGAATAGGTGGGTTAAACACAAGAATTTATGAAGTTGATAAGCTAGGGGGAACACTTTCCTAATGTTCATCTTCTATTGTTTACAAATTCAAAGTTTTCAAGTTCGGTGACAACTTACTTTTAATTCCAAATTCCTGAATTTACTTTTCCACTCTGCTCGTGAATTTTGTCAAGTTAAGAAACTGTTCAACATTTTTCCTATGGGTTCGAACCCAACCTGGTTTGGGTTACTATATTTGGCATCGACCGCAAAATATTTCTTTAGAGGTTACTTTTGGGTGCTATCAAATTTTAGCGTTGTTGCTGGGAAAGATGGTTTGAATAGTTAATTAAAGTTTACGAGTTTTATTATTTTGTTCTTGATTTGGAATACATTGTTGTATGCCAAACACTAGGAGTAGAGGCAATCCCTTGCTTCTTTTTGATCTAAAGCCAAAAAGAATTCTTTAAACACCACGAAGGATGTCAGAACAAGTTCGTGATGGTGTTCCTGTTAGAGTTCGAGACCTCAAATTGTACCTCCTCTACCTATTGATCCTAATGTGGCATTTACTGCATGCTCCAGAAGATCCATAAAATGTTGCAGATAGACAGACAAAGCACTTATTGGCAGAAGAAGAGACCCAATTGGTTGAAGGTGGACTAGCCAGTCCATGATAAGTGGCCGAGCATCAAGACAGAGTTTAGAGAGGTAGAGTTCCATTAATCCCTGCATACCAACTCCTACACCCATACGATAAAGAAGAGGATATGGGTTATGTTGAACCTATTGAGACATGAGCCATCATTCCTCCTACTCTACCCCCAATGTTAAGTTTGACATTACTAATGGTATAATCTAATTGTTGAACATAAAGGGTGTATTTTCGGGATCAGTAACTGATAATGCAAATTTTTATTTGGCTAACTTTATTGGGATATGCATGTCGTATACCATTCTGAGGGTTGATCAAAATGCTTTGAGGTTGAGGTTGTTCCCATTTTCACTGACTGGAGAAGCATCACTATCGTTGGGGGAACTTTTAAGAGGTTCAATCACTACTTGGTATGAGTTGTGGAGATAATTTATGAATAGATTCTTCCCTCCTGCAAGGATGCTATAGTTAAAGGATGAAATTTATAATTTCAAATAGTTTCTTGCAGAGTCTATGTATGAGGCATTATTTAGATTCAAAAAGAACTAATCATGGTACCTAATCATAGAATCACATGGTTATATTTGTTAGAAATATTCTACAAATCACTGAATATTAGTTTGAGAGCAATAGTAGATACTATTTTAGGAGGTGTATATATGTGTCTATGGTGGGATGCTTCACAGGATATGCTAGATGATAGTTCATCGACTAATCGAGTTTGGCACACCAGATATGCTGAGCATTGTGTAGGTACATATGCTAATAGAGCAGCTAATAATTATGGAGATAGTCATGATTTAGTAGCACAAGAGGTTGCACAGCTTTGGATAGATATTGAGCTACTTATAATACATTTTGCAATAATAAGTGTTGAGAAAGTTAATGCAGTTGAGGCATAGAGATCTACTTCTAGGACTTTTGAGACTGAATCTAAAGAGGAAGCGAAGTATCTTGATAGATAGTTAGCAGATTTCTGAGCCTAATGGTAAGGGAATCAAGGTCAAAACTATTAAATGATAGATACAGAGAAATGAGCTGATACCGAGATGATGACTGGAGATGCAGAAATAATTACAAAGAAAAGAGTGACAGATATATCCCACCAGGTAGCCAGGATACTGACTCTAGAATGGATGCAATGTTGTCAAAATTAATCAAAGGCCAAGAAAGCCAAGAGATTTGTCTTAAGGAAGTTGAGTGCTAAATTAGAAAGTTGAGTGGCATGCTACCACAATTAAATAATTGGAGAAGCAGTATGGACCGATGTAATCCACATTAAATCAAAGGCAACCTGGCACTCTTCCTAGTAAAATGGTGGTAAATCTAAAGAATGATAGTCATTTCCATTCCATTACCACTCGGAGTGGTAAAACCACTATAGATCCACCTGCACCCACTTTGATTGATTCAATTTATGAAGATGACCTGGTTGTTATTGATAATAGTAGTGATCAGAATAATAAAAAGGATATGGTCAAGGAGCTTATTTTTAAGTCCATCCTAAGACCTCGCCCTTCTTTTCCTCAAAGACTATAAAAAGAAGCAAGAAGAGGGTAAGTATTAGAAATTTTTATCTATGTTAAAGGAGCTATAAATCAATATTCCACTTATAGAGGCATTAGATTAGATGCTAGGATATTCAAAATTCATGAAGGATCTAACGACCAAGAAGAGGTCAGTTAGTTATGAGCCAGTTGACAATATTCATCACTGTAGGGTTGTAGCTACTAGATCATTGATAGAGAAGAAGGAGGATCCTGGTGCTTTCACCATTCCTTGCACCATTGTACCTTTCAACTTTAGTTGGGAACTATGTGATCTTGGAGCAAGTATCAACCTCATGCTATTAGCAGTGGTTAAGCAGATGGGGTTAGGAGCTCCCAAACCAACCACCATGAGACTAGTAATGGCAGATAGGACAGTGAAACAATAGTTGGTATTCTCTATGATGTATTAATGAAGGTGGCTTCTTTCATCTTTCCTACTGATTTTGTGATCTTAGACTGTGAAGTGGACTTTTAAGTCCCAATTATTTTAATAAGACTTAATGATAATCAAGTGATATTCAACGTATGCTGATGATAGGCGATATTACACGCCTATATCAATATATTTTACCCATATTTGTGCCATGTTTTGAGAACAAATTATATATTTTATGCACTTTTAGTCCTTTTTCCTGTAAGTGAGCTAACAAACATGATTAGCAAAGTTTCAGGTATAAATGATGCAGAAATCAGCATTTTATGGCTTACTTGACGCCAAAGAAAGCTCACGAAGGAAGGAACGTAAGATTGGACGCCTAAAGGACCAAAAGTGATGCATGGGAAATCTGTCCCGGGCTAAAACAGCATTTCTGAAGACTTTGGGGACTTGCAGTAACTTATTTGGATTAGGATAATAATACATTAACCTAGTACAATTGGGTTAAGTATTTCATTAGTTTATTTGGATTTGGATAATGTTTCATTAACCTAGTACAATTGGGTTAAGTATTTCATTAGCTTAGTAGGATTTGGTTAAGTATTTCATTAGCTTAGTAGGAATAGGATATGGGTATTATAAATACCCTATCATGCTAGAGATTTTTATACATTCCTCCCTTAGTGGAGAGATACATTCCTCCCTTAGTGGAGAGAAACAATCCTCCCTTAGTGGAGAGATACATTCTACTTCTCAATTAAAACTCTTCTAATCTTCCCATTAATTCTATTTTTCTTCTCCTATTCATCTATTCAATTATTAATTTCCGCAACAAGAGAAACATTACTTTGCTAAGGAATTCACGCCTCACGCCTACCACTTGTGCTACACGAAAATCATCAATCTTGTGGTATAATAACAACAATGCAAATTGTGATTTCCTTCGCATTCATGGGTAACTAAACTTCTCTGTTGGGGTTATGGAAGCCGTATGAGATACTATCTATTGCTGTGAGTTTATGAGTTCATGACACGTATGCTGCTTATATCATTATTCTCTTCATCTTAATGCAAATTCTTGTGGCTGCAGACGCATAGAATAACGCCAGTATAACATTTAACTTGTTCGAAAGAAAGGTTATCTATCTGGAAAAGAGATAATGTCAAGGTAGTAGGACACCCTTTCCTATTAAAAAGCTAGTGCCGTAACTGGACTAACCTCTTGGAGAATTCGTACCGTTAGACACGCTTTAAGCTCGAAAGAGTTAAAGTGAAATAATCCTCGAATAGGTCGAAAGACACCTGGATTTACCATCGAATACAATTCTCTATAAGCTCATGCATGTCACAATTCTACACACTCATAGCCAATAGAGACGTATAACTCAGAAGGTGGACATAACCCCAACTCCTCAATTCTCATTGTTTCACAACCTACTAAACATTCTTTCTTTTTACTTTTCTATTTTCAGCTTTTGCTTCAATATTTTGGTTACTTTACTTGCACTACAAAACTCCCCCCTTTTTTACGAGACTTGCACTAAAAGTCTAGTGATTTTACTTACTTGTTGGCCAAGCTATTCCCTGTGGGATCGACACCCAACCCAGGTTGGGTTCTATATTTGCTAACGACTGTTTTACACTCCTACGAGAGCTGTAGATTGAGCGTTATCAAAAATTGGCGCCGTTGCCGGGGAATACGAGTGTCAATTAAGTTCGTGATAATTACTAGACCCTTTGGTCAAAGATTCTCGTACTTTTACTTTTAGTTGTTGTTCTTGTTTTATTCAGGTTTGTTCAGTGCATCAATGGATGCACAACGTGAAATTGAAAGGATGGCTGCTCAAGTGCATCAACAAAATATTGATAAACCAGGCCGGGCAACAAATCCTGATGATGAGGACCTGGGCGATGAGGAGCTACTAAACCCACGACGTACCGCTGAGATGGAGGCACCCATGCAGAGAAGAGATCGTCAAGCTAGGTTTAGGCCTGAACGCCGAGCTATGCAAATACCGTTTGATGATGATGAGGACAATCTGGATGGACCTGGTGCCATCGGAGCTATTATTCTTCCGCCATTGGCACCTGGAGCAAAGTTCAACATCACAAGCACCATGATTCAGTTATTGCAACTCAAGGGATTATTTGGTGGACTAGAAGGCGATGATCCGAATATGCATCTCATCAACTTTATTTCTACATGCAAGGCGTTTGACAATCCTGGTGTTGGTCAGAATGCAATTCGATTACGTCTATTTCCATTGTCTCTGTCTGGGGAGGCAGCACTATGGTTGAATGGGCTGACTCCTGATTCTATTACAAATTGGAGGCAATTGAGAGACGCTTTCCTAGAAAGATTCTTTCCGCCATCCAAGAGGGCGCAATTGAGAGATGAAATCAGCAACTTTCGTCAGCTTCCCACTGAAGCTCTTCATGAAACATGGGAGAGGTTCAAGACAAAGCTAGCGAGGTGCCCAAACCATTACATGACCAATGTTCACCTAATGGAGATCTTGTATAGAGCCTTGAATTCAATAACTAAACCAGTGGTGGATAATGCAACTGGAGGATCTTTCATGGACCTCACCTTTGGTCAAGCAAGCAATATGCTAGATCGTATGACGAAACAAAGTAGAGCTTGGCATACCAGGGATTCTGAGGTAGCAAGCCCCACTTTATCTATTGGCATGACTGCAGACCAAAGAAGAAGAGAAGAAGAACGTGATCAAGATATGGCGCATTTGAAAACACAAATGGATCTTCTTACAAAGCATTTATTATCAGGGAAGACCGAAAAAGTGAAACCTATTGCGTTAAAAGGAAGAGACGAATCTGATTCGGAAGATGAGGCCAACTACTTGAACAATCAGGGGGGTTTCCGTGGGAATACCCAAGGAAACTAAGGTCGGAACTATTATGATAAATTTGGAAACAAGGACCAAGGTAGTTGGAAGAACACGAATGAAAAGAGTGGTTTGTACGTTCCCCCTGGAAGACGTGACGCCACCACATCTAGTTCTGGAAGTATGAAAGACATGATGGCTAAACTATTGAAAGGAATGGAAGCAACGAGCGTGGGAGTAACGGAGGTAATAAATGATTTGTCCTCCATGAAGTAATTAGTTGATTCTCATTCCACTTCAATCAAGCAAATAGAGCAGAAATTGAGCCAACTTTCAGCAGCACTCAATCAAAGAAAGGTTGGCACTTTACCTAGCAACACTGTGCAGAACCCAAGGAATTATGGGTCATGCATGGACATTACTACCCGAAGTGGTAAGGTGCTGGAAACTTCAGTAAAAGGCAAGCAAGTAGTTGATGAAGTAGTGGACATTGATGATAAGGCGAACGGGAAAGATGCCGCAGCAGCTGAACCTGATGTCCATAACGTCACCCCTCACGATTTGCAACCTGAAAAAGCTGAAAAACGAAAGAAAGAGGAGAAGAAAGCTGAGGAGAGAACACTCCCATACCCACCACCACCTTTTCCTCAAAGATTGAAGAAGGTGGCGGATGATACAAAGTTCAGCAAATTCATGACTATGCTAAAGCAGCTGACCATTAATATTCCGTTGGTGGAGGCACTTGAACAAATGCCTGGGTATGCGAAATTTATGAAAGACCTTTTGACAAAGAAGCAGACCAGCGATATGAATGAGTTATCTGTAGTTGATGTTCATCAAGAGGATATGAAAGCATTATCTATAGAGAAACAACCTACTATTGAGCCATTGTCTGTTGCGCCACTGAATGTTGAGCATGAGGATAATGAAGATTATGAAGAACTTATGGGTGATCTAACAGAAATAGAGTCTTATACTCCTAAGCAACCGGATTGTGATCTCAAGAATCAACCAACAGCAAAGACTCCCATTGACGAGCCACCAATGCTAGAATCGCAAGAGCTCCCCGATTATCTAAGGCATGTGTTCTTGGAAAGTAGAAATATACTTCCAGAGAGTGCAGATGATTTAAGTGAACAGCACGTAGAGGCTCTCATCTCTGCTCTGAAGAGATACAAGAGATCTATGGGGTGGACTATTGATGATATAATTGGTGACTCTCCGGAGAAACGTATGAGCCAGCTCGAAAAAGATCGCATGCCCACAGGTAAGCCTTATTGTCGTCTAAATCCTTTCAGAAAATGATCCATCACTTATATCGACGAAGTCTAAGTACTCGAGATAACTATGTTGTGCCACGACAATAAATAAGGCGCTAGATGGGAGGCAACCCATCGTTTATCATTTTTCATTTATTGTTTATCGTTTTGTCTTTCTTTCATTCTAGTAATTGTTTTGTTTTTCTAAATGAAAAATCCAAAAATAAGAGTCATGCCACGACCAAAACTAAGGCGCTTGGTGGGAGACAACCCATCGTACTAATCGTTTTCGTTTGGTTTTGAGCAAAAATAGGTGCAAGAAGTATTCAACGAGGAGATTGATTTCAATTGACGATTTGGACGTATTGTATGGTAAAGTTGGTAAGTTAGGAATAGCGATGCATAAGGCTATGGATTGAGCATTTCTCATGCCCAAATAGGCATCGAGGAAGGCTAGGCCTTGGAAAAACTAGGCCACGAACGATGCACAACCTATCCTATAGCCTAAGGTCTCGGAATCTAGTGTGCTATACACTATGCGCCACCTATTCCTAAGTGTGCTTTTGACTATGCGCCACCTATGCTATGGCATTTGGTCTCAGTATCTCATATGCCATAGACTATGCGGTGCATATGTCTACAAATGCCATAGACTATGCGGCGCATATGTCCCATTATGCTATAAACAATGCGCCGCATATGTCATGTCTATGCCAAGTATTATGCGCCGCATATGTGGGATTTTTGTCTCCAAAACCGATTGTAAATGGGTCATAACCCGACCCATTCTCTTCCTATATAAAGGGGACTTAGTTTTACAACACAACCACACTACAAATTGACCTAAGGGCGCCGCATATACATCCAAATCCTCTCAAAATTTTCTTCTTTTGCTCTTCCAATTCACAAAACCATCCCCACAAGCTTCAAGCAAGTAAGTGCTCTCTTATTCTTCATTTATTTCTCGTAAGTACTACGTTGCTATGTCTAGTATGAATTGCTAAATTGTATAAGATTGTTGATGATGTTTATGTGTTTGGATAGTTGATACAAAATCATGTGAGTGAACATATACGTAGGAAAATCTTGACTTGTTTCCGACTTGAATTTGGTTTCAATAGCATTGTTATGGTATTTACGGAATTACTATGGCTATGAACATTGCTTAAGATTGTTGTTTGGATACTTACATGTTAGACTATCCCGGCCATCGGGATAAGACTTATAGTGCCTACCGGCATAAGAGGTTGTGATTGTTGTAAGAATAACTATTCCATGTGGTAACCCCTATGTAGTAGTGTTGTTATATCTACCATGAAAGTAGTCCAATGGCTGCAAGTAAGTGATGCATTGCTGATTTTCTTGTCGGAATACAATCCTAAAACGTATGTCGACGAAATCTGAGTACTCGACCACTTTCACTTCACTGATTTGTGTTAACAAAACTAAGTGTGGGGTGGTACCCCTAATGCTTGTTTATAGATTGTATCGATTGAGATTGTGCTGCCACTAACACTATTTCTAGTCTCAGGTACAATGGCACCTAAAGCGAGGCAAGGAAGGGAGAAGGCTACCACTTCCCAAAAGGGCAAAAAGAGAGGTCGCAAGGACCAAGGAGAATCATCCTCAGCACAACTACCCCGCAGAATGTTTGGAATAAAATGGGTTCTTGAGGAGGAAGCCAAAGAATGGTACAGGAACAACAAAGAACGAAAATATGTTCACGTCGACTTGATCAACAAGGACACCTTAGCAAAGAAGGAGCCGCGTATGTTGGCAAAAATAATGGCATTGAAGCTGGATTTCATCTTCCGCGACATGGGAGAATGCAACCTTGATTTAACAAGAGAGTTTTACGCCAACTGGTCGCCGAACACATCAGGCAATGAAGTCAAAATTCGGGGCCAAGTGTTACAACTCACCGCGGATTGGATCAACTCTTTTCTTGGCTTACCTTCGATCGACACAGCACCATTCAAAGAGCTGTACAGCAGGCCTCCTTATAGAGCAATATGACACATACTTTATGGAAGCAGATCGATGGCAAGGTGGGGCAGACATAAAGAAACCGGCCGACACAACACCTTCCCCTATGCTCCACTAAATAGGGAAGCAAGAATCTGGATGCGCATTGTCAACTCATGCCTTATTCCTGGGACTCAATACACCAAGATATCAAGAGATAGAGTGTGTTTGGTCTATGCTTTGATGATGAATGTCCCTATCAACCTTGGGGCAATAATTCGATCTACCATGAGGAAGGCCAGACTCCACAAAAGGTCCCACTTCACATTTGGAAATTTGTTGACAGCAATCTTGCGGAAGGAGGATATCGAAGAGGAACCAGCTGACCACAAAATCCCGCATAACCCAAAGAAGGTTGACCTCACCAAGGTCAAAGATGCTGAAACAACTAATGGTGTCAACCTTACTACTGCGGAGAGACATGCTCGTGATGAGAGTCTCTTCCGTCATCTCTATGGCATGACACGATTCACTATGATGAGTGGTGGACGTGTTCCAACTGCTGAAGAGCTCCAACAGCTGGACCACGTCTACCCAATGAACATGCATGCACGGGAGATGTGTGGAGTGGGCGTATACTTTGAGGAACCTCTAGATGATGATGTGCCGACTGATGACGATCGACGCTTGCCTGATTCTGACGAGGAGGAGAACTCTGACAACGACTCTTATGATGATTCAGACGAAGGGGGTATGACCCCCGACATTGAGGAAGAGTCCGACTAACCAAGTTCTTCGTATTTATTTTCCACTGAGGGCAGTGTCACGTTTAAGTGTGGGGTGGCGGTATCGCATGCTATAC
The DNA here is from genome assembly GCA_030864225.1 of Capsicum baccatum var. pendulum. NCBI lineage: Eukaryota > Viridiplantae > Streptophyta > Magnoliopsida > Solanales > Solanaceae > Capsicum > Capsicum baccatum. The sequence goes on from CM061557.1 coordinate 195,080,112, forward strand.
TTCTCTGTTTGCACCTATGTTTGTTTGTTTACTTTGTTTATTTGAGTTTTACTTTGTTTATTTGAGTTTGTTTTTTTGTTTTTTTAAGTTTTTTTATTTGAGTTCATTTTTTTTTTTAAGTTTTTTTAGGAGTAAATTTTTTCTAGCTTCGCATGAAATTATTTTGACAGGCAGCATGAGATTATAACAAGAGTATGTGCTACAATTATGTCTGTTGAGACGTTTAGGCTCTAGTAGTGACTCATTATGTGATATTGTGTGGTTCAATTCCTTTACTTGTTGGGTCGAGAGTTTATATTACTTCCAATCAAGTCGACCATGTTCCTTGTGTGTGTGAGATAATAGTATATTCTATGTTTGTGGCTGATGCTAGAACTTGCCTGGTATGTATGCAAAGCGAAAATAAGGAGTGTAAGTTTAGGAGATGATTTAGGCATTTCTTTGGCAACCTATACATGTTTACCATTCGTTTTACCTACCCTTGGACATCATCCTAGTTGAACCCTTTTGAGCCTTTAGCCTATTTCTTTGACAACCTTGTATGTAAGCCTTATCCATTTTTTTCAAGACCGTAATTTGATCCAAATTCCTAAGTGCTTTAAAGTGAAAAAGTCATGTGACAACATAAGAGGAAATTGGGTAAGTATGATGCTTTAAATTGTAATGGTGCTTGAATGTGTTATGAAAAAAATGAAAAATGCTAGTATAAGAGGTATGTTGTGAAAAGAAAAAGGAAAAGAAAGCTGAAAAGTGAGTTATGCTTAAAATTGAAAAACAAAAGAGGAGAACAAAGGTGGTAGAATAAAAGAAAGAAGAAAGGTTGAAAGAAAAAATGTCAATGATACAATGTGATGTATTAAAGTGCTTAGGAACTTAGTCACTATTTCTGGCCAAAATAGTCCTACCCGGCCTACATTACAACCATCAGAAGACCTATTTGATCCTAATCTTAGCATTCTTTAGTGGAGTATTACACTAAGGGCAAGCCTATGGTCATCAGTTGTTGCATAGGAATTCTTTGTGAGAGCGAGAGCAAGGATATTTTGATACCCATGTTTGAAAAATATGCTATACTTATGAGTGACTATGGGTAATATATTGTGAGACACACATGGTTGATGAGTTTTGGATAGTTGTGTATGATTCTTTGTGCCTTGACTTTTGAATATGAGTTAACAACCATCATGAGTCTATGCTAGAGGTTAAATGGTTTCTACTAATGATCGTAAAACTACTCTTTGTTGATAATTGTTGTGCTTTTCTTGATGAATGTTTTGTGTTGTTGCTGTGAAACCCTAAGTTGATGTTTAGAGGGATATGATATTTTGTTCGAGGACGAACAAAGCTGCAAGTGTGGGGTGATGATGATAGGCGATATTACGCACCTATATCAATATATTTTGCCCATATTTGTGCCATGTTTTGAGAACAAATTATATATTTTATGCATTTTTAGTCCTTTTTCCTATAAGTGAGCTAACAAACATGATTAGCAAAGTTTCAGGTATAAAAGATGCAGAAATCAGCATTTTATGGCTTACTTGACACTAAAGAAATCTCACGAAGGAAGCAACGTAAGATTGGACGCCTAAAGGACCAAAAGTGATGCATGGGAAATTTGTCCCGGGCTAAAACAGCATTTCTGAAGACTTTGGGGACTTGCAGTAACTTATTTGGATTAGGATAATAATACATTAACCTAGTACAATTGGGTTAAGTATTTCATTAGTTTATTTGGATTTGGATAATGTTACATTAACCTAGTACAATTGGGTTAAGAATTTCATTAGCTTAGTAGGAAATGGTTAAGTATTTCATTAGCTTAGTAGGAATAGGATATGGGTATTATAAATACCCTATCATGCTAAAGATTTTTATACATTCCTCCCTTAGTGGAGAGATACATTCCTCCCTTAGTGGAGAGAAATAATCCTCCCTTAGTGGAGAGATACATTCTACTTCTCAATTATAACTCTTCTAATCTTCCCATTAATTCTATTGGCTGCAGACGCATAGAATAACACCAGTATCGCCAATTTTTGATAACGCTCAATCTACAGCTCTCGTAGGAGTGTAAAGAGGTCGTTAGCAAATATAGAACCCAACCTGGGTTGGGTGTCAATCCCACAGGGAATATCTTGGCCAACAAGGAAGAAAAATTACTAAACTTTTGGTGCAAGTCTCGTAAGAAAGGGGGAGTCTTGTCGTGCAAATAAGGTAAACAAAAGCTGAAAATAATAAAGTAAAGAGAGAGAGATTGTTACGTGAGTTGTAAACAATGAGAATTGAAGCGTTGGGGTTATGTCCACCTTCTGAGGTATACGTCTCTATTGGCTATGAGTGTGTAGAGTTTTGACATGCAACTGCTTATAGAGAATTGTATTTGATGGTAAATCCAAGCGTCTTTCGACCTCAACAAGGACTATTTCACTTTAACTCTTTCGAGCTTAAAGCGTGTCTAACGGTACGAATTCTCCAAGAGGTTAGTCCAGTTACGGCACTAGCTTTTTAGTAGGAAAGGGTGTCCTACTACCTTGACACTATCTCTTTTCCAGACAAATAACCTTTCTTTCAAACAAGTTAAATATTAGACTGGCGTATTATTGCGTTTGCAACCGCAAAGAATGTAGATTAAGATGAAGAGAATAATGATATAAGCAATATACGTGTCACAAACTCACAAACTCACAGCAATAAATAGTAACTCATTCGGCTTCCATAACCCCAACAGAGAGGTTTAGTTACCCATGAGTGCGAAGGAAATCACAATTTGCATTGTTGTTATTATACCACAAGATTGATGATTTTCCTGTAGCACAAGTTGTAAACGTAAGGCGTGAATTCCTTAGCAAAGTAACGTTTCTCTTGTTGCGGAAATTAAGAATTGAATAGATGAATAGAAGAAGAAAAATAGAATTAATGGGAAGATTAGAAGAGTTGTAATTGAGAAGTAGAATGTATCTCTCCACTAAGGGAGGATTGTATCTCTCCCTTTGTGGAGAGAAACATTCCCCCCTTAGCCTAAAGGACCAAAAGTGATGCATGGGAAATCTGTCCCGGGCTAAAACAGCATTTCTGAAGACTTTGGGGACTTGCAGTAACTTATTTGGATTAGGATAATAATACATTAACCTAGTACAATTGGGTTAAGTATTTCATTAGTTTATTTGGATTTGGATAATGTTACATTAACCTAGTACAATTGGGTTAAGTATTTCATGAGTTTAGTAGGATTTGGTTAAGTATTTCATTAGCTTCGTAGGAATAGGATATGGGTATTATAAATACCCTATCATGCTAGAGATTTTTATACATTCCTCCCTTAGTGGAGAGATACATTCCTCCCTTAGTGGAGAGAAACAATCCTCCCTTAGTGGAGAGATACATTCTACTTCTCAATTACAACTCTTCTAATCTTCCCATTAATTCTATTTTTCTTCTTCTATTCATCTATTCAATTCTTAATTTCCGCAACAAGAGAAACGTTACTTTGCTAAGGAATTCACACCTCACGCCTACCACTTGTGCTACACGAAAATCATCAATCTTGTGGTATAATAACAACAATGCAAATTGTGATTTCCTTCGCATTCATGGGTAACTAAATTTCTCTGTTGGGGTTATGGAATCCGTATGAGATACTATCTATTGTTGTGAGTTTATGAGTTCGTGACATGTATGCTGCTTATATCATTATTCTCTTCATCTTAATGCAAATTCTTGTGGCTGCAGACGCATAGAATAACGCCAGTATAACATTTAACTTGTTCGAAAGAAAGGTTATCTGTCTGGAAAAGAGATAATGTCAAGGTAGTAGGGCAACCTTTCCTATTAAAAAGCTAGTGTCGTAACTGGACTAACCTCTTGGAGAATTCGTACCGTTAGACACGCTTTAAGCTCGAAAGAGTTAAAGTGAAATAATCCTCGAATAGGTCGAAAGACGCCTGGATTTACCATCGAATACAATTCTCTATAATCTCATGCATGTCACAATTCTACACACTCATAGCCAATAGAGACGTATAACTCAGAAGGTGGACATAACCCCAACTCCTCAATTCTCATTGTTTCACAACCTACTAAACATTCTTTGTTTTTACTTTGCTATTTTTAGCTTTTGCTTTAATATTTTGGTTACTTTACTTGCACTACAAAACTCCTCCCTTTTTTACGAGACTTGCACTAAAAGTCTAGTGATTTTACTTACTTGTTGGCTAAGCTATTCCCTGTGGGATTGACACCCAACCCAGGTTGGGTTCTATATTTGCTAACGACCGCTTTACACTCCTATGAGAGCTGTAGATTGAGCGTTATCATATGCAAATCCATGAAGTAGTCGGATGAGTTAAGGGTGATATGTGTGACTGATATGTTTTATAAAGATATGGACTCATTCCATGATGTTAATATGGTGACTATTTAGTATGTTGCTTCTGATGTTTTTCCTATTAAAGAAAGGTTGGGTGTTGAAGCCTTAGCAGTTATGATCATAAACTTCAACATTGATGGTATTGATAACTATGATGAGATAGTATGTGCATTTTATGGGAGCGGTTCTTACACTTACGTACCAAAGTAGCTTGATTTGGATCTGAAAAATAGAACCAATCCACATGCTCGCCCGTCTATTGAGGAGTCACCCATCTTAGAGCTGAAGACCCTCCCTTATCATTTGTGATATGCATTTTAGGGGGCCAATAACACTTTGCCAGTAATCATTTTAGCTGACTTGATAGAGAGGTGGAAGTTTTATTATCAGTGGTATAGAGATTTAAGAGGGCCATTTGTTGGTCCATTGCATATATTGTGGGAATCCCACCTGGTCTTTGTACTCAAAAGATCAAACTTGAACCGAATTATGTTCCAAGTATCGAAAACCAACATTGGATTAATCGTCTTATGTAGAAGGTGGTGAAAAAAGAGATAATCAAATGGTTAGACGCTGGTGTAGTGTATCTCATTATTGATAGTAAGTGGGCCAGTTTGGTATAATGTGTTTCGAAGAAAGGTGGTATTACTGTTGTTCCTAATGATAAAAATGAGCTAGTGCCAATGAGGATAGTCACAAGATGGAGAGTGTGCATGGATTATACAAAATTGAATGCATGGACTAAAAGGACAACTTTCCCATGCCCTTTATAGACCAGATGCTTGACCGACTTGCGGACAGAGAGTGGAACTATTTTTTGGATGGGTACTTGGGCTATAACCAAATCACTATTGAGCCTGAAGACCAAGAGAAGACTACCTTTACTTGTCCTTCTGGGACTTTTGCATTCAGACATATGTCATTCAGGTTATGTAATGCTCCAACCACATTTTAGAGATGTATGATGTCAATCTTCTATGACATGGTAGAATACACCATCAAAGTGTTTATAGATAATTTATCAGTAGTTGGTGATTCTTTTGATGACTGCTTGATTCACATGGCAAACGTTCGTCGAAGGTGTAAGGAATGCAACTTGGTACTTAATTGGGAAAAATGTAATTTCACGTCAAATAATGTATTGTACTTGGGCACAAGATTTCAAAAGGGGTATAGATGTAGATAAATCTAAGATTAAAGTGATTGAGAAATTACCTGCGCCAATATCTATGAAGGGTGTTCAAAACTTTTTGGGACATGCTAGGTTATATAGGCAATTCATCAAGGATTTCACAAAAATTGCCAACCCTCCTTGTAGGTTTCCTGAGAAAAAGTGAAATTTGATTTTACTGAAGCATGCTTGAAGGCTTTTGAGTATTTCAAAGAGAAGTAAATGACTGCTCATATCATCATACCTATTGAATGGTCCTTTCCATTCAATTTTATGTGTGATGCAAGTGGATTGGTTTTAGGTTCTGTACTAGGACAACGAAAATAAAAGATCCTTTATCCCATCTACTATGATAGCAAGGCACTAAACCCTGCTCAAAAGAAATACACAATCACTAAACAAAAGTTATTAGCAGTGGTTTTTGCCTTTGAGAAGTTTCGGTCTTATTTGATTGGGATAAAGATAGTTGTGCACACTGATCATGCATCATTGAGGTACTTAATAGCAAAATAAGATGCAAAATCTAGACTGATTAGGTGCGTTCCATTGCTGCAAGAGTTTGATTTTGAGGTCAAGGATAGAAAAGGCACCGAGAATCAAGTATCGGATCATTTGTCTAGACTTGAGGAGGAAGCTATGTAGAAAGTTAAAGATAGCCTAGAGATTAATGATAGTTTTCTAGACGAATAGATATTGGTTGCTTCTCAAGATCTAATTCTATGGTTTGCTGACTAGCAAATTATCTAGCAAGTGATCTAGTCCCAGAAGACCTTTCCTTCCAGTAGAGAAAGAAGTTTATGCATGAGGTAAGTAAATTTTTTTGAGATGAGCCTTATTTATTTAGAATTTGTACAGATGGGATTATTCATAGATGTATACCTGAGGTGGAGATGACAAGCATACTTGAGGCATGTCATTCTTCACCAGTTGGGGGTCATCATGGAGGAACCCACAAAATCTTGCAATGTGGGTACTATTGGCCAATAATTTATAAAGATGCTCATGATTTTTCTTCAGCTTTTGATCAATGTCAATGCTAAAGTAACATATCTAGACTCCATTAACTTTCTATGACTCCTATTTTAGAATGGGAATTATTTGATGAATAGGGTGTGGATTTCGTAGGACCTTTTGTGAGTTCTTTTGGCATGAATACATTCTTGTGGCTATGGATTATGTTTCTAAATGGGTGGAAATGGTTGCACTCCCCAATAATGAAGGATGTAGTATCATCGCATTCTTGAAAAGCATATCTTTTCTCCATTTGGAATACCACGAACGATCATTAATGATAGTGGGTCACATTTTTGTAATTGTCTATTCAAAAGTCGTCTTGAGAAGTATAAAGTAAAAACAAAGTGGCAACACTTTATCACCCATAGACTAGTGGACAGGTTGAGGTGTCCAATAGAGAAATTAAGTCCATCTTGGCGAAGACAGTGAATGCCAATAGGACTGATTGGTCACGAAAAATAGACGATGTATTATGGGCTTATCGAACACCTTTCAAGATCCCTATTGGTGCAACTCCTTATCAGTTGGTGTATGGTAAGGCATGTCACTTGCCTGTGGAACTTGAATATATAGCACTATGAGTATTAAAGAAGCTAAATTTTGAGTGACAGGATGCAAAAAAGTCAAGGATGAATAAGATTTATGAGTTGGATGAATTTTGACTTTGGGCTTATGAAAGTTCTACACTTTATAAAGAAAATATGAAACTGCATCATGATCGCAAGATTGAGAAAAGGATATTTAAAAAAGGTGACTGTGTATTGCTTTATAGCTCCAGACTTTGCTTGTTCCCAAGTAAGTTAAAGCCTAGGAGGTATGGTTAATTTATGGTGACAAGAGTTTAACCATATAGTGCTTTAGAATTGAAGAGGGATGGTGAAGCCCCGTTCAAGGTGAATGGCCAAAGAGTAAGGCAATATATGGGTAACACTGAAGAAGTTAGTATGATTTTTGAGATGGTCCTTGGTAATGTTTGAGTAACCAAGGTAATTAGGTCGTGCTACGACATAAAATAATGCATTGCATGGGATGCAACCTATGAGTTTGGTTGGTGAAATTTAGTATCCAATTTATCCACGTCGTGCCATGACGTTAAATCAAGTGCTAGATGGGAAGCAACCCATGTTTTTGTACTTAATAATTTATAGGGTAATATGTGTATTTAGTGTGCAAGATTAAAGAATACAGAAGAGATCTAGAAATTTTAAAAAACAAGGTCATACGGATTTTTTACGAGTAGTACCTTAACATGATGACTCGTGAGAAAGAGTTGTAAGGACCAAGAAGTTGATTTAGATCTAGGTAAGTGGACACTATAATCCTTACGATTCTTAAAACAAGTCGTAACCTCTGGCTATGGTTCATCACATGAGTCGTAACAACTCCAGAACCTAGGTAATATTCCAGGTCATTAAAAAATGAGTAAAATACCCATAAGCCTTGGTTACGATTTGTACACATGACTCGTAACTAGAATTTCTAAATCAAAGGTCGTAGGTCAACCCGTCCCATTTCTTTGGTTTTAAATAAAAGAAAGGTGCTCGACATTCCAAAAAATGGATACCTCTGTTCTTGATCGATATTTGAGCTCTAAACACACGAAATCACTCCATAACATACACTAATTGATTGGTTCCTTCCAAACTTCAACAATTTTGCAAGCTTTTGGGTAGAAAAGTGTTGAAATTGAAGAAACCTAAGAATATCAACAACTTAAGTAATTTTTTGACCTCAAATTCATTATATTTGAGATGATGTTTAAAACGAGTTGAGAGTTTAGAACTTCTTGAGTTGAATATATAAATGTATGAAAAATTAAACCCTAATGCTTAAAAATTAGTTCAGAATAGTGATTTGGGATTGAACTTGAATTTGCGTTCTTATAATATGTGTATTTAAACTAAAATGGGGTGGTAGTGTTGTACATTGAAGGGTAGTTTGGAGATTGTGCATGGAACAAACTCAATGTTAAACCTTTATGTTGCAATGGATACAATGCTCCTTATGATTTGTACCCACAATTAATGAGTCATTATGAGACTCATAACCACTGACAATATAAAAGTCTAACTGGGTGTAGATTCTGGTATGGTTACAACTTGCCTATGTGAGTCGTAACCAAGTCCTATGACTCATAAATATGTGTCATAATGACCTGGGGAGGTAACATATGATAGAGTTTTGTTTCTGGTCTGCTTATGAGTTTCTGTAACGAGTCGTAAACTGTCTTTATGACTGGTTAGGAGGACTTATTAGCTGACCAATCAACATTAATATATACATTGGTTAACTGACGACTTGTATATATGAGTCGTATCCAGTGAATATGACTAAGATCCGCAAGTCGTATAAAGACCAGTAAGGCACACTAACACAAATTTTCTTGTTGTCTTTTAACAGTACTTAGATATAACTAATTGATCTTATGCACATAGTAACTATGGCTCCTAAAGGTCACTCCTCAAGTAAAAATACTAAGAAGAAGCCGAGTCCCAAAGCTAATTACCAATTTGATAGATGATGAAGAAAGTGACTCAAGTGGTGATCTCGTAGAGTATCCAATGAAAAACAAAGCTGACCTAAGAGAAAAAAAACCTCGAGAAAAGAAGGTTGTCACACCCGAGGATACACCTCCCAAGGGACCAAGAAAGAATAACCCTCACACCTCACCACCCCAAACATTGTCCTAGTCAAAAGAGGACAATAGCAATGATAACAAGGAAATAGAATCGAATTATAATGAAGGTGGTAGTAATACACATGATGAGGACTCCAGTTCCTATGAGATAGAATCAGAGAATGGGAGTGATGCTGATGAAAATATGACTTCTATTGACATACAGGACCCACCTCTACCTATTTAACCTGCTCCAACACCCACCATCGAATGGTGGGGGTACCCCGATATATAGGGATTTTATAATGATCGGATAAGAAAAATCCCTGCTATAGGGAGAATAAAGAGGGGGATTTATCTTAAAAGGAGGTTGACCACAACAGGCATGTTTGAATTGACTGGATTTGCAGATAAATTTTGGCAGTACAGTTTCTAATGAATGACTACAACACCAGGAAAGCACAGTCCTGCACTAGTGCAGGAATTTTATATTTCCTATAAGGTTAGTTGTAATGCCCTGATACTACCCCTAGGATGTCACATGGTTCTTATAACCATAAGTGATCCTAAGCTAACCCATGATACTTGTATAACTCATGAGCAACTGAATATATTACATAAATCTAGAAAAAATAAGTGAAAGATAAATCTTTTTTGAATATGATCAATACAAAACTGTATTATAAATGGTTAAAACTCTGGTTATATAAAACAAAACTGGAATCGAATACATCAACTCTAATGACTGTCTATGAAGCCTCAACTAATATTGACTATAGGTAGTAGGGACATGACCCCCATCTATCCCTAATCAATACAACTGAATAAAAAAAGTAAGATATTTCTCGGACTATGATTGAATCAAGATCTTGAATCAAAAGGACTCATCACCTGCTAACTGGAAGCTGCACACTATCTGATTATGATGTGTGGGCTACAACTGGTACCTATATTATGAAATAATGTAACACATAGACATATAAGTGGATCAGTACTTTTGGAATGTACTGAGTATGTAGGGGTGAATGCATAAGTAATACAATAATTGAATGTACACATAGACTTTAAAATAATACATGCTAAGTGTAGATGACTCACCTTGAGCTTGAATAAAACGAAAGCTGTAAAATCATAAACATGAGTAATGAAGCATAAGGATAAACTTTGTGAGCCATAACACTGAGTTATAAAAGCTTTACTTTTACTCTTTTTTTTTGGAGGTTCTTCTAACCACATAAACCATGTGAGCTATCATGGAGTCCAACATCTTACCCACGTTGAGAAGAGTTGTTCTACCCTTTCCATCGGAATAAAACCTTAACGTGATTGATCACTATACTTAACCCATATTGCGACTAAAACCTATGGTCGCACATAGTTCTAGGTCATACAACCTTGGACTCATACCCAACTCGGTGCTAAATACTACTTTTATGTTACTTATATGCTCATACTTTAGAAATTTACTTTAAAATAGCATAAAGGTTTATAGAATGAAAACCAGTTATGCTTCTCTTTTTATAAGTCATAATCAGGATGAACAAATGTGGATTCCATATCTTATCTTAAGATAAAAAAAAATCAATCTTTGTTTTAAATTTTGGTATAGAATTTTCAAAGGAGCTTAAGAGCATCATCTTTTTAAAATCTCAAAACTTGTACTTAGGGCTTATAATAGATATACTTAAATGCTTAGGAATTCATAAAAGAACTTCATGCCCAATAATCTTTTTGAAATAGTTCAATAATTTCAGTCAAGATAATGAAATCAAAATCACAATATGAATCTTATAAATCAAAACATGAGCATGTGTAATATTGATGCACTTAATGCCTTGAATCTCATGATTTCTTATATATAACTTGTATCATAATATCATACTTAAAACTCAATTGAAAATCTTTAATCAATGTCTCAAATCATATTCATAGTATTCAAACCATAAAAGAGAATTCTACAACTCAAGACATAAATAAATGAGAACAATTAAGAATTTTAATGGTTCAATCTCTTTCTAAATCCATAAACTCAAAACAAGATAATTTGGGTATAAACCCTAATTGAAATTTATGTAAATTCAACTTTAAAACTAGTTTTGGGCATAAGGATGAAAGAGTATCCTTGTTCATAAACTCTATATACCTTAATTGAATGGATTCTTGAAGGCATCTTGAAATTGAAGCTTAAATCTTTGTGTTCTTCAGAGGAAAACCTTGAAATTTGTTCATGGTGGAAAGGGGATTTTACATGAGAAATTTTGAGGAAGATGGGCAAATAATATCCTGTTGAATGTTATAAATCGTGCCTTGGATGTTTAAAGATGAGGAGAAAAGACCAAAGTGACCTTGAACCCTTAAGAAACTGAAATAGAAGGGGAATAAGCTCTATGTCATGTCCCATATTATGTTGAGAGAGCAATGCATCGTGCCACAAATCGCATTGAGAGACCCGCGCACCACGTCCAAATTGCGGACCATTTATGCCTCTCACGAAAAAGGCCATAACGTTTTGCTTGAGTATCGGATTAAGGTAAAATTGGTAACGTTGTAAAGCTAAATCAATTATGTATCATTTGGTGCGTCTTGAGATGAAAAAATCCACGTAAATAAAAGTTATACATTTTTAAATTTTACCCTTGTAGAATCCAATACTAAATTTTGGATGAATCAAAGGCTCTTAGCTTAACTTTGTTCTAACTGATTTCTATGAACATTTTTCACCTCGAAAGCAATTCACACACTAGGATAAAGATCATGACACATGAATTCAAAGTTAAATCATGGGATTATATTTTACACATATAAGAACAATGCTTCAAAGTCTAGCCCAAAAATATGGGGTGTTACATAAGCTAAAGAAGCAATATCCACAGGGAAACTTATGGAGAGGTGGTGATCCAGTGACATCTTTGAATGTTCGGGGAGTTCGAGTAAACATATCCACAGACTATATTGAGGTTCTTGAATGGACCAGATTTTAGCCACCAGTAAACATCGCTGAGATGGAGTACCACATGGATGAAATAAAAAAGGTTACAAAAAAGTAGGTGGGGTCGGAAGATAAGATGAGACATTTATTTTAATAGCATGCATGATTGCTTTAAATGGTAAAGAATTCAGTTGGGTAGTCAGTGTCCCATGGGTACAATCACAAAAAATTACAAAACAGATACTAAACTTCGAGGCTAAGGCATGGTGGACTTTGTCATGGCATAGACTATGTCCTACTACTGGGGACAGTGTGCTTAGTTTAGTTCGTGGCATTGAAAGCAGGACTCATGGTAGGGTCTGAGTTTGATGTGTGTTAGTTTTTATCAAGATAAATATACGACTGCACAATGGGTGGAAAGAATCTACTTTTGGCATTCTCATGCATGATCACCCAGATTTTCTTAGAAGTAAGGGTGCAAGAACTTCCAGTGATTGTCCAGTTTATTGAGCAAAAAAATACTATGGACTTGGGGCTGATTCGAGAAGTAAAAAATCCTATGACCAGCTAGGCAAAGCAGGCCACAACATTGCTAGCTCAAGCAATGCAAAGCATAAAACAATGAGTGAAGGATGCTGGAGTTGATGAGGTAGCAGTTGAGGGTGGCCAGTCTAAGCCACAATATTCTGATACAGTAGGCCCAACTAGCACTCTAGTGTCACCATATATTGCATCCCCACGGCCATTATCATCCATAACTACATACAAGAGTATATGGTTATTTCCCAGTCTAGTTTAAGTAAGATTACTGGTAGGTTGGGAATGGTCAAAGCAAAAGTGCAATTGATCGAAGGTGATATGAAACCCTAGGTTGAGAACAAATCGGCTTAACAAAATAGACGGTATAGGGTAGGTTGGATGCTTTTGATCAAAGAATAACCCATCAACTGAGAAGCGGACAAACCTTAGACATTGCAAAAGTGAAAGTTGAGGTGGCCGAGATAAAGAAAATAGTTAATGAAATGTATGATTAACTATTTATCCTGGCACTTATGATTATAGATATTGAGCCTAACATAAAATTTGAAAACATATAGAGTGTCCCTATGGGATAAGCAAAGAGAGAGAGAAAGAACAGAAAAAGTTAGAATGCAGAAAAAGAAAATCTGAAGAAAGCATAGAAAGATTGCATATAGAGTTAGAATGACCGACAGGGAAGGGTTCGAGAGATTATAATGGGTGATGATATCTTGAAATAGGAGAGTGATAATGCTGAGAGAGGCAGTGATGTAGTCTCGACACCTAACATACCACTGAGCACACCAGCCACAAATGGTGCAACTATTGTAGAAACAGTCCCAGTAGCTGATAAGACTACTGTTGAGAATGGTGGGACCCGATCTGACATCCCATATGATGATGTAGCATGATCCAGCACATTGAGTTCCTAGGTAGGGATAGTGCATACGATTTAAGTTGGAGTTGGGGTCGTACCAAGGTCGCCACGGGTTACAATTGTCATGTTTAGAAACCCGTGGCTACAATCTGAAAAAAATTATGAACCGACATGTTTTTGTTTCTTTTATGTATTGTGTGAAGCTAGTATTGTACTTGTGGAAGTAGATGTGATTTTGAATGATTATTCTGAATTTGTCTGATTTTGAAAAAAATTATGCTGAAAAATTGATGCCCCTCCTAAAATTTTGCAAATTGTGTGATATGTGTATGTGTGAGGGATGATCATGAATCTAATAATGGCATTAGAATTAGGAATAGAACAACTATGGAAAATAATTGCATAACTGGATAAGTAGTACCTAGCAGCATGACCCTTTGCAAGTATGTATAAGGCATTACTTAGTTCCTAGAGTGTCGGAATCTAGAACTTTCCTAGTTGCTCTTACCTAGGGTTCAGGATAGTCGAGTAAGACATGATCGTAGTCCATTCTTATTTTGAGTCCACTCGAGCCTAAATGTCTAACCAAAAATTATATGAATCCCTTGATCCCGTTGTTTGAGCCTTAACATACCTATTTTTTGTTTACACCAATTTCACCTTCCTATTTCACTTACAATGAACTTGTCTTGGTCTTGGTCCTCCTTGGACACTATGCATCTCAACTCAGGTAAATCTCCTAAGTTGAGGTGGCTATTATAGGGGTGTGTAGGGGAAAAATGAGTATGAAGAAAGATGTGTAGAAAAAAATTAGGACATATGCGATAAAAATACACGATAACAAAAAAAGAAAGAAAAGAAAAAGAATGTGAGAAAAGAAAAGTGCACCTGGCCCAATCTAAATGTACTGTAAAATAAAAAGGGAGATATAAGGGCTAAAATAAAAAGAAGAAAAAGTAGAAAATAAGTGGACCCCAAGGAAAGCATAGTGTCAAGGGGTCGTAGTCACTGAAAAATCCCAAAAAGAGACTAGAACATTCATAAACCTACGTTACATGCTAAATAAAGTCCTTTAGTGATCCTATCCCGACTGTCTGAAAACCCAAGAAAAAAAGCATATGGGCAAGTCTATGGTATTCTGTATGCACCGGCTGATACTTGTTTGTGAGCGGGAGAGTCCTTTGAAATGTCGCTAAATAATAATTATTGATCTAAACTAAGTGAATGGGGCTTATTTTGATTGTTAGCGTACAAAGGTTATGTTCTTAGGGTGCTAGACTATTTGGTCAATGTGATTTGTGCCTATGCTTAGTTATCTGTTACTAATGTAATTCCATCATTGTATTCTTTATGTTTATCCATGTACCAAATTGATATACAAAGTTGGATTCTTGAAAAGTTAAAATTAATAGGGGGAATAACAATTTTGAAACTTGAACGGAAAAGTCTCTGCCATAGGTATCTAAGGACCTTCATGTTTAAGCATTTTTGTTGTGTTATAGTTCTTATTTCTGTTTTGCCTAAGGACACCCAAACTTTCTAAGATGAGGGTGTTAATACACCATGGAAACATAACAATTTTGATACTTTAAACAAAGAATTTATGCTTGGACTTAGGATTTTTCGGTAGATATGATGTGATTTTATGGTTGTTGCAAGTAAAATTGGTGAATAATAGTCTGGGAATGAAATTGAAAGAAAATGATCTGAAAAAGATGAAGTATATGCATCATACGAGTTATCCTATAAGTTTTCAACATATCATACAGCTCGTAGGTGTACTCGTAAGCAAGATAGAAACTAAATCCAAATAGAGAAGCTAAGTGAAGGGTTGATACGACTGGAACATACGAACCGTAAGATGTGAAAATGAGTCTGGAGAAGCAATCATTGAGAGAACAAAACCCAAAGCAAAGTTCAGAGTTGAATTCACAGAAGAATATGAGTCATAAGACCTATGTATGACTCATAAGGATCAGTCATGAGATGATCAGTGAAATAAAAGAAATAAACAACAATGCCTAGGTGATGATGAGTAAAGACTATGAGTCGAAAGCTATAGGTACAACTCATGGGGACAAGTCATAAATATAATAAAAACTTGAATCCTAGGAGATCATCTACTGGAATGTATACGAGAAGCATTGTACAACTCATAAGAAGACCTTACGAGTGGACTAAGCCAGTCGTACCTTATGCCAACCTACTTTTCTATTCCATTTTAATTAGGATTTCTGGGTTATTGTTAGATACTATAAATAACTTAGGGTTATTCATTTATTAGATTACATTTCTTAACGCACTTTTATAATAATTTTTACATACTTTAATCATTGAGATTTTGTTCTTGAGATTTTGGGGTTTTTATTCAATTGAGGACTTTAGATTTTCTTCTTTTTATTATTGTGTAATTAATTACATATGTTCTTTATTGATTATCATGGATTGTTGCATGAACATGAGCGGCTAATTTCCCTGTGTAGGGTTGTGGGAACCCTAGTAGAATAACTATGTATAGGAAGTAGGAGATTTATCTACTCTAACGTGGTTGTATGTATGTTAATATTCTTTATATTAATTAACCTCAGAGCTACTACAGAAGCTTGAGGATTGCCCATATTTGAGAAAATCCTCACGAATGAGTTTGAGATTGGGAAAAGAGGATTGAGACAGTAATTTGAGATTCACATCCATCATATTATTCCGTTATCTCACCTAATCAACTTGAGACTCAAAAGGTGAAAGTTGAACTAAATTTATAAGCAAGGATCAATAAGGTGACACCTGGATACTCACAATGTAAAAGGTGAGATTTATTAACATGTTCACAAGAAGGTTGATAATACATAGCTTGTTGACTTTACATGCAGAGTAGAAGAATAGGTAGGTTGAACACGAGAAATTTACGAAGTTGAGAAGCCAGGGGGGACATAGTCCTAGTGTTCATCTTTTATTGTTTACAAATTCAAAGTTTTCAAGTTCAGTGACTACTTACTATTAATTCTGAATTCCCCCCATTTACTTTTCTGTACTACTCTTGAATTTCATCAAGTTAAGCAACTGTTCAACGTTTTCCCTGTGGATTACAACCCAACTTGGTTTTGGTTACTATATTTGTCATCGACTGCATCATACTTCTTTAGAGGTTAGTTTTGGGATACATTTACCTCCGTCAATTTTAGTTAAAGATATTAAAAGTTTCTTGGGTCATGCTGGGTTCTGTAGGAGGTTTATCAAGGACTTCTCTTAAATACTAATCCATTATGCAAGATTTTACAGAAGAAGGTGAAGTTCATGTTTGATGATACGTGTCTCAAGGCCTTTGAGTGCCTTAATGAGTGGTTAATCTTGGCTCTTATTATTATGTGTCTAGATTGGTCTTTGTCTTTTGAGGTGATGTGCGATACTAGCGGTATGGCCTTAGGAGATGTCCTAGGCCAAAGAAATAAAAATATTCTTTACTTAATATACTATGTCAGTAAAGCAGTAAACCCCACATAGAAGAATTATACAGTTAGTAATTGCTTTTGAAAAATTCTGGTCCTGTTTGATAGGGACCAAAGTCATTGTTCATACTGATCATGCAGCATTGAGGTATCTGATGTCAAAGAAAAATGTTAAGCCAAGGTTGATTCATTGGGAATTATTGATGGAGGAATTTGACTTTGAGGTGAAAGATCGAAAAAGCATTAAAAATTAGGTTGCAGACTACCTACCCTTCCTTGAAGAGGAGGCAATGCTAAATTAGTGGATAAGCTTAAAATAGATAATAATTTTCTAGATTTTTTGGTCTTGGAAGTATCTCAAGACTTAATCCCCTGGTTTGCTAATTTTTTCAACTATATGGCAAGTGATCTTATCCCAAAAAACTTGTCGTTTCAGCAATGCAAATATCCATGCATGAGGTACGCAAGTTTTTTCTGGGATGGGCCGTATCTATTTTGGGTGTATGCAAATGAAGTTATTCAGAGGTGTATTCTTGAGATGGAAATGATGAGCATTCTTGACGCTTATTATTCATCACCAGTTAGGGGTCATCATGGTAGTACTCGTACAACCCACAAAATCCTTCAGTGTGGTTACTATTGGTCGACTATTAATAAAGATGCTCATGATTATGCTCAGGCCTGTGACCAATTTCAGCGGCAAGGAAATATATCACAAAAACATGAGCTCCCCGTGACACCCATCTTGAAGTTAGATTTGTTTGATGTGTGGGGAATCGATTTCATGGGTTCGTTTTTTGAGTTCTTATGGGATAAAGTATATACTAGTGGTAGTTGACTATGTTTATAAATTGATAGAGGTGGTTGAATTTCTCAATAATGAGGGTCAAAGTACCACCGCATTCTTGAAAACATCTTTTCAAGGTTTGGCATTCCACATGCTATTATTAGTGATGGTGGTCCTACTTTTATAATTTTCTATAAGGTCTTTCTCGGAAAATATGGTGTGAAACATAAGGTGGCAACACCTTCCCATCCATAGACGAGTGAGCAAGTTAAGTCTCCAGTCATGAGATCAAGTCCATATTGAATGCCAATTGGACTTATTGGTCAAGAAAATTAGGCGATGCACTTTAGGCCAACCGGAAAAATTTTAAAACCCCCATAGGTGCCTCTCCATATCAGCTAGTGTACGGAAAGGCATGCCACTTTCGGTTGAACTTGAGCACAAGGCATTATGGGAGTTAAAAAAGATAAATTTTGAGTGGGATGATACTGAAAATTTGAGGATGAGTGAGGTAAATGAGTTGGATGAATTTTGACTCCAAGCTTATGAGATTTCAGTTTTGTACAAGGAGAAGATGAAGTTGAATCATGACAAAAATATTGATAAAAGAGTATTTCAACCTGGTGGCATAGTTTTGTTGTACAATTCAAGGCTTCGCTTTTTTCATGGCAAGTTGAAGACTAGGTGATATGGACCATTCACTATGGTTAGAGTATTCCCGTATGGTGCACTTGAGTTGAAGTGAGATGGAGAATCCCCATTCATGGTAAATGGGCAACGTGTTAACTACTATATGGGAGATATTTAGGAAGTGAAGGTTTATGCTAATGTAAGTCTTGGAAAAGTCTGAGTATCCAAGGAAACCGAGTCATGCCACAACATTAAATCACATTCTTTATAGGTGGTAACCCATGGTCTTATTGGTGGCCTGAGTATTCAACACGGCCACGGTGTGCCACGACGTTAAATCAAGCATTGGTTGGGAGGCAACCCAATGTTGTAGTATTCATTTCGTTTTTGTTTTTGTAGGTTTAAAGCATAGGAAAACACCTGAAAGCTGCTAAAATTGTAAAATTAGGACAAGTTCAGGTAAGTGGACATATAAACCCACTTATGGGGGCTGTAAGACCCACCTGCGACAGGTAAGTGGTGTCGTAGGTGTCAAAAAACTTTCACAAGATTTTTGGGTCTATGAAGTTCTACTTATGGACCAACTTATGGGGGTCATAAGTAAAACTTATGAACCTACTTGTGAGGGTCGTCAAAATCAGAGGAAAAAGTAACTACCAGGTCACTTATGGAGGCACTTACGGCCGTTGTAAGTACCACTTATGGGTCGTAAGTGGACCCGTATGCTGACAAAAATTCTAGGGTCAAAATTCTTTAAAATTGGATTGGTCCCAACTGACCCGATCCGATTTGATCAAACCCTCACCCTTAAAACCCTCAAACTCAATCATTTAACCCTATTAGTTCAAATTTTAAGACACCCACCCCTAGTAAAACTCCTCAACTTCCCTCTTAATATGTAAAAGGCAAAAATATCTCTCAAAATCCTATCATTTGCATACATAATCATTAGAGTAGGGCTAAAGTTCACATTGTTCTTCTTTTACTTCAAATTTTGGCTCCAACTCTAGTAAAAAAATGTTCTTGATTATTAAAGTTGAAAACTAATGCTTGATATAGCCTGAAATTGATACTTTATGATAAAGTTTGAAATTTATGGAGCCTAAAGTGGTAAAATTAATATTGTGCATGATTTATGTTTGAGAATACCTGTTATCATATCATATATGGAAGTCGAAGTTGAATAGGAAAGAAAAAGCCTAAAAATTCTTATGCAATACCTGTTGAACCTAAAATTGATACATGTTGTAGTGTACGAAATTAGGTTAAAAATTGAAATATACACTGTGTGGGATAAAATTTTTGAAAAAAATTGACCAACTCTCTGAAGGTCACTTACGAGGCTACTTAAGGGCCTCGTAAGTGGTACGTACGGGGCATAAGTAGCGTTGTAAGTTTCAGACCTGAATCCCTATGAATTTAGGGCTTTGTCTGATACTTATGAGGGCACCTACGACCCCCCATAAGTACTACTTATGACCTCCATAAGTAGGGTCACAGGTATCCCTTTCCTAGGTCATTAAATTTTTTCAAAATTTTTGTTCCTTTCCTATGTTTCAAGCACTAACAACTACTTTTTAAGGTGCAATGTCACTTAAAGCTACATAGAGTAAGGGAGTTCATTTTAGGCTATGTGACGAGTCTCCCGAGTAGAGTGGCTCTGTGGAGGAGTACCTCGTGATCCAGGACAGCATCCCATAGGCCCCATGATATACTCGGGGCTAATCATAGAGACAGGATGCAGTTGTAGTAGTTATTGTGGAGTTGTGCGCTCAGCCCACACCATCATAGCCTCTGCAGGCTTTACAGGCCCCACCAGCACCACAGACTGGGGCCCATACTCCATCAGCCCCAGTCTTTTGGATAGGACCTCGGATGAAGAATTTAAGTCAGACACTACCACACTTTTCCCAATCTCATGAGAAAGAGGATGATTCATAAATTGATTCAGAGAAGGAGGTTGAGTAGGGATCAGTTTCTAGTTCTGGGGATGAGAAAAATGTAATGGGCTCCCAGTTTGAGGATGGGTTAGAGAATGCATCCGATTTAACTAGTGAGTCGATATCTGGCTTTTCTACACCCCAGTCTGAGGAGGGTGTAGCCCAGGGTCTAAGTAGATATGTTCATCATCAGCGTAGGGTAGTCAGTCGGATGCACTGGACACTCAACCCCTATTCCCCTATTTGTTGCCCCAGTATCTGATTTCATAAATATCTCAGTTATACCTATAGTTGAGATTTCTTTGAGATGGTGTGTGGAGTTGCAACATATTTTATAGATATAGCTTTATGACAGATCAAGGTTGTTCAAAAAAAAGTATTACAACAGAGGTTAGGATTGTTCTAATGGGGATAGCAGGTGAACTAGTCCTATGGGCTCCATTTGGTAGGTATCAGTTAGGATGGATAACTCGACCCCAAGGTTTATATATAACGGCTTTAGTTCAAGAATTTTATGCTTCTTATGCATTGATGATCTATTTGACTACCCCATCCAAGGACAAAGAAGTGGAGCAGCCCTAGTTGACCCACACTTTGGTCAGGTGGGTGCGAATAGATATTTTTGAGGTAGCCATACATCGAGTGTTATTAGGGCTATAGTATAAGGGACCAATATTGGAAGCTGAATTTAATTACATGATAAAAATATCATGATAGGTGTGTTATAAGGGATGTAGAGCATAATAGACATAAACTTGATTTGGCTAGATGGATAACCACCCATATTTCTGAGTTAGGCACAGATGCCACATGGCTTAAAGGAAAACGAGAGATAAAGAAGGCATCACTTTATTTTGTGGAAACGTTTTAGTGGACTATGGTACATCCATAGTGAGTCCAAATTCTTTGGACAACATACTGACATGGGATAGAACAACCTTGATTGTCATCCTGATTGTTGGATACGACAATGATTTTGCGAGATTGATCAGGCTGGCGATCCATATTAAAGATTTTGGTGAGACCACTACTCTTTTTTTCCCTATTTGATTCAGTAGCTATGTGATAAGATGAAATGATGCCTATTCTTGAGGTATATCATTGGATTGAGTTTACATGCACAAGTAACGTTAGCTTGATCAAGGATGTAAAAAAATTGGTGTTTACATAAAGAGTGTAGCCACCTCTTAGTTTTATTATGGTCTATTTTGAGGGGTCGTCTATTCTTGTCTAGCCTATTAATAAGCCGAATGTTACTATGGATATTAAGATGGACGAGGAGAGATCTAAGCTCGAGACTTCTACTACTAGTAAGGGGTTCACAATAACATCTACACCACCCTCGGCTTTGACTTTTATGTCAGCTGGGACATCTGCTCTGCCCCTTTGGCCCACAGTTATTGGTTTGATTGGGGTGCCACATGAGTTAATGTAATTCATAGTTGAGAGATAGGATGAGGTGCAAACCCACCTTACTCAGATAAAAATGTCGTTAGTCGCGCTATAAGAATATATCTTTCCTTGAGTTTGGACTACACTTGAGATAGTTGAGGCCCAGTTTGAGGCGAGGTTGAAGGCAGAGATGGATGAGTATACTAGGGAGATTCATGCTCAAGTTGATAGCTTTGAGTCTAGGATGTATACATAGTTTTGTGAGGTCCATACCTCTTATTTATTTGGCTTTCATGAGAAGATGGCTATATTATGCGCTAAGGTATTATCACTAGTAGAGATCCAGGCTCTAATCATTCCTTTGGTTATTCCATCCTTCATGCATTCGTTACCTTTACCTCCATCTATGAGATTTGATTTATTTATTGATGAGGATATGATTCCACTTGTTAGGACCAGAGGGGTC
Source organism: Capsicum baccatum var. pendulum (assembly GCA_030864225.1). Lineage (NCBI taxonomy): Eukaryota > Viridiplantae > Streptophyta > Magnoliopsida > Solanales > Solanaceae > Capsicum > Capsicum baccatum. The sequence goes on from CM061557.1 coordinate 195,102,269, forward strand.
AGGCATTAGAGCTATAAGACCCCACCATTGACTTTGATCAATCCCTAAAATGGGTTTTCTATTATTCTAAGGTGTTCATAGTATTTCAGAAGTATAGATGAGCTGGGATAGAAGCAGGAATATCTTTTAGTCGTTCCCCACCACTACCTCTGTAAGATAATACATGAGATGTGTAAAATAGGGGTGAGTCAAATACGGATGCCTAGAGCATTTAAGGTATGTCTTTACTCCCTCGTTTTATATTATAGTTATGTACTGGGGATAATGCATAGTCTTTAGTTGGGGGTGGAGGTATATAACAATTGTGGGATATTCTTACGATGTTTTATTTCCTTTTGGCTGAATTATCCTAGTAGAACTGGCATGTTTAGGTCATTTTATGTTTGTGTTATATATGTGTTATGCTATATTTGTGTTTAATTAGGACAAAAATTAGAAACCTAAGGGTAGTTGACATATTTTGTTTGTTTTTTAAGAGTTTCTGAAAATTGATACCATTCCAAAAAGATTTTGTTAGCTGTGTGATGTGAATATATATGTGACTATTGAGAATCTTGTTATGGCATCAGTATTAGGGACAAACTAATCATTGCTTAGCATTTTCATGAACTGAACTGATACTAGTTGGTAATATGACCATGTACTATGTGTGTCTGAAATACTTATCTAGTTCTGTTTATGCATTTAATTCAGAACTTGCCCAGTTGGTTTTGCCTAGGTTGTAGGATAGTTGGTTAGTACGTGATCATAGGCCATTTTTAATACAGTCCATTATTAACCTAAATGACCATACAAATGTGAATAAGTATCCTTGGATCCCTGAATTTGAGCCTAAATTGACCTATTGTTTTCACCTTATTATCTTCCCAATTCAATTATAATAAACCAATTTTTTCCTTGGTCCCTTCTTGGCATTGTGCACCTTATCTCACACAAATTTTAAAAGTTAAAGGTAGCAATCATAGGGATGTGTAGTTATAATTGGGTATGAAGAAGTGTTTGGATAAGAGAAAAGAAAGTAGGGTTGGGTGTGGTACAGAAAAAAAAAAGAAAATCAAAAATAAAGAAAAGTGAAAAAGAAAAGAAAAAGAGAAAATAAAGAAATTACACCCAACTTGAATAAGCAATAAAGGAGAAAAGGGAGAAATAAGTGAGAAACAAAAGGAAGTTGGTTGAGAAGTTGATCTAAAATGAGTGTAGTGTCAAGGTGGGTGAGTTACTAGTTCCTAAATATGTCATACCATCCCTCAAGCCTAAATTACAAGTCGAATAGAGTCCTATAGTGATCTTAGTCCAACTATCCGAAAGACCAAGGTAAAGAAAATAAGGGCAAGCCTATGGTATTCTGTGCACCTTGATTGAAATTTCTTTTATGAGTGTGAGTGTCTTGATATCATTCTCGCATTTACATGCATGATCATAATTTAATTGCATAGCTTGTTTCTTGTGTATCGCACTGTTGTGCTACATAGATCAATACAGTTTTGAAAAAGTTAAAACTGGGAGGGGGTACAAGTTATTGAGCTGAAATTGAGTTGACTGTCATAGGTGCCTTAGATTTCTCTTTGTTAAGCATCGTGTTGTTATGTTATGTTCTTGTTTCTTGAGGAAAAGTTGAGGGTGTTGATGTGTCATGGTTTCATGGCACATTTGATTGTTAAAATTAGAAAATATGCAAGTACTTAGTTCCATTTTGTTAGGTATGATGTATTTTTTGTTTGTTTTGCAGGAAATTATCGTGCACTGTTGAACTATTCCAATACCTTGCATGTAGAATCTGATAAGCTATATACCACAATAGTCTTTTGGATGAGCAAATAGATTTCACCCTTTACATTTTAAGTCTCAGTATGTCGCCTTAATAACCCTTATCCTGGATCCCAGTTAAATATTAACTTTTGGGTCTCTTGTTATTAGATGATGGTTAATGATATTACTTAAATAATACCTAGTAGCATGGATCGATCGTTAATCTTCAAATTACTATTGTGATCTTCTTTTCCTAGTCACTACTCCTCTTTTGTAGTAAGTAGCAATAATTTAGGCGGGATCTTAACGTTGGCCACCGCTATGAAATCATAAGAACCAAAATAACCTAATACATTCAAGAATCTTTATCTAGAATGACTTGGCACTTCCTCTACTTTGTTAATCCACCAGGGTTCCCACAACCCTAGCTAAAGGAATTAGCCGCTCATAGTTATGATATCAATGTGCATCAAATACCATACGCTTGCCCTTATTTTCTTTACCTTAGTATACAGACAGTCAATCTAGGATCTCTATAGGACTTTTCTCGGCTTGCAATATATGATTGGGGTCTGGTATAGTATATGGACATATCAAGTGACTAAGCCTCCTTGGCACTACACTAACCTTGGGGTTTCACTCATTAGCCAATTTCATTTTTATTCGACCCCCTATTTCTCCCTTTTTATTCTTTATTGCACATTCAGGTTGGGTGTGGTCTTTTATTCTTTCTTCTTCCTTTTTTTCACAATTTTTCATTTCTTTTTCTTTCTCTCTTGCTTTTATTTTCCTACCACACCAAGCCCTACCTTTTTTTCCTTATATTACCCATCTTCATACCCACTATACATTACGCACCCCTATGATAGCCACCCTCAACTTATGCGATTTGCCTAAGTTGAGGTGCACAATGTCCAAGGAGGACCATGGCCAAAATAGGTTCATTTAAGACAAATGAGAAGTGAAAGGTGTAACAACAAAAATAGTCATTCAGGCTCAAAATCGGGATCAAGGGATATAATTCACACATGAAAGTTTATGTAGGCTAAAAGTGGACTAATATAAAAAATTGACTATGATCCTTTCGTAACCAACTATCCTACGACTTAGGCAAGACTAATCGGGCAAGTTTAGGATTTAACACACAAAGGGAACTAAGTAGCATCTCACACACACATGGCATAGAATTACATAATAAGTTGCTACATATCCGATTCATGCGATTATTAGCAATGATTATCATGTACCTTATTCTAATGGCATAACAAGATCTACAATAGTCATATATATATATATATATATATATATATACATATCGCACATTTAAAAATAAGCTATTGAAGGGGCATCATCAACAAAACCATGTTAATTCCCCTAGATACTCATTTTTCTCCTAGTTAAACACATAACATCATGAAACAAAACACAATATGCCTAAATATGTTGGCTCTACTAGGAACAAGAATCTAAGAAAAAGAGACACGACAACAAAAGCCCCAAGAGGACATCAAGACCCACAAACAGCCCTACCCCAACTTAAAATCATGCATTGTCCCTAATGCATCAAATCACTACAAAACAAAAGATTTTGGAATATACTTATGGCAACATAGGTGTAAAGATCTGACGGCAATCACACAATACAATACAAATAATAAAATACATTGGGTTGCTTCCCAAGAAGCACTTGATTTCACGTCGCGACATGACGAGACTTGGTTGGGTACTCAAACTTCCCCAAAAAGCCCGTGGGTACCTTAATTACTCATACTTCATCAAGGTAGCCCAAAAGTAGGCCTTCAAATTTCTCTTTCCACTTTGAACTGATGAACTGCACCCCTAGTTATTTTTCTGATTTCCCATTATGCTCATAGGGTGGAGGTATAAAAATAAAAGACCCAAGAAATAGATATGACACGTGGTACTTCTTAGCCCTTACAGGAGGAATGTAAATTTCTGATGTTAGCTTGACAAATTCTATTATATAGATATTTTTTACCTCTTCTTTAGGCTCAGATGACTCTACCAAGATCTAACTATCCAAACACAATGGGGAAAAATATTTAGATTAGGCCTAATACTCCCCAACTCAAGATTTGTAGTCTTCTTTATATCCCCACATAATTCTAGGATGCTCTTCTTAAGCGTGACACTATCTACAAGAGAATGGGAAATTTTTTACTCCTCCAATTTTAGCTCATCAAGTTGGCTTTTTAGAATTCTTTTAGTGTTACATCACGCATAATAATTGTTGGGTGTTACACGCAACAACCTTTGCATTTAGCTCTAATGGTAAGTGGTAGATATCTAAGCCAAACCTATCAACCCTTTGAATACAATACTGATTTTCTTTTCACAGAAGCGTCAATGTGTCAAACATGATCTCATTATGTTCTAACAATATATTTATTATGCTTCTACAAGAATGTATAAGGAGTCATCATCACTCTATACTTCATTTATCCAGGTTGTCATCTCAAGAAGAGTAGGCAACAAAACAAAAAAAAAGAAAAACAATAACTCCAACAACTTCAATCAAGAATTTTGAGACCATATTACCCGGCAAAGGTGTTACAATTTAATAAATGCCTAAAACAAACCTCTAATTGAAGGATGAAGCGCTCACTGTCAAATATAGTAAACCAACTAAGTTTGGGTCAATTCCACAGGTTGTAGACATCTAAATTTGTCCCTCCCCAAAACCCAATTTATCTATTTTGGCCTTACCTTGTCATACACCCTTACCTATTTAATAATTTACCCCACAAGAATCTAAATAACAAACTCACGACAAAAAAGAACAACCCTTTTAACTAATTTTGACACCTCACCCCTACCCCTACCCCTAACCTCATCACCCCCTACTCCCAAATACCTCCTACCACTCACTGCCCTAGACCCCCTCTCCTAGCCTGTGAATAGAATAATACACAAAGAAAAAGGGGATTTTTCCCTTATATATACACAATTTATATACATACACAGGGAGGCCCCACTTGGTATCTTCCATTTTTTCCAATTCATAAACAAAAGACATATGCACTGAGAATAGACCCTACATACACCCATGGATAATCATAAAATCATAGAGAAGTGGGACAAGAAGATATTCACATTCTCCTCAAAGATACACACACCATATACAATATACATACCCTCACTGATTAATGCACAACAGTCACCATTACTCCAATCTTCTATTTTTTAACAATACACCAAACAAAATAGTGAAAAAGAAGAAAATTGGGAGATTAAGAGGAAGAAAATAGTGAATGAAAGGGAAAGAATGGGAGAGATCAAAAGAAGAGTGGAGGGAGTGTGATCGAAATTGAGAAATAACAAATGAGGGAGAAGTCTATCTTTGATTTCTGTTACTACCTAGCTCGCCGGAGCTTAAGCAAAGTAGAGAACGAATTCCAATGAGATGTAAAAATAACCCATTAAAACCGGTAACCAAGATCTTCACTGAAATCGGCCATATCCACTAGAAAATGGCTAAAACTTGCCATCTCCAGAAAACCCTGTCACTAGCAGTGGAAATCACCCATGAAATCCTATCACTGGTGAGCTACGAGTGAGCCGCTAACATAATCCATTTTATTTGAGCTATCTAGTTGGTTTGAGAATTCGTCCCAAGCCTATTTTTAGTTATCAAATCAATTGTTTGACACTTGGGTATGAGTTTGGCAAAATTGAGTTTGAGATAGAGGTTTATTTAAATTTAATCTTGATTCGAGATATTCCGGCATCGCTCTAGTCGAACAATTTGGATTTGGAATAAATTGAGGTCTATTTCGTATCTCATTCTCAATTAATTCTAATTGTTTGATATTTTGGTATGTTAAATTCATACTGTGTGGATTTTATTTTCATTGATTTTGAGATATTTTTGGATCATCGTGAGTGATAGTGGATAATTGGTAATTGGTTTAAAATGATGTGAATTCATTTAGGGCAGGAATCGAACTTTGATAAAATATGAATATAAATTAGTTTTTTTGATTCACTATATTTGTTACTTTTGCATCTAATTGTCAATTCCTTGATAGTATCATGATAGGTCGAACGGGAGAGGCAAATGGTAGGCTCAGGTAGGAAAGTTTAGAATTTGAGGATTTTTGAGTAATGTGGAATGTTTGTTGAATGATTCTTTTTTTTCTTGCATTTGGAAATGTATTCATTTAGTCGGGGAATGCCACATGGTCATATATATTCATTCACTGAGGAATGCCCTGAAATATCTTGTACTCGAAGGACATTCATGATGTAGGCCTGAGGCATCGGGTAAAGCATTGGAGTGTAGTTTAGGATTAGTGTAGGTTTACTTTTCAGTACCGTTTTATTTCGGGTTGTAATAATTGGACTGGACATTATATTTTTTGACTTGTTTTGTTTTGTTATTTGTTTGATTGTTTTGTGTGTTTTGTGTGGTTTATGCATTCATAGTGTCAAATTAGCCGATATGCTCCACCAAGCGATCATGGTCGGACCACGGGATCGAGGGGGGCCTAACATCCCCTCGGTCAACAGAATTCCAATGTCAGAATCTTTATTTGCAAACCAATTTAAAGTATCAAATCATTTTGAAAAAGAATATATAAGGGTGACTTGGCACACCCGATCTATGTCAAGTGGCGACTCTGAGTTAATTGTAAAATTAATTCTTTTTTAAACAATTCTTTATTTTGTCACTATAATAATAAAAAACCTTTTCAAACATAAATTGAATCTTTTTGGTAAAAAGGGGGTGTGACAGCTCTGGCGACTTTGATGGAGATTTTTTAGAATTTGAGCTTATTTTTTAGAGTTATATTGGCTTAGTTTGACATTATGGGTGTATAAACATTGTTTGTGTTATAGTTACTGTTATTATTTTATCATTATTGATTAACTATGTGCTACATGTTTACAGTTTTTATTATGTTTTACCGCTTTATATCTAGCATCACATGCATAACCCGAGTTAATATTTTCGGCAATAAGTCCGTACTACACATGTGTACACTACCTCTAGTTAAGTCACCTTTATTTTAGGAGAGGAGTCATTGGGTGTATGGAGTAGGTGGAAAGCTATTGCAAACACTATCGACCATTTGCTCCCCCGAACAACCTTGTTAGTGGACCCCAGCGTAGGTAAGCCTTTAGGTCATGCTTATCTGCATCATATTGAGGCCTAGCAGGATCCACTTGGTCCCTTGTAGGAAACTTACCCTTAAAGAATCCCTACGTGCAAATTGTTGCATCTTTGATGATAACAGGATCATTTGACGGACTGATTTGGGGAAAAACATGTGCTAGAATTAAAGGAGCATATGTTTAGGCGAGGAAAAAGTGAGTAAAAAATAAAAAGAGTTTTGTAGTTTTTTTAGAGATCTTTAAAGCTTTTGTTTTTCACAATACAAAATATTCAAAAAGATTTTTACCTTTTGCACTCATTTCTCAAAAACAAAAACATCATAAAGATTTTGCTTTTGGTTTCTTTAGTAAGAATTCATAATTCAAAATTTTCAAAAAGAATTTTTTTTTTACAGTAGGAAGTTTTTATAAAATGAAAATTTTAAAAATGATGGTAGAAGTTTTGTACATTTCATATAATGAAAATACCAAAGAGATTTTCCTTTTTTAGTTGTTGGTGCCAGTTTTATGTGAAGTGTCAAATTGAAAAATCCAAAAAAAGATTTTATTGATGTTTTCATCATCTATCCTTGGTCTTATCTCTCAAGTCATGGTTTACTTTGTTATTTAATCTTTAATTATCCAATCTGGATGAACTACGCATACCTTATTCTCCTCTCTCGGGAGTGAGATATGTAGGCAGCCCTTCTAGGGTTTGGTGATCTTATTCAAAAAATCAAAAAAGATTTTCTCCACTCTTCATTTAGAGTAGGTGTTTCATATACATCTTTAAAAGAAAATTACAAAAATATTTTTCTTTAATAGTTTATATTTTCATTTTCGTATGAAATTCAAATTGAAAATTCAAAAAGATTTTTCTTTGGTGATAATAGGTTTCATTTTGTATGATAATTTGAAAAATTCAAAAAAAAAATTTCTTCACTCTTCATTTAGAGTAAGTGTTTATATAAATCTTTAAAAGAAAAACACAAAAAGATTTTTCGTTGGTAGTTTCAAGTTTTATTTCGTATGAAATTCAAAATCGAAAACCAAAAAAGATTTTCCTTTGGTAATTATAGGTTTCATTTTGTATAGGGGTTTAAACTTGACAAATGCAAAAGATTTTCGTCAATTTTTTTGACAATTATTATTTTCTTTTCTTTTTAAAGTTTCAAGAAAAATATAAAAAAAGAAAGAAAAAAGATTTTAATTATCAATTTTGGCAAGACTTCACGAACTACGCACACCTGATTCTCCCCTTTGGGGGTGAGATACGTAGGCGCCCTTCTCGGGCTTGGTGATCTTTTCCAAAAAAAAAATAGAAAAAAAGAGATTTTGAGGAAATGTTAAACTCTAACGCATTTGTTATCTTTTGTCCAGTAAGTTTAAGGTGGTTGGTTTGTGGCATTCTAGGTGTTCCTCCATATCACATCAAATCTAAGTAAGGTTTAACTATATCCAATAAGGATATCGAGAGTGACCTCATGGATCAAATAAAGAGTCAGGAAAATGAAAGTCTAAAGGAAGAGAATTTGAGACTAAGATAGCAAATGATGAAAATGTATTGAGCATGGGACAGTGGGCTACCTCCTCCTTCATTCCCCACTATTGACCCTACCAATATCTTGAGTTTTCCATCATAAGTGCAAAGTCAATTGTCTATTGTTACTGACGTACCACAACATGCCTCAAAAATTATTTCACGTCAGCTGCATCACAATACTTCCATCATTCCTTCTCTAGCTCCTCAGTATAAGCCTACTACATTCCCAACACCATATACCATATATGATTTTGCTGCTCAACCCTCTACTGAGGCTTCCACATTGGCTATCCGCCTAACGGTTATGGTTTTTCATGCTGCTAGTGAACCCATTTTTAATACTCTTGATAATCATTGCTATACTCTTGAGCTTACTTTTAAGTTAATTGAACCACCAAAATTTCTTACCAAGAAGTCTGACATGGCAGAAGAGCAAGAGAAAATGGTTGGAAAAATGAAGGGTGTAGAAAATGTTATGAAAAGTTCCCTAGGACTTGCGGGTAAATAAGATGTTTCATATAAAGAATAGGGCATGTCTTTAAGTGTCAACCTTCCTCCTAACTTTGAGATATCAGAATTTGAGGAACATGATGGGTACGAGGATTCTGTAAACACATAGGGATGATATTGTCATCAGTTAAGGGAGACTGAAGGGAAAAATAAGGAAAACATACCTATCATCATTCCAAGGCAAAGTAGAGCTCAAGAGGTCCAACTCAGAAATACTATCAGTCTCAAACCCAAGCTTACACATCAGATCTATATGCTCACTTACAACAAGGTTCCTCTTTGCAAAATCCAAGATATTCCATTGCAGTTCCTCAGTATCCTTTGAACAATACATAATTGGATGCTCATCTATCTTTTTATCCATATTCACCTATCCCTCAACATCGTCCTCGACCCTCACAAATTTACCAAGGAACCTCTAAATCTAAGTTTCATATGAGGCCAGAGTTTATAATAAGGAGGAAGGCAAGGGGTAATTTCATGCCAATTGGGGAGTCCTATACCAGTTTGTTCTAGACATTAAGACAATGGGGAATAATTACTCCTATCCCTGGGTATACTTCTGATCCACATTCAAAAAATTTTGATCCCAATGTACGATCTGCTTATCATTCCAATATGCAAGGTCACAGTATTGAAGATTGTCGTATTTTGAAAAGATAAATAGAGAAGATGATTCAACAAAAATTAATTATGGTGCAAAACATTGGCACCTTAACCTTCCCACAGAGTTCTTCACCAACATATGGTATTGCGCAATATGTGGTAGGCAATTAGTTAAGCATGGGGATCCAAAACTCATTTGTTGAAGGAAATGTGTCTAACAGTGGTGGAAGCTCTAGTTATGCTGATATGCAAACCAGTAGCTAATATATCAGGCTGAGCAATTGAGAAGTCACCCCTCTCCCTACTAGGAAGAGGTCTGGTAGTTTGTTTTGTTTTTTTTCTATTATTTGAATTATTTTAGGGTTGTAGTTTAAGATCTATCTTGTTTTGTTTCTTTTATCATGTATGTTCAAACCCTTCTATCTTTTATTTTAGCTAAATGGAGTGTCCCTTTTCCCTTTGTGTTCTAAATATATGTTGTTTATTTGTTTTCTTTACATATTACATTGTAGGTTGATTCTAGTGATATGACATGCTAGCGAAATTTTCAATCAGACCTTAAAATACAATTTAACAATGAAACATTAAAGTAGAGGGCTAAAGTTAGAAAAAGCATCTGAGAAAATAGGTAGAGTGCTGAGACATTTGGTGACAAGTTGAAGCCTTCTTCGAAAATTAAGGCAATTATTTGGAGAATCACAAGAATAACTTGGCCATCAATTGAAAGACATGTCTAAATTAGGTCAAATAGTAGATATGTGATCCTACATCAAAAGGAACATAAAAACATTAGCTCCACAAAAGCACAAGTCATTTGATATGAGGAATGTACAACAAAAGTAGAGTTTGCAGAAGAAATAGCGACGCACAGGCTCAGTTAAAATTAGTGTTGTAAAAATGTCATAAATGATATTCATCTATCACTGTCATATTGCATGACATGTACTTGCATTTTCAAGGATTGATATAACGAAGGCATTTTATTCTATTATCTAAATATTGTGTCATCCTTCGTTTACTCCATTTAATCTTTAGTTCTATTTTATTTAGTACCCTTCTTTTGGAATCAAGATAGAGTCAACAAAGCTCAAAAGATAAGTGTCGAGCAAAAGAATAGAGTTAGAAAAGTTTCAAAAAAAATATGTCAAAAGAAAGAAAAGAAAAGAGTGTCAAGAAAAAAATAAAGTCAGAAAGGTCCCAAAAGAAAAAAAACAAGAGTCAATAAAAGAGGAAAAAAGAAGAAAAAGAAATCAGAATCAAGCAAAAAATGAGTTGTAGGAACTACGTGTTACCTGATTCTCCTCTCTTGGGGGTGAGATATGTAGGATTCCCTACTCCGAGCTCGGTCCAACCAGATAAACAATTTAGAATTGCCCCGTCCAAAGAAATTGGGGCATGAGTTAATCCTCATTGTTTGAGTCGATTCCAAAAGTTGTAAGTCCTACCCCACTTCAAGTGTTATTTGGGCCTCATGCCATTCTTTCTTTATAACCCTATCCAAAACCTAAGTTATAACCAAAGAAAGGCCTTTAGATAAATCTTTTAGAATGTTAAGGCTAAGCAAGTAATAGATATGATGACACATTTTGGGAACTACTTGTCTTTCTCAGTGTAAGGAATTAGGAGAGAAAAAAAAATGAGAGTCTTGTTGGTGAAAACCCTCACGGGCACCATAAGGCGGTGGTAAGTTGAGAGAGATAAAAATGAGAGAGTCTTATCAGTGAAAACTTTCACAAGAACTGTAAGACAACTGTGAGTTAAGAGAAATGAAAATAAGAGAGTCTCATTGGTGAAACAACCCTCCCGAATACACTAAGGCAATGTTGAGGTGAGAAAAAAATGCGAGAGGCTTGTTGGAGAAAACCCTTCAAGTCATCACTAGCCGAATGAGGTCTCCAAATTTAATAGGCCTAAGGAAGTAACTCAGTTTCAGGGCCATTAACTCAAGAACAATTGGTAGAAAGTTCAGATGAAAGATCACGAAGCTTAATCCAAAAGGCATATGATAAACATTAGAGTTGGCTGTCATTTTCAAATAAAATTTTCTTTTCTCTATTTTAGTAGGGACATTCATTGTCTTTTCTTTCTTATGTATATTTCTATTTCTATTTTCTTGAGTCGGTTATTCAATTGTTATCATTTTTCTCATGTCTTTGAGTCAAGTCTATGTCAAAATAAGTGAGAAAAGATTTTAAAATTCTCTACCAGCTTTTTCAATTGTTCAAAGTAAGGCAAAAGGCCTTTAGATAAATCTTTTAGAATGTTAAGGCTAAGCAAGTAATAGATATGATGACACATTTTGGGAACTACTTGTCTTTCTCAGTGTAAGGAATTAGGAGAGAAAAAAAAATGAGAGTCTTGTTGGTGAAAACCCTCACGGGCACCATAAGGCGATGGTAAGTTGAGAGAGATAAAAATGAGAGAGTCTTATCAGTGAAAACTTTCACAAGAACTGTAAGACAACTGTGAGTTAAGAGAAATGAAAATAAGAGAGTCTCATTGGTGAAAAAACCCTCCCGAATACACTAAGGCAATGTTGAGGTGAGAAAAAAATGCGAGAGGCTTGTTGGAGAAAACCCTTCAAGTCATCACTAGCCGAATGAGGTCTCCAAATTTAATAGGCCTAAGGAAGTAACTCAGTTTCAGGGCCATTAACTCAAGAACAATTGGTAGAAAGTTCAGATGAAAGATCACGAAGCTTAATCCAAAAGGCATATGATAAACATTAGAGTTGGCTGTCATTTTCAAATAAAATTTTCTTTTCTCTATTTTAGTAGGGACATTCATTGTCTTTTCTTTCTTATGTATATTTCTATTTCTATTTTCTTGAGTCGGTTATTCAATTGTTATCATTTTTCTCATGTCTTTGAGTCAAGTCTATGTCAAAATAAGTGAGAAAAGATTTTAAAATTCTCTACCAGCTTTTTCAATTGCTCAAAGTAAGGCAAAAGGCCAGCACATAAAAGATCATGATTGTGATCCAAAATAAGGCATGTAAAAAAATTTTCGACAGACAAGTCTGGGAGCTCATAAAAGTACCAAGGTTCAAAGGATTTATTTTAGAAGCCTTGCAAAGTAGAGATACTGTGTTTGTTTCAAAGTCACTCTTAGTAACCTGAGTTTGGGTCAGTGATGCAGCAAGTCAATAATATATGCTAATGGTTGGAAGCAAGGTTAAATATGACGAGGGCAAGAGCTATCGCTGCAAAAGCTAAAGCCACAAAGCAGCCACCATGTTTTAAACTCACAAGTTTTCTTTGATGAAACGGGAAACATAGTACCTTTAAAGAAAAGACTTCAGAGCATAAATATCAAGGGTTGTAATGCCTCACTTTTACAAATGTGGAAAGAAATGTTGCTGCACAGGTTTGATAAGCAAATTATGGTAAAAATTCATCATCCTGTATCCCTCAGAGACACTTTCTTATCAAGGGATTTCAGTTTTTATTTGCTAAGTGATACTCTTCTTAAATTGAACCTTCACTCCTAGAATACGTACCTTTTAGTCGAGTCATTCCCCTTGACTCTTAGAAGACGTACCTTCTAGTCAAGTCATTCCTCTCAACTCTTAGAAGACGTACCTCCTAGTCGAGTCATTCCTCTTGATTCCTATAAGACATAGTTTTTAGTCGAGTTATTCCCTTTGATTCCTATAAGACGTACCTTTTAGTCGATTCATTCCCCTTGATTCCTATAAGACGTACCTTTTAGTCGAGTCATTTCTCTTAATTTCTATAAGACGTACCTTTTATTCGAGTCGTTCCCCTTGATTCCTATAAGATGTACCTTTTAGTCGAGTTATATCCTTTGATTCGTATAAGATGTACTTTTTAGTTGAATCATTTCTCTTGATTCCTATAAGATGTACCTTTTAGTCAAGCCATTCCCCTTGATTCCTAGAAAATGTACTTCCTAGTCGAGTCAGTCCCCTTGATTTCTAGAAGATGTACTTCCTAGTTGAGTCAGTGCCCTTAATTTCTAAAAGATGTACTATCTAGTCGAGTCATTCCCCTTGATTCCTAGAAGATGTACTTCCTAGTTAAGTCATTCCCTTTGATTCCAAGAAAATGTACTTCCTAGTCGAGTCGTTCCCTTTGACTCCTAGAAAATGCACTTTCTAGTCGAATCATTCCAATTAACCCATAGAAGATGGATTTCTTTGTTTGGGTTTTTCAAGTAGTTATGATGTGGCTATCATAAAATTTCTCTGATATTAAAATGGGGCAAACTTTTAATTCCTGTTTTTGGAACTTTACTTTTCCGAGAAAAAAGAATTTCTTTTTATAATAATCATTGTTTGGAATAATTTTTCTTTCTAGTTTAGATGTGATTTTAGGAGCCTTCCTGAAGAATAGGGAGAATAAATGGAAAGTCAAGCAACAAGGTGAAGAAGTTAAAAGACAAGAAACATGGTAATGAAGCTGAAACTCAAGCAACAAGGTGAAGAAATTGAAAGTCAGCAGATTGAAATAGCAAGTCAGGATCCCACCTAGAGAACAGGGTGATGAAATTGAAAGCCAAGTAATAAGTTGGAGAAATTGCATGTCAGGAGCCTGCCTGGAAAAAAGGGTGAAGAAATTGAAAGTTAGGAGCCCGCCTGAAGAATAGGGTGATGAAACTCAAGTCAAGATTCCAAATAAAGCTGCATAGATAGGACTTTTGTAATTTTAGATCTTTTAACTTGTAATTCTTATTTTGGATATAATGAAAGAGTTGCAGACCGGAACCTCAATAGGACCTCACTCGACCTTCCAAGTCAGTTATCCTTCTTTCTTATATTGCTTCCTTCAAATAATGGTTGGGTCAAAATTTGGTCTTGTTGTCTACATTTTTGTCTGAAAATACTTTGTGTTTACACCCAAAAAGGGGCATGATGTAGACATTTAATTTTATCCCTCCCAAAAATCCTATTTATCCATTTTTTGCCTCACCTTGTCATACACCCTCACCCATTTAATAATTTACCCCACAAGAATCTAAATAACAAACTCACAATAAAAAATAACAACCCCTCTAACTAATTTTGATACCTCACCCGTGCCCCTACCCCCACCTCATCACCCTTACCCCCACATACCTTCTACTCTTCACTACCCTAGACTCTCTCCCCAGCCTATGAATAGAACAATACATGAAGAAATTGGGGATTTTTCCATTATATATACACAATTTATATACACACAGGGGGGGGAATACTTGGTATCTTCAATTTTTTCTAATTCATAAATAGAAGACACACACACGGAGAATAGACCCAATATTCACTCATGGATAATCACACACTCATAGAGAATAGGGACAAGAAGAAATTCACATTATCCTTAATGATACACACACCATATGTAATATACAAACCCTCAGAAATATATGCACAACAGTCACCATTACTCTGATCTTCCATTTTTTAACAATACACCAGAAAAAATAGTGAGAAAAAAAAAGAAAATTGAGAGATTGAGAGGAAAAATATAGTGAAAAAAAGGGCAAGAACGGGAGAGATCAAGAGAAGAGTGGAGGGAGTATGATTGAAATTGAGAAATAATAGACGAGAGAGAAGTCTATCTTCGATTTTTATTATTGCCAAGCTCGTCGGAGCTCGGGCAAAGCATAGAACAAATTCTGACGAGATGCAAAAATAACCTATTAAAATGGTGACTGAACTCTTCACTAGAATCAACCATATCCACTAAAAAATAACTCAAAACTTGCCATCACCGAAAAACCCTGTCACCATCGATCAAAATCACCCGTGAAATCCTATCACCGGTGAGCTACGAGTGAGCTGCCAACATAATCTATTTCATTTGGGCTATACAGTTGGTTTGAGAATTCATCCCAATCCTATTTTTAGTTATCAAATAGATTGTTTGACACTTGGGTATGAGTTTGGCAAAATCGAGTTTGATATAGAGGTTTATTCGAATTTAATCTTGATTGGAGGCATTCCAATGTCGTTCTAGTCGAACAATTTGGATTTGGAATAAATTGAGTTCCATTTCTTATCTCATTCTCAATTAATTCTATTTGTTTGATATTTTGGTGTGTTAAATTCATACTATGTGGATTTTATTTTCATTGATTTTGAGATATTTTTGGATCATCGTGAGTGATTGTGGATATTGATTATTTGATTTTATAATGAAATTGGTAATTGGTTGAAATGATATGAATTCATCTAGGGTGGGAATCGAAATTTGATAAAAGATGAAAATAAATCAGTTGTTTTGATTCGTTGTATTTGTTACTTTTGCGTCTAATTGTCAATTCCTTAATAGCATCATGATAGATCGAACGGGATAGGCAAATGGTAGGCTCGGGTAGGCAAATTTAGAAGGTGTGGATTGTTGAGTAATATGGAATGTTTGTTGAATGATTCTCTTTTTCTTGAATTTGGAAATGTATTCATTTAGCCGGGGAATGCCCCGTGGTCATATATATTAATTCATCAGGGAATGCCCCAAAGTATCTTGTACTCGGAGGATGTTCTTAATGAATGCCCGAGGCATCAGGTAAAGCATTGAAGCGTAGTTTAGGATTAGTGTAGGCTTACTTTTTAGTACCTTTTTATTTTGGGTTATAATAATTGGACTGGATATTATATTTTTGGACTTATTTTGTTTTGTTGTTTGTTTGATTGTTTTGTGTATTTTCTGTGGTTTATGTATTCATAGTGTCAAATAGTTGATATGCTCCACTAAACGACCGTGGTTGAACCATGGGACGGAGGGGTGCCTAACACCTTTCCTTAAATCGACAGAATTCCTTAGCCGGAATCTCTATTTGCAAACCAATTTAAAGAGTCAAATTATTTCGAAAAAGGATATCTAAGGGTGACTTGGCACACTCGATTTATGTCAAGTGGCAACTCTGAGTTACTTTTCAAAACAATTCTTTATTTTGTCACTATAATAATAAAAACTCTTTTCAAACTTAAAATTAAATCTGTTGGGGTAAAAAGGGGTGTGACATAGGTAGTAGGCCAGAAATATGTCTCAAACTTATTGAGATCACTACGCAGTGTGGAAAGTAAAAAAAGGGCATTTGTAGTAACTAGATAAAAGTAACAAGGCTTTGGTTGCTTTTGTTATAAACAATCTAAGACAAACACTAGGCTTGTGTTCCCCCTGGCTTCTCAACTTAGTAGACTTATAGTGGACTATTAAACTATTCCAACACCTTGTATGTAGAATTTGATAGGTTATGTACCATCAACAGTCTTTTGGATGAGCAGATAGATTTCACCCTTTGCCTTTTGAGTCTCAGGATGTCGCCTTAATAACCCTTATCTTGGATCCCAGTTAACTATTACCTTTTGGGTATCTAGTTATTAGATGATGGTTATGATGTTACTTAGATAATACCTAGTAGTGTGTGTTGATCGTTAATATTCAAATTACTGTTGTGATCTTCTTTTCCTAGTCACTACTCCCCTTTTGGAGTAAGTAGCAATAATTTAGGTGGGATCTTAGTGTTAGTACAATGCCCCGAGTCGGTACCCCGGATGCTACACGGTGTTCATAATCCCAAAGGAGCACAAGCTAACCTATGACTGGTACTTGCTACAATAACTTTGTAATAAATACTGTAATTATTATGGAAATAGGCAGAAACATATGCCATAAGGTTTAAATCTATAAATAAATCTAAATGTGGTATCAAAATACCAAATCTAAATATAAGTACTGTAAAACTGAACAACTGTCTGAAAATACTCTATTCTGAAAAGCCTCTGAACTGTTTGAACTGTGGAGTTGATGGGATAAGTCCCTAAATAACTCTAATTATCGAAAATAATACTGAAATACTAAAAATAACAAGCATGTCCTCAAACTATGAGGACTCACCACTACTCTGAAAGATGAAGATTTGAACTACTAAGGGTGTTCAGGAGCATGCGCGTCTGAACCTATAATATAAGACATCATAGAACAAAAAGCATGCTCTAGTACTTTGAATATACTGGTATGCTTAGTGAGGTAGGCTTAAATACATGGGTTCATATGCATGAACAATACTAACTGAATAACATGAGTATGACTTAATAAGAGTACATGCATGAATATATAGACTTTAACTAAGATCGTGATAATACTGATTACTGAGTCTGAATACTAATAACCGATACTTGAGTTTACTGATACTATACTACTGATTATCTGAATAAATGTATCTGACAGTCCCAAATTCTATAAAACTATACTGAGTTTTGTATTGAGCTGAGTGACTATATCTGATAGTCCTTATTCTGTGGAACTGAACTGAGTGGTATTCCAAGACTGAGACTGAAACTAAAACTATGGGAGGTAATCATCTAACCAACATGCCCCTCTCTAATTTGATTGGGGTCCAACCTGTAACCCTAGTTGAAAGGGTGTCAATATCATGCCACGGGTAAGGACAAGCTATGAGTTTACCCTCTCTGACAGGAAGCTCTTCCGTCAACCCTCGTTGGTAGGAAAACTCAAATGAGATGTATCAACCCTTATAGTATCTGGAAAGAAGATATCTCAACCTATGATAGCTACGTAGTTCTGTAACGCAGGGATTTGTACTAAGGGTAAAACCCTCTGCTGACAGAAATGCCTCCATCCTTAGGTTCACTTGGTGCTGAATCCTACTCCCAGTTGAATGGACACTAAACTGGTTTCTAGTCTATACTAGGCTAGACTAAATTGTTAATGATATTACTATTTGACTGAACTGAACTTAGTTCACTGAGTTCTGTGGACTGATGGAATACTACTAAATTCTGTTAACTGATAGAGCACAAAGTGCTACTGAGGTCTACACTGAGTCCTGTGACAACATTACAAACACTACTGAGATTTTCTGGGTTTTTGTAACTGGTTGTGTTCTACTGATAGAGTCACTACTGAGATTACTTCGTAACTGACATTGGCTCTAAGTAAACAGCTAAATTATAGGGTATTAAATTTCCCCAGGACTCGATTACATGAAAATAAAGCATCGCATGATCTTGCTTAGCATAAGTATGCACATTGAATTCATAATGCATCTATAGAGACATCTTATCAAACTTTTGCGTGGTATTACTTGCAAAGCTAGAATGACATGATTTCTTTCCCTTATTAGTTCATATGAACAAGTCATCAAGCGCTTGGTGAGCATACATATGCATATAACACTAAAAAACAAGCAGGCATCATAATTCAAATCCCTATTGATAATTTCAAGGGTTTTACATAGATCCTCATGATTTACATATATATCAGCTAACCTCACATGAAACATATCATAAAACATAGATTATAATCCCAATTAATCATTATAAATATGAACATAATCAAACCCAATATGGAATTCATGAATTTTATCTACTTGATATTAGAAAATAGTTTCTTGGACTCTAAGGGTGGAAGAGACCCTTGGATGAACACTTCACATACCTTAGTTGATGAATTCTGAGAGATTGATGGTGAGTTCTTTAGTTCTTGATTTGAAATTTAAACACCTAGGGTTTTGTTCTTAAGAAATTTTGAGAATGAATGAGTATAATTGGTCTCCAAAGGTTTTAATTTCTTATTTTGGGGGCTGAAGGGCGTGGAAAAAAAACCTAATTAACCCTGAGGACGCGGCCTTTTAATGCCTATAAACTGTGTTACCAATGCACAGGCCAACGCGCCACGTCGATTCCATATCAGTTCATTGGAATTTGCACTGAAGCTGGGGAAAAACTATCTTATCGATCTGATGGTTGGCGCGACGCATCAAGATCGCGTCGACCCACTATTTTGGGCACTTAAAAATGGTCTAAACGAGATCTAAAATTCTCAAAACTTGTTCGGAAACATCTATTTATCTTCCTGATCATGAATTAACTCTAATATTAATATTTAAGGGATGTAAAGGTCTTAAAATAAGATTGCCAACTTTTGAAGGCTAAAATGGTACTAAGTCTGGATACTTAGCTAATATATTCTAAGTCTGGGACCCCTTAACAAGCATAAGGGATTGAATTAAGCTAGAAATTTCGCGGGTTCTTACTGTTGGCCACCACTAAGAAATCAATAAGAATGAATAAAACCCAATACATGCAAGAATATTTATACAGAATGACTTGACACTTTCTCTTCTTCGTTAATCTACCAGGGTTCCTACAACCCTAGCTAAGGGAATTAGCCTCTCATAATTATGAGATCAATCATGGAATCCACAGAAAAAATTACAAAATAAATCTCACAATAATGAAATAAGAAATCTCAAATCCTTAAATTGAATAACAAACCAAGAACAACAAGATGTTTGAGAACTTGGCCCCAAAGGGGCCTCTGTCTCAATCAATCAATATGTGAATGTCAATGTCCAAATGAATGAATGAATACAAACCCTAAAGGATATTTATAGATTAAAAGAAACCCTAGAATTCAAATCTTAAATAAAATAGGAAAACTTATTTACCCATACATAATAGAACTTAAAAACATCATAAGAGTGTTATTGGGATACATGGAAACCCTAGGAAACGATTTTGAAATGATCCAAAAAAATTACCATCGGTGGCCACTTACCAAGGCCACTAGTGGCTTGTACTTGGGAATAGGTAGTACTTTTGGTTTGCAAGGATGGCGCAGGTAGTGACCACAGGTGCAATTCCTGTACTACAGCTTTCGGGATTTCAACCTCTGACACTTGCTTTGCCTATATGCGGACCGTATATGCTACTTGCAGTCTACAAGTTGACTTAGCAAGTAAAAAATTCCCCAGCATTATATATATAATTTAATTATCTTTCCAACGATACCAATTTAGCCTCAATCCAATATCCGGATGAAAAGTTATGGCCAAATTACTGAAGCACTGTCAACTCTCGGGATCTTAAACTCTGGCACTTACAACCAAGCTTCAAATCTTCAAATTCAATCACATGGTTTGGCCATGTATAATCCTAAAAGTGTCAAAAATACCCAATAATGATCAAGTGTCCAAAAACATCACTTTTCATCTTTTTCTCTAATTTAGCATCCAAAACCCAATTTCCCGCAAAACACGCCAAAAGCACATCAAATCTAACAAAATACCTTAAGTACATGCATATTCTCAGAGTTTTAAGTATCATAATTTCTATATTTCTATAGTACATCAGTGTTTCTTCAGCATCTTGATTTGTTCAGAAACTTACGACCCACTAGGGGTCCGTAAGTGGTACTTATGGGCCCATAAGTAGGTCCGTAAGTTATTTTCGACTTAATTTTCCTTTTTTATTTAGGTTATAAGTTTTAGGGTTCTGATGTATTCTATAAATACCTTTTTAATGTTTTGGTATAGATTACGCAGTCTTTACATTCACAACACTATATTGATTCTAAGATTTAACTTTTGATCTTAGAATCTTTTGTTCTTGGTTTTAAGGTTGAATTAATTTGAGATTTTGGTTTTATTCTTCAAATATTGTAAGATTATTCATATGCTTTCTTTTATGAATTCAGTAGATGTTCTTGCAAATATGAGAGGCTAAACCACTTAACTAGGGTTGTGAGAACACTAATGAAATACTGAAGTAGAGCAAGTGCAAAGTAGTTCTTGATCAATATTTTTGCGTGTATTACGATCTTCGTTGATTTGATTGCTTTCTTAACGACTGTAGAAGTTAAGAAACTTCCTATATTCGATACTTACTTTAAAGGTAGAGATTAGGAAAAAATCACAATAGAAATTTGAGGCTACCAACCCTCATCTAATTAACTTGCACTCAAAAGGTAATAGTTAATCTGGGATGCAGGATAAAGGTTAGTATGGTGATACTCTGAGACTCAAAAGGTAATAAGTTATATTCATCAAAGGTGTTCACAAGACGGTTGGTGATACATATCCTTTCAGTTTCTATATGCAAGGCATTGGGATAGTTTGACAGAGCACAATAAGTTTATAGAGTTAGAAAGTCAGGGGGACATAATCCTAGTAGTCATCTCATATCAATTTCAACCAAAAGCGATTAAGATTTGTTACTGTTAATACTATTCTCACAAAATCCCCCCATTTACTTTCATGCATTGTTTTGGATACTTCAATAAGTTTATGATAGATATTCAACCTATTCCCTGTGGTTTCGACCCCAATAATTGTTGGATTATTTATTTGATAGTGACCACATTATACTTCTTGGAGGTATAATTTTGGGCAACGTCATACACTTTAAATACCACTTCTTTATCATCTAGTCTTACATTTAGAGTGTCATCTCTAATATCAATTAGTGATCCTCCCATCACCAAGAATGGACATCATAATATGATTGGTACACAATCATCTATATGATAATCAAGAACCATAAAGTAAGCAAGAATAATGAACTTACCAAACTTAATGAGTATGTCTTCAATGATTAGTTAAGGTTGCACTCTTGTTTTGTACACTACTTGGAGCACCAAATCATAGGGCCTCTGCTTCCAAGAACTAAGAGTATTAAAAACAAAAGTAGGCATCAAATTTATGATTTCCCTTAAGTACCCTAACATGTGGACCACCTAATTCTCACCAATTTGTATTGGATGGGTCAAACTCCCTGGGTCTTTCAGCTTATTTGCATCTTCCTCATTACTACTGAACTGCACCCTTAGTGAGTGCCAGCGTCTCAATGCCATTCAACTTTGTTTTATTAGTTACTACATTCTTTAAGTACTTGGCAGACTTGGGCATTCCTAGCAAAACATCTAAAAATGGGAGGTCAATGTGAAGTTCTCTGAACGTGTTAAAGAATTTTCTGAAACATGCTTCCTTCTTAGCCTTTTTAAACTTTTGAGGTAATGGTGGCGGTAGTCTCTCTTTTTCATGCTAAGATGCCTTTGTTTTCAAGTAATCAGAATCCCTTGAATTTTTAACATCTTTGGCTACAACTTGCTTCTCTTCTACCTATCTTGGGGCTAACTCTGCATATACCTCCTAATTTTTCTTGGGAGGTCTGTCAATAAGATATTTACCACTTCTCAAGGTGATTTCCAGTATATGTTTTGAATTCTCTATATCACTAGGCAAACCCCCTTGAGGTCTTGTACTTTAGGTCTAAACTAACTATCCCAACTTTGTCTCTAAATTTTTCTAGGCAAGTTACTGATTTTTTATTTCTACATCCATTTGTTCCTGATTGGCTAAGAACTTTTTTAATGTTTCTTCAATATTACTGGCTTACATGTTTTGCTGCTGCTGAAGCTGTTGAGTCTGAACCTGATTGTTTCCCTATTGGTAGTTGGGGTGACGATGTCACTTGTGAGTCTAGGCATTGCCATAGTTTTCATTCTGTGCATTTCCAATAAAGTTCACCAACTCTGGATTCTCTCCATAAGCATCTGTAAAATGGCTACTTATGCCACAAATCTCACACCAAGATAGGTTCTGCTGGACTACATTCACTTAGGCCTGAGGTTGGTTCACACCCAACTTACTAAACTATGTTAACATTTGGTTTTGCAAGGGTAAAAATTAAGCGTCCAAAGATTTGACACTATCCACCTCACTCATACCTGTGGAATTTTTCACCGCACTTTTGAAAATATCACCATGCCAATCAGGATTACCTTGTTCAATTCAATTTAGGAGAGTATAAACTTCATCATAACTTTTCTCTAAAGCTTGACCACCTACAACTGAATCAAATGAAATTTTTGTGTTACGGTCAAGAGAATTAACAAAAGTATGAGCTAATACCTCATTCGTCTGTTGGTGATGTGGATAATCTTTAAGAAGAGATTTGAACCTCTCCCATGCATGATATAAGCTCTCATTCGACTTTTGCTTAAATTAAGAATCTCCCTACAGAACTATGAAGTCTTGCTAGATGAAAAGAATTAGATGAGGAACTTTTTCTCCAGGTCATCCCATGTAGTGATGGAATTTTAAGGTTCTACCTTCACCATTTATTCGTTTTCCCTAAAAACTATAAGGGGGAGAGAGTGAGCCTTAAATAGTTAGTGAAAACTCTAGTAGGGATAAAGGTGTCACTGATCTCCAAGAAATTCTACAAATAGACCTATGAAGCCTCATGTGACCGGGCTGTAAACTGTCTATTGTTGTACAATAACTACACCATATTCTATTTGAGCTCAAATCAACCTCCAGGTTCTGGTCTGTGGATGATTGAGGTAACATTAGTTACGAGTAGGATTGCCACTTTGCAAACTATCCTGCAGGCTAGTTGTTCTTCAGCCATTGGCACAGAAATAACTTCTTTCTCTTGAATTTGCGGTATGCAATAGAAAAGTAATTCTTCTCTTCTCAGCTAATGTAAGCATCACTCGGGTTCAGGATATGGGTCAACCAAATCTCTTTCCCCTGCCAGCTTATTCAAGTTTTAGACCTGTACCTAGAAATTTAGAAGCTAAGATCAAGTTGTTAGCACTCATAAAGAACAAAACTAAAAATAAGACAATTGCCAATTTTGAAGTCCCCAACAACAATTCAAAACACTCTTTGCGTCCTACACACACGCAAGTGTACATGGTCACCCAAGTAGTAAAGTGGCCTTTAAAATCCAAGTATCGATCCCACTGGAACTTTTGCTCAGCAACAATCTAATTCTAGCGTTACTAATTAGATTGAATAAGTCCAAGCATAACAAATTAAATAATTGAATTTGCTAATTATAAACTAAATATCAATAAGTAACAAAGATATGAAATTTGGATTGTAAATAATTTTACGGAGAATTCCAAGGTTAAGGCATTTACTTCACATTCATGCATAACTATGGTAAACATTTGATGCTAATGTTAATCGCGATTGTTGATCTATGGGATTGCTATTATAAGTTGTGAATGGTCATCCTATAAGTATCTATAAAAACTAAACATACAACTACATCATTGAGTGGGGATGTGAGTCTTTAAATTTGGTGCATTAAACTATCTTCCTATTTTGTTAACTAAGTGGGGCATTTAGGTATATCGTTGTCCTAACCATTAATCATTCTTAAACAATTAATATATAATAATTAAAGACATGATACACACTCCGTAGATTCTTCATTTCATCCCTCCACTGCTATGATTAATTTGTTTTGGGACTTTGATGTATCCTAATGTTCATGAAGCTTTAGAATAGTAAAGCAAGAATGTAAGAACAATCACATACTTAATAAAATATAAGTCAAATTTAAACCATAATTACACAATATTGTTTGTAGCCTAAACAATAGAATTAGGGTGTTTATCCACTCATAGTCTTTAAAATAATCACCATCTATGAGTTCATAAAGTAAAACTACCAGAAACTAAAGGTTAAGAATAAAGAATCCTAGTTTGAGCCCCTTGCTTGCTTGTCTGGTCTTCAATTAGTGTGTTGCTCACAAGATTCCATGAATTTATAACTAAGTGCTCCTTTTATGTTGTTATAGGTCGTCCATATTTATCCTAACACTAATAATATGCATTGATAACATTACCCCTTACTTAAGAAGTTGTAAAATCATTTTTGGCTATTTTTTTGCCTTGGGCGTGGCACACCCTTATCGTGGATGTCCAAGGGCATGTCACAATCTTATTGTAGATTCACATTATTTTTTACATGTTTAATTTGTGTATTAGGTTTTTTCACTCCCGTTTCTCAGAGTTCCAAGGGCGTAGCATGCCCATGGACTCAGAAATTTTAGATTTCATCATCCTGAACTCCTTCCTTTTGCATTTGTTTTCCTCGTTTTTTGGGTGTCTTTTCACTTCACTTTTAGCATTTTTAGATTACCAACATTGCTAATAACATCTTACATTGTCTATTATAATATAATACACCAAGAATTAGTACACACAACACAATAGAATTCATCGTGATAAACTAGAAAAACACATAGCTCAAGATAGTAACACTAATTTTTTCGTCTAAACTCTATGTGACTAATATGATTCTAAACTTGTTTTGAACACACCTTAAATACTAAAAAAAGTAATTTTAATGCATATATGCCCAATTATATCATTCACAACTCATTAAATACACAAAAAGTACTCGAAACTAGGTAAACACATGTAGATAATGACACTTAGGTGCATAAATCCACCTAAGATCAATACATACATACATACATACATACATATATATATATATATAGACATATTTATAAATTCACATATTTATCTAATAAATTGATTATTAAAAGAAATATTTTACTAATTAAAATAATAAAAATCACTTTTACAATCTCAAGCCATCAAATCAAATAGTTTGCTTAGATCAATAAAATATCATTCCTTTTGGCTAGTGTGTTATATAACTTGAAACAAGAATTCATCCAATATTACAAGTAAATCATTTAGACAGTGATTTAAAATCTATAAGAATGGTTGGAACACTAACCTTTATCCATAATAATAACTTTTGAAGAAGATAAGATCTTCTAAACCTTAAAGGTCCCTCTTTATGGTGTTCTTTATATGAGATGGGTAAAAAAAAAAAGAAAAATTGTCTTTTGATTTAGGGACAGTGCCTATTTAAGGCTTTGAAGTGCCTTTTAAGGAAAGGTGCCTTTTCAGGAAAGATATCTTTTCTATAATTTTCCATCAACCCTTAGAAAAGGTCCATGGATTTTTTATAATTCAAATTAAATACATACTAATAGATATTTAATTTTATACCCAAAAAATTCAATAATTTATTAGATCATAAATTGGTCTTTGATCTAAGGTGTATTTATGCACCTCAGTGTTGTTATCCTAGGTTGTTTGGCCTTATTTTGAGGACAACTTGTGTGCTCAATATGTTAATAATGATATAATTGAGAATATAAATATTTAAGTACTTGATTATAATGTTTAAGGTGTCTTTCAAACAATTTTTTACTCAATTTGGTCACTTAGAGTTCAAATGAGAAAACTAGTATTACTAGCTTGAGCTAAGTGGTATTCTAGTTGATTTAGATGAACTCTAATATGTGTAATGAATTCCTAATAGTTTGATTGTATAACTATTTGTGGGACAAATTTTTTATAGTCTTTAAAGTGCAATTTAATCAAGCGTATAGTCAAAACACAAAGCTAAATATTTGAATGATGACACTAGTTCTTAGCTCGAGTTTCTAGTTCATCATTTTTATATTGTGTTGTTTTGAGATCTAATCCGTAGTGTTATATGATATAGGATTCTTGTTGAGTTGATTTTGATGATATATGGAGTATAGAAAACCTGGAAATCAAGTAGAAACAACACCAAAAGTCTTGGTATGGAAGATAAATGTACAAGGCAAAGTGCAGACGTCAAATGCAATTTCCAGTTAAGCCTCATGATAAAAGGGCGACACACCCATTATTCCCTGGGACTAAGCAATGAGAAACACCCCTTATTCCCTGGGACTAATAAATTCACAGCACACATTACTCCTAGGGGAGCAAGCAACGCACCACGGAGCTTATTCCTACACCCGCCAAATTATCCTCCTATAAATAGGGCACTTGTACACATTGTAAACACCTTGGACATCTTGGAGGATTAAGGAGGGGCTGTAAAACACTTAAATTAGGGTTTTCTTCTCTTTACTTTAGTTTTTATATAGATTATATCATGTTTTCATTCATCTTGATTATGATTATGTCCATTAGCGGCTAAACGCCCCCTTTCCGGGGTTAAGGCAAGAACATGTTTACTATTACATTGAATTTAAGTTTGTTTGGATTGATTATCATATTTGGTTGTTTATTTATCCTTGTTATTACTATTTTAAGGATTCACCACCATTAGAATATATCAATTGTCGACTTTGTGAGCTCGAGAGGGGAAATAAGAAGATAGAACATGGGGAAAAATAGAGTAAGGTTCTTATTCTCTTGTAAAATAAGGGATTTGAATTTGTGACTAGGATAGAGATATACCTAGAAGCCTTATTTGGTTCACTACGGGATGAAATATGAATGTGTTTATCTCTGTTCTTACATCCCCGCTCAATGATGTAGTTGTGGGTCTAAGTTTGATAGGTGATTAGAGGCTTAAGAGACCATGATCATACTATCAACACCATGAATCAACAACCAAGATAAGTAATCTAATCAATGAAGTTCCATACCTTAGTATGATTGTTCATAGTGCTTTAACCCTGGGCTTTCATCCATTGATTGTCCAAAGTCTTTACTTTTCCACTTTATTTAGTTTACTTTTAGTTTATAAACTTTTAAAACTCTTTTGGCTACGTTGCACTAGTTAATCTCAAGTGTTAAACTAGAAATGGATAGATGCTTAACACAAGTCTCTGAGGGATCAATGGCTTTATTTAAGGCCACTGTATTGCTTGGTGAAACCACGTACACTTACGTGTGCACTTTGGCACAATAGTCTTCTTGAAATATAGCATATCTATGTATAATATATTAATATGTGAGTCCACAAAATAGAAATTAGTAACAATCTCTCACTTGGATCATATATTTCCGAATAATAATCATACATAGATGAAACTTTAGTGCACACAAACTTTTACTATCTTGATTTAAATATCTCAAAATAGTTTGGTCCATCGATATTACCAATATAGTATTAAAGCAATCTTCATAACATATATTCGAAACTAAACACATCAATGGTCACAAATATCATCAAAACCAATGACAAAGATCAGATACAAAAATTACATGTAAAATGATCGACGTCATGTATATTTCCAAATGGTCCTACCTTATGAATTTAATAGTCTAAAATCACTTTCTTATACATATATCAAAATAACAATAGAAAGTTAACATCTTTATTTGAGATAAGTATAAAGTACCCCCTCGAACAATGGCCATAGTTTCTACGATACACTCCAATTTCACAAGGGTCCTATTACCCCCCTAAACTCAATTTTAGCAATTTTTGTCACCATTTTATGCTGATCTGACACATTTATTACATAAAATACATCCCACATCAAAGGTGTCACGTTAGCTAAAAAGGTTGACAAAAGGTGTCACATCAGCACAAAAGGGTGACAAAAATACTAAAATTGAGTTTGGGGGAAATAGGACCCCTATGAAGTTGGAGTGTATTGTAGCAAATTTGGTCATAGTTCGGGGGGAGGGGTACTAGATGCTTTACTCTCTTTATTTTTCAGAGTTATCAATAAGCACACAAAATTCATAGATTTACAAAACTTCAGTTTGTATAGAAAATAAACTTTAACATATCGATAGCATAAATAAAATAATAAATATCCACTAAAATGGTTCAGAATCAAATTTGAAAACACCTACATGAGCCATATGCCCTTGAAATATTTTAGGTGGAAAATCCTTCGTGAGCGAATCCCCAATTATCAAGTTTGTACTAATATGCTCAATCAACACAAGACGAATCTGAACCCTTTTACGACAAAAAACTTAATGTCAATATGATTTCACTTTCACGAACTTCGATTATTCTTAGAATATAACTTAGCAAACTTATCATCATAATGAATTTTCTATGGTCTTTCTATGCCACCGACTATTTGTATTCCGGTGATAAAATTTCTTAGTCGTATTCCCTAATTTGATGCTTCATAATATGCCACAAATTTGGCTTTCATTGTAGAAGAAGCCATTAATGTGTGTTTCACACTTTTTCAAGAAACAACTCCTCCATCTGGTGACATCCAAGCTACACCTCCACTCTGAATATGATATGATCACTGTAAAATATAGTAACCAAACAAAGGTTGGGTTTGAATCCCAAGGGAATACGTGGAATTGTGGCTCTCCGGAATTGTAATCAATAGGCAGAACTGAAAAAGTAAATAGGGGTTTTTGAGTATCAATATCGAACTTGTAACAAATATCAACTTCGGTTGTAATCATTTGTGAGTGAATAGTAGGATTGTATTCCCCTTGGCTTCTCAACTTTGTAGGCTTATTGTGCTTTATTGAACCAACTTGATACCTTTTATACAGAATCGATAAGTTATGTACCTTCTACAGTCTTTGGACAAGTAGAAGGATTTCACCCTTTACCTTTTGAGTCTCAAAATGATGCCTTTCTAACCCTTATCTTGATCCCCATTAACTATTACCTTTTGAGTCTCTAGTTAACAGATGAAATCTAACCATCTTACTTAGATAATACCTAGTAGCGTGGATCGACAGTTAAACTCCAAATTACTGTTGTCATTATCTTTTCCTAGTCATTACTCCTCTTTTGGAGTAAGTAGCAATAATCTAGGTGATCCTAACATTTGAAACCGCTAGAATAACTGTTAAAGTGAAGCTAATACAATGAAAGCATGGATATTAGTTCAGAACAATAATAGCACTTCCCCAACTTTCTCAATCTGATAGGGTTTTCACAACCCTAGCAAAGGGTTTCTAGGCTCTTATGCTTGTAAAGTAATCAACAACATTCATGATTGAAAGCATAAGACAAAATCACAATAACAAGAGGTAAAAACCCAAAATCGTAACTGAATTAATCAACCAAAGTCAATACAAGTGAATTCCAAGACTAAGATCGAATCTTGGAATCAAAATATATTTGTAAGCATCAAGAGTGTGTAACTTCTACTAAAAACACATAAGGGGTATTTATAGTACATGAGGAAACCCTAAAATCAAAGCCCAAATGAAATAGGAGAAAAAGGGGTTGGTGGCTAGTGGTGGTCCCTACTTGTACCCTATCCTTGGACACAGGTAGTACTTGTGGCCTACAGGGTGAGCGCAAGTAGTGGCTGCAAGTGCCAGACCAAAATTTCCTGCAGTTTAGTTCTCGGGATTTTGGACTTTTGATACTTTCTTTTCCCACATGCAGTCCACATGTACTACATGCGGTCTGCATGTTGACTTGGAAAGTGTTGGGAGTTATCTTTTCAGCTTTTTTTCAATTTTCGCACATGTTTTGGTCACGAATAAGTTAAAAAGTGTCCCGAACATCCTTAATTTCTACCACAAGTATCCAAAAATAGCTTTTTCATCTTTTTCATGAAGATAGCATCTAAAACATGATTTCCTACAAAACATACCCAAAACGCATCATAACTAACAAAATGACCTCAGAAACTGACATATTTTTCTCATTTTAACATCGAAAGTGCTATATTTCTATAGCATATCAACACACTCAACTTAGAAAGTTAACATGTCCTCGGAAAATAAAAAATAAAAACAAAACTAAACATGACGCTTAAATAGGAGAATCTAAGCTATTCAAGGCAACCAGTCAACACTTTTAAGCTCAAACACCATATGACCTCCTATCATGACTTTTCAAAACCAACTTTGTATAAACATGAAGCACAACAATGTGACACACAGGGATCAAGGTATGGCATTACATTGACAATAGATAACTATGAAAATGTACAAGTTACACTACCCAAACACGTAAGTATCTAGCGATGTGACTTATGTACCCTCACAACGAAGATGTCCCACTTACTAATATGAAATAATACATGCCAATGCAGGGAAAGTCAAGAGACATTCACCCTTAGATTAAAAGTTCCAATCAATGTGCATCAAATATCATAGGCTTGCCCATTTTTTTTACCTTAGCATTTAGACAGTCAAGTTAGGATCACTATAGGGCTTTTCTCGATTGTAATGTAGGCTTGGGGGCTGGTATGGTACATATGGGCATATCAAGTGACTAAGACTCCTTGGCACTACACTATTAGGGGTCTCACTTATTAGCCAATTTCCTTTTTATTTCACCTTTATTTATCCCTTTTTATTCTTTATTGCACATTCATGTTGGGTGTGATCTTTTATTCTTTCTTTTTCACTTTTTTTCACAAAAGTCTTTTTTCTTTTTCTTTTATTTTGCTACCACACTCAACCCTAATTTCTTTTTCTTTTATTTTTCCCTTCTTTGTACCCACTTTACATCACGTACCCCTAAGAAATCTACCCTCAACTTACATGATTTGCCTGAGTTGAGATACACAATGTCCAAGGAGGACTCAACCTAAAATAGGTACATTGTAACACAAATGGAAAGGTAAAAAGTGAAAACAAAGAAATAGGCTACGGCTCAAAATAGGGATCAAGGGATACTATTTCACATATGAAAGGCCATTTAGGCTAAAAGTAGACTAAAACAAAAACTACATATGATCCTTTCCTAACTGACTATCCTTCAACCTAGGCAAGACTAACTAGGTAAGTTCTGAATTCAACACACAGAGGGAACTAAGTAGCATATCACATATACATGGCACAAATTTAATATCACAAACTACTACTTATTTGGTTCATGCAATCGTCAGCAAGTGATTATCATACCCCTAATCCTAATACCATAATAATATCCACAATGTTCACACATATATACATTAACACAGTTCTTCAACACAAATTTTTAAAGGGGTATCATTTTTCTCAAACATCAATGAAAACATGACTAGTGCCCTAAATACTTAAAAATCTCATAATTACACAAAAACATAACACAATACGAAACAAAACACAATATGACACAAATTAACCTACACATGCCGATTCTATAATCATACCGTGGCCGACAGGAAAAGAAGCATTGCAATAAAACCCACGATGGCTATGGATTACCCCACCCCCAACTTAATGTGTGAATACAAAACAAAAGAAAGTGAGAACATACATGGGATGAACTAAGTGTCTGTGTACCTTGTGTTGCCTCCCAAGAAGTGCCTGATTTACTATCGCGGCATGAATCAGTTCCCTTGGCTACTAAAACTTTGCCAAGGTCCTTCTCAACACAGACTCTAACTTCCTCCAGGTTTTCATATAGTGCTTCACTCGCTACCCGTTTACCTTGAACAGAATATCACCATCATGCTTTATTTCTATAGAACCATATGGGAATACCTCAACCATAGTGAATGATCCAGTCCACCTATATTTTAGCTTGCCAGGAAATAAGTGTTGTCTTGAATTATACAACAAGACCAAATCACCAGGTTAAAATATTCTTTTCCCAATGTTTTAGTCATGATATGACTTCATTCTTTCTTTGTATATATCTGAACTTCCATAATCTTGAAGTCGGAATTCATTCAACTCATTCACCTTGCTCAACCTCAAATTTACCGCATCACACCACTCAAAATAGCCTTTTCAACACCCATATTTTGCTAAAGCTCAACCGGTAAATGGTATTTTTTGTCGTATAAACTGATATGGAGAGGCACCTATGGGGGTCTTATAGGTTGTATTTTAGGCCCACAATGCATCATCTAAATTTCTACACCAGTCAGTCCTGTTGGCATTCATAGTCTTTGCCAATATGGACTTTATCTCTGTATTGAAGACTTCTACTTGCAACTAGTCTGATGATGGTAAGGTGTCACCATCTTATACCTTACACCATATATATCAATTAGAGCTTAAACAAGTGGTTGCAAAAGTGAGACCCAACATCACTAATAATTGCATGTAGAGTGCCAAGCTGAGAAAAGATATTTTTTTCAAAAAGGTGGTGACCCTTTTGCCTTTATTATCTGGAAGCGCAACTACCTATACCAATTTTGGCACATAGTCAACCGCTACCAAAGTGTATCTCATGCTAGAGGATCTCACAAACGGGCCCATGAAAATCGATCCCCCACATATCAAACTACTCCAACTCTAGAATAGGTGTCATAAAGAGTTCATGGCACCGTAAAATATTGCCTTGACACTGACACAAGTCATAGGCTTGTGCAAAATCATGAGCGTCTTTATAAATTAAAGGCCATCAAAACCCACAATGCAGAATTTTATAGGTTGTATGTGTCGCTATAGTGACCCTAACTGGTGATGAATGACAAGCCTCTAGAATGCTCATCATTTTCACCTCTGGAATGTATCCCCGAATCATACCATTAGAACAGATCCTAAATAGATACGAATTATCAAAAAATAACTTCCTCACCTCATGCATAAATCTTCTTTGCTGCTGGAGAAAGGTCTTTTAAGAAAATATCACTTGCCAAATCATTGGCAAATTCAGCAAAATAGGGAATCAAATCTTGACATACAGCTAACACTCGCTCATCAAGAAAAGCATCATATATCCAGGATCATCCCCTAATTTTTGTATGGTTTCCTCCTTAAGTTTGGACAAGTGGTCTGCAACCTAATTTTCTTTCCCATTTCGATCCTATACTTTAAAATCAAATTCTTACAGCAAGAAAACCTAATGAATCAATCTTGGTTTGGCATTTTTATTTGACATCAAATATATAAAAGTTTCATGGTCAGTGTGCACTATGACCTTAGTCTCAATCAAATATGACCAAAATTTTTTGAAAGCAAAAACCACCGCTAGTAGCTCATGCTCTATAATTGTATAATTTTTGGTGCGGGGTTTAAAACTTTGCTGGCATAATATATGGGATAAAGAATATTTCTTTTATTATCTTAGGACATCACCCAAGGACACTACGCTTGCATCACATATTACCTCAAATGGTGCAGACAAATCGAGAGACACAATAATGGGTGCTGAAATTAACCGCTCTTTCAGGCATTTGAAGTCCTTGAGACAAGAATCACCGAACATAAATTTCACCTCTTTCTCTAAAGGCTTGCATATAGGACTTACAATTTTAGAGAAATCCTTGATGAACCTCCTATAAAAACCTGCATGACCCAAAAAGCTTCGTATGCCTCTAATAGACACTGGTGGTGGCAATTTCTCTATCTTCTTAATTTTTTCTTTGTCCACCTCAATACCATTTTTGGAGATCATTGCCCTAGAAAGATACCTTCTTTCACCATATAGTGGTATTTTTTCAAGTTTAGCACTAAATAGCATTTTTTACATCTCTATAGTGCATTGGCTAAATGTGCCAAATAGTCGTCGAATGAGTCCCTAACCATTGAAAGGTCATCCATGAATACTTTGATTGTGTCTTCCACTATGTCAGACAATATGGGCATCATACATCTTTGAAAAGTGGCAAGAGCATTACCCAACCCGAACGACATTCTCTTGAATACAAAGGTCCTATAGGGGCAAGTAAAAGTAGTTTTTTCTTGGTCTTTCGGAGCAGTCATGATTTAATTGTACCCCGAATACCCATCAAGAAAATAATACCAACCCCTACCTGCTAGTTTGTCTAGCATCTAATCCATGAATGGCATAGGGAATTGGTCTTTTTGTGTCCACTTATTCAGTTTTTTTATAATCCATGCATCTCTCTAATTGGTCACTGGCATCATTGGTACTAATTCACTCTTTTTATTTGGAACCACTGTGATTCCCTCTTTTTTGCATGTGTTGAACTGTCTTACCCACTTGCTGTATACAATGGGAAAAACCACCCCAACATCTAACCACTTGAATATTTTCTTTTCACTACCTCTTTTATAGGAGGATTCAGTTGCCTCTGTTGCTCAATACTTGGAATTTTGTCCGGCTCAAGTTTTATTATGTCTTTGTATAAACTTGATGGAATCCCCACGATGCCTACAATGGTTCACCCAATAGCTCTCTTAAATTTTTGCAATACTAATGTCAAATTTTCCACTTGTGCTCCTGCCAAATCTGCTGCTATTATCACCGGTAAGGTTTTGTTAGCCTGTAATACCCCATATTTTTCCTAGCTTAAATTCGTTCCTAGAATATTAATGGATAGCATCCAAAATAAATAATATTTATTCCATGTGGAATTTTCAAGATTTCAAATTTTCATTATGTGGGAAATTGAATAAGCTTTCTATCGATACCAAATTCACCCAAATCCCGAACTTGGTGAAGGATTTATGGAATTTTTAAGTTGATAGTGTGCCACCTGGGCACTTGGCGTGTCGCAGAGAAGGAAAAATTTTCAATTATCAAATTCCAGTGGCCCTCCGCGATAGCCCCGCATCGCAGAGAAGGCCATTTTCCTAATTGTCCCATTCAAGTGAGACTTCTCAATACTAGTGCATCCCGCAAAAGGCCAAAAATGGCAATCCAAGGGGCACCGCGATTGTGGCGCATCGCAGTGCGCGCCCAGTTTCTATTCGTCCTTTTCTAGTGAGCCGCCGCAATACTGGCGCGTCGCGGTGGCCTAGTAAATTGAGATTTTTGGTCCATTTTTTAGTTCCGTTTGGGAGTTTAAAAAGAGTATTTTGGTAAATTACCCAGCTCCCAATCCATCCAAAACACATCATTAAGCTTATACTAAACCACTTTATGCTTATTTTATCACTTTTATCTCAAAAGAAAATCCTAGATCATCAAAGCTTTTTCTCCAAGAAATCCAATTCCTCCATTAATTCTCCGAAGAAATTCAAGATTAAGGATTTCCAATACAAGAACTCCAAGAATTCATCTCCAAAAGCATAATAGGAATCCAAGATTCAAGCTTTTCATTTAAGATCATCAATTAAGGTATGTGGGGTTCTTCAACAAGGATAATCCTTTCATCTTTGGGCCCAAAATTTGTTTTAATTACAAATTTACTGAATTTTATGTGATTTTCCATAAGATTAAAATTAGAGTTTATACCCATCATTGTTATTTACAAGCTTATGATGTTTCCAATGATTTAGAAGTTTTATGTTCATATTTTCATACATAATGCAGAAATTTCCAAATTTGGAATTAATTTCTCAATGTTTACATTATCACACATGAGCAGTTTGATGTTTTAACATGAGATTTATGCATGGGGTATTTTCCTAAGACTGAATAGTATTACTTCATGAAAGATGATTCTTTAAACATCTTATGAGCAGATTATTTTCAGTTTTCAGAAAAAGCTTTGATCTTTTGATCATCGTTTAGCTATGGAATCCACTTTACAAAATTTAGATCACCTGTATTTATAGATATACTCCGATAAAAGCATTTTTGATTTCATAATGAACCATTGTACTAGTTTAAAGTGAATTTTCAATAGAATGAGCATAAAGACTAAAAAGAGAGTAGTATTTAGCACCGAGTAGGAAGTATGGGATTAGCGTGCCCTATCTTCCATAGAAATACATACCCAATATCAGATTATTCCCATTTCTATATGGATGACAGATTTAGCTTATGATCGACCGCATGAAAAGTAGGTTATACTCCCTGGCAAGAGTATGACTCCTCTCCCCAATGTGAGGATTCCTTCTTAAGAAGATAAGAACGTTGGACTCCATTAATGCTCACATGATTTATGTCGGTTAATAGAACCTCTCTGCTAGCTAAAAGAAAAGATTAATAGAAAAGCTTTTAGAAAAATTTAAGTGTAAAGGCTCACAAACTTACTCAGATATTATTTTACTTAGGATTTTAGCTTACAGAATTACAGCTTTTAGTTTCAGATTTTACTAAATGTTATGACTATATTTAGTAAGTCATAAACTTACTCTCTTTTTCACTTAGCCTATATGATTTGAGAATAGAACAGAAATATAGATTTGAGAACTAAGTGTTGTGAATCACAAAATTTATACTATATGCTTTACTTTTCATGATTTATGATCTTCAGATTTTAGATTACTCAAGCCTATGTGAGTCATTTATATTTAGCATGCATGATTTTATAAAATGCAATGATAATGTTTTACTTATGCATTCACCCCCATATACTCAGTAATCCTCGAAGTATTGATCCATATATACATCTATGTACTACATTATCTAATATTGTAGGTACAAGTTATGGTATGTACAATCAGAATCAGACAGTTTCAAATTCCAGACAGCAGATGATGAGTCCTCCTACTTCAAGGACTTTAGTTATATGTTATTTATATACTTTACTTTTCTATTCCTATGTATTAATTAGTAGTACTTGGGGTCGCATCCTAGCTATCTATAGTCTATATAGTAGAGGCTTCATAGATATCAGTTAGAGTCAGTTATGTAAATTCAGTCCTTCTTTTCAGACTTTATCAGAGTGTAAAAGTTGTATCAGTATTGTAATTTCATAGATTCCATCATTTTCATGTTTCTGCACAGTAAACTTAGTCATTTTATACATATTTATTTAGTTGCTTATAAGTTATGCCAGTAGAAGGGTTAGCTTAAGATCACTTGTGGTCCTAAGCACCGTGTGACGTCTTGGGATCATTTTTAGGGAATTTCATGGCCCCCAAGAATCCATACATCAAATAAGAGGGGAAGGCCTTCAATTCTAATACCGGTGGCTCCTCAGTAGATGGTTTTGCAGGAGGTGTAGTTTTATTCTTCAAGTTAAGATCCAGCTTCTCAGGGGCATATTTGTAAGAACCTATGCCATGTAGTGCATGAACCAGCTCTTTATATTTATCTATCCTATCACTCTCAAAGTTTATGATCATTATTGTTAATGATTCTACCGCTAGTATTTCCTTAATAGGCATATCCACAGCAAACATATCATCATCCGCAATATCTATCACTACCAACACTTTTATATTATCAAGCGGTTGAACTGTCATGTATTTATTCAACACTATTTGCGCATTGTTTTATTTGAAGGTGATCTCCTCTGGGTCCATATCAATCAACACCTGAACAATGGACAAGAAGGGTCTACCCAAGAAAATTAGAGATTAGGCATCCACTTTATAGTCTAAAATCCTGAAATCTGTCGGATAAGTGAATAATGCCACCCTCACTTCTATGTTGTGCATAATACCCACTAGCTTATTTATAGATGAATCAACCATCAGTAGCCTCGAATATATAGTCTTGAGTTCCCCTAACCCTAAAACCTTGTATATCATAATTAGCATTACATTTATTCCCACTCCCAAATCTCATAGAGCCTGATTAATATCATATGGCCCAATAGAACATGAGATGGTGACTGATCCTAGGTCTCTCTTCTTTTATACTAATGGTGTATGAAAATTCATGCCAAACTATTGCATTATATCTTGGAGCTTTTTTGCAACCCATTCCCTACTGTCATCACTCTCAAAATCATAATCACAATAAGTCAGCTTCTCAAATTCAACTTCAAATGGCTTATCTGTAACAATATTCTTATTCTTTAGCTCATTAGCAGCATAGAAAAAGTTCCCACCAGGTAGGGAATCACCCCTAGTGTTAATAGCCAGATAATGCACAAGAGTCGGTGAATTCTGCATAGTGTCACTAGGAAGGGCACCTGTTTTTCATTGGGCCAAAGTGGCAAAGATTTGCCCATACTACTGCTCCAAATGCTTAATAGTAGTTGAATATGACTCAACCTTCTAGTTCAATCCTGAAATATCGGCCTTGAGTTCTTTAAGACAAGTTTTCTGGGTCTCTTGACCCTTCATCAACTTTTTCAATATCTCTTTTATTTTCAATTCTGTATCTCATCTGCCAGGTAGAATGTATTTATCTCTATCCTTATAATAGTATTAACCTTGATTCCCTTACCCTTGGGCTTAGAAACCCGCCAACTAACGATCCACATACTTTGCCTCCTCCTCTAACTTAGACTCATGCACCCTATGCCCTCACTGCATCAAGCTTTGTAGAATTTATTATTATAAATTGTTTGGCCAACTCACCAATATCTATCCTCAATAGTGAAATCTCCTGATCTATAACATCCTCAGCTACTCTCCGCTCATCGAAAGCTCCAATGGCATAAATGTTAGAACCTATCTCAACCATACGAGTTTGCCATCCTTGGTTAGTTAATGAGATTTGATCCATAATACTCAAAGTTATCTCCCATCGCAATCTTATAAATGCTCCTTCAGAGATACTATCTACCATTGCTCTGGAACTGATAGTCAGGCTCTATAGAATATCTCTAATAAGCTTGTCCCTGAAATTTGGAGGTTGGGCACCATTCTAAGCTTTTTCTTAAACCTGAACCATGCCTCCTACATAGATTCTGGTTGTAGCTGCCTGAAATTATAAATTACATCCTTCAGCTACAATACTCTAGATAGAGGAAAGAATTTGTTCAAGAATTACCTGCATAACTCGTTCCATGTAGTGATGGACCCTCTTGGAAGTTCCCTCAGCCATAAATATGTTTCTCCAGTAAGTAAGAAGGGGAACAACCTTAGTCTCGGTGCTTCCTGATCTACCCCTAGAATGGTTTATGAAATGTAAATTCATGTAAAATTTGCCAGAGATATGTTTGCATCATCTGTAGGCAACCCCACAAACACACCCTTTAAGTATAAGAGCTGAATCTTAGCACTCGAGATATTGGACTTGACATCATGGGGAAAATAGGAGGAATGATGGCTCTAATATCTGCCAGCTCAACGTATCCTAGATTTTCTTCATCATCTTTATACGACTGAACATACTGATATGCTGGGATTACTTGAGGTCGGCCTCATCTGACTCTGTTTTGATTTTCATTGAGTATTACTCAGCAGTTTGCTCTGGTAGGCTAAATTTATTTTCCCAGCTATCCTCTAAGCTTCTTCTACTACCTTCCTCTCATTTACAACTTGAGCTAAAAGCTCACCAGTTGATAACACTCAACTTACACATCAATTTAGTGCAAGACGATCGTCATCAATATATTTACCCAACTTTGGAGTCAAGCTCAAATCCACGAGGAATAATGTGAGTGGTGATTAAACTAATTTAAAACTATAGCTATAAGTTGAAGTTAAACAAATATTGCAAAAAGATAAAATGAGGGTTTTTTATGATCAAAAAAATGTTAAAGTTTTAACTTGCTTCAGAGCTCAAAACTAAAATTTCAATGGTTCAAATCAGTGATAGAGAAACTAGGGTTGTGATCACTATGATTATTAATCCTTATTAAATAATAGTTGTAGTGTTAGGTTCTCGTGACTTTTGGGAAACACCAAACTATCAGTTTCGACAATCCATCTAAGTGTTTCTCAACCTACTTAGATATTGAACTCCCTAATTCTCTCGAACTTAGGAAATCATTCTATTCATACTAATTTTATCTAAAGTTGATCAATCTTGTTACAGCATTAATCATTACATGGGAGCTTAACCTTTTCAAATCCTTGTTGATAATTCGCTACCTTTAGTTTATTTCTCAGTTCGAGCAAATCAATATAAGGCAGGATTTATTGTTTGCAACTAATAAATAACAATCATAACAAAGGAATTATTAAAATGTCTCCATAGTCACTCAAACCCTAACCAACTATTAAAACCATGGGGGAATAATCATAGATCCCACAACCCTAGTTGTGGATTTTAGTTCCACATGAGAAAAAAAGAGATAGCAACAATTATAATCATCATTCAAAGTAATTAAAATTACAAAAGATGAATTCTGAAGTTGATTCTCTTCTAAGTTCAAGATAAAATTCCCACAACTAAATCAAAGAGTTGAAAAAATTGAATTCCAAGTTAAGAGAGCCAAAAAGAAAAGTAAACTCCCCTCCAATAAGTTCCAGATGTTCCGCCCCTTTTATAATTAGAAAACCCTAACATATACTTCAAATACTTCATCCTATTTATGGAAAAAAAATCATAGATCTCAGTATTTTCTCGGACAGACGACGACGTGTGTGACGGCTTATCAAGAGTCTGATGCCTTATCAAGAATGTCGTTAGATCCTATTCACATTTGAACAAGTTCTGTCTTCATCTGATAATGAAGCCTGGCGGCTTTTCAGACATATGACGACTTATCAGAATTGTCGTCACTTCTTCACTTTAAGTTCTAAGCACTGGCTAAGATTGACGACAAGCCTGACGGCTTATCAAAACATTGAAAAAATATCACAGGTTGTCGTCACTTCTTCCAGCTGAATCTCATAAACTGCCTAAGGCTGATGATGACTTTGACGACTTATCAGGACTTTGACGACATATCAGACAATGTCATCACTTCTTCGCTTCAAATATCATGTACTGTCTTAGGCTGACGACATTCTTAATAGCTTATCAGAATTGTGATGACTTATCAGAGATATCATCACACTTCTGCTCCAACTTTCTTACACTGTCTACAGCTGACGATGACTCTGATAACTTATCACAAAATTGATGACTTATAAGTCGTCAACTATACTTTTATGGCCACTTGTTCCAAATTTACTTCTTTTGCACTTATTGTCTTTGGTTTTCTTGCATCTTGACTTTCCTGCATTATCAAAGAGAAAGCAATCAAAAACAACAAAAGTTGTTTAAGATTTTACAATTATTTCTAGTTAAAAGACTTAAATGTGTTAGCATCTGCTCACACATCAACACCCTCACTTAAAATAATTGTTTGTTCTCAAGCAACTAAAACATAACTAAGATGATACAAACCACATTCGGCAGTCAATCATCCATTTTAGCTTAAAACATCTTCACCATCTCCAAGGTTAATTAATTTAAAAAACAACTATGCATATTATTGAAGAACAATAATACGACACATAAGAATCAAGATATGGCATCAATTCGGCAACAACAACTATGCATGAACCATGATTACACTATCCAAACAAGTTAGCAACTAGCAAAATAACCAATGTGCCCCCACTAAAACAAGAGAGTTAGAAACATACCTGTGGCACCATGGGTGAGAGGATCTGATGTCAATCACACACTATGAATACAAACAACAAAATACCTTGGGTTATCTCTCAAGTAGCGCCTGATTTAATATCGTGGCACGACTAGGTTATCGTGACTACTCAGAATTCATCAAGATACCTTAAAAGTATTTCATCATTTATCCCTCCACTTAGACGATTTGAATCGTCTGCCTATATTTTGATCTTTACATCTTTTAGGTGCGTTGTGCAAATGTGAGAGCATGATAAGGAAAGTTCTATCACTCCACTTCGAAGACTTGAACCGCTTGCCCAATTTTACACCAAACTTTCATGTGGGCTCATTTGGCAACGGTGAGAATCTTAAAAAGCCACTAAATGGACATCGATATTTAAGCTTCTTGGCCTTCAAGATTAGGGTTGTATTATACCCTTTCAGCATGACAAACTCCAAAATATAGGAATTTTCCTCCACATTTCCAAAATTCATCATTTTCTTGGGTGATTCGACTTTCATTATATCCACCAAGCATAATGTTGAAAAGTGATTCGAGTGAGGTCTTCTCCCTAATTTTGGAGTTGCATCCATCTCGACCTCTTCACCCCAAATTGGGCTAGAATCTTTATAAGAGATTGGCTTAGTTTCTTCTTTTGCCTCTAGTACTATTTCCTTAATCTTGGCATCATCTCTCATGGTTAGTTTGGTTGGTTGAAAAATCACCGAGGGTTGTTTATCATCAATCTCAATATCAATATAGGGTATTTGCTCCTCATCTTCACAGTCTTCCATTATTTTAAATGATTCCACAGATAAGATATCATCTAAACATAATATAAAAGAATGCTTTAAATGATTGACCTCTATATCTATCTCCTTATGAATGATTGGCTTCATGTCTTGACTTATGATAACACTCAATCTACAGCTCTCGTAGGAGTGTAAAGCGGTCGCTGTCAAATATATAACCCAACTGGGTTGGGTATTGATCCCACAGGGAATAGCTTGGTCAACAAGTAAGCAAAGATTACTAGCCTTTTAGTGCAAGTCTAGTAAAAAGGGGGGAGTTTTGTCGTGCAAGTAATGTAACCAAAGTAAAAAAAAAAGAATGTTTAGTAAGAAGTAAAACAATGAGATTTGAGAAGTTGGGGTTATGTCCACCTTATGAGTTATACGTCTCTATTGGCTATGAGTTGTGCGGAATTCAGACATGGATGTGCTTATAGAGAATTGTATTCGATGGTAAATCCAAGCGTCTTTCGACCTAAACAAGGACTATTTCACTGTAACTCTTTCGAGCTTACAGCGTATCTAACGGTACAAATTCTCCAAGAGGTTAATCCAGTTACGGCACTAACTTTTTAATAGGGGATGGGACCCTATTACCTTGACATTATCTCTTTTCCAGACATATAACTTTTCTTTCGAACAAGTTAATACTATACTGGAGTATTCTACGCATTTGCAACCACAAAGAATTTAGATTAAGATGAAGAGAATAATGATATAAGCAGCATACGTGTCACGAATTCACAAACTCATAGCAATAGATAGTATCTCATATGGCTTCCATAACCCCAATAGAGAAGTTTAGTTACCCATGAGTGCGAAGGAAATGACAATCGACATTGTTATTATACCACAATAAAGATCTCGTGTAGTAAAGTATGGTAGGCGTTTAGGCGTGACTTCTTTGCAAAGTAACGTTTCTCTTTTTACGGAAATTAAGAATTGAATAGATGAATAGAAGAAGAATAAAAATTTATTGAAGAGAATTGTTTAGAGTTGTACATGAAAGAAGAATAGTAGTAGAATGGTTAATTGAAGAATGAATTAAAACTAGAATGAATGAAAATCTCTAGCACAATAGGGTATTTATAATACCCATATCCTATTCCTACTAAGCTAATGCATTACTTAACCCAATCCTACTAGGTTAACGTATCATTATCCTAATCCTAATAAGTTACTGCTAGTCCCCAAAGTCTTCAGAATTGTTGTTTTTGCCCGGGACAGATTTTCCATGCGCCACTTTTGGTCCTTGGCGTCCAAGATTCCCCTTTCTTCCTTCGTGAAGCTTTCTTTGGCGTCAAGTTATCCATAAAATGCTGAATTCTGCATCATTTATACCTGAAAACTTGCTAATCATGTTTGTTAGCTCACTTACAGGCAAAAGGACTAAAAGTGCATGAATTATATATTTTGTCCTCAAAACTTAGCTAAAATATGGGTAAAATATAGTACTTTAGGCGTATAAATTCGCCTATCATCAACACCCCACACTTAAAGATTTATTCGTCCTCGAACAAACTATCATGTCCATCTAAACATCTACTTGGGATTTCACAGTAACAACACAAAATATTCATCAAGACAAGCACGTCAACCATTAACAAAGAGTAGTTTTCTGATTATTAGTAGAAACAATTCAACCTCCAATCATAGAATCGTGATGGTGATTAATTCGTGTCCACAAGTTGAGGTACAAAGAATCATACACAACTACCCAAGACTCATCAGCCATGTGTGTCTCACCATATATCACCCATAATCACTCACAAGTATTGTATATATTTCAAACATGGGTATAAGATTATCCTTGCTCTCACTCTTACAAAGAATTCATATGTTGCAACTGATGACCATAGGCTTGCCCTTAGTGTAATGCTCCACTAAATATCAGAACGCTAAGCTTAGGATCAAACAGGTCTTCACAGGTTGTAATGTAGGCTAAGGGACGGGTAGGACTATTTTGGCCAGAAATAGTGATTATGTTCCTAAGCGCTTTAATACATCACATTATGTCATTAACACTTTTCTTTCAAACAACCTTTCTACTTTCTTTTATTCTACCTCCCCTTTTCTCCTCTTTTGTTTTTCAATTATAAACATAACTAACTTTTTAGTTTTCCTTCCCTTTTTTTTTTCTTTTCATAACACCTCTTTGATAGCAATTCTTTTTCATAACAAATTCAAGCACCATTACATTCTAAAGCATCATACT
This sequence comes from Capsicum baccatum var. pendulum, assembly GCA_030864225.1. Classification (NCBI taxonomy): domain Eukaryota; kingdom Viridiplantae; phylum Streptophyta; class Magnoliopsida; order Solanales; family Solanaceae; genus Capsicum; species Capsicum baccatum. The sequence continues at coordinate 195,147,025 of CM061557.1, forward strand.
CACCCAATTTCCACTTAGTTTGTCACATGACTTTACACTTTAAAGCACTTAGGAATTTGGATCAAATTATGGTCTTGAAAAAATGGATTAGGCTTACATATGAGGTTGTCAAAGAAAATAGGCTAAAGGCTCAAAAGGGATTAACTAGGATAATGTCCACGGGTAGGTAAAAAAAAGGTAAACAATCATAAGTTGCCAAAGAAATGCCTAAATCATCTCCTAAACTTGCACGCTTTATTTTCGCTTTACATACATACCAGGCAAGTTCTAGCATCAGCCACAAGCATAGAGTATACTATATCCTCACATACACAAGGCACATGGTCGACTTTATTTGGAGTAGCATAGACTCTTGACCCAACAGATGAAGGAATTGAACCACACAATATCACATAGTGAGTCACAATTAGAGCCTAAACGTCTCAATAGTAATGATTTTAGCACAAACTCTTGTCATAATCTCATGCTGCCTATTAGAATAATTTCATGCGATGTTAAGTTAAGAAGAAAAAAATTTAAAAAAAAATTAACTAAAAAAAATTAACTACTAAAAAGAATTAACTACTAAAAAGAAAATCAAAACAAACATAAATGCAAATACAGATAGAGAAGTATAGCATGCAAATACCACCACCCCACACTTAGACAGGACACACTGTCCTCAGTGCAAAATAAATACGAAGAACCTGGTCAGTCAGACTCCTTCTCTATGTCTGGGGTCATACCCCCTTCGTCGGAATCATCATTAGAGTCATCGTCATCAGAATTCTCCTCCATGTCGGAGTCTGGCATTCGTCGATCATCATCAGATGGCACATCGTCGTCAAAAGGTTCCTCAAAATATGTACCTACTCCACATATCTCCCTTGCATGCACATTCATTGGATAGTCATGATCCAGCTGTTGGAGCTCTGCAGCAGTTGAAACACGACCTCCGCTCATTATTGTAAACCGAGTCATGCCATAAAGATGGCAAAAGAAACTCTCGTCCCAAACATGTCTCTCTGCCATAGTAAGGTTGATGCCATGTGTTGATTCAGCATCATTGACCTTTGTGAGGTCAACCTTCTTCGGGTTGTGTGGGATTTTATGATTAGCCGGCTCCTCTTCGATGTCTTCCTTCCTCAAAATTGCAGTCAACCGATTGCCGAAGCTGAAATGAGACCACTTGTGTAGCCTAGCCTTCCGCATTGTAGACCGAATGATTGCCCCAATGTTGATAGGGACATTCGTCATCAATGCATATACCAAGTACACTCTATCTCTTGTTATTTTTGTGTATTGCATCCCTATAATGACGCAAGAGTTGACTATGCGCAACCATATCCTTGCTTCCCTATTCAAAGGAGCATATGGGAAGGTGTTGTGTCGACCGGTGTCTTTGTGTCTACTCCACCGTGCCATGGATCTTGTTCCACAAAGTGTGTGTCGAATGGATCTATATGGAGGTCTACTGTACAGCTCTTTGAATGGTGATGGATCAACAGCAGGCAAGCCAAGAAAGGAGTTAAAGAACTCCGTATTTAGTTGCAGAACTTGGCCCCGAATCTTGACCTCACTTCCTGTGGTTTTCGGTGACCAGTTGGCATAGAATTCTCTTGTTAAATCGATATTGCATTCTCCCATGTCTCGGAAGATGAAATCAAGATGTAACGCCATGATCTTGGCCAACATGCGCGGTTCTTTCTTTGCTAGGCTTTCCTTATATATCAAGTCCACATGAACATATTTCTTCTCTTTGTTGTTCCTATATCATTCCTTTGCTTCATTCTCTAAAACCCATTTAATTCCGAACATGTGGCGTGGTACTTGCATCGAGGATGATTCTTCTTGCTCTTTTCGGCCTCTTTTTTTGCCTTTTTGTGAAGTGGTTGCCTTATCTTTGCCTTGTCTTGCTTTGGGTGCCATTGTACCTGAGACTAAAACAATGGTCATGTTAGCATCATCTCGATGTATACAATCTATACAAAAGCAGTAGGGGCACCACCCCACACTTAGGTTGTTGGTACAAACTAGTGAAGTGAAAGTGGTCGATTACTCAGACTTCATCGACATACATTTGAGGTGCTATATTCCAGCAATAAAATCAGTGCAGTCATACTTCTTGTAATCTTGGCAATACTTTCATGTTTGATATATCATGACTACTACATAGGGATTGAATCAAGGTATAGCATCTCACAACCTCCTATGTCGGTAGGCAACTATAATTCTTATTCCGATGAATAAGTCATTCCAACATGTAAGTATGCAAGTGACAAAATTATGCAATTTTTGTGACCAAATCAATTCCGCAAAAGTATGACAATGCACCAAAATCAAATTCAAGTTGGGAACAAGTTAAGATCATCCTTACGTATACGTTCACGCACTTGGTTGTATCACAACAATTCAATCTCATTCAGATCATCAATACTACTTTAAGATTTAACAATTCATAATAGGCGTAGTAGTGTAGTACTTACAGAATATAAATAAAGAACAAAGTAGTACTTACTTGATTGATGCCTTTGGATGATGTTCTTGTGAATTAAGAGAGCAAAAGGGAAAATTTTTGAGAGGATTTGGAGACTATGGGCGGCGCTTATGCTAGGTTTCCAATGTGATTTTGGTTCAAGACTAAGTCTCTTCTTTATAGGAGAAGGTTGGGTCGGGTTTTGACCCATTTAAAATCAGATTTGGAGCCAAGAAGTGACCATAGGCGGCGCCTTTTGCTTTGCCTATGCTTGGTATAGGTAGCGCCTTTTGCAAAGCATTGTCTAGCATAGACGGTGCCTATGCCATGGAATTCGTAGGCATAGGTGGCGACTTTCACTTAGCATATGAGATTCAGAGACAAAAGGCACTAGCATAGGCGGCGCCTATGCTATGGCATACTTGGGCACGGGCGGCGCCTATGCTATGGCACACTAGATTCCGAGACCTTAGGCCATAGTATAGTCCTTGCCTTGTTTGTGGCCTAGTTTTACCTAGGCCTAGACTTTTTCGTTGCCTATATTTTCATAGGCAATTCCCAATCCATAGCCTTTTGCTTCTTCATTCCTAACTTACCACCTTTAACATACAATACGTCCAAATCGAAATTTGAAACCGATCTCTTCATTTTATACCTCTTGCACCTACATTTGCTCAAAACCAATGAAAACGATTAGAATGATGGGTTGCCTCCCATCAAGTGCCTTAGTTTTGGGGGTGGCACTACTCTTATTTTTGGATTTTTATTTATCAAAAGCAAAACACGTACTAGAACGAAAGAAAAAAAATAAAAAACGATAAACGATGGGTTGCCTCCCATCTAGCGCTTGATTTATTGTCGCGGCATGACATAGTTACCTCGAGTACTTAGACTTCGTCGAGATAAGTGATGTCCATATAATTTATCGAATCAAGAGGACCGATATAAGGTTTCACTCGTTGGCCATTCACTTTGAAGATAACACCATTATTGTCTTCCAACTCAACTACTCCAGACGAGTAGACTTGGTTAACTTTGTATGAACCAGACCACTTGGACTTCAACTTACCTGGGAATAGCTTCAATCTGGAATTGAAGAGAAGTACCATATCATCTTTTTGAAAGTTTCGTTGAACAATCCGTTGATCATGATACTTTTTCATCCGCTCCTTGTATAGGTCCGATCTCTCATAAGCATGTAGACGGAATTCATCCATCTCATTCAGTTGCTCCAATCTCAGATTCATTGCATCATCCCAATTTAAATTAAGTCGGTTCAAAGCCCACAATGCCTTATGCTCAAGCTCAATGGGCAAGTGACAGGCCTCCCCATAAACTAGTTGGTATGGGGACATGCCAATTGGCGTTTTGAATGCCATCCTATATGCCCATAGTGCATCATGCAGCTTCCGAGAGCAATATTTCCTATTAGCATTTACCGTTTTAGCAAGGATTTGCTTGATCTCTCTATTGGAAACCTCTACCTGTCCACTAGTTTGTGGGTGATAAGGTGTGGCTACCTTATGTTGCTTGACACCATATTTTGCCAACACGGATTTGAATAGCTTGTTGCAAAAGTGAGACCCTCCATCGCTTATGATAGTACGTGGTACTCCAAAGCGAGAGAAGATATTTCTCTTCAAGAATGCAACAACACGCTTTCCCTCATTATCGGCAACCGCTACTGCTTCAACCCATTTCGAGACATAATCTACAGCAACTAGGATGTACTTCATTCCAAACGAATTTACGAATGGACCCATGAAATTAATACCCCATACGTCAAAGAGCTCTACTTCAAGGATTTTCGACATAGGCATCTCATGGTGTTTCGAAATTGCACCTTGTCACTGGCATTGGTCACATCTTCTCACAAAGTCGTAGGCATCTCTAAATATAGAAGGCCAATAATATCCACTTTGCAATACCTTCCTTGTTGTCCGATTACCTGCGTGATGTCCCCCAACTTGGGAAGTGTGGCATGCTTCTAATATATTAGGCACCTCTACATGGGATATACATCGTCGGATAACACCATCTGCGCATCGTCGAAACAAATATGGCTCATCCTAAAAGTAGTGTTTTACATCATGCATAAACTTCCGCTTTTGATGGTAAGATAAGTTTGCAGGTATCACATTACTCACCACAAAATTAGCAAAGTCGGCATACCATGGTAACTTTTCCATTATCTTCGCTAAGATCTCCTCGTCAGGGAATGCATCATCAATCTCAATTTCAGGCTGCGTCATATGCTCGTTTTCGAGTCTAGATAGATGATCAGCCACTTGGTTCTCGCAACCTCTTCTATCCTTAACCTCGAAATCAAATTCTTGCAGTAGCAAGACCCATCGAATTAGTCTTGGTTTTGCATCCTTCTTTTTCATTAGATATCTTAGAGCTGCATGGTCTGTATGAACGATCACTTTGGTCCCCAACAAATAAGCACGAAACTTCTCAAACGCATACACAACCGCTAGGAGCTCTTGTTCTGTGACGGTATAGTTCTTTTGGGCTTCGTTTAGGACCTTGCTAGCATAGTAGATAGGATGAAATAATTTCTCCTTCCTCTGGCCAAGTACAGCACCTAACGCTACCCCACTAGCGTCACACATGACTTCAAACGGTAAAGACCAATCTGGTGCTACCATGATAGAAGCTTCAATTAGTTTTCCTTTGAGGCATTCAAATGCCTTTAAGCAATCTTCATTGAGGTCAAACTTTGCATCTTTCTCCAGAAGTTTGCATAATGGACTAGAAATTTTTGAGAAATCTTTGATGAACCGCCGATAGAAACCTGCGTGCCCAAGGAAACTACGAACTCCCTTTACGAAAATTGGAGGTGATAGCTTCTTGATAACTTCAATTTTAGCTCGATCAACCTCAATTCCTCTTTCAGAGATTTTATGCCCAAGAACAATACCTTCTTTAACCATAAAGTGACACTTCTCCCAATTCAGCACTAGGTTGAATTCTACACATCTTTGCAACGCCATACTTAAATTTGATAAGCATGCTTCAAACGTCTCACCAACCACTGAAAAATCGTCCATGGATACTTTCAAAGTATCTTCGACCATATCAGAGAAAATGGACATCATACAACGTTGAAAGGTGGCTGGTGCGTTACATAGCCCGAATAGCATACGTTTAAAGGCAAACGTACCATATGGGCATGTAAACGTTGTTTTCTCTTGGTCTTCGGGAGCAATACAAATCTGATTATAGCCTGAATAACCGTCTAAGAAACAAAACCATCTTTTCCCCGCTAATCGATCCAGTATTTGGTCCATAAATGGCATTGGAAAGTGATCTTTGAGTGTCCATGAATTCATCTTTCGGTAGTCCATGCATACTCTCCATCCGGTGACGGGTCTGAGTGGAATAAGTTCATTCTTTTAATTCGCGACTACCGTCATGCCTCCTTTCTTGGGAACACATTATACCAGGCTTACCCATGTACTGTCAGAGATTGGATACACAACCCCCCCGTCTAACCACTTGATAATTTCTTTCTTTACCACTTCTTGCATAGGTGGATTTAGACGCCTTTGATGCTCAATGGTGGGTGTGCAATTTTCTTCAAGTTGAATCTTGTGTGTATAAATCCCAGGTGGGATACCAATAATATCAGCGATGGTCCAACCAATGGCTCTTATATACTTCCGTAGAATAGCAATGAGAGCTGCAACTTGTTGCTCACCCAAATCTGCCGCCACAATTACTGGAAGTGTGTTTCCGCTTTCTAAGAATGCATACTTTAAATGACTAGGCAGCTCCTTCAATTCTAACGTAGGTGGCTCTTCAATAGATGGCTTCGCTGGTGGTGTGGGTCTATTTTTTAGATCAAGGTCCAGCTTCTTGGGAGCATGGCGATATGTCCCTAATCCTGATAGAGCACAAATAGCTTCTTCGCAATTTTCAGCATCCTTACTCTCTCCATTCATGAGCACAATTGCCAATGGGTCATCAATAATTTGTTCTTCATCAAGTAATTCTTTCTCATCATCAAAGTAAACATCAGCCACCGAGAATACGTTCAGCTCTTTGGGTTGCTTTATTGATTTGCACACATCAAAGCGAACTACTTCGTCATTTATTCGAAATGAAAGCTCATTAGCTCTCAAATCAATGAGCACACTTCCTGTAGCAAGGAAAGGGCGCCCCAAGATTATGGGGACTTCTGAGTCTGCCTCGCAATCCAAAATAACGAAGTCTACCAGAAAGATGAATGAAGAAACCTTTACCAATACATCACATAGAATACCAACAGGTCGTTTTACCGACCTATCCGCCATTACGAGCCTCATATTGGTTGGAGTAGTATCACCCAACCCCAACTTTTTATAAATAGATAATGGCATCAAATTGATGCTGGCTCCTAAGTCGCATAATGCGTTGGAAAAATTCAAAGATCCGATGGTGCAAGGAATAGTGAAAGCACCGGGGTCAGCCTTCTTCTGAACTAGTGATCGGGTAGCGATTGCACTGCAATGATGAACATTATCTTTCAACTTATAGCTTGCTGCCCGCTTTTTTGTCAAAAGATCCTTCATAAATTTCGCATACCCAGGCATTTGTTTAAGTGCCTCCACCAATGGAACATTAATGGTCAGCTGCTTTAACATAGTCATGAATTTGCTGAACTTCGTATCATCCGCCACCTTCTTCGATCTTTGAGGAAAAGGTGGTGGTGGGTATGGAATTTTTTTCTCCACGGCTTTCTTCTTCTCTTGCTTCCGAATTTTGGTAGTTTCGGGCTGCAAACCGCTGGGGTTAACGTCGTGGCCAGCTTCTGCGGATTCTTCACCTTTTTCGTTATCAACTATGTCCGCTACTTCGTCAACCACTTGCTTGCCTTTTGATAAAGATTCCAGCACCTTACCACTTCGAGTAGTAATGGCTATGCATGACCCATCATTCCTTGGGTTTTGCACTGTGTCGCTAGGTAAAGTACCAGCCTTTCTTTGATTGAGTGCTGCTGAAAGTTGGCTCAATTGTTGCTCTATTTGTTTGATTGAAGTGGAATGTGAATCAACTAATTGCTTCATTGAAGACAAATGATTTATGACCTCTGTTACTCCTGCGCTAGTTGCTTCCACTCCTTTCAATAGTTTAGCCATCATGTCTTCCATACTTTCAGAACTAGATGTGATGGTATCATGTCTTCCTTGGGGAACGTATAAACCACTCTTTTCATTTTTGTTCTTCGAACTACCTTGGTCCTTGTTTCCAGATTTATCATAATAGTTCCGACCTTGGTTTCCTTGGGTATTATCTCAGAAACCCCCCTGATTGTTCAAGTAGTTGGCCTCTTCTTCCGAATCAGATTCGTCTCTTTCTTTTAACGTAACAGCTTTGACTTTTTCAGTCTTCCCTGATAATAGATGCTTTGTAAGAAGATCCACTTGTGTTTTCATGTGCGCCATATCTTAATCACGTTCTTCCTCTCTTCTTCTTTGGTCTGCAGTCATGCCAATAGATAAAGTGAGGCTTGCTACCTCAGAATACCTGGTATGCCAAGCTCTACTTTGCTTCATCATTCGATCTAGCATATTGCTTGCCTGCCCAAAGGTGAGGTCCATAAAAGATCCTCCGGCCGCATTATCCACCACTAGTTTAGTTATTGAATTCAAGGCTCTGTATAGTATTTTCATTAGGTGAACATTGGTCATATGATGGTTTGGGCACCTCATTATCTTCGTCTTGAACCTCTCCCATGTTTCATGAAGGGCTTCAGTTGGAAGCTGACGAAAGTTGTTGATTTTATCTCTCAATTGTGCTCTTTTGGATGGCGGAAAGAATCTTTCTAGGAAAGCGTCTCTCAATTTCCTCCAATTTGTAATAGAGTCAGGCGTCAGCCCATTCAACCATAGAGTTGCCTCTCCAGACAGAGACAGTGGAAATAAGCATAATCGAATTGCATTCTAACCAACACCAGAATTGTTAAATGACTTGTATGTAGAAATAAAGTTGATGAGATGCATATTGGGATCGTCGCCTGCTAGTCCACCAAATAATCCCTTGTGTTGCAATAACTGAATCATGGTGTTTGTGATGTTGAACTTGGCTCCAGGTGCCAATGGTGGAGGAATAATGGCTCCTGTGGCTCCGGCTCCATCAAGATCATCATCATCATCGTCGAAAGCTGGTTGCATAGCTCGGCGTTCAGGTCTAAACCTAGCTTGACGATCTCTTCTAATGGCAGGTGTTGCGATCTCAGCAGCATGCCTAGGGTTTAGTAACTCGTCATCACCTAGGTCCTCGTCGTCAGGATTTATTGCTCGCCCAGGGTTATCAATATTCTGTTGATGCACTTGAGCGGCGGCTAGAGCAGCTAGTATCGCCTGTTCCTGTTGAGCAGCCATCCTTTCAATTTCGTGTTGTGCCTCCATTCTACCAATACGTTGTGGTTCAGGATTGATAGGTAATAACGGTTGTCCAGAACTTCGAGTATGGGGCATGCACTGAATAAAAACCTGCAGAGAACAAAAACAAATACTAAAAGTAAAAGTACGAGAATCTTTGACCAAAGGGTCTAGTAATTATCACAAACTTAGTTGACACTCGTATTCCCCGGCAACGGCGCCAATTTTTGATAACGCTCAATCTACAGTTCTCGTAGGAGTGTAAAGAAGTCGCTGTCAAATATATAACCCAACTGGGTTGGGTATCGATCCCACAGGGAATAGCTTGGTCAACAAGTAAGCAAAGATTACTAGACTTTTAATGCAAGTCTCGTAAAAAGGGGGGAGTTTTGTCGTGCAAGTAATGTAACCAAAGTAATAAGGCAAAAACAGAAAATAGCAAAGTAAAAAGAAAGAATTTTTAGTAAGATGTAAAACAATGAGATTTGAGAAGTTGGGATTATGTCCACCTTATGAGTTATATGTCTCTATTGGCTATGAGTTGTGCGGAATTTAGACATGCATGTGCTTATAGAGAATTGTATTCGATGGTAAATCCAAGCGTCTTTCGACCTAAACAAGGACTATTTCACTGTAACTCTTTTGAGCTTACAGCGTATCTAATGGTACAAATTCTCCAAGAGGTTAATCCAGTTACGGCACTAACTTTTTAATAGGGGATGGGACCCTATTACCTTGACATTATCTCTTTTCCATACATATAACTTTTCTTTCGAACAAGTTAATGCTATACTGGAGTATTCTACGCGTTTACAACCACAAAGAATTTAGATGAAGATGAAGAGAATAATGATATAAGCAGCATACGTGTCACGAATTCACAAACTCATAGCAATAGATAGTATCTCATATGGATTCCATAACCCCAACAGAGAAGTTTAGTTACCCATGAGTGCGAAGGAAATGACAATCGACATTGTTATTATACCACAATAAAGATCTCATGTAGTAACGTGTGGTAGGCGTTTAGGCGTGACTTCTTTGCAAAGTAACGTTTCTCTTTTTGCGGAAATTAAGAATTGAATAGATGAATAGAAGAAGAATAAAAATTTATTGAAGAGAATTGTTTAGAGTTGTAGATGAAAGAAGAATAGTATTAGAATGGTTAATTGAAGAATTAATTAAAACTAGAATGAATGAAAATCTCTAGCACAATAGGGTATTTATAATACCCATATCCTATTCCTACTAAGCTAATGCATTATTTAACCCAATCCTACTAGGTTAATGTATCATTATCCTAATCCTAATAAGTTACTGCTAGCCCCCAAAGTCTTCAGAATTGTTGTTTTTGCCCGGGACAGATTTTCCATGCGTCACTTTTGGTCCTTGGCGTCCAAGATTCCCCTTTCTTCCTTCGTGAAGCTTTCTTTGGTGTCAAGTTATCCATAAAATGTTGAATTCTGCATCATTTATACCTGAAAACTTGCTAATTATGTTTGTTAGCTCACTTACAGGCAAAAGGACTAAAAGTGCATAAATTATATATTTTGTCCTCAAAACTTAGCTAAAATATGGGTAAAATATAGTACTTTAGGCGTGTAAATTCGCCTATCATCAACACCCCACACTTAAAGTTTTATTCGTCCTCGAACAAACTATCATGTCCATCTAAACATCTACTTGGGATTTCATAGTAACAACACAAAATATTCATCAAGACAAGCACGTCAACCATTAACAAAGAGTAGTTTTCTGATCATTAGTAGAAACAATTCAACCTTCAATCATAGAATCGTGATGGTGATTAATTCGTGTCCACAAGTTGAGGTACAAAGAATCATACACAACTACCCAAGACTCATCAACCATGTGTGTCTCACCATATATCACCCATAATCACTCACAAAAATTGTATATATTTCAAACATGGGTATAAGATTATCCTTGCTCTCACTCTTACAAAGAATTTATATGTTGCAACTGATGACCATAGGCTTGCCCTTAGTGTAATGCTCAACTAAATATCAGAACGTTAAGCTTAGGATCAAACAGGTCTTCACAGGTTGTAATGTAGGCTAAGGGACGGGTAGGACTATTTTGGCCAGAAATAGTGACTATGTTCCTAAGCGCTTTAATACATCACATTATGTCATTAACACTTTTCTTTCAAACAACCTTTCTACTTTCTTTTATTCTACCTCCCCTTTTCTCCTCTTTTGTTTTTCAATTTTAAACATAACTAACTTTTTAGTTTTCCTTCCCTTTTTTTTTCTTTTCATAACACCTCTTATGATAGCAATTCTTTTTCATAACAAATTCAAGCACCATTACATTCTAAAGCATCATACTCACCCAATTTTCTCTTATTTTGTCACATGACTTTACACTTTAAAGCACTTAGGAATTTGGATCAAATTATGGTCTTGAAAAAATGGATTAGGCTTACATATGAGGTTGTCAAAGAAAATAGGCTAAAGGCTCAAAAGGGATTAACTAGGATAATGTCCACGGGTAGGTAAAAAGAAGGTAAACAATCATAAGTTGCCAAAGAAATGCCTAAATCATCTCCTAAACTTGCACGCTTTATTTTCGCTTTACATACATACCAGGCAAGTTCTAGCATCAGCCACAAGCATAGAGTATACTATATCCTCACACACACAAGGCACATGGTCGACTTTATTGGGAGTAGCATAGACTCTTGACCCAACAGATGAAGGAATTGAACCACACAATATCACATAGTGAGTCACAATGAGAGCCTAAATGTCTCAATAGTCATGATTTTAGCACAAACTCTTGTCATAATCTCATGCTGCCTATTAGAATAATTTCATGCGATGTTAAGTTAAGAAGAAAAAAATTTAAAAAAAAATTAACTAAAAAAAATTAACTACTAAAAAGAATTAACTACTAAAAAGAAAATCAAAACAAACATAAATGCAAATACAGATAGAGAAGTATAGCATGCAAATACCACCACCCCACACTTATACGAGACACACTGTCCTCAGTGCAAAATAAATACGAAGAACCTGGTCAGTCAGACTCCTTCTCTATGTCTGGGGTCATACCCCCTTCGTCGGAATCATCATTAGAGTCATCGTCATCAGAATTCTCCTCCATGTCGGAGTCTGGCATTCGTCGATCATCATCGGTTGGCATATCGTCGTCAAGAGGTTCCTCAAAATATGTACCTACTCCACACATCTCCCTTGCATGCACATTGATTGGATAGTCATGATCCAGCTGTTGGAGCTCTGCAGCAGTTGAAACACGACCTCCGCTCATCATTGTAAACCGAGTCATGCCATAAAGATGGCGAAAGAAACTCTCGTCCCAAGCATGTCTCTCTGTCGTAGTAAGGTTGATGCCATGTGTTGATTCAGCATCTTTACCTTTGTGAGGTCAACCTTCTTTGGGTTGTGTGGGAGTTTATGATTAGCCGGCTCCTCTTCGATGTCTTCCTTCCTCAAAATTGCAGTCAACAGATTGCCGAAGCTGAAATGGGACCACTTGTGTAGCCTAACCTTCTGCATTGTAGACCGAATGATTGCCCCAATGTTGATAGGGACATTCGTCATCAATGCATATACCAAGCATACTCTATCTCTTATTATTTTTGTGTATTGCATCCCTGCAATAAGGCAAGAGTTGACTATGCACAACCATATCCTTGCTTCCCTATTCAAAGGAGCATATAGGAAGGTGTTGTGTCGACCGTGTCTTTGTATCTACTCCACCGTGACATGGATCTTGTTCCAAAGAGTGTGTGTCGAATGGCTCTATATGGAGGTCTACTGTATAGCTCTTTGAATGGTGATGGATCAACAGCAGGCAAGCCTAGAAAGGAGTTGAAGAAATCCGTATTTAGTTGCAGAACTTGGCCCCGAATCTTGACCTCACTTCCTATGGTTTTCGGTGACCAGTTGGCATAGAATTCTCTTGTTAAATCGAGATTGCATTCTCCCATGTCTCGGAAGATGAAATCAAGATGTAATGCCATGATCTTGGCCAACATGCGCGGTTCTTTCTTTGCTAGGCTTTCCTTGTGTATCAAGTCCACATGAACATATTTCTTCTCTTTGTTGTTCCTATATCATTCCTTTGCTTCCTCCTATCAAGATATAGCATCTCACAACCTCCTATGTCGGTAGGCAACTATAATTCTTATTCCGATGAATAAGTCATTCCAACATGTAAGTATTCAAGTGACAAGATTATGCAATTTTTGTGACCAAATCAATTCCGCAAAAGTATGACAATGCACCAAAATCAAATTCAAGTTGGGAACAAGTTAAGATCATCCTTACGTATACGTTCACGCACTTGGTTGTATCACAACAATTCAATCTCATTCAGATCATCAATACTACTTTAAGATTTAACAATTCATAATAGGCGTAGTAGTGTAGTACTTACAGAATATAAATGAAGAACAAACTAGTACTTACTTGATTGATGCCTTTGGATGATGTTCTTGTGAATTAAGAGAGCAAAAGGGAAAATATTTGAGAGGATTTGGAGACTATGGACGGCGCTTATGCTAGGTTTCCAATGTGATTTTGGCTCAAGACTAAGTCTCTTATTTATAGGAGAAGGTTGGGTCGGGTTTTGACCCATTTAAAATCGGATTTGGAGACAAGAAGTGACCATAGGCGGCGCCTTTTGCTTTTCCTATGCTTGGTATAGGCAGCGCCTTTTGCAAAGCATTGTCTAGCATAGGCGGTGCCTATGCCATGGAATTCCTAGGCATAGGTGGCGCCTTTCACTTAGCATATGAGATTCAGAGAAAAAAGGCACTAGCATAGGCGGCGCCTATGCTATGGCATACTTGGGCATGGGCGGCGCCTATGCTATGGCACACTAGATTTCGAGACCTTAGGTCATAGTATAGTCCTTGCCTTGTTCGTGGCCTAGTTTTACCTAGGCCTAGCCTTTTTTGTTGCCTATATTTTCATAGGCAATTCCCAATCCATAGCCTTTTGCTTCTTCATTCCTAACTTACCACCTTTAACATACAATACGTCCAAATCGAAATTTGAAACTGATCTCCTCGTTTTGTACCTCTTGCAACTACATTTGCTCAAAACCAATGAAAACGATTAGAACGATGGGTTGCCTCCCATCAAGCGCCTTAGTTTTGGTGGTGGCACTACTCTTATTTTTGGATTTTTATTTATCAAAAGCAAAACACGTACTAGAACAAAAGAAAAAAAATAAAAAACAATAAACGATGGGTTGCCTCCCATCTAGCGCTTGATTTATTGTCGCGGCATGACATAGTTACCTCGAGTACTTAGACTTCGTCGAGATAAGTGATGGCCATATAATTTATCGAATCAAGAGGACCGATATAAGGTTTCACTCGTTGGCCATTCACTTTGAAGATAACACCATTATTGTCTTCCAACTCAACTACTCCAGACGAGTAGACTTGGTTAACTTTGTATGAACCAGACCACTTGGACTTCAACTTACCTGGGAATAGCTTCAATCTGGAATTGAAGAGAAGTACCATATCATCTTTTTGAAAGTTTCGTTGAACAATCCGTTGATCATGATACTTTTTCATCCGCTCCTTGTATAGGTCCGATCTCTCATAAGCATGTAGACGGAATTCATCCATCTCATTCAGTTGCTCCAATCTCAGATTCATTGCATCATCCCAATTTAAATTAAGTCGGTTCAAAGCCCACAATGCCTTATGCTCAAGCTCAATGGGCAAGTGACAGGCCTCCCCATAAACTAGTTGGTATGGGGACATGCCAATTGGCGTTTTGAATGCCATCCTATATGCCCATAGTGCATCATGCAGCTTCCGAGAGCAATATTTCCTATTAGCATTTACCGTTTTAGCAAGGATTTGCTTGATCTCTCTATTGGAAACCTCTACCTGTCCACTAGTTTGTGGGTGATAAGGTGTGGCTACCTTATGTTGCTTGACACCATATTTTGCCAACACGGATTTGAATAGCTTGTTGCAAAAGTGAGACCCTCCATCGCTTATGATAGTACGTGGTACTCCAAAGCGAGAGAAGATATTTCTCTTCAAGAATGCAACAACACGCTTTCCCTCATTTTCGGCAACCGCTACTGCTTCAACCCATTTCGAGACATAATCTACAGCAACTAGGATGTACTTCATTCCAAACGAATTTACGAATGGACCCATGAAATTAATACCCCATACGTCAAAGAGCTCTACTTCAAGGATTTTCGACATAGGCATCTCATGGTGTTTCGAAATTGAACCTTGTCGCTGGCATTGGTCACATCTTCTTACAAAGTCGTAGGCATCTCTAAATATAGAAGGTCAATAATATCCACTTTGCAATACCTTCCTTGCTGTCTGATTACCTGCGTGATGTCCCCCAACTTGGGAAGTGTGGCATGTTTCTAATATATTAGGCACCTCTACATTGGATATACACCGTCGGATAACACCATCCGCGCATCGTCAAAACAAATATGGCTCATCCTAAAAATAGTGTTTTACATCATGCATAAACTTCCACTTTTGATGGTAAGATAAGTTTGCAGGTATCACATTACTCACCACAACATTAGCAAAGTCGGCATACCATGGTAACTTTTCCATTATCGTCGCTAAGATCTCCTCGTCAGGGAATGCATCATCAATCTCGATTTCAGGTTGCGTCATATGCTCGTTTTTGAGTCTAGATAGATGATCAGCCACTTGGTTCTCGCAACCTCTTCTATCCTTAACCTCGAAATCAAATTCTTGCAGCAGCAAGACCCATCGAATTAGTCTTGGTTTTGCATCCTTCTTTTTCATTAGATATCTTAGAGCTGCATGGTCTGTATGAACGATCACTTTGGTCCCCAACAAATAAGCACGAAACTTCTCAAACGCATACACAACCTCTAGAAGCTCTTGTTCTGTGTCTGTATAGTTCTTTTGGGCTTCGTTTAGGACCTTGCTAGCATAGTAGATAGGATGAAATAATTTCTCCTTCCTCTGGCCAAGTACAGCACCTAACGCTACCCCACTAGCGTCACACATGACTTCAAACGGTAAAGACCAATCTGGTGCTACCATGATAGGAGCTTCAATTAGTTTTCCTTTGAGGCATTCAAATGCCTTTAAGCAATCTTCATTGAGGTCAAACTTTGCATCTTTCTCCAGAAGTTTGCATAATGGACTAGCAATTTTTGAGAAATCTTTGATGAACCGCCGATAGAAACCTGCGTGCCCGAGGAAACTACGAACTCCCTTTACGAAAATTGGAGGTGGTAGCTTCTCGATAACTTCAATTTTAGCTTGATCAACCTCAATTCCTCTTTTGGAGATTTTATGCCCAAGAACAATACCTTCTTTAACCATAAAGTGACACTTCTCCCAATTCAGCACTAGGTTGAATTCTACACATCTTTGCAACGCCATACTTAAATTTGATAAGCATGCTTCAAACGTCTCACCAACCACTGAAAAATCGTCCATGGATACTTTCAAAGTATCTTCGACCATATCAGAGAAAATGGACATCATACAATGTTAAAAGGTGGCTGGTGCGTTACATAGCCCGAATGGCATACGTTTAAAGGCAAATGTACCATATGGGCATGTAAACGTTGTTTTCTCTTGGTCTTCGGGAGCAATACAAATATGATTATAGCCTGAATAACCGTCTAAGAAACAAAACCATCTTTTCCCCGCTAATCGATCTAGCATTTGGTCCATAAATGGAATTGGAAAGTGATCTTTGAGTGTACATGAATTCATCTTTCGGTAGTCCATGCATACTCTCCATCCGGTGACGGGTCTGAGTGGAATAAGTTCATTCTTTTCATTCGCGACTACCGTCATGCCTCCTTTCTTGGGAACACATTGTACCGGGCTTACCCATGTACTGTCAGAGATTGGATACACACCCCCCCATCTAACCACTTGATAATTTCTTTCTTTACCACTTCTTGCATAGGTGGATTTAGACGTCTTTGATGCTCAATGGTGGGTGTGCAATTTTCTTCAAGCTGAATCTTGTGTGTATAAATCCCAGGTGGGATACCAATAATATCAGCGATGGTCCAACCAATGGCTCTTACATACTTCCGTAGAATAGCAATGAGAGCTGCAACTTGTTGCTCACCCAAATCTGCCGCCACAATTACTGGAAGTGTTTTTCCGCTTCCTAAGAATGCATACTTTAAATGACTAGGCAGCTCCTTCAATTCTAACGTAGGTGGCTCTTCAATAGATGGCTTCGCTGGTGGTGTGGGTCGATTTTTTAGATCAAGGTCCATCTTCTTGGGAGCATGGAGATATGTCCCTAATCCTGATAGAGCACAAATAGCTTCTTCGCAATTTTCAGCATCCTTACTCTCTCCATTCATAAGCACAATCGCCAATGGGTCATCAATAATTTGTTCTTCATCAAGTAATTCTTTCTCTTCATCAAAGTAAACATCATCCACCGAGAATAAGTTCAGCTCTTTGGGTTGCTTCATTGATTTGCACACATCAAAGCGGACTACTTCGTCATTTCTTCGGAATGAAAGCTCATTAGCTCTCAAATCAATGAGCAAACTTCCTGTAGCAAGGAAAGGGCGCCCCAAGATTATGGGGACTTCTGAGTCTGCCTCGCAATCCAAATTAACGAAGTCTACCAGAAAGATGAATGAAGAAACCTTTACCAATATATCACATAGAATACCAACAGGTCGTTTTACCGACCTATGCGCCATTACGAGCCTCATATTGGTTGGAGTAGTATCACCCAAACCCAACTTTTTATAAATATATAATGGCATCAAATTGATGCTGGCTCCTAAGTCGCATAATGCCTTGGTAAAATTCAAAGATCCGATGGTGCAAGGAATAGTGAAAGCACCGGGGTCAGCCTTCTTCTGAACTAGTGATCGGGTAGCGATTACACTGCAATGATGAACATTATCTTTCAACTCATAGCTTGCTGCCCGTTTTTTTGTCAAAAGATCCTTCAGAAATTTTGCATACCCAAGCATTTGTTCAAGTGCCTCCACCAATGGAACATTAATGGTCAGCTGCTTTAACATAGTCATGAATTTGCTGAACTTCGTATCATCCGCCACCTTCTTCAATCTTTGAGGAAAAGGTGGTGGTGGGTATGGAATTTTTTTCTCCACGGCTTTCTTCTCCTCTTGCTTCCAAATTTTGGTAGTTTCAGGCTGCAAACCGCTGTGGTTGACGTCGTGGACAGCTTCTGCGGATTCTTCACCCTTTGCGTTATCAACTATGTCCGCTACTTCGTCAACCACTTGCTTGCCTTTTGATAAGATTCCAGCACCTTACCACTTCGAGTAGTAATGGCCATGCATGACCCATCATTCCTTGGGTTTTGCACTGTGTCGCTAGGTAAAGTACCAGCCTTTCTTTGATTGAGTGCTTCTGAAAGTTGGCTCAATTGTTGCTCTATTTGTTTGATTGAAGTGGAATGTGAATCAACTAATTGCTTCATTGAAGACAAATGATTTATGACCTCTGTTACTCCTGCGCTAGTTGCTTCCACTCCTTTCAATAGTTTAGCCATCATGTCTTCCATACTTTCAGAACTAGATGTGATGGTGTCACGTCTTCCTGGGGGAACGTATAAACCACTCTTTTCATTCTTGTTCTTCGAACTACCTTGGTCCTTGTTTCCAGATTTATCATAATAGTTCCGACCTTGGTTTCCTTGGGTATTACCTCGGAAACCCCCCTAATTGTTCAAGTAGTTCGCCTCTTCTTCCGAATCAGATTCGTCTCTTTCTTTTAACGTAACAGCTTTGACTTTTTCGGTCTTCCCTGATAATAGATGCTTTGTAAGAAGATCCACTTGTGTTTTCATGTGCACCATATCTTGATCACGTTCTTCTTCTCTTCTCCTTTGGTCTGCAGTCATGCCAATAGATAAAGTAGGGCTTGCTACCTCAGAATCCCTGGTATGCCAAGCTCTACTTTGCTTCATCATTCGATCTAGCATATTGCTTGCCTGCCCAAAGGTGAGGTCCATAAAAGATCCTCCGGCCGCATTATCCACCACTGGTTTAGTTATTGAATTCAAGGCTCTGTATAGTATTTTCATTAGGTGAACATTGGTCATATGATGGTTTGGGCACCTCATTAGCTTCGTCTTGAACCTCTCCCATGTTTCATGAAGGGCTTCAGTTGGAAGCTGACGAAAGTTGTTGATTTTATCTCTCAATTGTGCTCTTTTGGATGGCGGAAAGAATCTTTCTAGGAAAGTGTCTCTCAATTGCCTCCAATTTGTAATAGAGTCAGGCGTCAGCCCATTCAACCATAGAGTTGCCTCTCCAGACAGAGACAGTGGAAATAAGCGTAGTCGAATTGCATTCTGACCAACACCAGAATTGTCAAACGACTTGCATGTAGAAATAAAGTTGATGAGATGCATATTCGGATAGTCTCCTGCTAGTCCACCAAATAATCCCTTGTGTTGCAATAACTGAATCATGGTGCTTGTGATGTTGAACTTGGCTCCAGGTGCCAATGGCCGAGGAATAATGGCTCCTGTGGCTCCGGATCCATCAAGATCATCATCATCATCGTCGAAAGCTGGTTGCATAGCTTGGCGTTCAGGTCTAATCCTAGCTTGACGATCTCTTCTGTTGGCAGGTGTTGTGATCTCAGCAGCATGCCTAGGGTTTAGTAACTCATCATCACCTAGGTCCTCGTCGTCAGGATTTATTGCTCGCCCAGGGTTATCAATATTCTGTTGATGCACTTGAGCGGCGGCTAGAGCAGCTAGTATCGCCTGTTCCTGTTGAGTAGCCATCTTTTCAATTTCGTGTTGTGCCTATATTCTACCAATACGTTGTGGTTCAGGATTGATAGGTAATAACGGTTGACCAAAACTTCGAGTATGCGGCATGCACTGAATAAAAACCTGCAAAGAACAAAAACAAAAACTAAAAGTAAAAGTACGAGAATCTTTGACCAAAGGGTCTAGTAATTATCACAAACTTAGTTGACACTCGTATTCCCCGGCAACGGCGCCAATTTTTGATAACGCTCAATCTACAGCTCTCGTAGGAGTGTAAAGCGGTCGCTGTCAAATATATAACCCAACTAGGTTGGGTATCGATCCCACAGGGAATAGCTTGGTCAACAAGTAAGCAAAGATTACTAGACTTTTAGTGCAAGTCTCGTAAAAAGGGGGGAGTTTTGTCGTGCAAGCAATGTAACCAAAGTAATAAGGTAAAAACGGAAAATAGCAAAGTAAAAAGAAAGAATGTTTAGTAAGATGTAAAACAATGAGATTTGAGAAGTTAGGGTTATGTCCACCTTATGAGTTATACGTCTCTATTGGCTATGAGTTGTGCGGAATTTAGACATGCATGTGCTTATAGAGAATTGTATTCGATGGTAAATCCAAGCATCTTTCGACCTAAACAAGGACTATTTCACTGTAACTCTTTCGAGCTTACAACGTATCTAACGGTAAAAATTCTCCAAGAGGTTAATCCAGTTACGGCACTAACTTTTTAATAGGGGATGGGACCCTATTACCTTGACATTATCTCTTTTCCAGACATATAACTTTTCTTTCGAACAAGTTAATGCTATACTGGCGTATTCTACGCGTTTGCAACCACAAAGAATTTAGATTAAGATGAAGAGAATAATGATATAAGCAGCATACGTGCCATGAATTCACAAACTCATAGCAATAGATAGTATCTCATATGGCTTCCATAACCCCAACAGAGAAGTTTAGTTACCCATGAGTGCGAAGGAAATGACAATCGACATTGTTATTATACCATAATAAAGATCTCGTGTAGTAAAGTGTGGTAGGCGTTTAGGCGTGACTTCTTTGCAAAGTAACATTTCTCTTGTTGCGGAAATTAAGAATTGAATAGATGAATAGAAGAAGAATAAAAATTTATTGAAGAGACTTGTTTAGAGTTGTAGATGAAAGAAGAATAGTAGTAGAATGGTTAATTGAAGAATGAATTAAAACTAGAAAATGAATGAAAATCTCTAGCACAATAGGGTATTTATAATACCCATATGCTATTCCTACTAAGCTAATGCATTACTTAACCCAATCCTACTAGGTTAATGTATCATTATCCTAATCCTAATAAGTTACTGCTAGTCCCTAAAGTCTTTAAAATTGTTGTTTATGCCCGGGACAGATTTTCCATGTGCCATTTTTGGTCCTTGGCATCCAAGATTCTCCTTTCTTCCTTCGTGAAGCTTTCTTTGGCGTCAAGTTATCCATAAAATGCTGAATTCTGCATCATTTATACCTGAAAACTTGCTAATCATGTTTGTTAGCTCACTTACAGGCAAAAGGACTAAAAGTGCATGAATTATATATTTTATCCTCAAAACTTAGCTAAAATATGGGTAAAATATAGTACTTTAGGCGTGTAAATTCGCCTATCATCAACGTATATCACATATGATATCATACATTTTTTTTGGAGATCTAACATTCGTTGAAACATAGCTTCAATGTCACTCTTACCGGTGCTTCATTCTTCCTTTTCTTAACCATAAGACCTACTAAACTCATAAGAAGAACTAGAATTTGGGTTAGCGCAATAGGGGGAAGGGGCATTTGGTCAATCACTCCAATGACGATCTTGACCACCACATAAAGAACAATCATACTCCCGGTAGGATAGAGATGGTGCATGCATCTCTCTCCGGGGAGCATATCTACAATCTTGCCAAAAGTGAGGTCCATCATAATATGGACATGGATCATCAAGATAAGATTTCCAACCACCAAGATCATGTTCATTCTACGATTCCATATTAATAAGTAAACTAAAATAAAAACCTACCTAACACAAGAAAATAAAATAAAACTAAAAACAAATATTTACAAGTTTGAATTTAAGCAAGTAGGCTAAAATTCCAAACCAACACAATACGCCAAATTGTTCCCCTGCAACGGCGTCATTTTTCATAATGCTCAACTTACACGCCAATTTAGTGCAAGGCGGTCGTTTTCAATATATTTACCCAACTTTGGAGTTGGGGTCGAATCCACAAGGAACAATGTGAGTGACGATTAAACTAATTTGAAACTATAGCTATAAGTTGAATTTAAACAAATGCTGCGAAAAGATAAAATGAGGGTTTTTGATGATCAAACAAATGTTAAAGTTTTAACTTGCTTCAAAGCTCAAAACTAAAATTTCAATGGTTCAAATCAGTGATAGAGAAACTAGGGTTGTGATCACTATGATTATTAATCCCCATTATATAATAGCTATAGTGTTAGGTTCTCGTGACTTATGGGAAATACCAAACTATTAGTTTCGACAATCCATCTAAGTGTTTCTCAACCTACTTAGATGTTGAACTTCCTAATTCTCTCGAACTTAGGAAATCATTCTATTCATACTGATTTTATCTCAAGTTGATCAATCGTTTACAACATTAATCATTAGATGGGAGCTTAACCTTCCCAAATCCTTATTGATAATTTGTTATCTTTAGTTTATTTCTCAGTTCGAGCAAATCAACATAAGGCTGGATTTATTAAATCCTAACCAACTATTAAATCCATGGGTGAATAATCATAGATCCCACAACCCTAGTTGTGGGTTTTAGTTCCACATGATAAAGAAAGAGATAACAATAATTATAATCATCATTCAAAGTAATTAAACTTACAAAAGATGAATTCTGAAGTTGATTCTCTTCTAAGTTCAAGAGAAAATTCTCACAACCAAATCAAAGAGTTGAAAAAATTGAATTCTAAGTTAAGAGAGCCAAAAAGAAAGGTAAACCCCGCTCCAATAAGTTCCAGATGTTCCGCCCCTTTTATAATTAGAAAACCCTAACATATGCTTTAAATACTTCATCCTAATTATCGAAACAAAATCACAGATCACAGTATTATCTCGGACAGACGACGACGTGTGTGATGGCTTATCAGGAGTCTAATGCCTTATCAAGAATGTTGTCAGCTTCTCTTCATATTTGAATAAGTTCTATCTTCATCTGACGATGAAGCCTGGCGGCTTATCAGACATATGATGACTTATCAGAATTATTGTTGTTTCTTTACTTCAAGTTCTCAAGCACATCCTAAGCCTGTCACAACTCTAATGGCTTATCACAGGCTGTCGTCACTTCTTCCAGCTGAATCTCATACACTGCCTAAGGCTGACGATGACTTTGACGACTTATCAGGACTTTGACAACATATCAGATAATGTCGTCACTTCTTCACTTCAAATCTCATGTACTGCCTTAGGCTGACGGCATTCTCGATGGCTTATCAGAATTATGATGACTTATTAGAGATGTCATCACACTTTTGCTCCAACTTCCTCACACTGTCTACAGCTGATGATGACTCTGATAACTTATCACAAATTTGATGACTTATCAGACAAGTCATCAACTACACTTTCATGGACACTTGTTCTAAATTCACCTCTTTTGCTCTTATTGTCTTTGGTTTTCTTGCATTTTGACTTTCCTGCATTATCAAAGAGAAAACAATCAAAAATGACAAAAGTTGCTTAAGAATTTATAATTATCTCTAGTTAAAAGCCTCAAATGTATTAGCATCTGCTCACACATCACCTGTCTATCGATCAACAATGTCCTAAAATTCTTTGGGAGGAAAGGGAGGCAAATCATCTCATTTCGACATTGTTATCCTACTAGGTGTTTGTAGGATCCTCTCTAGATTCGAATTCAGTGGGAATAAGAGATTGCCTTTACTCCAAGTGCTAGGAATACATCATCATATACCCAACTAAGAATAAAAACAAAAGGAAAACCTAAAAACTACAACAACTTCAATTCATAAATCAACACAGTAGTCCCCAGCACTGGCGCCAAAATTTAGTGACGTCCAAGCTATACCTCTACTCTAAAGATGATATGATTGCTTCCAAGTAGAGTAACCCAACAAAGGTTGGGGTTGAATTCTAAGGAAATATGTGAAATTATGGCTCTCAGCTATTGTAATCAACGGGCAGAACTGGAAAAGTAAATTAGGGGTTTTGAGTAACAATATCGAACTAGTCACAAATATCAACTTCGGTTGTAATCAGTTGTGAGTGAACATTAGGATTGTGTTCCCCCTAGATTCTCAATTTCGTAGGCTTATCGTGCTTTGTTGAACCAACCTAATACCTTGCAAGCAGAATCGATAAGTTATGTAACTTTGATAGTCTTTGGACGAGCAGAAGGATTTCACCCTTTACCTTTTGAGTCTCAGGATGTCGCGTTACTAACCCTTTTATTGATCCCAGTTAACTATTACTTTTTGAGTCTTTAGTTATTAGATGAAATCTAACCAACTTAATTAGATAATTCCTAGTGGTGTGGATCAACAGTTAAACTCCAAACTATTATTGTCATTATCTTTTCCTAGTCACTACTCCTCTTTTGGAGTAAGTAGCAATAATCTAGATGTGATCCTAACGTTTGCAACCGCTAGAATAACTGTTAAAGTAAAGATAGTACAACGCATGCATGGATATCAGTTCAAAACAACAATAACACTTTCCCTACTTTATTAATCTGGCAGGGTTTCCACAACCCTGGCTAAGGGTTTCTAGTCTCTCATGCTTATACAGTAACCAACAACATTCATGATTGAAAGCATAAGATGAAATCATAATAAGAAGAAGTAGAAATTAATCAACCAAATTCAATACAAGTGAATTCCAAGACTAAGATCGAATCTTGGAATAAAAATATATTTGTAAGTATCAAGAGTGTATGGCATCTACTAAAAACACATAAGGGTTATTTATAGTACATGAGAAAACTCTAAAATTAGAGCCCGAATAAAATAGGAGAAAAAAGGATTGGTGACTACTTGTGGTCCCTACTTGTGCCCTTTCCTAGGGCACAGCTAGTACTTGCGGCCTGCAGGGTCAGCACAAGTAATGGTCGCAAGTGCCAGACCAAAATTTTTTGCAGGTTAACTCTCAAGATTTTGGACTTCTGACACTTGTTTTGCACACATGTGGTTCACATGTACTACATGCAGTCCGCATGTTGACTTAGCAAGTGTTGGGAGTCATCTTTTCAGCTCTTCTTTAATTTTCGCACATGTTTTGGTTACGAACAAAGTGGAAAGTGTCTTGAACATCCATAACTGCTCCCATAAGTACCCAAAATACCTTTTTTCATATTTTTCATGAACTTAGAATCCAAAACATGATTTTCTACAAAACATACCCAAAACGCATCATATCTAATAAAACGACCTTAGAAACTTACAGATTTTCTCATTTTAAGCGTTGAAAGTGCTATATTTCTATTGCAGATCACCAACCAACTTGAAAATATAACCTGATGTAGATCTCCTACTATCAAGACATCCAGCAAAATCATAATATCCTATGATCTCTAAATATTCCAACCTCTGATAAGTGAACATGTAATCTTTAGTTCTTTGAAGATACATTACAAGCTATTTTGCAGCTTTCCAATGATCTAGTCCTGAATTACTTAAATATTGGTCCAAATTTTCCACTGCGTATGCTATATCTGAACGCATAAAAACTTATGTATACATGAGACTTTTCACTGCTGATGCATATGGGACTTTGTCCATCTCTTTTTTCTTTATGTCCAATTTTGGACATTAGTGCAAACTAAATTTATTACCTTTTGCCATAGGTATATATTCTGGTGCATAATTTTGCATGCCAAATATACTTAACACCTTATCAATATGTCTTTGGCGATAATCCAAGAATATTTCTAGTGCAATCTCTACGAATCTCTATACCTAGAATAAAGAATGTCTCGCCAAGATCTTTCATTTCAAATTTTCTAGATAAAAATTTCTTGGATTCATTCAATAAACCTATATCACTGCTTGCCAGTAGAATGTCATCTACATATAGCATAAAGATAACAAATTTTCTCTTATTAAACTTTAGATATGTGCACTTATTAATAGTGTTTTTCTTAAAACCAAAAGAGGTTATTACCTGATCTAACTTCTGATATCATTGACGGGATGAATGTTTTATACCATATATGAACTTCTTAAATTTACATACAAGGTGTTTTGAATCTTGAGACTCAAAGGTTTCTGGTTGCACAATGTATAGTGTTTCTTCAATGTCTTCATTGAGAAATGCACTCTTTATGTCTATTTGATGTTAGCTCTAAGTCATAATAAGCTACAGTGTCATAATGATTTTAAAGGAGTCTTTCGATAAAAATTGGCCAAAAAATCTTTTTAAAATCTATGTATTCCTTTTGAGTGAAGCCCTTGACAAATAAGCGTGCTTTATATCTTTTGATGTTATCTTTACGTTTGATTCTAAAAATTCATTTACAATTAATTGTCTTCGATCTTTTTGGTAACTTGACAAAATCCCAAATGCCAGTGTCTTTCATAGACTTTAAGTCATCTTTCTTAGCTCCGATCCATTTAGCAGAGTTTTGACATGACTTCTCTTGATTAACAATTATAGGATCATTTTTCAATTTCATGTCAGAATCATGCTCTTGGAGATAAATACCATAATCAACTAAAATTGAATTTTTCTTTCTCTACTAGATTTTTTTAGGCACTTCAACAAGAGGTTGTTGAACATGAGGTAATCCTAATTTACAGGTTGAAACGTATTTGATAAAGTAATTTGATCATTTCCATTAGAATTGATATTATTAGATTTCTCTTCAAATACAATTTGTTTGTTTTGGTTATTCCTACTATAATCAATATCCTCAATAAATTTGTCATTTTCTATTTTGAAAAAGGATCTATAGAAGGAGTTATAAAACCGAAAACCTCTCGATCTTTCTGAGTAACCTACAAAGTAGCAACTAACAATTCTTAAATTTAGCCTTTTTTAGGCTTGTAAGGCCTTGCTTCACCTGGACATCCCCAAATATACAAGTGCCTACTAGCTTTCTTACCAGTCCACAATCATATCGGGTCTTAGCTATTACTTTGTGAGTAACTCTGTTTAGTATATAAACTGCAACTTTTAATGCTTCTCCCCAAAGCTATTCAGTTAAAGAATAATGACTAATTGTACTTCTTACCATATCCTTACGAGTTCGATTTTGTCTCTCAGCTACACTATTTTGACTTGGAATCCCTGACATAGTGTATTGAGATATAATTCCACTCTCTATCAAATACTTTGCAAAAGGTCCTGGACGTTGTTCACTAAATCCATCATATCTATCGTAGTATTCTCCTCCATGGTCAGGTTTGACAATCTTAATTTTCTTGCCTAATTGAGTTTCAACTTACACCTTAAAAATTTTAAAAACATTCAAAGATTGTGACTTCTCATGAATTAAATAGAGATATTTGTAACTAAATTAGTCATCTATAAAGTTAATAAAATAGTGTTGACCATTCCATGAAGTCGTAGGGACGGACCACAAATGTCTGTATGTATCAACTCTAAAGGTTCTTTACTCCTATAAACACCTCTTTCCATATATTTGTTTGTTTTTCCTTAATACATTCTATATAAATTTTAAAATTTGATAAATCAAGGGAATCATGAATTCCTTTTGACGCAAGCCTTTGTATTCTTTGTTTAGAAATATGACTCAACCATTTATTTCATAATATTGATGAATTCTTATTTGTTAATCTGCGCTTAGTACCTAAGTTATCTGAATGCAGGATTTAATTGTTGAATGAGGCTTGTCTATTTTATTCGTTTAACTTATCAATCAATGTATCAGTTTCAATAATACTAAAATTTAGAAAATATTACAAATTCTATTTTCAATAGAACAATTGTATCCAGATATGTCAAAACAGGAAATGAAAATTAAGTTTAATCTAAATGACAGTACAATAAATGTTTTCTCTAATTTCAAATAGAAATCGGTATCCAATAGAATTCTAAAGACACCAATAGTCTCCACAATTGCTTTATTGTCATTGGCTACATAGATGTATCTTTCAACATCAACCAAAACTCGGCTCATTATGCAATCTTGTATAGTGACACTTACGTGAGTAGTTGCACCTGTATATACCCACCAAGTGTCACTAGGTACCATAGCCAAACTAACTCTGAACAAACAAAGTTGAGTAGTTTACCTTTCTTTTGACGCAAGGCAACATACTTGATACACTCTTTCTTTATTGTGACCAAGTTTCTTACACAAGAAATATAATGATATTTCTTTCTCTGCAGTTTCTTTAGTTGTCCTCCTTTTCCGCTTATGTGCAATATTTTTAATTCTAGAAATAGATCCCAATGAGCACATTCCATCGGTTCTTCTTTAATTCTATCCTCTTCTTGCACACATTGAGCTATAAGCTCATTTGAAGTCTGATACTTAAAGTTAATGTAATTAGACACATAAATATTATTCGTATTGGTAGATGTAGAAGACATTATAAGATAAAATAAATAATGTTCACAATTAATCATTCAAATAGATCACGTATATGTGGAGGTAATTAAATCAAATAAATTGATAAATAAATAAAAAACTATATTTATTACACACATATCATAGAGGCGAACCCAGGATTAAATGACGACGGGTGCACTACTAGAGATGGATGTGTGTTAGTATAGTGGTGCCACGCCACGCGTTAACACTTTTGTAAAAAAAAAAATTAGTGTTAAACTAATGTAAAGAAAAACTTATCTAAATAAATATTGGTTAAACGGAAGTATGGCATAGGTTGTTGTGTGGTTAGATGATTTTAATTCTTGTATGTACATTTTGGGATTGAGGTTGCAAGTTCGATCTAACTTGAGTGTTTATTAAGTATTTATTTTGAAAAAATAACAACAAAAATCATCAAATGGAAATCGAACCTGGGACGCCTCTTACTCGCAAAGAAGCACAAGGCTAAGCTTTAGACCAATGAGCCAAAGCAACGCTTGTGTTTAAGGGTACACAATTTAATATATTTTATCTTTATTCAGGTATATGCATGTACATAGACGTAAATTTTTTCAAAGTTATCGGGTGCACGTGCACTCCCCTTCAAATGTAGGACCGTCTCTATATATACATAAAAGTGAACTCATCTCAAGATACCTAACACAATGTTATCATTTAGTCTTTGGACAAAATAATAACTTGTAAATTGTACTCTTATAGATAGTTCATGAACACTAATTACTAAAACAACCTAACAATATGCCTTTCTTTGGACTGACATATTATCGGCATATATTACAAATGTATCACATATTCATAACTATCAGTAATCAGACCAAAATAATCTCCTTGTAGATAATTATTTCGCATAGATAAAAACATACTTACATGTTCAAAGTAAACAAAATCTACACAATAGAGATTAATTTGGCAACATATTGATTCTATATACTCTCTTTTAAACAAGAAGCACAAACAATAACAATTAAAAAAAAAAATTCAACACCAAAAATTCTTATAGAAAATCTTATTTCCTCAACTTGTCCAAAAAGTAGAGAAACTAATGACGTCCCAAAGTTTGCAGAAGATAGAACTATTACTCAAAACAAAGAAAAAAATTCTTGAACTTTTCTCTTCTTTCCAACACATAGAGTAGTATTAAATATACCAAAAAACGAGATCAAAGAATATTAAGTTTCAGCAACACTTTGTTTCAAAAATATATATGTGTTTTTTGTTTCAGAAAATGCTCATAACTTGCACCAAAAATTTCTACAAAAAAAAAATAATATAAATATAATACACTAAAAGTTCAATAGTCATTAAAGAAAAAGAAAAGCAACCAAGATGAATGATAGATTTTCAATAACCCATCTACTACTACAGTAAATTAATGTAAAAACTTTTATATTTGAAAAAGGACAAGGAAAAATATACTTCATCTTTTACTAATTTACAAGATAAAATATCTTCATCTTTTACTAATTATATACTTCTTTTAGAAAAGTTGTAAACAACAGAAAATAAAAATAAAAAATTCAAGTACATGTCAAAACGCACTGGTAGTAACCAAACGAAAAAACCAGCCCAATCAAAGTATCGTTTTGTGGCAAAAAAAAAATATATTTCAAAAAATTAAACATCACATCTAATGATCTAACAAGACCTTACCCTTGATATCACTTGATAGAAAACTTGAAACAAGAATTCATTTAAGATCACAAGTAAATCATTTAGAGTGTAATTTAATAATCTACAAGAATGATTAGAATATTAACGATTAGAATATTAACCTTTGTCCATAGTAATAACTTTGAAGAAGACAAGACCTTCTAACTGTTGAAGATACTCTTTCTGGTGTTCTTTATTTGAGATGGAGAGAAAAAAAAGAAAATATTATCTTTTATTTAGGGATCATGCCTATTTAAGACTTTGAAGTGCCTTTTCACGAAAGATGTTTTTTTTAAAAATGTGACTTTTCAGAAAATTTACTTTTTCTCTAAGTTTTCATCAAATTTTAGAAAAGGTTCATAAATTTTTTATAATTCAAATTAAACTCATACTAATAGATATTTACTTTTATTCCCAAACGTTTTAATAAATTATTAGATCATAAATTGAGCTTCTTTAGAGATAAAAAATTACTAACAACGGTTAAATAAAGATGTACATAAGTCGGAGAACCTTAGTTGTTTAGTTGGTTAGTTACCTGAACTTTCACCTTATTGGTGAGGATTTGATTCTCCACATTATAAACCCCTCCCCCATACCCCTTTCCCTACCCCCAATTTTTTTTTTCTTTACGAATGGAATGTGTTACCCTTTGGATATAAAAATGCACCAGGTAGATATCAACATTTTATGGATAATTATTTTAAACAATTACCTATCAATCTACTTCTGCAGGTACAAGCAAAGGAGTTAGAAAAAATATGAACTTAAATAAGCTATTTGACAAGCCATATACACCAAATATACCAAAAGACCCTATGTTTACACCCCCACAAGTTACCACATATCGAGAAAGCCTAAATCAAGACAAAAAGACATATAACTACACAGCCCGAACATATATAGAAAATATCTACAACGTACAAACTTTCTTAAATAGCAACCCAAAAGCTACAAATATCCAAGAACCAGATACGAACTACATAACCCAGAAATTAACCGGATACAACAAGCTAATTGCCTTACCCAAAACTAGACCCAGCTTAGTAAAAACTTGCTACGAATATGGATTACTTAGTACCGTATATACCACAGACGGAACTGAGATATCTACTATACCCGAGATATATGATGCATTTACCATATTTAAAAGAATAACCAAAGGTACTTTATTTTTTATAAAGATCTACACGGCACCAGCAGAGATATTATTTGACGAAGTTAAGAAACCTATACAAGTTGTAAAAATAGGAATGACAAGAGATATGATCATACCGCAAGATATTGGTACACAGCCAGAGATACCCAGAGTTGAGATACCGAAATTTTACGCGAATAAAAGAGTTATCGGACTATCTACGATTTTACAAGAACTAGCAAATACATATTGTAATCAAAATCCTATATGGAGTTATTATTCAAGAAACCATGTATTGATATATTCAAATTCAAAGGAACTACGAGAAACAGATATGGAAACAATTAGGCAATGGATTATGACGTTGCTTAAACCGGAGACAGAACCTATCGCCAGAGCTATTAAAGAAAAATTTATTTCAGAAGAATTATTGACCAGATATTGCAAAACTATTGGACACAAATTTATGGATAAAGTATAGATAGAGTAAATTTATGTCTAATAATAATTGAAAAAGTTCACAAACAATATGATCTACTAAAATATTTTTATGTGAGTTTCTTTTTATAGCACTTGAAAGTTATTTTTATAGTTTACTAATTATTTTCATTAATTAATTCTTTCAAGCTTAATCAAATTTTAATAATTAAACATATAAATCAATATGTAACTTAATAGTGATATGTTTTGTTTAATTTTAAAAATTATTGATAAACTAGAGTTTAACTCATTTCAACAATACTTAATAAAAATTCACGTCAGAATCAAACAAAATATTTAAAATTGCATTATATAATTTTATAATTAACATCGTATCCTCTATTGTCAATATTTTTAGACATACATATTATCTTAAAAACATTATATATGTATATATCAATTTGTTTTGATTATATCTTACTCAATATCAACTCAAATTAAATTAGATGTAATTAATTTTTGTAATCGATTTGAATTAATTTTTCATTTGGCAAAAGTTTTTGGATTCATTTTGAATACCCAAAGTCAAAATAAAAATCTTTCATTCTAGGCACGATTGTGTAATTTATAAAACTATAGGGGTTATAACACGACTGCTCATACAACTCTTCATTCCACTGCCACTCTTTGGCTATTCAAGAAAACTTTTTAACATCCTCGGATCCTCATTGCTTAGGATTGAGCAACACATTTGAAACAGTAATGGCAAAATAGAAATTTTCGGACACCCAATTTTCAGTAGAGAACAACAATGGCGTATTCATTTTCTTCACTTCGAGTTTTTGGTTCAATTCACTGCAGATTCTCAAATGTGATTTATATTAAACCCTACCATTCTTGCACTCTCAAAAGTATAAAAAACAAATCTTTATAGATTATTGTTTTTAATTTCATGAATTTGAATTATATTGGATTCTTTTATTTTCTTGCAGGTGCTTTTTTGTTGAGTGGAATACTTTCGTCTCCTTCATGGTATTCAGATAAAAAGGTCTTGCCTTTGGAACTTCAATCTAGTAATTTAGTAAGAAAGGTTTGGACTTTCTCTCCTCTCTGTATGGGCAGGCGTTCCTGCAAAATTGCTGGCAGAAAGGTATA
The DNA here is from genome assembly GCA_030864225.1 of Capsicum baccatum var. pendulum. Classification (NCBI taxonomy): domain Eukaryota; kingdom Viridiplantae; phylum Streptophyta; class Magnoliopsida; order Solanales; family Solanaceae; genus Capsicum; species Capsicum baccatum. Next base: position 195,179,565 of record CM061557.1, read on the forward strand.
AAATGTTATTGTTATTTCTATTTAAATCATATAGTTAATACTTTCTTTTTGATTGAGTAAAAGATAAAAAAGTTCTAGTTGTTGTGTTTCCTTTGATACAACTACTGTTTACTCTGTCAAGTTCAAATGTATGGGGATCTTAGAGATTAACTAAAATTTGAATCTTTCTCTCGTGAATCTTGCTTCCTAACTTGATTCATCTACCCCAAAAGAAAAAATTTCTACAACAACGACAACAACAACAAACCCAGTGTATTCCCACACGGTGGGGTCTGGGGAGGGTAAAAGGTATGCAGTCCATACCACTATCTCCGGAGAGGTAGCAAGGCTGTCCGATAGACCCCCGCCTCAGGACAAAGAATAATAAGTAAATTCATAATAAAGCATGAAACACATTGGAACAATAAAAATAAGGCACCCACACAGTAGAACCCTATACTAACAAACCAAAGACACCCTCACCCACAATACCCCCACCCCAAAGCTCTCCTAGCTTCCGACTATGGCCCACCGCAGGCACTAACCTTCTACTCTTATCCGCGTCCTCCACACCTTCCTATCTAGGGTCATGTCCTCCGTAAGCTGTACCTGCTCCATGTCCCTTCTAATCACTTCCCTCCAATATTTCTTCGGCCTACCCCTATGCCGTCTGAAACCATCCAAAGCCAGTCTCACACCTACGAATTGGGGCATCCGCGCCCCTCCTACTCACATGCCCGAACCATCTCAACCGAACTTCCCGCATCTTGTCCTCCACCGAAGACACTCCAACCCTCTCCAGAATAATCTCATTCCTAATCCTATCATTCCTAGTAAGCCCACACATCCAACGCAACATCCTCATTTCCGCCACCTTCAATTTTTTAATATGGGCGTTCTTTACTGGCCAACACTCCGCTCCATATAACGACAACAACAACATACCCGATGTAATTCCACAAACCTTACCTAGATCTTGGAGGTAGATGGGTTGTTTCCTATACACCCTCAACTCAAGCAAAAAAAGATCCCAAAGCAGTACCAAAAAAGAAATGAAGCCGCCGTAAAATAATACTATAGGCAACATGAAAATTCATCCTGAACAGTAATCATGACAAGATAATACGCTAATCGAAGTACAAGAAACAATAGATAGTAACCAAAACAAAGGTACTACAAGTGTAATAATGCGAGTAATAGTACACAAGGATAAGCTAGACATCTTAACTACCTAACTGACCTTTCACCCTAATCCTTGTCCTGCATAGCCTTCCATCTAAGGTCATGTCCTCGGTAAGTTGAAGCTACGTCATGCCTTGTCTAATCACCTCTCCCCAACACCTCTTTGGCCTACTTCTGTTCTGCTTCACCTTCAATCATCCATAGCTATCCTCTCACTGGGACATCCGTGCATTTCCTTCCTCTTCACTTGCATGAACCATCTCAACCTCGTTTCTAACTTCTTGTTCTCTATCAAGGCTGCGCCTACCTTGCCTCGTATATCTTTATTTCTATTCTTATCTCTCCTGGTATGCCCATACATCTATCTCAACATTCTTATTTCTGCAACTTCATTTTCTGTACGTGAGAGTTCTTAATTGGCCAACACCGGCTCAATACAACATAGTGAGTCTAGCCACCGCTCTGTAGAATTTGCCTTTAAGTTCCGATGGCCAACACTCCGTTTGAACCTCCATTTTGTCCACTGTGCACCAATACGGTGTGTGACATTATCGTCAATCTCCCCATTTCCTCAAATAAAAGACTCAAGATACTTGAAACTTCCTCTCTTTTGGATGACCTGTGTATCAAGCCTCACTTCCACGTTAGCCTCAAACATTACGTTACTGAACTTGCACTCCAAGTATTCTATCTTTGGTTCTACTCAAACTGAACCCTTTAGACTCCAAGGTTTGTCTCTAAACTTCTGGCTTATCATTAACTCCGCCATAGACCTCATCAACTAAAGTCGTTATCTGCAAGTAACAGACAGCATAACACCTCTCAAGAGTCAATTCTTCCATCACCTATCATTGGCCCTCCTAAGCTCGACCAGTTGCTCCCTTAGCTCACTATCTACTAAGATGCCTACTCCATTCTTATTGCTCGAGCCTCTGAATACTTCAACTTATAATTCTCTGCTTTTGGAGGATTTTCACTAGCTTTATGGACTTTCATGTTGAAGTCCCTATGCTCCGAGACCCTACTCTCAACCTTGAAACTCCCTTAACCCACTGAACACCTTGATGCTTGCCCTCAGGCCCAACAGAGAGCATAGCCATAGTCTACCACCGCAAGCAAAGAAAAATGTTCAATTAAAGAAAAATGTAACCTTTTGGACTCTCCTAACATTGAAGTGTTCAGAAATTTGTATGTAGTTACGATCTGTGGAAGCTTTGTGATTCCTTTGTTATGTAGTGTCATCATCCTGGAAAATATTTATTCGTATGACTTTGAGGTTTCTGTGATAAAGTTTGAACTCATTTGACTGTAGTAGTGGAAGAGGGACCTATTTCTTGAGGTTAGATAGTTTTTTTTTTTTTTTGATAATCGTGGTGTCTAGGCCAGCTTTCGTGCGCCTTGGCTAAATCCAATGAATACCTGGCGCCTCCCACCAACAACAGATGTCAACAGATATCTCCACCAAGGCTAGGACCGATGGGAAAAATCACCTAGTGTTTGTTGCCTCTGTGGGGATTTGAACCTGAGACCTTAGGTTCTCAACCCACTTCATTGACCATTAGGCCACACCCTTGGGTACGTGCTTTCTTGAGGTTAGATAGTTCATCAAGGACTATGTAGCCAATACGGATGTGTTATTTTGATCAATAATGTATATCATAGCATAATAGTTCACATGATTATCCAGCAATGGAGTTTGGAGTTAGCATAGTTCTAGCATTATGGATATTGTTTAAGTCAATGTTTCTTGTATGCAGACTGCTCAGGATCTTAAGAAGGCAAAGCTGTACTCAAAAATCGGGAAGGAAATTGTTTCTGCGTAAGTTGTGGAACAGAAAAATAGTTATTCCTCTACATTAATCTTGAAATGAATGGAAGGTTTCTCTTTTATTTGAGGTCTTAATGCCCCAGTTCGAACTTTTGAGTGTTATCTTGTTGCCAGCTCGAACCAATGTCCAAACGTCTATTCTATGATTGTTATAAATAACTGGTGGAAATGAGTACTGTTTCCTGAATGACCAGGGCTAAGAAAGGTGGTCCCAGTCCAATATCTAATACAGCTCTCGCTGCTCTGATCGAGAAAGTTAAGGAACTTGATATACCCAAAGACATTGTTGAGCGCAATATTAAGAGAGCTTCAGAAAAAGGACAGGAAGCTTTTATCGAGAAGATCTATGAGGTGTTGAACATTTAAAACTTAAATGCATTTGTTACCTATAATCAATAATGTGTACACATTAACCTTTTTGGTAACTCTCTTGATTATTGCAATTCAGTGAACTTTGAACCCCTGTTCTATACTCAGGTGTATGGTTATGGTGGAGTTGGTATCGTCATTGAGGTCTTAACAGATAAAGTAAACAGGTCAGTGGCAGCAGTTCGAGAAGTGGTGAAGGACAGCGGTGGGAAGATGGCAGATCCAGGATCCATTATGTTCAAGTTCCGACGTGCTCGGGTTGCTAATGTAAAAGTCACTGATGTTGACCGGGACCGGCTCTTAACAATTGCTTTAGATGCTGGTGCTGAAGATATCATTGAACCTTCAATGGGCGAATATGATACAGAATCAGATTCATCTGAGAGGTTCGTATGTAAAGTATACTGACTGTTTTGGTTGCAGAGAAAATAAAGTGTCAGTTAGTTTAGAAAGAATATTCCATTGGAAAGATTATCTTCTTATTTGCTTCATCCCTCAGTGAGTTGTGGGAATTCACTGGTATGTTGTTGTTGTAGACATAAAAGTGGAAAAAAATGTGCAGCATTAAGATTTAAGCTTTCTGCACATCATCATGAGTTAACTAATGTTCTCGGTTTGGTATACATTTACAAGAAAAATTGCGGTGAGGAAAATCATCATGCAGAGTCATGTTTTCTTGGATGTTTTTGCTTACTGTAATCTAATTCCTGCAAATATGTGGTGCATAATTTAACTATATTTTGTATCTTCATTGATTCTCTGTTTACTATTACTTGTGGGTGTCGTATTTATGTTATGCCATCTTGTTCCATGCTTTACTATGAATTTGTTTATTATTCCGTGTCTCGAGCCGGGGGTCTATCGGAAACAACCTTTCTACTTCTTTAGAGGTAGAGGTATGAACTGCGTACATCTTACCCTCCCCAGACCTCACTATGTGGGAATACACTGGGTTTGTTGTTGTTGTTGTTGTATCTTCATTGAGTCTTCTCTTAAGTCAATATATTGTGAGCAAACAGCAAAGTAATTTGTAATTTAAGGGACAGTAGCTACTCTACTTCTATTATTTGTAAAACAATAGTTGAGAAAGTTTGTTCAGCCTCATTTGTCATATTACCTATCCCGTCTTGTTTTCCTTAATTTCAAGATTTTCTTCGTGATATTTCTTAGGATGGTATCCTGAACCCAGAAGGTATTTTTCCTGATATTGCAAAAGTATTTTTATTTTTATATAAAACAAATATAGCACATTATGATGGAGATAATTGTTCTATCAAAAATTCAAATTATCTCCTTCAATTGCATTAGAAATAATGCTTCAACTGAAACTTAGAAGTGTGAGTTACCTTACTCCAGTGCGCTAACCCTAATGAAGATAGAAAGAATACAAAGATCCAGTGAACGTGCAAGGATTTAGCTGAAATCAGCCTTTTGGGGCAATTTCAAATTTATTCTGCATTTTGGACATGACCTTAGATAGGGGTTTATGGAGGACACGTATTAGGCTATCGGAAATAGCCCCTCTGCCTCCTAGGTAGGGGTAAGGTCCGCGTACACTTTTACCCTTCCCAGACCCCACTTTGTGGGATTACACTGGGTATGTTGTTGTTTATTTTGTAAGAGAGAAACTAGTGATCTCTGAATTCTTTAGAAACTAGTGAGCTCTGAATTCTTTCTTTTGCTTTTTTATTCTTATTTTTTCATTGGGACACTCATTTTTGGCATACTTCATGTAACAATGTTCTGTATAGAAGTAATTATTGTACCAAAAAATTCAAAATAAATGATGGCTTTAATTGGAAAGCTTTAGAAATGTGAGACCCTGTAATCTAAAACAATATACTCTACTGCTCTTTCGTTTCTTGCAATTGGACCCAGATTTGTCCTTTTATGGCTTTATTGTTATTGTCAAAGAAACCTCTCTGGGACTTCTCTTTTTCATGAGTTGATTCTCTTTCAGTGCTGAAATTAAATTCCGATAACCCCTTACTGCTATTGCCAAGTTTACTGCAGCCTTGATTTAGCATATATCTACTTCATTTCAGTTGCAATTTCATGGTTGCTGATGAATTCTTTTCATCTAGTAAACCTCACCCCAAAACCCTCTCTTCCCACGTGCCAATTGTGGTTCTTCCATTCCTCCCATAGGCGACTCAAACTTTCAACCTCTTGGTTTGAAGTGGAGGTGTCTTCCCACTAAAACAACCTTATCTTTTCTGCTGATGAACTAATGTCATGCTGGATGAACTAATATCAGCACATCTGATTGTTTTTTTAATATTGTTCTACTTTAGTAGGGCTTACAAAGTCGTGTCTTCAGTGGAGAACTATCCAGTAATATTATCAAAGCTACAAGAAGGAGGAATAGAATTTAAACCTGACAACGGCTCTGAGCTGCTTCCTACAACTCCAATTGAGGTTTGTGAGTACAGCATATCAATGTTATGATACTGCATGAGCTTAGCGATGAGGACTGTTTCTTTCCTCAAATACAATCTGCACTCTATTTTTATGATTGAAGTGAGGAATATTGATTGATGTTTTAACTCAGTGGAGAATGATAACCTTACAAATCTCCATACATATGTCCAAAAATGGATTATGTAGCTGCACTTGTACTAGTCATGCAGTAGTACAGGATCCCGTGAAAAATGTAAGGATTTTCAGAAAAGCATGTGGTCCAGATATATCTCATAGAGAAGTAGAAGAGCCTTGAGAAGTAGTGTAAGGCCAAAGGGGCAGGTCCATTATCCATCGAGTTTCAAACCGTGTGCTACCGGCCCTCGGGAATATCTCAATTATAAAAAACTGACTGTTTGTTGTTTGAGTTATATGACTTGCTCTGTTAGGTTTTTTGCCCCGATTTTCTTATTAAATTTAAGTTTTACTTTTTCTTGAAAGAAAATAAAAGTAACCATAAATACTTTTACTTTTCCTGGAAGGAAAATATAAAACTTTTCAATATTTGGCTAACTTCTTTCTTGGGGGAAAAGTTTTGGACATCTATAAATAGAAGACCCTCTTCTCATACCATAACACATTATAGCATCCACAATGTAGTCTTTTTGGGAGTCAAGTTTAGGGGGAGATTTTCTCTCTCATTAGTTTTTATGTTTTAAAATTTAGGTTTTATATGTAGGCCAATTGGCCAAATCATATAATAATATTATGTTTTTAATATTGTTTTATGTGTCGTCTGATTTATTGTCTCAATAGTTTGCAACTATTAGCTTCCGCAAGACGCCCTCTCGATTTCGAACCCAACATGCTCCACATAGGCTTTAATGTTCTCTTTGTTGGTCTTTTCTTTTTCTCCTCCTTCTCAAGTTCATAACATTGTTTTTTCTACTAATGTTATTGTTTTTATTAATAATGATGTTTTTGTTTTTTACCTTTTTTTATTTGCCTTTTCTTTTCTAGTTCAAATGCATGATTCTTCTTTTTTCTTCTAATATAGAAGTCCGGCTTTCACTACTTTTGATTCTTGGCCTCTTTTGCTGTCCCTCTACTACTCTCTTGTACAATTACTAAGTAATCAAATATGAAATAGGATGTTGGATATTGGTTTATTTTATGCTTGGTTAATTGAAAATAAAAGAAAAAAATGAGAGCTTATCTTTTGTTGGTCTTGTTATAAATACTTACTTTGAGTTAATAAGCTAGCGTTTGGCCATAGATTCCTAAATATTTTTGGGAAGTACTATTTGGGTGAAATTTCACCATGTGTTTGTCCATAGTATTTGGAAAACATGTTTCACTTTTTTAAGAAATATGATTTATACCCATAAGCTTTAGAAATTATTAAAACTAACCATAAGTTTATATATCAAAAATAAGAAATATGCCTAACATTTTCATAGAAGTTGAGAAACAGAAGAAACCCAAATATACTAAAATTTCATTTGTGTAAGCTGTATTTTATGTACACGCACACGTCTGTTGAGAAGATATATTTCTAGATTATATCTATTTAAAGTAGTTACGATACTAATACAATATCCACCTATATATACATAGCAAGATATAAGCTATATTCTTATGTACATGCGCACGTTAGTGGGGTCAATAAATAGTGAGTGTTTTTATAAAAGATAAAAATTTGGTGTAAAATTAAACTTTTAAAACAACAACAAAAAACCTAGTGTATTCCCACCAAGTGGAGTGTATTCCCACCAAGTGGGGTCTGGGAAGGGTAACATGTACGCAGTCCATACCTCTACCTCCGAAGAAGTAGAGAGGAAAATTTAAAACTTTTAACAGTTCCCAAAAAAATGAAATATGGCCCAAAATCCGAGTTTTTTCTAGTATTGGGAATTTGGATTATTTGCCAAATAATAGCAAATTGCATGGCCGAACATTATTTGCCAAGTTTTTTTTCCAAATTTTACTTGGGAAATCTATGCGCAAACGGGTCCTAAATTAGTAATTTGAGTTGCAAACTGATTATTATAAATACTAGTTCAACATTTGCTTGGTACTTTTTTTATTTTTGGTACATGATCTACTTCTCTTAGCCCTTTTTGCTTCAAGCATCATGTACTTTATTGAGTTTTTTTCCTTTCATGCGTTTGCACTTTCAAAACACCGCTTGACAGTTTGGAGTATGATTTATCAAGCTATTCTATGTTGTGTTAACGAATGGAAAGATGCTGACCAAGTGAAAGAAAGAATTCCTTTATTCCAATACAGAGAACAAAAGGAATATTCAAAGTTGTTTGAACTTGTGTTGTATTAAACTTATAAGTCAAGAGTGACAGCAAGCAAACATAGGAACATTTCAAAGTGACATTACAAAGTGACTCTACCAATTTGGATTTTTGCTGGATATACTTACATTGAGGCTATTTTTTCTCTAAGAAGATAGTTGATAATGTATAGGGAGACGAAGAAGGATTTACACATAGTACTCATTAACTTACATGAAGTGTATAGAAGGCCCAAAAAAAAATTCTTTAATTGGCGTGGAAAAGGTTACATATCAAGTGGTTGTGTGAGAGTATTTCTAGGAGACTAGTTTAGGTGTACGCGCCTTGTGCGTGTACCTCACTTTAATAAGTTCAAACATTAGACTAAATAAGATATTTATTTAAATAAATAATATGAATATAATAATTAAATTTAATATCTTTTGAGTATGTAAATATGGAGAATTTATTTATTAAACCTTATCCTTACAAAAGATATTTTTAAAAGTCGAACGACATTCATCTACCACCTGTAAACAATAACAAAATAATACGATAATAGAGATATAAAAAATAATACAACTAAATCTAACTTTTACATAAAAAAATTCGTCAAAGCCGACCAACATGTATCTATCACTTGTAAACTGCAACAAAATAATACAATAAAAGTGATATCAAAACAATAGAATTAATCTTAAATTTTACACAATTTTTTTTTAAAGTCGATCGAGATTCATCTACGAACGGTAAACTACCACAAAATAACAAACTAATAGAGATATTACGATAATACAATTAAACCTAACCTTTATCGAAATAAAAAATTCAAAGCCGACCGATATTTATCTAGCATCTGTAAATTAAAATAAAACAATAAGATAATAAAGATATCAAAATAATACAATTAAACCTAACCTTTACACAAAAAATTGTTTAAAGCCAATCACCATTCATCTACGACCTGTAAACTATAAATAAAATAATATAATAGTGATCACAAAGCTTTGATTTTGATCCAACTAATTCTTGTTTGAGCGAATATTTTGACTTAAAGAATGATTTTGAATGAAAACAAAGAATATATATATATACATGTTGAATTCTATTATGCTGATAAAAACAGTGAAGAAGTTGAGGGTTAGAAAATCAAGCATCCACCAATCTAGACATGCAATCGAATCAGGTTAGATGGGCATCAATCATGTTCTCCCAATAGGCAAATCGATTTGTTCTCTAGTTTAACGTACATCTCAATATTTATAAAAGTATTTTCTTAATAGAGTCCTATTTTAGGAATATTTTTTTAATTGAATAGTAGAAAGTAAAATATTAATTAATTCTCCTGTTATTTACTTCTTTTAATAAAGTACAAAAGAATTACACATTTAATTGGTTATAAACCTATCCCAATTTTGACTTCTTCTATAATAGGAAATTAGTGCATAAAGCCATAAACGTATATTTCTTTTTTTGATGTTTCCTTCCTCTCTTACCATATATTTTAATACTCTTAACCTTTAATTTTAAAAATTATTTTTTCTATATATTTTGATGTCACCATATATTTTAAGACTCTTTAATTATTAATTTTTATAATAATTCTTATCATAGATTTTATTGTTACCATATATTTTAGGACATTTTAATAAAACCTACCATATATTTAAGACTCTTACTATAAAATATTGTATATATAATTAAATAATAATTTTTTAAAAATAGTAAAATGACAGTTTTGTCTAAAACAGATACTTTTAATGAAGGACAAAAAGTTCAATTCACTTTTCTGATGATTCACACTTTTAATATATTATAGATAGATTATAGATACGGATAAGTTCTTGATAACTGTATGTTTATACCAAAGATATGCATTGAACACGTACATTTTTACTGTTGTCATGGAAGAACTTACCAACAATATACAAGATGTGGTTCTCATGTATATTATTTTGAGATGATATTGTGTTAATTGATGAAACTAGAGACGATGTTAAATATTATTACTCCCTCGTCCCATTTTATGTGTTGCCATTTAACCGGACATGAAGTTTAAGAAATAAATGATGACTTTGTAAAGTTTACAAAATTGCCCCTCTTAAAGTCATTTTAATGTTTACTTTTCAGATGTTTTTTCTTATTAAGTGGGACCCAGTAAGGATAAAATGAGTATGATGTCATTAAATAGTTGTCAAATAAGAAAATATGACATTCTTTTGGGGACGGACGAAAAAGGAAAGTATGTCACATAAATTGGGATGGAGGGAGTATTATTTTTTTTTGTGGATAACTGTGGTGTCCGAGCAAGCTTGCGCGCACCTTGACTAAATTCACGGGATACCTGCCACCTCTCACCTCCCACCAACAACAGGTACCAAGTACCAATTAACTCTGTCCATCAATGCTAAAACAGATGGGAAGAAATTACCTAGTGTTTGTCTCTGCTGAGAATTGAACTTGAGACGCGACGATGTTAATTAAAAGTTTGAACTGTATAAAAGCATTCTAAACATCAAGTGTTTTAGGATAAGTAGAAGGAAGACATGATTTACTTTTTATGTTGTGTCAATATGGCCATCATAAGTATAGTGAAATTCAGGTGGGATTAGATGGTTTGTGGTTTCCTGATGCATACAGTTCAGATATTTAGAACGACGTTCCGTTTGAATGGTGTGATAGATGAAGATGTGACATATAGAATCCAAATACAATGGTTGAACTGAAGTTCTATTGGAGTGTTGTGCGATATGCTGATACCTGTACCAAAGTGAAAGGCAAGTTCTATAGGATGATTGTGAAGTCTGCTCATGTTATATGGAAATGAATGTTGGGCCTTTAAGGTCCTACATATGCACTAGAAATACAAATGTTAAGATGGATGTGCAGTTATACAATAATAAATAAGATAAAATATAATCACACTTGCAAAAAGGTGCAAGTAGCACATATAGAGGATATATAAGCAAGGCTACTTCAGATGGTTCAGTCATGTCTTAGGTAGATGTCCAAACACACAAGTCTGTGGGATGTGATGGTTGAATGCATTAAAAAAGGAAGTAAATAGACCTAAAATTACATGGAAGGAAGTTGTCTCAAAATGTGTGCACTCTCTTGAAATCATACGGACTTGACAAAAAATTGAAAATGAAAGCAAATTATATCAACTGCTTTTTTTTTTTTTTTTTTTTATGAAACTGTTTTTCACCATTTGAGACTGATGGGCGTATGAGCAAGCGGTTGATCTGCTATAAATAGATAGAGTAGTTCATTTGTTTCTCTGCTGTCTTACAAACTTAGAGGTAATCTACTTTAGCTTCACTCTAGGTTTATTACTACCTGGACCTTTTATCCACAACTTGGTTTTTCGGTTTAAATTAGTGCAGTTCAAATGCTTCAACTATCAGTTTATGTAGAAGCTGAATTTGATCTTTCCATTTATTACTATGTATTTCTGTTTGTTGTAGTTATTACTTTGGTTTTGGGCTGCAGGTAGATGATGAGGCTATGGAGTTGAACAAAGAACTAATGTCCAAATTACTTGAACTTGATGATGTTGATGCTGTGTATACAGATCAAAAGTATTAGGCGATTATATAACTGCAAAGTGGCAACACCTACCAACTGGTTGTTGAGGCTGTTGAAGAATGATAGAGACATTCAGAACAGTAGAATCTGTAGTCAAGTAAATCACCCTAGCTATTTTACTTCAACAAAGAGAGCACCAATTTTCTCATCTTAGTAACACATCGCTGATTGGCCCAATTTTATCATAGGGTTTGATCTTTCAACCGATAAAAGGAATCTTTAGATGCATTTTTTATACATCACGACTCAATAATATTGCCTTCCCTTTGTAATATGAATGTGCTTTCACCTTCTTGTAAAGACAAATTGGCAATAAAATACTGTTGGTATATCTTTAACAGCATGATGAATAATCTCACTGTAACTTCTGTAGCTTGAGCTAGTAAAGTGAGAGCTGAGTTGCAGAGATATTTGTATAAGTTTGACTGGAATTGAATCTACTAAAGTTCTTGTTTCTTCACATTGACTGGTCAGGAAGACTAATGCTTCTATGTTATAGTTAATATCCCATTTTCCAATATCTGCTGCAGAAGTATGTAATTTGTAACTGAATCTCCTTTTGGGAACTTGTTTCTAGAGATGGGGTTTCTTGTTGATCTCAGATGTATTTGAAATGCAAGTTTTGAAGCATCTGGTTTAGTGCATTAAGATGTCAGTTTTTATTATTTTTGATTTGGAAAATGATTCAAATTGATGCTGCTGGCTTAGTGGATTATGACAGTAGTTTGAATACTTCGATCTGATACAATGACTATAAGTGATTGCAACTCCTCAACTGCAGAAGACAATTTCTTTTTCGTATATGGTGTCCCTTGGTGCGTGATAGCTGCGCAATATCCTCAGTTTCATCCCTTTTAAAGATACTAAGGGTCAGCTTACATGCACCTCGACTATTTCACTGGTACCTGTTATCTTGCACCTTCACAGCTATCTGGTCATTTTGTCCAACAAGGCTTGGGTAGATTGGAAGTAATCACTTAATGTTTTGTCTTCGTTAGAATTTCAACCTACTTTTTAATGGTTCTTACTCACTCCATTGACCGGCTTGGGGCTCTGTTTTTGGGGTTTTGGGTGTTGAGTCCATTGGTGTTTGCTCGCTATTTGAGTTTAGTTTTGTTTCTTGATTATTTCTTCGAATTTGTGTGAGCCTTGTATTTCTTGCTGCTGCTTTGTTACTACCATTGTTTATATTTTCTTATATTTTCTTGTGGTAGTGGCTGTGGGCGTTGATGGTTGGATAGGGTCATGTCTGAGGGGGTTGGGGCAGGAGGCTGTTGTAGGGGCGGAGGGAGGCCAAGGTTTGGCCTCAGGGGTGGTAGAGGAAGACGTGGGGATAGTGATGGTAGACTGAGGGTTGGGTCTTGGAATATAGGGACTCTTCAGGGTAAGTCCATAGAGCTTGTGAAGATTCTTAGAAAGAAGAGGATTAATATTGCGTGTGTTCGAGAGACCAAGTGGGTAGGGTCTAAGGCTAGGGATGTGGATGGTTACAAGCTTTGGTACTTTGGGAGCGAGAGGCGTAGGAATGGAGTTGGCATCTTAGTAGATGAAGAGCTTAGGGATCAGGTAGTAGAGGTAAAGAGGATAAATGATAGGTTGATGACTATTAAGGTGGTCATTCGGGGGTGTACCCTGAACGTGTGCAGTGCTTATGCGCCGCAAGTGGACTTGGATGGGAGGAGAAGATGCGGTTTTGGGAGGCTTTGGATGAGGTGGTGAGAGGCGTGCCTAGCTCGGAGAAGATTGTTGTAGCAGGAGATTTCAACGGGCACATTGGGGCGTTACCGGGAGGCTTTGGTGATGTGCATGGTGGTTTTGGTTTTGGGAAAAGAAATGAGGAGGGGGCTACTCTATTGGAGTTTGCGAGGTCTTTTGGGCTGGTGGTGGCGAACTCGGGCTTCCCGAAGAAGGACGATCACCTGATCACCTTTCGAAGTGCGATAGCCAAGACCCAGATTGACTTTTTGTTGCTTAGGAAAGGGGATAGGGTGTTGTGTAAGGACTGTAAGGTCATCCCGAGTAAGAATCTTTCGACCCAGCATAAGCTCTTGGTTATGGATTTGGGTATAAAGAAGAATAGAAAGAGGGGGGGTGAGGAGTGTAGACCCAGAAGAGATGAAGGCCACATTAAGAAGAGATGACAGTCATATTTTCATAGGCTCTTGAATGACGAAGGGGATATAGCTATTGTGTTAGGGGAGCTGGAGTACTCAGAGGAGTGGCGGGATTTTAGTTATTGTAGACGTTTTAAGGTAGAAGAGGTTAGAGAGGCTGTTCGCAGGATGCGAAGGGGTAGGGCGACGGGGCCGGATGAGATACCAGTGGATTTTTGGAAGTTCTCTGGAGAGGCTGGTGTGAGGTGGTTGACTGGATTGTTTAACGAAATCTTCAAGACGGTAAAAATGCCCGAGGCTTGGAGGTGGAGTACTATGATCCCTCTTTATAAGAACAAGGGTGACATTCAGAGTTGCAATAACTATAGGGGGATTAAGTTATTGAGTCACTCTATGAAGATTTGGGAGAGAGTGGTCGAGGTGAGGCTGAGACGATAGTGTCTATTTCGGAAAACCAGTTTGGATTTATGCCTGGCCGCTCGACGACGGAGGCAATTCACCTGGTACGGAGGCTGGTGGAACAGTATAGGGAAAGGAAGAAGGACCTGTACATGGTGTTTATCGACCTGGAGAAGGCATACGACAAAGTCCCTAGGGAGGTGCTTTGGAGATGCTTGGAGGTAAGTAGAGTCCCGCTGGCATATATCAGAGCGATTAAGGACATGTATGATGGAGCGAAAACTCAGGTGAGGACGGCGGGAGGAGACTCAGAGCATTTCACTGTCTTGACAGGATTGCATCAGAGATCTACTCTTAGTCCCTTTTTGTTTGCTTTGGTGATGGATGTGTTGACGCGGCGTATTCAAGGGGAGGTGCCTTGGTGTATGCTTTTCGCAGATGATGTAGTTTTGATTGATGAGACGCGAGGGGGTGTGAATGATAAATTAGAGGTGTGAATGAGCCACAACAAATGTGGTAAGTTTAGGAGTAATGGGAACATTACAGGTAAATTGGAATTGTCAATTGTTAAGGCTCGAGTCATAATTTGTATTAGAGTTGTGCCCCGAATTATGTTAATCCGATCCCGAAGCCCACCATCGTTAGCCCCCGCATTATGGACCTTTCTGACCAAGAGTGCACCGCACATCCTATCGCACATGCTCACTGGACCAACTATGCGATGTACAATACGCCGCACGCCTTGATGTGTGCAATAACGTATGCGTCACACACTTAAACATGTACAATAACCTTTGCGTTGTACACCTCTCTGCATATGCTCACTGCCTCAAGTGTGCGATACCCTATGCGCCGCACTCTTAAAGTTGTGCGATAGGGTATGCATCGCATACCTCTTCGCAGATGCCCACTGTATCAAGTGTGTGATAGATTATGCGATGCACACTTAGTCCAAACAACATAAATCCGACCTTAAATTGGGTTAACCTAACCCAAATTTCATCCTTTAAAAAACCCATACCTTCAACACACTCTTTATCCCACAAGCTCCTCACCACTTTCAAAACCCAAGAACATCGACTCACTTTCTTCAATCCTTCATCTTCAAGGTAAGTGTTCTTTTCTTAATCCTTAGGTGTTGTGACTCTATGCTATAGATATTAATTGATCACTTGAGGATTATGAATTAAATTCTTGCCATGGCTATGTTGTAAAAGTGATGGTGTTTTATATATCTTGATATGGTTGAAAGTGTAGGGTATGATTTTGTTCAAAAAGTGTTTCATTGAAATAGACTTGGGGAAATTGAAGTGATTGAATTGTATTGGGACTAACGTGGTGCACCATGTCAAAGTGTATGTCGACGAAGTCTGAGTACCTGACAATAACACTTAATTGGTTGATACTAATAAATTAAGTGTGGGTTGGTGACCTCACCACCCTCATCTTAAATACAGTTAGTTTCATTATGTGTGGCTGACGTGGATGATAGGATGAATACAGGAAAAATGGCTCCAATAAAAATCTCCATGCAGGTGGCATGACTCCTAATGTGGATGAGAAGTACTACTATCCAGGTTCTTTATCTTGTTATTTGCACTGGGGACAATGCTGAGCTTAAGTGTGGGGTGGCTGGTTACTTTGCTACTTGTTTTGTAAGAAAATAGGACCTTCTCCTTAGTATACTTTTGGATAGGATTAGTTATTTTGTTCATTTTGTTAGTTATTTAGTCATAATTAGGTGCTTTTCTCGATGATGGATGGATGACGACCGTCTTAAGAGAAAAGTAGTCTTTTCAATTACATGCAACTGCTCTTGTGGATCACATGACATTATAACATAAGTATATGATGGATCATTACGTTTGAAACACCTAGGCTCTAGTTATGACTCTTGTTGTGATTGTTGGTTTTAATTGAATTCATGTAATTGTTCGATCGAGAATCTATAATGCTCCTAATTGAGTTGACCATGTGCCATGAGTGTGTAAGACTGTTGTATATTCCTTTTTGCAACTGATGCTAGAACTTGCCTTGTGTGTATGCAAAGCAAAATAAAAATTATGAGTTTGGGAGATGATTTAGGAATTTCTTTGATAGCTATTATTCATACCTTCTTTTGACCTACCTTTGTACATTATCTTAGCTAGCACCGTTGAGCCTTTATCTTGTTCTTTTGTTAGCCTCATATGTAGCCTAATCCGTTCTTTAATAGACCATAATTTGATCCAAAAGCTCCTAAGCATTTTAATGTAAAATTAATTTAAGTTAGCAGTTTGACAATTAGAGGAAAAAGGTGAAATTGATGCTCCAAAATCTAGTTATTGGCATGTGAAATTGATGTGGTTGGGAGTAGCAAAAATTGTTGAAAAGGTTCTAAAATTTATCCCGGACATGTTACAATGAACCTGTTTTGGCCCTGGTCCTTCTTGGACATTGTGCACCTCTACTAAGGCAGATCGCTTAAGTTGAGGGTGGCTATTATAGGGGTGCATAACATGAAAAGGGTGCAAAAAAAAATATTTGAAAGGGTTGCATACTCCTACCATAGAGTTATTAATTAAGCTTAACGAGTTGGGGTGAAAAGAAAATCTGTGAAGATAGCAGAAGTGGAAATTGGTTGTTAGAGATTGGTCTTAATTGCATAATGTAGTGTATTAAAGAGCTTAGGGAAGATAGTCACTTTTTCTGGCCAAAATAGTTCCTACCCATCCTTTAGCCTGCATTACAACCCGTAAAAGACCTATTTGATCCTAATCTTAGCATTCTGATATTAGTGGAGTATTACACTAAGGGCAAGCATATGGTCATCAGTTGTAATTTGAGAATTCTTTGTGAGAGTGAGCGCAACTTGATTCTTGTACCTATTTTGTTAGAAATTGCATGATTGTGAGTGATATGGGTAACTCTCTTGTTGTGAGAGCACATGGTTGATGAAGGTTGGGTAATTTATATGATTTTTTTTTCATGAACGATATGTTTGAAATTTCCAACTTAATGAGTCTATTCTTGAGGGTAGGTTGTATCTAGGAATGATTCCTGAAGCTACTTCTTGTTCATACTTATTGTGTGGGCCTATTTGAGCATCTTGTTTTCCTTTGTGGGTGCTAAAGCTTGTGTAGTATGCATAAATAGATATGTTGTTTGAGGAAGAACAAAGAATTAAGTGTGGGGTGGTGATCTTTGGTGTATTTATACGCCTAAGCTCCATAATTTATCCATATTTTAGCTATGTTTAGAGAACAAAGTGCCTAGTTTCTTATGTTTTTACTCTACTTCTATATAATTGAGCTAACTGATGTTATTAGCATGATTTCAGGTATTAATAAGATAGATGAAGACATTATGGGACTATGGAATGCGGATGGCATATGAAACAAGAGAGAGTAGTAATCTGGACCAAATGTGGTGCCTAGAAACTATGTCCAAGACTAGTTTGTCATTTACAATTAGTTCAGGGACTTAGAAGGAAATTATGAGAGAAAAGATTATTAAAAGCTTAATGCTGAATTTTTATTCATTATTGAATTATTCTGTAGTATTCTAACAAGGGAATAGCGGCTTAGGGTGGAGAGAGAAAAATGTTTCTCTCTAGTTTCACTATTCGCACACCAAGATCGTCTTCTAGTTTTTGGTATGATGAATATATTTATGATGCTTTTCGTTTTATTCATGAGTAGCTAAGTTTATTAGTTAGGGTTATGGAAGCCTTGTAGCATACAATCTATCACTTTGGGTTTTGAATTCATTATGCATTGATTTGTTTACGTCATACTCCCTTTGCTTATCTTGAATTCTCGTGGTTGCAAACATAGTGGATATGCCTTAAAACGCAACTTGTTCAAAAGAAAGGTTAATGTTCGAAAAAGAGAGTAGTGATAAGAAAATAGTATTACCAACCCCTATTTTATAAGTTAATGCCTTAGCAGGATTAACTACTTGGAGATTTCTTATTGTTTTTGGTAAACGATTTTGATTCGAGATAACTAAAGTGAATTATTCCTTGATGGTTGAGAAACACTAGGATTATGTTGTTAAATGAAATACGTTTCTCTGTAAACACGATGCATGTATGAATTCGTAAAGTCCATAGTTAGAATGTATTGAAAACTACAAGGTGGACATAACCCTAGCTTGCTATTTCTCTGAATTTGAATACTACTACACATATTTCATCTTGTTAAACTGAAACCATTAATTTGTAAGCTGAACCAAATTCCCCCTATTTATTTTACGGAAACAAATGATTAAAAGTCAACTAATCTGCATACAACTTAATTAGCACCATATTCCCTGTGGTATTCGACCCCAACCTAGTTGGGTTATCTATTTGACAACGACCGCTTACTCTCTCGTAAGAGAGGTGTAATTTGAGCGTTATCAAGCTGTCATCCCTATATTTGCTCGATGCTAAATCCTACTCCCAACTGAAATACTGACTGGTGCATGCACTAATAACTGATAACTAATGAGCTCAGGTCATGGTATTCTGAATATAACAGTGCATACAGATTCTGAGGTAATTATAAACATATAAACTGATAATACTCAACATGATCACGGTGTTCTAAATATGTTATTAAGAAACATGGCCTGACTGACTCATTACTTGAAAACAGAAATCATGTAAAAAAACACATAGGTATTGGGTGTTCATAACCCACCAGCACTGAATGATCATTAAAACAGACATTTAAACTTAAACTGTAGCATTGAATCATGGTTCAACTCAATACATGGGCATTTCATCAAACATGGGGAAAACATGAATTTAAAACATTGAAATATTGCTGCAAATTATGAGTTTAGGATCTATCATGGAATTCACTTGAATAAAGCATAGGAAACTTAAATTCATAGCATGAAGAATTTAAAATCTTGCATGGGATCATACATGGGCTAAATTGAATTAAAAGCACCATGAAAACATGAAATTCAATCTTTCTTGAACATATAAAATATCATAATGATAGAAAATCCACTCTTTAATTAAAAGAAAAGGGTTTTTGGGATCCATGGGTGAAAGAGACCCATGAATGAATACCCCACATACCTTAAGCTTTTAACTTGAGAGGAAAACACAATTCTTGATGCTTTCTTGAAGGTTTTTGAACTTGGCAAACTTAAATTCTTGATTTTTTAGTGATAAAGGAATTGAATTCTTATTCTTGGGGGAAAGGGAATGATTTTCTTGAGAGGAAAATTAGAGAAAAAGGGCAAAATTGGGGGGGGGGGAGTAATACCCAATTGCCCCTCAATTATTTAAATAAAAAACTAGACGCAACTACGTCACTGCAATGCAGTCTTATCACGATAGCTTACTAGTTCTGACGAAAATAATCATAACTTTTTGCTCGGGTATTAGATGCGAAATTGGTATCGTTGGAAAGATAATTCAATTATCTACAATTTGGTGGGTCTTGAGCTAATAAATTCCACGTATTCAAAGTTGACCCTTGTAAAATCGAATACCAAACTTTGGAAGAATCATAGGCTCTTAGATCAACTTTGTTCTAAGTGATTTCTATGAATATTTTTCACCTCATAAGTACTTCACACACTAGGATAAAGATTATGACACATGCATTCAAATTATAAATTAACAACTGGGCACAATTCTCTCACCGCGATGCATTAAGAGTGCCATCGCCATTAGCACCATGATGCGGTACTATCACGATGAGCTGCTAGAATCGTGATCTAAACATGACCTAATCCCTATTTGAAAAAGCCAAAACTCCTTCGAGATATACTTCTTACATCACTGCACATGAATTAACTCAAAAACTAACATCTCGAGGTCCGGAAGACCAAAATAAAAATCCTTGAAGTTTAGGGGTGTTGAAAATAGCTAAGTCCCTAATACTTAGTGAAAATTTCAAGCCTTAAGACCCTTAAACATACAACTAAGAGCTGAATCGATCTAAGATTAGTATGAGGTATTACAACTATCCTTCTCTACCTTATCTTTCAAGGAAGACTGTACTGGTTCATCTAATATTTATGGGGATATAGGGGTCCCATTATAATTTGGTATGGGAGAGACAAGTAAAAATATTTCCTTTAGTGTGATTTGGCAGCCTCTTAGATCCCCAACCAATAGGATCAGTGTTTCATCCACCCAGTCTTCCCCCTATTATAACACTACTTGATGGATTGAATTTCTTAACTAAAAGATCATCCTCAAACAGTTGTTCAAATATTGGGTTTGACTTAGAGAGGGTTGGGGAACCAAGTTCTTTAAGGGTTTTCAGAGAACGTACCAGGAACTAGTGTCTCAGAAGGAGACACCAGAGATTCTGACTTAATGGGTGACCCAAACACCATACTAGAAGTTTCTTCGACATTGCCTATTTTTGGGGTTTTTTTCAAAATTTTTTGAAGTTGCGTCCATGGTGGTTTTTTTTTAGTCAATGATGTTGGAGTTCCTATAAAAAGGTTTCTTTAGTTGCTGTAGGTGAATAAGGAATTTGAGGTTCATTTAGAGGGGAAATATTTGAAGATGAAGTATCATGATACATTGTGATTTTTTGAATAAAAAACTTCTGAGAGAATGAAGAGCTTTAAAGACAGGATTAATGAGATTGCAAGGAAAAATGATAAGAAAATTGTTTTAAGTTTTGTTTTTAAAGAGGTTAAATGAGTTAACACTTGGACTTAAAGTGTAAGAGACATGCGTAGTCCTTATTGGCATATCTTTTTAGATATAAATAATTTGACAATGGTTCTAAGAGGTGGGAAAGGACATGTAGTAATTATAAGCAGTTACTTTTATAAAATTTTAAGAAAGGCAAGCATAATACTAACCTGTGGGTAGAGACGAAGTCCCTCCCTTGATTGAGAGAAATTTCTTCATTTAATGTCTATCTCATCATCCTCTTTATGTACTTGCTCACCATGTGTGTATACCTATAATAGGTATGGTATTGAGTTAGACCAACTGAACAAACTGATTCTAGGATACCTATTTCCTAATCATAGTCAAAATCAGCGAGAATCAGATCCACTAAGGTAGATGAATTCATCTTGATTAAGCCCAATATCAGTTTGTTCTTCACAAATTTCTCTATTTGAAGAGCCTTTGTGAAGATATCAACTACTTGAACTTTAGTTTTCAAAATTTGATGTAGATTACTCTCTTTTCTACATGGTCTCTAAGGAAGTGATGTCTCATATTAATATGTTTGGTTCTTTTGTATTGCATAAGTTTTTTGTGCATATTTAGAGCACTTGTCTTGTCACACATCAAGGTAATAGTATCGGTAACCGTCCCAAAATATTTTATTTGTTACTTAATCTAATATGAAGCAATTGCTACATGTACAACTTCAGTTGTAGAGAAGAAAACTGAATTTTTCTTTTTAGAATCCCATTAGATTAAGGATGGGCCAAGAAAATAAGTCATTTTAGGGGTACTTTTCCTGTCTACTAGGCCCCTTGCATAGTCAGCATCGGCGTACCTAATCATATCAAAATTGTCTCCAACGGGATAGAATAGGACCAGGCCTCATGTTCCTTTTAGATATTTCAGGATACTTTTAGTAGCCTTCAAGTGAGAATTTTTTAGACAAGCTTAAAACCTAGTACACATACCCATAATGAACATTATATTAGGTCTGCTAGCAGTCAATTTTAGTAGGAATCCAATGATTCCTCTATACATAGTCTTATTTACTGAGGGACCAGGTTCATCAGAATCCATTTTTGAGCTTGTCCTTAAAGGTGTACCAATGGGCTTGACATCACTCATGTTGAATTTCTTCAAAAATTCCTTGATGTATTTTTCTTGAAAAATCATAGTGCCATGTGGTGTTTTCTTGATTTTCATCCTAAGGAAGAAGGTTAGTTCACCCATCATGCTCATTTCAAACTCACTTCCCATAAGTTTTGCAAATTCTTGACATAAGGAGTCTGAGGTTGCACAAAAATAATATCATCAATATTAATCTACACAATCAGTAGAATCTTTCCTCTAGATTTAAGAAATAGAGTATTGTCAATTTTTTCTCTCTTAAAACCATTCTAAAAAAGAAACTTTAACAATCTTTCATACAATGATCTAGGAGCCTATTTTATTCCAGAAAGAGTCTTATCCAATTTAAGTACATGACGTGGTTGATCAATGTCTGTAAAACCAGGTGGCTATTTTACATAAACCTCTTCCTTCAAATAACCATTTAGAAATGTACTCTTTACATCCTTTTGGCAAAGCTTGACCCCATTATGTAACAAATGTAATAAGGATTCTAATTTCTTCCATTCTTGCAATAGGAGCAAAGTATCATCATAGTCAATTCCTTTTTCCTGCTTGTATCCTTCTACTACAAACATTAACTTATTTTTAGTGATAGCGCCATGCTCATTATGCTTGTTTTTGTACACTTATTTTGTTCCTATAATAGTTCCATCAACAGGTCTAGGGACCTGGTGCCAAACTTTACTCCTTTTAAATTGATGAAGTTCTTCTTGCATTGTATTTACCCAGTCAGCATCCTTGATAGATTCCTTCATATTTTTAGGCTCAATTTAGGATATAAATATTAAAAAGGACACAAAGTTTCTTGCTTGTGCCCTAGTCTGCATTCCTTATTCCACGAGAGAAGTTAGATTCTCAATAGGTAGAGATGATTTATACTTCCAATTAGACTTTCTTGAAGTTGATTGAGGCAAGCTGGGACCAGGTCCCTACAAAATTTGATCCTGACTCCCTAATTGCGATCCATTTAAATCAGAGTCTTGCACTTGAGGACCTGGTTCTTCTTCTCCTCCGTATTTACCAATCACATCATCCTAAGCATTTTGACCTTGAAAGTCTTCTTATGCTGGAATATTTATTTGAATGAGAATAAGTTCCTCTATGTCTATGTTATCACTATTTGTAGGGTTCTTCATGTTTCTTGACTCACCAAAGGAGCACTATTTTTTACACACTGAGTTCTTTTGTTGTAGATTTTGTAGGCTTTGCTAGTTGAAGAATAGCCCACATATTCTGCTTCATCACTTTTGGAATCAGATTTTGCCAACTCATCCTTACCATTATTTATACAAAACACTTGCAATCAAAAGGCTTGAAGTAGCCAAGTTAGGGATTTTTGTTGAATAACAAATCACAAGGAGTCTTGTTGAGAATGGATCTAATGAGGCACTAGTTAGTGACACAACAAGCAGTGTTTACTACTTCAGCCTAGAAATTCTTAGCAAGACCACCTATCAGCATGATTTTGGCAATATCAATCAGGGTTCTGTTCTTTCTTTCAACTACTCCATTTTGTTGAGGAGTTCTTGGTGCTAAAAAGTTATGGCTGATTCTATTTTAGCATAAAGTTCCTCAACTCTAGCATTTTCAAATTCTATTCCATGATCAAACCTTATTCCTGCTATTTCATTATTTAGCTTGACTTGAATTTCTTTAGCAAAGATTACCAAGACTTCATATGTCTCTTCCCTTTTTCTCAAGAACATAGTCCATGTGAATCTGGAGTAATCATACACAATGACAAAAATATATTTCTTCTCTTCACTACTTTAAACCTTGACAGGTTCACATAAGTCCACGTGCAGCAACTTAAGAGGTCTAGTAGTGCTTGTTTTTTTTTTTTTGAAAAGGGACCTGGTTTGTTTTTCTTTGTACAGGCATCACATACCCACTGTTTAAGAACTGCATATTTAGAACACCTCAAACCAGTTCCTTTAAGATTAATTTGTTAAGTTGAGATGAGCTTACATGACCTAATCTTCTGTGCCAAAGATTTACACTCTTAATTTGAGTACTCAGACAAGTCAGATCATTTCCAGGAATTGAGTCTAGATCAGCCACATATATTTTTTACATCTTTTAGCTCTGATGGTGGCATTTCCAGTTTTCAGACTAGTTATAGTGCGCACCAATCAGAAAAGAACTTTACTTCATTCCCCTTATCACATATTTGAGGTACACTCAATAAGTTGTACTTTAGTCCACTCACATAGTACATATCTTAAATAGCACGACTTAAGGATTTTCGAATTTTTCAAACACCAAGGATGTAACATTTCTTACCATCACCAAAAGGGAGACCTCTACTTTGAAATGCCTTGAGTGGGAGAAAATAGTCAGTTCTTCCTATTATGTTCTTGGATCATCCACTATCCATGAACCAACATTGACTGCTTTACCTTACTTCCACCTATATTATGAGATCATTTGTTAGATTTAGGAACCATTTGAGTCCGAGTTTCCAATGGGGGGCATGGGAGTAATCACAACTTTCTTGGTCCAGCCAGGCCATCTACCTTCTTGGATTGTCTCAGGGGACTAGGTCCCTTCTTAAGTGACTGCATCTGTTAAACATGCTTACTTAAGTTTATTTCAGCTCTAAGACTTGCTTGGCAATCATTATTTTTATCTTTATTTTTTTCACAATGAGTACATAGGAGATTGTCAGCCACATAAAACATATTTTTTTGTAAGGATTGAAAGGAAGATTGTTGTGTTGGCAACCAAGACCTCTTCCATTATTTACTAGATTTTTTAGATTAGCTAGAATTTGTGAGGAGGCAGTCCATTTTAGAGAATTGTTAAGATCTTCTCTTATGTAGACCAGGTCCCTTTCTAATTCATATTTTTTCTCAAGAGAGGATACAAGAATCTTCTGAGACTTATTCAACTTCTCTTCAAGATCAAGTTGAAGACTACTAGCATCATATTTTTCTTTAGAAACAGATTCAGATAATTTCTTAGCTTTTCCAACATCTCTTTATTTTTAAAATTTTGTTTTTGAGAGTGTTCTCCTAGATCAAAAATTTGAATAGTTAGAGCCATTTTTTCATATTTAATATTTTCTACCTTCTCTTGAAAAGATCTTTCTCAATAGCGAGCTCACATAGAGAATCAATCAAAACATTTGCAAGTTTTCTTAGCTTCGTAGGAGAATAGTCTTTCAGATTTTGATTAATATTAAAAGGATTTACCTCACCATCTTTATCATTATCCGATTTTGCGATGAGAGCAAAGAGAGAGTTGTTGGTTGTTTCATCATCTTCTATGGTCAGCATGGATTCATCTTCAAGTTTTACTGACTCATCAGATTCACTTGATTGGTATCCCCAAGCAACTAAGGCTTGCTTAACTACACACTCTGCTGCAACTTTTCTTTTGGACTTGTCAGGGACCTTGTCCTTCTTCTTCTCTTTGTCTCCTTCAGACTTTATATATTCTTGATAGTTCATCTTGTGAAAGGGGTAATCCTTGATAAAATGACCCGATTTACCACATTTATGACACAAAGCATTTGTACCTGCAGGTCTGTTGTTGTTTCTCTTCCTTTGAAATGTCCCATTTATCATCAGCCCTAATGAAATTTTTGAGCTAACTAGGCAACATCTTCATCATACTCATTACAATCAATTTTGATTCTTTTAAAGCTAAGTATTTCTCATTCTTAGGCTCTTTATTTTCTTGGTCTTATTTCTTCTCCAACTCATAAGTCTTCAAATTTCTAATTAACTCATCCATGGTGAGTCTTAAGGTATCTTGCTTCAGAATTGACATTAACTTTACTCTTCCATGACTTAGTCAATACACTCAATATTTTCCTCACCTATTTTCTAGGTGGAATAACTTCACCAACATAGTGTAGTTCATTATTGATAGAGGTGAACCTGGTGTGCTTTCTTAAATAGTTTCACTTTTATTCATAGTGAAATCTTCATATTGGGTAGTGAGCATATCTACCTTGGATTAGTTAACCTGGTTAGTTCTATCATGAGCAGTTCTTAGAAAATCCCAAATTTCCTTTGCATTCTCACAAGCTGAAATGCAATTGTACTCATCAGGACCTATTCCACATATCAGAAGTATCTTGGCTTCAAAATTCTTTTCAATCCTTTTACGATCTTCTTAATTATATTCCCTTCGAGTCTTAGGAACCAACCTAGTAATTTTACCTTCCTTAACTTCTCTCATGGGAAAATGTGAGCCATCACAAATTATCTCCCATAATTCACCATCCTGAGCCATTATAAAGTTATGCATCCTTGTCTTCCACTAACCATAATATTCTCCATTAAAATGAGGTGGTTTGGCATTTGTTTGGCGGTGATGCCATAACTCAGGATTCACTCTAGGTGTTAACCATTTAGAGTGCACCATGCTGATACCGATTGATGAAATATACAAATTCACCCCAGTAGGGAATTAGGTCCTTGAGGAATATTAGACAACAAGTACAATGAAACTAAAAATAAAGTTTGTTAAAATGAAATAACACAAGAGATTTCATGTGGAAACCTTCTTGCTCAAGGGAGGACAATAACGACCTATCCTTACATATGTAAGAACTCCATTATAATCAGATGGGAAACTCTCCTTCACCTCTACCAACCAACTAGCTCTAGTCAATTACTTGCTAGGTAATTCTACCTAAGAAAACACTCAACATAATCAATAGAAATTATTACTCACAATCTGTCATGACCCAAACTAAGGCCTGGATATGATGGGTATCTTGAGTCCGCGGAGGACAAGACACCACCCCATTTGCCTATTCATAATAGAACACTACACGTATACAACAACTGAAGCAATCTAAATAGATATAAGCAAGATAAGATAAACCAAGAAATGGTTCTATAAATTCAACAAACATATCAATGCACATAATCCACAAAGCCTCTAAAACAAAACCAACATCAACCTAAGTCAGGATATGCCCCCGACAATAGCCAAAAGAGGAACTAGAGCATGTTTAATAACATAAGCTAAAATGAGAAGTAACAGGTCTTCCGAAAGAATGAGAATAACCACTTCAAACTGACTAACGAGTAATTCAATAAGTGCCTATTATTGCATAAGAGAAGTAGAAATGTTTGCATTCCCTACATCGCGTAGGTAGACAGTGTCTGGAGATGGGTTACGGGGTGAGCGCTAGCATGTAACTTGTGAAAAGGATAAAATAATGTCAAGTCAAAACCATAGTAAAACCACATGCACACAATGTACATATATATATATATATATTTCACATGCTAGGATAGGGAACATGGTTTAGAATAAGCAACATCAGCCTGGACTAGTTAGGTTGACTGTTATAAAAACACCCACGGGCTATATGGGTTCAGCCCTCCTTACTGGATAGGCCCTAGTATGTATTAGCGATATAAATTAGAGGTATAATAGAAGGCTGGGGAATAAACAGCCCTTCGCCATCCATAATATAAATATATAAAGTGTGACACAAGCACACATTTATTAAGACCAACCCTCATGCCGACAAACGTGAGTTTCCAGGATCAGTCCATGGGGACCTTCACTTTCACAGATAGCTACACAACCCCCTTTAAGTCTAATTAAAATAGTTACATATTCCATTAATTGAACTAATATTATCTATCAAGGATCATACCATTCGTATCGTCATACCAATTTACACTTGCAAGCTATTATTATCATTCCATTTCAATTATCATTGCTAAGGGGAATCCACGACCCTACTAGCTCCAATCATTCATCCCCATGGGGGAATCCATGATCCCTTAGGTCAATTATTTCTCAACTTAGGGGAATCAAAAACCCCACAAGGTTCAATTCGAAATCAATTCATGTACATTAGCTTTTTATGCCATGCAATAGTTCCAAAAGTAGTTTAATGTGCATATTTCATGGTCAAAGTAAGTTTCACAAGATTGGGGTGATGTTATACCAATTCCATTATAAAATCATCAATTTGGGGGATTCCACGACCCCCTTTCCCATTTACCCCAATTGTGCACCCTGGACAGTGTCTCACTAAAATACTCTAAACTTTTGACTCCAAACTCAAATTAATGAACGGTCGATAGCGTTGGAAAGAAGACTAAAAGGGATTTAATTTGATTTATAATGGGACATAGAAATAATTATATTCTAAGAGTAATAGTTTTGGTAATTTGACCCAAATAAAATCGTAAACTAAAATTACTAGTTTGGAAATTTATTTACTCAACCTTTAGCTAGGAATTTTTTTAACTACAATCAATATACAAAGATGTTACCAAACTAGATAATTGAACATCCCACTCATATTTAGATAGAAATCTTTGGGTTTGGGTCTACACGCATACGAAAGACGGGTTCGAGTTTTAGCCTGAAAATATAGGGTGTTACATTATCTCTCCCTTGGAATCATTCATTCTTGAATGATGGATAGGAACCCTTTGAAGATCAAGAAGTATGAAATAAAGGATATAAATTCACTTTATGATTTACCCCTAACCAAACATATGTAGGGATCAAAAGAGCTTCGTGATAGCACCAAGAAAATCGTGTAAGCACAAATCATGAGATAACAAGATTTAGCGTAGACACAATGTAGGACATGAGTTTATGGGACATGATCATTCCAAAGTAAGGTATGAATTTTTCGGAGATCATCACCTAATTAATATTGATACAAGAAATGACACAAGATTCTTGCAGGACATAAGAATAGAATCATTCTTTCCTTCAATGACATGTTCAATAGCACTTAAATATAATAATACTTCTCGACTAATACTTCAACTATGGATATCACACTTCACCATTTTAGTCTTATAATTCCCTGCAAAACACATAACTACAAGAGCCTGAGTCTAACTATATACTATTTCCATATTAAAGCCTAACCCAGAGTTAAAAGGTGTTAGCTTGATAACGCTCAACTTATACATTAATTTGAGTGCAAGGCAGTCGTTGTCAAGATATTTACCCAACTAGCAGTCGGGGTTGAATCCACGAGGAATAATATAAGTGGTGATTGATAAGACCAAAATAATAGTTGCTCTTTAGGGTCAAACATATGGAACAAATTAGTTTAGTGGGTTTCAATCTTATTAAATGTAAACGCACCTCTTGGGTTACGAAGGGACTAATTCGAGACTAAGAATAATTAGAGTATAATCAATTAAAATGGATCTTAGGATTATGCATTCCTAGGGGCAAGTTATGCATGGGAACATGATAATTTGATACAGATTCTGATGGTTAATGATGTAGTAGGCTAGGTTTAAGGTCTTTCAGGCTAGTTTTTCAACAAAACCTCGAAGATATCACACATTGACCCTTTTGAGTACCTAAAAAGTGTGATAAATAAAGTCATACAATACCTTAATTGGTTATCCCTATTTCTAGGATGACACCCATGGTATAGTCAACTTTCTAATCACCCTTATGGCAAAGATAGTGAATCATTGGCAAGACACACCGATAAATTATCTACTATTACTTTGGTTACAATATACCTCTTTCAAGGATGAGGTAAGTTCCTAAAGTTTACCCAAACCCCTCTTTTAAGGATGGTTTGAGCTTTCCAGAGCTTGGGATTTTCATCCATCAAACCCATTTGGGTATTTGGGGCTTTCGCCTACAAATCCCAACCAATTTATTTAAGCAATAGTAGAACCCACATCACAAACCAGTAAATGCACAAACAAATCAAACCCCACACATTTACACCCTAATCTAGCATAATCCCAAGAGGTAGATCTAGCACATCATAAGGATAATGAAAACAAATATACCAAGATGTCCATCAAAGTTATTTATAAGAAAATAAAGAGAAAATAAAAAGAGGACAAACCACACTTTAAACTCAAATAAATGTTCAATAGACAAATCCAAATCTACACTTCAAGCTCCTCTAATTTAATTTTGTCTCAAATTAGTATAAATTTAAGCTCCAAGCTCCAAGAAATTACAAAACCCTAAACTAAGGATGGGAAGTAAGGTTTAGGATTGATTAATTACCTTAAGGGTTTTGAGCCTTATAAATGGAAATTTGGAGTCAGCTATGTGCTTTTACAACTTTTCCCCTAGTAGAAAATCTCGTTATACTGCGATCGCACTGGCTTCACCGTGATCGTAGCTCCACGATCACTGTCTTTTTTATGTAATCACTACCTTCTAACTTTCTTGACTTACTGCTATCGTGATGGCCACTCCGTGTTTGTGGTACCTGAGGTTCGATCTGCATAGGTTTTCCAGCTTTTGCACTTCTCTTCCGGCTTTGATCCCTTTTCAGCTCTTTTTTCCCTTTTTTGTCCTAGCAACTTTATACCTGCAAAACATGGGAATTGGTGTATTTAATAGCAAAGTTGTCTCATTGGGATACTCAAATCATAGTAGTGTGTACAAAAATAGAGTGTAAATGAGCGGTAAATTCCCTACTCATCAACATCCCCAACTTAAATCTTTGCTTGTCCTCCAGAAACACTGTCTTTTACCATAAGACAATGCACTTTTATTCCCAAATTAGATAACCTAAATAATCTTGATGACTTCAACTAGATTACTATCACAATAGCTCTTCAAACATGGGCAAGACTATTTTTATGACACCCTTCAACGTAACACACAATTTTCAAGGATGCAAAAGACTTCAAAGAGCAATCATGCAACAATCACTAATACTCAAAAAATGAATCCTCTTTGACCTCAACTGCGTTATACTTCTATTACCTTATTTTTTAGGAGATGACAAAATCACCTGCCCTGACTTGTTCACATACCTCCTTACAAGAAAGAAAATTCCACACACCAATCTACCATATAGACAATAAGGAATTTAAGTGCAAACTCTCTCTCTCTCTCTCTCTCTCTCATAAAGGAACTCTCTATGTTAACAAGTATCATACAATAGGCTTGACCGTATTTTCAATCACCACAATAAAGAAAGTAAATGGTTGGAGATGTCAAGGGAATTTTTAAGCTTGTAACATAGGTTCGGGTTAGAGTAGGATATCATTTGGGACAACACGGCTACACCCCCCTGAACATCTACATCACACTATTTAATCCTCCTTTTTGACTATGGGCCACCCCTCTTTGTTTTCTCTCTTCTTCTATTTGCCGACATTTTTCTTCCATCGTTCACCCATTTTTTCTATTTCTATATCTTGCAATTTTTATGCAATTCTTTCCTTTGATGAATCCTTGCTTTTCTAGTTATTTATTTTCAATACTTAGGCACTTATGTCATTTCACTAACAACTTCATGGCCCCATACTTACTTCTATCAATCTTCCCACCCCCAACTTAGGATTTTAGCCTCAAGTTGTATTTTCAAGTTCAAAGAGGGTATGATTCAAAACATGGATAAAAAAAATGGTTCATGGCTTGTAATATGTTTGCCAAAGAAAGGTTTAAAGGCTCAAAGTGGGTAACTAGGGCTTACATTTATGCATGGATAGGCTTTTTAGGCCAAGTGGGCTTCCAATGTCACAAAGATTGCCTAAGATAATTTCATCAACCAAATACAATCAAAATTATCTTTGAACGACTAATGAGGCAAGTTCTAGATATAACAAGTTATACATGAGATATAGACAAATTATCTCACTACACATGGCATTCCAATTCACCAAGGAGTCTCAATTGACCCTCCAATTAGAGATAAAAATAGAGTATTTATCAATATTAACAAGTTAAAACTTTTGGAGTCACAAAAAGAGAGATTTATTACAATGCCGCTCATGTCCATGCCCTTGATTTTCAAAACCTTTTATATGGAGGAAGGTGTTTACTTTGTATTTGCACCATGTACAATTTTCGAACCATGGAAACAACCCAAGTCTTGGTCTCACATTTTGATTTCCTATGGCCAAACTAACTATATGGTTACTCAGACTTCGCTAATGGTATGATTGCAATCCTAAATCCACAATGCCACAGGTACTCAGACTTCCCTTGCATTTATAGCCTTAATGCTTCGGGTACTCAGCCTTCCCCTACATCTGTGGCTCAAGACCTAATCACAATGAGTTTCCATTATGAATTTCAACACTTAATCTATCATAGGTAAATGGTTTCCCAACATCATTATTACAAGAAATAGACAACTAAAAATGAAAACAACCAATTCATAAAATTTTCATGCTTTGAGTGAACTAAGTTCAAGTATTGCAAACCAAAAGATACATATAAGGGTAGGGCTGCACCCCCTAAGACTTGTAGTGACCTCACTACATAACATAAAAACATAAGAAGGGTTAAAGGGCTCCCCAAAACTGTAGTGATAACCAAGGTGCAGGATGGAGAGACTTTTGTGATCGCGGTATATATACTGTAATTGCGGTATTGCGATCATAATACTCAGGACGTGATTGCAGTACCTGAAGCATTTTTCTCCCCTATTTTGCCTTGTTTTCTGCAGGGCTACCACACTTCTCAAACTTGTTTTTTCTTTTTTTTTGTCTTCCAATCCTGTCCAAAGAACCTACAAAACATCAAAATTATGTGACTTATTCAAAAGCATATGAAGAAAGCACAAAAATAATAGGTTGACTCACATCAAGTGCTTGATTTAATGTTGCGGCACGACATGTCTTTTACCATTATTTATGCCTCCACTTAAAGGATCTGAATTTTTTGCCCAATTTAAGATCAATGCATCATTGAGGTATATTGGGCAAATATAAGGGCATAAAGAAATATGTTCTATCATGCCATTTCGAAGACTTGAACCTTTTACTCAATTTTGCATCAAATTTTTATCTAGGATCATTGGGTAATAGTGGGAATAGGCCGCTAGTTGAACATCAGAAATTAAGCTCCCTGGTCTTCAAGTACAGGGTTTCCTTTCACCCTTTAGGAATGAGAAACTCCCAAATATAGGGATTTTGCTCTGCATCACAAAAATTCATCATTCGCTTAGGTGGTTTGATTTTCATTATATCCACCAAGCATAGTTTTGAAAAGTGGTTCGAGTGAGGTCTTTTCCTTTAAGTATGGAGTCTCATCCCCTGATGATAGGCGATATTACGCGCCTATATCAATATATTTTGCCCATATTTTAGCCTAGTTTTGAGAACAAATTATATATTTCATGCACTTTTAGTCCTTTTTCCTGTAAATGAGCTAACGAACATGATTAGTAAAGTTTCAGGTATAAATGATGCAAAATTCAGCATTTTATGGCTTACTTGACGCAAAAGAAAGCTCACGAAGAAAGAAAAAGGAGTGTACACGCCTAAGGACCAAAACTGCTGCATGGAAAATCTGTCCCGGGCTAAAACAACATTTCTGAAGACTTTGGGGACTTACAGACACATAGCTGGATTTGGACAATGATACATTAACCTAGTACAATTGGGTTATGTATTTCATTAGTTTATTTGGATTATGATAATGTTACATTAACCTAGTACATTTGGGTTAAGTATTTCATTAGCCTAGTAGGATTTGGTTATTTGTTTCATTAGCGTAGTAGGAGTAGGATATGGGTATTATAAATACCCTATCATGCTAGAGATTTCTATTCATTCCTCCCTTAGTGGAGAGATACATTCTACTTCTCAATTACAACTCTTCTAATCTTCCCATTAATTCTATTTTTCTTCTTCTATTCATCTATTCTTAAAACCCGCAACAAGAGAATCGTTACTTTTGCCTTGGAATTCACGCCTCACGCCTACCACCTGTGCTACATGAAAATCATCAATCTTGTGGTATAACAACAATGTCAATCGTGATCTCCTTCGCATTCATGGGTAACTAAACCTCTGTGTTGGGGTTATGGAAGCCGAATGAGTTACTATCTATTGCTGTGAGTTTGTGAGTTCGTGACACGTATATTGCTTATATCATTATTCTCTTCATCTTAATCTACATTCTTTGCGGTTGCAAACGCAAGAATACGCCAGTATAACATTTAACTTGTTCGAAAGAAAGGTTATTTGTCTGGAAAAGAGATAGTTTCAAGGTAGTAGGACACCCTTTTCTATTAAAAAGCTAGTGCCGTAACTGGACTAACCTCTTGGAGAATTCGTACCGTTAGACACGCTTTAAGCTCGAAAGAGTTAAAGTGAAATAGTCCTTGTTGAGGTCGAAAGACGCTTGGATTTACCATCGAATACAATTCTCTATAAGCAGTTGCATGTCAAAACTCTACACACTCATAGCCAATAGAGACGTATACCTCAGAAGGTGGACATAACCCCAACGCTTAAATTCTCATTGTTTACAACTCACGTAACAATCTCTCTCTCTTTACTTTATTATTTTCAGCTTTTGTTTACATTACTTGCACGACAAGACTGCCCCCTTCTTACGAGACTTGCACCAAAAGTTTAGTAATTTTTCTTACTTGTTGGCCAAGCTATTCCCTGTGGGATCGACACCCAACCCAGGTTGGGTTCTATATTTGCTAACGACCACTTTACACTCCTACGAGAGCTGTAGATTGAGCGTTATCAAAAATTGTGGCATCCTCACCTCAAAATGGACTAGAGTCTTTATAAGAAATTTTCTTGGATCCTTTTATTGACTCTAGCATCATTTCCTTTATTCTGACATCTTCTACCATATTTAGCTAAGTTAGTTGGGAAATCACCAAGGGTTCTTCAATGTCAAGCTCATTTAGAAGCATGTTCATGGTCGTAGTATTTGCATAATTGACCTCCATGTCCATGTCTTCCACTTTCTTGATTTCCTCATTACGTGCCCCCACGGCTTGTTGCATATGGTGTAAGTGTAACCCCCGAGAGTACCCCCTAGATGTCACATAGTGCTTAGGACCATAAGTGATCCTAAGCTAACCCTTGTACTAGCATAACATGTGAGCAAGTAAATAAGATACATTAATCTAAAAGAAATAATCGGAAAAGATGTGTTTACTAAGTAGGTTCAATACAAAACTGTATAAAACGATTACAACTCTTGTTATACAAAACAAAATTGAAATTAAATACATCAACTATATTGACTATCTATGAAGCCTCTACTAGTATTGACTATAGATAGCCAGTACATGACTCCCAGCTATCCCGGATCAACACAACTGAAGAAAGAAAATAAGATGCTACTTAAACTATGACCGACTCGAGCCCTCGAATCAAAATGACTTATCACCTGCTGACTGGAAGCTGTAAACTATCTGATTATGATGTGCGCACTACAAATTGTACCTACATTATGAGACAATGTAGCACATAAAAATAGATGTGGATCAGTACCTCTGGAATGTACCGGGTATGTGGGGATCAATTTATAAGTAAAATAATAACTTAATATATTCATAGACTTTCAACTAATGATGCTAAGTGTAAATGACTCACTTTGAGCTTGAATAACTAAAATCTAAAAATCTTAAATCATGAATAATAGAGCATACTTTATAGATCTTGTGAGCCATAACACTTGGTTTCTAAAAGTTGTACTTTTACTCTTTCTTTTGGGAGGTTCTTCTAACCGACATAAACTATGTAAGCTATCATGAAGTCCAACATCTCTTACCTACGTTGATAGAGTTGTTCTACCCTTGCCATCAGAATAGAACCTAGATAGAGTGATCACTATACTAACCCCATTTATAGGCAATAAAACCTACAGAGGAACGTAGTTCTGAGGCATGAGACCTTGGAATCATACCCAACTCCATGCTAAATACTACTCCCATACTACTTATATACTCTCTCTTTAGGGAATCCATCTTAAAATAGAATGAGTTTATAAGGAAAACAGTTATACTTCTCCTTACTTTAGTTTGAATACATGTGGATTCCATCTTTTAGCTTAGAATCATAAGATCCATCTTTCTTTAAATCTTGGTAATCAAATAAAACTTAAAGAGCATGATCTTCTTGAAATCTCAATACTTAAACACAGGGCTTAAAAACCATGCTTTACACTTAAGTCAATTCATAACAAAACTTCATGCTCAATAAAAATCTTGAAATACTTCAACAATATCAAGTCAAGATAGTGCAATTTCATGCATAATAGAAATCTCATAAGTTAAAACATAAACATAAACACTTCTTGAGAAACTTAAAATTTTAAATCTCATTATAATTACATGCTTCAAGAATATAGAAACTTGGGTATGAACCCTACTTCAAAACAAGTAAATAAATTCTCAAAATTATGTAATTTGGGCACAAGGGAGAAAGGATACCCTTGTTCATAACCCCTCATACCTTGATTGAAAGAATCCTTGGATAGAACTTTGAATTTTGAACTTAACTTCTTGATTCTTGAGAGATGACACTTGGGTTTTATTATTGGGAATGAAGGAGGGTTTTTGATTTTTTTTACTGATTTCTTAGGGTTAAGAGAGTGAAGTTAATGTGTTTAATACATTATCAAAATATTTTGAAGTGATTAGGGGTGGTTTAGGGATGTGAAATGACTTCAACACCCTTGATTAGAGTCAAAATAAAATGTTTTTGGCATAATGACTTAAGCGATACCCAGTCAATCGCCCAAGCCAAGTTGGACGATGCCTAGCCAATTGCACACCCATTCCATTTGCCTTAGGCGATTGTTAGGTGATACATGCCCCTTTAAATGGCTATAACTTTTCGTTCGGGTATCAGATTAAGGCAAAATTGGTATTATTGGAAAGCTAACTCCATTATCTATCATTTTGTGGGTCTTGAGATGAAAAATTCCACATATATAAAATGTTATACACATTCAAAGTAGACCCTTGTAGAATAAAATATGAAACTTTGGACGACTCAAAGGCTCTTAGCTCAACTTTGTTCTAAGTGATTCCTATGAACATTTTTTACCTCGAAAGCACTTCAAACACTTGGATAAAGATCAAGACACATTAATTCAAAAGTAAATAATAGGATTATTATTTACATAAGTAAGAGAGATGCTTTAAAGTCTAGCCCAAAAATATGGGGTGTTACAGTAAGTTATCAGCCGTTGATTCTACCCGATCCAAGATATGTTGTAGCATTGCTTCAACACCATTATTTATTGTGCTTTGCTCTTGGAATGAGGTGAACTCTTCATTGGATTTATGTATGAGATGTAAATTATCCTCCATTGATTCCACCCAATCTAAGATGAGTTTAAGCATTGCTTCAACACCAATATTTTTTGCGCTTCGTTCTTCCCTTTCTTTCTTATATGGCCTATCAAAATCATAAGGAAAACTAGAAATTGAGTTAGTATAATGGGGGAGGGGGTATTTGGGCAATCACTTTAGTGTCCATATCGACCACCACATAGAGAACAAACATACTCTCTATAAAATTGAGATGGTGCACATATCTCTCTCCTAGGAGTATGCCTACAATCTTGCTAAAAGTGAGATACACCATAATATAGACATAGGTTGCAATGATAGGATTTTCAACCATCAAACTTGCTATCATTCCAAGATGCCATCATAAGATATATTATAAAATAAAGAAAATCTACCTACCATAAGAAATAAAACAAAATAATAAGCAAATCTTTACAAGTTTGAATCAACACAAGTAAGCTAAAATTCCAAATTAACTCAATACGCCAAATTGTTTCCCGACAACGATGCCATTTTTGATAACGCTCAACTTACACATCAATTTGAGTGTAAGTTGATCGTTGTCAATATATTTACCCAACTAGGAGTCAGGGTCGAATCTACGAGGTATAACATGAGTGGAGATCGAGTATGTCCAAAATAATAGTTGCTTGTTAGGGTCAAACTGGTACAAAATAGTTTAGGGAGTTTTCAATCTTGTTGAATGTAAAGGCAACTCTTGGGCTTATAAGGGACTAATTTGAGACTAAGAATAATTATAGTATAATTAATTAAAATGGATCTTGGGACTATGCTTTCCTAGGGGAAAGCTATGCTTGGGAACATGATAATTTGATGCAGATTTTGATCGTTGATGATGTGGTAGGATAGGTTTAAGGTCTTTGAGTCTAGTTTTTCAACAAAACCTCAAAGATATTACTTATTGACCCTTTCGAGTACCTAACAAGTGTGTTAAATAAATCTACCCAATACCTCAATTAGGTATCACTATTTCTAGAATGATACCCATGGTATAGTCAACTTTGTAATTACCCTTATGTCTAAGATAGTGAAAAATTGGCAAAACACACCTATAAATTATCTACTATTGCTTTGGTTCCCATATCCCTCTTTTAAGGATGATGTGGGTTCCTAAAGTTTACCCAAACCCCTCTTTCAAGGATGGTACAAAATTTTTAGAGCTTGGAATTTTAATCCATCAAACCCATTTGGGTATTTGGGGATTTCACCCACAAATCTCAACCAATTTATTCAAGCAATAGTAGAACCCACGTCACAAACTAGTAAATGCATAAACAAATCAAACCCCACATATATTTACATCCTAATTTAGCATAATCCGATGAGGTAGATCTAGAATATTGTAACACCCCGAGTCTGTACCCCAGATGCTACACGATGCTCATAATCTCGAAGGACCACAAGCTAACCCATGACTAGTACCTAATGCAATAACTAAATAATAATACGACAAATATATGGAAAGTAGGTGAAAAACTGGACATAAGGTTCAATACTATAAATAATACTGGATATGGTATCATAATACCAAAAAAATTAAACATCAATACTGAAAGCTGAACAATTATTTGAAAATACTCTAGTCTGAAAAGCCTCTAAACTATTTAAACTGTGGAGTTGATGGGACAAGACCCCAATTAACTCCGACAACTAAAAGTGAACTGAAATGCTAAAATAAATAATCCCATCCTCGAACTACGAGAACTCACCACTAACTCATTATGCTGAGAATCTAAACTGCTAAGGATGCTCGAGAGCCCGTGCGTCTGAACCATGATATAAGACATCATAGCAGAAAAAAAGTATGCATTAGTACTTTTGAATGTACTAGGATGCTCAGTGAGGTAGGCTAAAATGTATAGGTTTATCTGCATGAAAAATACTAACTAAATTTCATGAGTATGACTGAATAAGAGTACACGCATGAATATGGAAAGTGTACTGAGATCGTAATAACACTGAATACTGAATCTAAATACTAATTAAATGATATATGAGTATACTGATACTGAATTCCTGGTAACTAAATAAATGTATCTGATAGTCTTGATTCTTAGAACTATACTGAATCTCGTACTGAGCTAAGTGACTGTGTATAACAGTCTTGAATCTGCAAAATTAAATTCCATACTGAGACTGAATTTGAAATTGAGACTATGGGAAGTAATCATCTAACCGACATGCCTCTTCTATAACTGATTTGGGGTCCAACCTGTAATCCTAGTTGGAAGGGTGTCAATACCATGCTACGGGTAAGGACAAGTGATAAGTCACCCTTATTTGGTAGGTGCTCTTAAATGAGAACGGTGGTACCCTCAACTGACAGGTAGATCACCTCATCAACCCTCAACTATCAGGTTGATGTCTCAACCTACGCTGGTTATGTAGTTTTGGAATGCAAGGACTACTTCTAAGGATTTCACCCTCTACTGGCAGGTGAGTCCCCATTTTTGGGCTCACTCGGTTCTGAATTCTACTCCCAACTTAATAGACACTGGACCAACTTCTAAACTTTACAAGGCTAGACTGAACTGTTACTGATCGTACTTTATAACTAAACTGAACTGATTTTACTGAACTGAGCTAGATTGATTCTAAGTTCAATGAGTTTTTCTACGTTCTATAATTGACTAAATTCTACTGATCGAAACATGACTGATTCTACTCTGTGACTAACCGTGGCTCTAGACAAGCAGCTAAATTGTCAGGTATTAAATACCCCCAGACTCAATAACATAAACTTAAAAGACATGGCATAATCTTGAGACATGGTAACTGACCACTTAGTCATCATTCAGTAATTTGGGCATTCAAGCAAACACTTGCATACATGCTAACATTATATAATTTCACTATTTAACTCAAATGGACAATTAATCAAACACTTGTGGGGCATAATATATGCACATAATACTAAAACAATATGTAGGCATCATGATTCAATTCCAATTACACTATTCAAAGAGTTTCAACATGAATTCACAAGATAAAGCACATATATCAATTAACTATATGTGAATTTTGTAATTAATCATGAATACATTTTAGTTCAAATCATGAAAATCATGAAATCACTCTACATAAACTTTAAAAGAGTTTTTTGGACTCCAAGGGTAGAAGGAACCTTTGGATAAACACTTCACATACCTTAGTTGGTGAATTCTAAAAAATTAACGGGGGAATCTTGAGCGTTGAATTTGAATTTAATTTACCTAGGATTTTTGTTCTTGAGCAATTTGTGAAAGAATGAATATAACTTGCTAAAAGAGGGCTAAATTTCATGTTATGGGGGATGAAGGGCATGGGAAAAAGACTTAATTAACCCTGAGGACACAGCTTTTTAAAGACTATAAACTGGACCATCGACGCACAGGATAACATACCATGATGGTGGAATCGACGTGGTAGCTAATGCACTGCATCGAGTCTGGATTTGTTCACTGGAATTAGATGCTGAAAGCTGGTGAAAATATTTATCAACGCAATAGTCGATATGATGCATCAAGATCGCATTGATTCACTGGTTTAGGATTCCAAAGTTGCTTCAAACGAAGTCTGAAAAAACTAAAACTTGTTCGAGAACTCCTATTAATATTTCTGATTATGAATTAACTCAAATATCAATATTTAATGGACGTAAAGGTCGCAAAATAAGATTTTCAACTTTTGAAGGTAAAAATAACACTAAATCTGAATACTTAGCTAGAATTTTCTAAGTCTGGGATCCCTTAAAAAACTTAAAGGTTTGAATTAAGCTAATCATTTTGTGGGGTCTTACAATATCTCCCCCTTGGGAACATTCGTCCTCGAATAGGACTGACTAAGTTCAGAATACTGGTAGACTGAACTTACTTACTGAACATGAACATCTGAAACATGATTCTCTGACTGGCATTACTAATATACTGAATTTTCTATTGAACATAAATATCTGATGCATGAATATATGATTGAACTGACTCATGACCAAATGACTGAATATGCAATGGTAACTGAGACCAAGTTCATAATGGAAAATCTGAGCATGAAACTAAATAAGCTTAAGAAAAACTATTACCTTGTGATGAATTTGAGTTTGTAGAGAAGAGGTGAGGATACTTGGTCTGCATATCTAATTCTTCTTCCCAAGTATCTCCTACAATAGAATGATTCCTCCAAATAACTTTGACTAAAGGTACTTCTTTGTTCCTCCATCTGTGAATCCGATAATCAAGGATTTTGACTGGAATCCCTTCATAAAAGAGGTTGTTCTAAACAACTATGACCTATAT
The DNA here is from genome assembly GCA_030864225.1 of Capsicum baccatum var. pendulum. Lineage (NCBI taxonomy): Eukaryota > Viridiplantae > Streptophyta > Magnoliopsida > Solanales > Solanaceae > Capsicum > Capsicum baccatum. The sequence goes on from CM061557.1 coordinate 195,220,755, forward strand.
GGGGACTACGGCTGATGGGTCACCTATGAATTTCTTTAGCAAGGAAATATGAAACACTGGATGGACTGAAGATAGATCTGAGGGCAACTTAAGCTCGTAAGCTATCTTTCCAAAATGGCTGAGAATTCGATAAGGACTAACATATCGTGGACTGAGATTCCCCTTATTTCCAAACTACTTTACTCCTTTCATAGGAGATGTTTTTAAGTACACATAGTCACCAATCTCGAACTCCAGATCCTTTTTGCTCACTTCTACATACAATTTCTGTCAACTCTTATCTGTCTTAAGTCTTTCCCTAATCAACAGGTCTTTTTCTAAGGTATCAAATACCAATTTAGGCCCTACCACTGTAGACTTACCCACTTCAAACCAACTAATGGGAGATCTACACCTTCTCCCATAAAGTGCCTCAATAGAACCATTTGAATACTGTAATGATAAAAGTTGTTGTATGTGAACTCAATCAAAGGCAAGTGGTCATCCCAACTACCTTTAAAGTCTATTGCACACGCTCGCAACATATCCTCTAAAGTTTGAATGGTCCTTTATGCTTGGCCATCTGTCTGAGGGTGAAAGGCTATACTAAGGTAAATTCGAGTACCAAGACCCTTTTAGAATGCTTTCTAGAAATGAGAGGTGAACTGGGTACCTCTATCTGAGATGACGGACAGCAAAACATCATGCAATCTAACCAACTTCCTGATTTTAGAGTTTGGCATAATCCTGGGCTGAGTAAGAGGTATGGACTGGTAGGAAATGAGCTAATTTGGTCATCCTATCTACAATGACCCAAATTGAATCATGCTGATGACGAGTGTGGGGCAAACCTGTCACAAAGTTTATGTTCACTTCCTCCCATTTATAGGTGGGAATGCTTAATTCTTGCATGGACCTACTAGGTTTTTGAGGCTCAAACTTAACCTGCTGACATGTTGAGCACTTATCCACAAACTCTACAATATATTTCTTTATCCCACTCCACCAATAAATCTCCTGCAAATCACGGTACATCTTAGTGGCCCATAGATATATAGAGTAACATGCACCATGCGCTTCTTCAAGGATTCACTGCCTCAAGGATTCTATACTCGGAACACATATTTGACTATGACAATGTAAAACACCATTTCCCTATGATACCCCGTATGTTTCTAAGCTAGGAGACAAACTATTTTCCTACGTATGAAACCTCCTATCCTGTGAGTAGCATTTTAGTGCATGACTTAAAATGAGTATCCTAGTGATAAGATAGCTTATGATATATTAATAATGTTAATATGAGTCACTTAAGGTAATACAAGCTAAGAGTTTTTGAATCCATCAAGTTTTAGTGTTTGATTTTGCAAGGGTCATATTTGAACTAGTATAACTCGATTTTAATATGGTATTTATGCATATTTATACCAACCAAATTGTAGATAATTGAATTAGCTTTCCAATGACACTAATTTTGCCTTAATCCAATACTCGAGCAAAAAGTTATGCCCATTTTTGTGAGGGACAATAAGGATAGGTGATTGGTTAGGCGCCACCCAACGAAACTTAGGCGATTGGTTAGGCACCGCCTAAGTCAGTTCCAATGCCAAAAACACTCCATTTTTAGTTATTTTGAGGGTAATTAAGTCTTTTAACACTCCTTACATGTCCCTAAACTTAACCCTATGAAATATATAGCTTCTAAACACATTACAACCTTATTAGCATCTCAAAGCTCATCATCCAAGAGTACCATAGGAGAAAAACAACTATGGTTACACAATCAAGCTTGAAGATCCAATTTCAACGAAATTCCTCTGTCAATCATCAAGAATCTCCCTTCCAAGGTATGCGTAGTGTTGATCCATGGTTCCTTTCGTTCGTAGAGTTCAAGAATCAAGCTTTAAAATACAAAAGCTTGGTTGATTGTGATGAGATGATCATACCCATGTTGATGCTTGTTTGTTTTGCTATATAATAGTACTGCGACTGTATATCTCATGAAAGTTATGTTGTTAGTTGAAAAACATGATATTTAGATGAATTGATAGAATGGAAGTATGAAACCCACCTATGCCTTAAAGAATGCATGCAAGGTGTTCGATAAAATGCCTAGTATGTTAGAACTTCATATTTACATGATTTCATGACATCTAAATAACAAGTTCATGTTAGTCATACACTCCAATATGAATTTCCATATAAATTATGTGCTGTTATTGTTGTGGTATAAAGTATGTATGATAATAGAGATATAAATTATGTACACAAAATATATCCATGCTTTCCCTACCATGTTTGAAATGTTGAATGAATACATGAAGTATAATATCCCCAAATTATTAAAATATGAACTAAACGTTACATGTTGCCGTTCCCTTATGCTTGAATGGTTTCCATGCGTTTGCTATGAATAGTATATGTTGTCGGAATGCCCATGATATTAGAATATGAGATTTATGACTTGATTAAAAGCATTCCTATTCATGATAGATATTATGATGACCATGTACTTCATGAAATCCCCCACTCAAGTATTATGGATTTTTATTTATGGTCGTGTACTCAAGAAATTCAAGTTGTGTCAGTTTCCTTCCATTGAGTCTTGGGGGTACTTGTACCCAAAAAATATAGCTGTGTGCCTAGAGCCATGTTATGTTTTCATGATACTCTCAGTCAAGCCATGATCTATAGAATTTAGTTAGTCATGTGACTCAGGAAAACTCAGAAATCTCAGTAATCTCAATAGTCTAGTATTCTCAGTAATCAGTAACCTCAGCAACCTCAGTAATCATAGTTAATCGTAGTAACTTTAATACTCTCAACTAGTCCTTAGAACTCAGTACATTCCGTCAGTCATTGGAATCCAATAAACTTAGTTTAGCTCTGCTAAACAATACCACTAGTATCAGTCAAGTTAATCATCAGTTCAGTTCAGTTATTCAGTTCAGCTTAGTTATTCAGTTCAGTGTCCTTCAGATAGGAGTATAAGTTAGCACCAGTGAACCCAAGGATGGAAACTCACCCGCCAGTTCAGGGTGTGATTCTTAGTAGTTATCCTTGTGTTCTAGAACTACGTAGCCGACGTAGGTTGAGACATCTTAACCTGTCAGATTAGGGTTGATGAGGTGGCTTAACCCACCAGTTTAGGGTTCCCACCATTATCATTGAGTACCTGCCAGTATAGGGTTCTCACAGCTATCTTTACTAGTGGCGCGGTATTGACACCCCTCCAGTCGGGGCAGAGATTGGACCCCAGCTTAGCTATTATAGCATATTTGGGGAATGTCAGTTAGATAACTACTTCCCATAGTTTTAGTTACAGATTTCAGGACTGTTAGCTATAGCTACCCAGTCTTAGTAAATAACTAAGATAGTTCTTCAGATTTCAGTATACCAGGAATGTCAGATATAGTCAACTCAGAAATAGAACTAAACTCAGATAGTTTTCTTCAGATTAATGGACTGTCAGCTATAGTCACTTATGCTATCAGTCACAAAAGTTATCAGAACTTATGCTATCAGTACTCAGCTTCAGGACTGTCAGATATAGTCAATTAGACCAGTTCTTCATAATACAAACTGTCAGAAACAATCATTCATTTATCAGTAATGCAATATCAGTCTCTTAGTACTCAGTAATACAGTATCAGATCCATCACTTATTAGTGATTTACATATCAATATCAGTAAACTCAGTCTTTCAGAATCTCATTATATGTACACTTATGTTCTCAGTATTCAGACTCAGTAGTCCGTATCTCCACGAGTGCAGCTACAGTTACATATGCATGTATGTACTCTCACATTCATATCAGTCAGTATTGTCCATGCATATAACCCTTTGCATTTAGCCTACCTCATTCTTATACACAGTACATTCAGACGTACTGACGCATTTAGGATATGGGGCTTTCTCTTATGTTACACCATAGGTTCTGAGGCATGACCTCCAAATCAGTAGTAGATTCTAGGATCAACAGTCAGAGTTAGACGTGAGTCCTCATCCTTTGAGGACATAATGATTTCATTTCTATTTCAGTTTTTACTTTATTTCAGTAGTTAGATTTAGTTGGGGACATGTCCAATCAACTCCTTATTCAGTTCAGTTAGAGGCTTTCGGAGTAGATGTCAGATTAGATGTTCAGACTTCAGTATTTATGTTCCTTTTTGGTATTGATATGCCATATTTTTCAAATATTTATTAGTATTGAACCTTATGGCCTTATAGTTTATGTTTCCACATATTTTATGAGATATTATGTAGTTTACAGGTACAGATATCAGTCACGGGTTAGCTTATGGTCCTTCGAGGTCATGAGCACCGTGTAGCATTTCAATTCAGAAAATCAGGGCATTACAAACTTGGTATTATAGCCCAAGGTTTCAACAGTGTCTTAGGAAGTCTAAAAGCTACATCAAGTAGAGTCTAGTACATGGGCGTGTTGTGCACCACACATATGTACAAGAGGCTATGAAATGTTTTAGGAACAGTTTCCCTTGTTTCATGTCTCAAGATCGTGCTATAGCAAGTTTCTTTAAGGAAACCATGTAGATTTATATCATGCACCCCTCATGTTCACTTTACTTTACTTTCAAGGTAAAAGAAATAGTGAAGTTCAAAGTCCTAAAGACAGGGCTTTCTCAGACAGTCCCTATGGTCAGTTATGAGATTAGCAATAGACTAAAATAGTATCCCATCAGTTCATTATTGTTCCAAGGTCGTACAGATTTTATTCATGATTATGGGAACTCATTCTTGAACCCAGAAGTTTAGCAGTAGTAGAGTTGGGATAGTATTATTCTATTTGATCAGATTATGTATTCATGGGGATTAGATCAGTATGCTTTAACAGTACGAGCTAAACACTTAAGTTTATTGACTCAAAATTAAGCATAAAGGTGTGAATGTGATATTAGCAGAATATGAGGAAACAGAATCAGATGATGTGTTTAGTAAGACAGGTAGGTGTTGAACAGAATGTGGGTATGTGATGGTAGATCAAGTAACCAAGTCAGACTCTCAAGATTCCAGTAGTAGTGCCAGTATGTATGGAAAAAAAGTAAGGGAAGAAGATTCCCAATCCATCCTCTTCTCAGTACAAAGATTTTTACTTTATCTATCATAAAATCCACTCATCTCTTACATATCAACTCTATGGTCATGAGCCATGCTTATGTATCTTTTTTTCTATGATCATGTATGAATTCAATTTCCACCATAAGGAGTCCCTTTTACTCTACACTACGAGTCATGTTCCATGAGAACAATCTACTTTCACACACTTTCCAAGGGATTATGTGCGCCTTTAGTTCCTAGTATAAGGGGTTCAGTTCCAGCTCCCTCAGTATTCAAATCATGTCCCACGATTATAGAAAACTCTAGACTCAGGTCATGTAGCTCATGAATCATGTACGCATATCATGCTTTCCAGTATACTTAGCTTCCATGACTCATGCTATGCCCCTACAGGTCAGATACATTTAGAATACATTATGTATATCCTCAGTTCAGACATTATTAGTAAATCCAAACTATTGATATTTTATTCCTCAAGTTTCAGTCATGTGTCAAGTTTAGTTTGAATCTATTCATGTTTCAGGTCCTCCTGATTTACTCCTCCAGTTAGCTCTCCTTATGGAACAGTGTAGTGATGAGCAGTTATTTAGATAAGAGAAGATTGTTGCATGCTTACTTTGCACGAGGGTATAGTTGTGAAGATAGGCTTGAATGTCATGATAAATATGAAGGTAAACGTCTAGCAAGGGGTCGTATTTAGAAGTTGGAAAATTACAAAGTGTAAGTGTACATTTAGATCCTTGACTTATGTCAGTCCCCAGCATGTAGCCATCAAAAACTCAGTTGTCAACTCAATTATAGTTTCAATATCCAGCACTCAGTGATCAGTGTTCAATCCTTGAATTCAGTACTTCTGTACTAGCTATAGGCTTAGTTATAATGTCATCTTCAGTACAGTAACCAGATTTGAAACTCAGTTCAGTTCCAGATATTCTTTACCATAGCATTCAGGTTGTCAGTACTCAGTTATCAGTGTTTTAGTACCCCCGTTTATAGAATACCTCAGAGCCATGTCGTACACTTGGTCTCGTATTCGTAAATATTATAGACTTCGTGAATGCATGCTCAGATACCTTATTCTACTCACTTAGTCCTTATCTCCTATGCATAAAACTCAAAAATCTCAGCCCAGCTATTCAGACTAAGTATAGTTTAGCTTTGCAGATCCAGTATTCAGCTATCAGTTATTCAGTTAATCAGATAAGTTAGTATATTTATGCACTCGTGTTCAACTCAGTTCATGTATCATGTCTCAGTTTCTGATCCTAGTTATTCAGTCATGACTCAGTTCCTAGGTGTCTTGCGCATTTCCTCAATTTCCCTCAGTAGCTCATTCAAGTCAGTATTCTTTGAGGGACATAGTGTACCAAGGGGGAAATACATCATACCCCCAAAATTTCATGACATAAATATGCTGCTCTATTTTTTTTTATGAATCCAGTTTGGAGAAGGGGTACTCATAAGTTAACCCTCAAACTCCAACTTCAGTCGTATGCCATGTTTTTAAGATTCAGTTCAGATCATGATATTCAGTATATCTACCACGTCCCAAACTTATTTATGTTCTCATTTTTTTTTATCATGCATATGGAGTAATTAATCTCAAACTTATCGGTATTATCAGTTCAAGGTAACAGTTTTCCTTAAAATTAATCGTTCTCATGTTCGTATTTTAGTACCAAACTTGGTATTCAGTTCCATGATCAGGTTTTAGTTCAAACTTGATTCCTTTACCATTGCATGTTCATGAGTAAGTTTAGTCGTGATTTCACGCATCAGATATGCATGATCAGCTCATCAATACTTTCAGTCATGCATTCATATATCATGTCAGTTATATAATCATGCATCAGATATGCATGGATCAAGCCTTTTAGTTGTGCATCATATATATTCATTCTCATTTTGAGAAAACTAACTTTATTAGAATCCTCAGTCTTATATTCATGAATCAGCTTCCCATGCATCAGATATGCATGTTCAGTATGTTATGCTCAACTTTCAGTCATTTCAGTCATGAACCCATGTTTCAGTAGTGTATGTCTTATACTTAATTCATCTTATCATCTCTCCCATCTCAGTAAATTCTCATTCGAGGACGAATGTTCCCAAGGGTGAGATATTGTAATACCCCGTATGTTTCTAAGCTAGGAGATGAACCATTTTCCTACGTATGAAACCTCCTATCCTGTGAGTAGCATTTTGGTTCATGACTTACAATGAGTATCCTAGAGATAATATAGCTTATGATACATTAAGCATATTCATATGAGTCACTTAAGGTAATACAAGCTAAGAGTTTTTGAATCCGTCAAGTTTTAGTGTTCGATTTTGTAAGGGTCATATTTGAAAGAGTATAAATAAATGTTAATGTGGTATTTCTTCATATTTCTACCCACCAAATTGTAGATAATTGAATTTGCTTTCCAACTATACCAATTTCGCCTTAATCTAATACCTGAGCGAAACGTTATGCCCATTTTTGTGAGAGACAGTAAGGATAGACGATTGGTTAGGGGCCGCCCAACCAAACTTAGGCGATTGGTCAGGCGCCGCCTAAGCCAGTTCCAATGCCAAAAACACTCCGTTTTGAGTTATTTTTAGGGTAATTAAGTCTTTTAACACTCCTTACACGTCCCTAAACTTAACCCTAGGAAATATATCGCTTCTAAACATATTACAAACCTATTAACATCTCAAAGCTCATCATTAAAGAGCACCATAGGAGAAAAACAACTAGGGTTGCACAATCAAGCTTGAAGATCCAATTTCAATGAAATTCCTCCATCAATCATCAAGAACCTCCCTTCCAAGGTATGCATAGTGTTCATCCACGGATTCCTTTCGTCCGTGGAGTTTAAGAATCAAACTTTAAAATACAAAAGATTGGTTGATTGTGGTGATATTATCATACCCATGTTGATGCTTATTTGTTTTGCTATATAATAGTATTGTGACTGTATATCTCATGAAAGTTATGTTGTTAGTTGAAAAACATGATCTTTAGATGGATTGATAGAATGCAAGTATGAAACCCACCTATGCCTTAAAGAATGCATGCAAGGTGTTCGATAAAATGCCTAGTATGTTAGAACTTCATATTTACATGATTTCATGATATCTAAATAACAAGTTCATGTTAGTCATACACTCCAGTATGAATTTCCATGCAAATTATGTGTTGTTATTGTTGTGGTATAAAGTATGTATGATAATAGAGATATAAATTATGTACACAAAATATATCCATGCTTTCCCTACCATGTTTGAGATGTTGAATAAATACATGAAGTATAATATCCCTAAACCATTACAATATGAACTAAACGTTACATGTTGCCGTTCCCTTACGCTTGAATGGTTTCCATGCAATTGCTATGAATAAGATATGTTGTCGGAATACCCATGATATTAGAATATGAGATTTATGACTTGATTATAAGCATTCCTATTCATGATAGATATTATGATGACCATGTACTTCATGAAATCCCCCACTCATGTATTATGGATTTTTATTTATGGTCGTGTACTCAAGAAATTCAAGTTGTGTCAGTTTTCTTCCATCGAGTTCTGGGGGTACTTGTACCCGAAAAATATAGTTGTGTGCCTAGAGTCATGTTATGTTTTCATAATACTCTCAGTCAAGCCATGATCTATAGAATTCAGTCAGTCATGTGACTCAGAAAAACTCAGAAATCTCAGTAATCTCAGTAGTCCAGTAATCTCAGTAATCTCAGTGCTCAGTAACCTCAGCAACCTCAGTATTCACAGTCAATCTTAGTAACTTGAGTACTCTCAGCAAGTCTTCAAAACTTAGTACATTCCGTCAGTCATTGGAATCCAATAAACTTAGTTTAGCTCTGCTAAATAATACCACTAGTATCAGTCCAGTTAATCAGTATCAGTTCAGCTAATCAGTTCAGTTCAGTTATTCAGTTCAGCTTAGTTATTCGGTTCAGTGTCCTTCAGATGGGAGTAGAAGTTAGCACCGAGTGAACCCAAGGATGGGAACTCACTCGCCAGTTCAGGGTGTGATTCTTAGTAATCATCCTTGTGTTCCATAACTACGTAGCCAGCGTAGGTTGAGACATCTTAACACTTCAGATTAGGGTTGATGAGGTGTCTTAACCCGTTAGTTTAGAGTTCCCATAATTCTCATTGAGTACCGCCAGTATAGGGTTCTCACAGCTGTCTTTACCAGTGGTGCGGTATTGACACCCCTCCAGTCGGGGCAGAGATTGGACCCCAGCTTAGCTATTATAGCGTATTTGGGACATGTCAGTTAGATGACTACTTCCCATAGTTTTAGTTACAAATTTCAGGACTGTCAGCTATAGCTACCCAGTCTTAGTAAAGAACTCAGATAGTTCTTCAGATTTTAGTATACCAGGATTGTTAGAAATAGTCAACTCAGAAATAGAATTAAACTCAGATAGTTTCCTTCAGATTTATGGACTGTCAGATACATTCACTTATGCTATCAATCACAAAAGTTATCAAAACTCATGCTATCAGTACTCAACTTCAGGACTCTCAGATACAGTCAATCAGACCAGTTCTTTATAATTCGAACTGTCAGAAACAATCATTCATTTATCAGTAATGTAATATCAGTCTCTTAGTATTCAGTAATACAGTATTAGATCTATCAGTTATTAGTGATTTACATATCAATATCAGTAAACGGAGTCTTTCAGAATCTCATTATCCATACACTCATGTTGTCAATATTTAGACTCAGTAGTCCGTATCTCCATGAGTTCAGTTACAGTTATGTATGTATGTATGTACTCTCACTTTCATATCAGTCAGTATTGTCCATGCATATAACCCTTTGCATTTAGCCTACCTCACTCTTATACTCAGTACATTCAGACGTACTGACGTATTTGCACTATGGTGCTTTCTCTTATGTTACATCATAGGTTTAGAGGCATGATCTCTAAATTAGCAGTAGATTCCAGGATCAGTAGTCAGAGTTAGACGTGAGTCCTCATCCTTCGAGGACATAATGATTTCATTTCTATTTCAGTTTTCACTTTATTTCAGTAGTTAGATTTAGTTGGGGACATATCCCATCAACTCCTTATTCAATTCAGTTAGAGGCTTTTGAACTAGATGTCAGATTAGATGTTTAGACTTCAGTATTTATGTTCCTTTTTGGTATTGATATACCATATTTTTCAAATATGTATTAGTATTGAACCTTATGGCCTTACAGTTCATGTTTCCGCATATTTTATGAGATATTATATAGTTTACAGGTACAATATCAGTAATGGGTTAGCTTGTGGTCCTTCGGGGTCATGAGCACCATGTAGCATTTCGGTTCAGAAAATTGGGGCGTTACACTCCCCCTTGGAAGAAAACCTCTACCTTCTGATCTCTGACTGATTCTTTTAATTTGAACAGACTGGGATCCCTATCCTGTATTTCCTTTACTTTAGCAACTAGGGATGATTCTGAACTACTCTACACCCATATACTACCTTCTGCTGAATCAACTAAGTGGACACCTAGTCGGCCTAGCTGATGAACTTCCTAAGCTAACATCTTCTTACTTCCTCGACATGAGCAATACTACGCATAGATATTCTACTGAGAGCGTCGGCCACTATATTGGCATTGCCTGGATTATACAAAACACTCATGTCGTAGTCTTTCAACAACTCCAACCACCTTCTCTGATGGGGGTTTAGGTCTTTCTGAGAGAATACATACTGCAGCTTTTCTGGTCAGTGAACACATCCATGTGAACACCATACAAATAGTTCCCCTAAATATTTAAGGAAAACACTACTGCTTCTAACTTAAGATCATGTGAAGGGTAAAAATTTTTCTCATGGGGTTAAAGCTGTCTAGAGGAATAGGCTATGACCTTACCTCTCTACATCAGAACACACCCAAATATAAATTCGGAGGCATCATAATACATAACAAAGCCATCTGAACCATCTAGTAGTGTTAAAATTGGAGATGTAGAGAGTCAAGTCTTCAACTCCTAAAAAACTCTTTTCATAAAAATCTGACCACTGTAATATATCTAAAATTCTTAATTATATGGAACTATACTGGATCCTGTACTGAGCTGAGTGACTATGTCTGACAGTCCTGAATCTGCAAAACTGAACTGAGTTCCATACTGAGACTGAATTTGAAACTGAGACTATAGAAAGTAATCATCTAAGCGACATGCCCCTTCTCTAACTGATTTGGGGTCCAACCAGTAACCCCAGTTAGAAGGGTGTCAATACCATCCCATGGGTAAGGACAAGTGCTGAGTCATCCTTATCTGGCAGGTGCTCTTGAACGAGAATAGTGGTACCTCAACTAGTAGGTGATCACCTCATCAACCCTCAACTGGCAAGTTGATGTCTCAACCTATGCTAGTTATGTAGTTTTGAAATGCAAGGACTACTTCTAAGGATTTGACCCTCTATTAGTACGTGAGTTCCCATTCTTGGGTTCACTCGGTGCTGAATCTTACTCCCAACTGAATAGACACTAGATCGAATTATAAACCATACAAGGCTAGACTGAACTATTACTGATCGTACTGTATAACTTAACTGAACTAATTTTACTGAAATGAGCTGGATTGATTCTGAGTTCACTGAGTTTTTCTAAGTTCTATAACTGACTGAATTCTACTAACAAAGACATGACTGATTCTACTCTATGACTGACTATGGCTCTAGACAAACAACTAAATTCTTGGGTAGTTAATACCCCCAGGACTGGATAACATAAACTTAAAAGACATGGCATAATCTTGAGACATGGTAACTAATTACTTAGTCATTATTCAATTATCTGGGCATTCAAGAAAACACTTGCATATATGCTACATGATATAATTTCACTATTTAACTCACATGGACAATTTATCGAACACTTGTAAGGCACAATATATGCACATAATACTAAAACAAAATGTAGGCATCACGATTCAATTCCAATTACACAATTCCAAGAGTTTCAACATAAATTCACATGATAAAGCACACATATCAATTAACTCTACATGAATCTTATAATAAATCATGAATACACTTTAATTCAAATCATAGAAATCATGAAATCACTCTACATGAACTTTAAAAGAGTTTCTTGGACTCTAAGGGTGGAAGGAACCCTTGGATGAACACTTCACATACCTTAGTTGGTGAATTCTGGAAAATTTACGGTGGAATCTTGAACCTTGAATTTGAATTTAATTGACCTAGTATTTTTGTTCTTGAGCAATTTGTGAAAGAATGAATATAACTTGCTAAAAGAGGGCTAAATTTCATGTTATGGGGGCTGAAGGGCATGGAAAAAAGACTTAATTAACCCTGAGGATGTGGCTTTTTAATGAATATAAACAGAACCATCGAAGCGTAGGCCGACGTACCCATCATTGGAATCGATGCGATACCCAATGCACCGCGTTCTGTCCACGTTAGTTCACTTGAATTAGATGTTGGAAGCTAGGGAAAAATTTTATCAAGATGTGACGCGTTAAGATCGCATTGATTCACTGGTTTAGGATTCCAAAGGTGCTTTAAATGAAGTCCAAAAAATTTAAAACTTGTTCGGGAACACCTACTATTATTCTTGATCATTAATTAACTCAAATATCAACATTTAATGGATATAAAGGTCGCAAACTAAGATTTTCAACTTTCAAAGGCTAAAATAATACTAAGTCTGAATACTTAGCTAGAATTTTCTAAGTCTAGGACTCCTTAAGAAGCTTAAAAGACTGAATCAAGCTATGAATTTGTGCGGTCTTACATTATCTTCCCCTTGGGAACATTCGTCCTCAAATAAAACTGACTAAGCTAAGAATACTGGTAGACCAAACTTACTTACTGAACATGAACATCTGAAACATGATTATCCAACTGACATTACTGACATACTAAATTTTATACTGAACATGCATATCTGATGCATGAATATATGACTGAACAGACTCATGAACATATGACTAAATATGCAATGGTAACTGATACCAAGTTTATAATGGAAAATTTGAACATGAAACTGAATAAGCTTTAGGAAAACTATTACCTTGAGATGAATTTGAGTTTGCGGAGAAGAGGTAAGGATACTTGGTCCGCATATCTGCTTCTTCTTCCCAAGTATCTCCCACAACAGACTGATTTCTCCAAAGAACTTTGACTAGAGGGACTTCTTTTTTCCCTAGTCTACGAGTCTGATAATCAAGGATTTCGACTAGAATCTCTTAATAAGAGAGGTTGTTCTGAACATCTATGCCCTCTATAGGGACTATGGATGATGGGTCACCTATGCATTTCTTTAGCAAGGAGACATAAAATATCAGATGGACTGAAGATAGATCTGAGGGAAACTCAAGCTCGTAAGCTACCTTTCCAAAATGACTAAGAATTTGGTAAGTACATAGGAGAGATTTTTAAGTACACATAGTCACCAATCTCAAACTTGAGATCCTTTCTGTGCATATCTGGGTATGATTTTTGTCGAATCTGAGCTGTTTTAAGTCTTTCCCTAATCAATTAGTCTTTCTCTAAGGTATCAAATACCAAGTCAGGCCCTACCACTGCAGCCCCACCCACTTTAAACCAACCAATGGGAGATCTATACCTCCTCCTATAAAGCACCTCAAATGTAGCCATCTGAATACTGGAATGATAGCTGTTGTTGTATACAAACTCAATCAAAGGGAAGTGTTCATCCCAACTACCTTTAAAGTCTATTGCATACGCTCCTAGCATATCCTCTAAAGTCTGAATGGTCCTTTCTACTTGGCCATCTGTCTGAGGGTGAAAGGTTGTATTAAGGTGAATTCGGGTACCAAGATCCTTTTGTTTTTCTTTATAGAAATGAGAGGTGAACTGGGTAACTCTATCTGAGATGATGGACAATGGAACACCGTGTAATCTAACCAACTCCCTGACATAGAGTTTGACATAATCCTTGGCTGAGTAAGAGGTATGGACTGGTAGGAAATGTGATGATTTGGTCATCCTATCTACAATGACCTAAACTGAATTATACTGATGACAAGTGCGAGAAAAAACCATCACAAAGCCTATGTTCACTTCCTTATATTTCCAGGTGGAAATGCTGAATTCCTGCATGAACCCATTAGGTTTCTGATGCTCAATATTAACCTACTGACATGTTGATCACTTAGCCACAAACTCTGTAATATCTCTCTTCATCCCACTCCACCAATAGATCTCCCACAAATCATGGTACATCTTAGTGGCCCCTAGATAAATAGAGTAGCACGCACTATGTGCTTCTGCAAGGATTCGCTGCCTTAAGTCTTCTATGCCTGGCACATATAGTCGACCCTGATAACGCAAAATACCATCTCCCCCTTAGGAGAAAACCTCTACCTTCTAATCTCTGACTGATTCTTTCAACTTTACCAGACTGGGATCCCTATCCTATATTTCTTTTACTTCAAAAACTAGGGATGATTCTAAACTACTCTGCACCCATACACTACCTTCTACTGAATTAACTAAGGGGACACCTAGTCGAGCGAGCTGATGAACTTCCTAAGCTAACATCTTCTTACTATGCTCGACATGAGTAATACTACCCATAGACATTCTACTGAGAGCGTCGACCACTACATTGGCCTTGCTCAGATGATAAAAAACACTCATGTTGTAGTCTTTCAACAACTCCAACCACCTTCTTTGACGGAGGTTTAGGTCTTTCTGAGAGAATACATACTGCAGGATCTTATGGTTAGTGAACACATCCATGTGCACACCATACAAATAGTGTCTCTAAATCTGTAAGGCAAAAACTACTGCTTCTAACTTAAGATTATAAGTAGGGTAATTCTTCTCATAGGGTTTAAGTTGTCTAGAGGCATAGGCTATGACCTTACCTCTCTACATCGGAACACACCCCAAGCCAACTATGGAGGCATCATAATACACAACAAAGCCATCTGAACCATTTGGTAGGGTCAAAACTGGAGCTGTAGTGAGTCGAGTCTTCAACTTCTAAAAACTCTTTTCACAAGAATCTGACCGTTGGAATTTAACTTCCTTCTATGTCAATCTGGACATAGGGGATGCAATAGATGAGAATCTCTCAAAAAACCTTCGATAATAGCCAGCCAAGCCCAAGAAACTCCTGATAGCTAAAGCAGAGATGGGTCTGGGACAGTTTCTTACTGCTTTAGTCTTTTGGGGATCAACCCTAATTCCATCACCGAAAACTATATGGCCAAGGAAAGCTACTGACCTTAGCCGAAATTGGCACTTACTAAATTTGGTAAATAACTGATGATTTTTGAGAGTCTGTAATACTATTCTTAGATGATTTGCATGGTCGTGTTCACTGCGGGAGTAGACAATAATGTAATCTATGAAGATTATGACGAACATGTCCATGTACTACTTGATCACACGGTTCATCAACTCCATAAAAGTTGTTGGGGAATTGGTAAGACCAAAGGACATGACTAAGAATTCAAAGTGACCATACTAAGTTCTAAAAGCTATTTTTGGGATGTCACACTCCCTGACTTTGAGCTGGTAATAGCTTGATCTGAGGTCTATCTTAGAGAAGTAAGTGGCACCCTGAAGTTGGTCAAATAAGTCATCGATTTTGGGAAGTGGATACTTGTTCTTGACCATGACTTTATTTAACTGACGGTAGTCAATATACATTTTGAGGAAACTGTCTTTCTTATGCATGAATAAAATTAGTGCGCCCCACGGGGACATACTGGGTTTGATAAATCTCTTATCTAGGATATCCTTTAATTGTTCTTTTAATTCTTTGAGTTCTGGAGATGCCATTCTATATGGTGGGATAAATATGGGCTGAGTTTCTGGAAAAAGGTCTATTCCAAAGTCAATTTCCCTTTTGGGAGGAATCCCGCAAAGATCTTTGGGAAACACATCTGGGAATTCACATGCTACTGAGACGGATTCAAGAGTAGGGGTTTCTAAACTAGAGTCCTACACTCAAACGAGATGGTGGACACATCCCTTAGATATCACCTTCTTTGCCCGAAGGTAAGAAATAAGCTAACCCCTAAGTGTTGAAGTACTACCTCTCTACTCTAGGATAGGTTCATTCAAAAACTAAAAGTGGACAATTCTGTTTTTGCAGTCAATGAGGCATAGTAGGAATGAAGCCGATCATGCTGAGAATGATATCAAAATCAGTCATCTCTAATTTGACTAAGTTTGCTGAAGACTTTCTGAGATACCAGGAATGGATAGTTCCTATATACCCATCGAGCTATGATATATTTGCCCACTAGGGTAGAGACTTAGAAAGGCTCTGCTAGGATTTCAGGACTGACTCCAAAATCGATAGCTATATAAGGAATAACAAAGAACAAGGAAGCTCCTGGATTTAGCAAAGCGTAAACATGCAAATGATAAAATTATAACGTACCAGTGACCACATCATGAGAACTCTCCTGATCCTGTTGGGACTGAAGAGCATAAAGTCTGTTTGGACGTTGCCTACTGGTGGCACTGGAAGATGCACCCTGCTGATTCGGGCGATCGAGCTGAGATAGAGGACAGTTATACTGACCCTGAGAACCTGACTGGGGATAATCTTTGAATCCGTGGCCTAGCTTTCCACACCCGAAACACATATCGTTGCTTGCTCTATAGATACCCTAGTGGTTTCTGCCACATTTCTAACAAAGAGGATTGGTTTGGGCACTGCTAATAGTTTCTTGGGGTTTAGTGCCTGATGTCCTATCCCTGTTGTTGTCTCTAAATTTTGGCATAGGAGAACTGGCTAAGGAAGGATCTAGGACTGAAGATTTCGAGCGGAACTGAGAATGATTCCCACCCTCTGACTTAGGCTGAGAGAAGTTAAAACTACCTATTCTCGCTGTCTTGCTCTCCCTCTTCTTCTCTTTATTATTGACCTACTCTATCTACCAAGCATGGACCATAAGCCTGGATATGTCCATCTCTTTAATAAGCATTACAGTCCTACACTTTTTGACTATGCTGCTAGACATCCCTGACACAAACTTACTCATTCGGGATCTATTGTCTGCCACCACATGAGGAACATATCTAGCTAATTGAGTAAACTTGAGAGAATACTCTTTCACTATTATATTGCCCTGCTTAAGATTGATAAATTCAAGAACCTTTCCTTCCCTCAACTCCAGTGGGAAGAAACTATCTCAAAAAGCAGTGGCAAACTCTTTCCACTTTAAGGACCTTACATATGAGGCCTTTTCTGCTTTCCACTATTTAAACCATGAGTGTGATACATTCCGCAACTGATATGCAGCCAACTTAGCACTCTCAACAGCGGTCAACCCCATAATATCAATAACCTTCTGCACTTGATCAAGAAATTCCTGAGGGTCCTCATCTAACTTAGACTCAATAAACAATGGAGGGTTCATTCAGGTGAAGTCTCAAATCCTAGTAGCGGCAGTATTGGCCACTGGGTTGGCTAAAATGGCAGCTGAGCATTCATTCTGGGCTGCCATAGAATGATCTAGGGTGGTGAATGCTACTCTGAACTAAGCGTGGGAGACGTGTTCATCCAGTGGATCTGGATGGACAGGCTGGGGTTCTGGTTGGTCTCCTGTTGCTCTTCCCTTAGTCCTCTTTGGAGGCATATTTCTATAAATGGAAGAGAAATGATTAGACTGAGATTTTAACTAGAGCTCATGCTCACTCAGACGACATGAAAACTGAAAGAAGGAAAATTTTTCCTAAAACAACTCGTAGCCTCCTGTCCATAAGTGTGGTGCACAAGACAACCATGCATAAGACTGTACTAGATATGGCTTTTAGACTTCCTAGGAATTTGTAAACCTGGATCTGATACCAATTTTGTAACACCCTGAGTTTGTACCCTGGATGCTACACGGTGCTCATAATTCTGAAGGACTACAGGCTAATCTATGACTGGTACCAGCTGTGATAACTGAATAATATACAGTAAATATGTAGAAAGTAGGCAAATAACTGGCCATAAGGTCAATACTATAAATAATACTGGATATGGTATCACAATACCAAAAAAAACTGAACATCAATACCAAAAACTAAACAACTATTTCAAAATACTCTAGTCTGAAAAGCCTCTAAACTATTTGAATTGTGGAGTTGGTGGGACAAGTACCTAACTAACTCCAACTATTAAAAATAAACTGAAATACTGAAATAAATAATTATATCCTTGAACTATGAGGACTCACCACTAACTTTGTATGTAGAGAATTTGAACTACCAAGGGTGCTCGAAAGCCCGTTCGTCTGAACCTATAATATATGACATCATAGCATAAAAGAAAGGTATGCGTCAGTATTTTGAATGTACTAGTATGCTTAGTGACGTAGGCTAAAATCCATGGGTTCATATACAAGAATAGTATAAACTTAATATCATGAGTATGACTGAATGAGAGTACATGCATGAATATAGAAACTATACTGAGATCGTAATAACACTGAATACTGAATCTGAATGCTGATTAACTGATATCTGAGTATACTGATACTGAATTATTGGTAACTAAATGAATGTATTTGATAGTCTTGATTCTGTGGAACTATACTGAATCCTGTACTGAGCTGAGTGACTGTGTCTGACAGTCATGAATCTGCAGAATTGAATTGAGTTCCATACTAAGACTAAATCTAAAACTAAGACTGTAGAAAGTAACCATCTAACAAACATTTTCCTTCTCTAATTGATTTGGGGTCCAACCAGTAACCCTAGTTGGAAGGATGTCAATACCGTGCCACAGGTAAGGACAAGTGCTGAGGCACCCTCATCTGGTAGATGCTATTGAATGAGAATAGTGGTACCCTCAACTGGTAGGTAGATTACCTTATCAACCCTTAACTGGAAGGTTAATGTCTCAACCTACACTTGCTACGTAGTTCTGGAATACAAGGAAAGCTTCTAAGGATTTTACCCTCTACTAGTAGGTGAGCCCCCATCCTTGGGTTCACTTGGTGCTGAATCCTACTCCTAACTAAATAGACACTGGATCAAATTCTAAATCGTACTAGGCTAGACTGAACTATTACTGATTGTACTGTATAACTGAACTGAACTGATTTTACTGAACTGAGATGGATTTATTCTGAGTTCACTGAGTTTTTCTAAGTTTTGTAACTGACTGAATTCTACTTACTGAGACATGAATGATTCTACTCTGTGACTGACCATGGCTCTAGACAAGTAACTAAATTGTTGGGTATTAAATACCCCCATGACTCGATCGCATAAAATTAAAAGATATGGCATAATCTTGAGATATGGTAACGAACTACTTAGTCATCATTCATTCATTTGGGCATTCAAGCAAACACTTGCATACTTGCTAACATGATATAATTTCACTATTCAACTCACATGGATAATTTTTCAAACACTTGTGGGGCACAATATATGCACATAATACTAAAAGAACATGTAGGCATCATGATTTAATTCCAATTACACAATTCCAAGAGTTTCAACATGAACTCACATGATAAAGCACACATATCAATTAACTCTACATGAATCTTATAATAAATCATGAATACACTTTAATTCAAATCATGGAAATCATGAAATCACTCTACATGAACTTTAAAAAAGTTTTTTGGACTCCAAGGGTAGAAAGAACCCTTGGATGAACACTTCACATGCCTTAGTTGGTGAATTCTGGAAAATTAACGGTGGAATCTTGAGCCTTGAATTTGAATTTAATTCACCTAGGGTGTTTGTTCTTGAGAAATTTGTGAAAGAATGAATATCACTTGCTAAAAGAGGGCTAAATTTTGTGTTATGGGGGATGAAGGGCATGGGAAAAAACTTAATTAATCTTGAGGACGCAACTTTTTAATGACTGTAAACTGAACCATCGATGTGCAGGCCGACACGCCACATCATTGGCATCAACGCTATATCCAACATGCCACGTTGAGTCTGCATTGGTTCACTGAAATTGGACGCTGGAAAAAATATTTATCAATGCAATGGTCGACGCGATGCATCAAGATATCATTGATTCACTGGTTTAGCTTTCCAAAAGTTCTTAAAACAAAGTCTGAGAAATCCCAAACTTGTCCGGGAACACCTATTGACATTCCTGATCATGAATTAACTCAAATATCAACATTTAATGGACGTAAAGGTCATAAAATAAGATTGACAACTTTTGATGGCTAAAATAACACTAAGTCTGAATACTTAGCTAGAATTTTCTAAGTTTGGGACCCCTTAACAAGCTTAAAGGACTGAATTAAGCTAAGAATTTTGTGGGGTCTTACACACATCATAAGGATAATGAAAACAAATATACCAAGATGTCCATCAAAGTTATTCGTAAGAAAATAAAGAGAGGACAAACCTCACTTTAGACTCAAATGAATCTCCAATAGACAAAGCCAAATCTACACTTCAAGCTCCTTTAATCTAATTTTGTCTCAAATTAGTATAAATTTAAGCTCCAAGCTCCAAGAAATTAGAAAATCCTAAACTAAGGATAGGAGGTAGGGTTTAGGATTGATCGATTGTCTTAAGGGTTTTCAGTCTTTTAAATGGAAATTTGGTGTCGGCTATGTGCTTTTACAACTTTGCCGCTGGCTGAAAATCCCACTATACCGCGATTGCACTGGCTTCACTGCGATCACGGCTCTGTGATCGCTGCTTTCTTCCTGCTTTGATCCCTTTTTAGCCCATTTTGCCTTTTTTCTTCTCAACAACTTTGTACCTACAAAACATGGGAATTAGTGCATTTAATAACAAAGTTGTCTCATTTAGACACTCAAATCATAGTAGTGTGCATGGAAGTGGTAAATTCCCCACTCATTATAGCTTAAGCTATGGGATCCTATACTCTATACTCATCCAAGAATACTACTCAATCTCTTCACCATAATCAAACAACTTCATATCCTAATCAAGAAGTACTAGCCATATAACACAATGGTCTGTGTATCTATCAATCACAACATTCAAGCCTATCTTTACTACACCCACTTTATGGATTTCTCCACCAAAAACACAACAAATTCATTCACTTTCACAAAGATTTTCACTATATATCCTCTTCTTAAATATTTCAAATGATAAAAGTTCATCTCACTCTTCCCTCTTCATCTATAACCTTAGTTCGAGTTTTCACACTACAACTTTCATAATAAAGAACATCTACTCTCTTATTTAAAACATTACTATGCTAGCATAACCACCATCATCCTAACATAAGGAGGGTAATTGAGGGACTAAAGCACAAACAACAGGAAAGGGAAGTGACACTATTTTAATCATAACTTATGTTCGCTACACAACCCAAGGTGGGTCCTATGATGTAAGATACGATAGAATAAGCATGAATTGATTCATATATAAAACATCTAGATCATAAATAGAGGGACAAAACATGGGAAAAGGTTGCATAGAGAACTCAAAACTTAGGAATAGGCACAATTCAGAGACATAAGATATTGGTAGAATTCCCTCTTAAACTAAAGTAGGAGAAATTCGCTAGAATAAGAGTAGACTTACCTTGACTCTTCCTTGAAACTCATCACCATGAGAAAGTTTAAGATTAACCTTAGTTCACCATCTCCCCCTTAGCTCAAGGTCACCATTCTAAACTTGTAAATATATCCTCTGATTCAACTTGTGAGCATAACAATCAGTACCAAGGGGGTATCACTATAAACATAAATGTTAGACTCGCCCAAATAAAGTATTATAGCAAGAGTTCTAACGTCTAGCTATGACATTTCTCCCACGAACACGACTCTTAACTTCCCCTATCCTCCAAGATTGAGATCTAGCCTCATTGCCTCTCAACCTTAGTTCGAGAATGAAGATTGACCCTTTTTAGAGAATACAAAATTTTTAAGGTTAGAAAAATTGGGTTATGAAAGATTGGATAGTTTATAGGACATAGAAGGACCAAAATAACCTTAAAACACTTTTAAAATGAAGTTTCATTGACGAAAGAAGGAAGTTTCATGGTGCAAAGTCCATGGCAAACCCCCAGGTCTGCAGCATGATGCTCAATATAAAGTAGCAACTTCACAATGTGAAACCAACGTGAAGCTAAGGCAGTGAGCCTCCACGGGATCCCTTGCGGTGCGAATCCAACACAAACCCATCCCTTCGCAATGCATGACCTCTATTTGGTCCCAAACCTCCCCCAATACACCCAAACTCTTTTTGAAGTTTTTACACTCAAGATAGGGGTTATGTAGGCTCTTCTAAGCTAGTTTTTGGACCCCGTAACACCCGAGATGTTACAAACTCATTGCTCCAATGCTAATCCTTATATATATATACAGACACACCATAATTACCTACTTCAATATTACATAATTCTTCAACCTAAGATTTTACACACATTATATCGAGCGTACTAGTTCACTCTCACCAATATTGCATTATTATCCTTGAGAAAACATCCTTATCACCACAATAAATGTCTAACGTTCAAACTTAGTGTCTAGCATCACCTATTTACCACCGATAAAACATCCCACATACTATACTAGTCCATAAAATTAGGAAATCAACCTTAATTCCTTATTTCACTTAACTACAACCTACAACCACATCTTCTACATAATATTACTACTACACCTTAAAGTTTACTACATGCTTTCTCACTTACTAAGCTAGCTTACAATCACTAGATAAAAATCAAGAGACCATCATTGTAGTAAAACCAAATAATAAGGGTAGTCGATCTTAATCTTGTAAAGCAACCCATTATGGTCTATAGAACATCCACCCCTCTCACATTACATCCACTTACCCATACATACATTTTACCTACCTTTAAAATAGATATAAATAGATACTTTAAATCAAGACATGATTCTAAGAATTTATAAAACATCCCAATCTACAGTAATCGAAAAATCCTCTAAAACAAAACTAATATTAATCAATGTTGGGATATATCCCCAACGATAGCCAAAAAGATGAACCAAAGCATGGTCTATGAGATAAGCTAAAATGAGAAGTAATAGACCTTTCAAAAGAAGAAGGCTCACCACTTCAAGCTAACTCACAAATAATCTAGAAACACTTATCACTATGCAAGAAAAGCAGAAGTGTCTCTGTTCCCTTCATCACGCAGGGATGAAACATCCGAAAATGGTTAGAAGGGTGAGCACTGGCATGTAACTTGGGAAAGGGATAAAATAATGCTAATTCAAAATCATAGTAAAACCAATGCATATAATGTACATATACATAAATATCACATGCCAGGATATGGAACATAGTTTATTATGAGAGTAAAACATTAGCCTGTACTGTGTAGCTTGACCATCATAAAAACACCTACTGGCTATATGGGTCCATCCCCCCTTGCTGGATAGACCCCAGTGCATGTTAGCTGCATGATCTAGAGATATTATAAAAGAATGGGGAATCAATGACCCTTCTCTATCTGTGATACAAATATATAAAGTATGACACAAGAACGCAGTCATCAAGACCAACCCTCATGCCGACAAATATCAGTTTCCAGTATTAGTTCCTCGAGACCTCCACTTTCGCGACTATCTACACAACCCCCTTTAAGCCCAACTAAATAGTTACACATTCTTATTAATTAAAACAGTATTATTCATTAAGTTACATACCATTGATATCATCATACCTATTTATGTTTGTAAGCTAATATCATTATGCCATTTTAATTATCATTGCTAGGGGGAATCTACGACCCAACAAGCTCCAATTAGTTATTCCTATAGGGGAATCCATGACCCTTAGGTTCAATATTTTATTAATTTGGGGAAATCCACGACCTCATAAGGTTCAATTCAAAATCAATTCATGTACATTAACCTTTTATTCCATGTAATAATTTCAAAAGTAGTTCAATGTGTGTATTTCATGTTCAAAGTAAGTTTCATAAGATTAGGTTGAGGTTATACTAATTATATTATCAAATCATTAATTTGGGGGATTCCACAACCCTCTTTACTATTTACCCATGCACCCCATTTTGTTTAAAACCATCAATTCAAACCATACATGATTTATAAAAGCCATGGAAAAAGCAATTTGACCGATAATGCTCAAAATCCCTCAACCCACATTCATAATCACCACTTTAAATTATGTAAATCATAATTTCAATACATGTCTTTTACAAAATATGTTTTGGGGAAGAGATACATGCCTTAATTGAAGAGGAATCCTTGAAGAAGATAGGAAGATTTGAACCTACAAGCCTTGGGATTGAGAAATACCTTTTGATGTTCTTAGGAGGAAGAGGATGATGAATTTTTTTAGATCCTTCTACTAGTTTTGAACTACCTTTGGGTTAATAAACAGATTGGGGGAGTTATAGGGTGGGAAAAGACAATTTTACCCTTGATTTAATGCGAGAAAAATATGTTTTTATGTTTGGGAAATGAAGGTCGTGCCACGGACCCAAATGCGAAGGAAAAGCTTTTTCCTATGATGCCAAATGAGATGCACCAACATTGCCTTGTGAGCTCAATCGCGCACCCTAGATAGTGTCTCACTAAAACAGTCATAACATTTGACTCTGATCTTAGATTGACGAACAGTTAGTGGAATTGAAAAAAGACTCAAAGGTCTTTCATTTGATATATTATAGGCTATGTTATAAGATTAATAGTCATGGCAAGTTAACCCAAGTAAAATCATAAACTAAAACTCCATAGTTTGGAAAGTTCTCAACTCAACCTTTAGCTAGGAGATTTTTATCACTACAATCAATATCCAAAGAATTTACCAAACTAGATAACTGACCATCACACTTATATTTAGATAGAAATATTTAGGTTCAGTTCTATACACATATGAAGGAAGGATTCGAATTCTAGTTTGAAAATACGTAGTGTTACACAATCAGTAGTTTAAACTTCTATTCTAGAACAAAACTCCATACTCGAGAAAATAGAAACCTAAAAATATTAAGGTCCCTGAAAGAACCACTTTCTATTTCTTGAACAAGAGCAACTTTTGCTTTTTCTGGAAGAACGATTTGTGCAAAAATTAGGTCACCAAGTTGATCAACTCTTTTCTTATAAATATTGAAGGAAAATTCGAGTAGGTATTCTATTGGACCAGGTGTGCTTGTATTGTATATTTCACACTTGCACAGTAATGATTCTACAGGACAAAACATTACAAAGTGCAATAGTGTACAATTGTCCCCCAACATCCCTCAAGAAGTAAGCAAGCGACAAACTTAGTCCCTAAACATACTGGTAGTCATTATCAAGATTAAATTCAACATAGGGAATATTAGGGGGGCACACATATGTAATTCATAATGAAAATTCTCAATTCCCCAAAATCTATTGTATTCATTTGCATAGGTGGTCCAACAACAAAGCAATTTGATAATTTAAATAGCACAAAGCTATTATTACTTAAATCAAATGTTAGAATTAAATTCTACACCCTTTTATTCCTCTATTTATTTTGTACATAATCTAGTGGACTTTCCCATGAACAACACCTTGTTTTTATTACTTCTACACAATGCAAGTCTTTGAAATGAAACCAGTAAACTACTTTTATATTCCTCGACTAAGTTTAGAAATTTCAACTTGAGTGGTATCAAATATGGACCACAACTATGAACATAGTTTATCTTAACAACCTTGTAATCTTTTCTTTTTATATTCAAACTCAAAAGTTACAAAAATGGTCTCCTTTCTAACTACAATCAAGAGGAGGCATTAGAAGATAGAGGCATCTGCTTATTGTAGAGTTCTATAGTACTAAAATATTTGAATATCCAAATAAATCATCAGTCAAACAAAGTATGCTCTTGCAAGAACCCACGATCCTGTAATAATGTTTTATTATGTTGTTATAGGAAAGAAATATAATTAACTATCCCTATGCAAACATACACAAAAATACCTTTTTGATGTAAGTCTTAATATATTAGCTTATCACCGAACACTAATGTAGTACTATATATTTTTAATTGTTTAGAGGAACATTAATTAATCACTATTTTTAGTCTATTGCATCCATATTGTAACATTCTTGAACAACTTTTTAAAATGATAATTAATAATCTTAATCATAAGAGCACTTGTCTAAACTATATACTTTTCATTTCATTATACTTAATTGACACTCACTAATTTGACCAGTAAGGATAGAGTTGGGAAAACTATTATAAATAAATTCTTTTTTCTTAAACATAAAATATTTTAAAATAAATTCAATATGATAAAACAAAAGATTTTGATATAGTGTGTAAATTTCATGAAATACGTTACCATATATCCAAAGGTAATTATTTATTCTTTCATTTGGATATGACTTAGATTTATAAAATCATAGTTTTCTAACCAATAGAAAAAACTATATTCAAATGAAAAGGTCTTATTTCTATTTACTCCATTTTGCTAATGGTTGGTAAAGTACAAAATAAAAGTAATTCCCACCCATCAATTTATTGGAATATGTCATTCAATTTATTATCATTAGTCGTAAGTCATTTGTCGCAATACTAGTTATTTATTTAGGTAGCAGCATTTTGTTATAATTATAATTCAACAAATACTTTTAGTTAGGATACTTTATTAGTGTCTTATTAGGAGTCTTATTGGTGAATGCAGCTCTATATATTTAACCTTTTCTATAAATAATAAATATTTTTTTATATGGTATTAGAGCTTTGTAGATGGCAAAGTTGTGGTCGTCATTGAGTTTGCTGGGTATTTAGGATGCATGATTAAACTGAATGATAATATTAGTACCCGTTATGTTATTTTCATTGAAAACTCTTGGATTTTTGCCATTGTTGTTGTCCATTGCTGTTAATCTACGTGAGGAAGAAAAGGAAAAAATGGATCGTCCTTGTTAGAGCATATAAAGCCTTGATACCACTGAGGCATGCTTCACATTGTCATGAAATATATGATTCTTGCTGAGGAATGTGGAATGAATATTATCACAATAAACGACAGGCAACTAACATACTAGAATTTTAGAAAGAACATTAGCAATTACTCTATATTTAGACTCAGTAGAGGAGAGACATATGGTGTTTTGCTTCTTCGAGGACCATTAATTAGAATATGACCTAGGAAAAAGATATAACTAGAGGTAGAAATGAAACCTAGTAATATCCCTTCCATAATTTACATTAGATATATGTGTAGACTAAAGTCATCAATAAGAGTCACATGTAGATCTAGGTGGATCATACCACAAAGGTAGCGAAGAACATACTTCATAGATTTCCAATGAAGGTATGGTGCCTACATAAACTGAGATAACTTATTGACCACATAATCGATGTATGGTCAAGTGAATGACAAGCATTTAAGTCTACCAAAAACTTGATGATAGTGAGTTGTATTAGTCAAGTGAGTGCCATTGGGTGGGGTTAGAAGCTTAGAAGCAGTCATTGGTGCGAACACTTGTAAAACCCTGTACTTTTTCCTAGCTAATTTCATCTCAAGAATGTATAATATTAGTTTCTAAATTGAATGACAGTTATTCCATGAGGAATTTTCAAGATTTTCATTTTTTGTCATGTGGAAAATTAAATAAACTTTCCATCGATACAAGATTCACACAAATCTGATAGCCGGGCCAGAAGTTACGACTATTTCAAGTTCCTGTCATAAAACAACGCCATATTAGTCAGTGACTCACCGCACCATTAGAGGAAATGACATTTGAAAAATTCCAGTAGGGGTCCACGATTATGGCATGGCGCACTAGGGCCTAAATTTAGAATTGTCCGTTTTCCAGCGTATCAGCGTGATTTCCCCCACGTCGCGCCAAAGTTCTAGGTCACAAAGGAAGTGGCTATACGATGGCCATGCATCGCTCCATCCCTCAATTTCCCAATTTTTAAAATCCAGTGACATGGCGCGATAGCGCCGCGTCGCGCCAAGGGTCCAATTTGGAAAATTTTTACTGAAATTAAATGACGTATCCAGGGTTAAAAGGGTCAACTTCCCACCCCTATTTAAGCCCTTTAACACATGATGCAGCCACTTTTTACCCAAAATATACTCATTTCTCTTAAGTTTCTCTCAAGAACAAGCTAAGGTTTTCATAGAAGATCTAATTTCAAGAAAGTTTCACCGCCAATCTTTATGAAATCACGAACTAAGGTATGCATAGTGTTCATTCATGGACTCCTTTCGTCCTGAAGCCCAAGAATCACTTTTCCATATCCAATTTTATGGATTTTATTATGAATTTCATGATTGGTCTGCTCTTGTTCATGTGGATAATGAGAAATTGAATTCTACTCCATGTTGGATGATAAATTCTATGTGGGTTATTTTATTATAGATATAGATTCATGCAAACCTATGACTAAACCCTTGAATAATAAAATTAGAATTGAACCATGATGTTTAATTATTGTAAAATGATGTTTGCATGTACCATGCCTACAATATGTTTGATTAAATGCCTAGATGAAGGAAAAGTGCCTAACTAGCATGATACCATGAAATCCCCATGTATGTACAAGTTATACCTATCATATGTTTTGATGAAATGCTTCTAGAAATGTATTATGGATTATGATGTTAGTTATATGTTCAAATAAGTTATGCTTGGTCAGTTTCCTTCCATCGAGTCCTGGGGGTACTCGTACCCGAAACATTAGTTGTGTGCTTAGAGCCATGTCATGTTTTCATGATACTCCCAGTCAAGCTATGATCCATAGACTTCAGACAATCTTATGACTCAGGAAATCTTCATGATCTCATGAACTCAGTCAATTTTCAGATATTAGTAATATTTCGTCAGTCAACAGAATTTAGTAACTCAGTCCAGGTTTAGTTTAGTAAATTATGTTCAATGTCTATTCAGATGGGAGTAAAAATTAGCACTGAGTGAACCCAAGGATGGGAACTCACCTGTTATATGAGGGTGTGATTCTTAGAAGTCATCCTTGCATTCCAGAACTATGTAACCAGCATAGGTTGAGGCATCAACACTGTCCGATGAGGGTTGATGAGGTGGATAAGCACTGTCAGATAAGGGCCCACCATTCTCATATATGGGACACTATCAGATGAGGGTCGCCTACATCTTGTCCTTATCGGTGGTGCGGTATTGACAACCTTACAATTAGGGTTATAGATTGGACCCCAACTCAGCCATAATGACGTATCAGGGGAATGTCGGTTAGATAACTCCTTCCCACAGTTTTATGTTATAGAATCAGGACTGTCAGATATAGTCAATCAGTCTCACTAATAGAACTCAGATAGTTCTTCATATTTCAGGACTGTTAGATACAGTCAACTGAGATACAGTACAAAACTCAGATAGTTCTATCAGATTCAGGATTGTTAGATATAGTCACTCATGTTATCAGTTATATTCACATTTAGTAATCATGTTATCATAGTATCAGTGTTAGTTGTTATGTCTCATGTATGTATTCTCACACTCATGATAGTTAGTCAGTTATTATTATTGTTTATGCATATGAATCCCATCCATTCAAACTACCTCACATGTATACCAATATATTCAAAGTACTGACGCATTTGCGCTATGGTGTCTTATACTATAGGTTCAGAGACATGAGCTCCAGAGAAATAGTAGATTCTAGATATCTACAGACAGAGTTAGAATTTAGTCCTTATCTTTTAGGATATGAGTTTTTCCCTATTATCTCATTAATCAGTTTATTAGTTGGAGTTAATTGGGGACATGTCCCATCAACTCCTTACTCAGACAGTTCAGTCAGTTAGAGGCTTTCTAGACTATCATGTTTTAGACTTTGGTATATTCAGTTTTGTTTTGGGTATTTTATTACACCACACAGATGTTATATCATTTAGATCATGTTCAATATTGAACCTTATGGCCTTTCAGTTTATTTTTCTGCATTATAAAGTATTTTATGCAGCATACACGTACAAATATCAGTCATGGGTTAGCTTTTGGTCCTTCGGGGTCATGAGCATCGTGTAGTGTTCTGTGTACCAGATTTAGGGCGTTACAATACTTTTGCAGTCATTCATTAGTTCATTATTCAAGATTTTATTCACATAGTTTGCTTGAGTGAGAATTAGACAGTCAATGTTGCATATCACTTTAACACCAAGAATATAGTGAAGGTTACCTAAATCTTTAATAAAGAAATGGGAAGCAAAAAATAAGGTAACCTGATTAATGCTAAAGTTATTGCTTCGAGTGATAGTCATGTCATATACATAGACAAGGACAAACAAAGTGTAACCTAGACTATTTCTAACAAGAATCAAGCCATCCAATTTAGCATTAACAATGCCTATGGATGAAAGGTTACTTGTGAGGGCAATGTACCATACCCAAGGAGCCTATTTTAGGGCATAGATTACCTTATACAACTGATATGTATGGGTCAGGATGGTGTATCTAACAAATAAAAAAGGTTATGCCATGTACACGTCCCCGTCCAAGTCAAAACAGAGAAAGAAATTATTGACATCAAGCTGACCAATGTGCCAATTGTGGTAAAGTTCAATAAGAGGGTAATGTAAACTATGGCTAGCTTGAGAATCGAGCTAAAAGTTGCGGGAAAGTCCATGCCCACCCTCAAAGTGAAGCCTTTTGCTATTAGTCATGATTTGTATCTATCAATGGACATATCTGCATTTTTTTTATCATGAAAAGCCACTTTCAAGAGACAATATTCTTAGTTGGATCATGAGGAACAAGTTCAGATGTCTAGTTTTTAAATAAAGCATCAAATTCTTGTTTCATTGCCTTATGCTACTTGTCATATTTTTGGGCTTGTTTTACAGTGGTGGGTGGTATGGTCAGATTCAAGTTTTCTAGATAATTAAATATTTGTTTAGGTTTTAAGATGTTATTTCGAGATTGAGACAGGACGAGTGGAAAGTGAGGTAGGGAAGGGACAGGTTCTTAATCAGGAATGAGATAAGCAGGATGAGGTGTTATTGCTAGTTGTCGATAAGTGTTGTGATGTTTGTAAATGATAAGGAGATGACGATTTGTAGAAGAAAAGGGTGAGAGAGATATACTAGGAGAAGTAAATAGATTTAATGCTAAAGCATAAGAAGAGAAAAAACATGCTAACTCATATAAGAGGGATCAAATTATGTGAAGATATTGGGTTATAAAGAGATAGACCTTAGAATGCAAGCAAGTTGATCACGTAAGCTGAAGACCAGAATTATGATCTATTTGCATAAGTGGTGTGAAGAGCGTCCTATGCTAATTTAGATGAGTTGGCTGCAACAACATTTGTTTCATCCCCATTCTAGAGTTTAGGTTTATTTTAACTAAATTCCTTCTAACATTCCATGAGAGAAAAATTATTTTATTGTAATTCATGATCATCAATATAAAGACATCATAATTCATTTAACAAATTATTATTGGGTAGCTCTAATCTGCTTCAAATAACTTTTAGTGATTTATGGGGGACATCACCATTTTTTTCTCTTGGAGAGAAGCTTTATTATTGTATTTTGTTGATAATTACACAAAATAAATTTGGATTTATATATTAAAAAAGGAAAAATGAGATCAAAGATATCTTTCAAAAACTTCATCCTCTGACATAAATATCTTTTGACCCTAAAATTCTATATCCTTACTCTGATAGCGGAGGAGTGTAGAGTAGTATTGACTCTGATATCTATCTTCATGGAGTAGAACACCTTTACACCCACCCTATACACCTCAATAAGTTACACTTGATGAAAGATGACATCATTATTGTCATGACCCAAACCAGGTTCTGTTCATGACGGGTATCACAAGTCTACTGAGGACTGGGGACCACCTCCATTGCCTAGTCAAACAGGACATAATACACTACTTAGTGGATGAATTTCAAACATATAAAAAGATAGATAAAATAGTAACTCAAAATTTGAGAATGTCAATAACTACCACCGAGTCCACAGTAATATCCACAAAGCCTTTACTAATCAAAAAATGATCTGAGTTGGGACATGCCCCCGACCCTGACAATGACAATTGCAATGTAAATATAAAGTCTTCACTTCTAATTTATGGAAAGAAAATTGATGAAATGATCAAGTATTCCAGAGAATGAAATGTCACGACCCGAGACCACCCCCTAATCGTAACACAGTGCTTGGAACCACAAGTGATCCCAAGCTAACCTATAAACTGGCATACTATTGAGCAACTGATTTAACATGTACATAACAAAACATAATATACTGAGTGGAAAAATAATCATTAGAAAATCTGATTAAATGTAATACTGAATGAGTTTAAAACATGATACATTTGAAGAAATAACTTGATTTATAATATCATGCCTCTGACTGAATATCTATGAAGCCTTTACTATACTGACTATAGATAGCTGGGACATGCCTCCAACTACCACTAATCAATACATATGAATAATCAAAATAAATTACATGAATTATAACTAACTGGAGACCCTGAAATAAGAGAACTCATCACCTCCTGGTTAGATGTTGCAAACTGTCTGAGTATGATGTGTAGTCTACAACTGGTACCTACATTATGAGACAATGTAGCACATAGAAATATATATAGATCATTACTTTGGAATGTACCGAGTAAGTGAGGGTGAATTCAATAAGTAAAACTGTTAGGTACATAATCCTAAAACATGCATGCTAAGTGGAAGTAGACTTACCAAGAGACTAAAATAAACTAAAAGCTAAAGTATCTTAAAACAAGAGTAAACAAAATAATCTGATATGCTGGTGAATCACTACACTTGGTTTCTTAAATCTTTACTTTTGTAGAATAAGTAGAACTGAAGCTGGGCAGTTGTAAAACATGAATACTGTATGTAAATCTCATATAAAGATGAACATGCTGTAAAAATGCACTGAGGATCATGTATGGATACTGATCATAAAAACAAAAACATGTAAAATTGAAAGACTTTGGTATTATTAGTCATGTAACATGACATGGTACTGTACGTGCTCAACATGAACATGATGTTCTGAATTTGAAAATAAAATCATGGTTTAAAGACCCAAAATATAGATATTTCATCAAACATGTGAGAATCATAAACTTGAACATGGGAATGTGTTAAACATGAAAAATCAACATGATTACATGGATAAATTCACAACTTGGGGGTTTAACATGAAATTCACTTAAACATGACATGGGAATTGTAATTCAAAACCCGAAGTAGCTAAATTCACATGGAATTATATGTAGACATGGCTTGTACTTGAGTTAATGAGGAGTTCATGGATTTATTCATGAGTTTCATGGAGAATTTCATAAAATAGAATATGGTTCATGATTGTAAATAAAAATAGGGTATTTGGGCTTAATGGGTGAAAGGAATCCATTAATGAACACCCAAATACCTTAATTGAATGAATTATTGAAGAAACTTTAAATTGGAACTTGAACCCTTGAATTCTTGAGGAAGAAAGCTTGAATCTTAGGACTTAAATGGTGAACTTGTGAAAGAAACCCTATTCTTGATGTTTTCATTAAGATTCTTGAACTTGGAAGCTTGAATTGTTGGATTTCTTGGGGAAAAGGGTTTGGATTTTTGTTATTGGGAATGGAAGGGCTTATATATTGATTTGATATTGAAAAATAGGCAAATACTTACCTTTTGGGGTTTTAATCCGTCACTTGGGTGCTTGGGGCAAGGGAAAATGACTAAAACACCCTTTGAGATTGTATTTATAGATGCAGGAAAATATTACTCCGTATTATGGAGCTAGACATGGTAACTTTGTTCCGCATCACGACGCTATCACGACAGCTTACTGGTTCTGACATATTATAACTTTTCACCTCATAAGAACTTCACACTCTAGGATAATATCATGACACATGTATTCAAAGATAAATCATGCGATTAAAGTTTACATACTTAAAAATGACAGTTCAATTTCTAGTTGAAGTATGTGGGGTGTTATATTATCCCTTCCTTGGAATCATTCATCCTCGAATGACACTGGTTAGACTGAGAATAGTAAAGTAACTGTGACCATATACTGAACATCCATAACTTAGATTTGATCGTATAACTAAGTCCGAGTATGATAGATAAATTGAACCGATTTCATGCATGCATGCAAGGACATGAGAATGGTTATAAGGCTGAGATAGAAACGGGTGAGTCAACTTATAAGTAACCATTACCTTGGGATGGGTCTAGTTTTATGAAGAAAAATTGAGAGGTTTCGGACATGAAATCTCAGGGTATTATAATATCTCCCCTTTGGGATCATTCGTGCCCCGAATGATACTGACTTGGCTTAAATACTAAGGAAAGACTGAGATTATGCAGGGGACACTTACGAACTGCATCATGACTGAATATCTGAATCTAAAACATAATGCATGAACTAAACTAAATTCATAATTTACATGGATGAGAACAAATTACCTCTACTCATGAAACTTGAGATAGTAAGACTAGATGGAAAGATGAAAAAACTATAGGAACTTGTCTGTCTAACTGCTAAACTGAATTGCTGGCTATACGGACTAAATTATACTGAAAATTTATACTCAACTAAAGTATTTCTTCAACACTCTTTCAAAGAAGTTCTAATAATAGTAGGGAGCAAAGAACTTGGGCATGATCTGAATATGATATATGAGTAGGGAATCTTAATATGGCTTTAACTCTGTAACATGGAACATAGGCCTATGAAACATAAGCTAGGATAGAATTACTAGGCCTTAGGCAATGCAACTGCTTCTTTCAAGCTTAGACATACTTATCAAATACTCCCTCAACTATACCTTTCCCTTTTAATACTGCACATAACACCATAATACTAATCTGGGTCATGAATTCAATACCCCATGCATTTTCACAACTTCTTATCTCAAGAATAATTTTTCTTACCACTTCAACAACTAGATTCTGCCTCTTACGAGGAATTCACTAACACATAATGCACCCATAAACTTATATATACCAATATAACATTCAAGCCTATCATTATAACCACATATAAGCCTTTGGTCAATCAACCACCTTTGGAACTTTAGCACATTCTCTAATACCTCTTGTCAATAACAACTTCCATACACTATCCCCAAGAAGACAAATTTTTTATTTTTAACTAACCATGACATATACCAAAAGCATTGCGTCACTCTTCCTTCACTATTATAGACTTAAATAAAACAAACATACAACAATCTTTCCTCCATAAGAAACATTTACTCTCTCCCATCTAAATAATTGTCCATCACCACTAATTTACATAAGGAGAGCTCACTGAAATTTAGAACATAAGGACCTGAAGTATGAAAGAATACTATGCATAACTTAACACTAAACTAAGGCCTGAGGAATAGAGTATCCACGACATGGATTAATTACAGAGATCAAAACTGAGGATATACATGACACAATATGAATTTCACTGGTTATTATTGGTGTACCATAAGTACTTGGAACTGAACATTCTGTAAAGCATGAGTACATGAGTCATGAGCTGCATAACTGAGTTTGGAGTTCTTAATTTCAGGGAGTATGATTTGTACTACTGAGTGAACTGGAACTTCTCATACTAGGAACTTAAAGTGTACATAATTCTATGGAAAGTGTATGAATATGAGATATGATCATGGAGCTGACATGTAAGGAATGAGTAGATATCTTGACGACAGAAGTACAAAATTTTACACTAAGATAAGAATGATTCAGACATCTCCCTCCCCTACTGTTGCTTTACAACACACCAGCCTCACTACTAGAATCGGAGAACCTAACTTGGCTTCTTGTTCTATCATCTCCCCCTTAGGCGTATTCCATCATTCTAAGTCTGTGGACCCCTAAACTCTAAGCTGAACTGCAATCACTTTACTCTAGAGTCTGAGATATAACAATACACATAAATACTAAACTCACCCTAAAAGAATGTACCTAAAAGTGTAAAACCCACTGCTAGTACTTTTTCCTAAGATACAACTCTTAACTTTCTATGGCCCCAATAGTCATCATATAATAACTTGAACACTTACTAACTTAAGATTTTCATGAGTATCCATAACTTGATTTCACACTGTCTAGAACTTCAACTCTTCTTTTTATCAGCTCAATCTTCCATAATTCATACCTATATTCTAACACATAACATGGATACTCCCAAATCTTTAATGAACCATACTACTTTTATCATAGCGTACTAATATCACATCTCTTATACTAAGTGAAATCCCAATGAGAGGCTACAATTATGGGAATCATTAGAAGATATGGCAATGACAAATCAACATCCTTGGCTAGTAGGAGGAGATTTCAATGTTATAAGGAATGAAGAGGAGAATTTAGGAGTTTTACCACTTATATTAGAAGAGACAGATGATTTTCACCAATGCATTAATATCTGTAATTTAGAAAAGGCTGCTTTCAAGGGTAGTAAATACACATGGTGGAATGGCAGAATTAATGGAGAATACATATTCAAAAAACTTGATAGGGTATTGGTGAATGATAGGATGCAGGAAATATTTCCAGTTATAGAGGTGGAAACTTTGATTTAAAGTGGCTCAGATCATGCACCAATGTTGATGCAGTTTAGTTCTCAACAAGTATACCTGGTTAAACTTTTTAGGTTCTTTAATTTCTAGCTGTAAAAGGACTTTTGATTAGAAGTGATTAGATAGAATTGGAGTATTGATATAGGAGACAATCCCTTTATCATATTCCATAAAAAATTAAAGAAGACCAAAGATGCATTAACTCATTGGAGAAAGCAAACTTTTGGAAATATCTTTCAAGAGATTGATACTCTTGAAGATGTAATAAAAGTAAGGGAAAAATAGTTTGAACAAGAGCCCTCAGGAATGAAAAAGTCTAACTTGTTCAAAGGTCAAGCTAAGATAGCTATACAACTAAAGAGGGAAGAGGAATTCTGGAGACAGAATGCTCGATTTGAGTGGATCAAAGATGGGGAAATAAATTCAAAATTCTTTCATACTGTAGTCAAATGAAGAAGATCAAGACTTAAGATCCAGAGAATTAAAAAATGATGAGGGGGATTGGCTAGATAACTAGGATAACATCGTTGAGGGTGCAACTCATATTTATCAACATCAATTCAAGAAGAAAGAAGATACTTAGGATTTTTATATGTTGGATGTGTTGCCAAGTATAGTGACAAATAATCAGAATTTGGTTGAAGAGAATCCCAACCCTTGATAAAGTAAAGAAGGCAGTAATGGGTTTGAATAGGAATAGTGCATTTTGGTCCTAATGGTATGACTGGTGCCTTATTTCGGATGCTTGGGATATATTATCAACTAATTTACATCAGATGATAATAGCATTTTTATGTGGGTGTGAGCTTCCAATTTTATCATTCATACCAATTTGGTACTTCTGCCTAAGAAGTTGGTGGTGAATAATATTTAGACTTGAGACCTATTTCACTTAGCAATTTTTTTGAACGAGATATTCTCTAGAATCATTCATGAAAGGATCCAGAGTATTTTACCAGACATTGTTTCTGAAGAGTAGGATGGATTTGTTCAAGGTAGAAACATAGTAGAGATATATTGGTTGTACAAAATATAGTGGCTGAAATCATAAAAAGTGGTAAAACTCCAAATATAGTGATAAAGTTGTATATGATGAAGGCACATGACAGAGTTGAGTGGCTGTTTTTGACAAAGGTGTTAAGAAAAATAGGTTTTTGTGAAGAAATTATTGGCATGGTGTTCAGATTATTGTCTGATAATTGGTACTCTATACTAATGAATGGACAACCTAAGGATTTCTTTAAATCCTCAAGAGGTCTTAAGCAAGGGGACCCATTGTCTCTTAAAATATTCATCATTGCAACAGAAGTATTATTTAGAAGTTTGAAAGAGTTGATGACGAGAAAAGAGTTCAAACTCTTTGGGATACCTAGAGGTAGTCCAAAAATTAATCATCTTGCTTTTGCAGATGATATGATCATTATGTGCTAGGATGAGTTAGTAACTATGCAATTAGTGACTACTACATTGGAGAAGTATGAGAGGGTTTCTGGACAGAAGATCAATAAGGACAAGAGTGCCTTATATTTGCATGGATCTGTGTCCAATGGTGTAATTGTCATGGCAGAGGTGGCTAAAAGTATATTAAGGCATGAATTACCATTCAACTATCTAGGATGTCCAATATTCTACATGAGGAAGAAGAATGTGTTCTACCAGTAATTAATGAACAGAATCAATAGCAAGTTACAATCCTGGGAAAGTAAACTCCTACCTTTTAGCGGAAGGGCTATTTTGATCAAACATGTTTTACAAAGCATACCAATTCACTGTATATCAGTGATGAATCCTCCAAAGAATGTACTATATACTATTCAGTAAAGTTTGCTAAGTTTTTATGGAATAGTACTATAGGATAAAGGGGTAGACATTGGGTTGCTTAGTCCAAGTTATACCTACCAGAAGATGAAGGGGGTGGAGTTCAGACTATTATAGGATGTATCTGCAACCTTGATTTGTAAATTATGGTGGAACTTCAAGACCAAGAAATCAATATAGAGTGAGTACATAATGAACAAGTATTGCAGGAAATACCATCCTAAGGAAGTTATATGGAAAAATGAAGGGGGTCCCAAGTTTGGAAGAAGATGTTGCAGGTAAGGAATCTCACAGACTATCTTGTAACATTGAAGCTTAGAGGGGGGATGCTCACATTTTGTATGACAATTGGGATGGTATTGGTGATTTGTCACTACCATGCATTAAATAAGGAGTGGGATGATAGATAGGAGAAGGTTAGGGACTAATGGTAAATAGACAATGGAATGTAGATTTACTAACAAAGTTGTTTACAGAAGAGATAGTAGAGCACATTCAGCAGAAAGTGACACCTCCTCAGAAGTTAGATCAATATGATAGTGCAATATAGAGTATATATTCAAAAGGGAAATTTAGTTTGAGAACAGCCTGGCACTATGTGAGATACAAAGAGCATCCTAATGAGATCTATAAGCAGATTTGGATAAAAAGTGTGCCCTTCAAGATTTGTTTTTTCATGTGAAGAATGTGGAAAAGAGAAATCTCCGTTGATACTACTATTAGAAGATGGGGAATAGAGGGACCCTTCAAATGTTGGTGTTGCCAGAATCCATCTCAGGAGACTATGTCTCATGTGCTACTGAGATCTTATACTGCTAATAGGACTTGGTCCTATTTCTCTTCTTTTGCAGGTATTAATATACAAGAGTTGAACTTAAGAAATGAAATTCTTGCATGGTGGGAGGCACAAGTGAAAGCAAGAGAGAAAGTATACTTCAGAGCAATTCATGGGATGATTATGTGGGAACTGTGGAAAAGAAGAAATTCTTTGAAACATGATGGCAAAGGAGTAACGGTGCACAGAATAATATTTAATGTCACCAAACATTTGAGAATGCTACTAAAAGTGAGAAAGCCAGCTTTTGAATTTCTATTGGAATGGCCAGACATCTTAAAGCAGCTGAATCAGTTGAAGCCTAGACTTAGAGTAATACCAGTTTTATGGGAACTAATAGAGACAAATTGGGTGAAGTATAACTCTGATGGAGCATCTATAGGAAATGTTGGGAGTAGTTCTTGGGCTTTTTGTCTTAGGAACACACATGGTGATTTGCTGCATGCATAAGGAGCAGTAATGGAAGACACTAATTGCATGGAAGTAGAGTTATGGATATTCTACAAGCAACAATGCATTACAATAAATCAAGGTAGCTAAAGGTTACTATGCAGATAGATTCACTACTTATGCAAAAATTGCTGACAAAGCAATGGGAAGTACCATGGAAAATAGTAGATAAAATTAGTCTAATATGGCACTTATTATCAGCTAAGCAGGTATATTTTCAACACATATACAGAGAGGGAAACCAACTAGTAGATTATCTTGCAAATTTGGCACTTGAAAAGTAGGAATTCAAGTACAGAACATTCAATCAGCTACCAATTACAGGAAAGAGGATTTTAAATAGTGGCAAACAGTAATGTCCTTACTTGAGGATAGAATTAACAAAGAGGTAATAAGACTAATAAGACTTGGAAGGATCATGTTAAGTATTTAACATACTACATATTTACAACAAGCAAAGCTTCACAAAAAGGGGGAATTGCTACTTAGCCTATCTACACCAGCCAATAAAATCAGATTCTCAGTAGATTGGGGGTTCACATGGTCAGATTATCAGTGCATGTGATTGGAGACATTGATAGCACCTAATTACATGTGGGTCCGAGCATCTTACCATCTCCATCCCAGCTACAACTACACAACCAGAAAGACACTATTGAGGGACAAAGTAGGCCATGTTTGGAAGCACACGAGGAGGGGTCTGTTAACTGGATATAATATCAATCTTTAATAGATGAGACCCAGCTTGTTAGAACCAAAAATTATTGAGTACACCTTTACACCAAAAAATTTAGATGGAAGAAAAGAAGGGCAATTGTTAAGCAGTAATGGAGAAGGTACTAGCAGGCAAAAACAGGAAACAATGAACTTACTCTTGCAAGCTGGAAAAGGAGTCAAGCTAGCTCAACCAAGGTATGGTGTTAATAACCCACAACAGAAGAAACTCAAAGTGGCAATTTTTGAAGACAGACACGGAGGAGGCGGTGGAGTGGAAGTGAGCTTAACTAAGCTCAAATTTAGAAACCCTACTCTTTTTACTTCCTTTCTCGATTGGAATGGATTAGTATGCGGACCGGTCCAAGTTCTATGTTAGATCATTTTTGTAGTTTTGTTTGGATGGGTTGGTCCATTTCTGTTTGGATTGAGTTAAATAATTAATAAAATTCCAAATTAAACCCAAAAAAAACATTACACCTGAACAACCGACATCAACAACCTATAGCCTGTAACTTAGCAGGTAATAACATCACATACTAAATTACTAGACTCATTCACACTTATCAACTCAATGGTACTATCTGAGAACACACCTTAAAAACTTGGAAATACTATAATCCCATAACACCTTGGGTACACTTCAAGATCATACCCGCATCATCATACTAAATTTTAAGCCTATTGATTCACATTTCATACAACTAGCCCCATGGAAACGTAACCTACTAGAATCAGATAAAATCTATCCCCCACTTTATTGTTGTTATGTTTCTAAGTTCATGCTCCTCAATCTAGATCGTATGCTATAATAGAATTTAAAGAAGGGATCTGAGGGCATATCTGACTATGTCTTAGTGCATGATTTTTATGAATGTGAATGAAAACTTTCATACTTTTGAACTTAAAAGCACTGATGGAATACTTTTGAGCCTGCATATAATCCTATAGATGTCTGAGGGGACTATCTGAGAAAATTCTATCTGTAGGAATTTAAGATGGCTATTTCTATTGCCTTAAGAATAAGGCAGAGATGGGATTAATGGATTAACGTAGGAATCTGAATAAGTTCCTTAGAGAAACTTCTACTTCGTATTCTGAGACACGAAAGAATAAAACATTTTTTAAATGCCCTGTAGCCTCTCAAAGAAAAATACAGACATCTCCATACCATTTTGCATGACTCTACTAGACACGGCTTTATAGATCCCCTAAGACACTTGAACTCTGGGCTTTGATATCAAGTTTATCACTACTTGAGACAACCCTCTAGTCGTAACATGGTTCTTAGAACTACAAGTGATCCCAAACTAACCCATGAACTAGAATACTGTTGAGCAACTGATTTAATATGTATATAACAAAACATAATGTGCTAAGTGGAAGTATAATCATGAGAAAATCTGATTGAATGTAATACAGAATGAGTTTACAACATGATACATCTAAAGAAGGAATTTAATTTATAATATCATGACTCTGACTGACTATCTATGAAGCCTCTACTATACTAACTATAGATAGCTGGGATCCAACTACCACTAACAAATATATATGAATAATCAAAATAAATTTAATGAATTACAACTAACTGGAGTCCTTGAAATAAGAGAACTCATCTTCTCCTGGTTAGAAGCTGCAAACTGTCTGAGTATGATGTGTAGGCTGATGTTGGGCGTATTTATACATCTAAGCACCATAACTTACCCATGTTTTAGCTAAGTTTTCAGAATAAAATACATAAGTCTTGCACTTTTAGTCTATTTTTAGTTAAGTGAGCTGACATATGTGATTAGCATGCTTTTCAGGTACTAATGAGGAAGATTTCAGCACTTTCAGGACCTGTGGACAGCAAAGGAAAACTTCACATAAAAAGAAAAGCAACTTTTTGACTGAATGTGATGTATGGAAACTTTTTCCCGAGCAAACTGAATATTTTTAAATAGTTAAGGATGCAGTAGCAATTTATTAGAGAAGGATGTTATTAAAAGCCTTATGGCTGAATTTTTAG
The DNA here is from genome assembly GCA_030864225.1 of Capsicum baccatum var. pendulum. Taxonomy (NCBI): domain Eukaryota; kingdom Viridiplantae; phylum Streptophyta; class Magnoliopsida; order Solanales; family Solanaceae; genus Capsicum; species Capsicum baccatum. The sequence continues at coordinate 195,263,099 of CM061557.1, forward strand.
GTATTATTCAGATTCTACATTATTTTGAAAACAAGAATAGCAGCGTAGCTGGAGGACAGAGAGAGTGAAACGTGTTTCTCTCTTAATTTTGCTAGTCATCTTCATCACCAAGATCATTCTAAGTTTTGGTATGATGAATATTTCTATGTTGATTTCTGTTTTATTCATGAGTAGCTAAGCTTATTTGTTAGGTTTATGGAAACCTTGTAGTATACTCTCTATTGCTATGGATTTTTGAATTTATGATGTGTTAATCCACTTATATCATTACTCTCTTCATTTTGATTGAATTCTCATGGTTGCAAACATAAGGAATGCGCCATTATAGCAATAACTTGCTCGATAGAAAAGTTACTGTTTGAAAAAGAGAGTGTGACGAGAAAATAGGGTTTCCAACCTCTATTTTACACATTAATGCCCTAGCAGGATTAACTTCTTGGAGAGTTCGTAAAATTTGTTGCACACTTTGGATTCGAAAGAACTAAGGTGAATAACTCCTTAATGGTTGAAAAACATTTGGATTTGGAAATAGAATATGTCTCTCTATAAGTGCATGCATGTATAAAATCCGTATTACTCATAGTGAATAGAGAAGTAGAAGCTACAAGGTGGACATAACCCTAACTTGTCATTCTCTGTGATCAAAATATAATTACACATATCATCTCATCGTTACACTGATAATATAATTGTGCACTTAAACCAAACCCCCCCTTATCTTGGAACCTTCGATCAACAGTCTAATAATAATCATAATACTTAGTGACCATAGTATTCCCTATGGGATTCGACACCCAATGCAGTCAGGTTCTATATTTGACAGCGACCGCTTACACTCTCTAACGAGAGTTGTAATTTGGGCGTATCAAATTTTGGTGCCGTTGCCGGGGAATACGATTGTCAACTAAGTTTGTGATAGTTAATAGACCCTTTGGTCAAAGATTCTCAAATTTTACTTTTTGTTTGTTTTTTTTGTTTTGTTCAGGTTTAGTAGAGTGCATGCCAAATACACGAAGATCTGGTCAGCCATTATTACCTATAAATCCTGAACCACATCGCATTGGCAGAATGGATGCGCAACGAGACCTTGAAAGGATGGCTACTCAACAGGAGCAGGCTTGATTAGCTGCATTGGCAGCTGCGCAAGTAAATCAACAGAGTGCTGATAACCCAGGTCGGGTACCAAATCTGGATGATGAGGACCTGGGTGATGATGAGTTATTAAATCCAAGGCGTGCAGATGATATGGTTGCACAACTGAACAGGAATGTCAACAGAGATCGTCAAGCTAGAATGAGACATGAACGCCAAGCTGTGCAGGTTGCTTTTGATGATGATGATGACGACTTGGATGGGGCTGGTGACACAGGGGCTATTATTCTTCTGCCCTTGGCACCCGGAGCCAAGTTCAATATCACTAGCACCATGATCCAACTATTGAAACTCAAAGGGTTATTTGGTGGACTTGCAGGCGACGATCTAAATATGTATCTGATTAATTTTATCTCAACATGCAAATCGTTTAACAATCCAGGGGTTGGAGAGAATGCGATCCGGCTGTGCTTATTTATATTGTCTCTATCTGGAGAGGCAACTCTATGGTTAAATAGGCTAACTCCTAACACTATTACCAATTCGAGGCAACCGAAAGAAGCTTTCCTAGAAAGATTCTTTTTGCCATCCAAGAGAGCACAATTAAGAGATGAGATAAGCAATTTCAGATAGCTTCCAACTGAATCTCTCCACGAGACATGGGAGAGGTTCAAGAAGAAGCTTATGCGATGCCCAAATCATTATATGACCAATGTCCACTTGATGAAAATATTATATAGGGCTTTGAACTCGGTGACTAAGCCAGTGGTAGATAATGCTGCGGGTGGGTCATTCTTAGACCTTACTTTTATTGAGGCATGTGATATGCTGGATTGTATGACAAAGTAGAGTAGAGCTTGGCATACCAGAGATTCTGAGGTAGCAAGCTCTACTGTATCTAGTGGCATGAAGGCAGAATAGAGGCGAAGAAAAGAGGAACGTGGCCAGGATATGGCTCACATGAAAACGCAGATGGACCTTCCTACCAAGAATTTATTATCATGAAAGACAGAAAAGGTCAAGGCTATTGTATCATAGGGAAGAGATGACTCCGATTCTGAGGAGGAAGCAAATTACTTGAATAATTAGGGAGGTTTCCGAGGCAATGTCCAAGGAAACCAAGGTCGGAACTATTATGAAAAATCTGGATACAAGGATCAAAACCAAGGGAATTAGAAGAATAAGAATGACAGGAGCAGTTTGTATGTCCCTCCTGGAAATCGTGAAGCTGCTGCACCTAGCTCTGGGAAGATGTCCATGGAGAACATAATGGCTAAACTATTGAAAGGAGTGGAGGCAACCAACACGGGAGTAACTGAGGTAAAAAATGATTTGTCCTCAATAAATTAATTGGTTGACTCGCATTCCACTTCAATAAAATAGCTAGAACAACAAATGAGTCAACTATCAGCGGCATTCAATCAAAGAAAAGCTAGCACTTTACTGAGTAACACTGTCCAAAATCCAAGAAAAGATGGATCATGTTTGGCTATTACAACCAGGAGTGGTAAAGTGTTGGAAAACCCATCCAAGGGCAAGCCCGTAGTTGATAGTATAGAGGAGAATGTTATTGAAGCAGATTATGATGATTCTGTAGAAGTTGAAGATCAGGATAAGAACGTTCATGATACTACACCTAGATGCCAGCAGTCTGAAAAGATTGATAATGGGAAGCACAATAAAAAGGAAGTAGTGGAGAAAACTCTTCCTAATCTACCACCACCATTTCCTCAGAGACTGAAAAAGAAGGTTGATGACACCAGGTTCAGTAAATTCATGACTATGCTGAAGCAGCTGACTATAAATATGCCTTTGGTAGAGACACTGGATCAAATGTCAGGGTACGCCAAATTCATGAAGGACCTTTTGACAAATAAAAGGGCAGCGAGCTATGAACTAGGAAATAATTTTCATCATTGCAGTGCCATTGCCACGAGGTCTTTTGTACAGAAGAAGGCAGATCTGGGTGCTTTCAATATTCCTTGCACGGTTGGATCTTTAGACTTTTCTAAGGCTTTATGTGATTTAGGGGCTAGCATTAATTTGATGCCACTAGCCATCTATAGACAGTTGGGGTTGGGTGATCCTACACCAACCAACATGAGGCTTGTAATGGCAGATAGGTCGGTAAAATGACCTGTTGGTATCTTGTATGATGTATTAGCAAAGGTTTCTACATTCATTTTTCCTATAGACTTTATTATTTTGGATTGCGAGGTGGATTTTGAGGTGCCCATAATCTTGGGTCGACCTTTTCTCTCAACAGGAAGTGTGCTTATTGATTTGCAAGCAAATAAGCTTTTATTTCGGATAAATGATGAAGTGGTACGTTTTGATGTATGCAACTCAATGAAGCAGCCCAAGGATATGAATGTGTTCTCTATAGCTGATGTTTATTATGAGGATGAGAAGGAATTATCTTTAGAGAAGCAGCTTACTGTTGAGCCATTGGCTGCTGTGCTTTTGAATGTCGATCGTGAGGATGTTAAAGAGTACGAAAAAACTATCTGTGCTTTGACAGGAATGGGGTCGTATTCTTATGCCCCCAAGAAGCTGGACCTTGACCTTAAGAATCGACCTTCACCACCGGCGAAGCCATCTATTGAAGAGCCACCGATGCTAGAATTGAAAGAGCTACCCAGTCATCTAAGGTATGTGTTCTTGGGTAGTGGAAATACACTGCTGGTTATTATTGCTGCTGATTTAGGTGAACAATAGGTAGAGGCTCTCATCTCTGTTCTGAAGAGGTACAAGAGAGCTATTGGTTGGACTATTGCTGATATAATTGGTATCCCTCCTGGCATATGTATGCACAAGATTCAGCTCGAGGAAGATTGCATACCCACTATTGAGCATCAGCATCATCTGAATCCACCTATACAAGAGGGAGTGAAGAAAGAAATCATAAAGTGGTTAGATGCAGGGATGGTGTATCCAATATCAGATAGTAAATGGGTGAGTCCTGTACAATGTGTGCCCAAGAAAGGGGGCATGACAGTAGCAGCAAATGAGAAGAATGAGATAATTCCACTCAGGCCTGTCACAGGGTGGAGGGTGTGTATGGATTACCAGAAGCTAAATTCATGGACGTTAAAGGACTACTTCCCAATGCCATTCATAGATCAAATGCTTGATCGATTGGAAGGAAAGAGATAGTTCTATTTCTTGGATGGTTATTCTGGATATAATTAGATTTGCATTGCTCCTGAAGATCAGGAGAAGACCACTTTTACATGCCCATATGGTACTTTTGCATTCAAACGAATGCCATTTGGGCTATGAAAATAATGCACCTGCCACTTTTCAGCGGTGTATGATGTCCATTTTCTCTGATATGGTTGAAGACACCTTAAAGGTATTTATGGATGACTTTTTGATTGTACGTGAGTCATGCTTGGCAAATATGAGTATGGCTTTGCAGCAATGTGTGGAATTCAATCTGGTTCTAAATTGGGAGAAGTGCCATTTTATGGTTAAGGAAGGCATTTTTCTCGGGCATAAAATCTCTGAAAAGGGAATTAAAGTTGATCGAGCCAAAGTTGAAGTTATTGAGAGACTACCACCTCCAATTTCTGTGAAGGGGGTTCATAGTTTTCTCGGTCATGCTGGTTTTTATCGGAGGTTTATTAAAGACTTCTCCAAGATTGCAAACCCATTATGCAAACTGTTGGAGAATGAGGCAAAGTTTTACTTTGGTGAAGATTGCTTGAAGGCCTTTGAATAACTCAAAGGAAAGTTAGTTGAAGCCCCTATTATTGTAGCACCTGATTGGTCTCTACCTTTTGAAGTTATGTGTGATGCAAGTGGTGTAGCCTTGGGTGCTGTACTTGGTCAAAAAAGAGGAAAGATATTTTGTCCAATCTACTACGCGATCAAGGCCTTGAATGGAGCACAAAAGAACTATACCGTTACTGAACAAGAGCTTCTAGAGGTTGTTTATGCTTTCGAAAAGTTTTGTGCTTACTTGTTCGGAACCAAGGTAGTGGTTCATACAGATCATGCGGCTCTAAGATATCTAATGGCAAAAAAGGATGCTAAGCGAAGGCTAATTAGGTGGGTGTTACTGCTTCAAGAATTCGATGATACATTCCCCGACGAAGAGATTCTAGCAACTATGGTGGAAAACTTACCGTGGTATAAAGATTATGCCAACTACGTGGTGAGCGAAGTGATTCCTGAGCATCTCTCCTTTCATCAAAAGAAAAAGTTCATGCATGATATGAAACATTACTTCTGGGATGAGTCTTATCTTTTTCGATGATGTGCTGATGGTATTATTAGGTGGTGCATCCCAGATGTAGAGGTGCCTAGCATACTGGAAACAAGCCATGCTTCCCAAGTTGGAGGTCACCATGCAGGTGATTGGACGGCCAAGAAAGTACTGCAAAGTGGCTACTATTGGCCTTCATTATTCAAGAATGCCTACGATTTTGTAAGAAGATGTGATCAGTGTCAGTGGCAAGGTTCTATTTCAAAGCACCATGAGATGCCCATATCCAAAATGCTTGAAGTAGAGTTATTCGATATCTGGGGTATTGATTTCATGGGACCATTTATGAGCTCATTTAGGATGAAATATATCTTAGTTGTTGTGGATTATGTATCCAAATGGATCGAAAAAGTCGCGCTAGCTGATAATAAAGGTAAGAGTGTTATGGCGTTCTTAAAGAGAAATATCTTCTCTCGTTTTGGGGTACCTCGTACAATCATAGGTGATGGAGGATCATATTTCTGCAACAAGCTATTCAGAGCCGTATTGGCAAAGTATGGGTTAAGCAACATAAGGTAGCTACACCATACCACCTACAAACTAGCGGGCAAGTGGAGGTTTCAAACCGTGAAATCAAGCTGATCCTTGCTAAGACTGTGAATGCCAGCAGGAAAGATTGGTCCAGGAAGCTGGACGATGCCTTATGGGCATATAGGACCGCGTTTAAGACACCAATTGGCATGTCACCATACCAACTAGTTTATGGAAAGGCTTGTCACTTGCCAATTGAGCTAGAACATAAAGCAATGTGGTCACTAGAGCAGCTTAACCTAAACTGGGATGATGCTATAAATATGAGATTGGGACAGCTAAAAGAGATGGACGAATTCCATCTAAATGCATATGAAAGAGCAAATATTTACAAGGAAAGGATGAAAAAGTACCATGATCAGACGATTATCCAACGAAACTTTCAGAAAGGCAATTTGGTACTCCTTTTCAACTCCAGACTGAAGCTGTTTCCAGGTAAGTTGAAGTCTAAATGGTCTAGTCCATTTAGAATCAACCAAGTTTACTCATCTGGAGTAGTGGAGTTAGAAAACAATGATGGTGGTGTCTTTAAGGTGAATGGCCAAAGAGTGAAGCTATATATCGGTCTAGCTGACTCGATAAAATGTATAGCCACTATATATCTTGATGAAGTCTGAGTAATCGAGATAACTATGTTGTGCCGCGACAATAAATCAAGCGCTACATGGGAGGCAACCCATCATTTTTAATCATTTTTGTTTTACTAGGAGTTTGTTTTTGATAAATAAAAATTCAAAAAGAAGAGTCGAGCCACGACCAAAATTAAGGCGCTTGGTGGGAGGCGACCCATCCTTCTAATCATTTTTGTTGTTTTTGATTAAGTGTAGGTGCATGAAGTACAAAGGAGGAGATTAGACCCAATTTTGATTTGGAAGTGAGTCATGTCAATGGTGGTAAGTCTAGGAATGATGGAACAATACAGGTAAGTGGGAGTGGTCAAATGTGTAAGGTTCAAGTATGATTTGCATTAGAGTCGCGCCTCGAGTTATGTAGGTTCGACCCAAAGAAAAGTTTCGTGGTGCGACTTTATTTTGTGACCCTGAGGTATGGACCTTTTTCGACCAAGAGTGCGCCATTTTTCCAATTGCCTATGCCGACATAGGCAATAGGCTAGGTGCCGCCTATGCCAACATAGGCAATAGGTTAGGCGTTGCCTATGCCAACATAGGCAATAGGTTAGGCGTCGCCTATGCCAACATAGGCAATAGGTTAGGCGCCGCCTATGCCATTTCCTATGCTCACTGTCTCACATAGGCGATAGGTTAGGCGCCACCTATGCCAACATAGGAAATAGGTTAGGCACCGCCTATGCCAACATAGGCAATAGGTTAGACATCGCCTACTTATGCTTAGGTGATCCTAAGGGCGCCGCCTACTTATGATTTTTGCCTACTAACCCATTTGTGAATTGATCAACCCGATCCATGTCTAATCCTTTAAATATATCCTCTACCCTTAAACCCCACTACATTTTTCCTCAACCTAAGCGCCGCCCAACATATCCTTGCCCTCTCCAAGCCCTTCTTTTTTCTCATCTAATCCTGCAGGCTCACCTTCCTGATTCATCACGAATTAATCACCAAGTAAGTTATTCTTTCATGTTCCGTAGTTGTTTCAGTGCTACGCTTATAATGGTTAACTAGATTTTGTTGTAGTGCTTGGTGATAAGAGTATGGTTAATTTGTTATGATTTTTGTAAAATACATCTCATTGAGTGAAATGATTCTTGTGGGTATTCTTGATTTTAGTCCGACATGTATTGATTGGTATTCACTGTCATAATTTTTTTCTTTATTATTATGGAGTTGAAATTTTGAAGTTAATGCATAATTTTGGGAGTTGTAAGCTTGACTATGTGAGTGAGTCGTTCATCGATGTAATGGTCATGGTTAACCAAAAGCATAAGATTGTGTAATAGTTTCTATGCTATAGCATGATAAGATTTCTATGTGGTAGTCTTGCTCAAAGATTGCATTGCTCCAATGAAATAAAGTTGGAAATGATAGTCAAGATTACACGACCATTGTGTGTTGCTTCTCTATATCAAACTGAGAAATTGTTATGTAAAGTGAAGGGTTGAAAGTATGACTGCGCTAATAATGTTGTTGGCACATACCACCTAAATGTATGTCGATGAAGTCTGAGTAATCGACATCACTCACTCAATTAGTTTGTGCAATTAAATTAAGTGTGGGGTGGTGCCATCACTATTTTCTTTTTCGATTATAGTGAATTTTACGAAATGAGACTAACATGACTCTATTGTGATCTCAGGTAGCATGGCTCCGAAAGGACGATAGGGAAAGGAGAAAGCATCCACCTCACAAAAAGGTCAAAAATGGTCAAGAAAGGACCAGGCTGATTCCTCCTCTCTTCAAGTGCCTCGATGCACTTTTGGGATCAGGTGGGTTCTGGAGGAGGAAGGGAAGTAATGGTATAGAAAAAATAAGGTGAAGAAATATGTACATGTGGATTTGATGCAGAAGGAAAGCTTAGCAAAGAACTGCCCTCGCATTTTGGCAAAGATTATGGCACTAAATCTTGACTTTATCTTCCGAGACATGGGCGAATGTAATCTTGATTTGACTCGAGAGTTTTATGCCAACTGGTCCCTAAGGACTACGGAAAATAAAGTAAAGATTCGGGGGAAAGTCTTGCAATTGAACGCTGATTTCTTCAACTCTTTCCTGGGTACTCCAAGTGTGGATCAATCACCACTCAAGGAGCTCTACAATAGACCTCCCTACAGAGACATCAGACATACGTTGTGTGGATCAAGGTCCATGACCCAGTGGACTCGTCACAAAGATAATGGTCGTCACAATACTTACCCATATGCTTGTTTGAACAGAGAAGCTCGTACATGGTTAAGAATAGTCAACTCCTACTTGATTCCTGGGACATAATACACTAAGGTCACGCGTGATCGAGTCTGCTTGGTATATGCTCTAATGACAAATATTTTCATCAACATTGGTGCAGTTATACGAATGTAGATGTGAAAAGCAAAGGTGCACAAAAGGTCCCATTTCAATTTCGGCAATTTATTGACTGTAATCTTAAGGAAAGAGCACATTGAGGAGGAGCCAACAGACCATAAGTTGCCACATAACCCGAAGAAGGTAGATCTCACAAAAATCAAAGATCCAGAAACTGGTCAAGGCATCAACCTTACCACTGCTGAGAGACATGCTCGAGATGAGAGTTTTTTTCGCCATCTGTATGGCATGACTAGGTTCACTATGATTAATGGGGGTCGTGTGCCGACTGATGCAGAGCTTCGGCAGTTGGACTATGACTACCCACTTAATGAGCATGCTCGGGCTATGTGTGAAGTGGGGGTAAATTTTGAAGAACCTCTAGATGATGATGTGCCGACAGACGATGATCACCAACTGCTAGACTCTGATGTGGAGGACAAATCTGATGATGAAGACTCTGATGATGATTCTGACGCAGGGGGTATGACCCCAGATATAGAGGAGGAGTCTGACTAACCAGGTTTTTGCTAATTTATTTCCACTGAGGGCAGTGTGTTCCGTATGAGTGTGGGGTGCGGGTATATGTCTGCGGATTGCCTTGTCTGTTGTGTTGCGTACTGCTTGCCCGCATTTATTCTATAGTTGTTTTGATTTAGTCGTAGTTAGTTAGTTGTAATTAGTCATATTTTTGCATGAAATTGTTCTTATAGACGGCATGACATTATAAAAGGAGTTTGTGCTGAATCACTACTATTGAAACATTTAGGCTCTAAGTTGTGACTCATTCTGTGATAATTGGTTGTGATTTAATTCATTTATCTGTTGGGTCAAGAATCTATAATGCTCCTAATTAAGTTGACCATGTGTCATATGTGTGTAAGGTTATTGTATATTCTTTGTTGCGACTGATGCTAGAACTTGCCTAGTATGTGTGTGAAGCGAAATAGAGATTGTGAGTTTAGGAGATGATTTAGGCATTTCTTTGGCAACCCTGATTTTGTTTATCTTCTTTTTACCTACCTTTGTACATTGTCCTAGTGAACACCCTTTGATCCTTTAGCTATTTTCTTTGGCAACCTCATATGTAGCCTAAGCCTTTTTTGTAAAAGACCATAATTTGATCCAAAAGCTCCTAAGTGCTTTAAATTATAGAATCATGTTAAGTAAAGAGTGTGGCAAAATAAGAGGAAAATGGTGAAAGTGATGCCCTAAAGTTTAGTTATTGGTACATGAAAATATTGTGATCGAGGGTGGCTATCATAGAGATGCTTAGTAAAAATAAAGAAAAAAATATATAATATAAATAAATAAAAAGAGGGGTTGTATAATTCCCATCATAGTGTTTTTAATTGAGTAACAAAATGGGTGAAGAAGGGTAGAGTGGTTGTTAAAAGTTAATGTAAATGGCATAATGTAGTGTATTAAAGTGCTTAGGGAGCATAGTCACCATTTCTGGCCAAAATAGTCCTACCCGTCCCTTTAGCCTATTTTACAACCCGTAAAGACCTATTTGATCCTAACCTTAGCATTCTGATATTAGTGGAGCATTACACTAAGGGCAAGCATATGGTCATCAGTTGTAATCTAAGAATTCTTTGTGAGAGTGAGAGCAAGCAAGTTCCTATACCCATATTTCTGAAAAATACAAAACTATGAGTGATTATGGGTAACATTTTGTGTGAGCGCACATGGTTGATGATTGTTAGGTAGTTTTATATGATTTTGTTTGGCTTAACTTATGTGTACGAATTAACCAAATTTATGAGTCTATGTTGGAGGGTGAGTTGTTTCTAGTAATGATCAAGAAATCTACTCTTTGTTAATAATTGTCGTGTATGTCTTGTTGAAAATTTTGTGTTAACTCTTGTGAAGTTTAGTTAGGAATTCGCATGGATGTATTAGTTTGTTCGAGGACAAACAAAGCTTTAAGTGTGGGGTGGTGATGTTGGGCGTATTTATACGTCTAAGCACCATAACTTACCCACGTTTTAGCTAAGTTTTGAGAATAAAATACATAAGTCTTGCACTTTTAGTCTATTTTTAGTTAAGTGAGCTGACCTATGTGATTAGCATGCTTTTCAGGTACTAATGAGGAATATTTCAGCACTTTCGGGACCTGTGGACAGCAAAGGAAAACTTCACATAAAAAGAAAAGCAGCTTTTGGACTGATGTGATGTATGAGAACTTTTTCCCGGGCAAACTGAATATTTTTAAATAGTTAAGGATGCAGTAGCAATTTATTAGAGAAGGATGTTATTAAAAGCCCTATGGCTGAATTTTTAGGTATTATTCAGATTCTGTATTATTTTGAAAACAAGAATAGCATCGTAGCTGGAGGACAGAGAGAAAGAAACGTGTTTCTCTCTTAATTTCGCTAGTCATCTTCATCACCAAGATCATTCTAAGTTTTGGTATGATGAATATTTCTATGTTGATTTCTGTTTTATTCATGAGTAGCTAAGCTTATTTGTTAGGTTTATGGAAACCTTTTAGTATACTCTCTATTGCTATGGGTTTTTGAATTTATGATGTGTTAATCCACTTATATCATTACTCTCTTCATTTTGATTGAATTCTCATGGTTGCAAACATAGGGAATGCGCCATTATAGCAATAACTTGTTCAATAAAAAAGTTACTGTTTGGAAAAGAGAGTGTGACGAGAAAATAGGGTTTCCAACCTCTATTTTACACGTTAATGCCCTAGCAGGATTAACTTCTTGGAGAGTTCGTACAATTTGTTGCACACTTTGGATTTGAAAGAACTAAGGTGAATAAATCCTTAATGGTTGAAAAACATTTGGATTTGGAAATAGAATACGTCTCTCTATAAGTGCATGCATGTATAAAATCTGTATTACTCATAGTGAATAGAGAAGTAGAAGCTACAAGGTGGACATAACCCTAACTTGTCCTTCTCTGTGATCAAAATATAATTACACATATCATCTCATCGTTACACTGATAATATAATTGTGCACTTAAACCAAAACCCCCCTTATCTTGGAACCTTCGATCAACAGTCTAATAATAATCGTAATACTTAGTGACCATAGTATTCCCTATGGGATTCGACACCCAATGCAGTCGGGTTCTATATTTGACAGCGACCGCTTACACTCTCTAACGAGTGTTGTAATTTGGGCGTATCATAGGCTACAATTGGTAACTACATTATGAGATAATGTAGCACATAGAGATATATATATATGGATCAGTCCTTGGAATGTATTAAGTAAGTGGGGGTGAATGCAATAACTAAAACTTATTAGGTACATAATCTTAAAACACGCATGCTATGTGCAAGTAGACTCACCAAGAGACTAAAATAAACTAAAAACTGAAGTATCTTAAAACAAGAGTAACAAAAATAATCTGATAAGTTGGTGAATTACTATACTTAGTTTCTTAAATCTTTACTTTTGTAGAATAAGTAGAACTGAAGTTGGTAAGTGGTAACACATAAATAATGTATGTAAATCTCATGTAAAGTTGAACATACTGTTAAATAGCACTGAGGATCATGTATGGATACGGATCATGAAAACATGAACATATAAATATGAGAATGCAAGACCTAACATAAATATGCACTGACATGATCTGAATAACTGATATCTGAATAACTGAATAACTTATGTATGAATACTTGGTCATGCAAACCCTAACTGACATACTCTGAATACTATACTTAGACTGTGGGAGCAAGATATAACTGACATGCCCCAATCTAAGCTATCGGGGTCTAACCTGTAACCCCAGTTGGACCTTACCAGGGCTACAAACACATGAATGATGATGTAGATCTACAAGACCGACATCCCGAAGGATGAGGGTGTCATGCCTCTTCTGATGGGGGACCCCTCATAATCTATAATTGCATTGTAGATCTGGAACTTAGGAACTGCTACTAATGACTTATGCCTCTAACGAGGAGCCATCATCCCTACGTTCGCTCTATACTAAGTTTTACTCCCAACTAAAATACTTTGGTATTATTAGTCGTTTAACATGACATGGTACTGTACGTGTAAGTGCTTAGCATGAACATGATGTTTTGAATATGAAAATAAAACCATGGTTCAAAGACCCAAAACAATGACATTTCATCAAACATGTGAGATTCATGAACTTGAACATGTGAATGTGTTAATCATGATAAATCCACATGATTACATCGCTAAATTCACAACTTGGGGATTTAACATGAAATTCACTTGAACATGACATGGGAATTATAATTCAAAACATTAAGCAGCTAAATTCACATGGAATTACAAGTAGACATGGCTTGTACTTAAGTTCATGAAAAGTTCAAGGATATATTCATGGGTTTTATGAAGGATTTCATAAACTAGAATAGATTCATGATGTTAAATAAAAATAGGTTTTGAGGGCTCAATGGGTAAAAGGAACTCATTAATGAACACCCACATACCTTAATTGAATGAATTCTTGAAGAAACTTGAAATTAGAACTTGCACCCTTGAATTCTGGAGGAAGAAAGTTTGAATCTTGGGACTTCAATGATGAACTTGTGAAAAAAGCCCTATTCTTGATGTTTTCTTTAAGATTCTTTAACTTGGAATCTTGAATTCTTGGACTTCTTGGGGAAAAGGGTTTGGATTTTGGTTCTTGGGAAGAGAAGGGTAAACATATGGATTTGATGATGAAAAGTGGCAAAATAATGCCCTTTTGGGGTTTTAATCCGTCATTTGGGCGCTTGGGGGCAAGAGGAAATGACTAAATGCCCTTTGAGATTGTATTTATGGATGCAGGAAAACATTATTCCACATCGCGGAGCTAGATGCGGTAACTTAGTCCTGCATTATGGCGCTATCGTGGTAGCTTACTGGTTCTGACAAAAATGATCATAACATTTTGCTCAGGGTGTCAGATTAAGGTGAATTGGTAAGTTAATTCAATTATCTATAATTTGGTGGGTCTTGAGATTAAATATTCCACATATATCAAAAGTTATATACGTTCAAAGTTGACCCTTGTAGAATCAAATACCAAAATTCGGCCGAATCAAAGGCCCTTAGCTTAACTTTGCTCTAAGTGATTTCGATGAAGATTTTTCACCTCATACGCACTTCACACACTAGGATAAAGATCATGATACATGTATTCAAAGATAAATCATGGGATTATAGTTTACACACATAGAAATGATGGTTTGATTTCTTGCTAATGAATGCGGGATGTTATATGGAAGCTCACTACTTCACCACAAATGACCAACTATGGAATCAACTATCACAGTGCAGGAAAAATAGAAGTGCCTTTGGACCCAACATCATGTGGGGATACAACGTCCATAGATGGTTAGTAGGGTGAGGACTAGCATGTAACTCATGGATGGGTTAAAATAATGCCATGATCCATATTTCAAAAATCATTCAAATCCAATGTAAATAATCATATATATATATGTACATACATATTATGCTGGGATAGGGAAAAAGGATTATCATGAAGTAAAACTTCGTCCTGGACTATGTAGCTCAACCGTCATAAAAAGGCATCCAAGAGCTATATAGGTTCAGCTCCCCTAATGAAAGGGCCCCAATGCGTGTTAGCCGTATGAACTGGAGGTATCAAGGAAGACCAGGGAATGCCCCGATACCATGTCTATCCAAGATACAAATATATATATATATATATATCAATAGTATAAACTATGTACATGGTCATCAAGACCAACCCTCACGTCGGCAAACATGAGTTTCTAGTACAAGTCATTCAAGACCCACACCTTCACGGGTTACCTACATAACCCCCATTAAGCACAAATTAAAACAAATTTCACATAAATCATTCATTAATTAAGAAATTATACATTAAGGCACACTACAGGTATGGGAAAACCATTAAGCTTGCAAGCTTATAATTATGCCATTACAGTTCTATTAACTTGGGAGAATGCCTCAACCCCCTTTGTTCATTAAATCAAGTTGGAGGAATGCTCGACCTCCTTTAGTTTATCAAATCAAATTGGGTGAATTCGTCAACCCTCTTTGTTCGTTAAATCAAAACATAGCCAAAAACGCCTTTAAAATCCATGTTCATTGTTTAACCATTTATGCAATACAATAATACAGCTGTGTAAGTCAAACAAAGAGATAATTCCAAAGATCAAAACCATTTACACATGTAGGTTGAGGGAACACGATTATTCAAAACCAATTCCAAGTTCAAAACAATAATTTGGGATAATACCTCGACCCCCATTCCAATTCCCATAGCCATGCCCCCCATTAGTTCAAAAACATTCAATTCAAAGCAAAAATAACTCATAAAAATCATGAGAAAATAATTCAAGGATCAGCCATTCTAAAACCCTCAACCACATCAAAACCCATATTCAAATTCCCATAATTAAACCATTTAAACACATGATTTACATAAAATAAGATTTGGGGATGAGTAACATACTTGAAAGTATCACAACTATGGATAGAAATCACCCTAGAGAGCCCTACTTGACCAACTTTTTGAAAACCCTAAATGTTCTTGACCTTGGGGATTTGAGAGAGATTAAAAAGTTATTTTGATTTGCTTTGTAGTGACAATAACACCCTAAATGGGTTTTAACTTATGGGTTATGTTTAGGGAATGAGGGAAATATCCAGAATACCCCTAGTAAAATATTGAAATTTATTGCCCAGTCGCTACAAGTGATCTTATGACTCATAAGGTCAACCTACGACTCGTGACACGTCATAGGTTGGAAAGTACTCCATGGGCATCTACACTAGTCTGGTTATGTGTCGTACCATACAAATAATCAAGGTACCTTACGACTTGTAAGGTCCTAGTTGTGGTGTTAGTAGAAACTTTAGCATAAAATACTGGTTGCCCTATGATTTAGGCTATATGACTCGTAACGTGTCTTAACGACTCATAAGGTACAAGTCATAGTCAGAATAGAATATTTGGCGAAAACACTAGGCACTTTACGATTTGGGGTCTTATGACCCATAATGACACCTTTGTAATCTGGGTAGTAAGCCCATAAGTCAAGAAAATTTCAAGGACCAAAATCCGAGGTGTTTCATTCTCCTCCCATAAGATCATCCGTCCTTGAATGACGAGTCAAGGCATACATCAGCATACTTTATTAGAGAAACACACCCACACTTACCTTTAACAAAGATGGAAAACAAAGATGTCAAGGAAATCACAATTTCATTTAAAAAAGTCAGAAAACAAATATGTTAAAATTAACACATTCCTTAAGCACGATTATCCACATTGGGGAACAAGAACGAGTATTTGGACTTCATGTCCTCTTTGGCTTCCCAAGTAGCTTCTTCGACCTTATGGTTCCTCCATAGAACCTTCACCAAAGCTACATCCTTAGTCCTCAAATGACGGACTTGCCTATCCAAAATTTCCACTGGGTCTTTCTCATAGGATAAGAAATCCGAAACATCAATACTCTCTAATGGAACAACCGAGGAAGGATCACCCACACCTTTCTCAACATTGCAACATGAATAATCGGGTGGACGAAACCTAAATAAGAAGACAACTCTAACTCATAAACCACATTACCCACTTTTCTTAAAATCAAATATGAACCCACATAACGGGGACTGAGGTTTCCCTTATTTCCAAACTGCATCACACCCTTCATAGGAGACACCTTCAAGAATACCTAATTTCCAACTTCAAATTCCAATTCCCTTTGCTTCACATTCACATAAGACTTTTGGTGATTTTGGGTGATCTTAAGCCTACCCCAAATCATCTTTACCTTTTCCATGGCTTAGTGAACCAATTCGGGATAGAATAACCTATTCTCACCAACCTCAAACCATAAAGGGTTTCAAAAAAAGTCATCCCAATACTAGAGTGAAAACTATTATTATAAGCAAACTCTATAAGAGGCAAAAGATCAACCCAACTACCACCAAAGTCGATCACACTACCCCAAAGCATATCTTCCAAAGTCTAAGTCATTCGCTCTACTTGACCATCCGTTTGAGGATGAAAACAATGCTAAGGTTTACCTTATTCCCCAAACATCTCTAAAAAGAATGCCAAAAGTAAGATGAGAATTGTGTACCATAATAAGATATAATAGAAATAGGCACACCATGCAACTTGATAATTTTCTAAATGAACAACTTTGCATAATCTTCAGCAGAGTAAGTAGTCTTTACCGACAATAATTGAGCAGACTTAGTAATCCTCTTTATAATGAACTAAATCAAATCACATTGATTCCAAGATCGCAGAAGGCCAATAACGCAATCCATATTAATTACCTCCGACTTCCACACAGGAAACTCAATTTTTGTAAATAAACCACCAGGCATCAAATATTCCACCTTCACTTGCTGACACACCATACACTTAGCCACAAAATTAGCCGCATCCCTCGTTATGTTACTCCACCAATAGAACTCATTCAAATCATCTTAATTGAACTAGGATGAACATTGTACCATGACTCATGAGCCTTATCCAAGATCCTCTCTCGCAGCCCATCAACATTGGAAACACACAATCTACCTTGGTATCTCAAGATACCATCATCACTAATCTAAAAAACCATAACTTTTGGTTGACCGATATTATCCTTAATGTGCATCAAGATAGGATCCAAAACACACTTCTCCTATACCTCAGCACTAAGAGATGACATCGCCACCTCTTGAAAAATCACACCATCATCTTCAGAGTCCAAAAGATGAACTCCATGATTAGCCAACCGGTGAATATTCTTCACTAATTCTCACTTCTCTTCATCAACATGAGATAAGCTCCCCATGGATAATCTTCTAAGAGCATTAACAACCACGTTAGATTTACTTGGATCCCTTCTATCTCTTTTTTGGTCCTTTGTATGTCATCATACTGTTTATCTTATCAACCACCTTCCCATTCCTCAATTAGATAATCAATCCGTATTCTAATGATTACTTGGAAAATCACATGACTATAGATCCCTATGGTTCTTTTGTTGCTTATGTTACCCATGGTTTAAACTATGTTCCAAAATAAACTTGAACCAAAATTCTCCCTATATGTCTATCTATTTTTCTCCTTGTCTCACCATTTTCACCAATGTTTTAACCCCGAGATGTGCATTTTTTGGAAACCATTTTTTCTTTTAAAACTTTATTCTATAATATTACCATTAAATCAGTCCACATATAATATGTAAATACTACACTTTTAATGTCTTCTAAACCGACACACAATCTTCCTATTATTACAACTTTACCTTACCCATCAGAAATAAACTTACATTCACTAGCAGAACAATTCTACACGTTTTCTTCATCTTCCTATCCATACAAGTTCATGGAAAATTCATACTCTAAGTCCTTATTTAATAGTGCTTCTGTGTGGATGCATTGTATTTTCTAGGTATATCTCTCTCTCCATCTCCTCCTATAATTTTTCATCCCTAGAATCTATGTCTAAACTTATCTGCCCATCCACTTCCACCCCTAGACCACTCTATATTTTCCCCCAAATGCATAAAAATACCCAATCCCATATTTACCTCTATCATTTAAAAGCATTATATCACTAACTGACAACCGCCAACTATACCTCAACCTACTTTCCCTATTCCTAATATAGAATTTATCCCTTTCCCGCCTTACTCTCCGTTGCCTCCTACCCATCCTATCACTTAATCAAAAAATAACATTTGTAAACCTAAAGAAATATTTTATTACCTAGTAAAATTAAATCCCATCATCTAACCCATCACTGTGAAATAAGCCCAAGAATATCCCGAGTGGTATAAGGCAATGAAATAGAAAGTTGATGCTTTAATTAAAAATTAGACATGGGAAATTGTTCCTTATGATCTTACTAAAAAATTATCTCTTGCAAGTGGCCTTTAAGATAAAAAAAATACAGATGAGTCCATTGATAGGTACAAAGCACTCCTGATTGCAAAAGGCTTCATTCAAAGGCTGGGCATTGAATTTCACTACACTTTTAGCCCAGTCATCAATTCAACCACAATTTACATTGTGCGGTATGTGGCACTTTGACACTACTAGAACCTTGGACATCTTGATGTCAACAATGTCTTTCACCAGGATGGCATGCATGAGGAGCTATATATGACATAAAATTTAATAATTGTTAATGATACTAGATCGACCAATACATATTAGTTGTGTAAGGAAATCTATCGCCTAAAATAGACTCTTTGTACATAGCACAGTGGCCTCACATGTCACCTTTTGTCCATTGGTTGGTAAAGACTAAATCAGATGCCTCGCTCCTTGTTAGACATGGTGTAGGTGACACCTTATTTATTATTGTCAATTTGTATGACATCATTGTCACTAGGAGCAATAAGTTTAGCATTAATCAAGTCTTCAACTCTCTTACTTCCCTCTTCTCTATTAAAAATTATAGTAACCTTCCCTATTTTCTTGGTGATGAAGTGATATACAACTCTGATGGTGTGATTCTCACTTAAGCAAACAATGTGAACAAGATCTTAAATGATATACTGATGAATGTCTACTCAAGTGTTCACATACCAATTATTTCTTCTAATCTTCTACCCCATATGATGTCACTCACTTGGCTTATGCAACACACTATTGTTGAGTTTTGGATTGACTTTAGCACTTATCGTTCACTAGATCAAACATTAGCTATGTAGTTAACAAATTTTATTTGTTCGTGCAGGCACCATCAAACCTTCATTAGAAAGTTCTGATTCATATTCTTCACTACCTTTATAGCAGGATCCACTTAGGTCTACATGTGACTCCTATCAGTGACTTTAATATGCATGTATATTTTGATCCAGCTTTGAGGGAATTATTGTTTATATTTCTACCACTGGTTATATCTTGTTCTTGGATCACAATGTAATTATCTAGTTATTGAAGAAGCAAAAAATCATCTCTCACTTCTCAGCTAAGTCTAAATATCAAAAAGTTGCTAATGCCCTCTATGAAACTCTATGGATTACAATCACTTCAATGAGTTGCATTTTCTAGTGCATCAGTTGTCTACCATTTATTGTGATAATATTGATGCCATATTTCTAAGAAAGAATCCTACATTTCACAATCGTCTGAAGTATGTTGCAGTAGACTTTACTTTGATTACCACAATTGTGTTGTTCATTTTGATGGTGTCAATCAAATAGATGACACTCTTACCAAGGCACTACCTAAACCTGTATTTGAGAAAAATCTTTCCAAGTTAGGCTTAGTGACCCACAACCTAAATTAAGGGACATATTATAATATGTCATTTATTTCATTGTTATTAGTCATTAGTTACTTGCAGTAGCATTAGTTATATGTTTAGGCAGTAGTATTTTGCTTATAATTATACTTAACAAGATATTATTTAGTTAGGATACTTTATTAGTATTATGGGAGTCCTATTTAACTTTTTGTTTCAATAATAAATGTTTTCTTTCAATACATTAAGCCTTTATATAATTCACTATGTCAAGCTTAAAAATTAGGTCACCCTCTAAGATTCTTAGCGGAAAAACTAAACAAGATAAAGAACCTGTATTGATTGGTTGAATTTAAGTAGATTTTAAGCTCCAAATTATGAAATTCAAAAGCAATAATTAGACAACATTTTTTTGGCTTAAAACATCTTACTTAAAGGCTATTCTAAATTTATCAAACACTCCAAAAAGTTGAAAAGAACTTAAAAGCAACTTTTAACCCTATCCCAATATGTTCCAACCTATTTCTCCTTATAGTTGAACATGCTTTATTTATTTTTGGTACAAATTTTTTTCTTTGCTCTATTTATCCTGTAGAAAATAAATATTTCTTAAGGAATCAACATAATTTTGAAGCTCTATTCACTTGGAATAAACTTCAAAAGCCTGCAACAATGGTGATTATTCCATCCTCTTAACTCTCCCTCACTCCCCTACCTCTTGTTCTCTTAAAACAAAAAATGAAAAAAAAGGATAAGATCCCAAGTTTCAGCCTCTGAGAAAAATGTCCCATCATATCCCTGAGAACAAATGGTCCAAATACTCTCAAAGAGAGCACTAAAAACTCTTCTCCAATTGAGGTGTATATCAAAATTGTGGAGCTTTTTAATCTCAAGACATGAGTTTCTTTATCCGCACAAACAACAAACTATTCAAAAAACCATTCACTTACCTTTACTAGATACTTCTCATCATATCAAAATATGGAACCTTATTTCATTTGATTCAATAATGCACTATTTATTATTGACATTGACAATCAATCCCCTTTCTATGACAACACATTGAAGCATTATTATAGGATCATAGGTCTTGTAAAAGTATACTTTATTTGTCAAATAATTTATTTAGAGATTCAAATGTTTTAGTCTTATGGTATTCTGCGATAAGCAGATACCTCAATTTCTTAATGCCTCTTCCTAATTATAGCTAAAAAGATAGACCTTTTCCTTTGTTTGGAATTGACTTTGATACGATAAGGAAAGACTACAAGGTTGTTATGATGAACTATGCCCAAGTTAAGGTTTATGTTTGAATCCACTCAAAGTTGAAATTTTGCATTTAATCTAGAAATTTGAAAGCAATATATTTGTTTTATTCCAGAGACTTACATTGTGGAATAGTTATATGAACAAGCTATTGTTCATGGTGAAATACACTGAATTCATTGTAAAATAAAAATAGAAAAAAAGATGGAGATTAAATTCTAGTATTCGATTTATGTGATGAGATTGTTGGGGACTTCAATTACTAGACTTCTAGTTACTAGACCATCTATGCAAATTAATACAATTGAATTTGAGAAATTTCTTGCTACTTATCACTACAATAATTATACTTAAAATCAGAGTTGTTCTACTGGGTAATTAAATATTATGATATTTTCGAGTCATGAGGCAATGATTTCAATGTCTTTCTTAATCCAAAACCTAGAATGGTTCTGGGATTTAGGAATGACAGTGAAAATACTTTGATAAGCATAACATGATAACTAGTGTCTTACTAATTTTAAGATGCATGGAAAATATATTTTGGTATCATTGGGACTAAGAATTCATTTTATAAAAGTTAACTTATTTTTCTCAATAAAAGAGACTTGTTTATTCCTAATCATCTCTCATTCGATATTGATCAAGATGAATTCAAAGAAAATGACATTGAAAACATCAATGCTCAGTGAAAGCATCAGGCCAATGTGTTGTAGCTTTAGTGGAACAAACATAGGTTCTTATTTACATATTCGTATTTCAAATAATTCAAATATAAAATTCTATATGTTATAAAATGTATATAAACTTATTTCCTGATGTTGTACAAAGTCATAAATAAATAGTAGATCTTTATAATTTCTTCTTTATTTCTTTACTTAGTTAGCTCCTAATGACAGTCTTCTCTATTTTTTTTCTTAGTTAGCTCCTAATGATATTATATTTATACCTATATCAATTGAATAATATGCACATTATTCTCTATAATTAGTTACACGATATTAGAGCCTTACCAGAGGTATGAGATTTGAAGCAGTGGTATGTAAGCTTTACCACTAGTGTTTGCTAGAATTAGCCATGACCTTATTTCCAATTTGTGTGACTTCAAAATTAGTTTTCACCACTTGTATAGGAAGAAACTATCCCTATAATAATCTATTATCCATAATTTGGTCATGGAAGGATACACGAGTAGTATTTATATGCCAGTCAATCCATTGAAGACTATCTAGATCGAACCACACATGGAGGTGCATGCATGGATCAATATTATTTCGGCTTACTGATTTGGAATCTACTTGGTGTTTAAAGTTGATTTATGGTGGTTTTGATCAGATGATCATGTTTTGAAGAATAAATATCAAGACCCAGGTTCTACGATCTTTCTTTTGTGATACTTGAGTTCTAATTTCTTTTGTTTGATTTATTTTAGCCATAACATTATTTATTATCTATTATAGTTGGTTCAAATTTCCTTTCCTATTGTTTTATTGGTTGTGTCAGATCCACTGACTGTTTGTAATTTAGCTTATTATTATCTCTTAAATTGCTAGGTGTTCAACCATTTAAACTTTGTTTTGGGTTATTTGGTGTTCTCTTATTTTTTTTTTCTATTTGAGTTGAAGACTTTTGTTGAAGTTGTCTATTCTCCTTTTAAGACCTTATATTTGAGAGCTTTTTTCGGTGGTTCCTTTATTAACTTTCTCTAGTATTGTGAGTATTGGTAATTGAAAAAATGAATGACAATAAGTGAGAAGAAACAAAGATATCAAATAATAATAATAATAATAATAATAATAATAATAGTGAGGTTTATGTTGCCAATAATAAGAGAGAAAAATAAAGATAACAAATAATAGTAAAAATGCGGTTAATGTTGCTCATAGTCCATTATCAGTTAAAGTAATATTGGTTTTGGCAAAGGATTATGCTAGATTCTATCAATATTAGAAATCACTGTATGAATCTACTTCAGTTACTACTTTTTCTAAGTAAAAAACATGTCTTATCACCCCTTTAAATAAATGATTGACTGATTCAAGTGTCATAAAACAAATAACAGGCCACCTAAATTTTTCTGACTTTCACGCACACAACACATCATTTACTATAGCTGATGGATCAACTTTTAACAGTGTTGGATATGGAGCTATTAATTTAACCTCTTTTATTACCTCATCATCTTTATTAAGTCTCCTAAAATTGGAATTTAGTTTGACTTTAATTAATAAGCTCTCTAAATACTCTAATTTTTATATCTCATTCTTCCATGATCATTGTCTATTTTGAAATTTGTAATGAATCAAGTTATCAGCAAAGGAATTGTATCTGATGATATCTACACCCTTGATGAGTGAGAGTATTAGTATGTTTCATATTTAGGTATTATATTTCCATTTGAAATACACTATCGATTGGGACATTTTTCTCTTTCTTAATTAAAGGAACTCTATCCTCAGTTTTAGAATATTTCTTCATTGTATTGTGAATTATGTTGATTTTCTAAATATCAATCACATCTTGTTAAGTCCAAGGGTTATTAATCAAGTAGATTCAACTTTTGAGTTATGTCATTTCAATGTTTGGGGACCATAAATAATATTTTATCACTTTTATGGATGATATTTTTCTTGAATGATGTGGATATATTTTATGAATAAATATAAAATACTTTCCCATTTTTTTGCTTTTTTTGCTTAAGTTAAAACTCAATTTAATACTATTGTATGCATACTAAGGAGTGATAATGCTAATGAATACAAGTTAGAACAATTTATGTCTTATATGAGACAACATGAGATTCTCCACCAGTCATCTTATGTTGATACAAAAGGGATTAACTAAAGAAAAATAGGTCTCTAATTGAGACAACCCAGACACTATTGTTCCAAACAAAGGTTCCTAAATAGTTTATCTTATTCTATATTCTATGCTTGCAGTTAATGTACCTTATAGCATATTTTTCCTAAATAATTCTATCTACATTCCATAACGCTCTCCCTAAAGATGGAGCATTTATATTACTAATACTCAACTTGTTAAGTAGATAATCAACACGAGTTTCATGTAATGCTTTTGTGAACAAATCGTCTAGTTGTTCTCACTTATTCATGTAGATAGTAAAATCATGTTACCCTTAATCTTCTCACAAATAAAATGACAGTCAACTTTAATATTTTTGGTTATTTCATGATATACCTGACCCGAGATAATATGAAGTGCAACGTATTATCATATCAAATTTTGATATAGTAGAATGCTTCTATCAAATTTTAGTTAAAAAATGATGTTTAAAAGATGATGTATCCACATGATTTCACATGTGACATGTACCTCTGCTCTATACTCAAATTCACTAGTGGATCGAGACATAATGCTTTATTTCTTACTTCTCCATGATATCAAGTTTCCACCAACAAAAATATAATAACTAGTAGTAGATCTACGATTAGTCTTGGATCTACTCCAATGTTTATTTGCAAAACACTAAATATGAATTTATATGATTCCTATAAAATATGTCAAGTACAGGGAATCCTTTTAAATAACATAGGATTTGTTCTAAAGCTACCCAATGTTTGACTGTGGGTGCAGACACGAATTGACTAACTACACTTACTACGAAGTGATATTAGGATAATTCACACCGAGATAGTTTAATTTCTCAACTATCCTTCTAAATCATTCAAGAACTTCAAATGAATCATCATCATCATTCATAAGATTCACATCAGGAGCCACAGGAGTATTGAAGATTTGACAACCAACATTCGAGTTTCTACCAATTGGTCAATAATATACTTTCTCTGAGGTAGAAAAATACACTTCTTGCTTCTAGATGCTTCTACTCACAAGAAGTATTTCAATTGTCAAGTCTTTCATATGAAACTTAGTATGTAAGAATGAGTTGCGATAAAAGATACCCGTGTATTCACTTCCTGTAATGACAATGTCATCAACATATACAACAATGAGGATAGTTCTACCTACAAATTACTTGTAGAAGACTGAATGGTCACATTTTCTCTTTTGCATCCCAAACTCTTAAAGTACCGCATTAAAATTTCCAAACCAAGCTTAAGAACTCTGCTTCAAGCCATACAAGGACTTCATTAAATGACATACCATTCCATACACCCATTAGGTTGCTTAACATAAACTAATTTGTAGAGATCCCCATGAAACTCGTAAAGTTAGCCTGCTTCGCATGGTCATAAAATTTCACATGATTCATCTTGTCATGAAAGACTTCGTTCAATTTATGAATAATTTTTTTTTAAATCCTAATTAAATTTAAAAGTTAAACACATTTAAAGTCTTTTTTGACATGAAAACATTAAAGTGCTTTCATGTAAAATATTTTACTCTCTTTTGGGTAGTTAAATACAATAATTGGTGTACGTTAGTTTTCAACCATTATAATATTAACTCAAGAAAGAAGTTACCATAGAGGTGAAGGAGAAGGAAGAGTTGCGTGCTCATTAAATTTATTTTTTGGGGACATTTAAAATCTTTTTAATTTCTTTCATATGATAAAGTACACATATATATTTAATAGTGAAAATAGATCTTGAATATTCAAATTTCTTAAGTATAATAGAAATCCAATGAATATAGTTTTGTTAAATGTCAATTAAGATTCAAATTTGATAGTAATATCAAAGCAATTAACCAATAATAAAAAAGAAAATCAAAGGAATTGAGAATTATGAATTCAACCTTAGCAATTTTAAAGGGGAGAAAGGTGGATTATGAAGAAAAAGACAATTGGTATTTCCTCTTCTCATAATTTTAATTCAATATTTGCAAATTCAAATGAACCATTACTGTTTTACATTCTATAGTTGTAACTTATGTTTTTATTAGTTGAGTTATCGTGATGGTTATAGTTGTAACCTAAGTATTCATTAGCTGAATTATAACAAGTCATAACATACACAATACTTTTTACTTAATTACATGTGTTAAGCGGGTGTATTTTTTAATTAAATTAATTAGTAGATTATTATTATATTATTATTTAGTAAAATAAAGAGAAACATCCAAAAGAAAATATCTTTAAGGAGATAAAGTGATGCTACATCACCTTATTTGTAGATGTTTATGAGTATTTAACTTTAATTTGTTAATACTTTCATAATTTTCATCTTTTTGAAATCTAAATTTAAAAAAAGTTTTAAAAAAAAATAAAAAAAATTAGAAAAATACAAAATTAAACTCGTCTGCCACAGATTCATAAAACCAATTAATAGGAATCTTTTCTTCCTCTTTCTCTTTTATTTACCTTAAATACAAGATGATAGAAAATAATTATAATATAATTATTATTATGACCATGAAAAATTATTATTAAAAGAATTAATAAAGAGAAGAGAAAAAGATGAGGTGTAACTAAGAGGATTAAAAAAGTATTTTTTGAAATATGTAATGTAGTTCAAAATAAATAGAATAAAATTTCACAAGACGAAAAGTTTAAAAATAGAGAAGGAGGAAAAAATCCAAAAAATATATATTTTTGGTTAAAGAATCATTATACACAAAGTATAAAAATTTCTACTTTTATAAACTAATCTGACCATCTCTCTTGATGCATTACACATTCTTCTTCATCTTGATGATGTCTCTGTCTCTCTCTCTCTCTCTCTCTTTATATATATATATATATATATATATATATATATATATATATGAGAGTCATATACAAGGTGATGAGGCACCTCTCTATGACCTCCATTCATATTTCTCTTTTTCCTTCTTTTTTTGAATTTTGTTCTTCATTCTTTTCATTAATAAATTTGTTTATTAATTAAAAAAATTATATCATATTTACTATACCTAATTATATCTCATGTGTTATTAAAAAAACTTTATCTATTTGTATTATTTACTTAATAACATGCCTTCTCTACTTCCTTCTACCTATTCTTATGGCTTAATCAATCTATTAAAAATAATAATCTATAGTGTTGTTGGATGCTGATTTCCATTTCTCCTTCTTTTTTATTAGTATATCTTTTTCCCCTTTTTAAAAATTTTCTCATTGTTTTCATCAATCATGTGTTCAATAACAAAAAGAGGGGATATTGAAAACATGACTTGACAATATGGCAACTATGATAAATATCATAGATATATTACTCAAAATTTCTTTTTGTGTCATAAGAACAAAAAATAAGTTCACCAAGATGAAGAAGGAAGCTTGGTGGCAGTATAAGAATCATTAAATGGAGAATGGTCAAATTTGTTTTGAATATATATGTATATATATACATATATATATATTGATTGATTGATTGATATAAAGGCTTAATGAAATGAACAAATGAACAGAAGTTAACTTGGAATTAGGAGAAGGTGTCTAAATAATCCACCCCATAAATCTGAGCATACCCTTTTGACCAAAAGTATGGTCGTAAGTCTATATACATAGCCAATATGATTAACTTTGTCTAAGAGATCCACTTACATCTCACTACTTTCTTGCACTAGGTAAATCTATGAATTTTCAAGTGATATTTTCCTCTAGGGGATGTATTTCCTCAAGCATTATTTTAGACCATTTAAGATGATTCAAAGCCTTCATAACAGTTGTGGGTACAAAAATAGAGTCTAGGGATGCAATCAAAGATCTAGATAGATAAATGATCATAGAAAACAAAGTACCAATCAAATATATGGATTTTGAAGTGTGTCTACCTTTTCAAAGAGCAATATAAAGGTCATGATTTTATAAAGGATTACTTGGAGAAGGATCAATAATGAAGGAATTGGTGCATAACATGAAGCATTAGTCCCATAACTCCAAGAGTAAACCTGATTAGCCGATTAACTTAAACCCACAATAGTGTACTCATTTGAAAAATTGGGAAATATATGATAAATAACATCACCTGGTTGTTCTAGTATAGCCTTGGTAGCATGGTTCACTAACCACTCATCTTTCTTCCCTTGACTCATAAACATTGGAGGTGTATAGAAGAATGGTGCAGTCTCTGAAAAAGGCCACATCAGTTGACACAAGATATTTCCAAGCTTAGGAGGATAACAAATATACTATTTCTAAAGAAGAGAATATCCCAAGAAAACACACTTCAAGGCCTTGGGAACCAACTTGTTAACTGATGGTCGCACATCTCAAACATAACAAGTTCTTCCAAACACCTTAGGTTCCACGAGATATATGGACTTATTTGAAAAAATGCTATAAGATACATTACCTTAAAGCATAGTAGATGACATGGGAGTAATAAAAAAAATAAATTGTAGAGACTGCATCGGCCCAAAAATATTTAGGAACCTTTATTTGGAACAATAATGCCTGAGTTGTCTCAAATAGATGCATTTTTTTCTTTTCAAAACTCTATTATGAGAACATGTATCAAAACAAAAGGAGAATCCCATGTTGTCTCATATAAGATTGAAATCGTTCTGATATGTATTTTTTTGTAATACCCAAAAAATTTAAATCAATGTTAGAGCCAAGTTTCAAGATCATGAAATAGTACCATATAGCTCCTTGGTAGTTTTACGAGTCAGCTTGATGTATATTAAGGCCTCAAATAAATCCCAGTTATTAGACGAATCAAAATAATCCCTACCAATTGAAATTTTGATAAGAATATTTCATTAATCAACTTCAAGAGAGCATATCTTTTCATCTATTTAGAATTTTCCATATCAAGACCCACCAAGTTGCAGAAAATTGAATTAGCTTTTCAAAAATACAAATTTCGCCCAAATTTGATATTCGGATGAGAAGTTATGGCACTTTTAGTGCAAAATAGTAGCCCAATGCGATAAGGCCACATCGCAATGATGGCCGATATTACACTCATCCTTTTCCAATGTATCACCGCAAGTGGAATCACACCACACCAAAGTTTCTGTTCATAATTTTCGGTTTCTAGTGGCATAACATGATAGCATCGCATCACGTAGTTGGGCAAAATAGGGATTGCCAGCTTTCCCGTGGCCCGACGGGATTGCACCGCATCGCGCTGACATGTAAAATCAGGATATCCATTTTTGATGATTTAAATTTTAGGGACTGTTTGGTCATTTCCCAAGGCCTTAAACTCGTCTAAAATATGAAATTAAAACCCTAAGAGGGAATTATGTGCCCCATTACTCATAATTTCTCTCCAAGAAACTAATCTTCTCTCAAAGAACAAACCTTAACCATTAAGATTCAAGATCAAATCTCAAGAATTCACCATCAATTCTTATGTATTCATCACCTTAGGTATGTTAAGTGTTTATCTATGGGTTTCTTTCACCCATGGAGTCCAAATATTCAATTCAAATTAAAAGTTGAGATCTTTATAAGTTTTCATGATTTTAATTGTGATTTTAATCATGAACTCCCATGAATTTTCATTCTACAACATGTTTACATAAAGTCGTTATTGTTATCAAACCCCACATATTTTAATACTGTTATTCACTGATTTAATGCATACTTAGTGATGTTGATGTTGAAATCATGCTATTTATACAAGCTTTAAAATATTCCCATGCTTAGCTTGAACTGTGAACATCAAGTATTTGATGAAATGCCTACAAGATTGGACTTTTGATATAAATGTTTTCATGCTATGTCCTTAAAGTTTTAGCACTATTTTACTATTAATGCCATTGAGTCATGGGGGTTATGAATATCCGAAACCATAGCTGTTTACTTAGTCTCAATACCTTCAGATTAGTTTCATAATATGCTATGAGCATTATCAGTTCAATCAATTATCATAATTAGTTAATTTTAGAACATTTCAGTATTCCAGGTTAGTTCAGTTGGGAGTAGGATTTGGCACTGAGTGAACCCAGAGATGGGGGCTCACCTGCCAGTTGAAGGTGTGACCTTTAGTATTAGTCCCTATATTACATAACTACGTAGCTTGCATAGGTTGAGATGTTAACTTGCCAGTTGAGGGTTGATCTCATACGGGTACTTGCCCATTGAGGGTAACCCTTAGTCTTTTGGGATAATACTTAGTGGATCCACATAAATAATATTAGTAACCAGGGAACAGTACTGAAACCCTTCCAATTGGGGTCACAGGTTTGACCCCAAATTGCTCATTGGTATATGTCAGTTAGATAATAGCTCCCACAGTCTCAATCCAGTAATCAACTCAGTAATTCAGTTTTAGGTGCATGACCATAGCATTTAGATATTAGTCATTCAGTTATCAAATTTTAGAATTTTAGTTTACAGATTATATTTAGAACATATTTATGTTTGGTCACGCATTCTCAGTATTTATAGATTTCATGCATCATTATTATTTACAGATTTCATGCGTTCTATTCAGTATTTCATGTTAATTATTCAATCAGTTATTATTCATGCACATGAAACAATACATATCAGCCTACCTCATTTAGCATACTAGTACATTCAAAGTATTGATCACATACTTTTTTCTTGTGCTATGATGTATCATATCATAGGTTCAAACTCTCAGTTCACAAATAGAGTATAGACTTTCTAAATTATTAGTCATAGCAGTGGTGAGTCCTCATATTTCAAGGATATGATTTATTTAGCTCAGATTACTTTATCAGTTTTTCATTTCTATTCAATAAGAGCTAGTTGGAGGTTTATCCTATCAGTTCCTCAGTTAGTCAGTAGAGACTTTTTTAGACTAGTACAACAGTTAGTCGGTTTTCATATTTCAGTTGTCATTGTCAGGCATTTAATCAGCATTATCAGTATTGCCTAATAGACTTATTAGATTTATAACTTAAAACCTTATGGAATTCCTTAGTTATATTATACATATGATCTTTTGTTGTAAGTTTTACTCAGTGTTCATAGCAGGTATCATCTCATGGGTTATCTTGTGATCCCTCGGGACTGTAAGCACCTTGTGGCACCCAATGTATACTCTCGAGGCATTACAAACTTGGTATCAAAACCTAATGTTTTAAAGTGTCCTAAGAAGTATGAAAACCACTTCAAGTAGAGTCTTGTGCATGGATATGAAGTGTGTCGCATTTATGGATAAGAGCTACGAGATATTTTAGGATAAGTTCTCTTCTTTCAGTGTTAATGTCATGCGACTGAGCATGATCTCATGTTAAAATCTCTGTCTAATCTATTCTCCCTTCCATTTATAGAACATGCCTCCCAAAAAGACAAATGAAAGAACAAATGTAAACCAGCCATCACCTCTGCCTGTTCAGAAAGATACCCTGAATGAGCTTGTTTCACATGCAGAGTTCAGAGTTGCATTCACTACTCTAGCTCACTATGTAATGGCTCAAAACTAACCGTTGTTTCGACCAACCTAGTGGCCAACACTATCGCAACTAAGATTTAGAACTTTACCCAAATGAATCCTCCTCTATTCTAGGGATCTAAATTTGAAGTGGATTCGCAGAAATTCCTAGATATGGTGAAGAAGGTAACAAATAGTATAGGGGTAAATTGTAGTGAGAGTGTTGAATTGGCTGCTTATCAATTACAGGATATGGCTCATACATGGTTTAAGGAGTGGAAGGTAGATAGAGGCATAAATGTAGAGCCTATAGAATAGGAAGAGTGTTCTATAGCCTTCTTAGATAGATTTTTCCCATTGGAGTTGAGGGAAGCTAAAGTGTTAGAGTTTATTAATTTGAAAGGGCAACATGAGTGCGAAGGAGTATTCTCTTAAGTTTACTCAGTTAGCTTGGTATGCTCTTCATGTGGTAGCTGGTAGCAGGTCTAAGGTAAATAAGTTTATATCTGGAGTATCTTATAGTATGGTCAAGGAGTGTAGGACTGCAATGTTAATTAAGAAGATGGACTTATCTAGACTTAAGGTCCATGCTCAACAAATTTAGGAGCAAAAGAATAAGGAGAAGGAGAGAGAGAAAAAGAGGGCTAGAATAGGTAGCCTTAATTTTACTTAGCTGAAGTCAGATGGTGGTAATCGTCCCTAATTTTGTCATAAGTCTTTAGTCACAACTCTATCTTTATTTAGTGCCCCAGTACCTAAGTTCAGAAATGACAATCGGGATAGGGCGCTACGATATAAGTCCCAAGGTAGTATTAACAGTGGTCGTATGAACCCTTTTTGTTAGAAATATGGAAAAAACCATTAGGGTGTTTGTAGAGCCAGTAGTGATGTATGTTTTGGGTGTGGCAAGCCAGGCCACCAGATTAGGGATTATCCAAATAGTGGTTAGTAGGGTCAGTCTAGTCGTCCCCTAATTCTAGTCGGTCGCCCGACTCAGCAGGGTACCGCTTCTAATATTACCAGTGGTCAGCGTCCAAATAGATTGTATTCACTTTAGTCCTGATAGGATTAGGAAAATTCTCCTTATGTAGTTACTAACGTTGCAAGTCTTTTATTTACATGTTTATGCTTTATTAGACTCTGGAGCTTCTCTTTATTTTGTAGCCCCTTATATGGCCATCAACTTCAAAGTCAATCCCAAAATCTTAGCAGAGCTTTTTTCAGTGTCTACCCAGTAGGTGTCTCTATTGTAGCCAGGCAGGTATACAGGATTTGTCCGGTCATAATATCTCAGAAAGTCACCTTACTTTATCTAGTAGAGTTAGAGATGATGGATTTTGACATCATTATCGGCATGGATTGGCTCTACTTATGTTATGCTTTAGTAGATTGTAAAAACAGAGTAGTTCATTTTTAGTTTCCAAATGGAACCATTCCTTGAATGGAGGGGTAGTACTACAAATCTTAGGGTTCAGCTTGTTACGTACCTTAAAGCAAGAAAAATAATATCGAAGGGGTGCATTTATCTTCTTGTCCGAGTCAAATTCTGGGACTCTAAATCTTAAGTCAGTTGTAGTAGTGAGGGAATTTCCAGATGTCTTCCCCGAAGATCTTCCCAGAGTTTCTCCCAAATAGAAAATTGACTTTGGAATAGACTTTCTTCTAGATACATAGCCTATCTTTTTTCTGCCATACAGAATGGCTCCATCCAAACCCAAAAAGTTGAAAGAATAGTTGAAAGATCTCATAGATAAGGGATTCATCAGGCCTAGCATCGCCCCGTGGGGTGCACTAGTTCTGGTCGTGCATAAGAAAGTCGGTTCTCATAGAATATGTATTGACTACCGTCAGTTGAACAGAGTCACAATAAAAAACAAGTATTCAACTTTAGGGTGCCAGATATTTTTCTAATATAGACCTCAGATTCGGCTATCATTAGCTTAGAGTTAGAGAATGTGACATTCTAAAAACAGCTCTCAGAAGTCAGTAAGGTTACTTTGAGTTTCTAGCTATCCTTTGGTCTCATAAATACCCTAACAACCTTTATGGACTTGACAAATATAGTGTTCAAATAGTACTTGGACATGTTTGTCATAGTCTTCATTGATGACATTCTTGTCTACTATCGTAAACAAAATTGATAATGCAAACCACCTCAGAATAGTATTGTGAACTCTTAGAGCCCATCGGTTGTTAGCTAAATTCAGTAAGTGCAAATTTTTGCTTAGATCAGTAGCTTTCCTTATCCATATTGTTTTCAATGATGGCATTAGATTTAATTCTATAAATACCAAAGCGGTGAGAAACTTGCCTAGACCCATCTCCCCAATAAATATCAGGATTTTCTTGGGTTTGGATGGCTATTATCGATGTTTTGTTGAAGGGTTTTCATCTATTGAATCCCTCATGTCTAGATTGACTCAGAAGAAATTTAAGTTTCAGTGGTCAGATTCTTATGAGAAGAGTTTTCAAGAGTTGAAGACTCAACTCACCACATCCCCAAGTTTGACATTGCCAAATGGGTTTATTATGTACTCTGATTCTTTAAAAGTTGGTTTGGGGTATGGTTTAGGGTATCTTGAGTTAGCAGCTATTGTGTTTGCCTTAAATATTTAGAGGCACTATTTGTATGGAGTGCATGTTGATGTGTTCACCAATCACAAAAGCTTATAGTATGTATTCTCGCAGATAGATTTGGATCTGCGTCAGAAGAGATGGTTAGAATTGCTGAAAGATTGTGATATGAGTGTTTTGTACCATCCGAGTAAGGCCAATGTAGTGGAAGATGCCGTAGATTGTCTATGGGTAGTGTTGCTCATGTTGAGGATGATAAGAAGAAGCTAGTTCAGGAAGTTCATAAGTTTGCCAAATTAGGTGTTTGTTTGGTTGATTTAGCTGAAGGTAGTGTTTGGGTTCAGAATCATTTGGAATTTTCTTTGGTTGCTAAAGTGAAAGAAAAGTAGGATACGGATCCTAGTCTGGTGAAACAGAAGGAGTCAGTCAGAGATCAAAACGTAGAGGTTTTCTCCCAAAGGGGAGTAGTGTACTGCATTGCCAGGGTAGATTGTGTGTCGTGTGCTGATGAGTCGAGATAATGAATTCTTGCAGAAGTGCATAGTATGTGCTCAATTTATCTAGGGGCCACGAAGATGTACTGCAATCTATGGGAAATCTATTGGTGGAGTGGGATAAAAAGGGATATTACAGTGTTTATGGATAAGTGCTTTACTTATCAGCAGGTGAAGATTGAGCATCAAAAGCCTAGTGGGTCTATACTGGAGTTTAGTATTCCCACTAAAAGTGGGAGAAGCGAACATGGATTTTTTGACAGGTTTTCTTCATACTCATTAGCTACATGATTTGATTTGGGTCATTTTAGATAGAATGACCAAATTAGCATATTTCTTTCCAGTTCATACTTCTTATTCAGATGAGGACAATGCCAAGCTCTATCTCAGAGAGTTGGTTAGGTTGCACGGTGTTTTGTTATCTATCATCTCAGGTAGAGGTACTTAGTGTACCTGTTATTTCTGGAAAGCTTTTCAGAAGGGTCTTGGTACCGAAGTTCACCGTAGTACAACCTTTCACCCCAGACAGATGGTCAAGAAGAAATGACCATTCATACCCTTGAGTATATATTAGGAGCGTGTGTAGTTGACTTTAAAGGTGGTTGGGAAGACCATTTGCCTTTGATTGAATTCGCGTATAATAAAAGCTACCATTCTAGTATTCAGATAGATCCATTTGAGGCTCTATATGGGAAGAGATGTAGATCTCCAATTGGTTGGTTCGAAGTAGGTGAAACCATTTTGATAGGGCTTGACTTGGTGTTTGATGTTTTAGATAAAGTACAGTTGATTAGGGAGAGGCTTAAGGTAGCCCAGAGTCGACAGAAATTGTATGCAGATGTAAGAAGGAAAGTTTGTGAGTTAGAGATGGTGATTTTGCATAACTAAAAATCTCTCCCATGAAGTGAAGAGGTTTGGTAAGAAGGGGAAGCATAGTCCCCGATAGGTTGGACCTTTATGGATTTTGAGCCATTTTAGGGAGGTGGCTTATGAGCTTAAGTTTACAGCAGACTTAGCATCAATGCACCCAATATTCCATGTCTCTTTTTTGAAGAAGTGTATTGATGATCTCGCTGTAGTTATTCCCTTAGGAAGCATAGATGTTCAAAATAGCCTTATTACGAAGAAATTCCAAGGGAAATCCTTGATCGACAAATTTGTAGACTAAAGAACAAAGAAGTTCCCCTAGTCAAAGTTCTATGGTGGAATCAGTCCATGGAGGGAGCAACTTGGGAAGCAGAAGCAGATATACGGACCAAGTACCCCCATCTTTTCTTCGCAAACTCAGGCTTATCTTAAGGTAACAATCTCCTTAGAATTTCTCTTCTCCATGCTCAGTTTGAGCTGCATATCATTCTCATGTCAGTCATGCATTCATAGACCCAGTTCAGTCATATGCCATATTTCAGGCTCAGTCATGTAATCATGTTTTAATCACATATATTAAGCATATAATCTCAGTTCCTGTGTATTTTCAGCTTAACCAGTCTCATTTAAGGACCAATGTTCCCAAGGGAGAGATATTATAATACCCTGAAAATCTAAACCAATATTAGCGCCATGTTTCAAGCTTATGCATAGTACCTTATAGGTCCTTGGTAGTGTTATGAGTCAGTTTGCTTTAAATTAAGGTCTCAAATAACTCCTAGCTATTAGACAAATCAAAATAATCCTTACTGATAGAAATTTTGATAAGAATGTTGCTTTAGTCAACTTCAAACTACCATATCTTTTGTTCTACTAATATTTTTCTAGCTCAAGACCCACCAAGTGTAGAAAATTGAATTGCCTTTCCGAAGATACCCATTTCTCCCAAACCTGATACTCGAGTGAGAGGTTATGGAACTTTTAGTGCATAACAGTTGCACAACTCGATAAGGCCACATCGTGGTGATGGACGAAATCACGCTCATCCTTTTCCAGTGTGTCACCAATATTGCCACCATGTTGTGCTAAGGTGACATTTTGCAATTATTCTTTTCTAGTGGGGCACCGTGATTAACACCGCGTTGTGCCAAAGTTCCAGTTTGCAGTTGTTCGTTTCCAGTGGTGCAACGCGATAGCACCGCGTCGCGGTGGCATGCAAAATTGGGATTTATAGTTTTTACGATTTAAAATTTAGGGATCGTTTGGTCTTTTCCCAAGGCCCTAAAATTGTCCAAAACACGAAATTAAAACCCTAAAGGGGCATTATGTTCCTCATTACTCATAATTTCCCTCTAAGAAACTAACCTTCTCTCAAAAGAACAAACCTTAACCTTCAAGATTAAAGATCAAATCCTAAGAATTCACCATCAATTCTCACAAATTCATCACCCCAGGTTTGTTAAGTGTTCATCTATGGGTTCCTTTCACCCATGGAGTCCAAATATCCAATTCAAATTCAAAGTAGGGATCTTTACAAGTTTTCATGATTTTAATTCTGATTTTAACCATGAACGCCCATGAATTTTAATTCTATATCATGTTTACATGAAATCGTTGTTGTTATCAAACCCCAGATATTTTAATGTTGTTATTCACTGATTTAAATCATACTTAGTGATGTTAATGTTGAAATCATGCTATTTCTACAAGATTTAAACTATTACATGCTTAGCTTGAACAATGAACATCAAATGTTTGATGAAATACCTACAAGATTGGACTTTTAATATAAAATATGCCCTTAAATTTTTAGCACTATTTTACTATTAATGCCATCGAGTCCTAGGGGTTATGCATACTTGAAACCATAGCTGTTTACTTAGTCTCAGTACCTTCAGATTAGTTTTAGAATATGCTATGAGCATTATCAGTTTGGACAATTATCATAATCAGTTAATTTTAGAATAGTTCAGTATTCCAGGTCATTTCAGTTGGGAGAAGGATTTAGCACCGAACGAACCCAGGGATGAGGGCTCACATGCCAGTTGGGGGTATGACCTTTAGTAGCAGTCCCCGCGTTTCATAACTACATAGCCAGCGTAGTTTGAGATGTTAACTTTCTAGTTTAGGGTTGATCTCATACGGGTACCTGACATTTGAGGGTAACCCTTAGTCCTCCGGGACAACACTTTAGTGGATCAATACAGCCAGTGTTAATACCCGTGGCACGGTGCTGACACCCTTCCAATTGGGGTCACAGGTTAGACCCCAAATTGTTCATTGGGGCATGTTGATTAATGATAGCTCCCACAGTGTCAGTCCAGTAATCTGCTTAGTAACTCAGTTTCAATTGCATGACCATAGCATACATATAATAGTCATTAAGTTATCAGATTTTAGTATTTCATTTACAAATTATATTCAGAATATGTTTATGCTTGGTCACGCATTCTCATTATTTACAGATTTCATGCACATTAGTATTTACAAATTTTATGTGTTCTATTCAGTATTTTATGCTAATTATTCAGTTAGCTATTATTCATGCACATAAAACCATGCATATCATCCTACCTCATTTAGCATACCAGACATTTAAAGTACTGATCACATACTCTTTACTTGCGCTATGATGTATCATATCATAGGTTCGGATGCTCAGTTCTCGGATTGCACATAGACTTTCCAGATTATCAGCTATAGCAATGGTGAGTCTGCATATTTTGAGGACATGATTTATTTAGCTCAGATTACTTTATCAGTTTCAGTCATTACTATTATGTTGGAGCTAGTTGGGGGGTTTGTCCCATCAGCTCCTCGGCAGTCAGTAAAGGCTTTTTTAGACTATTATAGACACTCAATTTTCAGATTTCAGTTATCATTGTCAGGCATTTAATCAACATTATCAGTATTGCCTTATAGACTCATCAGTATTGCCTTATATTCCGTATATGATCTTTTGTAATTAGTTTTACTCAGTGCTCATAGCAGGTATCAGCTTATAGGTTAGCTTGTGGTCTTTCAGGACTTTAAGCACCGTGAGGCACCCAGGGTGTACTCTCGGGGTGTTACATTTTTAGCATGATCACTTTTTAGTATGCGCATTGTAGTATTAAATCGAGTCTTAACTTCAAAAAAATGCACAAAAATGGAAAAAGACTTTAGATCCATTCTTCATAAAATATATCCACATCATTTGAGAAAAAATATCCATAAAAGTGACAAAATATTTATGTCCAATTTTGAAAAGAATGAGACATGATATCCAAATATCAAAATAAACTAACTCAAAAGATGACTTCACTCGCTTAATTACCATTGGACTTTATGAGATATGATGATGTTTTGTAAATCTACATGATTCACAATCCAATGAGGAAATATTCTTAAATTGAGGATAGAGTTTCTTTAATAAAGGGAAAAAATATATCCTAGTTGAGAACATACTTCAAATGGAGACACAACACCTAAACATGTAACAAAAAAAGACTCCTACTCATCAAGGATGTGGAGATATTCAGATACATGTCCTTTCCAATAACTAGACTCATCATAAAATAAAAAAACATACAATGATCATGAAAGAATGAGATATTACAATTAAGGTCTCTGGTGAGTTTACTAACCAAATTCAAATTAAAGTCCAAATTTAAGAGACTTTAATACAAATGATGGGGTAGTAAATAAGGTTGGTTTGAGACTTACCATATCCAACATTGTCAGCTAAGTAATAAAGAATAATTTTTTACCATTGAAAGTCATAAAAGATATTAGGGTTACCTATTATGCGATTTGTGGTACCTGAATTAATTATCCATTTATTTGAACAGGTGATACGAGATGCTTTCCCTAAATAAACAAAAAGGTAGCTAAAGCGGATTCCTTTATTAAATTCTGATACTGAGCAAATCATACATAATCATCCACCACAACTAAATTTTTTTTGACCTATGACAACTTATTAGCAACAACAACCTGAGTGTTACCATTATTTGAAATCTTCCTTTCTTCTCTCTTATTATCATTCCTTTTCCCATTTCTAATACTCACAATAACAGAGAAAATTAATAGAGGAACCATAAAAAAATCTTTCAAATGTAAGGTCTTAATAGGATAATAGTCAACTCCATTAAAAGTCTTCAACTCAATTAGAGAAAAAAAACTAGAGAATGCTAAATAACCAAAACAAAATTCAAATGGCCGGAACACCCGATAGTTCTAAGAGATAACAAAAAGCTAAATTATGAATGGCCAAAGAATTCAGACAAAACAATCAATTAGTAGAGAGGAAATTCAAAATAGTAGAAGCAGAGATCAAACAATTTATCGCTCAAACAAATTAAACAAAGGAAATTGGAAATCAACTATCACCAAAAAAGACCTTAGAACTGGGTCTTGATGTTTATTCTTCAAAATATGGTCCAATGATCATAAAAGAACCATAAATACACTTGAAATCTCAAGGTGATGCCAAATTATTTAGTTGAACCAAATCGGTCCACTCATGCACCTCTATGGGCAGTTCAAGATAGACAGTCTTTGATGGATTCATCAGTGTATGAGACCCAATCGTGTCTCCTCCAATGACCAAACTATGGGTAATAGAGAATAAAAGGGAGATGTTTCTCACTAGAAAAGTGGTGAAAATTAATTTCTAAGTCACACAAATCAAAAACAAGACAGTTGCTAATCTCGACGGCTTTTAGTGGTGAAGTTCACACACCACCGTTTAAAATTTTACACATCCAATAAGGCTCTAACACCATGTAAATAAATGGAGAGAATAACTTGTATATTATTCATTAGATAATAGGTATAAATACAATATCATTAGGAGCTAACTAACGAAAGAATAAAGAAGACAAAATTATTAAGAGCTATTCCGATAATCTACTACAATTTATGATATTGTACAACATCAAGAAATAAGTCTAAATACATCTTTTCCAATTTGTCCAGTGGTTTATCTAAATTACTCTAGAAGGTGAGATACTAATGTTACAAGTTTTACATAAGTTTCTTCGTCATCAGAATATTCTTAAAGTGATCCTCTAGGGAATCATGACCTTCTAATTTCTCATTGAAAAGGTACACACTTAAAAATCCATATATTCTTTTGGTAACTTTATTTCTTATGACCACTTATCTCCCAAATCAATATCTCTGACTGCATCCCTAGACTCTATTTTTGTACTAAAAGTTATTATGGAGGCTTTGAATCATCTAGAATGGTTTAAAGTAATGCTTGAGGAAATATATCCGTTAGATGAAAACATCACTTAGAAATTTGTGGATTTACCGAGTGGAAAGAAAGTAGTGGGATAAAAATGGATCTTAGTGGTCAAAATTAATCCCGATAGCTTTGTGGTTAGAGTTAAGGCCAGACTTGTGGGAAAAGGGTATGATAAAACATATGTGATGGAAATATTCAAACACTTTTCCCCTAATGTAAAACTCACTTTTATCAGTATGTTAATTTCTCTAACTGCTTTTGAGAATTGGGCTTTACATCAGTTGGATATTAAGAATGTATTTCTTTATGATGATCTTTATAAAAGAAGTTGTCAAACACATAGTTATATTGATTAGGGGGAGTATGAAAAGTTATTCATTTGAAGAAGTCCTTTTATGGCTTGAAATAGAGTCCTCGAGCTTGGTTTGGGAAATTTAGCGAGGTAGTTCAAGGGTTTAGGCTACAAATTAGAAAAAGTGACCATTCAGTCTATTTAGGTAATTTCCAGCTAGAACTATTCTCCTTGTTATATATATCACTGACATTGTCATTATAGGAAGTGATTTTGTCACAACCCAAAAACCAAGGGTCATGATGGCACTTGTCGCAGTAAGCCTTAACAAGTAAGCCAATCACCCAAACAATATGGAATGAGAAAGACAATAAATAAAACCTAAGGCAAGACTTCTAGAAGGAAGCGGACCCACACATAACAATAATAGCAGAAAAATACATAGCAATGGCACCTAAATCACCCAAAATCCGATGTCACAGCGTAAGAACCACTAAGTACGTCTCGAA
Source organism: Capsicum baccatum var. pendulum (assembly GCA_030864225.1). Classification (NCBI taxonomy): domain Eukaryota; kingdom Viridiplantae; phylum Streptophyta; class Magnoliopsida; order Solanales; family Solanaceae; genus Capsicum; species Capsicum baccatum. The sequence goes on from CM061557.1 coordinate 195,304,615, forward strand.
TTCAAAATTTACAACTGATAGTTCTAAAATAAAATAACATAACACCATCTCAGAAACATAATGAGACATAAACTAGATAAGATGGGATAAGAGATCGACTTTGGAAGCACAGAGTAACCACTACCTCAAAAGTACCACCCGAAATAAGCTACCACGCTGCGTACTCATACCTTGATCTATACCAAAAGGGCACAATAGGGATGAGTACGGTCCACTTGGGCTTAGTAGGTATCATAGGCTGACTGAGAAAAGTAAAAAATAAAGTTTATAAAATAAATACTATGAGAACGTCACCTGTAATTATAAAATATCCTAAATGATAGCACATATCATCTCCACTAATAGTTCTATCATATAACATATTTACCAAGTACAAGTATAGAAAAGAAATATAGAATATATAGACATTAATCAAGCACAAAGTACAATCATATAAGATGCATAATGTATGAAATGCAATGAGAATAATGATGATGATGTGATATGTCAAGCAATTGCACAACCTCCATATATACCTACCGAGCTCTACTCTGAAAGTAGGACCCATGAGGGGTTACGCAACCCATATACACTACTAAAGCGGCCAAAATAGAGTTTTAGCGACTGCATAAATTGAGCTAAGAAAATTTTCCAAATTTTTACCAACACTCGGGATTCATCCAAAATCTTAAGAACGCAAACGAACTATGCTAACAAATCAAATTAGATGCTCTGGATTCAAAAATAGCATCAAATTTTTTAAAAAAAGGTTATTTTCACAAAATTAACCCCTGATACCTAATTTTACAACTTTCCAAATTAAGCGTCTAAATAAGATATAAAAGCAATAAAATCATACCAACAATGCTACCAACCCTAAATCGATATTCTGGATCTGCTAGCATAGTTCATTTTAACATCCGATGCATAGAACAATAAACATTTACAAAAGTCAACTATAAATCCTTTTTAACCTCCAAAACTACAAACTCGCACAAACCACACTGTAATGCATTAAAAACTATGCCAATCATCGCCACACCCCAAAAATATCATGTAGCAACCATAAGAAGGGTAAAATATCCAAATCATATAAAAATAAAAGTTTTACAAAACTCAATTCCTTACATTATTGTAACGCCCCAATTCTGGTACTCAAAATGCCACATGGTGCTCATGACCCCGAAGGACCACAAGCTAACCTATGGCTGATATCTATGACTGAGCACTGCATAACATATTGTATAAATATAGAATAAAAGGTTAAAAGGCCATAAGGTTCAAAAATCTGATAAAATATAACATCTGGAGGTATGGTATATCAATACCAAAATAACTGAAATAATTATCTGAATATGCTAGTCTGAAAGACTCTAAACTGTCTAAATAAGGAGTTGATGGGATATATACCCAACTAACCCCAACTTCTAAAATAAACTAAGTATTGAAAGAATGAAATAGTCAAATAATAACATCCTCAAACGATAAGGACTCACTGCTAGTCTGTCTACTGAACGACTGATCTACTAAGGATGCACTAGAGCTTGTGCTTCTAAACCTATGGTATAAAACACCATAGCATAAATGCATCAGTACGATTGAATGTACTGGTAAGCAAGTGAGGTAGGCTGAATGCAAGGGGTTTATATGCATGAACAATACTAACTAACTAAATAATATGAACATGAGAATACATGCATGAATACGTGAACTGTGACTAAGATCATGACATTACTGAATTTGAATACTGATAGCATAAGTTTTGTATATTTGATATACTATTATCTGAATGACTGTATCTAACAATCCTATTGCTGATTGAACTAGCTGAGTTTCGTACTAAACTAGGTGACTATCTAAAATTCCTGAATTTTGTGGAACTATCTGAGTTTTATTACTAAGACTGAGAGTGAGACTGTAACGGTGAGAAGTAGTAATCTAACTGACATACACTAAATAATATAATAAAATTGAGTTGGGGTCCAATATGTAATCCTAATTGGAAGGGTGTCAACACCCCGCCACTAGTAAGGACAAACTATGAGTAATCCCTCATCTAACAGGTACTCTAAGAAGAATGGTGGGATCCTCATCTATTAAATTACCTCATCAACCCTCATCTAACAGGTTAGATGTCTCAACCTACATTGGCTATGGAGTTCTAGAATGCAATGATTGTTTCTAAGAATCATACCCTCTACTCACAGGTGAGTTCCTATCCTTGGGCTCACTCGATGTTGAATCCTACTCCCATCTGATTAGACACTAAATTAATTATACTGAACTGACTGGACTGAGTTTACTGAGTTCTGTTGACTAATGGAATATTACTGAGATCTAATAACTGACTGAAATTACTAAAATTACTGAGTTTTCCAGAGTCATGAGACTGACTGAATTTTACTGAACATGGCTTGACTGAGAGTATCTGCAAAATATAAAACTGGAACTAGGAACTGTAATACCTCAGGAAATTTTTCATTAAAATTTTATGCGTAAACGTGTTGGGTTCTATCTTCTAGAATGAATTATAAATTTTCCGTATGGAATGTCTTAGATTATGACCCACCATTGTGTAGAGTATCAAATAAGTTTTCCAATGATATGTTGATCATCCAAAATGGACACCCAAGCGATGAGTTATGAACATTTCGATCGAACTGTGAATAGTAGTGAATAGTAAAACGGGGAGGAAAAAGTACTGAGGCCTAGCATATTTTTGCTCCAACTTTAAATGATCATAAATCCTTGTACGTAATGATCTAGGTGATCTACTATATATCAACAAAAATATCTTTTAGTCCTCTTTCCAATGAAATTAGTTTCATCCAATTTGTCTATCAGAGAAAAAGGTTATAGTCAATCTACTTCAGCCTATCAAAAGAAAATTTTTGGGTCAACTTTAAATGATCATAACTCCTCGTACACAATGATCTGGGTGAGATAATGTATATAAACAGAAATATATGAGAGTCCTCTTTCTAATGAAATTGGTTTCATCCAATTTGGATATCAGTGTAAAACATTATGGTTGATCTACTTCAGACTATCAAAACAGTCCACCAAAGGACAGATTCAAAAATTATTTGATTTTTAGCGGCGTTTTGGTCATTCCCCCTCACCTAAAATCCGTCAAAAACCAATATTAAATCCTATTAGAAGCATTATATGTTATATTTCATCAAATTTCCTCAAAAAGAAAACCCTAAGCTCCTACATCCAACTTCAAGAACCTCCAAAGTTCACCATTAATTATGCAAATTTATTCAAGTTTCCAAGTTCATAGTTCAAGAACTCCAAGAACCATCATTCAAAAGAATGATTAACATCTCAAAAATGAGTTTCGATCTAAAGTTCATCATTCAAGGTATGTATGATTGTTCAACAAGAACTCTCTTTCGTTCTTGTGCCCAAAATTAATTTTCTTTACAAAGGCATGATTTTTATTTGACTTTTATGAGTTTAAAGCATGAACCCATATCTTATAATGATTATTATTAAATCTTGATGTTTATGATTTTGAAAGATGAATTTATATGTGTGGAGATATAAAACAAGAATCTTGAATGAGATTTATCATGATTTGATATTTGAGTCATAAATCCCCATAGGAAATTATGTTTTTTTGAGAAAGTGTGTGTTATAAGCACATTGATGTTGAATATTTGAGATATTTTGAATGATTTGACCTTTTGGTCTTAATGGAGTTGTTTTGAACTCGAGTGTGAAAGAAATCCACAACGTGGTTGATTTTGATAGATGAGAAGTATGATGGCTCCCAATGTATATTTATATAGTACTGAAATTATTTTGTTATGGATTGTCTTTGAAATGATCTGAGCTAAGTTCAAGAGAAATCTTTAGCACCGAGTGGGAGGTATAAAGCGACATTACTTCCCTAGAACTATATGCCCCCATAGAAGTGAGCCTGAGGCTGATTTATATAGTGATCACTAGTTTGTGTGAAATTTCTATCGATAGTCCTACTCCGATGGCAAGTATAGGATGGCTCTCCCCAATGTGGGTTGTACGTTGGACTCCATGCAGCTCACATGGTTTATGTCGGTTATAGGATCTCCCTCTGTGTGTGTGTTTTCTTGTGTCTATAGTGAATGGTGAAGTAATTTGAAAGTGGAATTGTGAAAGTTATTCTTTCAAAAGATTTAAATGATATTTACATTATGAGAATTGATATTCTTGATGAACTGAAAGTGATTGACAAATTATATGATGACTCACATGTGTTATTGTACTTATTTCATCCTCTCTTGATTATGATGATTTTCTTTGGACTATGTGAGTCTTTCATACATCCTACATATTTCTTATAAATATTTATGATGATGATGTTTATACAACTACATACACCCCCATATACTCGATTTCTTTCCATGGTACTGACCTATATCTTTGGTGTGGGATGCATTTTTTTAGAATGTAGGTTCAGATGCTCAGTTCCAGGTTTAACAGTGATTCTTCGGGCAAGCTGTGCTACATTCTTTGTTATGGTGAGTCCTCATGTTTTGAGGACGTGATGTCTAATGTTGGTTTCATGGAATTTTTTACATTTGATAACTGAGTATGAGTCAGTTGGGGCATGTCTTAATGGCTCGCTGGTTTTATTGATTTTCTTAGAGGCTTGTCAGAATAGTATAGATGTTGGAAGTTGACTAATAAGTCATATTTTGTTATCTTTCTGAAATTCTTTTATTCTTGGATAATGATTACTCTTTTGATATTTGAGGGTTATTTATGAAAACCCCATTGATTTATGTTGAACTAAATAAAAATGGCTCAAAGGGTTAGCTTGGGGCTACTCGTAGCCTCAAGCACCGTGTGACGCTCCGAGACCCATTTTATGGGGCGTTACAAACTTGGTATCAGAGCCTAAGGTTTTAAGATGTCCTAGGGAGTCTGACAAGCCATGTTACGTAGAGTCTTTATCATCGGTGTCTAACGCTCAACATCTATGAGCAAGAGGCTACAATTCATTTTAGGTAAAAATGTGATTCTTTCTTTCATAAGTCTATCGTGCTTAAAGTATCTCTATCTGCTATTGATTCATGCTCTCCTCTTTTAGAAATATGCCTCCACATCGAGCGATAATGAATAATGATGGTCAGCAACCTCAACCCGTTGGCCTATTAAATGAAAATGTGTCTCATGCTGAATTTCGAGCAGCCTTTCAGGCGCTGGCCCAAGCTGTTACTACAAATATTCACTCCAACCCGTCCCCAACTCCATAGCAGCAGGGAGGTGATTCAGCTTCTGCCAGGATCCATGACTTCATGTGGATGAATCTGCCAGAATTCTATGGGTCCAAGTCTGATGAGGATCCACAGTTGATTTTAGAGAAGGTGCGGAAGATTACTCAGGTGATGCATGTATCTGAGGAACATAGTGTGGAGTTGGCTGCATATAGGTTGGAAGACCTTGCTCATGACTGGGTTATTGCTTGGAGGAAAGGTAGAGGTGAGAGAGTTGTCCCTACAACTTGGTAAGAGTTCCAGGATGCATTCCTGAATAAGTTTTTCCCTTTGGAGAAGAGGAAGGCGAAGGTGGAAGATTTTATGAACCTGTGACAGGGCTTTATCACTATTAGGGAGTACCTTCTAAAGTTCAATCAGTTGGACAAGTATGGTCCTGACTTAGTGGCTGATAATCAGGCTAGTATGAGTAAGTTTGTGACTAAAGTGTCTAGTTATGTGGTTAAGGAGTGTAGGTCTGCTATGCTGAATAGTAAGATGAATCTTTCTAGGCTGATGACTCATGCCCAATAGATTAAGGCAGATAATATTAAGGAGAGAGATAGAATGAGAGGGAATAAGAGAGCTAGGTTGGAGCAGTACGGACATGGTCAGACTAGATCATAGGGAGGGAGTCGCCCTCAGTATCAGGATCATTCGTCTATGCCAACACCGTCATCTGCTAGTGCTCCCGTGCCTAGAGGTATGCAAGACCAAGGTAGCAGGTCATATGCATCCATGTCCCAGTACAGTGCTGGTAGTAAGCCAAATCGTTCCCTGTGTCCTAAGTATGGTAGGGCTCAATCGGGTAAGTGTTGGGGTAAGAAGAGGGGTTATTTCTGGTGTAATGACATGGGTCATAGAGTTAGATATTGTCCACAGGATGGACAAGGGAATCGTGACTATAGACCTCAGACTCAGACTGTTAGTGCTCCAGTTCCAGTGACTCGCCCAGCCCCAACTCAGGGCTCCTCTTCTAGCAATGCTGGCGGGCAGCGCCAGAATAGATTCTATATTTTACCATCCTGCCAGGAACAGGAGGACTCTCCCGATGTTGTTACTGGTATGCTTCGTATATTTCAGTTTGATGTGTATGCTTTGTTGGATCCTGGATCCAGTTTCTCATATGTTACACCTTTGATTGCTGTGAATTTTGAAATGAGTCCTGATATTATTTCTGAACCTATCCTAGTTTCTACCCCAGTGGGTGATTCGTTTGTTGCCCAGAAAGTGTATAAAAAGAGTCCTATTACCATTCTTCATAGAGTCTTGTTGGCTGATCTGATTGAGTTAGACATGGTAGATTTTGATGCGATTCTGCGTATGGACTGGTTGTATTCTTCTTATGCCTCTAGTGATTGTCAGACCCGAGTGGTCAAGTTTTAGTTTTCGGGTGCATCCGTGTTTGAGTGGTTTGGGAATTCTGTGTCACCCAAGAGTCATTTTATCTCTTACCTCAAAGCTAGAAAGCTTATTTCCAAGGGGTGTATTTACCATTTGGATAGAGTCAAAGACACTAAGTCTAAGACTCCAACTCTCTAGTCTGTTAACATTGTCAATGAGTTTTCTGATGTCTTTTCAGATGATCTCCTAGGGATACCTCCTGATAGAGAGACAGAGTTCGAAATTGATCTTCTTCCCGATACTCAGCCCATTTCTATTCCTCCTTACCATATAGCCCCTGCAGAACTTAAAGAGTTGAAAGAGCAACTCAAAGATCTACTCGATAAGGGTTTCATAAGGCCCAGTATTTCTTCTTGGGGTGCTCCTGTGTTGTTTGTGAGAAAGAAAGATTGCTCTTTGTGTATATGCATTGATTACTGCCAACTAAATAAAGTCACCATAAAAAATAAGTACCCCCTTCCGAGAATAGATGATTTGTTTGACCAATTGCAAGGTGCAAGTTAGTTCTCAAAGATAGACCTTCATTCCGGCTATCATCAACTCAAAGTTAGAGAGTGTGACATCCCAAAAACCACTTTTTGAACTCGTTATGGCCATTTTAAGTTTCTTGTTATATCTTTTGGGTTAACTAATGCCCCAACATCTTTCATGGACCTCATGAATCGAGTGTTCAGACCATATCTGGATATGTCTGTCATAGTGTTCATTGATGATATACTGGTGTACTCCTGTAGTGAGGATGAATATATTGATCATCTCCGAACTTTCTTGTAAACCCTTAGAGATCACAAGTTGTTTGCCAAGTTCAGTGAGTATGAGTTTTGGCTAAGGTCAGTTTCTTTTCTGGGTCATATCATTTCTTCCGAGGGTATTAGAGTTGATCCCCAAAAGACTGAAGCTATTAGAAATTGGCCTAAACCTATTTCTTAAATTGATATCTAAAGTTTCTTGGGTTTAGCTGGCTATTACCACCATTTTGTTGAGGGTTTCTCCTCTATAGCGTCTCTGATGACTCGGTTGACCCAAAAAAAAGTGAAGTTCTTGTGGTCCGAATCATGTGAGAAGAGTTTTTAGGAGTTGAAGACTTTTCCTGATGGTGTTGATGGTTTTGTGGTGTACTGTGATGCTTCAAGATTTGGGTTGGGTTGCGCATTGATGCAGAAGGGTAAGGTGATAGCTTATGCTTCTAGACAGTTGAAACCCCATGAGAAATATTCCCCCACCCATGACCTTGAGTTGGCTGCTGTTGTGTTTGCTTTGAAAATCTGGAGACACTATTTGTATGGTGTCCATGCTAATGTTTTCACTGATCATAAGAGTCTGCAGTATGTGTTTACCCAGAGAGAATTGAATCTTAGGCAAGACGATGGTTAGAATTATTAAAGGAATATGATATGAGTGTGTTGTACCATCTGGGAAAGGCTAATGTTGTGGCGGATGCCCTAAGTAGAGTGTCCATAGGTAGTATTTCGCATGTGGTAGAAGGTAAGAAAGAGTTGGCTTGTGATGTACATCATTTGGCTAGATTGGGGGTTAGGTTGTTTGAATATGCTGAAGGTAGTATAGGGGTTCAGAGTAGTTCCAAATCCTCCTTGGTTTTAGAAGTAAAGGAAAAGCAATACTTAGATGCTAGTTTTGTCAAACTGAAGGAGTCAGTCAAGGACCCAAAAGTAGAGGTTTTCTCCTAAGGGGGAGATGGTGTGTTGAGATTGCAGGGTAGATTGTGTGTCCCAAATATTGATGATCTGAGACAGAGGATTATGGCTGAAGCGCACGGGGCGCGATATTCTATTCATCCTGGTGCCACCAAGATGTACCGAGACTTAGGGGAAATCTATTGGTGGAGTGACATGAAGAAAGATATAGCAGAGTTTGTAGCTAAGTGTGCAACATACCAACAGGTTAAGGTTAAACACCAAAGACCTGGTGGTATGATGCAAGAGTTTAGTATTCCCACCTGGAGGTGGGAAGAGATAAATATGGACTTCGTGATTGGTTTACCTTCTTCCCGACGCCATCATGATTCCATTTGGGTTGTGGTTGATAGGTTGACTAAGTCTGCTCATTTCTTGCCTGTTCATACTTCATATACTGCTGAAGATTATGCTAGATTATATATCCGAGAGCTAGTCACACTGCATGGAGTTCCCTTTTCTATCATTTCGGATAGGGGTACTCAGTTCACTTCACAATTTTGGAAAGTTTTTCAGAAGGGTCTTGGTACCCAGTGCTTTTGAGTTTTGCTTTTCATCCGCAGACCGACGGTCAGGCTGAGCGGACCATCCAGACCTTAAGGGAAGTTGGGATGATCACTTACCGTTGATAGAGTTTGCTTATAATAACAGTTTCTACTATAGTATTGGAATGGCTCCATTTGAAGCCTTATATGAAAGGAAGTATAGATCACCCATAGGTTGGTTCGAGGTGGTTGAAGCAGCTATAAGTGGTCCTGATTCAGTATTTAAGGTTATGGAAAAAGTTAAGTTGATTAGGGAAAGGTTGAAAACTGCGCAGAGTCATCAGAAGTCATATGTGGATGTTAAAAGGAGAGACCTTTAGTTTGAAGTTGGTGACCTGGTGTATCTAAAAATTTCACCCATGAGGAGGGTGAAGATATTCAGAAAGAAGGGGAAGCTTAGTCCCTGTTATGTTGGTCCTCACAAAATTCTTAGCTATGTTGGTAAGGTAGCTTATGAGGTCGAGTTGCCTTTCGAGTTGTCCTCTGTTCATCCAATATTCCATGTCTCTATGCTTAGAAAGCATACTAGCGATGCTGTGGTAGTGGATTTCTCTGTGAGTGCTGACATTCAAGAAAATCTTTCTTTTGATGAGATTCTTGATTTCAGTATTCGAAGACTAAGTAACAAAAAAGTTCCCTTGGTCAAGGTATTGTGGCGAAACCAATCTGTTGAGGGTGCAACTTGGAAAGCTGAGGTAGATATGTGATCCAAGTACCCGCACCTATTTTTCATGAACTCCGATCAAGCCTAAGGTACCGATCTTTCCTAAACCATGCACTTTTGATAAAAGCTGCAGCAGTTCAGCTGTCATTTAATATGTGTTCAGCTGTAGTTTCTTGAATTTATGCATTCTATGTTGCATTCAGAGTGAGAAATGATATGGTGATGATTCTAACGAATGGTTTCAGCTATATACTCTATTCCCTATACAATATTGGCATGTCTAGCATCATTCGAGGATGAATTTTTTCAAGGGGGGATGATGTAATACCCCGAGAAATTTTTTGTTGAAATTTTGTGCGTAAACGTGTTGGGTTCTATCTTCTAGAATAAATTATAAATTTTTTATGCAGAATGTATTAGATTATGACCCACTATTTCGTAAAGTATCGAATAATCTTTCCAACTATGCGTGGATCATCCAAAACGGACACCTGAACGACGAGTTATGGACATTCCGACCGAACCATGAATAGTAGTGAACAGTAAAACGTGCAGGAAAAAGTACTGAGGCCTGGCGTATTTTTGCTCCAAATTTAAATGATCATAACTCCTTGTACATAATGAACTGGGTGATCTACTATATATCAATGGAAAGCTCTGCGAGTCCTCTTTCCAATGAAATTGGTTTCATGTAATTTTTCTATCAGATCAAAACGTTATGGTCGATCTACTTCAGCCTATCAAAAGCAAATTTTTGGGTCAACTTTAAATGATCATAACTCCTCGTACACAATGATATGGATGAGATACTATATATCAACGGAAATATATGAGAGTCCTCTTTCTAATGAAATTGGTTTCATCCAATTTTGATATGAGAGTAAAACGTTATGGTTGATCTACTTCAGACTATCAAAATAGTCCACCAAAGGACAGATTTGAGAATTATTTAATTTTTAGGGGCGTTTTGGTCATTCCCCCTTACCCAAAATCCGTCCAAACCCTATATTAAAGCCTATTAGAAGCATTATATGTTATATTTCATCAAATTCCCTAAAAAAAAGACCCTAAGCTCCTACATCCAACTTCAAGAACCTCCAAAGTTCACCATTAATTCTGCAAATTTATTCAAGATTCCAAGTTCCTAGTTCAAGAACTCCAAGAACCATCATTCAAAGGCAAGATTAACATCTCAAAAATGAGTATCGATCTAAATTTCATCATTCAAGGTATGTGGGATTTTTCAACAAGAACTCTCTTTTGTTCTTGTGCCCAAAAGTAATTTTCTTTACAAAGGCATAATTTTTATTTGATTTTTACGAATTTGAAGCATGAACCCATATCTTATGATGATTCTTATGAAATCTTTATGTTTATGATTTTGAAAGATGAATTTACATGTGTGGAGATATAAAACATGAATCTTGAACGCTATTTATCATGATTTGATATTTGGGTCGTGAATCCTCATTGGAAATTGTATTTTTTTGAGAAAGTGTGTGTTATAAGCACGTTGATGTTGAATATTTGAGATATTTTGAATGATTTGACCTTTTGGTCTTAATTGAGTTGTTTTGAACTCGAGTGTGAAAGAAATCCACAACTTGGTTGATTTTGATAGATGGGAAGTACGATGGCTCCCGATGTATACTTATATATTACTGAAATTGTTTTGTTGTAGATTGTCTTTAAAATGATCTGAGCTAAGTCCGGGAGAAATATTTCGCACCGAGTGGGAGGTATAAAGTAACCTTACTTCCCTAGAACTACGTGCCCTCCGTAGGAGTGAGCCTGAGACTAATTTATATAGTGATCACTAGTTTGTGTGAATTTGATATCGATAGTCCTACTCTGATGGCAAGGATAGGACGGCTCTCCCCAATGTGGGTTGTACGTTGGACTCCATGTAGCTCATATGGTTTATGTAGGTTATAGGATCTCCAGTGTGTGTGTGTTTTTTTGTGTCTATGGTGAATGATGAAGTGATTTGAAAGTGGAATTGTGAAAGTTATTCTTTCGAAAGATTTAAAAGATATTTACATTATGAGAATTCATATTCTTGATGAACTAAAAGTTATTGACAAATTATATGATGACTCACATGTGTTATTGTACTTATTTCATCCTCTCATGATTATGATGATTTTCTGCGGGCTATGTGAGTCTTTCATACATCCTGGATATTTCTTATAAATATTTATGATGATGATATTTATACAACTGCATACACCCCCATATACTCGGTTCCTTTCCATGGTACTGACCCACATCTTCGGATGTGGGCTTCATTTTCTCAGAATGTAGGTTCAGGTGCTCGGTTCCAGGTTTGATAGTGATTCTTCGGGCACGTTGTTCTACATCCTCTATTGTGGTGAGTCCTCATGTTCCAAGGACGTGATGTCTGATATTGGTTTCACAGAATTGTTTACATTTGATAACTGAGTATGAATCAGTTGGGGCATGTCTCAATGGCTCGCTGGTTTATTGATTTTCTTAGAGGCTTGTCAAACTAGTATAGATGTTGGGAGTTGACTAATAAGCCATATTTTTTATCTTTCTGAAATTCTTTTATTCTTGGATGATGATTACTCTTTTGATATTTGAGGGTTATTTATGGAAACCCCGTTGATTTGTGCTGAACTAAATCTAAATCAAAATGGCTCAAAGGGTTAGCTTGGGGCTACTCGTAGCCTCAAGCATCGTGTGATGCTCCGGGACCCATTTTCTGGGGCGTTACAGGCACATAGCTAAATTTTTGGGTACAAGTACCCCTAGGACTCCATAGCATGATACTGACAAGACGTGACTCTCCATGAATTCACGACCATAATCAACAATCCATAATACAAGCATTGGCAAATTTCATGAGGCACTGGATTATTATGGTTTGGTACATGAATAGGAAAGCATATAAATATGTCATAATTTCATAGGATAATCTCATGAACAATCTATCAAACAATTTCAATGAATAACAATGACATGGAAGTCATTTTGAACATAAGGGTAAAGCATAGGTTCATCATTTTGGTCACAATTGAGTCATAAGGCATATTTCCTATTCTCTTAAGCATTTTATCAAATACCTTGCTTGCATAACTATAAGCTTAGGCATGGACATTAAATCAATTCATTATGGTTGCATAAATTAACACAGCTTAGTAGATTTCAATCCACATGCTAGCATAAATTAAGGAAAACACATATAACGATTCCAACTTGGGTATCATACACAACATCAACATGATCATAATCAATCCACAACATAAATATTATAATTTATAATTTAAAATTGGATTCTTGGGCTTTATGGATGAAAGAAATCCATGAATGAACACTTGACATACCTGGGTGGATGATTTCTTAATGATTTGTGGAGGAAAGCTTGAATTCTTGACTTGGAATTATGATAACTGATGGGTTCTGAGGGTCTGTAACACTTTTTTGAGATGGTCTGCATGACCACGCTCACTATGGGAGTAGACAAGAATGTCATCTATGAAGACTATGACAAATATGTCAAAGTAATGCTTGAATACATGGTTCATCGAGTCCATAATAGCAGTTGGGGAATTAGTAAGACCAAAGGACATGGCTAAGAATTTGAAATAACCATACTAAGTTCTGAAAGCGATCTTTTGGAATATCATATTCACTGAGTTCTGTTGATGCTATTCTAGATGAAAGAATAGATATGGGCTAAGTATCTGAAATAAGGTTAAAGCCGAAGTCTATTTCCCTCTTAGAAGGAACTACAAGAAGATATTCGAGAAAGATATCTGAATATTCACACTCAAATGGAACTGACTCAAGGCTGGGAGTTTCAAAACAAGATTCCTTAACTCAAACAAGATGATAGACACATCCCTTAGATATCATTTTCTTTGCCCATAGGTAGGAAACAAGCTGACCTCAGAATGCTGAAATACTACCCTTCCACTAAAGGACAGGTCCATTCGAAACTAAAACTGGACAATTCTATTTCTGTAGTCGACTGTGGTATGGAAGGAATGAAGCCACTCTATGTCGAGAATGACATCAAAATTAGTCGTCTCAAATTCGACTAAATCTACTGAAGTGACCTTCTAATATACCATCACCGGATAGTTCCTCTATACCCATCGACTATGATGGATTTAGCCACAGAGGTAGAGACTAAGAAGGGCTCTTCTAGAATTTAGGGACTGACTCCGAATTCAACTGCTATATAAGGAGTAACAAAAGACAAAAAAAATCCTGGATCTAGCAAAGCGTAAACATGCAAATGAAAGATCTTTAGCGTACCAGTGACCACATTAGGAGAATTTTCCTGACCTTATCGGTACTGAAGAGCACAGACTCGGTTTAGCGCTACCCACTGGTTACACTGGAAGTGGCACCCTGCTAATTCAAGCAATCGAACTAAACTGAGGAACGGTTCTGCTGACCCTAAAATCTTGAGTAGGCACAATCTCTAACTCTATGGCCGGGCATGCCACATCCAAAACATACCTCATTTCCAGCTCTGCAAATACCCTTGTGGTTCTTACCACAAGTCTAGCAAAGAGGATTAGTTCAGGCAAATGCTACACTGCCCTAAGACTTAGATCCTGGCACCCTATCACTGTTTCCATTTATGAACTTAGGTGCTGGGACACACACTGGGGGTGGAGTAGGAACTGAGGACTTTAGGAGGAACTGAGAACTATTCCCACCCTCTGACTTAGGCTGATTGAAATTAAAGCTACCTATTCTAGCTCTTTTATTTTCGTTCTTTCTTTCTTTCTCCCTATGTTTCCCCACCTCACTCTGCCTGGCATAAATAATATGCATAGGTGGGACAATAGCCTTCTGATTGCTCTAAGCTACTATTGAGTATAATAAAGTAAGGGAGTCAGTTTTGAATTCGCTATGAATGACATGCTCGTCTAAGGAATCTGTCGGAATGGGCTATGGTGCTGACTGATTATCGATTCTCCTTTTGTTAGCCCTTTTGGGAGGAATGATCTATAAACAAAAGGGAGAAATGGATTAGACTGAGAGTTAGATTTGAGCTAATTCTCACTGGAACGACATGAATACTGATAGAAGGGAAACTATTCCTAAAACATCTTATAGCCTCCTGTACATAAATGTGGCGCGCAACACACCCATACAGAAGATTCTAATAGATGCGGCTTTCAGACTTCCAAGGACACTATTGAAACTTAGGCTCTGATACCAAGTTTGTAATGCCCCAAATTTGGTACCCGAAATGCCACATGGTGCTCATGACCCTGAGCATTATATAACATACTGTATAAATGTAGAGTAAAAGGTTAAAAGGACATAAGCTTCAAAAATCTGATAAAACATAACATCTGGAGGTATGGTATATCAATACCAAAATAATTGAAATAACTTTCTGAACATGCTAGTCTGAAAACCTCTAAAATATCTGAATAAGGAGTTGATGGGACATATCCCCAACTAACCCCAACTATTGAAATAACCTAAGCACTAAAAGAATGAAATAGTCAAATAATAATATCCTCGAATAATGAGGACTCACTTCTAGTTTGTCTGCTGAATGGCTGATCTACTAAGTCTGCTCTAGAGCTCGTGCTTCTGAACCTATGGTATAAAACACCATAGTGTTAATGCGTCAGTGCGATTGAATGTAATGGTATGCAAGTAAGGTAGGTTGAATGAAAGGGGTTTATATGCATGAACAATACTAACTAACTGAATAATATGAACGTGAGAATACATGCATGAATACTTTAACTGTGACTGAGATCATGATATCACTGTATCTGAATACTAATAACATAAGTTTTGTATATCTGATATACTATTATCTGAATGATGTGTCTAACTATCCTGTTGCTGATGTAACTAGCTGAGTTCCGTACTGAATTGGGTGACTATATCTGACAATCCTAAATTTTGTAAAACTATCTGAGTTCTACTACTGAGACTGTAACTTTGGGAAGTAGTAATCTAACCAACATACCATAAATGAGATAATATAATTGAGTTGGGGTCCAATTTGTAACCCCAATTAGAAGGGTGTCAATACCGCCCACTGGTAAGGAAAAGTTGTGACTAATCCCTCATCTAATAAGTACTCTAAGGAGAATGGTTGGACCCTCATCTAACAGGTTAGATGTCTCAACCTATGCTGGCTACATAGTTCTGGAGTGCAAGTATTGTTTCTAAGAATCACACCCTCTACTCGCAGGTGAGTTCCCATCCTTGGGCTTACTCGGTGCTGAATCCTACTCCCATATGATTAAACACTGAATTAATTATAAAGAACTGACTGGACTAAGTTATCTGAGTTCCGTTGACTGACGAAATATTACTGAGAACTAATAACTGACTGAGATAACTAAGATTATTGAGATTGCTGAGTTTTCTTGAGTCATGAGACTAACTGAATTCTACTGAGCATGGCTTGACTAAGAGTATTTTGAAAACATGACACTTGCTCTAGGCTCACAGCTAAATTGTCGGGTACAAGTACCCACAGGACTCGATAGCATATAACTGACAAGAATGACACTCCCTGGATTCACGACCACAATCAACAATCTATAATACAATCATTGGGGAATTTCATAAGGCACTTGATTTCATAGGCTAATCTCATGAACAATCCATCAAACAATTTCATTGAATAAGAATAACATGGAAGTCATTTTGAAATAAGGGTAAAACATAGGTTCATCATTTTGGTCACAATTGAGTCATAAGGCATATTTCCTATTCTCTTAGGCATTTAATCAAACACCTTGCATACATAACTATAAGCTAAGGCATGGACATTAAATCAATTCATCATGATTGGATAAATCAATACAATTTAGCAAATTTCAATCCACATGCTAGCATAAATTAATGAAAACACATTTAACGATTCCAACTTGGGTATCATACACAACATTAACATGATCATAATCAATCCACAACATAGACATCACAATTTATAATTTAAAATTGGATTCTTGGGGTTCATGGATGAAAGGAATCCATGAATAAACACTTGACATACCTGGGCAGTTGATTTCTTAAAAATTTGTAGAGGAAAGCTTGAATTCTTAACATGGAATTAAGCACCTAGGGTTTCTTGTTTTGGGGGATTGATCTTTAAGAGAAACCCTAATTGGATGTTGTGAATGAATAATAAAGTTATGAGTTATAATTAGGGGTTAAAACGGGTGGAAAATGACCCAAATACCCATTTAAAAATAGCTTTAAATTGTTGAACGATATCTGTGATGGCTCATGCGATGGTCCATCACTGGCTCGATGGTCCGTCATTCTGACTGTCGCACTTGGGCCAGAATAGGGAGTAACTACCTTAGTAGCGGTGGCTTGGGCTATGGTCCATCGCTAGCTCGATGGTCCATCAACCTGTCCATCGTACGTTAGCTAGAAGATTAACTTACTTCCTTAGCTGTAACGGTTTAGGCGACGATCCATCGCTAGTTCAATGGTCCATCAACCTACTCGTCGCACCTGGGCAGTTCCGACAGCTCTCAGTAAAACATCCATAAATTTCTACGCCGATACTAGATTTGGATGAAATTGGTATCATTGGAAAGCTAATTTAATTTCCACATGATAAAAAGTCAAAATTGGGGAAATTCTAACTGATTTAAACATTAATCATTTAGGAAGTCATCACTAACTCTTTTAGAGACTAGATTTGACTTAAAGAAAGTTTGAGATATTACAATATCTCCCACTTGGAAATATTCATCCTCGAATAAGACAGAATAAAAGGGATAAACGGTAGACTGAAGCACATCCTAAACATGAATGAATAAAACATGACTCCATGACTAACATGACTGATAAACTGAATATATATCATACTGAACATGCATATCTGATGCATGAGTAACTGATTCATGAATGCATGACTAAGTGTTCTGAGGAACTAAGTTTCTCACAATGAGAATGCATATCTGATACATGATTACTTGACTAAACTGATACACAAATGCATGACTGAGAGTACTGATAAGCTAATCACATATATCTGATGCGTGAATATATGGCTGAACTGAACTGACTTATGAACGTGTGACTAAACATATAAGGGTAAAGATACCAAGTTTGAAATAAAAACTGAACATAGTTGAACTGAAATTTGAACCATAAGCTGAATGAACTTAACGAAAGCAATTACCTTGGGTTGGGCCTGAATTAGCAGAGAAGAGGTAAGGATACTTGGGCCACATATCTACTTCTACTTCCCAAGTAGCTCCCTCAACGGACTGATTTTGCCAAAGAACTTTAACTAGAGGGACTTCTTTATTCCTCAGTTTGCGAATCTGATAGTCAAGAATTTTATCTTGAATTTTCTCATATGAGAGATTATTATGAATATCTACACCCTCAACTGGGACTACAAATGCTGGATCACCTGTGTGCTTCTTTATCATGGGTGTATGAAAGATTGGATAAACTGAAGCTAGATCTGAAGGTAATTCGATCTCATAAGCTACTTTGACAAAGCGAATGAGAATTTTGAAGGGACTGATATATCGGGGACAGAGTTTTCCATTCTTGTCAAATCTCTTCTCTCCCTTTAATGGGATAGGTTTTAAAAATACTAAATTTTATTTAATCTCAATGCGGGATCCTTTACTGTACACCATGAACAGGAATGTAAGAACATGACTAAGTCTGTAACATATGACATAGACTGACTATCATGAACTGAACTGAGCCATTGAGTACATGGCTTATGATTGAGATTGGAGATAGATGGTGAACCTATGGGGAGACTGAGGTGATGCACAAGGCAACTACAAATTGAATCGTGACTGAATATCTAGATTCTGAAACTAAGGCATGATACATTAACTGATCTAGACACGCAACTATATTGTTGATCCATCTTTGAATAGTTACATTCATGAGACTTCGGATAGTGTGACTAGATGGAAAATAGGAATCCACACCATACGAACTTGTTTGTCTGACTGCTAAACTGAATCGATGGCTTTGCGGAATAACTCATACTCAAAACTTATACTCGACTTGAGTATTTATATGACACTCTTTCTATAGTGTTCTAGTGACTCTAGGGAGAAAAATTTCTTGGCCTGGTCTGAGTAGGACATCTGAATAGGGGATCACCATATGGCTAGGATTCTTATAGCCGAATACCGATAACTGAGATTTAGACTGATATTGAATTATGAATGCTAAGTAACTGATAGCTGAAAGCCATAGTTCTGTAGGACTATCTAAGTCCTTTACTGAATATTGATTACTGAACAGATATTATAACTGAGGCCTGGGAGATAGAGCATCAACACCATAGATTTTACGTAGGGATTTAAACTGAGGGTATACATGACATAATCTGATTTTGGCTGATCATTCAAAGTGGAGCATGAGTCATGTAGGCTGAACATTATGTAAACAATGACATGAGTGCATGAGTTATGAGCTATATTACTTGAGTCTGAAGTCTCTGTACTCATGGGACATGATTCGTAACATGGAGTGAACTGGAACTCCTTATTCTAGGAATTGTGAGCTTACATGATTCTCACTAACGTGCACGAATATGAGCAATGATCATAGAGCTAACATGTAGGACATGAATAGATATCATGATAACTGATGGGTTCTAAGGGTCTGTAACACTTTTTTTAGATGGTTTGCATGATCACGTTCACTGCGGGAGTAGACAAGAATGTCATCTATGAAGACTATGACAAACAGTTCCAAGTACTAATTGAATACATGGTGCATCGAGTCCATGAAAGTTGTTGGGGCATTGGTAAGACCAAAGGACATGACTAAGAATTCAAAATGACCATACCGAGTTCTGAAAGCTATTTTTAGAATATCACATTCATTGAGTTCTGCCAATGCCATTCTGTATGGTGGAATAGATATGGGCTAAGTATCTGAAAGAAGGTAAAGCCGAAGTCTATTTCCCTCTCAGAAGGAACTCCTAGAAGATTTTTAGAAAAGACATCTGAATATTCACTCTCAACTGGAACTAAATCGAGACTGGGAGTTTCGGAACTAGAGTCCTTAACTCAAACAAGATGATAGACACATCCCTTAGATGTCATTTTTCTTGCCCGTAGATTGGAAACAAGCTGACCTATGAATGCTGAAATACTACCTTTCCACTCAAGGACAGGTACATTTGGAACTGAAACTAGACAACCCTATTTCTGCAATGGACTGTGGCATAGAAGGAATGATGTCACTCCATGCCGAGAATGACATCAAAATTAGCCATCTCTAATTCGACTAAGTTTCTGAAGTGACCTTCTAAGATACCATCACCGGACAGTTCCTGTATACCCATTAGGCTATGATGGATTTTCCCACTGCGGTATAAACTTAGAAGGGCTCTGCTAGAATTTAGGGACTAACTTTGAAATCAACTGCTATTTAAGGACCAACAAAAGACCAAAAAAACACCTAGATCTAGCAAAGTGTAAACATACAAATGAAAGATATTTAACATACCAGTGATCATATTAGGAGAATTTATCTAATATTATCAGGACTGAAGAGCATAGAGTCGGTTTGGGCGCTGCTCAATAGTTACGCTGGAAGTGGCACCCTGCTGATTTAAGCAACCAAACTAAACTGAGGAACTGTTCTGCTGACCTTGAAATCCTAACTGGCGGCAATCTTTAACTCTGTGGCCGGGCTCTGCAAATAAACTCGTGGTTCTTACCACAAGTCTGGTAAAGAGGATTAGTTCGGGCAAATACTACACTGCCTTAAGAATTAGAGCCTGGAGCCCTGTCACTGTTACTATTTCTTAACTTAGGTGCTGGGACACTGACTAGGGGGGATTTGGAATAGAGGACTTTGGGCAGAACTGAGAATGATTCCCACCCTCTGAGTTAGGCTGATTGAAATTAAAGCTACATATTCTAGCTTTCTTATTTTCTCTCTTCTTTCTTTCTCCCTATGCTTCCCCACCTCACTCTATAGGGCATGAATCATATGCCAAGGTGGGAGAACAACCTGCTGGTTGTGTTGAGATACTATTGAGTAAGATAAAGTAAGGTAATCAATTCTGAATTCTCTATGAATAATATGCTCGTTTAGGGAATCTGCTTGGATAGGCTGTGGTGCATACTGATTGTCGGTTCTCCTTTCGTTAGCCCTTTTGGGAGGCATAATCTATAAATAAAAGGGAGAAATGGATTAGGTTAAGAGTTAGGTTTGAGCTAATGCTCACTGGCACGAATGAATACTGAAAGAAGGGAAACTATTTCTAAAACATCTTATAGCCTCTTGTAATTAATTATGGCGCACAATACACCCACGCACAAAACTCTACTAGAAGCGACTTTCAGACTTCCTAGGACACTATTTAACCTTAGTCTCTGATACCAAGATTGTAATGCTCCTATTCTGGTACCCGAAATGCCACACGGTGCTCACAACCTAGAAGGACCACAAGATAACCCATGACTGATATCTATAACTAAGCACTGTATAACATCCAGTATAAATATAGAACAAAAGGTAAAAAGGCCAATGGTTTAAAAATATGATAAAACATAATATCTGGAGGTATGGTATATCAATACCAAAACAACTAAAATAACTGTCTGAACATGCTAGTTTGAAAGACTCTAAACTGTCTGAATAAGGAGTTGATGGGACATGTCCCCAACTAACCCCAACTATTGAAATAAACTAAGTACTGAAAGAATGAAATATTAAAATAACAACATCCTCAAATGATAAGGACTCACTGCTAGTCTATTTGCTGAATGAATGATCTACTAAGGATTCTTTAGAGCTCGTGCTTCTGAACCTATGGTATAAAACACCATAGAGTAAATCTGTCAGTACGATTTAATGTACTGGTATACAAGTGAGCTGGGATGAATTCAAGGGGTTTATATGTATCAACAATACTAACTGGCTGAATAATATGAGAGTGAGAATACATGCCTGAATACATGAACTGTGACTGAGATCATGACATCATTGAATCTAAATACTGATAACATAAGTTTCATATATCTGATATACTATTATCTGAATAATTATGTCTGACAGTCTTGTTGCTGATGGAACTAGCTGAGTTTTATACTAAACTGGGTAACTATATCTAACAGTCCAGAATTCTGTAGAACTATCTGAGTTTTATTACCGAGAATGAGACTGAGACTATAACTATGGGAAGTAGTCATCTAACCGACATACCCCAAATGAAATAATATAATTGAGTTGGGGTCAAATCTATAACCCCAATTGGAAGGGTGTCAATACCACGCCACTGGTTAGGACAAGCTGTGAGTAATCCCTCATCTAACAGGTATTATAAGGAGAATGGTGGGTCCCTCATCTTACAGATTGAGTCACCTCATCAGCCCTCACCTAACAAGTTAGATGTCTAAACCTATGCTGGCTATGTACTTCTATACTGCAAGGATTGCTTCTAAGAATCACACCCTCTACTCGCAGGTGAGTTCCCATCCTTGGGCTCACTCAGTGCTGAATACTACTCCGAATTGATCAGACACTAAATTAATTATACTGAACTGGATGGATTGAGTTTACTGAGTTCTGTTGACTAACAAAATATTACAAAGATCAAATAACTGAATGAGATTACTGAGATTACTGAGTTTTCCTGAGTCATGAAACTGACTGAATTCTACTGAACATGGCTTAACTGAGAGTATCTTGAAAACTTGACACTGGCTCTAGGCACACAGCTAAATTGTTGGGTACAAGTACCCCCAAGACTCGATAGCATAAAACTGACAAGACATGACACTCTCTGGATTCACAACCATAATCAACAATACATAATACAATCATTAGGGAATTTCATGAGGCACTTGATTATCATGGTTTGGTACATGAATAGGAAAGCATATAAATATGTCATAATTTCATAGGCTAATCTCATGAACATTCCATCAAACAATTTCAATGCATAACAATAACATGGAAGTCATTTTGAAAATAAGGGTAATGTATACGTTCATCATTTTGGTCACAATTGAGTCATAAGGCATTATTCCTATTCTTTAAGGCATTTTATCAAACACCTTGAATGCATAACTATAAGCTTAGGCATGGATATTAAATCAATTCATCATGGTTGCATAAATCAACACAATTTAGTAGATTTCAATACACATGCTAGCATAAATTAATGAAAACATAGTTAACGATTCCCACTTGGGTATCATACACAACATCAACATGATCATAACCAATCCACAACATAAACATCACAATTTATAATTTAAAATTGTATTCTTGGGCTTCATGGATGAAAGAAATACATGAATGAACACTTGACATGCCTGGGTGGATGATATCTTAAATATTTGTGGAGGAAAGCTTGAATTCTTGACTTGGAATTAAGTACCTAGGGTTTCTTGTTTTTTAGTGATTGATCTTTGAGAGAAACCTTAATTGGATGTTGTGAATGAATAATAAACTTATGAGCTATTGTCTGGTATAATTAGGGGTTAAAACGGGCGGAAAAAGACCCAAATACACTTTTAAAAATGGCTTTAAATTGCTAAAAAAGATCTATGACGGCTCGTTCGATAGTCCATCGCTGGCTCGACGGTCTATCGTTCTGACCGTTGCACTTGCGCTAGAATAGGGACTCACTGCCTTAGTAGCGACGGCTTGAGCAATGGTCCATCGCTAGCTTGACGGTCTGTCAACCTGTCTATCGCACCTTAGCTAGAAGATTGACTTACTGCCTTTGCTGCAATGGTTTAGGTGACGGTCCATCGCTAGCTTGATGGTCCGTCAACCTGCCCGTCGCACCTGGGTGGTTCTGACAGCTCTCAGTAAAATGTCCATAACTTTCTACTCTAATACCGGATTTGGACGAAATTGGTATCGTTGGAAAGCTAATTCAATTTCCCATATGATAAAATGTAGAAATTGGGTAAATTCTAACAGATTTAAACATTAATCATTTAGGAAGTCATCACTAACTCTTCTGGAGACTAGATTTGACTTAAAGAAAGTTTGGGGTATTATAATATCTCCCTCTTGGAAATATTTGTCCTTGAATGAGACTGACTGAGAGGGGAGAAATCGTAGACTGAAGCACATCCTGAATATAAATGCCTTAAACATAACTCCATGACTCACATTACTAATAAACTGAATATATATCATACTGAACATGCATATCTGATGCATGAGTAATTGATTCATGAATGCATGACTGAGTGTTCTAAGGAACTAATGCATATATGATGCATGATTACTTGACTGAACTGATACATAAATGCATGGCTGAGAGTACTGATAAGCTGATCATGCATATCTGATGCATGAATATATGACTGAACTGACTCTTGAACATGCGACTAAACATGTAAGGGTAAAGATACCATGTTTGAAATGAAAACTGAGCATAGTTTGTAACTGAAATTGGGGAAATTCTAAATGATTCAAACATTAATCATTTAGGAAGTCATCATTAACTCTTCTGGAGACTAGATTTGATGTAAAAAAAGCTCGAGGTATTACAATCATCCACCACTAAGAATCTAGTTCATCCCCGAACTATAGATAAGAGAAATACCTGAATTAGTGAAAAGCTAGGGATAACTACCACGCATATCAGTCTCGGCCTACTAAATATCCTTATCTACAGGTCGATGTCTCCACTGACCTTAACCACTGAAACATCTATTAAACGCAACCACCTAACATTCCTGGATAGAATGGTGACGGGATCCTTAATAAGGGATAACCTCTCATCTGACTACACTGAATTTAAACGAATCACATGAGACTCATCCACAATATTTCCGTAGCATGGAAATATGAATAATTAGATGAATAGCTGATAAATATGGAGGTAATGCTAACTCATAAGCTACATTCCCAATAGTCCAAAGAATCTAAAATGGCCCAATATACCTAGCCCTCTTTCCGAGGAACAAAGAAAAACTCGATCACCAACACTAAATCTCAAGGAACAAAGTCTATGATTCGCATAGCACTTCTACGTACTCTGAGCCGCTCAAAGCCTATCTTGAATGACCCAAACCAATCCAAAGTCTCGTGAAGTAAGTCTATACCTCAAGGTATAACCTCAAACCAACCAAATATAATGCGACAATGCCTACTATGTAATGCCTCAAAGGGAGCCATCCTAATATTGGAATGGTAGCTGTTATTATATACAAACTTTGAAAAAGCTAGATTCTTCTCCCACTAACCTCCAAAGTCTATCACACAGATAGTGCATATCATCCAAAACCTAAATAGTTTGCTCTGACTGACCATCAATTTGGGGTAAAAATTTATGTTGAAATCAACTTAAGTACCAAACTCCTCCTGATATTCTTCCAAAAGTGAGAAGTGAACACTGAACCTCTATCCGAAATGATAGACACTGCCACACCATAAAGACAAACAATCTCACGAATATAGATATGGGCCAACCTCTCAGCACTGAAAGAAACCTGAATATGAATGAAATAAGCAGACTTGGTCAATCAATCCACGAAGAACCAAACACTATCAGAACCACGAGAAGTATGAGGTAACCCAGTTATGAAGTCTATAGTGATCTATTCCCATTTCCACTCAAGAATGAGTAAGCTCTGAAGACCACCAGGCCTCAAATGCTTGGCCTTCGCTTACTGACAACATAGGCAACGAGCTGCAAAATCTGCTACATCTTTCACATACCACCCCACCAGAAATGCTATCTAAAATAACGATACATCTTAGTCACCCCTGGATAAATGAAATAACTAGAACAATGAGTCTCCTAAAAAATCAAACTTACCCAATCACCCAAGGTTAAGATAAATGCTTAGGCTAACAAATCCTTGAGCTTTTGAAAGCTCACCTTACAAGCATTAAACCACTAAAATGAAATCTTCTTCTGATTCAACTTAGCTAAAAGAGTCGCCATAGATGAAAACCCCTCAACAAAGCATCAATAGTAGCCTGATAAATCAACAAAACTCTAAATATTGATACAAAAAGTAGGCCTAGAACAATCATAAACTATTACAATATTGGCCAGATCAACAATAATACCATCCTTGGTCACTACATGACCTAAGAAAGAGACAGATTCTAACCAAAACTCACACTAAGAGAACTTACCATACAACTTATCATCTCTTACCCTCTGAAATATAATCAACAAATGCTCCTCATGGTCGGCCTACTCTTGGAGTAAACCAAGATATCATCTATTAATACAATGACAAAAGAGTTGAGATAAGATCAAAACACCTAGTTTATTAACTCCATGAATGTAGCTGGGGCATTGGACAACCCAAATGGCATGACCAAGAAATACTAATGACCGTATCGAGTATAAAAAGTTGTCTTAGGAATATTCAAAGATATAACCTCAACTGGGGATACACAAACCTTAAATCAATCTTTGGAAACACCAAAGCATCCCGAAGCTGATTGAATAAATCATTAATACCAGGAAGAGAGTATTTATTCTTAACTATCACCTTATTTAACTATTGATAATTAATGCATATATGTATAGACCTATTTTTTTTCTTCACAAACAAGACAGGCGCACCCCAAGGTGATACACTAAGGTGGATAAATCCCCTATCTAGCAATCGATCCTTTAATTTCTTTAATTTTCCTGGGACTATCCTTTAAGGAGGAATAAAGATAGGCTTGGTGCCCAGCTCAACATCAATGGCCAAGTCAATATCAAGATTGGGAAAAAATCTATAAACTCATGGATGATATGAATAGAATCCAAAGAAGTAGGTAAAACAACACTAGTATTATAAATATAGGTCAAATATAACAAATATCCTCTCTCTACCAGGTGAAAAGCCTGGAGGAAAGATTAAACTCTTTGGGACTCAAATGAAGCACATCCTTCCAAGCTATCCTTGATATACTCAGTGGAGCTAAAATCATGACCTTAGTATAACAGGTTAGAATAGCATGATAAGAAGCTACCCAATCCATACCCAAGATGACATCAAAGCCTATCATATCTAGGATAATCAGATCTACCCATATTTCATACCCAACAAAGATCACAACACAGGATCGGTACACTCGATCCATCACTAAAGAGTCTTCTATAGGGGTAGATATATTAATAGGCATAATAAAAGGCTCACTAGTAGAATCAAAACCTGAAGAAAAATATGCAAATAAATAGGAGAGAGTCAACCCTAAGTCAAACAATATAGATGCACATCAGAAGCAAATAGGGATGATACCTATGATAAAAAAAGTCAAAAACCTCTGTCTCTAGTCTGGCTGGTATGCCATAGCACTGCCCATATCTACCCCAGACTAAATAGACCCACGACCACCAATATATAAACCATATGTACACCTCTAGTAGTACATCTACCTCTCTGAGGGTTACCTCTCACTATCAATAAAGAAGTAGGCCTAAAAATATGGCAGGGATAGTTCTTAGACAAATGACTAAACTCATCACACATATAGCAAACTCTGTAGCCTAACTCAATATAAATAGGTATGATTTAGCTAAAATGACCACCCTAAAGAACTGAACCAAAAGACCTACTATCTGAACTCTGCAAGACTATCTGCACTGGTCTACCAAGATGCCCATGGGAACCTTTAAAATCTCTACCTCGAGGAAAGCAACTACTAAACTCGCCCTAATAGTGTACCCTCGTGGTACCTTCCCAAGAAGTTTAAAGAATAAACTCAGTTATATTCACATGATCCACTATACTCTAAAATAATGACCCTAACTCTATTATCTAGGTAGTATCCAGCCATAGTGAAACATCCAATCCCTTTAAGATCTTCTAAATCTTCTTACACTCGATGGCAATACTGGCAAGAAAATATCTAGACAAGGCTTAGAAAACTTGCCTCATCTGTAATAATCAAGGAGCCCTCCTCCAAGTGATCAAATTTATCTCTCATCTAATCCCTTAAACTGAATAGCACATACCTATCCCAAAAGGCCCCAGCAAATTGATCCTATGTTATTTCTAGAGAACCCAGAGGTCTTCAAATAACAAGTGATATCCATTAATATCTGATTGCATCTCTCAACTGATACATAGTGTAAGCAACCTCTCATAACTATACTTAAGAAATCCAAAGTTATGCAACTTCTCACAAAAATCAATTAAGAACTCATAATCATCCTCACCTACAACATCACTAAAATGGGTAGACCCAAACAAGTAAATCTCTTAAACATCTTCTAATCCTTAGAAGACATAACTATACTCATAACAATAGGAGACATAGTGAATCTGGTTGGATGAGATCCCACCCGGGGGGTAACATCAATGAAGGTTGAACCTTTTACCTCGGTATAATATACTCGAATACTAGCGTAGAAAAAGGAACAACACTCGAAGTCTATGGAGTACCATAAGTTGATGTCAATACCACTAGAGGATCCACACTTAAAGCTGAAGGAGCACCATAGGAAGGCTCTAGCACAGATAGAGGTACAATACTCAAAGCTAAAGGAACACCAGGTACACTCAAAAGAGCATCGTCCAAATGAGTTAGTAAACGAATCAACAACCCCTCTAAAACAGGGGTAGATAAACATCACAGAACTTGAGTAGGTCCTATATCTCTAGCACGCTCTACCTAAGGTTCATAGGAGATCCGTCTAGTACTACCTCTAGAATGGGTAGACCCTTATGCTCGTCCTCTATCTCAGGCTCATCTACGACTCGTAACTCCCCCTAAACTGGGATCTCTCCTCAGATAATAGCTCAATATCTCTAACCTTATGGGATCTAGTCCTTACCATCTGCACAAAAAAAAGAGTAAAACTCAATTTAAAATATAGGGCATGGAAAATGCACATGATAAGAAACAAAATAAGGGAAGTTTCCTAAAGATGTCTTATAGCCTCTCAAAGATAAATATGAATGTCTATGTACTAATCTATGAGACCTTACTAGACACCATGTGCTTACACTGATGAGACTGATAAACCTGGCTGCTCTGATATAAATTTTTCAACAACAACATCAACACCATAACCAGTATATTCCCAATAAGTGGGGACTGATATAAATTTAACATGACTCAAAAGTCAAGGGTTATGATGACACATGTCACGGCAAGTCTTTATAAGTAAACCAATTACCCAAACTAATATAGAATAAGAAAGACAACACCAAAACCCAAGGCAAGACTTCTAGAATGAAGTCAAACAATACTTAACAATAATAGCAGAAAAATACATAGAAATGATACAATAAATCACCCAAAATTTAGTGTCACAACATAAAAAACACTAAGTGCATCTCAAAGTCAAAAATATACAACTGATAGTTGCAAAAAAACAACCTAAGTCTATCTCAAAAACATAATGATACATAAACTAGATAAGATATGGTAGGAGATCTACTCTAGAAGCATAGAGTGACCACTACCTCAAAAATACTCCAAACACTCCTGAAATCAACTACAGTGTGGTGCATTTGTATTTGGAACTACATCGAAAGGGCACAATAAGGATAAGTACGGTCAACTGTAATCAATATGTATCATAGGCTAAATAAGCAAAGTAGAAAATAAAGTATATAAAATACACACTATAGGAACATTACCAACAATCAAAAAATATCCCAAATGGTAGCCTACACCATCTCCACTAATAGTTCTATCATATAACATATTCACTAAGTATAAGTATGAAAAAGAAATACAAACTAGATAGACATAAATCAAGCACAAAGTACTATCATAGAAGATGCATAATCTATGAAATACAGTGAGAATGATGATGATGATGATGATGATGATGTGATATGCTTGAGGTTGTTGCACAACTTCTGTATACCCCTATTGAGATCTACTCTCAAGGCAGGACCCGTATAGGTTCTACAACACATATACAATCCAATAACCAATACAAATACCAATCCAATATCCACAACTCCTCTTTGTCCATGATCTTCTGCAAAGGGTTTTTAAGGATGTCACATTTTTATCAGAAACTAGTATTTCTACAATGGTACCAATGTCTCATAAGTATATATATGATATAAGAATTTAATGCTCAGAACTAAACTAGAATGAGAATTTCAAATCCAACCAATACATAAACACATGAGCTAGAATCTACTCAATAAGCTAAATATCCCTGATCCAATATAATCCATGTACCGTTAGAATGAGATATAAAAGTAATATACCAATGATACCACATAAACCCATCTAAGGCATTTCCACTGGGAAAAATATAACCAAATATATACACAAGGCCAACAACATCATATAAGACCCCCATATGGGCTACACATAGAAAGTAACATCTCAAAAACACCAATAACAACAACATAGCCCCCTATACGGGCAAAAACAATTATAAAATAATTTTTATGATTTATGCCCATACACATAACATATTATTATATCAGTATTAACTACCCAATCCATTCTATGGAAATTTAAGCCATAACCTACCTAAAATAAAGAAAACTCAATCCAAAAGCCTTCTACATGAAGACTTCCCCTCACGGATGGCCTCAAAACCAATTAAAACATATAAATATAGAATCATGCTTTAAAAGAAAACCAATGAGACCCATATTACCTATTTCTAAGTTAGAGTCAAAACTAACTGCTGAAATGGGTTTTTGACAAGAAGAGTAAAACCAGAATTTTAGTTCATGAATACATTACCTATGATTCAAGAAAGTCATACAAGAAAATTCAAATGAAAATGATTTGAAATTGGGGTTTAAATTGAATAAATACTAATTTAGGCCTTTCAGGCCAAAATTCCATTTTTGAATTTGTGTTTTAATAAGCTTTAGATGATGAGAATCAAAGAAAATTAACTGAAATAGGGGTTTGGAGCTTACCCAAGCTTGAAAATCGAGAAAATCACCAAAACTCTCAAACTCGAAGTTCAAATTCTCAAAAGAAGGTGGAAAAATAAGAAAAAGTTTATATATGCACAATACCAGCTGTCAAATGCCTCTTTAGTGGTACCTACATGTGTAGACCACTCCATGAAAGCAAACAAGGAACTATTAATACACCCCTTGCCTAGCTGGAGTCATTCTCTAAACCGATAAGTAGGCTCTTTAGTATCCACTACTAAAGCGACCAATGGTGCTTTAGTGGCTCCACCAGTTTGGTGGTGCACTAGATAAACTTAGAAAAATTTTCAAGTTTTTTCCAACCCCTCTGAATTCATCTAGAATCCCAAGAATGCAAATGAACTATTCTACTTACCAAATTTGATGCTCTAAACTCAACAACGACATTAGATTTTTGAAAAAAGTTGTTTTCACAAAATTAACCTCTAAGACCTAATTTTACAACTTTCTAAACCGAGTGTTAGAATGAGATATAAAAGTCATAAAATCATACCAACCATGCTACCAATCCAAAATTGACATTCTAAATCTACTGGTTCATTTTTCCATCTAATTTGAAGGATAATAAACATTGATTGAAGTCAACAATATAGCCTTTTGAACCTCTAAAACCACAAATCACACAAAGTACACCACAATGCATTAGGAACCATGCCAATCATCCCCATGCCCTAGAAATATTATGTAGCAACCATGAGGAGGGGTAAAATAGTCAAATCACATAAAATTAAAAGTTTTACCAAAATTTAGTCATTACAAATTTGTACGAATTCTCTTCTCACAAGTCTTTCTTACATACTAAGTCTCATATGAAAGAATTGGGACAACTAAAATACTTCTTGGGATTATAATTATATAGAAGCAAGATGGGTATTTCTATCCCAAAGAGTCTATTCTTGACCTATTAGAAGAAATTGGGAATTTGGTTGCCAAACCTTATGGTACTCCATGGCTCCTAATGTCCATCTTATTAAGGATGATCAAGATTCATTTGAATATGTAGAGTATTATAGAAGGTATTTTGGAAATTAAATATCCTATTGTGACTCAACCTGATATTGCCTTCACAATAAATATGGTTAGTCAGTTTATGTTTGCACCACAGTCAGACATTTGAAGGCTTTAGAAAAAATTTCATGTTGTCTCAATACATGATCTAGCTTGATAGGAGTAGTACAAAATGTATATAGACTTATTTCAAGATGTTGTACAAAGTTATAAATAGGTAGCAGATCTTTAGGATTTGTTCTTTCTTTCTTTCCTTAGTTAGATCCTAACAATAGTGTCTTCTTTATTTCTTTCCTTAGATAGCTCCTAGTGATATCGTATTTATACTTGTTAGCCCATAGAATAATCTACAAGTTATTCTCTCCCATTAGTGATACTACAAATCATAAAGCCGAGGTATCAAAGAAGGAAACACAAATAACCTTTGAAATATGGTTACATAAAGTAAACAGAGTTACTTAAAAATAAATAAGGCTTACAAAATATAATTGTTGACTAAATACATACTTCAGATAGTCCCAAGTAGAATACTTTTTCTACTTTTTATTAAAGTACGATTTGTAATTAACAATACAAGTTTCCTGATTCTCATTTTCCTTTATATATCTCTTTAATATAAATGAAAACAAGAGGTACAGGAGTGGAATTAATCACCAAATTCCTTGAAATCCCTGGGGAACTTTTGCTTCATCAGTTATTCTTAAGACAAACCCAGAAACTTCCTTTTAAAATAGTGAAATTGAAATGATCTCAAATTGTATTTTTTGCTTTAGTCTTTACATATTTTGTATTGTTTCTTTGATAGTTACTTTAGTTCCATTAAAGGATCCAGTTGAGCTGGCAAATAGTTAAATTGTTAGAAAAGTTCCAATATAGTTAGAAAAGACACTGTCATTTATATTTATTCTAGCAAATAGTTACAATTAATTTTCCCTCCAATTCTATAGAGTTTTAGAATTAGAGCTAGTAATAAAGCTTTTAAAAAAGAAGAATGTTTAATATAGCATGTGTCCAAAAAACAAATGTGCAGGTTGTAATACCCTAAGTTTTCAAGATTTAGACCCATCAAAAGATAATCCATAAAATTATCTTTCAAATGCCACAAATCTCACCTTAATCCATATCACGGCAAAAAGTTATGGAAAATTTTCTAAGGGTCTATCAATTGCCAGTGATAATGACTTAGGCAATGACTCGTTACCAGTCATAACAAGTCATTATGTGCTATCATTACTACAATAGTAGGGTATCCCAAAAACTCAACCCAGTAGTGACGAGTCCAGCCAATGACTCATTATCAGTTCTAACGAGCCGTTAGGTGGACTCGCCCTCACAATAGAAAGAAATCCATAAATTAAGTCTATGACCATGACTTCTCCTAATGACCCATTATCAGACCTAATGATTCATTAGGAGTGAAGTCACTGTCCTAATAGAAAGGACTCAGAAATTTAGAACTTTACATCACGACTTGGACATAACTCATGACCAATCGCAACGAGTCGTAGCCTAAGTTGTTATGACTAAGACCAATAATTTCCTACATATTTTAAAAAGGGACTTTTGGTTTATTCCCATTTTATTAGATCCTAAACCATGTCCTTTAGGCTTCCCCAAGAGTGCTATAAAAGACTAAACTTCCCTAAATTCACAATTTAATCATAAAATCAATCCATAACAAGAAATAGAGGAAATTTTCTCACCTCCAAAAGCAAGTTAGGGTTTCTCCATCTCCAATCCAATTACAAGGATTTCTCCAAGGCTTCTACCTTTAGGTGTGTGGGGTTTCATCAATTAGTCCTTCCACCCATTGCATCCCAAAAAGTTTTTAACTCTCAAGTTTATTTTATCCTTAAGTTGGGTTTCAGGTCAAATATGAAATTTTCTTTAATAACTCAGTTTGCTTTGTAATTCTACCATGAATACATTTCCTTTAATTCAACTATTATTTCTAATGTTCAAAAACCATAAATTTCATTATTATTGATGAGTTATGGTTTTTAGGTATGTTTTGTTAAATACTTTACTATGATCAGCTTTAAATTATCATAGTGATAAGTTACATTAAACAAAGATGATGGGTTATGAACACTTGATACCTAGGTATTCAGACTTGCATTAATTTACACGATTATGAGTATTTCAGATTATGCATGCATTACTATTTTCAGAATGATATCATATGGAGAAATTCAGTTTATTCTTTAGATTCATTCACTTGGGAGTCATACAAAGCACTAAGTGAATGCAAGGATGAAAGATCCCCTGTCAGTTAGGTAGAGATTGTTAGAAGTAGTCCTAAATTTCAAGAACCATAACACCACGTAGATTATAAGAGGTCCCTATCAGTTAAGGCATGACACCCTAGTCCTTTGGGACATCAGTTTAGTGGATCCACGCCATCCAGTGTTGGTACCCTTGGCAAGGTATTAGCAACATTGTAATTGGGGTTACATGTTGGATCCTAATTTATTCAGATTGGGGTATGTTTGTTATTTTTAGCTCCCACAGTCCTCAATTTATACTTTAGTTATGTTCAGTTTAGGTTTGTGTTGACCTATTATTTAGTTACTCAGATATTTAGTTTTTATTCAATACGTGATAATACTTGGTGTGGCATTTAGTTTTCATGTTCATGCATTCATGATCAGCTTATACTAGTTAGTTTCCCATCTTGAGTATTCAATACATTCATAAGTATTGATCGCATACTTTTTATGCTATATTATCTCATAATATAGGTTCAATGCTCAGTACCTGAATCATTCTTGGTATGTTCCTATACCACTCAACAGCAATTTTTGGTGAGCCTAATCATACGAAGGCTAACTATCAGTTATTTATTTTCTTTCAAGCTATTTTATTTCAGTCAGTTAGAGTTAGTTGTGGGATTATCCCAACAAATCATTATGTTTAGAGGCTTTCAGATGGATGTTTAGATTTTCATCTTATTGAGTTGTCAGGAAGTTTTATTTCCAACTTTGATTGATATCCAGTTTTACATTATTATGTTTTCCACTATTTATTTCAATTAGCTTCCACCTAGTCGTTTAATAATTTCTTCAGTATCTAAGTGTATTCTAGGCTAGGGGTTAGCTTAGAGTCACTTATGACCTTTGGTACCATGTTGCAACTAGGGGTAGTCTTAGGTCATTACAAACTTGGTATCAAAGAATCAAGTTTGATGTGTCCTAGATTTTTGAAAGTCTCATTATGTAGAGTCTTGTTTATAGTTATGAAGTGTGCCACACTTATGGGCGAGAGGCTATGAAATATTTTAGGAAAGTCATACTTCTTTCATGATTCATGTCATGGGATAGAGTTCTA
Organism: Capsicum baccatum var. pendulum; assembly: GCA_030864225.1. NCBI lineage: Eukaryota > Viridiplantae > Streptophyta > Magnoliopsida > Solanales > Solanaceae > Capsicum > Capsicum baccatum. The sequence continues at coordinate 195,339,307 of CM061557.1, forward strand.
ATATTCTCCTTCTAATTCATCATCTATCCAAATTCATAGAAAATGCCTCCCAAGAGAGCCAAAATAAGAAGTAATGGGAACCAACAAGCCCCATCGCCAGTTCTTGAAGACCTTTTGAATAAGCAGGTCTCTCATGTAGAGTTCAGGGCTACTTTCACAGAGCTAGACTAATCCATGACTGCTCAGAATAACCAATAAGTTATTGCCTCACCCAACCTAGTAGTGAATATGGTGGGAACTAGAATTCAAGATTTCACCTGGATAAATTCGCCAACATTCTTTGGGTCTAAGTCTTATGAGGATCTATAGGAATTCTTGGACAGTGTTTAAAAGATGACCGATATTATGGGTGTTACTTCTACTGAGAGTGTTGACCTAGCTACTTAGCAACTGAAAGGAGTGGCTCATACTTGGTTCAAGTAGTGGAAGAAAGATAGGGGCATAAATGTAAGGTTAGTAGAGTAGGATAAGTTTGCTACTGCATTTCTGGATAGGATTTTTCTACTTGAGTTGAGGGAAGCTAAGGTGAAGGAGTTCATCGAATTGGGTAGGATCAGTTTTAAGGAGTATTCACTTAAGTTTACTCAGTTAGAGAGGTGTGCTTCGACTATGGTGGATGATTTTAGGGCCCGAATGAGTAAGTTTATATCTGGTGTGTCTAGGATGTAATTATAGAGTGTAGGACAACCATGTTGATTAAGGATATGGAAATCTCTAGGTTGATGGTTCATGCTCAGCAGATTGAAAAGGGAAAGCTCAAAGAAAAGGAAAGGGAGAATAAGAGGTATAGAATTGGTTGCTCTAATTTCTTTCAGCCGAAATCAGGGGGTAGGAATCATTCTTAGTTTTAACAGAAATCTTCAGCCCCAGCCTTATCTTCTGCCAGTGCTCCAGTGCCTAAGTTCAGACAGGATGCTCATGATAGGTCGCCAAGCTCTAAGTCTCAGAATAGCATGAATAGCACACCAACCTAGTATGTAAGAGGTGTAAGAACCATAAAGGTAAGTATATGGCTGGTAGAGATGCTTGTTTTGGGTGTGGCAAATCAGGCCACAGGATAAGAGATTTCCCAAAAGTTATTCAGAGAGGTAGGAATGATCGAAAACTTAGTTGGACAAATTTTTCAGCAGCTCCAATAGGTCGCCTGACTCAGCAAGGTGCCACTTCTAGTGCAACCAGTAGGAAACGTCTGAATAGGATTTGTAGCCTTCAGACTTGAAAGGATTAGGAGGGCTCTCCTGATGTGGTTACTGGCATATTACAAGTCTTTCACCTTTATATGTATACACTATTAGACCTCAGAGCCACACTTTCTTTTGTGACTCCCTTTATAGCAGTAGATTTAGGTATCAATTTCAAAATTCTAGTAGAACCCTCCTAAGTTCACACCCCAGTCAATAACTCTATCATAGCTAGACGGGTAGATAGAAGTTTTCTAGTTACAGTATCTTATAAAGTCACTTAAGTCGATCTTGTAGAATTAAAGATGATCGATTTTGATATCATACTCAACATGGATTGGCTCCACTCTTGTTATGCCTCAGTTGATTGTTGAAATAGAATAGTCCAGTTTCAGTTTCCAAATAATCTTGTCTTATAATGGAAGGGTATTACTTCAGTGCCTATAGGTCAATTTGTCTCATTACTTAACGCAAGAAAAATGATCTCCAAAGGGTGCATATATTATCTTGTTTGAGTCAAAGACTCAAATTCCAAAATCCCAATTCTTGAGTCAGTTCTAATAATAAATGAATTTCTAAAAGTTTTTCTTGAAGATCTACTCGCAGTTTCTCCAAGAGGAAAATTGTCTTCAAAATAGATTTCATTTTAGATACCCTACCTATATCAATTCCACCTTAGAAAATGGCTCCAACCAAGCTTAAGGAATTAAAATAGCAATTGAAGGATCTCTTAGACAAGGGTTTCATCAGGCTGAGTGTCTCTCTACAAGGTGCTCCAGTTCTATTCGTGCACAAGAAAGACGGCTCTTTTAGAATGTTCATCGATATCCATCAGTTGAATAAAGGCATAATCAAGAATAAGTATACCTTCTCCAGAATTGATAACTTGTTCAACCAACTCCAGTGTGTACACTGTTTCTCTAAGATAAACCTTATATCTGGCTATCAATAGCACATATTCAAAGATTGTAACATTCTATAGATGGACTTTGAAACTTGGTATGGTCACTTCAAATTTGTGGTTATATATTTTAGACTAACGAATGCCCCTATAACTTTTTTAGAATTGATGAATAGGATGTTCAAGCAGTACTTAGACATGTTTATTAGTCTTCATAGATGACATCTTCATTTATTCTTGAAGTGAGGGTGAACATGTTGATCACTTGAGGATTGTCTTGCAAAATCTTAAAGATCACCAATTATTTGCAAAGTTTAGTAAGTGTGAATTCTATTTAAAAGCAGAATTAGTCCTTGGTCATATCATTTTTTATTAAGGCATTAGAGTTGATCCTCATAACCTCGAAGCAATAAGGAACTAGCCTAGACCTATATCTCTATCAGATAGTAAGAGATTCTTAGGTTTAGCCATATACTATAGGTGGTTTGTTGAAGGATTTTCCTCTATTTCCTTTCCTATGTCTAGACTAACTCAGAAAAAGTCAAATTCTAGTGGTTCAATTCTTGTGAGAAGAGTTTTCAGGAGTTTAAAACTCAACCCACCTCCACCTAATTTTAACTCTACCAGAGGGTTCAGATAGTTTTGTGGTATATTGTGAGGCTTCTAGAGTTGGCCTTGGTTGTGTGTTGATGTAGCGAGGTAAGGTTATAGCGTATTTCTTTAGACATCTAAAACTTCATGAGAAGAATTACACAACTCATGACTTTGAATTGGAAATAGTTGTATTTGCCTTAAAGATTTGGAGGAATTATTTTTATGGGGTTCATGTTGGTGTGTTCATAAATCACACGAGTCTCCAGTATGTTTTTAGCTAAAAAGATCTAAATCTTTGTTAGAGAAGGTGGCTAGAGTTTTTAAAGGATTATGTCTTTTACCATCTGAGCAAGGCCAATATTATGGTCGATGCCCTTTGTAGATTGTCTATGGGTAGTGTTGCTTACATGGAAGACGATAAAAAAGAGTTAGTTCATAAGGTTCATTGGCTTTCTAGGTTGGATGTTTGATTGGTTGATTTGGTCGAAGGTAGTATTTGGGTTTAGAATAGTTTGGAATCTTATTTAGTTGCCGAGGTAAAGAAAAAGCAGGATAAATGTCCTCTTTTTCTTAAGTTGAAAGAGGCAATTTAAAACTAAAAGGTTGAGGTTTTCTCCTAAGGAGGAGATGGTGTTCTTTGCTGTCAGGATAGATTATGTGCTCCAAATATCAATGATTTGAGGTAGCGGATGATAGCAGAGGCTCACAGTTCTTGATATTCCACTCACCCATGAGCCACTAAGATACATCATGACTTGAGGAAAGTATATTGGTGGAATGGTATAAGGAAGGATATTGTGGAATTCGTGCCAAAGTTTCCAAATTGCCAGAAAGTTATGGTTGAGCACCAGAGGCATAGTGTTACACATCAAGAATTCAGCATCCTTACTTGGAAATGGGAAGTGGTTAATATGGACTCCATTAAAGGGTTTCCTCATACTCATCATTAGAATGATTCTATTTGGTTATTTGGATCAAATGACTAAGTCAACATTTTAAAACTTTAAATCCAGCTGAAGGTTATGCTAGACTCTATCTTAAAGAGTTGGTCAAGTTGCATAGAGTCCCTTTGACCATTATTTATGACAGAGGTACCCAATTTACCTTTCATTTTTGGAAGGCTTTCCAAAAGTTTCTAGGTGCCTAAGTTCATCTCAGTACCACTTTTCACCCGCAAACCGATGGTCAGGCAGAAAGGACTATCCAAGCCTTATAGGATATGTTGAGGGAATGTGTGATTGATTTCAAGGGTAGTTGGGATGACCACTTTTCTTTGATTGAGTTTTCTTACAACAACAATTGTCACTTCAGTATTCAGATTGACCCATTTAAGGCTCTTTATGGTAGAAGGTGTAGGTCTCCTATTGGTTAGTTTGAGGTTGGTGAATCTGCTTTGATAGGGCTAGATTCAGTGTATGAGGCAATGGAAAAGGTTCAACTTATTAGAGAAAGCCTGAAAACTAGCCAGTCATTAGAAATCCTATACAGATATGAGAAGAAGAGAGCATGAGTTTGATGTTGGTGATTCAATGTATTTGAGAATTTCACCCATAAAAAAGGTGAAGAGATTCGGTAAAAAAGGAAAATTCAGTCTCCGCTATGTCGGAGCTTATAAAATTTTGAGTCATTATTGTAAGGTAGCCTATGATTTGAAGTTGCCTACAGAGTTGGCCCAGTACATCTAATTTTCCATGTATCCTTATTGAAGAAATGCATTGGTGACCCAACATTTGTAGTCCCTTTAGAAAGGACTGGTATGTGAAATCACATCTCTTATGAAGGAGTCCCAGATTATATATTTGATTGACGGATTCATAGGTTGAGGAATAAGAAGATCACTTTAGTAAAGTTTCTGTTGAGGAACCAATCTTTTAAGGGAGACACTTAGGAAATAGAAGCTAATATAATGACAAAGTACCCCTCCTTTTTTCTCTTCGAACTTAGTCCCAACATGAGGTAATGGTTTCTTTAATTAATTAATTATCCTTTAATTTCTATATTTGACATCTATCCATCTTTATGTCATAGCATGTATTCATGAGTTCAGTTCAATTCATGCATTAGTCATAAACTGAAATATCAGTTCATGATTCAAGTTGTAAGTGTTCAGTGCAAAATTTAACCTTTCCCCTAGCCTCTCATCTTATCTAATTTCATTCGAGGGTGAATAATACCAAGAGGAACATATTATAATACCCCAAGTTTTCAAGATCTATACCCATCAAAAGATATGCTATTAAATTAGCTTTCCAATGCCACAAGTTTCATCTTAATTTGATATCGTGGGGAAAAATGGATAATTTCCTAAGGGTCTATCAATTGCCAGTGACAAAGACTCAGTCAAAGACCTGTTACAAGTTATAATAATTCATTGTGTGAATTCATTACCACACAAGTGGGGTATCCTAGAAATTTAGCCCAGTGGTGACAAGTCCAACCAACAAATCGCTATCAGTCCTAATGAGTCATTAGGTGGACCCATCATTACAACAGAAAGAAATCTAAAAATTGAGTCTCTGACCATGACTTCTCCTAATGACTAGTGAGAAAACCTAGTGAGTCATTATTAGTAGAGTTATTGTCCTAATAGAAAGGACTCAGAAATTTAGGACTTCAGATTATGACTTATAATACGATTCATAACCAGTCGTAGCCTGCGTTGTTATGACTGGGACTAGTAATTTCCTGCATAATTTAAAAAGTGCCTTTTGGTCAATTCCCATTCTATTAAATCCTAACCCACGTTGTTTAGGATTACCCAAGAGTGGTATAAAATACTGAACTTCCCCAAATTCACTTTTTAATCATAAAATCAATCCACAGTAAGAAATAGAGGTTATTCTCTTATTTCCAAAAGCAAGTTAGGGTTTCTCCATCTCAAGTCCAATTCTAAGGATTTCTCAAAGGCTTCAACCTTTAGGTATGTGGGGTTTCATCAATAGGTCCCTTCCACCCATTGAGTCCCAAAAAACTTTTAACCACCAAGTTTACTATCCCCTCAAGTTGGGTTCTGGGTCAAATATGAAGTTTTCTTTAATTTACTTAGTTTACTTTATAATCCTACAATTAATACATTTTCACCCATGCGAGTATCGTCTTCCATGTTCAAAAACCATAAATTTCCTTATTATTGATGAGTTATATTTTTCGGGTATATTTTCTTAAATGCTCTACTATGATCAGCTTTAAATTATTATTATGATCTGTTACATTAGATAAAGTTGGTGGGTTATAAAAATGCAATAGCTAGGAATTAAGACATACATCAGCTTACATGATTATGAGTATTTCAGATTATGCATGCATTACTATTTTCAGAATGATATAATGATGAGCAATTCAGTTTATAATTCAGTGTCATTTAGTTGGGAGTCATACATAGCATCGAATTAATATAGAGATGGAGGATCCCCTATCAGTTAGGTAGATACCATTAGTAGAAGTCCTGAAGTTCCAGTACTACGGCGCCACCGCAGGTTATAAGTGGTTCTCCATCAATTGAGACATAACACCCTATCCTTCAAGATATCAGTTTAGAGGATCCACGCCAGACAGTGTTGGTACCCTTGGCAAGGTACTAGCACCCTTCCAACTGAGGTTACAAGTTGGACCCTGATTTGCTCAAATTGGGGTATGTCTATAGTCCTTAGTTTATGCTTTAGTTTATGTTCAATTTAGGTTTGCATTGACCATGTATTCAATGTTTTAGATATTAATTTTTTATTCAATACATGATAATACTTAGTTTTCTATTTAGTTTTCATGTTTATCCATTCATGATCTATTTATTCTAGTTAGTTTCCCATATCGCATCTCAGTACATTCAAAGTACTAATTGTATACTTTTTGTGCTATATACTCTCATAATATAGGTTCAGACGCTCAGTACCCCCACCGCTCTTAGCACGTTCCCATACTAATCAGTGGTAACTATTGGTGAGTCCTCATCATGCAAGGGCTATCTATCAATTATTTATTTTCTTGTAGTCAATTTTATTTCAGCCAGTTGGAGTTAGTTGGGGCTTGTCTTAACATCTAATTATGTTTAGACTCTTTTGTACAGATTTTTAAATTTTCAGCCTATGAAGTTGCTAGATAGTTTTATTTCCAGATCTGGTTGATATTCTATTTTAAATTATTATGGTTTCCAAAATTATTTTAGTTATCTTTCGCCCAGTCTTTTGATAATTTCTTCAGTATCTAAGTGCTTTCCAAGCTATAGGTTAGCTTAGGTTCACTTTTCACCTTAAGCACTTTGTTATGAATTAGGGGTAGTCTCGGGTCATGACATAGATACCAAGGCTTGGAAAGTGAATAGGTTTAAGTTGTGGTTCTTAGAAAGTTTGAAGAATAGGAATGAATTAGAAAGTTTAGTCAATGGGGACCTTAAGAAGCATGTACTGGAGGTTAGAATGATTAATGACAGGATGATGATTAAGTTAGTTATTGAAGGACATACTTTGAACATTATTAGTACGTCTTCTACACAAGTTATCTTAGACAAAGAGGTCAAAAAACTATTTTTGAAATATATAGATGAGATGGTGAGAAGAATTCCAAACATTGAGAAGATTTTTGTTGGTAGGGACTTCAATGCCATATTGGAGCAACTTCTAGTGGTTTTTATGGGGTTCATGGAGTCTTTGGTTAGATATAAATAGTAGTAGAACCATGCTCCTAGATTTTGCTAAAGCCTTTAAGATGGTGATAGCTAATTCATACTTCTCAAAAAAGGGTATCACTTGGTCATCTTCTGTAGCATGGTGGCTACAATAAAGATAGACTACTTAATTTTACGATAGGGAGATAGCAACCATTGTAAGCAATACAAGGTAATTTTGAAGAAGAAACACACTACCTAACATAAGTTGTTGGTGACAAACTTAGAGACAATGCGAGGTAGAAAAAAGAATCTTTATGTCTAGACTAGGATTAAATATAGTGGATTGACTCCTACCCTCTCTTGGGATTTCAGGAATAATTTGATGGATTTATGGGATTGGAGGATTAGTGGGGATGGCAAATAACATGTGGTAAAAAATCTAGTCGCATTAGAGAGATAACTATAGAGGTTCTTGACGTGTCAAGGGGTAAGTTTGGTTGTCGTCGAGGAAATGCTGGTGGAATCAAGAAGTACAAGGCAAAGTAGATGCTAAGAAGAATCCTATGCTACTTGGGTGAAGTTCAAGGACAAGGAAAAGATAAGTAAGAATAAGGATAACTACTAGGTGACTAGGAAAATGGCTAAGTTAGTGGTCATAGAAGCTAAAACAATAGTCTTTGAATGTATCTATAAACATTAGTGAACAAAGGTGATGATAAAAAACTTTAAAGGCTTGTAAATAAATGAGAGAGGAAGGCCCGACACCTAGATCAAATAGAGTGAATCAAGGATAATGGTAAGGTTATGGCGAATGAGATGTTTATCAATTAATAATGGCAAGCCTATTTTCACAAACTATTAAATAGAGTATGTGATAATGTTATTGTGCTAAGGGATATAGAGCACTCTGAGATACATGGGTATTTTGGACATTATGGTTGTATTATGGTTAAATAAGTGATGCACATTATTATCAAGAAGAGCAGGGGCGAGCAATTGAACCTGATGAGATCTCATAATGTATTGCAAGAGCTCGATCAGAGCAAGTATGAAGTGGTTGACTAGCTTGTTTAATGCCAATTTAAGATGATACTCGATAAATGGAAGAGGAGTACAAAGGTTTCATTATATAAGAATAAGGGAAACATCCAAAATTGTTACAATTATAAGGGTATTAAATCATTAAGTCACATAATAAATTTGGGAATAGGCGGTAGAGATGAGGGTACAGAGGGGTGTATTTATTTTTAAGTAATAGTTTAGATTTATGCCAGGGAGATCTACTACAGAAGCCATTCATCTGGTGAGGATATTGATGAATAAATAACAGAACAGGAAGTAGGACTTGTATATGGTGTTTTTTGACATTGAGAAGGCCTATGACAAAAGTTTTATCTTTTGAGTTGCCTAGAGGGTAAAGGTGTACTAATGGATTATATTAGGGCAAGAAAGGACATCCATTATGGAGCTAAAATATAAGTTAGAATAGCAGGAGATGACTCAGAGCATTTCTCTATGGTATGGGGTTGCACCAGGGATCAAATCTTAGTCCATTCCTCTTTTCTATGGTTATGGATACATTAGATGCAGTGCATCCAAGATGAAGTTATGTGGTTTATGTTATTTGCATATGACATAGTTTGAAGTGCGGAGAGAAACTTTGGTAGATAAAGGTATTAAGTTGAGCAGGACTAAAATAGAGTACTTAGAGTACAAATTTAATAAGGAGTTGCATAAGAAAGATGTAAAAGTGCAGCTGGATACACAGGATCACCATAAGAGTAAAAATTTCAAATATCTTGAATCTATTATATAGAGAGGTTGGATGGTGATATCACTAATCATATTATTGTCACATGGATGAAGCGGAGGCTTACACCCAGAGTTTTGTATGATAAAAAGATATCACTAAAACTTAAAGGTATATTTTAAAAGTAGTGGTTCTACCAATGTTGTTTTAAGAAATAATATTGGCCAATAAAAAAGTCCCATATTAAAAAAATGATATTACAGAAATAAGGATGTTGAAATGAATGTGAGGGCATACTAGGTATAATAGAATCAGAAATAATATCATTTGAAATAATATGGGAGTAGCTTCTATAGTGGAAAAAAAGAGAAAATCTATATTAAGATGGTTTAGACATGTAATAAGGCGAGATTTAGATGCCCAGTGAGGAGGTACAAGAGCTTAGATATAGTGGGTAACAAAGGTAGAGGTGGTTTGAAGAAGTATTGGGGAGAGGTATTTAGATATGACTATATATATGTAGGTTACCAAGGACATGACCTAAGATAAGGGATAAGGAGGATGCGCATTAGAGTAGAACGTTATTCAGGTATGAGTGTTATTCATGCACTATTAATAGTATGGTAGCGTAGGGTTTAACTATAGATACTTTTTGTTGCTGTCATTTATTGTGTTTTGATTATTGCACTATTTTATGGTTGGGTATTTTTTCTATTGTAAATTTTGCATTGCCCCATGTTGTCAAATTATCTTCAATGTGTTTCGCTTTTTTTTTACATGGATTTGCAACACTTGAGCTGAGGTTCTTGAGAATAGTCTCTCGACCTCCTTGAGGTAGCAGTAATTTTGCGTATACTTTACCCTCCCTAACCTTACTTCTGAGATTTTACTAGATATGTTGTAGTTATTGTTGTATTTCACAGTTGATGGGCAATAAGGTAAACTATAACTATGGTTGCAAGGGTCTGACTTAAAAAATATAGTGTGTGGTGTTTGAATTTGATATGTTGATACTTTTATTGGGGGCTTTAATATGGTTCTGAGAATATAATGGTTGATCACTCTTGGAGATATGTTGAATTTTAGATAGTTGGAGTTTACTATCATGGGGCATATGTTGCTACTAAAGGGTATTCAACCCTATGTTGTTAAGATGATTCAGCAAGGGAAGATGGATAAACTACTAGCACACCAGCAGACTTATGCATGATTTCAATAGGTGTTCTAAAGGAAGCCTCACATGAGGAGAATGCTACTTTTCTATCCTTAGAAAGATTTAGGAAACATCTAAAACCCTGCTATCCTTAAGGTGTTAGGTGGTTGTGAAGACCTATTTGAAGATCCAAAAGGAGGTTGCCAGCTTCTAGACTATTGTACCACATAATCATCTTGAAGAAAGGGTCTTCTCTAGTAAATATAAGGTCCTACAGACATTCTGTGAACCAAAATGATAAGGTAGAGAAAATGGTAGACAAACTACTACTACTTTCTGTGTTATTAGGAACAACACAAACCCCTATTCCTCTCATATTGTCACGGTAAAAAATAAGGATGACACTTGGAGAATGTGTGTAGACTATAGACAATTGAATAATTTCACTATCAAGGACAAGTTCCCTATTCTTATGATAGAAGACATAGTAGATGAATTAGATGGTGCTACTTGGTTTTCAAAGATGGACCTAAGATTTGGATACCATCAAATTAGAATATGTAATGAGGTCATTCCAAAGACATCATTTAGAACTCACCTTGGACACTAAGAGTTCCTTGTCATTCCTTTTGAATTGATTAATACCTCATCTATATTTCAAAGTTTAATGAATTAGGTTTTTCATTCTTATCTTAGGATAGTAGATCTTATTTTCTTTAGTGATATACTCATCTATAATACTGGTTGAGATGGCCATTTATTTTATCTGGAAGAAAACTTAAACTATTGAGATCTAATCGGTTATAGATAAAGAAGAGTACGTGTGCTTTTGGTGTATCACAAATAGATTATTTAGGACATGCCATTTCTTCTTAAGGTGTAGTAATGAAGAGCACAAAATATCATCTATATTAAGATGTCTTCAACCAAAAACCATCAAAGGTCTTAGGGTTTCCTAGGTCTCACTGATTTCAATAGGAGGTTCATTAAGGGTATGGAAGTATTGCTAAACCATTAAATTAATAAAAAGAAGAACTTCTAGTGGAATGTTACAGCACCTACTGCTTTTGGACTATTAAACCAAGCTATCTCTTATACTCATGTGCTAGTTTTACCTATTTTATCAAAAGAATTTATGGTTAAGACAGATTCCTCAGGGGAGGTCATTGGTTCTATTATGATCCAAGAGAATATACCAATAACTTATTTTTGCCAAGGATAATCATGAAGAAATATGGCAATGTCTATGGATGATAAGGAATTGTTAGCTTTAGTCATTATTGTATATAAATAGAGGCCTTACTCACTAGGTAGACACTCTACTATCAACATTGATCATCACACTCTCAAGTATATAATTGAACAAAGTATCACCATTCCTAGTCAACAAATATGGTTGGTAAAGCTTACCAGTGCTAATGTAGTAGGTGTATTTGCAGGCACAACCTTTTGTCATATTACTAATTATTATAGTTCAGATTATATAGCGGACATTGGTGAAGCTAATCACATGGTTGGTATTGCTAACTTGCTAAATTATGGGCTCACAGTAAACTATCCAGGGATACTATAATTGGCTATAGATGACTCTATATTCATTATAGACATTGGTAATTCTCAATTAATAGGAGGTAATGTTACTAAGGATGTACTTTTTGTGATAAAGTTTAAATTCAATATTATATAAGTACCCAAACTAAAAAAAGTTAAATTATTGTGTTTTTTCCCCTGATTTATTCCTCCTCCAAGAACTCTCCACTATGAGAGTGAAGGGAATTGATCAAGAGGAATAAGGACTATATATGCTAACGAGAAACCAAAAATATTAACAAAGGAAAGAAAATCATTGATGGAAGCTCAAGGTTATGCTAGTGCTGACATATGGCATAAGAGATTAGGGCATGTCCCTTAGAACACCCTGGGTTTGAGACCCATATAAAATTTTCTAGATTTCTAGGTTTCAGACAACATACGACCGGTGGGTACCAGTCGTATGCTAGGATACGAATGATATGCCTTGGTCGTATACTAACTAGTGTTGGTTGGTGGGTTGGATTGGGTTCTTGAATGGGAATGATTTGGGTCGGTACAAATCGTATGGATGGATATGGGTCGTTTATTTTGGGTCTTTCCTTCATTTAATCTTAAACTTAGTAGACTAACTTGGATCTTAGTACGAGTGGCTCACCATAAGGCGTAAGCTAGGGTACGACTCATACTATGGAATCGTACGGTGGATAGTTTTCAAACCTTTTGTTATTCTATTCTTCTAGGGGTACGGGTCAAAGGTAAGTGTCATATGCTTTGGGTACGACTTGATTGGGATAAGTCGTACCTTGGAAAGTGTTGGGTCCAAGGGAGAGACCTAGGGTACGAGTAGTGGTTACCACTCATATTGGAGGGTACGACTGGTATGATTAGTCGTACCCCCTGATGAGAATTTTATGCAGTTTAAGTGAGGGCAATATGGATATTTCCCCCACTTAACCTAATAAGGCCCTAAGATTTTTAACACACTTGGGAAGTTATTTTCCCTATTATTCTATACATTAACACTAAGGAAACACTCGCTAATCCTCTCTAAAGTTCTTAGGAAAAGGAAGCTAGGGTTTCATCTTAAGGATTAATTTGGTACTTGTGTGGTAAATTCTTTCCATTATCTTCTCACTTTAGGCACATTAGGTGCTAGAATGGGTACGATTTAGGTCGGTACGAGTCATATAGATTGGTATGGGTCATTTTGTTTGGGTTTTTCCTTCAATTAATCTTAGACTTGGTAGACTAAATTGGATCGGAGTGCGAGTGGCTCGTCATGAGACATAAGCTAGGGTATGAGTCATACCATCGACTCGTTTAGTGGACAGTGTTCAAACCTCTTATGATTCTATTCTTTCAGGGGTACGGGTCATATTCTTTAGGTACGACTTTGTTGGGATAAGTCATACCTTGGACAATGTTGGGTCCAAGGAAGAGGCCTAGGGTACGAGTGGCAGGTACCACTCATGTTAGAGGGTATGACTGGTATGGTTAATTGTACCCCTTTGACAGGACTTTTATGTAGTTTAAGTGAGGGCAATCTGGACATTCTCCACTTCACCTAATAAGGCCCCATGACTTTTAACACACTTGGGAGGTTATTTACCTTATTTTTCTATTCATTAACACTTATCAAACACTCTCTAATCCTCTCTAAAGTTCTTGGGCAAAGGAAGCTAGGGTTTCATCTTGAGGATTAATTTGGGACATGTGTTTGTGATTTCTCTCCACTATCTTCTCACTTTAGGCATATACTCCTTCCCTCATTGTTAGTTCCAACTAAAGGCATAGTTTGTAAATTATTTTCATGGCTTAATTTATGTCATTTTGGGGTTTGAAATAAATATTGGGGGTTTGGTTATGGTTTTCCCATGTTTTAATTATGTATTTACATGTTCTAATGGTGGTTTAGATACTTGATTGCATGGGAATGGTTAATTGGTATTTGATGTTGGTTTTGGAAACACTATGCCCCCAATATGTTTGATAAAATGCCTATGAGAATGCTTTTACTATGTTGTTGGACTTATTAATGGAACTATTGCATGGTATGGTTTGTTAATGGGACCTTAAATGGTTTGGAATGGTTAAATGGAATGGTTTGGTTTTCATGGTTATGGTTGATTAAACTCCTTGTGGGGTACAACAAAATCCGCCATGTAAATATGTTAATGAACAACTTGTGGGGCACATGGGACTTGCCCCAAGCAAACATAATAATTTAACACTTGGGAGGTACATGGGACTCCCCCAAGTTTACTTGGTAAATGGGTACATAAGAATCCTTTTACCTAAAATAGTTTGGCTAAGGACAATACTTGCAAGTTATAGTCAGTATGATGATACCACTCTTAATAGCCTTCATTAATAACAAATGGAATAATGGATTGGTTGGTTGGAAATAGTTTTAATTGGGCAATAATGGTAGGGTATGATAGCTAACCGTGGAGGTGAGAGTTTAATGAAAAAAAATTGGAAGCTAATATTTACTTACATGATGGGTTGGTCATGGCGACCATATATGATACTATGAGGTACACTAGAATCCTCCAAGTACACTATACATATTTATCATAGAGGGTAAGGGTACTTGGGAATCCCCTACTCTTATGTTATCTCCAATTAATGCGGCTAAATACATCAGGGCCCGTTCAGGGGGTTACACTAGACCTATATAGCTCGTCGGTATTTAAGGGTGGTTAAGCTACATATACCCAGGTTAATGGTCTTAAATGTATGCTAAACTCAGTTTCATTTCCCAGCATGGATATATATGTATGTATGGTTTGTATGCATATAGTTGGTTTTCTTGGTTTTACTGGTTGGCATTATTTTATCCTTGTCCTGAGTTCATGCTAGAATTTAACCGCTAACCCATCTTTGGGTTGTTGTATCCCCACGCGATGCAGGAACTAGCCATTCTACTTCTCCTATATAGTGATCAGATTTTAGGACCAGCTCTTTGGATTAAAGTGGTGAGCTTCTATCTTTCCGGAAGGCTCTATTTCATATTCATGGATGTTCTTACACATTTTGATTTATTTATGGATATTTGTTTTACCTATGGTTGGAGGCATGTCCCAACCGGATATTGGTTTTATTTTTGTTAGAGACTTTTCTGGAACTACTATGGGTTGGCATCAGTGAGATCGGTATTAGTGTCATCCTTAGTATTGGTATTGGTATTGGGGCTGATCCTATTGGATGATATTTATCAATGTTCCAGCCACTTATGTTATATTATAGAACTTGGTTTGGTTAATGTTTTAGTTTTAGTGTATGGTTTGGTTATGGCTGTCAGTTAGTTTACGGATTATTGGATTCATTTGGGTCAATCTCAATTATAAAAATATCCCAGAGTTTGGATTTGGACAGTTATATGCTATATTGTTATAGGTTTAGAATTTATCTGACTTGGGGTATGCATTGGACAGTTGGGTTGAGTATTGGGGGTAGTCCCTGGTCCTAGTTGGACTTGGGATGCCCATTATGACAAGGCCCCTGGTCGTGTCAGGTCAAGTTGGTATTAGATCTTTAGGTTCATGGTCAATTAGGAGTACACAAATCAGTGTCGAGTAGGGTCTCTTTTAGGGGTGTGTAGCGTGCCACACTCATAAGGGAGAGACTACAAGGCATTCAGGAATTTTTCACTTTTTTGGTATTCTATTTCAAGCTATAAGATCTAAGGTCCTTTCTAATCCTGGTTTGTTTACTTTTTAGATTATGCCTCAATGATCTGGAACATAAAAAAACTATTTCATCCCTATCAAGGACAACATGAAAGGAACACAGGGGATCCATACTTGGTCTAGGGGTCTAGTCCCTAATATTTTTGTAGTTTTACCGATTGCTACTAGTCCTCTTTAGGGTAAGTAATGAATGTGGAATTTTATCAATCGATTCATACTATTGCTCAGTTAGTTGCTGTTCAGGCTGAACGGAAGGCATCTAGTGTTTCATCTGTTGAGGCCATAAGGGTTAGCCAAGTTATGAAGATAAATCCTCCTACTTTTGCTGGTGTGAAGGTGGAGAAGGATGCATAAGGTTTCTTGGATGAAATAGAGAAGATATTCAGGGTAATGCAGGACAAAAATATAGAAGGGGTGAATTTTACAGCTTACCAGCTTAAGGATATTGTGTACCAGTGATACGAGGAGTGGGATATGGATAGATTAGATGTTGAGGAGTTATCCTTATGGGATACTTTCTCAAATGCTTTTTTGGATCGCTTTTTTCCTCAAGAGCTGAGGGAACCGAAGATAGAGGAATTCTTTAATTTGAGATAAGGAAAAATATCAGTCAAGGAATATGACTTGAAATTTCATCAGTTGTTAAGGTATGCTCTGAAATTAGTGTCTAATATGAGGGAAAAGATAAGAAAGTTTACTTTTAGACAGTCTCAAGAATTGATCCTTAAAACTAAGACTACATTGCTAATTAAGGATATGGATATGTCTAGGTTGGTGGTTCACATTCAACAGGTGGAGGAAGAAAAGAGGAAATAGGCAGAGTTTGGAGAAAGGTAGGGTAAGAATTTTAGGTCTTCTGAATAAAGTGGTGGGCAATAATAAGGTAGTTGGGATGGTGATAAGTGGCCAAAAAAAAAGTGGGGGAGTTCTGGTTCCTTCTCTTCTGCTAGTGCCCCTTACCCGAAGCCTTCAGGTGATCGGCGACAATAGGTTGGTAATAATTTTTGGCAACAGGATACCTAATCTTAGGAGAACGGGGCACAATTAGCTTCTTCCTGCCCTCCTTATTGGTTTTGTGCTCGTCTTTATCGGGGATTTTATTATGAAGGGAGGGATAGATATTTAAATTATAGTTAGCCAAGCCATATACTTAGAAACTGTCTAGTAGGTAAGGGTGCTTCGAGAGTGGTCAAAGCTCCGGTTGCTTCATCTCCTGCTCCTGCACCTAGTGGTGTTGCTTCGGCATCTTCTCCTGCTTTTGGTGTTGGTGTTGGTCGAAATTGGTTATATGCTTTTGCATTTTAAAAGACGTCTGAGGTATCTCCTGATGTCGTGACTGGTATGTTACAGCTCTTTTCTCATGATGTGTATTTTTGTTTTATCTAGGGTCCACACTCTCTTATATAACCCCAAATATGGTTGTATTTTTTGGTATTGATCCCAAGGTTATTTTAGATCCTTTTTTCTATTTCTACCTCGGTAGGTGACTCTATTATTGCTGAAAAAGTCTATAGGGGGTGTGGTATCTATTGGTAGTATCAGACTTTGGTGGATTTGTTTGAACTAGATATGGTGGATTTTGATGTTATTCTTGGAATGGATTGGTTATACTCTTATTATGCATCCTTAGATTGTTGGACCCATAAGGTTGTATTTAGGTTCCCTGGTGAATCATTTATTAAGCGGGAGGGTGGTTCCCTAGCTCCTAGGGGAAGGTTTATTTCTTAACTTGGAGCTCGGAGATTTATCTCCAAATGGTGTCTCTATCATTTGGTCAGGGTTAAAGTTTTAACTCGTAAGGTCCTTCTTTATACTCGGTTCCAATGGTATTGAGTTTCCTTAGGTCTTTTCGGATGATCTCCCTGGTGTTCCTCTGAATAAGAAGATTGAGTTTGGTATTGATTTGGTTCCGAACACTCGTCCAATATGTATTAATTTGGTTCCGGATACTCGTCCAATATCTATTCCTCCTTATAGAATGGCTCCGACTGAGTTGAGGGAACTAAAGGAGAAACTTAAGGATCTTCTGCATAAAGGTTTTATTCATCCTAGTGTATCCTCGTGGGGTGCATGGTATTATTTGTGCACAAGAAGAATGGTTCCCTTCGGATGTACATCTACTATAGGTTATTGAATAAGGTAATGATTTAAAACAAGTATCCTCATCCAAGGATAATTGATATTTGATCAATTACACGGCGCCAAGTTCTTTTCTAAGATAGATCTTCAGTCTGGGTATCATCAGCTCAAGATTAGGGAGATGGATATCTCTAAGTTGGCCTTTAGTACTCAATATAGGCACTTTGAATTCTTAGTAATGTCAATTGACTTGACTAATTCCCTAGCAATATTTATGGATTTGATGAATAGGGTTTTCATGAAATTTTTGGATTTTTTGCCATTGTTTTCATTGATGGCATTCTGGTTTATTCTAAGAGTGGGGTGGATCATGCTAATAACCTCCATGTGGTGTTGCAGACCTTGAAGGAACAACAGTTGTATGCCAAGTTCTCAAAGTGAGAGTTTTGGTTGAACATTGTGACTTTTCTTGGTCGTATTATTTCATGTGTGGGGATCTTGGTGGATCAACAAAATATGGTTGTGGTTAAAAGGTGGCCTAGACCCATGACTCCAACCAATATTTGGGGCTTCTTGGGTTTGGCTGGGTATTATAGGAGGTTTGTGGAGAGGTTTTCTTCTATAGCTACCCTATTGACTAAGTTGACTCAGAAGAAGGCAAAGTTTTTTTTGTCAGAAGCTTGTGAAGGGAGTTTTGAGAAACTTAAGTATAAGGTAAGTATGGCTTCTATTTTTACATTTCCTGAAGGTAATGAGGGGTTTGTGGTTTATTGTGATGCATCTCGGGTAAGACTTGGTTGTGTTTTGATGCAGCATGGGAAGGTGATTGGCTATGCTTCCAGGCAGTCGAAGGTGCATAGATAAATTATCCTACTCATGATTTAGATCTTTTGATGGTGATTTTTGCATTAAAAATCTAGCAGCATTATTTGTATGGAGTACACATAGACATCTTTTCTGGTTATAAGAGTCTACAATATGTGTTCACTCACAAGGAGCTAAATATAAGGCAAAGGAGATGGTTGGAGCTTCTCAAGGACGATGATATGAGTTTTCACTACCACCCAAGTAAAGCTAACATGGTTGTTGATGCTCTTAGAAGGTTGTCCATAGGGATTTTGGCTCATGTGGAGAAAGGAAAGCGGGAATTGGTGAAGGATATTCACCACTTGGCCAATCTTAGAGTTTGTCTTTTGGACTCCAAGGATAATAGTTCAGGAAGTGGTTTGATCATCTCTTAGTGCAGAAATCAAGGAGTAGAAAATGCTAGATCCTATCTAGATGAAAATCAAAAGTGTTGTCGGTGTGAAAAAGGTAATTGTATTTGAGATCAGTGGTGATGGTACCTTGAGGTACCAAGGGAGGTTATCTGTTCCCGATGAGGATGTGTTGCATGAAAGGGTATTGGCAGAGGCACATGAGTTGCGCTATGTTGTTTATCTGGGTTCGACTAAAATTTATCATGATCTCAAGGAGGAGTACTAGTTGAATGGTATGAAGGATGGTGTGGCTGATTTTGTAGCCAAGTGCATAGTGTGCCAACAAGTCAAAGTTGAGCATATGAGGCCTGGTGGGTTGTATTATGAAATTGATTTGACCGAATGGAAATAGGAGGTGATCAACATGGATTTCGTTACTGGTCTTCCTCGGTCTTGGAATCAATTTGATTCGATTTGGGTCATAGTGGATAGGATGACAAAGTCCGCTCACTTTTTGCCAATGGGGACAAACATTTTGGCAGAGTACTATGCAAGGTTGAATCATTATGAGATAGTAAAGTTGCATGGGGTACCTATTTTGATTATCTCTGATCGTGGTACGCAGTTTTCATCTCACTTCTAGTGGGATTTTTAGAAAGGATTGGGGACTAAGGTTAGTTTGAGTACTACTTTTCATCCACAGATGGATGGGCAAGAAAAAAGGACTATTCTGACATTAGAGGGTATGCTTTGGGCATGTGTGATTGACTATGGTGGTAGTTGGGTTGATTATCTACATTTGGTAGACTTTTCTTAAAACAATAGCTATCATTCTAGTATTGGTATGGCCCCTTTTAAGGTATTATATGGTAGGAGGTCTAGAACTCATATTAGGTTATTCGAGCTTAGTGAGGCAGATATGTTCAGTCTGAATTTGGTTTATTAGGCTATGGAAAAGGAGAAGGTGATTCAGGATAGGGTTAAGGTTGCCTAAAGTCGCCAAAAGTCCTATGCGGATGTAAGGAGTAGAGACTTAGAGTTTGAGGTTGGGGATAAGGTGTTCCTAAAGGTATCTCCCATGAAGGGAGCAATGCGGTTTGATAAAAAAAAAAGCTCAGTCCCCGGTTTATTGGTCCTTATATAATTTTGTGGAGGGTTAGTAATGTCGCTTATGAATTGGAGTTACCTTCTGTTTGAGCTCCATTCATCCGGCATTTCATGTATCTATGTTGAGGAAGTGTCTTAGTGATCCTTCTTCTATGGGTTTTTTGGAGGGCTTGGGTAGCTCGGATTCTCTATCTTATAAAGAGTCCTTATTGAGATATTGAATCAGCAAGTTCGTCCATTATAGACCAAGGATGTGGCCTCGATTAAGGTTCTATGGTGGAACCATAAGGTGGAAGAGGCTACATAGGAAACAGACGAGGATATGAAGTCCAAATATCCACATTAT
The DNA here is from genome assembly GCA_030864225.1 of Capsicum baccatum var. pendulum. Lineage (NCBI taxonomy): Eukaryota > Viridiplantae > Streptophyta > Magnoliopsida > Solanales > Solanaceae > Capsicum > Capsicum baccatum. The sequence goes on from CM061557.1 coordinate 195,359,445, forward strand.
TTTTCTGCTCTTGGGATTCCTGCGGAAAGTATGTGTTCTTCAACATACTTTTGTTTTCAAAATTGTTTAAAGGAAAGATTAATATCTTTACATCTTTATTTTTTAACCTGGTTAAACGTTGGATTGACATTTGATAATGTAAATGAATTGTGCTTGTGTTTACCCTACCTTGTCCGTCATTTGGGGACGAATGTTCCTAGTGGGTGAGACTGGAACACCCTGGGTTTGGAACCCTTTAAGAATTTTCTGGATTTTTAGGTTCCGAACAACATATAACGGATGGGTACCAGTCATATAATAGGGTATGAGTAGTATGCCTTGGTCGTATACTGACTAGTGTTGGTTGATGGATTAGATTAGGTGCTAGAATGGGTACGATTTAGGTCGGTACGAGTCATATAGATGGATATGGGTCATTTTGTTTGGGTTTTTCCTTCAATTAATCTTAGACTTGGTAGACTAAATTGGATCGAAGTGCGAGTGGCTCGTCATGAGACATAAGCTAGGGTATGAGTCATACCATCGACTCGTTTAGTGGACAGTGTTCAAACCTCTTATGATTCTATTCTTTCAGGGGTATGGGGCATATTCTTTAGGTACGACTTGGTTGGGATAAGTCATACCTTGGACAATGTTGGGTCCAAGGAAGAGGCCTAGGGTACGAGTGGCAGGTACCACTCATGTTAGAGGGTACGACTGGTATGGTTAGCTGTACCCCTTTGACGGGAATTTTATGTAGTTTAAGTGAGGGAAATCTGGACATTCTCCACTTCACCTAATAAGGCCCCATGACTTTTAACACACTTGGGAGGTTATTTACCCTATTTTTCTATTCATTAACACTTAGCAAACACTCTCTTATCCTCTCTAAAGTTCTTGGGCAAAGGAAGCTAGGGTTTCATCTTGAGGATTAATTTGGGACATGTGTTTGTGATTTCTCTCCAATCTTCTCACTTTAGGCATATACTCCTTCCCTCATTGTTAGTTCTAACTAAAGGCATATCTTGTAAATTGTTTTCATGGCTTAATTGTTATGTGTTTTTGGGTTTTCAAATAAATATTGAGGGTTTTGGTTATAATGGTCTGGTTATGGTTTTCCCATGTTTTAATTATGTATTTACATGTTCTAATGGTGGTTTGGATACTTAGTTTCATAGGAATGGTTAATTGGTATTTGATGTTAGTTCTGGAAACACTATGCCCCAAATATGTTTGATAAAATGCCTATGAGAATACTTTTACTATGTTGTTGGACTTTTTAATAGAACTATTGCATGGTATAGTTTGGTAATGGAACCCTAAATGGTATAAATGGTTTGGAATGGATAAATGGAATGGTTTGGTGGTCATGGTTATGGTTAGTTGAACTCCTTGTGGGGTACAACAGAATCCCCTAAGTAAACATAGTAATGAACAACTTGTGGGGTACATAAGACTCCCCCAAGCACACATAATAATGGAACACTTGCGAGGTACATGGGACTTCCCCGAATTAACTTGATAAATGGGAACACGGGAATCCCTTTACCTGAAAAGGTATGGCTAAGGACAATACTTGCAAGTTATACTCGGTATGACGATACCACTATTAATAGCCTTGGTTAATAATAAATAGAATAATGGATTGGTTGGTTAGGAATAGTTTTAATTGGGCAATAATGGCGAGGTGTGACAGGTAACCGTGAAAGTGGGAGTTCAATGAACAAACATTGGAAATTTATGTTTGCATACATGAGGGATTGGTCATGGAGACCATATATGACACTATGAGGTACATGAGAATCCTCTAAGTACACTGTACATATGTATCATGAAGGTTAAGGGTACTTGAGATCCCCTACTCTGATGGTATCTTTGATTCGTGCAACTATACGAATACAGGCCTATTCAGGGGCTACACTGGACCCATATAGACCGTGGGTGGTTAAGGACAGTTAAGATACACATACCCAGGTCAATGGTTTAAAATGCATACTAAACCCAGTTCCCTGTCCCGACATAGATATATATTTATATATGCATGGTTTGTATGCATATGGTTGGCTTACTTTGTTTACTAGTTAGTATTATTTAATCCTTATCCTGAGTTCATGCTAGCGTTCACCCAGTAAACCGTCTTTGGGCGGTTGTATCCCTATGCAATGCAGGAAGCGACTATTCTACTCCTCCTGCATAGTGATCGGATTTTAGGATCAGCTCTTGGGATTAAAGTGCTGAGCTTCCATCTTTTTGGAAGGATCCATCATTCAAGTATATTATTACACACTTTGGTTTATTTATAGATATTGGTTTAGTCTATGGTTGGGGGCATGTCCCAACCAGATATTGGTTTTCTTTTAGTTAGAGGCTTTTGTGGAACTACTATAGTTGGCATGGGCGGGATCAGTATTGGTGTCATCCTTAGTATTGGCATTGGTAATGCGGCTGATACCATTGGACAAAATTTCTAACTGTTCCATCCTTTTATGTTATGTTATGGAACTTGGTTTGGTTAATGTTTTGGTTTTGGTTTACGGTTTGGCTATGGCTATCAGTTAGTTTGGGGATGGTTGGACTCGTTTGGGTCAGCCTCAGTTTTAAACCGATCCCAAAGTTTGGATTTTGATAGTATATGCTATCTTTTTATATATTAAGAGTTCATCCAACTTAGGGTATGCATTGGACGGTTGGGTTGAGTAGCGGGGGTTGTCCCCGATCCTGGTTGGACTTGGGATGTCCATTACGACAAGGCCCCTAGTCGGGTTGGGTCATGTCTATGAATGTAATTAGGAACATAGGTATGCTCAAAAGCAATAAGAATTTTACTTTTCTTATTATGATTTGTCCTTTATCAAAATAGATTAGATTTCTCTTTGGTACAAGTAATCACAAAAATATTAGATGTTTTGACTTGATTCATTTGGATGTATGGGACCATATAAGGCTTCTACATGAATAACATAAAACTTTTCCTCACTCTTCTTGTTTATCATTTCAGATGGACATGGATTTTTTTAATGCATCTCAAATCTTATGTCTCAACTATACTACAATAGTTTATTTTGATAATTAAGCCTTAATTTGGATTAACTGTCAAGGCCTACTATTCAGAAAATGTAGGAGAATTTTACAATGCTCAGTGTGATGAATTGTTCAAATCTCATGGAATTTTGCATCAATGTTTTTGTCCGCATACATCACAATAGAATGGTGTTGTAAAAAGAATAAATAGTCATATTCTAGAGCAACTAGAGAAATCGGGTTATAAGGTCATTTACCTATAAGATTCTGGGGAGAATGTATACTAGCAGAAGTACATATTATCATAGGGTTCCTTTGACTGTTCGAAGTTCTATCTGGGAAGTCACTAGATATATCATATATAAGGGTAATGGGATATTTGTATTATGCCACAACTCTTCCAAAACCTAATAAGTTTGGTCCTAGAGTTACTAAATTAGTCTTGTTGGGCTATGTGACTACACAAAAAGGATATAAGTTGTACGACCTTGAGCATCATATATTTTTCATTGGTAGAGATATGGTCTTTAATAAAGATATCTTATATTTTTAGACTCATTCTATAGGTTCTTTGTAGGGTCATGGAGTCATGAGTACAGTTTTCTGTTGTTTCAAACCTTGATACTAAATATATTGTCGTTCCTGTATTGAACGTTGTAATTTCTTAGTTTATTTCACATAAGATTACCAATGGTAAATTAGATGATATAAAGGGTGTTGCAAGTACTGATTCTAAATAAGTTGTACCAAAAGTTCTAGGTGGAACTGAGGTTCCATAACTTGTTTAGACAAGATTTACTAAAGGAAGAAAATATTCAGTTTAGCAAAATTATTTTGTGTTTTTCAAGAGGGCTAATTAGTCTAGTTGTCTATATTCTATTGCAGACACTATTGATCATAGTTGTCTCTCAAAGTCCTATCAATGTTACATTGCCAATTCTTCCATGGAAGTTGAACCTCTTATATATTATCAAGCTATGTATGATGATAGATAGATTCGGGCCATGAAGTAATTCAAGCTCTAAAAGACAATAACATATGGGATCTAGTGACATTGACATTTAGTAAGAAAGCTATTGGCTATAGATAGTGTAAAATATAAAGTGTAAATCTAATGAACAAGTTGAGAGCTTCAAGGTTAGGATGGTAGAAAAGAAGAAGAGATTGGACTATCAGTAAACTTTTTTTCCTGTTGCCAAAATAATAGTAGTAAGGGTTGTATTGATGATTATTGCTGCAAAGAGATGGCATATTCAACAAATGGATGTTTATAGTTTCTTTTCGCAAGGATATTTGACAGAAAAGGTCTACATGCAATTGCCTCAAGGTTTCTAATCTGAAAATACATGAACTACGAAAGTGTGCAGGCTACTTAAGTCACTTATGGACTTAACCAAGCCTCTAAACAATGGACTGTTAAGTTGATTATTGCTCTGACTGCAGCAGGATTGGAGCAAATCCATTTAAACTATTCTCTTTTGACCAAGAAGACTAACAATGGATTGCTAGTGATCCTTGTATATGTGGATGATCTTCTGGTGACAAAGATTAGTATACAGTTGATCGAAGAAGATAAATAGGTTCAAAAATACAACTTTAAGATTAAAATATTTGGGTGATCTTAGAGTTTTCTTAGGCATAGAATATGACAAGAGTTCAGAAGGTATCTTGATGCACCAATGGAAGTATATTTGGAGATAATCTCAGATTTTGGGTTAGGAAATTCTAAGCCAATTGATACTATAGTGGAACTTAATTAGAAGCTGACTATACTATAATTTGATGCCTTGATAGGTGATACATTTGATTCTTTTTTGCAAGATGCAAGTGAATATCAAAGACTCATTTGAAGGTTTTTGTATCTTACTATCATCAGGTCTTATTATCATATGCAGTTCAAATTCAAAGTCAATTCATGCAATCTCTTAAGATGTCACATTTAACTACTGTTATAAGGGTGGTGAGATATGTAAAGCAATCACTAGGCTTGGGAGTTCTTCTAATAGTACAATTTACTGGTGATCCCTTACAAGCCTATTATGATAGTAATTCGGGATCTTGTGTTAATAATTGGAGGTCTATCATTGGATACTTGGTCAAGTATGAAAATTCCTTTATATCATAAAACTCAAAGAAATAATCCATAATTTCTAGGAGTTCAGTAGAAAATGAAAATAGAAGCCTAGCATCCACTGCGGTAGAAATCGCCTAGATTATTGGCTTGTTCAAGATACTAGAGGTTCCTTTCATTTTTCCTATTCCTTTGCTTGTGATAGTAAAACTGATATATAAATAGCTACAAATCTAGTCTTTCATGAGATGGCAAAACATATTGATATTGATTGTCATTTTATTAGAGAAAAGGATCTAAATGGTCAAGTAGTTATTCATTATCTGTATTCTACTTAGCATCTAACTAATCTATTAACAAAAGGGTTAAGCAGAATACAACAAAGTCACTTGGTATCCAAGCTAGGAATGAAGAACATCTTCATACCTCCTAGCTTGAAAAGGGTTGTTAGAGAATACAACAAAAAGATAGCTAATAGTTGAGTTAGAAATAACTACATGACAATTGCTAGCAATCAGTTATAAGTTGATAAGGTGGAAATTAGTCAGAAGATATTTTGTTATGGATTAGCTATAGATGTGTATATATTGGTGTAAGTAGTTAGTTCAGGGTTAGTTAGAATATTCTACATTACAAAACTTCTATCTCTACTTTGTAATCTCTCTCATTATGTGTTGTGAAGAGTATATTTTTTTTACAATTCAGCTTAGAAAGTGCACTTGATGCATTGTTTAACAATTTTTGGTGGCCTTGTTATAAATACAAATTTAATAATATTTACTTTGAGTTAAATTAAGATCTTTCTTATGATATAGTGGATGCTTAAATTAGTAATTTAAGTTGCAATCTGATTATCATAAATACTAGTTGAGCATTGTTGGTATTTTTTTATTTTTGTAAATGATGTACTTCGCTTGTCCCTTTTTTCTTCAAGCACCATGCACTTTTTTTTCTATATGCTTTTTTAGTTTCAAAACACTATTTGAGAGTTTGGAATATGATTTATCAATATATTCTGTGTTATATTAAAGTATGAAAAAATGCTTTACCAAGAGGAGAAAGAGTACCTTATTTCCAATATAAAGAACAAAGAAGATACTTAGAGTTGTGCAAACTTTTGTGGTGTTAAACTTAATAAGTCAAGAGTGACAGAGAGTAGACATAGGAACATTACAACAGTGACAGTGTACCAATGCAGATTTTTTCTTGATATTCTTACCTTGAGGCTATTTTCTCTCTAAGAAGATACATGATAATTTATAGGGAGGGGAAGAAGAATTTACGCATAGTATGCATTAATTTATACGAATTATATAGAGTGCCCAAATACATTATTTATGTATCAAGGGGTTGTGTGAGAGCATTTGCAGGAGATACAAATAAGTTCTTGATAATTGTATGATTAGACCAAAGGTGTGTATGTATATATATATATATATAATGATTATGAATCAAGAGGTTGTGTGAGAGCATTTGTAGGACATACAAATAAGTTCTTGATAATTGTATGTTTATACATAAGATATGCATTCAACATGTACATTTTTACCCTTGTCATGGAAGAACTTATCGATATTGTACAAGAAGTGGTTCTCATTTTTAGATGATACTGTGTTAATTGATGAAACTAGCAACAATGTTAATACATGTTTGAACAATATAAAAGCATTCTACACATTAAGATTTTTAAGATAAGTAGAAGGAAGACACGATTTACTTTTTATGTTGTGCCAATATAGCCATCATAAGTATTGTGAAATTCAGGTGAGATTAGATGGTTTGTGGTTTCTTGTGAAAACAATACAAATATTTAGAAATGATATTTTGGTTTAATGGTATGATAGATGAAGATGTGACATATAGAATCCAAATAAAATGTTTGAACTGAAGTTCTATTTGAGTATTATCTGATATATACAGATACCTACCTAAGTAAAGGCAAGTTTTATAGGATAATTATAAAGACTACTTGTGTTATATGGAATGAATGTTGGGCCTCTAAGGTCCTACATATGCACTAAAAATACAAATTTTAAGATGGATGTGCAGTTATACGATAATAAATAATATAAAAATAACAACAATTGTCAAGAGGTGCAAGTAGCACATATGGAGGATATATGAGCAAGGCATTTTGAGATAGTTTAGTCATGTCATAGGTAGATGTACAAATGCACAAGTCTGTGAAACATGATGGTTGAATGCATTAAAAGTAATTATAGACCTAAAATTACATGGAAGGAAATTGTGTCTAAATACATGCACTCACTTAAAATCAATACGGTCTCAATGAAAAGTTGAAAATGGAAGCAAATGACATAAACTCATTTTTTAATTGGTTTCCACCATTAGAGATTGATGGGTATATATGCAAGTGGTTGATCTACTATAAATAAAGTAGTTCATTATTTTCTCTATTGTATCACAAACTTTCGAAGGTAATCTACTTTAGCTTCTCTATAGGTTTATCACTACCTAGACCTTTTATCCATAACTTTGTTTTTTATTTAAATTAGTGCAGCTCAAATGCGTCAAATACCAGTTAATTTTAAAATTTGAGTTTTAACTTTCCAATTATTACTACATATATTTCTATTTTCTTAGTATTACTTTGGTTTTGGACTTCAGGAAGATAATGAGGTCATGGAGTAAAAAAAGAACTAATGTCCATGTTACTTGAACTTGATGATATTGATGTTGTGTACATAGATAAAAAGTATTAGGTGATTATGGATGGTGGTAACACCTAACAACTGGTTGTTGAGGCTATTGAAGAATAATAGTGTTACACTCTTGGAGTTTTGACGAGCTACAAACTACTCCAGAAAGGACCTTATTGACAGTTAAAGTGAATATCTATGGTACCTTATCCCTTATGAAGTTGCTCTCTAAAGATGACCACTGAGTATAGCTGGAAGCTGTACTTTTCTGTAAAAAGTTGGTGGCACTATAGTAGAGGAAGCCAACCTCAACTAATGAGAGAGGTTCTAGGTTTTTTTGTAGCTTAAAACATAATTACTCACACACAACAAAACCTAGTTTTTGAAAAATCAAGATTTTTCTCACAAAGCAAAAGTCCTCTCATATGAACATCGTTTGTACCTCAATAATGGACCTGATCAAGTGCTCACTTAGTCTTGTTGTGTCTTGAGTATATTTTATTTTTCTCTCATATTGTAAAAATACTCCTAAACTACAAAGGATAATAGATTCTTAACTTGTCTAAATCTTAGTTTGCATTGTATTAGTTAGAGTTAACTGACCGAATCACTTTGTATTTGGTTAAGTCTTTTTTTCCACTATTGGTTGTGCTTTTGTCTTTGGTAGAGTTACTTAGGATGGTGATTATAGTTAGTTAGCTGAGGTGTAGTAGAGTTACTATATTTATCTTATAGTAGATTTAATATAATAGGTTAGCATTAAGAGTTTAATCCTTGTGATTATTGGAGTCTGTAATCACCTTGTTGCTTGGAGATTAGTGGAGTGTTGAGAAATATTGTGACACACTTCGTGGTTTTTTTTTCCTTGAGCAGGGAGGTTTCCATGTAAATATTGCATATACTTGACTTTTCTGCATTGTCTTTTCCATTATATTCACTTTACTATATTTATTAGTTAAGGGAAGTGGGCCCCTTGCGCATGGTGGACTTATTTATTTCATCAATTGATATCATAGCTAGCTCTCTCTATAAGCGAAAATCTATAGAGGATCTATCTAATAAATAATAGCTTCTAATAAATAATAGATCCGCCAAATTTGGTAAAAGGAAAGTCGACCACCATACCATCTTTATTTAATGATCAATACTATGGTTGGATGAAGACAGGGATGCATGACTTCATAATGGCTGAGGATAGTGACCTGTGGTACATCATTTGTGATGGTCCACACATTTCCATAAGGGAATTTAAGGAAGGTGAGGTTACTAAGCTAGTTCCCAAGACTCAGATGGATTATGATGAAGATGACCATAAAAAATTGAAAAAAAATTACAAGGCCAAAAACCTATTTATGTGTGTCATATGACCTAATGAATATAAGTAGATCTTATCATGTGAGTTAGCCAAGGAGATCTAGAAGTGTCTGAGAACTTTACGTAAAGGAACAAACTAGCTGAAGAAGTTAAAGGTGACATGCTTACTACCTAGTATGAAACCTTGACAATGAATAAAGGAGAGACCATATAGGAGATACACAAAAGATTTACATTTATTACAAATAAGCTACATTGTCTAGGTGAGATCATCAAGCCATGAAAACAAGTGAGCGATGTTCTTAACATTCTCCCAAAGTAATTGCAAAGAAAGGTGAATGTTATCACTGAATCTAGGGACTTGATAACAATCATAATGGATGAGCTTATACGTAACTTGAAAACCTATGAGATGAAGAAGCAAGATAACAAGAGGCCAAAGAAAAAAAAAACTTAGCTCTCAAAGTTGCCAAAGGTGATCAACGAAGAAGATAAATACATGGCATATATAATTAAAATATTCCTTAAGGTGATGAGAATAAATAGAGGCATTCAAAGAAGAGGGAACTCGAGTATATTAGCCACTTCCAATGATCTATGCCAAAAGTATGGAAATCCTGGTCACTTTATCAAAGACAATCCAATAAATAAGATAGACCACAAGGAGTACGGTTAAGGTAGCTTTGAGAAAGGGAAGCAGAAGGTCCAGGTAATTAATAAAGTCCGAAGAAGAGTTATTGATGACTATGCAGTTAAACAAGCATTGATAGCTTGGGAAGACTCATTTAGTGATTCATATGAATCTCAGAACCATGAAGACATATCAATGATGGTGATTGAAGACTCAGATGATACATTTGACAACTCTTTGAATTCATGGCAAAATCTAATGATGATAATGATGGTGAAGTAACTCTTCTAGATATCAAGTGAAATCTTAATAATTACTCCTTAAAAAGGCTTAAAGATTTATCCAGGGTCTTAATAGATTTGTTGTGTGAGCTTACTAATGAAAAATATCTATGGAATGAGACTCTTGATGTGTCTGGGAATAAAAAGATGTCTCTTGATGTTAAAGTTTCTAAGTTGGGAGAAAAACTAAGTCTAGTGTAAAATTAAAAGAGTTGTCTTAAAAAAAAGTTGGCAGAAGCCTTTATAGATAAATCTAAAGGTAAGGGCAAATCTAGTAGTCTCTAACTAGAACTTGAAGAAAGGTTAAAAATTTCTAAAAACTTCTTGCGGACTCTCTAGATACAAATATCTATCTAAAAAGGGACCTGGTTTGTGTCAAAAAAAGAGCTTCAAAATACTCAAATGGGCCATATCCTCTAAAATCCTAACCAATCTAACTAATCAAATGTAAAATCCTATATAGGGTATAGGATGAACAAATGTCAATCCCCCTTATAATCATCATAGCAAGTATGTCTTTGTGTTCGACAATATATTGTGCACCCATTGTGGTAAGAATGGTTATATTAAGAAAGAACTGTGAATCTATAAAAAGAGGTGAGGAATGCTTCTAGATATATGATCAAAAGAAAAACACTTCTAACTGGGATCCTGGTCCAAAATATTAGGGGCTACGTCCACATATTGAAATCATCCTTTCCAGGTTGTCCAGCTTAACCATGAAATCTCTAATCACTCCATTGTCACCTTATCAGGAACTCAGACTTAAATAGTTTACCAAGTCTAACAAATGATTTTTGATATAGTTAAGAGAAAGAGAAAGCAGTAAATATTGGTTCATGGTTAGTGGGCGCTCCAAGCATATGACTGGAAGGACTGGAGGCTTCCTCTCACTAAAGGAACTTCATGGTAAAAGTTTCTCTTTTAGAAATAGGAAAAAGGGCAAAATTCAAGGAGTTGGAAAGATTAGAAAGTCACCTAATCATGCAATTGAAAAATTTTGTGATGGGCTAAAATATAGTCTTCTAAGTGTTTCACAGATCTGTGATAAGGGGAATAAAGTGAAATAACTATTATATGTTGCAATATGACCAATCTTAATTCTAGTGAAGTGATTCTAAAGATGAACTGACATGTCTCAATTCTAAAAGTGATAACATTAAATTATGGCATCGCAAACTAGGCCATATTATCTTATCATTGTTGAACGAATTAGTTGTTAGGCACCTGGTCCATGGAATTGCTAAGATAAAGTTTACAGAAGACAAGATTTGTGATGCTCGTGGCAGAGAAAAATAGACTAGGTCCTGATTTAAATAGAAGAAACATGTCAGTACCACCAGACATCTTGAATTGATCGACATGGATCTTTGTGGACCAGTTAAGGTTCAAAGTAGAGAAGGAAAGAGATACATTCTAGATATTGTGGATGATTTCTTAAGGTTTACTTGGACCATGCTCCTAAGTTCCAAAGAATAAATCTATGAAACATTCAGAACTTTTGCCAAGAGGATACAAGTCAAGTATGATGCTAAGATTGTTGGGATCAGGCCAGATCATGGAACAGAGTTTGTAAATTCAAAATGGACTAGTTTTGTGCAGAGCATAGAATCAGTCATAAATTCTCTACACCTATAACTCCTCCAAAAAATGGTATTGAGGAAACGAAAAGTAGAAACCTGGTGGATATTACAAGAACAATGTTCATAGACTCTGCTCTTTAAAAGAATTTCTGGGCTATGGCTGTAAATATTGCCTGACATGTAATAGGTAGATGTTTGATCAGGTCCATTCTGAACGAAAATCTCAATGAATTTTTTAACAAGAAAAAACCTAAAATGGGGTGCCTAAGGGCCTTTGGATGGAAGTTCTTTGTCCTAAAAAATGACAAAGATAATCCTGGAAAATTTGATCCCAAGAGTGATAAGGAAATGTTTTTTTAGTACTCATCAACAAGAAAAGTATAAAAAATATTCAACGAAAGAACTATTTGAGTAAAAAAAAAAGTGTCCATTTATCTATAATGGATCAAGAAGAATGGAGGACTTGCGAAACAAGGATGATGCAGAACTGGAGAAGTTTCTTTAGATTTAGAAAGACTCATTAAATGATAGATTGAGCAGTGACCAAAGGAATAAAGCAAATAATGAGAGACATGACAGTGAAGAAGTTGCAGGCACTGGCACCAAAACTAATGAGGGACTAGGTCCTCAAGAAACTAATCATAACAACACAAACTCATAATCAAGAGTTAGATGATCAATTAAATAAGAAGTCGAGACCCAGCCACCCCGATTCAAGCATCAGAGGATCAAACTGGAAGCATAAGTCATCCCATTATCTGGATAATCTAACCTCTCTATTGGAATTTGGGATACAAACCAGAGCCAAGGTAAGAAATCAGGTTGCATTCTTAGATTTTATATCTTCTATTGAACCTAAGAATGTTAAGGAGGCACTAAAAAATGATGACTAGGTCATTGTAATACAAGAAAAGTTAACTTAATTTCAAGAAGTAAGGTATAGAACATAGTCCCAACACATACTCACAAAACTATCATAGGAACCAGGTGGGTCTATAAAAAAAGAAAGGATGAACATGAAGCCATTATTAGAAACAAATCCAGACCGATAGTGAAAGGGTACAACCAAGAAGAAGGAATTATTAACTATGATGAGACCTTTGGCCCTGTATCAAGGATGAAAGGAATCAAAATCCTTATTGCATATTCTATCTACATAGAGTTTAAATTATTTCAAATGGATGTCAAGAGTACCTTTCTGAATAGTTATCTCAAGGAAGAAGTATATGTTAGACAACCTTAGGTTTTGAGGACATTGATCAATCTAATTATGTCATTGAGTTAGATAAAGCCTTCTTTGGTTTGAAGAAATCTCTAAGGGCATGATGTGAAAGACTTTCTAAATTTCTCCATGCAAATAGGTTTAAGAGAGAGAAGATTAATAATACACTCTAATGGAAATCAAGAGGAAAAAAATTGTTTGTTGTCCAAGTATATGTTGATGATATTATATTTGGACCAAAAAGAGACAGTCTGTGTGAAGATTTTTCTAAACTCATGAGAAATAAGATTGAAATGAGCATGATGGGAGAGATAAGTTTCTTCTTAGGGTCCAAATCAGGCATACTCTTACTGGGACCAAGATTTTTCAAGAAAATATATCAAGGAGCTCTAGAACTGACTTCATATGAGTGAGGCTAAGACAATTGATTCCATCATTGAAACCAATTGTAAATTAGAAACTGATGAACTAGATCCTAAGGTAAATGAAATAATATACATATTAGGCTCTAAGATTTTAATGATTTTATTAAGATATATACTTCACATTTTTTATTGTGATTTCAAAGTTGAATTATGATAAGGAATGATAATGGGACAATTAGAAAGTGTTTTAAAATTTTTGAATACATTTTGGGACATTTTAGGACTCTAAAATAGCAAGAGTCTACATTTAAGGCATGCCACAGAGAGATGGCACACCCTTATGCAAAAATCAATGATCTAGTGCAATAAGGGCATGCCATGCCAGGGGCACAAAAATGCAAAATTTTATTTTTTATAAAATTCTTTGAGGGCTTTTTGGTGTTTTACCCCTTAAATTATTTCTCGACCATAATAAACATGATTCTAACATTCATAACTCAGATTATATGATCCTTCTTCTCCCAAATCCTCAAGAACACAAAAGAGGAATTTCTCCTCCAAAATTCAAACTTTAAAGGTTCGAATACGAGTTACCTTTAGGAAATTCACTAAGTCCAGGTTTGTGGGGTTTGAACAAGGATAATCTTTCATCCTTGTTCCCAAAGTTGATTTTTTACCTTTAATTTGAGAATTCTATAACTAGGGCTCATACTCATTTTTCTTACGCTTGAGTTTATGATGTTTCTTCATGAATTACATATGATTTCATGTTTATTTAGGTTTTATCCACTAAAGTAGTTCTCAAGCGTTGAGTTTTGACATTTTGATATGAATTTTCTATGTGATGATAAATGATTATAATTTGACCATAAAATTACACAATTTACATGAATTTTAAAGCTTACTAGTTCAAGTTACAAAGTAGTATAGTATGACAAAAGATTCAGTTTTGATCTTATTATCTCATATAAGACATGAAATTCACAGGTTTTTTTATGAGTATGATTTAAGCAAGAGAAACATAGTTGGTTTTAAGTTTATAAACCCATATGCTATTGTAAGGTGAATTTCATAAGTATAAGTATACGAGTATATATTTTGGGCGTAGTATTTAATACTAAAAGGGAAATATAGGTTCAACGAATCCTATTTTATAGAAACTACGTGCCACCATGTTTAAGGTACCTCACTAGAGAGGTTCTCCCTTGCCTAAATGGGCTCAGTTTAATGATCACTCCAGTTCAGTTCAGGTTCTATACCAATGGCAAGTATAGAAAAACTCTCTTCAATACGGGTCAAATATTGGACTCCATGAAAGCTCATATGGTTTATGTTAGTTATAAGAATCTCCCACAAAAAAAAGATTTTAGAAACTAAGTGTAATTACACAATCTTTGTTCAGATATTATCTTATAATTTATGCTTTTGAGATTTCAGCTTTTGGTCTTATTTATATCCAAGGTGAGTCTATTTACACTTAGCATGCATGATATGTAAGTATGTTCAGTTTTATTTTTTCTTATTGCATTCACTCCTGCATACTCAGTACATTGCATAAGTACTGACCACATATATGTCTTTGTGGATACATGATTTCATAATGTAGGTTCTGGTGTACATCCCCAGCAGCTCGACTAGTAGTAATCACCATTTTCTATATTTTTCCAGTTCATGACTCCTTAATAGCTTAAGGGCTGAACTTATGCTTGTTCCTCTTATTTCTATAATTTTAGTTGTTATGCTTTCAATTTTTGGTTAGCTAGGGTCTATCCTAGTTGCTCTTCAATTTTAGTTAGAGGCTTGTCAATACTAGTTAGATATGTTATTTTAGATTCTTATGGTTTTTAAATAATACAGAGTTGCAGTGTTTTGTTGAGATTATTCATTTATCTGAACCCAGTTTGTAAGTTTTCTTTAATTTTCGCTCATGTTTTAAATTTACCTTATTAGAGTTCAGAGCTAAATAGATATCATGAGTTAGCTTTGGGGCTATTTATAGTCTTAAGCACCGTGTGACATCCAAGAGGTATCCTTTGGTCATTTCAAACTTGGTATCAAAGCCTAAGATTTTAAAGAGTCTTGGAGATGACAATTCATGTTACGTAGAATCTTGATCATGGGTGGGAAGCACGTTATACTTATGTGTGAAAGGCTATAGATCATATTAGGAACCATACCTTTTTTTATGATCTTTTTCGTGATTTGAATTTATCTCAATCTGCTTTAATTCATGCTTTTATATGATAGAAAATGCCTGCTCATAGCGCTTACGCCCATAAAAATAGGGACCAGCCAGCCCTACCACTACCTGCAGACCCAAAGAATGAGAATATCTCTCATGTTGAGTTTTGAGATTCCTTTCAAGTGTTAGCTCAGACTGTGAAGCAAATTCTCAGGGCAATCATCCAACAATAGTCCTACTTTACCTGAATGGTAATTTAGCTTCAACTAGTGTTTGGGTGATACGCCCAAATTACACATCTCTTACGGAGAGTAAGCGTGTCATTGTCAAATATATAACCCAACTAGGTTAGGGTCAAATTCCACAGGGAATATGGTTCTAATTAAGTTGTATGCAGATTAGTTAACTTTTAACCATTCATTTTCATAAAATAAATAGGGGGATTTGATTCAGTTCACAAATTAATGGTTTTTTAACAAGATAAAATACGTGTAGTAGTATTCAAATTCAGAGAAATATCAAGCTAGGGTTATGTGCACCTTGTAGTTTTCAATACTTTCTAAATATGGGATTTGCGAATTCATACATGTATCATGCTTACAGAGAAAAATATTATATTTAATAACATAATCCTAGTGTTTCTCAACCATCAAGGACTAATTCACTTTAGTTCTCTCGAATCAAAAGTGTTTATCAAAAACAATATGAAATCTCCAAGTAGTTAATCATGTTAAGGCATTAATGTATGAAATAAGGGTTGAAAATCCTATTTTCTTGTCACTACTCTCTTTTTCAAACATCAACCTTTCTTTTGAACAAGTTGTGTTTTAAGGCATATCTTCTATGTTTGCGACCACGAGAATTCAAGATAAGCAAAGAGAGTATGATGTAAACAAATCAATGCATAATGAATTCAAAACCCAAAGTGATAGATTGTATTCTACAAAGCTTCCATAACCCTAACTAATAAACATAGCTATTCATGGGTAAAACGGAAATCACAATAGAAATATTTATCATACCAAAAAATTAGAACTTCTTGGTGGAGAAGATGAATAGTGTTGTTTCCTTGGTGTAAGCCACCTTTCTCCTCTCTCAAAATAATACAGAATAATGAATAATGAATAAAAATTCAGCATTAAGCCTTTTAATAATCTTTTCTCTCATAATTTCCTTCTAAGTCCCTGAACTAATTATAAATGACCAACTAGTCTTGGACATAGTTTCTAAGTGCCACATTTGGTCCAAACTGCTACTCTCTCTTGTGTCATATGCCATCCATATTCCATTGTCCCATTATGTGTTCATCTACTTCATTAATACCTGAAATCATGCTAATCACATCGGTTATCTCAATTACATAGAAGTAGAGTAAAAACAAAAGAAACTAGGCACTTTATTCTCTAAACTTAGCTAAACTATGAATAAGTTATGGTGATTAGGCGTATAAATACACCCAAGATCATCGGTATTATATGAGAATGAACCCACCTGAGTATTTTGGGTTGAAGGTGAATGAGGTAAAGAAGATTACTTAGATTATGTATGTTATTAAAGAGAAAAGTATGGAATTGGATTTTTATCAACTAAGGGATGTTATATATGATTGGGTTACTTTATAGAAGGAAGGTAGGGTGAGAATACAGCTCCTATGAGTTGGGATATATTTTAGATAGCTTTTTAGATAGGCTCTTTGATCGTGATATGAGGGAGGCTAAGGTATAAGAGTTACGAACCTAAAGTAAGGCTCTATGTTGGTAAAGGAATATAACCTCAAGTTCACTCAGCTAGCTAAGTTTTCACCAGAGTTGTCGAATTCCAGAGCTTGTATGAGTAATTTGTCACTAGAGTATCTGAATTGATAGTCAAGGAGTTTAAAACTGTCATGTTGATTGGGGACATGGATATTGTGTGATTGATGACTTATGCTCAGCAGATTGAGATAGAGAAATCAAAGAAACGATAAAGAAAGAATAAGAAGGCTAGAATTGAACAGGTAGAGTATGATCAACATAATTTAGGAGGAGGAATTCGTTCTCAATTTTAGAGTTATTCATCAACACCCATACCATCTTCAACCAGTACCCCCGCAACTAGGTCTAAGCAGGAATAGTAGGGAAGGGCACCGACTACTAGATCTTAGGGTAGTATATTTGAGGAATAACTAACTTATCATGTATAAAATTTGGTAGGAATCATTCAAACGAGTGCATGATAGGTAGAGATGGTTGTTATGGTTGTGGTAAGTTGGGCCACACGATTAATGAATGCCCTTTTTCTAAGAAGGTTAGTACAAATGCTCATTCCCAGGCCCAGTCCACCACTTTAACAGCTCATTCAGGCCACCCAGCTCCGCAACAGTATGTGTCATCAATTATTGTTAGTGGTCAGCATCAGAACTCATTTTATGTTATATCATCCCATCAGGAGTAGGAGAGCTCCGCAGATATAGTCACTAGTAAGATTTGTGTCTTTTATCTTGATGTTTATGTGTTATTAGATCAGGTGTCAACCCTTTTTCGTGTCCCTACTTATTGGTGTAAGTCTTGAGAGCCTTTTGGAATTTTTCTCAGTTTCAACTCCAGTGGGTGAGTCAGTTGTCGCTAGATGAGTCTACATAAAGTTCCTCATTACTGTCTTCCATAAGATCACATTAGTAGATTTAATAGAACTAGAAATAATAGATTTTGATTTCATTCTAGGGATATATTGGATTCATTGATGCTATACATCAATTGATTGTCACACCCGAGTGGTAAAGTTTTAGTTCCTAATGATCCAGTCCTCAAGTGGGAGGGTAATTTAATGTCTCCCAAGGGTCGTTTTATCTCCTATCTTAAATCTAAATAATTAATATCAAAAAGGAGTATCTACCACTTAGTTTGGGTTAAAGATACTAAGTTTGAAACCCCAACCATTTAGTCAGTTCATGTAGTTAATGAGTTTTTGAAAATCTAACTAGAAATCTACTTAGGGTACCTCTCAATAGAGAAATGGAGTTTAGGATTGATCTTCTTCTAGACACCCAGCCTATCTCTATTCCTCCCTATCAGATAGTCCTAGCTGAGCTTAAAGAGTTGAAGTAACAACTTAAGGACCTCCTAGATAAGGGGTTCATCAAGCCTAATATTTCTCCATGGGGTGCTCTAGTATTATTCGTGAGCAAGAATAATAGCACTCTCAGAATGTGTATAAATTATAGACAGTTAAAAAATTTCACCATC
Organism: Capsicum baccatum var. pendulum; assembly: GCA_030864225.1. NCBI lineage: Eukaryota > Viridiplantae > Streptophyta > Magnoliopsida > Solanales > Solanaceae > Capsicum > Capsicum baccatum. The sequence goes on from CM061557.1 coordinate 195,377,978, forward strand.
AAGAATAAGTACCCTATCCCCAGAAATGATGACTTATGTGACCAAATTCTAGGCACCCATTGGTTTTCAAAAATTAATATTACGTTGGGATATCATCAGTTGAAGGTAAGAGGATATGACATTCCAAAGGCTGCTTTCAGAGTATGTTATGGTCACTTTGAGTTTGTGATTATGTCTGTAAGGATTAGAAATGCTCTTGCAACCTTTATGGATTTAATGAACAGTCTCTTCAAGCAGTATTTGGACATTTTTATCATAGTCGTCATAGATGACATACTTGTCTACTCTTGAAGAAAAGAGAAGCATGCGAGCCATTTGAGAATAGTATTGCAGACCCTCAAGGATTGTCAGCTTTATACAAAGTTTAGTAAGTGTGAATTTTGGTTGGAGTCTATTAACTTTTTCGGACATGTGATCTCTGGACAGGTATTCTTGTAGACCCTCTGAAAATAGATGCAGTGAAGCATTATCCTAGGCCCATTACTCCATCCAATATTTGGAGCTTTCTAGGTTTAGCCAATTACTAAAGAGGTTTATTGAGGAATTTTCCTCAATAGTTGTACCATTGACTAAGTTGACACAAAATAAAGTGAAATTTATATGGTCAGATAAATGCAAGAAGAGATTTCAAGAGTTGATCAACATCAGGATTAGCTTTGCCAAATGGGTTAGATGGATTTTTGGTATATCATGATGCCTCTAGAGTTGGGTTAGATTGTATTATGATGCAGAATGGAAAAGTAATAGCTTATGCCTCCAAACAACTTAAAGACTATGAGAAGAATTATCCAACTCACAATTTAGAGTTAGCAGTTGTTGTGTTCACCCTGAAGATTTGGAGATGCTATTTTTATGGTGTTCATGGTGATATTTTCACCAATCATTAAAGTCTTCAATATGTATTTATACAGAAGGAGTTGAATCTTTGTCAGAAAAAATGGATGGAGTAATTAAAAGATTATGACATGAATATGATCTACCATCTGGGTAAGGAAAATGTACTGGCAGATGCATTGAGTAGATTGTGTATGGATAGTGTGGCCCATGTGAAAAATAAGGAGAAAGAACTGGCCAGGGAAGTACATAGATTAGCCCGATTAGGTATATGTTTACTTGATATGGATCATTGGGTTATAATGGTTCAGAATCATCCTTAGTGATGGAAATGAAACAGAAACAATGTAATGATCCCATACTTATATAGATGATAGATGCAGTTCAACAGCAAAAAGTTAAGGTCTTTCTCTCAAGGGGGAGATGGTGTCCTTCATTATCAAGGTCAACTATGTGTTGCTAATGTTGATGTATTAAGAGAAATGATATTAGTAAAAGCCCACAGTTCTAAGTATTTGATTTACCTTGGTGCTACTAAGATGTACCGTGACTTGCAGGAAATTTATTGGTGGAAAGGTGTAAAGAGGGACATAGCAAAGTGTGTGTCTAAGTATTACTATTGTCACCAAGTGAAGATTGAGAATCAAAGGCTAGGAGGTATGTTTTAGGATATTAGCATTCCTACTTGGAAGTGGGAGATAATTCATAGGGATTTCATTACTGGACTTTCTCGCACCAGATGTCAGCATAATTCAATTTGGATCATCATGGATTGAATGACCTAGTTGGCTTAATTAATACCTGTTAAGACCTCAGATACAAGGGAAAATTATGCTAAGCTTTATATTTGCAAGTTAGTAAGACTCCATGGATTCCTTTGTCCATTATTTCAGACCAAGGTACACAATTTATCTCTTATTTTTGGCAATCATTTCAAAAAAGCCTTGGTGAAAAGGTGAAGCCTAGTATTGCTTTCCATCCATAGACAGACGGTCAAGCCGAGCGTACGAATGAAACTTTGGAATGTATGCTTCAAACTTTTATGATGTAATTCAAAAGAAATTTGGATGATCATTTACCCAAAATTGAGTTTGCCTGTAATAATAGTTATCATGCTAGTATTTAGATGGCCCTGTTTAAAGAATTATAAGTGTAGGAGTAGATCACCTATAGGTTGGTTCGATGTTGGTGAAGCAGCATTGATTGGGCCTAATTCTATCCTTAAAGCCATAAACAAGGTTCAGTTGATTCATAAATAGTTGAAAACCACTCAAAGTCATCATAAATCATATGTAGACGTGAGAAGGAGAGAACTAAAGTTTGAGGTAGGGTACTGGATATTTTTAAAGGTATCGCCCATGAAGGGAGTGATAAAATTTTGGAAGAAGGTAAATCTTAGTCCCCAATATATTGGTCTTATGAAATAGTGAGGCGTGTTGGTGAAGTTGCTTATGAGTTGGACCTTCTATTAGAATTAGCCACTGTGTATCTAGTTTTCCATGTATCGATGCTAAGAAAGTGCATTGGGGACCCATATTTAGAAATGCTCGTAGAGAGTATTAGGGTGAAGGATAGTCTATCCTACGAGAAGATCCCCATAAAAATTCTTGATCAGCAAGTTCACAGGTTAAGGAATAAAGAAGTAGCTTCAGTGAAAGTTCTTAAGAGAAATCAAACAGTTGAGGGAGCGACATAGGAAGAAGAAGCAAACATGATGAGTCGAAATCCTCATCTATTTGTTTTTAGGATAGAGTTAGTTTGAGGTAATAAATTCTTTCTAATCTATTCTATTCACTAATATCAATAATCTTGCACTATGAATTTTGCGTCTAATGAGTCATTTATGATGTAAGTTCATGATTGAGGTGAATGATTTCAATTTTAGAGTAAGACAAGTGTCGTATCTTATACTAGCAAACTCATGAGATAGGTTTTTCCCATACCAACCTTCATTCAAGGATGAATGTTCCCAAGGGGGAGATAATATTAAACCCCAATATTTCAATGATTTTATTTTGAGAGTTCCTTTGCATTTTATTATGATTTTTGAATTTAATTATGATAGGGAATGATAAAGGGACCATTAGGAAGTGTTTTTGAATTTTTGGAAAATATTTGGGGACATATTGAGACCCTAAAATAGTAAGAGTCCATATTTAGGGCATGTCATGTAGGGATGACACACCTTTATGTGAAAACCAATGGCTTGGCGTGATAAGGGCATGCCACGCTGGATGGGTTTTGCGATAAGGGAATGTTATGTCCTTGGAGTGGCGCGATAAGGTTTTGTTATGCCTAGGGGTACAAAAATGCCAAATTTAATTTTCCTAAATTTCTTCGAGGGATTTTTGGTTTTTAACACATTAAATGATTTTCTAACCATAATAAACATGATTCCAACCCTTAAAACATAAATTATATGAACCTTCTCCTCTTAAACCCTAAAGAACTCAAAAAAGGAATTTGTCCTCTAAAATTTAAGCTTTCAAGGTTCCAATTCATGTTACCTTCAGGAAATTCACTAAGTCCAGGTATGTGGGGTTTAAACAAGGATAACATTTCATCCTTGTGCCCAAAAGTTGGGTTATTACCTTTAATTTGAGAAATCTATAACTAGGGTTTGTACCTACTTTTCTTATGCTTGAGTTTATGATGTTTCTTAATGAAACGTATATTGTTTTGCATATGATTTCATGCTTATTGGGTTTTATACACTAAAGTGATCTCAAGCGTTGAGTTTTGACATTTAGATATGAAGTTTCTATGAGATGATAAATGATTATAATTTGAGCATAAATGTACCAGTTTACATGAAGTTAAAGCTTACTAGTTCAAGTTATAAAGTATTGCAGCATGATTAAAGTTTCAGTTTTGATCTAATAATCTCAAATAAGACATAAAATTCACAAGTTTCTAAGATTTAAGCAAGAGAAACATAGTTGGTTTTCGGTTTATAAACCCATATAATATTTTAAGGTGAATTTCATAAGTATAAGCAGACGAGTATATATTTTTGGAGAAGTATTTAGCATCGAGAGGGAATGTGGGTTCAGCTCATCCTATTTTCTAGAAATTACATGCCACCATAGGTTTAAAGGAACTAGCTAAAGAGTTTCTCCCTTACTCAAATTAGCTCGAATTACTGATCACTCCAATTCAGTTCAGGTTCTATACTAACGGTAAGGATATAACAGACCCCTCAATATGGGTAAGACATTGGACTCTATGCTAGCTCACATGGGTTATGTCGGTTAGGAGAATATCCTATAAAAAGGAATATTTTAGAAACTAAGTGTAACGACTCATAATATTTGTACAAATATTGTCTTATAATATATGCTTATGAGATTTCATCTTTCAGTCTTATTTATGTTCAAGGTGAGTTTGTTTACACTTAGCATGCATGATTTGTAAATATGTTCAGTTTTAATTTTATTTATTGTATTCACCCCCATATACTAAGTATATTCCAGAAGTACTAGCCATATATATGTCGGTATGGCTACATTGTTTTATAATGTAGGTTCTGGTGTTCATCCCCAGTAGCATGACTATTCTCGTTATAATTTCCTACATTCATCCAGTTAGTGAGTCCTTATTGTTCGAAGGCCAGACTTATGTTGGTTCCAGTTGCTTATTGCAATTATTTCAGTTGTTATGCTTTCAATTTTGGGTCAACTGGATTTGTCCCAATGGCTCTTTAGTTTTAGTTAGAGCCTTGTCAATACTAGTTAGATATGTACTTTTAAATTTTCATGGTTTTTGAATGATGCAGAATGGTAGTGTTTTGTTGAGATTGTTTGTTTATCTGAACCCAATTTGTAGGTTTTGTTTAGTTTTCGCTCATGTTTTAAAGTTTACCTTATTAGAGTTCAAAGTTGAATCAATATATGGGGGTAGCTTTGGAGATACTTGTAGTCCTAAGCATTATGTGATGTTCAGTGGGTATCCCCAGGTTGTTGCATGACAGAGGGATCATTGGAGCCCTATTATATCTGACAGCCAGTAGGCCTGATATTTTGTTTAGCGTGGGAATGTATTCAAGTCTTCAATCTTGTCCTAAAGAATCACATTTTCAAGTGCTAAAAGAATTTTGAGCTTTCTAAAAGGTAGGCAACTTGGTCCTTACTACCCCTCAGGTGACTCTTTAGATCTAATAAGCTATGTTGATGTAAATTATCAAAAGAGTACCTGGTTGATATAAAAAGTACTTTTAGAATGGCTCACTTTCTGGGATCCTACCTAATCTAATGGGGAACCAATAAGTAGAATTCAGTGGCTTTGTCTAAAACTAGAGTTGAGTATGTTGTTGTTACTTCTTGTTGTGCTCAGCTTTTATGGATCAAGAAACAACTTGAGGACTTTGGCATAGTCTCAGATATTATTCCTCTAATATGTGATAATACCAATGCTCTCACATGGACAAGAATCCTGTGCAATAAAAGAGGACCAAGCAGATTGATGTGAGGCATTACTTCCTCAGATACAATGTTAAAAACAGGAACATCTGCATGAAGTTCTGCAAGACTGAGGATCAAGTGGTTGAAATTTTTACAATAGCTCTACGTAGGGACCATTTAAGAAAAATAGACTCAAACTTGGCCTAATCAAAATGGACTGAGTTTTGGATAACTTATTTTATTTTTCTTTGTATTGGCTAAGATTAGATGGTAGGTATCCAGGTTGTAGGTTATGATCAAGTCTAATTTAGTCTCATACCTTCTATAGATATATACCCATGGTGAATTTCTCAGAATGAAGACGTAGTGGGACTGACTAGAAAAAAAGAACTTCCTAAATTTAGGGACCAGGTCCCTAATATAAGGTCAGTGCTTTACGTATAACATATTTTAAAAATTCTAAAAAGTGATTGTCAAGTTCCACGTGTCTTATCCTTCCTTTTCATACCATTGTCCCATCACTCTAATAAATGAAGATGTGTTCCTAATCGGGACTAGGCATGTCACTTTACTTTAATCCAAAGCGTCGACCCCTTTTTCTCCTTAAATGTACTCTTAGACCATATTTTCTTCATTATTGTATTTTTCAGAATTCTAAACACTTTTTGTCTCTCAACTTCCACCTTGTTGTTTTTCTCCCAAAGGTTCTCATCTCTCTATCTCTCAAATTTGTCTTTGTTTTTTAAAAAAATACAAAATGCCTCTTTCTTTCTCATCGATTCAGACACCTTCAGATGAAAATACTTCTTTCATCGAGTCTCCTCCTATAAATCCCGATCTAAACTTCAAATATCTATTCTTTGACCAAGTTTCTCCACCCATAACCAATATTGATGCTTCATTTAGTTCTCCCATCAGTGAAGAACTGCCTTCATCGCTTGTCTCTCTATTATTGGTTGACCCAAAAATTATCAAATTATCATCTACAACTACCAGCTCTCTCTCTCTTTCCTATATATAGGTCTCAATTATAAAATCTTATCATCTACTTCTTCTCTTGAGTCTGACACCCTACCTGAAGTTCCTATGGGATCATGTCCCCTACCGTCCCTGAATCTTTTTCAATTAAACAGCACTTGTTCTATGGTTATCTTCCTGAGAAACGTGGAAACCCCCTAGTAGTATGTAGGTTGGGGCTGATTGGGTAGCTAACAACCTTACTAGATTGGCCTTCAACCCAAGGGGATTTCCTTCTCTTTACTGAGTCACCACCAAAATCCCAAAGCCCTAGATATGATGGGACTCCAATTTATGCTAGTGTGTCCAAAGATATACTTCATCATTCTATGAAAGATCATGAAGAGGAGGATAAACTAGTGAACCTCACTTGGAATATGATAGGAAAGAAAGGATATAAGAAAATAGACTAGGTCTTCCAAAGGCCAGTATAAAAGTCTTATATCACTCAAGAGGCAGAAAAGAAAGTTAAAAGCAATGCTTTAAAGGCCAGTAAAAGGGCCACTTCTCGAAAGAGGAATGCTAAGAAAAGGTCTGAGGGATAAAAATTTATTTCTCCTCCTAAGGAGGTTGTTGATTTGAATAATGAAGATAGGGAGACGGCTATTAATGAAGACATTATTATTGATACAAGCAAAAAGTGCAAGAAGGATAGGAGTTTGAAGCCTACAAAATTTATGAAGCCTAATTCAAAGGGTACAGGAGGGAAAAAACATATTTCAACTAAGAGAAAAAGGGAGGAGGTTAACAAGGAACCTATTCCTAAAGATGACCCATATTTATATGAGGGAAATGGTCTACCAGTTGAGGGACCAGGTACCCCTACAAAAGATGTAAAGTTTAGAAGCCTATTCAGAATCTCACTAGGGAGGAAAGGAATCAAATCCTCAAGTCTAAAAAAACATTGACTGGGAAGGTCTTTGATCCTAAAATCTTTGATCAACCTGGGATATGCGAGTTGGTTGAGTTTGTCCAACATCAGTATTGGCTACATTTGCTTGAGACTCTGATCCCTACAGTTCATAAATCTTAGGTCAAGGATTTCTTCTTCGTAATTAAGTTTGTTGAGGATAGTTTGTATTTAACTGTAGTGGTGCACGTAGTGGAAATCTTTTTAGATGAGGTGTCTCTTGAAGAAATTTTGGATATCCCTATTGATAGGATCAGGTCGATGAGGAATCAACAACTGTCACTTGAGTTTGTTCAATCTGCATTAAAAGTTGGTGGAAACTCCAAAGCTAGAGTAAGAAAGAAGTCTTTAAAAAAAGTCCCAGTTGCTCTTTCAATTCGTGAACAAGGTCCTATTGCCTCATTCAAAGAAACACACAGTTGCTTCAGCAATGGACTTATTTCACATGAAAGATCTTAATAAATTTGAGTTGGTTAATCTACCTTCCCTGATGATTGAGCATATGCATAAGGTCATGCATATCAAGGATGGAAAACATGAACTCCTTTATGGGTAATTCTTTAACAAGGTGTTCAAGAACTTCGAGATAGAGTGTGAGAAAGGAATAGCTAGTTTAGTAAAGCAAATATTTACGATAAACACCTTGATTGAAAATGAATGCATAGAAGCCAAGGTAAGGACCAGGTCCCAAGTGTTTGAGTTACTGGAGATTAAGAGTGTTTGATTGGAGAGTCAGAGGAAATGAGGGCCATTGTGGATACTAGAGATACTAAGATCACACAGCTCAAGGCGAAGATGCATCAGCTATCTACTAAGAAACCTGGTGCCTTAGATGATTTGAAGGATGAAAATAAAGGGTTAAAGTCCCAAGTTGTTGAATTAACTGTTGAAGTTAAGAGTCTCTCAGATGAAGTTAGGGACCTCACCAAGAAACTTCTAAATTCCCATGCTACTGAAAGTGCTCATATGGACATGTTTCTCATGTCCCTTTCCCCCAAACCTCCATCTACTTAAGCCACGTAGACTATTGTTATTTGTTTCTTTCTTTTTCACTCACTGTGGCACGTGATAGTTACTTAAGTATTTTTTTCTATGTGTAATATGTACGATATTATCTTCCTTTTTAATGAAGTAAACTTTTTTTTTTGCTGGCTACTCTTTTCTATTTAGCTTGTTCATTCCTGGCAGTGTAGCCTCAATGACCATGAATTAGCTTGCTTTGCTTCTTACTTAACTTGGTTTACTATTTTTTCATTTTAATGATGCCAAAAAAAAGGAAGATGCTCTTGATTGTACAAAATTTAGTTAGCCGTACAGAAGGATTCACAGGAACCAGGTCTTTATGACAAGGGGAATCAATTATATAATGGTTGTAGGGGGAATTCTTAAGTAAACTATAGGAACTTGGTCCTGGTGACAGGGCGAATAGTTTGTCATCATAAAAAAAAAAAGAAAATGTTAAACTCTTGGAATTTTGATAAGGTATAATCTATTCCACAAAGGACCTAATCGATGGCCAAGGTCAGTATCTATAGGACCTGGTCCCATACGAAGTTGCTCTCGACCAATGGGGGAAGTTCAAGGTTTTATTGTCTCTTATAAAAGGACTACTCACACACAACAAAATCGAGTTTTTGCAAAATCAAGATTTTTCTCACAAAACAAAAGTCATCTCATATGAACACTGCTCATACCTCAACAGGGACGTGATCAAGTGTTCACTTAGTCTTTTATGTTTGCTCTCATATTGTAAATCTACTCTTGAACTATAAAGGATAGTAGATTCTTAACTTGTCTAAGTCTTAGTTTGAGTCGTATCAGTTAGAGTTAATTGATTGAGTCACTTTGTATTTGGTCAAGTCTTTCTTTCCACTTTGAGTGGTACTTTTGTCCTAGGTAGAGTTAGTTAGGATTGGTGACAAGAATTAGTCAGTTGAGGTGTAGTGGAGTTACTACATTCATCTGGTAGTAGAGTTATTACAAGAGGTTAGGATTAAGAGCTTAATTTCGTTGTGATTATCGGAGTCTGTAATCAGCTTGTTGCTTGGAGATTAGTGGAGTGTTGAGAAATTCTATGAGACAGGTGGTGGTTTTTCCACTCTTGAATAAGGAGGTTTCCACATAAATATTGTGTGTACTTTACTTTCCTGCATTGTTTTTTTCTTTATATTCACTTTACTGTATTTATTGGTTAAGGGACCTGGACCCCTTGCGCTTGATGGACTCATACATTTCATCAGATAGCGAAGTAAAAACCTGTAAAGTAAATCATGGTCCACGTAACCTAGCTGTTCTACTTCTGCAAAGAACATAGCAATCTTCTCATCTAAGGAACACATCGTTGTTTGGCCCAATTTTATCATACGGTTTGATATTTCAACTAATACAAAGAATCTTTAGATGCAATTTTTATAGATCTTAACCCAATAATGTTGCCTTCCCTTTTATTTGTAAAATGAATGCGCTTCACCTTGTTGTAAGTCATATTGCCAATAAAATACTGTTGGTATCTCTGTAACAGCATGATGAATAACCTCACAGTAACTTCTATAGCTTGAGCTGGTAAAGTGAGAGGTAAGTTGCAGAGATATTTGTATAAGTTTGACTTGAATTGGATCTACCAAAGTTCTTGATTCTTCATATGGACTTGTGACGAAGACAAATGTTTCTATGTTACGGTTAACATTGTATTTTCCGATTTCTGCTGCAGAAGTATTTAATTTGTTACTGAATCTCCTTTTGGGAACTTGTTTCTAGAGATGAGATCTCTTATTGATCTCATATGTTTATTTGGAATGCAAGTTTTAAATTAAGAAGTCAGTTATTTTTTACTTTGATTTGGAAAACGACTCAATCGAATTGAGCTGCCGTCATAGTGGATTATGACATTAGTCTGAATACTTCGATCTGACACAATGACAATAAGTTGATTGCAACTCCTCAATTCCAGAAGACAATTCTTTTTTGGTATAATGGTGGTGCGTGATAACTACGTAATGTCCTTAATTTCATCCTTTCTAAAGATACCAAGGGTATTTCTAAAGATACCGAGGTCAGCTTACGTGCACCTCGACTATTTCATTGGGTACCTACTATCTTCCACCTTCACGACTAGCGAGTCATTTTGTTCACCAAGATGTGGGTAGAAGGGAAGAAATCCCCTATTGTTTTGCCTCTATTAGAATTTCAACCCTAGTATTTCATGGTTTTTACTTACCTCGTTGATTGCTAGGGTACATTCTTGGTTTTTCCTTGTTGAATTTGATGTTTTAATCAAAGATCTCTCATGTGAACTACTGATGAATGATCATTTTAGAACGTCTGCATTAATATACTATTAATATGGATAAACACGTTCTATTACTGAGAGTAAATATGCACTAAATACTACATTAGCTATGCAAGAACTGGAAAACTTAGTACTATCATCTTGTTATGACTTGTAAGCTGTATCTGGCTGCATATAATAGTGTCTGGGATGTGGAGTAATACTATTTCTTTGGAACCCAACAACCATGCAGCCCATAGGGGAGACCATAAGGAAATTTTGCTCTTGCAATTTCTTCAAATGTTGATCCATCCAGTATTAGAGCATATCCTTCTCCATTCTTGTCACTGATCATTGAGATTACAACACCTGCATAGTTCAAAAATGTTACACCTTGTTAAGATGTTGCAATTCAATTACTTGTTTTTTGTTATATTTTATGTTTTAATTTGGATTATCATTCACTTTTGAATTGCATAAGGAAAAGAGTACTTCAGTGCACAAAAATTTTCGCTATGCATCTGAAAAGGGCCTGATCACATTAGGTCTACCATGAATAGATACAGTGATAAATTAATTACCTTCATCTTCCTCGGTTGCACCAGGACGAGCAACAAAGAATGGTTCAGAAGGCACAGCACCATCATCATTCCAATTCTTTGCCTTTTTATCAAACAAGTCGATCTGCAAAGTATTGTCATCAGTCCTCGGGTCAGTTATTATTTGATCATGAAAAATAATAATTCTAAGCAATAGTGGGGGAAAAGAACAGAAGAGAGCAGAGTAAACTAGCCTTAGTGAGTGTGTTGGGGAAATTACAAGGCCTCTTAGCACCACAAGCATAAGCATATCTGTATTTCTTGCCTAAATAAGCAGGATTCATGCTGCACATATCCATGCCTCTTCCGTGTTCATTTGGGTCCAATGCTGCTTCTAATTCTCCATATGGACTCCCATCTAATGGTATTCTGAATCTCCCAACTCTATCACCAAATACCATTAAACGAAAATCTTTTATCTAAGTATGTCGAGATTATTAATTAAGCTTTAATTTCTCTGAGGATACGGTTGTGTAAGTGAATATAGACATCCCGTAACGCATTTTTGACATCCCGTAACGCATTTTTAATTGTTCTTTTCTGTGTTTAATCATTTGTTATCTGAAGTTCACTAGCTCGACTAATCTGGATCATGTTAAGTAGGTTCACTAAAGCGTAAATCCCATCATCTGTGGGTGTTAAGTATAGTTGAGAAAAATACTACTCCTATAAAAGAGTGGGCACGCGAGGCTAATAATAGATTTTTCCCAACGACGAAACTTATAAGATCAAATATATTGAGCTTAATGCAAACTATCAAAAGAATAAATCATCTTCAAAGTTTAAAAACTTGTGCTTTAGAGAACAGGACAATATAAACCTTTCTTAAGTTCAAAAAAAGTTAAAAAGAGAAAATTAAAGAAGCAAGATAGTCCTCTTGACATCATCGAGTGACTTGTACTCCCTCCGTTTCACAATAAATAAATTGTTGGATTTTAGCACACATATTAAGAAAAAAGCATTAAAGATATAAATTTAACACAATTTTCTATTTTTACTCCAAAAAAAAAGAAAAAGTTGACCTTATAATACCTTTTCGCAAGTTAATTGGTTGTCAAATCAATAAGGGTAAATTTGAAAAAAAAATTTCAATGATTTACTTATTTTGAAACATCAATAAATACCTCAATAATTCACTTATTCCGAAATAGAGGAAGTATTATATATGAGAAAACAACAATTAAATTTCTTTTCCAGTAGACCTTTCTAGGACTGTAGGATGTTGACTCAGTACAGTAGTTTTTATGTTCAAAATGGTTGTTATCCATTCATGCAAATAAATTAATCAGAACAGGTAGTTTTCAAGAAGCCTTTATCTTCCTTGTTTGATGACACAAGAAGAAGACATGCTTAACTTGTCTAGTTAGTATTTAGGAAAGGGATTGCCTTTAACTTAATACACGCTATACTCTAGATTATTTTTTTCTTGCGATTTCTCATCCTATGTATGTCTGGTTCCTGCTTTACAGCTCCAATTAAACTGGATTCACGTCGTGTAATTAGGCTTATTAGCAGGGGAAGTACTTCCTATTAGGATTTGTTTCATTTCCATGATTCTAATAACTCGAAACCTCGTATGGGTGGAGGAATCCTATGTATTCATCGACCATAATCATATACTTGGCGGTGTTTAAAAAAAAACACTAATATTCAGTTTGCCATATTATAGCAGGTTTATGTCTTATTCTCTAAGTTGCTAATTCCACGGCATGGAGAAGATTACGTATAGTTGCACTCCCTCCATCGAAATTTATGACATATTTTAAATTTTGAGAGTTAAATTTCTCTATTTTGATCATACATTCAAACGTACAATCTTTAAGGTTACAATCTTTAAGGTTTTTAAAAAATAATTTACATATTTATGAATTACACAAAAAATAATTGAAGTCACAAAAATTAATAATTAAAATATTTAAGGGCACACAAATAAATCACAACCAAAGACTTTCGTGCTTGAGTCTCAAAATTCAAATTATATCATATAAATTGGGATAAAAAGAGTACCCCTTCGTTTAAAAAAAAATGACTTACTTTTCTTTTTAATCCGTTTTAAAAAGAATAATCTCTTTTTTTTTCGGCAATACTTTAATTTCAATTTTCCACATGACATGTTTAGGACCACAAGATTAAATGACATTTTGGTATATTTGACACAACTTTAATTCAAGGCCAAAAGATTTAAAAGTCTTCTTTATTTTCTTAAACTCTGTGTCAAGTCAAAATAGATCATTCTTTTTTAAACGGAGAGAGTATAATTTTTAGGTGGTCTAAAACACTCAAAAAAATGTATATCATACAAAATTGAAAGGAATACGTACGAATAGTTATATACTCTCTTCGTCTCAAATTATGTGTCATCATTTGACCGGACACGATATTTAACAAATAAGTATTGACTTTGTTAAAATTACAAAATTACCCTTCTTAAAAAAAGAAATAATAGTATTTAAAATCAAGTGGGACCACTTTTAATTGAAAAAACAAATAAAAAAAGGAGTAATAGTATTTAAAGTCAAGTGGAACCACTAAAGGTAAAATTATAATTGTGTTTTTAAAAACTTACCAAATAAGAAAATGCGACATTCTTTTTTGACGGACCAAAAAGAAAAGGGTCAAAATCATTTTTCTTCCCCAACTTTATCTTAAAAATCAAACTCCCCCCTCAACTTTGAAAATAATCATACTCCCCATTTATCCTAATTGACTTTTTAAAATTCCTATTTTATCCTTTATCATCAATTTTTTTATTCTTTTTTTTAACTTCTTTAAAATCATCATATTTTCATTTTAAAAAAAATCATATAACAAATTTTTCATAAAAACATAAACATTATTCATATAACAAAATTTTCATAAAAACATAAACATTATCTTCTAGAAAAAAAAATAAGAAATATATAAGCTGATGATGATATTTATGAAGTGAATTAGCATAATAAGAAAATTAGTTTTATTAATAATAATCAAAACTATAATATTTATTTTAACAAGTGAAAATAATAAGTACTACTAATTTTATAAATATATTTTAATTCAGAAAATACAAACAATAAATGAAAGAGATAAATTTCTAGTACCACCCCGAACTATGGTCAAAGTTGTTACGACACACTCAAACTTTACAGGGGTCTTATTATTCCTTGAACTCAAATTTAGCGTATTTTTATCATTTTTTGTGCTAACATGGCACCTTTATTACATAAAATGAAGTTCATATCAAAGGTGTCATGCCATCTAAAACGATTGACAAAAGGTATCACGTTAGCTAAAATGATTGACAAAAATACGCTAAATTTTAATTTAAGGGGTAATAGGACCCCGTGAAGTTGACGTGTGTCATAGCAAATTTGATCATAGTTCAGGGATACTAGATTTTTTTCTCGAATTAAAATAAGGTCAAATATTAAAGATTATATTTATTTATATAAATTATAAAATATGTAATATTCTATTAATGGCAATCACAGCTTATTTACTGATATAGACAATAGACAATATCGTTTCTTATCACTTGATCCTCATGTTAAAAATAATTGTTTTAGTTTATCTGCTCAATCTGTGAAATCAAGAGAATTGTATTATGTTTTTTTGCTACTGTTTAGTGTTAAATAACTATATAAAGTAACAGTATAGATAAATTTAAATTTTTAAATTATCATTAATAAGGTTAATTTAGCAAAATATACCTCTAAGTAAAATTTTCTTAAGGATTGTGCTATATCAATAAAAAGTTAAGTAATACGAAACGAATCTAGTAAGAGAGTGATAAAACACGAAAATATACGCACATGCATGTACATACACACACACACACACATATATATATACACACACCTAGGGGTGGGTTGTTTGAAAACAAGTTATTCCGGGATTAGTTATTACAAAATAAGTTGTACTAACATGTATGTGTGATAACTTATCTCATCATTGTGGTATAAATTGTGCGACAAATAATTTTGAAACTACCTAATACATCTAATTAAACGAAGGATAAATAATCATGAACTTTATCTATGAATTATTATAATTATATTTCACATCAAATGACTCTTTAATACATATAATACTAAAATAACGATCTTAAAAAATAATATCAAATTTTGTGATAAATTTATAAAACATATTAATTTGCGTATAAAGTCAATAAACTTAAATAAAATGCTACAAATATCCTTGTTAAAAAAATATTCACTACATATAATATAAAAAGATATTATATAAATAGAATTAAAATTATAAGGATAAAATGGATATTGCATGAGATAAAAGGGAGTATGATTATTGTTTAATGGTGAGGGAGGAATTTGACTTTTTAATCAAAGTTGAGGGGTGAAAATGATTTTCATCCAAAAGAAAATGGCAAAACATAATTTGAGACGGAAGGAGTATCTTTAGAAAATCTAGTACCGGAACTAACTAATATTTTTTTTATACAAAATTGAAAGGCGCACCGTTGGCCAAGTTTGTGCAATTGTACGTACCTTGCATCGGGCAAGACGTCGCCTTTACCAGCATAGGAGCGGAGATTGTCAAGGCGAAGCTTGTCAAGGATGGTGGTGTCGGCGCTATGTTCACAACAATCTGCAATAACAGCACTAACTCTTCCATCTTCGTCTTTTTCCTCGTATCCATTTATGAAGTGGAATGTCACGTATAATGGCACTTCTACACTTGCCACCTTTTCATTTTTCAATTTGAAAAAATAATCAAATTATTATTTCAAACAATAGGATGTCAAAATCTTTCTTCCCTGTAATTAGATTAGTACTATCCTAAAGATAGTTCTAGCTAATCTATCCTGAAGATAGTTCCAGCTTATGAATAAAGAGAAAAGTTACATGTTATTAATTAGAGTACTAATTTTTATTTTTATTTTTTGGTTTAAATTAATCGGTGTTCAATATCCGCTTTTTAGGAATTCGACTATATCCAGATTTGCGAATGTTTGTCCATACCCAGAGTCGAACCCTCGACCTTTGGGTAGGTTGGGGCAGCCCCTTTCCGCTGCGCCACCACTGTTGTTAGTAATTAGAGTACTAATTAAGTACATGTACTTCACCCGTTTCATAATACTCTTGACACTTCTTGACCTGAAATACACTCAGGGTCGTTTGGTGTGAGGTACTAAAACATATAATTTCGGAAAAAATAATAGTTTTGGGATAAAAATTTTAGTGCATCGTTTGGTTGCTAATATTCGGAATAACTTATCACGAAACTAATAATAGTATCGGGATAAGTTATTTCACACATATGGTGGTATAATAATCCTAACACAATTTATCCTTGGGATAAAACTATAAAATGAAAAAATTACCACAAATCCTTTGATTAACACTTTTCATTAAATATATTTATGTGTGTGTGTGTATATATATTACTCTACTTTATTACTATAATGTGAGATTTTGGTAATCTTTTTATCAATTTTATCCCTAATTTAAATTTTAATTACTCTACAAATTTTCATCCATTTTGATAAATTTAAACAATTATATGAGCTTATTAAATGCTACAAAAGTGATGAGTCATGGAAAAAAGAAAGTGACACCATAAAAACTATTTATACAATCAAATTCAAAGTTGATGCAAGGATTTATTGTCTTTATATTTTGTAGAAATATTTATTAATGCTACTTTAGATTTTCATTTCTCCTAACAAATTTATCTTGCACAAGTAATTAATATCTTGACATTTCCTTTCTATCTTAGTTCATGTTTAATTATTAAATAAAAAATTATTTTTTATATATAGCTAAAAGTATTTGAATTTTTCTTTTTAAAGTACAATTTAACTCCAAAATATGATACTAAATAATGAAAAATGAGATTAACTATTTTTCACACTTTTTGATGATAATTGTTTTAACAAAAAATGGGATTATCAACATTTTATACAATTTAGGACAATATAAGTAATTTAACATGAACTATTAAATCTTCGTACACATTTAAAAAATATTAACATAAAATTTTCAACATATATTTTTAGAAAAAAAAAAATTACTAAAGTTTAAAAAAAAAATAGTAACTTTTCAATTTTTTTGCATGATTTAATATAAGAAGAATAATTAAGCTAAATAAGGTGAAGAGTATTTTTGTAACAAACTATCAATTCTTAAAAAAATGTAATGCATATTATTTTTTATACCACAAACCAAATAACCACTAAAAAATAATACCAAGATCACTTATCCCAGAACAACTAATCCCAGTATAACTAATCTCAACATAATTAATCCCAACATAACTTGTTTTCAAACCGAACGACCCCTTAATAATTTTAATAAAGTTAAGTAGAGGCGTTATAGTGGACGATTATACTTATATGAGTCTGTATTTTGGATCCTCTTACTCACCCTTTTGTTAACTGAACCTCTAAACTCAATAAAATTCAATATTTTAAATCTTATTTTAGTGTGCGTAATACAATTGTCTTCACGTTAATTTTCATGACATTTTTAAATGCTCATTAAATTCCACATCATTTTCAAATGATACATAAGAAATTAAATATTGAAATGAATTTAATTAAATAAATAACTTTTATGAATTATAGAAAATTTTCAATAATCGTGTTGTTGATGTTTGCTCACAAATTGAGCATCAAATTCATTCCAAATAGTTGAAATTTCTCTCCAATTATTTTAAATTTTCAACTATAATTTGATATAAACAAGCACAATGAATTTTCAATTTTTAATTTTGAACAGCTTTGACAAATTCACGAAAACTCATTTATTGCTCATCAAACTTGAACTTCAAGCTTTTTCAAACTTATCCATGGAGTTCATTAAACTTTCAATATATCCATTATCATTCACTTTCAATTTAAGTCCAAATTTTAAACCTAAAAAAATGAAATGTTTGAATTGAGAAAATAATTTACAAAAAAAATTAAATAGTCTCCAACGAAGGGGAAGGAAATTTCAAAGAAGAAACATAGATTGTTTTTTTTTTCTTTCAAGTGTGGTGGGGGAAGGGCCTAAAGAAGAAGAAAAACGAGGTGGGGGTGGGGGTGGTGCAGACGGGGTGGGGGCTAACAAAAAAGAAGAAAGAAAAGAAATTGGAGGGTGGGTGGGTTTGGGCTGGGGGCAGAAGAAAGAAAAAAAGTTAAAGGGTGGGTGGGTTCGGTGGGAGGGGGTTGTAGGTGTGGAAAAAAAGAAATAGGTTTGGGTTGGGTTAGGGGGTGGGCAGGTAAAGTTTTATTTTTTTAAAAAAAATATTTTAATATAAAAATTACGGAAAAGGCATGAATATATCCCTTAATTTTAATAAATTGTATGGATATATCTGTCGTTATATTTTAGGTACAAATAGGCTCTTGCTGTTAATGAAAAGGTATATATATACCCTTGAACTTTGATAAATGATACATATATACTCTTTGTCATACTTTAGGTACAAATATACCTTTGAACTTTATGATGACTGGTATAAATATACCATCCGTCATACTTTAGGTACAAATATACTCTAGCCGTTAATGGAAAGGTACATATACACCCTTCTTACTAATGTCAGGACACGTGTCACTATCCTATTTATTTGGCCTTTTTAAATTTAATTTATCCCAACCCACCCCAAAATAATTCTAATTTGACTCATAATTCGATCCAAATAATAACCCAAATTCGATCTGATCTAATAGAAAGAGAAAGAGAGAATGAATATGCGTGAATAGAGATGCGCCTTGAAGATTCTATTAGACCGAGTCAGGTTTGGGTTATTATTTGAATCGGTTTGTGGGATAAACTAGAATTATTTTCGGGTAGGATGGGGATAAATTAAATTAAAAAAGGACAAATGAACAAGATTGTGACACGCGTCCTGTCATAAGTGAGAAAGGTATATATGTACCTTTTCATTAACGGTAAGGGTATATTTGTACCTAACGTATGGTGGGGGATATATTTGTACCATTTATCAAAGTTCAGGGGTATATATGTACCTTTTCGTTATCGGTAAGAGTATATTTATACCTAAAGTATGATGGAGGGTATATTTGTACCATTTATTAAAGTTCAGAGGTATATATATACCTTTAACGGTAAGGGCATATTTATATCTAAAGTATGACAGAGGGTATATCTTTACCATTTATTAAAGTTCAGTGATATATTCATACCTTTTTCGTAAAAAATATGTTCACTTGGTCCCAAGTGCGTGTTATCACACTCGTGTCCAACTTAGCCATCTTAATGCTACATAATTTTGGTCAATGGTCAAAGGAATTTAAAAGATTGAGTTTTATTAAGTTTAGGGGTTCAGTTGACAAAGAGATGAGTAAGAGGGTCTAGAATACAAACTCATACAAGTAAAAATATCCACCAGACCATTTCGCCTTTACCAAATTAACCTTATTAATGATGTTTGAAATTCTTAATAAATTTTAAGTCAAAATAGGGGTAAAACTAAAAAGTGCTCTTAAGCACTTAAGAACAAACTAAGCCAAAAGTTTATAAGCCCATCCGAATAGGCTCTATTACTATTTTATGTAGTTTTTTAATACTAAAACAATTCTCTTGATTTACTTAAATAGACAAGTAAAGTAAAATATCTATTTTTGATATAGAGATCAAGTAAAATAAAAAAACGAAGGGAGTAATATTTTGTAGCTAGTGTTCTTTAGATAATTTTTGGGTTAGCGTAAAAAGAAACAATACTACTGGGGAGCAAGAAATGACTTACAATGTTGCCACTGGCTTTACACATAACATGCATGAAGGCTTTGGAATGAGGGTGCCACTCAAACTTATAGAGGGGTGTGGGCTCAGCCTTTAATAAATTTTGGGCACAATACCTTAGTGGCATCTCCGGCACAATAATATAATTTTCCGTCACTGGGAATGAATGGACCCATCCTGGTGCTGGTCCTCCTCTACAACTCACCCTTCCTATATACTTCCTCTCATTTGTCCCTGCATCCATTCTCACCACTAAATATCCAGGATTAATCAAATCTGGTATCAATGTTATAAACTCACTATCCGTGACAATTGGATGAGCTGAATGAATTAGCCCACCCAACGTGTCGCTATACTCAAATTTCCCTATTGTGTCTAGTGTGTTTGGATCAATCACAATTGAACCTTTTATGGTCTCCGTCAGGCAGACTACTCGTCCGTCCCCGAGCTTAACGACTCCGGTATTCGCGTTATCAGTTAGGGATGAGCCGGAGAGTAATTTGGCCATGTCACCTATGTAGGCTAGGAAATTGTCTGGCTTAGGTACTTCTGAAAATTCTCGATAACAAATTTTGTTATTGCTCCTTGCTGCTTTATATGCCTCCGATTCGACTTGTCGATGACCCATTATTAGACGTCCGTTTTCGAAATGAAGACGGACTAAGGTGGCGTAACCGTCAAAAAGATGCCGGAAATTGTAGTTCCCTATGTGCCATTGTCCTGGACCATTTCTTAGGTACGTGCCATTCTACATAGACAAGAAAAACATGAATTAATTTCATTTTTGTTTTGTCTCTTGTTTATTTAGTACTACTCCTATTGTTTTGGCAGAATATATAAGTAAAAGAATTTTATGTGCTGGGATTTGGACTTGGAATGTGCCATAATGTGGACGTCTTATTAATTAAGACAAAAGATAAGGAAGTAAAGGAATATTTTATTTTTACAAAGAAAATTATAAAGAAAAGAGGTTGATTGTATTATTTTTATCTCCTCAGATCTTAAATATTCTTGTAGTTTTAATTCTATAACATTCTTTATCACCTTGATGAAGAGAATGCCCTTTGCTGGACACGTGTAATGTGCTAATTACCAATAAAAATATAGCAGTAGGAGAACTATGATGAGGTCAGAACAAGATTGCTTAGAATTTTAATTGTTCTTCTTAGCTTCTTGACGTTTAGCTGAAGAATTTCAGAAACCTCTTGTTTTCATATAAACTTTTTCCCTTTGCCATTAGTTGTAAGTTACTTCTACTTGTCATATTCTCATGTCTTATCATCAATCCAGCATCTTTCTTTATAACATATCGGAGAGATATGTATATCTGGAGATGATAGGTGCATGGACTCAAGTCATAACTAAAATAGTATAAATTTGTAAGTCTTCTGTCCAAAGTGAATTTTGAGACTAAATCAATCTAAAAAGTATAAAAGGGTATACACATGCATCTTTGATCCCAATACTTTTGTTTTAAAAAATAAATAAACAAATAACAAGTGATTCAAACATAAAATTTAAAAAGTAAGCCTCCTATACGAAATGAAAAAATGCATGTAACAATAAACGTTAGCACTATATGCATATTAAAAATTTAACTTATATACACTACTAGTGACATTGTATTTATTATGATATGAATATACCAGCCACAAGGGTAACTCGCCTTCAACGACGAGTTCTCCTTCCCATCTTTCTTGGCGCACGCTAGTCCATGCAGCGAGCTTCTTCTCCTTCTTAGTTACATGTTGATCTCGTGGTGGCACAATTACAGGCAATTGGCTAGCAACCTTTGTAACCAATTTCAAATCCAAATTTTTCTTGTTTTTTTCGTTGATTTTCACCTTTGATCCAAAATAAGGTTCATCTTTGTCATGATCAAATCTGTCGGGAAGGATCTTGTTACAGTAAATTTTGATTGCTGAAGAAGAAAAAGAAGCCATGGTTGTGAAGAATATTAGAGCACTCTCTTAATGGTCTATTAACTGTATAGAAGAAGAAAAAGAGAGAAATGAGAGTGGCGAGAAATATTAAGTTGGATGCTTAGATTTATAGGTAAGTTTAATTAGAATCTTGATGGGTGGAATTCCTTCTTACTAAAAGACATGCTTACACAATGATTACAAATTAAACAAATAGTTTATTTTTATACTCTGTATTTTTTAATTTATGCGACACCAAAAAAATTTTGAAAATCAACCACCGTTGGATTGACTTTTGACTTGTTTTTATTGTTTTGACTAAAAATAAAATGCTTAAAAGCATTTTTTTTATTTGTTTCAAACACTATAAAGTGCTTAATTAGCTGTTTGACTAAAAAAACTTTAAATAAGAAAATGAACTCTTAAACCTGTAAAGTTTGAACGTGAATTCTAATATAGAAGTTATAAATTTTTTAAAATTATTAATGATTACTTGTAATTATGTAATCTAAATTTTAAGTTATGTGGGGAGAATAACTTTTTTTTTTCTATAAAATTACAACGAAGTTGCGGCAAACTTTTTCTGTTTGTTAGATAGCACGAAAGCCATCTACTGAAGAAAAGCATTAGGTCATCCATATTTGAATTTCAACACACTTTGGCATATATATATATATATATATATATATATATATATATATATATATATATATATATATATATATATATATATTTTACATCGATTTAATTTTTTCATATAGATGATTAAATTAGCACAACTATATAATATATGTATAGTACAAACTATTTATAGCGATCAGTAACACATATATGGTGTGTTTGATAGGAAAATGTTTAGGGTAAAACTGGATGAAATGGAGAGATGGAATAGTAGAGGGGAGCTAAGTCCGTAATTTGTAAATATTTAAATACAAAAGAAATCATACAAAATTAAGGCAAATTAGGCTATCGATCATTGATTTATATATTGTTATATGTACTGACCGAGTAATCTTAAGTTAACTTAGCTAGGGATGGACGCTCCTTTCTTCGATTAAGTTTTTTTAAACTTTAGTTTAATTTTTCATTTTTCAATAATGTGTAGCGAATACCAAACAGAACTAATATTGCGCGGTTTGATTTTTTCTTCAAGTTCAATTCATTTTTTTTAAAAAAAATTGGTTTGTAGGTATTTATTTGAATTGAACAAATAAAATGTAATATAAATTATGTTTTGAATTTTTTCCATCTATATTTACTTCGAGCAACAGCCACTGCCAATTGCCAAGAAAGTAACTAAGCAGTGGCCACTGTATTCAACTTCTTCACCAAAGTATGCCATTACATCCCTTTCGCTTCTCCAATTTCAGTTCCTCCATTTTTATGGACATCCAATGCAAACTTGAGCACAAAATAATTGCAAAAAACATCAATGAGCACTGCCAAGGAAACACATTTTGAATTACAAAGATGAGAGAAGAAAAATAGAGAATCCTTGTTCCAAATATGTATACTAGCTGCAGTTAGCTTAGAGTAGTTAGTAGTTAGCTTAGCTTAGCACTATTGTTGTTTCAATGGTTCATTGATTGAAGTAATTAGCCGGTAAGAGTGGTTAGTTAGAGAAGTGGTTAGGCAGTTAGTTAGTTCACTGATTAGCTGTCAATGAGCTGGCAATGAGCTAAGATATTATCCTAGCTCAACTCAATTATCTCATCTATAAATAGCAGTATTATCACCTATACAAAGTTAGTTATTAGAAATGAAAATCATTCTCTTCTTACTCTCTACTTCCTCTGTGATCCTTCAATGGATTCACAAACTAGATTTCTTATTTTCACATGGTATCAGAGCTGTGAGCATTGAATTGAGAGGATTTAGATTCCTTCTCTTTTGGTTACTCTGTTTTCTGCATTTTGTTTGAATTTGATTTTTTGAAGCTTCGATTCCTTTCCTCTGGCTTCATCTACTATGGCACCAATCAATATTGATCAGAATAATCCACTGTACATTAGTTCCTCAGACAGTTTGAGTGTAGTGCTTGTACCTATCAAGTTAACTGGATCTGAAAATTACAATTTGTGGAGTAGATTGATGCGAATTACTCTTCCAGGGAAGAGAAAATATGGCTTTATTACTGGATCTTGCAACAAACAGATATACAAAGATGGACTTCATGAACAATAGGAGACCTGTAATGCAATTGTACTTTCATGGATTATGAATACAGTAAGTGAAATATACTCAGTGGAATTGTCTATGCTACTAGTGCTTATGCCGTCTGGGAGGATCTTAAGGAATAATTTGATAAGGTGAATTGTATGCGCATTTACCTATTACATTACGAGATTAACATGCTTTCTCAAGGTACTGATTCTATTTCAATCTATTTTATAAAGCTGAAAAACTTATGGAGTGAGTATGATGTTTTAGTCTCAAATAGTTGTGATTGCCCTAAATCTAAGGAGTATGTAGATCATCTGTAGGAATTGAGATTGCTCCAATTTTTAGTGGATTGAATGAGTCATATGGCTATCAGGAAAATCCTATTGAAGAGAGACACTCCTACTATTAACGAGCATATGCCATGATTATAGAGGATAAAATTCAGCATTCATCTTGTATGATTGTTGTACATGAGAAACTAGATCCATTGACTATGGAAGTTCATCGAAATAATAATTTTGGACAAGGGAGCTTGAATTATAGAGGAAAGAGGTATGAATATTATCATTTCGCAGGTCATACCAAGGATAATTGCTACAAGCTAATAGCATACCCTACTGATTAGAAGCAAAGCAATAAATCAAGATACAAAGTTAGCACTAACAAGTCCTATGGTAGTAGATATAGACATGTAGGACCTATTCACAACTACTTTTGCAATGGTAGAATGTAGTTACACAACAATGCCCAGTCCCATAGTACGAATACAGTGACTGGACAACCAGATGTGGCTAGCACTAATCAAGAGATGCATCATCCATAAGTGGATAAGAGACATACTTCTACTGAGGGAGAATATAATCAAATCATGACCATGTTGAACAAAGACACCAAGGAAATAAAAAAAGTCAGCATGACAGGTATTGCTGCTTATTTTCTATCCAAAAGTTGTTCTCAAAGTTGAGTTGTGGATTTAGGAGCTACACATCATATGTCTACAACAAGGCATATGTCTAAGGGTGACAAAGGTTCATGTCAGTATCACCATGACAATTTGCATTTATCCATTGGAGTTGTAGTAGATATATCACATACTGGATAAGCCCATATTTTTGGAGATGAGCTGATTAAAGATGTTCTGTTTGTTCCAGAATTCAAGCTTAACTTCTTATCTGTAGCTAGAGTAACCAATGAATTGTATTTCTTTATTTCTTTTTATCCTAATTTTTGTGTGTTTCAAAACCTCTTTAATGGCAAGGTGAAGGGGATTTGTAGACAAGAATGTGGACTCTATATCTTCAAGAGTGACTGGAAGGAAATAACTAACAATCCAGTGAACAGGCATGATAAGATTGCTGCAAAAGTTATTGTTCATAACAACATTTTCTAGCACAAGAGACTTGGATATCTAGCTTCACAGGTTTTAAGAGTTTTGAATATCTTGAAGAGTAATAAGAAGGCAGAGGTTTTACATAAATGTACAGTATTTCTACTTAGTAAATAAACTAGATTGTCCTTTTCTGTTAGTAAATCTAGATCATCTTCTTGTTTTGACCTTGTACATATGGATCTATGAGGGTCGTACAAAACTTTTACTTTTAATATAAATACTATTTCTTGACTATTGTGGGTGATCATAGTAGATATATATAACGCCCCGAATTTGGTACCCGAAACACTACATGGTGCATATGACCTCGAAGGACAATAAGTTAACCCATGACTGATATATGTACCTGTATACTGAATAAAATACTTTATAATGTGAAAACATGAATTGAAAGGCCATAAGGTTCAATAGTGAACATAATCTGAATGATATAACATCTGTGTGGGGTGATAGAATTCCCAAAACAAAACTGAACATACTAAATTCTGAAACATGATAGTCTAGAAAGCCTCTAACTGACTGAACTATCTAAGTAAGAAGTTGATGGGACATGTCCCCAACTAACTCTAACTAATAAAATGATTAATAAGTTAATAGGTAAAATAACCATGTCCTCAAAAGATGAGGACTCACTTCTAACTCTATCTGCGGATATCTGGAATCTACTGTTGCTCTGGAGCTCATGTCTCTGAACCTATGGTATAAGACACCATAGCGCAAATGCGTCAGTACTTGAATGTACTGGTATGAATATGAGGTAGGCTGAATGCATAGGGTTCATATACATGAACAATAAT
The DNA here is from genome assembly GCA_030864225.1 of Capsicum baccatum var. pendulum. Lineage (NCBI taxonomy): Eukaryota > Viridiplantae > Streptophyta > Magnoliopsida > Solanales > Solanaceae > Capsicum > Capsicum baccatum. Next base: position 195,403,968 of record CM061557.1, read on the forward strand.
AATAATTGATTAACTATCATGAGCGTGAGAACACATGTATGAGACATAACAACTGACACTAATACTGTGATAACATGATTAATGAATCTGAATATAATTGATAACATGAGTGACTATATCTAACAATCCTGAATCTGATGGAACTATCTGAGTTCCGTACTGTATCTGAGTTGACTATATCTGACAGTCTTGAAATTTGAAGAACTATCTGAGTTCTAATACTGAGATTGATTGACTGTCTGACAGTCCTGATTCTGTAACATAAAACTGTGGAAAGTAGTTATCTAACCGACATGCCCCTGATAGGCTATTATGGCTGAGTTGGGGTCCAATCTGTAACCCCAATTAGAAGGGTGTCAATACCGCACCACTGATAAGGACAAGCTGTGGGCGACCCTCATCTGATAGTATTCCCTATATGAGAACGGTGGGCCCCTTATCTGAAAGTGCTTATCCACCTCATCAACCCTCATCGGATAGTGTTGATGTCTCAACCTATCCTGGCTCCATAGTTCTGGAACGCAAGGATGACTTCTAAGAATCACACCCTCATCTGATAGTGTGTGTTACCATCCTTGGGTTCACTTAGTGCTAATTTCTACTCCCATCTGAATAGACTCTGAACATAATTTACTAAACTGAACAGGGTCTGAGTTACTGAATTCCGTTGACTGACGGAATACTACTAGTATCTGATAGCTGACGGAGTTCATGAGATCATGGATATTTCCTGAGTCATAAGACTATCTGAAGTCTAAGGATTCATAGCTTGACTGAAAGTATCGTGAAAACATGACATGACTCTAGGCGCACAACTAATATTTCGGGTACAAGTACCCCCAAGACTCGATAGAAGGAAATCGATAAAGCATGACTTTCTTGAATACATAATAATCACCATAATCCATTTACTGAAGCATTTCATCAAACATGTGATAGGCATAAGCTTGTACATACATGGGGATTTCATGACAACATGCTAGTTAGGCACTTTTCCTTCAGTTAGGTATTAAATCAAACATATTGTAGGCATGGTACATGTAAACGTCATTGTACAATAATTAAACATCATGGTCACATTCTAATTTTATCATTCAAGGGTTTAGTCATAGGTTTGCATGAATATTTATCTATAATAATTAAACCCACATAGAAATTATCATCCAATATGGAGTAGAATTCAATTTCTCATTTATCAACATGAACAAGAATAGACCAATCATGAAATCATACAGAAAATCCATAACTTGAAGTTGGAAAAGCATTCTTGGACTTCATGGATGAAAGGAGTCCATGAATGAACACTATGCATACCTTAGTTCGTGATTTCATGAAGATTGACGGAGAAACTTTCTTGGAATTAGATCTTCTATGAAAACCCTAGCTTGTTATTGAGAGGTTTTTGAGAGAAGAGCGTGTATTTCGGGTGAAAAATGGCTGAATCACGTATTAAAGAGCTTAAATAGAGGAGGAAAGTTGACCCTTTTAACTCTGGACGCTTCATTTAATTTCAGTAAAATTTTCCCGAATTGAATCCTTGGTGCGACGCATAACTATTGTGGCATGTCATTAGAATTTGAAAATTGGGAAACTGAGGGATGGCGCGATGCAGAGCCATCATGTTGCCCCTTCTTTTGTGACCTAGAACTTTAGAGCGACGTAGAGGAAATTGCGCTAAGACACTAGAAAAGGATAATTCTGAATTTGAGCCTTGGCACGATGCACCATAATTGTGGACCCCTACTAGAATTTGCCAAATGCCATTTTCTCTTGTGGCACGGCGCACCACTGACTAATATGGCATTGTTTTATGATGAAAACTTGAAATAGTCGTAACTTCTGACTCGGTTATCAGATTTGGACGAATCTTATATCGATGGAAATCTTATTGAATTTCTCACATGATAAAAAGTGAAAATATTGAAAATTCTTTACGGAATAACCATTATTCAATTTAGAATCTAATACTAGACATTCTTGAGATGAAATTAGCTAGGAAAAGTACGGGGTATTACAAAATCTCCTCCTTGAGAATATTCATCCTCGAATGAGACTGACTGAGAGGGGAGAAAAGACAACTGACGTACACACTAAACATGAATAACTGGAACATGATCTCATGACTGACATGATTGACAAGCTGAACATATAATACTGAACATGCATATCTGATGCATGTGTAACTGATTTATGAATACATGACTGAGTGTTCTGAAGAACTAAGTTTCTCATAATAAGAATGCATGCCTGATGCATAATTACATAATTGTACTGATACATGAGTGCATGACTGAATATGTAATGGTACTTGATACTAGGTTTATAATGGGAACATGAGCATAAAACTGTGCACCAAGTTTGTGATGAACACTGAACATGAAACTGAGTAAGCTTAAGGAAAACTGTTACCTTGATCTTGATCTGAGTTGGCAAAGAATAGGTGAGGCTACTTGGTACGCGTATCTGCCTTTTCTTCCCAAGTATCTCCCTCGACTGACTGATTTCTCCAAAGAACCTTAACTAGAGGGACTTTTTTGTTCCTCAATCTACGAGTCTGATAGTCTAAGATTTCGACTGGAATCTCTTCATAAGAGAGAGTTTTCTGAACATCAATGCTCTGAATAGGGACTACAATTGATGGGTCACCTATGTACTTTTTGAGAAAAAGGACATAAAACACTGGATGAACTGAGGCTAGATCTGAAGGTAATTTGAGATCGTAGGTTACCTTGCCGAATTGAATGAGAATCTTGAAGGGACCGACATATCGGGGTCTGAGTTTCCCTTTCTTGCTGAACCGCTTCACTCCCTTCATGGGGAGAGATATTTAGATAGACATAGTCACCAGTCTCTAGCTCAAGATCTTTTCTATAAACATCTTCATAAGACTTCTGTCTGCTTTGAGTAGACCGGAGTCTTTCTCTAATCAACTGGACTTTTTCTAAGGCATCGAATACCAAGTCAGGCCCTATAACTGAGACCTTACTAACTTTGAACCAACCAAATAGAAATCTACATCTCCTACCGTAGAGAGCTTCGAATGGAGCTATATAAATACTGGAATGATAATTGTTGTTGTATACAAACTCAGTCAAAGGTAAGTGGTCATCCCAAATTTCTTTGAAATCGATTGCACATGCCCTTAGTATATCTTCTAACTTCTGAATGGTCCTTTCTGCCTGACCATCTGTCTGAGGATGAAAGGCTGTACTGAGATGAACTTGGGTACCAAGACCCTTTTGGAATATTTTCCAGAAGTGAGAGGTGAACTGTGTACCTCTATATGAGATTATAGATAACAGAACACCGTACAATCTAAACAACTCCCTGATGTAGAGTTTGGCGTAATCTTTGGCTGATTAAGAGGTATGAACTGGAAAAAAATGAGCTAATTTGGTCATTCTATCTACAATGACCAAGACTGAATCATGCTGATGACGAGTTCGAGGTAAACCCATCACGAAGTCCATGTTCACAACTTCCCGCTTCCAAGTAGGAATACTGAACTCCTGCATGGACCCCCTAGGCTTCTGATGCTCTATCTTAACCTGCTGACATATAGAGCACTTGCCATAAACTCTGCAATGTCTTTCTTCATCCCACTTCACCAATAGATTTCCCGTAAGTCATGGTACATCTTTGCGTCCCCTAGATTAATAGAGTAGCATGCACTATGCACTTTTCAAAGAATTTGCTGCCTTAAGTCATCTACACCTGGAACACAGAGACGACCCTGACAATGAAGGACACCGTCTCATCCTTGGGAGAAAACCTCTACTTTCTGATCCTTGACTGACTCTTTCAACTTGATAAGGCTGGGATCTCTATCTTGCTTTTTTTTTTTACCTCAGAAACTAGAGATAATTCTAAACTACTCTGAACCCATATATCACCCTCAGCTGTATCGACTAAGTGAACGCCTAGTCTGGAAAGATGATGTACCTCCTGAGCTAACTTCTTCTTACTGTCATCTACTGAGAGCTTCAACCACTACATTGGCCTTGCCTAAATGATAGAGGATATTTATATCATAATCTTTCAAGAACTCCAACCACCTTCTCTGATAAAGATTGAGATCTTTCTGAGAAAATACATACTAAAGACTCTTATGATCTGTGAAGACATCTACATAAACTTCATAGAGATAATGCCTCCAAATCTTCAAGGCAAATACTAAGACTGTTAACTTAAGATCAAGAGTAGGATAATTCCTCTCATGCAGTTTAAGCTATCTGGAGGCGTAGGCTATGACCTTACCTTGCTGCATGAGGACATAACCTAGACCCACTCTGGATGCATAACAATATACTACGAACCGATCTGAACCATCTAGGAGAGCTAAGACTGGAGCTGAGGTGAGTCGAGTCTTTATCTCCTGAAAACTCTTCTCGCAAGGATCTGACCACTAAAACTTGACTTTGTTTTGAGTCATTCTAGACATAGGGGATGCAATAGAAGAAAATACCTCAACAAATCATTTTTAATAGCCAGCCAAACCCAAGAAACTCCTAATATCTGATGAAGAGACAGGGCGAGGCCAATTTCTTACTGCTTCTATATTTTGAGAATCTACTCTAATGCTATCACCAGAAACGATGTGACCGAGGAATGCTATTGACTGATACGCCCAAATTACAACTCTCATTAGAAAGTGTAAGCGGTCACTGTCAAATATAGAACCCAACTGGGTTGGGTGTCGAATTCCACAGGGAATACTATGGTCACTAAGTATTGCGATTATTATTAGACTGTTAATCGAAGGTTCCAGGGTAAGGGGTTTCAGTTTAGGTGCACAATAATATTATCAGTGTAACAATGAGATGATATGTGCAATAATATTTGATCATAAAGAATGACAAGTTAGGGTTATGTCCACCTTGTAGCTTCTACTTCTCTATTAACTATGATTAATACGGATTTTATACATGCATGCACTTATAGAGAGATGTATTCTAATTCTAAATCCAAGTGTTTTTCAACCATCAAGGATTTATTCACCTGAGTTCTCTCGAATCCAAAGTGTACAACCAATTGCACGAACTCTCCAAGAAGTTAATCCTGCTAAGGCATTAACATGTAAAATAGAGGTTGGAAACCCTATTTTCTTGTCACACTCTCTTTTCCAAACAGTAACTTTTCTATCGAACAAGTTATTGCTATAATGGCGCATTCCCTATGTTTGCAACCATGCGAACTCAATCAAAATGAAGAGAGTAATGATATAAGTGGATTAACACATCATAAATTCAAAAACTCATTTCAATAGAGAGTATACTACAAGGTTTCCATAACCCTAACAAATAAACTTAGCTACTCATGAATAAAACGAAAATCAAAATATACATATTCATCATACCAAAACTTAGAATGATCTTGGTGATAAAGATGAATAGCAAAAATTAGAGAAAAGCATTTCTCTCTCTCCGTCCTCAAGCTAATCCGTTTTTTCTTGTCTTCCACATAATACAGAATGTGAATCATCCCTAAAAATTCAGCAATAATGCTTTTAATAATATCCTTCTCTAATAAATTGCTACTGCATCCTTAACTTTTTACAAATATTGAGTTTGCCCGGGAAAAAGTTCCCATACATCACATTCAGTCCAAAAGCTGCTTTCCTTTTTATGTGAAGTTTTTCCTTTGCTGTCCACAGGTCCCCAAAGTGCTGTAATCTTCCTCATTAGTACCTGTAAAGCATGCTAATCACATAGGTTAGCTCACTTAACTAAAAGTAGACTAAAAGTGTAAGAATTATGCATTTTATTCTCAAAACTTAGCTAAAACATGGGTAAGTTATGGTGCTTAGACGTATAAATACGCCCAACATCACCACCCCTCACTTAAAGCTTTGTTTGTCCTCAAACAAAATAGTACATCCATGCGAATACCTAACTAAACTTCACAAGAGCAATACAAAATTTTCAACAAGACATACACGACAATTATTAACAAAGAGTAGATTTCTTGATCATTGCTAGAAACAACTCACCCTCCAACATAGACTCATTAAGTTGGTTAATTCATATACCCAAGTTAAGCCAAAAAAAAATCATATAAAACTACCCAACAATCATCAACCATGTGCGCTCATACAAAATGTTACCCATAATCACTCATAGTTTTGCATTTTTCAGAAATATGGGTATAAGAACTTGCTTTCTCTCACTCTCACAAAGAGTTCTTAGATTAGAATTGATGAACATATGCTTGCCCTTAGTGTAATGCTCCACTAATATCAGAATGCTAAGGTTAGGATCAAATAGGTCTTTACGGGTTGTAAAGTAGGCTAAAGGGACGGGTAGGACTATTTTGGCCAGAAATTGTGACTATGTTCCCTAAGCGCTTTAATACACTACCTTATGCCATTTACACTAAGTTTTAACAACCACTCTACCTTCCTTTCATATACCAACCCCCTTCACCCATTTTGTTACTCAATCAAAAACACTATGATGAGAATATACAACTTTATATATATATTTTTTATTTATTTATTTATTTATTTATTTTACTAGGCATCCCTATGATAGCCACACTCGATCACAATATTTTCATGTACCAATAACTAAACTTTGGGGAATCACTTTCACCCTTTTCCTCTTATTTTGCCTCACTCTTTACACAACTTGATTCTACAATTTAAAGCACTTAGGAGCTTTTGGATCAAATTATGGTCTTTTCAAAAAATGGATTAGGCTACATATGGGGTTGCCAAAGAAAATAGGTAAAGGCTCAATGGGTGTTCACTAGGACAATGCGCAAAGGTAGGCAAGAAGAAGATAAAAAATCAGGGCTGCCAAAGAAATGCCTAAATCATCTCCTAAACTCACAATCTTTATTTCGCTTCACCAACACACTAGGCAAGTTATAGCATCAGCCGCAACAAAGAATATACAATAACCTTACACATACATGACACATGATCAACGTAATTGGGAGCATTATAGATTCTTGACCGAACAGATAAATGAATTAAACCACAAACAATTATCATAGAATGAGTCACAACTTAGAGCCTAAATGTTTCAATAGTAGTGAATCAGCACAAACTCCTGTTCTAACGCCATGGCTTCTATAAGAACAATTTCATGCAAATATCTGACTAATTACAACTAACTAACTACGACTAAATCAAAATGGCTATTGAATAAATGCGGGCAAGCAGTACGCAATACAGCAGACAAGGTAATCAATACAGCAGACAAGGCAATCTGCAGACAAGGCAATCCAGGCGTACACGTACTTATACCCACACTCCACACTAAGAAGGAACACACTGCCCTCAGTGTAAATAAATAAGCAAAAACCTGGTTAGTCAGACTCCTCCTCCACATCCGAGGTCATACCCCCTACGTCAGAATCATCATCAGAGTCTTTATCATCAGAGTTGTCCTCCACATTAAAGTCTAGCAGTCAGTGATCATCGTCTGTCGGCACATCATCATTTAGAGGTTCTTCAAAATTTACCCCCACTCCACACATGGACCGAGCATGCTCATTAAGCGGGTAGTCATAGTCCAACTCCCGAAGCTCTGCATCAGTCGGCACACGACCCCCATTCATCAGAGTAAACCTAGTCATGCCATACAGATGGTGAAAAAAACTCCCATTTCGAGCATGTCTCTCAGCAGTGGTAAGGTTGATGCCTTAACTAGTTTCTGGATCTTTGATTTTCGTGAGATCTATATTCTTCGGGTTTTATGGCAACTTATAGTCTGCTGGATCCTCCTCAATGTGCTTTTTTCTTAAAATTGCAGTCAACAAGTTGGCGAAACTGAAATGGGACCTTTATGCACCCTTGCTTTTCGAATCGACGTTCGTATAACTACACCAATATTAATGGGAACATTTGTAAAAAAAGACTCAATCACGTATGACCTTAGTGTATTGTGTCCTAGGAATCAAGCAATAATTGACTATTCTTAAACATATACGAGCTTCTCTGTTCAAACAAGCATATGGGTAAGTATTGTGATGACCATTATCTTTATGATGAGTCCGTCGGGTCATGGACCTTGATCCATATAACGTATGTCTGATGGCTCTGTAGGGAGGTCTGTTATAGAGCTCCTTGAGTGGTGATTGATCCATACTTGGAGTACCCAGGAAAGATCTGAAGAAATCAACGTTCAATTGCAAGACTTGTCCCCGAATCTTTTCTTCATTTCCCATAGTCCTTGGGGACCAGTTGGCATAAAACTCTCGAGTCAAACCAAGATTACATTCGCCCATGTCTCCGAAGATAAAGTCAAGATTTAGTGCTATAATCTTTGCCAAAATGCGAGGGCAGTTCTTCATGTTATTGTTTCTATACCATTCCTCCCCTTTCTCCTTCAAAACCCATTTGATCCCAAAAGTGTGTCGAGGCACTTGAAGAGAGGAGAAATTATATTGGTCCTTTCTTGACGTTTTTTGACCTTTTTGTGAGCTGGATGCTTTCTCTTTTCCCTGTCGTCCTTTTGGAGCCATGTTACCTGAGATCATAATAGGGTCATATTAGTCTCATTTCATAAAATTTACTAAATCGAAAAAGAAAATAGTGATGGCACCACCCCACACTTAATTTGTTTGCACAAACTAATTGAGTGAGTATTGTCGATTACTCAGACTTCATCGATATACATTTAGATGGTATGTGCCAACAACATTATTAGTGCAGTCACACTTTTAACCCTTCACTTTACATAACAATTTCTCAATTTGATATAGAGAAGCTGTACACAATGGTCCTGTAATCTTGACTATCATTTCCAACTTTATTTCATTAGAGCAATACAATCTTTGAACAAGGCTACCACATAGAAATCTTATCATACTATAGCATAGAAACAATTACACAATCTTATGCTTTTGGTTAACCATGATCATTACATCAATGAACGAGTCACTCACATAGTCAAGCTTACAACTCCCAAAATTATGCATTAAACTTCAATATTTCAACTCCATAATAATAAAAAATTATGACAGTGAATACCAATCAATACATGCCAGAGTAAATTCAAGATTACCTAAGAGAATCCTTTCACTCAATGAGATGTATTTTTAAAAAATCATAACAAACTAACCATACTTTTATCACCAAGTGCTACTACAAAATATAGTTAACCATTATAAGCGTAGCGCTGAAACAACACCGGAACATGAAAGAGCAACTTACTTGGTGATAAATTCATAATGAATCAGGAAGGTGAGCCCGCAGGATTAGATAAGAAAAGAGAAGGGCTTGGAGAGGGCAAGGATGTTTTGGCGGCGCTTAGGTCTAAGAAAAATTGAGTGGGGTTTAAGGGTAGAGGTTATATTTAAAAGACAAGACATGGATCGGGTTGGTCCATTCAAAAATGGGTTATTAGGTAAAATTTACGTTGATAGGCGGCGCCTATAGAATCACCTAAGCATAAGTAGGCGGCGCCTAACCTATCGCCTATGTTGGCATAGGCAGCACCTAATCTATTGCCTATGTGAGGAAGTGAGCATAGGCGATGGCATAGGAGGCGCCTAACCTATCGCCTATATTGGCATAGGCGGCGCATAACCTATCTCCCATGTTGGCATAGGCGGCGCCTAACCTATCGCCTATGTAAGACAGTGAGCATAGGCGATGGCATAGGCGGTGCCTAACCTATCGCCCATGTTGGCATAGGCGGCGCCTAACCTATAGCCTATGTTGGCATAGGCGGCGCCTAACCTATAGCCTATGTGAGGCAGTGAGCACAGGCAATTGGAAAAGTGGTGCACTCTTGGTCGAAAAGGTTCATAATGTGGGGGCTTCACCCCCACACCCCCATCGAGGTCAGTGGTGGGCTTCGGGATCGGGCCTATCAGCCCGATCCCTACGCTACCACCACAGACCTCATTAAAAGTCAAAAAATAAAGTCGCACCGCAAAACTTTTTGGGTCGAATCTACATAATTCGAGGCCTGACTCTAATGCAAATCATACTTGAGCCTTACACATTTGACCGCTGCCACTTACCTGTATTGTTCCATCATTCCTAGACTTACCACCATTGAAACGACTTAATAAAAAACAACAAAAATAATTAGAAGGATGGGTTGCCTCCCACCAAAAGCCTTATTTTTGGTCGTGGCTCGACTCTTCTTTTTGAATTTTTATTTACCAAAAACAAAATTCTAGTAAAATAATGGGTTGCCTCCCATGTAGCGCTTGATTAATTGTCACGGCAAGACATAGTTATCTCGATTACTCAGACTTCATCAAGATATATGGTGTCTATATATTTTATCGAGTCAGTTGGACCGATATATAGCTTCACTCTTTGGCCATTCACCTTAAAGACACTGCCATCATTGTTTTCTAAATCCACTACCCCAGATGAGTAAACTTGGTTGATTCTGAATGGACCAGACCATTTAGACTTTAACTTACCTGGAAAGAGCTTCAGTTTGGAGTTGAAAAGGAGTACCAAATCGCCTTTCTGAAAGTTTTGTTGGATAATCCTCCAATTATGGTACTTTTTCATCCTTTCCTTGTAAATATCTGCTCTATCATATGTATTTAGATGGAATTCATCCATCTCGTTCAGCTGCCCCAATCACATATTTATAGCATATCCCAGTTCAGGTTTAGCTGCTTTAGTGCCCACATTGCTTTATGTTCTATCTCAATTGGCAAGTGAAAAGCCTTTCCATAAACTAGTTGGTATGGTGACATGCCAATTGGTGTCTTAAACGCGGTCCTATATGCCCATAAGGCATCGTCCAGCTTCCTGGACCAATCTTTCCTGCTGGCATTCACAGTCTTAGTAAGGATCAGCTTCATTTCCCAGTTTGAAACCTCCATCTGCCCATTAGTTTGTGGGTGGTATGGTGTAGCTACCTTATGTTGCTTAAACCCATACTTTTCCAATACGGCTCTGAACAGCTTGTTGCAGAAATGTGATCCTCCATTGCTTATGATGGTATGGGGTACCCCAAAATGAGAAAAGATATTTCTCTTTAAGAACGCTACAACACTCTTACCTTCATTATCATCTAGAGCTACTGCTTCGACCCATTTGGATACGTAATCCACAACAACTAAGATATATTTCATCCCAAATGAGCTTACAAATGGGCCTATGAAGTCAATACGCCAGACATCGAATAACTCTACTTCAAGCATTTTGGACATGGGAATCTCATGGTGCTTTGAGATAGAACCTTGCCGCTGACACTGATCACATCTTCTTACAAAATCGTAGGCATCCTTGAATAATGAAGGCCAATAGTAGCCACTTTGCAGTACTTTCTTGGTCGTCCGTTCACCTGCATGGTGACGTCCTACTTGGGAAGCATGGCATGCTTCCAGTATGCTAGGCACATCTACATCTGGGATGCACCGCCTAATAATACATCAGCACATCATCGAAAAAGATAAGGCTCACCCCAGAAGTAATGTTTCACATCATGCATGAACTTTTTCTTTTGATGAAAGGAGAGATTCTCAGGAATCCCTTCTCTTACCACGTAGTTAGCAAAATCTGCATACCACGGCAAGTTTTCCACCATAGTTACTAGAATATCTTCATCGGGGAATGCATTATCAATATCAAGGTCGGTCTGCACTGTGTGCTCACTATCAAGTCTAGATAGATAATCAGCTACTTGGTTTTCAAAACCTTTTCTATCCTTTCACCCACCTAATTAACCTTGGCTTGGCAACATTCTTTGCCATTAGATATCTTAGAGCTGCATGATCTATATGAACCACTACCTTGGTTCCCAACAAGTAAGCACGTAACTTTTCAAAAGCATAAACAACCGCAAGAAGCTCTTGTTCAGTGATGGTATAGTTCTTCTGTGCTCCATTCAAGGCCTTGCTCATGTAGTATATTGGATAAAATGGATTTTCTCTTTTCTGACCAAGTACAGCACCCAAGGCTACAACACTTGTATCACACATAATTTTAAAAGGTAGAGACTAATCGGGTGCTACATTAATAGGGGCTTCAACTAGCTTTCCTTTGAGACATTCAAATGCCTTCAAGCAATCTTCACCAAAGTAAGACTTTGCCTCCTTCTCCAAAAGTTTGCATAATGGGTTTGCAATTTTGGAAAAGTCTTTAATAAACCTCCGATAAAAACCAGCATGACCGAGAAAACTATGAACCCCCTTCACAAAAATTGGAGGTGGTAGTCTCTCGACAACTTCAATGTTGGCTCGATCAACTTTAATTCCCTTTTCAAAGACTTTATGCCCGAGAACAATGCCTTCCTTAACCATAAAATGGCACTTCTCCCAATTTAGCACCAGATTGAATTCCACATATCGCTGCAAAACCATACTCAGATTTGCCAAGCATGACTCAAATGACTCACCTACAACTGAAAAGTCATCCATAAACACCTCCAAGGTGTCTTCAATCATATTAGAGAAAATGGACATCATACACCGCTGAAAAGTGGTAGGTGCATTACATAGCCCAAATGGCATTCGTTTGAATGTAAAAGTACCATATGGGCATGTAAAAGTGGTCTTCTCCTGATCTTCAGGAGCAATGCAAATCTAATTATATTCAGAATAACCATCCAAGAAATAGAACCATCCCTTCCCTGCCAATCGATCAAGCATTTGATCCATGAATGACATTGGGAAGTGGTCCTTTAACGTCCACAAGTTTAGCTTCCGATAATCCATACACACCCTCTGCCCTATGACAGGCCTGAGTGGAATTAGCTCATTCTTCTCGTTCGCTACTACTGTCATGCCCCCTTTTTTGGGCACACATTGTACAGGACTCACTCATTTACTGTCTGAGATTGGATACACCACCCCTGCATCTAGCCACTTTATGATTTCTTTTTTCACCACCTCTTGCATAGGTGGATTTAGACGATGCTGATGATCAATAGTGGGTATGCAATCTTCCTCTAGCTGAATCTTGCGCATACATATGCCAGGAGGGATACCAATTATATCAGCAATAGTCCAACCAATAGCTCTCTTGTACCTCTTCAGAATAGATATAAGAGCCTTTACCTGTTGTTCACCTAAATTAGCAGCAATAATAATCGGCAGTGTATTTCCACTACCCAAGAAAACATACCTTAGATGACTGGGTAGCTCTTTCAATTCCAACACCGGTGGTTCTTCAATGGATGGCTTCACCGGTGGTGAAGGTCGATTCTTAAGGTCAAGGTCCATCTTCTTGGGGGCATAACAATCTGACCCCATTCCTGTCAAAGCACAGATAGTTTCTTTGTAATCTTTAACATCCTCACGATTAAAGTTTAAAAGCACATCATTCAATGGCTCAACAGTATGCTGCTTCTCTAAAGATAATTCCTTCTCATCCTCATAATAAACATCAACTATAGAGAACACTTTCATATCCTTGGGCTACTTCATTGATTTGCATACATCAAAACATACCACTTTGTCATTCATCCGAAATAAAAGCTCATTTGCTCGCAAATCAATAAGCACACTTTATTTTTCCGAGGAAAGGTCGACCCAAGATTATGGGCACCTCAAAATCTACCTCGCAATCCAAAATAACAAAGTCTGCAGGAAAAATGAAGGTAGAAACCTTTACTAATATATCATATAAGATACCAACAGGTTGTTTTACCGACCTATCTGCCATTACAAGCCGTATGTTGGTTGGTGTAGGATCCCCCAACCCTAACTGCCTATAAATGTTTAGTGGCATCAAATTAATGCTAGCCCCCAAATCACATAAAGCCTTAGCAACATCTAAAGATCCAACCGTGCAAGGAATAGTGAAAGCACCCAAATCTGCCTTCTTCTTTTGTACCAAATACCTCATGGCAATTGCACTGCAATGATGAAAATTATCTACCAGTTTATAGCTCGCTGCCCATTTCTTTGTTAAAAGGTCCTTCATGAATTTGGCGTACCCTGGCATTTGCTCCAGTGCCTCCACCAAAGGCACATTTATAGTCAGTTGCTTTAGCATGATCATAAATTTATAGAACCTGGTGTCATCAGCCTTCTTTTTCAGTCTTTGAGGAAAAGGTGGTGGTGGATTTGGAAGAGTTTTCTCCACAACTTACTTTTAATTGTGCTTCCCATTATCAATCTTTTCAGACTACTGACATCTAGTTGTAGTATCATGAACGTTCTCATCTTGATTTTCAACTTTTACATAATCATCACAATCTGCTTCAATAACATTCTCCTCTATATTATCAACCACAGGCTTGCCCTTGGATGGATTTTCCAACACCTTACCACTCCTGGTGGTAATAGCCAAACATGATCCATCTTTTTTTGGATTTTGCACAGTGTCACTACGTAAAGCGCCAGTTTTTCTTTGATTGAATACCGTCAATAGTTGACTCATTTTTTGTTCCAACTATTTTATTAAAGTGGAATACGAGTCAACCAATTGATTCATTGAGGACAAATCATTTTGTACCTCAGCTACTCCCGTGTTGGTTGCCTCCACTCCTTTAAATAGATTAGCCATCATGTCCTCCATGGACATCTTCCTAGAGCTAGGTGCAACAGCTTCACAATTTCCAGGAGGGACATGCAAACCGCTTCTGTCATTCTTATTCTTCCAATTCCCTTGGTCTCGGTCCTTGTATCTGGATTTTTCATAATAGTTCCTACCTTAGTTTCCTTGGACAATGCCTTGGAAACCCCTCTGATAATTTAAGTAATTTTCTTTCTCCTCAGAATTAGAGTCATCTCTTCCCTGTGATACAACAACTTTGACCTTTTCTATCTCTCCTGATAATAAATACTTGGTAAGAAGGTCCATCTGCATTTTCATATGAGCTATATCCTGGTCACTTTTCTCTTCTCTTCGCCTCTGTTCTGCTGTTATGCCAATAGATACAGTAGATCTTGCTACCTCAGAATCCCTAGTATGCCAAGATCTACTCTACTTTGTCTTACGATCCAGCATATCACATGCCTCAAAAAAATTAAGGTCCATGAATGACCCACCCGCAACATTATCGACCACTGGCTTAGTCATTGAGTTCAAAGCCCTATATAATATTTCCATCAAGTAGACATTAGTCATCTGATGATTTGGGAACCGCATAAGCTTCTTCTTGAACCTCTCCCATGTCTCGTGGAGAGATTCAGTTGGAAGCTGTCTGAAATTGCTTATCTCATCTCTTAATTGTGCTCTCTTGGATGGCGGAAAGAATCTTTCTAGGAAAACTTCTTTCAGTTGCCTTCAATTGGTAATAGAGTCACGAGTTAGCTCATTTAACCATAGAGTTGCATCTCCAGATAGAGACAATAGAAATAAGCACAGCCGGATCACGTTCTGTCCAATCCCTGGATTGTCAAAGGATTTGCATGTTGAGATACAATTAATCAGATGCATATTTGGATCTTCACCTGCAAGTTCACCAAATAACCCTTTGAGTTGAAATAGCTGGATCATGGTGCTAGTGATATTGAACTTGGATCCGAGTGCCAAGGGCGGAGGAATAATAGCCCTTGTGGCACCCGCCCCATCCAAGTCGTCATCATCATCATCAAAAGCAACTTGCACAGCTCGGCGTTCGGGTCTCATTCTAGCTTGACGATCTTTGTTGACATTCCTGTTCACTGGTGCAGCCGTATCATCTGTACGCCTTGGGTTTAATACCTCATCATCACCCAGGTCCTCATTATCAAGATTTGGTACCCGACCTGAGTTATCAGCATTCTGTTGATTTACTTACGTATCTTCCAATGCAACTAATCTAGCCTACTCCTGTTGAGTAGCTATCCTTTTAAGGTCTCGTTGCGCATCCATTCTGCCAATGAGATGTGGTTCAGGATTTATAGGTAATAATGGCCGACCATATCTTCGTGTATTTGGCATGCAATCCACTAAACCTGAACAAAACAAAAACAACAAACAAAAAGTAAAATTTGAGAATCTTTGACAAAAAGGTCTATTAACTATCACAAACTTAGTTGACAACCGTATTCCCCTGCAATGGCGCCAAAATTTGATGCACGCAAATTACAACTCTCCTTAGAAAGTGTAAGCAGTCACTGTCAAATATAGAACTCAACTGGGTTGGGTGTCGAATCCCACAGGGAATACTATGATCACTAAGTATTGTGATTATTATTAGACTGTTGATCGAAGGTTCCAAGGTAAGGGGGGTTTCAGTTTAGGTGCATAATAATATTATCAGTGTACGATGAGATGATATGTGTAATAATATTTGATCATAAAGAATGACAAGTTAGGGTTATGTCCACCTTGTAGCTCCTACTTCTCTATTAACTATGAGTAATACGGATTTTATACATGCATGCACTTATAGAGAGACGTATTCTAATTCTAAATCCAAGTGTTTTTCAACCATTAAGGATTTATTCACCTGAGTTCTCTCGAATCCAAAGTGTACAACCAATTGTATGAACTCTCCAAGAAGTTAATCCTGGTAAGGCATTAACGTGTAAAATAGAGGTTGGAAACCCTATTTTCTTGTCACACTCTCTTTTCCAAACAGTAACTTTTCTATCGAACAAGTTATTGCTATAATGGCGCATTCGCTATGTTTGCAACCACGAGAATTCAATCAAAATGAAGAGATTAATGATATTAGTGGATTAACACCTCATAAATTCAAAAACCCTTAGCAATAGAGAGTATACTACAAGGTTTCTATAAACCTAACAAATAAACTTAGCTACTCATGAATAAAACGGAAATCAAAATATACATATTCATCATACCAAAACTTAGAACGATCTTGGTGATAAAGATGAATAGCGAAAATCAGATAAAAACATTTCTCTCTCTCCGTCCTCAAGCTAAGCCATTTTTTCTTGTCTTCCAAATAATACAGAATGTGAATCATCCCTAAAAATTCAGCAATAATGCTTTTAATAACATCCTTCTCTAATAAATTGCTACTGCATCCTTAACTATTTAAAAATATTGAGTTTGCCCGGGAAAAAGTTCCCATACATCACATTCAGTCCAAAAGTTGCTTTCCTTTTTATGTGAAGTCTTTCCTTTGCTGTCCACAGGTCCCCAAAGTGCTGTAATCTTCCTCATTAGTACCTGAAAAGCATGCTAATCACATAGGTCAGCTCACTTAACTAAAAATAGACTAAAAGTGCAAGAATTATGTATTTTATTCTCAAAACTTAGCTAAAACATGGGTAAGTTATGGTGCTTAGACGTATAAATACGCCCAACATCATTGACCTTAGCCAAAATTTGCACTTACTAAATTTAGTGAATAGCTGATGATCTCTGAGAGTCTGAAGTATTGTTCTGAGATGGTGTGCATAATCATGCTCACTGCGGGAATAAACCAAAATATCATCTATGAAGACTATGAAGAACATGTCCAAGTACTGCTTGAACACACGGTTCATCAAGTCCATAAAAGTGGCTGGGGAATTGGTATGACCAAATGACATGACTAGAAATTCAAAGTGACCATACCGAGTATGAAAAGCTTTTTCAGAATATCACATTCTCTGACTCTGAGCTGATGATAGGAGGATCTGAGGTCTATTTTAGAGAAATAACTGGCACCCTGAAGTTGGTCAAATAAAACATCAATTCTGGGAAGAGGATACTTGTTCTTGACCATGACTTTAATGAGTTAACGGTAGTCTACACACATCCTAAGATAACCGTCTTTCTTGCGCACGAATAATACTTGAGCGCTCCATGGGGAAATGCTGGGCCTGATGAATCCCTTACCTAAGAGATTCTTCAATTGTTCTTTCAGTTCTCTTAGCTCTGTTGGTGCCATTCTATATGGTTGAATAGATATAGGTTGAGTATCTAGAAGAAGATCAATGCCGAAGTCTATTCCCCATTCAAGAGAAATTCCTAGAAGATTTTCGAGAAAGACATCTGAATATTCACCTATAACTAAAACTGGTTCAAGACTGGAGGTTTTGGAACTAGTGTCATTAACTTGAATAATATGATAGATACATCCTTTAGATTTCATTTTTACTGTCCGAAGGTAAGAAACAAGATGACCTTTGAACGCTGAAGTACTAACCTTCCACTTAAGGATGGGTTCATTTAGAAATTGAAACTGGACTATTCTATTTCTGCAGTCGACTATGGCATAGCAGGAATAAAACCAATCCATGCTGAGAATGACATCAAAATTAGTCATCTCTAATTCAATAAGTCTACTGAAGTGACTTTTTGAAATATCATAATCGGGTAGTTCCTGTATACTCGCTGGGATATGATAGTTTTACGCACTGGGTTAGAGACTGAAAAGGGCTCTACTAGGATTTTGGGATTGATTATGAAATCGACTGTTTTATTGGGAGTAACAAAAGACAAAGAAGATCCTGGATCTATCAAAGTGTAAACATTCACATAAAATATCTATAACGTACCAGTAACTACATCATGAGAATTTTTCTGATCCTTTCGGAACTAAAGAGCATAAAGATGATATGGGTGTTGCCTACTAGTAGCACTGATGGTGGCACCCTGCTGATTCAGGCGATCGGAATGAGCTGAGGAGCGGAGATGAATTTGATAACCTAACTGAGGGCAATCTCTGACTCTATGGCCTAGCTTGCCACAACTAAAACAGACATCGCTACCAGTTCTGTAAGCACCCTTGTGGTTCACACCAGAAGTCTGAGAAAGGGGATTAGTTCAGGCATTGCTAACACTGCCCTGAGACCTAGATCCTGACTCTCTATCTCTGTTACCATCCCTAAACTTAGGAACTGAAGCACTAACTGAAGAAGAGGATGGAACTGATGACTTAGGAAAAAACTAGGAACTTTTTCCTCCTTCTGATTTAGGATGAGCGAAGTTGAAACTACCGGTCTTTGCTCTCTTATTATGCTTCTCCCTCTTCTTAATCTTCTGCTCCTATATCTGCTGAGCATGAGTCATAAGCCTGGCTAAAGTTATGTCACTGTTCAGCATGACAGATCTGCACTCATTTACCATGCTATTATTTACCCCTAAAGAGAACTTACTGATCTTGACTTTGTTGTCTGCAACCACTTGAGGGGCATATCTAGCTAATTAAGTAAACTTAAGAGAATAATCTTACACCATCATATTTCCCTGCCTGAGGTTAATGAATTCTATCACCTTAGCCTATTTAAGCTCCTGGGGAAAGAATCTATCTAAGAATATAGTGACAAACTACTCCCACTCTATAGGACCTATATCATCTAACCTCTCTGACTTTCACTGTTTGAATAAGTATGAGCCACATCTTATAATTGATATTTATCTAGCTCAACACTCTCAACATTAGTCATCCCCATGATGTCTGTCACCTTCTGAACCTGATCAATGAATTTATGAGGGTCCTCATCTACCTTAGACCTAAGAAAAAAGGGAGGATTCATTTGAGTAAAGTATCGAATCCTAGATGCGGCTGAATTGGCAACTAGGTTGGCCGAAATGACTGTTGGCCATTCATTTTGAGCGACAACTGACTTAGCAAGAGTAGTAAATGTGGCCCTGAACTCCGCATAATAAACATAATCGCCCAAATGATCTTCAGGCTAGGGGGCTGGCTAATTTCTATTTATTCTTTTAGGAGGCATATTCTGTAGAAGAAAGGGCGAAATGGATTAGACTAAGAGATTGACTTGAGATTATGCTTATTGGCACGACAAGAATATCGAAAGAAGGGATAGTTTTCCTAAAACATCTTATAGACTCTTGCACATAAATGTGGTGCGCAACAAACCCATGTACAAAACTCTATTAGATACGACTTTCAAACTTTCCAGGACTCTATTGAACCTTAGGCTCTAATACCAAGTTTGTAATGCCTCGAATCTGGTACCCAGAATACTACATGATGCTCATGACCCCGAAGGACCATAAGTTAACCCATAACTGAAATCTGTACTTATATACTGCATAAAATACTTTATAATGCAGAAACATGAACTGAAAGGCCATAAGGTTCAATACTGAACATGATCTGAACGCTATAATATCTGTGTGGGGTGATAGAATACCCAAAACAAAACTGAACATACTGAAATTTAAAACATGATAGTCTAGAAAGCCTCTAACTGACTGAACTGCCTGAGTAAGGATTTGATGGGACATGCCCCCAACTAACTCCAACTAATAAACTTATTAATGAGATAATAGGGAAAATAATTATATCCTTGAAAGACGAGGACTCACTTCTAACTCTGTTTATGGATATCTGGAATCTACTGTTGCTCTGTAGCTCGTGTCTCTAAACCTATGGTATAAGACACCATAGCGCAAATACGTTAGTACTTTGAATGTACTAGTATGTATGTGAGGAAGGCTGAATATATGGGGTTCATATGCATGAACAATAATAATAACTGACTAACTATTATAAGTGTGAGAACACATGCATGAGATATAACAACTGACACTAATACAGTGATATGATCACTGAAAGTAGTTTAGTTAGATATCCAAATGAATGGTGGTTTAATTTAGGAGCCACTAGATATGTTTAAGAGAACAAAGAAGATTTTGCTACTTATGATCTCGTTGGTCCCAAAGCAGTGATATTCAAAGGAATTAATACAACAACCAAGGATGAAGAAAGTGAAAAAACATTCTTAAAAGTGATTTCCGGCAAGGTGTTAACTCACAACAATGTTCTTCATGTTCCTACTATTGAAAAACTTAGTGTTGAAAACACTTCTCATTAAAAATGAGTTTAAGTGTGTGTTTTGAAGAAGGTTGTAATAAGCAAGAATTAAACATAAGTAGGAAAGGGATACCTCAATGAGGGCATTTTTCAAAATTTATGTAATGGTTGTTGAAATAAAGAAAGTTGAGGCTTCTTCTTACTTGCTAGAGTAAAACGATTTGTGGCATAGTTATTTAGGACATGCCAAGTATAAAACCTTGCAAAAATTGATTAACTTAGAAGTTTTGCCAAACTTTGAGTGCAATAAATCAAAATGTCAAACGTTTGTGGAATCAAAGTATGCTAAGCATCCGTATAAGTACGGTAAAAGAAATTTCAATCCCTTGGACTTAATTTATATTGACATTTATGATATAAAGTCAACTCCGTCTTGTGGTGGAAAATAGTATTTTATAACTTTTATTGATGATTGCACTAGGTATTATTATGTCTGTTTGCTAAATAGTAAGGATGAAGTAATAGATGTGTTTAGGCAATATAAAATAAAAGTTGAAAATTAGTTAGAGAAAAAGATCAAAACGATAAGAGGTGGTAGGGGTGCAGAATATGAATCTCCATTTATGGAAATATGTGTAGAAAATGGAATTTTTCATCAAACTAATGCCCTGTATTCACCTCAATATAATAGAATTACGGAAAGAAAAAACCGAATCTTAAAGGAAATGATGATTGTCTTACTTATAAGTTCAGGTTTACCATAAAACTTAGGGGGGGGGGGAAGCTATCATTACAGCTAATTGAATACTCAATAGAGTTCCCCATAGTAAGGCACAATCAATTCCATATGAAAAATGGAAAGAAAGAAAACCCAACATGAAATATTTCAAAGTGTGGGGGTGTCCAGCAAAAGTCTAAGTTCCTATGCCTAAAAGGGTGAAAATAGGACCTAACACAGAGGACCGCGTGTTCATGCTAAAAAAAGTAAAGCATGTCAATTTTTGATACATAAATTCAAAAATACGGATATCAATAAAAATATGGTAATTGAATCAGATAATGCTGAGTTCTTTAAACACATTTATCCATATAAAACTAGACATAAACAGTCTAGTGGAGGGTCTAAATGACCTCTATATGAACCAAGTGAGGATATATATAATGATGAGAATCCAAGACATGGTACACGTCAAAGAATGCCAACCTCGTTTGGATAAGATTTTGTAACATTTCTCTTAAAAAATAAGCCTTAAACATTTAAAGAAGCAATGTCATCTTCAGACTCATCCTTATGGAAAGAGACAATTAATAGTGAGATTGAGTCAATCTTGAGCAATCATACTTGTTGGTTGATCTTCCTCCAGGAAATAAACCTTTAAGTTCTAAATGGATCTTCAAAAAAACCTTTAGATTCTAAATGGATCTTCAAAAGAAAAACAAGATGATGGTACTATTGAAAAATACAAGGCAAGACTAGTAGTAAACAACTTCAAACAGAAGGAAGGCCTTGATTACTTTGATACATACTCTCTTGTAACAATGATAATGTCAATTCAAATGCTAAGTGCCTTGGCGGAGGTATATGGTCTTGAAATCCATCAAATTAATGTGAAAACAACATTCTGAAATGGAGAATTGGAGGAAAAAATTTACATGGAATAACCCGAGGATTTTGTAGTTCCTGGTAAGGAAAAAAAAGTGTACAGACTTATCAAGTCACTCTATGGACTAAAATCAGCACCTAAATAGTGGCATGCAAAGTTTGACCAAATCATGTTGGTAAACGGGTTTAAGATAAATGAAAGTGATAAATGTGTTTACATTAAAGATACTCCAAATCACAAGGTCATTATTTCTTTGTATGTGGATGATATGTTGATCATCAGTAGAGACATTTTTGACATAAATGCTATGAAATAAATACTTGGGAGCAAGTTTGATATGAAAGATCTTGGAGTTACGGATGTGATCTTTGGAACGAGAATCCATAAAATGCCACAAGAGTTGGCATTATCACACTCTCATTACATTGAAAAGGTACTTGAAAAGTTCAAGTATTTAGATTTCGGTATTGCCAAGACTCCATTGGATGTGAGCTTTACACTTTAAAAGATGAAGGTAAAAATAACTCACATTTGGAATACGCAAGAGTGTTGGGATATTCAATAGATATCATGAATTATATACAGCTAGACATAGCATGTGATATTAGTAAGCTGAGTCGGTTCATGAGTAATCCCAATAATACTCACTGGATGACAATGAAAAAAGTTTTGGGGTATCTTAAATACATTCAAGACTATGCTTTGCATTATAATAAATATCCCATGGTAATTGAAGGATACAATGATGTAAATTAGATCACCAAATTGAATAAAATAAAATCCATGAGTGGATAGGTATTTACTATAGGTGGAGGAGCAGTCTCTTGAAAATCGTCCAAATAGACATGTATTGCTTGCTCTACAGTAAAATATGAATTTATCGCATTAGATAAAGCCGGTAAAGAAATAGAATGGCTCCAAAATTTCTTGGAAGATATTTCTTATTGTCCCAAACCATTGGCACCAGTATGTATACATCGTGACAACCAAACGACGATAGGTAGGGCATGGAGCATGATGTATAATAGTAAATCTCGTTATATAAGATGGAGACATAATAACGTTTGAGAACTACTCTCTAGTAGAATTATCACTGTTGACTATGTGAAGTCAAAGGATAATGTGTCGGATCCACTTACAAAAGGCCTATCTAGAAAGGGAGTTGACAGAACATCCAAGGGAATGGGTTTACAACCTAGGACAAGTCAACATGTCGGTATGTCTACCTAGCATATTGGAGATCCCAAGAGATAGGTTCAAAGAGATCAAACAAAGTTGTGAATGATAGGTTCAACATTGCCAATATACCCAACCCATTCTCATGATGTATACAATATTTTAGTAAACAAAGATAAGGCTTGTGGTGCGAAGACTTTAATAATTATCTAAATTTGGCAGGTTTGACCAAATAGTTTAATCTATAGGATTGAACATATAGAAATCACCTATGTGAGGGTAAGTTGAAGCCACTTCAAGGAGAATGTTAGTAAAGGTCTATTTTCTAAGCTCTCATGAAATCAGGACGTGTTCATGGCTGAACGAATAAAACTATGAGAATCGTAAATGGTAAAAGGCTGATTGTGTGACATGTATTGTCTAGGTGTACATTAAAGCTTGATGTTTTAAAGATATCAAATCTACCGATTGACCGAGTGCATCCGATGCATGTTTAATACGTAAAGTTCAAAGGGAAACTCACTTATCCAGATGCAATTAGTCTTTGCTTGCTGATCACATACTTTTCTGTAAATTTTTATAAAGAGTAGCCATTACCCATTCATGTGGGGGATTTTGGGTTCAATTGGTGTGAATGGAAAATTGAGGGACACAACCCTTCGAGGAAAAGACATACTATTTCGAAAAAGGGGTGACTGTTCAGAAAAGAAATGTTGTTTCGGAATGGACAGACATGACTGTTCTAAAATGATACACCCTTCCATAAACCATTGCTTTATTTTTGAAAGGGCATTTAATGGCTATAAATACCTGCGTTTTTTTCCTCAGGTAGTATGAAAAAAATTTGCATTGAAAAACACTCTTCTATTTCTAAAAACTCTTTGTTATCATCTACCGTTGAGTGTGTTCGAAGAATCAGAAGGTTTGAGGTACCGCTACATTCTGATTGTGAATCATTTTATCCTATGAGCAAATATTTCACAACCTCAGGTACTTGAGAGGAATTAATTCCTTAAGGACACTCTGTGAATTTGGAGGACTTGGTTCTATTTCTTCTTCATCTTATTTCTTTAAATAACATACTTCTTTGATAGTTCTTAAAGAATTTATGTTGAAGGTGTTAAAAACTTCACAGGTGTTCTTGATATAGTCTTGAACTTGTGTTGAAGTGTTTATATAAACACACAAATTTTGTGTACCCGAAACAACACCTTGTATAAAGTTAGTTATCAGAAATGAAAACCATTCTCTTCTTCTTACTCTCTACTTCTTCTGCAATCCTTCAATGGATTCACAAGCTAGATTGCTTGTTTTCACAATCCTAAGAAGAAGTCAAAATTAAACTTTAATGGGTTTGGATTGCAAATCTGTAATTGATTGGCCTTGGGTTAAACTTCGGTTCTTCAATGCATTGAAGTATCGAGATCCGGAAGTCGAGTATTGAAATTTTAGAAAATTAAAATCGAAATCAAACCGAAGAACCAAATTAATTATTGTTTCTTTTAATGCGTATGGATATCGAAGGGTAACAATTAGATAATTGCACAGTTAATTTGATCTCCTGATCAAATGACCTATTTGGTTGGATGCTAGAATCCAAAGGACAAACGTGTACTTTCTTGTTTTCTAGTGACCAGACACTTCATTTTTTTTTATCTTACCATCGTTGATTCATTCTGGCCAAATTTTATTAAGCTTGAACCAGAAGATACCTTTTGATTCCTTGTGGGAACTTATTACTTATTTAATTTACACCTTTACAATAATTAGAATAAACTTAGATTAGATGACACCTTTCATTTTGTTTTATCTTCCTTATGATTCTTTATACGACACGGAATATGCGATCGATCTCTAAATATGCTATAGTGATTTGTTTTCTTTAAGCTCAGTGTTCAACAAATTTTGTTTCTCTCAGGTATGGAGTTGCATGTTTATGCACATGTTAGGACAAGCATACACGTAAATGTGTGCTAATTAATTTAGGAGAAAGGATACACAGCATTTGACACGAAAATGGTTATCGAATTTTAATTTCATTTTCTAGTCATTTATTGACAACTTTATACAATACTAATACAAATTCAATACATATCTTTTACAGATATATATTCTATACGATAAAGACACAATTTATATATTTATCTTATACATATACATATTTTATACAATAATAATACAAATTTTATGCACATCATATTAAAAAATACATATTCTATATAACAACGATACAAATTCTACCCAGAAATTCGTTACTCTATTTCTTTTACAAGCTGTATCAGTATGATATATGAATTGTATCAGTATAGTGTATGACCTGTATGTGGACTACATTAGCAAAAATGACCCTAAATAGAAAAGAGCCATTTTAAAAAGTGTAAACAACAGAAATCTCATGTAATATGAAAGCGTTTACATAAAATTCCTTTAGATTTTTTCTCTCCCGATTTTACTAAATCTACTCATACATTCGTAGCTTTATTATACATTCTTGTGATGTATGATAAAACTTTTTTTCCTACAATTAAGGAAAGAGAAATCAGAAAATATATTCCTATTCATTAAATTACGACATTAAATACTCAATTAAGTAGTGTATGAATTAATATAGGAACTGAAATTCAAATTTAAAAAATAACCCGTAAACATTACTGTTAATATTCATCATTGTTGGAATACATTTTTTAGGGAAAAAAGTTGGCTTCTTCTTTCTTTCATCACTGTTGAAACACGTTTTTGAGAAAAAAAAAATAGTTAGATTCTTTCTTGATTTTTGAAAAAAAAAATAGATGAATATCCCTATATTGTTGCGTCATTCCGGTGTCTGGGAGTTGGAAATCAGTTATAAATCATACAAAAGTGATGCCATTATTGTTTCTGAAAGTATTAACTTTATGAAATTGGTTGCGACGATAGCGATGGAATTGAATGTTGACAATGTTTGAAAAAAATTAAAATTAAATACATCATTGAGGGTAATTCTTCTCCAAAAAAATATGAACATCCCCATATCAACATCGGAGATGGCAAAACATACTGTAGCATGCTCTCCGAGGATATAATTAAGGCTTATTTTAAGAATTATAAAACGAAGAAGGCGGCAAAATTCAGTGACCATTCGGGGAATGGATGCGGCTGATGGTTGATTTACTAGTTGAAGAAATACAAGACTTGATTTTGTGCAAGAAACTCCATCTAAGAGTGATAATAAGGCATATGTGTATGTAGTGTTCATTGGATTCTCATTAATGTTAAATTAGCTCATAAACTATTACATTTTAGTTGATTCTCTTTCTAAAAATATTTATTTGACGATTGTGTATTACACAGTTAACATTAACATGTTAAACTTTTTTAACATGTATGATGTTAAACTGACACCACTGACTTTTAATTGACCACATACATTATTTTTTGTTTAAACAACATAAGAAATGGCTCACTCATGTAACGTAAATCATGAACAATTAAGTTGCCTTTTTCATTTTATTTTATGTGTATGATTATATATTATACGTTAGTGTAAATGTATGATACATTCACAAAGTATTAAATGTAAAATTTCTTAATCGTATGTTAATAATGTATGATATTATATTATGCTTTGTAATATGAATGATATAGTTATTTTCATTATTTTCTATCAAGTCTTTAACTTTTAACATGTATGACGTTATGTAATACATAAATTTAAATGTATGAGACACCTGTTCAATGTATCATTATCATATAACATAATTTACCTACTGGTAAAGACACAATGTGTTGATATACAATAACACATTAAAGTGTAATTTATTTTTATACATTATATATAATAAAATGTAAGACAAACTCATTAACTACCAAACTATATAGTAACAGTACAATATAGTATAATTTATTGTAAAATATTTTTTCAAGAAGATATATATGTATAGGAACAGTAAGGACATCCATACAATTTGAAGATAACAGCAAACTGATATTATACAAACTGAAAATATTTACAAATATAAATTAACACCCAACAATAATCATTGTAA
The DNA here is from genome assembly GCA_030864225.1 of Capsicum baccatum var. pendulum. NCBI lineage: Eukaryota > Viridiplantae > Streptophyta > Magnoliopsida > Solanales > Solanaceae > Capsicum > Capsicum baccatum. The sequence continues at coordinate 195,431,313 of CM061557.1, forward strand.
CTGTTTAGCATCAACTACAAAAATAAAAATTAGATGTTTCAATCCCAACTATTATAAAAAGTGCTACTCTAAAGTAACAATTGCACTTTCATCAATTGTTTGGAGAAAACTATTCCTTGACCGAGAAGGATCATCATTATCACTTGTGGACCCTTTGTTGTCCTTTATCACTCCGTATTCCATAATAATGAAGCATAGGGTACACGTTGACTTCCAACATCAAAATCACATGAATGCACTTGCTGCCCTTTACTTAATATTTCTGCATAGGCAGCAACAAAGACACTGCAGTCCCTGATTTGAAAAAATAAAATGATGAAGTAACAATCCATTCAATAATTATAATATCGTTATACATGTAAAAAAAATAAACAAACTCCAATTCATAGAGAAAAAAGATTGCAGCAAACTGATATGTATAAAAATAACATTATACAATATTTGTACATGTATGTGGATATATTATACATTTAAATAATAGTATGAAGAAATGTATAATGTCATACAATACATATTAAGAATTAACTTTCAACATGTCTGATCTATAAGCTTGTCATAATGTATAATTTTACCTTATATAAATAGCAGACATTCAAAAAAGTATAAGGTATTCAATATGCAATCATTATACAATCATCATACATTCACAAAGTAAAAAATATGCACAATATCATAATGTATAAATGATCAGAATGTATAAAGTGACATTATACAATCATCATACATTCACCAAGTCAAAGGTATGCACAATATCATAGTGTATAAATCACGAGAATGTATAATGTGACATTATACAATCTGCAGACATACACAAAGTAAAAGATATGCACAATGTCATAATGTATAAATAATCAGAATGTATAATGTGACATTATACAATCATCATACATTCACAAAGTAAATGGTATTCAATATGCAGACATTCACAAAGTAAAAGGTATGCCCAACATCATAATGTATAATGTGACATTATACAATCTGGATACATTCACAAATTAAATGATATTTAATATTCATGTTCTTTTTCATGTACAATATCCCTCAAAAATACCTCTACAATCTTCGTTTTCGCAATCGCTCCAACATCCAATCCAAGAAGCACTTCGTACACGGTGCTCACCTTCTCTCTCAAACCAAATCCGCCGCCGCAGCAAAACACCCAACATCATCAATTTTTCTTCATCGTCTTATTCCCTCCGTAAATTAGCGGAAGAGCAAGCCGATTTAGCAATATCGACTTATTTTAATGTCTTTGTTGTATGCAATTGGATTACAGAAAAAATTGAAACAATTTTTGATTTGAAAAAACTGAAAAAAGAAGCAAAAAATGACTTGATTTGAAATTCTCCAGATCAGATTAGCTTGATTCTAGGCGTAAATAAAGGAACACAAATATAGAGCAAAAAATAGTGTACAAAATATGGAGCAAAAAATCTTATTTTTGTATGTACGAGGGAATGAGAGAGAAGATAAAAAAATAGAGGATTTCAGTAATTAGTTTGGAATTTATGTGGTTACTTTTCCAGGATGGAATTTTATGTAATAAGATAAAGTTACCTTCTGTATATATGTAAATTTTAGTTTTAAAATTAAAATGACCGATTGGCCAATCTATATCCGATGACCCAAACATAGGCCAATTATTTTGAGATGGGTCGATCCGTGTCATTTTCCTATTAATTTAAGCTATAATTTAAATAAGAAACTCACCTACCAAATATTTTCTTTTCCACTACCAAATTCACCTTTAGAACTCCAAATGATAATAATTCATAGCAAGGTGAAAGTGAAGTGTGATCTGACGATTACAATTTGATTTAACTTGTCTTGATAATAAATATTCTGACACGACTTCTTATATAAGAATTATTGCCCTAAGAAATTAGTGAGAATTGAATAATAGAACTTCAATCCTTTCAATTTATCTGAGTTAGTTTGATCTAACATAGAATTTAAGAAATAATGAAAGACTCTTAAAATTTGTGGACTAAATTAAGTCTCAAATGTTTGTGTGGATATATATCATTTTATTAAGTATACAATAAGCATTCTAAAGTTAAATTATTTCTAAATATAAAAATATAATATTACTTTTTAAACTTATCAAAAAGAAAAGTGATTCATATAAATATTGAAACCGAAAGAATGATATGTACTTTGTTTAAAATAAAAAAGAACGAAAAACCTTTTTTATATTCCTCAACATCGAAATATTGAAACAAAAGAATGATACCTACAGTATTGAAAACAAAAAAAACAAAAACTTTTTTTATATTCCTCAAACATCGAAAAGAGACAAGGCAAAGTAATTTAAAATATGAGGACATATACTTTTCCAAACTAAAATGATGAGGAAATGAAATCATGAAGATTTCTAAGACAAATTGTGCGTAAACATATATAACTAGTAAAATAACAACCCAATAAAAACTAAAACAATCACCCAATGATTCCAACTATAGAAATATATTAACTTGAGCGTACTATAGGTCATGTCAAATGTCCCAGCTAGATTGAATCTAAAAGGGTCAAGAAAGGTTGAGTAAATAAATGAGTGAGTTTATATTGATGGGCTCAAAACTTATTTGGATTAAAATGTGTTGGAGTGAAATGACTAAAATGTGAATCATAATTCAATCTGCCCAGCTTTAACTAAGTTTTAATTGCTTTGTTTGTTTTTAAATACCCTCTTCGTTTCAAAAGGAATGATCTAATTTGATTTTGCACGAAGTTTAAAAAAATAAAGAAGACTTTTAAATCTTATGCTGTTAAATTAAATATATGTCAAATGTATCAAAATTTCCTTCAATTTTGTGGTCTTAAACATGCCATGTTAAAAGTTAAAATTAAAAAGTTGCTAATAAAGGAAAGAGATCATTCTTTTTGAAACAGACTAAAAAGAAAAGTAGATAATTCTTTTTGAAATGGAGGGAGTAATTCTTAATACCTTATAATTTTTTTATTATTATTTATTATATTAACATATCAAATAAAAAACATCTTTTTGAAAGTTTTATGACAAGACGTTACATAAATTAATTTGGGCTAGATATCAACTCAAACTTTGATGAGTTGAGCTAATAAATGAGGAGAAAATTTCATAAAGCATCAAGGCCGGCTTGAGCATGAAGCAACTGAAGACAAGGCTTTAGGCCCCTAATTTTTGGGGCACCAGTTTTTAGTAATTATAGGTTTATAGTTTTATAATTTTTTTTCACTAGAAAATATTAAGAACTTTTTAATATGTTTCCTGTCTCATTTTAACGTTGTTTAAGCTCAAAAAAATTATCACTTTAAGATTCAAGACTAAATTGACAATTGCTTCCAACTTCACCTTTAGCATTAAATAAGATTTCTTTTTAATACTGTTCAATACTTTTAAGAAAATAAATAAATAGGAGTAACTTAATTCGTAAACTATACCTTGTGTTTTATTATTTGCTTAATGAATATGAAAACAATTAAAATAAATGTTGAAGTGGTACGGGGGAGTAGAAATTAAGGTAAGAAATATTTTATCTCTACCCCGCCTAAAAACATCTCTCTCTCTCTCTCTCCCTCTCTCTCTATTGTGTATGTGTGTGTGTTGTGTGTGTGTGTATGTGTGTGTATATATATATATATATATATATATATATGAAATTTCATGAAAATAAATAAAGGCTCATTTTGAAGTTTTGCTTTAGGCCACCAGGTAGGGGTGTTCATGGTTTGGTTTTTAACCAAATTGAACCACGATCCAAACCAAACCGATTAATAAAACCGATATTTGGTTAGGTTTGGTTTGGTTTGGTTTTGAATTTTAAAAAAACGATACTAATTTGGTTTGATTTGATTTTACTCTAAAATAACTGACAAAATAACCAAACCGAACTGACATATATAGAATATAATTATTTACGTATTATTCATAAATACAATATAAATATCTGTTACATTTTATATTTTAATCATGATTTAACTTTAGTCATAACACATTAAGTCATTTCTTCATTTAGTTGATAGTACCTTATGAGATTCTAAGTGAATTTCACACTTTGAATGACAAATGATACTAATTGTGAAAATAATAGTATCTTGTTGTATATTGAAATTTATAGCTAAGATTCATTTAACTATAGAAAATCATTAATTTTAACTTTTTTTTTGAACCTTGTTGAGCAAGAAATTTATGTGTTCACCTTTTGGGAGATTTATCATATCATTCTGTTAAATGTAGTTTTAAAATATTTTTTTAGAAGCGTTCATATAGTGTTGTTCATAGCTTTATCGAAGTATAACATTTAGTTGACATCTTAGTTTCAAGGTTGAGATACAACACTCGGTTAACATCTCATATGTTAGATTGAATTTATTTTTTTTAATTTTTAATTTTTATCGTTAGCTAAAGTTATAAACCGAAAAAATTGAACCAAACCGAACTAAACCTACAAGAACCAAACCGATGGTTATTTTTTTGTTTGGTTTGGTTTGGTTTTAGAAATTTAAAAACCAACTAAGTTGGTTTGGTTATGATTTTGACCAATAAACAACCCAAACCGACCCATGAACACCCCCACCACCAGGTATATTGAGTCGCCCTGGTAAAGTATGATAGTTTAGGCGCAAATTACTCTAAGTAGCGATAGTTTCAATAATTGCATATCTTTATGCATCCGACAAATGTATCTCATTTAAAACTGACTCTCTCGCTAGCCTCTCTCCTTTCTCACTCATCTCTCATATAGAGCATCAAATTTTCAGTTTAAATATATGCATTGATTGTTTTCTTCATGACTATTCAGGTTTGATGTTGCTGTTCTTAAGATTGCAGTAGTGTGTCTTGTAAATAAGTTTCTATATTGTATATTGAAGATCAAAGTAATTAATCTAGTGCACTTTAATCTAATTGAAAATTTTGATTTCAATTCTTATCCACTAGGGATATATGTTTTTAATGTGATATTTAAATCATGATCAAATATGTTTAAGACATACCCATAATATTATCAGCATGGTGCTAATTTTTTTTTTTTGACTTTGAAAATTTGATTCTATTAGTGTTGTACATAGTTTATAATTTGTTTTACGAAGTATAGTGATTTTCAAGTGTCGCGTATTTTAAATTAGTAGATAAAGAAACAGTTAAACCAGAAACACGTCTGTTTGCAGATATTCAACTTAAAACAAGCTGGTACTTTATTTAGTTTTGTATGTTAGATCTTATGAAAAATTTATTTATAATACATAAACTTTTCTAATTATAATTGTGACTATGAGACATTTTCTCAAATAATGAAAAGGGGGTGTTAATAAAGTTAAATGGTTTAATGTTTGGAACTGCTTTTGCGATTTTTCGAAGTCAGCATTTGAGTGATAGTTTTTTTGTGTACAAGCGTCAAAGGTAAATTTTGATTGGATCAATCGCGATGATTGTTTACCTCACAATGCTAACTTAGCTTGAAGAAGGCGCTAAATAAATTTTATTTTCATGTTAATGTAAAATTTGAAGAAATTCTTCAAGCTTTTGGTGATTTGACAAAGAAACTTAAGTTAAAAAGAAATTCATGGTATTATTTTATTTTTAGGTAACATACTTATATGATTATATGACAATATGTGGAGATATACCAATTGAGTATCATAGAGAACGTTTGATAAAAGGTATGAACCTTAATCCTCGATGATACTCTGTTAGTTAAAGAAATATATCAAGGGAGTATCATAAAGATTTTTGAGAAGTATTGAAGCTTGATATATAATTTTTGAGAAGTATTGAAGCTTGATATATCATGTGGATATCATAAAGGATTAAGTAGTGCATTGACAAATAAATGAACTTTAATTCTATATGATAAGCTTGTAGTATATTTATATATCATAAGAGGATCATATAGGATTTTGAGAAAGAATGAACCTTTGTTTATCTACCTGTGAGTATATGAGATATACATTGTGGGTACAGTATGACCGAGTAGTAGATTATTAAATAAATGAACCTTGATCTTATGTGATACCCTAACACACACTCTCTCTCTCTCTATGTGTGTATATATATACATACATATATGTATATATACACCTGTATGTATATAAATATATATATATACATATACACATATATATGGATCATATAGTATTTTGAGAATTTTTTGTTCTTGATATGTAGCATGTCTTGTTTGAATGAATTTTCTACTTTTTCATTTTATACACAAATATTTTAGGATAAAAATATGATGAGTAAGTCGACTGTTAAGGGTCCATAAAGATTTTGTTGATTTGGATAGGTGGACAACCAAGATGAATATAAAATCATTTCAGACAGCTCCTCTAAAGTAAGCGAAGTTGGTATGGATGGTGGAAAGACTGTGAAAAGACTAACATAACAAAAGTTAGTGTAGATGTTTGTGAGAATTGTAAGAATGTTGATGTCAAAGAACATGGTTCTCAACCTGACTTTGATTTTATTTCTATGTGCAGGTCAGCTATTGTTGTCATCATACAAGAGTATTACAACAGTAAAACACGTGCAAAAGAACAAAAGCTCTAATTTGGAGCTGAATTTTGAAAAGTTGATGAATGATGATATTTACATGAATATGAGTCTGAAACAACAGCGAAACACATTAAAAAACTTTTTAATTAGAAAGAATTAATGTTAATACCGCTAAAATAGAAGATGTTGGTCTACCTAGATAAGTGTCACGACTCGAGGCTACCTAGTAATCATAACACGGTTCTTAAGACCACAAGTGACTCTAAGCTAACCTATGATCTGTTACCTGCTATTAGCACTGAATAAAATAATGATGACGTATCATATGGGAAGTTGAACTAATAAAAAAAATACTAGTAAGATGGAATACTAAAACATCACCCAACATATCTGAACTATAGATAAAAGTAAAAGCAAATCTGTTTGTCTGAAAGCCTCTAAAACATGAGGAGTTGGTGGGACAAACCCCCAACTAACTCTGACTATTTCAGATAAATAAAATATTAAAAATAACTAAATATAACTTGTCCTCAATATATGAGGACTCACCACAACTGCTACTGAGGGGCATTGAGCTAGCTAAGGGCGATCGGAGAACTAAGCGTCCGAAGCTATATCATAAAATCAATATAGTGCAAAAGAGAGTATGTAGTCAGTACCTTCAATGTAATAGTACGTGAGATAGGGACTAACTAAAAATACAAATTAATACTGAACATGGATGCATGACACATGTAAAAAGAATACAATACCAAATAAAATAGGTACTGAAAAAATCTATAAAACTAACTAACTGAATAGCTGATAAACTGAATACATGCTCATGCAAACTATACTGATATAACCTGAGTACTGAACTCAGATTTTGGGAGCTATCATGTAATTGACATTCCCCAATCTGAGCTAATCGGGATCTAACCTGTAACCCTAGTTAGAAGGGTGTCAGTACCTTGCCACGGGTACTTACGTTGGCTGTGTGGATCTACTAATCCGATATCCTAAAGGAATAAGGTGTCACCATCTACTAGTAGGTGAATCAAGGGAGTTTCAACCCTCACTTGAAAGGAAGACGTCTAAAAATCTATGCTGGCCATGTAGTTTTGGAACTCAGGGACTGCTACTAAGGGTCATGCCTTCGACTGGCAGGTGAGACCCCATCCATGGATTTACTTAGTGCTAAATCCTACTCCTAACTGAACTGACACTGGTTCTGACTAAAGTCAATTAGACATCACAACTGATAATGCTCAACATGATCATAAAAAACTGAGTATGATAATAAAAATCATGATTTGACTGACTTGTTATTTGTAATTCTGACATAGGTGTAAACATAGAGGTATTAGGTGTTCAGAACCCGCTAACATTGAATGATATTCTAAACACCATCATCATTTAAAACACTATAAGTAAATTCAAGTATTCAAAAATCCAAAACATTGTACCTTTAACTAAAATGATGAAATCCATGAATTTGAATATGTGGATGGGTTAAAACTTGGGAAGACGATACACTCACATAATTTAATTCATAATTTGATAACTTAACATGGTGTCAAATGATTGATATGGTTGATTGAAATTCGAAGCATGTAATAATATAATTCACATGGAGAAACATATTGGCATGACTTGAATTTAAAACTACTAAGAAATCATTAAGTAAATTCATACTTAGCATTCAAATTTCATGAAAAGAGGATAAAGAATTCATACTTGAATAAAAAGAATTTTTTTGGAACTCAATAGGTGGAAGGAACCCACATACCTTAATTGCTTGAATACTTGAAGAAAAATCTTGGAATTGAAACCTTGATGGTTGAATCCTTCGGAAGAAAGCTTGAACTTATGTTCTTGGGAATGAGGATGGGTTTTATGTATGATAACTAATGGGGAATGGGGCAATTAATGCCTCTATAGGGGTTTTAATTCATGAATTAAGTGTTTGAGAAGAGTGGAAAATACAAAAATGGCTCCTTGGACTTTAATTAAAATTGCAAAAAAATGTGTCTCCTAAGGGTTAAGTGGAATGACTCAACAAGAAAGTGCATCTTCCAGGGATTAAGGCTTGAGTAAGGAAGTGAACTACATAACTAGCAAAACTTGAATTACCCTAACAAGGAAGTGCGTCTCCTAAGGGTTAAGTGGAATGGCTCGACAAGAAAATGCATCTTCTAGGAATCAAGGCTTAAGTTCGGAAGTGAATCACCTAACAAGCAAAACTTTAATTACCATGATAAGGAAGTGCATCTTATAAGGGTTAACTATTCAACTAGAAAGTATATTTCCTAGGAGTAAAGGACAAAATTAGGAAGTGTACCACCTAACAAGAAAAACATGAATACCAACAAGGAAGTGTGTCTCCTATGGGTCAACTACTATGGCTCGGCTAAAACTTTTATTTCTAGGAGTCAAGGCTTAAGTTACGAAGTGAACCAACTTAACAAACAAAACTTGAATTACCAATAAGGAAGTGTGTCTCCTAAGGGTCAAGTGAAATGACCCAACTAGAAAGTTCATTTCTAGGAGTCAAGGCTTAAGTTAGGAAGTGAACCACCTAACAAGAGAAACTTGAATACCAACAAGGAAGTGTGTTTCCTAAGGGCCAAGTGGAATGAATCGACTAGAAAGTTTATTTTCTAGGAGTCAAGGCTTAAGTTAAGAAGTAAACCACCTAACAACTGAAACTTGAATACTAAAAAAACGTTGTGTATCCTAATGGTCAAGTGGAATGACTTGACTAGAAAGTGCATTTTTCAGAAGTCAAGGCTTAAGTTAGGAAGTTTGTCTCCTAAGCAAAACTTGAATACCCAACAAGGAAGTATGTCTCCTATAGGTCAAGTAGAATGACTCGACTAGAAAAATGCATTTTTTAGGAGTCAAGACTTAAGTTAGAAAGTGCATCACCTAACAAGTGAAACTTAAATTACCCAATCAAGGAAGTGCGTCTCCTTACAAGTGCCACTTGAATTATCCATACAAGGAAATAATTCTCCTTACAAATATCACTTAGCTAACCAAACAAGGAAATACGTCTCCTTACAAATTCTACTTGAATCACCCAACCAAGGAAATGTGTCTCCTTACAAATGCCACTTAAATTACCCAGATAAGGAAATACGTCTCCTTACAAATATAGCTTGAATCACCCAACCAAGGAAATGCGTTTCCTTACAAACGCCACTTACATTACCCAGATAAGGAAATACATCTCCTAAAGATTAAATGGAAGGAATCAAATAGATAGTGTGTCTTATAGGAGTGAAGGTTCATTTTAGGAAGTGCATCACGTAATAATTGAAAGCTATAAATACCTGGACAAGGAAGTATGTCTCCAAGGATATAGGATAATGAGTTTTTTTTACCATGGTTTTGATTATCAAATCTGTGTAGCAACCTTATTTCTTGTATTTGTAGAAGTGAGGCGTTGTATCCATTGATATTTAGGCTCTGAAGTCCTTGATTTGAAGGTAACATGTGTTCCTGTTTCATACAAAGAAAACTTGTGAGTCTAAAAACATGGTTGTTGGCTTGCGACTTTAGCTTTTCAGGCGATTGCTTTTGCACTCGTCACCTCTAATCTTGCTTCTAGCTGTTAACATATCATGGTCTTGATGCGTCACTGATCCAAATTTAGATTATTAATAGTGATTCTAAAACAAACATAGTATATCTGCTTTGCTATGTTTCTCAGATAACCCCCTTTAAATCTTGGTATTTTCATGAATCCCCTAAATTTGTCTATTGTTTATACATGCCTTGTTCTGTCTTACAATCATGCTTCTTTCTTGTGCAGGACTTTTGCCTTGCTTTGCAATTGAAAAGGTTGGTAGCCAATTTTAAAATCTTTTCTCACTTGAATTGACATTGATTTGGCTCAAAGACGCAATAAAAATGACTTTCCATTTAAATAACTGACTCAAGAAAGCAAAAATATAAATATAGAGAAAAAATAAAAGATAACGAATGTCCTTATTAAAATAGAGAAAAGGAAAATTTATCTAAAAATGATAGTGAACTCTAATGATTATGACATGTATTTTGGATTAAGCTGCCTGATCTTTCCATCCAAACTTTTATCAATTGCTGTTGAGTTAACGCCCTAAAATTGAGTTGCTTCCATAGTCCAATTGCACTCACAAATCACATTTGGCTAGTGACACCATGAAAGGTTTTTGGCAATAATTCTCTTTCATTTTTATTTCTCTCAATTCACTATTACCCTATCGTGTCTGTAAGGGTTTTCACCAATAAGACCATCTTACTTTCATTTCTCTTAACTCACAATCATTTTATTGTATCCATAAGGATTTTTAGCTATAAGACTCTCTTATTTCATTCTCTCCACTTACAAACGTCTTATGGTGTCTGTGAGGGTTTTCACAAATTAAATTTTTTTCTCTCAACTTACCATCTCCATACGATGCCCATGAGGATTTTTACCAATAAGACTCTCATTTTTATTCTCTACTGATTTTTTATGTTGAGGAAAACAAGTAGTTCCCAAAATGCATCATCATATTCATTGTGTGCTTTGCCTTATCATTCTCAAAAATTGTTCTGAAGGTCTTTCTTTGGTTGTAACTTGGCTTTTAAATAAGGTTAGAATAAAGGATGGCATGAGGCCCAAACGACACTTAAAGTGGGGTGGGACTTACAACTTTTGAAATTAACTCAAACAATGAAAATTAACACATGACCTAGTTTCTTTTGACTGGTTAGTTCTAAATTGTTCATTTGTTTCGACCAAGCCCAAGGTAGGGCTCCCTACATATCTCACCCCCGATAGAGGAAAATTAGGTCACACGTAGTTTCAACAACTTGTTCTTAATTTTTGTTCTAGTTTTTTCTCTTTTATTGGCTCTTTTATCTTTGGGATTTTTTCTGACTTTATTTTTCTTGACACTCCTCTTTTCTTTCTTTTTGAACACATTTTATCTTTTTTTTTGAAACTTTTTTGACTCTATTATTTTGATTGACACATTTTTTTCAGCGTTTATAACTCTATCATGATTCCATAAGAGTGGTATGAAAGAAAATAGAACTAAATCTCAAATGGGTTAAACAAAGGATGATACAATATTTGGATAACAAAATGAAATGCCTTCATCATATCAATCCATGAAAATGCAAGTACATATCATTTAATATGACAGTGAAAGATGAAGATCATTTGTGAAATTTTTACAACACTAACTTTAACTGAGCTTGTTCATCACTACTTCTTCTACGCTTGTCCAACATACAAATCCACCTTTGTTGTACATCCATTACATCGAATGACTCATGCTTTTGTGGAACTGATTTTCTTTTTGTTCCTCTTGATGTAGGATAACACATCTACTAGTTGACCTAATTGAGACATGCCTTTCAATTGATGACCAAGTTATTCTTGTGATTCTCAAAATAATTGCCTTAATTTTTAAAAAAGGCTTCAACTTATCACCAAATATCTCAACACTCTACCTATTTTCTCAAACACCTTTTTCTAACTTCAACCCTCTAATTCAAAGTTCATGCTTAAACTAGATTTTATGATCTAGCTGAAAATTCTGCTAGCATATCATATCACTAGAATCACCATAAAATATACTTACATAAAGAAAACAAACAGACAGCATATATTTAAAACACAAAGGAAAAAAGTGACACTCTATTTATTTAAAATGAAAGATAGAAGGGTTTGAACGTAAATGACAAAGGGACAAAACAAGATAGATCCCAAACTACAACCTTGAAATAATTTAGATAACAGAAAACAAAACAAAATAAACTGCCAGATGTCGTCCTAGTAGGAAGATGACTGACTTCTCAATTGCTCAGCTTGACATCTTAGCCACTGGTTTGCATATCAGCATGACAAGAGCTTTTACCACTGTCAGACATATTTCCTTTAATAAATATGTTCTGGATCCCCATGCTTGACTCATTTCCTCCCACATATTGTGCATTATCGTGTGTTGGTGAAGGATTCTGTGTGACCTTCGCAGTGTCAATATTTTGTGCTACTATTAATTTTTCATAAATTATCTTTTCTATTTCTTTTTTTTAAAGCATACAACCCTCAACACTATGACCCTGGACATTAGAAAAATATGCTCATCGTACATGAGTATCAAAATTTCTTGAATATGGGTTAGGAGTACACCTAAGGAGAGGAGTGATTATACCCAACTCTCTTAATCTTGAATAAACTGGCATACAACTTCTCTATTGGTGTAAAATTATTCTTTGACTTCATCCTCATTGCAAACTCTAACCTCGGTTGAAACCTGGACTTAGAAGTTCCTTGGTAAATATATGGGGGTCGAGGATAATGTTTAGGGATCAGTGCACTTTATTTTGGACAAGAATATGAATGATCATACAGTCATGCATTATTCAAAGGATACTAAGGAATTGGAATGTAATATCTTGGATTTTGCAATGAGGAACCTTGTTGCATGTGGGTACGTGGTTCTAATCTATAAGCTCGGAATTAAGGCTGGCATTATTGATGATTTGAACCTCTCAAGCTCTGTGTTAGCCCTGGCATGACAATAGGTGTGTTTTCATTCTTCTTTTATTTAGTTTTCCTTGATTAATTGCAATATCATTACAAATGTTTCACAGAATCCTTATGTCCATCATGCTCCTCAAATTTTGATATCCCAAAACTTGGAAGAAGGTTAACACTTGAAGACATGCCTCAGTTTTTATATGAAATATCTTCATAACCCACATGTCCCAGGGAACTTTTCATATCATTTTCTGCACACTTTATTTTTCCAACTATTTTCTCAGTCTTTTATGGCATGACAGGCTTCTTGATAAGAAATTTTTATGGTCTCATTAACTTAAATGTAGGGTCAAGAGGACAACAGTGATCATCAAAAGTATTGAACATAAACTCATTAGCATATTGGGGCAGCATAACTGTTGGATTAATAGCCAAAGTGGGAGCCTCAGTAGAAGGTAGAGCAATGAAACCACAGACGGTAGGTGATGTTATCAATGTGGTAGGTTTATATTGAGGAGCTAGAGAAAGAGTGGCTAAAATATTAGGATATAGTTGACATGGAATAAATTCCAAGGCATATTGTTATGCATCAATAACAATAGGAATCTAGGTCTGCAAGTTTGATGGAAAACTCAAGGTATTTGCTGAGTCAATAGTGGGGAATAGAGGGGGAGGTAGCCCACTAGCCCTAGCTCAATACGTTTCCATCATTTATTGCCTTAGTCTCACAATATCTTCCATTAAACTCTCATTTTCCTAACTCTTTTTTTGATTCGTGATGTCACTCTCTATATCCTTATTGGACACAACTATCTCTTCCTTAGATTTGGTGTGATGTGGAAAACCAGTCAGAATTCCACAACCCAACCACCTTAAAATAACTGAGCAACAGATAGCAAATGCATTAGAGTTCAACAATTCCTCAAAATTCTTTTCTCTTTTTTCCTTCTAAAAGATCACCGAACCTAAGAAGGGCGACTACATATTTCACCCACGAGAGAGGAGAATCATGTGTGTGTAGGTCGTGAAGTTTTGGCATAACATGTCCAATCAAACTCTCTTTATTTTTCTTGAAAATTTAAGAAGAAAACAAATTGTCAAGTGAATTGACGAAAATCTTTTTGAATTTTTTTTAGCTTTAAAATTCTTGTACAAAATGAGACCTATGATTAACAATAAAAAATCTTTTTTGTTTTTTTCTTGAATTTTATATGAAAATGAAACTTAAAACTACTAAAGAAAAATATTTTTGTAGTTTTGTTGTAAAGATGTATATGAAACACCTATTCTAAATGAAGAAAATCTTTTTGAATTCTTTAAATGATATCAGCGAACCCTGGAAGGGTTGCCTACGTATCTCACTCCCGAAAGAAGAGAATCAGGTGTGCGTAGTTTATCCAGATTGGACAATTAAGGAGTAAATAACAAACCAAACCTTGACTTGAGAGACCCGACCAAAGACAAACGATAAAAACGTCAATAAAATCTTTTTGGATTTTTAATTTGACACTTCACATAAAACTGACACTGACACCTATGAAAGAAATTTTTTTTTTTGGTATATTTGTTATATGAAATGTACAGAACTTCAACCATCTTTTTTGAATTTTCATTTATGAAAAGTTCCTATTAAAAAGATCATTTTTTATTTTATTGAAATTTTTGGATTATGAATGCTTGCTAAAGGAAACAAAGAGAAATATTTTTGATCTTTTGTTTTTTTTTTTGAGAAAAAGACGTGCAAAAGGTAAAAATCTTTCTGAAATTTTGATTGTGAAAAACAAACGCCATAAAGAACTCCAACGAACTATGAACACTTTTCTTCAACTCAATCTTTTCTTTTTTTTTTCCTTTTTTTTTTAATCTTCTTGCCTAAACATACACTTCTTTTAATTCTAGCATATGTTTTACCCAAATCTATCTATCAAATGAACCTATTACCCTCAAAGATGCAACAATTATCACGTAAGGATGCTTTAGGGGTGAATATCCTACAAAGGACTAAGTGGGTCCCTCTAGATCTTAATATGATACAAATAATTATGACCTAAAGGATGACCTAGGATGGGGGCCACTAACCGAGAATATGGTCAATAGTGACCGTAATTTCTTTCCATCTACTCTATACATCCGACGGCTCCCCTTCCTAAAATAAAGGTGACTCAACTAGAGTTTGTGTACCCAACGTGTACTCCAGGATTTATTGCGAAAGAATGATTCAGGGTAATGCACTGATGCCGGATATAAAATGATACCATATTAGAGAAAAACTATAAACATGTAGCACGTAGGCACTCAACAACAATAAAACAATAGTAGAAACACTAACACAAATAAATGTCTATACAATTATAGTGTCAAACTAAGTTGATACAACTCAAAATAAAGCTTGAATTCTAAAAAACGTCCCCAACATAGTTGCCAGAGCTGTCACACCCCTTTTTTAAGAAAAAATGATTTATTTTAGGTTTGAAAAGGGTTTTTATTATTAAGTGACAAAAGATAAAATTTATTTTGAAAAGAATTTTTTACATTCAAACTAAGAGTCACCACTTGTCATAAATCTGGTGTGCCAAGTCACCTTTGAAAATCCCTTTTCAAAATGATTTTAACTCTTTAAAACTGTCCCACGAACAAAAATTCTGGCTAAGAAATTCTGTTGATTGAGGGGAAGGTGTTAGGCACCCTCGGTCTCATGGTTCAACCACGGTAGCTTCATGGAGTATATTGGCTAGTACGACACTATGGAATCTATAAACCAACAAAACATATAAACAAGGAGAAAAACAGCCAAAACAGCCAAAACAGTCAAAAATACAAAATTAGTGTCTAGCCTAATTTATTACAAACTAAAAATAAAAATGCTGAAATTACCTAAAGTATTCTAATTGCCCTAGCTATGCTTTAACCGATGCCTTGAGCCTTGATCACGTACCTCTTTTGCATACATGATATTTTGAGGCATTCCCCGATGAATAAGTATAATGTGATCTCGGGGCATTCCCCGATGAATGAATACATTTGATGAAATATGATAAAAGTGAAAAAATCACTCAACACGGATATTAACACATTCGATGATATGGAATCCTATGAGTTGCCTACCCTAAGACCTAAAATTTGCCTATCAATTTTGGCCTAAAACATGATACTATCGAGTTTGACAAAATTAACCTCCATTTTAAATCCAACAACAATCGATGAATCAAGCATTACAATATTCACTTCTTATCTATTTTCAATTCCCACCCCCCAATTTCAAGTTAAACAATATCCATTTAATTGTCTGAATCAATTGATGATCCCTAAGATTAACAATGATGCAAACATAAGGACGAATAATCTCAAAAGGTCTTAAGAAAATTTCAACAAGTAACCAGAACACGATATTAACAAAATATTGCACAAATCAATACCACATAGCCTACGAAATTATAGATAGACAAGGGAAAAATAAATTTGAACTTTATTGTAGTTCAAATCATCACTTTAATAGACTAATAATTAAAGAAATGCCGAATACCTCGACTCAACCTTAATAACAAACAAATCTCAACTTTGATATACACTTTTTCTATTTCTCGTCATAAATCTAAATCAAAATCTAATAACAGAGAAAAGCCACACTAATTTTGCATGCTGTGGGTCTATGAGAAAGTTGTTGCTAGTGGAATTAATGGTGTTTTTAGTGGAGGTTTGACCAGAGCAGTCAACTGGACAGTTGAGGTCACCTCGCCAGATCTCTGATAAGCTCAGGGAGTGACGAATAGACAGGGTTGGTCTAATTTCTGGTGGGGAGTATTGTTTTGGATCAAAATTAGTGGTGGTTTAGACGTTGGAACAGTGAATGATGACCACCCTTTTTTTCTCACTCTCTCTCTAGATTTTCTCATTTTCTCCTAATTTCCCTCTGTTTCTCACCATTTTCCAACTAGTTTTTCTCTACTGATTTTCTCCTCTCTCTCTTGATCACTAGCTCTCTCTCTCCATCATCTATTTCTAGTGTGTATGTGTGTTTTTATTCACTATGTATGAGAGTATGGTGTGTATATGTGAGGAGTGTCTATTTGTGTGTGTGTAGAGAGTATCCCTTTTTCCAGTGAGGTATATGCATATTGTTTAGTGGGTATGTGCTGTGTTGTTGTTATTCAATTCCCCCCAAATGGAAATATCTGTATGTTTATTAATGGAAGAGACAATGTGTGTATTCTATTGAGTAAAAAATAAAAAAATGTAATGGGTTGGGGTATGTGGGGTAGGGTGGTTAGAATGAGATGAAATTTGTTATGGATTTTGTTTAAAGTTGGTTACTTTTGTCGTTTTATAGAAGAATTATGAAATGAGATGGGGTGCATGATAAAGTAAGGTAAATGAGTAAAAATTGACTTTTTGGGAGGGTCAAAATTTTGTATTTACAGATGAATTCCAAACGTATAACCAGATAGCAAGTAATTGCACAAATTCAGGCTCTGGGATAGGTATATGACTGAGACCAAACCAAAACCATAAGACAAAATCACAACAATAACCATACCAAGTTCTATAACATAACATAAAAGGATGGAACAATAAGAAATTTAGTCCAACGATGTCAGCCCCAATACTAATGCCAATACTAATGCTGACACCAATATTGATCCCTCATATCCCAACCCATAGTAGTTACATAAAAGCCTCTAACTAAAAGAAAACCAATATCTGGTTGGGACATGCCTCCAACCATAGATAAAACAAATATCCATAAATAAACCAAAGTGTGTAAAAACATCCATGAATATGAAATGGAGCCTTTCGGAATATGGAAGCTCACCACTTCAATCCAACTGAGCTGATCTCAAAATGATCACTAAGAAGGAGGATTCGAATGGGCGGTTCCTGCATCACATGGGGATACAACCACCCAAGGATGGGTTAGCGGGTGAACGCTAGCAAGTACTTAGGATAAGGATAAAATAATACCATCCAGTAAAACCAAGTAAACCAACCATATACATAAAACCAATATATATATATATATAACCATGTCGGGGAAGGAACCTGGTTTAGTATGCCTTTAAAATATTAACCTGTATAAGTGTAGCTTAACTATTTTAGAACCACCCATGATCTATATGGGTCCAGTGTAACCCCCTAAACGTGCCCCGATGAGTGTAGCCGCATGAACCGGAGATACCATAAGAGTAGGGGATTCTGTTGTACCCTTCACTCTCCATGATACATATGTACAGTGTACTTAGAGGATTCGCATGTACCCCATAGTTCATATATGGTCGCTATGACCAACCCCTCATGTCAGCAAACATGAGTTTTATTGTTTGTCTATTGGACTCGCACCTTCACGGATAGCTATCACAACCCACCATTATTTCCTAATTAAAACTATTTCCAACCAACCAATCCATTATTACATTATTACTAACCAAGGCTATAATAAGTGATATCGTCATACCGACTATAGCTTGCAAGAAATGTCCTTAGCCAACCATTTTATGTAGAGAGATTCCCATATACCCATATATACATTACTAAGTTAACTTGGAGGATTGAAATGTACCCCACAAGCGTTAGATAATAAATATACTTGGGGGATTCCATTGTACCGCACAAGGAAGTTTAATTAACCATAACCATGACCACCAAACCATTCTATTTAACCATTCTAAACTATTTAAACCATTTTATACCATTTAGGGTTCCATTACCAAACTATACCATGAAATAGTTCCATTAACAGTTCAATAATATAGTAAAAGTATTATCATAGGCATTTCATCAAATATCCCGGGGAACATAGTGTTTCCAAATCCAATTTCAATTACCAATTAACCATTCCCATGCAACTAATTATCCAAACCACCATTAAAGCATGTAAAAACATAATTAAAATATGGGAAAACCATAACCAAGAATTTAAAACCAAAACCCCAACATATATTTTAAAACCCTAAAATCATACAATAATCATTCTATGAAAACATTGTATAAATCATGCCTTTAGTTGGAACTAACAATGCGGGAAGAAGAATCTTCCCTTAGATAATGAAGATGATGGATAGAAATATCCCAATCAAGCCCAATATTGATTACCTTAGTAAAAACCTAGCCTTCCTTTACCCAAAAGCCTTAGAGAGAATTGTAGAGTGTTTAAGAGAGTTTTCTAAGTATTTAATGATAGAATAATAGGAAAAATACCTCCCCAAGTGGTATACAAGTTGTGGGGACTTAATAGGTTAAGTGGGGAAATGTCCAATTTGCCCTCACTTAAACTGCATAAAAATCCCGTCATTGTGTATGACTATACTATACCGGTCATACACTTCAATACGAGTGGTGCCCACCACTTGTACCATAGGCCTCCTCCTTAGACCCATCTATTTCCAACATATAATTTAACCAAACTAAGTCATACCCAAGCATACGACTAGAACCCTTGACCCGTACCCCTGGCAGAATAAAATCATAAGTGGTTAGAATACTATCCACTATACAAGTCCATGGTACGACTTGTACCCTAGCTTACGACTCGTAGTGAGCCACTCATACTCATATTCAAGTTATTTTACTAAGTCTTATATTAAGTGAAGGAAAACCTAACCATACGACCCGTATCCGATCATACAAATTGTACCAACCTAAGTTATACCTATTACAAAAACAAATCTAACCCACCAACCAACACTCGTCAGCATACGAATAGGGCATACCACTGATACCCCATTATACGACTAGTACCTACTAGTCATATGTTGTCCAGAACCTAGAAATACGGAAAATTTTCTAAGGGTCCCAAACCCAGGGTGTTTCAGTCTCCCCCACTAGGATCATTCATCCCCGAATGATGAATAAGGTAGGTACAAACATGATTTACACCTCTTAGATGCTTATACTCTTACCTTTAACCAAGACACAAAGAAATCAAGTAGAGTAATTTGCATTATTAAATATCAATCCAATATTTAACCAAGTTTGAAAATAAAGATCCAAGGATCTATTCTAAATTTTAACTAAGTTAGAAAATAAAGATGTGATCAAGAACACATACCTTCCGCACGAATACCTGATGCAGAAAATAAATACGAATATTTAGACTTTATGTCTACTTTCACTTTCCATATAGCCTCTTCCACCTTGTGGTTCTGCCATAGAACCTTAACTGCGGCCACATCCTTGGTCTATAACCGATAAACTGCCGTTGTAATATCTCAATTGGGACCTCTTCATATGATAGAGAATTCGAGATACCAAATCCCCTAAAGGAACCACCAGAGAAGGATCATTAAGAAATTTTCTCAATATCGAGACATGAAATACTGGATGAATAGAGCTTAAACCAGAAGGCAA
This sequence comes from Capsicum baccatum var. pendulum, assembly GCA_030864225.1. Lineage (NCBI taxonomy): Eukaryota > Viridiplantae > Streptophyta > Magnoliopsida > Solanales > Solanaceae > Capsicum > Capsicum baccatum. The sequence continues at coordinate 195,451,628 of CM061557.1, forward strand.
CTCTAATTCCTATGCCACAATACCAACCCTCTGCAAAACCTTATGAAGATCAACATACCAGTGACTGAACTTCCCCTTCTTACCAAACTGTATTACTCTCTTTATAGGAGATACCTTTAGGATTACCTTATTCCCAACCTTGAACTCCAAGTATCTACGCCTTATATCCGCATTGGAATATTAGGAACTTTGGGTAGCCTTAAGCCTTTACCGAATTACCTTTAACTTTTCCATAGCCTGATAAGCTAATTTCAGACCAAACATATACACCTCACAAAGATCATACCACCCAATAAGAGATCTACACCTCCTATCATATAATGCCTCAAAAGGGGCTATTCCAATACTAGAATGGTAACTATTATTGTAAGCAAACTCTACCAAATATATATTGTCTACCCAAATACCTTCATAATCAATCACACATGCCCGAAACATATATTCTAATGTCTGAATAGTCCTCTTTGATTGTCTATCCATCTGCAGATGAAAAGCAGTACTCCAACTAACTTTAGTACTCAACCCCTTCTAAAAAGACCACTAGAAGTGAGATAAAAACTATGTACCACGATCAGAGATAATTAAAACAAGTACCCCATGCACCTTCACAATCTTATAAAGATACAACCTCGCATAGTCCTCCACCAAAAAGATAGTCTGCACCAACAAGAAGTAAGCGAACTTTGTTATCCTATCCACAATGACCCAAATCAAATCAAATTAGTTTTGAGATTGAGGAATACCTGTTACTATAAGACCCCATAAAGTTTCCAGCTTAATTCAGTCCTTTAAGCTTGTTAAGGGGTCCTAGACTTAGAAAATTCTAGCTAAGTTTTAGACTTAGTTTATTTTTAGCCTTCGAAAGTTGGTAATCTTATTTTGTGACCTTAAAGTTCTTTAAATGTCTATTTCTTAGTTAATTTATGATCAGGAAGGTCAATAGGTGTTCTCGGATAAGTTTTAGATTTTTTAGACATCACTTAGACCATGTTTGGAATCCCAAAATAGTGGACCAATGCAATCTTGGCATGCCACATCACCTATTGTGTTGGTTAATATTGTCCCCAACTACCAGCATTTCATTTTCGTGACCCAGTAAGATATTGGTGCGCCGCTTTGGATATCGCATCGATGCCATCAACGCGCCGCGTTGTATATAGCTTTAGTAGCCTAATTTTACTCATTAAAACATCATGTTCTTGGAGGTATTTGGGTCCTATCCCTTGACTCTCAGCTTGCAAAATACAAAATTTATCCCCTTTAGAGGCATAATTCAATCATTATTCATAAAATCCTTAAAAATAAAACCCTAGGGCTATTAATCCAATAATTAAATTCAAGAGATTTCACCATCAATCTTTCCAAATTCAAGCAATAAGATATGTAAAGTGTTCATCCAAGGGTATCTTCTACCCTTGGAGTTCACGAAACCTTTTATAAACTTGAAATTATGATTTCCATGTTGTGAATTAGATTATGTTCATGATGTTGCTATGGTACGGTTTCCAAGTTAGGTTCTTTATTGAATTTCATGAAAATATGTTAGAATGTGTGTTGAATTATGTTTTCCCCTGGTTGAAAACACTCAAATTGTGGATTAATAGTTGTAGTCATAATGCATCAATATGGTATTCATACTCAAGTACAATATTATGCCTTCTAGGTGTTTGATAAAATGCTTAATTGGATTAATGGTACATTTGTGATCCCTTGGTAACCCAAATGTTAATTTCATGTCATTGCAAGGTGTTTAAACTTCCATCATGTTAAGGTTATGCCTTGGAAATATTTTTTAGAATGCCTATGTGAATTAAATAGTGTATTTTAATACTTTAGCATGCATTCCTATCCATTTACAAGTTTATGACTTCCAAGTACTTGATAATATGCCTCATTGATTGTATTGTGAATGGTTTACTATTGTCCTATATTCAAGAATTGTCATGTCTTATTATTATTTATTCTACCAATCCTGGGGTATTCAATACCCCATAATTTAGCTATGTGCCTAGAGCCAGTGTTAATTACAAAACAATCTCAGTCATGTCACGATCAGTAGTACTCTAGTTCAGTTACAGAACTCAGGAAAACTTTGTATCAATCTAGTCCTATTCAGTATTCAGTTTAGTCCTCTGCATTCTTATTCAGCTAACCAAAATCAATAGTATTTTGTCAGTCAAAGAATCTCAATAAACTCAGTTTTGTTCAGTTAATCGATATAATCAGTAACAAATTAGTCTAGCCTAGTGTGAACTAGGAAATCTGTCCAGTGTCTATTCATTTGGGAGTAGGATTCAGCACCGAGTGAACCTAAGGATGGGTGCACCTGCCAGCAGAGGGTGTGATCCTTAGAAGAAATCCTTAAATTCCAAAACTACATAGCTTGAGTAGGTTGAGACATAACCCTATGAGTCTAGGGTTAATACATATCATTTGAGTTCTCCTACCAATGGGGGGTTGACGAAAGAGCTCCCTGTCAAAGAGGGTTAACTCATAGCTTGTCTTTACCCATGACATAGTACTGACACCCTTCTAATTGGGGTTATAGGTTGGACCCCAAATAGTTCAGAAAGGGGTATGTTAGTTAAATGATTACCTCCCACAGTCTCAATGTCGGTCTTCAGTAAAGAACTCAGATAGTTCTATAAATTTTAGGACTGTAAGATACAATCACTCAGCTCAGTACAAAACTCAGCTAGTTCCATCAAAATCAGGACTGTCAGACATAGTCACTCAGTTATCAGTTATATTAGTTATATCAATGATCAGTAATCCATGTTATCAGTAAATTCAGTATTCAAAATCCTTATGACTTTAGTTTTAGTTATGTATTCATGCATTTATTCTTATGTAGTCATGTTTATGTTATTTAGTTAGTTATAGTTAATTCATATGAACCCATGCATTCATCCATACCTCACTTTGCATATCTGTACATTCACATGTACTGACACATACTTTTATTTTGTACTATGGTGTTTTATACCATAGGTTTAGATGTATGGGATCCCCCTTACCATATCAGACTTTCATACAACAATAGTAGACTAGTAGTGAGTCCTCATCATTTGAGGATTTTTTTTATTTTATTATATTATTAGATTCTGCAGTTCAGTAAATAGAGTTAGTTGGGGGATTGTCCCATCAAATCCTTATTCAAATAGTTCAGTTTAGAGGCTTTCAAACTAAATGTTCAGGCAATTATTTAGTTTTTCAGCATTGTTGTTCTGTTTTGGTATTGATATACCTATTTCAGTTTTATTTTAGTTTTGAACCTTACAACATTTCAGCCCATTATTTTGTATTCTTCAGTATTATTATTCAGTATTGCAGCAGGTACCAATCATGAGTTAGCTTATGGTGCTTCAAGATTATGATCACCGTGTAGCATTTGGGGTACCAAACTCAGGGCGTTATAAACTTGGTATCAGAGCTAAAGGGTGAACAATTTCCTAGGAAGTCTAAAAACCATATCTAGTAGAGTCTTATGCATGGGTGTGTAGCGTACCACATTTATGTACTGGAGGCTATGAGATGTTTAGGAATAATTTCCCTTATTTCAGTATTCATATTGTATTAGTGAGTAAGAGCTCCAGTTAAACTCTCTTTCTAACCCTAGTTTCTCTTCCGTTTATGGAAAATGCCTCCAAAGTGAACTCAGGGAAGAAAAATAGGAGATCAGCCAGACTCTCAGCCCGACCAGCCCAATCCTCTGGGTGAACATGTCTCCCACGTAAAGTTTATAGCAACATTCACCACCATAGCTCATTTAGTTGCTACTGAGAATAAGCATCCAAATTTTGTTCCATCCAACCTAGTGGTGAATTCTGCTATAGCCAGGATTTGGGACTTCACCCGAATGAACCCTTCATCTTTTTCAGGGTCTAAGTTAGTTGAGAACCCTTAAGAGTATCTTGTTAGATGCAGAACATTATTGATATTATGCTGGTGACTGCTATTAAGATTGCTGAGTTAGCTGCATACCAGTTGTAGGATGTGGCTCACACTTGGTTTAAGTAGTGGAAAGAAGAGAGGGTTGTAGATGCAGGGCTTATTAATTTTGAGGAGTTTTCCACTGCCTTTATAAATAAGTTCTTTCCCCTAGAGCTAAGAGAAGCTAAGGTGTTAGAGTTTATTAATCTGAAGTAGGGCAAAATGAAAGCAAAAGGGTATTCTCTTAAGTTTACTCAATTAGCTAGATATGCCCCTCTTGTGGTGGTAGATTGCAGATCCTGAATGAGTAAGTTTATGTCTGGGGTGATTGATAGTGTTGTCAAAGAGTGTAGGACCATGATGTTGAATAGTGAGATGAACTTGGCTAGGCTAATGATCCATGCTCAACAGATTGAGCAGCAGAATCTTAAGAAGAAGAAGAAGACACAAAATAAGAGAGCTAGAACAGGTAGTTTCAGCTTTGCTCAGCCTAAGTCAGAGGGTGGGAATCGTTTTCAGTTCCACCCAAAATCTGTAGCCCCAGTTCTATGTTCAGCTAGTGCACCAGTACCAAAGTTTAGGAATGACAGTCATGATGGGTTACCAGGCTCCAAGACCCAAAGTAGTACAAGCTGTGTACGTACCAACCCATTTTGCAAAGAATATGGTAAGAATCATAAGGGGTGTGTTGAGTTGATAGTGATGTATGTTTTGGATGTGGTGAGTCAGGTCACAGAGTCCGAGATTTTCCTTAGCCTAGTCCACAAAGTCAGTACAATCATCCTTCAACTCTTTCTGGTCACCCAAATCAGTAGGGTGCCACTTCCAGTGCCGCCAGTGGGCAGTGCCCAAATAGGCTTTATGTAATTCAGTCCAGGAAAGATCGGGAAAGTTCTCCTGATGCAATTACTAGTATGTTATAGACCTTCTATTTCACATGTTTATGCCTCATCTGATTCAAGATCTTCTCTATCTTTTGTAAATCTTTGCATAATAGATTACTTTAAAGTCAGACAAAATATTAACAAAACCTTTCTCAATCTTCACCCAGTAGGCCAGTCTATGGTAGCCCGATGGGTATACAGAAACTGTTTGGTTATGATATCTCAGGAATTTAGGCTTCCAAATTTCAGTATTAATATTAGTATGTATAGAAAAGTAAAGGGTGGGAATGATGCCTAACCCGTCTTTACCTCTGTTCAAAGTTTTGTACTTCAGTCATCACAATACCTACGTATGCTTTACGTCTCAGCTCCATGAACACAACTTATATTCATGAACTTTCTATAGAATCACGTGCACTTAAAGTTCCTAGTATAAGGAGTTCCAGTTCACTCAGTAGTACGAATCATGTTCCATGAGTATAAAAAACTCAAAACTTAGGTCATGCAGCTCATGACTACTACTCTCATGCCTTATAGTGTGTTTATCCCCCGTTATTATATTGATTAAAGTCATTGTTACATTCATCGTTACAGTCTTAGACATAGTGTTAGCCTTAGCCTCAACCCAATGATTGGATTCGTAACTCAGTTCAATCTTAGGATTGCTCGACTACAACATACAATTATTAGTTACTCAGATTTTTAGTATTTTAGTAACTCAGTCTACAGACTATTTCAAAATTATATCATATGCTTGGTATTCAATTCTAAAATAATACAATTTTCATGAATTCATGATTAGTTATTTGATGTTATCAAGTCAGTCCTTACCTCGTATACATGACACTATGAATTCAGTTTAATTATTCAGGCTAAGTAAAATTCTGTCCTGCAAATCCAGTAATTCAGTTATCCATCATTCAGTTAATCCGATAAGTTAGTATGCTTATACATTCGTACTAAGAACCCATACGAATATATTCAGTAGTCTCAGGTAAAGGGTTGTACTAAGGTGGAGAGTATAGTTGAAAGGATATTCAAGGGATATCTCTAAGCTTAAAAATTTTAGTTGCAGTGTATAAGGCTTAGCCACTTCATCATAGATGATGTTTTGTAGGCCATGACTCACATTACAGAACTTATTCAGACCATGCCAAGATTTCCTTACCCCTTAAAGAAAATATAAATCTATAGAAAGAGTGTCAGAAAAAGGCCCCAGTTGAGTATAAGTTTTCAGCATAAGTTAGTCTGCAGAGCCCGTGATTCAGTTTAGCAATCAGATGGACAAGTTCGTATGGTTTCCCATATTTACATTTATTCGTACTATCCAAAGTCTCAAGAACATAACTGTTCCAAGATGGGGCAACCAAGTAGTTGTGTATTCATCCAATCCTTGTATCATGTTTCAATTTCATACTCTTGATATCATATCCAGTCATGACTCGGTTCGTAGGTGACCTGTGCATAATCTTATTTTTCCTTAGTATCTCAACCAAGTTAGTATTCTTTGAGGGACATAATTTCCCAAGGGGGAGATGCTCTATAACCCCTGAGCTATCATGTCCTAAACCCTTCAGCTTCTCTTCATGTAATGAATCTAATTTAGAAATATTGGTAATCATAGGTTGACCCTCAAGTTCCAATCTTAGTCGAGAGCCATGTATTTAGGGGTTCAATTTTGTGCTTGATGTTCAGTCTATGTATCACACTTCAGACTCACTAATGTCCCCAAGTGCCTCTAGTCAAAGTTCTTGGTGGAATCAGTCCGTTGAGAGAGCTACTTGGGAAGAAAAAGAAGGCATATGGACCAAGTATCCTCACCTCTTATCCGCTAATACAGACTCAAACCACCATAATGGATTTTCTTAAGCTTATTCAGTTTTATGCTCAAATTTCCATTACAAAATTAGTATCATTTACCTTTATTTATTTAGTTATATGTTCATGAGTTAGTTTAGTCATGTATTCATGTATAAGATATGCATGATCATTATAAGAAACTCAGCTTATCAGTACTCCCAGTTATGCATTCATGAATTAGCTTAGTCATGTATTTATGCATCAGATATGCATGTTCAGTATGAAATTCAGCATGTCAGTAATATCGGTCCTATAGTCATGTCCCAGATGTTTATGTCTAGTAAGTAGATTCAGCCTACTTGTACTTCCAGTTTAGTCAGTCTCATTCGAGGCTGAATGTTCCAAAGGGGGAAATATTGTAATACCCCATAAAATTTCTATCTTAATTCAGTCCTTTAAGCTTGTTAAGGGTTCCCAGACTTAGAAAATTCTAGCTAAGTTTCCAGACTTAGTTTATTTTTATCCTTTGGAAGTCGTCAATATAATTTCATGACCTTAAAGTCATTTAAATGTATATATCTTAGTTAATTAATGATCAAGAAGGTCAATAGGTATTTTCGAACAAGTTTCAGATTTTTAAAACCTCGTTTAGACCATGTATGGAATCCCAAAATAGTGGACCAACATGATTTTGGTGCACCGCATTGCCTATCACGTTTGTTAATATTGTCCCCAGCTACCAGTGTGCCATTCCAGTGGCCCGATGCAATTTTAGCGCAATTCATTGGATATCACATCGATGCCATCGACGCGTCGCATCGTATATCGCATTGGTAGCCCAGTTTTACTCATTAAAACACCACGTTCTTGGGGGTATTTAGGTCCTTTCCCCCAACTCTCATCCCCCAAAACACAAAATTTATCCCCTTTATAGGCATAATTCAATCATTATTCATAAAATTCTCAAGAACAAAACCCTAGGGCTATCAATCCAAAAATCAAATTCAAGAGATTTCACTCTCAATCTTTCCCAATTCAAGAAATAAGGTATGTAAAGTGTTCATCCAAGGGTACCTTTCACCCTTGGATTTCAAGAAACCTTTTTCAAACATGAAATTATGATTTTCATATTGTGATTTAGATTATATTCATGATGATGATTTGGTATGATTTCCAAATTGGGTTCTTTATTGAATTTCATGAAAGTATGTTAGCATATGTGTTGAATTATGTTTTCCCCAAGTTGAAAATACTTAAATTGTGGATTAATGGTTGTGGTCATAATGCATCAGTATGGTGTTCATGCTCAAGTATAATATTATGCCTTCTAGGTGTTTGATAAAATGCTTAATTGGATTAATGGTGCATTTGTCATCCCTTGGTAACCTAAATGTTGATTTCCTGTCATTACAAAGTGTTTAAACTTTCATCATGTTAAGGTTATTCCTTACAAGTGTTTATTGAAATGCCTATGTGAATTAAATGGTGTATTTTAATACTTTAGCATGCATTCCTATCGCTTTGCAAGTTCATGACTTCCAAGTACTTGATGAAATGCCTCATTGATTGTATTGTGAATGGTTGACTATTGTCCTATTTTCAAGAACTGTCATGTATTATTATTATTCATGCTATCGATTCCTCGGGGTATTTAATACTCAAAAATTTAGCTGTGTGCCCAGCGCCAGTGTCAGTTACAGAACAGTCTCAGTTATGTCACAATCAGTAGTACTCTAGTTCAGTTACAGAACTCAGGAAAACTCAGTATCAATCCAGTCCCATTCAATATTTAGTTTAGTCCTCCATAGTCTCAGTTAGCTAACAAAACTCAGTAGTATTCTGTCAGTCAACGGAACTCAACGAACTCAGTTCAGTTAAAATAATTAGTATAATCAGTAATAGATCAGTCCAGCCTAGTATGAACTAGGAAATCAGTCCAGTGTCTATTCAGTTGGGAATAGGATTCAGTACCAAGTGAACCCAAGGATGAGGGCTCAATCATCATTAAAGGGTGTGATCCTTAGAAATAATCCTTGCATTCCGAAACTACATAGACAACATAGTTTGAGATATAACCCTATTAGTCTAGGGTTAATACAGCTCATTCGAGTTCTTCTACCAGCGAGGGGTTGACAGAAGATCTCCCTATCAGAGAGGGTTAACTTACAGCTTATCTTTTCTCATGGCACGATACCAAAACCCTTCCAACTGGAGTTACAGGTTTGACCCTAAACAGTTCAGAAATGGGCATGTTGGTTAGATGATTACTCCCATAGTCTTAGTCTTCAGTAAAGAACTCAGATAGTTCTATAGATTTCAATACTGTTCAATACAGTCACTTATCTCAGTACAAAACTCAACTAGTTCTATCAGAATTAGGACTATTAGACACAGTCACTCAGTTATCAGTTATATCCGTTATCAGTAATCCATGTTATATGTAAACTCAGTATTCAGAATCCTTATGCCTTAAGTTACAATTATGTATTTATTCATGTATTCTCACACAGTCATGTTTATGTTATTCAGTCAGTTATAGTTCATTCATATGAACCCTTGCATTCAGCCATACCTCACTTTGCGTAGCAGTATATTCACACGTACTGAAACATACTTTTCTTTTATGCCATGATGTTTTATACCATAGGTTTAGATGTACGGGCTCCAGAGCACCCTTAGCAGATCAAACTTTCAGCCAGCAGCAGTGGACTAGTAGTGAGTCCTTAGCATTCGAGGATATTCTTTTATTACATTAGCTCATTAGATTCAACAGTTCAGTAGATAGAGTTAGTTTGGGGATTGTTCCATTAACTCATTATTCAGACAGTTTAGTTTAGAGGCTTTCAGACTAGATGTTCAGGCAGTTGTTCAGTTTTTCAGCACTATTGTTCAGTTTTGTTATTGAGATACCTATTTTAGTTTTATTTCAGATTTGAACCTTATGGCATTTCAGCTCATTACTCTGCATTATTCAGTATTATTATTCAGTATTGCAGTAGGTACCAATCATAGGTTAGCTGGTGGTCCTTCAAGATTATGAGCACCGTGTAGCACCCGGGGTACCAGACTTGGGGCGTTATAGTAATGAAACCTATATTGATTACCTCCCATTTCCATTCCAGCAATTCCATTTTCTGATACAAACCACTAGGCCTTATGTGCTCAACTTTGACTTATTGGCACACCATGCATTTGGCCATAAAATCGGCGACATCCCTTTTCATACCACTCCACTAATAAATTTCCTTAAGATCACGATATATTTTTGTCGAATCGAGATAAACAACATAGCGTGATTTATGCGCCTCAGCCAAAATCATTTGTCACAAACCATCGATATCAAAAACACATAACCCCTCTTGGTACCTTAAGGTACCATCACCACTGATCTCAAACACTATCACCCTTTGCCCACCAACATAACTCTTGATTTCATTAGGGTAGGATTTAGCATTTGCTTCTCCTTGATATGTGCACCTAGAGACATCTGAACCACTTCCTGAACCATCACACCACTATCATTTGGGTCCAAGAGACGAACTCCAAGATTTGGTAAGAAGTAAATATCCTTTACTTATTCCCATTTCTCCTTTTCAACATAATCCAAACTCCCTATGGATAACCTACTAAGAGAATCAACAATCACGTTAGCTTTACCTGGGTGGTATTAAGGACTCATATCATAGTCCTTGAGAAGCTTTAACTATCTCTTTTGCTTGAGATTTAGATCTTTCTGAGTGAACACATATTATAGACTCTTATGATTAGAAAATATGTCCACGTGCACTCCATACAAATAATGCCACCATATTTTTAAAGCAAAAACCACCTAAAAGCTCGAAATCATGAGTAGGATAATTCTTCTCATGCACCTTCAACTAACTGGAAGCCTACGCAATCACCTTTCCATGTTGCATCCAAACACAACCAAGTCCTACCTGAGACACATCACAATAAACTACAAACCCCTCATTGCCTTTAGGCAATGTCAAAACTGGAGCCAAAGTTAGCTTTTCCTGTACCTTCTCAAAACTCCCCTCACAAGCATCTGACGAAGAAACTTTGAATGTCGGTTGGAGTCGTGGGTCTAGGATACCTTTTAACTACAACCACCTTTTGTGGATCCACTATGATTCCCTTACTAGAAATAATATGACCAAGAAAAGTTACAGCGTTCAACCAAAACTCATACTTGGAGAACTTGGCATACAACTGCTGCTTCTTTAAAGTCTGTAACACCATATGGAGGTGATTAGAATGATCTACCTTACTATTAGAATACACCAAGATGTCGTCAATGAACACAATGACAAAAATATCCAAAAACTGCCTGAAAACCCTGTTCATCAAATTCATAAATGCCGCTGGGGCATTAGTGAAACCAAATGACGTAACCAGGAACTTAAAGTGACCATACCAAGTATGAAAAACTATCTTATGGATATCATCTTCCCTAACCTTAAGCTAATGATACCTAGACAAAATATCTATATTAGATAAGAGCTTGGCACTTTGTTACTGATCAAAAAAGTCATCTATCCTTGGAAGAGAATACTTGTTCTTGACTATCACCTTATTTAACTGTCGATAGTCAATGCACATTCGAAGGGAACTATCTTTCTTACACATGAACAACGCTGGTGTACCCCATGGGGATACACTAGGAAGAATAAACCCCTTATCCAGAAGATCCTTAAGTTCCCTCAACTCAGCCGGAGCCATTCTATAAGGAGGAATAAATATTGGACGAGTGCCCGGAACCAAATCAATGCCAAACTCAATCTCCCTATCCGGAGGAGCACCAAGAAGATCATCTAGAAAGACCTCAGGAAAATCATTCACCACCAGAACTGAATGAAAAAAAGGAACTTCCAAGTTAGAATCTTTAACTTGGACCAGATGATAGAGACAACCTTTAAGGATTAATGTCCGAGCTCTAAGATAAGAAAGAAACCTGCCCCTAGGAGCTAGGAAACCCTCCACCCAATAACTGGTTCACCAGGGAACCTAAAGACAACCTTACAGGTCTGACAATCTAAGGACATGTAAAAAAGTATAACCAATCCATCCCCAGAATAATATTAAAATTTACCTTATCAAGTTCAAACAAATCTACAAAGTCTACCTACAAATATCAGATACCACACACGCCTATAAACTCTTTTAGCAATCACAAAATCTCCTACATGGTAGAAACAGAAAAGGGATCCAAAATAACCACAGGATTAAAACAAAAATAAACGACCACAAATGGGGTAAAATAAGAGAGAGTGGACCCTAGAACAAACAATTAATACATGTTTGGAGAAAAAAGTTGTAATATACCAGTCACGACATCGGGTGATGCCTCAGATTACTATTGAGTAGCAAGAGGATATAACCTATTTCGATCTGCACCAGTACCAGAAGAATAAATAGTTCTAGAAGCAGCGCCCTTTTGTGTAGAAGAAGAAGATGAAGCAACTGGAGCCTTACTCACTCTCGAAGCACCCTTACCAACTAGGCAGTTTCTAATCATATGGTCTGGCTGGCCACATTTGAAACACCTATACCTCCCTTCATCACAGAAACCCCTATGTAACCTACCACAGAACCAATAAGTAGGGCATAATAAATTCGATTGAGCCCCACTTTCCTAAGAATGGGCACCTTGTGCTTATAAATTATTGCCACCCTGCTGGCACCTATCACCTAACTATTTTAGGCAAGGAGCACTAGATGTAGATAAAGAACTAAAGCTCCCCCACTTATTCTTTGGCCACTTACCACCATCTTGGCCACCTTACTATTGCCCACCACCTTGTTCAGATAACCTGAACTTCTTGCCCTGCCTTTTCCTAAAATCAACCTGTTTTTCTTTTCTTCCTCCACCTTCTGTATATGAACAATAAACTTATAAATATCTATATCCTTGATCAGCAATGCAGTCTTGCTTTCAAGGATCAACTCCTGAGATAGTCCAAAAGTTAACTTTCTTATCTTTGCCCATATATCAGACACCCTATCCAGAGAATACCTTGACAACTGATGAAACTTTAAGGTATATTCCTTAACAAATATTTTCCTTTGCCTTAAATTAACAAACTCCTCCTCTTTCGCTTTCCCAACTCTTGTAGAAAGAAACGGTCTAGAAAAGCATCAAACAAAGTTTCCCTTAAAGTCAATTCCTTAACATCACCTCTCATCCTATCCTATTCCTCGTACCATTGGTACACCACATCCTTAAGATGGTAAGCAACAAAATTCACCCCTTCCACATTCATCGCCTTATCACCCTAAAGATTTTCTCCATCTCATCCTATAAACACTGAGGATCCTTCTCCACCTTTACACTAGTAAAAATAGAATAATTTATATTCATAAACTATCCAAATTTTGTAGCCTTATCAGTTGAAGCACCAGATACATTCCGCTCAGCCAGATCAACAACCAACTGAGAAATAACATAAATTTATTAGTAAAATTCCACATTAGTCATCTTACCCTGAGGAGGACTAGTAGAAACTGGTGGAACCCTAGAAATATCAGGGATTTGAACCTAGACCGAGTATGGATCTCCTAAGTAGTGTGAGTCCCATCAACGTTGTCCTCAGCTGAGATAAAAGACTTACCTTGCATTTCAGATCATTAAGGCATAATCTGAGAAAAAAACAAACTAGGATTAGAAAGAACCTTAAACCTTGAAGCTTGAAAATAGAATACTAAGAAAGTGAAACATTCCTAAATGACTTGTATCCTCTCCCTTATGAGTGTGGCATACTATCCACCCCTAAAAGAGACTATACTCAAAATGACTTTGTGGACTCCCAATTGACCATAAACCTAAAGCTCTGATATTAAATTAACCCGACACGACCAGGAGCCTTATCGTAATAGGCATCTTAAGTTCAACTAGGATTGGAGACCACCCCTAATACCCAACCCAACCATCCAGCATATTCCCTGAGTCAGATAAATTCCAAAAGTATAATAAGATAGCATGTAATTGCATAAATCTAGACTCTGGGATAGTTCTATGATTGAGACCAACCCAAATGAGCCCAACCATCCCAAACCCAACCGATAACCATAACCAAACCAAAACTATTAGCCAAAACCAAAATAATAACCAAACCAAGTTCCATAACATAACATAATAGGATGGAACTATGAAAAATTTAGTCAAATAGTATCAACCCTAATATCAATGCCAACACTAAGGCTGACATGAATATCGATCCCACCCATACCAACCCATAGTAGTTCGACAAAAAGCCTCTAATAAAAAGAACCAATATAAGGTTAGGACATGCCCCAAACCATAGACAAAACTAGTATCCATGTGTAAACACATCCATGAATATGAAATGGAACCTGCCAGAGTATGAAAACTCACTACTTTACTCCAACTGAGTAGATCCAAAAATCCGATCACTAAGTAGAAGGAGTAGATTAGCCAGTTCCTTCATCGTGTAGGGATACAGTCGCTCGAGGATGGGTTAGTGAGTGAATGCTAGCAAGTACTTAGGATGAGGATAAAATAATGCCATCTAGTAAAACTAAGTAAACCAACCATATGCATACAATAATACATAAACACACACATATTTATATATATATATATATAATCACGCCGGGAAAGGAAAATGGGTTTAACATGCCTTTAAAACCATTAAACTAGGTATGTGTAGCTTAACTATCCTATAACCACCCACGGGCGATACGGGTCCAGTGTAACTCCCTAAATGGACCCCAATGCGTATAGCTGCATGAACTGGAGATACTATAAGAGAATGAGACTCCCTTATACCCTTCTCTCTCCAAGATACATATGTACATTGTACTTAGTGGATTCCCATGTACCTCATAATATCATACATGGTCGCTATGACCAACCCCTTATATCAGCAAAGATAAGTTTCTAGTATCTATCCATTGGACTCGCACCTTCGCGGTTGGCTATCACACCCCACCATTATTGCCTAATTAAAACCATTTTCAACAAACCAAACAATTATTCCATTATTACTAACCAAGGCTATAAGAAGTGGTATCGTCATACCGACTATAGCTTGCAAGCAATGTCCTTAGCCAACCTTTCTATGAGGAAGGATTCCTATGTACCCATCAATTACATTATTAAGTTAACTTAGAGGATTTCCATGTACCCTACAAGCGTTCCATTATTAAGTATACTTAGGGGATTCCATTGTACTCCATATGGTAGTTTAATTAACATAACCATGACCACCAAACCATTTAAACTATTTAGGGTTCCATTACCAAACCATACCATGAAAAAATTCCATTAAAAGTCCAATAATATAGTAAAAGCAATATCACAGGCATTTCATCAAACATGTTGGGGACATAGTGTTTCCAAAACCAATTCCAATTACCAATTAACCATTCCCCTATAAATAATTATCCAAGTCACCTTTAAAGCATATAAAACATAATTAAAATATGGGAAAACCATAACAAAACATTTAATACCGAAACCCCAATATATATTTGAATACCCCAAAATTATACAATAATTATTCCATGAAAACATTGAATAAATGATGCCTTTAGTTGGAACTAACAATGAGGGAAGAAGTATCTTGCCTTAGATGATAAAGATGATGAAGATAAATCACCTAATGAAGCCCTAAATTGATCAACTTAGTGAAACCCTAGCCTTCCTTTACCCAAAAGCCTCAGAGAGAATTGTAGAGTGTTTATAAGAGTTTTCTTAGTGCTCAATGATAGAATAATAGGGAAAATAACCCGCCAAGTGGTTTAGAAGCTGTTGGGACTTAATAGGTTGAGTGGGGATATTTCCTAATTACCCTTACTTAAACTGTATAAAAATACCATCATAGGGTACGACTATACCATACCGATCGTACCCTCTAATATGAGTGGTACTCACCACTCGTACCCTAGGCCTCCTTGTTATACCCAACACTTTCCAACATATGATTTACACAAACTAAGTCATACCCAAGCATAAGTTTAGTACCCTTAACACGTACCCCTGGCAGAATATAATCACAAGAGGTTAGAACACTGTCCACTATATGAGTCTATGGTATGACTCATACCCTGGCTCATGGCTCATGGTTATACCCTTGTTCTTAGATCTAAGTTATTTTACTAACTCTTAGATTAAGTGAAGGAAAACCCAACCATATGATTTATAGTTGACCATACGACTCTTACTAACCAAATTCATACCCATTCCATAAACCAATCCAACCTACCAACCAACACTTGTAAGCATACGACCAAGGAATGCCACTCATAACCCATTATACAACTAGAACCCACCTGTCGTATGTTTTCTAGAACCCAAAATTATAGAAAATTTTCTAAGGATCTCAAACCTAAGGTGTTTCAAATTGTTCAAAACTAAAATAAATAAAAATAAAATACTGATACTAGTCCCCAAATTATTAAGAATTTAACAAAGTTCTATTATTGATATGGTAGGAGATCGGACTAAGTGCGATCTGGATGGTGAGCACCGAACCTATATTTTGAGACAATATAGCGTAAAGAATATATGATATTAGCACTTTGAATGTACTGAGTATATGAGGAAATAACTTATACAGGCCGAACACAATTCATGTAACATAGTCTAATACAAGACCAAGTATTGAACATGTACTGTATGATAAATTGAATAACTAAAGACAAGGTTATGAAAGTTACTAAATCTAGACTATGGGCTATGAAATATGGGAGCTACTAATAAACGACGTACGCCAATCTGAGCTAATCGATGTCCAACCTATAACCCCAACTGGAAGGGTGTTCAATACCTTGCTAAGTGTACAAATACTGATAGATGTGGATATGCTAAATTAATTTTTGAAAGGGATATGGTGTCAAGAATAGACTAATACGTAACCCTTACAACCTATGATGGTGTCATAATTCTTAGACTTAGGAAATTCTACTTAAGGTCTCAGACTAATTGGTGGTTGAGCCTTCATTCATGAGTCCACTCGATGCTAAGTACTACTCCCAATTAAAGACATTGATAACTGTAATGATCAATGATAATAATAATAATAATAATTATTTAAAGGCTGAAAATAAATACACTATCTGAGTAAATTTAAAAACATGTATGATTTAAGATTTTATACTCATAAATACAAACATGAAACCCTATGTCATTGAATTTACATAACCCACCAGCTCTGAAGCATGCAACTATTCTACCAGTTTAATAATCTGAGTGAATTAATAATTGAAGTTCAAAATCATAGATTTCTTAATGTAATTAGAGTTTATTATCATGAATCAGTAATGACACTAAAATTCATAATAGAACCTAGGCTACAACTCAATAATATCAAGGGACTGATATATTAAGGAATTTGACAGTAATAACAAATTTAATAATAATCCTTTAAATAACCTAAATGATATACCTTTGATTTCAAAAGTGGGGGAAAATATAATATGCCTCTTTTAAATTCATAACTGAAAAGCTATTGGAAGGGACGTATGATACCATCCCACGATCATTAGACCAACCAATAATCATAAGTAATATTCATGGTTAGGAAATAAAGTTGGTATCTCTGAACATGATCAAATAAGCCTTGGTACGATCCTGGGACCTGCCTATGATCTTACCTTGGTTCACAGGTTGAAGGTTCCAATTGAGTCAACTTTAGGAGTCACAATCATACCTAAGATCGTGGTCTCAAGGCACGGTCATGGTTTACTTTTCTTATTAGAAGGTATACTTTCTAAATTTTAGATATTTTTCATTGTTTAGATTAGATAAGACCATTGTATGTTCGTTTAGTATAACTACGGTTGTTGTTTGGCTTGTGATATCTCACTGCTAGATAATGCTTTACTAAAATGGCCATAAAGTTTTAATTCATTATCGAATTACGGAAAAACTAGATAAGTTGGAGAGATAAATCAAATATCTATCCTAATATGGGTCTTGATCTAAAAAATATCTTAAAATATAGAAGTTATGCTCATTTGAATCTAACCAAAATCTTTCTTAAGGAATCAAATGGTAAGGAAGGCTTTGGATTGGCCATAAGCTAGGAGTTACTTGTGTCCTTAATGTATGTATAAACCACTTCCCATACTTTCAAATCATGATGATTAATTCTACATGTACTTGAAGTATGGCTTGGGTTCAATACTTAGCTTGAATTAGGTGTTACAATATCTCCGTGTAATACCCCGAAAAATCAAAACCAATATTAGAGCCATGTACCAAGATCATGCATAGTACATCATGGCTATTTTATAGTTTTATGAGTAGGTTAGATGTATATTAAATCTTCAAATAACTCCCAGCTATCAGACGAATCAAAACATTCCTTACCAATTGAATTCTTGAGAAGGATATTGGTATAGTCAACTTTATATAAGCATATCTCTCATTATACTTGGAAGTTCTGAGATAATAACCTATCAACAAATATATAATTGACTTAGATTTTCAAAGATACAATTTTTTCCTAAATCCAATATCGAAGAAAATAGTAATTTCGATTTTACTCTAACATGTTAGGCTGGAAATAGTGTGACGACATTCGTGGTAGCTTACAACATTTATGACGTCCTACCACAAACATCGTCTGTCTTGGGAAGAATCCAGATCCTATGTGATGACATTTGTGGTAGCTTACCACATTTGTGATGCCCTACTATGAAGGCCTTCAGCCTTAGGCAGAATCCAGATCCTATGTAACGACATTCGTGGTAGCTTACCACATTTGTGATGCCCTACCACAAAGGTCGTCAGCCTTAGGCAGAAACCAGCTCCTAAGTGACGATATTCATAGTATCTTACCACATTTATGATGCCCTACCACGAAGGTTGGTAGACTTAGGCATAAATCATCTATTCCAGATTTTGTGTGATGACATTTTTGATGGCTTACCATATTTTGGATGCCTTGTCACAAA
This sequence comes from Capsicum baccatum var. pendulum, assembly GCA_030864225.1. Classification (NCBI taxonomy): domain Eukaryota; kingdom Viridiplantae; phylum Streptophyta; class Magnoliopsida; order Solanales; family Solanaceae; genus Capsicum; species Capsicum baccatum. Next base: position 195,470,167 of record CM061557.1, read on the forward strand.
TGTCGTCGGCAATTATTTTCAGCAATTGGGAATTTATTTCATAAGGGTATTTTGGTCTTTTCCCTTCACTTTCCATGACTTATAACCCTCAAGGAACGTATTATCTTCCATTCTCGTTAGTTAAACCATCCCAAAAAGCTCTCTCATACACTTTCAACCCCAAGATTAGGGTTTTCTCTCAAGATCATCTCCTCAGGAACAAGAACATTCTTTCCCAAAGGGGCTAAACCCCAGTCAAGAAAAATCAAGGGAAAGCCTAAGGATTTATTCAGTAACCTTCAAAAACATTAGATCTCTTTCAAGATCAAGATTTAAGGTGTGCGTAGTGTTTATCTATGGATCCAATCTGTTCATGGAGCTCAAGAACCATGTTTTAAATATTATTTTGTAAACTTTTTGTGATGATATGAGTATGTACATGTTGTCGATTGTTGTTTAAGTTTCAATGTGATGTCTAAAGGTGTTCTCGTGGAATATATATGTTTATTAATTGAAAACCATGGACTTTAGGTGGTTTAATGTAGTTAAAGTATGAAACCCACCTATGACTTAAAGAATGCATGCAAGGTGTTTGATAAAATTCTTAGGATGCCACAAATTCATGTTTGTATGGTTCTATGATGTCTAAATGACATGTTTATTTTAGCTATATACTTCAATATGAATTCTATGCTTTCCATGCGTTGCTATTACGGTGGTATGAAACATACAAGATAATGGAGATATACAATATGTACATGAAATATATCTATGCATTCCCTATAATGTTAAAGATGCTGAATAACTATATGAAATATGACATCCCCTACTTATGATATTATTAATTGTGGACTCAAATCTTGTGATCAAGTCATGTCAGTTTCCTTCTATCGAGTCCTGGGGGTATTCAAACCCAAAAAACATAGTTGTGTGCCTAGAGCCATGTCATGTTGTCACGATAATATCAGTCAAACCATAATCTATAGAACTTAGTCTGTTATGTGACTCAGGAAACCTCAGAAATCTCATGATCCCAATTAACTCAGATAATAGTACTACTCCGTCAGGCAATGGAAGTTAGTTAATTTGTCCATGTACAGTTAGTTGATATATGTTTAGTCTAATTAGATGGGAGTAGGAGTTAGCAACAAGTGAACGTAAGGATGGGAACTCACCTGTATATGAGGATGTAATTCTTAACAGTCAGCTTTGAGTTCCAAAACTATGTAGCCAAAATAGGTTGAGACATCGCAGCCTATTATATGAGGGTAGATGAGGTGGATTAACCTGTTATATGAGGGTTCCCACCTTTTTCACTAGAGTTACCTATTATATGAGAGTTGCTCATATGTTGTCCTTATCAGTGGGGCGGTATTGACACCCTTCCAGTTAGGGCAGAGAGTGGACCCCATTTTAGCCATAAGGGCACATATGGGGCATATCGGTTAAACAACTACCTACCACAGTTTTAGTATCAGTCTCAGTAAAAGAACTCAAATAGTTCTTTAGATATCTGGTTCAGAAAAATCAAGGCGTTACATTTCGGTTCAGAAAAATCAGGGTGTTACAAACTTGGTATCAGAGCCTAAGGTTCAATAGAGTCCTAAGAAGTCTTAAAGCCGCATCTAGTAGAGTCTTGTACATGGGTGTGTTGCGCGCCACATTTATGTATAAGAGGCTATGAGATGTTTTAGGAACAATTCCCTTTCTTCAATATTCATGTCGTGCTAGTAGTCACAATTTTAAGTCAGTCTCTCAATGTAATCCACTCTTCTCTTATTTCAGAAATATGACTCCAAAGAAAAGAAATCAGTCAGCTCCTCAGCCCGAAGATCCTTTGGGTGAACATGTTTCTCATGTGGAGTTCAGGAACGTATTTACCGCTCTTTATCAGTCTGTAGCTACCCAAAATGAACGACCAGTAGTTGTTCTAGCCAACCTAGTGGCTAATTTAGCAGCTGCTAGGATTTGGGACTTCACCTGAATGAACCCTCCATCATTCTTTGGGTCTAATCCAGACGAGGATTCTCAGGAATTTATTGACCAAGTTCAGAAGGTCATTGATATCATGGGAGTCACTTCTTCTTAGAATGCCGAGAGCTGAATACCAATTGCAGGATGTCGCTCACACTTGGTACAAGCAGTGGTTAGAAGAAAGGTTAGAGGATGCAGGTCCTATTGAGTGGGAAGAATTTATCATGACTTTCTTAGATAGATTCTTCCCTAAGAGCTAAGAGGGGCCAAAGTTCTTGAGTTCATCAATCTCAGGTATGGAAATATGACAGTTATAGAGTATTCTCTTTGATTTACTCAGTTAGGCAGATATGCCTCTCATGTGGTTGTAGACAACAGGGATAAGATGAGAAAGTTCATGTTAGGGATGAATGATAGCGTGGTAAATGAGTGTAGTTCTACGATGCTAAATAGTGATATGACTTTAGCTAGACTTATGACCCATGCTCAAAAGATAGAGAAGTAGAAGGTTCAGACTAGGGAGAGGCAGAATAAGAGAGTAAGAGCAGGCAGTTTCAGTTTTCCTCAGCACAAATCAGAGGGAGGAAATTATTCATAATTTCATCCTAAGTCAGCAGTTCCAGCCCCTTCCTCTGCTAGTGCCTTAATGCCGAATTTCAAAGACGGCAATAGAGATAGATCACCAGGCTCTAAATCTCAGAGCAGTGTTAGCAGTGCCCACACTTATCCTCAGTATCAGACCTGCGATAAGCACCATCAGGGTGTATGTAGAGTGGGTCAAGGCATTTGTTTTGGTTGTGGAAAGAGAGGCCACAGAGTTAGGGACTGTCCTCAGCTAGTCTCTCAGGGTCCGTAAAATCGTTCCACAGCTCAGTCCAGTCGCCCAAACCTGCATGGTGGCACTTCCAGTGCTACTAGTGCGCAACACCCAAATAGACTCTATGCTCTTCAGACCTGACAAAATCAGGAAAATTATCCTGATGTCGTTACTGGTATGTTACAGATTTTCCATGTTCATGTTTATGCTTTGCTAGACCCAGATTCATCCTTGTCTTTTGTCACACCATACATAACAGGCGATTTCAGAATCAATCCCAAACTTTTAGCATAGCCCTTTTTAGTCTGTATCCCAGTGGGTAAAACCATAATAGCTCAGCGTTAGAAACCATCACTCCATACTGATAGGTTATGATATTTTAGAAATCCATGTCAATAGATTTAATTGAGTTAGAGATGACTAGTTTTGATGTCATTCTCATCATGGATTAGCCTTTTTTCCTTCTATGCCATAGACTACTGCAGAAATAGGATAGTTTAGTTTCAGTTCCTGAATGAGCCCGTCCTAGAGTGGAAGGGTAGCACTTCGTCTTTCAGGGGTTAGCTTATTTCCTACTTTAGGCAAGGAGAATAGTTTCTAAGAGGTGTGTGTATCATCTCATGCATGTTAAGGATTTTAGTTCAGAATCTCCGAGTCTCAAATCAGTTCCAGTGGTTAATCAATATTCAAATGTCTTTCCCGAAGATCTTCTAGGCATTCCTCTCGAAAGGGAAATAGACTTTGGCATATACCTTCTCCCAGATACTCATTCTATTTCTATTTTGCCATATAGAATGACAAAAGTAGAACTGAAGAAACTGAAAGACCAGTTGAAGGATCTCTTAGATTAGGCATTCATTAGGCCCAGTGTATCCCCATGGGGTGCGCCTGTATTATTCATGTGCAAGAAAGACAGTTCTCTTAGAATGTGTATTAATTATCGTTAGCTCAACAAAGTCATCATCAAGAACAGGTATCTGCTGCCTAGGATAGACGACTTGTTTGACCAACTTCAGGGTGCCAGTTATTTCTCCAAGATAGACCTCATATCAGGCTATCATTAGCTCAGAGTTAGAGAATGTGAATCCCGAATACAGCTTTTCGTACTCGGTATGGTCACTTTGAATTTCTAGTCATGTCCTTTGGTCTTACCAATGCCCTACAACTTTAATGGACTTGATGAATCGAGTGTTCAAGCAGTACTTGGACACATTCATCATAATCTTCATAGATGATATTCCGGTCTATTCTCGCACAAAGCGTGAACATTCAGGCCATCTTATAATTGTTCTTCAGACTCTCAGGGATCACCAATTGTTTTCCAAGTTCATTAAGTGTGAATTTTGGCTAATATAAGTCGCATTCCTTGGCCACATTATTTACGATGATGGCATTAGAGTAGATTCTATGAAAACCAAAGTGTTAAAAAACTAGCCTCGCCTTGTCTTTTGATCAGATATCAGGAGTTTCTTGGGTTTGGCTGGCTATTATCGACGATATGTTGAGGGGTTTTATTTTATTGCATATCCTATTTCTAGATTGATACATAAGAAGGTCAAGTTTCAGTGGTCAAAACCTTACGAGAAGAGTTTATAGGAGTTAATGACTCGACTCACCTCAGTTCCAGTTTTTGCACTTCCCAATTGTTTCGATGGATTAATAGTATATTGTGATGCATCCAGAGTAGGTTTAGGTTGTGTCCTCATATAGCATGGTAGAGTCATATACTACGCATTCAGACAGTTAAAGCCCCATGAGAAGAATTATCCTACTCAAGACCTTGAGTTAGCAGCAATTGTCTTTGCCTTAAAGATTTGGAGGCATTATCTATATGGTTTTTATGTATACGTCTTCACAGATCATAAGAGCCTTCAGTATGTATTTTCCTAGAAATATCTCAATCTTTTCAGAGAAGGTGGTTAAAGCTCTTGAAGTATTATGACATAAGTGTCCTTTATCATCCTGGAAAGGCCAATGTAGTGGCCGACGCACTCAGTAGACTGTCCATGGGTAGTGTTTCCTATGTTAAGGATAGTAAGAAGAAATTATCTTAGGAGATTCCTCATATTTCTAGAATAGGCATTCTATTAGTCGACTCTACAGAGGGTGGTGTATGTTTTCAGAGTAGTTCAGAGTCATCTCTAGTTTCTGAGGTGAAAGAGAAGCGAGATAGGGATCCTAGCCTTGTCAAGATAAAAGAGTCAGTTCAGAGTCAGGAAGTAGAGGTTTTCTCCGAAGGAGGAGATGGTGTTCTTCATTGTTAGGGTCGTCTGTGTGTTCCTGGTGTACATAACTTGAGGCAACGAATTCTTGCAGAAGCGGATGGTGCGTGATACTTTATTCATCCAGGGGCCACTAAGATGTACCGCGACCTGCTGGAGATCTATTGGTGGAGTTAGATGAAGAGGGATGTTGCAGAGTTTGTGGTTAAGTGCTCTACATGTTAGCAGGTGAAGATAGAGCATCAGAAACCTAGTGGTTCCATGCAGGAGTTCACTATTCCTACTTAGAAATGGGAAGAAGTAAACATGGACTTCGTGATGGGTTTTCCTAGAACACATCATCAGAATGATTCAGTTTGGGTCATTCTAGCTTGAATGGCCAAGTTAGCTTATTTCCTTCCAGTTCGTACCTCTGACTCAGTCAAGGATTATGCCAAAATCTATATCAAGGAGTTGGTCAGATTACCCGGTGCTGCACTATCTGTAATATCAGACAGAGGTACCCATTTCACCTCTCACTTCTAGAAAGCATTCCAAAAGGGTCTTGGTACCCAATTTCATCTCAGTACAATGTTTCATCCTCAGACAGATGGTCAAGCAGAAAGGACCATTCAGAATCTTGAAGATATGCTAAGGGAGTGTATAATTGATTTCAAGGGAAGCTGGGATGACCACTTACCTTTGATTAAGTTTGCATACAACAACAACTATTACTCCAGTATCTAGATGGCTCCATTTGAAGCTCTTTATGGTAGGAGATGTAGGTCTTCGATCGGTTGGTTTGAAGTTAGTGAGACCACAGTCATAGGGCCTGACTTAGTATTTGATGCCTTAGAGAAAGTTTAGTTGATTAGAGAAAGACTTCGGGCTTCTCAAAGATGACAGAAGTCTTATGTGGATGTTTGTAGAAAGGATATCAAATTTGAGGTCGATGACTATGTAAATCTCAAGATCTATCCCATGAAGGGAGTGAAGAGATTCGGCAAGAAGGGAAAGCTCAGTCTCTAATATGTCGGTCCCCTTAAGATTCTCAATCGCTTCAGCAAGGTAGCCTATAAGCTCGAACTACCTTCAGATCTAGCCTCAGTACATCCAGTATTCCATGTCTCTTTGCTCAAGAACTGCATAGGTGACCCAGCTGTTGTAGTCCCTATTCAAAGCGTTGATATTCAGAATAACCTCTCTTATGAAGAAATTCAAGTTGAAATCCTTGACTATGAGACTCTTAGGCTGAGGAAAAAAGAAGTCCCTCTAGCCAAGGTTCTTTGGCGGAATCAGTCCATGGAGGGAGCTCTTTGGGAAGCAGAAGAAGACATGTAAACCAAGTTCCCTCATGTTTTCTTCTATAATTTAGATTTAGATCGAGATAACTATTTTCCTTAAGCTTATTCAGTTACATGTTCAAAATTCCAGTATAAAACTGGTATCAAGTATCAGTGCATAACTTATCATGCATTCATGAGTTCAACTTATCAGTCATGCATCAGATATGCATGTTCAATTGGTCTATATTTAGTTTAGAATTCAATTCAGTCCTAAAATCGTGTGCCAGTTGAGCATGATCAGTATATGCGTTGTTTTATCTTTTCTCCCCTCTCAAGCAGTCATCATTTGAGGATGAATATTTCCAAGGGAGAGAAATTCTAATACCCCAAAAAATCTAAACCAGTATTATATCCATGTACCAAGCTCATTCATAGTAAATAATGGTTATTTTATAGTTTTATGAGTAGGTTAGATGTATATTAAGGCTCCAAATAACTCCCAGCTATCAGACGAATCAAAACATTCCTTATTGATGAATTCTTGAGAAATATATTGGTATAGTCAATGTCAAATGAGTATATCTCTCATTATACTTGCAATTTTTGAGCTCATGACCTATAAAAGGATATATAATTGAATTATATTTCCAACGATACCAATTTTACCTAAATTCAATATCGGAACAAATAGTTATTCCTATTTTACTCCAGCATGTCAGGCTAGAAATGGTGTGACGACATTTGCGGTAGCTTACCACATTTGTGATTCCCTACCACGAAGGCCGTAAGCCTTAAGTAGAATCCAGCTCCTATGTGATGACATTCATGGTAGCTTACCACATTTGTGATGCCCTACCACGAAGGTCATCAGCCTTAGGTAGAATCTAGCTCCTGTGTGACGATATTTATGGTAGCTTACCATATTTGTGATGCCCTACCATGAAGGTCATCATCCTTAGGTAGAAACCAGCTCCTAAGTGACGACATTCATGGTAGCTTACCATATTTCTGATGCCCTACCACGGAGGTCGTCAGACATAGGCAAAAACCATCAATTCCAGCTTCTGTGTGATGACATTTTTGACGCTTACCATATTTTTGATGCCTTGTCACAAATGTCGTCAGCTATTATTTTCAGCAACTGGGAATTTATTTCATATGAGTATTTTGATCTTTTCCCTTCACTTTCCATGACTTATAACCCTTAAGGAACGTATTATCTTCCATTCTCTTTAGTTAAAAAATCTCAAAAAGATCTCTCATACACTTTCAACTACAAGATTAGGGTTTTCTCTCAAGATCATCTCCTCAGGAACAAGAATATTCTCTCCCAACGGGGTTAAACCCTAGTCAACAAAAGTCAAGGGAAAGCCTAAGGATTTCTTCAGGAACCTTTAAAAACATTAGATCTCTTTTAACATCAAGCTTTAAGGTATGCATAGTGTTCATCTATGGATCCAATCCGTTCATGGATCTTAAGAACCATGTTTTAAATATTATTTTGTAAACGTTTTGTGGTGATATGAGTATGAACATGTTGACGATTGTTTTTTAAGTTTCAACGTGATGTCTAAAGGTGTTCTCCTGGAATATATATGTTTATTAATTGAAAACCATGAACTTTAGGTGGTTTAATATGGTGCATGTATGAAACCCACCTATGCCTTAAAGAATGCATGCAAGCTGTTTGATAAAATGCCTAGAATGCTAGAAATTCATGTTTGCGTGGTTCTATGATGTCTAAATGACAAGTTCATGTTAGCTATATACTTCAATATGAATTTCATGATTTTCATGTGTTGCTATTGTGGTGGTATGAAGCATGCAATATAATGGAGATATACAATATGTGCATGAAATATATCCATGCATTCCCTATAATATTTAAGATGTTGAATAACTATATCAAATATGATATCCCCTACTTATGATATTATTAATTATGGACTCAAATCTTATGATCAAGTCATATCATGTGTATCAGTTTCCTTCTATCGAGTCCTGGGGGTATTCGAACCCGAAAAACATAGATGTGTGCCTAGAGCCATGTCATGTGGCCACGATAATCTTAGTCAAGCTATAATATATAGAACTCAGTCCGTTATGTGACTCAGGAAACCTTAGAAATCTCATGATCTCAATTAACTCAGATAATAGTACTACTCCGTCAGTGAACGAAAGTCAGTTAATCTGTCCATGTACAGTCAGTTGAATTATGTTTAGTCTATTCAGATGGGAGTATAATTTAGCATCGGGTGAACCCAAGGATGGGAACTCACCTGTATATGAGGGTGTGATTCTTAGCATTCATCCTGGCATTCCAGAACTATGTAGCCAGCATAGGTTGAGACATCATAGCCTGTTATATGATGGTTGATGAGGTGGCTTAACCTATTATATGAGGGTTCCCACTGTTCTTACTAATTTTACCTGTTATATGAGGGTTGCTCACATATTGTCCTTACCTGTGGCGCGGTATTGACACCCTTCCAGTCAGGGCAGAGATTGGACCCCATCTTAGCCATAATGGCACATATGGGACATGTCGGTTAAACAACTACCTCCTACAGTTTCAGTATCAGTCTCAGTAAAAGCATTTAGATAGTTCTTCAGATATCAATTTACCAGGACTGTTAGATATGGTCAAATTTAGTTATAGCACGTAACTCAGAGAGTCAACCAGATTTAGGGCTTTCAGATATAGTCATCCATGTTATTAGAAATACGGTTCCAGCCATGTTTTAGCATACAAATTTAGCCCTCACATACTCATGATCTTAGTTACTATGTACGTATATTTATACTCTTACGTTCATATCAGTCAGTCAGTAGTATTATTCATTCATGTAAACCTTTGCATCAGCCTACCTCACTCATATACTTAGTACTTTAGTTGTACTGATGCATTTGTGCTATGGTGCTTTCTTTTCATGTTACACCATAGGTTCAGAGGCACGAGTCCCAGACTAGCAGTAGCAGTCACATTCAACATACAAAGTTGTAGTGAGTTTTCTTCATTCGAGGACAACATTATTTGATTCATTCTTTTATTTCTTCAGTTCATTTTTTCTGAGTTAGTTGGATACATGTTCCTTCAACTCCTTATTTTTGATAGTACTTAGAGGCTCTTGGATTTACGCTCAGATTTAGCTTTCAGATTCAATTTTCAATTATTTTGGGCATTTTTTCGCCATATGGATGTTATATTATTTCAGTTGAACCTTATGGCCTGTTGTGCATGTTTTCCGCTGTATCATGTCATGAATTTCAGTATACAGGTACATATATCATTTATGGGTTAGCTTATGGCCGCTTGGGGGTCATGAGCACCGTGTAGCATTTCAGTTCAAAAAAATTGGGGCGCTACACTCCTCGTTGAGGCTATTCGTCCCCAAATGAAAACTGACCGAGCTGAAAAGTTAGGGAAAATATGCAATTCCCACATTTTCATCATCACTCCTCATGATATTATTGGAATCTATTTAGACTATTTGTACCTGAAATTACCATAATAAGTTCCTAAGAGATAAACACTGACATGATAACTAAGTCGGTAACTAAAATATGGACTGATCCAAACTCATGAATGCATGATATAATGTAAGAATTGCTGGGTGAAAAAAATGGAATTAATTAATGGGAAACTTGGTCATTATATCAATATCTGTTTCCTAAGTTGCCCCTCAGATTGACTAATTTTGTCAAAGAATCTTCACTAAAGTGACCTCCTTATTTCTCAATTTAGGAACCTGACATTTAAGGATCTCAATATGAACCTCTTCATAAGAGAGACTATCTTTAACAGCCACGCTCTTTAAGGGCACAACCGATACGGGATCACAAATACATTACATTAATAAGAAAACATGGAAGAGTATATGAACTAATTCTAAGTCTGTAATTATATATAATGTCAAGACCTAAGGCTACCCCCTAGTCATAACACGATGCTTAGAACTACAAGTGACCCCAAGATAACCCATCTACTGGCAAACTGGTTGAGGAACTGATTTATAATGTATATACAAGATAAATTTGATGATTGGTAACATAATCTTGACAAAATCTGAATAATTATAATACTGATAAAGTTTACAACTTGGTTAAACTAAAGAGAGAACTGGAATTACATGTCATGACTCTGACTCACGATCTATGAAGCCTTTACTATACTGACTATAGATAGCTGAGACATACCTCCAACTACCTCTAATCAATACATATGAATAATCAAATTACAAACCATGAACTGTAATGGACTTGTGTTTCTGAAATAGGAGAACTCATCATCTGCTGACTGAAATCTGAGAATTATCCTATTATTATGTGTGGGCTACAACTGGTACCTACATTATGATATAATGTATCAAATAGACATATATGTAGATCAATTCTTTGAAATGTACTGAGTATATGGATACATGCACTAAATCAAGGAAATATTTAAAACATGCTTTAAAACTAAGGATATAAGTTCTTTACTGAAACATACATTCAAAACATGGGCATACATGATAAACTGTAAGTCATAATGAGATTTATAAATCATGAAATGAAATCAATTTGTAAGTTGGAAAGCAGTAAAACATTGATACTGTATGTAAATTTCATGTAAAACTGAATAGACTGTAAAACACACTAAGGAAAATGTATGGATATTGAGCATAAAAATATGAACATATAGAACAAAGATGCAAGCCCAAGCATAAACATGTACTGCAATAATCTATGATCTAAATAACTGAAATCTATGTAACAAAACAACTGATATCTATACGCTTGGTCATGCAAACCTGATCTGATATATTCTGAATACTACACTGAGACTATGGGATCTAACTACAATCAATATGTCCTAATTAGAGCTATCAGGGTACAACCTATAACTCCAGTTGGAAGGGTGCTGGTACCTAGCCAGGGGCACCAACACATGACTGACGGTGTGGATTCACAAGGCTAATGTCCCAAAGGACGAGGGTGTCATGCCTAAGTAACAGGTCCCTCTCAAAATCTATGGCGGCATTATAGATCTGGACCTTAGGGACTGCTACTAACGTCTTATACCTAACTAACAGGGGAGACTCCATCCCTACATTCACTCTATTCTAAGTGTTACTCCCATATGAATGACATTGGTGTTATTAGTCATTTAACATAACATGGTACTGTACTTGTAAGTGCTCAGCATGAATATAATGTTCTGAATATAATAATAAAACCAAAATCTAACTGACTTGTTACTTGAAAATAGAAACATGTAAAACACATAGGTATTGGGTATTCATAACACTCCAACACTTAATGATCACAAAAATACAATAACAATGATTAGAATCGTGGTATGAAATCATATAAATAAGTGAGAAACATGAATTTGAACATGTAAATGTGTTAAACATAGAGGACAACATATTTACACGGTTTCATATATAATTTGTTGATGTAGCATGAAATCACTTGAATATAACATGGGTAATTGAAATTTAAAGCATGAAATAACCTAATTTACATTGGAAAACATGTTGAAATGGCTTGAATTAAGATTGCTAAGAAGACATAGATTAAATTCATAATTTACATGGATAATTTCATAAAAAGAAGATTAAAAATTCATCCTTGAATAAAAAAGGGATTTTGGGTCTCTATAGGTGGAAGGGACCCATTGATGAATACCCCACATACATGAAGTTTCTTGACTTTTGAAGAAAGTTTGAATCTTAGGACTTGAAGTAGGAATTGTGTGAGGAACCCTAATCTTGATGTTCTTGAATTTGAATCTCAGGACTTGAAGGATGAATTTCGGGCGAGGAACCCTAATCTTGATGTTTTTGATATTCTTGAATTTGAATCTTGGGACTTGAAGGATGGATTTTGGGTGACAGACCCTAAATGTTCTTGAAAATGGAAGGAGATAATATATTGTTAATTAATTGAAAAAGTAAGGAAAATAATGCCTCTTTATGTTTTTAAGTCGTGGGTTTGGAGTCTAAAGAGTAGAAAATATCAAAAAACCCCTTAGATACCTTCTGAAAGTCATTTGGAATCCATCCTAATGAGTTTGGGTACGACTCGTATGTTATGGGTACGGGTCTTATCTTGAGTCATAACTAGGAGACCAAATTTAGTTTCCTATTTTTATGGGTACAAGTCCTCCTAATGACTCATATGATCTGCTTATGCGTCAGCATCAGGAGTCATATCCATTGGCAGCTTTGACAGTGCTTCAGTAATTTCGCCATAACTTTCCACCCCGATATTGGATTAAGTCAAAATTAGAATAGTTGGAAAGGTAATTCAATTATATATCTATTGGTTGGTCCTTATCTCAAAAATTATAAGTATAAAATAAGTTATTCTCAGTTGAAGATGACTATAGTTATATACATCCCAAGAATTTAATTGCTAAGGAATATTTTGACTTATTCATGAGCGAGAAGCTATTTGAGGACTTAATATATACCCAACTTATAAAGCTATCAAAACACAAGGTTTGATTCTTGGATCATTTATTAGTCAGGATACAGGTCCTATCTTATGACTTATAATAAGTCATTATGACTTGTAGCATCACTCGTAAGATGGACATAAACTTAGGGAACCTATACTGCTGAAATCAAGACTTCACTTCATATAATTCGTATAGTAATCTTATGACTCTAAGGGCCGAGTTGTATCTAAAATAAAACATCAACCATTTCATACTATATTGGATATGAATATAATATACGACTCGTATATTATGTATAGGACTTAAAAAAAGGAGTCATATGTTGCACAGTGATCTTGAAACATGGGGTATTACCTTTAACTCATAGGCTACATACCCAATATGACCTACAACCAAATAAGGACTAATATAGGGAGGACTGAGCTTTCCTTGCTTACCAAATCTCTTCTCCCCTTTCGTGGGTAAACTTTGAAGTAGATAAAATAATTAATAAAAATCTCACATTCCTTTATTTTTCACATCTGCATAGGACTTCTAATGACTCTAAGTTGTTTCTTGGCTTTATCTAATCATTTAAACCTTCTCATAGACTCATAAACTCCATCTGACACTATCCGTGTAGATTTACCAACTTCAAACCAACCCATAGGGGATTTACACCTCCTACCATAAAGTTTCCCAAATGTAGCCATTTAAATACTAGAGTGATAATATGAGACCTTTTAAAATTTGACGATTTTAGTTTTGATCCTTCTGCATGCCTAATGTTGATTTTTGACTTGAATAATATTTAAAAATGTTAAAAGGGTATTTTGGGAAAGTTTAGAACTTTTTAAAAGGGGTTTGGGGTCATTTTGGGACGTAGAGTGCAATACCCCATAAGATTCTAGACACATTTCCAGATCATAGATGCATGCTTAAAGGGGTCTAAGGATTTAATTTCATACTAAGTGTAAAAGACTTAGCCATTTTAAGAACCCAAGATTTCAAATATTATATTTTTGGCCTTACTGAGTTTGAAATATTAAGTTTTGAGTTGAAACATGTTTAGGGATGTTAAAAGGGTCATTCGGGAGAGTTCCAAAATTTTTAAAATAGGTTCAGAGTGTTTTTGGACCTTAGAGGTAGAATGCCACTGTGGTATAGGTTTTTCACACAGGCAAGACCTGCACAATACACGGTGTGTCATGGAGGTTAGCCTCTACGATACACATTATGTCATGGAGGCTAGTCTTCACGATAGCCACCGTGCCACAGAGGCTGTATTTGTCTACAATTTTAATTAAAGTCCAAGGGGGCATTTTGGTCTTTATTCCTCCTCCAAAACACTTAATTATGAATTAAAATTAAGGTATGTGGGGTATTAATTAGTTGGTTACTTCCACCCATTGAGTCCTAAAAGTCCCTTTTTATACAAGTATGAATTCCTTATCTTCTTTTCATGATATTTTAATGCTAAGTATGAATTTACTCAATGACTTCTTAGTACTTTTAAATTCAAGCCATACCAATATGTTTTTCCATGTAAATATCTAATTACATTCTTCGAATTTTAATCAACCATATCTTATTCATTTGACACTATGTTAAGTTATCAAGTTATGAATTAAACCATGTGAGCATGTTGTCCTCCCAAGTTTAACACATCCCCATATTTATATTCATGGATTTCATCAGTTTAACAAAAGGTATAATGTTTTGGGTCTTTGAATCTTAAATTTTCTCATAACATTTTAAATAATATCATGGTGTTTAGAGTATCATTTGGTGCTGGCGGGTTATAAACTCCTGATACCTATATATTTACATATGTTTCAGAATTACAAGTAACAAGTCAGACAAATCATGATTTTTACTATCATACTAAGTTTCTTATGAACATGTTGAGCATTATCAGTTGTGATGTCCAGTTGACTTTAGTCAGAACCAGCGTCAATTTAGTTGGGAGCAGGATTTAGCATTGAGTGAGCATAGGGATGGGGGATCATGTGCCAATCGAAGGTGGACACTCTCTTTGAGACATCATATTAGTGTATCCACATAACCAGTGTCAGTACCCGTGGCAAGGTTTTAATAACCTTTCAATTAGAGTAATATTAGAGTTGCAGGTTGGACCTCAATTAGCTCAGATTGGGGTATGTCGGTTACATAATAGCTCCTACAACTTCAATTTAATACTTAGGTTATATTAGTATAGGTTTGCATGATCAAGTATTAAGTTTATTAGCTTTCTAGTCAGTTAGTTTTACAGATTATCTCAGTACGTGTTTTACTTGGTTTTGTATTCTTTTTATATATTCATGATTTCATGCTTAGTTTCCATATGTATTTCATCTATCCCTACCTCACGCAAGAACACATTCAAAGTATTGGCCGAATATTCTTTTTGTGCTATATTGATTTTACAATATAGGTTCGAACGTTCAGTTTCCCGATCACCCTTAGTCAGCTCAATACCATTCAGTAGCAGTAGTGGTAAGTCCTTAGCCATCAAGGATAGGATATTTTTAGTTAATTTTAGCATTTTACTTTATATTAGACAGTCGAAGTTAGTTGGGGGTTTGTACCATCAAATCCTCCTATTTTAGAGGCTTTTAGATAGATAACGTTTTTTCCAGTTTTATCTTTAGTTCAGACATGTTGGGTAATATTTTAGTATTCTATTTTTACAGTATTTGTATCAGTTTATCTTCCTTATGTGATACCTTATTATTACTTTGCTCAGTTCTTATAGATACCAGATCATGGGTTAGCTTGGGGTCACTTATGGCCCTATACACTATGTTACGACTATGGTGTAGCCTCAGGTCATGACAAAAAATGGTATCAAAGCCTAAGGATTTAATGTGTCCTCAGGAGTATTAAAGCCGCATTGAGTAGAGTCTTATGCATGGGTGTGAAGTGTTCCACACTTATGGGCAAGAGGCGATGAGAAGTTTTAGGAAGGTTTCCCTTCTTTCAGTATTGATGTCATGCGAAAGATCATGATTTTTATTGAATTTTCTTTTTCTAACTCATCATTCATCCATTTATAGAAAATACCTCCTAGATAAACAACAACAACAGAAGAAACAAGGATCAGCCTGCACCACCACCTATTCAGGAAGATCCTCTTAACGAATGTGTTTCTCACGTAGAATTTAGGGCCGCTTTCATAGCTTTGGCCTATTCTATGGCTATTCATAAGAAGCAACAGGCTATTGCTCCAGCCAATCCAATGATGAATACAACTATAGCTAAGATCTGGACTTTACTATGATGAATCCTCCATTATTTTTTGGATTGAAGTTTGAGGAGGATCCACAAGAGTTTCTATATTCTGTTCATAAGGTGACCGATATTATGGGTGTTATTCTGAGTGCGAGTGCAAACTTAGTTGATTATCAGTTTCTGGGAGTAGCTCATACTTGGTTTAAGTAGTTAAAGGAAGACAAAGGTGTTGAGGCAGGACCTATAGTGTGGGAGGAGTTTTTCATAAACTTTTTAGATCAGTTCTTTCTATTAGAGTTATGGGAGGTTAAGGTTCAGGAGTTCATCAATTTGAAGTAGAGTAACATAAGTGTAAAAAGAGTACTCACTCAATTTTACTTAGTTGGTAGGGTATGCTTTGACTATGGTGGACAATTCTAGGTCCAGGATAAGTAAGTTTGTGTCGGGGAGTTTCTAAGGAAGTTGTTAAGGAGTGCAGGACAACTATATTGATCGAGGAGATGGATATCTCTTAGTTGATGGTCATTGCTCAACAGATTGAGTAGGATAAGCATACAGATATGGAAAGGGACAATAAGAGGGCTAACATAGGTAGCTTTAACTTTTCTCAATTATGCCAAAATTTTTTAGCTCCATCCCTATCTTCATCCATTTTACCAGTGCCTAAGTTCAGGTAGGTCAGTTGGGATAGAACTCCAGGCTCTAAGTCCTAGGGTAGTGTAAAAAGTGGTTATACCAATCTGCTTTGTAGAAAAAGTAGTTAGAATCATCAAAGAGAGTGTAGGGTACGCAGTGTGTGTTTTGGATGTGGCAAGCCAGGCAACAATATCAGGGATTGCCCAGAAAGTAAAATATTTGTCCAGTAGGTTGCCCAACTCAGCAGGAGGCCACGTCCAGTGCCACCAGTAGGCATCATCAGAATTGACTTTATTCTTTCTAGACTCGGTATGATTAGGAATATTCTCCTAATATGGTTATGGGTACGCTACACGTCTTCCATCTTAATTTTTATGCATTATTAGCCTCAGAGCTTCACTTTTATTTATGACTCTTTATATATTTATAAAATTTGGTATCAGTCCTAAAATAATAGCAGAGCCTTCCTTAGTGTCTACCCTAGTGGGTAGTTCTATTATAGCTAGAGGGTATACAAAAATTGCTCGATCACAGTATCTTAGAAAGTTACGTTATTTAATCTTATGGAGTTAGAGATGATTGATTTTGATGTCATTATCAGCGTGGATTGATTATACTCATGTTATGCCTCAGTTGACTGTAGAAATTAAATGGTCCAGTTCCAGTTTGCTAAAAAGCCTGTTATTGAATGGAAGGGTAGTACTTCAATGCCTAAGGGTCAATTTATCTCCTATCATAAGGAAAGAAAAATTATATCCAAGGGATGTACTTATTATCTTGTTCGAGTGAAGAACTCAAATTCTGAAGCTTTGAGTCTTAAGCCAGTTTCAGTAGTGAATAAGTTTCCAGAGGTGTTCCCTGAAGATCTTCTCAGAGTTCCTTTCTAAAATACAGTTGACTTTGGAATAGATCTTATCTCGAACACCACACCTCTCTCAATTCCACCTTATAAAATGACCCTATTAGATCTTAAGGAATTGAAGAAATAATTGAAAGATCTATTAGACAGGGGTTTCATCAGTCCTAGTATTTCTCCATGGGGTGCTTCAATCCTGTTCGTGTACAAGAATGATGGTTCCCTCAGAATGTGCATCAAGTATTGTCAATTTAATAAATCACTATCAAGAATAAGTATCCTCTCCCAAGAATTAATGACTTGTTTAACCTATTTTAGGGTGCAAGCTATTTCTCTAATATAGACCTCAGATCTGGCTACCATCAACTTAGAGTTAGAAAATGTGAAATCTCAAAGACAACTTTCAAACCTTGGTATGGTTACTTTGAATTCCTAGTTATGTCTTTTGGACTAACAAATGATCTTGCAACGCTTATGAACTTGATGAATAGGGTGTTCAAGTAGTACTAGACATATTCATCATAGTCTTTATCGATGATATCCTTATTTATTCCTATAGTGAATGTGATCGCGTAGACTATTTGAGGGTTTTATTACAGATCCTTAAGGATTATCAGTTATTTTCTAAGTTCAATAAGTGCAAACTCTAGTTGAGATTAGTAACCTTCCCTAGTCACATGATTTCTAGTAATGACGTTTGAGTTGATCCTCAAAAGATTGAGGTAGTAAAAAACTGGACTAGACCCATTTCTTCACCAGACATTAGGAGTTTCTTAGGTTTAGCTAGCTATTACAGATAATTTGTTGAGTGGTTTTCTTCTATTGATTCTTCTATGTCTTAACTAACAAAAAAGAAAGTCAAATTTCACTAGTCAGATTATTGTGAGGAGAGTTTTTAGGAGTTGAAGACTCGACTCACTTTCGCTCCAGTCTTGACTTTACCATATGGAATAGATGGGTTTGTAGTTTATATGATTCTAGAGTTAGTCTTGGTTTTGGGTAAATACAGTGAGATAAGGTCATAGACTATGCCTCTATATAGCATAAACCACATAAGAAGAATTACCTAACCCATGACCTTGAGTTAGCAGCAATTGTCTTTGCCTTAAAGATTTGGAGGCATTAACTTTATGCGGTTCATGTTGATGTGTTCACAGATCATAAGAGTTTACAATATGAGTTCACACAAAAAGGCCTGAATCTTTGTCAGAAAAGGTGGTTGGAATTATTGAAAGACTATAATAAGAGTGTGATGTATCACCCGGGTAAGGTAAATTTAGTGGCTGATGCCCTTAGTATACTGTCTATGGAAAGTGTTACAGATGTTGAGGATGATAAAAAGGAATTAATTTGTGAGGTTCATCAGCTTGATAGGTTTGGTGTTCAGTTAATTGATTTGACTAAAGGTATTATATAGGTTTAAAATGGTTCAGATTCTTCATTGGTTGCTGAAGTAAAAGAAAAGCAAGATCGCGATCCTATTTTGGTCAAGTTGAAGGGGGCAGTTAGGGATCAGAAGGTTTAGGCTTTCTCCCGAGGAGAGATGGTATGCTTCATTATCAAGTCAGGTTATGTGTTCTGTGCATAGTTGGTTTGACATAATGAATATTAGCTGAAGTGCATGATGCATGATATTCTATTAACCAAAGGGCCACTAATATGTATCGTGATTTGTGGGAAATCTATTGGTGGAGTGGTATGAAGAAACATATTGCAGATTTTGTGGCTAAGTTTCCAAATTACCAGCAGGTTAAAGTTAAGAACCAAAGGCGTAGTGGTACACTTTAGGAGTTCAACATACCCACGTGGATGTGGGAATTGGTGAACTTGGACTTTGTGATAGGGTTGCCTCATACGCTTTGTCAACATGATTCGATTTAGATAGTGTAGATAGAATGAACAAGTCAACCGATTTCTTTAAAGTTCATACTTTATATTCTACTGAGGATTATACTAGAATCTACCTCAGCGAGTTGGTAAATTTGCATGAGGTTCCATTGGCCATTATTTAAAATAGAGGTACTCAGTTTACCTCTCACTTTTGGAAGACTTTTCAGAAAGGTTTTGGTACCTAAGTTCATCTCAGTACAAATTTTTATCCTCAGACAGATGGTTAGGTAACTGGTAAAGTTACTTGGTAAAGTTTCTTCCATGTGACCAGGAGGCCACAAGTTCAAGACTTGAAAATAGCCTATGGCAGAAATGCAAGGTAAGGCTGCGTACAATGCACCCTTGTGGTGTGGGCCTTCCCCAAACCCCGTGAATAATGGTATATTTTGTGAATTGGGCTGCCCTTTTATACAGATGGTCAAGTAGAGCAAACCATTCAGACTTTAGTAGATATGTTGAGGGATTGTGTTAATAACTTTAAGGGAAGTTGGGATGACCACTTACCTTTGATCAAGTTTGCCTACAACAACTAAAATTACATGACTGACTCTGACTGACGGCTATTAAGCCTCTACTATACTGACTGTAGATAGCTGGGACATACCTCCAGCTACCACTAATCAATACACATTAAAATAAAGAAATTGAACATGAACTAAAACTCTTTGGAGTTCCCAAAGTAGGAGAACTCATCACCTGCTAGCTAGAATCTATAGCCGTCTGATCGTGATGTGTGGGCTAAAATGGTACCTACATTATGAAATAATGTAGCAGCAATGACACATATGTGTATTAGTACTTTTGAAATGTATTGGGTATTCAGGGGTGAATGCAATATGTAAAATTGATTTCATACGTAATCGTAAAACATGTATTCTAAGTATAAGTGGACTCACCCATAGGCTAGAATAAACTAAAAGTTGAAAATATCTTAAAGAATGAGTGAAAAATGTACTCTGATAAGATGGTGAATCTCTACACAATTTCTCTAAAACTATAATGATATAAGTAGAACAGAAGCTGGGATATGGTAGAACATGGATACTGTATGAATACTGAGTCTTCAACTACGCAATAGAAATAGACGTAAATCGAGGATCTAAATATACAATCACACTAAGTATAAAATCATAAACATACTAACTTATTAACTGAATGACTGATAGATGAATACTTTTCATGTAGGACTGAACTATACTTAGTCGGAATAACTAGACTAAAACTGTATGTACTATGCATATGACGTAAGGACTGACTGAGCAACATGAGATAATTGAGCATGAATGCATGAAAATTATATTAACTGAGAACTTAAGACCAAGCGTATAACGTGATTCTAAAATAGTTTGTAAACTAAAGTACTGAAATACTATTAACTGGATAACAAATAACTGTATGCTATGGTCAAGCAAACCTAAAATTGAATTGAGTTCTGAGCTAAATATTGAATTGAGACTATAATTGAGACTGAATATTGATTTCTAATAATTGACTGATTGATATCTAAAATTACTGATAACTGTATTACTGATAGTTGAGTGAATTTTTCTAACAGTCCCAATTCTGTAAAACTGAAATGAGTTCTGTACTGAGTTTGAAACTGTAACTGCAACTATGAGAGTGTTCATCTAATTGACATACCCTGTTTATAGACTGATTTGGGGCCCAAACTATGACCCTATTTGGAAGGGTGTTAGCAGCGTGCCATAGGTACTAATAAGGGCTATGTGGATCCACTAAAGAATCACCCTCATCTAGCAGGTGAGATATGTGTTACCCTCAAGTAGCAAGTGAACACTTTATCAACCCTCAACAGGAAGGTTAATATGTTTAACCTACGTTGGCTACGTAGTTTTGGAACTAAGGGAATTCTACTAAAGGTCACACGCTGAACTGTAAGGTGAATCCCTATCGCTAGGTTCACTCGGTGCTGAATCCTACTTCCAACTGAATAGACACTGAACTGAACACTAGATTGTACTAGGATTGACTGAAATGTTACTGATCGTGTTCACTGACTAAACTGGACTGAGTTCACTGAGTTCTGTAACTGACTGAGTATTACTGTTCATGATGTTACTCAGACTATTCTATATCTACTATAATTCTAGGTAAATAGCTAGATTTTCGGGTCTTGAATACCCCTAGGAATAGATAACATCAATAGCAAAATATGGCAAATCTTAAAAAGCAATACATTAATTACTTATTCACCATACATTTATTTAGACATTTTGTCAAACACTTGAGAGGAATGAACTTACACATTAATGGGACCACATGATAACATGTCATGAATTCACTACTCAATTTACATAGGCATTCTATCAAACACTTGGGGAGCTTAAACTTGGACATGGGAATATCTTAAACATGAGAGGATAACATGATTACATAACTAAAATTAGGAATTGGAGAATTCACATCCAATTCACTTGAAATAAGACATGGGCATTTAATCAAAACATGTCAAGTTCATAGCTTGAACATGAGAATGTCTTAAACATGAGGGAACACTATGGTTAGATTAAAAAATTCATAACTTAGGGATTCATCTTGAAATTGATTTGACATGATATGGGAATTTCATCAAACATATGGAAAACATGAATTTAAAACTTGGGAATGTTGCTAAAAGTTATGCATTTAGGATATATCATGGAATTTACTTGAATAAAGAATGGGAAACTTAAATTCATAGTATGGAAAATTCAAAATCTTGAATCAAATCACCAATGGGATGAAATTAATTAAAATCACCATGAAAACATGCAATCCAATCTTTCTTGAACATACAAAATACCATAATAATGGAAAATTTATTCTTTAATTAAAAGAAAAGGGTTTTGGGGGGGGGGGGGAGGGGGTGAAAAAAGACCCATTGATAAACTCACACATACCTTTAAGATTTAATATTGAAGGAGAAACACAATCTTGAATTAGGAAACTTGAGTTCTTGGCTTTCTTGAAGAAAATTTGATGAAGTTCTTGAGGCGGATAGGGTTTTCTTGGAGAGAAAAAGATTAATAGTGTGTATTGCTTTTGGAGGCTGAAATTAATTGTTATGGGAGGATTTGGGTGAGTAAAAGTGACTAAAGTTTCCCTATACCCTTTAGAAACTAAAATAACGTGTGAAACAGTTCTGTAACTCTTTGGCTATCGCGTCGGCTTACTGTCTCACACAAAAAATGCCATAACTTTTTGGTCGAGAATCAAATTTAGGAAAAATTGGTATTGTTGTAAAGCTAATTAAATTATTTACAATTTGGTGGGTGTTGAGATAAAAGGTTCTATGTATATAATAAGTTATACACATTTAAAGTAGACCCTTATTAAATCGAATACCAAAAGTTGGATGAATCAAAGGCTCTAAGTTCAACTTTGTTCTAAGTGATTCTTATGAATATTTTTACCTAAAAAGAAAATAAAATAGGAGGATAAATATCATCAAACTCATATTTGCATGAGAATCATTTAGATCATAGCTTATACACGTAGGAACGACAGTTCAAAGACTAGCCTGAAAATGCAGGGTATTACATTATCTTCCCCTTAGGAACATTCGTCCTGGAATGAGACTGGTTAGACTGAGAGTACTGTATGAAGGTAACTAAGATCATATTATGAACATGCATGGCTTGAAACATGATTGCATAACAGATTTTGAATCATGATACATGAATTAAATATCATGAAATGAATTGATTTCTTGAATACATGCAATGACATGAGAATGATTATAAGGCTAGGATAGAAACAAGAGAGTCAACTGATGAGTAACCATTACTTCATGATAGATCCTATTTTGTGAAGAAAAATGAAATGTTTAGGACATGAATACTCAGGGTATTACAATACATCTCCCACTTGGGATACTTCATCCCTTGAATAAGGAAAGACAGATATGATGCATGGGATACTTATGGACTGAATCATGACTGAATATTTGGAATCTAAAATAGATGCATCATGCATGAGCTGAGATGAATTCACAAATTACATAGATAAGAAGGAATTACCTCCTAAAATAGCCATATTCATGAGAATTTTGAATAGTATGACTAGATGGAAGGATAGAGAGCCATAGGAACTTGTCTGTCTAACTTTTAGATTGGATTGGTAGCTATAGGGGCAGAATTATACTAAAAGATTATACTCAACTATAAATTCTACTTGTACACCAACATGACATTCCAGTATATCTTCATAGCGATACATGAACTTGTAGGCAAACAACTATAAAAACATATTTCTCATATTCTCTAAACCTCTATCCTTAAAGCTTTCATGTACTAGCCCAAGAAAACATAAATAGAATTTCAACTAACCATGACATAAGTATAGGTCACTAAAAGTTAGATCATGAGGACGTAAAACATGAAAGAACACTATAGATAACTTGACACTTAATTGAGGACTGAGGAATGGAGTATCAACATTATGGATTCAAGTAGAGGTCACTAAAATTTAGATCATGAGGACCTAAAACATAAAAGAACACTATACGTAACTTGACACTTAACTGAGACCTGAGGAATGGAGTATCAACATCATGGATTCATTAAAGAGATCTAATCTGAGGACATACATGACATAAATGGGACTATATAATAACATGTCATGAATTCACTTCTCAATTTACATAGGCATTCGATCAAACACTTGGGGAGCATCAACTTGGACATGGGAGTATCTTAAATATGGTAGCATAGCATGATTAGATAACCAAAATCATGAATTGGGGAATTCAAGTGTAATTCGCTTGAAATAAGACATGGGAATTTCACAAAACATGTAAAGTTCATAGCTTAAACATAAGAATATCTTAAACATGAGGGAACAATAGGGTTACATGGAAAAATTCATAACTTGGGGATTCATCTTGAAATTGATTGGAAATATTATTAGAATTTCATCAAACATGTGGAAAACATGAATTTAAAACATGGGAATGTTGCTAAAAGTCATGATTTTAGGATCTATCATGAAATTCATTTTAATAAAGCATGGAAAACTCAAATTCATAGCATAGGGAATTCAAAATCTTACATGGAATCAACCATGGGATGAAATTAATTAAAATCACCATGAAACATGCAATTCAATCTTTCTTGAACATACAAAATACCATAATAATGAAAAATTAATTCTTTTATTGAAAGAAAAGGGTTTTGGGGCTCCATGAGTGAAAGGGGACCCTTGGATGAAATCCCACATATATTAAAGCTTTAATATTGAAGAATAAACACAATCTTGAAAGCATTCTTGAATTAGGAAAGTTGAGTTCTTGCTTTTCTTGAAGAAAATTTGATGAAGTTCTTGGTGTTCTTGAGGGGGCTAGGGTTTGTTGGAGAGAAGAAGATAAATAATAGAGTGTGTAATACTTTTTGGGGATGGAATTGATTATTATGGATGGATTTGGATGAGTAAAAATGAACAAAGTACCCCTATAACCTTTAGAAAGTAAAATAGTGTGTGATATAGTTTCGTAACGCGTTGGCCATCGCATCAGCTTACTGCCTCACATGGAAATGCCATAAATTTTCACTCAGGTATTGTATTTAGGCAAAATTGATAATGTTGGAAAGCTAATTCAATTATATAAAATTTAGTAGTTCTTGAACTATAAAATTCTACGTATATAAAAAGTTATACACATTTAAAGTATACCCCTGTAGAATCGAATACCAAACTTTAGACGAATCAAAGGCTCTATGCTCAACTTTGTTCTAAGTGATTTTTATGAACATATTTACCTAAAAATCAATTAAAACAGGAGGATATGAAACTCATATTTTCATGGGAAACATTTAGATCATAGGTTATACACGTAGGAAAGATGGTTCAAAGACTAGCCCTAATATACAGGGTATTGCAAGATTTGGAAAAATGGGGAAGAACAGTCCCTGCTATGTTGGACCATATAGAATTTTGAGCCACTTTAGGATGGTAGCTTATAAGCTAGAGTTTCCTACTGATTTGGCATAGGTTCATTCAGTGTTTCATGTCTCTTTGTTAAAGAAATATATTGGTGACTCAGCTTTTGTTATTTCTTTAGTGAGTGTGGATGTGAAATAGTCTCTCCTACAAATAAGTTTCAGTTTAGATTCTTGACCATCAGACTCGTAGATTGAGGAATAAAGAATTGTCTTTGGTTGAGGTTCTATGGCAAAATCAATCCATTGAGAGTGCTACGTGGGGAGTAGAAGCAGACATGCGATCTAAGTATCCCTATATCTTCTCTAAAAATTTAGATCCAACATGAGTTAATGGTTTTCCTTTAGTGATTCTCTTATTTTCTATATATCATGATTTAACTTAAAAGTATTTAGTGTACGAACTCAGTTTTCTTAGTATATAAGCCTAAATAGTTTCATTCGGGGATGAATAATATGAAAGGGGAGATATTGTAATATACCACAAGATTCTAGACACATTTTTTGCTCCTAGATGGATGTTTAAATGGGTCCAAGGCTTTAATTTCACACTAAGTACAAAATACTTAGCCATTTTAAAGACCCAAGATTCTAAAGATTTTATTTTTCTCGTTCCCAAGTTGAAAACATTGATGTTTGAGTTAAAACATATTTAGGAATGTTGAAAGGGTCATCTGGGAGAGTTTCAAAATTTTTGAAATAGGGGTGAAGTGTTTTTGGACCTTAAAGAAAGAATGCCTCCATGATATGGTGTGTAACGAAGGTAGGACCTATGTGATATATGACATGTCACAAAGTTTATCTTCTAAGATACACGCTATGTCACTGAGGCTAGTCTCCATGATAACCTCCGTATCATGGAGGCTGTATTTTCCTGCAATTTTAATTAAAGTCCAAGGAGGCATTTTGATCTTTTTGCCTCTTCCCAAACACTTAATTCACAAATTAAAACCCCTATAGGGGCATTAATTTCCACATTCTCTATCAATTATCATACGTAAAACCCATCCCCATTGCCAAGAATATAATTTTAAGATTTCTTCTCAAGAATTCAACCATTCGAGGTTCCAATTCCAAGATTTTTCTTCAAGGATTCAAGAAATATGTGGGATATTCATCAATGGGTTACTTCCACCCATTGAGTCCACAAAATCCTACTTTACTTAAGTATAAATTCTTTATCCTATTTTCATGAAATTTGAATGTTTAGGTATGAATTTACTCATTGACTTCTTAGTAGTTTTAAATTCAAGCCATGCCAATAGGTTTCCCCATGTAAATTATGTTATTACATGCTTTGAATTTAAATAACCCATATCATATTCAGTTGACACCAAGTTAAGTTATCAAGTTATGAATTCAACTATATGAGCATGTTGTCCTCCTAAATTTAACACATCCCCATATTCAAATTCATGGATGTCATCAGTTTTGTGAAAGGTATAATGTTTTGGGTCTTTGAATTTGGAATTTACTTACAATATTTTAAATAATGTTATGGTGTTTAGAGTATTATTTGGTACTGGTGGGTTATAAATATCCGATACGTATATGTTTACAAATTTTTTAGAATTACAAGTAACAAGTTAGTTAGATCATGATTTTTACTAACATACTCAGTTTATTATGACCATGTTGAGCATTATTAGTTATTCTGTCTAGTTGACTTTAGTCAGAACTAATGTTAGTTCAGTTGGTCACCTACCAACATGGGTGTGACCATTAGTAGCAGTCTCTGAGTTCCAGAACTATGTAGACATCATAGGGTTTGAGAGGTCTTCCTTCCAGTTGAGGGTTGTCACTCTTTTAGGGGAGCCTGCAAGTAAAGGTTGAATCCCTAGTCCCTCAGGATATCAGATTAGAGGATCCACATAAACAGTGTCAGTCCCCATGGCAAGGTACTGACACCCTTATAACTGGGGTTATAGGTTGGACCCCTCAAATTGGGTCATATCGGTTACATGATAGCTACCATAATTTTAGTTTAGTACTTAGGTTATATCAATATAGGTTTGTATGACCAAGTATTCAGTTTATCAGCTATTCATTAAGTCAGTTTTACAGATTATCTCAGTATATGTTTTACTTAGTTTTGCATTCTTTTCATATGTTCATGTATCCATGTTTGGTGTCCACATGTATTTCAGTTGTCCCTACCTCAACACCATTACATTCAAAGTATTGACTGCATACTTTCTTTTGTGCTATTTGATTTCATAATATCGTCTCAAACATTCAGTTCCTCGATCGCCGTTAGTCAGCTCAGTACCATTCAACAACAGTAGTGGTTAGTCCTCATCCATCAAAGACATGATATTTTTAGTTAGTTTCAGCCTTTTAATTTATCTCAAATAGTCAGAGTTAGTTTATGGTTTATCCCATCATTTCCTTATGTTTTAGAGTCTTTCAAATAGATAAGGTTATTTTCATTTTTATATTTAGTTCAAAAATGTTGGGTAATGTTTTGGTATTCCATTTTTACATTATTTTGATCATTTTAGCTTCCACAAATGATACCTTATTATTACTTTACTCAGTGCTCATAGCAGGTACTAAATCATGGGTTAGCTTGGAGTCACCTGTGGCCTTAAGCATCGTGTTACGACTAGGAAGTAGCCTCGGGTTATGACACCGAGGCAGTGAGGGTCTATGAAAAGGCTGAGTCATGGAGGTTAACCTCTGTGATATTGGCGTGGCATGGAGGTTGACCTCTGTAATATTGATGTGCTACGCCAATCTTTTAATATCATCCATCTTTATTTTTTTTCACTTGGGCGAGGGAATTTTGGTATTCTTACCCATTGTACGACTTTAAACATAAAATAAGCCTATTTTCTGTTTTTTAAAGATCAAAATCATTCATTCTCTCTTAAAACTCAAAACCCAAGAACATT
Organism: Capsicum baccatum var. pendulum; assembly: GCA_030864225.1. Lineage (NCBI taxonomy): Eukaryota > Viridiplantae > Streptophyta > Magnoliopsida > Solanales > Solanaceae > Capsicum > Capsicum baccatum. The sequence goes on from CM061557.1 coordinate 195,498,294, forward strand.
CAAGGGTTTCATAGACAACTCACTATACGAGCGCCAAACTTCAAATTGACTTCAATTTCTTATGTATTTCAGAAATGTTTCTCTTTTATAAAATTAAATTTCACACTGTGGCATAAATTTAATGGATTTAAATTGTGGGTTTTTAAATTGGGTTGAGGGGTTTTGTGATCTGAGGCGGATTTATGCACCTCAAAGTTGCAATCTAGGCTTATTTAGCTTTATTTTGAGGACTTCTTGTGTGCTTAATATGTTAATAATGATATAAATTATCATATAAGTATAAATTACTTTATTACAATGCTTAAGGTGTTTTTCAAACAAGTTAGGACTAAAATTTGTCACTTATAGTTTAGACGAGAAAACTAGTGTTAATAACTTGAGCTACGTGTTGTTCTAGTTGATCCCGATGGACTCTAGTGTTTGTAACAAGTTATTTAATTATATGATTGTGTATTTATGTGTGTAAAATATTGTTTATAGTGTTTAAAATGTAATTTAATCCAGAAAATAGTCAAAACTAAGTTGAAGATCAAAAGGACAAAACTAGCATTCTTAGCCTAAGTTTCTATTTCACTGTCTTGGATGTTGTGTTTTTTTGAGCTTTAATTATTGATGTTTGATGCTATAGGATTCTTTTTGAGATTACTATTATTATATATGGATGATATAAAATTTGTAAATCAATTGTAAACAATACCACAAGGCTTGGAATGGATAGACAATAGCACGAGACAAGTCTTGACGTAAAAATGACACTTTGGGAGTCCTTGGCGCATCGCGAACACAAGCCACTACTATGGGATACATGTAACACCTTGGGGGATTCCTAAACTACCAATATCAGTGTGTATATATGATTAGGAAGCTTCTCACATCCTAGTCTCCGCGATAAGAGGCGCAACACGAAAGCATGCCCTTTTCGGCTAGTTTTGTCTTCCTATATAGGATACTTATGCCTGATGCAAAACACCTTGGACAAATTAGAAACATGGAGGGAGTCTAGAAAACACTTCTAATTATGGTTTTTATTTCCTTAATTTATCTTGTTTATAGATTTTATCTTGTATTCATCAATTGTTATTACGGTTATGTCCACGAGCGGCTAAAAAGCCCTTTTCCAGGGTTAAGTCCAAGAATATGATTATGATTGATTTGAATTGATTCTTTATAATATTTGGTTGTTTATTTATCCTTTTTATGACTATTTTAAGTATTATCTATCCATAGAATACATTCATAGTCAACTTGTGAGCTCGAAAGAAGGAACAAGGAGATAGTACGTGGGGATGAATAGAATAGGATTAGAATCTTATGTTTAAAAAAGTTATAATTTGCACTTAGGATAGGAATATGATAGGAATATACCTAATTGGACTATTTGGTTCATTATGGGATAAAATATAAATGCATTTAGCTTAGCTCTCACATCCCCACTCAATGATGTGGTCATGGGTATAAGTTAGATAGGTGATTAGATGCTCGAAAGACCATCATCTTAATATTAACCTTGTGAATCAAAAATAAAGATAAGTAATCTAACCAATTACATTCCATAGAATAGTATGAGTGTTTTTAGATCCTAAACCTAGGTTTGTCTCCATTGATTGTCCTAGTACTTTATTTTACTGCATTGTTTACTTTACTTTCGGTTTATAACTCTAAAACTTTTTGGGTTACGTTTGGACTAGATTACTCTCAATCTTTGAGCTAGAATTGGATAAGTTGTCAACATAGGTCTTTATGGGATCAATATTAGGCTTTATTAAGTTCATTGTATTACTTAGTGACACCAGATACACTTGCGTACGCGCTTGGGCATAACAAGTTTTTAGCGCCGTTGCAGGGGATTTGTAAATAGGCAACTATCTTATATTTAGTTTTGATAGATTGAGTTGTAAATAGTTTAGTATTTTTTCTTTTTAGTTTCCTCTCTATTTTTGTTACACTTGTTGATATGTCAGTTTGTGATAGATGGTTTTCCAGTGATAATGATTCTTGTTGATTTTATGAAGAACAACATCAAGAGAGTATTTGTCCAGATTTTACTGGAAGCACATGGAAGGGAACTTTAAAATTTGAAGTGGATACTAGACAATATGTGGAGCAGACACAACAATTTCAGCCATAAAAATTTCTTAAGACTGATATTGAGAAGGTGAATATATGTGAGTGGGTAGTGGATGATGTATATTTAGAAGTGGGATTGGTTGGACCTCATTCAAAGCAATTTTCTATATTATGTTTAGATTATGACATGTGTGTAGAGTTATCTGAAATAGTGAAAGAGTGTATAGATGAAGAACAACAGTCCTACGTGAAGATGAAGAACAAGAATGCTATATTCTGAAATTCGTACCAGTCAAACAACACAAAAACATACCTCACTTTAAGGCTGAGTGGTTTACCATGTCACTTTAAGGCTGAGTGGTTTACCATGTACCATCTATTACTTGGTTCATTAATTTTTGTACCACCACCCTATGAGTGATGCAAGACGATTGATGTGAGGTTAGGGGTGAAATTCATATCCTCAAGGTAGAGGAAAAAGTTGATGTGGGTCGTGTTGCGATACTAAATCAGGAACTGTTTAGAAGGTAACCCAAGTTAAGGTAGTTTTATTTATAGTATTTAGCTATTACTTCTTGTAGTTTGTTTTTAGTTGGGTCACAGGTTGATCAGAGTTTGAGTACTGAAAACCTGAGATAAGAAGTATGGCAAAGACTAAGTGTGGGGTCCCCAAACACTTGATGAATAAAGATGCTACTAGATAGGCCTAGAGGCCTTAGAGAGTATTTCTATATCTACCTGTAAGTATAATTTAGGGATAAAGTAGATTTTTAAGTGTTGGGAGGGGGAATTCCCATGGGATAGGAGTAATTTAAAAATTTTTTTTGTTAGAATAAGTAAGATGTTCTTGTTGGTGGTATATGTGATTGCATGATGCAAGTGTTTTTAAATATAAAGAGCATGTTTATGGTGTGAATTACTACTGTTGAGACTCCCAGGCTCTAGTTTATGAATCTTGTACTTGTTGGATTAATGTTTTGAATTCATCCTATTGTTTGGTTGAGAGTCTATGATGATCCTTCTTGATTTGAGCATGTGCCATGTGTGTGTGAAGTTTTATGTATTACTTGTTAAACTTGATGTCTAAAACGTTCCTGGTATGTATGCAAAGCAAAAGAAAGTGCGGGTTTAGGAGATGATATAGGCATTTCTTTGATGGTTATCTTTCATACCTCTTTTACCTTTCCTTGTGCATAATCCTACTTAACCCTATTGAGTCTTTAGCTTATTTTTTGGCAGCCTAATATGTAGCCTAATCCTTTCTTTGATTGACCATAATTTGATCCAAAACTCCTAAGTGTTTTAGTCAAAATTCACTCTAGTTAAGGAGTTTGAAATTCATGTTGCAAAAGGTGAAATTGAAGCCCCAAAGTAATATCTATTAGTGTGTACAATTGATGTGTAAAGGTTGGGAGTGAAAGACATTTGTGCTAAAAAATTAAATCATATATTAATAGACAATACTCTGTCCCATATTGTATGTGACTTAGCTTAATAACATGGGGAAAAACAAAATATATTGGTAGACATAAGTGGTGAAAATTAGTTGTTAGAGGTTAATGGTATGAAAAGTGTGATGTATTAAACATCTTAGGGAAGATAGTCCCTATTCTTGGACAAATAGTTCCTATTTATCCCTTAGCCAACATTACCATCCTTAATGACCTATTTGATCCTAATCTTCATCATTCTGATATTAGTGGAGTGCAACACTAAAGGAAAACCTATGGTTCATCTTGTGTACCTTGTGAATTCTTTGTGAGAGGGAGCGTAACTTGATTCTTTTACCCATTCTGTGATAAATTACATCTATATGAGTGATTATAGGTAACACTCCTGTGATGAGGGTACATTTTTTATGATAGCTAGGTGATCTGTATGATGTCTTTGATTGAACAATATGTCTGAGTTTGCCAACTTGGTGAGTCAATGCTTGAGGCTAGGATGTTTTGGAGTAGTGTTCTTGAACTTGTAATTGTGTATAACATGATTAGTATAAGGACTTGTATTTTGTGTTGTCATTGTTGTACTAGCTAGAGTGTCTTGATTGTAGTATAATTATGGAGTCTTAAATAATTATGATGCTTATAGTAAAGATTTGTTCGAGGATGAACAAGGATTTAAGTATGGGGTGATGATCTGAGGTGGATTTATGAACCTCAGAGTTGTAATCCGAGATTATTTAGCTTTGTTTTGAGGACTTTTTGTGTACTTAATGTGTTAATAATGATATAAATGATTATCTAAGTTTTAAAGTACTTGATTACAATTTTTAAGGTGTTTTTCAAATAAGTTAGGACTAAAATAGGTCACTTAGAGTTTAGACAAGAAAACTAGTGTTACTAACTTGAGCTACGTGTTGTTCAATTTGATTCTGATGGAATCTAGTGTATATAATGGGTTTGTAATGGTATGATTGTGTAAATATGTTTGGAAAAACTCTTTATAGTGTTTAAAGTGCAACTAAATCAAGCCATTAGTCAAAATTAAGTTAAAGACCAAATGGACGAAACTAGCATTCTTAGCTTAAGTTTATAGTCACCGTCTTAGATGTTGTGTTGTTTTGATCTCTAATTATTGGTGTTTTATGCTATAGGATTCTTCGTGAGATTATTATTATTATATATGGATGATACAAAATATGTAAATTAAATGGAAATAACACCACAATGCTTGGAATGGATGGACAATAGCACGGGATAAGTCTTGACGTAAAATTGACACTTTTGGAGTCCTTGGCACGTCGTGGATCCAAGCCATTGATATGGGGCGTGTTCCATATCTTAGGGTCTTCATACAGGACTTAAAATAGAGTGTATCCATTATTAGGGCACATTTTACACCCTATCTTGTGTGATACAAGGCGCGACACAGAGGTATGCCATTTTCGGCTAGTTTTGTCCTCCTATAAATAGGACACTTGTGCATGATGTTAAACACCTTGGACGACTTGGAAACTTTGAGGAAGGATAAAAAATACTTCAATTAAGGTTTATATTTCTTTACTTTTATTTTTTTATATATTTTATCATGTATTCATCTATCGTGATTACGGTTATGTCCATGACCGGCTAAAAAGCCCTTTCCGGGGTTAGGGCCAAGAACATGATTACTATTGGTTTGAGCTGATTTGGTTTTGATTTTTCATCATATTGTTTATTTATCCTTTTTTATCACTAATTTAAGGATTAGATACCCTTAGAATACATCCATAGTCAACTTGTGAGCCTGGAAGGAGGAACAAGAAGATAGTACGCGGGGATGAATAAAATAGGATTTGAATCTTCTACATAACAAAGTTATAATTTGCACTTAGTATAGGAATATACCTAAGTGACTATTTGGTTCATTATGGGATGAAACATAAATGCATTTATCTTAGCTCTTACATCCCCTCTCAACGACATATTTGTGGGTCTAAGGTAGATAGGTGATTAGAGGCTCGAAAGACCATGATAATATTATTAACCCTTGAATCAACAATAAAGATAATTAATCTAACAAATGAAATTCCATAGCATAGTATGACTATTTACAGATCCATAACTTTAGTTTTCTCTCCATTGATTGTCCAAGCACATTATTTTACCACATTTTTTACTTCACTTTTAGTTTATAACTCTAAAACTCTTTGGGTTATATTTTCACTAGATTAATCTCAATTGTTCAACTAGAGTTGGATAAATTTCCGACACAAGTCCCTGTGGGATTGATATTCAGCTTTATTTAAGGACACTGTATTATTTGGTGAAACCACGTACACTTGAGTGTGCGCTTGGGCACAAAATTTAGGGTGTTACCAATTGAAGTACTTTTCCCACGTTTTAAATCAATTATTCATGCTTTAATTTAATGTTCTTGGGACTGAATTGGTGCATTATTTAAATGTTTAGAATGGGGGGACATGGGTTTCCCCAAATTGGATGAATTTTGACTTAGAATTGGCATTAACCTTAACCCACTTTGTAAAATTGATCCTGAATACAAAAAAATGCATGGTTTAGCTTGTTTTTGAACCCAATGAATTTCATTAATGGATCAATGGATATAAAAATTTATTTGGAAGTCCTTGATGGCCATGGTTTTGATTATTAATGGAACTTGGGAGTCAATACAGATATGTGGATTCATTTGGCATATTCAATTTATCTTGCAAGCATATTAGTATGATGATACCAAGTGGTAAATGCCTTAATGTATGACTCCTGGGTTAACATATTGGTTTATATGCAAATTGTCTTAATAGGTATAAGTCACAAGAGAACGAACACTGGAAACAACATTTTCTAGCATTGGTTGTTTATATGACCGTGAGCTTGGTGCACACTTTATATACATTTTTGGGATGGCTATTTACCATGGTGGCCTTTCATTTTCCTTGGTTTGTGTAGATAACATGCAATGGGGGCCCTTTAGGTGGAGGAACTAAGCCCATATATCCCTATGGCTTCCTTTAAGACTAATCGAGCTACACAATTTAGGTTAATAGTTTAAACTCTTATGTTTATGAATCTTTACCATATCCCGACATTCTCTATATATATGACTGATTTTTGAAATGATATTATTTTATCACTTTTCCTGCGTTACATGCCATTACTTTTCCTACTAATCGTCCTTCGATGCTACATTATTTCATGATGTAGGGTATGAAGTTTTTCTTTTACTCCTATGCAGCATATGGTGGTTGAGAAAATCTACTGAGTTGCCATGAAGTGCTGAGCCTCCATTATTTGGAAGGCTTTACTATTTCATTATTGCTTATTTATTGACTTAGTATTGTTGGATTCTTTTTCTTTGGTCATAGTCGGGGGAATGCCCCAACTTAGTTGCTATTCTAGTTTTAGAGGCTATTGTGGACAAGTGTGGGTTGGTTATTATTTTAAATCTTAGTCTTCTTTGAGTTATCGATTCATCTTCTTATAAATGTTTGATTGGTTTTTGCCTAATTTTTATGATTATTATGCTTTTGAGGTTAGGCTAAGGGGGTGGTCTCTGATCCATGATGGGCTTGAGATGCCCATTATGACTAGGCCTTGTTTTGGGTCATGGCAGATAACTGCTATAATAATCAAACTCGATCAGAGGGTAATAATCATCCAAACTACCTTTTAAATTGATCACATATGCTCTCAACATGTCCTCTTAGGTCTGAATGGTCCTCTCCACCTGATCATCCATCCATGGGTGAAAAGTTGTACTAATATGAACTTGGGTACCCAGACCCTTTTGAAAAATCTTCCAAATCTGAGAGGTGAACTGAGTACCTCTATCTAAAATGATAGTAAAAAAAGATTCCATGAATTTCCTCTAACTTCTTCTGGTAGAGCCTAGTATAGTCCTCGTCATAATTTTAAGTGTTAATTAGCAAAAAATTGCCTAACTTAGTTATTCAGTGAATGATAACCCAAACTGAAATATATCATCAATAAGTATGAGGAAAAAGTGTAATGAAGTTCATATTCACCATTTCCCACTTCCAAGTAAGAATGTTGATGTCCTTAAGTGTACCACCAGGTCACTGGGGCTCAACCTTAATTTGTTGGCAATTTAACACTTAGTCATAAATTTTGTAATATCCTTCTTTAAAAATTTCCACCTATAGACTCCCTATCAATCAAGGTATATCTTAGTGGGTCCTGGGTGAATAGAATAACAAGAAATATAAGCTTCTTCTAGTATTCTTTGTCTCAAGTCATCTACATTCATGATTCAAAGTCTTCCCTCATATAAAAGAACATTATCTCTTCCTTGGGAGAAAACCTCAACCTCCTAACTCTGGACTAGTTTTTTCAATCTAATTAAAATATGATCACTATCTTGCTTATCTTTCACCTCGGCTATCAAAGAGGATTCTAAATTAATCTGTACTAAATTACTTTATTTAGCTGAATCACCTAATCAAAACTCCAGTTTGGCCAGTTTGTAAACCTTTAAAGCTATCTTTTTATTCCTATCCTCTACACGAGAAACACTTCCCACACATAATCTGCTAAGAGCGCCAACTACCAAATTGGCTTTACCCAAAGGGGAAAAAACACTCATATCCAAATCTTTCAATAAATCCATCTATCTCCTTTGATGAAGATTTAGATATTTTTCATTCAATGCAATATGAAGACTCTTATGATTTGTGAACATATCAACATGAACACTATAAAGGTAATGCCTCAAAATCTTTACGGCAAAAACAATTGCTGCCAACTCAAGATTATGAGTTGGGTAGTTCTTCTCATGAGGTTAGATCTGTCTAGACGCATATGATATAACCTTTCGCCACTGCATTAACACACAACCAAATCCAACTCTAGAAGCATCATAATAGACCATAATAGCATCTGATCTCTCGAGTAAAATAAAATTAGAGCGGAGTTGTGTCAAGCGTTCAACTTCTAAATACTCTTCTTACAAGAATTGGACTTCTAAAATTTGACTTACTTATGAGTTAGAATAGATATGGGTTAAGTAATGGAGGAAAATTCTTTAACAAGCCATCTACAGTAACCAGCTAAACCCAAGAAATTCATGATATCTATTAGAAAGATGGATCTAGGATATTTTTTTTACTCTATCGCTCTTTTGAGGAACAACACAAATGCCTTCACCAGAAAATATTTTCACGACCTGAGACTACCCCCTAGTTGTAACACGATGCTTAGAACTTGAAGTGATCCCAAGCTAACCCACGTAGTGGCATACTACTTGAGCAACTAATTTAAAATGTATATAAAAGCTAAATTTGCTGAGCAAAAAAATAATCATGATAAAATCAAAATAAATATGATACTGTAAAAGTTAACAACACAATAAGTGTGAAGAAGAAAGTTGAATTACATTTAATGACTCGGACTGTCTATTTACGAAGCCTCTACTATACTGACTATAGTTAGTCGAGACATGACCTACAACTATCCTTAATCAATACATTAGAATAATGGAAATAAAATACATGAACTGCAACTGACTTGAGTTCTAGAAAAAGAGAACTCATCACCTACTGGTTGAATGCTAAGAATTGTCTGGCCATGGTGTGTGGCCTACATCTGGTACCTACATTTTGATGGAATATAGCCACAAATGCATATATGTAGTTGAAAATTTAGAATGTACCAAGTATGTGAGGCATGAACTAATCATGGAAATACATAAAACATACTTTAAAAAAACTAAAGACATAAGATATTTTCTAAAATATGATATAAAATAGTTTTGTACATAAAAATTGTAGGGCATAGTGAAATTATGAAATCATAAGATAAAATCATTTCTATAAACTGGGAAAAGGTAGAAACATGAATGCCATATGTAACTATCAAACTAAAGTGAATAAGCTGTAAAACCGCACTAAGGATCATGTATGAATACTGAGCATAAATTCATGAAATTGTAAAACGAATGCAAAACCAAGTGAAGCATGTGCTGAAATAATATGTAAAACTCAAAATCTAAATAACTGATAAACTAAACACTTGATCATACACACCTGAGCTGTTGTGATCTGAATACTGAACTAAGACTGTGGGAGCTAAGATTTAACTGATGTGCCCCAATCTGAGCTTATAAGGGTCCAACCTGTAACCCCAGTTGGAAGGGGTCAGTACCTTTCCATGGGTACTGACATTGGCTATATTGATAAACTTAATAGGTGTCTCAAAGGATTAGGGTGTCACTCTCGAATAGCAGGTTCCTCTAAAAGAGTATGAACCCTCTACTGGTAGGAAGAACTCTCATACCTATGCTGGTTATGTAATTTTGGAACTCAGGGATTGCTACTAAAGGTATCACCCTCAACTAGAAGGAAAGACTTCATCCCTATGTTCGCTCAATGCTAAGTTCTACTCCCAACTAAAAGACTCTGAAACTAAAACTAGAGCATGCATTGATAACTGATATACTCAAATAGAATTCTGAAAAAAACAATGCATGGATAATATGGAATAATCATTAACATTTTAAATATGCATTTAGTATGATATAATGCTATTGAGTATTCATTATGAAAATATTATAAATTTAATGGTACAAACATGGTATGAATAACTTATAGCTTGAAAATCTGAAACATAAATGACTTTCTAGGTTTCGGGTGTTCATAACCCACCAACATTGTAAAATACAATCAAATATGATAATTTTAAAGTGATGAAATCATAAGAAATTTCATGACTTAAACTTGTGAATCCAACAATTTCATTAAGGTAACAAACTATTGTGATTAGAGTACGGAAGAATGATTGAATTTATGAGAAAATACTATTTCAGGGTTGAATTCAAGAATTACATGGAGGAATCATGGAATATATGCTTTTCATGGAATCCTAGTTTATGGAATTCATAAAATTTATGAATAGAAATCATAATTTTGGGCATGAAGATGAAAGGTGATCCTCATTGAATACCCATATACCCGAGTTGCTTGAATTCTTGAAGGGAAGCATGAACTTGAATCCTTGGAGGTTTAATTATTGATGAAGAACCCTTATTTGGTGTTCTTGAGGATTTTGGTGAAGAAGAATTGTGTAATTGGTGTGTTTTGGGGTTATGGGGGGATCATCACATTACTATTAGCAATAGAATAGTTTAGGACGTAAATGACTTGTTTACCCATGAAAAACTGAAGCTAAAAATAGATTTTAGCATTTCTAAACAAGGTCCATGCCACGCTGCTTATCGCTGAGCACAAGCTTTGTGCCACGTTGAAATTGCGGACCGTCACTGGTTCCTCATGAAATTGCTCATAACATTTTGCTCGGGTATCGAATTAAGGTAAAATTAGATGCATTGGAAATAAGACTCAATTATAAATAATTTGATGGGTATTAATCTCTAAAATTCCACATATTACAGTAGTTATACATATTCCAATTAGACCCTGGTAGGATCGAATATCAAACTTTGGTTGAATCAAAAGTTCTTAACTTCACTTCACTCTAAGTGTTTACGATGAACATTCTTCAACTCGAAATCACTTTTCACACTAGGATCATAATCATGACACTTATATTCATAATAAAATCATGGGATTAGAATTTATAAAATTAGAAATGATGGTTCAAATTCTAGCCCAGAAATACGGGTGTTACATTATGTCCTCCTTAAAATCAATCGTCCTTGAATGATGGGTAATCTAACTTCACATTAGGCACTATCCCTCAACCAGAAAACCCATAGAGTATTAAAAAGAAAATGGATTCATGGCATAACCAAGTGCATTATGTAAGCATGAATCATCAGATAATGGGACTACAGTCATACAAGGGGTAAAATATCCAAAGCCCCTCACCCCATGTGAGAAAATCAAAATTGGATGAAATTTTACACCTCATCATGGAACACTATCTGTCATGGAGTCTAACTTCCACGCCACACCACCTATCATGGAGAGTAGACTCAATGACATGGCATTATCATGGATGCTTACTACCTCGGAATCCAAAAATAGTCCCGAACGTCATCCAAAAATTCCGAAACTCTTTTGAGACACCTTATTAAAATATTAAATACATTTTAAGTCAAACATTAATGTTTCAAACGTGGGAAGGAAAAAAATAAAATGCTTGAAATCTTGAGGGTGTCATAGTAAATGGTCATAACACTTATCTATAGTTTGACATTATTGCTTTGGGGACTTTAAATATGAGATGAATGGTTGGAAACTTCTCTAGGAGTGTGCGGGGTATTACACTATCTAAGATAAAATACTAGAAAAACTGAGATCATGAACTGAACACTTATGGATTGGATTATGACTAAGTATTTGAATCAGAGACATGATGTATAGACTAAACTGAAGTCACAATTTTCATGGATGTGAATGAATTATCTCATGGAATATCCATGCTTACGGAAATTTGGATAGTAATACTATATGGAAAGATTGAACAATATAGCAGTTTATCTGTATGATTGTTAAACTGAATTGCTGGCTATATGAACTGACACATACTGAAAGTTTATACTCAATTGGAGTATTTCTTAAACACTCTTTCTAAGAATTTCTATTAACATTAGGGAGCAAAGGATTTTATGCATGATTTGGATAAGATATCTTGATAAGTAATCACAACATGGCTACAACTCTATAACATAGACTATAGGATTATAAAACATAAGCTAGGATAAAATTACTATGCCTTAGTCAATCCAACTGTAACTTTCAAGATTCAGCCCACTTCTCAAATACTCCCTCAACTATGCATTTCCTATTAAATACTAACCTTCATTTGATGCCACTTATAATCTTCATATGGGATTGGATAACTATAGTTACTAAAGTCTGAGCTCAACCAAAGTCTCTCACCATGTTCAAGCCAACTCAAAGTCACAAGGTACCCCACATAATACCATAATACTACTCTAAACCACGGATTCTATATCCTATGTGTTTTCACATCTGTCATCTCAAGAAGAATACTTCTTTCCACTTTAACAACTAACTTCAACCTCTTACTATGAATTCACTAATGCAAAATTCATTTATCCACTTATATACCAACATGATGTTTAAGCCTATCATTATAACCATATATGAACTTATAGGCAACCAACCCACCAAAGAATTTTCTCATATTCTCTAATACCTCTATCAGTAACAACTATCTTGTACTATTATTAAGAAGACACACATGGAATTCTCAACTAACCATGAAATATACTAAAGATTGGCATCAATATTCCTTCATACTTATAGCCTTAGATAAAAAAAGCATACAACAATCTTTCCCTAATAAGGAATATTTATTCTCTCCCATCTAAATAATTATTCATCTATGTCCATCACCACTATCCTTACATAAGGAAAGGTTAGTAAAAAGTTAGAACATAAGGACCTGAAGCATGAAAGAATACTATACATAACCTTGACATATAACTGAGGTCTGAGGAATAGAGTATCATGAAATGGATTCATTAAAGAGATCTAAACTGAGTACATATATGCCATACTACAAATTTTCACTAGTCATTAAGGGTGGACCATGAGTTATGGGAACTGAGAATTCTGTAAAAAATAAGTACATGAGTCATGAGTTGAGTTTGGAGTTCATAAATTCATAGAATATGATTTGTACTTCTGAGTGAACTAGAACTCCTTATGCTAGGAACTAGGAGCGTACATGATGTTATAAAAAGTGAATAAGTATAATCTATGATCATAGAGCTCACTTGTTAGGTATAAGTAGATATCGTGATGACTGAAGTACAAAAATTTACTTTGAGATAAGAATAGGTCAGTATCTTCCTCCCCTGGTATCATTCTACAACAAACTGGCATCACTACTAGAATATGAGAGTCTGACTTGGTTCTTTGTTCTATTATCTCCCCCTTATATTTAAGCCATTGTTTTAAGTCTGTGGACCCTTTTAATAAGCTCTAAACTGAACTGGAACCACTCTACTCTAGAGTCTGAGATATAACAATACACATAAATAATAACAGTGTAAAACTCATTGTTAGTACTTTCTACTAAGATAGAACTCTTAAATTTCTATAGGTACAATCGTCATCATATAATAACTTAAGCACTTACTAACTTAGAATGTTCAAACTCTTCTTTATATTATCTTAATCATCAAAGATTTAAACTTAGATTCTAACACTTAACATGGATATCCCTAAATTTTTAATGAACTATACTTACTTAGTACTACTGGATAGGAATTATGAAACACTACTCTTCTATCTATTTGGGAAGAAATTATCCTTGGACACTTACTTAGACCACCTATCTCAAATAGAAATGTTTGGTACCTATCGAAGCCTAACTTATAAAAGGGTTTTGAAAGCGATTGCTTGACTGGACTTAGAGAAAAAGATACTGGTAGATGTCTTCTTTGTCAGCGGCACTATCCCTTCTATCTATCTAAATTATGTAACTTTTTCCCCGAGTTTTAGAACTAAAAAGTCTATTAAAAAGTTGAATTTGCAATTTTTACACGAACTTTCAAGTGGATGAAATTGGTTGAGCGGTCTCAGTTGGAGATGGGATTGCACTTGTTTATGGATTGAATGATATTCAAGCTAGGAAAATGGTGAAATTTGCCAGTGGTGTGATAGGAATAAAATTGAATATTGAACAAGAGAATGTAAGGATTGTTATCTTTGGTAGTGATACTGCTATTAAAGAAGGATGTCTTTTCAAGCGCGCTGGATCTATTGTGGATGTTCCTGTGGGAAAGCCTATGCTTGGGTATGTAGTCAATGGCTTGAGACTACCTATGGATGGAAGGGGGGATCTAAATTGTCATGAGAGAAGACGTCTAGAAATGAAAGCCTCTAATATTATTAAGCATAAATCAGTGCATGAGCCTATGCAAATAGGTTTAAAAGTAGTAGATAGCCTTGTTTCTTTAGGTTGTTGTCAACGAGAACTTATAATCTGGAACCGACTAACTAGAAAAATGGCCATTACTAATAATACAATATTAAACCAAAAGAAAATAAACTCAAGGGTCAACTCTGAGAATGAGACATTGTGTTATGTCTATGTAGCGATTGTACGAAAATAGACAATCGTGGCACAATTAGTTTAAATTCTTTCAAAAGTAAATTATTTGGAATATTCTATCATTGTAGAAGCCTCCACTTCGGATCCTGCTCCTCTATAATTTTTTGCCCTATATTCTGGGTGTGCCATGGGGGAATATTTCTGTAATAATAGAATGCACACATTAATAATCTATGATGATCTTAGTAAACCGGAGGTAGCATATCGATAAACATTATTATTATTACACCGCCCAATAGGTCGTAAGGCTCCTAGGGGATGCTTTTTATTTACATTCACGTCTCTTAGAAATAGTGGCTAAGAGATTGGACCAGATAGGTGAATGTAGCTTGACCGCCTTACCCATCATTAAAACACAATCTACAGACGTATTGGCCTATATTCCCTGGAATGTGATCCCAATTACTGATCGACAAATTAGTTTGGAAAGATAGCTCTTTTATCAAGGAATTAAACTTTCTATTACCGTCGGCTTATCTGTCAGTCGCACCATATTTGCCGCTTAATTGAAAATATAAAACAAGTTTGCAGTAGTTTAAAACTGAATTGGCACAATATCACGAAGTGGCCTCCCTTGCTCTATTTGGCTTATACCTTGATGCTGTGACTCGGGCATTACTCAATAGAGGTGCAAGGCTGATAGAAGTATTGAAACAACCAAAATATTCATCACTTCTAATTGGAAGGTAAATTCTAGTCATTTATGCAGCAGCCAATGTCACTCTCGACTATCAGGTGCCCCTAAAAGCGTATCAACCCTCTATTTGTAGGAAGACCTCTCATACCTATGTTGGCTACGTAGTTATGGAACTTAGGGATTGGTCCTAAAGTCTCACCCTTGACTGGAAGAAATTCTTCTTCCTTATATTTTCTTGGTGCTAAGTTCTACTCCCAACTAAAATACGCTAAAACTTAAACTAGTACATGTACTCATCACTGATATGCTCAAATATGGAATTCTAAAAATAACAGTGCATGCATAATCTAAAATTATCATGAACATATTAACTGGTGTATTTAGCAGGATATAACACTGGTGACTGTTTATTATGAAAATGTTATAAATTTCATGGTACAAATGTGGTATAAATGACACGTAACTTGAAAATTTGAAACATGCATGGCTATCTAGGTATCAGGTGTTCATAACCCACCAGCATTGAAAATCACAATTAAATACAATAATTTTGAAGTAATGACCTGATAAGAAATTTTATGACTTAAAATCAAGAATCCAACAATTTCACCAGTGTAATGAATTATTATGATTAGAATATGGGGAAATGCTTGAACTTATGAGAAAATACTATTTCATGGTTGAATTCAAGAATTACATAGAGGAATCATGGAATCTATACTTTTCATGGAACCCTAGTTTATGGAATTCATAAAATTCATGAATACAAATCATAATTTTGGGCATAAAGATGAAAGGAGATACTCATTGAATACCCGCATACTTGAGTTTCTTGAATTATTTAAGGGAAGCATGAATTTGAATCCTTGGAAGTTGAATTCTTGAAAAAGAACCTTATTTGGTTTTATTGAGGATTTGGGTGAAGAGGTATTGT
This sequence comes from Capsicum baccatum var. pendulum, assembly GCA_030864225.1. Classification (NCBI taxonomy): domain Eukaryota; kingdom Viridiplantae; phylum Streptophyta; class Magnoliopsida; order Solanales; family Solanaceae; genus Capsicum; species Capsicum baccatum. Next base: position 195,514,438 of record CM061557.1, read on the forward strand.
GTAATTGGTATGTTTTTGGTGTTATGGGAGTATCAATTAATGTTACTATTAGTTATAGGATAGTTTAGGACGTAAATGACTTGTTTACCCTTGAAATCCTGAAGAGAAAAATGAAATTTAGCATTTTTGAACTAGGTACATGACACACTGCTTGTCACAGAGCACAAGATCTGTGCCACACTGAAATTGTGGACCCTCATTGTTTCCTTATGAAAATGCTCATAACCTTTTGTTCGGGTATCAGATAAAGGCAAAATTAGATGCGTTGGAAGGAGGACTCAATTATATATAATTTGGTGGGTCTTAAGCACCAAAATTCCATATATTCTAGAAGTTATACATGTTCCAATTTGACCCTGAAAGGATCAAATACCAAAATTTTGTCGAATCAAAATTTCTTAACTTTACTTCACTCTAAGTGTTTACTTTGAAAATTAATCATATCGAAAGAACTTGTCACACTAGGATAATGATCATGACACTTATATTCATATGAAAATCATGGGATTAAAGTTTATACACATAGGAATGATGGTTTGAATTCTAGCCCAAAAATATAAGGTATTACAAATATATAATAAAGGAATGCTACTGAATTCAACCAGAATTCACACTTGATAAACTTTTGAATTATTTACGATCTCTAAGAGTCTAAAACATAATCCTTAAATAGTTTGCATGTTCAGCCTTACTTTGAGAATAACCAAGGATGTCATCAATAAAGAAATGATAAACATGTCCATGTACTACTTGGACCCCTATTCATCAAGTCCATTAAAGTTGTAGGAGCATTCATTAGTCCAAAATACATAACAATAATTTTGAAGTGATGACATTAAGTTTTGAAGGTTATCTTTAGAATGTCATTTCTATGACTCTGAGATAATGATAGAATGATTTGAGGTCTATCTTAGAGAAATAATTTGCACTATAAAGTTGGTCGAACAAGTCATCAATCCTTGAAATGGGATACTTATATTGATTGTGACCTTGTTCAACCGATGGTAGTCAATGTACATTCTGAGAGAACTATCTTTCTTGCACACAAAAAGAATAGGAGCACCCTATGGAGAAATATTTGTCTTGATAAAACCCTTGTCTAGGAGATCTTTCAATCGTTCCTTCAACTCCTTGATCTTGTATGAACCTATTCTGTAGGGAAGAATGTAAATAGGTTTGTATATGAAAAAAGATCTATTCTAAAGTTAATTTTCTATTCAAGAGAGCCTCTAGGTAGATCTTATAGAAAGACCTCTGGAAAATCATTTACCAAACTGACTCAAGAGTTGGGGACTCATATTTTGAATCCTTAATCCAAAGAAAATAATAGGTGCAACATTTGGAGATCAACTTTCTATCCATAAGGCAAGTGATGAACCAACCTATAGGCACCGAATTACTACCCTTCTACTCTAGAACTAGTTCATTATTAAATTAGAAATAGACTACTCTCCTTCTACTATCAATAAATGTATAAAAGGTGTGTATCTATTCCATGACAAGAATGACATCTAAATCTACCATGTCTAACTATACAAGGTCAACTATGGTGAATTTTTGGGAAATTATGACTGGACAGTTTTTGTATACTTGTGTAAGTATCACTGAATCACTAACTGGAGTATAGACTAAGAAATGTTCTAAAAGAATTTTGAGACTGACACCAAAGTCTACTGCTATATAGGGAGTTATAAAATAAAGTGTGGCTCCGAGATCTGATAATGCATAAATATAAATATAGAAGACCTGTAACATACCATTGACTACATCATGAGAACCCTCATAATCCTATCGAGTCTGAAGGGAATAGAACCTATTCTGATGCTATTTACTAGTTGCTCTAGATGAAGTATCTTGCCGAGTCAAGCGACCTACTAGAGTTGTGCAAGAGTTAGATTGACTTTGTTGACATGTATTACTACCACTATGTGAAGCCACTGGACATACCCACTCTTTTTTTTTTGTTATCTTTCAAGGCATAAACTATAAACGTGTATATTACAAGTTATAAGAAAGGTTAAATAGAGTGCACACTCTATCACACGATATAAACATAAAATGAGTGAAACTTTTCCTAAAACATTTTATAGCCTCTCATTCATAAGTGTGGCGTGATTCACTCTTATGAATAAGACTTATTTAATGAGGCATATAGACATCCTAGGACCCTTTAAATCTGATGTTCTAATCTGAAATTTATGATAACCCGAAGCTACCCCTAGTCATAACACGATGCTTACTGTCATAAGTGACCCAAAGCTAATTCATGGCCTGATATGACACTAAGCATACTGAAAATAACTACAACACACTAATGCATAAATAATAAATCTAAATAATATGGTAGCCAAATAATCCCCACATAATAATATCTTAACAACCTCAAAACATGAAAACCTTATCTACCAGATTGTTGGAAAGACTCTAAATAAGATGAGTTATTGGGACAAGACCACCTCTAACTCTAATTATATGAAACTAAAATAAATAAAAAATGAAATACTAATACTAGTCCTCAAATAAGGACTCATCAAAGTATTGTTGTTGATATTATAGAAGATCATACTAAGTGTGATCTAAATGCTGAGCATTATAACCTATATTATGAGACAACATAGCACAAAGAAAGTATGTTATCAGTACTTTAATAATACTAAGTAAGTGAGATAAGAAATAACTGATATAGGCCAAACATGATGCATGTAACATGATAAACTAATACAAGACCAAGTAATGAACATTTAATGTATGATATACCAAATAACTAAATATAAGGTCAAGCAAGTATCTGAATATGAACTATGGATTCTGGACTTTTGTAGTTACTAATAACTAATATACCCTAGTCTAATCTAATCGACTCTAACCTGTAACCCCAGCTGGAAAGGTTTTTAGTACCTTACCAATGGTACGAACACTGACTCATATGGATCCATTACAATAATAGCTGAAAGGACTAAGGTGTCAAGCCTATTCTGACAGATGATCATTCAGAACCTACGATGGTGACATAGTTTTGGGTCTTAGGGATTTATACTAAAGTTCTCATCCTAACTAATGGGTGAGCCTTTATTTCTGTGCTCACTTTGTGCTAAGTACTACTGCCAACTGAATGATACTAATAACTGCAATGCTCAATGATAATAATAATAATTTGAAGAGTTAAAATAAATTACAATCTAAAAGCATTCTAAAACATGTAAGTTGGAGGATTTTATACTCATTAATTTATGCATGAAATCGTAGGTCATCGGGTATTTAAAACCCACCATCTCTGAAGCATGCAACTATTATAATAGTTTCTTAATCTGAGTGAATATAAACAAAGTCCAACAATCATGGATTTCACAATATAATTTGGCTTCATTATCATGAATAGGAAATGAACTGAAACTCATGGTAGAATGTGGGTTACAACTCAATAATACCATGGGACTGAGATATCATGGAATTTTACAATATATATATATATGAAACCTAAATTGTGAAGATGGAACTGAAGAGAATAATTGGATTAACTTTGGGACTCAATGGGTGAAAGAAAACCCATTGATGAAATCCACATACCTTGAAAAAATAACCCTAAAGAATTCTTTAAAATTTGAAGAACGAAGATGATGAACCCTCGCTCTATCTTGGGGTAAGAAATCACCTCTTTTCTTTATGTTAATACTTAGTGTTGAATATTTTTCTGAGTAATAAGGTATTAGGATAATATTAACTTTAATAATAAGACTTGAAATAACCTAAGAAGCATAGTTTTGATGTCACAAGAGTAGGAAAAGACTACTATGCCCATTTTAAATTTATTACTGAAAAGCTGTTGGAAGGGACGTATGAGACCTCCTAGCTATCATGGAACCTATCTACAATCGTATGAGTCTTGGTACAATCCTGGGACCTATCTACAATTGTAACTTGATTTATAGGTTAAAGGTTCCAACCGAATCAACTTTAGGAGTCACGCCCGTACCTAAGATCGTGGTTTCAAGGCAAGGTAGTGGTTACCGTTCATGGTTGGAAGCTATGTTGAAAACATTCTAATGTTTGGGGTTGTTTTAAATAGATAAAACAATTGTATGGTCGTACAATGTAACCACGGTCGTGGTTTGGTTCGTGACATCTCACTACATGACAGTGCTTTACTAAAATGGCCATAACTTTTTTCTTTGATATTTGATTAAGGCAAAACATAATGCATTGGAAAGATAATTAAAATATCTATCATTTGGTTGGTCTTGATATAAAAAATAATCCAGGATCTATAAGTTATGCTTGTTTGAAGGTGACCATAGTAATATATTTCTCAAGGAATCAATTAGTAAGAAAGATTTTGTCTTGTCCATGAGCTAGGAGATACTTGTGGCTAAAATACATGTCTAAATCACTTCCCATACTATCAAAACATGATGTTTGATTATTAAATCATTATCACGACTTAAGGATACCCCCTAGACATTACATGGTGCTTAGAACCATAAGTGATCCTAAGCTAACCCATGTACTAGCATGATACTTGAGCTACTAATTTATAATAGAAATACAAACTAAATTTGTTGAGTGGAAATATAATCATGAGAAAGTCTGAACAAATGTAATATTGATAAAGTTTGCAACATGATGAAACTGAAGAAAGAAACTTGAATTACATGTAATAACTCTGTCTAACTATATATGAATCCTCTACTATACTGACCATAGATATTTGGGATATGCCTCCAACTACCACAAATCAATAAAATTGAATAATAACAATAGTGTACATGAACTACAACTGACTGGAGTCCCTGAAACAAGAGAAATCATCACCCGCTAGATAGAAGCTGCAAACTGTCTTATGATATGTGGGCTACAACTGGTACCTACATTAAGAGACAATGTAGCACATAGACACATATGTGGATTAGTACTTTGGAATATACTGAGTAAGTGGGTATGAATGCAATAAGTAAAACTGAATCGATACATAATCTTATTACATTCATGCTTAGTGCAACTAGACTCACCAAGAGACTGAAATCAACTAAAAGTTGAAGTATTTTAAAACATGAGTAACAAACGTACCCTGATAAGCTGGTGAGTCACTATACTTAGTTTCTTAAATCTTTTCTTTTGTAGAGTAAGTAAAACTAAATCTGGAAAATGGCAAAACATAAATACTATATTTAAATCACGTATAAAACTGAACATGCTGTAAAACTAAACTGAGGGTTATGTATATATACTAAGCATAAAAACATGAACATGTAAAACTAAGAATTCATGGAAAAGTACAGGATATCCTGACATGATATGAATGACATGAATAATCTATAAAACTGACTGCATAATTACTAAAAACTGATTACTTGGTCAAGAAAACCTTAACTAGGATAAACTAAATATTGACTGAAACTGTGGAAGCTATTATGTAACTGACATAAATTATGTGTGCTATGATGGAGTTAAAAGTCTAACGTACATTGAAGAGGGTTGTTCTATCCTTTCCATCGGAGTAGAACCTGAACTGGGGCTATCATTAAACTGAGACCATATTCAGCAAGGGGAAACATTCTATGGCGAGGCCTCTAAACTTATGGTGACACCTAGTTTCTATGGAAGTTAGATATGATAAACCCACACTTCCCACTTTGCGCTAAATCCTACTCCCAACTAAAAGACACTAAAATACTAATTGGTGAATGTACTAATAACTGATAAGGTTAGGTCATGGTATTTTGAAAAATTAGTGTATTCAAATTTTGATGTAATTATAAACATATTAATTGATAGTGCTCAGTATGAACATGATGTTCTGAATATGACAATAAAACCATGGTCTGACTGATTCATAGTTCAAATACCCAAAACATAAAACATTTTGATACATGAGTATAATACATAGATTTAAGCATGGGGATGTATTAAACTTAGGAGAATAACAATTTTTCATCAAAATAACAAAATTCAAGACAAAACATCAAACTTGTAGTTTAAAGCATGAATAAGTGTAACTCTTATTCTCTTTAGTACTTTAAATCACAGGGTAATGCTATGCTTCAATACATGAGAATTTGGGGATGAACCTTAATTTAAAAACATGAAAATTCAACTTGAAAATCATAATTTCTAGAACAAGGATGGAAGATTAACCTTGTTAAAAACCCTATATACCTCGGTTAGATGAATTATTTAAGAAAGCTTGAAATTAGAACTTGAATCCTTGAAAAAAACTTGAACTTAGAGCTTGGATAACTGAATTCTTGGAGAGAAAGATGAATATTTTATTCTTGGGAAGAGGGGAAGGGTTTCAAATCATATACTAAATGTTTAGGGTTAATATATGGGAATTAATGTGTTTTAGAATGCCTTAATTCATTTGAGAATGATTAGAAATGGATTAAGGGTGTGAAAAGAACTCAACGCCCTTAAATTAAGTTAAAATGGAGCAATTTTGAGCATTGTGCATTTGCAGTACGGTGCAAGCCAATAGCACATCTATGGGTTATGCGGCATACGCCAATAGAACACCTTATCCCATGGCTATTTGCGATTGCCATACGATACACGACCTTAAAAATGGTCACAAATTTTTGCTCGGGTATCATATTAAGGAAAAATTGATATCGTCGGAAAGATAATTAAATTTTATAAAATTAAGTGGGATTGAGATGCAAAATTACACATATACAAGATGTTATACACGTTCAAAGGTGATACTTATAGGATCAAACACAAAAATTTGGCCGAATCAAAGGCTCTTAGTTCAATTTTAATCTAAGTGATTCCTATGAATATAATTACACCTCATAAACACTCTTCACACTAGGATAACAATCATGACACATGCATTCAAATATAAATCACGGGAATATATTGTACACACGTAGGAACTATTTTTTGATTTCTAGCTAAAAAATATGGGGTGTTACAATCATGGTTCAGGTTCTAGTCTTTTCTTGAAGTTTTGGGGTGTTATGGGTCCCTTTTGTCAATATGCATGGTTCTTCTCCAGACTATAACAACCTCATAGTATTTAGTTGCAGGTGTTACCCCTTAAAACAAGTTTCTCCCAAGACATGCCCTTATTTATTCATTAGGTACAATATCTTGCATAAAGGATACATGGGTTATCACCCTTATCTTGGAGAGCTTATATGTATAGGCATGTAGTCTTTGATTAACTTAGTGTATCCTATGTTCAAGCATCTTACCTGGTTGTACTCAATTTTTTCCTGTCATAGCTACCTTTCATAAATTTTTTTCTAATATTAAGAGTAAGGTTTTTATTTCAAGGGAAGTATTTCAAGATGATTATTCAAATCCTGATCCAAATAACCTTACAAATAATGATTATGATGATCTACATTTACTTAAAGGTGATCTTGACTTGCATGATCATCACAAACCTATGAAAGTAATTATTGATACTACACCTAAGAAAGATGTTACTGATGATCACATAGACTATGCAAAAATATGTAGTGTGCAGATCAACCTCATAATCAAGGACACATAAGTATATCACAATGGTACAACACTAGAAGTAACAACATTTTTCATGAGGTTGAGAATGTAGAAGCTTAGGATGAACCTACAAAGAAAAGAACTTATGGACACCATATGATGAAAATAAATAAGGAAAGACAACTATACAAGATGAGATTGAAGCATGTCATAATAACTAGACGTACATTCTTACAACTAAAAAGGTAGAGCTAAATATGTTGGGTCTAGATGGGTGTACAAAACCAAACTAAAGTCTAATGGCACCATTGATAGGTATAAAGCTAGATTAATTGAAAAGTGTTACTTACAGCTTGAAGGCATTGGTCTTGAATAAAATTTTAGTCTAGCGATGAAGTATACTTCTATAAGATCAGATTTATCAATTAATGTTAGTCTGTATTGGCCTATCAAAAAACTAGATATTAAGAATGCCTTCCTACATGGAAATATTCAAGAAGAGGTGTGAAAATAAACCCATTGATGTAATCCCACTTAACTAGAGATGAGAACCATGAAGAAATCTTTGAAATTGGAAATCCAAAGAAGATGAATCCTAATTCTGTCTTAGGGAAAGACACCGCCTCTTTTATCTATGTTAAAACTAAGTGTCAGATATTTTTTCTAGGTAATAAGGGATTAGGGTAATATTGACCTTAATAATAAACCTTGAATAAATTTAAACAAAGTAGTTTTGATGTTAAAAGAATAGGAAACGACTGAAGTTCCGTTGTTAAATTTGTAACTGAAAAGCTACTGGAAGAGACATATGGGACCTTCCCACGATCGTGGGACTAACATATGATCAAGGATGGTGTTTGTGGTTGTTATATGGATATGATATCTCTGAACCTCACTAGACAAGCCTTGGTTTGATCTTGGTACCTACCTACAATCATCCTTGGTTTTTACGTTAAAGGTTCTAACTAGGTCAACTTTAGGAGTCAAGATCGTACCTAAGATTATGGTTTCTAACCACGGTCGTGGTTCCCTCTTGTGGTTGAAAAGCATACTTATCAAACTTCATATGTTTGGGGATGTCTAATTAGATTATATAATTGTATGATTGTACAATGTAACCACGATCATGGTTTGGTTCGTGACATCACACTCCTAGACTGTGCTTCACTAAAATGGTTATAAAATTTTACTTCGATATTGGATTAAGGAAAAAGTAGATGAGCTGGAAATATAATTCAAATATCTATCACTTGATAGGTATTCATCACAAAAATACAATATAATATAGAAGTTATGCTCATTTAAATCTAACCATAGCAAGATACTTCTTAAGGAATCAATCGGTAAGGAAGGTTTTGATTTGGCGATAAGCTAAAAGTTACTTGTGGCATTAATAAATTTGTAAATCACCTTCAATACCATAAAAACATCATGTTTGATCCTAAATATAATTGAAGCATGTTTCTAATCTTACTTTGATATTTGGGGTGTTACTATATCTCCCTCTCGATGTCATTAATCCCTAAATAAAAACCGATTAAGCTGTAAAGTTAGGGGAAAGATCTTTAATTACCATATTTTATTCACCACTTCTCCTGATATTATTGGAACCCTTTCACACTTTATATACCTAAAATTCCCATACTGATTTTCTAATAGTTGAACATTGTCATGATAAATGAGTCGGTGATGAAAACGTAGATTGAACTGAACTCATGAATGCATCTATGACATATGAATAGCTAGATGACATAAAATAGAAAGGATTAATTAATTAAAGGTAAACTATTTCCTCAATATAGAACTGAGTTTGTGAAAATATGGGGGCACTTGGTCATCATATCTACCTCTACTTCCCAAGTAGTTCCCTTAACTGACTAATTTTGCAAAATACTTTTCCAATGTGACCTCCTTATTTCTTAACTTATGAACCTAATGGTTAAGGATCTCAATAGGAATCTCTTAATAAAATACACTATATTTCACACCAACACTCTCTAAGGGCACAAACGATTCGGGATCACCAATGCATTTCTTTAACAAAGAATCATAGATGACTAGATGCACTGATGCAAAGTTTGCAGGAAAATCTAAATCATAGGCTACATTGCCAAAACAACCTACAATCTTATAAAGACTAATAGAGAGCATTAAGATTTATTTTCTTACCAAATATATTTACCCCTTTCATGGGTAAGAATTTTAAGTAGACAAATTCACCAATGGTAAACTTAAGATTCCTTCTTCACTTATCTACATAGAACTTTTTATGACACTGGGATGTTTTCATCCTTTCAATAATTAGCTTAACTTTATCCATAGCCTCATGGAATAACTTTGTCCCTATCAATGTAGCTTCACCAACATCCAACCAACAAATAGGTGATTTACACCTCCTACCATAACGTGCCTCAAAGAGGGCTTTTAAATAATAGAGTGATAGCTGTTATTATAAGAAAACTCAATCAAAGGCAAATGATCATCCGAAAAACCTTTGAAATAAATCACACACACCCTTAACATCTCCTTTAAGGTCTAAATGGTCCTCTCTGCTTGACCATTTGTCTGTAGGTAAAAAGTTGTACTAAGATGAACATGGAAACAAAGACCCTTCTAAAACATCTTCCAAGTTCGAGAGGTAAACTGAGTGCCTTTCTCTGAAATGATAGTCAAAGAGACTCCATAAAATTCCAAAAACTCCTTAAGGTAGAGTCTAGCATAGTCATTGGCTAAATTTTAAGTATTAACTAGCAAAAAATAGGCCAACTCAATCGTTCAGTCCATGATAACCCAAATAGAATTATTCTGTTTGCGAGTATAAGGAAACCCTATAACAAAGTCCATATTCACCATTTCCCACTTCCAAGAAGAATTACGGATGTTGTAAAGTCTACCAATAAGTCTCTGGTGATTAACCTTAACCTACTAGAAATTTGAATGCTTAGACACAAATTTCGTGATAGCCCTTTTCAATCCATTCCACCAATAGACTTCCTATAAATTATACTACATCTTAGTGGCTTTTGGGTGAATAGATTGCCAAAAACCATGTGCTTCTACTAGTATCCATTGTCTCAAGTACTCTATATCCATAACACATAGTCTGCCCTAATAACAAAAAACACCATTTCTCCCTTAGGAGAAAACCTCAACCTTTTGATTCTGGATAACTTTTTCAACCTAACAAAAATAAGATTATTGTCTTTCTTTTGTTTCAAATCAACTAGGAAAGAGGATTCTAAACCATCATTAACCAAAATTCTACCTTTGACTAAATCAACCAACCGAACCCCCCATCTAGCCAACCCGTTAACTTCATAAACTAGATCTTTCTTATCATCTTCTACATAAGCAAAACTTTTAGTACATAATCTTCTAAGAGAATTAATCACTATATTGAGTATACCTGGATGGTACAAAACACTCATATCATAATCCTTCAACAAATCAAGCCATATCCTCTAATAAATATTTAGATCTTTCTAACTCAATACTTAGTGAAGGCTCTTGTGATTATTGAACACATCAACATGAGACATAGAAGTAATGCCTTCAAATGTTAAATAAACAAACTACTTTTGCCAACCCAAGATCATGAGTCAGGCATTCTTCTGATGAGATTTTAGCTGTCTAGAGGTATATACTATAATATTACCTGCTACATGAACACACAACCAAGTCCAACTATGGAAGCATCATAATAAGCCTCAAAACTATCCGAAACCTTTGGCTGGTAAAAACTAGGGTGATGGTAAGTTGATCCTTTAATTCCCAAAAATTCTTCTCATAAGAGTCGGATAACTGAATTTGACTTTATTTAGAGTCATCCAGGACATGGGATAGTCAACGAAGGAAAATCCTTTAACAAACCATCTGTTGTGATCATCTAAACCCAAAAAACTCCTAATATCTAATGGAGAGATGGGTCTAGGCTAGTTCCTTATTACTTTGGTTTTTTGAAGATCGGATTGAGTGCTTTCAATGAAAATAATATTAACAAGGAATGTTACTAATTTCAACTATAATTCACACTTGTTGAACTTGGTGAAAAGTTGGTGATCCTTATAAGTCTGCAAGAATATCCTCAAATGGTTTGCATGTTCATCCTTACCCCGAGAATGAATGAGGATGTCATCTATGAAGACTATAATGAACATGTTTAGGTACTATTTAAACACCCTATTTATCTTGTCCATATAAGTTGTAGGAGCATTCGTCAATCCAAAGTACATAATATCAAATTCAAAATAATCGTATTAAATTCAAAATTAGTTAAATAAGACATCAATCCTAGAAATGGGAAACTGTTTCTTGATTGTGACCTTGTTCAACCGATGGTAGTTGGTGTACATTCAAAGAGAACCATATTTTATGTGCAAAAAAAAATGGGGCACCCTATAGAGAGACATTGGGCCAAATAAAACACTTGTCTAGACGATCCTTCAGTTGTTTCTTAAGTTCTTGAGCTTAGTTGGATCCATTTAGTAGGATGGAATTGAAATAGGTTAGGAATCTAGAAGGAGACCTATTCTGAATTCAATTTCCCATTTAGGAGAAACTCCAGGTAAATTTTTTGGGAACTCCTTCACCACTAGAACTGAATAAAGATTTAGGACGATGGATTTTGAATCATTCACCTAAAAAAAATAAAATAGGCAGCCTTTGGAGATCTAATTTCTAGTTTTAAGGTAAGATACAGACTGACCTATAGGCTCTAAAGTACTACCCTCCAACTCTAGAACTGGTTCTCTTGGAAACTAAAATTGGACTACTCTCTTTCTACAATAAATAGAGGTATAACAAGAGTGTAGCCAATACATGCAAAGAATGAGATCAAATTCTACTATGTCTAACTCTACAAGGTCAACTGAGGTGACTTTCTAAAAAATTGTCACTAGGAAATTTTTGTATACCCACCTAGCTATGACTGAATCACCAACTGGATAGGCATTGAGAAAGGTTCTGAAAGAATTTGGGACTAACACTGAATTCTACTACAATGTAGGGAGTTATAAAAGAATGTGTGGCTCCAGGATCTTGCAATGCATAAACATGAATTTGAAACACATGTACTAGTGACTACATTGAGAACCTTCCTGATCCTGTCAAGTCTAGAGAGCATAATACATGTTCTTAAGATGGTTGCCACCTGAACTAGATGAGGCATCCTATTAAGTAAGGCAACATGCTATAGTTGTTAAAGTTTTGGACTGAGTCTATAGACAATCATCTCCCCCTTTTTGATTGGCATCTAGGCACTCCTTCAAGTAATGTCCTGGGTTAGTAAATCTAAAAAAATTCGCTCTACAAATTATACACTCTTCTTGGTGATTCTTACCACACCTCTCATAAATTAAATTAGTATATCGACTAGTGACAAATCCTTGGGACTTAGAGCTTGGTGCAATTTCTTGAAACTCTTGCCTAAACTTAGGCATTGGAGCTCTACTAGAAGATAGGGCTAGAGTTAAAGATTTCACTAAGAATGATATCTACCATCTTTCCTCTTTAGAGATAAATTAAAACTATTTGTTTTGTCCATCTTACTCTTATTTTCCTTTTTTTTTATTTTTCTCTTTTTCAATTTGTTGAGCACAAACCATCAACCTGGGGATGTCAATCTTCTTAACCAACATAGCAGTCCTACACTCTTTGACTACATCCTCTGAAACACCAGATATAAACTTACTCATGAGGACCCTAAAGTCAGCAAACATAGTTGGAGTATACTTTGCCAACTGATTAAAGTTAAGAGAAAACTACTTCACACTTATCTTACCCTAATTCAAAATTAAGAATTCTTGCCGCTAGGCATCCCTTAGCTTAAATAAAAAGAACCTATACAGAAAAGAAATAACCAATCATACCTCTATACCTGTCCTAAATCAGCACCTATATCTTTCTTTTACTACTTGTACTAAGTGTGAACCACACCTTGCATATCATAAGTAACCAAGTTAGGATTTTTTGTTGGAGTGACACCCATGATCTCTTTAAATTTTTGAATACTATTCAAAAACTTTTGTGGATCCTCTTAAGACTTAAACCCAAAGAATATCATAGGATTCATTCAAGTAAAGGCTCAAACTCTGGACATTGTCTTATTCACTATTAAATGAGCTAGTGCAATAGCTAACTAGTTATATTTGGTGATCATAGATTGGGTTGCAATTGTGAAAGAAGCCCTAAGTTCGACATAAGAGAATTGATCATTTAGAGGGTTTGGTAGAGATGGTGGTGGTGCTTGTTGATTCTCAATACTGTTAGTATTACTAGTCCCTGTTCTATTAGATCCCTTAGAGGCATATTCTGTAAAAATGTAGAGCATAAATTAGAAGAAGGTTTTAATAGAGTTCACACTTTATCGCATAATATGACCATAAAAAAAATAAAATTTTTCCTAAAATATTTTGAAGTCTCTCACTCATAAGTGTGGTCTATTTCACACACATGAATAAAACTCTATTTAATGCCACTTTCAAACATCCTGAGGCACTTTAAAACTGATGCTCTAATATCAAGTTTTCCATGACTCTAGAGTACCCCCTAGTCATAACACAATGCTTAGAGTCATAAGTAACCCCAAGCTAACACACGGCTTGGACTGACACTATGAATACTGAAAGCAATTAGAATCACTAATGCAGTAATAATGAATCTGAATAATAGCTGGGGAAAGATTCCCCAAGTGACAATATTTGAACAATATATAAAGATGAAAACATAATCTATCTGACTGTCGAAAAGACTCTAAATAAGGTAAGTTGTTGGGATAAGTTCCCATCTAACTCTAACTTTCTAAGACTAAATAATAATAAAAAATAAAATACTGATATTGGTCCTTGAATGATAAGGACTTTCTAATGTACTGTTGTTGATATGGTGGAGTATCATACTATGTATGATCTGCGTGCTGAGAGTTCGACCTATATTATAAAATAATATAGTAGAAATATAAGTATGCATAAGTAATTTGAATATACTGAGCATGTGAGACATGCACTACACTATGTAAACTAATAATGTTGAAAATAACTTAAGGAGCTAAACATGAACTAAAAACTATAGACTAATGCAATAATCCAGTGATAATTATGAAATAATACAATGTACTAAAATAGTTGAATATAAGGTCATGTTAGGTTTGAGACTAAAATTTGGGAGCTACAATTAATAGACATCCCCTATTTGAGCTAAATAGGGCCCAACTAGTAACCTCAATTAGATGGGTTTTCAATACCTTGCAAATGGTACAAATACTGATTGATATGGATCCACTTATTTGATATCCAGAGGACTATAATGTCAACCTATGGTGGAAACTTAGTTTTATCTTTGGTGGCAACTTAGTTTTAGGACATGGTTTATTTGAACTCGTGTCCTCTAGGTACTAAGAACTACTCCTAGATGAAAATGAACTGATATGTTGAAATACTCAATAATACTAATATTTGGAACTGAAGCATATGTTGTATCTAAAGAATTCTAAATCATGAAGACTGAAAGAATAAATATTCAATTGAACATACATGGTAACCTAAGTCATCAGGTGTTCATAACCCATTATCTCTAAAGAATGTAACTATTATGAGTATTTCATAATCTGAGTAAATTTAAAAAATTTAATCTCTCAAATCAAAAATCATAGATTTCACAATATAATTAGGATTTATGATCATAAACATATAATGGAACTAAAATTCGTGGTAAAACATTGATTACAACTCAGTAATACCAATGGGCTAAGATATCCAGGAATTTGATAAAAATTAAACTAAAGAATTAGGTTAACTTTGGAACTAAATAGGTGAAAGGAAACCCATTGATAAAATACCACATACGTGAAGATTATAACCCTAAAGAAATCTTAGAAATTAGAAGTTTGAAGAAAGTGAACCCTACCCTTGCCTTGGGCAAAGAAATTACCTCTTTTCTCTGTGGTGAAGCTAAGTGTCAGATATTTTTTTGAGTAATGAGGGCTTAGGTTAATATTAAACTTAATAATCAGCCTTGACTTAGCTTAAATAATGTAGTTTTCATATTAAAAGAGTGGGCAAACATTGTTGTGCACTTGTTAAATTCGTAACTGAAAAGCTATTGCAAGAGACGTATGGGTCCTTCCCATGATCATGGTACCAACCTACGATCATAGATTGTTTTCATGGTTAGAATCTATATGTGAGCTCTCTAAAATCCACTAGAAGAACCTAGGTACAATTATGGGACCTAACTACAATCGTACCTTAGTTTGTAGGTTGAAGGTTCAAATTGGGTTAACTTTAGGAGTCAAGATCACACCTAGGATCGTGGTTTATAACCCTGGTTATGGTTCCCTCTCGTGGTTGGAAGGTATACTTTTCAAATTTCAAATGTTTGGTTTGTTTTGATTAGACAAGACCATTGTACGGTTGTACAATGTAAGCAGGATCGTGGTATGGCTCGTGCTATCTTATTATTGGATAGTGCTTCACTAAAATAGCCATAACTTCTTACTTCAATATCAAATTAAGGCAAAACTAGATGCATTGGAAAGATAATTAAAATACATATTAACCTAAGGTCTTTTAGATAAAAAAATACTTCAGAATATAGAATTTATACTCATTTGAATCTGACCATAGCCAGATACTTCTCAAGGAATATATCGAAAGAAAAGTTTTGACTTGCCAAGATTCAGGAGTTACTTGTTACCTTAATATATGTCGAAATCACTTCCTACACTATCAAAAAATGATGTTTGATCTTACATTTACTTAAATCTTGGTTCTAGTTTTAGCTTTAGGTTTTGGGGTGTTAAACTTCTACTCAAAGAAAAGCATGATTTATAGACTCAAACAGAGGCAATATAATGACATACAACTATTATTCTCATCTTGTCCTAGACAATATCAAAATGAGTTTTCTAAAAGACCAAAAGGGCCCTTCAGAATTCATAATAACAATGGATTTCTATAGGCAAATACCCACCATTTCCATTGATAATAAAAGTCAAGGAAAATATGAGCATTATCTTTATTTAACAAAAATAGTGAACTGAGAGGAAAATCATACAAGAATAAGGCACAACATCATGCTATGATGGTATGCTAAGAACTAATGCAAGAATATTAACATAAAACATTTAAACAACCCATAACAAGCAAAATTTAAACCTAAAATAGTAGGATAACAACTGTGGGAAAATAATAAGACAACAATTAGAACTACAACAAGCAAAGTATTATACTCAAGTTACAACAAAAGAGACCCTAATTTAAAATAGTGAACTAGAAGAAAAACTAGAATATGTAAACACTTGATTAAAAAGAAAAGAAACAACGGATCAGACTACAATAAAAAACAAAGATTTAAATTAAAAAATAGTAGATTGGAAGCTAAAAATTTTGGAAGTGTACTTAAGAAGTGAACTTTTAAAATTTAGAACAAAAATTATGAATCCAATGCTCGATAAGCAACATTCAGGCTAAAATAATAGACGAAAAACAACTAAATAGGAAAATGCTTCACTAGCAAAAGAATATCAGCAACTAAGATGTAAAATAACATTCAAGGATGAAGATTTTACAGATAACAAAGGACATCAAAAGGAAAGAAAAACTAGAACTTTGAAGCAAAAAGAAACAACAAAAACATTGATAAATCAGTTATACCTTTCATCACAGAATCCTATAGCCCTCATAGTCGTTACACCACATAATCCCACCATTTCTAGCTACTAATATGAAGAATAAAACAACAAACCAAAGATCTTAAAGAGAAAGGTGTTTTTCCTTTTTTGAAGAAACAAAACAAGACTTGAGTTTCATAAAAATTCTACCACCACTGAAAATCTTTTAACTAGGGAAAATTTCTTCCTCAAAATTCTTTCTTACTTGAAAATTTTACAATAATAAAGACTTTTTGCTTGAAGATGTTTTAATCTCCAAGACTTGGTTTTCAACTCTCAATACTGAGCTATATGCAGAAATGATTGGGGCTCAATTTTCTAGTTTTTATTAATTTTAGATAAGTTATTTCAAGGGATATTTTATTGCTTAAGGAGGAGACTTCAAATCAATGTCTTGTTAGAAACTCAAGGGTAATGTATTACCAGAAACCTAATTATAATGATAGATTTACTTGTTCTTCTACATGGGATTTGATTAGAGGTCACAAAACAACTATTATGACTAAAAAATACACTTGGGACAAGCACCTACCTTTTAAATACTTTTTTCTGATATGAAGAGATTTAAGATGCAAGATACCTACAAATAAGAAGCCTAGATCATTTGGTCATGATCCAGTCAGTTGTCATTGTTGTTATATCCCTAGACCAGACACAATTTAACATATCTTTGTTAGTGGTTATTTTACAAGGAACACATGGTAATACTTTTATAATTCTTTATATGTTATTCGTAACACTTTACCTTTGAGTAAATTGTTGATAAAATGGTGGTATTTAGTCCATAATAATGGTATTCATAGATTGATCCTTCATGCTTTTCCGATATTCATCTTTGGAACCTTTGGAAAAATAGATGTGAGGTTAAATATAGGGGTAAAAAGTCTAACCTTTTGCGGGTCAGATTCTTAGTCTTTAAAGACATTTCTCATATTCTCTCAACTATTTTTTCTTATATCAATGGCCTACTAACTGAATTGATTAGATTGTTTAAATGAAAAAATACAGTCGTAACAGTAAGGTTAATGTAGTTTATTGGATTAAACCCACCCCTAATTTTATCAAGATTACTTCTGATGGTAGTTTTTTTATTAATATGGGTAGAATTAGCATTGGAGGTATGGTGGAGACCATAATGGAGATCTTATTTATGGTTATTCTACTCCATTTGTTCATGGTTCTAATAATCAAGCTAAAATTAAAGATGCTACATGGGGTCTGTCTTAGTGTTTTAATAACGGTTCTCAACAAGTTATTCTTGGGGGGGACTCAGAGCTCCTTCTCAAATGGGTAAAGCACCATTCCATACCTCCTTGGAGTCTACAACAACCTCTGTACAATCTTAAGTTGCTCATAGATCAGTTTCAGAACTTTACTTACAGACACATATACAAAGAAGCTAACTTTGTGGCTAATATTTTTTCTAAATTCAGTCACACTAAAGGTAATGATCAATATTTCTTTACTATTTCAACAACATCCTCAAGAATCTAGAGGTTACTTTAGACTTGATATGTTAGGATTCTTAACTTTATAAGAAAGATATTGAGAAGAATAAAAAACCCTTCATAAATTATGTTTGTTTTTTCATTTGATGTTGTTGCCCAGATTATCACTTGGTATTTAGTCATCGCATCATCTTTATCTATATTTTTCTATATAATTTATAGCCTTTATGAAGTGGTTTAGTTTTGTTTTGATTTTTTTGTTCCTTTGTAAGGGGAAAGTATCCCTTACTTATGTTTGTCTAGATTATATGTTCTGAGAGAAGGTCTTTCTTCTAGGTGTTTATATCTAGACTTTATTTATAGTATTAGGGATGAGTCGATTGTTGTATGTTAGTTAACTTTGAACCACCGTAAGTCAAAGGTAAGGTTTATGTACGTCGTCAAATTTTTTGATAAGGCTTAGGAATGTACGTCTTAACCCCTAACTGCCAAGAAAGGTGAGAGCCTCGAGTAAGGTCTATTTTATTAAAAAAATTGATGGCTATGGATTAATCTAAAACATAGATGCCCAAAAATTATATTTTGTCTTTGATCATACTATCGGTGAATAGGAATGCACTGGGTGTCAAATTCTAGAATAATCCATGGATTTTATAGTTTTCAGTGGAAATTTAAGAGGAAAAAAAGATTTTAATAATGGATAAGATTGTATGAGGTGGATTCATACTATTTTAGTATGATCAAATTTCAAATTTGGTGTTTTTAGACGGTGGATTTTTTAGGAAATTCAAAGCTTCTAGAGGGTTTCACATATCTTGTCCAAGCATGCATGGTGGTATAAAATTCAAAAAGTGGGAAGAGGGAATTGGGCTTTTAGGTTAGATGATGTTGAAGGCATTAATGGTGTTGTTTGATGATGTTGTTGTACATTGTTGTTGTTAGGTTAATTGGGTATAGAAGAAAGGAGAAGAGGAATTAGGCTGGAGCTGTTCAGGTCAAGCAGTTATAGGTTGGGTAGGTGTAATTTTAAAAGGAATGTCAATTGGCCAATTGGATTGCAATTACGGAGAAATTGATTTCAATTATGACTAATTTATTAAATTGATAAAATTTAATCATGATTACCCATTTTAATCTAATCAGATTTACCCATTTGAATCAATTCTCAATATAGTTTCTTAACTAAAACCCAATTTTCGACAAAAATAGTTATTTAAGTAACAAAAAATTATTCGAATATGGAAAAGTACCATCGCTACTTAAATGAAAAATTTCACTTAGATACATATTTTGAAAAGTTCTTATCCGGGTAGAATAAATATTTTAATTTTATTAAAAATAGAAGCAACTAAGGTTTAAATATAGTCATGGAGAGTAAAAATTAGGTGTCAACAACTGCCCCATCTTTTCAAGTAGAGTGAATGCAAGTTACCTTGGAAAAGAGGAGTTTGATGGTCCTAGTTTTATCTGACTACAAATTTATCTCTTGGAGGCAGATGGTTATGACACAAATTTCAAGGATCTATGACCTATCCCTAATATTACGTATCCTAATATCTAATGTTACATGAGAACTTAGGCCATTTGCAGTTCATAATGGTTGATTTAGTAGCACGACTTTTAAAGAATTCACAAGCTCTCCTGACTCCGAGTTTTATAGAGACCAAAAAAGCTGGGGAATATGAGATTTGGGGGTTTCATAATACATTTATGTTTTTAAAAAACTACATATCCCTAAAATTAAGGGATAGTCTTATAGTTCGACTTGATTGGTAGAAGAGATAGTCCTTGATTTTAGACAATTTTTGAATTAGGATAAGTGATAAGTTAATTGAGTTATGGAAAAAATCTTATAACCTCTAAACCATAAATATGGGGATCTTCATATACATAGATATGAATTTACCTAGATACAATTTCCAAAGCTCTGGGTGTGCTATCACTCAGATTTGAAGAAATAGAAGGTTACCTCTGGTAATAGTTGAGAAATATCCCAAAATACCCACATGCCTTCTACTAGGGGTGTGGTTTGGTGGTAGTGTAAATCATCCTTTAGATCGTGTCCAAAGAGTTGATGTTCCTCTGCGGACTACGTCTCGATTTGCTGCTAAAAAAGTTTCACATTATGTTGCATCCTTTTAAAAGTCATCCACGCTTGCGATTTTGGTTTGAGATTTTAAAAAAAATAGAAATTTCCATATCATCTACCACAACAGGCGAGGAGTCATGAGCGAAGTCAAGATCCAATTCTACATAGTCTCTCCAGGTACAACCTTCTTCATCCTGCTAGGATCTAGGAAATCGTCTAATATAGCATTGCAGTCCTTAAATACTTTTCCTATCCCATCTTCTAGAACATCATTTATTGGAATATCGCATATGGGAAATAAGTGGTATATGTGAGGCAATGTCTTGGGCAAACCCATTTTTGTCGTCTTCTCATTCTCATTTTTCTTTATGGGCTTGTACTTCTAACCCATACTGGATGCTATTTTCAAGATAATACCGACTTAATGATATCTTTCAAATTTTTTTCTAGGCCCCAAATTGGCTCGAACCCACTCTTAGCATCATAGTCACCATCATTTTATAGATAGAGGGCATCGACATTTGGAGTGTTGGATCCTTCTCCACAACATTCTTAATTTCCACAATATAAAAGTTAATGCCCCTTGAAATATCTTTAATCATAAGTACATAACCATTTGGGTGGCTCAAATGACTCATTTCACCTTAAATAACCACTTCTTGACCTTTCCAAACAAAGTACTCCTTTGAACTTGAATGACCACCTCTTTACCTTTCCAGACAAACCTCAATAATTGATGGAGAGGAAAGAAAACTACTCTTGAGTCATGGATCCACGACCTTATGAGGAGTAGATTGTAACTAGGATTAATACCTATAACATGAAATTTAGTCATTAAACTAGGTGGATTGCATCTGGATGTAAAAGTCAACTTCTCCCATAGTTTTTCTCTATCTTTCATCAAAAGCTCACACATTAATGTGGTGTCATGACCCAAACTAGGGCCTGGTCGTGATGGGTATCTCAAGTCCCACGTGGCTCAGAGATCAGCCCCACACCTAACCTAACCAAACCAAACACAACATCCCCTAGTGTTGGATAAATTCTGAACATATAACAAGATAGCATGCAACAAGAATAAGTCAAATTAAGTCTATAACTGACAACCAATGACCAGCCAAACAACCGACCAACATCACCTTATATCCATAATAATCCAAACAAAGCCTTCTAAAGAAAGAACCAAAACCAGTCTTGATCGGGACATGTTCCCGACTCTGACAGATGACAATGATAATCATCGCCCCTAAGCTTCTCTTTTCACTTTTCATACCACTGGCATGCTATATCCTTCAACTGATAGGCGGAGATCTCTACATACTCCACATCAGTAGCAGTATCACATGAAAGATCTTTTCCATCTAATCAATGAAATTTAGAGGATATTCCTTAACTTTAGAACCAATGAAAATAGGAAGATTAAACCTCATAAATTGGCCAACTCTAGTGTACTCATATGATAAAGTAATGGAAACAACATCCTCAGTCTAGGAGGCCACCAACTGGATAAGCAAATGAATCAACAGGTGAAACTCAGCACTACACACAACAGTATGGGGGTACCTGAGAAGGGATATGGGGAATCGGTGGAGTTCCATCAGGACAATCAGAAGAAGCGACCCTAGACCGAGTCTAAACTCCTGAAGTTAGACGAGCTCCATCCATATTTTCCTCAGAGAGGACAGAGGGGTTCCACGAGCATCAGATCTTCTAGGAGGCATGATCTGAAAAGGAAACATACTAGAAATAAAGGAGATTCAAGACCTTAAACTCTATAGATTGAAATAAAACAACAAAAAAGGAAAAAATTCCAAAATGCCTCGTACCATCTCCCTTATAAGTGTGTCACGCTACACACCCATATATGAGACTCTACTTGACATAGATTTGTTGATCACCCAATGACACTATACCAGATACTATCTTTATTACAATCCAAACCAGGGCCTGGACGTGATGGGTATCTCATGTCCCATGTGGGCCAGAGATCACCCCCTGCACCTAACCAAAAAACAAACACAACATCCCCTAATATCATATGAATTCCAAATATATTACAAGATAGTATGCAACAAAGTTAAGAAAAGTAAAAAAATGTCAATAATCGATGATTGATGACTGGCCAAACAACCAACAAACATCATCCAATATCCACGGTAATCTAAACAAAGACCCAAAACCAGTCTTGGTCCGAACATATCCCCGACTCTGAAAGATGGTAATAAGAATGAAGATGATAATGTTAATGATAATGAAAGTAACTATCAACTCAAATCTAAGAAGAAAGCTGGTGAAATTCGTAAGCATTCAGAGGGATGGAAGCTTACCATTTCACCATAACTCAATGAACCAAGCAGACCGACCTAACTCTGCATAGGAAAAGTAGAAGTAGTTCTGGCGCCCACGTCGCATGGGGATACAACATCCAAAGATGGTCAATAGGGTGAACAATAGCATGTAACTTGGAGATAAATATAATCTAATGCCATGATCAATAGGTAAAAATCATTCAAAACCAATACACAAAATCAAATGCATATAAATCGTATATATATATATATATATATATCACATGCCGAGATAGGAAACAAGGCTTAACATGCTCTTTAAAAATTTAGCCTATATTATGTAGATCAATCATCATAACATACAAAGGCACCCACAAGCTATGTGGACCCAGATCTCTCCCAAGCTTTAGGCCCCAGTGCGTATTGCCGCATGAACTAGAAGTTATATAAATGTACTATGAGGGACTTGAACCTCCCGGCATATCAATGTGACACAAGCAACAACTCACGTAGTATAATGTGGGGAATTCGAACCGCCTAGTCATATGATAATAATAATACTAAGGGGACTCAAAACTCCCGATCATATAAACCCCTACATTGACAACTGCATTTTTCAGTGTTGGTCCCTCGGGACCTCCACTTTCACTACTCAGCTATACAACCCTCATTAAGCCCAATTAAAACAAGTATCACACATTCACATACATTGAACAATATTACACATTAAGGCATACATTGTTGGTATCGGCATACCAACTACACTTGCAAGGTAACATCAAAATGCCAAACCAATTTCATCACTTAGGGGAATTTACAACTTCCTTGGTTTAATAATACATTAGATTGGGGAATTACATAACCCCATAAGGTTCAATTGAAAATCTCAATGCAATATTTCAAGGATAATTCAAATTCCTACATTTCTCATAATTAAAACCCAATTTCACAATATGTGGTTGGGCCCATAACCACTTTAAAAGTCACAAGTTTAGGGAAAGTTACAATTTCAAAGTTCATTCACCATACCCATGCACCCACAAGTTGAAAACCATAATCGAAGTATGGATTATCATATATAAACCATGGAAAAACATTATTCAACAATAAGCATTCAAAACCCTCAACCCTAGATTTCAATCCAACATAAATGTCTCATGAACAATACTTTAAAATATATGCGTTTTACAAATTAACAATGATAGAAGAGTAACATGCCTAAAATACCAAGTTTCACAGAATGAATTCAACCCTGGAGCCCTTGGAATCCCTAAGTATGGCTACTTGAAAGAATTTGAGAGAGCCTTTGAAGTGTTTAAGTACGTTAAGGATGAATTATAACCTTTTTAAGTTCTTCATGGACATGGGGTTTTAATTGGGTAAGGAGAGAATTGTCTAAAGTGCCAGCAGATTAAAAACTAAAATTAAGCCACCAAAGACTATGGATCATCATACGACTCATAAGGATACATTACGACTCTTCACAAAGAGTCGTAGTCAAGACAGAACCACCAAGGCCCCATACTGGTCTGTCTATGATTTATACCACCGACTCGTAACCATACATAACGACTTGTAACCACTTCTCATACTTAAGACAATAACAATTTTAGGATAAAACACTGGACACCCTATGATTGGGACATAACGACTCAGCATGAGTCTTTATGACTTGTGGCCTCAAGTCGCAGTAAAGATAGTATCTTAGGGTAAACTCTCTATACACCTTACGAGTTGGTCCTTACGACTCCTAAAAAGTCTTGAAGACTTACTTAGAGACACTCGTACTAAGAGAAGAATACTAAGCCACTTATTCTAAATGAGTTGTGACTGATTCCCTATGACCCGTTAAGACCCCCTACAACTCGTCAGGGGAGTCATAGTTAGGACAGTGAGGATAAAATTTTAGAAAATTTTCAAGGACCAAAAGCCCAAGGCACTACATAATCCGCCCTCCCTAATATCATACATCCTTTAATAATAGGACAAGGCATTTAATAGCATAATTTAACTCCGAACACAACTACACTAACATTTAACAAAGACATATAACAAAGATGTTAAGGAATACACACACCTCAAGAATGATTATCTGGAACAAGAAACAAGAACATATACTTGGACTTCATGTCCTCTTCGACTTCCCAAGTATTTTCCTCAACCCTTTGGTTCCTCCAAAGAACCTTCACCAAAGCCGTATCCTTACCCTGACTTACCTATCTAAAATCTCAATCGGTGCCTCTTCGTAGGAAAAGGAATTCGAAATACCCACCTCCTCCAAGGGAACAACCATTGAAGGATCACCCACGCACTTTCTCAACATCAAACTATGAAACACCGAGTGAATGGAGCTCAAGATGGAAAGCAAATCCAATTCATATGCAACATTACCAACCCTCTCCAAAACTAAACATGGACAGACATAATAGGGATTGAGCTTCTTTTTTATGCCAAACCTTATCACTACCTTCATAGGGGATACCTTCAAAAACACCTAATCACAAAAACTGAACTCCAACTCCCTTCGCCTTACATCCATATATGAATTTTTATGAATTTGGAAGATCTTACGCCTATCCTAAATCTCCTTCACGTTCTTCATGACTTGGTGAACCAAATTAGGGTCAAACAACCTATTTTCACTAACCTAAAACCACCCAATAAGAGACCTACATCTCTTACTATATAAGGCCTCAAACAAAGCCATACCAATGCTAAAGTGGTAACTGTTGCTGTAGGAAAATTCTATGAGAGGCAAGTGGTCAACCCAACTACTACCAAAATCAAAAACACTAAACAAAACCATATCTTCCAAGGACTGTATTATCCTTTCCACTTTCCTATCCATCCGCTGGTTGAAAGAGGTAAATAGGGTCACCTTAGTTCTGAAACAACCTACAAAAATATGGTGAGAACTGGGTACTTCAATCAGATATGATGGAGACTGGAGTGCCATGCAACTTTATGATTTTCTCAGTGAACAACTTGTCATAGTCCTCAAATGAGTAGTTAGTCCTTACTGGCAAAAAGTGAGCAAACTTAGTCATCCTATCCACGATGACCCAAATTAAATCAAACTACTGGTGAGACCATGTAAGATCGGTAACGAAATCTATATTAATTATCTCTCATTTCAACACCAGCAACTTAATTTCTTGAGTCAGTCCACTGGGCCTTAAGTGCTTTTCCTTTATTTATTGACACACCATGCACTTAGCAACAAAATTAGCCACATCTTACTCTTTAAGATCATGATATATGTTCATCGAACTAGGATAAATAGTATAATGCGGCTTGTAAGCTTTGAGCAAAATTCTTCTTTGAAACCCATCAATATTGGGGACACATAATCTGCATTGGTATCTCAAGATACCATCACTACCAATTTTTAAAATTATCTCCTCCTATCTACCCATATCATCCTTGATTTACATCATGATAGGATCTAAAATCTGCTTCTTCTTCTCCTAAGTACCTGGAGATGAATTCACCACCTATTAAGCAATCACTCCACCATCCTTAGAATTTAAGAGAAAGACTCCAAGATTAGCCAAATGGTGAATGTACTTTACCAAATACTATTTTTCTTTATCCGAGTGAGATATATTTACCATGGACAGCCTGCTAAGAGTATCAACAACCACATTAGTTTTACCCGGATAAAAGTAAAGACTCATGTCATAGTCCTTGAGCAAATCAAGCCATCACTTTTGCCTGAGATTTAGCTTATTCTAAGTGAACACGTATTGTGGGCTCTTATGATTAGACTAAATACCAATATGAACCCCATACAAATAATGAATCCTGATCTTTAATGCAAACACCACGGGTAACAATTCCAAATCATGGATTGGATAATTCTTCTCATGAACTTTCAACTATCTAGAGTTATATGCAACCACCTTGACATGCTGAATCAACACACAACCCAGTACTACCTGAGATGCATTACAATGACAAAAAAACCATAAGTGCCCTCAGGCAGAGTCAATATAAAAGCTGAAGTCAACTTATCCTTTAGATTCTAAAAACTACCCTCGCAAGCATCAGACCACAAGAATTTTACCTTCTATAAAGTTAACTTAGTCAATAGGGCGGCAATAGAAACTCTCCACAAACCTTCTATAGTAATTGGTTAAACATAAGAAGCTCCGAATATCAAATGTAGTCATAGGGATAGGCCACTTCTTAAACACCACAACCTTTTATGGATCCACCATGATTCTCTCACTAAAAACAATATATCCCAAATAAGTCACAACATTCAACTAGAACTCATACTTAAAGAACTTTGCATGTGATTGCTGCTCTTTCAAGGTTTGCAATATAAGGAAGAGGTGATTGGTAAGATCTGCCTTGCTCTTAGAATATACCAAAATATGATCGATAAAGACAATGCCAAACAAATCTAAGAACTGACGGAGAACCTAATTCATAAGGTCCATAAATGTTTCCAAGGCATTGGTTAAACCAAAAAACATTACCAAAAACTCAAAATGACCATATTGGGTTCAAAAGGATGTCTTAGGGATATCCACATCCATAATATTCAACTAATAGTAACTCAATTGGAGATTAATCTTAGAAATTAACTTAGCACCCTAAAGCTGATCGAACAGATCATCAATCCTCGAAAAGGGATACTTATTCTTCATGGTCACCTTATTCAATTGGTGGTAATTAATACACATTCAAAGGGACCCATCCTTCTTAAGCATGAAAATAATAGGATCATCCCATAGAGACATCATAGGGGATATAAAACCATTATCAAGAAGATCTTTCAAATGCTCCATGAGTTTTCTCAACTCAGCCAGAGCCATTCTTTAAGGAGAGATAAGAATAGGACAAGTGTCAGAAAGAAAATCAATCTCATAATTAATTTCCCTATCAGAAGAAATACTAGGAAGATTATAATAAAACACTTCGAGAAATTAACAGACCATAGGGACAGTTTGCAAAGAAGGACCTTCGGATCTAGAATCGGTAACATATACTAAGTGATAGAGGTACCTTTTAGAAATCAATTTTTGGGATCTAAGATATGAGATGAACCTTTTCTTAGGATCTAAGGAACTACCTTCCCTCTCGATTATAGGCTTATTAGGGAAATGGAAACTAACCCTTCGGGTTCGACAATCAAGAGATGCATAGAATAAATATAACCAATCTATCGCCAAAATTATATCAAAGTCTAACATGTCCAACTCTATCAGATCTACCAAGGTATCTCTACCATAGACCGATACCACACAACCTCTATAAACCCTTTTAGCCATAATGGAGTCACCTACCATAGTGGATGCAGAAAAAGGGTCCAAAATATATTTAATTTCAAAATTAAAATGGATTGCCACATAAGGGGTCACATAAGAGAGAGTAGACTCAGGACCAATTAGACAATATACATCATGAGAAAAGAGTTTGAGCATACTAATAGTAATATTGGGGGATGCCTTAGAATCTTAGCTAGTGGTAAGAGTGTATAAATAATTCTGATAAGTGCCAAAGCCAGAAGCAAAAGTAGAACCTTTTGGCGCGAGAGTTAATAAAGTAGCAACACGAATCTTAATTGTCCAAAAGAAACCTTAGAAAGATAATCCCTTTGTATATGAATAATCTGACAATATATAAAGCGCTTGTTCCTTCTTTCTTCATAAACACCATGCTGTACCTGAACAAAGAATCTGCAAAGAGAATATGATGGAGCTGACTGACCCCCACTAGCCTGCGATTAGATTTTTAGTCTTCTAAACATACTATCATGCTGAGAACAACAATCGCCAAATGTCTTTCGATAAGGAGAACTAGACATAGAGTAGGAACTAGAATTGACCCACTTCTTCTTAAGGCACTTTCCACCTTCTATACTACTCTATTGCTGATCTCCACCCTAATTCAAATAGTGAAACTTCCTATTTTTGCAGTTTACTCATCTCCGCTTGCTTTTTATTTTCTACTTCCA
The DNA here is from genome assembly GCA_030864225.1 of Capsicum baccatum var. pendulum. Lineage (NCBI taxonomy): Eukaryota > Viridiplantae > Streptophyta > Magnoliopsida > Solanales > Solanaceae > Capsicum > Capsicum baccatum. Next base: position 195,543,341 of record CM061557.1, read on the forward strand.
CTTGTTGCATATATAATACAAGTCTAGAGTTGTCCATATACTTGTTCAACAAGGCAACCTTAATCTCCAAGATCAACTCATGGGATAAAACAGAGGCAAACTTTCTCATTCTATCCCTAATGCTAGACACCAATTCTAGAGCATAACACAATACCTGATGGAACGTCATGGCAGACTTGTTTACTAATATCCTGCCTTATTTTAAATTCATAAATTCCTCATCCTTTACCTCTCTTAATTCTTAAGAAGAAAAATGATTATAAAAAGTATTAGAGAAGTCGACCCATAAAGTTGACTCAGCATCATCGCCCCTAAGCAGCTCCCACTCTTCATACCACTAGTATGGTACATCTTTTAATTGATAGGCAGAGAACTCTACACACTCTACATAAGTGTCATGCATTACACGAAATATCTTTTCTATTTTATAAATAAAATTTTGAGAATCTTTCCCAACTTTAAAACCAGTGAAAACATGAGGATTAAACCTCATAAATTGGCCAACTATAGTGGCCTCAGATGATAGAGCAACAAAAGTAATATCCTTAGTCTGGGAGGCCACCAGCTAGGTAACAAAATAAATCAACTAGAGAAACTCAGCACTAGACACACCATCCTGGTGTGCCTAAGGAGGGATATAGGGAATCGATGGATTTCCATCAGGACAATCAGAACCAGTGATCCTAGATCGGGTCTGAACTCCTGGAATTAGATGAGCTCCATTCATATTTTCCTCAGAAAAGACAAGGGGTTTCCATAAGTATTAGATCTTCTGGAAGGCATGATCTAAAAAGAAAACACATGGAATTAGAGAAGATTTAAGACCTTATACCTTGAAATAGAACAAGAAGAAAGGAAAACATTCCTACATGCCTCATAGCCTCTCCCTTATAAGTGTGACATGAAACACACCCCTAAACGAGACTTGATATGACTTTATTGGACACCTTATGACACCAAACCAGGGCTTTGGTATAATCTTTATTATTACTCAAACCAAGTCCTGGCCGTGATGGGTATCTCAAGTCCCATATGGACTGGAGATTGCCCCTGTACCTAACGAAACCAAATACACACACAAATGTCTGATGAATTCTTGAGTTCACGTGTCTTTAGATTACTAATAAGATCATCCATAGTGAGAGTTTTTATGTTACTTACCTCAGTGCTAGCATCCACTTTGCTTTCCTAGGATTTAGGCAAAACCCTATATTTTTCTCACATGTTTGTACTAAGGAATTACTTCTCCTAAGTAGTACAACTCATTAATGATTGAAGTGAATCTTGTATGCATCTAATAGATAGTTTCTTCTTTTTTTCATGATGAAGGTATCATACTGAGTAGTTAACATATCAACTTTTGAATCTTCACATTAGTAGTTCCTTCATGAACATTCTTCACGCAATCCCAAATTTCTTTAGTATTTTCACATGCTGAAATACTGATATATTCATCAAGCCCTACGCTACAAACTAGAAATTTTTTGGTCTTATAATTCTTCTCGATTGTCCTTATATATTTATCAATACACTCTATCTTACTTTTAATAAATACTATATTTATATATCCTTCTTTGACCCTTATAACTAGTACATGAGGACCATCCAGTATTAAATCCATCAGCTCACTGTCCTTAGTCATAATGAAGTCATACATCCTTGTTTTCCACCACTTATTGAACTGCCCATCAAATCTAGGTGGTCTAATGGTAGATTTCCGTTCTTCTAGATTAGATGGAGCGTCCATAATAACCAAATCACTCTAGTTGTTAACCTTTTAGAGTGTTCTACCTGTGATACCAATTGTTGGAACATGGGGGATTGCACCACACTATAATGGACCAGGTCCCTTATAGGCAATCAAATAGTTAAGAACTGGAAAACTAAATCTTTGCTGATAACTAAAGAACACAGTGATCTAACATGGAAACCTCCTTGCTCAAGAGAGGAAAAACCACAGATTTCCCTCCCAAGAACTTAACAGTCGATTATAGTCAAACTCTTAATTACATGTACCAATGAACCTAACTCTGGGATCCACTAGTTTGTAATAAATCTATTACAAACCTACCTTGATAGCTCTTCCAAGAACACACCTCAATAATGATTAGCTTAACCTAATATTGAACTCAGGTAACTTTACCCAAGAACTCTCAAGAAAGAAAAGAATGAATTACTCTTATAACATGATTAATTCAATTACATACCATGACTTTACTCAAGAACACTCAGTCTTTTAGAACATAAATAAATCAAAAACTTAGCAATAATTCAAAGTTGAGTTTCCGCCTCTCTCTTACTTCTATATTTAGATCTTTCAAAAAATCACCAATTAAGAATCATTATTTTCATTTTATCATGAAATAATGATTAGGGTAAAAATCTAATTGGGCCAGGTAACTTCATGGGTACAAGCTCGCCTGTATAGTTTGTTACACTAGAATACAAAACTATACAGAACAGTGACAACTGTTCTAGATTCATGAAGAACGAAGGACCTACTCCCTTGTTGTCAGTTGCTCACCATCAAAATAGATATAAAAGTTTGAAGCCCTAGGTACCTGGACCTTTGTTTTCATTTGATCATTATCGAAACAAGATATAGCGGGTTTGATAGTATGCGAAAGAATAAAACAAAAGAGAATAGGTTTTAATAGGATCAATAAATTGAAAATAATTTTAAATTTTCAACCAAAATAGAATCAAGAAAAACTTAATCAAATTAACATAAATGCAAAAGAGACAATTTCAAGTACCACTCAATACTTAAAACACAAAAAGTTATACAGTCAACAAACTCTACACTTTTACTCAAAGAAAAGCATGATTGATAGGCTTAATTAGAGGAACTATAATGATATACTATTCTCATACTCATCCTTTCCATGACAATCTCAAAATGATTTTTTTAAAAGATCAAGAGGTTCCTTGAGGATTCGTAGAAGTAGTAACTTTCTATAGACATGTACTCACCATTTTGATTGACATGAAAGGTTGAGGTAAATATTAGAGCTATCTTTTTTTAAAAAAATGGTGATCTCGAAGGAAAATAATAAAATAAGAAGGAAAAAGATCATACTATGTCAATATACTGTGAACTAAGTCACGAAAGATTAACCTAAAACATTTAAATTTCCCACAACTGGAAAAATTTAAGCCTAAAATAGTAGGTTAACAACAGTTGTAGAAAACTAAGAAAATAGTTAGAACGACAAAAAGTAAAGTATTATACTAAAGTTGCTATAAAATAGATTCTAATTCAAAACAGTGAAGTGGAAGAAAAACTAAGACAAGTAAACTTTATCAAATAGAAAAGAAATAATGGATCAGACTACAACAAAAAACAATGATTCAAACAAAAAATATAGTAGATTGGAAGCTGAATATTTTTAAATAGTGAACTTAAGAAGTGAAATTTAAGAGTTTAGAACAAGAATCATGAAGCGAAAACATAATAGGCAACATTCAAGCTAAAACAATAGGCAAAAAGCAACTAAACAGGAAAATATTTGACTAGCAAAAGAATATTAGCAACCAAGCTACGAAAATAACATTCAAGGATGAAGATTTTACCACTAAAATAGGACATCAAAGTGAAAACAAAACCAAAACTTTGAAGCTAAATAAATTAGTAGAATATTGATATTTTAGGTATAACTTTCATTACAGAATTATATGGCCTCCATAACCTCTACAATACATAATCTTACCATAACTACACTTGAAACTAATAGCTACCAATATAAATAAGAATAAAATGAAGAAAAAAAAGAAAAAAAAGATGATGATGATAATGATAACGAAGAAAAAGAAAAAGAAAAAAACAATCTAAAGAGCTAAAAGAGAAAGGTGTGTTTACCTTTTTTTAAAGCATAAAAATTGGACTCGAGCTTCATCAAAATTGCTTCTCCTACAACTAGAAAGATTTAAACTCGGTAAAATCTCTTGTTTAAAATTCTCCCTTTTACTCAAATTTTTTCCAATAATCAAGACTTTTTTGTAATGATTTCCTCAACCTCTAAGGCTTGGTTTTCAAATTCATTAGTGAGCTATATATCAAAATGATGGGAGGGTCAAATTTCAAGTTTCAATCAATGTGGAATAGGGTATTTCAAGGATATTTTAATATAGGATAGGGTATTTCAATATGGGAGATTTTGAATCAATGACCATTGGTTTATCTCAAAAATAAATAATCATGATTTATATTTTATCCTTGATCATACAATCAATGAATAGGAGTGTGGTGAGTGTCGAATTCTAGAATAATTTGTGGATTCTATGAGTTTTTTAAGGAAAATTTGAGAGGAAAATGATTTTCAGAAGAGGATAAGGTTGTATAAGGTGGATTAGCACTATTTTAGTATGAATTTGAATTTTGAATTTGGGAGTTTGTGGACTTTGAATTTCTGAGAAAACTTGAAGCTTCTATATGGTTTTGTGTGTCTCGTTCCAAACAGGTGATGTAGTATGAAATTCATAATGAGGGAAGAGGGAATGGGTCTTTCAGGTTTGCTAATATTGAGGGTGTCAATGGTATTGTTTGTTGATGTTGTTATATGTTATTGTTATTGGGTTAATCAAGTGTAGAAGAAAGGAGAAGAGAAATTGGGTTAGAGCGAGTCAGATCAAGCAATTATGAGTTAGGTAGGTGCGTAATTTTAAAGGGAATAGGGCTGATTTGATTCTAGGCTATTTATTAAATATGCAGTTAATTGATATTTAGTCAATTCTATTTAAATTTTAATCAAATTGAAAATTAATTAGCCAATTGCATTACAATTTTGGCAAAATTCAATAAATGACTAAATCTAATCATGGTTTAATATGAATTATTAACCATATCAATTCAGATTTTGTTGATTTAATAAAATCAAATAGATATTTTAAGAAAAAAATATATTTAATTAAGATTTACCTATTTAAATTATTTTCAAGATAGTTTCTTGATTTAAACTCAATTTTTTATAGTTATTGAAGTAAGAAAAATTATATGATCTCATATATATAAATACAAAAATGTATAATCATTACTTAAAATGAAAAAATTAACTTAGATACATATTTTAAGAAGTTCTTATCTGGATAGAATAAATATTTTAAATTTTATTTAAAATTAAAGGAACTCGAGATTAAATTTAATCGTGGAGTGCATAATTAGGTGTCAATAGACTCCACTAGACTTTATGTATTATATTTAGAAGTCTATCACTTAGATGTGTATATGTACATTCATTGTATACAACAACATTACCAAGTAATAATGGATCTTTCTTCCTACTCTTTTGGCTGTGTAAATCTATATGTTGTTGCTCTGCCTTCAAAAGATGATATTTGTGACTATTAGGCTAATAAAGTAGCTAAGAAGTTTCCTTTCAGAGCAATAGATAACATTGTTACTAATCTTGAAGTTGATCCATCTACAAAAGAAAGAAGGGTTACTGAGTCTGAATATGATCTTCCCAGATATTTCATTCCTGAAGAGAAAAGGTTGAATTATATAAGATATTTTGGTTAATAAGTCTAAACAGAGTAAGAAAAAACTTAAACCTAAGCAAAAAACCAACATAATTCAACATAGCAAAGCATCACAATTCTTGTACTATAATTAAAAACATAAAAAAAAATTTATAAAAATTTAGTTATAATTACAAACTACTGGTATTAAATGAAAACATCTTACATTATATTTCAAGACTTAACTTATTAGGGAGGTGGTCTATGAATTTGCCTTACCTTCAAATCTTTTAACTGTGAATTTATTTTCTTTTATATCTAAGTGATGAATAAGTATCATTTCGATGGTTGTTATATAATGTAGTGGTATTTGTTGGATTTAAATTAAAATATAACATTTGGGTAGTTCATTATCATTTTGGATAGGTGAATTCAGAAGTTAAGATAAAAAACATCACTTCATTAAAGGTTCAATAGAAGTATCACCGAATTGAGGAGGTCAGGTTGGAGATAAAGTTGGATATGCAAGGTAGATATCCCTAGTTTTTGGTAGTTTAGATAAATTCATTATCCATAAATTCAAAGACCTTGGTTTTTTTTAAAAGTGGATGATTAAACAACCCTTACAGTGAATTTTTATTTTTAATGATTTTTGACTCTTTTACCCCTCTTCATAGTTACTTTATAGTATTATGGTCTACGAGTGTAGGTGACATATTTCTCAAGGTGATTGGTTGAGTATTACATGAGTTCTAGATTTTAAAAAGTTTTAAAGTTGATATAGTTAAAGTTGATCAATTGTGATATCAAGGTTGTTTGAGAATTATATCAGATTTTTTATCTTTGAAATATCACTTTTAGGTTAGTAAGTCTTTGGTTAGGATTTAAAGGCATTATGGATTTTGAAAAGTTGGCTGAAATTTGACAGTTAAAGCCTTAGAGGTGGGTTTGGTCAACATTCATTGAAGACAATATCTGATTATTCTATTGAGTTCGATATGTCATATCTAATTACGTATAATATTTAATTTGTGTTCACAAGATTTTGGGTGTGTCATAAAGGTTCTGCTTGTTGTTGTTGTTAGTTGTTATGATTTGATACAATTGTGCCTACCCTATTGCACCTATGGGTGATATGTCGCACCTATAGAGTGTGTGACGGTAGGTCGCTCCTAAGGAACTTCTCCATAGTTGTGATGTCAGCTTAGTAAAATCTTGTCACACTTGTAATTTCGTTCTTGTAGGATTCATCCAAAACAGTGAAGCTCCCCCACTTAAGTGTTTTACCTCTATGGAAGTTTTGTCACATCTGTGACTTCGTGTTGGCTATTAAATCTTTGCAAATCCAAAGATCATTGTAGATAACATTGGATTTTTTCCTTTTCTTATTTTTTTATACCTCAATTTTGGGAGATTTAAAAGGTGTTTTTCAATGTTTCTTATTTAGGTACGATTCTTATACTATTTTAATACATTATCAGATGATTTATTTATAATTTCATCATCAAATCTTATTTCTCAATTGAAAAAATAAATAATTTTGGAGTAAAGTTAAGAAATGATAATTTAATGATTTGAAGGTTTATTGAACTTCATTTTTATGGAATTTCACATTTGAATTTCTTCGTATAGATAATGTGATTTTAAAATAATATTCTAATTTTTCCCTTGTGAGTTTAGGATTAGCTTTTGGAATGACTTTTAGGCACGAAATTTAAATATAGCAATATGTTTGTCTATGATTTTGTTTCCTTATGTTGAATATGTACTTGGTCATATTGTAATTGTTCAGAATCTCTCTGGAAAAATAAAGATTTGATTTTTCTTCTAAAACTTCATTTAAGGTAAGTCGAGACATTTTTGACTCTCTTTCATAGTATTTATGCATTGATTGTTTTATTGAGAGTAATAGTAATATTGGGGTCTTTTCTAGACGGTTTATTATATGAAAAGTGAAACAATTACTTATCAAACATGATAATTATTGATAATGATGGAACTTTTTCTTATGATTTTAATTTGAGTAAATCAATAGAGATGGATGGCATTTGGCTTGAGGCCGATATTGTAAGTTGGATATGGCCCTATATGCTTGGATTGAGATATTTATGTTCTCTTATTATTTTAAAATTTGGCTCACTCATATTCATATCATAACATTATTACAGAGATATTTTTGAGAAAGATGATTTGAAAATAACTTGCAAATCCAATAAAAAAGTGTTTCGGATGGATTTTACTAATTTTTGACTTGAAATAACTTGTTTGTCCAATGGAAAAGTATTTCGAGTGAATTTAATTGAATAATTTTGATTTTCACGCCCGATGAAAAAATGTTTTGAATGGACCAATAGGAAATGACTTTAGACGAATTCATAATCTACATACCTAATGGAATACTATTCTAGGTGGATATATAAATCTCACAAGTTTCCCATGGGTCCCACCAAGCTATACAAGCCAGTAGGTGTATATGATAGCATGCATTTCATCATATTGCATTATCTCATTATTTTTATTCGATTGGTACAGTTATTGTTGTGCATAATGATTTAGTGGCATTTTAATCTTGTTATGATTTAGGAAACTGTGGATTTTGTATGGTATTTCATTAATATTATTATTATATATTGCTAGATTAGGTGTGTCTTTCCTAATTGGAAGGTATTCAAGGGTATAGGTGGTTGTGGTATATATATTTAGGTAGTTTTCATTATCTCTTTGAATAGGGTCAATCAATAATGAGTACATGAGGTTAGTAATAACAATTATTTATTTCTCTACTTTACGTGCGGTTACTAATCCACTTATTTTTAAATGTTGAACTGGAGTTCATGTTTGAGTTGCTTCTTGGGGATTCAAAGGTAGTGGTCGATCGACTCAATGTCTACCGGTCTCTTTAGTTTTATTTTGTTTTTTTCCATTATATAGAGATACTTCAAGCTTTTAGTTGTATATACTTACCCTTAGAGTCTTGTACTATGTAACTTCAAGGTTTTGGATAGTTGTTTCCTTATGCGATTAAGTATTAAGATTATATTCTTTATTATATATTCCACTTATTTACTTGGTTAATATTTATTTATGTGTTGGGCTGTCTTATCTATCATAGAGTGGGGGGAGGGGAAGATAAGTGCCATCTGGACATGAGTTTTAGATAGTGACAAGAGAGAAGGGGAGGAGTAAGGAATGCAATTGAGGGCTTGTGAATTTGCCGTGAGGCTGTGTAATTTATTAAGCTACCAAGTGGTTGTACAAGGTATTTTTGCATATTTATGTGGTTATTTATTCAATTATCATCCAAAACTTGAAAAAATTGGTGGGTTATGATTTCATAAACTAATTTTGCCTCCTCTAGAACCTACACATATTTGCGCTAGCACTCTATTTTATTATATTACATGTAATGCATATCCGCTCTCTGTTTCACTTCATATGACACTATTTTCTTATTTGTCTATTTCAAGAAAATATTACCTTTATAAATTCAAAAATAATTTAATTTTAAAGTTTTTAACTTTATCCTTAATATCATACTTTTATAGCCACAAAATGCCACTTGAGATTAATTTTTTAAGCACAACAGGCTTGTTGGACAAATTTTAGTGAAAAAACATATGTACAAAACTGGGCCAGAATCGACACAAGATCCAAACACAAAACAAAAGAAAAAATACATAATAAAAAAGAAAATAAGATAAAGAAACAAAAGGAAAAATGGATTCAAGAGAGGTCTAGAATTAACATCTTCAACTGGAACCTGAAAGATGCTATTACATCTTGAAGTCACTAATCGTCAACTCTTCTCACTGCATGAACTCTAATCTTCCTCAGGTAAGAGTTAATTCTTGAAATTAAACCATAATATCTATTTTTAATCTTCTTTAAATATCCAAAATGAGATATAATACATCATTGCTTTAGGTTGATCACACTTCAAGTAACCTAAATTTGTCACCAAGAGTTCTATAAGAGACTTATTGGAGATTGAAGTTCAAGAGGGGGTGAATTAAAAAATTAATTTGAGTCGAATGACGAGCCTTCAAAGTCAAATTACCTAAAAATCAGTATACTTAACAAAGTATATTAGACTTAAGCAAATAAGCAAGTAAATACGTAATTTGAAAGTAGAACACTAAGATTAATTATGGTTCAAAACACCAATGTAATGCCTACTTCTGGACTCTTTGGATTTTAAAAGTTTGATAGTTCTTTTCAAGGGGGAGTCTGAGTACAAGGGTAGTGAACAGGTTCTAAAAATTATTTTGATTTTCAGATCTTGTGTGTAAGACCCCGCAAATCCTAGTCATTTCGGTCCTTTAAAGCATGCCAAAAGGTATTCTGGACTTAGAAAAAAATTGAGCTAAGTGTTAAGACTTAGAATCATTTTTAACCTTCATAATAGGATGATCTTGTTTTGAATTGTTATGACCTTAAAATATCAATATATAAGTTGATTCATGATCAGTGATGACAATAGGTCATCTTGAGTGAGTTTTGGATTTTGTGGACATCTTTATAAGCTTAATTGAATGTCCAAAATAGTGAATAAACACGATCTCAGCATGACGCATCGATTATCGCATCGACGGTATCATCACCAGCATCAAGAGTCATCACGTCACTATCGACGCGATGTGGCGGCCATTGTTGTAGATGAAACATGTGCATCCAAAAGAATGAAAGTAACTAATGTTAGGCTTTTTTCCTCTCTAAATATCATATGGAGTCTTCTTTAGAATTGGTCTGATAAGGTATCTATTGATGATGTGACAGGATTTGCTTACCACATCTACCCAAAAATGATTTGGTAGATTATGTTCTAGCAGCATGGTTTTGCTCTACCACACTATTTTTTTGAAGAGTCCGAGGTGATGAGATGTTTTGAGAGTACCCATTTTGAGCACAGTATTCCTCAAAAGATTTATTCTCAAATTCTCCTTCATGATCACAGTGAACATAGGTGATGAAGTATCCTACTTTTCTTTGTACTTTTCTATTGAAGATCTCAAAATTTGTGAAAGCCTAATCAACGACAATAACAAAAAATATCTTTTTTCATCAATACTCGTGGTCTTAGTTGAGCCAAACAGATCCATGTGGATTGTTTGAAGGGATTTGGTAGTAGTGAAAATGTCTTTGACTTTGAATTTTGAGTCTGTTTACTGAATTAGAAAGCATCATAGATGTGATCTTTCTCAAACTTGAATATTAGCTGACCTTTTACCAATTCAAGTATGGAGTATTTCTCGATGACATGCATGCTGGCGTACCTAAGATTTTTTATTCCATAACTAAGTGTCATTGGTTTGCATAGTGAGGTAAGTTACAGTAGATAAATTAGGATTATTTAGAATATAAATAGTATTGACACGTTCACCAATAAGAGAAATATCTCTTTTATCATGTTTAATGGAGTAGATTTTGGCTTTGAAAGAGACTCCAAATCCTGTGTCACACAGTTAACTGATACTAAGTAGGTTATTTTTGAGTCATTCAACAAGATTAAATACAATTAGTTCTCATGAGGAGTTGAGCTTTACTAAGCCAACTCCGATGACATCACCTTTAGTGTTGTCACCAAATTTTACTGATCCTTCTTCTCTTTCCTTTAGAGAACAAAAACTATCTCTCTTTGGTCATATGTCTAGAACATCAGCTATCGATGACTCACATTACCCTTTTATAGATTTTACGGATATGTTCCTATAAAATAAGAAAATTAATTTTGTTTAGGTACCCAAGTGGTCTGGGTCCTTAAGGATTAGAGGTACTTCCTTTAGGTTTCCAAACCTACACACCTTTAGACCTTTGTCTATAGCTGTATGATTTGTGTTCTTTCTGTCCATAGGGATAGCCAACTGGTCCTTCAATGGAGAAAGAGGTTTTGGCTAATTCAACCGATCTTGATGAGGAACTTGAGTTTATTTTAAAGATTTTGATCTTTTGGAAATATGACTTGGTAATTTTAATGTTATTTAATTACATGTTTACATCACCAAGTTCTTCTTGAGGTAAGTCAATTTTCATTTGACATGCTTCAAGTTCAACTTACTAGTTTCTTCGTTCCTCCTCAAGTTTCCATTTCTATCAAGATTTCTAGTTTTTCTTTTCTTGAGCAAGTTTATAGTATTCATTAATAATATTTTGAAGCTCATCAATAATCATATCTAGATTTTATTTAAGGATGTTACAGTTATTATTGTTGTATGGTCTTACCTCACTTGGTTCACCATTTACCATAAAGTACATGCTAGCTGCTTCTATTTTTTCTTCAATTTCATCTCTATCACTCCAAGCCCCAAAGTTTTTTTGTTTCTTCTAGATGATTTTCTTTTCAATTCTAGATAGTTTTGTTTAAAGTGACATATCTTTCCATAGTAATAGTAGCGATCATCATTCCTTGTCAATTTATTATTTTTACCTCCTTGGGGTCTCTATTGTCTTTATTTTAAGATCTGTGTAACTCCATAATTTATGAGAGACATTCCTTCACTATTGACTTCTTCTCCAGTTGTTACAATATTGAAGGCCACTAGATTCTTCTTTTCTTCCTTATTGTACCTGTTGATATAATTTCTCTTATAGGCAATGAGATTGCTTTGTAATTTGTCGTATGTCATGTTGTGAAGGTCCCCGTGTTATAAAATAGAAGACTTTGTTTCCCATTCTTTAGAGAGGCTTCGAATAAGCTTCTGGACTTGCAAGTTGTGTAGATTGATCATCCCAAATGATTTCAGCTCACATACAATTTTACTGAATCTGGCAAACATTGGATTCAATATTTTCATTTTTTTACATTTTGAACAGATTTTATTCATTGACCAGAGCACTAATTTTTGCCTTTTTTTCTTTGGCAGTCCCTTCATAGGTTACTTCTAATTTGTCCCACATCTCTTTTGCAATTTCATTGGTTGATATCTTATCGTATTCTTCTCCACTCATTGCACAAAGGAGTGAACTTATAGCTCATGCATTAGTTTGAATTACTTCTTGTTGTTCTTTAGTGACTTCAAAGTTTTCCAGGTTCTCCATGTCAGTACTTTTTGATTCCTTGTCCTTTTCCTTCTGTTTTTCTTTTAGTCCTGGAATAGGTTTTGGTCCTTCTGAATGAAAAATCATGCTTGGAAGTCATTTGGTTGAAAGAAAATTCTGAATCTATTCATTCAATAGGAGTAGTATTGTCCATTAAAATATGGAAGTTTATGGAAGAGTGACTGTCTTAAAAGAGAGCTCCTAGAATTTGGTAGTTTGCCATTGGATCCTTACTTATGCGTGGTTAAGGAATAGTATTAGTGAGAACTATTTTGATACCATTTAAAGTTCAAGAGGGGGCTGAATTGAAAAATTCCTTTGAGTCAACTGATGATGCTTCATAGTCGACTTACTTACAAATTAGTATAATTAATAAAGCAGATTACATTTAAGTGAATAAGCAAGTGAATACATAATTTGAAATCAAAACACAAAAATTTATGTTGGTTTGGAATACCGATGTGGTTCCTACTTTCAGTCCCCTTGGGTTTCAAAGTCTGCACAAATCTTTGCAAAGTGGAATCTGAGTATAATAGTGGTGAACAAGTTCTAAAACTTATTTTTACTTTTAGATCTTGTGACATAGCCTCAATAGGTACGACTAAGTTGACTCAATCTTAATCTTTTGTAACTATTGTAAATTAAGAATTACAAAGATTTATTTAGACTAAGATTGAGACACACTAAGATTTTTCTTGAAGTCATATAAGTGTTTCAACCTTCATTCTTCTCTTTTATACTCTTCAATTGCTTTGGTTTCTGTCCTTTATAAGGAAACCCAAGAGATATCTTCCTAATCAAGGGTTTAAATTGATTCTTTTATTGAGGGATTGAAAAATATGGTATATCCATATGAAATATGTCCATACATGGCGCAGGCTTCTTTTCATAGTCATACATGTCCATATCAAATATTTCGAGGTTTTGTCCTTTTCTTTTGCATTTGTCATGATTGATTCGTCTTCCTTATATTTAGGAATCCAATAAGATTCATGATGAATACTATTCCCAAGTTTAGCACTATCTTTATTATGAGTGGATGTTGTTTCCTTTTACGAGATATTCTCGAAAATACTGAATTAATTTCTTAGGAATTCTTTTTTATCATTTGTATCTTTAGTGTATCTTTCATGATATTTGTTTATTAGTTTGTCATTATTAAAACACATAATGAGAATGTGGGGCTAATAAAGACTACTTGAAGCATTTGATGTTGCATCTTAATTCAAAAAAAGAATGTTTCAGTTCTATAATCTTGATACTAGATTTAAAGGTGTTAATGGTAGCCGTGCTTATCTCTCAATAAAATGAATCTTAAGAAATATCAATACCACCTTCACAGAAGTTTAGGCATTTGCACTACTCAACATCCTTACAATCTTAAATGTACAAAAAAAATTAATATCTACTTGTGTTGTATGAACTAAAATCTCAGTTACATCTGGGCATTGAGCCTACCAAGCTAAGTTTGTGCCTAGCTCTACTGAGCGGAGCTCAACTAAGAATCCAAGCTGAGCTGAGCCTACTCTTTACTATTTAGTTCAATGTAGTATTAACTCAAAAAAATATAAATTATGATATGTTTGTTTGATCGATAACCATTATTATTTTAAATTCATAATTCCATTCAACTTGATATAATTATATATAATATAGTTTAGACTAGAATTAAATTTAAATGACATAAGTCAACATTGAATAAATCATTGAATTCTAAACAAAAATAAAAAATAAAAAAGCAAAAATAAATTCAGAAAAATTCATTCAATGTTATATTTCTTTGATTTGAATTTTTAAATGTAGTTCCATAGATTATCTTTAAAATAATGAATATAAAAAACTTATTGCAGGACACTAATTTAAAAAGTAGAAAATTATAACTAATTATAATAAAAATATTATTATATTGATATTTTATAAATTTATTAAGATTAATGAATGAATTTTAATTTTAAACTAGTCATTACATAACCGAAGTGATCCAATCGAGCTGAGATCGAGCTTTGATCAAACTTCAATTTAGTCGTGATGAGCTGAGGAAAATACATATAAGTTGATACAAGCCTCAATCCAGCTCGGCTCTATGCCAACCCTATCCCCAGTAATCCATTTTTGCTTCTTCTAATTGAGATCATTATTGAGTGGGGTTTTTTTCTCATTGCACGAATTTGTACTCAATCTAGTGCTTGCTTATTTATTGTTCTAATTCTCATATGATAAGTACCTTACTTATATAGAATTATCATACTTCTCTCTTTCCTTAGTAATGATAAAAGAATTGAGTTCTTGTGTACCTACAAAACTGAAACACTTGTTAGTTAAAAAAATATGCCAAAAACTTGTCCCTCTCTCTATAGCTATGTTTTTTTGGAATAGTTCTTCTTCCATCATATCCTTTATCCTCCTTATAAACATAAATATACTCCAAGGACAATATCATTCTTTCTTTACCATCTTTGTAAAAGCTAGACAATCAGTTTCTAAAATAAGTGGCACATACTGATTTTCTACACAAAACTCACACCCCTCCTTCAATTTCCTAACTTTAGCTTCTATACTTGTAGACTCAAACAACGATAACATTTTTCATGCTATAGATATCCATCATCATTCCTTATTCCGAAAGCCATAGAACTAGGCCCATGATTTCCTTTAGAAGCTCTACATATATATTTGAACTACCCCTGAATTGGTTTTATCCATTTAATTGGTATGGCTCTGATTTTCTGGCCTATAATTTTATAGGAAATCCACCAATTTATTCCAAGGTGGACTTACCTCTTTACACTATGAATATAGTATTAAATTTAACTTATGGAGATTTTTTCATAGATGACCCTTCTCCAAGAGGTAGAAACACCATGATTGATCTTATTTCCTTTTCCAAAGTTGTTAGTATATCATACAAGGGTTTTTTTAGTTTAATCAAAAAAATGTCAAGATGGACCAACCAATCCATAATAAACCAAAATCCAAATTCTGTGAATAGAGAACTGGACCAATATGCTGACCCGACCTAAACAACTAACAAATAAAAGAGAGTGTAGGGTTTCAAAATCGAGCTTAGAGCTAAGCTCCACTTCAGACCGCCTCTTCCATCATGTTCCCTTTCAATAATAAAGATTTCACTCATCTCCAGTTGTGGGTTGTTAATGTTTTTCCAGGGATGCATCGATTTGAAGCTTTTCCAGCTTACATGAGTAAGTATTCCTTCTCATTACTCCATTTGCTGCGTCTTGCTTCTGTTATCTTCTATTCATCTTCTTTTCTTGGTAAATCTATAGTTGAGATCTCTATTTTATGGATGCTGCTAGTGTATTTTGGTGCTTATATATCGGGTCTAGTCCACTGAGGATTCTGTCTTTCTTCAAGTATGATTTGTACCCGTGTTTATTTAATGTCTTCCCTGTATCTTTCTTTCCCTCTTTGTAATATTTTTGAGCAACAAATATAGCTGGGATGGATATTCTGGGATGCTTAGACCCATTGATAGTTAGATAAGTTTAAGTACCTCAGCTGCTTAAGATAAATATGACAATGAGACCCCCTATCTAATGAGATTTCTTTTTAGTTGGCTGGTGTAGATAGGCTAATTAGCATTTACACCTTTTTTTTACCTTCTCCTATGGTAAATATTCCATGTGAAACTTATTGTAGCCCTTCCAGTCCCCTACCTCTTTATTAGTACTAGTCGCACATATGGACGTTACTGCTTATCACTATTTAGGATCTTCCTGCCTAGGTTTTGTAGTTGGATGAATAATGTGAATTTGAAGTTACATTACTAAATTGCTAAGTTGTCTAAGTAATCAGCCAATTGATTGCCCTCTCTGAATATATGTTATATGATTACCTTCTTCCCTTTCAATGCTTGTTTTATCTATTCTACAATGTCAATTATTTTCCTTAGAACTTCCCACTTTTGATTTATAAATTTCTGCATAGGTAAAGAGTCTGTTAGGATGATGACCCTTTGTTGACCTAATTTCTTGGAAGGATTTATTGCATATAGAATTGCTCTTGCGTCTACTTCCATGTTGTTTGTGTCTTCTATGACTGATCCTTCTGCATGAACTAAATCACCTTGTGCATCCCTTAAACAATAATCTCATGAGGTCCTTCATGGTTCCCCTTGGATTCCCCATATATATTATATTGTGTCTCCATTTTCTAGCATCTCCCATAATACTAACTTGCATCTGATAGTAGGTGCCAATTGGCTTAGCTGTTGTAGGATAGCTGGCCATGCTGTAGGAAACTCCAGTCTTGGTTTTGTAACCTTTAGTAACATTCTCAGGTGCCTAGTGACATTATAAATTATCCTTTGTCCTGTCACCATTTTGCCTTCATGTTTTATTGTGTTTCTTCTTCTCTATAGCTCCAATATTATTATTGTTGGTATTTCTCTAAAGCATATCTTCTCTCTCCGCTTCACCTGAACTTTCCACCAAGCATGAATTATTTCTCTTAAGAATAGACCTTGAATATTGATTTCTGCAAAATAAAAATAATAGGACCATGTCCTGTTAGCAACATAGGATTTCAACGACACATGTGTTATGGTATCTTGTGATGGGTTGTGATAACACCAGCATATGGAAGGACCATGCATTCCCCATCTCCTAATTATATCATCCACAATGATTCTTCCTTTCCATATTCTCCACATGGAAAAAAAATATTTTAAATGGCATCTCTTTTATCCACATCTACCAGTAGAACTCAGAAGGCTCTTCCTTTTGTCTCCTATATTCCCAAGCTATTTTCATAGTAAAGCATCCTCTTTGTTACACACTCCATGTTGTGTTATCCTCTAGTATCTGTTGGTGTCCTGGTGTCATACTCCATAGAATATGCTCCACCATCTCTTCAGGTAACACTTGTTTCATTAACTCTTCATTCCATCTCCCTTCAATCATTAAGTCCTTTACACTTTGCAAATTGGGTTCCCATTCTTTACTTTCTTGCAAGATAGAATAAAAATATCCCAGAACACTCCAATTATCAAACCATAAATGAGCGTTTCCTCATCTAACCTTCTAAAAAATAAGATGATCAATGATATCTCTAACCTGTAACATTTTTTTTTTACACTTGAGAACCTCCTCCTACTTTCCACCAAACTTCCTTGGGATGTAGCTTCTTGTGGTACTTGTTAACCATATACTCACTCCAGAGGGTCTTTTTAGTTCTGAAATTTCACCATAGTTTACTAAAGAAGGCTGTTGAAACATCTTCCAACCTTCTGAAACTCAAACCTTCTTCTACCTCAGGAAGACATATTGTCTTCCATGAAACCCAATGCCTTCCTCTTCCCCCTATTGTACTATTCCCAAACAAATTAGCAAAGATTTTTTTAGTAGAACTTAGCACATTCTTAGGAGGATTCATAACAGACAAACAATACATGGGGATTCTTTGAAGCACATGTTTAATTAGGACTGCCATACCTCCAAATAATAATAATTTTCCTTTTCATGCCTTGATTTTGTTTGTAATTCTATTCATGATCTATAGATAGTGCAGCTTAGTCTTCCTCTTATAAAATACTGGACATCCCAGGTATGTGAAGGAAAAGTGTTGTCTCAAAATACCTGTTGCTACCTCTACTACAACCACTACTCCATGCGAAACATTCTTATGAATATATAAAGCAATCTTGTCCTTATTGATTTTCTGACCACAAATCTTCTCGTACTTCTCCAGTGTTGATGTGACCAATTGTAATATAGCCATCTTTACCTTACATAATATGATCAATAATCTGCAATTGCAAGATAATTAAGCTCTGAACTTCCTCTAGGCATACCAAAAGACTTGAAGTCTTTTCTGACTAATAGTTATTTCAAACTTCTTGATAATACTTCTGCAGCTATGATGCATAATGTAAGAGATAATGGGTCTCCTTTGTTGAGCCCCCTAGATGACTTGAAAATTCCTTTAGCCTTCCCATTATGTAAAATAAAGTACCCGTTATTGTCCAACAATCTGAACACCATATCAATTAATTATTCGTAGTAACATATCCTCCTAAGGGCTTTAGTGAGAAAAAACCACTCAACTCTGTCATAGGCCTTCATCATAACTAATTTCATCACTATGTTGGGCGGCTTTCCTTTCTTCCTGATTTTTGAGACTATTTATTGTACCATCAGAATGTTTTTAGCTATACTTCTACCCTTCACAAATTCAGCTTGTTCCTCAGATACTATGTCATGGAACACACTTTTTAGTCTTTCATGAATAATTCTAGAAAAGACCTTATTCACAAAATTGCTAAGTGAAATAGGTTTATGGTTACAAAATGTGTTTACTACTAACTTCTTTGGTAGTAACACCAAATTAGTGTGAGTGATAAACCTTGGGATCTCTTGTCCACAAAATCTATAACCATCTGGTGTATATCCTCTATTATTATACTCCATGCATCCTAAAAAAAAGCACAGTTCATGCCATCAGGACCTACAATACTATTTCTATTCAATCCCATTACTGCTAATTTCACTTCTTCCATGGTAGGAATTCTCTTCAATACTTCATTCTGTATTTCTATTATGAGCTTTGGAAGAACCTCCAAAATTGATCAATCTTTTGTAACCTTTTGCTTTTGGAAATATTGTTGGAAAAAAGATTCTGCAGCTTTAGTAATCTTATCTTGCTTTTCCAACCATACTCCTTCTATATTTTGGATTCTCAGAATTCTTAGTCTGGCCCTTCTACCTTTTACTACTACATGAAAAAATCTACTATTTCTTTCTTCAATTTTGAACCATTGGAATACTGACTTTTGTTTCCAGAAATTTTCCTCCCTTCTCAATTGCAATGCTAACTCTGCATGTGCTTCTGACGCTTAGCTCTATTTGTACTTGAAGGATCTTTTTCAAATTGTTGCTTCCTAACCTTTATTACCTCCTCCAAAGTGGCAATCTCTTGGAAAATATTTCTAAAAGATGGTTTTCTCCACTTAGCCAGTGCTGATTTAGTATTCTTTAGCTTGTTCTAGAACTTCAGAAAAGGACTTTCTTCAAAATATGTACTCTATCTTTGCCTGATGACTTTCATGCATGATTCCTCTTTAAGATAGAATTTCAAAAATCTAAAAGGTTTAATCAATTTCTCTTATAAAGTTCTAAATTTTAGCAATATTTGAGCATGGTATGATCCACTCCTTACCAAATATTCTACCTCTATATTATGAAATAGTTCCTGCATCTTATCATTCTCTAATACTCTATCTAGCCTCTTGAAAATGCAATCCTCATCTATCCTTCCATTCCACCATGTATATTTCATTCCTTTAAAAGTATTTTTCTCTAAGTTACAAGTATTAATACAATGGTTAAAAACATTAGTCTCTATAATAGTGACTAGTAGGCTCCCTAGCTTCTCTTCCCTATTTCTTATAACATTAAGATCTCCTCCTACCATCTAAGGATCATATATTAAACTAGTCAATTCTCCCAAAGACTCTCATAGTTGTAATCTCCCATTCTAGGTGCACTTTACATAGACTAAAGTGACAAAGACAGCTGAAATTCCAAACTAACTTTCCACTTTGAATTAAGCAACTGTTTTTCATCTCTAATGATTCTATACTCCATGAATGCATCTATAAATGCCCAAATCTTACCTGATCTATTAACCACAACATGTTGTATTCCTAATCTACCCTGCAATCCTATACCTAATGACTATCCTGAAATGGTTCCATCAAACCAATAAAACGAAAATGATATCTTCTCTGCATTATGATGAGCCTTGTAAAAGATTTTTGTGTATTCACTGATACGATATTCCAAATTAATGCATTCATTTTGAAAGTGTTTTGGTGGCTTGACTCCTTGTCTGCATTGCACTTTCTACCACTTTTTTCTTTTTTTTCTTTTGTTTCCTTCCATGCTTTGCACTTAGTGTTTGAATTTGCTTTGGAGATAAATCCCCTTCAATAGATATCGTTTCAATGTTATCCCCTAAATCTTCATCATCCATATCTTTATTGTTTTCATTCACCACCTCCATTATACTTGATGCATCCATTGCTAGGGGTTTCACTCCTTCTATTATCCTCTCCTGCTTGTTATCCTTATTGTAAAGAATCAACATTAATTCTTTGATAGTTGTCTTCTCTTTTTCATTCACTCTTCCTTGTTCTTGTGACTTTTGCACTTCATGTACTTGTGATTATTCTGCGGTCACTTTTACTTGTTTCTTATTTTTTGTGTTGTTACTATCTACTTGTGTCAGTTTTTAAGACTGTTCTTTTGCTTTCTTCTCTTACACCTTGCCAAAAGTCTCATTGACCCACTCATTTGTACTTTGTTTATTCTCTTGGATTATTAATGTTTCTTGTATCTAATTGTGTTCTTGATTTAGGGCCTCAAAAGTATTTGAAATCTCTATATCCTTCCCTTTTTCGTCCACAACTCCTACAATATGCCCATACTTGTCTTTCTTATAGTTGTTCTTTCGCTATAGCCATTGATTCTTGGTGCTTGTTGCCTGTTTTTTCATTTGTTCAGTCTATACTTGTTCTACTTCTTTGCTTTCCTTGCCTTCTTCATTTTCTTTTGTGTCTTCTCATAGAGTTCTAGATGAAGGTTCCAACAAGTCATGTCATTATGGCCCTGTAGACAACACTCCCTACAGTATTTAGGCTTATAATCATACTCTATGTTAATCCATTTTGATTTTATCTCCCCAGTAGTATCATCTTCTTCTCTGAGTCTTACTCTGTGTGGAAGTTTAGCAACAACATCCACTTCTATTTTAACTATGGCACAACTAGGCCTCCTATGATTATGTGTAGCCATATCCACCATCAATGGTTTCCTAACTGCTGAAGCTATTGATAAAATAGCTTCCTTGGCGAACCAAATCATGCATTGAAATCCATGTAATTCTTGTCGTGGTTTCTACATTAGGATCAAACCAAGGGTCTACCTTCAGCGTTTTCATTTTCCAATACATGTCAATAATCTTGATATAGTGTGCAACTATTGATAATAGTCAAACATAGTCCTCCAACTAGCTCAACATTATCAGTATATGAGTGAGTTTAGCACTCCGATATTGCATTCTCTCCTTACCCATATTGTGTTGGAATTAACTTACGTAATTCTTGCACATCGGCTTTGCCATAAGAGAACTTACCTACTATTGCATAATGTAGTTTCTCATGTATGATCAAGTTCTTGACCTCAGAATATTTTCATGTGATTGTGGTTCCCTATGCTTCATAACAATAGACTTTGGGGGAATCCTAATGTTTTCATGCACATATGTTTTAGTTTTCAGTAAATCTGCATACTTTGGAGCTATGAACTTTTAATGAAACAACTTTAAGACCAGATCTTCAACATATTGTTAGAGTAAGTATTTTTTGCCTTAATAGTTGTCATGCACCAGACACAATAAATTTATCACTTTTAGTTGGCATCAACCAAGTAAAATCTCAAGGATACTGAGTTACATAGGGTAATATTTTTAATTACATGTTGCACAATATCAGTAGGTAGTATTCCGCAAAATTTTGAATATTCCAATTCTTTTCTATCATCAAAGTATAAATATCCTATGTATTTTCGTTGATTAAGAATTCTTGTTCACTATATAGTACAAAAGTCTCAATTTTTTGACCAATTATCAAATTATATGTTTGAACAACCAATAGTAGTTTCCCATTGGATTTTCTTTTCCATTGAATTCCTAACTTATACATCTTTTTCATATTTGTGACCCATACTTATATTGAACTATAGTTGAAGTAAGTTCTTACGATAATTTTCCACATATAATCAATTTGTATGGATTCAGCGGTTCTTAAATCCACCATAATTTAACAAACAATGTTTTTAAAATGTCAAAAAGAGATCTGAACCCAACTTCTCTTTCTTGGGATAAAACAGTTTCAAGCAACCCAATTCTTACTCGTGCCTTCATCCTTGTTATTCCATAGAAATTTGTTAATGATTTTGTGTAGTTAATAAATAATAAACTTAGGGGGCACCACCGAGACAATAAATATAAAGGGATACTTTGAAATGCACTATTTGCAAAACCATTTTTCCTTCAAAAAAAACCAATAATTTATCCTTCCAATATTCTTATTTTCCTTTTAATATCTTTATCAAATCATTGTAGTATCCCTTCCTCTTTATAGCATGGGTTATAAGATACCTCAAATAGAGAAAAGGGAATTGAATTTGAATAAAGCTAGTATTTATCTATATATAGAGAGAGAACTTTTGGAGCTATTTATCAACATACCAGATAACTCCTGATACTTCTTCAACACAAAAATCACCAGCTACAAGGAATACTTATTATCAAAGATGAATATGATAATTTCATCCGCATATACAAGATGATTAAGGTTCCTACTTCATTTAGACAACTCATGTCTCTTGTATTTATCATCATCAAATAAAGAATTTAAAGCGCTAGACATAGCCTTAGTACTGAGACTAAATAAATAAATTAATAAGGGATCATCCTATGATATTCCTCTAGTGAAGGGGTAAAAACCATAATATTATCCATTAATAATCATTTAATACCCGTGTTTAGTAATCAATCTCCCTATCAAATGAATGAACACTTCATTAAACCCCATATTTCCATGACCTTTGATAAAAACAATCAGAAAATCCTATCATAAACCTTATACATATCCAACTTAATAATGGTATTATCTATTTTTCCATCTAACTGCTATCAGACTCAAACTCTTGAGCAAGTAACTGACTACATCTAATCGCATAAGCAAGTGTACATGGCGGTGTAGGTAATAAAGTATCTCTTATGAGCCAAATATCAATTCCATAGGGAACTGCCATTTAGTATATGATCCAATTCTAGTATTAAAATTTAAGTTAAACAAATGTTATTTCTAACCAAGAGAGTTTAAGTTTTAGTATGCTAAAAGTAACAATGAGCAATAACATAAATTAAAGTGTTGGAAATAATAATTAGGAGAAATATGCAGTCAAGGCATCTTGACAATCGTGCAAAGATACACAATCACATTATTTAAGTTATCTATATTTGTTGTTGCTTCATTGGTTTAATATCATGATTATGGCTTTCGAGCCTCTAATCGTCTATTTAAACTAGCCTAATAACTACATCATTGAGAGGGGATGTGGGAACTAATTGTAATGTATTTATATTTCATCCTGTATTTGAGCCAAATGGGGCAAATTAGGTATATTCCTATCCTAACCTTGAATCAAATATCTACTTCTGAAAGATGAGAACTCATTCCTTACATTCTTCATTCTAGTATAATGTTACTTTATTCGATCTCACAAAATAAATATGAATTTATTCTAAAGGTAGTGAATCTTTAAAATAGTAAGTACAAGAATGAAACAACAATCAAATATGTTAATTAACATTAACCAACATAAATATAAGCTAAGAAATCATGTTCATAGCCTCAACCCTAAAATAAGGATTTTTAGCCACTCATAATTTAGTTTGCAAGTACAAAATTTATGTAGTTCATAAAAGAATTGAGTAATGAATAGAGAAGAATAAAAATCCTATTTGGAGCCTCCCTCGTGTATTTTTCATTCCCAAGTCGTGCAAAGATGATTAGAATAGAAGTGTCCTATTCATAATGTAGGACAAGTTGTACCCAAAATTACCCAAGGTTGTGGCACTTTGAAATCGTGGAGCCTATGATCCATGACACTTTGATATATCAGAACTTAGGCAATGTTGGCATGCAAATAAATGGAGCCTAATCATCGTGGCATGCTACTAACGCGACAGCCCAGTATTTGCTGACCAAACTCGCTCCAACATTATTTGTTTTATTCCTTAACTTCATGGCACTTTTAAATCACGGTAAGCTACCTTTTGGTGGTCCAAAATCTTTCAAATGTGATATTTAATTTTAATCCATGAGTTTGATTGCATCAAATATCAATCTTGATGAGTTTTTGGCTTCAATCCTCACATTCTCTAGCTTGAAGAGCTTCATTTGTGCACCTCCAAATCCATTGTTCACATCAAGATTGGTCCATTTTTCTTCACCCATTGTGGATAATGTATGGATTAATTTATCAACTAAATCATCTTTAATATATTCCTAAAACAACTCATCACAATCATTCTACCATGCACGACACAAAACTTATCAAAACTACACAAGAACAAGCATAACTTAGGCCGGTTTAACTATTTATCTTGGCAAGCCTTTCCTTGGCCATTTTGACTATTGTATTAATTAAATTGAACTATAAACCACCTAAACATGAGTATTATTACACCATTACATGAATATGTACTTTATACTCCATTATGAATATCAAGCTATCATGAAAACTAAGCTAAAATCGCGTAAATAATGACATTTAGGTGTGTAAATACGCCTAATATCTCCACCCTATAATCAAATCCTTGTTAGTCCTAGAAAAACTATTTACACTTATAACAATAAAGGGAGAATCTAAATTCACTACTTGAACTAACACACTCAAGATAGAACGACTACATAAATAGCAAGTTCAACATTAGGTATGTCATATTATAATTGTAGAACTCATTAATACTACTCTAAGACTTCCTAGCCTCAAGAATGACACTAAAAAGTTGGAAAACTTATTCGCATTACTAAACAAATATATCATATAAGTCACTTTTCCACCATTCAATATATGCTCTCACCACCAAAGCGTCACCCATATTCACACACAGATATGCAATTTAACACAATAATGGGTGTAAGAATCAAATTTTACTCACTCGTACAAAAAATTTACATGTCACATGATATTAACCATAAGATTTACCTTAGTGTATTACTCCATTAGTATCAGAATATCAAATCTCACGATCAAGTTGTACTTTTACGGGTTGTAGTGTAGGCTAAGGAACAGGTAAGAACTATTCTGGCCAGTAACAGTGACTATCTTTCCTAAATACTTTAATACACTACACTTTATAATAAACTCATCTCCAACCAACTTATTTTCACTAACTTTTATCTTCCCACCTCTCTTTTATTTTGCCTAATCTCTTTAAGCTAGTTCACACATCTTTAGTAAGGAGTATTTGCCATCAACACATTATTTATTGATCATTTTTTCTTTTCATTACATTACTATGAGACCCTATAAAATTATGATCATTTTATTTCTGATCCTCCCATGCCTGTAACATTAATCTTTGACTTGAATTATAGTTAGGAATGTTAAAAGAGTGTTTTAAAAAAGTTTCAAAATTTTTAAAAGGAGTTTAGGGCCATTTTAGGGACCTCGAGGTAGTAAGCCTCCATGATAGAGGCATGTCATGAAGGTTAAACTTTGTGATAAGGGCATGGTATAGAGGCTAAGCTCTGTTATTGTGGCGTGCTATGCCACTATGTAAATTTTATCTAGATTTATTTTTTTAAACTTTAGGTGAGGGTCTTTCTATCCTTTTGCCCCATGGATGACTTTTAAATACCCAATTACGCTTTTTCCTTTTGTTATCAAAGATCAAACATCATTCTTTTTCTCTTTAACTCTAAACCCAAGAAACTTTAAGGGTTTTATAGAGAATTCATCATCTCAGCTCAAAACTTTGATTTATCTTCAAATTCCTTTATATTTTAGGTATGTTTATTTTTACCAAACTTGAATTTTATATTATGGAATGAATTAATTCGATATCCATATGATTTTAAGTGTGGATTTGAAATTGGGTTAAGGAATTTTGATTGAATTTACTTGAATTGTCTTCCCAATGTTTTAAATGGAATATTCATGTCACAATTTATTATTTTGGGACTAAAGTGGTGTGTTGTTTTAGCAGTTAAAATGGGGGACATGGGTTTCCCCAAACTAATGGAATTTTTTCTTGATAATTGTATTAACCTCAACTCAATTTGTAAACTTGATTTTGAATTTGGATAGTGCATGGTTTAACTTTTCTTTTTAAACATTTCTTTGCACTAAAGGATAAATGAATAAAAAAAGTATCTGGATAGTCTTGGTAGCCATGGCTTGGATTTTAAATTAATATTGGGAGTCAGTTTGACTATATGGACCGTTTATAATTGAATTAGATTACAGACATATTGGTATGACGATACCATGTTGGTAAATGGCTTAATAAATGACTTTTGGGTTAATAGTTGTTTTATGTGAAAGAGTTTTAATTTGACCTAAAAGGGAATTGTGTAGCTCACCGTGAAGGTGTAGGTTCTAGGAGTATCATTACTGGAAAGCACTTTTGCCTCAGGGGTCCATGTGATCGTATGCTTGGTGCACATATTATATTTTTGGGAGAGATATAGCCTTGGTGTCTTAAGCCTTTCCTTAATTTTTTCCTCAGTTTATGTAGCTAACAGATGTTACCCAAAACTACACTCCTCTCAAAAGTATAATGTGATCAATTACAAATATAATAACCCAACTAGGTTGGGGTCGATCCCACAGGGAAAAGTGAATAGTTTCTTAACCTGATGTAATCCACAAGCAGTAAATCAAAGTTAATAGGGGATTTATAGTATCAATTGTAATTAGTAACCAAATCTTGAGTTCTTTTGAGTTATAATCAATAATAGATGAACACTGGGTTTGTGTTCAACCTAGCTTCCTCCGTAAATTTCTCGTGATCAACCCAACAGTTTAGTTGTTCTGCATGTAAAGTCTACAAGATAGGTATTATCAATTGTTTGGTAAGCTAGAAGATAACTTTCACCCTTTATTGGGTAAGTCTCTCGGTGTCTCCTTGTTTCCCCTTGTTATGACCTTAGTTCACTATCACTGGGTTGTAATATCCCATACTTTCATAGTGTGGCAAGGGTCAACTTTAAAAATGTATAACTCTTGATACATGTATAATTTTCTAGCCTTAGACCCACTAAATTGTATATAATTGAATTAGCTTTCCAATGATACCAATTTTGCCTAAATCCGATACTCGGTTGAGCAAATATGGCAATTTTAGTGAAAAATAATAGAGCATTATGTCGCGGTGAGGTACAAAATTGGAATTGTCCGATTTTCAGTGAAACACCATGATTATCCTGTGTCGTGGTGAAGTCTAAATTCCAACTCGTCCTTTTTAGTAGCTCATGCGATTGGCCAGTATCGCGCCAAGAATCATGGTGGAGCATAGCACCGCTTTGCGATAGAGTGCAAAATGGCACTCGTCTTTTTCCATCGATGCAACACAATTACGCCGCATCGCGCCAAAGTGCAAAATCACATTTGTCCCTTTTCTAGTAAGCCACCATAATAAACAGTGTGTCACGCTGAGGCCTAAAATTGGGATTTCTAGTTCCAAATTAATTTTTACAAAGGGCAATCGAGTTAATTCCCAATCCCCCAAATCATGTAAAACACAAGATCAAGCCTATTCTAAGCGTTATACGCTCACTTTTCATAAAAGTTTCTCTCCAAGAAACCCTAGAGTTTCAAATTTTAATCCTCAAGAACTCCAAATTTCACTCTTTTTCCAAGATAACCCAAAAATTTAAGATTCCCAATTAAAAAAACTTCAAGTAACAATCTTTAAGAGCACAAATGGGAACTCAAAGTTCAAGCTTCTTCATCCATTCATTAATTAAGGTATGTGGGGATTATGAACAAGGATAATTCTTTTATCCTTGTGCTCAAAATTAGTTTTAAAGTTGAATTTTATATGAAATTATATGAATTTAAGTCTAGGGTTTATACCCACTCATTACTATTTAAATATTATGAGATTAGATGTTGAATTATATGTCTAATTCCTCATTTTTATGCATTTGACATTATTTTCTAGATTTACAGTTAAATTATCAATACTTTCATTATTAAGCATGAACTTTATGATAATTTGACATAAAATTGATGCATGGGTTATTAAACCTAGCTTGAATGTTGATATTTCAAGAAGATTATGCTTTTAAGCATCACATGATTAGCTATATTCAGATTTCAAATAAATATTTGATCTTTTGATCTCAGATTAGATGTGGAATAAACTTTACATATTTAACTGCAGTTTACAGTAAACAGATTCACAAAAGGTTTTCATTGTAAAGCCTTATACTATTTTTCAAAGTAGATTTCCTATAGAATGAGCATACATATTAAAAAGGGATAGTATTTAGAACCGAGTTGGGTATGTTTACATGCCCCAGAACTACAAGCCAATGTAGGTATAGATTATCCGATTATTCCTATTTCTATATAGATGACAGTTACATATGTGTTCACTTAGCTTAGGTTATACTCATTATCAAGGGTATGACACCTCTCCCCAATGTAAGATTTTCCCATAAGGGAACTAGACATTGGATACTATGATAGCTCACATAGTGTATGTTTGTTAGAAGAACCTCCCTACAACCTACAGAAAAGGGTAAAGCATAACATAAAAGATTTTATAAACTAAGTGTAAAGGCTTATGATTTTATTCGGATATTATTTTATATAAGTCACTGGCTAGATTTCATTTTTCTGTCGACAGATACAGAGGTGAGTCCTTTTAAACTTAGCATGTATGATTGAAAACATATTTTATGTACAAATTTAGAACTAAGTGTGGTGGCTCACAGCATTCATATAGTGTGTTTTATCATTCATGATTTATGATTATAGTTTTAAATTACTTCAGCTAAAGTGAGCCATTATTCCTAAGCATGCATTATTTATGACAAAGATATATGTATTCCCTTACGGTTTTAATTATGCATTCACCCCCATATACTTAGTACATTCCAAAAGTACTGATCCACATATACGTCTATGTGCTACATTGTCTCATAATGTTGGTTTAGGTGCTCAGTTTTAGCAGCGTGAGTAATTTTGAGCATCTCCATCTATATCCTGATAGTTAGTGATTCCTCATAGTTTGGAGACCTACTTATTCAGTTTTAAAGCTTATTAGAGTAGTTGATTCAGTATTTTCAGTTAGTTCGAGTCAGTTGGGGACTGTCTCAGTGACTTTCTAGTTATTAGTTGTAGAGGCTTGTCAGGCTGCTAGTCATGATTCAGATTTCTAATATTGATTGTCCAGATTTGTAAGTCAAATATTTTTACATGTCATGTTCAAAAAACTTTCAGCTTAGCTCTGATAGAATTCTGTGTTTAAACTTTGATTACATATCTATATTTCTTTTTTATGAGCTTCAAATTTAGTAGAAGTTTACTGGGTTGGCTTGAGGCTACTCATAATCTTAAGCACAGTGTGACATCTTGGGACCCATTTTTGGAGTGTTACAAACATAGTATCAGAGACTAAGGTTATAAGAGTCCTAGGGAGCTAGAAAAGCTGCGTTACGTAGAGTCTTGATCATAGGTTTGAAGCGCACCATATTTATGAGCAAAAGGCTACGTAACATTCTTAGGAAATCATATCTTTCTCTTATGATCTATTATGCTTATAGTATTTCTATCTACTTTTAACTCATGCTCTTACGTGATAGTTAAATATGCCTCCTTACTAAGCTAATGCATACAGAAATGATAACCAGACACCCCAGCCTGCTGACTCTCTGAATAAGAATGTATCTCATACTGAATTGTAGGTTGCCTTTCAGGCATTAGCCCAAGATGTGACTTCCATTATTCAGGAAAACCATCAGGCGGCAGTCCCACTTCATTAGAATAGGGATTTAGGAGTATCCAAAATTTGTGCTTAATGACAATAAATCCGCCTTAATTTTTTAGGTCAAAAGCAGGTGAGGACCCACAACTTTACTTAGATGAGATAAGAAGATTACCCAAATTATGCATGTTACTATAGAAGAGAGTGTAGAATTAGCATCCTATAGGCTGAAGGATGTGGTGTATGATTGGGTGGTTATGTGGAATAATGGTAGAGTGAGAATGCAGCTTCTATAAATTAGAAGGCATTTGAGGATGTGTTTCTAGACAGGTTCTTTTTATGTGAAATAAGAGAAGCTAAAGTGGAGGATTTTTTAAACCTAAGTCAGGGATCGATGACAGTAAAAGAGTACTACATTAAGTTTAACTAGTTGTCTAAGTATGCCTCTGATATGATGGCTGAACCTAGGGCAAGTATGAGTAAGTTTGTCACTGGAGTATCTGATTTTGTAGTCAATGAGTATAGAACTACCATGTTTATAGGGGACATAGATCTTGGTAGGCTGATGATTCATGCTCAACAGATTGAGGTAAGAAAGTTAAAGGGGAGAGAGAGAGTAAATAAGAAGGATAAAACCGGGCAGTTTGATTATGTCCAGACAAGGTTAGGATGGGAAAATTGTTTGCAATTTCAGATTCATTCATCTATGCCAGTTCTATCTTTAACTAGTGCTCCCGCCCTCAAATCTAGGCAGGAGCAGTGGGGTAAGACTTTTATGAGCAGATCTCAGAATAGTGTGAGTGGAAAGCCCAGTTATCCTTTATGTGCTAAGTATGGTAAGAATCATCTTGGTGAGTATTTATTGGGACAGAAAGGTTGTTATGGTTATGGTAATTTAGGATACGGAATCAAAGAGTGTTTGCATACTGCGCAGAGAAATAAGGATATTTATCCCTGGACTCAGGCTACTAGTGCATCAGCTTCTCTAGGTTACCCAGTCCCTCCTCAGGGTGCATCATCTAGTACTGATAGCGGTCAGTACCATAATCAGTTTTATTATTTACCATCTTATCAGGAGAAGGAGAGTTCACCAGATGTTGTCACTAGTATGCTTCGTGTCTTTCATCTTGATGTTTATGTGTTGTTAGATCCAGGGTAAAATTTCTCTTATCTGACCCCACTAGTTGTAGTAAATTTTGAAATAGGTCCTGAAAATATCCCTAAGCCCTTCTTAGTTTCTACCCCAGTGGATGAGTTAGTTGTTGCCGAACGAGTTTATAGAAAGTGTCCTATCACTATTCTTCATAAGATCATGTTAGTAGACTTAATAGAGTTAGATATTGTAGACTTTGACCTTATTCTTGGCATGGATTGGCTCTATTCTTGTTATGCATATATCGATTGTCGTACCCGAGTGGTTAAGTTTTAGTTTCCAGATAAGCCAGTCTTTAAGTGGGAAGGTAATTCAGTGTCTCCCAAGAGTCATTTCATATCCTATCTTAAAGCCAGAAATTTGATATAAAAAAGGTGTATCTATCATCTAGTTTGAGTCAAAGACACTAAGTTTGAGGCTCCAATAGTTCAGTCAGTCCGTGTAGTCAATGAGTTTCCTAATTTTTTCCCAAAGATTTGCTAGGGGTACCTCCCGATAGGGAAATAGAATTTGGTATTGACCTTTTTCTAGATACTCATACGATCTTTATTCCACCATATCATATGTCTCCATCTGAGGTTAAGGGGTTAAAGGAACAGATTAAATACCTCTTAGATAAAGATTTCATAAGGCCTAGTGTCTCTCCATAGGAATCTCCCATCCTATTCGTGCGAAAGAAAGATGGTTCTTGGAAAATATGCATTGACTATCATCAGCTAAATAAAGTTGCAATAAAACAAATACCCTCTTCCTAGGATTGATGACTTATTCGATCAACTCTAAGGTGCAAGCTATTTCTCCAAGATAGACCTTAGATCCGTCTATCATCAACTTAAAGTAAGGGAATGTCATATTCCAAATATAGCTTTCAGAACCCGTTACAATTATTTTGAGTTTCTTTTCATGTCCATCGAGTTGACAAATGCCCCAACAGCCTTCATGGACTTGATAAATCGAGTGTTTAAATAGTATTTGGACATCTTAGCCATAGTATTTATTGATGATATTCCTGTCTATTCTTATAGTAAAGATGACCATGCAGACCATCTTAGAAATGTGTTTTAAATTCTTAGAGATCACCAGTTGTTCACGAAATTTAGCAAATATGAATTTTCGCTCAGTAGGTTTTCTCGATCATATTGTTTACAGTGATGGCATTAGAGTTGATCCCGGAAAGAAAGAAGTATTAAGGACTGGCCTAGACCTATCTCTCTATCAGACATCAGAAGTTTCTTGGATTTAGCTGGCTATTATAGACATTTTGTTGAAGGGTTTTCTTCAATTTCATCCCCTATGCCTAGATTAACTCAGAAGAAAGTTAAGTTTCAGTGGTCAGATTCTTGTGTGAAGAGTTTTTAGGAGTTGAAGTGTCGACTCACTTTAGCCACAATTTGAGTGCTACCTCATGGTACAGATGGATTCATTGTCTATTATGATGCTTCTAAAATTGGTCTGGTTTGTGATTTGATATAGAGAGGTAAGGTTATAGCCTATGCCTCTAGATAGCTTAAGCCTCACAAAAAGAACTATCCTACCCATGATCTTGAGTTAGCTTATGTTGTATTTGCATTAAAAATTAAGAGGCACTATCTTTATGGGGTACATGTTGATGTATTCATGGATCACAAAAGCTTGCAATATTTGTTTACTCAGAGGGAGTTAAATCTTCATCAGAGAAGGCGGTTAGAATTGTTGAAGGATTATAACATAAGTGTGTTATATCATTCGGGCAATGCCGATGTAGTGGTATACACCCTTAGTAGATTATATATGGGCAGTGTTGCTTATGTAGAGAATGATAAGAGAGAATTAGTTTGGAAAGTTCACTAGTTAGATAGATTGGGTGTGAAGTTGGTGGACCTAGCTGAAGGGAATGTTTGGATTCAGAGTAGTTTAGAATCTTCTCTAGTTTCTAAAATAAAAGAGAAACAAGATAAGGATTCTAGTTGGATCAAACTGAAGGAGTTAGTTAAAGACCAAAAGGTAGAGTTTTTCTCCCAAGGGAGAGATGGTGTGTTGAGATACCAGAGTAGATTGTGTGTGCCATGTGTTGAAGATTTGAGGCAGCAGATTATGGCAGAAACATATGGTATGCGCTACTCCATTCACCTCAGAGCCACCAAGATGTAACGCGATTTGTGGGAAGTCTATTGGTGGAATGGTATGAAAAAAGAAATTGCAAAATTTGTAGCCAAGTGTGCATCTTATCAAAAGGTTAAGGTGAAGCACCAAATACCTGTTGGTCCATTGCAGGAGTTTAGTATTCCTACTTAGAAGTGGGAAGATGTGAATATGGACTTTGTAATAGGATTGCTTTATTTATGTAGATTGCATGATTTGATATGGTTTATTGTAGATAGATTGACCAAATTAGACCATTTCTTGCCATTTCATACATTCTACACAGCTAAAGATTATGCTAAGCTATATTTCATAGAGTTAGTTAGATTGCACCATCTCAGATAGGGGTACTCAGTTTACCTCGCAGTTTTGGAAATCCTTTCAGAAGGGTCTTGGTACCCAAGTTCATCGCAGTTCAGCTTTTAATCCACAGACAGATCGTCAATCATAGAGGACCATTAAGACTCTAGAGGATATGTTGAGGGCATGTGTTCTTGATTTCTAAGGCAGTTGAGATGAACACTTGTTGTTGATTGAGTTTGATTATAATAATATTACCATTCTAGCATTAAAATGGCACTATTTAAGGCTCTTTATAGGCGAATATATAGGTAACTAGCCGGTTGATTCAATGTAGGTGAGGCCACTTTGATTGGGCCAGATATGGTGTTTAAATCTATGACGAAAGTTCAGTTAATTTGAGAGAGACTGAAAGCAACCCAGAGTCATCAGAAATCGTATGTAAACATAAGAAGGAGAGATCTTGAGTTTGAAGTAGATGATCTTGTGTATTTGAAGGTTTCACCCATGAAGGGGGTGAAGATATTTGGAAAAAGGTGGAAGCTTAGTCCTCTATATGAGTCCTTTTAGGATTTTGAGTCATGTGTGAAAGGTAGCGTATGAGGTTGAGCTACCTGCAGACTTTTCATCAATTCACCCAGCGTTCCATGTGTCCTTATTGGAGAAGTTTATGGATGAATCAGCTATTGTATTCCCTATAGAAAGAATAGATATTTATAATAGCCATTCATACAAAGAACATCCAGTAGAGATTCTTGATCATCAGATTTGTAGACTAAGGAACAAAGAAGCTCTCTTGGTCAAAGTTCTATGGTGAAATCAGTTTGTTGAGGGTGCTACTTACAAGCAGAAGAAGACATGTGAACCAAATATCCTCACCTACTCTCCATGAACTCAGATTCAGCCTAAGGTAATAGTCTTCCTTAATTTAGTTCTTTTTCTAATCTCAGATTCAGTCATGTGATTATCTTCATGTCAATTCATGCATTCTTAGATTAGCTCAGTTGCTTAGTATGCTTTAGATTCAGTCATGCAGTTTTGTTTTAGTTGTGCATGCTAGTATATAGCCTCAGATCCTCAATATTCTCATTTTAACTAGTCTCATTTGAGGATGAATGTTCCCAAGTGGGAGATATTATAATACCCCATGCTTTTCTTAGTCTTGTTTAGATTCTAGTGTGTTAACGGTCAACTTTAAAAATGTATAACTCTTGATACGTGCAGAATTTTCTAGATATGGATCCACCAAATTATGGATAATTGAATTATTTTTCCAACGATACCAATTTTTTATAAATCCAATACTCGATTGAGAAGTTGTGGTAATTTTAGTTAAAAATAGTAGAGCACTGCGATAGCACCGAATCATGGTGAGGTACAGAATCGTAATTGTCCGATTTCCAGTGAAGCATCGTGATTAGACCACATCATGGTGAAGTCCAAATTTCCACTCGCCCTTTTTTAGTAGCTCACTACGATTGGCCAGTGTCACATCAAGAATCGCAGTGGAGCATACACTGCGTCGTAGTGGATTCCAAAATGACAATCATCCTTGTGCCCAAAATTAGTTTTAAAGTTGAATTTTATATGAAATTATATGAATTTCAGTCTATCGTTTATACCCACTCATTACTATTTACAGATTATGAGATTACAAGTGAATTAGATATTGAATTGTAGGTCTACTTCCGTATTTTTATGCATTTGACATTATTTTCCAGATTTAGAATTGACTTATCAATACTCTCATTACTAAGCTTGAACTTTATGATAATTTGACTCGAATTTGATGCATGGGTTACTAACCCTTGTTTGAATGTTGATATTTCAAGATGATTATGCTTTTAAGTATCCTATGATTAGTTATATTCAGATTATGAACAAAGATTTGATCTTTGGATCTTAGCTTAAATATGAAATCCACTTTATAGATTTAACTATAGTTTATAGTAAACAAATTCACAAGGTTTTTGTTGTAAATCCTTATACTAGTTTTAAAAGTATATTTCTTATAGAATGACCATACAGATTAAAGAAAGTAGTATTTAGCATCAAAGCTATGAGGCAATGTAGGTACAAATTATCAGATTATTCCCATTTCTATATGGAAGATAGTTATAGATGTGATCACTTATCTTAGGTTATACTCCTTGGCAAGAGTATGACACCTCTCCCCAACGAGAGGTCTTTCTATAAGGAAACTAGACGTTAGATACTATAATAGCTCACATAATGTAGGTCGGTTAGAATAGCCTCCCTACATCCTACAAAAATGCTTTTATAAACTAAGTGTAAAGGCTCATGATTTTATTCGGATATTATTTTATATAAGTTACTAGCTACTAGATGTAACACCCCACAAAATTGTCTCTTAATTTGAGCCTTAGAGTGTGCTGTGTGAAGTAAGAATCTAATTCCAAAAGTTCGCCCAAATCTGACAGTTGGGTGAAGATTTAGAGCCATTTTAGTGAGACAGTGTGCTACCTGGCACTTTAGCGCATTGCGCAGCCATCAAAGATGGCAATTGTCCAATTCTAGTGAGCCTTCGTGATTTCCACCATGTCATAGTGTTTTTCCAGTTTTACAACCAGGGTGGCAATGCAATTGCCACCGCGTCGCGCCATCATGCAGTTTCCTAATTTTTCAATTTCCAGTGAACTAGAACAATTATGGCGCATCGCGCCAGCATGTAAAATTGGAATTTTTTAGTTTAATTTCAAGGACTTTTTGATCTTTTTCCACTCTTTTTTAGTCCCTATATTTACCTAATAAAAGGCTCTCAACCTCATTTCCCATATTCAATATCAAAACTAGGGTTTAACAAAATCAAAACCCTTATTTCTTCTTCAAGCAAAATCAATAGATCAAGGGAAACCAAGAGGAATCAATAATCTCTCCAAGAACTTTCAAGAGAAGAATTTCCCTAAAGATGTAGATGTTGATTCTTGGATCCCTTTCATCCAAAGCTTAAGAACCCTTTTCTAAAATTCAAAGATATTGTGTTTATGGGTTTTCATGATTCATGTGAGTTGAAATTGATGTTCCTTCTATCATTGAGTTGTGATTCATGCTTGTTTACAAGGCTATCAAGCTTTGACCCTAGTATGTGGAATTCATGTGATGGTTATGATAAATCCTCTTCAAGTTGCTTTTAGGGCCATTATAGCATGTTGATTAGGAAACCTCAATTGTGTGCAAGTTCATGAATGCCAAGTGTTTGTTGAAATTCCTTAATGAATGAATTGTGGTATGATAGCATGAAATCCTCAATTAGGTGCAACCCATGCATGCCTAGTGTTTGTTGAAAGGCCTTAGTAAATAATTTGAGACATGAATGAAGGAAATTCCCCAAATGCATGCTTTTTGATTCATGCTAAGCCTTTAATACATGCCAAGTGCTTGACGAGTAAATTGTGACATGATAGTATGAAGTTTTCTCAATCATGTCCTATCCAATACATGGTAAGACTGATATACGTGCGAAGTACTTGATGCAAGACCTTGTTGAATGGAGTATGATCAAATAGAATATTTCCCCTACGCTTTTATATGTCTATGATTCCTTACTTCTTGAAGTGATGCCTTAGTGATTATGATGTGAATATATGGTTATGATTCCTAAATGCTTGAAGTGATGCCTTATAATTGTAATGTGAATATATGGTTATGACTACAAAATGCTTGAAGATATGCTTTGGTGATTGTTATGATGAATGAATGACCGTTGTTATGACTAGTCAGGAATGGTTATGTCTTACTTTTGTGTTATCGAGTCCTGGGGGTATTTATACCCAAAAATTTAGCTGTTGTCTAGAGCGTATGTCAGTTTTCACGATAATCCTAGTTGGTCCATGATTCTTAAAACTCAGTGAATTATAGAACTCCGTTCCCCAGACAGATATAGAACTTAAGAAGTCTCAGTAATCTTCATAATCCCCGTATCGTTAGTAATCTAGCTTCATTATTGTACTCAAATCAGATCTACTTGTATTCATGTGTTCATTTCCAACCTCGATGGTGACTGAGTAATCTATTCAAACTTTGTATCATCAGTCAAATACCATGATTGAGTAGTATTTTATCAGATAAGGAACCATGTGAATTCAGCTTAACTCAGTTAGATCATTTGAGAAACATAAATAGTATCAAATTTAGTTCAATTTATGTTCAGTTGAGAATTCAGTTTAGAGTCTTTCATTTGGGAGTAGGAGCTAGCACTGAGTAAGGGAAGGGATGGCGTATCCCCATTAGATAGAGAGGCTGATTTGTTAGGATCAATCCCTAAAATCTAAGAGTCACCATTAGTAGAGGATGTCACCCATAGAGAGAGGTTTGACTATTATATTACCTTAGGATGACTTCCTATGAGGGTCAACCACCAGAGAGGCTTGACTAGCGAGGTCTTTACCCATGGCACAGTATTGACACCCTTCCAGCTGGGGTTACAGGTTAGACCCTGCCAGTGGGAGATCGGGGCATGTTAGTTAAGTAACTACTTCCCATAGTTGCAGTTTAAGTATCAATGTTCAAAAATCAAGACTGTGAGCTACAGTTATATATATTAGTGAGGAACTCAGATAGTTTCACTAATTCATGACCATTCATCAGATAGGCTTGGTCTCATATACAGTTATTTGTTATTATATCCAGAGATCTCCTGATAGATAGGCTTGATCTCAGTCTCAAATTTAGTTGAGTATTCTTGTTATTAGATCCAGAGATCTCCCGATAGATAGGCTTGATCTCAGTCTTAGATTCTGTTGAGTATTCTTGTTGTCAGATTCGGACATAATCATTTTCTTATCATTGATAATAGATTCTAGAATTATCCGTTAAAGAGGTTGATCTCTGATTCCATTAGTCGAGAGCAGTGAGCTCAAGATTCAATCATTGATGTAAGTATATCCACTTAATTAGTTATCAGTATCAGATGATTCAGCGATTCAGTATCTCATTATTAGTGGTGAGTTCAGATAATAGTAAAGCAGTATTCGAGTTTCAGTATTTAGAGTTGTGATGATTGTGATTATGGTTTTGCTTCATGTATGTGTTCTCGTTTGGTACTCTCATGATTATTCAGTTAAGTAATTGTTAATGCATGAGCCCATGCATTTAGCCTTACCTTATCTTCATACTTGGTACATTCCCGTACTGAAGCATTTGCTCTATGGTGTTTTATTTGATGCCATAGATTCAGAGGCACGAGATCCAGAGTACACTCAGTAGTTCAATCCCAATAAGCCGCAATAGGCGTAGCAGCGAGTCCTCTTCATTCGAGGATGATCCTTGTTTTATTATTTAATCAGATTTTTCTTATTTTCAGTATACAAAGTTAGTTGGGGACATATCCCATCAACTCCGCAGTTCAGAAAGCTAGAGGCTTTTCAGACAAATGTATTGGAATTCAGTTTTCAGTTTTGGAGTATGTTTAGATATTTCGAACCTTATGGCTACTTTTCTCATTTATTTTAGATATTGTGTAGTCTTCAGGTACAGATATCAGGAAATAGGTTAGTTTGTGGTCCTTCGGGATCATAAGCCACATGTAATGACTAGGGGTAGTCTCAGGTCGTTACACTACATTTCAGCTTTTTGTCTACAGATGCAGAGGTAAATCCTTTTACACTTAGCATGTATGATTGAAAATAGATTTAAAGTACAAATTTAGAACTAATTGTGGTGGATAACAACATTCATATAGTATGTTTTATCATTCATGATTTATGATTACAATTTTTAATTACTCCGGCCAAAGTGAGCCACAATTACTTAGCATGCATTATTTATGAGAAAGATGTATGTATTCCCTCACTGTTTTACTTATACATTCACCTCTATATGATCGGTACATTTCAGAAGTACGGATCCATATATACATCTATGTGCTACATTGTCTCATAATGTAAGTTCAGGTGCTCAATTTAAGTAGCGTGAGTGACTTCGAGCATCTGTATCTACATCCCGATAGTTGATGAGTCCTTATAGTTTAAGGACCTAGTTATTTAATTTTTTAGTTTATTAGAGTACTTGATTTAGTATTTTCATTCTGTTTGAGTCAGCTGGGGACTTTTCCCAGTGGCTCTCTAGTTATTAGTTGTACAGGCTTGTCAGACTGCTAATCATGATTCAGATTTCTAGTATTGATTGTCCAGATTTTTAAGTCAAGTATTTTCAAATATCATTTTCAGAAAATTTTAGCTTAGCTCAGACAAAATTCTGCATTTTAGCGTTGGTTATATATCTATATTTCTTTATTTTGAGCTTCGAAATTAGTAGAAGGCTTACAGGGTTAGCTTGAGGCTACTCGTAGTCTTAAGAACTTTGTGACATCTCGGGACCCATTTTTGGTTCATTACATGGGTAGGATCAAGTGATTAGATGGGACATGAGGACTAAAAGGTAGAGGTATAAGGATCCTAAATCAATGTCTTAACTTTTTTTCCCAATCACAAACTCGTTGGTAGGGATGGATGTGATTACAGGATATCTCAAGGTATTGCAGATACTTGAAATTAATTGTTCGAAAGAAGATTAAGATACATGCAGAAACCCTAGAGAAGTTGAATCTCACTCTTTATCAATGTAGCTAATACATCAAGGAACCCACAACCTTAGTCGGGGAGATCAAGAACTCATATTTGTGAAAGAAACCATGATATCAATGAAAAACACGTAAAATAAATTACACTAGAGCAAGATGATTAAATTTCAAAGTCCTTAATTGAATAAATCCTAAAATATCATGAACAATTGTGAAAATATTGTAATAATATGTAAAAATTATAAAATAACGTAACCTAATAAAAGATAAACCCTAAGGTATTTATATTATCTCAAAATAACCTTAAAATCCTAAGAAAAATAGGAAAGGTAAAGTAAAATCGGCAGTCAGTACGACTCAATCTTCATAAGTATGGGCATCATATGAGTCATACCCTGCCTTGTCCTATCCGTTCCAATGTCAGATCTTCTCACGGCTTTGACATTTTGTTCAACATATGACTTCTTCTTATGAGTCATACCTGAGTCTATGACATGAGTCATACCTGAGTGTATGACATGAGTCATACCTGAGTGTATGACACATGTCCTCCATCTGTATCCACCTAGGACTTTTGTCATTCTTAGTCTTAAACATTGGTTTTAATATGACATCCCTATATGAGTCGTACTCAAAATTCTGACTCGTATAC
Source organism: Capsicum baccatum var. pendulum (assembly GCA_030864225.1). Taxonomy (NCBI): domain Eukaryota; kingdom Viridiplantae; phylum Streptophyta; class Magnoliopsida; order Solanales; family Solanaceae; genus Capsicum; species Capsicum baccatum. The sequence goes on from CM061557.1 coordinate 195,584,129, forward strand.
TTCTAACAATTCAATATTTGAATAGTAGCTTAGGTCCCATTATGCTTACGACTTCTCTATACGTCTCACATCCACGAGTTGTATCTTTTGTCACTTGGTCTTTTGTTTGGGTCTTTGATTCAGGAATGCCTACGATTGATTGAAACAACTCGTATACTCATTTTTTGACTCATATACATTAGTCGTATCTTACCTTTAATTGGTATTTCATCCTGGTTTACTTCTGTTATGGGTACGATTCCTCTTACGAGTTGTATGTTATGTATACGTCTCGTGAGCTAACTCTTATCTTGATTAGCTTTGATCTTTTTTAGGTCTTTTTCTTCTCTTTTCATTCAAACACTATTGTAGACTGGTCGTACCTACAATATATACCAAAGTGAATCATATCTAACAAAACACCCTAAGTTCACACATAAATTTATGGTTTTAAGCATCGAAAGTGTCATGTTTCCATGCCACATCAACACCCTTAACTTAAACTTTTGCATGTCCTATGGCAACTAAATATTTTCTAACACTGAGAATATGCTTAAATTGGAAGTTCTCAAGCAACCCATGGCAGTGATTTTGAACTTAACTTCAATCTTCTTGTTCTCTTCTTAAATTCTAACTTTCAAAACTCAGTTGTGTATAACAATTTAGCACACATAGAAACATGAGGTAATTCGATGATGGAATTACATTAGAAATAGACACTTGGGCATAGACACAGATTACATTTATCAAATATTCTATCAACCTAGTAGTATAACCCATATAAGCTCACAGTCAAGGAAATCCCGTTCACTCTACTTTTGGATAATTTTGTGATATACCAAATGACTCTCTCACTCATAAAGAAGTACCACCGGTGTATACAAAATACCATAGGCTTGCCCTTACTCTCTTTTCCTAAGTTTTTAGACAGTCACAGTAGAATCACTATATGACATTATTCGTCTTGTAATGTAGACTTAGTGGGATAATATGTTACGTATGGACATTTAAAGTGACTAACCCTCCTACGCACAACACTAACTTTTGGGGTCCACACTAAACCTATTTTTCACTTTATTTATTTCCATCTTTATCTCCCCTTTTTATTTTAAAGTATATTCAGGTTGGTGTGCTCTTCTATTCTTTCTTTTTCTCTTTTTTCACAAATTATCTTTTATTTTTATTTTTCTACCGCACCCAGCCTTACTTTCTTTTCTCTTATTTTATCCTTCTTCATACCCATTTTACGTCAAGTACCCTTCTAATAAACACCCTCAACTTAGATGATTTTCCTGAGTTGAAGTGCACAATGTCCAAGAAGGACTAGGGCCAAAATAGGTTCAATGTAACACAAATAGGAAGGTAAGAGGCATAACATGAAAAATAGGCTATAAGGCTCAAAATCGGTATCAAGGGATATCATTCACAGATGGAAGGTCAATTAGACTAAAAGTGGACTAATATCAAAATTGGCCTATGATCCTTTTCTACCTAACTATCCTAGACTTAGGTAAAAGAAACCGCGCATGTTCTAGACTCCAAAACACCGGGAACTCTATATATGTCACACACACTTGAACAAGGCTATATTACTAAGTACTAGTTATCTAACTATGTAACTGTGTTGTCCTTAACTGTTTCTATCCATAATCCTAATGCCATTTTTCGATTCACAACAGTCTTACACATGTATACCAATCACAAAATTATTATAACAAAAATTTTCTGAGGGGTCACTTTTTTAACACAATTTTTATTAAAACATAAACTTTAGCATAACATCCATAAGTCAAATCACCCTCATCAAAAACATAAAATTAGAATCTTCATTACAAAAAAATATTTAGAATTATCAACAATAGTAATCTATCCACTACCATAGGTGCGTTGATCTAATCCCTATCTCAGTTTCCTGTATCAAACCTGCAAGTCATAATAGACTTTTAGTTTTTAGTATCTTTTCAGCTACTCCAAAAATTTTTAGAAATCCCCACCCCAACTACAAATCATTGCAACATCCCCAGTAATACAAAAATAAAAATAGAATAAGAAAAAGACTCATAACTAGGAGCTTAAGGCAACTGTGCATTATTAGTCATACGTGGGCCTACAAATTGGGTCCCACTTCCATCAGTTGTCATCCTATCAATCAGGAATGAATCAACCATAGATGGGGTTAAAATATCAACCCCTGTAGCATCAACAACCAGAGCTCTTGATCCACTAGCTCTAGTAGTCATATCATAGACCCTTGTATCGCGGTCCCTCTCATACTAAATACTATCCACTCTAGCTTTCTTCTCAGCTTCTTGCTTTCTTTTCTTTTTCTCTTCATTTCTCTTCTTTCTTCTTTGGTCTCCTTAAGCTAAATGTCTGCCAAGTTTGCCTAAATATTAGGAACATGGACAGTAGGAATCACTATCTCAATGACTAGCTCAGCAACCACCATACACTTGTAAAGCTTCAAGACCATTAATTTGATTTCTGCAACCTCGATTCTGATATCAGCAATATTAGGTTGGTATAAGTCGGGCCAAAGGTTGGCATCATATCTAATCAAACTAATATCAAACATCCTCCATGCCTCAATTATCTTATTAATCCCATGGAGTTCTAGCACTCCCGCAACAAGACAAATCTCAGTAATCATGTAGGGGTAGTCCAAAATGCATTTTTATCCCCTACTACCCTATCTTGCAGTTCCCAAGATAAGAAATAACCAACATCGAACTAATAATGGGCTATGGAACCATCTATCATGGCTGCTTGGACTAGGCTTAATACGTCATCTCCTTTAGTAGGCACAGACTTCCCCGGGACAACGTCCACTATATTTTTCCCTCGAAATTGAGTTTACTCTTCTTATTATTTTGGGAGACCACCTGGGGACCTCCCACTAACTAGACAACATTTTCTCTATTTATGGCAATCCGCTCTGCAATTCATCTAAATATTACCATCTTGTCATTCAAACCCAATAACCTCTGTGTATCTTTTATCATTTATGCCATCCGATAATCCATCTCTTCTATGTTAACTAGAGCCTGGTACTTTGGTCCCTATAAAAATCTCCCAATGGTACGGGGAGATATGTTTACCCAAACTCCTCAAATTATTAGTGACTCAATCGGATCACCACCCTTCCACAATTGACCTTATGGATATTGACTCTAAAGTTATCCTTTGTATGCCGCATAAAATTTACAGACCAAACTTCACTATATTTTCTTGGTGCCCATGTCATCCAATCAAACCCATAAAACATGAAACACTAGTCATATCCAGGCAATTCTTACGTCCCTGAGGTAGTCATTCTTCTCTTCAAATATAGCACCCTTTTTAACTTTCCACCTTGAAGCTTGAACAATCCATTACATAATATATCCTATATTTGGGGGCACCCCCATTATTCAACGATGGATATCGAGGCTGTGGTGAGTGCTAGTGGTGGGTCCTATTGGGCTATCAATGGAACTTCATTCACATCTACTGCATCTTTAGCATGCTCATGATTTACCTCTTTCAAACTAGACTTAGCCTCATTATCATTATTATCTTTATAAATAGTATTGTCATTGTTGGAAGGTGGTTGAGGTGCGTGGGGAGGCGAAGTAGTAGGATTCTTCCTCCGTAGCCCTTTGGGTGGGTGAGTCTAAGTATTGGGGAACTACTTTATTCCCCTTAGCCTTTGCATCTTCTTTCCCTTTCATGTAGTTTTCTTTTTAGAGCTTCCGTCATAAACTTTCCCACTACTTTCGAACATGGTATCAGACATAGCATCATACTCAGACTCAATAAATGCTGCACTAGCCTCTAATGCTTGCTTATTGGCTTTCACTGCGACTTGCTTGGATGAGGAAGCATTCTTTGGAGGAATGGTTCCTGCAAATACAACATTATTAGTAACTAAGTAAAGAAAAGAAAAAAAAATTTAAGCTAAAGTTCAATCTTCTTGATCTAATTCGAGGTTGAGTGGTGGGTACTAGCCGTACCAATTGGGTACGACTTGTATATCTAAGTCATATCTTGTCTAGTTTATGAACTGTTGTTCACTCGTGATCTTACGACTCCTCCTAACCAGTCGTACCGGCATGGTACGACTCATTACCAACAGTCATAAACTGATAAGGAATATTTATTCTAAATTTAATCCTCCCAGGTGGGTACGACTAGTAGAGTATGAGTTGTATGGTCTGGGTACGACTCATATGGTTGAATAGTATCTATTCTAGAACCGTAAATTTATAAGAGTTCTATGTTATCAGTGGGTACGAGTCCCATTATGACTCCCGTACTAGTAGGTATGAGTCATAAGAGGTCTCGTATCCACTGCAACATAGAAGTCCAACTTTAAAGTTTGACTCCATATCAATTTCCTAAAATACCCACTATAATTTTCAGTTATATCCATCATTTAATCCTACACAAACATATCAAAATTCATTTTTAAACCCTAGTTCTTCCCCAAGTTCCTATTTTCCATAATAATAACACAAATAGGGTACCAACAATTTTAATAATTGGTATAAAATCTACTCAAACTAAGTTCAACATCTCAAATACTACTCATTTCAACTTAGAAAAGGAGAGAAAATGAATTTAGGAACTTACTTGATGCGAGAAGGATTTTGTTCTTGATTTTGATTCTGATGCTTCCTAAATTCGAGTTTAACGCTCAAAAATTTAAATATTGGAAGTTGTTGGTAGCTAAATTGAGTTCAAAACACTTTGTTTTGTGGGTTGAAGTTTGAAATTTGTTCCAAAAATGATATGGGTACGATGAGTTCAATTGGGTGCCCTTTTCGTTACTTTTAATTGAATAATTGGTCAGGTCAACTCGAGATTTGACCTAGTAAGCATGTGTATAAATTGATCATATCACTCATACCCAGGCTTAAGGGTCTTTTATTTGACTCGTGTTGACCTGGGACTTACTTAAGTTTCTAGAGTAGGCACGACTCAAGGTGAAAAATTGTACCTTAAGGGTATGACTCATTTTGAGAATTGTATCAATTCCAAAAACACTTTCTTCATTGTGATTTTTCTCCCAGGTCAGTACGAATCTTACTCACGAGTCGTACCGTATAGTTATGACTCATAAAGAGTCTATATGACTATTTTTAACCTTCTCTTGGTTTTGTTAGCATTTCTTAATCCTGCACATTGAACAAACACATTACCCTATAAATGAAATAAGTACAAAAAGATGAGTTGGCTCCCACGCAGTGCTTCATTTAACATCGCGGCATAACGTAATTGCCTTGATTACTCAGACTTCATCAAGGTCAATCTCATCTACTTCACTCATCTCCTCTATATTTCCTATGTAGTGATTTATGCTTTTTTCATTTACCTTGAATGGACGATCACCATCCCTCTTAAGTTCTAAAGCATCATAGAGATAAGCCTTTATAACTGTGAATGGACCATGCTACCTCGACCTTAGTTTACCTGGTAATAAATGAATTTTGGAGTTGTATAGTAGAACTTGGTCACCTTTCTCTAATAGCCTTTTCTTAATCATGAGGTCATGATAAAACTTCATCTTTTATTTGTAAAGTGTTGAACTTTCATATGCCTAGGGTCGTAGTTCATCCAACTCATGATGCTATTAAGCATTGACTTTGCTGCATCCTTTCATTCTAGATTCAGCTTCGTTAACACCAATAGTGCTTTACGTTCAAGCTCAATTGGTAAATAGCAAGCTTTGACATACATAAGCTGATAAGGTGAAGCACCTATGGGAGTGTTTTAAGCTGTGCAGTAAGCCCAAAATGCATCATATAACTTTCTTTCCCAATCAATCCTATTGGTATTCACATTTTTTGCCGATATGGACGTGATTTCTCTATTAGATACTTCAACTTGTCCACTAATCTGCAGATGATAGGGTGTTGACATCCTTATGATTCACTCCATATTTTTGAAGACTTTTAAATAGGTAGTTGCATAAATATGACTCTCTATTACTAATAATAGGACATGGAATACCAAATTGAGAAAAGATATTCTTTCTCAAAAAAGCAGTGACACTACGAGCTTCACTGTTAGGAATCGCAATTTCTTCCACCCATTTTGACACATAGTCTATGCTACAAGTATGTATTTCATGCCACAAAACTTACGAAAGGTCCCATGAAATATATGCCCCATACATCACACACTTTTAATTCTAAAATTGAAGTCATAGATAGCTCATGTCTTCTAGAAATAGTACCTTGTCGTTAATATTAATCACAAGCAGACACAAAATCATAAGCATATTTGTATATGGTTGGCCAATAGTAGCTGCATTATAGGATATTGTGAGTTGTACGGGCCTCTCCATGATGACCCTCAACTAGCGATGAATTACATGCTCCAAATATGCTCATCATCTCCACCTCAGGTATACATCTGCAAATGATTCCATCTTCACAAATTTTAAATAAGTAAGGTTCATCCCAGAAAAATTTTCTTACCTCATGCATGAACTTCTTCCTTTGCTGATACGAAAGATCTACTGGCACTAGATCATTGGCTCAGTAATTTGCATAGTCTACAAACCATGAGATTAGATCTTAGGAAGCTTCTAATATCTACTCATCTGGAAAACTATCATCAATCTCTAACCTATTTACAACCTTCTGCATAGCTTCCTCTCCCATTCTAGGCAAGTGATCCACAACTTAATTTTCCATGACTTTTTTGTCCTTCACCTCAAAGTAAAATTCTTGAAACAACAATACCCACCCATTAAGCCTAGGCATTGCATCTGTTTTATACATTAGGTACCATAATGTTGTATGATCAATGTGCACAATCAAATTATTCCCGATCAGGTAAGATCTAAACTTTTCAAAGGCAAATACCACTGCCAGCAACTCTTGCTCCATCTCAGTATAGTTCTTTTGAGTAGGATTTAGTGTCATCCTAGCATAGTGGATAGGATGAAGGATCTTTTCTTTTCATTGGCCTAGTACAGTCCCTAAGGCCAATCTACTAACGTCACATAATCTCAAAAGGTGAAAACCAATCAGGAGACATAATAATTAGAGCAGTCACCAACTTCTCTTTTAGGGTTTCAAAAGCCTTCTTACATGCATCATAAAAATAAAATTTTACCTCCATATCAAGAAGCTTGCAAAGAGGACTAAAAATCTTTGAGAAGTCCTTGATAAATCACATATAAAAACTTACATGCCCTACAAAACTCTGAATTCCCTTCACAAAAATTTGGTAAGGTAATTTTTCAATCACCTCAATCTTTGCACGATCAACCTCTATACCTCTCTTTGAAATCTTGTGCCCAAGCATAATTCCTTCTTTGACCATAAAATGGCATTTATCCCAATTAAGTACTAAGTTTCATTCTGGAGAGCATTTGCCAAGTTCTTCAAGCAATCTTCAAAAGAATCACCAACAACTAAAAAATCATCCATAAAAACTTCAATGGTGTCTTCGACCATATTAGAGAAAATAGATATCATACATCTCTAAAATGTGGTTGGGGCATTGCATAGCCAGAATGACATTTATTTGAATGAAAAGATCTCATAAAGACATATAAAAGTAGTCTTTTATTGGTCCTCGAGTGCAATTGTGTTTTGATTGTAGACTGAGTACCCATCACGAAAACAATACCATCCTCTACTTGCTAACCTGTCTAACATCTGATCCATGAAAGGTATGGGAAACTAGTCCTTATGAATCCATCCATTCAATTTTCTATAATTCATGCACACTCTCCATCTAGTGACTGGCCTCATAGGCACTAGCTTATTCTTTTTGTTAGGCATCACAGTAATTCTACCTTTTTTGGAATACATTATACCATACCACACTTGCTATCAGCAATAGGATGCACTACACCATCATCCAACCACTTGATTATTTCTTTTTTCACCACCTCCTGTATAGGAGGATTGAGTCGACGCTGATATTTACTAGATGGAACAAAATCTAGTTCAACTTGTATTTTGTAAGTACACAAATTAGGCAGAAACCCCACAATATCTACAATGGACCATCTAATGGACCTCTTGAATCTTTCAATACTAACAGTAATGCTTCTACTTCTGACAATCTTAGATCAGTTGCCATAATAATCGGCAAAGTATTGTTGGATCCTAAAAATGCTTATCGCAAGTGAGATGAAAGGGCCTTCAACTCTAAATCTAATGGTTCCCAAATGGATGGGCGAGCAGGTGTAGTAGTTTTATTCTTCAACTCAAAATCAAGCTTCTTTGGCAAAAAAATTATAACCATTCCCATATAGTGCACTTACTATTTCCCCATACTCTTCGATACCATCAAAGTCAAAATTCATGATCATAGCTGCCAGAGCTTTAACTCCTAGTCTCTCTTCAACAATAACAAACATATCAGAACCATCATCCCATGGAGTAATTACATCAATATCATGGAATGAATCTATCTCCTTATAATCTACATTAATCACAGATACCACTCTCAATTCATCAACCTGCTTTATAGATTTGCAAACATTAATTTGAAATTGAAATTGAAATTGAAAGACCTAATAGTGCAAGGTATTATGATTTGAATAATTCTCAAGTAAAATTAAAAGTCCCAATAGTGCAAGGTATTATGAAAGCTCTAGGGTCCCCCTTCTTCTCTAAGAAAGATATAGTAACTATAGGACTGCAATGATGAATGTTGTTGACTGGATTATAATTGACTGACATTTTCCTGGTGAGCAAATCCTTCATGAATTTTGCATATCCTGGTATTTGCTCTAATACCTCTACAAGCAGTATGTTGACAGTCAACTCTTTTAGCATATACAAAAAAATTTGATACTTACCATCTTCTTATTTATTTCTCATTTTGTATGGACAGGGAGGAAGAGGTCTTGGAATGGGCTTCAATACAAGCTTTACAGCCTTCTCTAATCCTCTATTCTTCTCGTTGTTGCTCTCAACATTAATTGACTAATTCTCACTCTTCTTCTTATCAACTGTGGGGACAGATGGGTCTTGAGTAACCTTACCACTACAAGTGGTAATGGCATGGCATTTACTATCATTTATGGGATTTACCACTTATTACTTAAAAGTGTGTCAGGTTGGCTCTGATTTACTGTGGTTGACATCTGACCAAATTGCTACTCCAATTGCTTGATTGTTGTAGCATGTGAATCAACTTTTTGGTTCAATCCTAATAGATCAGCTTTGATGTCCTTCATGGGATTCTCTTGACTTTCTTTCCCTTTGACCAGATTAGACAAAAGAGCCTTCATTCTAGAATCTGTATCTCGATTACCTGGTGGAATATACTTGTTAATCTTCTCCTTATAGTCATATTTATTCCACCAATCACCATCTATATATTTACTTCTATCCCTGTATCTATCATTATAATAGCTCCAACCTTGATTTCCTTGCCCTAGTACTTGGAAATCCACTAATATAAGACCAAGATACTTTTTCTCTTCTTCATATTGGACCTCGAATGGTTTGGAAGTAGAACCCTGTACCACAAATACATTCACCTTCTCAACACTCATTGACACAAATTATTTTGTAAGCAACCTAATACCTATATGAAGTTGAGAAACCTCTTGACCTACCATGTCATTTGTTGCTCTATAAGTATTTTTTTCTCTCAAGTACACTATCCTCTATTTGTAACCGCAAAAGCATCTAGGATTTCCTATGCAGCTTCCTAGCAAAGATCCATAAATGCTCATCCTAAAATAATATCTATCATAAATGTTGAACTATTATTCAATGATCGATAGAAGATTTCAGACAAGTTATATCCTCTGATTATGTGATTTGGTACCATGCTTGGCTTTTTCTTGAATCAAAACCATGCCTTAAACATAGACTCTGTATGTAGCTATCTAAAATTGTAAATTTCATCCTTAAACTATAACATTCATGCAACAGGGAAGAATATACTTAGAAACTATGTCTTCAACTCATGCCAAGTATTTATATATCATCTAGTAAGTTATCCTAACCATAGTAATGCTTCACCTGTCAAAGATAATGGGAACAACCTCAATCTCAATGCTTCCTGATTAACCCCTAAAATATTATAATTTTTGAAGATCCTGAGAAAAATTGTAAGGTGCATGTTTGTGTCATCCTTAGCTGCATCTAAAAATACACCCTTCAAATTCAGATATTGGATCATAGCAATAGTAATATCAAATTTACATTAGGGGCTAAAGTAGGAGGAACAATGGCGCTAGACCGTAGCCTCAACATAACCTAGATCTTCATACAAAAGGCAGCAAAAGGCAGAATTTGTTGGAGTCTGATTGGAGTGCAAAGATACAAGTTATCTTTTACTTCTTAGACTTTGATTTTCCATTTCAAAACTTCACCAAGATAGATAATTGTAATCCTTCAAAGTCTTAATTTAAAGATTTGGAAATATGGATCTAGGAATGGATGCAGGTGCGGGGATTCAACAAAATATTATTTAAATATCTAAAAATAGAGTTGTAAAACATAAATATAAGATATTATGTTGAAAAATTGAGTACAAAATATTGTTCAAGAAGAAAATCCTCAAAGAAGATAAAAGGAGAAGACTTAATTTAGAAATCTTCAAATTTCTATATACAAGGTATTCCATTATATTCAATTTCACTTAGCTTTTGGTTTGATTACAAAATTCCTAAAATATTTCAGGACTTTCTCAGTCGATTTTGGTCAATGTACCTGTAACACCCCATATTTTTACCTAGCATAATTCATCTCAAAAATGTCAAAAGACTTAATTTAAATATGAATGCACTTTTATACAAGTGAAAATTTTAAGATTTTAACTTCTCGTTACGTGGGAAATTAAATAAGCTTTCCATTGGTACCAAATTCATCCAAATCTGACACCCAGGCGAAGTGTAAGACAATGTGCCAATTGGCACTTCAGCACATCGTGGAGGCTGTCCAAATGGCAATAGTTATTTTTCACTAAGCCGACGCGATACCAGTGCATCGCGCCACCAACCATTTTTATAATTTTCACTTTCCGATGTGACTCCGCGATAATGGTGCGTCATACCAAGGGTTGAATTATCATATAGTGAGTTGGCATGATGGCGCCGCATCACGTCAAACCTCCAGTTCCCAGTTATCTAGTTTCCAGTGAGCTGGCACAATTTCACCGCATTACGCTAGCATGTAAAATCAAGTTTCCAATTAGGATTTTTAATACGCTTACCAGGGATAGTTTGGTATTTTTCCATGGTCTTAGTCAGTCTAAACACGAAATTTAAACCCTAAATATCCCCATTATCTTATTATTTCTTACTTTCTCTCAAGAATTAAAACATTCTCTCTCAAAAGGGGCTAAACCCTAGTTCAAGAAATCAAGAACAAGCCTAAGGATTTCCTCCATGAACCTTCAAGAAAGAATCTTCCAAGGTATTTTAGATGTTGATTCATGGGTTCCTTTCACCCATGAAGCCCATGAATCCTTTTTCAAAGTACAAAGATAATGTATTTATGATTTCCATGTTTGAATTAGATTGAATTCATGTTTATAATATTAGTTGGGTTCCAATCCATGATTTAAATGCAAGTTTCATGAAATTAAATATAATGTATAACAAATATATGATTATCTTAATACACCCTTAAATTTATAAAGTGATTAATGCATCTATGATGTTAATTTAGTTTTCAATCCATGATTATGATAAGATTCATGAAAAATAAAATAGTATTAGGAAGAATTATATGAATTGCATGCTAAACCCTTGAATTTAAAATTAAGTATTGTATTCATGATGTTTATGTGATGACCATTATTATGTTAAATACTCATACTCCCCAAGTATTTGCTAAAATGCATATGTGAAGTAGATGAGGAATCATGAGATGTTATTATGAGATCTTAATCATGTACAAGCTTATACCATGCAAGTGTTTGATAAAATACTTATGTGAATTGACTAGTGAAGGCATGACATGTTATTATGTGATTCCATTCATGTATTAGTTAATACATTACATGTGTTTGATGAAATGTCTCTATGAATGAATTATGCCCAAGTGAACATCGTTATATTATTCAAGATTATGATTTTCTTTACTTTTTATTTTATCGAGTCCTGAGGGTATTTTATACCCGACAATTTAGCTTGTTACCTAGAGCCAGTGTCAGTTACAGAATAGTATCAGTCATGTCATGATCATTACTCTCAGTTTGTTACAGAGCTCAGCAGAACTCAATCTATTATAGAACTTAGGAAAACTCAGTAAACTTAGTCCAGTCCAGTCTAGTATACTCATTTCAGTGCATTTCAATTTGGAGTAGGATTCACCACCGAACGAGAGCAGGGAGGATGGCTTCCACGTCAGATAGGCAAAATCGTTAGTAGCAATCCCTGTACTCTAAAAATGCATAGCCAGCGCAGAATGACGATTCACTCATCAGACTAGGCTTGACGACATCCTGGGGGTCACCCATCAGATTAGGCGTGGCTCCGCCCAGGTGTCATCCATCAGTTAGGCTTGGCATCCTGGTTTTATAGTATTAGTACCTGTGGCATAGTATTATCACCCTTCCAGCTGGGGTTACAGGTTGGACCCCAATTGGTTTAGAGAGGGGCATGTCGATTAGATGATTACCTTCTACAGTTTCAGTCTCAATTTCAGTTTTTATTTCAAAAATCAACTTAGTTTTATAGAATCAGTACTGTCAGATACAATATATCAGTATCAGTTAATCAGTTATTAAATTCAATACTTAGCATAAGAAAAGCTCAGTTAGAGTTTATATATATGTGTGTGTGTATATGCACAGATTGCATTTTCAATATTTACAGTATTCTCAGATTCTCTATGTACTCTCATGTTCAGTTATTCTTATTCAGTCAGTTATATCCTCATACATATGATCCCTTCCATTAAGCCTTACCTCATCTAGCATACCAGTATATTTTCACCTACTGACGTATACTTTTCTATGCTATGATATTTCATATTATAAGTACGGACGCTCAGGTTCTGAATCACGCATAGTAGATTCAGGTTCAGTAACCAGCAGTAGATTTAGCATTGAGTCCTTATCATTTAAGGATATTACATTATTTCATATTTTCAGTATATGTATTAGTTCAGTAGATGGAGTTAGTTGGGGAATTATCCCATCAACTCCACTTTCAGACAGATTCGGTTAGAGGCTTTTCAGACTAGTTTTCAGACAGTGTTTAGTTTTTATCAGATGTTTTTATTTATCATTATTTCAAATATTTTGAACCTTATAATATTTCAGCCCATTTTTCACATTAATTACAGTATGATTATTCAGCGCTCACAATAAATATCATTCATGGGTTAGCTTGTGGTCCTTTGAGATCGTAAGAACCATGTGACGACTAGGGGTAGTCTCGGGTCATTATAGTACCCTAAAATCAATTGATCAGATTAGGTACCGATGTCATATCCATACCCACACTAATTTCATGTCGACATGAGTGTAGCACCGAAAGTAAAGAGTCTATGTAACTTAGCAACTAGTAATCAATGCAACATGCTTTAAAACTCAAGAGTACTAGATACTACTAAAATCAACAACAATTATTAACTTGATTTCTAGTTTTATATTCTACAGAAGTTAAAATTAATTACTATTTTAGAATTTATTTTTTATTAACTCTTATTTTAACTTACAATCTTGGATATTTCAGAATTATGTTTAGGATAAAATATTGATATCGTGTTTGGTTGAAGGTTTAAATTTATTTTGTTAACCAAAAAACATACCTAGTGTAATCCCATAGTGGTATATGGGATGGATAAAGTATAGCAGACCTTACCTCTACCTCAGAGGCCGAAGTTGTTTCTGATAGACCCTCAACTCAAAAAAATTTATCCCAAGCTTAATCTTGGTATATCCCATCTTCCTTATCAAACTTGGTAGTAGGTTGTCTAACCTTTTGTGTGAGATAAATTAATTCAAGAATTATAATTCTAAGATAATTTGATCTATCAATCAAAAGACCTTTGGTAATTAAATTTTGAAACTTTCTACTATAGAAGAATGAAAAAGATTAAGAATACGCGATCGTAAATATTTATCATTATGTACTAACGTTTTAGTGCTTGGCATGAAAGACTTAAATTTGATTGCCATTTTGTAAGCTTTTGTTTATAGATGACATAAACTAATATTGGATTGAGAAGCAGATGATTAATTGATTTTTTTTAATCATTTGTCACTATTCAAACCAATCAATTTCATTCTCTAACATTCCACGATCCATACATTTGAAATTCATTAAGCTAAAATATTCCTTAAATCCAAATATGTCCATCTATATGGGCCACATAGGATTAATAAAATTCTCTTTAATCAGGATTAGTGTATAAAGAACTTGGCAACTAATATCTCCAACTATGGGCATTATTTATTTTTCTGATTATAAGTTATAACAACTGAGATTGTTGTTGATGAATTAGAATTTGGTAATTTCATTTTTTGTAGAGTTTTATGTGGAAGGAATAATATCTTTGGTTTTCTACTGAGTATACCAAACTATAATATACCTTTAAAACTGCATCATTTTTTTAAATCTTCTTCTTTTTTCTTCTGTGATCTAAAGGAATGTCAAAAGTTAGAGATAGAATGGAAGATTTTAAAGATGTTTCACGTTGATCAGCATTATATTTGGGATATTATGAGGTACATTAACTAATTCAATTAATTTATTTTCTCTATTTTTGGTCGAAAGAATTATGTAGTTTGTTGGGAAATGTCTTGAACAATATTTATGCTCATATGACCCATATGACCCCTACAATCCTTTTCCCTATTATGTAAAGTTTGATCATGCATATAGCTTTAATAATTTCCTTATGTATCAATTGTTCACACTGTCACTAGATCAGATGCTCACTTATATTATTAAACAGATCAATAATTTATGTAGTTGTAATATCTAGCTATTTTGTTCTCATTACAGAATATAGATGATTTTAATCTATAAATATAAATGAATTTACTAGAGAGTTTGCATCTTTTTCAAGAAAATATTAATTAAAATTCGGCACATATGTCTCGACTATGAAATAATGTCATGTTTCTTAGAAAACCATTTCCTTATCCACAACAAATTGAATAACTTTGACATGCAAAAGAGTGGTGTGTGTTTATGCTTGTTGAGGTTCTTTTTAATTACTAGATGATATGTTCCAAATGGATGATGTCAGTAGGGGAATTTCATATTACAATCCAATATTCCTCCTCAAACTTATGTACTTTGAAATTTAATACACTATCTCATATAGATTTTATATCATTGATTTAATAGTCTTTTCTCATATGATGATAAATTTGAACTTTATAATGTCTCCTTGACTGCATCCAATGTCGTCTTGTATTGGTCAGCCTCTATAATTTAGCTGATGAAATGTCATGAGATTATGCCACATTTATTTATTTACCACAAACTTACTGTTCTGTTGTCTCTTTTTGTGATTTAAAGAATATTTGTAACTTTGTTGACAAGGATGGAGAACAAAACAATATCAAGGACCCTACTGGAATGTCTATGTTAGAAGCTGCACATAAAAATGACATTAAAATTTAAGGTCAGCTTTGTTGAGGCATGTTAACTTTTTTATCTTGTACAAATCTTATCATCCTCAACTACTTAAGTTCGCTGACAATTTAAAAATGATAAAGCAACTTAGTAAATATTGATATTTGTTTCTGTCAGTTGACAACATTTATTGAATTTGTTAGAATTGTCAACTAACATCATCTTGCACTCTTACTTATCTAAAAGGTTCTTTAAAAAATGGAAAAAATATTTGCCTGCAGATTTGAGCATAAATTTTATTGACCGTCTTAAATGGCAATTTTTATATTTAAGATACTTCTTCCTGTTTTGACTTCGGCATTAGATATTCCATGAGCCATAGATGGATACCTCTAGGAAAAATTACATGATTAACACATGTATTGCCTACTTATTGTGTCAGATAAATAAGAACATTATTAATAAGAACACTTTTAGATATTTTTTATGGTATTAACATTTCTAAATACCATAAAAAATGATTTGCTATTATCTTAACTGTTGTAAAACTTTGCTTGCATGTTCCACATGTCATGTGATTGTTATGGTATGTAATTATTATCAATATAATTTCATTTACTTCTTACTCCCGCCTAGCTAGGAGATATTGTATATATATATTTGTTTGATCGTTCTAATTTGATAAATATGCAGTATTTCTTATCTATATTTTTGGTGTTTGACAGAATGCGGAGTATTAAAACAATTTAAAAGAGCCAACAGGTGCCAAAAATGATATATTAAATCTCACTTTTGGTGTGATCGATACGCATGTCTCTTGTTTTATACAATTCAATATTTCTACGATTTATGCGGCTTCTCATTTCTAGGAAAAATTGGCAAAATTACATGATTGCAACATGCATTGCCTACTTATTGTGGTTTAGACTTAAGGACACACTTAGATAAATAGTAACATTGTTAATAGGAACACTTTTAAATATTTTTGTGATACTAATATTTCTAAGTACCATAACAAATGCCTTGTTATTAGCTTAATTGCATAGTATGGCTTGTGATGCAGGAGCATGTGAAGCTTTGCTTGCCTATTTCACATGTCATGTGATTTTCATGGTAAGTAATTGGTATCAAAATAATTTCATTGAGTTCTTATTCCCTCATAGCTGGGAGCTACTGTATATCTTTGTTTAGTTGTTCTGATCTGATAAATATGTTATATTTCTCATCTATGTTTTGGTTTTGATAGGATATGGAGTATTACAATAAGCTAGATGATACAACAGATGTCAAAAATGATATGTTGGATCTATCTTTTGGTATGACTGATACGTATGTCTTTTTCTTTGTACTGTTCAACATTTTTATGATTTATGTATCTTCTCGTTTCTTTTACATTTATCATCTTCAGGTCCCATTTAGTTTGTCAGGTAATTGCCAAACCTTAACTTGATGGATATTTGGTTAGCTCTCCCTATTGTCATGCAAAACTTTGTTATTTATGGCTATAAATGGAAACCGTATTAAAATATTTTTTCTACCATGGATGAATGATTTTATGATTCATTTTAACAAACACTGAAGAGTCGAGAAATATTACGGGAAGTAAGTACTTATAGGGACCATTTTGATTACTTATAGAAATATTGCATAAAGATAGTACTTATAGGGACCATTT
Source organism: Capsicum baccatum var. pendulum (assembly GCA_030864225.1). Taxonomy (NCBI): domain Eukaryota; kingdom Viridiplantae; phylum Streptophyta; class Magnoliopsida; order Solanales; family Solanaceae; genus Capsicum; species Capsicum baccatum. Next base: position 195,601,288 of record CM061557.1, read on the forward strand.
TGATTACTTTATTTACTTATATCACTGGAAATATTTAATGAGTTACAACCCCCCCCCCCTAAGTAACATCCTACTTGATGAATTTTTCAGAGCGAAGGTTGTAGCTTTTTTGGTGCCCGATTTTTCTCTTTGATGGCAGTTATTTTTCAAACCTAAACTCTCACTGTGTTTGTTTTATAATAGATTTCAGATTTTATTTTGTAAAAACTTATAGGGATAACTAATGATTGAGAAGCCTGTGCAACACAAGTTGTTGGAACCTATGGTTATGTAGCATCGGAGCAAGCAACATAACCAACAATACACAATAGAATAAATTGAAACTTCTCTCTGATTTACTTTGTTTCTCTTGTTGTTGTAGGTATTTAAGGGATGGTTTGGCAACTAAAAAGACTAATGTGTATGTATTTGGTGTTGTTCATTTTGAGATGTTGAAAGCAAAAAGAGGCAGTCACTCCTACTGAAGGCAATGTGATGAAATCTGCAGAAAGACATTCTTTGTCCATTGTAAGTGTTATTGCTCTCAAACTATTTTGAAGGCATGATTCCTTGTGGATTCTATTTTCTGTATTGTCACTTCTACTTTGTTATGTGATTTAAAAAAAAAGGAAATATATTGATTTCATCATATAAAATTGAGTAAGATAAACTCATAAAAGCTGTGAAAATATGTTTTACATTTGTTAGACAAGGTCAATATATGACTCGATATGACCTACCTGGCATCTTCATCAAATTGGGAAGTCTACTATTCTCTGGTTTATGATTAGTTCATCAACTTCCTAAATGCATTACTTTCCTAAAAGAAAAAGAATCAGAAAATCCATTGCATGTTGTTATGTACATAGCTACACTTTTTTTATAGTGTCTATGTATAGGTCTAAAATGTTTGCATCATAACATACATATATGCATACACTTACATACGCACTATAAATTAATTTTTTGCAGTGACTAATGCTACATAGTTGTAGGTACTAGAAGCTTTGAGAAAATCACCAGACTCCACTAGCAGGACAAGCTTGAAAGAATAACTGAATTCCAGTGTGATGGATTTGTACCCTTCTGACAGTGTTTTGAAGGTAAGTTACTTCTAAAAATTATGTAGAGTAAGAGATGTTTATAAACCGAATGAACATTAAGAATTTATTGGAGTTTGATTAGAGTGGGCCCTACTCGATGTGAATTGGCAATGACGTCGTTGCTTAATCCTAATCGATCTTATACTCCCCTTAGCACCAAAGATCCTGGAACCTCTAGGTTTGTATATACCTCTTTGTTTTTCCACTTATTTTTTTTGAATATTTTTTTTGAATCTTTAGTTATATAAGTTTAGGGATATAATATGCTATCTCAAAATCTAGAAGTATTAATGGTAACGGATGGCATTGGGAACTTAGTTGCCCAGTTCTTTTTTTATGATAATCAAGAGGAAGCTCCAGTATTAGATGACAGGTAATTGAAATTAGTTCAAGTTTCTAATTTTTCTGTTATGAATAGTAATGGTTTAATTATGTTTTAAATTCTTCTTCCTATAATATTTTAATAAAGTGATGCATCTAAGAGTATGGTCTAGCGATCAATAAAGTGAGTGGAGAGTTTTAGAAGAGGGCAAAAATACTAGGTGATTTCATTCCATCTGTGCCTTGACAGAGTTATCTGGTACTTGCTACTGATGGAAGGTGGCAGGTATCTTATGAAATTAGTTGAGGTGCAAAAAACTGAATTTGACACCACAATTATCAAAAAAATAAAAAGAGTTTATTGAAGTGATGAGTGTGTGATACAATTTAATACGTTCAAATGAGGTTTTCTTAATTAGCTATTCATGAAAGGGGCATAATTAGTGGAATTTACTTACCTGACATTCTCATAGTTAACTTTATCTGCTGAATGTACTGCAATTTACAACACGGAAAATATGATTGTCTTAATTTAGCAAGTTTAAGTTATATTTTATTTTCCTAGCAAAATCTTAGCATAGTTTCTAGCTTGAAAATTAAAATATTGTTTCTTTAGAACGTAAAATGTCATGTAAAATGGGTTTCTGATTGTCACATAAAAGAGTTGTGAATTTTCTCTATATTTAGTTCATATCATCTATTGTGAGGCTTAGCTGATTTGTTAATTCTAAGAAAACTTTTACACATTTGACATGGAAATGGAACCTGGCTCTGGTATGTCATAATTGAGTAAGTTATTGGCATCACCTGCAATTTCCTTGTAGCCTACATAATGCTTGTTGAAGGCTTTGTTATTTACCCGAATGCTTAGGTCTGTCTATTTTGTTTAATATGTCATTTAACCACACTTCACCTCTCAGTTAGTATGATTATTAAATTGGTTCTTTAAAAATAAAATTAGCATATTCTAAATAAGGATGTGCCACGCTTTTGTTTTAACTTCATCTAGTTTTTGTTTTTTCCACTTAGGTGAGGGACTTTTGGTCTTTTTACTCCTTGTATGAATACTAAGGTGACCCTTTTATTTTAGTTTTCAAAGATCAAAATTATTAATTTTCCTCTTTAAATTATTAATTTTTCTCAAAATTATTAATTTTCCTCTTTAACTCATATGACTCACCATACTAGTCCTATGGTATGGGTACAGGTCAGGTGAACCAACACGTAAGGTGTCTAGTGTTTCGTGGTTGGATTTCTATTGTGGTTACGAGTTGATGGTGACAAGTTCTATGTTTAAGTGACGAGAGGTAGGGTCCAAATCGTATATTGTCCAGCGTCTAGACTTTGACGTTCTGCCTAAGGTATGACTGGAATGGTAATAGTCATATGGTGATGATACGAGCTAGGAAAGGGAGTCATATGTTGGACAAAATGTGGTGTCCAACTTTCTAATTAAGTTACGAGTTAAGGGCACCACTTGTATGATATGGATAGGAGTTGATGGGTCCAATCGTACCCTCCTACATTCTTTTTACAACTTTTAAACTGAGGGTATTTTGGATATTTTTCACCCAAGCCCTTAACAACCCATATCTTATAACACTATTTGGTCCCTCATTCTACTCTTTAGAAGATCAAAAAACTCTCTAAAAATCTCTCAAGAAGATTGGTCTAGGGTTTCTTCAAGGTGGTTATATAGAGGCTTAATGATCAAAATCTCTCCATTAATCTTTGTGACTATGGCATGTTACTCCCCCCTCATTGTTAGTTCAACTAATAGCATGTTTTAACAATGGTTTTCAGGGTATTATTATGGATTTGTTTTGGTTTTGAAATAGAGGTTGGGGGTTTTGGTTGTTTATGGTTGGATAATGTTTTCCCTAGTTTTTCTTATGGTTTTTCATGTTATAAGTGAACATGTAGTTACATGGGAATGGTCAGTTGAAACTTGGTTTTTTTTTTGGAAACTATATGCCCTCAACATGTTTGTTAAAATATCAATGAGAATACTTTTGTCACATAGTTTAGCTATTCTTGAAATCTTTGCATTGCATAATATGGTAATGGAACTTAAATTTGCATAATATAGTAATGGAACTTAAATTAGTTTGGTTGGTTTTAAATGGATTGAAAAGGCCTTGGTATCCATGTCTTTGTTTTAACTGGAAACTTTGTTGGGTACATGGAAATCCCCTAAGTGTTGGCTAATGACATTGCTTGCAAGCTATAGTTGGTATGACGATAGCACTTCATAATTCCTTGATAATTGTCTCTTAGAATAAGTGGTTTGGTTATGTGTTAATTTATTTTAATTGGTCAATAACGATAAGTTACGATATCTAACCATGAAGGTGTGAGCTTGATGTACAAATATGAGAAACTCATGTTTATCGATATGGGTTTGATCATGGTGACTATATGCAGTTGGGGTACACGAGAATCCCTCAAGTTATAATTGTATCTATATATCATGGAGGTCAAAGGGTACATAGGAATCCTCGGCCCTTACGATATCACCGGTTCATATGGCTACACGCACTTGGGTATATTTAGGGGGTAACACTGGGGTAAAGCTATACAACCCAGATTATGGTTTTAAATGCATGCTAAATCGGGTTCCTTTTCTTAGCATAGTATATATGTATGTAATTTTGCATGGTTATTTACTTTGGTTTTGAATAATAACATTATTTTGTCCTTATTCCTGTGTACATGCTAGCATTCATTTTACTAAACATCTTCGGGCGTTGTATCCCTACGCGATGCAGGAATCAGCCATACTACTTCTCTTGGTTAGTATTTAGATTTGGGGATAACTTCGAGTGAAACTGAAGTGGTGAGCTTCCATACTTCAAAAGACTCCATTTCATGCTATGCACTTCCTTACATTGTTTTTGTTTCTTGGACTTTGGTTTTGGCTATGGTCGGGGGTATGTCCTGACTAAATGTTCTTTGTTTTCGATTAGAGGATTTGTAGGATTACTATGGGTATGGGTTGTGTTGGTATTGGTGTCAACCTTAGTATTGGTATTGGCATTAGGGTTGACACATGTTGGATATTTGATTAAGGTTGTTGGATTATGGTTATAGACTTTATTTAATGTCTTTGATTTATTTTTGTTCTATTTTTTATATGTTTTAAATTCGTCTAACATAGGTTTCAAGGCGGTTATTATTAGGTCTTGGGGGTAGTCTCCAGTCTTAGTTGGACTTGAGGCATCCGACATGACTAGGCCCAGGTTTGGGTCATGTCATATTGGTATCAAAGCCCTAGGTTTATGGTCAATTGGGAGTCCATAAAGCCATGTTGAGTAGATTCTCTTTTAAGGGTGTGTAGTGAGCCACACTCATAAAGGAGAGTTACGAGGCATTCAGGAATATTTCTCTTTCTTGTGCTCTATTTTCGAGTTATAAAGTCTAAGGTCCTAAATTCTCCTCTAATCCCTATTTGTTTACTTTTCAGATTATGCCTCCTTAATGATTTGAAGCTCATGCAAACTCCTGTCCTTATTGAGGATACTATTGATGGGACCTAATCGTCCTGAGTTTCACTGGTTCCCTCTAGTCCTTCTCGATTTCCTCAGGCTTAAGTGATGAATGCTGAGTTTTGTTAGTCCATTCACATGTTTGCACAGTTGGTAGCTTCTCAATATGAGTGAGGTATTCTATTACTCCATCTTTTGAGGCCACAAAGGTTGGTCAGTTTATGAGGTTGAACCCTCCAACCTTAACTGGTGTTAAGGTTGAGGAGGATCCTCAAAGTTTTCTAGATGAGATAGAAAAGATTTTTTGTTTTATGCATGCCATGAATATGGAGGAGAAGGAGTTTGTCACCTTCTAGATAAAAGATGTGGCGCACCAATTGTACAAGGAATAGGATCAAGCAAGGGACGATGATGTTAAGTTATCTTTCTAGGAGGATTTTCTAATGCTTTTCTGGACCAGTTCTTTTCTCAGGAGTTGAGGAAGGCGAAAGCAGAAGAGTTTGTCAATCTGAAGTAAGGTAAGATGTCAATCAAGGATTATGCCTTGAAGTTTCACCAGTTGTTACAGCATTCTCCAGAGTTGGTTTTTCGCATGAGGGCTAGATTAAGAAAGTTTGATTCTAAGTTTTCCCAAGAGTTGATTATGGAGAGTAAGGCTATCTTATTAAATAAGGACATGGATATCTCTAGGTTGGTGGTTTATATAAAACAAGTTGTAGAAGAGAAAAAGAAGCATGATGAGTTAGGAGAGAGGTAGGGCAAGAATTTTAGATTTTCTGAGCAGGGTGGTGGCAAACCGCAGAGTGGCGGGTATGGTAGTAAGTAGACCAAGAAGAAATGGTATAGTTCTGGGTTTTACTCTACAGCTAGTGCTCTCTTCCCAAAGTCATCGGGAGACAAGAATTTCTAAGGTGGTGACTACTTTAGGGCACAGGGTGTCCAATCTCAGGCTAGTGGGGCCCAATCAGCTCTATCATATCCTCCTTGTAGATTTTATGGTCGATTGCATTGCAGTTTTTGTGATGGCGGTAGGGATAACTGCTTCAAATATTGCCAGCCAGGGCATATGCTTAGTAACTATCCTATTGGTAAGGTTGTCTCTGGGGAAAACAAGGTTCTGATTTCCTCTTCTTTAGCTCCAATACCAAAGGGTCCACTATCTGGCTCCGGCACTGGTTGGAACCACCTCTATGCTCTCCTACCCGATAGGAGTCCAAGGCATCACCTAATGTCATGACTAGTATGTTGAAACTCTTTTCCCGTGATGTGTACTATTTACTTGATCTAGGGTCCACTCTCTCTTACATAACTCCATTTGTGGTTGTGCATTTTTGTTTTGCTCCCAAGTATGTTTTGGACCCTTTTTTAATTTTTATCCCGGTAAGCAACTTTGTGATTGCTAAAAGAGTCTATAAGGAATGTTTGGTATCTATTGGTAGTAAAACAATTGTGGTAGATCTGTTTGAATTAGATATGGTGCATTTTGACGTTATATTGGTGATGGATTGATTGAACTCATTATATGCTTCTCTAGATTGTCGGATCTCTGAGGTTGTCTTTAAGTTCCCTAATAAGTCAATTATTGAGTGGGAGGGTGATTCCCTAGCTCCTAAGGGGAGGTTCATATCATATCTTAAAGCTCAAAGATTAATCTCCAAGCAGTGTCTCTATTATCTATCCTAGGTTAACGATTCTATCTTGGAGGGTCCTTCTTCGCATTTTATCCTGGCAGTAAAAGAATTTTTTAGGTCTTCCCCAATGAACTTCTTGGTGTTCCTCCTGATAGGGAGATTGAGTTTAGGATTGATCTCATTCCATACATGCATCCAATTTATATTCCTCCATATAGAATGGTTGTGGCTGAGTTGAAGGAGCTTAAGGACCAACTAAAGGATCTTTTAAAGAAGGATTTCACCAATCCTAGTGTGTCTCTATGGGGTACATAGATGTTATTCGTGCGTAAGAAGGATGGTTCCTTAAGAATGTGTATTGATTACCAGTAGTTGAATAAGGTGAAAGTAAAGAATAAGTGCCCTCTTTTGGGGATAGATGATTTGTTTGATCAGTTGTAGGGTGCTAAGTTTTTCTCTAAGATTGATCTTCGATCCGGGTATTATCGGTTAAAGATTAAGGAGGAAAACATCCCTATGACTGCCTTCTGTACCCGATATGGGAATTTTAAAATTTTGGTTATCTCTTTAGGGTTGACCAATGCCCCAACGACATTCATGGATTTTATGAATAGGATCTTCCATCAACTTATATACTTGTTCGTTATTGTACTCATAGACGATATTCTGGTGTACTCTAAGAGTGAGATGGATCACGTTGATTACCTTTGTATGGTGTTACAGACCTTTAAAGAACAGCAGTATGCCAAGTTTTCAAATTGTGAATTTTGGTTGAACACTATCATTTTTTTGGGTTATGTCATTTCTAGGGAAGGGATCATGTTAGAATCGTAGAAGGTTACAGTGATTAAGAAGTGGCCTAGACCTATGACTCCAATCGATATTTGGAGCTTCTTGGGTTTAGCTGGTTACTACAGGAGGTTCGTAGAGAGTTTTTTTCTATAGCTGCCCTATTCACTACGTTGACTCAGAAAAAGGTGAGGTTTTTGTGGTCTGATGCCTGTCAATGTAGTTTTGAGAAGTTGAAGGATAATATAACTTTGTCTTTGATTTTGACTTTGCCTTAAGGAACTAATGGGTTTGTGATTTATTGTGATATGTATCGTATGGGGCTTGGTTACATTTTGATGCAGCATGGCAGGGTGATAGCTTATGCCTCTAGTCAGTTGAAGGTGCATGAGAGGAATTATCTGACTCATGATTTAAATTTTTTAGTTGTGGTGTTCAGATTAAAAATCTTGTGTCACTATTTCTGTGGAGTGCATGTAGACTCTTTTTGGATCATACGATCCTGCAGTATGTGTTTACTTAGAAAAAGCTTAACCTTAGGCAAAGGAGATGGCTTACGCTACTCAAGGATTATGATATAAGTCTTTACTACTATCAGGTAAAGCTAGTATAGTTGTTGATGCTCTTAGCAGGTTATCTATGGGGAGTCTAGCTCATGTGGATAAGGATAATTGGGAGTTGGTGAAGGATATTCATTGTTTAGGTATCCTTGGAGTTTATCTCTTGGACTCTGAGGATGGTAGTATGGTTGTACAGGAGGTGGTGCAGTTGTCTCTTGGAGCTGAGATCAAGGAGAAACAGATGTTAGATCCTTTCCTTATGAGGATCAAGAGTAAAGTAGGTGGGCACAAGGTGATGGCCTTCGAGATTAGTGGTGATTATATGTTATGGTACCAAAAGAGGTTATGTGTTCCCGATGTCAATGGTTTATGAGAGAGGATCTTGGTTGGAGTGTATGATTTGCGCTACTTTATTCATCCTGGTCTGATAAAAATATATCAAGACCTTAAGAAGATGTATTTGTGGAACAATATGAAGCAGAATATGGCTAGTTTTGTGGCTAAGGAAATGGTGTTTCAACAAGTGAAAGTTAAACATATAAGGCCCGAAGGATTATATCAAGAAATTGAGTTGAATGTGTGGAGTAGGAAGTGATCAATATGAATTTTGTTACCAGTCTTCCTCGGTCTCAGAATTAATTTAATTCTATTTGGGTCATCATGGATAAGATGACAAAGTTGGCTTACTTTTTACCAATGAGGATTAACTTCTCGGCTGACAATTATGCGAGGTTCTACCATCTCAGATTGTGGTAAACAGTTTTTATCTCCCTTTTGGCAGTCGTTTCAGAAAGGTTTGGTGACCAAGGTGAGACTTAGTACTGCTTTTCACTCGCAGTTGGATGAGCAAGCAAAGAGAATTATTCAGACGTTGAAGGATATGCTTTGTGCTTGAGTGATTGACTATTGTGTTAGTTGGGTTGAGCACTTGCTCTTATAGAGTTTGCCTATAATAATAGCTACCACTGTAGCATTAGGATGGATCTATTTAAAGCTTTGTATGGTAGGAGGTGTAGGTTTCATATTGGGTGGTTTGATGTTGGTGAGGGAGATATGTTTTGCCTGGATTTGGTTCACTAAGCCATATAGAAGGTTAAGGTTATTTGGTATAGACTTAAGGGTGCCTAAAGTCACCAAAAGTCCTATACTGATGTGAGGCACAGGGAATTAGAGTTTGAGATTAGGGATAAGGTATTTTTAAGGTGTCTTCCTTGAAGAAAGTGATACGATTTGGAAAGAAGGAGAAGCTCAGTCCAAGGTACGTTGATCTATACTTGGTTTTGAGAAGTATTGGTAATATTGTGTATGATTTGGAGTTGCCTTCTAGTTTTAGATCCATTCACCCGGTGTTCCATCTTTCTATGTTGAGGAAATATATGGTTATCCATCACAAGTTGTGCGTATTAAGGATATTTGTATTTTGGATTTTTTGTCCTATGAGGAGATTCTGGTTGAAATATTGGATCTGCAAGTTCGTCAATTGTGGACCAAGGACGTAGCCTCGATAATTATTCTATAAAGGAACCACAAGATTGGAGAGGCTACTTGGGAAGCTGAAAAGGACATAAAGTCCAAGTATCTATTCCCATTTTCTGCTTCTGAAATTTATGCGGAAGGTATGTGTTTTTCATAACATCTTTGTTTTCTAACTTTGTTAAATAAAAGATTAATATCATTATACCTTTAATTTCTAACTTAGTTATAGGTCATAGTAGAGATATTGTGCTGTAAATCGTTCTTGTACTACCTTGTTCCATCATTCGAGGATGAATAATCCAACTGGGGAAGAATTAAAACACCCTGGGTGTTGGTCCTTACAAATTTCTCAAGTCTTGAGCTTTCTGATAATCATACAACTCACCATACGACTCGTATGGTGTGGGTATGAGTCGGGTGACCCAACTCGTAAGGTGTCCAGTGTTTGGTAGTTGTGTTTCTATTGTGGTTACGAGTTGGCAGTGATGATTTGTATGTTTAAGTGATGAGAAATAGGGTCCAAACCGTATGTTGTCAAGTGTCTAGCCTTTGATGTTCTACCTAAGGTACGAATGGAATGGTACTAGCATATAGTGATGATACGAGTTGGGCAAGGGAGTCGCATGTTGGACAAAATATGGTGTCCAACTTTTTTATCAAGTTACGATTTGAGGGTACCACTCATATGATATGGATACGAGTTGAGGGGTCCAACCGTACCCTCTTGCATTTTTTTTTCAACTTTTAAACTGAGGGTATTTTAGATATTTCCCACCCTAAGCCTTTAAGACTACACATCTTATAACATTATTTGGTCGCTCATTCTACACTTTAAAAGATCAAAACACTCTCTAAATACCATCTAAAAACCTCTCAAGAAGATTGGGCTAGGGTTTCTTCAAGGTGGTCATCTAGAGGCTTAAGGATCAAAATATCTCCGTGAATCTTTGTGACTAAGGCATGTTACTTCTCCCTTATTATTAGCTCAACTAAAAGCATGTTTTAATTAATGGTTTTCATGGTATTATTGTGGATTTATTCTGGCTTTGAAATAGAAGTTGGAGGTTTTGGTTGTTCATGGTTGGATAATATTTTCCCATATTTTTCTTATGGTTTTTTATTTTATTATTATGGTTTGAACATATGGTTAAATGGGAATGGTCAATTGATACTTGGTTTTGATTTTGGAAACTATATGCCCTCAACATATTTGTTAAATGCCAATGAGAATGACTTTGCTACATAGTTTGACTATTCTTGAAATTCTTGCATTGCATAATATGGTAATGGAAGTTAAATTGGTTTGGTTGGTTTTTTAAATGGATTGGAAAGGCCTTGGTGGCCATGGCCTTGATTTAACTGGAAACCTTATGGGGTGCATGAGAATCCCCTAAGTGTTGACTGATGACATTACTAGCAAGCTATAGCCGGTATGACGATACTACTTCATAATGCCTTGATAATTGAGTCTTAGAATCGGTGGTTTGGTTATGTGGTAAATTATTTTAATTGAGAAATAATGGCTGGTTGTGATAGCTAATCGTGAAGGTGTGAGTCTGATGGACGGATACTGGAAACTAATGTTTGCCAACATGAGGGTTAGTCATGGACACCATATGTTTGTATGGTACACGAGAATCCCTTGAGTTATACTTGTCTCTATGTATCATGGAAGGCGAAGGGTACACGGGAATCCCCAACCCTTATGATATCTTTGATTTATGCGGCTACACGTATTGGGCTCGTTCATGGGGTAATAATGGACTCATATAGCCCGGGTGTGGATTATGAGGGTAAAGCTACACAACTTACGTAAAGGTTTTAAATTTATGCTAAACCCGATTTCCTTTTCCGGCATGGTATGCATGTATATATGTCTGTAATTGCATATGGTTATTTACTTTAGTTTTGTATAATTACATTATTTTATCCTTATTCCCGAGTAAATGCTGGCATTCATTCTGCTAACTGTCTTCGGGCATTGTATTCCCACACGATGCAAAAACTTGTCATACTACTCCTCTTGCTTAGTAATTTTGATTTGGGGACATCTTAGAGTCATACTGAAGTGGTGAGCTTCTATACTTCGAAAGACTCAATTTCATGCTATAGACTTTTTTACATTATTTTTGTTTTTTTGGACTTTGGTTTTGGATATGGTCGTGGGCATGCCCCGATCGAATGTTCTTTGTTTTTAGTTAGAGGCTTTGTGGGACTACTATGGGCATGGATGGTGTCGGTATTGGTGTCAACCTTGGTATTGGTATTGACATTAGGGTCAACACCAGTTGGACATCTGATTGAGGTTATTGAATTATGGTTTTAGACTATATTTAATGTCCTTGATTTATTCCTTTTCTATCTTGTTATATGTTCAAAATTCATCCGACATAGGTTGTGGGGCAGTTATGGTTGGGTCTTGGGGGTGGTCTTTGATTCCGATTGGACTTGATGAACCCAATACAACTAGGACCTGATTTGAGTCGTGTCATAACCTCAACCCACTTTGTAAACCTGATTTTGAATATGGATAATTGAATGCTTTAACTTTTATTTTGAAATCATTGCATCGTATTAAAGGATACATAAATGGATATGATTTTGGATGGCCTTAGTGGCCTTCGATTTGGATTTTTAAAGGAACTTGAGTCAATTTGGTTATATATAATAGTTTGGCATAATTATATTAGCTTAAAAGCATATTGGTATGAAGAGACCATGTTGGTAATTACCTGAATAAATGACTCCTGAGTTAATGGTTGATTTATGTGTAAGGTATTTTAATTTAGGCTTAAAGGGAATTTGTAGCTTACTGTGAAGGTGTATATCTCAGGGAAATTGATTACGCTCAAACTACAGCTCTCGTAAGAGTGTAAGCAGTCGTCGTCAAATATAGAACCCAACTGGGCTGGGTGTAGAATCCCACAGGGAATACTTGGTCACTAAGTAAGCAACTATTAGTAGACTTTTGGCTGAAAATTCAGCAACAAAGGGGGGGATTTTATGTGTGAAGTAAGAGTATCAAAATAGGAAAGTAAAATCAGAAAATAGCAAAGTAAAAACGGAATGTTTGGTAGGTTTTAATCAGTGAGAATTTAAGTTAGGGTTATGTCCACCTTATGAGTTCTACGTATCTATTGGCTATGAGTTATGCGTAATTCAGACATGCATGCGCTTATAGAGAATCGTATTCTATGGTAAATCCAGGCGTCTTTCGACCATCAAGGATTATTTCACTTTAACTCTTTCGAGCTTAAAGCGTATCTAATGGTACAAATTCTCCAAGAGGTTAATCCAGTTACGGCACTAAATTTTAAACAGGGGTTGGTGTCGTATTTCCTTGTCATTCTCTCTTTTCCAGACATGTAAAATTTCTTTCGAACAAGTTAATGCTATACTGGCGTATTCTATATGTTTGCAACCATAAGAATTTATATTAAGATGAAGAGAAGAATGATATAAGCAGCATACGTGTCAAGAATTCACAAACTCATAGCAATAGATAGTATCTCATAAGGCTTCCATAACCCTAACAGAGAAGTTTATCTACTCATGAGTGCAACGGAAAACACAATAGACATTATCATCATACCAAAATAAGAATCTTGCGTGATGTATGTTTTAGTAGCCCTTGTGGCGTGAATTCTATGCAAATAGCGTTTCTCTTGTCAAAAAAATTAAAAGTCGAATAGATGAAAAATAATGTCAACAATGTAGTGATGAAGAAGGGAAAGGATCGAATAGGGAGGAATAAGGAAGAGGGTGGCGAAATTCGGATGAGCGTGGCCGAAATTGGTTGATGGGATGAATGGATGGATGCTGAAAAATTCAGCAAATAAGGGTTTTTATAACACCTATATCCTATTCCTACTAAGCTACAGCATACTTGTCCTAATCCCAATGGGTTACTGCATCCTTATCCTAATCCTACTAAGTTACTGCTGATCCCCAAGTCTTTAGAAATGTTGTTTTTGCCCGGGACAAGTTCTCAATGCATCACTTTTAGTCGATAGACTTCCAAAAGTTGTCTTCCTTCTTACGTGAAGTTTCCTTTGGCGTCCAACAGTCCATAAAATGCTGAAATATTCATCATTTATACCTGAAAACTTGCTAATCACGTTGGTTAGCTCACTTACAGGAAAAGGGACTAAAAGTGCAGGAATTATATATTTTGTCCTTAAAACCTAGCTAAAATATGGGTAAATTATAGCTCCTTAGTTATTTAAATACGCCCAACATCAACACCCCACACTTAAAGCTTTGTTCGTCCTCGAACAAAATATCATGTCCATGTAAACATCTACTTAGGATTTCACAGTAACAGCACAAAATATTCATCAAGACAGGCACGACAATTATTCACAAAGAGTAGTTTTCTGATTACTAATAGAAACAATTTAACCTCTAATATAGACTCGTGATGATGGTTAATTCATATTCAAAAGTTAAGGCACAAAGAATCATACAAGACTACCCAAAACTCATCAACCATGTGTGTCTCACAATATATCACCCATAATCACTCACAAGTATTTTATTTTTCGAAACATGGGTATAAAATTTTCCTTGCTCTCGCTCTCACAAAGAATTCATATGTTGCAACTGATGACCATAGGCTTGCCCTTAGTGTAATGCTCTACTAATGTCAGAATGCTAATCTTAGGATCAAATAGGTCTTTTACAGTTTGTAATGTAGGCTAAGGGACGGGTAGGACTATTTTGGCCAGAAATAGTGACTATGTTCCTAAGCACTTTAATACATCACATTATGCCATTAACACTCTCTTTTAATCAACCTTGCTACCTTTCTTTCATCTATCATCCCTTTTCACCTATTTTGCCATTCAAACATAACTATTTAATCATAATCATAATTTATCTTTTTGTTTTTCTATTTCTTTTTCTTTTCTTCTCTCTTTTTTTTTTATAACATACCTCTATGATAGCCACTCTTTTTCATAACAAATTCAAGTACCAAACCTCTATAAGTACATCACTCTTACCCAATTTCCTCCTATTTTGTCACATGTATTTACCATTTAAAGCACTTAGGAATTTGGATCAAATTATGGTCTTGAAAAAATAATGGATTAGGCTTACATATGAGGCTGTCAAAGAAAATGGCTAAAGGCTCAAAGGGGGTTAACTAGGATAATGTCCACAGGTAGGTAAAAAGAAGGTAAACAACAACAGGCTGCCAAAGAAATACCTAAATCATCTCCTAAACTCACACTCTTTATTTCGCTTTACATACACACCAGGCAAGTTCTAGCATCAGCCATAAACACAGAATATACTATCATCTCTCACACACAAGGCACATGGTCAACTTTATTGGGAGCAGTATAGACTCATGAACCTAACATATGAATGAATTGAACCACACAATTATCACATAGTGAATCACACTTAGATCCTAAATGTCTCAATAGTAATGATTCTAGCACAAACTCTTGTCATAACACCATGCCGCCTATCAGAACAATTTCATGCATCAAAATCTAAAAAAAAACTACAACTAATTAAAACAAATAAAAAAATATAACAATAAATGTAGGCAAAGAAGTACATCATACGAATAGCAGCACCCCACACTTAGACGGGACACACTGCCCTCAGTGGAAAATAAATACGGAAAACCTGATTAGTCGGACTCCTCTTCTATGTCTGGGGTCATATCCCCTGCGTCGAAATCATCATCAGAGTCGTCATCCTCAGAGTTTCCTCAAATTATACCCCACTTGATCCAACAATGCGTAGAGGTATTTGTGGCGAGGAGGATTCAACTTGCTCTTTTCTTCCGCTTTTCTAACCTTTCTGTGATGTGGGTACTTTTTGTTTTTCTTGTCATCCTTTTGAGGTCATTCTACCTGAGATCCTAATAGAGTCATGTGAGCTTCATCTCGGAAGATTCAATTGATAACAAATAGTAATGGCACCACCCCACACTTAAGTTGTTGGTACAGACTAATTGAGTGAGTGATGTCGACTACTCAGACTTCATCGTCATACATTTGGGCGATATGTTCCAATAATATGTTCAGCACAGTCATACTTTCATGTCGTCTTAACTATAATTTCCAACTCTATTTCATGTAATCTTGATCATACTTTCATGTTTGGATTAATGCACTTTTTAAATAAGACTACTACATAGAGATTGTATCAAGTTATGGCATAGAAATAATCACAATATCTCATGCTTGTATTCAATCATGATCTTTATCGCGATGAACGAGTCATTCAAATATTCAAGCATTCAATTTTGAAGATTATGCAATTAACTTCACCATGTCGACTCCGCAAAAGTATGATAGTGTATAACAATCAAATACAAGTCGGAACAAAATCAAGAACACCCATACATATTCTTTCACTCAACGAGATGTATCATATCAAACCAATCACATTCCAATCACCAACACCACTTTAAGATCTAAAATACTATTATAAGTGTAAGATTGTAACAACTTCGGAATATAAACGAAGAACTTAATTTGTATTGAACTCGGAAGATAATCTTGCAAGGTTAGATGTGCAAAAAGAAAAGTTTTGGGAACGCCCAAACTATAGCTCTCATAAGAGTGTAAGCGGTCGCTGTCAAATATAGAACCCAACTGGGTTGGGTGTCGAATTCCACAGAGAATACTCGGTCACTAAGTATGCAACTATTAATAGAATGTTGGTCAGAAATTCTTCAGAAAAAAGGGGGGTTTCATTGCAGTGGAATGTGAATCAACCAATTGATTCATTGAGGACAATCATTTATTACCTCAGTTACTCCCATGTTGGTTGCCTCCACTCTTTTCACCAGCTTCACCATCATATCTTCCATTGACATCTTTCCCGAACCATATGCCGCGGCCTCTCAATTTCCAGGAGGAATATACAAACCACTCATGTCCGTCTTGTTCTTTCAACTACCTTGATCATGGTCCTTGTATCCAGATTTATCATAATAGTTCCGACCTTGGTTTCCTTTGGCATTACCTCGGAAACCCCCTGATTGTTCAAGTAGTTGGCTTCTTCCTCGGAATCGGATTCCTCTCTTCCTTTTTATGCAACCGCTTTGACTTTTTCGGTCTTCCCTGATAATAGATGCTTTGTAAGAATATCCATCTGTGTTTTTATGTGCGCCATGCCTTGATCACGTTCTTCCTCTCTTCGCCTTTGTTATGCAGTCATACCAATAGATGTGGTAGAGCTTGCTACCTCTGAATCCCTGGTATGCCAAGCTCTACTTTGCTTTGTCATCCGATCTAGCATATCGCTTGCCTGAACAAAGGTGAGGTCCATAAATGATCCTCCAGCCGTATTATCCACCACTGGTTTGGTTATTGAATTCAAAGATCTGTATAGTATCTCCATCAAGTGGACATAGGTCATATGATGGTTTAGCCACCTCATAAGTTTCTTCTTGAATCTCTCTCATGTTTCGTGGAGAGCTTCAGTTGGAAGCTGTCGAAAGTTGTTGATTTCATCTCTCAATTGTGCTCTTTTGGATGGCGGAAAGAATCTTTCTAGGAAAGCGTCTTTCAATTGCCTCCAATTGGTAATAGAATCAGGAGTCAGCCCATTCAACCATAGAGTTGCCTCCCCAGATAGAGACAATAGAAATAATCGTAGCCGAATTGCATTCTGCCCAACGCCTAGATTGTCGAATGACTTGCATGTTGAGATAAAGTTAATCAGATGCATATTCGAATCATCACCTACAAGTCCACCAAATAATCCCTTAAGCTGTAATAACTGAATCATGGTGCGAGTGATATTGAACTTGGCTCCGGGTGCCAAGGGCGGAGGACTAATAGCTCCTGTGGCTCCAGCCCTGTCCAGGTCGTCATCATCATCATCCAAAGGAATTTGCATAGCTCGGTCTTCAGTCCTAAACATGGCTTGATGATCTCTTCTGTTCGCAGGTGTCGCCACCTCAGCATCATGCCTAGGGTTTAGTATCTCATCAGAACCTAGGTCCTCATCATCAGGATTTGTTGATCGCCCAGGGTTATCAATATTCTGTTGATGTACTTGGGCAGCGGCCAACGTAGCTAGTCTAGCCTTCTCCTATTGATCATCCCTTCTATCAATGTCACGTTGCGCCTCCATCCTGTCAATAAGTTGTGGTTCAGGGTTTATGGGTAATAATGATTGACCAAAACTTCGAGTATTGGGCATGCACTGACAGAACCTGAATAGAACAAAAACAACAACTAAAAGTAAAATACAAGAATCTTTGACCAAAGGGTCTAATAACTATCAAAAACTTAGTTGACAACCGTATTCCCCGGCAACGGCGCTAAAATTTGATAACGCTCAAACTACAGCTCTCATAAGAGTGTAAGCGGTCGTCATCAAATATAGAACCCAACTGGGTTGGGTGTCGAATCCCACAGGTACTTGGTCACTAAGTAAGCAACTATTAGTAGACTTTTGGCCGAAAATTCAGCAACAAATGGGGGGATTTTATGCGTGAAGTAAGAGTATCAAAATAGGAAAGTAAAATCGGAAAGTAGAAAGTAAAAACGGAATGTTTGGTAGGTTTTAATCAGTGAGAATTTTAAGTTAGGGTTATGTCCACCTTATGAGTTCTAAGTATCTATTGGCTATAAGTTATGCGGAATTCAGACATGCATGTGATTATAGAGAATCATATTCTACGGAAAATACAGGCGTCTTTCGACCATCAAGGATTATTTCACTTTAACTCTTTCGAGCTTAAAGCTATCTAATGGTACAAATTTTAATCCAATTACGGCACTAACTTTTAAACAGGGGTTGGTGCCCTATTTCCTTATCATTCTCTCTTTTCCAGACATGTAACTTTTCTTTTGAACAAGTTAATGCTATACTGGTGTATTCTATATGTTTGCAACCATAAGAATTTATATTAAGATGAGGAGAAGAATGATATAAGCAGCATACGTGTCAAGAATTCACAAACTCATAGCAATAGATAGTATCTCATAAGGCTTCCATAACCCTAACAGAGAAGTTTATCTACTCATGAGTGCAACGAAAAACACAATAGACATTATCATCATACCAAAATAAGAATCTTGCGTGATGTATGTTTTAGTAGCCCTTGTGGCGTGAATTCCGTGCAAATAGCGTTTCTCTTGTCGTAAAAATTAAAAGTCGAATAGATGAAAAATAATGTCAATAATGTATTGATGAAGAAGGGAAAGGATCGAATAGGGAGGAATAAGAAAGAGAGTGGCGAAATTCGAATGAGCGTGGCCGAAATCGGTTGATGGGATGAATGGATGGATGCTGAACAATTCAGCAAATAAGGGTTTTTATAACACCCATATCCTATTCCTACTAAGTTACTACATACTTGTGCTAATCCCAATGGGTTACTGCATCCTTATCCTAATCCTACTAAGTTACTGTTGATCCCCATGTTTTTAGAAATGTTGTTTTTGCCCGGGACAAGTTCTCCATGCATCACTATTAGTCGATAGACTTCCAAAAGCTGCCTTCCTTCTTACGTGAAGTTTCCTTTGGCGTCCAACAGTCCATAAAATGCTGAAATCTTCATTATTTATACCTGAAAACTTGCTAATCACGTTGGTTAGCTCACTTACAGGAAAAAGGACTAAAAGTGCAGGAATTATATATGTTGTCCTTAAAACTTAGCTAAAATATGGGTAAATTATAGTACTTTAGGTGTGTAAATACGCCCAACATCAGAAATCAACGCTGAAAACCGCGTTCGCTAGCATTGGAGGTCTATGTGACTGTGTGCTTGGTGCACATATTATACACACACACACACACACACACACACACACACACACACATATATATATATATATTGGAAGGGGTATGACCTTGGTGTCTTTAGTCGTTCCTTGATTTTTTCTTGGTTCGTACAGCTAACACGCACTAGGGCCCTTTTAGCAGAGAGTGTTAGATCCATATAGCTCATTAGTTCCTTTAGGATGGAGCGAGCTACACAATTTAGGTTAAATATTTAAACTCTCATGTTAATGACCCTTGTCCCTATCCTAGTATCTTATATATATGTATATAAATATTGTGCACGTGGTTTTTGAATGGTTTCTAGAAATGACGTTATCTTATCACTTTTTTTTGAGTTACATATTGTGCTTACCCACTAACTCTCCTAAACGCTACATCATTTCAGGATGTAGGGTTCGAAGGATTTTCTGTTACTCCTGTACAGTATTAGGTGATTTGGTATTCTTGTGGATCTACTGTAAAATGGTGAGCCTCCATCCTTCGAAAGGCCCGGACATTTCATTATTGTAGTGCTGTCTTAGTATTCCATTTTGAATTCTCTTTGGTCATGGTCGGGGCCATGTCCTGGCTTAGTTGGTATTTCTGGTTTTAGAGGCTCTTATGGACAAGTGTGGGATTGGTTGTTTTATTTTGATTCGTAGGGTTTACATTTGGATTATCTATCATTTTCATTGTTATTTGATTGACTTTCATTGTTTATATTTATGTGCTTATGAGGTAAGGCTAAGGGGGTGTTTTCCGGCCCACATGGGCGTAAGATACCCATCAGGGCCAAACCCTGATTTGGGTCGTGATAATTATATTTGTATTCACACCATTTTCTATTATTTGATACAATTGTATTCATATTTTATAGCTTGCACTTATATTTGTACGTATTTTATAGTTTGCACTTGTATTTGTACTTTATAGTTCGTACTTGTATTTGTATTTGTATTTTATAGTTATTGTTTATATTGTATATAATTCTCGCTTGTTTATACAATGAACATATACAATTGATGTATACATGTTGGTATTTTATACTTGAACCATACATGTACAAATGATACATATGCATATCGTTTATACTTATACATATAAATATCATGTTTATACGTATACATACCATTTATACTTGTTTATACTTTATCGAATGATACATGTTTATACAACTTGTACCATACATATACAAATGATAAATGTCTATATATATACAAATACAATTGATAAATTCGACATAAAATATTAACACTACATTTGTATTAAATGGTACATTACATATTTGTATATTTTAGACTCAAGCAAATACAATTAATACATATATTTTTTTATACCATAGGTAAACTATTCAAATACAAATAATAAATTTATTTAAATATACATTTTGATACAAATAAATATAAAATGTAAAAAACATATAAATATAAAATACAATAACAAAAAAAGAATGAAAAAAATATACAAAAAATTAAAAAGAAACAAAAAAAAAAGAAAAAGAATGAAACAATAAAGAAAAAAGAAAATACAAAAAAAAAAAGTGCAAGGGAAAAAATGTGAAAGAACTGAGGAGAGAACTAAAAAAAAAATTGCAAAGAAAAAAAAAGAAACAGTAAAAAAATAAATACAACTCATTATAAAATACTTTTTATTTTTAGAAATACAATCTTCCATTAATCTTTAATTAATTTTGTGAACATGATTTAAAAAGGCAGAAATTCTTTTGCCTTTTTAAACTCAAGTTGTTTCCTAAAAATAAGGTAATTAAGATATACAAATTGCTATTTCGAGTAATTATAAAATTTTGCTATAAAATGTCTAATTATAAACTTAAGTTTGATACTTTGTGAATTTTTTCTTTTTTTTTTTAATGGGCGTGTATTTGTCTCACCAATTGGACTAGGAAGAGTATATCATTGCATTCATTAGTAATTATTTTGAAATTAATACAAAGAGTATTTGCGTTTAGTCATGCCCGACTCATATAATATATTATTTTTATCAGATAATTGGTATCACTTAGACGTTGCTATTTTGGAAATTGCCTACACTAGTATAGTGGGAGATCAAAGATTCTTTGGAAATATTATACTTTTAACTATTGAATGACATATGTGATTGACACCTCATACAGAAGCAATGTGGGAGAAGATTGAGGAATTTAATAAACTTCGATATGGTGGGAACTCCAAAGTGTTGAAGGGCTAAAATACAAGTGTAGTGTCCCACTACTTGCCCAAAGTGCTATGAATTACTAATGTCATGTCTTGGCTTGCACTTTAAAATAGCTAAAAATTACGCAAATACATAATTTATATTTTTAATATTATAAAAAATTTTAATTTTTTAAATATATTATAAAAATTTTATATATACACAGAATGTTATATATATTAATAAGGAAAGAGAATAAAGTAATTAAAAAAATAAAAGAAAGTATAATTACTTTTAAAAAGTTGATATTTATGCTATTTATACTTGAAATAGTCATACTATTGTTCTTCCCATTTCATTTTTTTGGCTCATAGTATTGATTTGATCCTCTCTTAAAAAAAATTATTAAAAGTTTATTTTATTAAATTAATTTTGTTAATTACATTTAAAAATTTAAATTTAACAATTAATACTTTATATAGTTATTTACTAATAAGGTAATATTGAAAGAAATTAATAAATATTTTTTGATTTTATAAATTGAACACATAAATTACATTAATTATTTTTTGCAAGGGAACTAAGTAAAAAAAAAAAAAAAAAAGAGGGGCACTAACTGCTTTCTTAGTTTTATATTACTTGAGCCTTATTGATATGCTATTTTACTAAATTAACATTGTTGATATTTAATTTTGATTCTTCTTTTTTCATAAAATAAATTTCTCGATGCTTCGAATTCTTGAATATTTTTTCAAATATATTTTTATTATTTTTAACATTAAAAATTTAAAAATAATATTTTATCTTTTCTATTAGAATGCTAATATCACATCTTATAGATTTGTTTGAGGAAAAATGAAATAATAATAATAAGATATATTTTTTAAATTATCATTTCACTAATTTTTTTTAAAAATGCATAAATAAATATATGTTAGCGTACTAACATAATTCTTGTTATATTTTACATTATTTTACTTTATTTATTTAATTTTGAAAAATAGCTAAACGTATTTAAAATATAATATATTTATATATTTAAAAATAATGGCGAGTTCCGATGGTCTTCAACTTTCTTCTTGTTGTATCTCTGTCATCCACATTTCCATCACTATTACCTTTCTTCCGCCAACTGTTGTTGAAGCAGAACAAAGTCGATGGCTTTGTCATTTCTTAAAAAGTGGGGAGAATTCAAGAACCTTTAGATTTTGAGGTCATTATTCCTTCAAATCGATGAGTTCAAGCCTTATAACCCCCAACCATCTCTTTCTCCATTTACATCAACTTGAAAAGGATAGCGTTTTTATTTCTTGGATTTCATTACTATCTCTGCAATTGAGCCTCTCAAGAATTCAAATTTTGAACTCAAAAGGCTTTGTCCCAAAAAAATTGAAGAACTCACCTCAAATTCGACTATAAAAGAAGCCTTTAAACTCTCATTTTTTCATCAAGAATCATTAGGAGAAGCTATAAAAAATTAGTATCAAACATCAACAAGTTTGTAGTACTATTTCCTTCTTGTTTTTATTGCTCTCTTTATAAAGTCGAAATACGAGTTTGAGTTTGAATTTTCAACGAAAAAATCATAGTACGCTGTCCTACACAAGTGCGTTTGGGTCTCATAACTTGACTCCATCTCAATTCAAATTAGAGAAGCGATAATAGATACATCATGTGTTTTTGTCTAGCAGTTTAGTGTCCCTTTCCATCTTTCAAGTTTTATTCTTTGTATACATTTGTTATTATTTTCATTTGTCCCTTTCCATCTTTCAAGTTTTATTCTTTGTAGACATTTGTTATTATTTCATTTTACATTTCACACATTATTATTTAAAATTTACGTTTTGTACGTTCTTGTTTGAATTAATCTTTAAATATTATAGCAAATTTAATTATTCCCTTTCTACCTCTTAGATTCTAAACTTAGCATAATCACTAGATTTCAGTATATAATTTGAATCGCTAAAAGATTAAATTTGATAGGCAAAAATATATCTTTTAGAGTTTAATAGCCTTTAACACATCTTTAATATAGAATAGTGGCTAACTTTTAGAATTAAAGTTAGTTTCTCATTAATTGATAATATTGAATTAATTTAAAATATAATTTTATTTTGCGGTAGACGGGCTAATTGTCGTTGTATTTGAAAATCAACTTTAATAATTTGAATATGGTAAATTTTTATTTTCATCAATTTCAAAGAAAAGATGACTAATATGCCAATTTAATTTCACAAGGCATTATTTAAAATTTTAAATGATGAAATTTTTTTTTTAAAACACATGAGCTTTTTCTAATAAAAAATAAATTTTCAAGTCCTTATAGATTTAAAAATCTATATTTTTTTTATAGCTTTTCATGATCATTTAGTATAGGATAATTAACCTATTTTTATAAAATTCTATTCAAAAAGAGCAAACGAGTCATTCTTTTAGAATGAAGAAAAACATGAAGCTCATAGTGTAACCTTTTTTAAAAACATTATTAATTAAAAATTTTGTGAAATTATTTGAAATAACTTTCTTTTTTACAATATTAAGGCTGCATCATTTCTAAAAGGTCTTATAAAAGTTATTTTTGATAATTTTTTTAAAATAGATGAATTTTCAATTTCAATATTGAGATTCTTCTAAAAGTTTTCTAAGCCTTTTTTTTTCTCTCTCTTTCTTCTTATAAAAAATAGAAAATATTATCTTTAAAAGGATATATATATTTAATACCTTATTTATATCTTTCTTAATATGATATTTGATTTTCTTATCTGATCTAAGTTTGACTGGTTAATCGTAGTTAACAGATCTTTTAGGATGCTTAATTCCTTTTATTTTGAAATTAGAATTCTTACCTAAAATTACGTAAGTAGATCTTAAAGTGAAGTTCTAATTAGTTTTAATCATATAGTTTATAATATGTGTCCTAATTCACTTTATAACTAATTAGGTGACGACTTTCTTAATTTACACAAAACTCTTCAATATGTTATACCTTAACTCGACCTGCGTTACGCTGGAATGAGGTATAACAATCATCACTAAGGATGTTTTTAAAACTTTCTAAATTTGATTATTACTATGTATTGTAGTTATTTAATACAAAAGGTAGCATGAGAAAAATATTATAATTTTTTTTTGATCTATTAAAATAGATAAATAAAATAAATTATTTATTTTTAATTTTGAACCAAGCAAAATTAAATAGAGGGAGTAATTGCACCCTTTAGCATAAATGCAACCAATTCATTTGCTTCTGTCCTTTCATGCCTCCGTTGATTCCCACAAATTTTAAGCAAAAATCATGGAATTTCTCTCAATGGTGGCAGACAAAATTAGGGTTTCCCCACAAAGGACAACACTAACAAGATCAAAATACTTGAACTTATAATTGAAGATTCTCTTAATTTAATCAATGGAGTATAAATTCCCCCAAATCATGATTAGATAAGTGGTCCCGCATTGCACTCACGTGTCACTTTGCAACTTGTTTGATTCGCTATTACTTCCTTCGTTCACGTTAAGTCGTTAACTATCAAGAGAATTTTTAATTCTGTATTAATTACTCATTTCAAATAATTTATCATGATAAATATGCACTAAATTTGATTCTTTAAGATATGTGCAAAGTCCATTATAGATAAGTAAAAATAAAAGAAAAAATTAAGTATATCATTTTTGATTCATGATTATACTCTAACGAGTTAAGGGTAATAATCTTTTTTTTTTTTTTTTATATTAGTTAAGATTATTAAAATTATGATCGAGATTCTTGATTTTTTCAAGGATGTAGCCGAAGTGAAGAAAATAATAGATTATTATTTTTTACTGTCTGTTTGGATGCATCTAATAACGGAAACTGATGTAATTACTATGGTAGTAATTATCACTATAGTAATTACACAACCTAGTAATTATAGTGACTTGTTTGCCACATACTAATTACAGCATATCAAGTGTAATGTTTGATTTTGCTAATGTAATTACATGTTTATATTAAATTTTGGGATAATAGTCTGAAAAATATTTGTACTTTGCCTAAATTTGTTGTTGCGCATACTGAATTTTGCGGGTGTCCTATTACCCCTTAAATTATTTTAAAGTAAAATTATTACACCTTAAAGACTTATGTGACAAACAGAGTATATCTCTCACTCTCTTTGAGAGAGTGAAGAGAGTGAGTCATCCAAAAATATTAAAAAAATTATGTTTTACATTTCTTTTTAATATAAATATATATATTATTTAACTTATTATTATTAATTTCTTTCTGCTCCCACCACCAAATTTCTCCACCACATTCCAACCAACGCCACTTCACAACCATCACCATGTCCACGAATTGTCAACTTCTTCATCTTCCTCCATTTTCCCCATATAAATCATCAAACAATATTATTTAAATTCTTATTATTATATTTTTGTATTTTTAATTTCTTTCTTCTTTCAATCACCATAGCCAAATTTTCTCCACCACCATCCCATTATTGCCGCTGCGCAGCCATCACAATCTCTACCGTTTGTCCACTTTTTCATCTTCCTCCATTTTCCTCTCCATATAAATCCTCAACCTAATTATTTAAATTATTATTATATTTTTTTATTGTTACTTTTTTTTCCTTCCAATCACCATAGTCAAATTCTCTCCACTAACCCATCATTGTTGCCACGCAGCCACCACCACCTCTTTGTCGATTTCTTTACCTCCCTTCATTTAATTTCTTTCCAATACAAATTCTCAATCTTCTCTCTTTTTCCATTGCTAAAGTCACCCAAAATCTTGCCTAAATTTCAAGAATTAAGAATCAAGCATAAAAAAATCAAGAATCTTTAAGATATTTTTCAAAAATTTGGCTCATTTTTCCATTTTGAGCTAGAAGTTGAACCTTTAATGTGGTTGTAATGGTGAAAAAAATGATGAAAAGAATAAGAATGGATAAGAAAGTAAATAAAAATTAATTTTAAATAAATAAACACACGTGTAAATATGAGATTGGCACGTGTATTACACTTGTTACTCCAAAACTAGGTATAGCATCTTTTTTTTTTTTTGGGGGGGGGGGGGGGGGGGGGGGGAGAGGGGAAATTAATTCCATTTTAAAATAATTAGGAGGGGGAGGGGTAATAGGATACCCGCAAAGTTCAGTATGCGTAACTGCAAATTTAGCCAAAGTACAGATATTTTTTAGAATATTATCCCTTGAATTTTTAAAATAAAAATTAATTATCAAAAATTAGAAACTACGAACATTTGACAAATAAGGACTCTATAAATAATATTAAATTAAGTATTTAAGATGCCTATTGTATGGAAGGTATATTAATTAACAAACACATGTTCTTAATTGATATTATTAAAAATAATTAATATATATTTTAAATTGGTATATTTTAATTAAACATCATTAAAACTGAAGTACATGCTTTTTAAGAATATCATGAAATGCATGTTTAACAAAAAGATTAATATTATAAACATAATGTCAAAAAATTATTCAAACATTTGACAAAAAGATAATCTATCAATTCCAACTACTAAAACAATGTGAAATATCAAGTCAATACTACTAAAAAAATAAATTGAAACAAAAAAATTTAACATAAGTTTAAAATTCAACCAAAAAAAATTAATTAAACATAATTCTCTTATGTCAAATTTCAACATAACATGCATAAATATAATCCAAAAGAAAAGAAAAAAACAATCTATAACCTTATTGAACAATGAATTTTACTTTAATTTAAAATTAAAATTCCAACACAATTATGCTAATTGAAAAAAATGAACAATAAATCATAAGACCAATTGCATGGAACCACAAGAAGTAAAGGTTGAGAACTAAGAAGTAAGGAAATGAAATATAAATAATGAAAAATAAAAATATTTTTTTAAAAAATCTTAGAATAATAATAAAAAACTAAAATAATATAAATATAAATAATAAAAATAAAAATAAAAATAATATAAATAAATTAAAAAGTAATCATCTTGTAACAATACCATGGAATTACCAGAAATTTATAGCTTCCTCATGAGAATTAGAGAGTGTAATTATCCCCTGCCAATTACACTCAATTACCTGCAAATCAAGTAATCATCTGGCCAACCAAACATGCCAAATAGTATGATTACACCAAATTCAATTTTCAGGATGGCTTTCCAAGCAGACCCATGGTGAAATAAAAGTAGACAGAGAATCAATGGCAAATGACCAAATTGAACCCCTTTAACTATTGAAAATAGCGTATTTTTGCACTCCGCTATCTTATGATGTCAAAAATATACTTTGACTCCTATAAATTAGACCACATTGAATCTAAAATCTTAATTATTACTTTTTCTTGACCACTTTAGTTTTCATCTTGAATAAAATTAGATAATTTTGTTATAAAACCAAAATAAATAAGAAGAAATAATAAAAGATGAAAGCAGTAGAATAGAAAGAAAAGAACAATAAAGAGAGATAATAGAAGAAAACTTACTATTCTTTCAAGTATCAAGTGTTTCTTAAGTGTTTCAAGTGTACATAATATAACCTGACCTCTTATGCCTCTGTTTATAGTACTACATAGAGGTATACAAAAGGTTGTCATAAACATGACATTAACCATGAATATTATGGGAAGATTATAAGGGCGTGATAGTTAAATTTAATAATCGAGAGGGTGTAATGACCCTTCAGGTTAGTTTTTGTATTTTTACTTATTTTCTTTATTAGAACTTTTCTATATCCATCCTAAGTCATTTGTGACTTGATAAAACTGACAGTTCGGTTATCGGATAATTCGTTTGGTATTTTGAGTCAATTTTTTTTTGAAGTCTTCGCTGGTTTAAATTAGAAATCGAGTATACTAATTCTAACTGTTCCAACAACTCCAGAATATAAATTTTAGGCTAGGTGCACTCTTGGTTCGGGTTTTGAGACACCCGAGCTCATTTTGAGCTATTATTCGAGAGTTAAGAAAAATAAAAAATAGGTGTTGGGACCCACTTTTCATTGAAATGACCTCGAATGAAAATTGCGACTGCACTATTTAGTTTGAAAACATCAAATTTAATATGGTAGAGTAGTTTTTTTGTGTATACGACATTTTGAATAAATCCTAAGGGGTTGAAAGAGACTTGAAAATTTCTAAATATCAGTTGGTGCTGGTGCATCAACGATCGAGAGCCATTAATCACGTATGAAATCTAGTAGCCACCAATAAGTGTCATGTAAGAGACATTGTCAGTCGTGAAAGCGACACTCATGATAGCTTGGCTCGTATTGCGAACACGATGTCTATGTCGCAAATGTGACTTCTGCCCCTGAGGCTAGGTATAATGATTGCGATCGATGAGCCACAGATGCAATACCCGTGTCACTAAGAAGGATATAAATACCACCTTTTCAACCTATTTTTGCTAATTTCTCATCCATTCTCGAAAGTTTTAAACCCTAAAAAGAGGAAAAACTTGGGGATAACATTTGTTAGTGAATTTATGGTTTAAGAAAGGATTAATTACACGTTTCTCCTTCAAATTTGTGGTAAGATTCCTTATTAATCATGGTTGATTTCTCTATTTTCATCTAAAAATCCCAAAAACTTTGTGACTTGATTTTAGCACCGATATCACTCAGAATTCACTCATTTTTAGGGTAAACATTCCTTGAGCATATGAAAACGTTGAGCTAGTTTCTAAAATGCATTTTTCATAAATGGGTTCCACATGACAGTTTTACATAATTTGGATCCGAAGAATAATAGTTCAATATGGGTATCATATTTTTTTGTATTGATGAGTAAATTGTGATTCTGATAGAGTGGCACCTTGCGAAAGCTTATAGAAAGGAAAAATCACTGATTTAGTGAATTCTTTGGGCTTTCTTCAATGACCTGGTAGGCTAGGTTTAACTAGTTCATTGATTGAGATATCTTAAGTATAATTATGATATTTTGCTAGATGTAGGGCGTGATTTAGGTTTTGAAAGTGTGAACAAGGATATTTAGGTAAATTGGACCCTTAGGCTATCGTGAAACCTTAGAACTGGAGTAGTTAGCTTAATTAGTCATGACTTTGGTGAATTGGGTTTCTTGGTATATAATTAGAATGGAAACGCCTTAAATTACTTAAGGTAGGTGAAACTGCCAAGCTACTCATGCGAGGGTAAAATTTTTCTCAATTGCTTAAGTTAAGGGAATTGCTTTAATTGCTATTATTTTAGGTAGGAATGCCATAGTTAGTCATGTTTGAGAAGTATTTATATCGTAGGGATACTTATGGCTTCCTTGACATCTAGGAATAAATATAGATACCTTAGCCTATTCCGGGGTAGAAATTGCTCAAGAGAATCTTTGAGGATTAGAAGTGGGACCCTCCGGCCCACATTAGGCCAAGACTTATGATAACCTTGTAGAACCTTTGCATATGATATACTTTATTAATGATAGGATGACACTTGAGCGAGTTAAGAATAATTATTAAGTATGCTAGTAGGGTATGAAAGGATGGATACAAGCTTTGGGTATTGCAAATTATAATGTCTTTATGTGTGACTAATGGTATAATTTATAAATATGATTCACGACTTATGTGTATTGATTATGGATATGGATTTCAGACATAATTCATCACATGGTTTGATTTGCTTAATTATATAAATATCAATATGATTAAGAGTTATTTGCTTGTTTGAAGGATATGGCTCATGCTGGTAAATAATATAGCTCATGAGTATAATATGACTTACCTAGTTATAATATGGCTTGTAAATAACATATGACTTATGTACATATTATGAATCGGCTAGTAGATATAATATGGACTTTAGATGTAAGAGATAGCTTGTGGATATAATATGGTACATAGAGATAATGTGGCTTCTAGATTCAATTAATGACCTATAGCATGATTAGTGTCCTTTGGATATGGTTATTAATATAAATCTCACATATGCTTAAGGATATGATATGAAGGTTAGTATCGATATAAATTTTAGCTATGCTTTGTAATATTGCTTATGAATGCTAGTATTGATAGGGTCTCCTAGTATTATAGTATTAAAAATTTCTAAATATCACTTGGTGCTGGTGCTGGTGCATCAAAAATCGTGAGCCATTGATCACTTATGAAATCTAATAGCCACCAATAAGTGTCATGTAAGATACATTGTCAGTCACGAAAGCGACACTCCTGATTGCGATCGATGAGTCACGGATTCAATACCTGTGTAAGTAAGAAGGATATAAATACCACCTTTTCAACATATTTTTTCTAATTTCTCATCCATTCTCAAGAGTTTTAAACCCTAAAAAGATGAAAAACTTGGGGATAACATTTGTGGGTGATTTTGGGGTTTAGGAAAGGATTAATTACACGATTCTCCTTCAGATTTATGGTAAGATTCCTTATTTTTCATGGTTGATTTCTCTATTTTCATCTAAAAATCCCTAAGACTGTATGACTTGATTTTAGCACCGATATCACTCAGAATTCACTCATTTTTAGGGTAAACATTCCTTGAGCATATGAAAACATTGAGCTAGTTTCTAAAATGCATTTTTCATAAATGGGTTCCACATGAGAGTTTTACATAATTTGGATCCGAAGAATAATAGTTCAATATGGGTATCATATTTTTTGTGTTGATGAGTAAATTGTGATTCTGATAGAGTGGCACCTTGCGAAAGCTTATAGAAAGGAAAAATCACTGATTTAGTGAATTCTTTGGGCTTTTTTCAATGACCTGGTAGGCTAGGTTTAACTAGTTCATTAATTGAGATATCTTAAGTATAATTATGATATTTTGCTAGATGTGGGGCGTGATTTAGGTTTTGAAAGTGTGAACAAGGATATTTAGGTAAATTGGACCCTTAGGCTATCGTGAAACCTTAGAACTGGAGTAGTTAGCTTAATTAGTCATGACTTTGGTGAATTGGGTTTCTTGGTATATAATTAGAATGGAAACGCCTTAAATTACGTAAGGTAGGTGTAACTGCCAAGCTACTCATGCGAGGGTAAAATTTTTCTCAATTGCTTAAGTTACGGGAATTGCTTTAATTGCTATTATTCTAGGTAGGAATGCCATAGTTAGTCATGTTTGAGAAGTATTTATATTGTAGGGATAATTATGGCTTCCTTGACATCTAGGAATAAATATAGATACCTTAGCCTATTCCGGGGTAGAAATTGCTTAAGAGAATCTTTGAGGATTAGAAGTGGGACCCTCCGGCCCACATTAGGCCAAGACTTATGATAACCTTGTAGAACCTTTGCGTATGATATACTTTATTAATGATAGGATGACACTTGAGAGAGTTGAGAATAATTATTAAGTATGTTAGTAGGGTATGGAAGGATGGATACAAGCTTTGGGTATTGCAAATTATAATGTCTTTATGTGTGACTAATGGTATAATTTATAAATATGATTCACGACTTATGTGTATTGATTATGGATATGGATTTCAGACATAATTCATAACATGGTTTGATTTGCTTAATTATATAAATATCAATATGATTAAGAGTTATTTGCTTGTTTGAAGGATATGGCTCATGCTGGTAAATAATATAGCTCATGAGTATAATATGACTTACCTAGTTATAATATGGCTTGTAAATAACATATGACTTATGTACATATTATGAATCGGCTAGTAGATATAATATGGACTTTAGATGTAAGAGATAGCTTATGGATATAATATGGTACATAGAGATAATGTGGCATCTAGATACGATTAATGACCTATAGCATGATTAGTATCCAATGGATATGGTTATTAATATAAATCTCAGATATGCTTAAGGACATGACTTATGAAGGTTAGTATGAATATGAATTTTAGCTATGATTTTTAATATTGCTTAAGAATATTAGTATTGATAGGGTCTCCTGATATGGCTAATAATACGGTTGATGGACATGATTATGGATGAGACCCACATATATGGTTCCTTGTTTGGTTTATAATTAACAGTAAAAGAAATGGTCTATCGCTATGATTTATTGGTATAATCTATTGAGTTTAACTTGTTAAAATGGATCATAATAAGATTCATTGATGTGGTTTATAAATATTGAGTTTTGGTTCTTGTTCAGCAATTACTGATGAAATTAATGATATGAGTTTTGATTCAAGTCCAACAAAATTGATGATGATAATGATAATACTATCGAGTTTTGATTGGAGTCTAGCATTAAGAGTTTTTCATGATGTAATATAAAATGGATAGATTCTTAGTGTCATGATGGTTGGTAAACTTTGGTTATCTGATAGTTAATTTCATTGGTTGTACCCTCTAGGCTTATGGGGGCCTGCGTTGGGTTATATACTTTCTTCACTTATTGAATGATGGGATCAATCTTGTAGTTATACTGGTATGATCCTTATTTTGTTATATCATACGTGTTTTCTTGTTTTATTCAATTGTTATATTATTATTTCGGTTCTATTTACTTATGTATGTATAATGGCGTTGGAGATTACTTCTAGGTTTGTCCCTTTATCTTGACTTATCTTATATTATCTTATCTTTTATTTTATCATATTTATATCTTGATTTAGCTTAGTCGGCCAATGATTCCTACTGAATACCCATGGTTTTGGTACTCATACTACACTTCTGTACCTTTTTGGTATAGATCCTAGTACTAGTTACCATCCTAATTCACTGATCATGCAAAGTTGATTTCGGAGACTGCATGAGTTCTTAGAGTTAGAGTTCCTATTTTCTTTCTAGTTATCTATGTCTAGTCTTTTGTTTTGATATAAATTATATTAACTATTGTAGAGCTTATGATGTGTTGTAGTAGCTCTTGTATTAACTTTCCCCGGTCTTAGGATGGTTGTCTATGTTATGGCTACCTTTTAGGCTATTTCTATTGTCTTGCTTATTTATTAGTCGTGTTGTCTATTCATGCTTTAAGGGCATCTTCCACTAAGTTTGCTTGTTATTTCTAACTCTAGGCTATATTTTAGTTTATATACTGGGGAGATAAAGTAGGTGCCATCATAATTTGTAAATTAGGTCGTGACAAATTGGTATTAGAGCCTAGGTTTCATTAATATTATTGGTACAGGAGCAAGTTTCTCCTAGAGTCTCACAGATCAAAACGATGATGTTCTTTTCTTATCTTCGGGAGGCTATAGGACATTCTTAGAAGTTCTTCACTTCTTTCACTCATATCATACTAACAATCTTAGTTGGTTTCTAAAGTATTCCTTTGGTTTCACTTTTTCATAGATTGCTAGTACAAGTGCTACTACTACTACAAAAGATGAGGGTCCCGAGATAGAGCCTAGGGATTCTATCGCTATTCATGGATAACCTATAGGTCGTGTATATCCTCAAGATATGTCCCCAACTATGGTCCAGGAGATGGGGCCTCCAACAGATCTATTTCTACTTCTGAGATAGAGATTCTTCTGCCCCAGCCAGCTGTAGGCCAGGGACCAGCCCAGGTTCTACTAGGGTTCATTTCTTCTTCAGTGCTTGGAGATACTTTGGTTTAGCTTTTGGGTTTGGTTGGTAACACACCATTTGATGATGCACAATCTACTTATTAGAGTGGTACTGAGATAGGGGTGCGACATGTAGCTATGGATCCTAGAGTTGAGGTCCCTCCTACGTCAACTATTGCTCAGCTGGGAGTTTTTCAGTTAATAGCTTTCCATTCTGCTATGTCTTCCAAGGAGCAGAAGATGTTGGGTAGGTTATTAACATTGGCTCTGCCAAGGTTTCCTAGTTCATCGGGCGAGGATGTATATGAGTTTCTAATTGCCTGTGAGTATAGGATCCATAATGTAGGCCTAGCTGAACTATAGGATCCATAATTTGGGCCTAGTTAATGCTCGTGGTGTGGATTACACCACTTTTTAGTTGGACTTAGCATCTCAACATTGGTAGATAGGTCATCTTGATTCTAGGCCAGTTGGATCGTCTTCTTTGACATGGGCTCAGTTATTTGAGATCTTCTTAGAGAAGTACATGCCTTGTAGTCTTAGGGATTATTTAAGGGATTAGTTTTATAGGTTGGAGAAGGGATCCATGTCTAATGTGTAGTAAGAGGCCCATTTTCATGATTTGTCTAGGCATGCTACTTCTATTTTGACTATTGAATATGAGAGGGTTCATTTTTTGTTCGAGGGTTGAGACTTTTTCTTTGCATGTTTACTCAGAGTTTGGTTTCCGTGAGTAGGTGTTTTACTGTGGTTTCTGATCATACTCAGCTTTTAGAGGAGATATATCATGAGGACTAAGAGGGCAACAATAAGTGGCTACAATATCAGCGTAGGTTTTTCAACACCCTAGTTTCTGGACCTTAGAAAATTTCCTGGAATTCTGGTCTCTGGACCCAATAAGACTCATGGGTATGAGCCGTATGCTGGGGAACGAATGGTATTCCATTCGTATGCTGGCCAGTCTTGGTTGGTGGGCTAGATTTTGGTCACTGGAATGGTTACGACTTGGTGGTACGAGTTATATGGTTGGATACAAATTGTTTGGTTCCTTCACTTAACCTTATACTTGGTGAATTAAGTTAGATATGAGTACGAGTGGCTCACCAGGAACCATAATTTAGGGTACGAGTCATACCAGGACTCATATAGTGGATAATGTCCAAACCTCTTGTGATTCAATCTTGCTAGGGATACAAGTGAAGGGTACGGAGCATATGCCATCAATACAACTTGGGTAGGATGAGTCATAAACTATACAATGTTAGGTCCAAAGGTTAAGACTTAGGATACGAGTAGTGGGTACCACTCGTATCGAAGGGTATGACTCATGACGGTCGGTCGTACCCCTATGATGGGATTTTGTGCAACTTAAGTGGGGATATTCTAGATATTTCTCAACTTATCCTAATAAGGTCCCATGACTTCTAATTCACTTAGAAGTCTATTTATCCTATTATTCTACTCATTAACACTTAGAAACTATTCCTAAACACTATATAATTCTCTCAAAAGGTTTTGGGCAAAGAAGCTAGGGTTTTAACTAGGGCAATATTTAGGGATCTTGTTGGTGGTTTCTCTCTGTCTATTTTGTAAATTAAGGCATGTTCTCTTCCTTCATTGTTAGTTCAATTAAAGACATGGTTTTATAAAATGTTTTTATGATTTTATTATTGTATGATTTTTGGGTTTTCAACTATATTTTGGGATTTTGGTTATAAATGCTCGGTTATGGTTTTCTCATGTTTTAATTATGCTTTTTATGCATTAATGGTGGTTCTGGATAATTTTTTGCATGGGAATGGATCATTGGTAATGGACTTTGTTTTGGAAATACTATGCTCCTAATACGTTTGATAAAATACCTTTAACAATGTTTTCACTATATTATTGGTTTTACGATGGAAATTATGCATGGTTTAAACTCGGTAATGGAACCCTAAATGATATGAATGGTTTTAAATTGATTGGAAAGGCCTTAGTTGATATGGTTTTGGTTAATTAGAAATCATAAAGGGTACATGGAATCCCTTAAACCTATATTTGGTTGTCTATGGATGAAACTTACAAGTTATTATTGGTATGATTATACCACTATTAATGGCCTTAGTTTAAAAATGGTTAATGGATTGGTTGGTTGCTTGACATTGGTTTTAATTAGGCAATAATGGCGATGTGTATAGTGAAGCCGCGTAAGGTAGAGGTCTTGGGAAGGACAAAAACTAAAAACTTATATTTGCTGATGTGAGGCTGGTCTTAGTAACCGTTTGCCTGTTGTCACACTTTATATTTAGGGGATGTACTAGTCATCCGAGGTTTTGTTTCCTGGTTGTGCGACTTCACACACTGGGCCCTTTTAGTAGGAAGAGCTAAACTATATAGCCCATGGGTAATTTAGGATGGCAGAGCTATATACCCTAGGTAATGGTTTTAATGACATGCTAAACCCGGTTCCCTTTCTCGACATGGTTATATATATATATATATATATATATATGTACAGTTGTGCATATATGGATGGTTTTTACTTGGTTTTATAAATGGCATTATCTTATCCTTATCCTGAGTTAATGCTAGCGATCACTCGCTAAACCATCTTTGAGTGGCTGTATACCCACGTTATGCAAAGAACCGACCATTCTACTCTTTTTACATAGTAATTTACTTAAGGATAGCTCTTAGATTAAAGTGGTAATCTTCCATCTTTCTGGAAGGCTTCATTTCATGTTATGGATATTTTTAGACATTTTGATTTATTTCTGGATATTGGCTTTGGCTATGGTTAGGGGCATGTCCCAACCGAATGGTCTTACTCTTTTGGTTAGTGGCTTTGTAGTACTTCTATGGGTTGGAATGGGTAGGATCGGTATTGGTGTCACCCTTAGCATTGGCATTGGTATTGGGGATGATACTGGTTGATGATATTATTTGTTGTTCCATCATATTTCATTTTGGGTTTAATCATAGTACGTTTTGGAACTTATTTGGTTTTGTCTTGGTTTATGAACCTTATTTTAGTGTTGTTGTTGGTTTGGTATGGTGGTACGATTGGTATGCGATAGTTTGACTTGGTTAAGTCAGTCACACTTTCAATCCTATCCCAAAGTCATTTCTTTTCCAGTATGCTATCTTATTATTTGTTCAGTACTCTGCCGACTCAAGGTATGCTAATAGTGGTTGGGTTAGGTAACATGGGGTATTCCCCGGTCCTGGTTGGACTTGTGATGTCCATTTTGACAAGGCCTCTGGTCAGGTTATGTCTAGTTTCTATCAGAGCATTAGGTTTATGGTCAATTTAGAGTTCACAAAGCCGTGTCGAGTAGAGTCTCTTTTAGGGGTGTATAGCATGCCATACTTATAAGAGAAAGGCTATATACATTTAGGAATGTTTTACTTTCTTGGTATTCTATTTTCAAGCCTAGAGTCTAAGTCCTAGAATTCTTCTATAATCCTTGGTTGTTCACTTTTCAGGCCATGCCCAGATGATCTAGAACATAAAAAAAACTCTTCAGTCCAATCCGGGGATAATGTTGATGGGGTACGTCCTATGTTTGGAGTTCATCTTCAATCTCAGGGTATTATCCCTAATTGTTCTGTAGTTTCTCTGGTTGCTACTAGTCCTCCTCAGGGTCAGGTGACTAATGTGGACTATTGCAAGTCTATTCATACTATTGCTAAATTAGTTACTGCTCAGGCTGAGTGGGATGTTTCTGGTGGGTTGTCTATTGAGTCCACAAGGGTTGGTCAATTTATGAATCCAAATCCTCATACTTCTGTTGGTGTAAAGGTGAAAGAGGATCCTCAGGGTTTCTTTGATGAAATGGTAAAAACATTCAGGGCAATGTAGGCCATTAATATAGAAGGTGTAAGCTTTCCAGCTTATCAGCTCAAGGATGTTGCATACCAATGGTAAGAGTGGGATAGGGATAGAGGAGATGCGGAGGAGTCATTCTTATGGGATGCTTTTTCTGGAGATTTTTTGGATTATTTTTTCCTCAAGAGTTGAGAGAAGAAAAAATGGAAGAGTTTGTGAATCTTAAGCAAAGGAGAATGTCTGTCAAGGAATATACCTTGAAGTTTCATCAGTTGTCAAGGTATGCTCCTGATTTTGTGTCTAGTAAAAGAGCGAGAATGGGAAAGTTCACTTCTGGGTTGAATTGGGATTTGTTCTTGGAAAGCAAGAATGCCTTGCTGATTAATGATATGGACATTTCTAGGTTGACTGTTGATATGCAGCAGGTAGATGATAAGAAGAGAAAATAGGTAGAGTTCGAAGATCAACAGGGGAAAAAGAGTAGTTTTTTTTATCAGAGAGGTACTCAGTCTCAAGATGGTCGGGATAAAGGAAAATGGAGGATTAATAAATGGAGAAGTTCTGGATCCTTGTCTTCTGCTAGTGCTCCTTATCAAAAGCAGTTAGGTGACATGTGTTGCTAAGGAGGTGATAATTTTTGGGAATAGGGTGCCTAATCTTAGGTGGGTGGG
Organism: Capsicum baccatum var. pendulum; assembly: GCA_030864225.1. NCBI lineage: Eukaryota > Viridiplantae > Streptophyta > Magnoliopsida > Solanales > Solanaceae > Capsicum > Capsicum baccatum. Next base: position 195,639,453 of record CM061557.1, read on the forward strand.
GGTCAATCAGTTTTTTTATGCCCCCCATTATCGGTTTTGTGGTCATCCTCATCAAGGTTATTACGATGAAGGGAGGGACAAGTTCTTCAAGTATGTCTATAAAGGCCATCTACTCAAGAGTTGTATGGGTAATAAGGTTGCTACAGAAGCAAATAAGGTACTAGTGGCTTCATCTTATGCTCCTGCACTCAGTTGTGCCATGACTACTTCTGTTACTACTCATGGTTCTAGTGTTGGCCGAAATAGGTTGTATGCTTTTGCATCCCAACAAAAATTTGAGGCATCACCTGATGTCGTTACTGGTATGTTGCAATTCTTTTCTCATGATGTATAATGTTTTCTTGATCCAGGTTCCACTCTTTCTTATGTGACCCTATTTGTGTCTGTATGTATTAGTTTTGATCCTAAGGTTGTTTCGGATTCTTTTCTATTTCTACCCTGGTAAGTGACTCAGTTATTTCTAAGAGTATCTATAGGGGTGTGTGGTATCTATTGATGGTAGGCAGATGTTGGTGGATTTGTTTGAACTTGATATGGTGAATTTTGACATTATTCTGGTGATAGATTGGTTAAACCCTTTTTACGCATCCTTGGATTATCAAACCTATAAGGTTGTTTTTAGGTTCCCTGGTGAATCGACTATAGTAGGAGGGTAGTTCCTTTGTTCCTGAGAGGGGAGGAGGGGGGTGGTGGTTATTTCTTACTTAGAGCTCAAAGGTTAATCTCTAAAGATTGTCTTTATCACTTGGTCCTAGTTAAAGATTCTAACTCGAAAGGTCCTTCCTTACAGTCAGTCCTAGTAGTAAATGAGTTTCCTGAGGGTTTTCCGAATGATCTTCCTGGTGTTCCTATGAGTAGGGAAAGAAATATTGGTATTGACTTGGTTCCGAACACCCATCTAATATAAGAGATTTATTTATCGTAGTGTATCCCCGTGGAGTGCACCAGTGTTGTTCATGTGCAAAAAGAATGGTTCTTTTAAGATGTTCATTGACTACAGGAAGTTGAATAAGGTGACAGTCAAGAACAAGTATCCTCTTCCAAGGATAGATGATCTGTTTGATCAGCTACAAGGTGCCAAGTTATTTTTTAATATAGATCTTCGGTCTGGGTATCATCATCTTAAGGTTAGGGAGGAGGATATCCCTAAGATGACTTTTCGTACTCAGTATGGGCACTTTGAATTTTTGGTAATGTCATTTGGATTGACTAATTCCCCAACGACATTTATGAATTTGATGATCAGGGTTCTTGGGTAGTCCTTGGATCTCTTTGTCATTGTGTTTATTGATGACATTTTGGTCTATTCCAAAAGTGAGGTGGATCATAAAAATCACATCCGTGTGGTATTGCAGACCTTGAAGGAACAATAGTTGTATTATTTCTAGTGAGGAGATCATGGTGGATCTGCAAAAGGTAGCTCTATTTAAAAGGTGGCCTATACCTACAACTCTAACCGATATTCAGAGATTCTTGGGCTTGGATGGGTATTATAGGCGGTTTGTGGAAAGCTTTTCATCGATAGCTGCTCCTTTGACTAAATTGACTCAGAAGAAGGTTAAGTTTTCTTGGTTGGATGCTTGTGAGGGGATTTCTGAGAAGTTGAAAGACAAGCTGACTTTGGCTAAAATTCGGACTTTTCCAGAAAGCAATGATGGGTTTGTGGTCTATTATGATGCATCTCGGGTATGTCTTAGTTGTGTGTTGATGTAACATGGGAAGGTGATTACCTATGCTTGCAGGCAGCTTAAGGTATATAAAAGGAACAATTCTACTCATGATTTAGAGCTGTTGGCGGTTGTGTTTACTGTGAAAATATAGTGGTATTATTTGTACGGTGTACATGTGAAAATCTTTTCTAATCATAAGAGTCTGCATTATATGTTTACTCAGAAGGAGCTCAATCTGAGATAGAGGAGATGGCTGGATGTTCTTAAGGACTATGACATAAGTCTTTACTATCATCTAGGTAAGACTAACGTGGTTGCTGATGCTCTTAGTAGGTTGTCTATGAAAAGTTTAGCTCATGTGGAGAAAGGAATGCAGGAATTGGTGAAGGATATTCACCACTTATCTAATGTTGGAGTTCGCCTCTTAGACTCTAAGGATGGAGGTGTAATGGTATAAGAAGTGGTTCGGTTGTCTCTTAGTGCAGAGATCAAGGAGAAACAAGTGCTGGATCCTCTCTTGATAAAAATCAAGGGTGATGTTGGTAGGAAAAAGGTGATGGTGTTCGAGATCAGTAGTGGCAATACTTTACGGTACCAAGAAAGGTTGTGTGTTCTAAATGTCGATGATTTATGGAAAAGGATTTTGGCTGAGGTGTATAAATCACGCTATGTTGTTAATCCCGATTCCACGAAGATGTATCATGATCTCAAGGAGATGTATTGGGTAACAATATAAAGAGGAATATGGCTAATTTTATGGCCAAGTACTTGGTGTGTGAACAAGTTAAGGTTGAGCACATGTGACCTGGTAGGTTGTATCAAGAGATTGTTTTTCCCAAATGGAAATAGGAAGTAATTAATATGGATTTTGTTACTACTCTTCCTTGGTTTCAAAATCAATATGATTCAATTTGGGTCATCGTGTATAAGATGACAAAGTCTTCTCACTTCTTCCCAGTGAGAACTACCTTTTCGGCAAATAATTATATGAAGTTACATCTTTGGGAGATTGTTAAGCTACATTAGGCCCGTCTGTTGATTATTTCTGATAATGGCATGCAGTTTACGTCTCACTTATAGAGGTCTATCCAGAAAAGGTTAGGGTACTAAGATGAGTCTGAGTACTGTTTTTATCTACAAGCGGATGGACAAGTAGAGAGAACTATTCAGAATATGGAGGATACACTTTGTGCTTGTGTGATTGATTATGGTGGCTGTTGGGTTGAGCACCTACCTTTGTTAGATTTTTCTTACAATAATAGATATTATTTCTAGTACTGGTATGACTCCTTTTGAGGCATTGTATGGTAGGAGGTGTAGATCTTTTATTGGTTGGTTTGATATTAGGAGGCGGGTATGTTTTGTCCCGACTTGGTTTATCAGGCTATGAAGAAGGTGAAGGTAATTTGGGAGAGGATTAAGGCTGGCTAAAGTTACCATAAGTCCTATGCAGATGTAACGTATAGAGACTTGGAGTTTGAGGTTGGGGATAAAGTTTTCCTTAATGTATTCCCATGAAGGTAATAGTCGGATTTATAAGAAGGGGAAACTCAGCCCTTGATATGTTGGTCCTTATGAGATTCTACGGAGGGTTGGTAATGTTTTTTACGAGTTGGAGTTACCTTCTACCTTGAGTTCGGTTCATTCGGTATTCCATGTTTCCATACGGTGTCTTGGTGATCCTTTTTCGATTGTGCCTTTGTAGAGGTTGGGTATCTCAGACTCTCTATTTTATGAAGAGGTCCTGATTGAGATCTTAGATAGGTAGGTTCGTCGGTTGCAGACTAAGGATGTGTTTTTGTTTATTGTTCTATGGTGGAACCATAAAGTGGAAGAAGCAACATGGAAAGCGGAGGAGGACATGAAATACAAATATCCGCATGTGTTTTCTTCTCTTGAGATTCGTGTGGAAGGTATGTTTCTTCAACACATCTTTATTTTCTGAGTTTGTTAAAGGAAAGATTAATATATTTGCCTCTTTATTTTCAAACTTTGTTAAGGATTAGAAGTATATTTGATAATGCAAATGACTCGTGCATGTGGTTACCCCTACGTTGTCCGTCATTCTGGGATGAATGTTCCTAGTGGGGGAGACTGAAACACCCTGGTTTTTGGACCTTAGAAAATTACCTAGAATTCTAGTCTCTAGACCCAACACGATTCATGGGTGCAAGACGTATGTTGGGGTACAAATAGGATGGTCCAGTCGTATATTGACCAGTGTTGGTTGGTGGGATGGATTTTGGTCACTAGAATGGTTACGACTTGGTGGTACGAGTTGTATGGTTGAATATGGATCATTTGGTTCCTTCATTTAACCTTAGACTTGGTAACATAAGTTTGATCTGAGAATATATCGCTTACCAGGAGCCATAATCCAGGGTACGAGTCGTACCCTGGACTCATATGGTGGATAGTGTTCAAACCTTCTGTGATTCTATCTTTTTAGGGATATAGGTGAAGGGTATGGATCGTATGCTGTCAATACAACTTGGGTAGGATGACTTATGCACTGGATAATATTGAGTCCAAGGGTTAAGTCTTAGGATACAAGTAGTGAGTACAACTCGTATCGAAGGGTATAACTCGTGAGGGTCAGTCGTACCCCTGTGATAGAATTTTGTGCAACTTAAGTGGGGGTATTCTGGACCTTTCCCCACTTATCCTAATAAGGTCCCACAATTTTTGACTCACTTGGGAGGCTATTTACACTATTATTCTACTCATTAACACTTAGAAACTCTTCCTAAACACTTTATAATTCTATCAAAAGCTTTTGGGAAAGGAAGATAAGGTTTCAATTTGAGGACTAATTTGGGGACTTGTTGGTGGTTTCTCTCCATCTACATTGTCAATTAAGGCATGTTATCTTCCCTCATTATTAGTTCCAATTAAAAGCATGGTTTTATACAATGTTTTTATGATTTTATAATTGCATGATTTTGGGTTTTCAACTATATTTGGGGGTTTTTGTTATAAATGCTTGTTTATGATTTTCCCATGTTTTAATTATGCTTTTATATAAATTAATGCTGATTTTGGATAATTGGTTGCATGGGAATGGTTCTTTTGTAAAAGACTTTGCTTTTGGAAATACTATGCCCCCAATGTGTTTGATAAAATGCCTTAAACAATGTTTTCACTATAATATTGGTTTTTCAATAGAAATTATGCATGGTTTAAACTTGGTAATGGAATCCTAAATGATATGAATGGGCTTAAATGGATTGGAAAGGCCTTGGTGGCCATGGTGTTGGTTAATTAGAAATCATGAAAGGTACATGGAACCTCTTAAACCTACATATGGTTGGCCATGGAAAAAACTTGCAAGTTATAATTGGTATGACGATTCCATTATTAATGGCCTTGGTTAATAAATGGTTAATGGATTGGTTGGTTGCTTGGCAATGGATTTAACTCAACAATAATGGCAGGGTGTGTAGCAAAGCTGTGGAAGATGGAGGTCTCTGGGGGACCAAACTAGAAACTCATATATGCCAATGTGAGGTTGCTCTTAGTGAACGTGTGCATGATGTCACACTTTATATTTGGGGATTTACTAGTCATCCCATATTTTCTTCCCTGGTCGAACAGTTATACGCACTGGGGCCCTTTCAGGAGGGGGAGGTAAAACCATATAGCCTATGTGTATTTTAAGATGATATAGCTATACAACATAGGTGACAGTTTTAGTGGCATGCTAAACCTAGTTCTCTTTCCCGATATGGTTATATATATGTATGGTTGTGTGCATATGGATGGGTTTTACTTGGTTTTATAAATGAAATCATTCTATCCTTATCCTAAGTTCATGTTAGGGATTACTCGCTAACCGGTCTTCAGGTGGCTGTATACTCACGCTAAGCATGAACTAGCTATTCTATTCTTCGTACATAGTGATTGACTCGAGGATAGCTGTTGGATTGAAAAGGTGAGATTCCATCTTTTTAGAAGGTTCCATTTTATGTTATGGATATTTTTAGACATTCTGATTTAATTCTGGATATTGGTTTTGGCTATGGTTGGGGGCATGTCCCAACTGAATGTTTTTACTTTTGTAGTTAGAGGGTTTGTGGTACTACTATGGGTTGGATTGAGTAGGATCGGTATTAGTATTATCCTTAGCATTGACATTGGTATTAGGTTTGATATCGATTAACGATATAATTGGTTGTTCCATCGTATTTTATTTTGTGTTTAATCATATTATGTTTTGGAACTTATTTGGTTTTGTCCTGGTTTATGTCCCTTATTTTGGTATTGCTTTGGTTTGGTATGGTGGGATAGTTGGTATGGGATGGTTGGACTCGGTTACGTCAATCACAGTTATAATCCTATCCCAAAGTTAGTCCTTGTCCAGTTATGTTATCTTACTATTTGTTTGGTACTCAGCCGACTCAAGGTATGCTAATGGTGGTTGAGTTGGGTAACAGGGGGTGGTCCCCGATCCTAGTTGGACTTAGGATGCCTATTACGACAAGGACCCTAATCAATTTATGTCAGGTTTAGTAGAATTCATAGTAGCTCCCGATTCGGAGGCAGTAGTTGTCAGGGTAGGTACCCTCCACATCAGCCGTTTTAGTATTATGGATAGTCTAGTAGACCCATTTAGGCAGCGTTTTAAACTACTAATGTAGACTAGTCTAGCTGTATTGGTCGTCCTGGATAGGGTGTGATCGGTCTTTGAGGGTTTTCTTTTTAGGCTATTCTAGTCATGATAATTATTTTTGGTCAGCTAGATTTTCTGGTTTCAGTCCAACACCTGGGGTATGTTATAGTTATGGAGCTTTTAGTCACTTCTTGAGGGAGTGCCCTAGTCATGGAGCAATTGTTCCTTCATCTCAGAGTGTTCCACCTATTAAGGTAGGCCATCCCGAGCTAGAGGGGTATGTATGGTCGTAGAAGTGGTCCCTAGAGTACTCATGGATCTTCTCAGGTAGGTAGGATAGGAGGTCGGTCAGGAGCACAACTAGGTGGCGGGCGTAGTTAGTTATATGTAGTACCTGCTAGACCTGAGGCTGAGTCTTCAGATGCTGTTATTACAAGTATGATTTTGGTGTGCCTATAGTCTCCCATTACTTTATTTGATCCAGGATCTACTCAGTCTTATGTGTCTACTTATTTTGCTCTATAATTAGAATTATCTTGGGATTCATTATCTATGCCATTATGTATATCTATTTTTGTGGGTGGTACTTTAGTAGTGGATTGGGTTTTCAGTTCTTGTGTTATTACTGTTAGAGATGCTGATACTCATGATGATCTTATTGCATTAGACATGGTGGATTTTGATGTTATTCTGGGCATGGAATAGTTGTCCTACTATCATGCAATCATGGATTATTTTGCCAAGATCGTTACCTTCCATGTCTGACATACCCCTAATCGTGTGGCAGAGAGTTTTTAGCTGTGATCCCACAGGTTTTTTTTTCTTATATATGTGTTAGGAGACTTATTTTGAGGTGTGTGAGTCTTATCTCATTTATATTCATAATGATAGTGTGGAGAGTCCGTCACTTGAGTCTGTTCCTATAGTTCGTGAGTTTTCTGATGTTTTCTATATGGACCTACCTGCCCTTCTTCTTGAGCGTAGTATCGAGTTTATTATTAATATTGAGTCGGACACCCTACCTATTTCTATGGAACCTAAGCGTATGGCTTCTACCGAGCATAAGGAGCTGAACTCTTAGTTTTAGAATTTTATTTGCAAGGGTTTTATTAGATTGAGTGTGTCTCATTAGGGAGATCCTATGTTTTTTGTGAAGAGATGAATCCATGCAGATGTGTACTGATTATAGACAGCTTAATAAGGTAATGGTGAAGAACTATTATTCTATGCTTTGCATTGATGATTTGTTTGATGACATTCGGGGAGCAACATTGTTCTCTAAGATAGATTTGAGGTTAGATTACCATCTGTTGAGTATTTGGGATGAGTATATCCCGAAGATGTTCTTTGGGACCCATTATAGTCATTATGAGTTCTTAGTGATGTGTTTTAGGCAGACTAATGCCCCAACCACATTTATGGAACTGATAAATTACGTGTTCAGGCTTTATCTGGATTCTATCGTCATTGTGTTCATCGATGACATCCTTGTGTATTCGAGGAGAAGAGTGGAACATGAATAATATTTGAGAATTGGGTTCCAGACTTTGAAAAATCATTTACTTTTTGCCAAATTCTTTAAGTGTGAGTTTTGGCTTAAGTCTATGACATTCCTTGGACATGTGGTGTTTAAGTATGGGATTATGGTAGACCCAACCAATATTGAGTCTATTCGTGATTGGTACAGGCCTATATCTCCAACTGAAGTTTGTCGCTTATTGGATTAACCTATTATTATCAGCAATTTGTTGAGGGTTTTGTTATGATTTCGGCACCTATGACTAGATTGACTCAAAATGAGGTTCCTTTTCGATAGTCTGAGAAATGTGAGGAGTTTATTACCACGACTCCTATTTTGGCTTTTCCTATTAAGGGTGAAGGATTCATTATGTTTTGTGATTCTTCTAGTATTGGTTTGGGCTGTGTTTTGATGTAAACGGTAGTGTTAATACTAATGCTTTGAGGCAACTTAAGGTGTATGAAAGTAACTACCCCACTCATGATTTAGAGTTGGGAGCAGTAGGTTTTGCACTTGAGGAGGCATTATCTTTATGTAGTGCATTGTGAGATTTTCATCCATCATCGCAGTCTTCAGCATCTTATGACCTGACAAAACTTAATGCTCCACAACATGGATAGATGGAGTTGCTTAAGGATTATGATATATCTATCTTGTATCATCCGGGCAAGGCGAATGTGGTAGCAGATGCCTTGAGCAAAAAAGAAGTGAGCATAGGTAGCTTGGCCTGTATTTCAGTTTCTTAGAGGCTGTTAGCACATGACATTTATTCCTTCGCCAACTTGATGGTGCGATATGATAGTTTATACCCTAGGAGGATTCTTGCTAGTATTGAGGTCAAGTCTTCAATATGTGAGCAGATTTAGGTTCAAAAGTTTGAGGACATAGAATTTGCACCATCTATGATCAAGTATTGAGTGGTGAGTCCAAGAGGGCTACTATAAATTCTGAGGGTGTCTTGAGATTTTATAGCTGCATTTGTATTTTGAGGATCGATGGAATGCTTCAGTTAATTTTTCACAAGGCTCACAACTCTAGGTATTCTAGTAACCTAGGTACTATTAAGATATATGGAGATTTGAGACAACATTATTGGTGGAGTGGCATGAAAAGTTATGTGGTAGATTTTATAGCTCGATGCCTATGCTGTTAGCGAGTGAAGGTCGAGCATCAATGATCAAGTAGTTTGATTCGAAGATTGCCCATTCCCAAGTAGAAGTAAGAGCAGGTTACCATTGACTTAATTTGCCTCGTACTTCTCATCATTTTGTGTTATTTAGGTCATCGTGGGTCGGTTGACTAAGTCGACCCATTTTATTCCTATTCAGATGACTTTTAGTACTGAGAGGTTGGCTTGTATCTATGTTAGAGAGATGGTCCATTTGTATGGTGTTCCTATATCTGTCATTTTAGACTGGGGTTGAGTATTCACTTCTAGATTTAGGAGAGCTTTTCAGGAGGAGTTGGGTTCGAAGGTTTATCTTAGTACAACTTTTGATCCTCAGACCAATGGCTAGTCAGAACAAACTATTTAGGTTCCTGAGGATATTCTTCGAGTATGTATTATAGATTTCGGAGGTTAGTGGGAGAAATACTTAGCCTTGGTAGAGTTCGCATATAATAACAGTTACCCTTTGAGTATTGAGATGGCTTCTTTTGAGGTTTTATATGGTAGATGATGTCGTTTCCTCATTGAATGGTTTGAGATTTTGATATTAGATTCTATGGTACTAACTTGCTTCAGGAGTCGTAGACAGACTTAGGGTGATTTAGGATAGGTTACGGGAAGCTCAGAGTAGGTAGCAGGCTTATTCAGACTGTAGGCTTCGTGCTGTGAGATTCAGATCTTGTGATTAGGTATTCCTTTGTGTATAGACCATGATGGGTGTGATGAGGTTTAGAAGAAAGGGAAAGCTCATCCCTGGATATATTGGACCCTTTGAGATTATTCACGCAGTTGGTAAGGTGGCGTATGAGTTAGCCTTACCCCCTGATTTTTCTACCTGTCCATCCAATTTTCCATGTTTCCATTTTATGGTGATACATATCTAATCCCACTCATGTGCTTAGATGGGATTCAGTCCAGTTGGATGAGCAGTTGAATTTTGTGTAGGAGCTCGTGCTTATTTTTGCTAGGGATGTCAGACAATTATGCTATAGGGAGATTGTAGTAATTTAAGATTCAGTGAAGGCACCGCCAAGTAGAGGAGGCTGCTTGGGAGATTGAGAGAAGGATATGAACCAAGTATCCTTACCTGTTTGAAGCATTAAGTACATCCTAGTTCCTTACTTTTGCGGATGAAAGTTTTCATATTTGTGGATATTGTAATTACCCTTCAAGGCATTTTTTGTATTTCTACTTATTTTGCCCGTTAGAGCTTTTCAATAGCTGCTCCAAGTCATTTGTGACTTACAGAAACTGACAATTAGGTTACTGGACAATTCATTTATTTTTAGAGCCAATTGCCTATTTTGAAGTCTTTGTTGGTTAAAATTTTCTACTGAGCAAAAGCTTCATCCAAACGACCTTATATGCCAATTCTAAATATTCCAATAGCTCAGGAATGTCGATTTAGGCTAGGTCGACTCTTGGTTCGTGTCCTGAGGCACCTGGGCTCATTTGAGCTATTGGTCTGAAGTTAAGAAAATAAAAAATGATCGTGGGACCCATTTTTTATCAAAATGACCTCAGATGGAAATTTTGATTGCGCCATTGAGTCCAAAGCATCAAATTTTGATACGGAAGCATAGTATGTTTGCATATACAGGATTTCGGATAAATCCTAAGGGGTTGGAGAAGAATTGAATATATCTAAGTCTCAGCTGGTGCTGGTGCATCGGCGATCGCGAGCCATTGATCGTTATGTATTCTGTCAGCCACCAACAAGTATTGCGTAAGAGACATTATTTGTCTCAAAAGCGGCACTCCTGACAGCTTTGCCAGTATTGTGAAAGCGATGGCTATGTCGCAAATGCGACTTTTTCACCTAAGGCTAGGTATCGCGATTGCGATTGACGTGTCGCGAGTGCAACACCCGTGTACATGGGAAGGGTATAAATACCCCTTTTCAGCCTGTTTTTCCTCTTTCTAATCTATTCTCAAGAGTTTTAAACCCTAAAAAGAGTTAAAGGTTGGGGATAGCATTTGTGGGTGATTTTGGGGTTTGGGAAAGGATTAATTACGCAATTCTCCTTCAAATTTATGGTAAGAATCCTTATTTTTCATGGCTAATTTTCCCATTTTCATCTATAAATCTGAAAAGCTTGGTGACTTGAATTAGCATTGATATAACTAGAAATTCACTCGTTTTTGAGTACAAATGTTTTTTGAGCATATGGGGACGTTGAGCTAGTTTTGAAAATGCAATTTCTGTAAATGGGTCCTATGTGGGATTTTTACATAATTTCAGACCCAAAGCACAATAGTGCACTATGGGTATCATTTTCTTGTGTTGATGAGTAGATTGTGATTTTGTTTGTGTGGAACCTTGCAGAAGCTTCTTGGAAGGGAAAATCGGTGATTTATTGGATTCTTCAGGCTTTATTCGGTGCCTAAGTAGTCTAGGTTTACCTAATTCATGAATTTAGCTATCTCGTAGTATAATTATTATAGTATTCTAGATGTGAGGTGGGATTTAGGTGTTAGAAGTGTGAACAAGGATATTTTGATAAATTAGACCCTTAGGCTACCATGGAACCTTAGAATTGGAGTAGTTAGCGTAATTAGTCATGACTTAGGTAAAATTGGTTTCTGGATATATAATTAGAATGAAAATACCTTAAATTACTCAAGACAGGTTAAATTGCCTAGCTACTCACGTAAGGGTAAAATTTTTTTCAATTGCTTTAGTTAAGGGAATTGCCCTAATTGATATTATTGTAGGTAGGATTGCCTTTGTCAATCATTTGTTGGAAGGACTTATATCCTAGGTATAATTATGGCTTACTTGAAATCTAGAATGAACTTAGATATCTTATCCTAGTTTAGGGTAGAAATTACTTAAGACAATCTTTAAGTATTTGAAATGGCCCCCTCGGGCCCACGTTAGGCCAAGACTTGTGATAATGTTGTAGAACCTTTGCATATGATATACTCTATAAATAGTAGGATAACACCTAGGAGGGTTGATTATAATTATTAAGTATGTTAGTAGGGTATGGAAGGATGGATACAAAATCAGAGTATTACGGATGATAGTATCTTTATGTATGATTAATGGTAAGATTTATAAGTATAATTTAAGATTATATATAGTGATTATGGGTATGGATTTCAGACAGGATTCATAACATGACGTGATATGCTTAATGCTATAGATATCGGTATGATTAAGGGTTATTGGTTTGTTTAGAGGATATGGTGTGTGTTGGTAAATAATATGGCTTGTAAATAACATATGGCTTATGTGGATATTTTATAGCCCATGGATGTTTTATGTCTCCCTTTTAGACTATTTCTGTTGTCTTGCTTATTTATGAGGTCTGTATTCTGATGTGCTATAAAAGTATGCACTTTCGATGTTTAAAACAATTAATATATGTAATTTTCTTATGCATTTTTGTTAGATATGTTGTATTTTGGGTCTGTTTTGTAGGAAACTAGATTTTGAAAACAAATCTGAAGAAAAAGAAGAAATTTAAAGTTTTTGGATACATACTAAGGCATTTTTTGGCATTTGTGCCACTTTCCTAGTTCATGTGAGCAATGTATGTTACAGAACTGAAAGTACGGAGGCTAAGCTGTAGGAGAAAGCAAACTCTTCAACTTACTAAGACCAAATATGGTTTGTATGTGCCATATACAGTCCGTATGAGGCTAACGTATGCTTTATAATGAAAAGTTTGGAGAATTGCAGGATCCTTGCTAGAGGTTTAGCATATACGTAGGACCACATATCGTTCATATGTGCTACATATGGTTCGTATATGGCCTAAGTAAGTAGCCACCGACCTAGTTTTTCCTTTTTCGTTCGGGATTTGATTTTCAGGGTTTCCTTGTCTACTATAAATACCCTTTTTGATGTTTTGTAGTTAGTTTACGCACTCCATATACTCACAAACATATATTTTAATTCCGAGATTCGACATTGGTCTTGGAATTACTTTTTATTGAATTTGGTTGTTAATTCAGTTGAAATTTTGGGATTTTATTTATTGATTATTGTGATATCATTTAATGGATTCAATCATGAATATTGTTTATCATTTCACAAGCATGAGTGGCTAAAACCCTTAGCTAGGGTTGTGGAAACATTGGTAGATTGATGAAGTATGGGAAGTGCTAAGTTGTTCTGAACCAATACCTATGCATGTATTATATTATCTTTAGTTTAATAGTTGTCTTAGTGGTTGCAAACGTTAGGATCCCACCTATATTATCGTTACTTACTCCAATAGTGGATTAGTGGCTAGGAAATATAATTACATCAGTAATTTGAAGTTTAACTGTCGATCCATGCTAATGGGTATTATCTACGTAAGATGGTTAGCTATCATCCAATTACTAGAGACTCAAAAGTTAACATTTAACTGAGATCTAGGATAAGGGTTAGTAATACGGCATCCTAAGACTCAAAAGGTAATAGGTAAAATCCCTTAATGAGTCCATAAGACTGTTGATGGTAAATAACTTATAAGATTCTACTTGCAATGTATCAGGTTAGTTAAATAAAGCACGATAATCCTACTAATTGAAGAATCCATGGGAATACAATACTAGTGTTTACCTATGACTAATTACAACCAGTGTTGATATTTGTTACTTGTTTAAAACTGTCACTACAATCCCCCCATTTACTTTTCCAATTTAGCCCGTTGATTACATCAAGTAAGAGTTACAGTTCCACGTATTCCCTTGGGATTCGACCCAAACCTTCATTTGGTTACTATATTTGATAGTGACTGTATAATAGTCAAATTAAAAGTATAGCTTGGGTGTTATCAAATTTTGGCGCCATTGACAGGGAATATGTTGTTGAGTTGTGAATCAAAGTTGTTGAAGTTTATGGGTCTTTTGTTTCTTATTCTTAGTTAGGTATATGTCTGTGTATGCCTAACACTAAGAGTATAATCATTCCCTTACTCCTACTGAATTTGAATCCAGAGAGGTCCTACAACCGATGGGTAGGATGACAGAGTCTAAGAGAAATGATATTCTTGAAAGGGTCATGATGGTACACACGAGGTGCCTCCCCCTCCTCATTAAGGAGTTTAGGATATTGTTGACTAACAGTTTGAGGAGCTATTCGGATAAGCTGCCAACTAAAGGAGGGAAGAAGATGCTCAACATATAGATTGGGAGGCAGAGTTAGCTGTGCAGAGGCAAGAAATAGACCGCTGAGTATTAGTCGGCGGTAATCAGAATCGAGTTAGAGGTGGTCGACCTCAAGTGATACCACTATACCAGTATTTTCATCCATGTGAGGATGATGATGAGGACTTAGGATATGTTGAGCCAGTGGAAATAGGATCTATTGTTCATATAATTTTTCCCCTGGGTTAAGTTTGATATAACTAGTGCCATGATCCAGTTTTTAAAATTGAAGGGTGTATTTGTAGGTTTGCCCACTGATGACACGAATATGCACCTAACTAACTTCATTGGGATCTGTAGTTCTTATACTAATCCAGGGCTGAATCAGGAGGAACTTAGATTGAGGCTTTTCCATTTCTCAATGACAGGAGAAACATTTTTATGTTTAGGGGAACTTCCAAGAGCATGTATCATCATATGGAATGAGTTGCATTGGTAATTCTCGAAATTATTATCTCCTCCATCGAGGATGTTACAATTTAAGGATATGATATATAATTTGAAGTAGCTACAACCTAAGTCTATGTACAAGACTTGGTTTAGGTTAAAAATGAAGTTTAGTATGGTGCCCAACCATCGGATTTTAGGGATAAGCTTATTGGATATATTCTACAGAGTCCAGATCATCAGTTCCAGAGCCATGATAGACACTACCTCTATAGGAGCTTTTATGAGACTATATTGGGAGGTAGCTTCTGATATTTTGGACCAGATCTCTCTAACTAAATGAGGGTGGAACACTTGGGAGGTTGAGAGAGGCATTGAAACTTATACTATTGGCTCCTCTAGTGACCAAAAAATAGCTGATGATTCTGCGGTGCAAGATATTGAAAACCGATCTTGGGTTGATGGATAAGAAAATTATGGTAGCGAATTTAAAAAGGTGATCGTAGTTTTAACACAGGTACAACTTCCAAAGTTTATGAGTTATAATTAGAAAAGGAGGTTAATTATCTGGATAGTTAGTTAGTGGGTTTTCAAGCCCAAAGGAAAGGAAAGCAAGGTCAGAACTACTATGATGATAGATACCGAGACCGCATTAGAGAGAGACAATTATGTGTGACAAAAAGATAACTGTAAGGAGAAGGGAGACAGGAATATTCTGCCTGGCAGTCATGATATAGAATTAAATGTAATCTATCCTTAAGGAAATCAAGGCCGTATTTTAGGTTTAACCCAAAAGGTTGAGTCTCATGCAATTGTTATCAAACAGTTAGAGGACCAGTTTAGGCAGATGTCATGCACTTTAAATTAAATACACACAGGGACCCTTTTGAGTAACACAATTCAAGACGTAAAGAATGATGGTCACTGCCTTTCTTTTACCACTCGGAGTGGTAAATCTACTGTGGATCACCCATTACCTATTGCAGATAAGATGAAGAATGATAGCACAAAGATTATTGACACACGTGTCATGAAGTAGAACCCAACGATAGATGTTGAGGTTAGTATTGGTGAGGACAAAGGTAAGGATCATAATTTTGAGCCATAAATAAGACAAATCCCACGACCACCACCTCCTTTTCTTCATAGACCAAAGCAAAAATGAGTAGAAGGAAGGTTAAAGCGATTTATTGAGATGCTGAAATTATTAAGTTTGAGCTTCCCTCATCTTAAGGCATTAGAGCAGATGCATAGATATGCCAGGTTTATGAAGCAATTGGTTACGAATTAAAAAGGGGCTACTGTTGAGGACGTTGGTGGACTGCACCACTATAGTGTAGTTACGTCTAAGTCTTTGGTGTATTCACTATACCATGCACATTGGGTCATCCAGATTCCCTAGAGCTTTAGGTGACTTTGGAGACAACATAAATTTGATGTCGTTGGCTATATTTAAGAAATTGGGCTTGATCCCTCTTGAACCGGCTATAATGCGTCTGTTGATGGTTGAACACACTTTGAAGAAACCTCTGGATATTTATTTTAACGTGATAGTCAAAGTCGATAACTTCATCTTTCCAGCTGACTTTGTAATTCTAGATTATAAGGTTGATGTCGAGGTGCCCATCATATTGGGGAGACCTTTTATGGCCACAGGTAGAGCTATTGACATGAGAAAGTAAAGCTAAAGTTCAGAGTAAATAATGAGAAAGTCACTTTAAAAATTCAAAGAACAATGAAGCATCCCACTGACATGAGAGTGGTGTCAGTTATTGATTGTATTGATGACCTATAAGGGTACACGTTTGGGTACCTTGATGAATTCTGAGTATTTAAGGTACCCATATCGTGATGAAATGTTAAATCAAGTTCTGCATAGGAGGTATCCCATAGGATTATTGGTGAAGTCTGAGTAACCAATACATCCATAGCGTGCCGCGATATTAAATCAAGTGTTGGGCTAGAGGCAACCCACTATTTTAGTTTTCACGCTATTTTTTTTGTTTTTGTAGGTCCATAACTTAAGGAAAGGCCTGGAATGTAATAAAAATTGCTAAATTCATCATCTTCAGGTAAGGAAACTTTGTGACTAACTTATCAAGGTCATAAGTCCTATGTGGGCTAGGTAAGTTGTGCTTAAACTGAAAAGATGAAATTTTGTGTATTTTTCACGGGATTTTTGGACTTTAGTCTTTAAAATTTCTTATAGGATCGTAAAATACTACTAAAGACCTTGTAAGTAGCCAATAAGTTTTAATATAAAAAGTCTAGAGATTAGGGGACTTAGCCAAAATTATAGACCCATATACGGTGGGCACGTATAGACCATATGTACCATATACTATGTGGTTGCCGTAAGTGGGTAGTTGCAACCACAAATTTTGTTTTAAATTTTTGGCCCACCAATGTTTGATTAAACCCTAAACCAACCCCCTTTGCTTTTTAATCATTATTTACTCTTTTTTAACTTATAAAATTCTCAAAATTTCTCTTCTTTCTTAAAACTCAAATTCCTTCTCAAATTTAACACTACCCACTTGCCCACACCTAAGTAAAGGTTAAATTGATACTTCTTTATGGTACCAACTTGTCCTAAAGCACTAAATACAAGTTCAATTTTTGGTTTCACTTTACTTCTTCATAGTTCACTTCTAGTTCTCCTAAGAAAAAATAACTTTCTTGGCTCTAAATATTAGTAGTTTGATATAAATATTAAATACACAAGTTGGTATGTATATTCCCATGCAAATAATCAGAAACCATCATTCTTGTATAAGGAGACTTAAAATAGCCTCAAATTATAATATAAGGCTTTGTCTTGAATTAAACCCTAAGATTAGGCCCTAAACAAAAGTTGGACTTGAACAAGTAGAGTAACACCAAAAATTTGGCATATTGGTTTGTGTTGAAAAAAGATAATTCCTGATATAAGTGTGCATATTGGACTTGTTGGGACTGAGAATAAGTTTTAGGGGTGTGAAGATTGAGGAAAAATTTAAAGTTTTTGAATTTTGAGTTTTACTTCAACTTTTGTAGTACTCCATTATCTGATGAATACTAACACTTAGTTTTTTAGGTACACATGGATCCTAAGGATTTAAAGAAGAAAGACGCAACTTCTAGGTGACCAGTTGACTCTTACAAGAGTAATAGCTCGGAGGAGGAATACTCACTTTCCTAGACTAGAGCAGCCCTATCCAAAGTAACCTCGACCATAGTGACACAACTTGTTACTAGGGGACAAAAGCATGCTAAGACAGACACCATCATTATAACTACCTTAGGAGTAAATCTTGGAAAGCGTTCACAGTAGGGCCGACAACCTACTTTTACTCGGCTTAAAGCTCAGTCAAAATCCAGTTCACCAGCACCTAGGCCAATGATGAAGAAGGCTAGGACGTCACCCCTACACTAAGCCCAATTTGATGAGGGAGATGATAATAATGATGAGGGGGTAGACTTAGAGTCGGATATAGCAGATAAAGAGTAGTTATTAGCAATACCCTATTCTGATGAGGGAACTATAGTTCAGGAGCAGTCATTGACTGTACCCTAGTCTGTGAAGGGTACATACCAGGCTTCATACAAGGTGCCAACTTCTAATTCACCGGCACCAGCTCAGCAAGATTAAATATTCAATCCTGCACATACCTCAGAGGATCCTATTGATGAGGTGAACCCAATGTGGTGTGTGGAGGGCCTTCAAACCATATTTAAGTATGAAAACCATATTTTATGTGACATAGGTAGGCCCAAGAGGGCCATTTATAAAGAGAGATAGATTGATTTTCTGGGTTGGTAGGAGTACCACAGCTGCATGCAGGTTTTGAGTGGGATTAGCTAGAGTGGATGACTAGAACCCTAGGTTCTTACAAATCTCTATGTATCCGAGAATTCTATGCATCATACCATACTAATGTGGCTTTAAATACACTTAAAAGGGATATTTTGAGGCATGCTTAGTAGCCCCAGCTTGAGCAAACACAAGTTAGAGGGGTTATGGTTAACATATCAGCAACAACCATCCATCGAGTTCTTTTCGGGCTAGATTATACTGCATGACATCCATAGTAGAGTATAATACAAAATATGAGTTGCACAATACAAACATATTATGCATGATGCCAACCATAGGAATGAGAGAGTTGAGATAGCATGATAGATCATTGGATACATTTTACCTCTAGGTGATGAGACCTCTTGGATTGAGGGGCAGGGTATGATAAAGAAGGCAATATAATTTTTTACTGCAAAGTTCTAGTGGATGCTGGTTTGATTTAGATTTTCTTCAATGGCTGCAAATAATGTATTGACTTGGAAGACAACTGCTATTATTTCTAGTATAATAGTCAAGTATGATATTGACTTTGCAGCTATGATCCGACATGAGATTCACAAGAAAGATTTTGGTGAGACTATGAATCTACTATTCCCATGTCTTATTTAGGGATTGTGTGATGAGGTCATTGTGCCTGAGGTACCAGGAGTTAATGACTGAGTATAGGAGACAACCAGAGCACAGACTAGGATGATGAAGGATTCGACATATCCAAACTATCCAAGGAGACCTCACACAGCTGCTACAGTACCTATGAACCAGTTTGATGGTCCATTAGTGCTTATAGAGCCTATTGAGACATAGAGAGGTGATGTGGGAGTTAGTGTTAACTTTAAGATAGGGGATTAGAGAGAGGCTCCCAAGTTAAGTAATCAGGGTGTGGGGATACCAGCTATATTTAAATCAACCCTAGCTTCCATTTTATAGCTGGTAGGTTCATCAACAATACCACCTCGCCCATCTACTACAACTGCTACTTTAGGTATGATTGTTGTATTGCATGAGTTCTTAGAGAGCTTAGTGACAGTCAGAGATCCACGAATGCTCAATTATAGAATATTGAGACTAAGGTGGTTACTCTATATGGGAAGATTTGATTATGGGTATAGATTAGACTAGAGAGATAGAGGCTAGTTAAGATTCTACACATAGACCAGCTCTATTAGAGTTAGGTATTGAATTATAGGCGTGTATTGATGCTTTTGAGATATGTGTTACAACCTAATTTGTAGAGATTGAGACGTTGGATCAAATACATATGAGGGAAAAGATAGATATCTTGTGAGTAGAGGTATGCTTTCTCACAAAGAGTCATATGAAAACCATCCCTCTGGTAGATATCACCTCCGTATGGTCCCAGATATTTTTATTTATTTACGAAAGATGAGGAGGAGATGCCCATAGTTGGGATAAAAAAAGACATGAGGAAGAGATTTAGGATCCCAATTTACCATTTGAGTCAGCCCTAGAAAGGGCTACACATGAGTTAAGGGAGATTGATATCACTGATGGACAGAGGCATACTGAGATAGCAGTGGGTACATCTTCCAGTATTACACTACCACTACCACTGTCTCTGCCAATGGATATACCCCATCAGGGGATGATCATGACAAGGACGCCTAATGTGTCCCAAGGTATGTCCTTATTCCTTTTTATATTATTCATGCATTAGGGATAGTGCACAATATTTTAGTCGGGCGTAATGTATACTATAGACATCATGGGTTTTTGTTGCCATGTTTTTTTCTATTGATCACGGTATGGTTGTAGAACCGATATGTACAGGTTAAAATTTATGTTGTATGGTTTTTTGTTTTGTATTATGTTGCATTTTTGTGTAATTAGGAGATTTTTAAGTATTTAGGATTGTTTTCATGTTCTTGATTGATTTTTGAGAAAAATGATGCCCCTCTAAAATTTTTTTTAAGAATTATGTGAATGTATAAATGTGTGAACATTGTGGATCTTTTTTTGGCATTAGGATTAGGGACATGATTATCAGTTTTAACAAATGCATAAATTGGATAGGTAGTAGGTTATAATATTAACTCTATGCCATGTACTTGTGAGATGCTACTTAGTTTCCTTTGTGTGTTAAATCCAGAACTTTTCAGTTATTCCTGTCTAGGTTGTAGGATAGTTGGTTAGGAAATGATTGTAGACCATTTTTGACATTAATCCACTTTTAGCCTAAATGACCTTCCATGTGTGAATTATATACCTTGATCCCTATTTTGAGCCTTCTAGCCTATTTTTCTTATTACACCTTTCACCTTCCCATTTGTATTACAATGAACCCTATTTTAGCCTTGTTCCTCCTTAGACATTGTGCACCTCAGTACAGGTAAATTGTCTTAGTTGAAGGTGGCTATCATAGGTATGCGTGATGTAAAGTGGGTATGTAGAAGGGTAAAATAAGAGAAAAATATAGTAGGTATTGGTGGTAGAAAAAGAAAAGAAAAGAAAAAACAAAAGAAAGAAAACTATGACAATGTAAAAAAGAAAGAATAAAAGACCACACCCAACTTGAATGTGAAATAAAGAATAAAAAGGGAGAAAAAAGGGTGGAACAAAAAGGAAATTAGTTAAAGTGTCGACCCCAAAGTTAGTGTAGTGCCAATGACGCTTTGTCACTTAGTGTAGTGCCAATGATGCTTTGTCACTTGATATCCATATGTACCATACCAGCCCCCAAGACTACATTAGAATCCAAATAAAGTCCTACAGTGATCCTAACGTGACTATCTGAAAATAAGGTAAAAAATAAGAGCAAGACTATGGTATTTGATACGCATTGGTAGAACTTCTTTTTTTGAGCATGAGTGTCTCTCGACCATCCATGGATTGACATACATGACTTTATATGAGTGAGTAGGAAGTTATTAATTGTGATAGAACATGAGTCATATTGCTAACTGCTTACTTGTTTTGATAGTGTAACTTGTATATATGCATGGTTATCTGTTGCTAATGTAATGTCACATCTTTATCCCCTTATGTCACATTGTTGTGCTTAGCAATTATGCACAGCTGGTTTTGAAATATTAAAATAGGAGAGGGTATTGTGTTTTAAGCTTAAAGTGTTTATTGGCTACCTTGGATAGCTTAGAATCTCCTAGTTAAGAATCATGTTTTATTTTATTTTGATATGTTGCCCGAGAACAAGAAAATGTTCTATGTTGAGGGTCTTGATGTGCTATAGAAATTGAATCACCCTGGGTTTATGGCCCTTAGAAAATTCTTAGATGTCTAGTCTCTAGGTAGGACATGACTACGGGAAATGACTTATACACTACTAAATGAGTGGTATGAGTTAGTCGTATCCTAACTAATGTTGGTTGATGGGTCAGATTTGGTTTCTGAAATAGGTATGACTTCTGTGGTAAGAGTTTTATCAATGGATATGGGTTGTTTGGTTACTTTATTTAATCTTAGTCTTGTTAATCTAAGTTGAATCTGAGTACGAATTCTTACCAAGAGCCGTAAGCCAGAGTACAAGTCATACCCTTATATGGTGGTCAGTGTTCAATACTCTTAGGATTCTATTATACTAGTGGTAAAGATCATGGGTACTATTCATATACTTGGATACAACATGGTTTGAGGTGAGTCATACCGTGGACAGTATTAGATCCAAGGGGGATGGCCTTGGGTACAAGTGGTGGGTACCACTCGTATTAGAGGGTACGACTGGTACGGATAGTTATATCCATCTGATTGGATTTTTGGGAGTTTAAGTAAGGGCAATCTGGATATTTCCCAACTTAACCTAATAAGGCACCATTACTTATATTCTTATTGTTAGGTTATTTGCCCTATTATTCAATTTATTAAAACTTAAAAACTACTCTTAAACACTTTGCAATTCTTTCTAAGATTTTTGGGTAAAAGAAGGCTAGGGTTTTATCTTAAGGATTAATTTAGGGATTATGTTAGTGATTTATCACCATCATATTCTTGGTTTAAGGGATTTTATCTTCCCTTATTGTTAGTTCCAACTAAAGGCATGGTTTTATCAATGTTTTCATGGTTTGATTATTGTATGGTTTTGGATTTTCAAATATAATTTGGGGATTTTGGTTAGAAATGCTTGGTTATGGGTTTACTATGTTTTAATTATGCTGTTATATGATTTAGTGGTGCTTTTATATGATTTAATGGTGTTTTTGGATAATTGGTTTCATGGGAATGGTTATTTGGTAATTTGCTTTGGTTTTGGAAATACTATGCTCTCAATATGTTTGATAAAATGCCTATGAGAAAGTTTTCACTACATTGTTTGATTTAAATGGAACTTATGCATGGTTTAAACTTGGTAATGGAACCCTAAAAGGTTAAATGGTTCGGAATAATCAAAATAAAATGGTTTCGGTTTAACAATCATTCTTGTGGGGTACAATAGAATCCCCTAAGTAATTATAATAATGGAACACTTGTGGAGTACATGGGACTCCTCCAAGTTAATTGGTAATGTTATTTATGGGTACATGGGACTCCCTTAATCTCAAAAAGGTTTTTCTAAGGACAATACTTGTAAGTTATATTATGTAGGACGATACCAATATGTATAACCTCGGTAAATAACAATGGTTTAGTTGGTTGGAAATAGTTTTAATTTGGCACTAATAGCGGGTTGTGATAGCTAATCGTGAAGGTGGGAGTTCAATGAACAAGCTCTGGAAAATCATGTTTGCCGACATGAGGGGTTGGTCATGGCGAACTTATATGATACTATGAGGTACATGGGAATCCTCTAAGTATACTATACATATGTATCATGGAGGGTAAGGGTACTTGGGAATCCCCTACACTAATGGTATCTCTGGCCCATGCGGCTACACATATTGAGATCTTTTCAGGGGATTATACTGGACCCATATAACCCCTGGATGGTTAAGGATAGTTAAGCTTTACGTACCCACGTAAATGGTTTAAAGTGCATGCTAGACTCGATTCCCATTCCTGATTGGTTATATATATGTATAGTTTGTATGCATATGGTTAGTTTACTTGTTCGTACTGGTTGGAATTATTTTTTCTTTATCCTGAGTTCATGTTAGCATTCACCAGCTAACCCATCTTCGGCCAGTTGTATCCCCATGTGATGCAAGAACGATCGTTCTACTCCTCTTGCTTAGCTATCGAACATTCAAAATTAGTTACTGGATTGAAGTGGTAAACTTCTATATTTCTGTAAGACTCTATTTCATGGATGTTATTTCATACTTTAGTTCATTTAAGGATATAGTTTTGGGCATGGTTGGGGGTATGTCCCAACCATATTTTTATATTCCTTTGGTTAGAGGCTTTTATGGAACTATTATGGGTTGGTATAGACAGGATCAACTTGGTATTGGGACTGATATTATTGGACTAAATTTATCACTGTTCTATCCTTTCATGTTATGTGATGGAACTTGGTTTGGTTATTATTTGGTTGATCGGTTTATGGTTGGTTTGCATTATTAGATGGGTTTAAAAAATTAGACTCTCTTCGGTCGTTCTCGGTAATAGACCTATCCTAAAGTCTATAATTTTGATAGTTACGCTATCTTGTTATATTGTTGAAATTCAGCCAACTCAGGGAAGGTGGCTGGAGGTTGGGTTAGGTAACAAGGGTGGTCTCCGATCATAGTCGGACTTTGGATAGCCATTACGATAAGGCCCTAGGTTCGGTCAGGTCATGTTGGTATCAGTGCTTTAGGTTCATGTCAATTAGGAGTCCACAAATTCGTGTCTAGTAGAGTCTCTTATAAGGGCGGGTAGTGCGCCACACTCATAAGTAAGAGGCTATTGGACATTTAAGAATGCTTTACTTTCCTGCTATTCTATTTTTAAGTTGGAGTCTAAGTCCTGGAATTTCATTTAATCCTTGTTTGTTTGCTTTTTAGATCATGCCTCATTGATCTGGAACACAAGGAAATCCTTCTGTACCATCTGGGGATGATGTTAATGTGGTATGCCCTACAACTAGAATTCGTACTCAATCTCAAGCTCCTATCTCTAATTTTTTTGGAGTTACTCCAATTTTTACTAGTCCTCCTTAAGGTAAGGTGACTAAAGCAGAATTTCATCAGTCGATTCATACTGTTGCTTAGTTAGTTGTTGCTCAAGCTAAGCGGGGTACATCTGGTGTTTTATTTTAGGAGGCCACGAAGGATGGCCAGTTCATGAAGATAAATCCTCCTACTTTTATTAGTGAGAAAGTGAAGGAGGATCTTCAGGGTTTCTTGGATGAAATGGAGAATATATTTAGTGTAATACAGGCCACTAATGTGGAAAGGGTGAATTTTGTAGCTTATCAGCTCAGAGATGTTACGTACCAATAGTACGAGAAGTGGGATAGGGATAAAGGTGATGTTGAGGAGTTGTCCTTATGGGAGGTTTTTTCTAATGCTTTTCTAGATCTATTCGTTTCTTAGAACCCAAGAGAAGAAAAGATGGAGGAGTTTGTGTATCTTAAGCAGGGAAATATGTCTACCAAGAAATACGCCTTGAAATTTCATCAACTTTTAAGGTATGGTGAATTTGGTGGCTGATATGAGGGTAAGGATGAGAAAGTTCACTTTTGGGCTATCTCAATATTTGATCCTTGAAAGCAAGACTACTCTGCTGATTAAGGATATTGATATTTTGAGGTTGGTTATTCATATATAGTAGGTGGAGGATGAAAAAAGGAAATATGCAAAGTTTGGGAAAAGGCAGGTTAGGAGGAGCAGGTTCTCTGTGAAGGGTGGTGCTCAACAAAAAGGTGATCAAGATGGCTACAAATGGCCAAATAAGAAGTGGGGGAGTTCTGGTTCCTTCTCTACTTCTAGCTCTCCTTACCCGAAGCAGTCGGGTGACGGGCATCAACAAGGTGCCCAATATCAGGCGAGTGGGGCACAATTGACTTTTTCATGTCCTACTTACTAATTTTATGGTCGTCTTCATCAGGAATTTTGTGATGAAGATAGGGATAGACATTTTAAATGTGGCCAGCCATACTATATGCTTAAAAATTATTCAATTAGTAATGGTGCTTCGGGAGAGATCAAAGCTCCAATTGCTTCATCTTCTGCTCCTGCACCTAGTGGTACAACTTTGGCGTCTGCTCGTACTTCTGGTACCATCACAGGCTGGAATTGGTTGTATGCTCTTCTATCTTGATTGGAATCTAAGGCTTCACCTGATGTCGTGACTAATACGTTACAACTCTTTTCTCATGATGTGTATTATCTGCTTGATCTGGGATCCAAATATTCCTATGTGACCCCATGTGTGGCTGTATGTTTTGTTTTTGTCCTTGAGGTTGTTTCATATCCTTTTTTTTATTTCTACCTCTATAGGTTACTCGATTATTGCTAAAAGAGTCTGTTGGGTGTGTATGGTATCTGTTGGTAGCAAGTGGAACTTGGTAGATTTGTTTGAGCTGGATATGGTGGATTTCAATATTATTCTAGGGATGGATTGGTTACACTCTTGTTACGCGTTCTTAGATTGTCGGACCCATAGGGTTGTGTTTAGGTTCCATAGTGAACCAATTATTAAGTGAGAGGGTGGTTCCCTAACTCTTAGGGGGAGAATTATTTCTTATGTTAGAGATCAAAGATTAATCTCTAAAGGGTATCTTTATAACTTGGTCTGGGTTAAAGATTCTAACTTGTAAGGTCCCTTTTTGCATTTGGTTTTAATGATAAATGGGTTTCTTGAGGTCTTTCTAGATTATCTTCCTGGTGTTCCTCCGGATAGGGAAATTAAGTTTGGTATTAATTTAGTTATGGACAATTATCCAATATCTGTTCCTCCTTATAGAATGGATCCGACTAAGTTGAGAAAACTTAAGGATCAACTTAAGGATCTTCTAGATAAGGGGTTTATTCCTTCTAGTGTATCCTCGTGGGGTGCACCAATGTTGTTCGTTCTCAAGAAGGATGGTTTCCTTCAGATGTTCATTGACTACAGGCTGTTGAATAAGGTGACGGTCAAGTACAAGTATCCTCTTTCAAGGATAGATGATCTAGTTGATTATTTGCATGGTACTAAGTTCTTTTCAAGATAGATGTTCAGTCTGGGTATCATCAGCTTAAGATTAGGGAGGAGGATATCCATAAGATGGCTTTTCATACTCTGTATAGGTACTTTGAATTTTTTGTAATGTTTTTTGGATTGACTAATCCCCCGATGACATTTATGGATTTGATGAACAGGGTTTTCAGGCAGTTCTTGGATCTCTTCGTCATAGTGTTTAGTAATGACATTTTGCTTTATTCCAAAAATGAGATGGACCATACAAATCACCTCTGTGTGGTATGTTAGACCTTGAAGAAACAACAATTGTATGCCAAGTCTCCAATTGAGAGTTTCAGTTGAACGCTGTGACTTTTCTTGGTCATATTATTTCTAGTTTGGGGATCCACAAAAGGTGATTGTGGTTAAAAGGTTTCCTAGACCCATGACTCCAACCGACATTCAGAGCTACTTGGGTTTCTCTAGGTATTATAGGAGGTTTGTGGATGGTCTTTCTTATAAAGCTACCCCATTGTCTAAGTTGAATCATAAGAAGGCAAAGTTTTCTTGGTCGGAAGCGTGTCAAGGGAGTTTTGAGAAGTTGAAAGACAAGCTGACTTTGGCTCTAATTTTAACTTTGTGAGAAGGCGATGATGGGTATGCGGTCTATTGTGATGCATCTCGGGTAGGTCTTGATTGCTTGTTGATGCAATATGGAAAGGTGATTTCCTATGCTTCTAGGCAGTTGAAAGTACATAAGAAGATCTATCCTACTCATGATTTGGAGCTATTGGTGGTTGTGTTCTCTTTGAAAATATGGAGGGATTATTTGTATGGTGTACACGTGGACATCTTTTCTGATCATAAGAGTCTACAATATGTGTTCAATCAGAAGGAGCTCAATCTCAGGCATTCCACTCATAATTACACATTTAAAATATTTGGAACAAATTAAACACATTAAAATTCAAGGAAATCAACTAGACACACACCTAGCTCAAGCTAGTAAAATGAGTTTTCCGGGTTGAACTCTAAATGACTCAATTAGGAACAAATTTGTTTAAAAAATACTTTGGACATTTTAATTACATACTTGGACACTTAAATGCTTATTTATATCAATATGAACACATTAAGCACACGAATTGCTCTCAAAACAAGGCGAAATAAGCGAGAATAATGATATCGAAGTGTATAAAATCACCTTGATCCACCCCGACCTTTGTTGGGTTTCTATACTTGATAGTGGTTGCATAATTTTTGAATTGAAGGTGTAGCTTAGGCGTTATCATTGTCTATTTTTCCCTTTTAGGGCATCTTCGACCAAGTTGGCCCACTGCATCTAACTCTGGGTTATAGTTTGACTTACCTACTGTTGGGATAAAATATGTGCCATCATGATTCATAAATTGGGTCATGATAGAGGAGTAGTGAATGATTAACTATACATCATGGAGAACAACACTAGACATCCATATTAATGTAATATTTTATAACACTCTCCTTTGAATGTCCATAGATAATATTCCTTATTAAAACCATACTAGAAAAAAATCTGTGTGAAAAAATATCAGTAAAGATAAAAGAATACACATATCCTTTAGTAAGCATTGCTCTAGAAAAATTCAGCAGGACAAAACCTTGACTAAGAGAAAAAGAGTGCAACATATATTTAGTCCTCTTGATAAAAACATCACTTGATATCTCATAGACAATAAATTTCTATCATGTATAGAAGCTTTTCGAATATTGTGATCATCAATTCTTGTGAGTTATTTCACCAAACCCCAAGAATAATTTCATTGAATATTATATTTGCAAAAGTTGTTTGCTGACATATACTTCATTTTAATCTTCTTCAATATATAATCACATTAATTCTTAATCATTTTTTCTTCATATTTGAATTGATGTGACCAACCGGTGATGCCAACATATGTACATATATATATATATATAGTTATAAACTTTGAGTTTATTATTGCAGTGATTCCATGACTATGCCCATATTTGTGTACTACAAATCGGAGGAAAGGTTGTGACCTTTTAAATATGATTTTTAACTCGCTCTATTTGTAGAAATATAAAAATATTAAATATACACATAACTTATAGTCTCAATATAATTTATTTTTGATCAATAGTTTTGAAACTTAACAAGTTTCTTTTGAGATTTACTACAATCCCATATTAAGAACAATTCCATTCCTCTAGGTACACATTAATTTTTTAACAGCTCCAATTTAATTGTTTGTACTATCAAATATTTCATAACAACATTGGTATAGTTAACATTCCCTTCAATGCAAAAATCATATCGTTATTCACATGGTCAAATCATTAAAAGAAAAACTTGTTTCTTGCTGTACTTTAATACCTTTTTACTTTTTATATGATATGTGTAATGACCCTTTATGTCATTTTCTACATATCAGCTCGTTTTTGTTGTTTACAACTTTCCTATACCTACTCCAAGTCATTTAGTATTTCCTGGAGCTGACAGTTCAATTACCAGATAGTTCATTTATTTTTTAGAGCTAATTCCATGATTTGAAGTCTTCGTTGGTAAGAGTTGACTATCAAATAGAAACATTAAGTTAACTACTTTGTATGCTAATTCTTACAGTTCCATCAGCTTTAAAACATTGAATTTAGGCTAGGGGGATCTTTTGTTTGTGTCCCAAGGCTTACAAATTTATTTTGGGCTATTGATCAGAATTTGATAAAAATGGACCATGAGCGTGGGGCCTATTTTTCATTGAAACAACCTTAGATGGAAATTACAACTATGCAATTGAGACCATAATGTCAAATTTGGTAGGATAACATAGTTTATTTGCATTCAGGGGATTCCTAATGGATCCCGAAGGGTCGGTGGAGACTTGAAAGAATTCAATTCTTCAGCTGGTACACTCAGCTAATGCATCCGCTATAGCAGACCTTTGGTCTCTGCAGTAGACGCTGCTTTAGCAGCCTACCTAGCCCAGTGAGCCCCTTTAGTGGCAAGCAGACCGCTAAAGCACATGCTGCTTTAGCAGCATGCCAGGAATGAAAGGGTACCACTTTAGCGACACTTGGATGCTTTAGTAGTGACCACTAAAGCAACCCAGTGCTTGCTTTAGCAACACATAGGAGACATTATGTTCCCTATTTATCTATCTTTTATCCTATTTTCACTTAAGTTTAAGATTGTAAAACCCTAGAAAGTGTGGACACTTTGTAAAAACATTAATAGGTACTTTTGGGGTGTTTGTGAGCTTGCATTTCTCAGTTTTTCTCTGAATACTTGGTGAGTTTCCATTGATTTTATGATTAAAACTCTTATTATTTTCAAAATCCCTATAATATTCGTGGGTTGATTTTAACACCATTTGAGCTCAAAATTTATCCATTCTTTAGGATAAATGTTCCTTAAGCACAGAGAGATGTGTTGGCAGTTGTGAAAGTGCAATTCCAAAAATAGGCCTCACATGAGACTGTTATGTAATTTTGGATCCAAATCAAAAAAATGTAATATGGATACTGTTTTTCTCATATTGATGAGTATATTATCACTTTGTTAGCGTGGAATCTCTCGGAGGCTCCTCAAAAGGGAAATTCACCAATTTTAAGGATTTCATTAGGTTTTCATCGACGACTAGGTAGGTTAAGTTTGCCTTTATCATATATTGAGCTAATTCGTAGTATATTTATGGTAATTTAATTTATAAGGGTTATATAGTATAAAGGAACTGTAAATTAAGCATGGTTGACTTAGTTACTCATTCATAGGGTAAAATTGATATCTTAGGACTGAAGTGTGAATTAGTTAATATCTAGGAGTGAAATTAGATAACTTAACCTAGTTTTGGTAGAATTTACCTTAGAATAAATTTTGGGGATTAAGAGTGGGCCCTCTAACCCATCTTAGGCCAAACGTATCATTAGCTACTTGTAGACTTATTAGGCGTGTTATATCTTTTAAATGTATATATTAGGTTTGAAGAGGATAGACACATGATACTTATGCTATATTGGTACTTTTGAGTTGATACTAGTTTTGATTCATGTCCGGCGATTTGTGATCTTAAGAATTGTACAATTTTGACATTGTTCATTACATGAGTTTTGGTTTAAGTTCGACAAATGATAATGACAATGATATGGGTTTAGGTTCGAGTTCGTACTTTAGAGGTTAATAATTATATGCTTATAGTATGGAAGTATTCACTGTTATGGCTTCGAGATATGGTTATTTAGTATAATTTTGGTTACTTCTTCTCTGGAATTTCATCCTCCAGGCTTATGCAGGCCCGCATTGGGTTATTTACTTTTTTGCACTTACTTGTTTATGGGTGCTAGTTTTGTAGTGATATTCATCCGTCATTTTATGTTATTATCATTTTGGATTATTTATTTACTTACAATATTCAGAATATCATTCCAAGTTTGTTCTTTCACTTGACTTAGCTTATTTATCTTGCATCATGATTATTCTTATATTATGATCTAGCTCAGTCGACTGATGATACCTATTGAATACCCATGGCTTTAGTACTTATACTACACTTTTGTACCTTTTTAGCATAGATTTAAGTTCTAAT
Organism: Capsicum baccatum var. pendulum; assembly: GCA_030864225.1. Classification (NCBI taxonomy): domain Eukaryota; kingdom Viridiplantae; phylum Streptophyta; class Magnoliopsida; order Solanales; family Solanaceae; genus Capsicum; species Capsicum baccatum. The sequence goes on from CM061557.1 coordinate 195,670,364, forward strand.
GCTTCTATTGATGCTATGTTTGTGCTGATTAGAGTTTAGAAATAAGATGTGCTCTCAAAGCTGGGATTGACCTTTTCTCATTCTTGTACTTATGCTTAGTATTTCCATTTCAAGGCTGATGTATATTTGACTATTACAGTAATTATATTATTTTTTTAGGGTCCCTTGTACCGACTCTACTAGGTCAAAAGATATTATCTTTATTTTATTTATCTTTCGTATATGTAACACCCCACATTTTTAGGCTAGAATGCGAACCGTTATTTCTATGTGTATAAACTAAAATATAATTATTTCTATATAAATATAAGTGTCATGATCATTTACCTATAAGGTTCAACTTTGGACATGTATAACTTTGACAATATACTGAATTTTGGGGCTCAAGACCCACCAACTTAAAGATAATTGAGTCCTTTTCCCAACTCATCCAATTTTGACATAATACCATACCCGAGAAAAAGGTTTTGAGCATTTTCATGAGAAACTAGAGGGTCCACAATTTCAACGTGTAATCAAGAATAATCTCCATAATAAGCAGTGTGGCATAAAGGTTAGCTTCCATGATAAGGTCCATTCCATGCTGCTATGTAAAAGATATATTTTTGTGTTAATTCCCTTATGCTGCGGGGTAATGAAATCATTTCACCTACGAATGACCTTTAAACAATATATGAACCTATTTTCATCAATATTTATGAAATAAAACCTTTTATTTCACTGTCAAACTCAAAACCCGAATAAAGCATAAGGGTTTCGTCATACTTTCATCTTTCGGGTTCCAAGTTCCAATTGCTTCCAAATTCTCCTGTGTCTAAGGCGTGTATTTCTTTACCTATACTTGTATTTTCTTAATGGCATTGAATTGTTGATTTTTACACTTATTGGGATTGATGGGAAAGGTGAATGAATTTAGGGGTACAAGGATTCCCCAAATAAATGGATTTTGGTATTGAAATTTATTAGAACCCCAACCTACTTGTATAATTAATTTTGGAATGCATTTTATCAATTGGCTTGACTTATTTCTTTAAAACTAATTCATTGCAAAAGTAGAATAATTGTTAAGGATGATTTTGAAAACCTTGTGGGGTACAAAAGAATCCCCTAAGTGAAGTATTTATGAAAACCTTATGGGGGTACGAAGGAATCCTTTGAGTGATTTTAATAATGGAGTCTGCGGGGTATGAAGAAATCCCCAAAGTGTTGGCTAATGACATTGTTTGCAAGATATAGTCGGTATAATGTTACCACTAAATAATTTCTTAATAATTAACTCCCAGAATTAGTGGATAGGTTATGTGGTATATGTTTTAATTGGTCTTAAAGCGGGTTGTGACAGCTAGCTTTAAAGGTGTGAGTCCCAAAGGACTGATACTGGAAATTCATGTTTCATGATGTGAGGGTTGGTCTTGATGACCATATGCTGTAGGGTATGGAAGAAACCCCCAAGTGGATCTATATAATTCTATCATAGTTTGAGAAGGGTTCATCCAAATCCTTGGACTTCTATGCAACTAGCACACTCTAAGGACCGATAGGGGTTACAACTAGACCTATATATACCTTAGGTTATTTTAGTATGGTCAAGTTACACAACCCAGGCTACAATTTTAAAGTTGATGATGAGCCATGTTCCCCACCCCAGCATCTTATATATATATACATACACATATGGATATGCATGGATGTGTACATATACATTAGTTTGACTTGATGAAATTATTTTATCCTGTATCCCTGCAGAACATACTAGTACTCAACCCGTTAACCATTTTTGAATGCTGTATCCCCACGCGATACAGGAATCAAATATATTTCTACTTTTCCTGTACAGTGAAAGGTGATCATTAGATAAGTTCTTGAGTAAGCTTGAAGTGGTAAGCTTCTATATTTCAGAAGACCTCATTTTATGATTTAGTTTCCTTACATCAGATACATTTTTTTGGTCTAGTTTTTGCTATCGTCGGGGGCATGTCTCGACTTAGATTGATTTTTGTTCGGTATAGAGGCTTTGTGAATTGCTATAGACTTGTGATTGGTTTTTGAATTCAAAGATTTCTTTTGAGTCATACTTATCTATTTTGTTTTATATTTAGAATTCTGCTGTTACATTATATTATGTTCTAGTTGACTAGGCAAAGGGGATTGTCTCCATTCCTCGGTATACTTGAGATATCCATCACATCCAGGCCCCAGTTTGGGTCATGACAGTATATTATTACTATTCTTTTTTTATTTCTTGTAAGCTTTTACTTATATATTTCTGTCATTATCCTATTTTCTATTAAATTAGACCATTGCTTCTAGATTCGGGCTATGGTTTGGCTTACCTATTGGTGGGATAAAGTGTGTTTCATCATGACTTATAAATTATGTCATGAAAAATTAGTAACAAGGTATTAGGTTCACCAGTATTATTAGTATAAGAACAAGTGTCTAGTAGAGTCTTGCAGATCGAAATGATGGCATCTATTTCTTATCTTTGATAGGATATAGGACATTCTTTGGAGTTCTTCCCTTATTTTTCTTATTTTATGCTACGAGTATAGTTAGTTTCTATAGGTTTCTTTAGTTTTACTCTTTCATAGATGGTTAGGACACGTACTATTGTTACACGAGGAGAGGACCCCAAGTTTGCGACTAAGGATCCTATCATAGTTTGTCAATAACGTAGGGATTAAGGACAATCAAGATATCCATTTGTAGTTGGATACAAGTATATGGGGCCTTCACAAAACCCTATTCTTGATTTAGAGCCAGATATTCTTCTACCCCAGTTAGTAGTGGGCTAGGGACCAACCTAGGCTCTATATAGGTTTATTTTTTATTTATTTCGCAAGGATGCATTGGTTCAACTCCTGGGATTATTTAGTGGTGCACGGTCTAATGGTTCATAGTTTGCGAATTGGAGTGGTACTGAGGTAGGAGCACAACCTATAGTTACAACTCCTAAAGTTTAAGTCACTCTTATTCTGGTGGTTTCTCAGTCTATAGTTTCTCAATTGGTGGTTTCCTAGTCTGCTATATCTATTGAAAAGCAGAAGATGTTGGGTAAATTCTCAAGATTGACATTACCTTGGTTCTCTGGTGCACCCAGCAAGAATGCTTATGACATTTGGGCTACTTGTAAAGATAGGCTCAATAATTTAGGCCCATCCGAGACTAGCGATATGGATTACACTACTTTTAAATTGGATTCAGTAGCTCAACACTATTGGAGAGGTCATCTTGATTCCAGGCCTGACACAGAATTAGTTCTATGAGACCTTTTTGGATAAGTGTATGCATCATAATCTTAGATGTTATTTAAGGGATCAATTATCGAGGTTAGAGTCGGCTTTATAACTGTTTTGGAGTATGAGGCTCAATTTCATAAGTTAACTAAGCATGTTACATCTATTTGCTAACCAAGTATAAATGAGTTTGGTATTTTACTTGGGGATTGAGACTCTCTCTATATGGATACACAAAGTTTGGTTACTACTGGTATATCTTTTACTGAGGTTTTTGACTACACTCAGGTTATTGAGAAGATGCATTATGAGGCCCAAGAGGAAGTAATAAGAGGCTGCGATATTAGGGTACTTTCAGTTAGAGCTATAATGGGTCATAGTTCAGAGGCAGTGATTCTCAGGGTAGGTACCCTCTATATCTGCCTTATCACCATCTGGGTCAGTCTAGTAGGCCCATTTATACCATACTTTAGATTATCAATGGAGTCCAATCTAGTTACAGTAATTATCCTAGCTAGAGTAGTGGTCATCCTCTGAGGGGTTTATTTTCTAGGTATTTTTTCTATGTTGTGTATTGTAAGTTAGTTGAATCTTTTGGTTTTTGCATAGAGTTTGGGGTGTGTTATGGTTGTAGGGCATTTTTCTATTTTTTGAGAGAGTGCCTTAGTCGTGGAGCGATATTTCCCTCCACTTAGAGTGTTTTATTGATTAGGGTAGTACCTTTTCCAACTAGAGGTAGTATGCACAGTCGTTGAAGTGGTCCCCAGGGTAATTGTGGAGGTCCTCAGACAGGTAGGATAGAAGGTTAGTCAGGATCCCAACCAAGTGGATGGCATGGTTAGTTCTATGCCATATCTACTATACCCGAGGCTGATTCTTAGGATACTGTTATTACAGGTCTTATTTTAGTGTGCCATTAATTGGCTTTTGGTTTATTTAATTTGAGATCCTCTTATTCTTACGTGTCTGCTTATTATGACCCGTTATTAGAGTTATCTTGGAATTCTTTATTTGTTCCATTATGTGTATCTAATCTTGAAGGTGATACTCTAGTAGTGGATTGGGTTTATAGATTATGTGTTCTAGCAGTTTAAGTGTTTGATACTCAGGCTAATCTTAATATGTTATTCATAGTGGATTTTGATATGATTTCGGGCATGGAATTTTTATCCCACTATCATACCATCTTGGCTTATTTTGCTAAAACAATTATCATAGCCATGCCCGACATACGCCCGATTGTGTGGCAAGGGTATATCAGCTACAACCCGATGGGGATTTATTTCTTATATTCGATATAAAAGAATTATTTTAAAGGGTTTCAAGTCTTATCTTGCTGATATCCGTTATGTTATTATGGAGAGTTTGTCGCTTAACTCTATTTTATAGTTTGTAAGTTTCCTGATGTTTTTTATATCAATCTACCTAGTCTTCCTCTTGAGTACAATATTGAGTTTAATATTAACCTTGAGCTGAGCACCCGACCTATTTCTATGGAACCTTACCATATGGTTCCTACCAAGCTTAAGGAACTAAATTCTCAACTTCAGGATCTTTTGGGTAAGTATTTTATTAGACTTAGTATGTCTTCTTAGAGTGCTCCTATTTTTTTTTGTAAAGAAGAAGGATGGTTTATTCCATTTGTGCATTGACTACAGGTATCTTAATAAGGTAATGGTGAGTAAATAGTATCCTATACCTTGTATTGAGGGTTTATTTGACTAGCTTCAAGAAGCAATGATATTTTTTAAGATTGACTTGAGGTTCGATTACCATAGGTTGAGGATTCGAGCTGAGGACATCCCAAAGACATCCTTTAGGACCTGTTATAGCCATTATAATTTCTCGGTAATGTCTTTTGGGTTGACCAATGCCCCAATATCATTCATGGATTTTTTGAACCACGTGTTCAAGCCTTATTTAGATTCTTTTGTGATTGTGTTCATCGATGACATCCTTGTGTATTTGAGGAGTAGGGAAGAGAACATACATAACTTACAAATTGTGCTCCAAATTTTGAGAGATCATAGGATTTTTGCCAAGTTCTCTTAGTTTGAGTTCCTTCTTGAATTAGTGATATTCCTAGGACATATGGTATTTAAGGATGGGATTCTGGTATATCTATAAAGATTGAGGCTATTCGTGATTGGTCCAAGCGTATATCTCCGTTTGAGGTTCATAGATTTACTATAGGCCACTTATTAATGGTCTTGCTACTATTGTAGCACCGATGACCATATTCACCCAAAAGGAAGTTCCTTTCTAATGGTTGGAGGAGTATGAGTTGAGCTTTCGTATGCTTAAGGGATTTCTCACTTCAGCTCCTATATTAGCTCTTCCTGTTGAGAGTTGGATTCACTATATATTGTGATACTTTCATTATTGGTTTGGATTGTGATTTAATATAGTAGGGTTGAGTTATTTATTATGCGTTAAGGTAGCTGATGGTGCATGAGTGTAACTACCCCACTCATGATTTGGAGTTGACAGTGATTTTTTTTTATGCATAAGATTTGGCGACTTTAATTCATTATGAGATCTACATAAATCATAGTAGTTTTCAGCTTCTTATGACCCAGAGAGAACTAAAATCTAGGCTGCGCAGATGAATAAATTTGCTTAAGGATTATGAGATCTCTATTTGTTCTATTTAGGGAAGGTAAGCATGGTAGTAGGTGCCTTAAGCTTGAAGGCGTGAGTATGGGTAGTTTGTCTTCTACCTTAGTTTTTCAGAGACAGTTGGCATAGGACATATAGTCCTTAGCCAACATGATATCGTGACTTAATATATCAGATCCCAAGAGGATTCTTGCTAATGTTGAGTTGATGTCAACCCTATTTGAGTAGACACAGAGTCATCAGTCTGAGGATATGAGTCTTTGCATTATCCATGATCTGGTGTTGATTAGTGAGTTCAAAAGGGATACCATAGATTCTGAGGGTGTTTAGAGATTTTATGTCCATATTTGTGTTTCGAGGGTTGGTGACTTGATTCTCTTGATTCTGCATGAGGATCACAATCTAAAATATTCTATTCACCCTAGTACAACTAAGATGTATAGATATTTAACGATAAATTATTAATGGAGTGGCACAAAAAGAGATATGGCAGACTTTGTAGCTCATTATCGGTGTTGTAAGCAGATGAAGGTCGAGCAACAGAGACCTGGTGGCTTGATTCAGAGGTTGTCCATTCTCGAGTATAAGTTGGAGAAAATCACCATGAACTTTATTAGTGGTCTACCTTGCACCTTCCGTTTTTTCGATGGTATTTTGGTCATTATAGATCAATTGACCAAATTAACATATTTTATTCCTATTTGGATATCCTTCAGTGTCAAGAGGTTATACCATATCTATATTCGTGAGATAGTCCATTTCTATTTGCCAGAAACTATATTTCATTCCTATTTAGATATCCTTCACTATAAAGAGGTTAGCCCATAGCTATATTGATGAGATAGTTAGTTTCTATAGTGTTCCTATATCTATTATTTTAGAATAAAGTATAGTATTCACTTCTAGGTTCTAGAGAGCTTTTCAAGAGGAGTTGGACACTCAGGTGGATCTTAGCTAAAATACCCTAGTTTCTGGACCTTAGAAAATTTCCTGAAATTCTGATCTCTAGACTCAATAAGGCTCATTGATATGAGACGTATGTTGGGGTACGAATGGTATGGTCTATTTGTATGCTACCAATTTTAGTTGGTGGGATGGATTTCAGTCACTAGAATGGGTATGACTTAAATGGTATAAATCGTATGGTTGGATACAGATTGTTTGCTTTGGGAATTCCCAGCTTAATCTTAGACTTTGTAACTTAAGTTGGATTTGAGTACGAGTGGCTCACCATGAGTCGTAAGACATGGTACGAGTCGTACCCAAGACTCCTATAGTAGTTAAATGTTCAAACCTCATATGGATTTTATTCTACCAGGGATACGAGTGAGAGGTACAAATCATATTCTATCAGTATGACTTGGGTAGGACGATTCGTACATGGGATAGTGTTGGGTCCAATAGTTGAGGCCTTGGATATGAGTGGTGGGTACCACTCGTATCAAAGGGTACGACTAGTGAGGGTTATTCATTTCTTTGTGATGGGGTTTTTGTGCAACTTAAGTAGGGGTAATCTGGACATTTCCCCACTTGATATAATAAGGTCTCACGACTTCTAACTCACTTGGGAGGTTATTTACCATATTATTCTAATCATTAACACTTAGAAACTCTACCTAAACACTCAATAATTCCCTCAAGAGCTTTAGGGGAAAAAGTTAGGCTTTCAACTAGAGGACTAATTTAGGGATCTTGTTGGTGGTTTCACTCCATCTACCTTATCAATTAAGGCATGTGCTCTTCCATCACTATTAGTTCCAACTAAAGGCATGGTTTTATTAATGGTTTTCATGATTTCATTATTGTATGATTTTGGGTTTTCAACTATGATTTGGGATTTTTAATTATAAATGATTGGTTATGGTTTCCCATGGTTTTAATTATGTATTTACATTCTTAATTGGTGGTTTTGGATAATTGAATTGTATAGGAATTAGTTTTGGTTATATTATACCCCCAATAAGTTTGACAAAAGGCCTATAAGGATGTTTTCATTCCAGTTACTATTTCTAATGGAAATCTTGCTTGTTTTAAACTTGGTAAAGGAATTATGCATGGTTGAAATAATTTTGAAAGGTAAAATGGCTAAATATTTATGCTTTTAGGGTACATGGGAATCCCCCAAGTGGTTTAATATTATTAATTGAAGGGTACATTTAATTCCATAAACCTACATATGGTTAACTACGGACAAAACTTGCAAGTACAATTAGTATAATGATACCACTACGAATGACCTTGGTTAATAAATGGTTAATAGATTGGTTGGTTTCTTGGTAATGGTTTTAATTAGGTAATAATGGTGAGATATGTGGCAAACCAGTAGATGGTAGAGGTCCCGAGGGGACCAAAACTGGAAACTCGTATTTGCTGATGTGATGTTTGGTCCAAGTGACCATTTGCGCGATGTCATACTTTATATTTGATGAATGTACTACCCATCTAAGGTTTTCTTGCCTAGTTGTATGAATTCATATACTGGGGCCTTTTCTGTAGGGGAGCTAAGCCTATATAGCCCGTGGGTTGTTTAGGATGACAAAGCTACACAATCGTGGGTTGTATAGGATGACAAAGCTACACAACCCAGGTAAAGGTTTTAATTGCATGCTTAACCCGGTTCTATTTACCTGAAAGATTATATATATGTGTATTTATGTGCGCGCATAGATGGTGTTTACTTGGTTTATAAATGGCTTATTTTATCCTTATCCTTAGTTTATGCCAGTGTTCAACCCATCTTTGAGAGGCTGTATACCCATGCTATATAGGAACTAACCGTTCCATTCCTCCTATATAATGATCAACTCGGAGACAACTGTTGGATTGAAGTGGTGAGCTTCCATCTTTCCGGTAGGATCCATTTTATGTTATGGATATTTTTAGATATTTTGATTTATTTCTAGATATTAGTTTTGGCTATAGTTGGGGTCATTTCCTAACCAAATATTCTTACTCTTTTTGTTAGAGGCTTTGTGGTACTACAATGGGTTGGAATGAGAGGGATCAATATTGGTGTCAGCCTTAGCATTGGTATTAGTATTTGGGCTGATACCGATTGACAATATTGTTGGTTGATCAATCATATTTCATTTTGGGATTAATCATATTATGTTTTAGAACTCATTTGGTTATGGCATGGTTTCAGGCCCTTGGTTCGATATTGGTTTGGCTTGGTGGTTTGTTAGTATGGTTTGGTGGACGGGTAGACTCGGTAAGGTTAGTTTTAGAATATACCTATCCCAAATTAAGTCCTCATCCAGTTATGCTATCATGTTATCTGTTCAAAATTCAGCCAATTCAAGGCAGACGGTTGGAGGTTTGGTTGGGTAAAGGGAAGGTCTCTAGTCTTAGTAAGACTTGCGACACCAATTACGACAAGGCCCTAGGTCGGGTCATGTCATGTTGGTATCAGAGCCTTAGGTTCATGTATAATTGGGAGTCCACAAAGCCGTATCTAGTAAAGTATTTTTTAGGTGTATGTAGTACGCCTCACTCTTAAGAGAGAGGCTATAAAGAATTTAGGAACGTTTCACTTTCTTGGTAATTTATTTTCATGTTTGAAGTCTTTGTCCTAAAATTCTTCTCTAATCCTTTGTTGTTCAGTTTTTAGATCATGCCTCGATAATTTGGAACACAAAGAAACTCTTCAGTCCTATTTGGGGATAATAATGTTGGGGTACATTCTATGTCTAGAATTTGTCTTCAATCATAGGTTCCTATCCCTGATTGTTCAGGAGTTTTTCTGATCGCTACTTGTCCTTCTCAGGGTGAGGTGACTAATATAGAATTGTGCAAATGTATTCAAAATATTGCTTAATTAGTTGCTACTCAGGCTGAGTGGGATGCATCTGGTGGGTTGTCTATTGAGGCCACAAGGGCTGGTCAGTTTATGAAACTGAATCCTCTTACTTTTACTGGTGTGAAGGCGGAGAAGGATTTTCAGGGTTTGTTGGATGAGATAGAGAAGATATTTAGGGTGATATGAACCATAAATATGGAAGGTGAAAACTTTATAGCTTATCAACTCAAAGATATTACGTATCAATGGTGCAAAGAGTGGGATAGAGATAGAGGTGATGTGGGAAGTCATTCTTATGGGATGTATTTTTTGGTTATTTTTTAGATTGTTTCTTTCCTCAAGAGTTGATGGAAGCAAAGATAGAGGAGTGTGTAAATCTTAAGCAAGGGTGAATATTTATCAAGGAATATGCCTTGAAATTTCATCAGTTGTCAAGGTATGCTTCTAATTTGATGGATGACATGAGATCTATAATGAGAAAATTTGCTTCTTGGCTATCTCAAGATTTGATCTTAGAAAGCAAGACTGCTTTGCTGATCAAGGATATGGACATTTCTCCATTAATTTTTGTATATAGAAGGTAGAGGATGAGAAGAGAAAATGGGCATAGTTTAGAGATAAAAAGGATAAGAGGAACAAATTTCTTTATTAAGGAGGTGCACAGTCTCAGGGTGGTCGGGATGGCGACAAATGGTAGAAAAAAGGTGGGGGAGTTCTGATTCCTTCTCTACTACTAGCGCTCCTTACACAAGGCAATCGAGTGATAGGCGTAAAAAAAATGGTGGTAATTTCTGAGCATAGGTTGCCCAATCTTAGGATAGTGAGGGTTATTCGGTTTCCTCATGACCTCCTTTTCGATTCTGTAGTTGCCTTTATTGGGGTTATTATGAAAAAAAGGATAAGTGTTTTAAATATGGACAACCAGGCTATATTGTCAATAATTATTTGGTTGGTAAGGGAGCTTTAAGAGCGGTCAAATCTCTGATTACTTCATCTTCTGCTCCTATACCTAGTGGTGCAGCTTTTGTGTGTGCTGCTGCTTTTGGTATCATCACTGTCCAAAATATGTTGTATGCTCTTACATCTCGATAAGAATATGAGACATCACCTGATGTCATTACTGGTAGGTTATAACTCTTTTCTCATGACTTAAGTTGTCTGCTTGATTTGGGGTCCACTCTTTTCTATGTGACCCCAGATGTATCTGTATGTATTGGTTTTGATCCTGAGGTTATTTCAGATCTTTTTTCTATTTTTACCTCAGTAGGTGACTCGGTTATTGCTGTAAGGGTCTATAGGGTGTGTGTGGTATCTATTGGTTATAGGCAAACCTTGGTGGATTTGTTTGAACTTGATATGGTAGATTTTGATATTATTCTGGGGATGGATTGGTTATACTCATGTTATTTATCCTTGGATTGTTAGACTCATAAGGTTGTCTTTAGGTTCCTTAGTGAATTGGTAATAGAGTGGGTGGGTGATTCCTTAGCTCCTAGGGGGAGATTTATTTCTTATCTTAGAGCTTAAATGTTAACCCCTAAAGATTTTTGTTTTATCAATTGGTCTAGGTTAAAGATTCTAACTCCAAAGGTCGTTCTTTACTGTTAGTCCCGGTGGTAAATGAGTTTTCTGAGATTATTTCGGATGAGCTTCCTGGTGTTCCTTCAGATAGGGAAATAAATTTTGGCATTGATTTAGTTCCAGACACATGTCCAATATTTATTCCTTCTTATAGAATGGCTTAAGCTGAGTTGAGGAAACTCAAGGATCTTCTGGATAAAGGGTTTATTTGTCCTATGTATCTCCGTGTGGTGAACCAGTTTTGTTCATGCACAAGAGGGATGGTTAGCTTCAGATGTGCATTGACTAACGGTAGTTGAATAAGGTAATGATCTTGAACAAGTATCCTTTCCCAAGGATAGATAACTTGTTTGGTCAATTTTAAGGTGCCAAGTTCTTTTCTAAGATATATATTTGATTTGGATATCATTAACTTAAGATTAGGTAGGAGGATATCCCTAAGATGCCATTTCGTACTCAGTATGGGCACTTTGAATTCTTTGTGATGTCATTTGGTTTGACTAAGTCCCTATTGTCATTTATGGATATGATGAATAGGGTTTTCAGGTAGTTCTTGGATCTCTTTGGTTATGTGTTTATTGATGACATACTGGTTTATTCCTAAAGTGAGGTATATCATGATAATCATCTCTGTGTTGTATTGTGGACCATGAAGGAACAATAATTGCATGCCAAGTTCTCCAAGTGTGAGTTTTAGTTGAACGTTGTGACTTATCTTGGGAATATTATTTCTTGCGAGGGGATCATAGTTGATTCACAAAAGGTGGCTGTCGTTAAAAAGTGGCCTTGACCCATGACTCCAACCAACATTCGAAGCTTCTTGGGTTTGGCTGGGTATTATCGATGGTTTGTGGAGAGTTTTTTAATGATGGATGCTTCTTTGACTAAGTTGAGTCAAAAAAAGGTAAAGTGTTTTTGGTAGGATGCTTGTGAGGGGAGTTTCTAGAAGTTGAAAGATAAGTTAAATTCGGCTCCGATTTTGACAATGATGAGGGAAGTGAGGGGTTTGTGGTTTATTATGATGCATCTAGGGTGGGACTTGGTTGTGTCTTAATGCAGCATGGGAAGGTGATTACCTATGCATCTAGGTAGTTGACGGTGCATGAGAGGAATTATCTTTCTCATGATTTGGAGCTGTTGGTGGTGATTTTTTCTTTAAAAATCCAGCAGCATTATCTATATGGAGCACACGTAGACAACTTTTTTAATCATAAGAGTCTATAATATGTGTTCATTTAGAAGAAGCTAACTCTCAGGAAAAGGAGATGGTTGGAACTTCTCAAAGACTATGACATGAATCTTCACTATAACCTACGTAAGGATAACATGGTTGATGATACTCTTAAAAGGTTATCCATAGGGAGTTTCGTACTTGTGGAGGAAGGAAAATGGGAATTGGTGAAATATATTCACCGCTTGGAAAATCTTGGCATTTGGCTTTTGGACTACGAAGATGGTGGGGAGATGGTATAGGAAGTGGTTCAGTCGTCTTTGGTGTAGAAGTTAAGGAAAAACTATTTCTAGATTCTATCTGGATGAAAATAAGAGTAATGTGGGTATGCAGAAGGTAATGGTGTTAGATAGCAGTGGTGTTGGTACTTTAAGGTACCAAGGAAGGTTGTGTTTTCTTGATGTTGACGGTTTGCATCAAAGGATCTTGACCGAGGAGCATGAATTGCTCTACGTTTTACATCCTAGCTTCATAAAGATGTATAACGAACTCAAGGAGATTTATTGGTGGAATAGTATAAAAAGGGACGTGGCTGATTTTGTGGCCAAGTTCTTAGTGTGCCAACAAGTTAAAATTGAACACATGAGGCATGGGGGGTTATATCAGGAGATTATTCATCCCGAATGGAAATAGGAGGTAATCAATATAGATTTCTTTACCGATCTATCTCGATATCGGAATCAATATAATTCTATTTTGGTCATCGTGGATAGGATGACAAAGTTTGCTCACTTCATTTTAGTAAGGACTACTTTTTCAGTGGAGGATAATGCCAATCTATATCTTTAGGAGATAGTGAAGCTGCATGGGGTACGTATTTCAATTATCTCTGATCATGGTATATAGTTGTCATCTCATTTCTGGCGGTCTTTTCCGAAGGGATTGGGTACTATAGTGATTCTGAGTACTGCTTTTCATCCTCAGACGGATGGGAAAGAAGAAAGAACTATTCGAACATTAGAGGATATGTTTCGGGCATGTGTGGTTGATTATGGTGGTAGTTGGTTTAAGCATCTATCTTTGGTAGAGTTTGGTTACAACAATAACTATCATTCTAGTATTGGTATGGCCCTTATTGAGGAATTATATGGTAGGAGGTGTAGATCTCCTATTAGTTGGTTTGAGCATAGTGAGGCAGATATGTTCGATCCAGATTTGGTCTATCAGGCTATGGAAAAGGTGAAGGTGATTCAGGATAGGCTTAAATCCGCCCGAACTTACTAAAAGTCACCAAAGTCCTATACGGATATAAGGCGTAGAGACTTAGAGTTTGAGTTTGGAGATAAGGTGTTCTTTAAGGTATCTCCCATGAAGGGAGTAATGCAGTTTGGCAAAAAGGGAATGCCCAGTCCTCAATATATTGGTCCATATGTGGTTTTGAAGAGGGTTGGAAATATGGCTTATGAATTGGAGTAATAATCTAGCTTGAGATCGGTTCCTTCGATATTTCGTGTATCCATATTGAGGAAGTGTCTTGGTAATCCTTTTTTAATTATTCCTCTAGAGATGTTAGGTATCTCGGACTCTCTGTCTTTTGAAGAGGTCCCGATTGAGATCTTGGATAGTCTGGTTCGTCGGTTTTGTGGCAGAACCATAAAATGTAAAAAGATACATGGAAAGGAGAGAAGGACATGAAGTCCAAGTATCCACATTTGTTTTTTGCTGCTGGGATACATGCGGAAGGTATGTGTCTTCAACACATCTTTATTTTCTTAATTTGTTAAAGGAAAGATTAGTATCTTTTCCTCTTAGTTTTAAGACTTTGTTAAAGATTGGAAATATATTTGATAATTCAAATGACTTGTGCGTGTGGTTACCCCTACCTTGTCCATCATTCAGGGATGAATGATCCTCTTGGGGGAGAATAAAACACATTGGTTTTTGGATCTTATAAAATTTGCTGCAATTCTGATCGCTGAACTTAATACGACTTATAGGTACGAGCTGTATATTAGGGTATGAGTGGTATAGTCCAGTCGTATATTGATCAATGCTTGTTGATGGTATGGATTTTGGTCACTGGAATGGGTATGAATTGAATGGTATTAGTTGTATGGTTGGATACAAATCATTTTGGTTTGGGTTTTCCTTAGCTTAATCATAGACTTGGTGACTTAAGTTGGATCTGAGTACGAGTGGCTCACCATGAGCCATAAGCTAGGGTATGAGTCATACTCAGGAGTCGTATGGTGGTCAGTATTGAAACCTCTTGTGTATTCTATTTTGCTAGGGATACGGGTGAAGGTTACAGATCATATGTTGTTAGTAGATTTGGGCAGGATTATTCGTACATAGAACATTGTTGGGTCGAAGGGTTGAGGCTTTGGATTCGAGTGGTTCATACTACTCGTATCGAAGGGTGCGACTCGTGAGGGTAAGTTGTACCAAAGTAACGGGATTTTTGTGCAACTTAAGTGGGGGTAATTTGGACTTTTTCCCACTTATCCTAATAAGGTCCCACGACTTCTCACTTACTTGGGAGATTATTTACACTTTTATTTTATTCATTAACACTTAGAAACTCTTCCAAAACACTCTATAATTCTCTCTCAATCTTTTGGGAAAGGAAGCTAGGTTTTCCACTAGAGGACTAATTTGGGGATCTTATTAGTGGTTTCTCTCTGTATACCTTATCAATTAACACTTGTTCTTATACCTCACTATTAGTTCCAACTAAAGGCATGATTTTATGAATGATTTCATGATATCATTGTTGTATGATTTTGATTTTCAACTATGGATTGGGGGTTTTGATTATAAATGTTTGGTTGTGGTTTCCTATGGTTCTAATTATGTATTTAAATGCTTAATTGGTGGTTTTGGATAACTGGATTGCATGATAATGGTTAAATGTAATTGAAATTGGTAGTGGTTATATTATGTCCCCAATGTGTTTGACAAAATGTCAATAAGGATGTTTTCATTGAATTTTCTATTTTTAATGGAACTCTTACTTTTTTGAAACTTGGTAATGGAATTATGCCTAGTTTAAATAGTTTAGTAAGGTAAAAAGGATAAATGATTATTCTTGTGGAGTATATAAGAATTTCCCAAGTGGTTTAATATGGTTAATAGATGGGAACAAGGAATTCCTTAGACCTATATATGGTTGTCTATGGAAAACACTTTCAAGTACAGTGGGTAAGATGATACCACTACTAATGGCTTGGTTAATAAATGGTTAATGGATTGGTTGATTGCTTGGTAATGGTTTTAATTGAGAAATAATAGCGGGATGTGTAGCAAAGCCGTGGAAGGTGAAGGTCGCAGGGGGATCAAAACTGGAAACTCATATTTCCCGATGTGAGGTTTGGTCTAAGTGACCGTGTATATAATGTCACACTTTATATTTGGGGGATGTACTAGTCATCCCAGGTTTTCTTGCCAAGTCGTGTTGCTTCACACACTGGGGCCCATTTCAGCAGGAGAGCTGAACCCATATAGCCCATGGGTGGTGTAGGACGGCAACGATACACAGCCCATGTAAAGGTTTTGATGGCATGCTAAATCCGGTTCCCTTTCTCAGCATGGTTATATATATGTGTATGGTATGTGCGCTTGGATAGTTTTTATTTGGTTTTATAAATGGCATTATTTTGTCCTTATCTTGAGTTCATGCTAGCATTCACCCGCTAACCCATTTTTGGATAACTGTATACCCATGCTATGCCTGAACTGGTCGTTCTACTCCTCCTATATAGTGATCCACTCAGGGACAACTGTTGGATGGAAGTGGTGAGTTTCCATCTTTTTAAAAGGCTCTATTTCATGTTATGGATAATATTAGACATTTTTGTTTATTTCTGGATATTGGTTTTGTCTATGGTTGGGGGCATGTCCTAACCAGATATTCTCACTCTTTTCGTTAGAGTATTTGTGGTACAACTATGGGTTGGAATGGGTGGGGTCGGTATTGATGTTAGCCTTAGCATTGATATTGGTATTAGGGCTGATACCCATTAGCGATATTGTTGGTTGTTCCATCGTATTTCATTTTGATATTAATCATATTATATTTTGGAACTCATTTGGTTATGGCCTAGTTTATGGCCCTTGGTTCGGCATTGGATTGCCTTGGTGGTTTGGTTGGTATGGTTTGGTGGACGAGTAGACTTGGTAGGGTTGGTTTTGGAATTGACCTATCCCAAAGTCTGTCCTCGTCCAGTTACACTATCTTGTTATATGTTCAAAATTAAGCCAACTCAAGGCAGGGTTGGGTAAATCGGGGTGGTCACCGGTCACTGCCAGAGTTGGGACACCCATTACGAAAAGGCCTTAGGTCGGGTTATGTCATTAGCATAAATTTTCACCCTTAGATTGATGAGAAGGTAGAGCGTACTATTCTGGTTCTCAAGGATATTCTTTGATCCTATGTTATGGATCTTGAAGTTCAGTGGGAGCAACACTTAGATTTGGTAGAGTTCACGTATAATAATATATACCATTCAAATATTATGATGACTCTATTCGAGGAGTTATTCGAAGGGTGTGATGAAGTTCAAGTGGAAAGGCAAGCTCAATCCCAGATATATTAGACCTTTTGAGATTCTTTGCACAGGTGGAGAGGTGGAATATAAGTTAGCCTTGCCCCCAGATTTTTCTACTATTCATCCGGTTTTCCATGTTTCTATGTTGCGATGGTAAATTCAAGATGCATCTCATGTACTCCGATGGGACTCAATTCAGTCGGATGAGAGATTGATATTTGTGGAGGGACCAATGTTCGTATTAGACAAGGATGTCAAGAGGTACCCCTAAAGAAAGGTTCCAGGTATAGAGGTTCAGTGGAGACACCACCTAGTAGAGGAGGCTACTTGGGAGATCTATATTGAGATGCGGGCCCAATATTCCACCTGTTCGAAGCTTCATCAACTTTCTCACCCTTTACTTTCGCAGAAAAAAGTTCTTGTAGTAGTGGATATTATAATGACCCACTTGGTAATTTTCTACATCTCCTCATTTTTTTTTGTTTACAACTTTCTGATAGTTGCCCAAAGTCATTTATGACATGTTGGAACTGACAATTCAGTTACCGGCAATTCATTTGGATCTTAAAGCAAATTCCCTATTTTGAAGTCTTTGCTAGTAAGAATTGACTACCAGGAGGAAACTTTAGTTTAAAAACCTCATAGGTCAATACTGATAGTTCTATCATCTCTAGAACATCGAATTTAGGATAGAGGGACCTTTGGTTTGGGTCTCAAGGCTTTTAGACTCATTCCACAATTTGGTCAGAATTTGATTAAAATGCCCTATGAATGGGCCCCACTTTTTTTCAAAATGACCTTGGTTGGAAATTTTGATTGCACCATTACACTCAGAATGTTGAATAAGGAAGGGTAGCATAGTTCATTTGCATTCACGAGATTCCTAATGAATCCCAAGGGGTCAAAGCAATTCTATGTCTTCACCTGGTTTGCTCAGCTGGTGCATTCACTAAAGGGGCTTGGTTAGCCAAGCGAGCCTCTTTAGAGGCACGCTGAACACTAAAGTTGATGACACTTTATCTCTAAATTGTTCTCCATAGTGGCATGCTGTCACGATCCGATTCATAAGTCATGATAGTACCTACTAAAACCCACCAGTAGGTAAGCCAACAATGTAACCTGGAGCTAAGGTATTGAGTTATTTCGGTAGAAATACCCTGCATGGGCCAACGTACACGGACACAATGTATACTCTCTGTTCCACTAAATAAAACAATCAAAATATGAATACCAATCCAACGACTAGGTATTATATGTACAAGAGAATCTAAGTGATAATAGGAGTTACAACTCAAAGTCTAAATAATCTATACATTCGTCTTGAATACAAAATACTATATAAAGATAGGAGAGAAACAGGGGACTTGAAACTCCAAGATATAACCTTGTCTCCAGAAGATCAACACTGAACTATCTAAACTCAGTGGCGGTAACAAATACTCGGGTCTGCACCAAAAAGGCACAGAAGTGTAGTATGTGTACCAAAATGACGGGTACTCAGTAGGCATCATCGACCGACTGAGCTAAATTATGATATAAAGATGATATATCTAATTCAAGGTACAGAATTGAAACTAAATACTCTTCATCATCACTATTCAAAATAATAAATCAACTAGAATAATGATGCGATATCTCATATCAATACATACCAATACCATCACATAAAATGAATAATCGATCCAAAAGTGTAAAGCGACGCTAATATAATACAACCACATAAATACCAAGTTCAAGGCACATACATCCATTAGAGAATAAAGTAAAACAACTCACCACGACGTCTCATACCACTGGGAATTTCACCCAAAAAAATGTAAATTAAAGAAACCATTACGACATCCCATACCACCGAAGAGTGCATGAAATGATCAACTCATCAAGTATATAAACCAGTAATCGAATTCTCATTATCCAAGGTTTTCCATATTACACATCCACGGTTATTTTCAAAGATTCATAATCTTCATTAATTACTGCAACTACAATATCATATAATAAAGTACTCACATTCATCGTCATATAGCCATATAGAAATCTAGGCCGTAAATATACTCACTCTACCAATTATTATTTATTCAACACTTATAATCATTAAACTACTAAGTCGCTTGACATCATTGGACCTCCAATTATCAACCTATCCAATTCTCTAGATAATCATTATTCCCGGAATAGAAACTCACTATTATTCACTAAATAACCATTGTCCATAACTAGACAAGATTCACTATTGACCATAGACACCAGTTAACCAAAGCTAGTTTCTAGCCATCATACTTGAATTGGGCGTAATCTAGCCAAAGGGGGTTATTAATCCAAATTATAACAATTACTCATCTATCAAACAACACTCTTATTATCTAGCACCGTTAATCTACAAATCCTTATTTAAAACCTAACAACATTTTACTATGTCATCAATGTCAGTATGTAGCACTCATGCCAAACCTATTATATTATTGGCCACATAAGAACTATAATTACTAGTTACCACTTTTCAAATAAACAAGGTGTAACAACTACAATTCTAGACTTCAACCATAAAGAAAATAGTCACCTAGTAGTCAACTAGTTACCACATAATTCACTTTAATAACCAATATACCATAATTAGTCCATTTATCCAATGCTATCTAGACTCACTAGGTGAGCCCTCAAATGCCACAAAACATCCCGTTTACCAACTTGTCCTAATTCAATATTCATTCTATACAACTTATACTCACTATCCAATACTAATAAGGGCTACACAACTTAACTAGTAATTAGTATTGAAGGATTATAACCGACATCCCAAGAATAACATGATGTCTTAAAAGTGCATTGAATTTAATAACATAAAGGCATAATCATACAATAACATATATACACATGTTTACCATACATAACATAAATATATATTCTCCGGATTTACCTTGCATCATTATATCATCCATATGTCCTTTGGACTTACCGGCCATCATAATATCATCATTATATCCTCTGAACAAACTGGGTATCATCATAACATCGATATATACTCAAGACTTATCTGGCCTCGTAATATCATTAATATATCCTCCAGACTTGCCGGGCATTATTATATCATCAATATATCTTTCGTATGTACAGAGTATCATTATAACATCAATGTATCCTCCGGATGTATCGGGCATCATCATAACATCAGTATGTCCTTCGAATGTACCAGACATTATCATATAATATATATACCCTCCAAATTCACCGGACATCATCATATCATTAATATTTTTCATAACATCAATATATATAGATGTAGCCAAATCAATAACAAGTACAAGCCCCATAAACAATTGAGTGTAAGAGAAATAAGGAAAGACCTATCATGGTACCTCACCATTTATTGTCAATACATTATAATAGTAAGTGCATTAACATGCATATCCACATAGTATGAGCACTCAATACATTACCGGGCTTGACATGATTATTAGCATGGTCAATTTTAAGCCATGGTTACACTTTCTAGAATCTCTCTTATTTGGCATGATTCACATTATTAGCCTAAAAGGGATTCTTAGGCACAAACATAAGTTTAGTCACTAGGCTTGAACATGATAGGAGTAATGACATAATCCATGGCTTAAATAGTAAACTATCAATAAGCAAAGTGATATCATAGTCATAGCTTCAATTTACAAAACATCCCATTGCTATCCAAGTAATGACAATAAGATAACCATTAAGTATGCACATTATTTCTA
The DNA here is from genome assembly GCA_030864225.1 of Capsicum baccatum var. pendulum. Taxonomy (NCBI): domain Eukaryota; kingdom Viridiplantae; phylum Streptophyta; class Magnoliopsida; order Solanales; family Solanaceae; genus Capsicum; species Capsicum baccatum. Next base: position 195,691,045 of record CM061557.1, read on the forward strand.
AAATCAACATCATGAATAAACCATTTACCAGGTTCTGACATCATATTACCAAAAGCACATTCTAGGCGTTTAACAAGTATCTAGGTCACTATGAAGACACATAGTTTAATCTTAAGGTAGGTCAAGTTTAGGTTTTAATATCCTAAGTTAAATCTTCAGGTCAAACTTCTACCCCGATCTAGACTAAGTCATCTAAATCATGTCTTAAAGGATTATCATTCCACACAAGTTCTATAGGGAAATTCTTCCTCAAGTATTACTCTTAAGTCATCCAAATTATCTAAGAATAGTTTAACAACTATGTATATCTAGGTCAACTTACTCTTAAGAAGATTGAACAAGGTCACTCCCATCTAACTAGACAACTAGATCATTCTCATGATATTCATGAGATAACAAGTCCTACGAACCAAGGTTTTAGACTATAAGTGAAGTATCACAATTTATGAGTTCAATAACCTAAGTGTTTTAACTAATTCCAACATTACCATATACCATTGCAGCTCCTAAAACCCCTTCTGATCTCAACAAGATATCAAAGTCATACTATAATAAAGCTTACTCTAACAAAAGTTAGTTGAACCTACCTCGAATCCAAATATAGTTCATGAAACAACAGTCTTCGGTTTTCATTTTCTCAAATCTTTTTCAAGGAGATAAGCTATCAAAAACATTATCTATTCATTATTACGACAATATCAACACCCCTATTGCACCATTGTTCTTTGAGTAGAAAATGACACCAAAACTCTCAGTGGGTCCTATATATGTGAATGACTTTCCGAGACTAACCCATTGTTCAAATACCATTAGAGAGTTAAAACCCTCAATAATCAAGTGAGTATTAAGCTTGTTTGGGCTAAAATCATGCCTCCAAGACCATTTGGGTTTTGGGTCAAATTATTAAGAATTCTACACTAAAATTGAATAATACATACCTTAAATTCTATGTTAATCACGAATATGCAAGTTATTCATGCTCCTAATCAATACCCAAGACACAATTTAAGGGCTACACACTATTTTAGGGTTTATGGGTCTCAAGAAAGTGGACAAATGGCAAATTCTTGGCTAAAAGAGCATTTAAGCAATCCCTTCCTAGGTCCTCAGACAAGGAAATTATGTACCCAAGCTAGGCACAATCACGACATCATGATCGCTATGAAGTCTCCACGATCACGATACTTTTCTGCACTAAATGACAGCCGAAACTTGCAATTTGATTCCAAGTTTTGGAAAATGCCTCGGGATACACCTTGAATCGAATATGAGCAAACAAAATATGCTACCACACTTTCAATATTTCAGGTGCATTGGCAAAGTAGGATTTTTCATCCGAGGTTATTTTGACTAAATGAGCACCCCACACCCGAATTTCAAATTTATTAAATTTTCGACCAATAGGTCAAAATGGGTTCGGATGCATAGGGACCCAAACCAGAGGTCTACCAAAAAAAAAGTTGATATTCCGAAACTACTTGTGCAGTCTAAATTTGCATCCAATTCTATTTGACTGATGTTTTCCTTTGGTGTCCGTTTGGAACCAACAATGACTTCTAAATAGGAAAATAGTTCTAAAACTAAATGAACTGTTCGATAATCAAACTATCAGTTCCATCAAGTCATAAATGTCTTGGGGAATCTATGTAAAAGCTCTTACAACAAATATAAGCGGAATCATGAGAAATGACCTGAAGGGTCATTACAACATCCACTACTAAAGAACTTTTGTCCTTGATAGTTAAAGATGAAGAATAGCTGAAGTCTAAAAAAAATGCAGATACTGGGCCTGCATCTCACTCTCAATCTCCCAAGTGGCCTCTTCTATAGAAAATGCTTCTCCTGAACATTAACTACATAAATCTTTCTAGAACACAGATGCCTCACATTACTAGCCAAAATAAGAAAGGGCTCCTCTATAAAGGTCATTGCTTATATAACTAGACGGAGCCCTACCTAAGAACATGTGATGGATCAATAATATACTTCCGCAACATAGAGACATGAAAAACCGAATGAACAACAACAAAATCTAGAGGCAAGTACAACTCATAGGCAACCTTGCAAGTCACGTGAAGAATCTCAAAAGGACTAATATATCTAGGACTAAGCTTACCTTTCCTTCTGAATCTCATCCATCTCTCATGGAAGAAACATAAAACACACGATCACCAACTCTGAATCTAAAGGCACAGAGTCTACAGTCGGCATAGGCCTTATACCAACTCTGTATTGCTTTTAGCTTATCTTAAATTACCATGACACAGTCCAATGGGTCCTGAAGAAAATACATACCTTGAGGTCTCACCTCAAAAGTCTCAAACCAACCTATCAGAGAATGATATCTCCTGCCATACAAAGCTGCATAAGGCTCCATCTCTATACTCGTATGATAACTGTTATTGTAAGCAAACTATACCAATGGTAAGTATTGATACCACTATCTTCTACAATCCAAAGCGCAGGCTCAGAGTATATCTTCAAGCACCTGAAGAGTCCGCTCGAACTGACTATCTATATTTGAATGAAAAGTTATACTTAAATCCACTCGAATACCCAAATCCTCCTAGAATGCTCTCTGAAATCACAAAGTAAATACAGAACCAATAGATACAGGCACCCCATGCAAATGAACTATCTCCCGAATATAAATTTAGTCTAATCTCTCAGCACTGAAGGTTATCTGAATAGGAATAAAATATGCCAACCTGGTCATATGATCCACAATAACCCAAATACCATCAGGACCATGGGAAGTATAAGGAAAACCGCTAATAAAGTCTATAGTAATCAGTTCCCATTTCCACTCGAGAATGGGAAACCTCAGAGTCAATCCTCCTGGACACTGCTGCTTGTCCTTAAGCTACTGATAACATAGTCAATGAGCCACAAAGTCTACCAAGTCTCTCTTTATACCGTCCCACTAGTAATGATATCTCAAATCTCTATATATCTTAGCTGTATCGGGTTGAGTAGAATATCTATAGCTATGAGCCTTATGAAGAATAGAAAAAATCAAATCATTAAGCCGAGGAACATAAATATGACCCTAAGATCTCAAAATACCCTCAAAATCAATAGTGTGCCTCCCATACTCTCTACTCACCACCTGATCACAGAGAAAGCCAAACTTTCTATCCTCATACTGACAATCATGAGTCTTCTCAAATAAGGAGGACCTAGCCTCCACACAAGCCAAAATCCTCATAGGGTTGAAAAATATCAACTCAAACCATCAAATTGGCTAAGGACTTAATGTCCCATGACACGGGTCCTAAGAAACTAATATGCATGTCAACCTACCCATACTCACTGCATTACGACTCAAGGAAACAACTACCATATTTTCCTTACCCGGATGATACAAGATGGAAATATAATAGTATTTTAGCAACTCCATCCATCTAGACTGGAAATCATTAAGCTCTCTATGGGTCATAAAATGTTGAAGGTTGCGATGATTGGTGAAAATATCCCAATGCACTCTATACAAATAATGCCTTCAAATCTTAAGTACAAAACTGCCACCGTCAACTCCAAATCATGGTTGACATAGTTACGCTCATGCACTTTATGCTATCTAGAAAAACAAGTTGTGACTCGACCCCACTGCATTAAAATACAACTAAGACCTATACCCAAAGTGTCACAGAATACAGTGAATCCCTCACCCTCAATAGAAAGATCTAACACTAGGGCTGAAGTAAAAAAATCCTTGAGCTTTCCAAATCTCAACTCACACTACTCAGACCATCGAAAAGGAACTTCTTTTTGAGTCAACCTAGTTATAGTGGCTGAAATAGTACCAAAGCTCTCAATAATGCAGGCGTAATAATCGGACAAACCAATGAAATTTCAAACCTTAATTGGAGACGTAGGCCTAGGCCAATTATGAATCACAGAAATTTTAGACGGGTCCACCATAATACCAGTTTAGATACCGCATGACTAAGGAATGACGTACACCCAATCCAAAACTTATTCTTAGAGAATTTGACAAAAAACACACGATGTCACAAAGTCTGAAGAACAATCCTCAAATATTGTTCATGCTTCTTGCTACTCCTTTAATACACAAGAATATCAACAATAAACATAAAAATAAAGGAGTCTAGAGAGGGTTTGAACACACGGTTCATCCATTACATAAATGTGCTGAGGCATTAGTCATCCCAAAAGGCATCACCAAAACTCACAATAACCATAACGGGTTATGAAAACTGTTGTCAAGATATCCTCGACCTAAATCCTCAACTGATGATAAGAGAACGTCAAATAAATACTTAGAAAATATGGCTGAACCTTGAAGCTGGTTGAACAATTCATCAATACAAAGAATAGGATAAATGTTCTTTACCATTACCTTATTAAGCTACCTATAATAGACATACATACGTATGGAGCCACTTTTTTTTACAAACAATATAGAAGCTTCCCATTGGAACACACTTAGACTAATAAAATGCTTACAAAACAGATCCTGAAGATGAGAATTATGATGATTAAGCTCAGCAGAAGCCATACGGTAAGGTGCCATAGAAATAGGTTAGGTGCCAAGCTCAAGATCAATAGCAAATTCAATCTTATGGTTAGGGATACTACGAGTTAGGTTGGTAGGAAACACATAAAGAAACTCACAAACTATAGGAACAGAGTCAAGCAACAGATTCTCTACATGAGTATCACATACATGAGCGAGATAAGACTCATTGTCTCTCGATATAACTCTCCTAGCACAAACATAAGAAATAATCACCTTCAACTCATAGATAACTGCTCCCTAGTATGTGACTGGGGGTATGTCGGGCATGGCTAAGGTAATGGTCTTGGCAAAACAATCAATGACTGTATGATAGTGGGATAACTAATCTATTCCCAAAATCACTTTGAAATCTATCATGTACAGAATAATAAGGTCAGCATAAGTATCAACATCACTAACTGTCATAACACATTATCTGAATGCTCGATCCACTACTAAAAAATCACCCATAGGAGTAGATATGCACAATGGCACAAATAATAAATCACTAGTCTAATCCAACTGTGATGCATAATAAGAAGATATGTAAGAATAAGTGGATCCGAGATCAAATAATTCAAGATACAACTTGCGACACACTTATATCGTACCTGCAACTATAATATTCAAAGTTCCAGAGTTAGGTTTAGGAGGTACTATATACAATTGTCCTATCTTCTGGAGTACCACCTTGAGAACCCTGGTACCTACCTATGCGACCTTACAAACCTCTTTACTTGAGGGATAAACTGCCCTGATAGGATTTGTAGCCTGTGCTGAAACAACCATCTCCTATGACTAGGGCAATCTCACAAAAAATAACCAGGAAGCTTAGAAGTAAAAAAAGAGTCATGCTCAGAACTAGAACTTATAGATACGTCAAAACCAGAGTAACCACCATGTCTAGAACAACCTACAAACAAACCGCTCAACGACTGATCACTGCCCTTACTAGGGGAACCACTAGTACCAAGCTAACCTCCATCAGTAGTCTAAAGACCTGCCTAAACTGGTTGACTAGTCTGACTCTAAGGCTAAAAAGATCGGCACAAAGGACGCCTACTATAAGAAATACAACCTTTGAATTGGGAACTACTATAGCTCTTACCAAAACTGCCCTGATACTTGGGCCTCTTATCAAGGTCCTCACGGTGTTTGTCCTTTATCACTCGAGCATGATCTGAAACATCAGCAAAGGTCCTACACACAACAACTAAAATCTGAGTAGCCATCCAAATATGAAGCCTTAATCCTATCACAAAGCAGCGAACTCTCTCATACCCAGTATCTAGAATAGAAGCTATATGCCTAGCCAACTCATGAAAATGGGCCTCATACTAACCGACTGACATAAAACGCTACTCTAATATGGTGAACCGATCCCTTAGTAGATCTCTAAGGATACGCGGCATATACTTCTCTACGAATATCTCAGAGAACAGATCCAAGATAAGAGAGAAGATTCAACTGGTCTAGAACTCATAAAAACTCTCCACCAGTGTTGAGCAGACAAATCTAACTAAAATATGGTGTAATCCACACCATGAGTCTCAATAAGGTCTAAACCACAAAGCCTATCATCATAAGCTGTAAGAAACTCAAATGTATCCTCTCTAGGAGCACCAGAAAACTTAGAAGGATCTAACCTCTGAAGCATACCCAACATCTTCTACTCCTCGACAGACATAACAATATAGGTCATAATTGGCTGAGCAACTATCGACTGAACCATTGCAGGCATAGAATAAAACTTAACTCTAACAACTAAAGGCAGTAGTATTTTCCTATTAGTTTGTATACCATCAACAATACCCAATAGCTGAACCAAGGTGTCTTTAAGCAAAGAAGAGGGAATAAAACCTGGTGGACCCTGGTCTGGTCCCTGGCCCACTGCTGCCTGTTGTAGAGGAATCTCTGACTCATATAAAGAAATGGGGTTTTAGGAAGGCCTATCCTAATCCTAACTGGGGATGCATCATGAGGATATCCTCGAACATGAGTAGGGTTCCTGGGCTTAGTCGTGAGACCGTCCTCACGCATAGCTATAACACTTGTACAAGGCATCTATGAAATATTAAAGTCAAGAAAGAATCGTATAAACTAACCCAGACTCTTAGCATGATATGAGTGAAAGAAGTAGACTCCTAAGAATGTCCCATAGCCTCCCAAATATAGGAAATAGGCATCAACATTCCGCTCTATAGACTCTATTAGACAGTTACTCTTGTACCAACAACACTGGTGAACCTATGCTCTGATACCAATTTGTCACAACCCGATTCACGAGTCATGATGACACTTACTAAAAACCAAGTAAGCCAACACTGTAAACAAGAGCTACGACAATGGGTTGCTTCAGTAGGAACACCTAACATGGGCCAACATACACGAACACAATGTAATCAATAGTGTTTTACTAAATAAGACAATCATAATACGGATACTAATTCCATGACCTGGTAATATTAGTACAAGAGCATCTAAGTATTATAATAGAAATTACAATCCAATGTCTAAATACTCTATACATTCATCTTGAATGAAAAAGGCTGAATAAAGATAGGAGGGAAATGGCTGCCTCAAAACTTCCAGATCTCACCTTGTCTCTGGTAGATAAACACTACACTATCTCAACTTAGAGGCGACAACTAGTACTTAGGTCTACACCAAAAAGTTATAGAAGTGTAGCATGAGTACCAAAACAATGGGTACTCAGTAGGCACCATCGACCTACTGAGCTAAATATGATATAAAGATGATATAAAGCAAGATGATATATCTAAGTCAAGATACAAAATCAAACCTGAATTCTCTTCATCATTACTGTACAAAATAAGCAATCAACTAGAATAATAATACGACAATTCATACCAATATATACCGATACCGTCACATAAAATAGATAATTAATCAAAAAGCGCAAAACAATGCTAATATAATTATAACTGCATAAATACCAAGTTTAACACACATACATCCATTAGAGCATAAAGTAAAAGAACTCACCACGGTGTCCGAAAGAATGTAAAGAACTCATCACAACATTCCATTCAAACAGAGAATGCATGAAAGGATCAACTCATCAAGTATATAAACCAGTAACAAACTTCTAATTATTCAAGGTTCAGTACATTATACATCCACAGTAATTTGCCAAGATTCATAATCATCATCAATTACCGTAATTAAAATAGCATATACTCAAGTACTCACAATCATATTCATATATACATTTAGAAATCTATGCCATAAATATACTCAATCTACCCATTATTAATTAACCAACACTTATATCATTAAACTACTAAGTTGGTAGACATCATAGGGCCTCCAACTATTATCCTAACTGATTGTCTAGATAATCCTTATTCATAGAATAAAAACTAAAAATTATTCACTAAATAGCCATTGTCCATATCTAGATAAGATTCACTACCAGACCATAGACACTGGTTCACCAAAGCTCATTTATAGCCATCATACTCGCATTAGCCGTAATCAAGATGAAAGGTATTATTATTCCTCATTATTACAATTGTTCATCTATCAAAAAACACCTCTTATTATCTATCACCTTTAATCTACAAATCCTCATTTAACAACTAATAACATTATACTATGTCATCAATGTCACTATGTACCACTCATGCCAAACCTATTATCATTATTGGCTACATAACAACCAAAATTACTAGTTACCAAATTTCAAGTAAACAAGGTGAAACAACTAGAATTCTAGACTTCAACCAACAAGAAAGTAGTTACTTAGAAGTCAACTAGTTACCACATAACTTACTTTAATAAGCAATATACCATAATTTGTCCATTTATCCTATGCTATTTAGACGCACTAGGTGAACCCTCAATTGCCACACAATATCCTGTTTACCAACTTATCCTAATTCAATATTCTGCATATACCACTTCTAGTCACTATCCAACACTATCCAGGACTACACTACTTAACGGATAATTAGTATTAAAGGATTACAACCAATATCCCAAGAATAACATCACGTATTCAAAGTGAATACAAATGTAACAACATAAAGGTACAATCACACATAAACATATATACACATATTTACCATACATAACATCAATATATATTCTCTAAATTTATCGGGTATCATCATATCATTCATATGTCCTACGAACTTACCGACCATCATAATATCATCATTATATCTTTTAGATGTACCAAGCATCATCATAGTATCAATATATCCTCTAAATATACTGGGCATCATAATATCATCAATATATTCTCTGGACTTATGTGCGTTATTATATCAATATATCCTATGAATATACCAGTATAATTATAACACTAATATATCTATTGGATGTATCGAGCATCATCATAATATCAATATGACCTTCGGATGTATCGGGCATGATCGTATCATTAATATACACTCCAGATTCACTGGGCATCATCATATCATAAAAATTCATCATGACATCAATATATATAGATATGTAGCCAAATATATAATAATTACAAGCCCTACAAACAATAGAGTGCAAGAGAAAAAAAGAAATACCTATCATGGTACATCACTATTTATTGTCAACACATTATAATAGTAAGTACATGAACATGCATATCCACATGGCATGAACACTCAATACATTACCACATTGGACATGATAAGCATGGTTAACTAAATGCGATGGTTATACTTCTTAGAATATCTCATTTTTGGCATGACTCACATTACTAGAACTGAAGAGATTCTTTGGCACAAACATAAGTTTAGTCACTAGGCATGAAAATGATATGAGTAATAAAATAATCCTACACTCAAATAGTAAACTAGCAAATACGTTAAGTGATAGTATAGTCATAGTTCCAATTTAGAAGACTTTCCATTGCTATCTAAGTAATGACAATAAGATAACCATAAAGTATGCACATTATTTAAAAAATCAAACATCATGAATAAATTATTTACCAGGTTTGGCCATCATATTACCAAAAGCATATTCTTGGCATTTAACAAGTATCTAGGTCACTAATGATGCTACATAGTTCAAGCTTAAGGCTGGTCAGGTTCCACTTCTAATATCCCAATTTATATCTTCAAGTATAACTTCTACCCAAAACTAGACTAAGTCAACTAATTCATGTCTTACAGGTTTATCAATCCATACTCGTTCTATATGATAATTCTTTCTCATGCATTACTCTTAAGTCATCCAATGCATATACGAACAATTTAACAACTATGCATATCTAGGTCAACTTACTCTTAAGATGAGTGAATAAGGTCACTTCCATCTAAATAGAGCAACTAGATCATTCTCATGCTTTCCCTGAGATAACAAGTCTAACTAACCAAGGTTCTAGACTATAAGTCAAGTATCACACTTTATGAGTTCAATAGCCTAAGTGGTTCAACTAATCCCAACATTACTGTGTACCATTTCAATTCCTAAAACCCTTTTTAGATCTCAACAAGATATCAAAGTCATACTATAATAAACCTTAATCTAACAAAAGTAACCTTAACCTACCTTAAATCCAAATATAATTCATGAACCAACAAACTTCACTTTTTCTTTCCTTAAAGCTTCTTCAATAAGCCAAGCTATCGAAAACATAATCTATGCATTAATACAAGAATATAAACAACCATATTGCACCATTATGTTTCGATTCCAAAACGATACCAAAATCTCCTAAGTGGGTCCCATATATAGAAAATGAGTTTTTGAGACACCATTAGGGAGTTATAACCCTCAATAATCAAGTGAGTATCAAGCTTGTTTGGGCAAAAATCATGCCCCAAGACAATTAGGGTTTTGGGTAAAATAATCTAGAATTAAGAACTAAATTGAAGGATCCATACCTTAGATTCGATGATAATCATGAATATGCAAGTTATTCAAGACCCCACTCAAAACCTAAGACTTAATTTAAGGGATACACACTCTAGTAGGGTATATGCGTCTTAATAAAGTGAAGAAATGGAAAATTCTCAGCCAAAGGAGCATTTAAATAATCCCTTTCCAGGACCTTAGATAGGGAGATTATGCACCCAAGCTAGCTACGATCACTATGAAGTCTCCTCGATCATGGTACTTTTCTGCACTTATGTAATACCCCAAAAAATGTAAACCATCATTAGAGACATGTACCAATATCATTCATAGTACATCATGGTTCTTTTATAGTTTAATGATAAAGTTAGATGTGTATTAAGGCTTCAAATAACTACCTACTATCAGAAGAATCAAAACATTCCTTACCGATTAAATTCTTGATAAGAATATTGGTATAGTAAACTTCAAACGAGAATATCTCTTATTATAATTGGAATTTTTGATTGCATAAACTATTAACAAATAGATAATTGAATTATCTTTCCAATGACACCAATTTTTCCTAAATCGGATCTCGGAGCAAAGAGGTATTCCTATTTAGTCTAGCATATCAGGCTGGAAATAGTGTGACGACATTCGTGGTAGCTTACCACAATTGTGATGCCCTACCATGAAGGTCGTTAGCCTTAGGTAGAAACTAGCTCCTAAGTGACGACATTTGTGGTAGCTTACCACATTTGTGACGACCTATCACGAAGGACATCAGCCTTAGGCAGAAGCTAACTCCTAAGTGACGATTCGTGGTAACTTACTACATTTGTGATACCATACCATGAAGGTCATCAGACTTAGGCAGAAACCATCAATTCCAGCTCCTGTGTGACAATATTTTTGATGGCTTACCATATTTTTAACTCCTTGTCACAAATGTCGTCAACTATTATTTTTAGTAACTAGGAATTCATTTTCTAAGGGTATTTTGGTCTTTTACCTTCACTTCCCATGACTTATAACCCTTAAGGAATGTATTATCTTCCATTATCTTCAGCATCTCAAAAAGCTCTCTAATATATTTTCAACCACAAGATTAGGGTTTTCTCGCAAGACCATCTCGTTAATAACAAGAACATTCTTTCCCAAAGAGGTTAAACCCGAGTCAAGAAAAATTAAGGGAAAGCCTAAGGATATATCCAGGAACTATCAGAAACATTAGATATCTTTCAAGATCAATCTATAAGGTATTTATAGTGTTTATCTAAGGATTTCTTTTGTCCGTGGAGTGGAAGAATCAATCTTTGATAACTAAATCATAAATGTTTTGTGGTGATATGGTTGTATGCATGTTGTTGTTTGTGGTTTTTGCTATAGAGTGAGAATTTTAGGAACTTTCATGAAGATTGTGAACATGTAGTTGGAACCCATGAATTTGGGTGGATTAAGGTGGTGTAAATTTGTGAATACACCTATGCCTTAAAGAGAGCATGCAATGTGTTTGATAAAATGCTTAGTATATGACAAACTAGTTTTCCATGACTCAATAATATTTGAATGACAAGTCAGTGTTAACCATTATAATTTGATATGAATTTCATGCTCTATGCTTTATGATTTCACAGGAATTCCACGTTTGTTAAGTGTCATAGTTGTGGTATGGAATGTACATAATGATTGGGGAATGGACTCATAGTGTGTCTATATGTCTTCCATGCTATGAACAAGATCATGATTTTGAAGTACTATATGAGTTATTCCCAAATTATTACAATAGGAACTAAAAGTTACATGTTTGTCATTCCCTTATGCTTAAATGGTTTCCATGCTATCGTTATGAACAATATATGTTGTCGGAATGCCCATGATATTAGAATATGAGATTTATGACTTGATTATAAGAATTCCTATTCATGTTAGATATTATGATGACCATGTACTTCATGAAATACCTCACTCATGTATTATGGATTATTATTGATGGTCATGTACTCAAGAAAGTCAAGTTGTGTCAGTTTCCTTCCATCGAGTCTGAGGGCTACTTGTACCTCAAAAATATAGCTTTGTGCTTAGAGCCATGTCATTTTATCATGATACTCTCGGTCGAGCCATGATCTATAGAACTTAGTCAGTTATGTGACTCAGGAAAACATAAAAATCTCAGTAGCATCACTAGTTTAGTAATCTCAGTACTAAGTGATCTCAGAAATCTCATTAACAATAGTATTCCTAGTAATTTCAGAAATTCCAGTACTCTCAGTTAGTCCTCAGAACATAGTACGTTCCGTCAGTCAAAAGAACTTAGTAAACTTAGTTTAGCTCCGCTAAATAATACCACTAGTATCAGTCTAGTTAATCAGTATCAGTTTACCTATTCAGTTTAGTTTAGTTATTTAGTTCATCTTAGTTATTCAGTTTAGTGTCCTTCAGATGGGAGTAGAAGTTAGCACAGAGTTAACCCAAGGATGGGAACTCACATACCAGTTCGGGGTGTGATTCTTAGCAGTCATCCTTGAATTTTAGAACTATGTAGGAAGCATAGGTTGAGATATCACAGCCTATTATATAAGGGTAGATAAGGTGGCTTAACCTATTATATGAGGGTTCCCGCCGTTCTCACTAGAGTTACCTATTATATGAGGGTTTCTTAAATGTTGTCCTTACCAGTTGAGCAGTATTGACACCCTTCCAATCAGGGCAGAGATTAGACCCTATCTTAGCCATAATGGCACATATGGGGCATGTCGGTTAAACAACTACTTCCCACAGTTTTAGTTATAGATTTTAGAACTGTCAGCTACAGTCACCCAGTCTCAGTAAAGAACTCAGATAGCTCTTCAAATTTTAGTATATCAGGAGTGTCAGATACAGTCAACTCAGATATAGCATGAGACTCAGATAGTTTCATCAGATTCAGGATTGTTAGATACAGTCACTCATGTTATCATTATTACCACTTCTCAGAACTTATTCAATTAGTACTTACTTTTAGGACTATTAGACACAACCAATCACACCAGTTCTTCAAAATTCAAACTGTCAAAAATAGTCATTCATCTATTTAGTATCTCAGTAGTGAGTATCTCCACGAGTTCAGTTAAAGTTATGCATGCATGTATGTATTCTCACATTCATATTAGTAAGCATTGTTCATGCATATAACCCTTCGCATTTAGCCTACCTCACTAGTACACTCAGTACATTCATATGTACTGATGCATTTATGCTATGGTGCTTTCTCTTATGTTACACCATAAGTTCAGAGGCACAAGCTCCGAATCAGTAGTAGCATTCCAGTGTTCAGAGTTTGCAGTGAGTCCTTCTCATTCGAGGATGATATCATTATTACTACATTTACTATTCAGTTTCTAGATGGAGTTAGTTGGATACATGTTCCTTCAACTCCTTATTCAGTTCAGTTAGAGGCTTTCAGACTAGATGTCAGATTAGATATTTAGATCTTATTATTTTAAGTATTTATGACTTGTTTTTGGTATTGTTATACCTTTTTCAGACATTTTGTTATCAGGCGTTTATTCAGCTTGAACCTTATGGCCTTTTATGTTCATGTTTTCGTATTTTATGATATATTATGCAGTGTACAAGTACACATATCAATCATGTGTTAGCTTGTGGTCCTTCGGGGTCATGAGCACCATGTAGCATTTCGGTTCAAAAAATTGGGGTGTTATAACTTAATGACAACTGAAACTTGGAATTTGACGTTTTCAATATCAACAAATAAAATATGTAACCTCATTGATTTTGACATTTTCCACGTGCTGGAAAAGTTAGATTTTCCATCCGAGGTTGTTTTGACTAAATATGGGCTCCACACTTGAATTTCAAATATATAAACTATTCAATCAATTGGTCGAAATGAGTTTGGGTGGAGCAGGACCCGAACCAAAGTTCTACCCAACCTATAATCAATATTCTGGAACTGCTGGCGCAGTCAGAATTAGCATCCAATATCATTTTACTGAAGTTTTAATTCGGTGACTGTTTGGAACTAGTAAAGACTTTTAAATAGGGAAATGATCTAAAAACTAATTGAACTACTCGGTAACCAAACTATCGGTTCCAACAAGTCATAAATGACATGGGGTATATATGGAAAAGCTCTAATGATAAAAATAAGTAGAATCATGATAAATGACTCAATGGGTCATTACACATTCCAGGCATAGGAAGATACCGCTTTAGCGACCCTTGGGTGCTTTAGCGGTGATCGCTAAAACAACACACTACCGCTTTAGAGGCACCTAGGATCCATTAAATGCCTTATTTTCTCGGTTTTTCTCCTATTTTCACATAAGTTCAGAGTGAAAGGCCATATAATGTGTGGAACCTTGAGAGAATCATTAATAAGTGATTTTAGGGTGTTCTCGATCTTAAATTTCCCATTTCTTCTCCGCATTCTAAGTGAGTACCCATTAATTTCATGATTAATTCCTTGTTATTTTTGAAAATCCCTAGAATATTGGTGGGTTGATTTTAACACCATTTAAGCTTGGAATTTACCTTTCTTAAGGGTAAATATTCCCTAAGTATAGAGGAACGTGTTGATGGTTTCAAAAGTACGATTCCAGAATAGGCCCCACATGAGATTTTTATGTAATGTTGGACCTAAAGCACAAAATGCTATATGGGCACCATTGTTATCATATTTATAAGTAGATTATCATTTTGTTAGTGTGGCATCTTACAGAGGCTCCTCAAAAGGAAAATTCACCAATTTAGAAAATTTCATCGGGCTCTTTCCGGTGTCTAGGTAGGCTAGGTTTGCCTTTCTCATAGATTGGGCTAATTTGTTGTTTACTTATGGTAATATGATATATATGGGTTGGGAGTTACGTTTTGGAAGTGTATTTAGTATAATTTGGATCTCTTAGTCAATTTAGGAACCATAAATTTGGTATGGTTGACTTAGTTACTCATTATTAGGGTAAAATTGATATCGTAGAACTAAAATATGGCTTAGTTAATATCTAGTAGTGAAATTAGATACTTTAACCTAGTTTGGGTAGAATTTGCCTTAGAATGGATTTTAGAAATTTGGAGTGGTCCCTCTGTCCCAACTTAGGCCACGATAGCATTAGCTCATTGTAGATTTATTATGCTTGTTATATCTTTTAAATGCATATATTAGTGTTTGAAGAGTCTAGATACATGATACATATAATAGATTGATACTTTTGAGTTGATACTAGCTCTGATTCAAGTTTGTCAATTATGATCTTAAACAGATTCGATTTTGGCGTTGTTCATTACATAAGCTCCGATTCAAGTTTGGCAAATGATGATGATGATGATATAAGTTCTTGTTTGAGTCCATCATTAAGAGGTTATTCATGATATATTTATGGTATGGAAGGATTCATGCTTATGGCTTTGAGATATGGTTACATAGTATATTTTTGGTTACTTCTTCTCTTAACTTGCCCCTTTTGGGAATATGGGTATACTTCCTGAATAAACCAGGCTAAGAATGCATATACTACGTTAATAAACAAGGAAGAGATGGACATATGGTGACACTATAGATATATATATATATATGTATATTTGTATGTATATATATATATATGTATATATGTATATATATATATGTATATTTATATAAAGGGTTAAGAGAATATCCTAAGGAACTAACCTAACATCTCAAGGAATTCTAAGCAAGTAGGAAAGCTAGTGCTAGTATAATAAGCGTCCCTAATCATAATGTCTAACAATGAGTAACTAATCAAAATGTAATTTACCGAAAAATGAAAGGGATTATAATCATACCTCCAACCTCAATGCCAATACATAATCAGCCTCCCACGAACTAACCACAATAGCAACACTGAAGTAATCGACTATTCAGACAAACAATACCTAACTGGTCCCCAATAAGCTCGGAAGGTTCATTCAACACTTAATAATCATAATCAATACTTAAACAGCCACCCATAAGGACGATAGATATATGCACCAAATAATAAAGTGGTGATAGGAAATACAAATAAATGAATAGATTCAAAGTAAATCCATAGTACGATATCTGATCCAAGTGACACAACATACCAAGTGCATACACCTCCTGCGGCTCAAAAACTCCTATAGGTAGGATCTATATTAACCTTTATTCTTAAGC
Source organism: Capsicum baccatum var. pendulum (assembly GCA_030864225.1). Lineage (NCBI taxonomy): Eukaryota > Viridiplantae > Streptophyta > Magnoliopsida > Solanales > Solanaceae > Capsicum > Capsicum baccatum. The sequence continues at coordinate 195,707,526 of CM061557.1, forward strand.
ATGATGGCTCACAAATAAAGGGGCCTCTAGGAGATTAAAGCTATCCATATACACTACTTGTTCCCAATCTAGGATTTCTAATAATCATCATCATCAATATACTTTGTCCAGTACCAGAGAGATGTATATATAATAAATGCACGGACTTGAACTATGTCTAAAGAGGGGAAGTCTGTAAATTCATTGGCCGAGACCAACTCCAGGACTAAATCAACATAAAATATTTAGAATTAGTTAGAATCTCTGTCGACCAAAGTAAATAGTAGTGTTAAAAAATGGATAAATCATGGACCAAAATAAGTCTCAATCTAGTTTCCAAAACATCATCTTTGTTTTTAAAAGCTGATAAATCGGTAAAATAGGATGGTACGATCCTCATTATAAAATAATCAATTTTAAAGGTGAAAAGTTGGAAGGCATCATGGTTTTGCCTGGGATCATATCACTGAAAGAGCATAAATCCATAAAAATTATACACGCCAGCACCAATATCAAGTAATACAGCAATAAGTGCCTGAGCATCCAAATACTAAAATCACGCCCTTTTCTAAAGGAAGACTACTCACCTAGAGTCCAATTGGTAGCGTAACCATGGCCTCAAGCCCAATAGTATATAACTAGTATAATAGTAATTCTATGATACGGGAAACTGTGATCTGACATTTAGTCAAATTTAAACCATATACTAAAGGATATTTAGCATCAAATATGGTCAATATGCTTATATTCTAAGGTGATAAGATCCTATAGCCACAAGAAGTATTTCATCTTAAGGGTCGATTCACCTTTTTTCCCCCAAACTCTAAATTAGGCTAAGCCGTGATATTCTAGTCATAAAGATGTCCTATCATACCTACCTAGCATGCAATCTACTCTACACACCATCTCATGAAGAAAAGTATACCAAAGACTACCTCGATGCAAAACCGTAATCCTTTGAATCATCCATAAATAGCCCATCTTTGCTCTATGATCCCAAAATGACACCACGCTATCAAAATAATGCTCTACATGTCAATATGAAGAAAATGAGACCCATATTTCTATATAAAAGGTCAGGTTAGAATTTGGGTCAAGAATGGGCCTGTGAGGCTTGCAACTGGAATCCAAAATTGAATCCCCTACGAGGTCTCTCTAAGAAGAAGAAATGTATGCTCAAGAGTTGAGCACAAATAAGATACAAATCGATGTCCAAAATAACCCCTAAATTCCAAGGATTTAAAAACCTAATTTCTAAGAATTTGCAATGAAATGGGATGCAATTTGATAGGAAAAATAATAGAAAAAGACTAAGAAGTATCAGGCCAACTTACCTTAGTTTCAATATATGATTCCCCACACTTTCTCATGTCCTATGTATTCAAAAATAGTGGAAAGGGGTTAAGAAAATGAGATAAAAATCAGGTGGAGAAGGGGTTAATCCCTTTCAGATACTGCTAAATCGATAGAGTGATCTCGTAAGCAATAAACAGATTTTTTAACCGACCCTCAATAAAAACCTGACCACCGCTTAAGTGGTTGAGTACTACTTAAGAAACCTCTACTTAAGCGGTAAGGACATCAATTAAGCAGCTGGGCATAGTCCAAGGTTGATCGCTAAAGCGATCTACTGGTTGCTTATACGACCACTGCTTAAGAGACTAAATATCCTCTTAAGAAGTTGCACCAGAAGATGCCAGGCATTAGATTTTGTTAAGTCCAAATGGACTCTGATCGGATGCTCGATATTTGTTCAAAACCTCAGGCACATAAATGAACTATGCTACCATACCAAATTTGACATTCCAAATTTAATGGAGCCAAGATTGTTTCAACTAAATCTATAGCCCACACCCATAGTTCTATTTTTCATAGAATCAACCCAATAGCCCAAAATGAGTCCAAAAGCCTTAGGACTTAAACCAAGGGCCCCCTAGCTTAAAATCAATGCTTTAGAGTTGATGACACTGTTGGAATTCTCATCTGAGGTTATTTAGCAAGAGTTTTGGTCTGAGACCAATTCCTTAATATCATTAACTCTAAAATGGGGAAATTAGCCTAAAACCCAAATAAACTGTCCAAAAACCGAATTGACAGTTCCGACAAGTTAAATGACCTAAAGTTACTTTTGTGAAGGCTTGAAATGCCAAAAATAAACAAGAATTGAGGAAATAACCTTGAGGGTCATTACAATATCTACTAGTAAAAGTATTTTTGTCTGCAAAAGTCAATGGATATGAAGAGTCCATAAGCTTGAAAGAACGAGGTACTGGGCCTGCATGCCCTAAACATGTCTTCCCAGATAAAATCCACAGAGAGACAACACTTTCTAAAGTATTTTTCTATAAGTATCCCTCTTCAACAAACTTTCTTATTTAACTTTCTAAATAACCAACACTCAACCTCAATGACCAACTAGATTCCAATTGAATCGAGGATGGCCAGTGCTTGCAAATACAGACCATAATAGAATGATACCACATTGATATATGCACACTCAAGCTGAAACTAAACAAACATGAAAAATATCAAAGGCATCAGTCATGGAATCAACTCCAATATCCAAACCTAGCCATTCTTTGCCTTCCTAAATCTCCAATCTTCTCTAAACCATGTAAAATTTTATTTGAGTCTTGTGTGCGCAATCCTATCACTCTAACATCAAGGAATTAAAGTTGATCCACATAAAATCTAAAATTTTGAGAATTAGGATAAGCTCATAAGGTGCTACCTAGGCACATAAATATGGATTACCAGTGTAACCAATCTATGCCCTCAAAACTAATAGTTAAGAGTCCATAGCACAAACTCTCATAATGAAATAATCTTCTCAAGGGTATCCCACCTACTAACGTTGAAACCATGTTAAGTGAAACCCGAGTGCACTTCTTTTTTCTAAGTAGATATTCAAAATTTCCGATGTAGACTAAAGACCAAGGTCAAAAGATGAAGAAACCATCATGAAATGCTAATAGGCTATCCCTAAAACCTCTAATAACCACGATCCATCTAAATTGAAGAAGACCAAATAGGCAGAAAAAGTGTATGATTAGCTAGCCTATAGATGAAATCCAATACCATACTTCAGCATCTAAGCCACACTTCTTGATCCCAACTATAAAAACCAATCCTGTAGGCGAGTAAGCGTCCATACTCTATATTCTAGAACAATTTCCAAGTTTCCATTTGCAAGAGTCAAGGTCAACAACTTGAGCCAACAAGTGTGAATTGAGGACAAATTCCCAAATCAACCTTACTATCATAAATCAGGGATATCATTAATGATCCGTGTATGAGCAAAAATTTAAGTATTGACAAAAAAATATAACCAGAACTGGGGAAAGCCACCAGCTCAAGAAACAAACAGTCTTCTTCATATCTGCTAAAGGCTTATATCATCAAGGCATACCCAAGAACTCACCAAGGCTGCAAATAATACCAGTTATGACCAAAACTCTAACAACATGAAGAAATACAACCCTAACCAAAAACTGATAAATCTAATGCTTCATCTACAATATCGAATACCCATAGACACATATCATCCAAGAAAATCATTACACGAAGCCTTATTAGACCAAACAAATTCTGAAATGAGGATTTTTTAATCCACCCATGTAAAACAACCTTAACCTAACCAAACTATGAATCATACAATAGAAGAATAGAGTACAAATCTCAACATCAATGCCAAGGTCAAGACCACTAATGGAAAGTTAACTAGTCAAATCCAGATAATGAATTTTCAATTAGCCAACTTAAGAAGTAGTTATAAGAAAGGGTCACTTATCTCTACTATCTTTAACCAAACAGGATAAAGAAGAATTAAAAAAGAACAAATTATCCAACTCTATACCATAATAAGATCAAAACTATCACAAAGAGATGAACCGAACAAACTAGAAAGGCAAACCTAAGATCTTTCGATATCAACATCAAGACTACCGAGTAATGAACTAGCTAAATAAAAAGTCTCGAATTGATCATTCTCGTAAATAGGATATTAACAAGGACAGTGAATGATAAAATCTCAACAAATTAAAAGGCAAGTCCTAGAATCTCAAACTCAAGAATATGCAATAGAACCAAATTGCCAACTCTAGAACCATAAAAAAACCATAGAAGGCCAACCTACCACCACTTCCATAGCCTATTAAACAACCAACTTCATACCATAAACAAAAGAGAAAAACAAAAAGTATCACATCTCTAAAGAGAGAAAACTATCCAACCGAGCTAGCCGCCTATGCTAACAAATAAGAATCGCGAGAAAGAAAATTCTAACTAGATAATGCTTGTCCGCCAATTAAGTAAGAATTAATCAACATCAAAACAATGACAATAATAATAATAACAACAATAGTAACACAATAATGAGAGAAAAGTGATATAAAAAATAAAGATCAATAACAAGTACCACATTAGGGCCATAATAAAGCCAATATGCAAAAGGAATGAGACTTTAACACAAATGATGCACCCCTAAGAAAATACGATACTAATACACTCTATCTAGTACTAAAAAATCATCAATATGGGTAGTCACATAATTATGAACTCAACACTAAGGAATACATTAATCAATATAAAAATACTAAGACACATAATAATTGATGGGTATTAAAACCCAATACCAATCAAACAGAAGGTAAAGGTTAAAAATAAAAGTCACAAAAATCATGGTAGAAATCTAGATTCATAATCCTTATGTGCCCAAACTAGCATAAAACTTAGCAGGTCCAAACTCGACTGAGCATCTAAATCACAATTGAGGCACCAAGTGTACCATTTCTAACTGAGGGTGCCATACATTTATGAGACTAATATGGATAAGATGAATGACTAATAATCCTCCGTCAGGCATACTCTCTGGCAAATGATTGGTCTCTCTGCAGTCATGAAAAAACCGTGAAGCCCTAACCTGGGAAAAGACATAGTCTAACCCAAAGTAGCTAACCAACTTACACTAGGGACACTTACTATAGAAATGACCATCCTCCCTACCATCATAATATATGTTAGGATCTCTACGCTGGCAATGAACTTATGCTCACCCTATCTAAACAACCAACTCAATCGACGAAACTACCTAAACTAGTGACCAATCTTTTCACAACCAAATCAGGCTCCTATAATACTCTGAGGTACTGCACCAACTGATTCAAAATAGCCTTCATAGTATAAGGATCCATAACGAATAATCTATAAGGTTTGATAATAACTATGCCTACTGTGACTACCATGATTGATTTGAGAGCCACTTATGGTCTAAGATGCTACCTGAGTAGAACTAACAAGATGCAAGTAAAGTTGATACTCACTAAGAGGATCCCTACCCTCAGACAAGATGCTAATAATACTATACTGGGGATATAGACTTTTACTTCTACCTATATATGTCCGAATACGTGCTCTCTATATGGTCCTTGAATAGTCAACAATATGAGAGAAAAAAGACTTGGCTACTATCAAATATTTTAATGCCAAATGTAGTGGTAAATCTAATCTTTCAATAAATCAATGCACCATCTCATGATCTGAAGGATCTAGTATAGGAGTATGTCTGTTCCACATAAGAAACCCAATCTCATACTCTAAAATTAATAAGGCACCCTAGGAAACACCAAGAAGCCTAATTCTAGCTTGAGAACTACTCAATGAACTAGATATTATCTATGGCTGTGAGGCATCCATAAAAAATCTTAAAATCCCTATTGCTGAATATTAAAAAGCTAAAGTGGTCACAAATTGTATCGGAGCATGGGCTAGACTTAAACCCTCTAGCTAACACTAATGATCTTTAGTTTTAATCTCTATCGATAACCTCGTGTCATCTATCTAGAATAGTGTAGAGTTAAGAATGTACTAGATATTTATAGAATATGGGCCCAATATAAGGAGTTAAGAACAAAATTTACAAAGAATACCCTATAGCTTCTCAAAGATAGGATACCGACATCTCTGTAGCAATCTACAATACTTTACTAGACACTTACCTCTTGTACCAATACATAGATATACCTGGCTCTAATACAGATTTGTCGTAACCTAGTTCCTCCAGTCATGATGACACCTACAATAATCCACCAGTAGGTAAGACAAATAATAGTCAAAAACATCTTGTAAAGAACCTTCAAGAGAGATAAAAGAAAATATCAAAATAAATATGATAAGAAAATAATATATATAACATAATCCCATTAGTTCGTGAAATTAGTATAAGAAATTATAATATAATAAGAGTACAAAATACAAACTAAATATAAGTACTAGCCATCTCTAAATACAACATAGAGATCAGTGTAATCCATAAGAAGGAGAATAATAATACTCTAAATGCTAGGAGCTTACCAAAAATCTTTGTTTCATAGCTGATCCGCACGATGCATACAACAACAAGGAGACCTCATACAATGATCTACAAGATACAAAAGCATAGTATGAGTACTAAACACGTGGTACTCAGTAGGAAGCAAGTGACAGAGCTTTAAAGATAACCAAAGCATAAATAACAAGTAACGCAAGAATGTAAAGTATAGACAACCATCCAAAAAACTAAACATAAATAATCTAGTGGTGCAGTAAGGATAAACTATCCTATCATCATAGTAATCAGGATCTAAAGTGCCACAATAATATCACTAGCCAATATATCAAGCAGAAGTGATGTAAAATTATATAATAGTATACAAGGCCAAGAATGTATATATGACATTAATAAACAAAGAAGAGAAGGATCTACGGTCACACCATATATATATATATATAGGGATAACTCAAGAGAACACCCTTAGGAACCAACCTAAATTCTTACGGCATTCTAACAAAGTAGGAAAGCTAGTGATGGTATAATCAGGGTCCTTAAATATAATGTGTAATCATGAGATAACTATACACAATGTAATTTATTATAAAAAGAAAAGATACTAAAATCATACCTCCAATGTATGTACCAGTCCATAATCAGCCTGCGACAAACTAACCATGGTAACAATAATGAAATTATCATATCGTCTGGACAAACAATACCTATCTGGGCCCTCATAAGCCCAAAAGGTTTAATCAACACTCAACACTCATAACCTATACTGATACAACCCCCATAAGGCCGATAGATATAAGAACCAAATAATATACTGTTGGTAGGAAACACATATGAATGAATGGATGCAAAGTAAATCCATAGTACCATATCTAATCTAAGGGCCGTAATGTACAAATTATATGTACCTCGTCTAGCTCAACATCTTGAAAAGAAAGGACATACTATAACCTATATTCTCTAGAAAAGTAACTCATAGATGAAGGGTCCCCTAGAGAATTTAGGAATATCTATATACACAATCTGGTGTCAATCCAGGATTTCTAATAATCAGTATCACTAATCAACTCTATACAGTACTAGAGAGATGTATATAATAAATGCATTAACTTAGATCAAAGATAAAGAGTGTAAGTATATAAATCCATTACCCAAGATTAGTTTTGGGATTAAATTTGCATAAACTATGTAGAAATGGTCAAATCGCTCTCTACTGAAGGAAATAATAGTGGTAAAAAATGGATAAACCAGGACCTGAATCAATCTTGGTCTAATTTCCAAAACATCATCTTTGGTTTAAGTAGCTCATAAATTGGTAAAATAGGGTGCACAATCCTCATTACTGAAGATTTCATCTTAAAGATAAAAAGTGAGAATAAATTTCTTTCCATAAAATAGTTGTAACATTATGGTTTTTGATGGAATCGTACCACTATGGCTAACATGTTTATATTATAGGGTGATGGGATCCTATAGCCATAACAATCATTTCATCTTAAGGTTCGATTTACCCTCTATCCTCAAACTCCTAAATTAGGATAAGTCCTGATATATGATCATAAACATGACCCATCAAACCCATCTAGCATGAAATTTACACCATATACTATCTCATGAAGAAAAGTAGACCAAAGCCTAGCTTGATGCAGAATCAATAATCCTTGAATAATCCATAAGTCACTCCTCTTTTATCAATGATCCCAAAATACTACCACTCTATCAAAATAATACTCCACACATTAATAGGAGTAAAATGAGATCCATACTTCTATATAAAAGGTTGGGTTAGAATTTGGGTCAATAACAAGCTTGCAAGGCCTGCAAATGAAATCCAAAACTGAGTCCGTCACGAGTCCCAGAAAATACAGGGAATGTGTGCTAAAGAGTTGAGAACATATAGGACACTAATCAGGTCCAAATCATCCCATAAATTCTAAGTATTTAAAGACCTAATTTCAAGAAATTTACGTTGAAATGGGATAGAATTTAATGGAGAAACTAATGGAAAATGACCAAGAATTGTCAGGATAACTTACCCTAGCTTCAATGGATGATTCCCTACACTTTGTCATGTCCCATTCTCTAAAAAAAGATGGAAAACAATTGAGAAAATAAGAGAAAAATCGGATGGAGAAGGGGATTTAATCCTCTGCAGATGTCGCTAAAGATTCTGAGTGATCACTGTTTAAGTGATCAAATAATCTTTTAAGTGATACTCTACAAAAAGCTGATCTCCACTTCAGAGAATAAGTGTTGTTTAACTGACCTCTGCTTCAATGGAGAGGCTATCACTTAAGTGATTGGGCGGGGTCCAAGGATGATTGCTAAAGTAATCCCCTGGCTTCTTAATAGACCACCACTTAAGACACCAAAGGTCTATATAAGCGGTTGCACTAGATGATTCCAAGGAAAAGAATTTTGTAAGTCTAAATGGACTTTGGCCGAGTGCTCGAGATTCGATCGGAACACCGTGCGTACAAATGAACTATGCAACTATTCCAAACTTTACATGGTAAACTCAATGGAACTATTAAAACTATCATCTGAGATTATTTTACTAAATTTGGGAACCATCAAAACTTTCATCAAAGATTATTTGAACTAAATCTAGGGCTCACACCTATAGTTCCATGTTTTAGAGAATCCACCCAATAGCCTAAAATGAGTCTAAAAGTCTTGGTACCTGAACCAAGGGTTTCCCTAGCCTAAAATCAAAGTGAGCTGATAGCGCTATTGGAATTCTCATACGAGTTATTTTATTAGGAGTGTTGGTCCGAGACCAATTCCTTAACAACCTTAACTCCAAAATAGGGAAATAAGACTAAAACCAAAAAAACCTATCTTATAATCAAACCGATAGTTTTGATAACTCATAAATCACCTACAACCACTGTTTGAAGGCTTAAAAAACTGGAAATAATCGAGGAAATGACCTAAAGGTCATTACATTACTACAATTCAACCATAACTTATCTTGCTTTCTTTCTCATAAAAACTATATGGTAACAAAATTGCATTTTCTTTCAATCTCAGGATATTCTTAATCAATAAGCAACTATTACACATTTTGTAACACAATATTTGACCTTTCTTACACATAAGGGGCTCACACTTATCAATTTAACCCAATAATTTTCCTCAGTTAATTATATTGGGGTTTTCTACCCCTTTGAACTCTTAAATTCTACTTTTGTTGACATTATAATCGAAGTTCTACCTTTGGAAGTATTTTCTAAAACCCTAAGATCAACAACAATTGATAATAAACAAAACCCCCATAATTTTTCACTAGTTCATAATTAGGGAATAACCTCCAAATTCCATAATGACTATTATTTTTAAAATTTCTACGAATATAAAGGAGTAATTCAAGTTTGGAGTATAAAAAAACCTAACCTCAATGATGAAAACCCCAATTAACAGACAAAATTTCCCTTTATATTACCTTGAATATTTTTTTGATAAACGGGATGATAAAGTTTTTTTTATCTAAAAAATTGATCTATTGAATATTGGCTACTGCACCGATACAGTTGTTTCTATAGAAACACCACTGCAATGGGGAATCTACCACTACAGTGGCTCCTAGGCCAATTGGGAAAGCTTTATGGTGGTTTTTTTGACATGCAGCGAGCCCAAAATAATAACTCAATACTTGTACCAATTCTGTCCATTTCACAACACACTTCTCAAATTCGATATTATAAACTAACCCTTTCATGATAATCGTTACAACCGGAGTTTTACTAATTTATTTTATGCATTATATGTTTATACAACTTAGTAAACTCATTATCTAACACAAAATCAAATCAAAACCCCCAGCCAATTATTTAACAACTAGTAGATTTTCCTAGACCACCACACAATCAACAATGCCTAGGACTATGCAAGCCCTGTATTTTCAAATTTTGGTACTAGAGGAAATAATGTGAAGGTATTACTCTCTATTTCAGCAAAATGATCATTTAAGTTGATACACTAGATACCAATTTACTCCTCTTTCACTCCTAAATGATAAATAGCCCAAAAGGATGCATTAAATAAAGAAGAAAATACCTGAGTCAATGAACAAGTGTGGATAGTTCTTATTTATATCTATCTCTATCTCTCATGTACCCTTCTTAAATGGATGATTTCTTTACTAAACCTCACAGATAAAATGAAGTTTTTGCTTAGATTACTTACATCACTATCCTAGATAGCAAAGGCTCCTCTTCATAAGAGAGTTCTTTGGTAAGTAATTCTAAATCCCAACAAATAATGTAATCTGTATCTCCATGGTACTTCTTTATCATTGACAAATGAAACACAACACCCTAGATAATCTAGGAGGCAAATCCAGTCAATACACCATTGAACCAAGTCCATTCAAAACCTCAAAGGGTTGGATGTACTGCAGACTCATGTTCTCCTTCTTCATAAATCATATTACACGATTCATGGGTGATACTTTCAGCAACACTTTTTCACACTTCTTAAATTGCACCTCTCTTACCTTATTGTTTGCATATTTTTATGTTGACTCTAAGCTGTTGCCAAATATTCCTGGATAAACCAAATTTTTTCCGTAGATTTCTTTAGAATATTGGTTCCCTAAGGTCTTATGTCAAAAACATCAAACCACCCAATTAATGATCTACATCTTTTCCCATACAAAGCTTCAAAATGAGTTATGTAAATACTGGAGTAGTAGATATTATTATAAGTAAATTTACATAATTATAGATATTAGTCCCACTAACTACCAAAGTCCATACTTCAGTTCAAGTACCGGCATTGTCCTTTTTAACTGCCCATCGGTCTATGGATGAAAAGTTGTACTTAGGTCTAACCTAGTACCCAATTTTGATTAAAACTTCGCCCAAAAAATAGAGGTAAACTAAGTACCTCTATCCAACACTGTAGACATCATCCCAACATGGGCTGAGACTCCTCCCTTGCTAGTTACATGTATTATCATACAACCATTGGTCAGAGTTTGTACCTTTCTAGCTGATAGACCTCTAACCATGCCAAACATTCCTTTCTTATCAACTTCTAGCCCAATGCGTCTTCCACCATATTGGTCTTACCCAAGCAATACAAAATTTAGATGTAATAATCTTTTATCAACTCTTTCTACCTTATTTTCCTCAAAATTAGATCTCATTGAGTAAGAACATATTGTAAAATGCGGTGGTATGTGAATACTTCATACTTTACCCCATAGAGGTAGCATCTCCAAATTTTCAAAGAAAATACCACAACTTCACATTCCAAAATAATTGGAAAGATAGTTTTTCTAATATGAATTCAGTTGCCTCAATTCATAAACAATAACACTCTTACCCTGCATCAAAACGACACCTAAACCAAACCATGAAGCATCACTATACATAATGACATCCTTACCTTCAATAGGCAATGTAAAAATAGGAATTGAAGTTAGAAAAGTCCTGAGCTTTTGAAATATTTCCTTATACTTATCATCCCACCAAAATGGTCCCTCCTTTTAATTCAGGCGAGTCATATACAAAGCAATGGAGCCAAACCCTTTGACAAACCGACGATAATAACTATCAAAACTTCTATGAAATTGGTTGTTCTGTCCTAATTTTTAATATATTTCACCTAGTGTAGGTCCATAATAAAACCTTCCTCAGACACTACATTCCCTCAAAATGATACTAAAGACAACTAGAATTTATATTTCAAATACCGCATATATGTGCGCTCCATGCTCGTTCTTACTCTTTGAGTAAACTAACATATCATCAATAAAAACTATATAAAAGAATACAAAAATAACTTAAATACACTATTCATCAAGCTCATGAAATCGGCCAAGGCATGTTCAAACCAAACAACATAACCAAGAACTCATAATCTCTATGATGAGTTTGGAAGGAAGTTTTTGGAATATCTCCAACCTGAATCTTAAGATGATGGTAAACTACTCAAATCATGACAGTACTTTCGAATATGACCCAATCCCCCACATTCATGACATCTGTTGTCTAAGTCATTTCACTAAACTAAAAAAGCTAAAGGTATTTAACTATATATCTAAAAGGGCTAATAATTTACCATTAAAGGGCCCCCTATAGACATATGCATAACTGAATAAAATGATTGAGATAAGTAACCCTACGAAACATAAACCCTCAAATAAGTACCACTAATTGACCAATTTCCAAAGCCTTCATTTTCTATGCCTTTACCTTTTTTTGTTTTTTAATCCCTTATACCTTTTTAAAAAGTCAACCTCTTTATGAAAAGTCCTCAGATATAGCCACTAATAGTGTAGCAACCATCTAGCCCCAACCTCTTAACCAACTCACTAATAAATATTTATAACTCCACCACTTTTTAACTCACTAAACACCATAAAAGAAAAATAAGTTCTTTATTAACCTACTAAATATTCTTAAACAAAAGAGTGCAGAATGTATATCTAATTATTACAATCCTACTGACCTAACAATTTCCGTAGAAGAACATCTAAACAGTATCCAAAAATCAAGTCTAAAATTATTATCCCTAAATACTAAGCAAATAAATGTCTTAGTTCTAAAACAAAGGACATAGAAATATAAGAATGATCCAATGGGTGTACAAACATGGTGCTCACCCTTGAATTGATGTATGAAATTATGGATTAGAGTTGAGGTCTCATCTCAAATGCTAGAAAATGCTTTGAACTCAATAAAAAAGATTAATGATAGCATCAATACCTTAACTAAATACTGTAGGTATCATCGACTGACTCAACTCAATACCATATGAATAGGTAATTTAAATACAAGTAACATCAACTAAAACACCACTTATAATTAATTGACAATCAAATAAATTCATACATTTCATCTTATCAAGATTAAATATACAAAAGCACATCTAATAAGACAACTAGATTCTTAAACAATAGCATCATAACACATACATATCTTCAAATAAAAAATGATAGTATGAATGAATAATGTACATTCATGCTATAGTCAGCAACCACTATAAGATATGAACTACAAGGGATGACCTCAATCCATGTACTAGTGCCTAATCCAATATAAATGTCAGCATGACACTTGATACCGACATGACACTTGATCTTTACATCATCTCATTATCAAATATTCAACGCATGATATAGTGAATAATCACAAGTAATTCCCGAAAGCAAATCACAAACAACCAACTCATGTTTACACATAGAGTCACGCAAGTTTTTATTATAACTACACCATAAGCAACTGCATTCCTTGCTTTCGGTCATAAACTTACACTTTCGTTTAGTCTTAGTAAGTTCTTGATCTATAAGAAACAATGATACATTTCTTATACAATATTTCCCCTTTTCTAAACTTTATTAACTCGTATTTATCAATTTAACTCACGAATTATCATTAGTTCACCATCTTACGACTTTCATCCTTTTAAACTATTGAATTATACATTTTTTAACATTACAATCTTGAATTCTACCTTAGGAATTTTTTTATAACTCCTTAGGATCAATAAAAACTAAAAATAAACAAAAACCCCACTAATTCCCACCACTCCATAATTTAGGACTAACCTATAAATTCCACTATGTTTAGAATTATTTTACTTTCTATGAATATAAAGGATTAATTTAGGTTTAAAGTCCAAAAAACCTTACCTCAAAGATGAAAACACACAAAAATCAAAGAAAATTTATGTTGCTAAGCCCCTAAATGTGTCTAGAAAAGTGAAAATAAAAAATAGATTTTCTAATATTTAAAAACTGATATGCTACATAATGTCCACTGCAGTAGAATATTTGTCATTACAATAACACCATTGCAGTAAAGGATCTACCAATGTAGCGATTCTTAGGCCAATTGGGCTACCGCTATGGCAACGCTTCTACTGTGACAAGAATACTTTTCTCTCTTTAGCGAGCCCAAACTAGTAATTACTTGAGAATTGGCCCCAGTTCTATCTTTCACAATACACTTCTCAAAAATTGACATTATAAACTTAACCTTTCATGGTAATCACCATAATCATAGTTTTAATAATCTATTTTATGTATTGAAAGTTTCTATGACTTTATAAACTTGTCTTGTAACACAAAATAAAATAAAATCCACCAAAAAATACCCTAATAACTGTTAGATTTTCTTAGACTACCACATATTCAAATCATGCGTAAGGGTTGGACAGTCCTACATTTTCAAATTTTGATCCATGGGAAAACAAGGTGAAGATTTAACTCTCTATTTTAGTGTAATAATGATTTGGGTAGTTATAGTCATAAGACCTTCACAAAGTTGAGGTGTGTTACCATAATTTTCTTCAAAGTCTGGATATATTTTTGATCCTTTTTCTGAACATTTTGAAACCAAATTGATGGTAAAAAGTTATCTTCACCTTTTGAAGGTTTATTTGGAGAACCCATAACATTTTTTCTTTTATTATTATCCAAATAATGACAAGTATAATTTTGTTCCTCCGTGCCATGTACATTTAACTAGTTGTCTTTTTTCAAATTTATATGCAGTGCTACTATATTCACATCAAAGAATAGATAAATAAATATGGCGAGTTTCATGAATATTTGTAAAAAATATATTATATTTCTTTATCATTGTGATGTCATCAATATAGTGCATCAGAACTTGAACCTAATGTCTTACCAATATAAATGTGTTTTAGGTTATAGCTTAGTGGGACTCGAATCCAATACTTTATAATCATAGTGCACTAGGATTCCAACCTAAGTATTATCCTCTTGACAAGATAGAGCTCAAATCCATTGTCATACCCCTAACCAATGGAATAATAGACCAAACTTTAACATGACTCATTCTCAAACCTTTAAAAGTATAATCAGTTCGTAATTATATACATATAGAAGTGAATTTAGTTCTAACAAAAAATTTGAGCCTACATATTTGTAATAGTAAGATAAAAACATTAAAAAGAATATTACTACATCCTTTTAGTGATACAAACTTTTTTAATTGCTAAATCTTTAAGTGTTACATAGATGCATACAAAAGGTTTCATAAATATGGCATTAACCATGAAGGTTATGAGCAAGTTAAAGGGTTTGACAACTAAATCTAATAATGGTGAGGAGTAGTGTATGATTATCTATACTTTATGGAGAAGAGTAGTGGACATCCATATTAATATAATATTTTATAATAGATTCATCATACTTGTCATTTTAAAAATTATTATAGTAATTAATTGTTTGTCTTCAACTTTGCCCATAATCATAAAACTAGAGAGATATTAATATAGTGTAAAATAAAGAAGTATTAAATTAGGAGACATAATAATAAGGATAATTTTCTCACGACCCAATTTACGAGTCATGATGGCACCTTATTTACCCCACAATTAGGTAATCCAAATCGTAGCTCGGAGCTATACGCAATAGGCTAATTTAGTGGAAAAATGTCCTAAAAGACAAAAGTCAACAATTAAGGACTTATAAAAACAATAATACAATAATGATGGTCTGGAATATTGATAAAGCATCAACAACCATACTACGAGCTAGTAGTGTCGGTACAAGAGCTACTACAAAAGGAACATAACTACTGAAATAGTCAAATATAATCTGTCATAGAAAATTAAAGAATAGACATAGATAATAGAAGGAAAAAGGGGCAACTCTAACTTCGAGGGATTACCCTATCTCTGAAATAAAATAAACACTAAAGTTACATCAACCATTACTTCAAGTACTAAAATCTGCACCAAAAAGGTACAGAAGTGTATTATGAGTATCAAAAATTTGGGTACTTAGTAGGCATCATCCATCAATGGAGGTAAATCATGATACAAATATAATAAGGATACAAGATAAATAAGCTAAGTTAAGGTAAAAGGAAAAAACTGGGAATTAGGTCCAACATCGTAAATAAATAAATAAAACAAATATAATATGAAAGAAATCATAGTTAATACTAAGAGATTAGTCCTCATAAGCTAGTAAGTGAAAAAAATTAAATAACCCAAAATGTTACCCCATAAGAATGGAGGGTACAATCAAAGGAAAGTAACAAATCAAAGTTTCATAAATTTATCAAATATGTAGAAAGAACCAGGAATACATCTACACCATTTCATAATATCAATAAAATCTCAATGCCGGACTCAAACTAAAGCTCAATAGCATCATTATCATTATCATCATTTGTCAAACTTGAACTAGAACTTATGTCATCAGTATCATCATCAATTGCTAAACTTGAACCAAAACTCAAAATTAGCACTAACTCCCAAATACATAACTTGCATAATCATTATATATCTAATCTCCTCATATTTCCAAAATAAAAATTTTAAGAGGTATAACATTAGTATCAAAGTCTACAAGAGCTAATACAGATCTTGACCTAAGGTGGTCCAGAGTGGCCCACTTCTAATCTCCAAAATATTTTTTGCAAAAAATTATTAGTCAGACTAGTCTAAGGTATATAAATTCATTACTTGGTGTTAAATTATCTATAATTATCCCTAAGTTAGAAATTCAACCTAAAACATGAACACTTAGTCCATTATGCCTAAATTATAGTTCCATGATAGCCTAAATAGTCCAAATAATACTAATACTGTCAATCAAACCCCAAACAACTAAATCTCATCCCATATCTAGCATAATATTATAATTATAATACAAATTAGCTCACTCTATAAAGAAGGTAAACCTAGCCTAGCTTGAAACCGAAGAAAATACCAAAGAATCTGCTAAACCACTAATTTTCCTTTTGAGAAGCTTACACAAGGTGCCATGATATCAAAATCATAATCTACTCCTCAAAATAAGAACCCATACTTCCCTATTATGCTTTGAGTCAAAACTTACGTAAAAAAATCCCATGTGGGGCTTCATTTGTGAAATCACACTTACAAAATCGACAATATACCTATCTATGCTCAATGAATATTTGCCCCCAAGAATGGACAAATTCTGACCTCAAATGGTGCTTTAATCAATTCTCTAATATTTTAGGGATTTTGGAGAAAGGTAAAAGGATTTAATCAAGAAATTGATGGAATCTTACCACAAATTCAAAGAAGAAACACATATTTTAAGTACGCAAAATATCCAAAATGAACCAACAATGATTCTCCCAGATGTTCAAACTATTTAGGGTTCTACACTCTTGAATATGGGGGAAAAGTGGGAGAAATACAAATTAGTGGTGTTTTTTAATAGGGTTCCCTGGTGAGCAGGTATTGCTTAAGCAGACACTTGGTTGCTTAAGCAACTTAGTGTTGCCTTAGAGACATATGACATCTGCACAACTACCAAACCCCCACTAGGACAGCTCAATCACTTAAGTGCCTATCTCATTACTATCCCCTTTCCTTAAATAGTCCAAAAGGGCTCTTATGTTGTGTACTAACACCAGTTGAGACTTGGAATAATTCTAAGTGTCTGCCAACCTCTTAGGATTCATCAAGAATCCTATATATTCAAATGAACTATGATACCTTAAAAAATCTGATATTTTATATTCAATGGTGCAGTCGAAATATATATCCAAGGTTGTGTTGATGACAAGTTGGTCCCACAATTATGTGCCATTTTTCTTAACTTTCATCCAATAGACTATAATGAGTTTGGGAGCCTTAACATCTTGAACGAGGGTCCACCTATTCTAAAATTAATGTTCTAGAGCTGTTGAAACTATCCAAATTGGCATACAAGGTTATTTGACTAAAGTTTCTGCTTTGTAGCCAACTTGAACCAGCGAAGACTTGAAAACTGGGAATAGGCTCTAAAAACAAATGAACTGCCTGGTAACCTAACTTTTAGATCCTGTAATTCATAAATAACTGGGGTAGCTATAAGAAAGATCTAAATAGCAAAAATGACTGGAAAAACAGAAAATGGCCTGGAGGTTCATTACAATAGCCACTACTAAATAGACTTTCATCCACAAAATTAAAGGATTAGGATGTTCCTGAAGCCTCGAGCAGGTGAGGATACTAGGTCCGCATCTTATTCTCGATCTCCTAAGTAGCCTCCTCTACTGGGAGGTTCCTTTAGTTAATCTTAACTACTAGAATCATTATAGTGCACAAACACCTGAGATCACTGCCTACTATGAGCATAAGATCCTCCAAGAAGGTCAGCCGCTCATCTAACTGGACTGAGTCCTATCTAAGAAAATGGGACGGGCCAGGAATATATTGTTGCAAGCTAGAAAAATAATAAATTGTATTGACAATAACAAAATCTGGGGGTAAGGCTAACTCATAATCCATCTCACTAACTATGTGAAGCATCTCAAAGGGTCCAATATATTTGAGTCTGAGCTTGCCTTTCGTTTTGACCCTTATCACACCCTTAATAGGTGATATATAGAGGAATACCTGATCTCTAACTCTAAATATCAAGGCATGAATTATAGGATTTGCATAAGCTTTCTACCTACCCTAAGATGCCTTCAACCTATTCTGAATCACCCTAAATTTATCCAATGATTCCTGAAGTAGGTCAGCACCATGGGGTCTAATCTCGGAGGTTTCAAACCACCCAATTAGAGAACGACATTGTCTACTATACTAAGCCACATAATGGAGCTATCTCAATACTCGAATGATAGATATTATTATTTATGAATTCTACCAAAGCTATGTGCTACTTCCACTGGACTCTAAAATCCATAGCATAAGATCGAAGCATATTCTCGAGAACCTAACTAGTCTACTCTAACTTCCTATTGGTTTGAGGATACAAGGTGCACTAAGATCTACCTGAGTACCCAACTCCTTCTGAAAATCTCTCCAAAAGCTAAAAGTGAACACTAAACCCTAATTTGAAGTAATACATATAGGCACAACATGTAAATGATCTACCACATAATCATAGAGATAGGCTAACCTCTCAACGCTGAAGAGAATTTGAATAGGAATGAAATATACCAATTTGGTTAGCTGATCCACAGTAACCTAAATACCATTAAAATAATGGGAAGTACAAGGAAAACCACCAACACAGTCCATAGTAATATGGGGTGTTACAATATCTCCTCCTTGGGATCTTTCATTCCTGAATGAAACTGGATAAGGTGAGGGAACTGATGGACTGATCCTACACACTGAATAAGTATGTTTGATGCATAGAATGGATGACTGAACTTATTCATGAATACACGACTGACATGAACATGATCGGCAACTGAAACTGAGCATGATATAGAATAATCTTAAAAATATTTAGTACCTGATACTAAATTTGAATTCATGGAGAAGAGATAAGAGTACTTGGTCCGCATATCTGCCTATACTTCCCAAGTGGCTCCCTCAATGGAATATTTCTGCCAAAGAACTTTGACTACTGGAACTTCTTTGTTCCTTAGTCTATGAACTTCTTGATCAATAATTTTGACCGAAACTTTCTCATAGGAAAGACTATTCTGAATATCTACACATTCTAACAACTACAGCAAGATCAACAATACACTTTTTCAATAACGAGACATAGAATAATGGGAGTACTAAGGATAAATCTAAAGGCAACTCTAGCTCGTAAGCTACCTTTCTGAAATGACTAAGGATTTTGAAGGAATAGACATATCGGGCATTGATTTTATCTTTCTTGCTGAATCTTCTCACTCCCTTTATGGGAGAGATTTTCAAGAACATAAGATCACTGACCGTAAACTTGAGATCCTTTCTCCTCACATCTATATTTGATTTCTATCAACTCTGGGCAGCCTTAAGCCTTTCTCTGACAAACTGAACCTTTTCTAATGCATAAAATATAAAATCAGGCCCTACTACTACAACCTCACCTACTTCAAACCAACCAATTGGAGATCTATATCTTCTACCATAAAGAGCCTCAGATGGAGCCACATAAATACTGGAATGATAGCTAAGATTGTATGTGAATTCAAATAAAGAAAAATGGTTATCCCAACTACCCTTGAAATAAAATATGCATGCTCTTTTCATATCCTCAAGAGTCCGAATGGTCCTTTATCCTTGATCGTTGTCTGAGGGTGGAAGGCTGTACTAAGGTAGACTTGGGTACCAAGAACCTTTTGGAATGCTTTCCAGAAGTAAGAGGTAAACTGAGTATCTCTATCTGAGATGATAGGTAAGGAAACACCGGGCAGCCTAACCAACTCTCTGAGATAGAGATTGGCATAGTCCTCAGCTAAATAAGAGGTATGGACTAGAAAGAAATAAGCTGATTTGGTCATCTTTACTACTATAATACAAATAGAGTCATGCTGATGACAGGTACGGGGCAAACCTATTTTAAAGTCCATGTTAACTTTCTCCTATTTCAATATGGGATTACTGAACTCTTGCATGGACCCATTACATTTCTGGTGTTCAACCTTAATTTACTGACATGTAGAGCACTTACCTACAAACTTTGCAATATCTCTCTTTATCCAACTCCACCAATAGATATCCCATGAATTATGCTATATCTTAGTGGCTCATGGATGAATAGAGTAACTCACAGCATGTGCATCTGCATGAATTCGTTGCCTCAAAGCATCTACGCCAGGCACACATAATCTACCCTGACAAAGCAAAACACCATCTCCCCCTTGGAAGAAAACCTCTATTTTATCATCTTTGATAGATTCTTTCAACTTAACTAGACTGGGATATCTATCTTGCTTTTCCTTCACCTTGGAAACTAGAGATAATTCTAAACTACTCTGCACCCATACATTACCTTCTGCTGAATTGAGTAAATAGATACCTGTCGAGCAAGCTGTTGAACTTTCTGAGCTAACATTTTCTTACCATTCTCAAAATTAGCTACACTACCTATAGACGTTCTACTGAGAGCATCAGGCACTACATTAGCTTTGCTAGGATGACAAAAAACACATATGTCATAATATTTCAACAACTCTAACAACCTTCTCTGATATAGATTCAAATCTTTCTGAGATAACAAATACTGAATGATTTTGTGATCTATGAGTACATCTACATGCACCCCATACAAGTAATGCCTCCAAATATGTAAGGAAAAGACTTGTAATAGCCCAAGAATTTTTTTTTAAAAATTTTATTCGTAAACGTGTTGGGTTCTATCTTCTAGAATGAATTCTAAATTTTCCATGTGGAATGCATTAGATTATGACCCACCATTTCATAGAGTATCAATTAATATTTCAAATTATATGTGGATTATCCAAAATGGACACTCGAGTGATGAGTTATGAACATTCCGATCAAACCGTGAATAGTAGTGAACAGTATAACATGCAGGAAAAAGTACTGAGGACTGACTTATTTTTTCTCCAAATTTAAATGATCATAACTCCTTCTACATAATAATCTGGGTGATCTACTATATATTAACGGAAAGATCTGCGAGTACTCTTTCCAATAAAATTAGTTTCATCCATTTTTTCTATTAGAGTAAAAATTTATGGTCGATCTACTTCAGCCTATCAAAAGCAAACTTTTGGGTCAAGTTCAAACGACTATAACTCCTCGTACACAATGATCTAGGTGAGATAATATATATCAATAGAAAGATATGAGAGTCCTATTTCTAATGAAATTAGTTTCATCCAATTTGGATATCTGAGTAAAACGTTATGGTTAATCTACTTCAGACTATCAAAATAGTCCCAGAGGATAGATTCGAGAATTATTTGATTTTTAGGGGCGTTTTAGTCATTCCTCCTCACCCAGATTTTGTCCAAACCCTATATTAAATCCTATTAGAAGCATTATATGTTATATTTCATCAGATTCCCTCAAAAAGAAAACCCTAAGCTCCAACATCCAACTTCAAGAACCACCAAAGTTCACCATTAATTTTGCAAATTTATTCAAGATTTCAAGTTCATAGTTCAAGAACTCCAAGAACCATCATTCAAAGGCACAATTAACATCTCAAAAATGAGTATCAATCTAAAGTTTATCACTCAAGGTATGTGGGGGTTTTCAACAACAACTTGGGGTTTTTCAACAAGAACTCTCTTTCGTTCTTGTGCCCAAAAGTAATTTTCTTTACAAATGTATGATTTTTATTTGATTTTTATGAATTTGAAGCATGAACCCATATCTTATGATGATTATTATGAAATCTTGATGTTTATGATTTTGAAAGATAAATTTAAATGTGTGGAGATATAAAGCATGAATCTTGATCGATATTTATCATGATATTGATATTTGGGTCATGAATCCCCATTGACGATTGTGTTTTTTTTGAGAAAGTCTGTGTTATAAGCACGTTGATGTTGAATATTTAAGATATTTTGAATGATTTGACCTTTAGGTCTTAATGGAGTTGTTTTGAACTCGAGTGTGAAAGAAATTCACAACGTGGTTGATTTTAATAGATGGGAAGTATGATGGATCCCGATGTATATTTATATATTACTAAAATTATTTTGTTATGGATTGTCTTTGAAATGATCTGAGCTAAGTTTGGGGGAAATCTTTAGCACTGAGTGGGTGGTATAATGCTGGACTACGTGCCCTCGTAGAGTGAGCCTGAGGTTGATTTATATAGTGATCACTAGTTTGTGTGGATTTGATATCGATAGTCCTACTCCGATGGAAATGATAGGATGGCTCTCCCTGACGTGGGTAGTACATTGGACTCCATGTATCTCACATTGTTTATGTCGGTTATAGGATCTCCCAGTGTATGTGTGTTTTCTTGTGTGTATGGTGAATGGTGAAGTGATTTGAAAGTTGAATTGTGAAAGTTATTCTTTTGAAAGATTTAAATGATATTTACATTATGAGAATTGATATTCGTGATGAACTGAAAGTGATTGACAAATTACATGATGACTCACATGTGTTATTGTACTTATTTCATCCTCTCATGGTTATGACGATTTTTTTCGGGCTATGTGAGTCTTTTATATATCTTGCATATTTCTTATAAATATTTATGAAGATGATGTCTATACAACTGCATACACCCCCATATACTCAGTTCCTTTCTATGGTACTGACCCACATCTTCGGATGTGGGTTGCATTTTCTTGGAATATAGGTTCAGGTGCTCAGTTCTATGTTTGATATTGATTTTTCAGGCATGCTGTTCTACATCCTCTATTGTAGTGAGTCCTCATGTTATGAGGATATGATGGCTGATGTTGGTTTCATAGAATTGTTTACATTTGATAACTGAGTATGAGTCAGTTGGGGCATGTCTTAATGGATCGCTGATTTTATTAATTTTCTTATAGGATTGTCAGACTAGTATAGATGTTGGTAGTTGACTAATAAGTCATATTTACTTATCTTTCTAAAATTCTTTTATTCTTGGATAATGATTACTCTGTTAATATTTTAGGGTTATTTATGGAAACCTCGTTTATTTGTATTGAATTGAATGAAAATAGCTCAAAGGGTTAGCTTGGGGCTACTCGTAGCCTCAAGCACCATGTGACGCTCCGGGACCTATTTTTTGAGGCGTTACAATACTATAGCTGCTAGCTTAAGATCATGAGTCATATAATTCTTCTTGTGGGGTTTAATCAGTCTAGAGGCATAGGCTACAACCTTACCTCTTTGCATGAGGACACAACCCAAACCAACTCTGGATGCATCATAGTATACAACAAAATTATCTAAACTATTTAGTAAAGTCAAGACTGGGGATGAGGTGAGCCGAGTCTTCAATCTTGAAAAATCTTCTCATAGAAATCTGACCACTAAAAGTTAACTTTCGTTCGAGTCAATCTAGAAATTGGGGATGCAATAGAAGAAAACCCTTCAACAAATAGACGGTAATAGCCAAACAAGTCCGAGAAACTTCTAATATCTGATAGAGAGATTGGTATAGGCTAGTTTCTCACCGTTTTAGTCTGGTTCAACTCTAACACCATCGTTGAAAATTATATGATCAAGGAATGCTATTGATCTAAGCCAGAATTCACACTTACTGAATTTAGCGAACAACTGATAAGCTCTAAGAGACTAAAGTACAACTCTGAGCTGGTCTACATGCTCATTTTTGCTACGAGAGTAAATAAGAATGTAATCAATGAAGACTATGACGAACATGTCCAAGTACTGCTTGAACACTCGGTTTATCAAGTCCATGAAGGTTTTTGGGGCATTTCTATGACCAAAGGACATGACTAGAAATTTCAAGTGGCCATACTAAGTTTGGAAAACTATTTTTGGAATGTCATGTTCTCTGACTCTAAGCTGATGATAACCTAATCTGGGGTCTATCTTGGAAAAGTAGAAGGCACGCTAAAGTTGGTTGAACCAGTCATAAATTCTAGGAAGTAGATATTTATTCTTGACTGTGACCTTGTTTAACTGACGGTAGTCTATGCACATTCTGAGAGAACCATCTTTCTTACGCACGAATAGAATAGGTGGTCCCCACGGGGAGACACTAGGTCTATGAGTCCCTTATCTAAGAGATCCTTCAACTATTTTTTTAGTTTGTTGAGTTTAGTTGGAGCCATTATGTATGGCATAATAGATATAGGTTGAGTATCTAGGAGAAGGTCTATTTTGAAGTCGGTTTCTTTTTCGGGAGGGACTCTGGGAAGATCTTCAGGAAATACATCTGAGAATTCATTTACTACTGGGACTGACTCAAGAGTAACAGTTTCTGAGTTAGAGTCTTTGACCCGCACAAGATGATAGACATACCCCTTGGATATCATCTTTCTGTGTCAAAGGTAAGAAATCAACTTACCCCTAAGAGTTGTAGTATTACCCCTCTATTCAAGGATTGGTTTATTTGGAAACTGAAAATGAACTATTTTATTTCTATAATCAACTACGGTATAGCATGAGTGGAGCCAATCCATGCCAAGAATGACATCAAAGTCCATCATCTCTAACTTTACGAGATCAACTGAAGTAACTTTTTGAGATATTGTGACCAGACAGTTCCTAAATACTTGTTGGGATAAAATGGAAATACCTACTAGGGTAGACACTGGAAAGAGATCTACTAGATCTTCAGGTCTGACTCTAGAATTGACAGCTATGTATGGAGTTACAAAAGAAAGAGAAGCTCCAGCGTCTAGTAAAGCATAAACATGTAAGTGAAAAACCTGCAATACCGGTCACTATATCAGTAGAATTTTCTTGATTTTGGTAGGACTGAAGAGCATATAATCTTTTCAGACCCTGGCCACAGGTAGCACTAGAAGCGGCACCCTACTTAGTTGGGTGACCAGATGGAACTGACGACTGATGGGACTGGCCTTACTGGCGCACATCCCTACCCTTCTGAGCAACTACCCAATACTCTTGAATTCAATGGCTTGTCTTGGTACACCCGAATAACACATCCCTACCCACTCTATGCTCACCTTTATGATGTCTACTATATTTTTGACATAAAGGATTGGTACGAGCACTGCTAACACTGACCTAGAACTTAGAACCTGGTGCCCTATCCCTATTGTCATTTATTAATTTGGGTACTGGGCACTGGCTGAAGAAGGTACTAGGTCTAAAGACCACTTATAAAATTGAGAACAGTTACCACCTTCTAACTTTGGAGAATTAAAATTAAAACTACCCATTTTAGCTCTCTTATTTCCTCTCTCCCTCTCCTTAATCTTTTACTCCTCTATCTGTTGAGAATGGACCATCAGCCTAGACAAGTACATCTCACTAATCAGAATTGTGGTCCTATACTCCTTGACCACACAATCAGATACACCAGACACAAACTTACTCATCTTGAACCTACTGTCAGCCACCACATGAGTAGCATATCTATTTAACTGAGTAAACTTGAAAGAATACTCCCTCATACTCATGATAGCTTTCCTCAAATTAATAAATTCTAGCACCATGGCCTCTCTCAACTTTAATGGAAAGAATCTGTCTAAGAAAGCCATGGCAAAATCTTCCCATTCTATAGGCATTGCATCAACACCTTTATCAACTTTCCACTGCTTAAACCAAGTATGGGATACATCCTACAATTGATATGTAGCCAACTCTATACTCTGACTAGACATCTTTCCCATAGCATCCATTGCCTTCCGAACCATATCTAAGATTTCCTGTGGATCCTCTTTACACTTGGATCCCTTGAAAAAAGAATGATTCATCCCGGTGAAATGCCAAATTCTAATTGCAATAGTCTTAACCACTGGGTTCACCGAAACAATAGTTGACCATTCATTTTTTGCTGATACGGAGTTTGCTAGAGTAGTGAACACAACCTTGATTTCTGCGTGATAGTTATGCTCGTCCAGAGGATCTGCCTGGACGGGCTGAGGGGCTGGCTGAGTTACTGTTCTTTTTTTGTACTTCTTGGGAGGCATGTTCTGTAAATGAAAAGAAGAAATAGATTATACATGGAGTTTAGACGGGACTTTCAAACTTCCTAGGACATATTAAAACCTTAGGCTCAGATACTAAGTTTGTAAAGACCTGAGACTACCCTTAATTGTTACACGGTGCTTACGGTCCTGAGAGACCACAAGCTAACCCATGAGCTGGTACCTACTGTGAGCACTGATTAATATGATAATAAATGCGGAAGAATACTGACATGCCATAAGGTTTTAAATATCTTAATTCAAACTAAAGTGTGAATCTAGGAAAACAACTGTCTAAATCTAATAAAGTACTGATATGCTGAGCAATTAACTTATTGTAATGTTTGAAAATCCTCTAAGACAAGACTAACTAAATGAGAGTTTATGGGACAAGCCCCCAACTAACTCTACTGACTAATAAAATAAAGACAGTAAATAAGATAGTTTGCCCTTGGTTGATGAGGACTCACCACTTCTATTGTATTGTCGATAATCTGAAGGACTAAGTGTAATTAGGGAACTGAGCGTTAGCACCTATGATATGAGACATCATAGAGCAAAAGAAAGGTATGCGATCAGTACTTTGAATGTACCGGTATGCTAAATGAGGTAGGACAAAATACAAGGCTTCATGAATTAGAGTAATGATCTATCTGAATACACATGAAAAATATGAAATATTGAATAAAGAGCATGAAATTTGTAGATACAAAACAAGCATAAAAGTTGGTAAAATACTAAAAATACATAAACATCTGTAGACACTGAGGATGCATGACCAAGCATATGACATGAGCTGGATGAAATCTACTCACTGAAATACT
The DNA here is from genome assembly GCA_030864225.1 of Capsicum baccatum var. pendulum. Taxonomy (NCBI): domain Eukaryota; kingdom Viridiplantae; phylum Streptophyta; class Magnoliopsida; order Solanales; family Solanaceae; genus Capsicum; species Capsicum baccatum. The sequence goes on from CM061557.1 coordinate 195,734,885, forward strand.
GAAAATAACTAAAATCTGTACGCTTTGGTCTAGCAATACTAAGACTAAAGAACTGAACTGGAACTGTGACTGAGATTATATCTGAGATTGCAGGAGGTATCATCTAATAAACATTCCACAATCTGAGCTAATCGGGGTTAAACATATAATCCTAGTTGGAAGGGTGTTAATACAGTGCCATGGGTACTAACAATGGCTGTGTGGATCCACTAAATTGATATAATATCCAAAGGACTAAGGCTGTCAAGCCTGAACGACGGGTGACCCCTGTGAGATAGTAAAGCCTAATCTGACGGGTGACTTCTCATATCCTATGCTGGCTATATAGTTCTGGAGTATAAGGAATTCTACTAACGACTCTTCCTATCTGAAGAGAAAGCCTCCATCCCTATCCTCACTCGGTGCTAAGTCCTACTCCTAACGGAATGACACTGAAACAATAGACTATTCTGAGTTTAATTTACTGTTCTGATAATACTCATGATATAATCTGAAGTTATTCTAAATATACTGAGACAACATTAAGTAAACAACTACAGTTTTAAGAATTCAATATCCTTAGGACTCAAAATAATAGTAGCAGCATAACACTAAAACATTGAAGGACATAGCATGAAAGCTCTTTTTAAATCAATTGCTCCTGTAGGCATTTTATCAAACACTTATATTTCATGGTTTAAAATAATCATATAATTAATAAATGACTGACATAATTGACATGAAGTTATCATGGAAAACACTAAGTCATGATTTAATTCAACAAATGATAACACTAAAACATGAGGAATTAAATAACAACAATAACTTCATTAAAACATGGTATTAAATCAAAGTTCATGGAGATAAATTGATGAAGTCATGATTTAAAATCAAATAATTTAAAAATATCATAAATTTATAATTAAAAAGGTTACTTGGGCTCCATGGATGAACATCTAACATACCTTAACAGATGAATTTCTTGAAATTCTTGGGTGAATTCTTGAGATTGCTCTTGGTTTCTTGAGAGCTAGGGTTTGTAATTTAGAGAGACAACTCTTGAATTTTGGGGGAAATTAATAAAGAATGAACTTTTAAAACATTTTTAGGGCTTAATTATTCCATATGGGTGGATTATAATGGGATAAGACTATTTTAACCCTGGATGAAATATTAGATTTTGGTGAAAATTTTTCGATTTGGGCCCCTAGCCTGACGCGGCGTGGCACTATCGTATCGTGTCATTGGAAACTAACAACTAGGAAACTGGTCTATGGCGTGATGTGGGTAAATCGTGGTCCTTCACTGATTAGGACCTGGAAGTTCTCCGCAATGTGGTGGCATTGCGCTGCAATACTCGAAAATGCCAAATGCCAAATTAGCATATGGCGCGATATGCCGAAATCGCGATACCTCAATGGAAATTGACAATTGCTATTTTGACTCTCTCTGCGATGCGCTTATGGGAAAAATGTTGGTGTTTAACGAATAAAACTTAAACCTGCCATAACTTCTTACCCGTTTATTGAATTTGAGTGAATTTTATATCGTTAGAAAGCTAATTCAATTTCCTATGTAATTGCAGGCTCTAACTGAAAAATAATGAGCATTTTAGAAATTTTATATTTGAATACTTATGCACTGTTACATATTATTCTAGGGAAATATGGGGTGTTACAGTCCAAAAGGGAGCTTAATTTGTGCACGACCACCAGTTGAGACTCGGAATAATTCTAAGTCTCTGCCAACTTCTCAGGATTCAACTAGAATACTATATATGCAAATGAACTATGATACCATATCAAATTCAATGTGCTAGATTCAATCGTGCAGTCAAAATTTACATCCAAGGTTGTATTGATGAAAAATGGCTCCCACAATTATGTTCCATTTTTCTTAACTTTCGGCCAATAGCCTGAAATGAGTTTTGGAGCCTTAAGATCTTGACCAAGGGTCCACCTGGCCTAAAATTGACGTTTTAGAGCTGTTGGAACTATCTGAATTGGCATAAAAGGTTGTTTGACTGACGTTTTGCTTAGTATCCAACATGAAATAGTGAAGAGTTCAAAACTGGGGATTGGCTCTAAAAACAAAATGAACTGCCCAATAACCTAAATTTTAGATCCAGCAAGTCATAAATGACTGGGGTAACTATAAGAAAGATCTAAAGAGCAAAAATGAGTGGAAATACATAAAATGGCTTGGAGGTTCATTACAATATCCACTACTAAATGGATTTTCATCCACAAAATTAAAGGATTAGGATGTACCTAAAGCCCCAAATAGGTAAGGATACTGGGTCCGCATCTTGTTCTCGATCTTCCAACTAGCCTCCTCTATTGGGCGGTTCCTTACCTGGAACTTAACTACTGGAATCGCTATATTGCACAAACGCCTGAGATCACTGCCTAATATGAGGATCGGCTCCTCTAAGAAGATCAACTGCATCCAACTGGACTGAATCCCATCTAACCAAAGGGGACGGGTCAGGAATGTATTGTTGCAACATAGAAACATGATAAATTGGATTAACAACAACAAAATCTAGGGGTAAGTCTAACTCATAAGCCATCTCACGAACTATGTGAAGCATCTCAAAGGGTCCAATATATTTGGGCTTGACCTTGCCTTTCCTTCTGAACCTTATCACACCCTTTATGGGCGATACACAGAGGATTACCCTGTCACTAATTCCAAATATCAAGGCACAAATTTTAGGATTTGCATAACCCTTCTACCTACACTAAGATGCCTTCAACATATGCTGAATCACCCTAACTATATCCAATGACTCCTGAAGTAGGTCAGTACTATGGCGCCATCTCAATACTTGAATGATAGCTATTATTATATGTGAATTCTACCAAAGATTTGTGCTACTCCCACTGACCTCTAAAATCCATAGCACAAGCTTGAAGCATATGCTCAAGAACCTAACTAGTCTGCTCTAACTTCCCATCAGTTTGAGGATAGAATGCTGCTTTTAGATCCACCTTAGTACCTAAATCCTCCTGAAAATCTCTCCAAAAGCTTAAAGTGAACACTAAACCCTGGTCTGAAATAATACATATAGGTACACCATGCGAACAAACTTCCTCACAATCATAGATGTGGGTTAACTTCTCAGCACTGAAGAGGCACTGAAGGAAATATGAATCAGAATGAAATATACCAATTTGGTCAACTGATCCACAGTGACCCACATACCATCGAAACCATGGGAAGTTCAAGGCAAACCACCAACAAAGTCCATGGTAATCGCTCCCACTTCCCCTAGGGAACGGGAAACCTCTTAATTAAGCTAGCAGTCATTTAATACTTGGCCTTGACCTACTGACAACATACACAATGAGTTATAAAGTATGCCATATAATATTCATACCACTCCACCAATAATGCTGCTTCAAATCTCTATACATCATAGCTATACCAAGGTGAGTAGAATATCTAAAGCTGCGAGCCTCACACAAAAATAGTTTAATTAAATCATAAACCATCGAAACATAAATATGACTATCAAATTTCAAGACACACTCAGAATCTATTGTAGACCTCATGGATTTACCACTTAATACGTAGTCCCAAAAGATACAAAGTCTTATATCCTCAAATTGACGACTCTGAATCTACTCAAATAGTGAAGACCTTGACTCAACACTAGCAAAAATCCTCGTAGTGTTTGAAATATTAAGTCACACCATTAAGTTGGCTAAGGATTTGACGTCCCATGTCAACGTCACACCATTAGTCATTACCTTGTGGCTTAAGGCATTTATAAGCAACTCCAGCCGTCTATGCTGCCTAGAATTTAGCTCTCTCAGGGGTATAAAATGCTGAAGACTATAATGATTCATGAAAATATCATAATGCAAGGCATAAAGATAATGTCTCTAAATCTTAAGTGTGAAAATATCTTTTCCAACTCTAGACCTTAAGAGGGATAGCTGCGCTCGATTACATTTAATTACCTCAATCCATGAGGAATAACTCAACCCTTCTACATTAGCACACAACCCAAACCGACACTAGAAGTATCACAATACTTGGTTAATGCCTGAACCTCAACAAAAAGTGCTAATATAGGAGAGAAGTAAGAAATCCCTTAAGCTTTTTAAAGCTTGACTCATACTCATCGGACCATAAAAAAGAAACCTCATTTAGAGTCAATCTAGTTATCAACGCTATAGTAGTAGCAATACTCTCAATGAACCACCTATAGTAACTGACCAAACCAACAAAGTTACGAACCTTAGACAGAGATATAGGCCTGACCCAATCACAAATAGACTCAATCTATGTTGGGTCTACTATAATCTTATCCTTAGACACCACATATCAAAATAATGTAACTAACTTAAGACAAAACTCACACTTAGAAAATTTGGCAAAACGTCTATGATCTCTCAAGTCTGTAGAATATCCTCAATGATGCATATGCATCTCTATACTTCTCGAATAGACAAGGATGTCATCAATGAACATAATAACAATATAATCCAAATAAGGACTAAACACATGGTTCATCAAATCTATGAATGTGGCAGGGGCATTAATTAACCCAAAAGACATCACTAGGAAATCATAATTACTATATAGAGTCTAGAGGTCCATCTTTAGGATATCATCATCCCAAATCCTCAACCAATGGTAACCCGACCTCAAGTCAATCTTAGAGAACACCACTACCGCCTGAAGCTAGTTGAATAAATCATCAATACAAGGCATAGGATACCGGTTCTTCATGGTACTTTTTAAGCAACTTATAATCAATACACGTACATATAGAACAATTTTTTTTTTTAAAAAAACAACACAAGAGATCCCCAAGTGACACTTAGCCTAATGAAACCCTTACCAACAAGATCCTAAAGCTGAGAATTTAGCTCCTTAAGCTTGGTAGGAGCCATATAGTAAGGTGCCATACAAATAGGTTGGGTGCCCGACTTAAGATCAATAACAAACTCAATATCATACTCAGGAGAAAGGCCAGGTAGACGGATGTGAAAATATCTGGAAACTCACAAACTATAGAAACAGAGTCAAGTGATGGACTCTTTATACTAACACCATATATATAAACAAGGTAACACTCATAACCCCTTAAAATAAGTCTCACAGCCTTAATATAAGAAATAATCCTCATTAGCTTGCGGCTAATAGGTTCCAGCCATATAGCTAGGGGTATGCCAGGATTGGCTAAGGTAAGAGTCTTGGCAAAGAAATTCAAGACTATATGATAGTGGGAAAACCAATCCATATCCAAAATTAAATCTAAATACATCATATCCAAAACAATAAGATCAACCTGAGTTTCAAACTCTAAAACAGTCACAACACATGACCTATAAAATCGATCATCTACTAAACAATCACCCACGGGAGTAAATATATAACGATGCTGATCATGAATCAAGATAAATCTAATCGCATGGCATTACAAGTAGACACATAAAAATATGTGAATCCTGGATTAAATAAAGCAAAAACTTACTAATAGTGAACCAAAATCATACCCATGACAATAGGATCCGAAGACTCAGCCTTTGGTCTAGTAGGTACAATATATAACTGACTATGCCTACTACTTTTTTGGGCTCCTAGTTGATCTTTTGTCCTACTTTCCTGAGAACCTCCATGAGAACACTAGGGACCACCCCTACGACTATGCATACCACCTTTAGCTAGGGATGTACCACCTTAATTAGTGGAGCACTCTGAGCTGAAGGAACCATCACTCTATTACTAGGGCACTATCTCAAGAAATGGTAAAAATTTCTAAAACAACAACATACCCTAGGTTCTATACTAAAATTAGAAGTTCCAACTGACCCAAAATAACCACCATGACTAGAATAACAAGAAGATGAACCCTTTGAAGCCTGACCACTACCATAACCTGAATAATCAATGTAATTAGATTGGCCTTCATCGGTAATCTAAATTATAGCCTAAATGGGCCTACTTGATTGACCCTGATGTAGATATAACTGACATGGAGAGTACCTGCCCTTAGAACTATTACCTCTAAATCGTGAAACACTATGGCTCCCACTAAAATTTTCTAGATATTGTGACCTCTATCGCTGCCCCTTTAGCCTCGGGATGATTTTTTTTCATAATTAGAAATATTAACAAAAGAACTACCCGAAATAATAAAACTTTGTGTAGACATGTAAAAAGAAAGTCAAAATCCTGAACAAAGAAATGATCCATCTAATAATCAATAGACAGAATAGAATTAGAATGCCTATCAAATGCATGAAATCAAACCTCATACTCCATAACAGTTATGGAGCCTATTCAAAAATTGAGAATTAATCCTTTAGATGATCTAAGACTGTGAGTCATATACTTCTCTAAGAATATCTTAGAGAACTGGGTCCATGCCTATGAGGGGGATTCAGCAAGCCTAGAGTCAAAATGACCTCCACCAATGTTAAGCTTCTAAGTCTAGCTAAAAAGTAGTGTAATCCACACCACGAATCTCAACTAGGCCCAAATTATGGAGCGTATGTTTACAAGTAATCAATAACTCATATGCATCCTTGATCGGTATACTAGAAAACCTAGGCAGAGCCAAACTTAAAAATCTACCTAATATTTTTTGCTACTCAATAGACATAGCAGTTTTTGCAACTACCAATTAAAAAACAACCAATGCAGGAGGGACCTCAACTAAAATAACCCAAACCAGGTCCTAGTCATGTCGTCTATCTCAAGCCCAACTAAGATCGGAGACCATCCCTAATACCCAACCATAACTTCCCTACGCTTTACATCAGATAAATCCTGAACAAATATATATATATATATATATATAACATAATAAAATAGAATAATCATAAATTAAATATAGTCAACCGGTTTCGGCCATAATACTAATACCAATACCAAAGATAACACCAATGCCGACACTACCCATACCAACCCATAGTAGTCTCACAAAGCATTTAACGAAAAGTAAAATAGTATCCGGTCGAGACACGCCCCCAACTATAGACAAATCCAAAGTCTAAGAAATAACTAAAGTATGAAAACAAAACCATAACATGAAATAGAGCCTTCTAGAGTATGGAAACTTATCACTTCAATCAAATTCTAAGCTATTCCCAAATCTAATCACTAAGTAGGAGAAGTAGTATGTCTAGTTTCTGCATTGCATAAGGATATAGAGCTCAAAGATAGGTTAGCAGGTGAAAACTAACATGTACTCAGGATAAGGGTAAAATAATTCCAACATTTAAATCTAAGTAAATAACATATGCATTCACATCTATACACACACATATATACACACATAATCTATATCGAGAAGCAAATCAGGTTTAGCATACATTAAAAACCATTAACCTGGGTTTGTGTAGCTTAACCATTCTAGATCCACCCACGGGCTATATATGTTCAGTGTTACCTCTTGAATGGGCCTCAATACATGTAGCTGCAAGTACTAGAGTTATCATAGGTGTAGGGAATTCTCGTGTATCTTTCACTCTCTATGATACATATATACAAGTATAACTTAGAGGATTCTCTGTACCCTATAAGTACATGGTCTCTATGACCAATCCTTATGTCGGCAAATATGAGTTTCTAGTGTCCGTCTATTAGACTCATACCTTTGTGATTAACTATCAAAACCCACCATTTTTTCCCAATTAAAACCATTTGCACCCAAACAAACTACCAATTCCATATATTATTAACCAAGTCTATAAAAACTGGTATCATCATACCAATGATATATTACAAGAAATGTCCTTAGCCAATCACTTAGGGGATTCCCAGGTATCCCACATGATTATCAATTAAACCAAATCCATAGACAACAAGGCCTTTCTAGGTTATTTAAATAAAATTTAGATTCCATTGCCAGGTTGTACAATTCAATAGTAAAGGTCAAACCATGTGACAAAACTATTCTCATAGGCATTTTAACAAATATACTGAGGGCATATGGTTTTCGAAACCAAAACCAATTAACAATTGACTATTCCCATGCAACCACATGTTGAAACCACCATTATAATATGAAACCATAAGTAAAAACATGGGAAAACATAATTCAACAATTAATAACCAAAGCCCCCAACATATGGTTAAAAACTAAAGAATACCCATAATTAAATCATGAAATCATTCATTACAACATGAATTTTGTACAAGTAAAAATCAGGGAGGAATAACATATCTTATATTATAACAAAGATGGAGAGAAATCACCCTCAAGAGCCTTAATTGACCACCTTGAAGAAAATCCTAGCCTTCACTTAACCCAAGAGCTTAAGAGAGATTTGAGAGTGTTTTTGAGTGCTTAAGATTAGAATAATAGGGTAAATAAAGTCCCAATAGTCTTTTAGATAGTGGGGTCCTACTTGGTTAAGAGGGAAAATATTCAGAATACCCCCAACTTAAACAGTAAAAAAATTCCCACAGTGGGTATAATAACCCTACCCAAACCATACCCTAACATACGAGTGGTACCCACCACGTGTACTCTAGGTAGACAACTAGACCCTAATACCATCAAACATACGGCCATCAAGACCAACTCGTACCGAGCATTCGATAAGTACCCTAAACCGATATACATAATAGAATAAAGAGAGGTTGGACACTGTCCAACATACGAGTTAGACTATACCACTGGTACCCTATCCTCACAAATCATAGTGAGCCACTCGTACTCAGATCCAAGTTAAGTTACAAAATTTCAAAACAAGTGAAAGATCAACAAATTGGTCATCACCAATCAGACAAACCGTACCCACCAAACTATAACCACACCATAAACTCACCGACCAAACACTGGCCAATATACAAGATGGGTTACCTGAGTTGTATCCTTACCATACGAATTGTATGGTGAGTCATATGATAACAAAAAGACTCAAAGCCCATAATTTTTTTTGAGGACCAGAACCTAGGGTGTTTTAATTCTCTCCACTTTAATTATTCATCCTTTAAATATGGAAAAGGCATTATAAGACTGATTTAAACCTCTACTCCCCAATACCGACTTTTAACTAAGTTAGAAAATAAATATGCAAGTAATTAATTTGTAATAAACCTCACTATCCTTAGTTCAGTTCACCTCCTAGTGCATACATAAGAAGCTTAGAACCTAAAAATTTCACTAAGTGATGGAGACTTAGTCATATATTTGAGTCCTTAACTTCATAGATTTTTAATTTGATCTTTCAAACTCTAAGATGATGGTTTTTGAGTTGATTCATATTTAGGGGTGTAAGGAGTATGTCTTGAGAGAGTTTTAGAATTTTTAGATGAGATTTAAACCATGTTCAAATTGTATTTCCAGTGGCTTACCACGATCGCACTGCATAAAGGTGAAGTGCTAAATCACACTTATACATTTTCAGTGAAGCACCACGATGGCGTCGCATCGCACCAAGGTGCAAAATCACACTCATTTGTTTCTAGTGACATAATGTGATAAGCTCGCATCGCACCAAGACCCTAAATTGCACTCTTCATTTGAATGGTAAATTCTAGTAGCTCAACGCTACTCCACCGCGACGTGGTGAAGGTGTATTTTCCATGTTATTAATTCATAATTTTAAATTCATGTGTCATGAACTTTATCGTAGTGTATGACGTTCTTATTAGGTGAATAATGTCCATAGTAATCACTTAGAGCCATGTTAAGCTAAGAACCCTAGATTCGTCTAAAGTTTGGGGTTTGATTCTACAAGGGTCTACTTTAAACATGCATAACTTTCTATATAAATTTAATTTTTATGATAAAGACACACCAAATTGTAGATAATTTAATTATCTTTCTAACGATACCAATATTTCCTTAATATGATACCCGAGCGAAGATTTATAGCCATTTTTGTGCAAGACAGTAAGCTGTCGTGATGGTACCGCATCGCAATAAGGTGCAGAATCGCGATCCGACCACGAATTTCAATGTATAAGGGGAAGTTAAGTATTTTACCCTCAATACAAGTCATATATGCATGATTTAATACATCATTTAGGGCATTATTTGCCCATTCTCCTTTACTTTTTTCTCAAGAAACCCTAATCTATTCCCAAGAACATCAAATTCAATTCTCCTCTTCAAGAACCATCACGAATCAAGTTTTCCAATTCAAGAAAGCTTTCAAGATTTTGTTTCTTATTCAAGATTTAAAGTTTTGAGGTATGTGGGAGTTCATCCATGGACCCTATTTCACCCATAGAGACCAAAACCCTGTTATTTTAATTAAAGAATGAAATTTTTCGATCATTATGTCATTTTAAATGTTCAAGAAAGACTGAATTGCATGTTTTCATTAGATTTTAATTAGTTTCAGCCTATGTGTGATTCCATGCAAGATTTTGAATTCGCCATGCCATGAATTTGAGTTTATCATGCTTTATTCTTGTGAATTCCATGATAGATCCTAAATTCATGATTTTTAGATACATTCCTATGTTTTAAATTTATGCTTTCCATATGTTTGATGAAATTCCCATATCATGTTAAGTCAATTTAAATATGAATCCTAAAGTTATAAAATTTTTCATGTAATTCTATTATTCCCTCAAGTTTAAGATATTCTTATGTTCAAGCTATGATCTTTACATATTTTGATGAAACACCTATGTCCTATTTAAAGCAAATTATATGTAAATTCCCTAATTTATGTTCTTAGTAATGTAATCATGCTATGATCACATGTTTTAATTATTAAATGTTTTAAATTCCCTAAGTAATGATTTTGGAGTAATGTTTACCTATTATGGTTTCAAATGATCTCATGTGTTCTTGCTATCGAGTCCTATGGGTTATGAATACCCTAAAACTTAGTTGTTTATATAGTTTTTCAGACTATTCAGAATGATTTTAGATAAATCATGAATCTTGTCATTTAGTTGGTATCATGTTCAGTAAATCTTAGTCCAATTTCAGTTCCAGTATCAATTCACATTTATAATTACCTTAGAATCTATATGCACTTTTCTTTCATAATATCATAACCTGAGCTTATTAGTTATTAGCTATTAGTGCATACACTAGTTAGTAATCTGTGTCAGTTCAGTTGGGAGTAGGATTTAGCACCAAGCAGATGCAGGGATGTCGGCTTCCATGTCAGTTAGGCAGAGTTGTTAGTCGCAGTCCCTGTATTCTAGAACTACGTAGCCAGCGTAGGATATAAGGATTCACCCGTTAGTTTAGTCTTGACTAACTCTCAGGGGTCACCCTTCAGTTTAGGTGTGAGACTCTGGTCCTTCGGTAGATCAATATAGTGGATCCACACATCCAACATTAGTATCTATAGCACAATACTGACACCTATCTAACTGGGGTTACATGTTGGACCCCGATTAGCTTAGATTGGGACATATCGGTTGAATGATATGTCCCACAATGTCAATTATAGTATTCAGTACAATGTCCAAATCAGTTTTGCTAGGCCATAGAATTCAGTTATTAGTATTTCAGTAATTTAGTTTACAAATTATTTCAGAATCATGTTATAAGCTTGGTATGGCATTCTTGGATATTAAAATTTTCATGAATTCACGCTCAGTTATCTCATGTTATTTTGATAGTCCCTACGTCATAAGCGTAGTAATCCACAGTTATAGCACAGTTATCTAGACTAAGTAAAGTTCAGTCTTACATGACTAGTATTAAGCTGTCAGACATTCAGTTAATCGGATAAGCTTAACACATGTTATGTTTGGTTCTGTGTGTTTATGAATTCATGCTACGTATGATTGTATATTTAGATCCTCAAGTTAAGTCAGCCTCCACCACGTAGTTTCAGAGCCAGTATTTATAAAATATCCATGTTTTACCGAATCCCAACTTCAGTTCTACCTATATAATAAAAGTAAAGTCTTATAGAAACTATGTATATAGATTTACCAGCTTACCAGATTATGTTTGTTACTCATGTTTTTAGATATTTCAGCTCTCAAATTATTCCAGACTATTAATGAGTGTACTTGCAGTTAGTATGCATGTTTTATGATTACATATGAAATTAGTTTTACTTATTGCATTCACCCCTGCATACTCAGTGTATTCCAGAAGTACAGATCCATATTGACGTATGTATGGATTTATTATTTCATAATGTAGGTACTATTTGTAGCCCGCACATCATGATTAGACAGTTGCAGTTTCCACATAGCAAGTGATTAGTTCTCTTGGTTCGAGAACTCTAGATAGATTTAGTTCAAGTATAGTTCATTTATTTTCCATGTGTATTGATTAGTGGTAGTTGGAGGCATGTCCCAGCTATCTATAGTCAGTATAGTAGAGGCTTAATAGATGTCAATTAGATTCAGTCATGTAAATTTAGTTCTTTCCTCAGATTTATCAGATTGTAAAACTTTACCAATTACATACTATTTTAGATTTTCAGTATGATTATGTTACCGCACAGTAAAACTTGTTATTTAACGTATTATAATTCAGTTGCTTAATAGTATGCCACTTCATGATTAGATTGGGATCACTTGTGGTTCCCAGAACTGTTTGGTGTCCAGGGGTAGTCTCGGGGCGTTACACAATCTTTTCTTTAACAAAGTTAGAAAACAAAGATGTGGTGACGAACACATACCTTCTACACGAATCCCTAGAGTAGAAAATAGGAACAGATACTTGGACTTCATGCCTTCTTTTGCTTCCCAAGTAGCATCTTCAACCTAGTGGTTCCTCCATAGAACCTTAACCAAAGCTATATCCATTGTCTACAATTAACAAATATGCCAATCCAAGATCTCTCCTAGGACCTCCTCATAAGACAAAGAGTCTGAGACACCAATATCTCTAATAGGAACAATTTGAAATGGATCACCAATATACTTCCTCAACCTAGAAACATGGAATACCGGGTGAATGGAGTTCAAACTAGAAGGCAACTCTAACTCATATGAAACCTTACTAACCCATCTCAAGACCAAGTAAGGCCCGACATACAGGGGACGGAGCTTTCCCTTCCCTCAAAACCACATCACTCCCTTCATGGGAGGCACATTCAAGAACACCTTATCTCCAACCTCAAGTTGTTAACTCTCTTTGCCTCATATCTGTAGAGAACTTTAGGCAGCCTTAAGCCTATACCGAATCACCTTTATCTTTTCCATGTTTGGTAAACTAAATTTGGGCCAAACATCTCTGCCTTACCGACCTCAAACTACCCAATAGGAGATGTATATATCTTACCATACAAGTCTTCAAAAGGAGCCATCTCAATGCTAGAATGTTTTCTGTTATTGTGAGAAAACTCTATAAGAAGAAAATGCTTAACCTAACTACCACCATAGTTAATCACACACGCACAAATCACATCCTCTAATGTCTGAATAGTCTTTTCTACTTTTCCATCCGACTGTGGGTGAAAAGAAGTACTAAAACTCACTTTAGTCCCCAAGCAGCTTCACATCCTCATGAAGATACAACCTCGCATAATCCTCAGTAGAAAAGTTAGTCATCACTGGCAAAAATTGAGCTGACTTTGTCATCCTATCCATGAGAACCCAAACTAAATTATACTAATTTCGAGACCGAGGAAGACGAGTAATGAAATCTATGTTGATCATATCCCATTTCTTTTTAGGAAATTTATTATTTTGATACAATCATCAGGGACTCATGTGCTCAACTTTTACTTGTTGTCACACCATACATTTGGCCAAAATATCAGCCACATCCCTCTTTATGCCGTTTCACCAATACATCTCCGTAAGGTCTTCATACATCTTTGTTAAACCAAGATGAACAACATCGTGTGATTCATATGCCTCAGCCAAGATCCTCTCTCCCAAATCATCAATGTCGGGAATACATAACTTCCTTGTTACTGCAAGGTACCATCACCAGTAATCTAAAACACAATAGCACTTACATCACCCTTGAGTTTCATTAAGATAGGATTTAACATTTTCTTCTCCTTTATTTCAGAACCCAGAGACGATTGCGCCACTTTTTGAACAAATATCCCACCATCATCAGAGTCTAAGAGACAAATTCCAAGGTTATCCAAATGCTGAATATCATTTACCAACTACCGTCTCTCTTGATCCACATGATTTTGACTCTCCATGGACAACCTGCTAAGATCAGCAATAACAACATTAAATTTACCTAGATAGTAGTGAATACTCATTTCATAGTTCTTAAGAAGCTTAAGCCATCTCCTTTGATTGAGGTTAAGATCTTTTTGAGTAAACACATACTGCAGGCTTTTGTGATCAGAAAAGATGTCCACATGTGCTTCATACAAATAGTGCCGCCAGATTTCCAGCGGAAATACCACAACTAACAACTCTAAATCATAAGTAGGATAATTCCTCTCATGCACCTTCAACTGACTATAACATAGGCTTTCACCTTACCATGCTACATCAAAATACAACTAAGTCCCATACAGGATACATCATAGTAAACCATAAACCTACCAGTGCCTTCAGGGAATTTCAAAATTGAAGTTGAAGTTAGCTTAGCCTTGTGTTTCTCAAAATTACCCTCACACGCATCAGACCACAAGAACATTACATTCTACTAAGTCAACTTAGTCAATGGAGTAGCTATTAAATAAAATCTTTCCACAAACCTCCTGTAATAACCTGCTAAACCCCAAAAGCTCTGAATATCAATGGGAGTAATGAGTCAAGGCCACTTTTTAACCATAACAACTTCTACTGATCTATTATGATCACTTCACTAAAAATAATAAGAACCAAAAAGTTGACCGTATATAACCAGAACTTATATTTAAAAAATTTGGCATACAACTACTGATCTTTCAAGGTTTCCAAAACAACTTGAAGCTGATTGGCATTATCCACCTGACTCTAGAGTACATCAAAATGTCATTTATGAATACAATGATGAATGAGTCTGAAAACTGATGGAAGACCCTATTCATCAAATCTACAAATGCTGCCAGGGAATTGGTTAAACCAAACGATATCACCAAGAACATGAAATGTGCATATTGGGTATGGAAAGCTGTCTTTGGGAGATCCACCTTCCTAATCTTATGTTGATGATAACTGGATCAAAGATCAATCTTGCAAAAGAATTTGGCACCCTGCAACAGATCAAACAATTCATTTATCCTTGAAAGAGGGTGCTTATTCCTTACCATAACCTTATTCAATTAACGATAATCAATACACATTCAAAGAGAATCATCCTTCTTATGCATAAACAACACACATGCACCCCGTGGGGACACACTAGGATAGATGAAACCCTTATCCAAAAGACCATTAAGTTGCTCTTTGATCTCCTTCAACTCAGTCGGCGTAATTTTATAAAAGGGAATAGAAATTAGATGAGTGTCCAGAACAAAATCAATCCAAAACTCAATCTCTCTATCATGAGAAACACCAGGAAGGTCATCAGCAAAGACCACAGGAAAATGATTCACCACCAAAACTAAATGGAAAGAAGGACCCTTCGAGTTAAATTCTTTAACTTGGACCTAGTGATAGAGACACCCCTTGGAAATTAATCTCTGAGCTCTAATATATGATATAAACTTCCCCTTAGCATATAGGTAACCAAACTTCCACTCAATGACCAGCTCGTTAGGGAATTAAAAGACAAACCTACGGTTCTGGCGAATAAAGGACACATAGCACGAGTACAAACAATCAATTCCTAGAATAACATTGAAATCCACCATATCAAATTAATACAAATCCACCAAAGTCTCCTTACTACCAACATATACCACACATCCTCGATAGACTCTCTTAGCAATCACAAATCCACCTACTTTTTTAGAAATAGAAAAAAGGCTTTGATACATACTCTAAACAAAAAATAAATATACAATCACAAATAGGGTCATATAAGAGATAGTGTACCCCATATCAAGTAAACAATAGATATCATAGAAATAGAGTTTCAACATACTAGTCATGACATCAGGAGATACCTCATATTCTTGTCGAGTAGTGAGTTTATAAAGATAGTTCCGACCAGTGCGATGAAGCAGCCAAAATCTTGTATGCCTCTAAGGCAACCTTATAAACCGGATAGTTTCCAAGGATATAGACTGGCTGACCACAACCCAAATAGTTATCCCTTCTCTCATCACAAAAATCCCTATACATATGACCTCAAAACCTGTAGAGAGGACAAGATAGAGACGATTGAGCCTCACAAACTAGAGATTGGGCACCCTGTGAAGTAAAGTAATTGCCACCATGGAAAGGCCTTCCAACTAATGACTTGGGGTAGGAAGCACTAGTCGTCGAATAACACCTCAAATTGCCCCACTTCTTCTCTTGGCCACTTACCACCATAACTTCCACCTATTTTATGTAGACAACCAACCTACGGATATCCATGTCCTTGATCATCAAGGCAACCTTACTTTCAAGGATCAACTCATGGGACATTGTCAAATTCAACTTTCTTATCTTAGACCTCATATCAGACACTATCTCCAGAGCATATTGAGATAACTGGTGAATCTTCAAGGAATACTCCTTGATAAACATCTTCCCTTATTTCAGATTAACAAAATCCTTCACTTTTGTTTCCTTTAATTGCTGAGAAAAGAAATAGTATAGAAATGCATTAGAGAAAACCTCTGAAAACAATAACTCATCAGTGTCACCCCCTGATCCCATTCCTCGTACCAATGGTATACTATATCTTTCAGATAGTAGTCCACAAATTCCACCCCTTTCATATTTGTGGGATACATAACACAAAAAATCTTTTTCATGTCATCTAAAAAACCATGAGGATCCTCCTCCACCTTAACACCAGTAAAGGTCAGAGGATTTAACCTCATGAATGGTCCAACCTTTATGGCCTCAGAAGATAGAGTAGCAGATGCACTACACTCAGTTAAGAAGCTACCAACTGAGCAATCATATGAATCGACTGATAAAACTCAGTATTCATCATGTCATCCTACGGATGACTAAAGAGAATTAGTGGAATTCTAGAAAATTCAGGAACTAGACCACTATAATAAGTACGAATTCCTTGAGTAGAGCGTGTTCCATTAACATTATCCTCAAATGGGATAGAGGAGTTTTCTTGAGATTTAGATTTTTGAGGAATTAGCTGAAAATGCACAAATGGGAATTTGAGAATACTCCAGGACTTAGACTCTAAATCTTAAACATAGAACACAAGAAAGAGAAATATTCCAAAATGTATTATTGCCTCTCTCTTATGAGTGTGGCGTACTACACGCCCTTAAAAGAGACCATACTCGACACAAGTTTGCGGACTCCCAATTGACCATGAACCTAGAGCTCTAATACCAATCTAACCCAACCTAAACTTGGGCCTAATCATGTTAGGTGCCTAAAGCCCAACCGATATTGGAGAACAGCCCTAATAGCCAACCATAACTTCCCTACACCTTAATTCAAAACAACATATATACATATATATAGATAACATAACAAAATATAACAATAATAAATCAAGTACAGTCAACCGGTATCATCCATAAAACTAATACCAATGCCAAGGCTAACACCAATGTTGATACCGCCCTTACCAACCTATAGTAGCATCACAAAGCCTCTAACCAAAAGTAAAATAGTATCATGTTGGGACATACCCCTGAACATATCCAAAAACTAAGTCTAAGAAATAACCAAAGTATGAAGATAAAACAATAACATGAAATGGAGCCTTTCAGAGTATGAAAGTTCACAACTTTAATCTAAATCTATGTTGTTTTTGAATTCGATCACTAAGCAGGAGGAGTAGTTTGGACAGTTCCTAAATTGCATACAACGCCTAAAGACGGATTAGCAGGTGAATGCTAGCATGCACTCAGAATAAGGGTAAAATAATGCCAATATTTAAAACCAAATAAATAAGCATATTCATTCACAGCTATCTATCTCTATATATATAATCCATGTCGGGAAGGAAATCGGGTTTTGCATGTATTTAAAAGAATTAACTGGGGTTTGTGTGGATTAATCATCTTAGAACAAACCACGGGCTATATGGTCTAGCATTAACCCCTGAACAGGCCCTAGTATGTGTAGCCATATGTACCGGAGATATTATAGGGGCATGGGAATCCCGTGCACCCTTCACCCTATATAATACATATACACAAGTATAACTTAGGGGATTTTCATGTACCCCGCAAGTACATGGTATAGAAGTATAACTTAGGGGATTCCCGTGTGCCCTACATGTACATGGTATCCATGACCAATCATCATATTGGCAAGCATAAGTTTCCATTGTCCGTTCATTGGACTCAATCCTTTATGGTTCGCTATCACAATCTGCCATTTCTTCTCAATTAAAACATTAGCACACAACTAAACTACCCATTCCATGTATTATTAACCAAGACTATAAGAAGTGGTATTGTCATACCGACTATATCTTGCAAGCAATGTCCTTACCCAATAACTTAGGGAATTCCCATATACCCCATATGATTACCAATTAAACCAAAGTTGTGGCCACCAAGGCCTTCCAAATTTATTTTAAACTATTTAAACCAAATTTAGGTTCCATTACTAGTTTATACAATGCAATAGTTTAAATAAAAGTCAAACCATGTGAAAAAACCATTCTCAAAGGCATTTTAACAAACATCTTGAGGGCATATAGCTTCCAAAACAAAAACAAAGTACCAATTGACCATTTCCATGCAACCACATATTTCAAACAACAAATATAATATGAAAACCATAATTTAAAACATTAGAAAACATACTTCAACCATTAATAACCAAATCCCCTAATATATAGTTCAAAACTAAATAATACCAATAATTAAATCATGAAAACCATTGATTAAAACAATAATTTAGTTGAACTAACAATGACAGAGGAGTAATATGCCTTAGATTATCAAGAATACAGAGAGAAATAACTCTCTAGAGCCTTAATTGACCACCTTGAAGAAAACCCCAACCTTTTGTTAACCCAAAAGCTTGGGAGAGTTTTAAGAAAGTTTTAAGTGTTTCAGATTAGAGTAATTCGGCAAATAAATTCCCAATAGTATTTTAGGTCATGGGGTCATGATGGCTTAAGAGGGGAAATATCCAGAATACCCCCAACTTAAACTATAATAGAAATACCGTAGGTGGATACGACTACCCTACCCAAATTATAGCCTAACATACGAGTGGTACCCACTACCCATACCCTAAGCAGCCACTTAAAACCCAACATTTTCTAATATATGACCATCAAGACAAACTCTTGCCCAAGCATATGACAAGTACCCTTAACCCATATCGATAACAAAATCAAGAATGGTTGGACACTATTTAACATATGAGTTTGACCATAGCACTTTTACCATATTCTCACAACTCATAGTAAGACACTTATACTCAGATACAAGTTAAGTTGCCAAATTTTAGATTAAGTGAAGGATCAACCAATTAACCCATCACCAACCATACGACCCATATGTGCCAAACTATATCTACATAAGAAACTAACCCACCAAATACTGGCCAACATATGAAATGGGTCACCTAACCCGTTCCCTCACCATACGGATCGTATGGTGAGTTATATGATCACTAAAAGTGTTAAAACCTAGGAAATTTTCCATGGTCCCAAACCCAAGTTGTTTCATCAACTCTAGGAGTTGCAACTATAAGCTGCACCCTCATGTCAACACCACTCTAATATTTAGACTATGTACCATCATATGGTACACTAAAAACAAATTCCAAAAGCTAAACTAAGGCATCTCTATGCAGTAAATAAGAAATACAGCCAATGGATCCATGGCTAATCCCTGTTCGATCACTATCTGGAGTATAAAAATCTCTAGATCAGGAGAAGGAATAGGGTCTACGAAGGCCCCTTATCCTGGCCCCTAGCTTAGGATACATCTATAGGTTACTCATAAACTCTAGGTTATCGACCAATAGATATAGTATCTCTATGCTTGATCTTGGTATCCCCATATCATGTAGCGGTAACATGTGCCATAACCATCTGTGAGAAAATAAAGCCAAGGGAGTTCTTTTGAAACCAACTCAAACTCTAAGCATAAAATGAGTGAAAGAAGTGAAAAAAATCTTAAGAATTTAATATGACCTCCTAAAGATAAGAAATAGACATCATTATTTTATCTGTGAGACTCTACTAGACACTTGCTCATGTACCAACAATGCTGATGAACCTAATTTCGATACCAATTTTTCATGACCTAATTTATGAGTCATGATGGCACCTAATTTAGATAGCTAGAGAAAATTCAAATTGTAGCCTTGATCTATAATTAATGGGCTAACTTGGTGAGAAAATGGCCTAAAAGCCAATATTTAACAACTAAAGACTTATACTAACAATAAGACAATAATGATAGTCTAGAATATAGATAATGCATCAACAAACATCCCACGATCTTGTACTATTTGTACAAGAGATACTACAAAAGAAACATAAGTACTAAAATATTTAAAAATAGTATATCTCAGAAAATAAAAGACTAGACCTAGATAATAAAAGGAAAAGAGGAAACTCCAACTCTAAGAGCTCACCCTATCAGCAAAATGAAAATAGCATGAACGTCATGTCAGTGGTGGCTTTTAGATCTACAACAAAAAAATACAAAAGTATGGCATTAGTGTCAAAACCATGGGACTCAGTCAGCATCATCGACCGACTGAGCTAAATCCTGATACAAATAAGACAAAGATGTGAGATAAATAAACTAAATCATGGTAAAAGAACAAGCCTGGTCATGAGCTCCAACACTTTAAGTACATATTCAAAATAGATAAAATATAAAAGAAAACATAATTAATACAACAAGGCTATCCCCCATAAGCTAGTAAGTGTGGAAAAGTAAATAACCTAATACGGGTCACTATATGCCCAGAAAATAAAATCAAGAAACATAAATAACCAAAGTTCCATAAATATACCAAATACTTAGCCATAAAAAGGAATGCAACCATATTATTTCATAATACGAATAAACTCATATTGCCAAACTCAAACCAAAACTCAATAGCATTATCGTTGTTATCTTTATTTCACGAACTTGAATTGGAACTCATGTGATTAATTCATCATTAATTGGCAAACTTGAATTGTGTAAAACCATATGTTTTAGACTCTAAAATTTTAGGAGTGTTGTCAACACTACAATGACTATGACTCAAGTAACGATTCATTATCACTTGTCACGAGTCATAGGGTGAGACTCGTCGTCTCAATAGCAAGGTTACCTAAGTTTTTTTCTCTGATCATGAATCTTTATCATGAGTAATTAGGTTAGTTCAAGAGCCCCGGTGAGTGACTCATGACCAAAACAAAGAGGACCAAGATTTGCACCCTCACATAATGAGTCCAGGCCAATGACCTATGGTTAGACATCATGAGTCGTTACCTGACCCGTGATGACTAGGCCTAATTTTCCTACATGTTTTCATTAAGGGGTTTTTGGTTTTTTCCTTCTTCTACACGTTACCCATGACTTAAGAACATCTAATGGATCTTATTATCTTTAGTTAATCAAATCAAAACCTACTCTCTTTATCTTTAACTCCGCAAAGAAACAGAAAACTAGGGTTCATAAGGAATTCATCTTCCAAGCTTCAAAATTTAGAATTTCTGCTAAATTTTCTGGTGTTTTAGGCATAAATCTTATCCCTAACTTAAATTTTACTTTATGGAATGTGTTTTAATCATTGTTCATGTGATGTAATTATTGTATTTCAAATTGGGTTGAGGGTTTTTCATAATTATCTCTTAAATTATATTTCCCATGGTTTTACTATCTTGTATATACTTAACTTGATGATTTTTTTGGACCGAATGGGTGCATCATTGTGTAATTTGGAATGGGGAACATGGGTTTTCACAAATTGATGTATTTTATCTTGGTAACTGTTATTAACCTTAACCCACTTGCATGGTTTTGGTTTTAAATATGGAATTCACAAGATTTAACTCACTTGTGAAACTATTGAATTACATTAATGAACAAACATATAAAAATGGATTTATATGGCCTTGGTAGCCGTGGTTTACGATTTTTAAAGGAACTTGGGAGTCAATTTGTTAATTAGAATAGTTTGGCATGATTATTTGAGCTTGGATTAGAATGATGATACCAAATAGTAAATTTATTAATATGATACTCCTTGGTGTATTGCTTGGATTATGAGCAAAGGGATTTTAATTTGGGCTTAATGAGGGTTGTGTAGCTCACCGTTAAGATGTAGGTACGGGGGAACCAATATAGGAAACCATATTCATTGGCATAGGGGTCTATATAATCGTGTGCTTGGTTCACACATTTTAATTTTGTGATCACTAGAGCCTTGGTGTCTTTATCCATTCTTTTAATTTCTTCGGTTCATACGGCTAACCGTGCTAGGGACATTTTAGTTGGAGAAGCTAAACCTATATAGCCCATGGGTTTTCTTAGGATGTATATAGCTACACAATCAAGGTTAATGGTTTTAAAATTTAATATTCATATAACTTACCCTATCCCAGCATCTTATGTATATATATATATATATATATATATATATATGAATGGGTGCATGTGGTTTTGGCTAATTTTTGACATGGCATCATTTTATTACTTTTCCAGAGTTACATGCGAGTGCTTATCCCACTAACTTTCCTAGGATGTTACATTATTTCATGATGTTAGGTATGGAGACCTTTCTTTTACTCTTGTGTAGTATTAGGTGGTCGGGATGTCTATTGAGTTTCTATGAAGTGGTGAGTTTCTATCTTGTTGAAAACCTTGTCATTTCATTAGATTTCTTTTTTATTTTTTGGAATCATGAAATTTGTTTTTTCCAGGTCAGGGGCATGTCTAGACCTAGTTTGGTATTTTGGTTTAGAGTCTTTTGTGGACAAGTGTGGGTTGATTTTTTGATTTTTGACTTTTAGAACTTCCAATTAATATATTATTCTTTTATTACTTTCTTGACTGACTTCCACTTTATTATTGTTATTTTTCTCTTAAGGTTATGTTAAGGGGGTAGTCTCCGGTCTATGGTGGGCTTGAGATACCCGTTACAACTAGGCCCTAGCACAATCCATGACAAGCTTGGTATCAGAGAATGATTCAAGGTCTTTGGGTGTCCAGAAAATAGTGTCAATTAGAGTCCCTTTTTTTGGTGTATAGAGAAACACACTTATAAGGGGGAGGCAACGAGGCATTTAGGAATGTTTTCCTTTCTTGTATTTTATTTTGGGCTATGGAGTCTAATGTTATCAAACGTCTCTAAATCCTAGCTTAATCGGGTTTCAGATCATGCCTCCTCAAAGATTTAATTGTTGTAGAAACTCCACTGTACCTTTTGTCTTAAATGAGGAAAATGTGTAGGGAACTCTTCCTATTCATGAAGTACATATCCTATCTATGGTCCCTGCTCCTGATTGTACTACTCTTCCTGGGGTCCCACCAGTCTACTAGTCCTCCTCGAGCTTCCCAACTGGTGGTACTTATGATCAACGACAACAGGAAGACATATCTAATGCAGAGTATTGCTAGTTTATTCATATTCTTGCTTAGTTTATGGCATGTAGTATTGCCAGTTTGACCATATTAATTGTGTGGCTCACTCATCTGAGATAACCTAAGTTGGCTAGTTTATACGGTTGAATCCCCCAACCATTACACGCACCAAGGTTGAAGAGGATCTTTAGGGCTTTATTCATGAGATGAAGAAAATCTTTAGGGTGAAGCAAGCTACTGGTATAAAAGGTATGGAGTTTGCTGCTTATCAATTAAAGGATGTGGCTTACAAATGGTATAAGGAGTAGGAGAAGACTAGGTGTGATGATGCTAAATAGGTAGTATGGGATGAATTTTTTTGGTGCTTTTATTAATCACTTCTTTCCTTAGGAGTTAAGAAAATATAGGGTTGAGGAGTTTGTTAATCTAAACTAGGGTAAGATGAGTGTCAAGGAGTATGCTAAGAAGTTCTTAAAGTTGGCTCATCATGCTTCAACGTTGTTATCTAATATAAGGTCCCAAATGAGAAAGTTTTCTTCTAGTTTGTCATGTGATTTGGTATTGGAATGTAAGGATTCTATGTTGAAAAATGATATGGACATCTCCAAGTTGATGGTTTATATGCAATAGGTTGAGGATAACAAAAAATATTGGTAAATATGTGAGAGAGGCAGAATAATAATTTTAGATATTCAGAGAAAGGTGAAGGTTAGCAGAACAATGGGAGAGATAGTAGGAGGTGGACCAAAAACAAAAAATGGGGAGGTTCTAATTCTTATTAGATGACTAGTGATCCTTATCCTAAGACTTCTGGTAATCACTATTTTCTGATTAGCAGTGTCCCTTAGGCACGGAGTGACTAGTCATAGGCTAGTAAGAAATTAGTCTGCCCCACCTTATCCTTCTTATGGATTTTATGGATAAATTTACCATGGTTATTATAAGGTGGGAAGAAATTAGTTCTTTAATTATGGACAAATTTGTAATATACAGTTAGATTGTCCCTCATCCAAAGTTGCCACTTGAGCTAACAAGGTTTTGGTCGCCAGTTCTTTAGTTTTGGCACCTAAAGGCGCCACTTTGGGTACTAAAACTAGCTGGAATTATCTCTATGAACTTACTACACATCAGGAATCTGAGGCATTATCTGATGTTATCATTAGTATGTTATAATAATTCTCTCATAATGTTTACTATTAGCTTGAGTCGGGTTCTACCCTTTATTATGGACTCTTTATAGAGTTTTACACTTTGGTCTTAGTCCTAAAAATATATTAGACCCCTCTTATGTGTCTACTTTGGTGGGTGATTCTATTGTTGCTATAAAAATCTCTAGGGGTTTTAAGGTGTCCATGTTTCAAATGGAGACACTAGTGGATTTGATAGAACTGGATATGGTGGGTTTTAAATGGTTTTATTCATGCTATGCTTCTCTGCATTATAGGACCCAAAAGGTAAGTTTCCATTTCTCTAATGAACCATAGATTTAATGGGAGGGGAGTTCCTTAGACCCTAAAGGGAGTTTTATTTCTTATCTTTGAGCTTAAAACATAATTTCAAAAGGGTGTCTACATCATTTAGTTTGTGTTAAGGATTCTATTTCTGAAAGTCCTTCTCTGCAAATTGTCCCTGTGATTAATGAGTTTCAAGAAGTCTTTTCCGATGATCTTCCTGGAATTCATCTTGATAGTAAAATAAACTTTGGGATTCATCTACTACCAGATACCCATCCTAGTTCCATTCCAGTTTATATAAAGACTTTGGCTAAATTAAAGGAGGTAAAGGAACAATTAAAGGATCTTCTTGATGAGGGTTTAATTTATCCTAGTCTTTTTTTCATAGTCTGCCCATATTTTTTGTTTAAATTAAAGATGGGTATCATCAGATATGTATAGACTATTATCAGATGAATAATGTGACGGTGAAAATTATTTACCCTTTTTCAACACCTAGGCTTTGGACCTTTAGAAAATTTTAAAGTTTTCAGGTTCTAGGTTTGGTACTAACTAAGCATACCATTCGTATACAGGGTTACAACTATTACCCTTCCCTATCAAGTGAAGATCAACTTAGGCTGATAACGCACTATCCAAGATATAGTTTAGATTCCCAAAGTCATATGTTAAGGTAGGGGTCGTATACTACCTAGTCGTATGAAGTATTAGTCTTGATCTAATGACCACTACTTGGGTATGGGTTGCTTGGTTCCACTCGTACCTTTGGGTATGATTTATGCATGTATGGTTATATGTTGTTCAAATTAGGGGTCCACAGTGAAGGCAAGGGTATGAGTTAGGGTACCACTCGTACCCTAGGGTACGATTTAGTATGGTAGCTATACTCTCAAATGGGTTAATTTCTAGGTTTTGAGTTAAAGGATTTATAGGCATTTCCTGTCTCAAAACCTTGATGCCCCATGATATATAACAGAGTTTGGCCTTCTAAAACACATTTTTGGTGGATCAAACATTCCAAATACTCTCTCAAACATACTTTTGATGATTTGTAGGCTAGGGTTCCACAAGTGTTCATCTAAAGTCTAAGGGGCTAAGAATTTCTCCATAAATCATCTTGTATAAGGCATGTGACTATTCCTTTATTATTATTATTTCTTAGATATCATGTTATTTAAATATTTCTTATGAATCTTTAATAGTGGTTTTTTAAACAAATATTGACGGTTTTGATGTGTAGTGATGAGTAATGTGTACTCTTGTTTAAACTTATGTCCTTACATGTTTTTGGTGGTGATTGTTACATATAGGTGCTTATTAATATTGGTTTAACAAATGGGTATAGAGTAATCCTAATATTGGTGGTTTTCACTTGGGTTTTGGTCATGGTACGAGTATGGCTCAAGGTATTTGTTAAAATGTCTACTAGAAATAACTACTGGCATGATTATAATGATTTGAACTAAGGCAGTGGTTTAATGAGTAAGAATGATTGGTAAATGACCTTATAAAGTCCTTGTGTGTAATATAATAAGTTAAATGGTGCCCTTAGTGGTTTGATTGGTTAAAAGGCAGTTAGAGTCCCTAACATGAAATTAAATTGTATTATAACTAAAGCTTGGTGTAACAGTGCTAATGAGTGATTTGTTAAAGGTCTTGATGACCACAATTTGACTTGATTGATATTTGAACTAATGTATTGGCTTGTTAAAGTGGTTGTTTGATAAATTGATTACGAACACCTTATGGTCATGTATGATGTTAAATTGTCGCCTTGATGTCTTTGAATAGTTAAATGGGTTAGATTTCCCAAATATGAATGGTGTGAGAGGAATGCATGGACAAAGGGTTAGAGTCCCAATATTGAATATTAATGGACGCAATGGCTTGTGGTTAGAGTCTACTTGCATAATGAAATGGCTTGTTGTTAGTGTCGATGTGCATAATGAAATGGCTTGTTGTTAGTGTCGATGTGCGTAATGAAATGGCTTGTGGTTAGAGTCAACGTACGTAATAAAATAGCTCATGGTTGGAGTCCACATACGTAATGAAATGGCTTATGGTTAGAATCCACATACGTAATAAGATGGCTTATGGTTAGAGTCCACACGCTTAATGAAATGGCTTTTGGTTCGGGTCCATATGTGTATTGAATTGGCTTATGGTTAGAGTCCACTTGAATAATGAAATGTCTTGTTGTTAGACTTCACTTGCTTAGTAAGATGACTTGAGGTTAGAGTCCTTTTGCTTGATATAACTTAAGCGATGAAAAGTTAGAGTGCTCTACTTTATGGTTTATGTTTGAGTTCTTTGAAATACATACGAAGGCCTTGTTATGTTTTTAAACTTGATGTATCCATATGCATTTACATGTCTATGTTTATAAATATAGTGGCTTATGATGGTTTGACTTGGTATTGAATAATTATGCTATTTTATCCTTACCTTTGAGTTACATGGTAGTGCTCCAACTACTAAATGTATCCAAACACTGTGTCCCCACATAAAAAATCATCAAAGCATCTTCTTCTCTTCCTACGCAGTGATCTGTAGTTCTGGTGGTTTGAGTGTTGACATCAGAGTGGTAAGCTTCCGTCCTTCCAAATGCACATATTTCGTGGTCTTTTTAGCTTATGTAATAGACTTATTTTAGTTTACCTATTGTTAAAGACTTGTCCTGATATATTATAGACATCAGATTGATAAAGGCTTATAGATGACTGTTGCCTTGGATAGACTGGATGTTGAATGTTGATATTAATCAATGACTAGACTTTCTTAAGTTTTGATTGTTAGTTATTTTTCTTCTATCTTATTATATGTTTGGAGTTTATCTGATGCTTATGGATTGAGGTGATGGTTGGTGGGGTTAATAGGGCAATCTTTAGTCCTTGTTGGTCTTGGGATGTCTATATGACAAGGCCCGATTTTGAGTCATGTTTAGCTGTTGTCAAATCCTAGGTTTATAGTCAGTTGGGTGTCCACAAAGCCTTGTTAAGTAGAGTCTCTTTTATCGATGTATAGAGTGCCACACTTATAAGAGAAAGGCTATAAGACATATAGCAATGTTTCATATTCTTGTTATGTTATTTTGAGCTATAGAGTTTAAGGTTAGTGATCCTCCTGATTTCTATTTGCTCATCTTTTAGATCATGCCTCAAGAATATGTTAAGTTCCTACAAACCCTTGTCTCCTAACAGGGGATAATGTTGACTGGAATTGCTCTACTAATGGAGACTATACATGGTCTAGGGGGTCAAAACCTGATGGTTCGAGAGTTCAGTTAGTTCCCTCTATCCTCCTTCGATTCCTCAAGCTAATGTGTAGAATGTTGAGTTTTTCCAGTTTATTCGTATGATTGCTCAATTAGTAGCTTCTTAGGTAGAGCGTGGTCCATCTTCTACTCCATCATTTAAGGCCACAAGGGTTATCCAGTTCATGAGGTTGAGTCCTTCCACCTTTACCGATGTTAAGGTGAAGGAACATCCCCAAGATTTTTTGGATGAGATGGAAAAAATTTTCTTCGTTTGTATGCCACTAATGTGGATGGGGTAGAGTTTTCCTCTTATAAATTGAAGAATATAGATACCAGTGGTACGATGAGTGGTAACAGACAAGGGGTAATGTTGATGGGTCATATTTGTGGGAGAATTTCACTAATGCTTTTCTAGATTGCTTCTTTTCTCTAGAGTTGAAGGAAGAAAAGGTGGAGGAGTTTGGTAATATTAAGCAAGGAAAAATGTCCATCAAAGAGTACGCCTTGAAATTTCACCAATTATCTAGGTATGATTTTGAGATGGTATCGGATATGAGGGCTCAGATGAGAAAGTTTGCCTCGGGATTATCTCATTATTTGTTCCTTGAGAATAAGGTGTCTTTGTTGATGAAAGATATGGATATATATAGATTAGTTGTGTACATGAAACAAGTGGAGGAAGAGAAAAATAAACAGGTTGAGCTAGCGAAAGACAAGGAAAGAGATTTATGACCTCTGAGAAAAGTGGAAGAGATGGTGGTAAGTGGTAAACAAATAAGTGGGGGAGTTTTAATTCTTTATCCTCAGCTAGTACTCTATACCCAAAGACATTAGGTAATCGTCGATGTTAGTTTGATGGTGGTTTTTGATCATAAGGTGCCCAATCTTAAACTAGTAGGGCTCAATCAATTCCATCCTAAAATCCTTGAAGGTTCTGTGGTCAGTATCACCATGGACAGTATGAGAAGGGGAGGAACAAATGCTTTAGATGTGGTCAGATTGGGTACATATAGAGAGAGTGCCCTTCTCTGGTGTCTTATTGGGCCAACAGGGCCCATATTGCTACTTCATCCACACCTAGACCAAAGAGTGTTGCTTCTGCTTCTACTTCTATTTTCTAGTACCAGCACTGGCCAGAATTATTTATATGCACTTGCTACTCACCTTGATTCGGAATCATCTCCAGATGTTGTTATGGGTATGTTAAGACTTTTCTCCCATAATGTGTATTATTTATTGATCTAGGGTCCACTCTTTTATGTGACCCCATTGTGGTTGTGTTATTTTTTTATTCTGAGTATCTATCAATTTCTTTTTCTATTTCTACCATGGTAGGTGACTCTGTGGTTATTGAAAGAGTCTATAGGGTGTGTGTGGTAGTTATTGGTTGAAAAGAAACTCTGGTAGACTTGATAGTGCTGGACATGGTCGATTTTTATATTATTCTAGGGATGGATTGGTTACATTCGTTCAATGCTTCCTTAAATTGTCGTACCCGTAAGGTCACATTTAAATTCCCTAATGAGTCGGTCATTATATAGGAAGAGGGTTCTTTAGTTCGTAAGGTGAGGTTCATCTTATATCTTAGAGCTCGAAAGTTGATTTCAAGGGTGTTTGTATCATGTGATCCGAGTAAAAAATTCTAACTACGAAGGTCCATTTCTAAAATCAGTTCCCATGGCTAATGAATTTCCTGAGGTCTTTCCCGATGACCTTCCTGGTATTCCTACCAATACAAAATTGATTTTGGGATTAATCTTGCTCTAGACACTCATCCAATTTCTATCCATCCTTATAAAATGGCTCCAGCTGAGTTGAAGGAGCTTAAGGAGAAATTGAAAGATCTCCTATATAAAGGTTTTATCCATCCTAGAATGTCTTCTTTGAGTTCTCCCTTGTTGTTTGTGCATAAGAAGGATCGTTCCCTTCAAATGTGCATTGATTATCATCAGTTGAACAAGATGACCATAAAGAATAAATATCCTCCTCCTAGGATCATTAATTTGTTTGATATTCTGTAAGGTGCAAAGTATTTCTCTAAGATTGATCTTAGCTTGGGTAATCATCAACTTAATATTAAGGAGTGGATATCCTTTAACACTGCTTTTAAGGCTCAGTATGGTCACTATGAGTTCCTAGTCGTGTCTTTTGGGTTGACCAATGTCCCAACAATGTTTATGGATTTGATAAATGAGGTATTCCATCCATTTTTGGATTTGTTTGTCATTTTCTTCATTGATGGCATCTTGGTCTATCTAAATAATAAGGTAGTCCATATCAATCACCTCTGTGTTGTGTTCTAAACCTTGAAGGATAATTATTTGTATGAAAAGTTCTCAAAGTTTGAGGTTTTGTTGAAGGCTATGACTTTTCTAGGTCATGTCATCTATAGAGTTGGGATCATGGTGGATCCACAAAATCATATGGTGGTTAAGAAGTGGCATAGACGTGTGACTCTAATCGATATTCAGAGCTTTTGGGTCTAGCTGGTTACTATAGGAAATCTGTGGAGAGTTTTTCGATTATAGCTGTCCCATTGACTAAGTTCACCCATAAGAAGGCCAATTTCTTATGGTCAGATGCGTGTGAGGGTAGTTTTGAGAATTTTAAGGATTAATTAACTTTGGCTGCAGTTTTGACCTTGCGCAAGGGTAATGATGGTTTTGTAGTAGGCTGCGACAATTCTCATATCGGGCTTGGTTGTGTGTTGATGTAACATGGTAGGGTGGTGGCCTAAGATTCTAGGCAATTAAAAGTTCATCAGAAGAACTACCCTACTCATGATTTAGAGTTATTGGCTGTTGTTTTTGTATTGAATATTTGACATCATTATCTCTATGGGGTTCATCTTATATGTGTTTACTTAGAAGGAGTTAAATCTTAGGCAAAGAAGATGGCTTAAGTTTTTAAAAAACTACGATATGAGCCTCCACTACCATTCAGGTAAAGCTAACATTGTTGATGATTCTCTTAGCAAATTATCCATGGTGAGGTTCACTTATATTGATGAGGATAAGTGGGAGTTGGGGAAGGACATTTATCGATTGGCTAGTCTTGAAGTTCATCTCACAAAATCGGAGGATGGTGGTGTGGTTGTGCATCCGGTATCACAACCATCTCTTGTGGTTGAGGTAAAGGAAAAGCAAATATTGGGTAACTTAATGAAGATTAAGAGTAATATGGGTCAACAAAGGGTTGTTGACTTTGTTATTGGTGGTGATTGTATCTTGAGGTAATAAGGTAGGCTATGTGTTCCCAATGTCAATGGATTAAGGGAAAGGATTATGGTTGAGGCTTATGGGTTTTGGTATGCTACTCATCTCAGTTCTATGAAGTTTTATCATGATCTTAGGTAGTTTTATTGGTGGAATAATATGAAACGAAACGTGGCTGGCTATGTGGCTAAGTGTATGGTGTGACAACAAATGAAAGTTAAGGACTTAAGGCCCGGTGGTGTGTATCAAGAGATAGAGTTGCCTAAATGAATGTAGGAAATTATTAATATGGATTTTCTCACCAGTCTACCCTGATCTCAGAATCAATGTGATTCTATTTGGGTTATTGTGGATAGAATGACCAATTCCACTCATTTCTTATCGGTAAGGACTAGTTATTCGGCGGAGGATTACTTTAAGTTGTATCATGCAGAGATTGTGAGGTTGCATAGTGCTCAGGTTTCTATCATCTTGGATTGTGGTACTCTATTTTCATCTCATTTTTGAAAGTTGTTTTAGAAAGGTTTGGGAACTAAGGTATGCGTTAGTACCTCTTTTCACCCGTAAATGGATGGATAAACGGAGAGGACTATCCAAACATTAAATGATATGTTTTGTGCTTATGTGATTAATTATGGTGGTAGTTGGTATGACCATTTTCCTGTGATTGAGTTTTCTAAAACAATAGTTACCACTCTATCATTGGTATGGCTCCTTTTGAGGCATTGTATGGTAGGAGATGTCGATCTCCTACAGGGTGGTACGGGGTTGGTGAGGGTAAATTGTTTAGCCTCAATTTGATTCACCAACCCTTGGAAAAGGTAAAGGTAATTTGTAATAGGTTGAAGGCCGCTAAAAGTATCCAAAAGTCCTATACTTATGTAAGGCATAGGGATTGTGAATTTAATGTTAGCGATTGAGTATTGTTGAAGGTATCTCCCATAAAGGGAGTAATGCAATTTGGTAAGAAGGGGAAATAGAGCCCTCGGTATATTGGTCCCTATTTTATTTTGAATAGGGTGGGTAATTTTTCCTATGAGTTGGAGTTGCCTCCTAGTTTGAGCTCCTTTTTTCCAGTATTTCACGTTTATAGGTTGTGGAAATGTATAAGTGATCCTTCATTGGTTGTTCCCTTAGAGGTTGTTGGTAGTTTCGACTCTTTGTGCTATTAGGGGGTCCCAATGAGGATCTTGGATTAGTAAGTTCTCTAGATATTAATGAAAGAGGTGGCTTCGGTAAAGGTTCAATGGAGGAACAAAAATTCTAAGGAAGCTACTTGGGAGGCAAAAGAGGACATGAAGTTCAAGTATCCGCATTTGTTTTCCATTCTAGAAAACTCATACTTATGGTTTGCATTAATCTTCTTAAATTGATTTATCCCTTTGATAGGACATGGGTTTAAGTCCCTAAATTGTGAATTGAGCAAGTGTTTTGACTGACAATGGGTTAGAGTCCCAAAGTCATTTGAATGAATGGATGATTGATAATGATCTTGGCAAGTGTCTCATCCTTGTTTTATTTCTTTGTGTTCTAGCTTGGTTAAAGGTTGTTTGATCTGTAGTAGTGTGTTAATTCATGCTTGTTCTTGCCTTACCCATCATTCAAGGATGAATGATCAAAGAAGGGGAGAATTAAAACACCTAGGCTTTGGACCTTTAAAAAATTTCCCATGCTTTGAGGTTCTGGGTTAGGTACGGAAGGAGCATACTATTCGTATGTTGGGTACAAATATTACATTCCCATCTAGTATAGAGATTAGTTTAGGTTAATAACATACTTTCTAAGATATATTTTATCCTCTCCCAAGTGGCATCTTAACGTATGGGGCGAATACTTCCTAGTCATATGAAGCATTAGTCTTGATCTAATGGAAAATGACTTGGGTACATATTGCTTGGTACCACTCATAACTTTAGGTATGAGTCATGGATGGATGGTTGATAACGCTCAATCTACAGCTCTCGTAGGAGTGTAAAGCGGTCGTTAGCAAATATAGAACCCAACCTGGGTTGGGTATCGATCCCACAGGGAATAGCTTGGCCAACAAGTAAGCAAAATTAATAGACTTTTGGTGCAAGTCTCGTAAGAAGGGGGGGTTGTAATAAGTAACCAAAACAATAAAGTAAAAGCTGAAAATATCAAAGTAAAAAGAGAGTATTTCGTAGGTTGTGAAACAATGAGAATTGAAGCGTTGGGGTTATGTCCACCTTCTGAGGTATACGTCTCTATTGGCTATGAGTGTGTAGAGTCTTGACATGCAATTGCTTATAGAGAATTGTAGTCGATGGTAAATCCAAGCGTCTCTCGACCTAAACAAGGACTATTTCACTTTAACTCTCTCGAGCTTAAAGCGTGTCTAACGGTACAAATTCTCCAAGAGGTTAGTCCAGTTACGGCACTAGCTTTTTAATAGGAAAGGGTGTCCTACTACCTTGACATTATCTCTTTTCCAGACAAATAACCTTTCTCTCGAACAAGTTAAATGTTAGACTGTCGTATTCTTGCGTTTGCAACCGCAAAGAATGTAGATTAAGATGAAGAGAATAATGATATAAGCAATATACTTGTCTTGAACTCACAAACTCATAGCTATAGATAGTAACTCATTCGGCTTCCATAACCCCAACTAAGAGGTTTAGTTACCCATGAATGCGAAGGATATCACGATTTGCATGGTTGATGGCGTGAGAAGTAGATGATAGGCGTGTGGTTTTGGTGATTCCCTAGCAAGTAACGATTCTCTTGTTGTGGAATTTAAGAATAGAAGAGTAGATTAGAAGTGTTTGTGGTGGAAGAAGAGAGAGATGGAAGAAAATTAATTGTTGAATTAAGTGAAGAATGGAAAGATTGTTAGAAGATGAATTAATTTCTGAATGAATAAAAATCTCTAGCATGATAGGGTATTTATAATACTCCTATCCTACTCCTACTAAGTTAATGAAATAAATAACCAAATCCTAATATACTAATGAAATCCTTGACCCAAATGTACTAGGGTAAGGTTACAATATCATAATCCAAATAGAATAGTAAAACACATAACCTAATTATACTAGGTTAATGTATCTTTGTAAAAATCCAGCTTTGTATCTGTAAGTCCCCAAAGTCTTCAGAATTGCTGTTTTAGCCCGGGACAGATTTTCCATGCAGCAGATTTGGTCCTCTAGGCGTCCAGCTCCTTTCTACTTCGTTTGTGAGCTTTCTTTTGTGTCAAGTAAGTCATAAAATGCTGTATTTTGCATCATTTATACCTGAAACATTCCTAATCATATTTGTTAGCTCGATTACAGGAAAAAGGACTAATCGTGCATGAAATAGATAATTAGTTCTCAAAACTAAGCTAAAATATGGGCAAAATATATTGATATAGGCGCGTAAATTCGCCTATCATCAACACCCCACACTTAGAGATTTGTTCGTCCTCGAACAACATATCATGTCCTGCTAAGCATCGACTTAAGGTTTTTACAGCAACAACACAAAACATTTATCAAGACAAGCACAACAATTATCAACACAGAGTAGCTTTCTGATTATAAGTAGAAACAATTTAACCTCAAGCATAGACTCGTGATGGTGATCAACTCGCATGCAAATGTTAAGGTGCATAGAATCATATACAACTATCCAAAGCTCATCAACCATGTGCGTCTCACAATATAATACCCATAATCACTCACAAGTATAGCATATTTTTCAAACATGGGTATCAAAGTGTCCTTGCACTCACTCTCACAAAAAATTCATATGTAGCAACTAATGACCATAGGCTTGCCCTTAATGTAGTACTCCAGTAAATGTCGGAATGTTAAGGTTAGGATCAAGTAGGTCTTTTGATGGTTGTAATGTAGGCTAAGGGACGGGTAGGATCAACTATTTTGGCCAGAAATAGTGACTAAGTTCCTAAGCGCTTTAATACATCACATTGTATCATTGACACTTTTTTTTCTTTCAACCTTTGTTCTTTCTTTCATTCTACCACCCTTGTTCTCCTCTTTTGTTTTTCAATTTTAAGAACAACTCACTTTTCAGCTTTCTTTTCCTTTTTCTTTTCACAACATACCTCTTATGATAGCATTTTTTTTCCTTTTCATAACATATTCAAGAACCATTACAATTTAAAGCATCATACTCACCCAATTTCCTCTTATATTGTCACATGACTTTGTTTTATTTAAAGCACTTAGGAATTTGGATCAAATTACGGTCTTGAAAAAAAAATGGATTAGGCTTACATGCAAGGTTGTCAAAGAAATAGGCTAAAGGCTCAAAAGGGTTTAACTAGGATGATTTACATGGGTAGGAAAAACTGAAGGTAAACATGTATAGGTTGCCAAAGAAATGCCTAAATCATATCCTAAACTTACATTCCTTATTTTCGCTTTGCATACATACCAGGCAAGTTCTAGCATCAGCTACAAACATAGAATATACTATTATCTCACACACACAAGGCACATGGTCGACTTGATTGGAAGTAATATAGACTCTCAACCCAACAAGTGAAGGAATTGAACCACACAATATCACATAATGAGTCACAATTGGAGCCTAAACATCTCACTATTCACAATTGTAGCACATACTCTTGTTCTAATCTCATGCTGCCTATCAAAATAATTTCATGCGAAGCTAGAAAAATTTTAACTACTAAAAAAAAACTAAAAAAAAACGTCAAACGAAAAACAAAAAAAACGGACTCAAAAAAACAAAGTAAACAAACAAACATACAAACATAGGTCAAACATACAAACATGGGTGCAAACAAAGAAGTATAGCATGCGATTCTGCCACCCCACACTTAGACGGGACACTGCCCTCAGTGGAAAATAAATTCAAAGAACCTGGTGAGTCGGATCCTTCATCAATGTCGGGGGTCATACCCCCTTCGTCGGAATCATCATAAGAGTCATCGTCAGAGTTCTCCTCCTCATCAGAATCAGGCAAGCGTATATCATCATCAGTTGGCACATCATCGTCTAGAGGTTCCTCAAAATATACGCCCACTCCACACATCTCCCGTGCATGCCTGTTCATTGGGTAGTCGTGGTCCAACTGTTGGAGCTCTTCAGCAGTTGGAATACGTCCACCACTCATCATAGTGAATCGTGTCATGCCATAGAGATGACGGAAGAAACTCTCGTCACGAGCATGTCTCTCCGCAGTGGTAAGGTTGACTCCATGAGTTGTTTCAGCATCTTTGACCTTGGTGAGGTCAACCTTCTTTGGGTTATGTGGGAGTTTGTGGTCAGCTGGTTCCTCTTCGACAGCCTCCTTCCGCAACATTGCTGTCAACAAATTGCCGAATGTGAAATGGGACCTTTTGTGGAGTCTGGCCTTCCTCATGGTAGATCGAATGATTGCCCCAAAGTTGATAGGGACATTTGTCATTAAAGCATAGACCAAACACACTCTATCTCTCGATATCTTGGTGTATTGAGTCCCAGGAATAAGACATGAGTTGTCAATACGCATCCAGATTCTTGCTTCCCTATTTAGTGGAGCATAGGGGAAGGTGTTATGACGGCCTGTTTCCTTATGTCTGCCCTATGTTGCCATCGATCTGCTTCCACAAAGCGTTTGTCGTATTGCTCTGTAAGGAGGCCTGCTGTACAGCTCTTTGAATGGTGCAGTGTCGACCGAAGGTAAGCCAAGAAAAGAGTTGATCCAATCCGCGGTAAGCTGTAACACTTGGCTCCGAATTTTGATTTCGTTTCCTATTGTGTTCGGCGACCAGTTGGCGTAAAACTCTCTTGTTAAGTCAAGATTACACTCTCCCATGTCGCGGAAGATGAAATCCAGCTGCAAAGCCATTATTTTTGCCAACATACGCGGCTCCTTCTTTGCTAAGGTCTCCTTGTTGATCAAGTCGACGTGCACATACTTTATTTCTTTGTTGCTGCTGTACCATGCTTTGGCTTCTTCCTCAAGAACCCATTTTATTCCGAACATTCTGCGTGGTAGGTGCGCTGAGGATAATTCTCCTTGGTCTTTTCGACTTCTCTTTTTGCCCTTTTGGGACGTAGTAGCCTTCTCCTTGCCTTGCCTCGCTTTAGGTGCCATTGTACCTGAGACTAGAAATAATGTTAGTTGCAGCACAATCTCACTTGATACAATCTATATGCAAGCACAAGGGGTACCACCCCACACTTAGTTTCGTTAGCACAAATCAATGAAGTGAGAGTGGTCGAGTACTCAGATTTCATCGACATACGTTTTAGGATTGTATTCCGACAAGAAAATCAGCATTGCATCACTTATTTGCAGCCATTGGACTACTTTCATGGTGGATATAGCAACACTATGACATAGGGGTTACCACATGGAATCGTTATTCGTACAACAAGCCCAATATCCTAAGTCGATAGGCACTATAATCTTATCCCGATGGCCGGGATAGTCTATTGTGTAAGCATCCAAACAACACTCTTAAGCAATATTCATAGCCATATATATTCAGCAAATATCATAACAATGCTTTTGAAACAAAATTCAAGTCGGAAACAAGTCAAGAATTCCCTACGTATATATTCACTTAACATGATTTTGCAACAATAATCCAAACACATGAACATCACCCCCAATCTCACATGATTTAGCAATTTATAATAAGCATAGAAACGTAGTACTTACGATAATTAGATGAAGAATAAGAGAGTACTTACTTGCTTGAAGCTTGTGGAGAAGTTGTTGTGAATTGGAAGAGCAAAAGAAGAAAAGTTTGAGAAGATTTGGAGGGTTATGCGGCGCCTTTAGGGTTGTTTCTAATGTGGTTATGTTATAAAACTAAGTCCCCTTTATATAGGAGGAGTATGGGTCGGGTTATGACCCATTTACAATCGGATTTGGGGACAAAAACACCATATATGCGGCGCATATCACTCGGCATATCAATGACATATGCGGCGCATTGTCTATGGCATAATGGGGCATATGCGCCACATAGTCTATGGCATTTGTAGACATATGCGCTGCATAGTCTATGGCACATGAGATACTGAGACCAAATGCCATAGCATAGGCGGCGCATAGTCAAAAGCATACCTAGGAATAGGCGGCGCATAGTGTATAGCACACTAGATTCCGAGTCCTTAGGCTATAGAATAGGTTGTGCATCGTTCGTGGCCTATTTTTACCAACGCCTAGCCTTCCTCGAAGCCTATTTTGATGTGAGAAAGGCTCAATTCATAGCCTTATGCATCACCATTCCTAACTTACCGACTTTACCATATAATGCGTCCAAATCGTCGATTGAGATCAATCTCCTCGTCGCATACTTCTTGCACCTATATTTGCTCAAAACAAAATGAAAACGATTAGTACGATAGGTTGCCTCCCACCAAGCGCCTTAGTTTTGGTCGTGGCACGACTCTTATTTTTGGATTTTCATTTATCAAAAACAAAAAATACTAAAACGACAAAACGATAAAACGATAAAACGACAAAACGATAAAATGATAAAATGATAAAACGATGGGTTGCCTCCCATCTAGCGCCTTATTTATTGTCGTGGCTTGACGTAGTAATCTTGAGTACTTAGACTTCGTCGAGATAAGTGATGGCCATTTCATTCATCGAGTCAAGAGGACCGATATATGGCTTGACACGTTGGCCATTCACTTTGAAGATAACACCCTCATTGTTTTCCAATTTGACTACTCCAGACGAGTAGACTTGAATGACTTTAAATGGACCAGACCATTTCGATTTTAACTTACCTGGGAAGAGCTTGAGCCTGGAATTAAAGAGTAGTACCATGTCACCTTTTTGGAAGTTTCGTCGAACAATCCGCTGATCATGATACTTCTTCATCCGCTCCTTGTATAAATCTGATCTTTCATATGCATGGAGACAAAATTCATCTAGTTCGTTCAGCTGCTCCAACCTCAGGTTCTTCACATCATCCCAATTTAGATTCAAGTGCTTCAATGCCCACAATGCCTTGTATTCAAGCTCGATGGGTAGATGACAAGCCTTCCCATAAACTAGCTGATAAGGTGACATGCCAATGGGTGTCTTGAATGCAGTCCTATACGCCCATAGTGCATCATCTAGCTTTCGAGACCAGTCCTTCCTATTCGCATTAACCGTCTTGGAAAGGATTTGCTTGATCTCGCGGTTGGAAACCTCAACTTGTCCACTGGTTTGGGGATGATAAGGCGTAGCTACCTTGTGTTGCTTGACTCCATACTTGGCCAATACAGATTTGAATAGCTTGTTGCAAAAGTGAGATCCTCCATCACTTATGATAGTACGAGGTACTCCAAAGCGAGAGAAGATATTCTTCTTTAAAAATGCTACAACACGCTTTCCTTCGTTGTCAGCCAATGCTACAGATTCAACCCATTTTGACACATAATCCACAGAAACCAAGATGTACTTCATTCCAAACGAATTCACGAATGGTCCCATGAAATCAATACCCCACACATCAAAGAGTTCTACCTCCAGAATTTTGGACATGGGCATTTCATGGTGTTTTGAAATAGCACCTTGACGTTGGCATTGGTCACACCTTCTCACATAGTCGTGTGCATCTCTGAATATTGTAGGCCAATAATAACCACTTTGCAAAACTTTCCTTGCCGTTCGATTCCCTTCATGATGTCCTCCAACTTGCGAAGTGTGGCATGCTTCCAATATAGTAGGCACTTTTTCATGGGATATACATCGGCGAATGATACCATCCGCGCATCTTCGAAACAAATAAGGCTCATCCTAATAGTAGTGCTGAACGTCATGCATAAACTTCCTCCTTTGGTGGTAAGATAAATTGGACGGTAACACATTACTCACCACGAAATTTGCAAAGTCGGCATACCATGGTAATTTCTCCATTGTTCTCGCTAGTATCTCCTCGTCAGGGAATGTATCATCAATCTGATTTTTTGGTTGCGCCACATACTCATTCTCAAGTCTAGATAGGTGATCAGCCACTTAGTTCTCGCAACCTCTTCTATCTTTGACTTCGATATCAAACTCTTGCAGCAGCAATACCCATCGAATCAGCCTTGGTTTTGCATCCTTCTTTGTCATTAGATACCTAAGAGCTGCATGGTCTGTATGAACGATCACCTTAGTACCCAATAGATAGGCACGAAACTTCTCAAACGCATACACAACTGCTAAGAGCTCTTGTTCAGTAACAGTGTAGTTCCTTTGGGCTTCATTTATGACCTTACTTGCATAATAGATAGGATGAAACAATTTCTCCTTTCTCTGTCCAAGAACAGCACCAACGGCTACACCACTAGCATCACACATGACTTCAAACGGGAGTGTCCAATCTAGTGCTACCATGATAGGGGCTTCAATGAGTTTTCCTTTAAGGCATTCGAATGCCTTTAAGCAATCGTCATTAAAGTCAAACTTCGCATCTTTCTCCAATAGTTTGCACAATGGACTAGAAATTTTGGAGAAGTCTTTGATGAATCTCCGATAAAACCCAGCGTGGCCGAGAAAACTACGAACTCCCTTCACCGATATTGGAGGCGGTAGCTTCTAAATTAACTCTATTTTGGCGCGATCAACCTCTATTCCTCTTTCGGAGATCTTGTGCCCAAGAACGATTCCTTCTTTTACCATGAAGTGGCACATCTCCCAATTCAGCACAAGGTTGAACTCTACACATCTTTGCAATGCCATGCTCAAGTTTGCCAAACATGCTTCAAAAGACTCACCAACAACTGAAAAGTCGTCCATAAATACCTCCAAAGTTTCTTCTACCATATCAGAGAAAATAGACATCATACAACGTTGAAAGGTGGCTGGTGCATTACACAACCCGAATGGCATGCGTTTGAAGGATAAAGTACCATATGGGCATGTAAACGTTGTCTTCTCTTGGTCTTCAGGTGCAATACAAATCTGATTATAACCTGAATAACCATCCAAGAAGCAAAACCATCTTTTCCCCGCTAATCGATCTAGCATTTGGTCCATAAATGGCATGGGGAAGTGATCCTTGAGCGTCCAAGAATTCAGCTTGCGGTAGTCCATGCATACTCTCCATCCAGTAATGGGCCTGAGTGGAATAAGCTTATTCTTTGCATTCGCGACCACCGTCATACCTCCTTTCTTGGGAACACATTGCACAGGACTCACCCATGTACTATCAGAGATAGGATATACAACTCCTGCGTCTAACCACTTGATAATCTCCTTCTTCACCACTTCTTGCATTGGTGGGTTTAATCGTCTTTGATTTTCAATGGTGGGTGTGCACTTTTCTTGAAGCTGAATTTTATG
This sequence comes from Capsicum baccatum var. pendulum, assembly GCA_030864225.1. NCBI lineage: Eukaryota > Viridiplantae > Streptophyta > Magnoliopsida > Solanales > Solanaceae > Capsicum > Capsicum baccatum. The sequence continues at coordinate 195,776,469 of CM061557.1, forward strand.
TGTGCAAATTCCAGGTGGAATACCAATAATATCCGCAATGGTCCATCCAATAGATCTAATATACTTGCGTAAGATTGCAATAAGAGATGCAACTTGTTGCTCACCCAAATCGGCTGCTACAATAACTGGAAGAGTGTTTCCGCTTCCTAAGAAGGCGTACTTCAAATGGCTTGGCAGCTCCTTCAATTCGAACGTGGGTGGTTCTTCAATAGATGGCTTAGCTGGTGGTGTGGGTCGATTCTTGAGATCAAGATCCAGCTTTTTGGGGGTATAGTGATATGTCCCTAATCCCGATAGAGCACAAATATCGTCTTCAGAAATTTCAGCATCATCATTCTCTCCTTTCATGAGCGAAACCTCCAAAGGATCATCAAGAATTCGCTCTTCAGCAAGTAACTCGTTCTCATCATCAAAGACAACATCAGCCACTGAAAATACACTCAGATCTTTGGGTTGCTTCATTGATTTGCAAACATCAAAGCGAACCACTTCGTCATTTATTCGGAATGAAAGTTCATTAGCTCTCAAATCTATGAGCACACTTCCCGTAGCAAGGAAAGGGCGTCCCAAGATTATGGGAACCTCTGAATCTGCTTCACAATCCAAGATGAGAAAGTCTGCTGGAAATATGAATGAAGATACGTTCACCAAGACATCGCATAGAATACCAACCGGTCGTTTTACCGACCTATCCGCCATAACAAGCCTCATATTAGTTGGTGTAGGATCTCCTAACCCCAACTTCTTGTAGATCGATAATGGCATCAAGTTGATGCTGGATCCTAAGTCACACAATGCTTTGGCAAAGTCCAAAGATCCGACGGTGCAAGGAATCGTGAAAGCTCCGGGGTCGGCCTTCTTCTGAACTATCGATCGGGTAGCAATTGCACTACAATGATGCACATCATCCTTCAGCTCATAACTTGCTGCCCTCTTCTTAGTCAAAAGATCTTTCATAAACTTCGCATACCCAGGCATTTGTTCAAGTGCCTCTACCAATGAGACATTAATGGTCAGCTGCTTCAACATAGTCATAAATTTGCTGAACTTAGTGTCATCGGCCACCTTCTTCAATCTTTGTGGAAAAGGTGGTGGTGGGTATGGAAGTGTTCTCTCAATGGCTTTCTTCTCCTCTTGCTTCCGTTTATTATTTTTTTCAGGCTGGACGTCACTAGGTAAAACATCCTTGACGTTTGAAGTAGTTGTTGCGGCTTCTTCTCTTGTAACGTCGCTAGGTGTGGCGTCAATGTCTGCTGTTACGTCAACAACTTGCTTTCCTTTTGCTGAAGTTTCCAGCACCTTACCACTTCTGGTAGTGATGGCCATGCATGACCCATCATTCCTTGGGTTTTGCACAGTATCGCTTGGTAAGGTACCAGCCTTTCTTTGATTAAATGCTGCTGAAAGTTGGCTTAATTGCTGCTCTATTTGCTTGATAGAAGTGGAATGAGAATCAACTAGTTGCTTCATGGAGGACAAATCATCAATCACCTCCTTAACTCCCGCGCTCGTTGCTTCCACTCCTTTCAATAACTTAGCCATCATGTCTTCCATACTCCCAGAATTAGATGTGGTGGTATCACGTCTACCAGGGGGAACGTACAAACCACTCTTTTCATTATTTTTCTTCCAACTACCTTGGTCTTTGCTTCCAGATTTATCATAATAGTTCCGACCTTGGTTTCCTTGGGTATTCCCTCAGAAACCCCCCTGATTGTTCAAGTAGTTGGCCTCCTCTTCCGAATCAGATTCGTCTCTTCCTTTTGACGCAATAACTTTCACTTTTTCAGTCTTCCCTAATAGATGCTTTGTAAGAAGATCCATTTGGGTTTTCATGTGCGCCATATCTTGATCACGTTCTTCTTCTCTTCTTCTTTGGTCTGCAGACATGCCAATAGATAAAGTGGGGCTTGCTACCTCAGAATCCCTGGTATGCCAAGCTCTACTTTGCTTTGTCATGCGATCTAGCATATTGCTTGCTTGACCAAAGGTGAGGTCCATGAAAGAACCTCCAGCTGCGTTATCCACCACTGGTTTAGTTATTGAATTCAAGGCTCTATACAAGATCTCCATGAGGTGAACATTAGTCATGTGATGGTTTGGGCATCTCGCTAGCTTTGTCTTGAACCTCTCCCATGTTTTGTGAAGAGCTTCAGAGGGAAGCTGACGAAAGTTGCTGATTTTATCTCTCAATTGAGCCCTTTTGGATGGCGGAAAGAATCTTTATAGGAAAGCGTCTCTCAATTGCCTCCAATTTGTAATTGAGTCAGGAGTCAGCCCATTCAACCATAGTGTTGCCTCCCCAGACAGAGACAATGGAAATAGACGTAATCGAATAGCATTCTGACCAACACCAGGATTGTCAAAAGACTTACATGTAGAAATAAAGTTGATAAGATGCATATTCGGATCATCGCCTGCTAGTCCACCAAATAATCCCTTGAGTTGCAATAACTGAATCATGGTGCTTGTGATGTTGAACTTGGCTCCGGGCGCTAATGGTGGTGGAATTATTTCTCCAGTGGCTCCGGCACCATCAAGATCATCATCATCATCGTTGAAAGCTGGTTGCAAGGGTTGGCGATCATACCTATACCGAGCTTGTCGACCTCTTCGATTGGCAGGTGTTATAATTTCAGCATCACGCCTAAGGTTTAGTAACTCGTCATCACCTAAATCTTCATCGTCAGGATTTGTTGCTCGCCCAGGATTATCAATGTTTTGTTGTTGGACTTGAGCAGCGGCAAGAGCAGCTAATCTTGCTTGCTCGTGTTGAGCAGCCATCCTGTCGATTCCAGCTTGTGCTTCCATTCCTCTAATTCGTTGTGGTTCAGGATTGATTGGTAATAACGGTTGACCAGAACTTCTAGTATGGGGCATGCACTAAAAGAAAAACCTGCAATAAACAAAAATAAAAACTAAACGTAAAAGTACGAGAATCTTTGACCAAAGGGTCTAGTACGGCGCCAATTTTTGATAACGCTCAATCTACAGCTCTCGTAGGAGTGTAAAGCGGTCGTTAGCAAATATAGAACCCAACTTGGGTTGGGTGTCGGTCCCACAGGGAATAGCTTGGCCAACAAGTAAGCAAAATTAATAGACTTTTGGTGCAAGTCTCGTAAGAAGGGGGGATTGTAATAAGTAACCAAAACAATAAAGTAAAAGCTGAAAATATCAAAGTAAAAAGAGAGTATTTCGTAGGTTGTGAAACAATGAGAATTGAAGCGTTGGGGTTATGTCCACCTTCTGAGGTATACGTCTCTATTGGCTATGAGTGTGTAGAGTCTTGACATGCAATTGCTTATAGAGAATTGTAGTCGATGGTAAATCCAAGCGTCTCTCGACCTAAACAAGGACTATTTCACTTTAACTCTCTCGAGCTTAAAGCGTGTCTAACGGTACAAATTCTCCAAGAGGTTAGTTCAGTTACGACACTAGCTTTTTAATAGGAAAGGGTGTCCTACTACCTTGACATTAGCTCTTTTCCAGACAAATAACCTTTCTCTCGAACAAGTTAAATGTTAGACTGGCGTAATCTTGCGTTTGCAACCGCAAAGAATGTAGATTAAGATGAAGAGAATAATGATATAAGCAATATACTTGTCTTGAACTCACAAACTCATAGCTATAGATAGTAACTCATTCGGCTTCCATAACCCCAACTAAAAGGTTTAGTTACCCATGAATGCGAAGGATATCACGATTTGCATGGTTGATGGTGTGAGAAGTAGATGATAGGCGTATGGTTTTGGTGATTCCCTAGCAAGTAACGATTCTCTTGTTGTGGAATTTAAGAATAGAAGAGTAGATTAGAAGTGTTTGTGGTGGAAGAAGAGAGAAATGGAAGAAAATTAATTGTTGAATTAAGTGAAGAATGGAAAAATTGTTAGAAGATGAATTAATTTCTGAATGAATAAAAATCTCTAGCATGATAGGGTATTTATAATACTTCTATCCTACTCCTACTAAGCTAATGAAATAAATAACCAAATCCTAATATACTAATGAAATCCTTGACCCAAATGTACTAGGGTAAGGTTACAATATCATAATCCAAATAGAATAGTAAAACACATAACCTAATTATACTAGGTTAATGTATCTTTGTAAAAATCCAGTTTTGTATCTGTAAGTCCCCAAAGTCTTCAGAATTGTTGTTTTAGCCCGGGACAGATTTTCCATGCAGCAGATTTGGTCCTCTAGGCATCCAGCTCCTTTCTACTTTGTTTGTGAGCTTTCTTTTGTGTCAAGTAAGCCATAAAATGCTGTATTTTGCATCATTTATACCTGAAACTTTCCTAATCATATTTGTTAGCTCGATTACAGGAAAAAGGACTAATCGTGCATGAAATAGATAATTAGTTCTCAAAACTAAGCTAAAATATGGGCAAAATATATTGATATAGGCGCGTAAATTCGCCTATCAATGGTCCTATGTTGGGCATATTAAGGGTCCATGGTGAGGTCTAGGGTTCAAGTTAAGGTACCACTTATACCCTAGGTTACGGTTTTATGTGGGAGTCATACCCTCCTATGGGTTAGTTTCCAACTTTTAAGCGAAGTGGTTTATGGACATTTCCCACCACAAAACCCTCAAGTCTTCATGCTATATAACCAATTGTCGACTTCTAAAACACACCTTTGGTGGATAAGACATTCCAAATACTCTCTCAGACATACTTTTGAAGATTAGAAGGTTAGGGTTCCACAAGTGTTCATCTCAAGGATAAGGGGCCAAGAATTTCTCCGTGAATCCTCTTGTATAAGGCATGTGAATCTTCCTTAATTGTTATTTTCAAATATCATGTTATTTAAACATTTTTTATGAATCTTTAATGGTGGTTTTTGAAACAAATGTTGAGGGTTTTGATGTCTAGTGATGGATAATGTTTACTATTGTTTAAACTTGTGCCTATACTAATTTTTGGTGGTGATTGACACATATGTGTGCTTATTGATTGTGGTTTAACAAATGGGTCAAGAGTAACCCTAATATTGGTGGCTTTCAATTGGGTTTTAATCATGGTAAGAGTATGCCCTTAAGGTGTTTGTGAAGATATCTACTATAAATAACTAGTCACATATGGATGGTGATTTGAATTAAGTCAATGGATTAATGATTAAGAATGATTGGTAAATAAAGGCCTTGTTGATCATGTAACGAGTTAACTGGTGCCCTTGATGGTTTGACTGGTTAAAAAGGCGTTAGAGTCCCTAACATGAAATCGAACTGTGTTTGAACTAAAGGTTGGTGTAATAATGATAATGAGTGATTTGATAAAGTTCTTGATGACCACAATTTGACTTGAAAGATATTTTAACTAATACTTTGTATTGTTAAAGTGATTGATTGATTAATCTCTTATAGAGATCTTGTGGTTATGTATGATGATTTGTGGCCTTGATGTCTTTGAATGGTTAAATTGGTTACAGTCCCCAAATATGAATGGTGTAATATGAATGCATGGACGAAGGGTTAGAGTCCCAATATCGACTAGTAATGGACGCGATGGCCTGTGATTAGATTCCACTTGCGTAATGAAATGGCTTTCAGTAAGAGTCCACATGCATAATAAAATGGCTTATCGTTTGTTTCCACACACGTAATGAAATGGCTTGTGGTTAGAGTCCACTTGTGTAATGAAATGGCTTGTGGTTAGAGTCCACTTGACTAATGAAAAGTCTTATGTTTAGAGTCCACTTGCTTAATAAGATGACTCTATGTTAGAGTCCTTTTGCTCAATATAACCTACGTAGTGGAAAGTTAGAGTCCTCCAATTGAGGGTTTTTATTTGAGTTCTTTGAAATGTATGCTAAGACTTACTATCTTTTGACAGGTGATGTATCTATATGTATTTACATATATTTGTGTATAAATATGGTGGCTTATGATGGTTTGACTTAGAATTGAATAATTACGCTATTTGATCCTTACCCTTGAGAGTGCTACGTCCTCACACAAAATAGGGGATAGAGCATCTTCTTCCCTTCCTGCTCAATGATCAGGTAGTCGGGCAATAGGAGTTTTGGCATCAATATGGTGAGCCTCCATCCTTCAGAAGGCAAATATTTCATGTTCTTATTAGCTTATGTCATAGACTTATTTTGGTTTGGCTATTGTCGAGGACTTGTTAGGACATATTACAGACATCGGATTGATAGAGGCTTGTGGAAGACTGTGGACTTGGGTATATTGGATGTGTTGAATGTTGATATTAATAAATGTCTAGACTTTTTTAAGTTATGATTGTTAGTTTTTTTCTGTTATCTTATTATATGTTCGTAGGTTATCTAATATTTATGGATTGATGTGATAGTTAGGTGGGTTTAATGGGGAGATCTTCGATCCTTGTTGGGCTTGAGATGCCCATACGATAAGGCCTAGTTTTGGTTCCCATCACCTCTTCTGAGAATTTATAAACTTTTTGATCAATTTCAGAATGGTAGGTGTTTCTCCAAGATTGAACTTCATTAGGTCTATCTTCTGTTGAAATTAGAGAGGTTGATATTCCCAAGACTATTTTTTGTACCCGATATGTCCATTACGAGTTTTGTTTATGTAATTTGGGTTGACTAATTCTCCAACTGCTTTTATAGATCTTATGAATTAGTTTTTCCAAACCGTTTCGATATTTATTTTTATAGTCTTCATTGAATACATCTTGGTGTACTAAAAGAGTGAGGAGGATCATGCGAACCACCTCTGAATCATATTATAGACTCTTAAGAAGCAAAAGCTATATACTAAATTTTCTAAGTGTGGGTTTTGGCTAAATTCTATGACTTTGCTAAGGAATGTTTTTTCTAGTGAGGGGATCAAGGTGTATCCACAGAAGGTTGAGGCAGTTAATAAATGATCTAGACTCATGACTCCAACCGACATTAGAAGCTTCTTAGGGATGGATGATATTATAGGAGATTTCTGGAGGGTTTCTCTTCTATTGCTACTTTTTTTACATAGTTGACTGAAAAAAAAGGTTAAGTTTTTGTTGTTCAGTGCCTATGGGGATAGTATTGAGAAGTTGAAGAATAAGTTTACTTTTGTGCTAGTTTTTAACCTTCTCGAGGGTACTAATGTTTTTCTTATGTATTGTGATATGTCAAGTATGTGATTGGGTTGTGTCTTGATGGAATATGGTAAGGTTGTGGCCTATTCTTCTAGGTTGCTTAAGGTTTATGGGAGGAATTATACGACTCATAATTTAGAGTTGGCAGTTGTGGTATTTGCATTAAAATCTAGTGCCATGATCTGTATAGGGTGCATGTAGATATTTATTCAGATCATAAGATTTTGCAATATGTGTTTACTCAGAAGGAATTGAATCTCAGGCAAAGGTAGTGGCTCGAGCTACTTATGGATTATGATATGAGCCTTCACTACCATCTAGGTAATGATAATGTTGTTATTGATGCTCTAAGCAAGTTGCCTATAGAGAGCTTATCCCTAGTGGATGAGGAGAAAAAAGGATTTGTGAAGAACATTTACCGGTTGCTAACTTGGGAGTTTATTTGGACTCTGAGGATGGGGGAATAATTGTACTGGAAGTGGTCAAATCATCTCTTGGGATAGAGATGAAGGAGAAATAGGCTTTGAATCCCATACTTGTGCATATTAAGGATGATGTGGGTAAGCAAAAGGTTATGGATTTTGAGATTAGGAGATATGGAATCTTTAGGTATCAATTAGATTGTGTGTTCCTGATGTTTATGGGCTACGAGAAAGGATTTTGACTGAAGCTCATGAGTCCAAATATATAATTCATCAAAGTTTAACTAAGATGTATCATAACGAAAAAGAAATCTATTGGTGTAACAATATAAAGAGAGATATGGAAAATTTTGTTGCCAAATATATGGTTTGTCACCATGTTAATGTTGAGCATTTGAGACCTGGTGGCGTGTCTCAAGAGATAGAGTTTCCCATCTAGAGGTAGGAGATTATTAATATGAATTTCATTATGATTCTTCCACGGTCTTGCAATCGATCTGATTCTATATGGGTCATTGTGGATAGGAAGACTAAGTTTGCTCATATTTTGCTTGGAAGGACTAACTACTAGGTTGAGGATTATGCAAAGTTGTTCATTCAAGAGATTTTTAAGTTGCATGGGATTTCATGTACATTATTTAATATCGAGGTATGTAGTTGTCTTCTCATTTTTGGTATGCATTTTAGAAAGGTTTGGGTACTCAGGTAAACCTTAGCACCCCTTTAGACCCTAAAATGAATGGACAAGCAGAGTAGACTATTCAAACTTTAGAGGATGCGCTAAGGTCCCATGTGATTGATTCTTCGGGTAGTTGGGTTGACCATCTCCCCCTAATTGAGTTTCCGTAAAACAATAGTTACCATTCTAGAATCCAAATATCTCCTTTTGAGGATCTCGGTCTTCCATTAAATGGTTTGAGGTTGGTAAGACTAGGTTTTTTGGTCCTGACTTGGTTCTCAAACCCATGGAGAAGGCGAAAGTGACTGGAGAATAACGTAATACTGCTCAAAGTTTCCAAAGTCTTATGGGGATATGAGGCGGAGGGGGTTGGAATTTGAGGTTAGTGATTTGGTGTTCTTGAAAGTTTCTTCTATGAAAGAAGTTATGAGATTTGGGAAGAAAATAAAGATTAGTCCCCATTATGTTGGTCTGTACCAGGTTGTAAGGAGAGTTCAGAATGTTACTTTTGAGTTAGAGTTACCATTTATCATCCTATTTTCTATGTGTCTATGTTGAAATGGTGTGTGGGTGATCCTTCCATGATAACACCTATTAGGGATGTTGGTGTTGCGGTTTTCTTGTCTTATGAGGAAGTCCACGTGGAGATATAGGACGGGAAGGTTCGTAGATTAAGGAATAAGGATATAGCTTCGGTAAAGGTTCTTCAGAGGAATCAAAAGCTAGAAGAAGCTACTTGGGAAGCTAAGGAAGATATGAAGGATAAATACCTGTGCTTTTTACCTAGGTTGGATAAAAATGTTTAACGTATAAGTTTCTTTCATCCTTATCACTCTTTAAATTTTTTCATTTTTTCTGGTTGCATTCTCTATGTTATCGTGCTAATAGGTGCCCTAGATTCTCATTCGGGGATGAATAATCCTAAGCGAGGGATAGTGTGATACCCCAATTTTTGGACTTTGAAATTTCCTGAGTGTTGTCAACACTGCCACGACTACAACTCAGGTAATAAGTCATAATGACTCGTCATGGGTTGTAGGGTGAGACTCGTTGTCTAAATAGTAAGGTTACCTAATGTCTCAACTCTGATCACGACTCCTCATCACAGATTTTTAGGTCAGGTCACGAGTCATGGAGAGTGACTCGTGACCATAATAGTGAAGGGACAGGATTTGGACACTAAGGTAATGACTCAAGGTGACGACTCATGCTAAGATCTCATAAGGCATTACCTAACTCGTAATGACTGGGCCCAATTTTCCTTCACGTTTTCATTAAGGGATTTATGGTCTTTCTCTTTTCATTACACTTTACCCACGACTTAGAAACATCTAAAGGATCTTATTATCTTTAGTTAGTCAAATCAAAACCTGCTCTTTTCCTCTTAAACTCCTTAAAGAAAGAGAAAATTAGGGCTTATAAGGAATTCATCCTCCAGCTTCAAGCTTTGGATTTTCTTCCAAATTATTTGATGTTTCAGGCATGTATCTTATCCCTAACTTGAATTGTATACTATGGACTGTGTTTTACTCATTATTCATGTGATTTAATTATTGGGTTTGAAATTAGGTTGAGGGATTTTTGTGATTGTCTCTTGGATTATATTTCCATGGTTTGACTATCTTGTGTATACTTGATGATTTTTAGGAATGAGTGGGTGCATCATTGTAGAATTTGGAATCGGGAATATGGATTTCCCCAAATTGTTGGATTTTGGCTTGTAATGGCATTAACCTCTAGCCACATGCATGATTTTGCTTTTAAATGTGCAATTTGTATAATTAAAATCACTTTTAAAATTATTTCATTACATTAAAGAACAAACAGATAAAAACATATTTGAAAGGCCCTGGTGGCCATGGTTTATGATTTTTAAAGGAACTTGAGTGTCAATTAGTTAATTAGAATGGTTTGGCGTGATTATATGAGCTTGCAAGCATAGTTGTTATGATGATACCAAATGGTAAATTCTTTAATATGAGACTCCTTAATTTAAGGTTGGGATTATTTGTAAAGTGATTTTAATTTGGGTTTAAAGAGGGTTGTGTAGTTCACCATGAATGTAGAGGTCCAGGGGGACTAATACTAAAAATCATGTTTGCTGGCATGGGGTGTATATGACCGTGTTCTTGAATCACACATTTTAGTTTTGGGATGGCTAGACCTTTGGTATCTTTAGAACTCTTTAAAATTTCCTCGATTTGTTCGACTAACATGCACTGGGGGTGATTTAAGCAGGGAAAGCTAAACCCATATAGCCCATGGGTTCCCTTTAGATGGATAGAGCTACACAGTTTATGTTAATGGTTTTAGACTCTCATGTTCATGACCCTCTACCCTATCCCAGCATCTTATATATATGTGTATATGAATGGGTGTATGTGGTTTTAGCTGATTTTGGACATGACATGATTTTATCACGTTCCCTAAAATACATGATAGTGCTTATCCTACTGACTGTCCTAAGATGGTACATTATTTCATTATGTAGGGTCTAAAGACTTTTCTGCTACCTCTGTGCAGCGTTAGTTGGTACGATCGTCTATTGAGTTGCTGGGAAGAGGTGAGCTTCCATCTTTTGAAAATCCTTGTCATTTCATTAAGTTTTTTTTTACTGTGGTAAACATGACTTTACTTTTGAAATGGTCAAGGGCATGTCCCAACCTAGTAAGGTATTCTGGTTTATAGGATTTTATGGACAAGTGTGCATTAGATCGTTTGTTTTGGATTCGTAAAACTTTCATTTGATATATTTTTCTTTTATTGCTATCTTTATTGACTTCTGCTTAATTATTATTGTGTGCTATTGAGGTTAGATTAAGGGGATGGTTTCGATCTATGGTGGGCTTGAGATTCTCGTCACATGTGGCCTTTGTTTGGATCATGAAAAATTTGAACTCAATAGTAATAACCACCAATTTATGCTAAAAATTATCACCAACTTCCAAATAGAAAACTAGCATAGTCATTAAGTATCTAATCTCCTCAAAGATCCAGAAAAAGCATTTTAAGCGGTATAACATGAGTATCAAAGTCTATAAGAGCTAACACAGATCTTAACCTAAGATATGACAAAGGGACCACTTCTATTTCCAAAAAGCTATTCTAAGGTAAATTCTATCTCGGACTACGCTAAGGTATTTAAATTTACTACTAGATGTTAAATAAGCTATAATTATCCATAAGATAAAAACTTTACCTAAAACATGAGCAATTAAGTCAATTCTGCCTAAATTAAGATTCAAAAATAGCCCAAATAGTCAAAATAATACTAATAGTTTCAATCAAACCTCCAATAATTAAATCCTATCCCATATATAGCATAGTATCATAATGATATTATCAATTAACTCAATCTATAAAGAAGGTAAACCTAGCCCACCTAGACGCTCAAGAAAAGCTCAAAGAATCTATGAAACTAATGATTTCCCTTTTCGAGAAGATTCCCTAAGGTGCCATGCTATCAAAATTATAATCTACATATCAAAATAAGAACAACAATACCCATACTTCACTATTGTACTAGAGATCCAATATTACTTGAAAAAAACTATGTGGGGCCTATTTGTAAAATTGCACTTTAAAAATTGACAACATGTCCCTTTATGCTCAAGGAATATTTATCCTTAAGAATGGGTAAATTCGGAGCCCAAATGGTGCTCCAATCAACCCATCAATATTGTTGGAATTTTTAAAAAGGAAGAAGGATTTATTCAAGAAAATGATGGAATCTTACTTCGAATTCGGAAAAGAATCATGTATTTTAAGTTTGCAAATGCTAAAAAATTACCCACCAATGATTCCCCCAAGTTTTCACAGTTTTTAGGGTTCTGCATTGTTGGAAATGGGTGAGTAAAGGGAGTAATCGGGATAAGTGGGGTATTTATAGGGTTCCCAAGGGTGCAGTGTCGCATAACTAGATATTAGGCTTCTTAAGCGACCTAGTGTTTCTATACTGACATCTGACGCTTGCACAATTATTGCTTAAACGGTAGGGGCTCAACATAAGTAAACCCCTACTGGTATAGCCTAATCTCTTAAGCAATGGGTTGGTCTGTTTAGCACCACCTTTGCTTAACCGGTATACCAACACTAGTTGAAACTTGAAATTATTCCAAGTCTCCGCCAACCTCTTGGGATTCATCCGGAATCCTATACAAGCAAATTAACTATGATATCCTATCAAATTCGATGTTCCAAATTCAATGGAATAGTCATAATTTTTATCCGAGTTTGTTTGGATGAAAAGTAGGTCCCACACCCATGTTTCATTTTTCTTAACTTTCAGACAATGGCCTAAAATGAGTTTGGGAGCCTCAAGAACTGGATCAAGCGTCCACCTAGCCTAAAATCAATGTTAACTGTCAGAATCGACATTCGAGATCATTTATCTAGAGTCTTTGCCTGGTAGCTAATTTGAAGCTGCAAATACTTCTAAAAAGGGAATTTACTCTAAAAACTCAATTAACTACTTAGTAACCGAACTGTTAACTCCAACAAGTCATACATGACTTGGATAAATATAGAAAAGCTGTAAATGAAAAAACAAAAGAGAACAAATACAGAAAATGACCTAAAGGGTCATTACAAATTTAGTTAAATTACCCTCTAATTAATTTTTTCTTAAGAAACGTGTAAACCAAATATGTGTCAAGTAAAGTGGTCAAAAAAAGTATTTAATTATATTAATTATCATAGTTGAATGATATTTGGTCCTTTTCCAAAATCATAATATTTCTCTTTTAAATTTTATTTATATTTTTTCTCTCTCTTTTCTCCTTCTCACCACCCTGCCACCCCCTTCCTGCTGCACCATCGTCGCTCTACATTTCTCCCCATAATGCACTCGATTTCCTGAACAAACTTCAACTCGCTATCCAACCTCCAACATTCACATGTTGAGAAGCTTTCTACCTCTAACCTTAAAGTTTTGGGTTGGAGTCATCAAAGGATCAAAAAAGGTTACAACTCCTATGAAGTGGTTAAAAATATCTTACACAAATCAAGAATCCATATAACTTATTTCAGTGAAAAGTTAACCAATGAAATGAAATACCAAAAAGGGTCTACACAATCTTTGCTATAATACTACTTTTCATGCTAATATTTTTTGCAATCCTAGTTAATCTATTGATAGTTAGGCCTTACTATTAAATATCAAATATTTTGGTACAAAAGATGAAACCTATCTAAGTTGCCTTCATTGGATTACTTAACTTTTTGTACAAAAAAGCCATAATAAAGATAAAATGGCTGCTAGATGCAGTGTATCATCCTAAGAAATATTGTTTCCTTCTGCAAAAAACGAAAAATGAAAGATGATTGAAGTTGATAATATGACAAGTCAGAGATTCTTTTTAGGAAGTTTAATAATATTAGGATTGTTCGTTGATTAGATCTTTTTACTTATGAAGGAAAAATTATTATCTTCCACATTACGTGCAATCGATATTTAGACATAGTGAGGGACGGTGATGGATCAAAGAATATTATGGGGGAGGAGTAGAAAGAATAATAAAAGAGATTGAAAATTAAAAGGAACAATATTACCTTTCAACTATGCTGATTAATCTAGTTAGAAAAGAAGTAAGATTCCATTGTTAAAAGGTAAGAGTAGAAATGGTTCTTGTATTAGATGGCAAATATTTTTTTATACCAAAAGATAATAAATGATAAAAGTTTTCTATTTCTGAAAGTTGAAAGATAATATTAATCATCTGCTGAAGAATTTTGTGTAAGCCAAAAAAAATCAAATTTGCTAATAAAAGAGCTCCATTTGTTGAGAATTGCAATTCTCTATGACTAAAATGTATATATTGTTTAATTAAAAGTCATAATAATTTTCACAATCTGAGTCTACACTTAAGCGGTGAGTCATAAATGGCTTCTCACTAGTGTTCGAAGAGGACCCTTCGCTTAGCATGTCCATAGAATAAAATAAATATAGAAATGGAGTGGAAATACAAATAGTAGTAATAGGCTAGATCTGAAAGACACAACCTTTGGGACACAAATGAAGTAAAACAAATACTGTCAACTACTACATAAGTACTATCTAATGAAGACTCTGTAACTAAACAAAAGAGTAAACTAGGACAAGCCCCAGTAAGTACCTTTACTATAACAAATGCCTGACTAGGCTAAAGAAAAAGCTATAATCAGCTCTACGTCTCTTGAATGATTGGAGAGCTCACCAATTCAATGAACGCCAGGTACTATCGAACATCTAGTAGCAAACTACAAGCTCAAGTACTTGAATCTACATAATAGTAACAAAAAGATATAGGGCAAACCACAATTAATATAATGAAATATATTGATATGCATGGTACACATACATGCATACACACATAGATACATACACATATTCATTCACACCCATATATGTATATATGTGTGTGTGTATTTATGTATGTATTTATGTATGTGTGTGTATACACATATACATATACATGTATATACATATACTTACATATACACGCACATATATATGTATGTATATTTATGTATTTGCATATTTGTATACATTCATATATATACATATGTATTTATATATATATATATATATATATATATATATATATATATATATATATATATATATATAAATATATATATATATATATAATATGTATATATATACATAATTATAAATATACATAACATAGATATACATATACATATATATATAATATGTATATGTATGTATAATAGGTATATATATATATAATTATAAATATACATATACATATACATACATATACATATACACATATATACATGTAGGTATGTGTATATAGATATGCAAACATATATATATATACACATATATATATAAAGAGAGAGAGAATAAATTAAAACAATAATTAAGATTTGAGACATGAGTCATAAGGAAATTGATCTTTGACGTATTTACACATTCAAATGCTATTTTTTATCCATAATTTGGCATAAATAGAGATCTAATTAAATTATGTTCTCATATGTTGTGGATAAATTATGTCAAGGTACTAATATACATGATAATGATACTCATAACGTACAAATGCAGCTGGATTGATCCATATTTGAAGAAGAATGCTAAAGGTCCAATCATTTGATACCGGATGATTGGAAATGCAGTATTTGGAGATGTAATTATGCCACTGAGATGTTCAAGTGCATCGCAAAGTATGATGTTGCTACCAAATAATATGTATGCACATTGGCACCATGCCATGCTAACCAAGCAATACATCTAAAGGTGTGCCACACTACTTGGGAGCCACATTCAGTACTATGCCACGCCAATACATTAGTGTGCCATGGTTTGATATCACCCCAAATTACACCTGTAAACAAAGTATAAAGTGTTCATTGATCTAATACAAAAGCCAACTAGACTAGTATTGATCCCATAAGGAATAGATAGAACTATCTATCAAGTATTTAACTAAGCAATCAATAAATTCCAGCGAACACTAACTTTTGTAAATTAAATTTTAATAATCACAATTACCGATTTGTTGGATTTGTAATTAAGATATGAGAAACATTAAGACTGTGTTCCCCTATAACTTCATAACTCCGTAGGTTCTTCATACTTAGTGATCTCTCGTGGTACTTATCATGTAGAATTAAAAGGTTGTGTTCACCTAAATTGATTTATGCTCTTTCTTAAGAAACTATCCTTAAGTATGTTTTCTCTTCTCCCGAATTTTGCAATATTAATCCCTATTTCAGATCTCAGCATTAGATTTTTTGGATTATCAATAAGCTGTTCACTGAAGATTTAATACTCCAATGATTTATTGTTTATTTTTTTTTTTGTTATTCGGTACCCCTAATTTCAACGCAGATGGTGATTAGATGAGTTCTAGAATCTTCAGTCGCTAAAAAAACAATCAAATTGAAATGGACGGATAATACAACCTAAGAATCCTTTATAAAACACTTCCAATAATGAACATTACTTTGTTGATCTGTAAGGATCCCACAACCCATATTGTGGTCTTTAACTACTGACACTTGTAAGAACACAATAAGAATTAATGAAAGAAATCATGATTATGAGCATACAAAAATATGATGAAAAACTTCAAAATCTCACTTAAAATTATTCCCTAAAAATGAATGTTTGTGAATTCAAGGAAAAGAATATGCCTTGAAATAGTAGTAATATGTAAAACGGTGTAAAATGATACAAAGGATCTAATGAGAGTAATTATAGATAAAACAAAAACCTACCATAAACATACAAAGATTTTTTGAGTTGGTACATCATACGATGGAAGGTATAATCATGGATAGATACCACGATCGTCCTTGGTTCTTGTAGGTTAGCTCTCGACTTTGTCATCTTGCAGATCTTGATTGGCACAATTTTTTATAAGAGCTTGTGGCTTCCTAGTATGATCATGCTTTCCTTTTGTTACATCTTCCCCTAATTTTTAACCTTGAAAAACATCTCTACCACAATCCTTAGTGCGACCACATGGTATTATTCCTCTCTTGTGGAACTCTCTCGCTTGATCGCTTGATACTTAACATATGCAAGCCTTAATTTTGGACTCCTTCCCCTTGATTTATTGAATGGTCGTGTGTTATGTCCAAGCACACATGAAAGTGTATGTGGTCCATAGTAAAATGGCCTTTAGTAGACAAGTATCAATTCCATAGGGACTTGTGTTAATGAACAATTCTATTCTAGCCTCACTAGGAAGATTAAACAAAAGCTAAAGTAACAAAAAGTGTTTGAAATACTAAACTAAAAGTAAACTTAAATAATGAGGTAAAGTAAAGGTTCTTGAACAATGATGGGGAGGAACCCGGTGAAGAGGCGCTACGAACAATCCTACTTAGCTATATAACTTCGATGATTTAGTTATGTACCTTATTGTTGGTTCACGGGGTCTATAGCATGATTAGGTCTTATGAACCTCTAATCAACTATCTAACTTTGACTTAAATCTACATCGTTGAGAGGGATGCAATACCTATGATTAACGCCTCTATTTTTCTTTCCGGATATAAACCAAGTAGGGAGAATTAGGGATATTCTTATCCTAAATGATAATCATAACTTCAATACATTGAATGATTACGATCCCATCCCATATATCCCATGTTCTATTATATTATTCCCCTTCCTTTTTTATGATAGAATTATGCATTTATCCTATGGGTTTTGAATCTATAAAATAATAAAAACAAGGATACATGAACATTCAATATTCATAATAACATAAACCAACACAATTAATAGAAAAATTAATCGTGTTCCTGGCCTTAGCCCTAGATGAGGGTGTTAACCACTCATGGACATACAAAGAATCATAACAATGAAACACATGTAAAAATCCAAAATCAAATAAAAGAAAAAAAACCATAATTGAAGACTCCTCAAGTGTATTCTCCCACCCGCACATCATCTAAGATCTTTTCAAAAGAGTTGGAGTGTTTTATTTATACTAGGAACAAGTTAGCCGATTTTTGCACACTAGAGTGCCACACTATGACATTGGAGATATAAGGGCGTGACACAACCTTATAACATACTGTATATGAACCCAATATCATTTTAATAATCTGTCAAAGATTCCTACAATATAAAAACAACAAATAATAAGTCATAACACCATAGAATTCATCGAGAAGAACTAGAAAAACACATAGCTCAAGCTAAGAATACTAGTTTTCTCTTTGCAACACTAAATGAATGTTTTACATTCAAACGAGTGTTGAAAAAACCTTAAACTTTATCAACACATACATTAAAAATTTTATGCATATATTTATAAATACTAACTCATCATGCACCCAATAAGTCCTCAAAACTAAGTTAATTAAGCGTAGATAACAACACTAAGGTGTGTAAATACACCTAAGATCATCACCCCACACTTAAAAGCTTTGTTCAACCAAGAAAAATCATAAACTTGAGCTTCATCTAAGGAAGACTTAACAATACTACTACAAAAAGCACGACACTTAAGCTATACCTACAATGACTACATAGATTAAATTTTTACAATGAGCATGTATTATACAATTGAAAGCTCATGAACACTACTTCACAACATCCTTAACCTCAAGAATTGACTCAGCCAAGTTAGAAAACTCATGCATATTATTCAATTAAGGAGATCATATAAATCACGAAACTCACATTAAACTTTTACCTTTATCACAAGAGAGTTAACCATAATTACTCACATAGATACAATTTATCATTAGAATGGGTATAAAAATTAATGCACCTCACTCTCATAAAGAACTCACAAGTCATACAAGATGAACCATAGGCTTGCCCTTGGTGTTTTACTCTACTAATATAATAATATCAATGCTTAAGATCAAATAGGACTTAAAAGGGATGTAATGCAGGCTAAGGGACAAGTGCAAACTATTTTGGCCAGTAATAGTGACTAACTTCCCTA
Source organism: Capsicum baccatum var. pendulum (assembly GCA_030864225.1). Taxonomy (NCBI): domain Eukaryota; kingdom Viridiplantae; phylum Streptophyta; class Magnoliopsida; order Solanales; family Solanaceae; genus Capsicum; species Capsicum baccatum. The sequence goes on from CM061557.1 coordinate 195,795,055, forward strand.
ATCACTTTAATACATCACAATACATATCTTTGAACTCTTCTCTAAATAACCACACTCTCACCTTATCTACCTCCACATAACTCTTTTATTTTGCCCCATCTCATTAAGCTAGTTTACCTATATTTAGGAGGGAGTATTCGTAATCAACACAAGATTTTATTTTTTAATCTTTTTTCATCACGTTACTCCCACCCATACCATATAAACTTTTTCAACACTACTAGCTACTACTTTGGGGATTCACTTCCACCTTTTCTTTCTTAATTTCACACTTCTTAACCTCATTAATTCTTCAACTAAAGTATATAGGAGCTTTGGATCAAATCATAATCAATGAAGAAGGGGACATAGGCTACATATACAGCTACCAAATAAATTGGCTAAGGCTCAATTAGTCTAGCTAAGATTAAACTCAATGGTAGATAAAATAGGGTATAAAACATGGCTATCAATGAAATTCCTACTTTATCTCCTAAACCAACACTATTTATTTCACTTTGCACACACACCAGTCAAATTCTAAACATCAAAATACAATAAGGAATACAACAACAACAACACTCAGACATGGAATATGCTCAAACCAAGTAGGATCATCGTAGACTATAAACCAAACTATAGCATGTATTCAATAATAAGCTGACATTGTAAAAGTGGTATAAACATGAGCATAGGAGCCTCAAAAGTAGTTATTTAATATAATCAACATGTTTTATTATCAAAATGAACTCAATTATGAGATCACACTTAACCACTAGTAAGGACATCTCACTTATTCTTAGCACAATTCTTTTTAAAATTACCCCTAAAATAGAAAAATGGATATTGGGTTCAAAGGGAACTCCCTTGGAAAAAAACCTAAAAGAACAATCAAGAGGTGGGTGAAGAGTGCACCTACTAGACTGATACTACAAGGACTATAACAAAGAGAAAATTCTTTGATAATAATTTCTTCAAAAATTTAAGCACCCTAAAAAACCAATTAAGAATAAAAATCCTATGGCAGCACTTCACCCAAAACCATGGGAATTTTACTCTCCCCACACTTACATACTTTGTCACCAAACTATAGTAAAAATAAAGGATAGAAATACTCCCGGTGGCATGTAGGCCTAGATATTATCTTCTTTGAATATCAGTGAGGTCGAGTGGACTCCAGACCCAGTCTTTTCCATGATCCTTTGCTAAGATTTTTGGTACTTTGACTTTTCTTAAACCTATGACTAAACAAAAATAATAAATACATGAAATAAAAATAAATACAAAAATAAAATACCTACCTTAACTTAGGTTGCCTACCAAGAAGTACCTGATTTAATGTCTTGGCACGACCCACATCACTATATCTCAATCATTTTTCTTTATTTTTGTTCTCCTACTTATTGGGCATCTTTTTAGTCTTTGCTGACCTCTTGAGTGTGTACTATCAAGATAATATTCTTTTTCAACATTTTCCTTCTCGCCCTCCTCTTTTAACTTCTCCCCGTTGTGCATAATTAGTGGCTTGGGCAACACTATGAGACTATTCAGAGAGGTCATTTATGGTTTGGACCCTATGGCGCACTCATCCACTTCCATAGCTATGATAATACATACAACATTGTACAAAAAAGGTGGATTAAGTGATTTGTAGACTCCGAAGAATACCTTTTCATCATCAAATCTGATATGAAGAGTGCGCTCTCTAACATAAATTAGTACTCCTACCTTTGCCAAGAATGGTCGTCCCAATATGATAGACACCCTATCATCTGCAAAATAGTCTAGAGTAATAATGTCAGTAGGGATAATAACTTACCAACCTTAATGATCACATCCTCAATGATTCTTTTAGGATTAACTTTGGTTCTATCTACCATTTAGAGAACCATTAAACATGACCTTAAATTTCCCAACCCTAGAGTATTGAACACAAATTAGGGAATCAAGTTAATTCTTGCCCCTAAATCACTCATGAAATGAGCCGCATCACTATCACCAATTTGTATAGGGAAAGTTAAACTCCTCTGACCTTTCAATTTCGTGGGCATCTTCCTTATCATGCAAAATAGTACTCCTTAGTAAGTGCCACTGTCTCAATGCCCTAAAACATTATGTTGTTAGTTACCACATTCTTTAAGTAATTATCATACTTAGTCATACCCTACAATACACCTAATAATAGAAGATTAATGTAAAGTTCTTTGAATGTTTCAAAGAACCTCTTAAAACATGCACCCTCCTTGGAATTTTTAAGCATTTGAGGGAATGGTGGTGGTGGTCTTTTCGGCAAATGCTCAGCTGCCTTGTTCTTTGAGTACTTACACTTCCTCATATTTTTAGCATCATAGTTTTCTTCTTCTCTACCTGCTGTGGCACTAACTCTACTTGTACGTCCTTATTTTTCTTAAAAGGCATGTTAATAAGATCTCTACCACTCCTCAAAGTATTTTCTATAAATTGTTTCGGATCTTATGTCTCACTTGGCAATCCTCCTTAGGGTCTAGTATTCTGTGCCTGAGGTAGCTGAACCAACTATGCCACTAAGTTTTTTTGAGCAATATGTTGATTTTTAATTTCAGCAACTATTTTCTCTTGGTTGGCCAGGATTTTTTTTAAACTTTTCTCAATATTGATGGCCTATATGTTCTACTATTGTTGAAACTACTTATTCTGATAATCGAACCATGAATAGTTGGGCTGACTCTGCCACTTGTAGCTATAGGCATTACTATAATTTAGCTTCTCTACATTTCCTACAATGTTTGTAGACTCTATATTTGCTTCACACAAGCTCGTAGAGTGACCATTATTCCTACAAATCTCACACGAAGATGGGGTCTTCGGAACTGTATTTACCTGAGCCTAGGACTAATTCAAACCCAATCTGCTAAATTATGTCATTATCTAATTCTAAAAACTAGACAATTGGGAGGGCAAGGCTATGAAACTTTCAACTTCAATCATTCCCGCAATCTTTTTCATTGCACCTCTGGAGATATCACTATGCCAGCCAGATTACTTTAAGCAATTCAGTTCAATAAGGAACATAATTCAGTACATATTTTCTCTAATGCTTGACCACCTGTAGCTGAATCTAACATAATCTTTGTATTATGATCAAGAGTTTCTACAAAAGTGTGAGTCAGTACCTTATTGGACTACTAGTGATTTGGATAGTCCCTAAAGATTTTTAAACCTCTCCTAAGCAAGATATAGATTCACATCGTTCTTCTTCTTGAAGATCAATGTCTTATTGCATAAATTTGTAGTCTTGATAAGCGAGAAGAAAAAAATGAGGACCTTCTTTGCCAGATCATCCTATGTAGTGATAAAACTGGCTGGCTCTGCATTCAACTACTTCTTTGCTTCCCCCAAAAGTGAGAATGGGAATAAATTTAAACTCACAGAATTAGTAGAGACTGGAGTGGGGATCAATGTGTCACTTATCTCCAAAAAGTTCTGCAAATATACCTATGAATCCTTGTGTGAAAAGCTCATAAATTATCCACTGCTGTGCAAAAGCTACACCTTATTTTGCTTCAACTCAAATCTACCTCTAAGAGCCGAACTATTGATAGTAGAGTTAACATTAGTTACTAGTGGGATTGACACATTATGAACTCTCCTACAAGCTAGTGGATCTTCACCCATGAGACCAGGAATAGCCTCTTCTTAATGAATTTGAGGTATCTGGTAGAGAAGTACTTTTTCTCACTTCAGCTGGTGCAGGCATTGCTCAGGTTTGCTTTATGGATCAACCAACTCCTTGTTCCTTGCCATCTTACTTATTTCACAAACCCGTTCCGGCAAATTTAGAAGCTAATATCAAGCGGGTAGAACTTAATAAATCCAAAAGCAAACTAAAACTATGAGAGTCACCAATTTACAAGTCCCCAGCAATGACTCCAAAAACTTGTGCTCAAGAGCACACATAAGTGTATGTGGTCTACCAAGTATAAAAATGACCTTTATAAGCAAATTTTATCCCAATGGGACTTGTTTTAAACAACTATCCTATTCTAGCCTCACTATCAGACTAAACAGGAGTTAAAGAAACCAAAAGTGTTTAAAAGATTAAACTAAAAGTAAATATTGTTGAACAATAATGGGGATAAACCCCGAGTTAATGCACTAGAAACAACCCTACTTAGCTATATAACTTCGTTGATTTAGTTAATTACCTTTTTTTTGGTTCAGGGGTGCTACAAAATGATTATGGTCTTATGAAACTCTAATCAACTATCTAACTTAGCCTTACAACTACATCATTGAGAGTGGATGCAAGAATTAAAATAAACGCCTCTATGTTTCTCCCAAAATATATAACAAATAGGGAGAAATAGTATATTCCTATCCTAAAAGCAAATAATAACTTTAATTAATTGAATGATCATGATCCCATCCCATATATCTCGTGTTCTATTCTATCAATACTCCTTCTGATTTTGGGATAGAATTATGTATTTATCTTAAGGGTTGTGAATCCATATAATAGTAAAAACAATGATACATGAACAACAAATCATGATAATAATATAAATAAACTCAATTAATAGAAAAGATAATCATGTTCTTGGTCTTAACCCTAGATGGGGGTGTTTAGCCACCCATGGACATACAAAGAATCATAGTAATGAAATCTCTGAAAAAATCAAAAATCAAACTAAAGTAAAGGAATAAAACCCATAATTTAATCCTCCAAAAGTGTATTATCTCACCCATAAGCCATACTAGATGTTTATAAAAGACTTTTAGTATTCTATATATACAAGGAACAAGTTGGAAAAATTTTCCACACTAGTATGCCACGCTATGACATTGGTGCGATAAGGGCATAAAACACCCTTATCATGGAGGATAACTATAAAAAATATTTTGGTTTGACACTAACGGTGTGACACACCCTTAACACGGTGGCTAAGGCAGCATGGTACACCCTAAGCACAAAATTTCAAGATTTTGTGATGCATTGTTCCATGGATTGGGACTTTCATCTCGTGCTTTGTGGTAGCTTTTCCTCTTCAATTCCATCTTATATATCAACCCAATATAATGTTAATCTTATCACCAAGATTCCAACTCCATGAAAACCATAAATTAGAATTCACAACACCATAGATTCATCGGGAAGAACTAGAACAACACATAGCTCAAGATATGAACAATAGTTTTATCTTTTGAACTCTAAATGCATGATTTACTTCCAAATGCTTCTTGAAATCACCTTAAATGTCATCTACACATAAATTAAAACTTATATGCTTACCTATATAAATATTAACTTATTACACACCTACGAAGTTCTTAAAACTAAGATAATTAAGCATAGATAACAACAATTACGTGCATAAATACACCTAGGTGCTTGAATACATCACAATATATATCTTTGAATGCTTCCATGAATAACTACACTCTCACCACATCTACCTCCACACATCTCATTTGTTTTCCCCATCTCATTAAGCTAGTTTATATATAATTAGGGGGAAGTAGTCTTTATATCTATCATAAGATTTCTTGTGATGACTTAGGTTAAGGTCAAGTTAATGATTTCTGCACATACCATCTTAAACATCTGATTCTGAATTAGATTTTGATATCACTGATTCTGATGGAGATTCACTTTATGATATTGATGAAAACATTGAAGAGTTGAGTGATTTTGATGAAGAGTTACTTTTAGATAGGATGTATAACATTGAAAAACAAGCAAAAGGAAAGGTTGATAGGGTGAATCTAGATGAGATGGCATTTGGACTATAGGTATAGATGCTGGTTTTAAGGATATTTGTAAGAATAAGGGGGTTAGATATGAAGGTAAACTAGGTGGGGATGACCCTTCCTTCGATTATTCAGATCAGGGTAGTGACATTAGTGATGAAGAGGGAGGAGATCCTATTGATAATGATAAAGTTGTAGATCCACTACCTAGAACTTTATCTAGAAAGATCTACTTTGATAAAACTACAAAGAAGGTATGTTTTTAGATGTATATGTTGTTTTTAAATATTGTTAAGCTTAGAGAGGCACTGCAGAGTTACTCTATTAAAAAGGTATGAACCTTAAGTTGAAAGCTAATAAGAAGGAAAGGGTACGAGCAAAGTGTAAGCATAAGGGTTGTGCTTGGGTTCTTTTTTGAAGTGTTTATAACACAAGAAATGTAAGTGTGAAAACTTACTTTCCTGTTCACAAAAGTTCTAAAAGGACAAAAAATAATATGTGTAACCCTTTATAGATTAGTAAGCATTACAAGGATAGGATTATGAGTGATCCATCAATAAAATTACACAGATTCAAGCACTTTAAATAAAGGACTATGGGTTTTATATTAGTAAAACAACCTATGGAAAGGCAAAAATCTGAATTATGAATGAACATTTTAGTGATTTTTTTGAAAAGTTTGCTAGGTTGTATTACTATGCTGAATAGTTAAGGACCACCAATCCTGGCACCACTATATCTATTAGGATATCCAAGAATCCAATTCAAGGAAAAGAGGTATTTATAGGCATTTACATTTGTTTTGGGGCCTTAAAAAGTAGATAGGGAGAGAGTTGCAGAAGAATAGTTGGTTTAGATAGTGCCTTTCTCGAGGGTGTATGTAAAGGAATCTTGTTGTCTTGCATTTCCATAGATGGAAATAATCAAGTGTACGTTGTAGCATGGGTTTTGGTTGATAAAGAAAACAATGACACATGGTATTGGTTTCTTAGGTGCATCAACCATGATTTGGAACTTGAAGAAAATAGGGGTGAAGGCTTAACAATAGTGTTTGATATGCAGAAGGTATGAAGTTTCATATTTTTTAGTTATTTATTTTTAGGTTTGCTGCAGTGATGTCATTAATATTTAACTAGTGTTTACATATTTTGATAGTGTCTTCGTTAGGAGCTTACTAATCTACTACCAAATGATGAGCATAGATGGTGTGCTAGAAATATATGGGTGAACTAAAAGCAAGTTTGGATTGGTAAGAAAAGCAGAAAAAAATTCTGGCAGGTTGTAAAGGCCCCATTTAGAGTGTATTTGCAGCTGAAACATAATGAAATGAGTGAGTTGAGTGTTGGAATTATGGAAGATTTTCTCAAGTACAACAAAAAGGCATGGTGTAGGGCTTTTTTAAGGAACATAGAAGGTGTTATATGGTCGAGAACAACACGTGTAACACTTTAAATAGTTGGATTTTAGATGCTAGGTTCAAAACAATTATCACTATATTGGAGAAAATAAGATGCAAAGTCATAGAAACAATGAATAAAGTAAGAGATTTTTCTAAAAAATGGATCAGTTATTTAACACCAATGGCTATAGAAGTTCTTCCAGAGAATGGTGTGAAGGCATATAATAAGTATATTCAACCAATGAAAAATATTAAGATGTGGATAAGTAGCACAAGACTACCAATTGAGCCACTTGAGATTACTTTCATGCCAGGAAGGCCAGGTAAAAATAAAAAGAAAGCTAAGGATGAACCTGTTAAGAAGAAGTTTGTAAAGGCCACAAGAAAAGGAAGAAAAATTACATGTTTTGTGTGCAAGTCTATTGGACACAACAAAAAAGGATGTCCAACTTTGGTAAGCTAAATCTTTTCTTATTGATGAATTTTACTCTTTTTGAATGTGTTTTTGACCTTTACATATTTTTTGTAGAAAAAATATTTCAGTAGAAGCTGTGGCAGTCAACCAAGTGCGCAAGCTAATACTAGTACTACACCTACTGCTGCTGCTGGTGAGAGAGATGCAAATGCTTCTACAGCTGAAAAGATGCTTGTAAATGCTAAATTAAGCAACAGAAGGCCTGTAAGAAGGCCTGAAAATGTTCACAGTGAACCAAAAGGTACAGAAAGGCCTGCAAATGCTCACAATCCACCAAGAGCTGTAGGAAAACCTGTAAATGTTGCATTAGTTGGTGGTGTAAGGCCTGCAAGTGCCTCAACAACTAATATATGGCCTGTAGCTACTGTGATGCCCTCTCCTACTTTGGCAGTAGGTTATAATGCTACACAATCTACAAATCAGCAATCATCTAGTAGTATTGGTGCCCAAAAGAGTAAGACTAGTATTGCTTTAAGAGATGGTGAAAATCTTGAATATATAAAACCAAGGCGAAAGAAGGCAAAAAAAGTTGGTTTTGGTGTATTGTTTGGACCAAGTGGCTATGTGGTAGAAAGGGTAACTTTCCTATAATGTAATTTATATTTAACTAGTATTAATTAGTGTATCTATAACTGATTTTTTTAGTTTTACAGTCTGGAAATACTGATAGTGTTACAAAGTCCAACACTTATTAGTTCAGATCCAACCAATATTCATTTGATTTTCAAACCAAATGGACTAAGGTGGAAAGGTGGAGTTGTAGTAACTAAAAGACAGCTACAATAATAGAGATACAAATGATCAAATGAAAAATCATCTATAACCAACAAGCAACATCAATCACTCAAGCCAACAAGAATCAGTCTACAATAAGCACTCAACGAACACATTAATATAGTTCTCTCTTTTTGTATTGATCCCAAGTATTGTTAAGACAATTTTTTAAGACTTCTGGTTCATTTCTTATTTAAGATGTAGTTAAGACAAGCATTTTGATGTCAACTCTTGCTAAGACATTAAATATTGCATATTTCTATGTTTGGAAAATAGTGTTTGTCATTAAATTTAAATTTTATTTTCATTGCACATAGAAAATACATAGATCAAGCCTTCTTAAATAATACAATAGATTGAAACCAGATGACAGCAATAATGATAACAATGATATCAATACTAATGCTCGATCTTTCATGTCTTCCGTGCCTTCCATATCTTTCTAGTAATTGTTGTCTTCATTACCTTTGATGTCTACCTTTATATTGTTCATTTTCATCAGCCCATTGAAAGAATCCATAACCATTACCAACTTGATATTTTTTACTGCCCCAAAATATTATTCTGGAGTTGGCTGTGTTCTTTATATCTGAAGTTCAGCGTAAAGACTACAATAATAAATTTGAATTGTCATGGTATTGTAAAACTTACATAAAAATTAGCTTTCTAATATTACAAACACAGCAGGAAAAAAAATTAAAGAACAAGAACTTAGAGAGAGAAAAAATAGAGAAGAAAGGTGAAAAAAAAGCTCAAATTGCTCTAACAATGGTGTTGGAAGAAAATAAGGAACAAGAAGCATTTATAAGGTCTTTTTTGAGCGTTGGGGCCCATTTCTTGATGGTTGACACACGCAAAGAGACTAAGAAACATGCTCCTATATAGTCCCAACCACATTGGATGCCACATATGAAAATGTGTTTAAAATGTTGCTTGTTGGTGGGTTCAATGGTCCATGTGACAAATATCTAAGTAGAAGTGCCTAACTTACAAAACCGACATAGTACAAGTGTATATCGAACCATTTTTCCATTTAAATTTATCATTAGATTTTTGTATGTCATCAGATGTTTCAAACTTGTAGTTGAACCAAATTGTTAGTATTAAGATTTGCATTACTTTAGTAGTTTATCTTCCACACATTTATGATTATTATTTTATTCTGTGCTCACAGTAGGTACCAACTCATGGGTTAGCTTGTGGCCACTTGTGACTGTAAGCACCATTATCGCAGCAAAATGGTAGCCTCGGGTCATGACAAAACTTTGTATCAGAGCCTAAGGTTATGAGGTATCGTAGGAAGTCTTAAATCCACATTAAGTAGAGTCTTGCTTATGGGTGTGAAGCGCGCCACACTTATGGATTAGAGGATACAAGACATTTTAGGAAAAAGTTTCCTTTCTTCCAATATTCATGTCATGCAAAAGAGTATGAGATCTATTTAAAATCTCTTTATAACTCTTACATTATTCCATTATCAGTGATCCAATTGTTGTAGTCCTGTTAGAAAACATAGATGTTTAGGACAACCTTTCTTACGAAGAAACTCCAATTGAAATTCGTGATCTTCTGATTTGTATACTAAGGAACAAAGAAGTTCCCTTGGTCAAATTTCTTTAGAGGAATTAGTCCGTTGAGGAAGCCACTTAGGAAGAATAAACAAATATGCATACTAAGTACTGTGTAGTTCTTTTGATTTGGGTTTAGTGCCTTGCTGGCTTAGTCGATGGGATGAAGGATGTTTTTAATTCATTGGACTAGTACAACACCTAATGCTACTCCACTTACATCACACATAATATCAAATGGCAAGGACTAATCAACGGACACGATGATTGGAGTTGTTATCAACTTCTTTTTTAGATATTCAAATGCCTTCAAGCATGCTTCATAGAAATCAAACTTCACCTCTTTCTCAAGAAGCCTGCATGTAGGATTAGCTATCTTTAAGATATCCTTGATGAATAGCCTGTAAAACCCGTATGTCCTTAAAACCTTCAAATACCCTTCATAAAAATTATTGGAGTTAATTTCTCGATCACTTCAATATTAGCTCTATCAACATCTATACCCTTTTTTGAAATCTCGTACCCCTAGCATAATTCCTTCTTGGATCATAAAATAACACTTTTCCCAGTTAAGAACCAAGATGCATTCCTTACACCTATAAAGAGCATTTCCCAAGTCAATCAAACAGTTATCAAATGAATCACCAATGACTGAAAATTCAACCATGAATAGTTCGATAGGGTTTTCTACCATATCAGAGAAGATTGAAATCATATATTTCTTAAATGTGGCTAAAGCGTTACATAACCCAAATGGCATACACCTCAATGCAAAGGTCCAATAAGGAGAAGTGAAGTTCATCTTCTATTGGTCCTCAGGCACAATAGTGATTTGGTTATAAGCTGAATAATTGTCCAGGAAATAACATAACTCTTTGCCTGTAAGTCTGTCAAGCATCTGATTCACAAAGGGCATGGGAAAGTGGTCCTTTTGGGTTGATGTATTAAGTTTCCTATAATTTATGCACACTTTCCATCATGTCATAGGCCTCATTGGCACTATCTCATTCTTCTCAACAGTTATACCGCCCTTATTTTGAATACATTATACTAGACTAATCCACTTGCTATTAGTAATGGGATACACTACACCAATATCTAGCCTTTTGAATATTTATTTATTCACCACCTCCATTATAGGAGGGTTAAGTCCAAGTTGATGTCTATATTTAGGACACAATCTAGTTTTAGTTGGATTTTATGAGTTCAAAGACCAAGCAGAATATGCACAATATTTGTGATGGGCAAACCAATGGCCCTCTTGAATCTGTATAGAACTAATAATAAAGATTCCACTTCTATCTGCGTCAAGCCAGCTGTAATGATTACTGGTAAAGTGTTGTTAGCCCCCAAAAATTCATATCTCAAATAAGAAGGAAGGGCGTTCAACTCTAAAACATTGGCTGCTCAATAGACAGACAAGCAGGTGGAGTTGTTCTATTTTTTAGACCTAGATCAAGTTTCTTTGGTGCAAAACTAAAGGAACTATTCCATAAAGTGCACATACCATCTCAGAATAGTCATCAATACCATCATTGTCGAAGTTCATAATCACTGCAACTAAGGCTTCAACACGCAATCATTATTTAATAAGAACAACCAAATAAGTATCATTACAATTAGTCACTGCATCAACATCATAGAATTAATCTATCTCCTCATCAAACACATCAATCATAGATATTAACCTTAACTAATTCAGTTGTTTCATGGAATATCATACTTTGAATATCACCTGCTCATTGTTAAGTATGAACATTAGATGTCCTAACTCCATATCAATCAAATTCCTTCTTGTCACTAAGAATATTCTGCCTAAAATAATTAGAACTTGAAAGTCTACTTAACAATCTAGTATCACAAAATTAGTAGGAATGATTAATGAAGCCACCTTCACCAATACATCACATAGAATACCAACTGGCATTTTCACTATCCAATATGCCATGACTAGTCTCACGGTGGTTGGTTAGGGAGATCCCAACCCCAAATTCTTAAACACAACTAGTGACATGAGATTGATAGTGGCTCTTATATAACATAGTGCCTGAGTGAAGTTGGTAGATCTAATGGTGCAAGGAATGGTGAAAGCAACAGTATCCTCCTTCTTCTCTGCCAATGATCTAGCAGTGATAGCGCTGTAGTGGTGGATATTGTCATCTGGATCATAACCGACTGCCCTCTTATTGGTGACTAAATTATTCCTAAACTTTGCATATCAAGGCATTTTTTCTAATGCCTCTACAAGTGGAATATTGACAGATAGCTCATGGACTTACAAAGAATCATAGTTAATGAATTAATGTAAAAATTCAAAAATAAACTAGAAGAAATTAATAAAAACCAAAAAAGAAGCCTCCTCATGCATATTCTAATTCCTAAAGGTCATCCAAGATGTTTACAAAAGTAATAGAGTGTCCTATTTATAGTATGCCATAATTGACCGATTTTAACTTACCACTGTGACACACCCCTATCACGGTCCCTACATAGCATGGCATAGCAAAAATGTGGAGGCGTACTGGAAATAACATTTTCATTTGAAAATAACGTCATGGAACTCCCTTATAGTGGTGGATAAGAAGAATGGAATTCCCTAAGCACAAAAAGTGTTGCTTTGGTCATAACTTTCTTTACGCGTTTGGCCATTTAGTCCTTGATTTGTGGTAGGTTTTCCTCTTCAATTGCAGATTTTATATTATTAATTTTTCATCTCACCAAGCATACTATAACATATAATGCCATGAATTAGAGATTATAATACAATAGAATTCATCGAGAAGAATTAGAACAACACATCTCAAGATAAGAATACTAGTTTTCTCTTTTGAATCCTAAATGAATGTTTTACTTCCAAAATCATCTTGAACACACCTTAAACATTATCAACACATAAATTAAAACTTAGATTCTCATTTATATAAGGATTAACTCATTATGGACACAAGAAGTCCTTAAAACTTGGCTAATTAAGGCTAGATGACAAAACTTAGGTGCATAAATCCACCTAAGATCAACACGTGGGGCTACAATTATCACTCTTATAATTCTAATGCTATAACAAGATCCATATTAGTCATAGTTCATGATAATCTCACATCACAACGAAACATCATAAAAATTATATAGGGGAATTTTATCTAAATACAACAATTGCTTCAAACATTAGTTGAATGATCTTATTAATTCAGACAAAACTAAGTTCTCCTATTTCTCTCTCCATTACACAAAGAACACAAAAGAACAAAATTAAAATCCTATGGTTGCCAATTCTAATTATATACCATATCCAAGGGAAATGAAATCAGATAACAAAAACCCTCAAATGTTATACACCCTAACCACCAACATAAAAATCATGTGACGCCCCCATTACATAATAATATGAGAATAATATAAGCCAAGGGTAGAAAACATACAAATGTTTCACAAAAATCCTATCATCGACTGATCTATTAGTATCATAGATACAATTCAATCCTGCTCTCTAACTCTAGTAGCCTCAAGTTTTGCTATGGCACTATCTATAAACTAGGCACTCGAAGCGGTCGGTGCAGTCAAAGATGTCATCACAGGGGAAATATTTCACACCTATAACTATCAATCACATTAATATCTACATTGTGATACTAGTATGTCGAACCTCAATCCTCTATGAAATATATATATCGAAGGTCCTCTCAATCTTAAGAGTTTTGGCCATCGTGATAACCTTATCTTTCCTCTATCTTATTTTTATTCTCACTCTTATCTATCTATTTCCTATTCTTAAGGGGCTACAAATCATCTTACAAGGCTGCAAATCATCCCTCATATCACCTACCACCACATACATATCCTTTAAACGTCATCATCTACAAGGTCCTGGGTATAAAAGTCTATCACATGTGAATCCACATATATGAAAAACCAACAAAAAATGGGGTTAGTATAGGTAGAGGTGGCACAACTTGAAATGGTCTGTCAGTGAGCTCTTTAACCAAAATTTTCAACTCTGTCTATTTTTAGTGATTGTTCTTAAATTAAACGCCTAAATATTCTCTAACTTAACCATCATTTGGATCTCAAATCTATCAAATTAGGTATGCATGCCCTAAATTTTCACCTCATTAACATCCTCAATATTGGCTTTATCTCTACATCGAACTTATTAATCCTTACCATAAGGGGCCAAATTACTTATTATTTTCTCTAAAAAAGCTATAGATATCAGTATATAGATGGTAGGTGTTGACTAAAATATATTCGAATGGGCTATGAGGAGTTTAGTAGAAGAAGATAAATCACTATCTTTAGAAGTGTATTTGAGTAGTAGGAGCAACCCTCTCTGTATCCTATAAAGGCAAGTATGGAAAAGGAACCTATTAAGGACCTGTTGGGTTTCTCAAGTCCTTAATAAGTGCAATATCTGCTTTCTTATTTGGATGGGATAACTTGTCAACTATAAGAGTGAAAGACACCAATGAATTCTACAACAGCTGAGTAACCAAGCAAGGAAATGGTAAAGTATTGCTAAACAACAATATTCATTCCCAAATCTTACCCAAAATAATATCAGAATATTCAGCTCTAAATCTACCATAAGGGGTGTTATTATCCCTACTTTATTAGATCTATGTGTGTTTTCATTTGTTGTTGGTGAAATATGGTGCTTGACAATTAACCACCTAGCATTGGCGATGAAACTGAGTGTATTCTGTAGAACCCTTGATCCAATTAACTATCTTCTTAGCTTCAATAATAAAGTTTGTCATCCACTTGTAATTTATTACCTTATTATCTATTCCTAACTTCTTGACCTTTTTCAGTCACATCAGTCGATAATCAAATTTTAGTGTTGCCAATGTCATCAAAGAGTCAGGACCAAAGGTTATAGCAATAGCCTTCACGAAAATATTAATATCCTTACCCCGCACTACCACTATATTGATTTGTGGTTGATTTCTCATCTCTCTTTCCTTTATTAATGGAGTCATATTCTTGATTATTACAACATAATTTTTATTAAATCAACCTCATTATCTCAAGACTATAGTCACAACGTGGTCTAGTCATCTACCCCAAATGATACTTCTTTAATTGCCATAATAATTCAGGAACTCTTTGTAGTAAATTGGGTAGGATATGGAGTTTTTCCTAGATACTCTACTTTTGGTTCCCTTTATTGTTTAGGGAAACCCTATCAATGTATTAGTCACGGGTGTTTGGTAGACTATATCACTTTGGGTTTATACCCTTTGGAGGCTTATTTTACAGAAGCAAAACTGTTGGATGATTCTGGATTAACAATTTTGGAATCATCAAAGGACTCTTTCATCTTAGTGGAACTCTCCTCCTCAATAGCTATATTGTTACCCCTATTAGTATTTGATCTTCGTCCTTTCTTCTCAGACTAGGGAAGTACAAAATTAGTGTCCACGAGCACAAATAGAATGGAGAGTGTGGACTTGACCTTGGCTTATGATCTAGTGGTCTGAGGTAACAAGCTACAACCTCAAGCTTAGATCCACTAAATTCTTTTGCTTTACTTTTCGAGGCTGAAGGCACGTGTTTAAGTGCCCACCCCTTAGCTATTCTCTAATGAAATGCATCCTCAAGCATATACTTGAGAGATTTAGGTCTAATAATACCTCTATGTATAAGTTTTATACCCCAAAAAATAAAAAATAGGTACTCAATAATTTAATCAAAAAATTAATGGTATGATCATGTTAAGGTATCGTGATCATAGAAAGTATTGACCAAAATGTACTAAGGTATTATCACATAAGCCAATTATATATGATTATCGTACAATGATACTATGATTGTCTGATGAACTCTTGAGATCTCATAACCTGACACCTTATAACGATCCATCCAACGATTAAACTTTGATACCATTATTGTAGGTTGTGTTGTGGAATGTGCACTAAAACATAAACAATTTTAAAAAACCACATTTGACCCTAATTAACCCTATTTAAAGAAATATGGGTACTAAGACTTATCCCATTCTATACCTATTCATAAGAACAACCCCACAGACTGTATTATTGAATTTTGAATAATTATTTTGGTGCCACAACTCTCGTAGAACTTAGAATATCAACACTTGGTACGTTTAAAGATAATATAAGCTTTCATCAGTCTCATGTCTTCAGCATTATAGTAAATATTAACTATAAGTGGGCCAATTACTTATTTTTTAAGAAAATAAAAGTTCTTTGAAATTAAACAAATACATAGTTGAAATTAAAGAAATAAGTAGGTAGAAATAGGTATTTTTGTTTTTATGATCATGAACTATGTTGTGGATTTGTGTTTGAGTGATCAATTTAGTGTATTTGATTGAGAGTATATGGATGGTGGGATTTAAAATTGAGTTTGGCTGGGTAGGATTGTGTTATTGTAAATTATAGGACAAAACAAAATATTACATACCATGATCATGGAATATTACCACAATCATGCTATGTCTTTATTCTAAATAGTTTAGCAAAACTTACCTGGGAACATACGAAGCTTAAGGATGAGAGTGCTATCTAGCTATGATCGTTCCTTCACATTTTCGGTTCACATGCTTTAATGTTGGTTTTTAGGAGTTAGATCATATGATTAGTACTATGATTGTGCTTTATTTGTATGATCATTGTGACCTGTCAAAAAACAAACTCTTGAAATAAACTTCTAGACTTTATGCATATTACTAAACCCATGATTGTAAGACTTTCGCAAAATATCATCTCAAGCTATTCATTAAAGGTTGATATCTCTAACGATCTATTTTTTATATCATTTTCCCATATGTTACCACTAATTTCATCGCGAGTAATGATTAGGTGAGTTCTATCATCTTCTGCTAACTAACAAAATAATCAAACCAATGAGAACAAATAATACATACCCAATCACCCTTTGAGAATCACTTTGTACTATGAACACTACTTTGTTTATCTTCCATGGCTTCGACATCTCGAGTTTTGGTGTTTATCTACCCATAATTGCAAAAATACAAGAATAATTCATGAAAGAAAGCATAATTATGAACTTATGAAAATAAAATAAAAACACTAAAATCTCACTTTAAATTAAACCCTAAAAATCAATATTTGCATGTTCAATAACATCAAATTCCTTGAAATAGTAATTATATGTAAAGAGAATAAATTAGAACAAAAGGCCTAAAGGAATATTTATAGATAAAATGAAAATCTATCCTAAACGCATAATAATTTGTTAAATCAACGCATCAGATGAATAAACATACGATTGTGGTTAGATACCATGATCATCTTTTGTGCTTATCGATTATCTCTTGACTTTGTCTTCTTGCAAATCGTGATTGGAATGATGCTCAGTATGATCTCATGTCTGTTTGGTATAATTTTGATTCATTCTAGTAAAATCTTCCTCTAATTTTTTACCTTGCAGAACATATTTTCCATGATATTCAATATGACCAATGGTACCATTCCAGGAATATGGAACCCTCTTTTATGATCACTTCACACTTAACATCCGCAAGCCTCAATATTTGAATCCTTCCAAATGATTAATTATACGGTCATGACATCTTTCTATAACTGTTGGAAGCTTCTATCTACAAAACGCTTAGTTTTCAATGCTCATTTTCCACCCACGACATCCTGGGTAAGACCGTGGTTAGATTCCACCATTATGGATAGTCTTCGTCTGATGCATGTAAGTTCAAAAATCTGCACTTTCTTTCTCTGAACCTGTTTGACGTATAAACAACCACTAAAATACCTCATATCCATATAAAAATACCTTTGTTCTTGCAAATATCCACAATTTTAAGTGTTAAAAATGTCTTAAGTCTTCGCATATCATGATTTAGTGGTCATTAATCTATTAGCCTACGTATCAATGGGACACTTAGTAAAATAATTCAGGCTTCATTATGACTTGGGGAGGAGAAAACATATGAGAATGATTCTACTTATGGTTTTTATTCCTTTCTTATTTACTCTTTAATTCATTCCCGAACCACATTGAATTTGTAAGTTTGTTTTTAAATATGAGTAGATCAAAACCCTTGTGCTTAGGTTGTGACTACAAACATGATTGTATAGTATATTATTGATTTGATTAAATATTTTTTATCACACTAATTGTTCCTGTAATATTGTTCTTACTATTTTGATGATTGACCATTATGAAGATACATCCTTAATATTGTTGTGAACCCCTAGAGGAGAATCAATAAAATAAACCAAAGATTATAGGAACTAGAATCTTTCTTTGGTAAATTAAAAATAGATTTGTAGGATAGAAATATACCTAGAGCGCCTTTACTCAGTTAAAAGCAAGAAGATAACTTATTTCATCTGAATTAGATTATCGCATTCCCTCTCAATGATGTAGTTTGACGTTAATTTTGATTGATGATTAGACGGCCGAGAGAGTATAATCTTTCTATTAACCTTGAAATCAGTAACTAGGTAAACAAACAAGACGACAAAATTAGATACAATGTATGATAATGTTTAAATGTCTTAACTTTTAAATTTCTCTTTGATAGTGATCACAACTATTAAATTACATTGTTTCTTCAAAATTAGTTGTTTTAGAATTATAAAATCAAAGAACTTATTTGGTTACTTTCTCACTTACTTAACATTATAGTATTGATTGAATTATATATTTTGCTAGATCACAAGTCCCTATACATTTGGTATTCGTCTTATAATAGCTACTTTATTATTTTTACAACCACATACAAAAATCAATCAAAATTCCATAACTAATCGGAAACTTGATGAAGGTTAAATAGCTAAAGTGAGCATAAAAAATATTTCATGAGTATATATATGATAATATAATAAGGTTTACACAAGTTGTAAGTTCCTTATAACCAAAAAACACCATGTGAGCTCATCATGCACAACATATTGCCCACATTGGAAGAGCTGCCCCATCTGCCAAAATGTTGGACCATAATTATGCAAATCTAAAACTAAGCCTCTTTGGCTAAACAACTATGGTGGAAATGTTGATATGGGGCATATGTTATCTGAATTTACACCTTCTTAATACTAAATAATTCTTCAAAAATATACTAGGCTCGTATATGTCATGTATCATAGTTGAATCATAATTTGGGTTTGTTCTAAGCGTGTCTGTAAACATATACTACTGTGAAAATAAAATCAATTTCCTTTCATAAATCATAGGTTGAAATATTTTATCTAAATATGTATCTTCTCAACATAAGGTGCATAATTTGAAAAATAACCTTAACGCTATCGGTTTCAAACATAAATTAGGAATCTATATACAATTCATAATATCATAGAAATCCTTTTATAAAAATTAGATTAATCATATAAATAAATCAAATTTAATGATTTGTCCTTAAAAACAGTATATTTGAACATAATTCAATATAACTTCAAAATAATTGCACATTGGGAAAAAAGGAATCAGTTCTTACATACCTAAGAATAATAAGAACTCTGAAGAACTTGAAGGAGAATCAAAAAGAGATTTCTTGAAACCCTAAGCGTTGAACATTATATAAGACCCTTTTATTCTCCTAAATTTTTAGAGGGAAAGAATGAAAAGAGCAGTGACATTTCTAAGTACTTAGAGTTATAAAGAACAACATGTCTTACCGGTTATATAAGGGTAAATATAATAACCCATCCTATTGGTATAGCATTAGTTAAGGTGTAAGTGCCAAAGCAAAGTTTTTTCTTTATAGATAATTCCTAAAATCTCAGGCTTAGGTGGTGTCTAGAAAAATTGAGTGTTGTATGATTTAGAGTTCATTGGTTTCTTATGGTAAAATGTTTTATTGTTTTAAGGTTATAGCATGATAGATAAGGCATATAGTGGTGCATAGAGATTTTAAAACGGGGAAGGAGTTTGTAAAACTCCAATTATGACATTCTCCATATTACAAAAAATTATTGTTATATTTCTTGGTAGTGTAGTGAAATAAGGGAACAATGAGAGTTCCCTAACTATCTACAATCTATAACTATAGTTGTTCCCTCACTACTGTCGTAGCAAGACTACTGTAGCGGTCTATAAGGATTTTTGTTAGGATCATCATAGTGGGTAGCTATTCAGCATAGTAGGTTATTGTACTAGGCAAGTGTCTGCTGCAGTGGTAATCGATAGACTAAATGACTTATGCTTTAAGTTTTGATGTTATGTCTCCCAAAACTTCTAAATTTTTGAACAAGGGCTTAGTTGAGGCAATTTCCTTCTAGATTTGGTGATTTATACTAGTAAGGTAATATTTTTATATCAGTAAATCATAGATTAATCCAATTAATCTTTAGAATCACTAGAACTAAGGATATAGTAAAATTCTTGGCTTTAAGCCCTAATTTGATGAGCTAGTGGAAAAACCTTATAGGTAATCCTAATTCCACCTAGTAATGGTTATATCATGTCAGATTACACATTTTATTACAGAATTACTTCTCTTTGACATAGATTATCGGAATTTGGGGTGCATTAATGGGTGAAAAACCTTTATACTTTAGTTTAAGCAAAACAAAGAGGTGAAATTGGTACGGTTAAACCCTAAGGATAAGATAGAAGAATAATTGTTTAATAAATTTTATTTGTGTGTTTTTATACTTGGATCATTTTGAGGTGTTAACGAAATGTAAGGCTTATACAAACTCGATTTCTGTTTGGTTTTTCAAATTGAGGTAGCTTGTAGTTTAATTTATGTTTAGACTTAATTTGATTGAAGTATTCTCCTAAATTGAATTCTTGTTTGTTGGTCTTCTTACATGCTTTTATTTGGTGATAGTTGAGTTCTTGATAGTTGAATAAATTGAATTATGTTTGTAATGTGTACAATAAATGAAGTGCACTATAACAAACCTTGACAGATTGGATATTTCATAAAAATCATATAATCTAATTATGGAGGATTAAATTCCATGTTAGCATGCATTAGGTTATCGATTTTATTGGTTTTGATGAATTAAAAACCTCAAGTCAATATGGTACATGGATTAAAAGTGTCCCCCGTGGGTTCTGACTAGCAGGAAGAAAGAAGTCCATAGCATGTGTATACAAATTATTGGATTTGAGATAGGTTATATGATTAATAATTAATAATGAACTAAGGATGTCATAATTATGAATGATGAGAAGGATAAAGTTCCTACTTATACTATGTCTGTTGATTTTATTGTTAATTGTGATGTAATTGATACTCTCTTTGCTTAAATGATTTGTTTATGGTATTGTTGGTAATTGTTAATGTACGTGTTATTTCATAGAATTATTTTCTCTTTGTTAAAGCCTTTATAGTTGTATTAATTTATGTTGTACACATATTGTTATGTGTACTTGGTCTATGATACCTTCCAGCAAATTATAAATTGTACTGATATTATCATGTACTCTTCTTTTGTTGAGTGCAGAAAGTGTAGAATAGGATAAGACAAAATCTTTCGTCCAAAAATTTGATGTTTGATACTAATATAAGGGTGAGCCTACTTATTCAGGATGCCGTACATCTTCATGATTTATTTTTCCCCTTTTTTGTGAAATTAGATGGTTTCGTATTTTATTAGTTTGATTTTTATTAGACATGTTTTGTCTTAGAGTTCTTGTATGATGACTTTTAGGTCTTGAGGATTATAATACGTAGTTTAATTATTTTTCATTCTTTTATTATTTATATTTTAGATATACTAATTTTGTAAGTTGAATTTTGCTATTATCATATTTTAAAAATGGCTAAGTGTTGGAAAATGCTTCGTATTAGATGGCTATCCCATCGGAGGGTTAGCGTGGGTGCCACTCACCACCTTTTAAGTCATGACAAAGTTACTATTAGAGCCATAGAGTTCATCGATTTTATATTTAAATTATGTGTCTAGTAAAGTCTTTAGAAATAGATTGGTGATGTTTGTACTTTTATTTGAGAAATATTGGACTTTAGTAGAGTTCAACTTCTTCTTTTTTTCATGCTACTACTTGATTCCATTTGATATTCGGTGATCCAAATTGGTATCTAACTCCTTACTCTTTTCTCATAGATGGTGAGATCATTCATGAAAAATCTAGTGCAATGACGGAGTTTGAAACAAAAAGAGAAAAAAAGGCCAAAAGGAAGTACCCCCTAGGGATGCAAATTTGGTTATTGGTGAGCAGGCAAAATAGAGATCAAATTCTCCTTCCTCACTTGAGCATATTTTAAAATAGTTGAGATTTAAAAGGTTTTAATTTTGGATGATACAATAATAGGTCAAATTCTCCTATTCAGTTGTCTTCCGTGTTGATCCAATAGGTGTTGGTTTCTTAAGCAGTTTGGTTGACACAAAGAATCCACCTGCAGTGCCTACTAGTCTATAACCAAGAGTGCTAGATGATACTAACCTGGCTCCCAGAATAAATGAGGCATTAGAGATTAATATTTTCCCTTGTTAAGTAATAGGTCTAATGACGAGTAAAGGTGAGCATAATTTATTTTTCAAGCTCGTTAAGATGATGCCTATTTTTTTTTATGGCACCAGGTCAGAGGATGCTTATGAGTTCATTATCAATTACCATGAGATAATTTACAAATTAGGAGTGGTTGAGAGGTATGGTGTGTAGTTTTTCATATTTTAGTTGTAGGGATACACCAAGATGTGACGGAGAGTATTCCTCAAATGTAGAATTACAGGTTTTCCTCCATTTACTTGGACTATGTTTCATTATATGTTTTTTGAGAAAATGTTCCTTGTACTATGACAGATAGGAAAAAGTAAGAGTTAACTAACCTTAACATAGGGAGTATGTTAGTAGCGGCCTATGAGACCAAGTTCTATGGTTTGTCTAGGATGGTAGAAGAGAAGGACCATAGAGTGGGAAACTTTAGTGGTTTTTATGCTAGGGGTCATAGTTTGTAGAAATACCCTATCTGTCCTATTTAGTTAGCTATTAATGTGGATACTTGGGGTATATTAAGGCACAACCATCTATTTTCAATCTTTGGTAGTTATGTAACTTTGTCTTCTGCAACACCCCGAACCTGGTCATAAGACCTCACACGGTGCTTGAGACTACGAGTAGTCTCAAGCTAACCCTGTAAGACTACTGCTAAGTCTGTAGCACATATTAAAGTAATTTAATCAGATTGAAATGCTAAAAGACTAAATATTATCAAAATTGTCTGACATAAACTAAATATACTTTCTAGATAACTAAAATTAAAAGTTTGACTATAATAACTAGTAGTCCGAAAAGTCTCTACTACTAAGAAACTTGAGAGACATTGAGACAAACCCCCAACTAACTCAGACTAAATAGAAAGCAACTACTCAAATACTATGAAAGATGGAAGTCGATATAAATAGGCCCTCGAACCACGAGACTCAGCAACTATCGGGATGTAGATAGAGATACCCGAGATCACTCACTTGCTGAGACTGAGCACATAAACCTACATTATGAGACAACGTAGCACATAGACGTATATGCGGATCATTACATTGAGGATGTATTGATTACATGGGGGTGAATGCATAAGTAAAAGTAATGTATCAATGTTATTAAAATTCATAGAATTTGCATGTTGTATATAATGACTCATATGGATGGAATAATTGAAAGCTGAAAATCATAAATCATGAATAATAAAACATACTGCATAAATCTGTTGAGCCATCACATTTAAGTCTAAAGCTAAAATATTATCTGTCATTTTTTCTGTTAAACTGTATGGAAAATACTTTTGAAAACATTTCTAAAGATCTTTACTGTTAGGGAGGTTCTCTTAATTGACATAAACCATGTGAGCTATCATGGAGTCCAACGTCTCATTTCCCTAAGAGGAAACCCTGACGTTGGGGAGAGGTATCATACTCTTGTCCGGAAGTATAACTTGAGCTAAGTGATCACATCTGTAATCGTCATCCATACAAAAATGGGAATTCTGAATTTGTACCTACGTTGGCTCGTAATTGAAAAAGAGTAGGGTGTTCTAAACCCACACTTTCTTCTCGGTGATAAATACTACTCCCTTTAATCTGTATGCTCATTCAGTTGGAAAATTAACTTTTTCAAAGTTATAATATTTCATACTGAAAACTAACTGTGTATCTGTTCATTCAAAACTTAATGTTAGCTATAAAGTGGATTTTATATCTTAGCTAAAGCTCAAAAGATCAAATCTTTGTTCAAAACTGTCTATACGCATATCATAAGATGCGTAAAGCAAAATCATTCTTGAAATAGCATCATTTAACTAGGGCTTGATAACCCATACATCAAATTCATTTTAGGTCATCATAAAGTTCATGCTTGAGAATGAAAATATTCATAATCAACTAAAAATCTGGAAAATATGGTCACATGCATAAATTTATGAAAGTAGATATGTAATTCATCATCCAAATCACTTGAAATCTCAAAATCTTCACTTAAAAATAAATGGGTATGAACCCTAACTTGAAATTCATGTAAAATCAAGTGAAATTATAATGAAAACTAATATTGGGAACAAGGATGAAAGATTTATCCTTGTTTAAAACCCCACATACCTTAATTGATGAAATTGAATAAAAAACATAATCTTGAATTCCTAATTGTGCTTTTGAAATTGACCTCTTGAAGTGCTTGGATTGGAAAGCTTTAGTTTTGAGACATCTTGGAAAAAGTCTGGAGCAAATTTGATTTCTTGGAGGTTAAGTATTGAGGTTCTAGGGTTTTCTTGAGAGAGAATTAATGAAAAGTGAGCATAGAATTCTTAGAATAGGTTTAATTCTGTGTTATTTACGACTTGGAGCTTGGGAATTGGCTTAATTTCCACTTTAAAATTTAACTCAAGAATTGGAAAAATTCAAACTTGGTCACCCACCGTGACGTGCCACTATCACGGTGGTCCACTAGAAAAGAGACCATTGGGAACTGGAAAGTCAATGAAACACGGAGCTATCGCCGTAATTCACTGAAATGCCATTTAGGCCATCACCACGACATAGTGAAATCAGATCGTCTCAATGGATTTTGACTATTTCAAAATCGTTTTTCACTACTAAGTTGTATCTGTCAAAATGCCATACTGTTTTACTAAAAATGCCATAACTTTTCAACCGAGTATCGGATTAAGGCCCAGTTGATATTGATGGAACGAGTCAATTATATACATATTCTGTGGGTCTATATCTTTAAAATTGAACTTATACTAAGAGTTATTTATTTATGAAGCTAATCCTTGACATCCTAGAGCTAAATTTAGCTAGGAAAAGTATGGGGTGTTACATTATATCCCCCTAAGGAACATTTATCCTTGAATGAGACTAGTTAAGCCAAAAATACTAAGGAACGGAGGCTATATGCTGACACACACAAGTGAAATAAGTTGTAAACTGAATCCAAAATATACTAAGCGGTGGATCTAATCTGCGAGTGCATGAATTTACATAAAGATAGCTATATGGATGAATCTGAGACTGGTAAAGAACTGAATTAAGGAAGACTATTAGCTTTGGATGAATCTAAATTTATGGAGAATAGATGAGAATACTTGGTTCGTATGTCCAATTTTGTTTCCCAAGTAGCGCCCTTGACGGACTGATTTTGTCACAGAATATTGACCAAGGAAACTTCTTTATTCCTTAGCCTACGAATTTGATGATCAAGAATATCCTAACTGAGAATACCAAACTCTTGCAATATGCTACCAGGTCTTTAGAGCTCTACTTTAACCTGTTGACAAACTGAACACTTAGCTACAACCTCTACAATATCCATTTTCATACAACTTCACCAATAAACTTATCGTAAATCACGATACATCTTGTTTGTTCCTGGATAGATGGAATAATGTGAACCATGCGCTTCTACCCTAATCCACTGCCTCAATTCATCAAAATATTGCACACACAATCTACTCTGGTATCACAAAACACAATCCCCCTTTGGGAGAAAATCTCCACCTTTTGGTCATTAACTGAACCCTTTAGTTTCACCAAACTAGGACACCCTCCTATTTCTCCTTTACTTCAGAAACTAGAGAAGATTCTGAACTACTCGGAACCCAAATATTCCCTTCAATTAAGTCAACCAACCTCATACCCAATCTAGCTAACTGGTGAACTTCCCAAACTAGATCTTTCTTATCATTTTTCACGTGAGAAACACTATCCATAGACAATCTACTAAGAGCTTCTGTCACTATATTTTCCTTGCCTAGATGATGCACCACACTCATACTGTAATCCTTCAACAATTCTAACCACATTATCTGATAAAAATTTAACTCTCTCTAAGTGAACATATATTGCAAACTTTTGTGATTCATAAACACATCGACATGTACCCCATAAAGATAGTGCCTCTAGATTTTCAATGCAAACACAATAGTAGCTAACTCAAGATCAAGGGTAGGGTAATTATTTCTATGAGGCATAAGTTGTCTAGAGGCATAGGCTATGACTTTACCTTTTTGTATCAAAAAACAATGAATACCAACTCTTGAGGTATAACAGTATACAAAGAATCCATCTATACCATCAGTTAGTGCCAAAACTGGGCTAAAGTGAGTCGAGTCGTCAACTCCTGAAAAATCTTCTTACAGGAATTTGTCCATTGAAACTTAACTTTCTTTTAAGTCAATTTTGTCATAGGAGATACAATGGAAAAAAACCCTCAACAAACCATCTTTAATAAGTAGCTAAACCCAAGAAACTTCTAATGCCTGATGGAGAAATAGGTCTAGGCAAGTTTCTTACCACTTCGGTCTTTTGGGGATCAACTCCAATGCCCTCACTGGAAATAATATGGCCAAACAAAGCTACCGAGCTTAGCCAATATTCACATTTATTGAATTTGGCAAACAATTGGTAATCTCTAAGAGGTTGCAACACAATTGTAAGATGGTTTATATGATCATCCTCACTACGAGAATAGATAAGGATTTCATCGATAAAGACTATGACAAACATGTCTAGGTACTATTTGAACACATGGCTCATTAATTCCATGAAGGCCACTGGGACATTTGTTAGATTTAAGGACATAACTAGAAACTCAAAATAACCATAACGGGTTTTGAAAGCTGTCTTTGGAATATCATATTTACTCCAAGCTAATGATAGCTGGATCTAAGGTCTATCTTTGAGAAGTAACTTTCAACTTGGAGTTGATCAAACAAATAATTGATTCTAGGAAGAGGATATTTGTTTTTGACTGTGAATTTATCCAGCTGACGATAGTTAATGCTCATTCGAAAAGAACCATCTTTCTTTCACATAAATAGGATGGAAGCGCCCTATAGAGAAATACTTGGCCTTATGAAACCTTTGTCTAAGAGATCTTTGAGTTGCTACTTCAAATATTTAAGCTCGGAAGGAGCCATAGAATATGGGGAATAGAGATATGCTGAGTTTCTGGGAGAAGGTCAATACCGAATTCTATTTCACCATCGGGAGGTACCCTTGGAAAAATATTTGGGAAATACATCAGGAAACTCATTGACTACACTAACATACTAAACTATTAGATTCTTATACTTAGTGTCTTTGACTCGAACTAAATGATAGATACACTCTTTTGAGATCAACTTCCTCACTTTACGATAAGATATGAAATGACTCTTAGGAGATACTAAATTACCATCCCACTCAAAGACTGGATCATCGGGAAACTTAAACTTCACCACTCGAGTGCAACAATCTATGAATGCATAACAATAATTGAGCCAATCTATACCAAGAATAAGGTCAAAGTCAACCATATCTAAATTTATTAAATTGGCTAACTTTATTTTATGAAGGATGGTACTAGTACACTGTTAATAGATCTGTATGGTAATGACTAACTCACCTACTAGGGTAGAAACCAATAAGGGCTCATGGATATTTTCAGGACCTATTTCAAAATTTACTACATTTAGTGGGGTCACATAAGAGAAACTCAACCCAGGGTCCAACAACATATAAACATCAAAATAAAAGATACAAAGCATACCAATAACAACATCTCGGGAGCTCTCCATCTCCTGATGGGATGGTAAACATAGAATCAATTTTGGCACTGACCACCACTGGTATTGAATGATGTTCCTTAAGGATGGATTGGGAGGGATATGGGAGATGGTGCACTAGTAGCCTGAGTCTGGGGATAAACATCATGCTTCCTTGCTTAGCATATGGGCACTCCTTGATACCATGGCCCGACTAACAACATCCAAAGCAACATTTCTAACCCAACAAGTACTCATTAGGATGATTTTTAGAACATCTAGCACATGAAGGATAACTAGGCCTTCCATTCATATTATTTTGAAATCTGGACATTGAAGTCTTACCCCACTATTCCTTCTTAGTTTTAGGTGCACGAGAACTGGTTGAAGATGGTGTTGTCAAAGGCAGATGACTCTAAAACTATAAATGATTTCTACCTACAGACCTTGTCTGACCATACTCAAACTACCCAGTTCTAGCCTTCTTATTACTTCTATCTTTTTCCTTCAACTTTTCTACCTCAATCTATTTGGAGTGAGTCATCAATCTAGAAATATCCATGTCTCCAATAAGCATGGAAGTCCTACACTCCTTGATTACCAATTTAGAAACTCTAGTAACAAACTTTGTCATACTATATCTAGTGTCATCTATCAACTCAGGAGCATACTTATATAACTAATTACACTTAAGGTAGTACTTGTTCACTCTCATTGAGACCTCCCTCAGTTTCATGAACTCCTTAATCTTTGTTTCCCCCAACTCACGAGGAAAGAACATGTCTATAAAAGTATTCTGAAATATCTATCGAATCATAGGAGATGCATTATCATCCCTACCTTTCTTCCACATAACAGCCCAATAATAAGAAATATCTTTCAGCCTATAAGAAGCCAATTTAGCACTATCCTCTTCATTAACATGCATAACTTAGGTGATCTTTTTCACCTCATCAAGATAAAACTATGGGTCCTCACCTACCTTCGACCTAAAGAATTCAGACGGATTTATTCTTATAAAGTCATAAAGTATGGCTGTAGCTAAATCACCTACTTAGTGATACAAAACTACAGTCTAATTATTAGCCTAAACATTAGCATTCACAGCTTGAGATAACACCTAAAAGACATCGTTAAATTTGGTATAAGACACATTCTCATTCAGAGGATCAACAGGTTGGGGTGGCTGGTTATTATTCCTATTGGTATTAGATCTGTGAGAAGGCATATTCTATTATGATAGAGCATGAGTCAATAGAAGACAAAGATAGTTCTAAGCATGATAGATGATGAAAGAAAGAGATGATTTCCTATAACTTCTTGTAGCCTCTTGCTCATAAATATGGCGTGCTTTATACCCATGATCAAGACTCTACATAATGCAACTTTTTTGAATCCATATAACTCTCTAAACCTTAGGCTCTAATACCAAGTTTGTAATGTCCTGAAACCTAGCCCGAGACATCACACGGTGCTCGATACTATGAGTAGTCTCAAACTAACCCTCTAAGCCTGCTAATAATCTTGTAATTCATATTTAAGTAATCTAATTAGATAGAAATTATAAAATATTGAATATTATCAAAACTATCTGAGACAAATTAAATATAATATCTAGATAACTAATATCGAAAGTATGAATATAATAGCTAGTAGTCTAACAAGCCTCTACTAATAAGAAACTACAAAGCCATTGAGACAAACCCCCAGTTGACTCGGACTAAATTGAAAGAAACTACTCAAATACTACGTAAGCTGGAAGTATGGATAAATAGACCCTTAAACCATGAGGACTCACCAACTATTGGGATATTGATAGAGAAGCCCAAGATTACTCTTTTGCTAAGACCGAGCACCTGAACCTACATTATAAGACAATGTACCACATGGACGTATATGTGGATCAATACTTTGAGAATGTAATGAGTACATGACGATGAATGCATAAGTAGAAGTAATATCTCAATGTTATTGAAATGCATAGAATATACATGTTGTATGTAATGTCTAACATGGCAGGAAAAATTGAAAGATGAAAATCATAAACCATGAATAATAAAACATACTACGTAAATTTAGTGAGCCATCACATCTAAAGTCTAAAATCTATTCTATTATTTGACATTTTTTTCTATTAAACTGTAGGGAAAATATATTTAAAAATATTTTTGAAGATCTTTACAGGTTCTCTTAACCGACATAAACTATGTGAGCTATCATGGAGTACAACATCTTATTCCCCTAAGGGCCAAACTTCACATTGGGGAGAGGTTTCATACCCATACCAAGGAGTATAACTTGACCTAAGTGATCATATCTGTAACTGTTATCCATATAGAAATGAGAATACTGAATTTGTACCTGTGTTTGACTATAGTTCTAGGAAAGTGCTCTGAAGCCCATTTTCTGCTCGGTACTAAATACTACTCCCTTTAATCTGTATGCTATTCTATAAGGAAATACACTTTTTAGAAGTTATAATATTCATATTGAAAGCTAATTGTGTATCTGTTCATTGAAAACATAATGTAAGTCGTAAAGTGGATTTCATATCTTAGTTAAAGCTCAAAAGATCTGATCTTTGTTCAAAAGCTTCTATAAACATATCATAATATGCGTGAAGCAAAATCATTCTTGAAATAGCATCATTCAACTAGAGCTTGATAACCCATGTATCAATTTCATGTTAGATCATCATAAAGTTCATGATTGGTAATGAAAATATTTATAATTCAACTCACAATCTAAAATAATAGTCTCATGCATAAATTTACAAAAGTAGAGACGTAATTCATCATCCAAGTCATTTAAATGTCAAAATCTTCAATTAATAATAAATGGATATGAACCCTAACATGAAATTCATGTGAAATCATGTTAATTTATTATTAAAACTAATTTTGTGCACAAGGATGAAAGATTTATCCTTATTTAAAAACTGACATACCTGAATTGATGAAATTAAATAAAAACCTTGAACTTGAATTCCTAATTGTTCTTTTGAAAATGACCTCTTGAAGTTATTAGATTAGGAATCTTTAATTTTTAGCCATGTTGGAAAAATAATGGAGGAAATTTGATTTCTTCGAGGTTAAGTTTTGAGGTTCTAGAATTTTCTTGACAGAGAATTGATGAAAAAGGAGCATAGAATCCTTAGAATAGGTTTAATTCTCTGTTATTCATGACTTAAGGCTTGGGAATTGACTAAATTGTCCTTTTAAAACTTAACACAGAACTAGATCAATCCTGATTTGGCCACCCACCGCAACGCACCACTAATACGATGGTTCACTGGAAAAGGTACCATTGGAGATCGAAAAGTCAACATAATGCAGAGCTATCATGGTAAGCCACTAAATGGAAATTTAGTCCATCACCGTGTGTGATAAAATTGCATCGCCTCACTAGTTTTTGACAATTGA
Organism: Capsicum baccatum var. pendulum; assembly: GCA_030864225.1. NCBI lineage: Eukaryota > Viridiplantae > Streptophyta > Magnoliopsida > Solanales > Solanaceae > Capsicum > Capsicum baccatum. Next base: position 195,826,328 of record CM061557.1, read on the forward strand.
GAAGTCATCCTTCACCACGATGTGTTATCTGTCAAAAATGCCATACTGTTTCACTAAAAATGCCATAATTTCTCAACTGAGTATCGGATTAAGGTGAAATTGGTATCATTGGAAAGCTGAGTCAATTATCTACACATTGGATGGGGGTTTAGATCTTGAAAATTCTACATGTATTAAGATTTATTCATTTTTAAAGATAATCGTTGACATTCTAGGAGCTAAATTTAGCTAAAAAAGTATAGGGTGGTACATTTTTTTCTCAGCAACCCATTCTAGATCGTAGATTCTATGCATACAATTGGGGTAGGCCATATTCAAAAGAATTTCCTTCATTATAGATACTCTTTCCAGTAGTAAGCTTCCCAAGTTTAGATTCCAGTAGGTAGGGGAAAAATATTAATAATAGAAGTCATCCATATAGTGGGCGTGCTAGTTCTTAGGATGTTAAAGGTAGCACATAGATAGGAGATAGGCCCAATACTATGATTTTTTAAGTAGGCCCAAGCTGGTGTTATTTAGTGTTTTTATAAATAGGACCATTATGTTAGTTCTACAGTTTTTGTGTCTGCTATATTTACTGTGATATTGGATATGTTCTGTAAAAAAGTTGATACTCATATGCATGCGTGTACCTCTCTTAAGGATTTTGACATAGTTGATAAGGTTTATTATTATTGTTTTGTTTTATTCATTGGATATCAGACTTAGGATAATTTGGTAATATTAGACATGGTGGATTTTAACATAATCTTAGAGACTTATCATGGTAGATTGGAGTTGGGCAGTAATTATAATACTACTTCTGTTGTATGGAATTCTTAGAGATATTTTTCATTGATTTTCCTAGTATGCCACTATATTGTGACATAGACTTCTATATAGATCTAGAACCAAACATTTGTCCCATCTCTATCCCATCTTATAGGATCGCACCACTTAAGTTAAGAGAGATAAATAATCAATTACAGGAATCTCTAGCCAAGGGATTCATATATCCTAGTACTTCTCTGTAGGATGCTTCTGTTGATCATTTAGAAAAAAGATGTTATTCTATGTATGTGATGGACTACAAATAATTCAATAATTTTACGATTCGTAATAAGTACTCTTTTCTCTGGATGAATGACTTAATTGATTAGTTATAGGGTGCTTTCATATTTACTAAGATCATCAAGGTATAGTTATCACCATCTAAAGATTCAAGTTGAAGAAATTCTTAAGACTACATTTTGGACCCATATGGGTACTATGAGTTCTTGGTGATGTCCTTTAGTTTGATTAAAGCTTCTACTAATTTCATAGGCTAAAGATATATTTAAGATTATTTGGATTCTTTTTTTATTATCTTCACTGATGATATTCTTTTATACTCTAAGAGTAAAGAGAAACATAATGATAACTTGCATATTATGTGGGGTTCTTTAAAAAGAAGCAATTAGATGATATATATTCTAAATGTGAGTTCTATTTGTCTTTGATGTCCTTTATAGGACTTGTGTTTTTGAAAGAAGGGGTTATTATTATCCAACAAAAGATTGAGGTAGTTAAAAATTGGACTAGGTCTACCTCAATGACCATGGTTCAGAGCTTTATGGGGTTGACTAGTTACTATCGTAAGTTTGTGAAGGGGATTGCCGTTATGGCATCACATCTGACCCTTCTAACTAAAAAAATGTTTATTTTATTTGATTTAATGATTGTGAGGAGATCTTCTAAATAATTCAAATGTCTTTAACTATTGTTCCTACTCTTTTCTTGTAAGAGGAGGGTAAGGACTTTATTGGGCTTTGTCATTCCTTACATTTTATATTAGGTGTTGTTTTGATGTAGGAATATAATGTGATTGCCTATGCTTTCAGATAGTTGAAAGCTCACGAGAAGAACTATCCTGCCAATGAATTAGATTTGGTAGTTGGTATATTTGAACTTAATAGATGGAGAAAGTACATGTATGGGGTGTGATGTGAAGTTTTCATTGATTACCATAGTGTAAAACATATATTTATGCAATGGGACCTAATCTTGAGACAACATACAAATTTGGAGATTGTAATACCTCGTAAAGTCCTCTTCTAATTTGTGTGTTAGAGCATATTCAGTAAAGCGAAAATTCGAGTCTAAAAGTTTTAGAAATATCTTCCCATGTATGAAATACTTTGAATCTTGTGGACTTTCCCTAATTTCTACTTTTTGTCATGTAGAGCATTGAACAAGCTTTCATCATACCAAATTCGCCCAAATCAGACACTCGGGTGAAGAGTTAGAGCTATTTTAGTGAGATAGTATGCCACCTAGTACCTTAGCACGTCACGGAGCCAGCCAAAATGGCAAGTATTAAAATCCAGTGAGCCTCCGATATTCCACTGCATCACAGTATAGTTCCATTTCCCAACCAAGATGTCAATTCGATTTTCACCGCATCGCGCCGTCGTGTAGTTTCCTAATTGTCCATTTCCCAGTGAACTGGTGCGACTATGGCACGTCGTGCCAGCATGAAAAATCAGGATTTTCAATTTAATTCCAAGGATGAAAATAGGCTTTTACCAACCCCTATATATACCCCATTTACACAAGAATTGGCTTAATTTTCACTCTTTCTACTGCAAAAATTAGGGTTTCCAAAAAATTATAATCTCCTCTCTTCTTCAAGCAAAAATCAAGAAAGATATAGAGAAATCAAGAATCTCACCAAAGGCCTTCAAGAAAAGAGTTTCCCCAAGGTATGTAGATGTTGATTCTTGGATCCCTTTCCTCCAAGAAGTTTAAGAACCCTTTTTAAAACTTCAATTATGTTTACGATATTCCATTATTTATATGAGTTGAAATTGATGTTCCTTGTGATGTTTATTTTTGATTCATGTTTGTGTACAAGATTTCTGAGCTTTGACCATAGTATGTTGAATTTATGTGATGTTTTCATGGTATTTTGTTGTAGAAATGGTTGAATAAGCGAAGCATGTCTCCCATAGGTTTGATAAAGAGCTTAGGTAAAGCATAAGGGCCATTGCAGTATGTTGAAGATGAAACCCCAAATTGTGATAAAATGCACAAGTGGAAGAATTCTTCCATGATGCTAGGAAATGCCCAAATAAGTGTGAACCCGTGCATGTCTAGTGTTTGTTCAAGGACTTTAGTGAGCAAGTGGGGATGTGATAGTAGTAAATTTTCCAATTATGCACTCTTTGATATATGTTAAGATTTTAATACATGCCAAGTGGTTAGCAACTAAGTTGAGACATAATAGCATGAAATTTTCCCCAAAACATGTGATGTCCAAATGCATGTCAGGACTGATTTAGGTGCGAAGTACTTGAGGTAATACTTTGTTGAAGGAAACATAATCTATTATCATGTTTCCCAACATTAGTATATGTTGATGTTTTGAAAATTCTTGATGCGACACCTTAATTATTGTAAAGGTGAAGGTATGTTATGTTTCCTAAATACTTAAAGAGATACTTCAATGATAATGATGATGAATGAATGACTGTGATGATGAATGATTGATTGTGATGATGATGAATGAATGGTTGTGATGACGGAGGAATGGTTAAGCTTTATTTTATGTTATCGAGTCCTGAGGATATTTATATCTGACAATTTAGCTGTTGTATAGAGCCCGTGTTAGTTTCACGATAATTTGTCGAGACATGATTCTCAGAAATCAGTAAACCATATAACTTTGTATCCTCAGATAATTGCAGAACTTAAGAAATATCAGTAATCTCAATTATCTTTGTAATGTTCGTATCGCTAGTGATCTAGCCTCAGTCCTATAATCAGCTCAGATCCAATAGTATGCAAGTGTTAAATTCTAATGTCAAAAATGATTGAATAATCTATTCAAGCATTGTATCATCAGTCATATACCGTGATTCAATACCATTTCCATTAGATATGCAACTAAGTGATATCAGCGTAACTCAGTCAGATCTTTTGATAAACATGATCAGTATTAGACTCAGTTCAGTTGCGTTCAGTTAAGAAACTGAGTTGATACATAAGGCACCTAGTATTTGAATCATGATCGATTATCTGAGATTTGAAACTTGCATCTTGATACATCATCTAAGATAAAACAAGTTAGCTTCATGCACTACAACTGAGACTATAGAAAAATTTATGAGGTGCTGAGCACGAATTTGTAAACATACTGACTTATTTGATTAATTGGATAACTGATAACTGAATACTGGTTATGAGAGACTGTTCTATACTTAGTTTGAATAATAGGACAAAAGCTGTAAAACATTATGCATATGAGATAATTATTTTCTGGATAATGTGAGGTTACTGAGAATGAATGAACAAAACTGCATCACCTTAAGAATGCAAGGCGAGATGTATATCATGGTTTGGAAATATTCTTTAGTCTGAGGTACTAAAACACTGCTAACTAGGTAACTGATAGCTGTAGCATTTGTCAAGCAAGTCTGGAACTAAACTGAGTTTTTGATCTGATGTTGGTATTACAACTAAAACTGTAACTGAGATTCTAACTGGAACTGAATGATGGGTTTTGATAATTGAGGTTTAGACTGATATTAAAGTACTGAGAATAGATAGTGATAACTACTTGGGGAAAGATTTGCATAGGCAAGGATCCGATGCTCAAATAAATACTATATCAACCTGAACAATTGACTAAGTCCTGAGGAACAAAGTACCAACATTATGTATTTATCAAGAGGTTTAAACTGGAGGTATACATGATATAATCTGAGCTTGACTGACCACTAAGAGAAGAGTATGAGTAATGTGGACTGAACATATGGCAAAACATGACATGAGGGCCCAAGTCATGAGCTGCATGACGTAAGTCTAAAATTTCTGTTTTCATGGAATATGGCTCGTACTACCAAGGGTGTTGGAAATCGTCCTGCTAGGAATTCGACATGCACACGATACTATAGGAAGTGTGTGAAACATGTGTTGAGAAAGTGATAACCGTGGTATAAAATAATTGCACTGAGATAGGATTAGGTCCGAAATCATCTTCCCTTAGTGATTACCTACACATACTAAAACTATAACTAGAATCTGAAGGCTTGACTTTCTGACCCGATGGTTTAACTGCTATGCAAGGATTTAGAAGAAAAAGGAACTCATGAATATGAAGAGGAATGAACATGTAAATGAGACATCTACAGCATACCCATGATTGCATCAGGACAATTTTCCTTATTCTGCCGGGACCGAAGTAAATAAAGTCTCCTTAGGTATTGCCCACTGATAGCACTGGAATTAGCACCCTACTAGTTCGGGCGACCAGATTGAAATGATGAGCGGAGATGAATCCTATAACCTGTCTGAGGGTAGTCTATGACCTTGTTATCTAACTCACCATATCTGAAACACATGTCATTGTTGGCTCTACACATACTCTTATGTTGCTTACCACACGCTGCGCAAAATGGATGAGTAAGAATCCTGCTCTCACTATTCTTAATCATGGAGCCTGATGCCCTATTTCTATCGTCATTTATGAACTTTGGTACTGATGTACTAGCTGAATAGTGAACTGGGGCTGAACATTTCTAACATAACTGAGAACTATTACCACCCTGTGACCCATGTTGTGCAAAGCTATAACTACCTATTCCGGCTCTCTTATTTTCTTTCTTCTTCTTCTTAACCTTATGCTCCTCTATCTGTTGGGCATATATCATAAGCCTAGATATGTACGTGTTACTAATCAACATTGCAGTCCTACACTCCTTAACCACTCTACCTGATACCCCTAACATAAACTTACTCATTCTGGATCCGTAATCTGTGACTACATGGGAGCGTACCTGGCTAACTGAATAAACATGAGGGAGTATTCTTTTATGCTCATTGTACCTTGTCTGAGATTGATGAACTCTGACACTTTATCCTCCTTCAGCACTATGGGAAAAACCTATCTAAGAAAGATATAGTGAACTCTTCCCACTCTATGGGCTCTGTATCTGTACCCCTTTCTACCTTCCACAGTTTATACCATGTATGGGCTACATCTTGTAGCTCGTAGATGGATAACTCTACGCTCTCATTATAAGTCACTCCCATGATGTATGTGACTTTCTAAATTTGATCAAGGAACTCCTGTGGATCATCTCTAGACTTGGAATCAATGAATAGAAGAGGATTCATTCAGTCTGGGCAGCTGGCCATTCATTCTGGGTTGTGACTGAATTGGATAGAGTAGTTAATGTAGTCCTGAAGTTTTCATGAGAGATATGCTCATCAAGAGGTTGAATTGGCTGAGGCGGTGATTGATTTCCATTTTCCCCTTCGCTAGCCTTTTTGGGAGGCATGATCTATAAATGAAGGGAAGAAGTGGGTTATACTGAGAGTTTAACTTTGATCCTATGCTTACTGGCATGACTTAAATACTGAAAGAAGCGAGACTGTTCCTAAAATATCGCATAGCCTCCTGCACTTAAGTGTAGTGCATGATACGTGCATGTATAAGACTCTACTAGATGCGGCTTTTTAGACTTCCTAGGACACTATTGAACCTTAAGCTCTTAAATGAAGTTTGTAATGCCCCGAATTGGGTACCCAGAATGCTACACAGTGCCTATCACCTCGAAGGAACACAAGCTAACCCATGACTGATATTTCTAACTAAGCACTAAATAATATACTAAAATTATAGGAAATATGTAAAAGTTGTAAGGAAATAAGGTTCAAAACTAAATAAGCATCTGATAAAACAATATCTGAAAATAGTACAATAAATACGAAAACAAAGCTGAAGTAACTGCCTTGCACGCTATAGTCGAAAATCCTCTAAATTGTCTCACTAAGGATTTGATGGGACAGGTCCCCAACATACTTCGAAAATTGAATTAAACTGAAACATGAAATAGTAATGTAATTATCATGTACTCGAAGGATGAGGACTCACACATGACTTAGACTGTTGAACTGGGATTTTACTGATGCTTTGGAGCTTGTACTTCTAAACCTATAATATTAGACACCATAGTGCAAATGCGTCAGTACTTTGAATATACTGATATGCAAGTGAGGTAGGCTGAATGCAAATGGTTCATATGCATTAACAATACTATCTGAATGACAAACATGAATGTGAGAATACATGCATGACTACATATTCCTACTGAGACCGTGATGGGACTGAATACTGAGATTTTGATATGTAAGAAAGACTGATGTTGTATTACTGAATATCGAGGGACTGATACTATGTTACTGATTCATATATAACCATTTCTGATAGTTTTGATTATGAAGAACTGGTCTGGTTTACTGTATCTGATAGTCCTAAATCTAAATACTGATAACATGAGTTCTAAGAATTAATATAACTGATAACATGAGTGAAAGTATCTGACAGTCTTAAATCTAATGGAACTAACTAAGTTCTTTTACTGAGACTAAGATTGAGACTATGAGAGAGACTGTGGGAGGTAATCATCTAATTAATATGCCCCGGAACTGAACTGGTGGGGTCTAACATGTAACCCTAGATAGAAGGGTGTCAATACCGTGTGATAGGTAAAGACCTATTGTGAGTATACCCTCGCTGACAGGGAGCTCTTCCATCAACCCCTCCTAGTAGGTAACCCAAATAAGATATATATATATATCCCTAAACGCATAGGGTGCATCTCAAACTACACTGGCTATGTAGTTATAGAACACAAGGATTGCTTCTAAGGATCACACCCTCTGCTGGATAACAAGTGAGTCTCCATCCTTAGGTTTACTCGGTGCTGAATCCTTCTCCTAGCTGAATAGACACTAAACTGATTTAATAAATAGAACTAATTTAACTAAACTGTACTGATTAACTAATGTTATCATTTGGCAGAGCTAAAACTAAATTTAATGAGTTCTATTGACCGACGGAATGCTACTGAGATCTAACATTTGACTGAGTGTACTGAAGTTACTAAGACTTACTGGGAATACTGAAATCACGAAGGTTATTGAACTACTGAGATTACTAAGATTTCTAAGATTTTCTGAGTCAGATGAATGACTGAGTTCTATGTATCATGACTTGTCTAAGAGTATCGTGAAAATATGACATGGCTCTAGGCACACAACTCAGTTATCAGGTACAAGTGACCCCAAGACTCGATATAAAGAAACTGACATAGCATGACTTACACAAACACATTACCAACAACACAATTCATAATTCGTAATTCATACATTGAAGCATTTCATCAAACATGTGATATGGATAAAGTTGTACATAAATGGGGATTTCATCATATCATACTAGTTGGTCACTTTTCCTTTATATAGGCATCCAATCAAACACATGGTAGGCATAGTATATGTAAACAACATTGATAACAATTAGGCATCATGGTTCAATTATAATTTCATCATTATAGGGTTTAATCATAAGTTCACATGAATATACATCTATACTATTAAAATTCCACATAAAAATTATCACCCAACATCAATTAGAATTCAATTAATCATTATCAACATGAACAAAATGAACCCAACATGAAACTTATAAAGAAATCCTTAAACTTGATGTTGGAAAAGAGATTCTTGGGCTTCGAGGATGAAAACAGTCCATGAATGAACACTATGCATACCTTGGTTTGTAAAACATTATGAATAAGAGATAATGATTGACTAGATAACATAAGGTAACTGAGAATGAATGAGCAAAACAGCATTACCTCAAGAATGCAAGGCTAGATGTATATCATGGTTTGGAAACATTCTTTAGTTTGAGGTACTAAAAAACTACTAACTGAGTGACTAATAGCTATAACATTGGTCAAGAAAGTCTGGAACTGAACTAAGTTTCTAATCGGATTACTGAACTAAATTTGTATTATAACTAAAACTATACTGAGATTCGAAGAGGAATTGAATGTTGGGATTTGATAATTGAGGTTTAGACTTATATTGAAGTACAAAGACTGGATACTGATAACTACTTGGCAAAAGATTGGCATAGGCAAGGATCTAACGCTCAAATAAATAATATAAAGACTAGAATGATTGACTAAGGAATGAGGAATAGAGTACCAACATTATGGATTTATCAAGAGATTTAAACGGGAGGTATACGTGACATAATCTGAGCTTGATTGATCACTAGGAGTAGATCATGATTCATGTAGACTGAACATATGGTATAACATGACATGAGTACCTTAGTCATGAGTTGCATGACTTAAGTCTAAAATTTTTGTGTTCATGGAACATGGCTCATTCTACTAAGGGTGTTGGAACCCGTCGTGCTAGGAATTCAACATGCTCATGATCCTATAGGAAGTGTGTGAAACATACACAGGTAAGGTGATGACTGTGGTAAAAAAACAATTAGACTGAGTTAAGAGTAGGTCGAGAATCATCTTCCCTTAGTGATTACCTACACATACTGGAACAAGAACTAGAATCTGATAGCTTAAACTTCTGACGCGATTGTTTAACTACTATGCAAGGTTTCAAAAGAAAAACGAAATAAATATAAAGAAGCATGAACATGCAAATGAGAGATCTATAACATACCTGTGACTGCATGAGGAGGATTTTTCTTATTCTGCAGGGACCAAAGTGCATAGAGTCTGCTTAGGTGTTGCCCACTGACAGCGCTGGAATTGGCACCCTAATGGTTTTGGTGACCGAACTGAAATAATGAGTGAAGATGACTCTAATTACCTGACTAAAGGCAGTCTTTGACCTTATGACCTAACTTACAATATCCAAAACGCACACCACTATCGGCTCTTCCCATACCCTCATGATGCTTACCACACACGACATAAAACGGATTAGTAAGAATCCCACTCTCACTATTTTATGTCTTGGATCCTGATGCCCTATTTAAACGATCATTTATCAACTTTGGTACTGAGGTACTAGCTGAATAGAGAACTGGGGCTAAACATTTCTGACACAACTTAGAATGGTAGCCACCTTATGATCCATGCTATGCAAAACTACAACTACCCGTTTTAGCTTTCTTATTTTCTCTCTCTTTCTTCTAAAGCTTCTGCTCTTCCATCTATTAGGCATATAACATAAGACTAGATATGTCCATGTCATTAATCAACATCACAGTCTTGCAATTCTTTACCACTCTATCTGATACCCCTGACATAATTTACTCATTCTAGATTTGTTATCTGCTACTATATGGGGAGCGTACCCAGTTAACAGAATAAACATGAGGGAGTATTTTTTTACGCTCATTTTAGCTTATCTGATATTGATAAACCCTAACACTTTAGCCTCATTCTGCTCTATTAGAAAGAACCTATCTAAGAAAGATATGGCAAACTCTTCCCACTCTATGGGCTCTATATCTGTACACCTATCTACCTTCCACAGTTTATACTATGTATGGGTTATATTTGTAGCTGATAGGTGGCTAACTCTATGCTCGCACTGGAAGTCACCCCCATGATGTCTGTGACTTTCTAAATCTGATCAACGAACTTTTGTGGATCCTGTTCAGACTTGGAACCGGTGAATAAAGAGGATTTATTCAGGTAAAGTCCCAAATCCTGATTGCAATAAAATTTGCCACTAGGTTGGTTAGAACAGAAGCTGCCCATTCATTTTGGGTTGTGACTAAATTGTCTATAGTAGTGATTGTAGTCCTAAATTATGCATGAGATACATGCTCACCCAGAGGATCTGGAGGGATGGGCTGAGGTGCTGATTGATTTCCATTTCTCCATTCATTAGCCCTTTGGGGAGGCATGATCTGTAAATGAAGAGAAGAAGCAGATTAGATTTAGAGTTTAACTTTGAGCTTATGCTCACTGGCACGACATGAATACTGAAAAAAGGGAAAATATTCCTAAAATATCATATAGCCACCTGCACATAAGTGTTGTGCATGACACCATATCAAAAATACATCTATACTTTGATTGTTCTTGCAAGCAAGTAAGGTAGGTTGAATACAAATGGTTCTTATGCATGAATAATACTAACTGACTGACTAACATGAACGTGAGAATACATGCATAACTACGTAACTGTAAATGAGATAGTGATAGGATTGAATACTGAGTCTATTGATATTTACCCCTGACTCGTTGATAAGTGAGAAAGACTGATTCTGTATTACTGAATACTAAAAGACTAATACTATGTTACTGATACATAAATAGCCATTTTTTATAGTTTTGATTATGAAAAACTAGTTTGGTTGACTGTATTTGAAAGTCCTAAAGCTGAATACTAATAACATAAGTTCTGAGAACTGATATAACTGATAACATGAGTTACTGTATTTGACAGTCCTGAATCTAATGGAACTATCTGAGTTCTTTTACTGATAGTAAGACTAAGACTGAGACTGAGAATATGACAAAGACTATGGGAGATAATCATCTAAATGACATGCCTTAAACTGAACAGGTGGGGTCCAACATATAAACCTAGCTAGAATAGTGCCAATATTGTGCCACATGTAAAGACCTACTGTGAGTATACCCTCGCTGACAAGGAGCTCTTCCATCAACCTCTCCTAGTAGGTAACCCAAATGAGATATATATATATTTATCCCTAAATGTGTATGGTGAATCTCTACCTACGCTGGCTATGTAATTCTAGAACATAAGGATTTCTTTTAAGGATCACACCCTCCACTGAATAATAGGTGAGTCCCTATTCTTGGGTTCACTCGGTGTTGAATCCTACTCCTAACTCAATAGACATTGAATTTATTAACTAAATTGAACTAATTTAACTAAACTGGACTGATTAAATGATGGTATCGTTTGGTGGAGCTAACATTGAATTTACTGATTTTCATTAACCGATGGAATGTTACTGAAATCTGAGGACTAACTGAAAGTACTAAAGTAACTTAGACTTACTGGGAATTCTGAGATCACAGAGGTTACTGAACTTCTAAAATTTTTGAGATTTCCAGAGTCATAAGACTGATTGAATTCTATGGATCGTGACTGAGAGTATCATGAAAACATGACATGGCTCGAGTCACACAACTAAGTTGCTAGGTATAAGTACCCCCAGGACTTGTTGGAAAGAAACTGACATAACTTGACTTACTCGAACACATGACCAACAGCACAATTCATAATTCATATATTGAAGCACTTCATCAAACATGTGATATGCATAAACTTGTACATAAATGGGTATTTCATAATATCATTCTAGTTGGGATCTTTACCTTCATATAGGCATTCAATCAAACAATGTGGGCATAGCATATATAAACAACATTGTAAAACAATTAGACATCATGGTTCAATTCTAAATTCATCATTATAGGGTTTAATCATAAGTTCACATGAATAAACATCTATACTAATCAATTTCACATAAAGTTGATCACACAACCTGGATTAGAATTCAATTAGTTATTTTCAACATGAACAAAACAAACCCAATATGAAACTCATAAATAAATCCATAAACTTGAAGTTGGAAAAAAGATTCTTGGGCTTCATGGACGAACAGAGTCCATGAATGAACACTGTACATTTATTGGTTCGTAAATACACAAAGATTGATGGAGGAAATTCTTAAACTTGAATTTCTATGAAAAACCCTAATGTGTTCTTTAGAGGATTTTGAGAGAATAGAGTATATTTTGGTGTAATGGAGGCTCAAATCCGTGTTTTTGAGCTTATATAGGGTTGGAAAATTGACACTTTTAACCCTAGGTCGTGTATTTTATTTCTTGTGAAAATATTCCAATTTTTATCCTTGGCGCGACGTACCACTATCACGCCAAGTCACTAGATCTGGACAATTGGTAATCTGCATGGTGGCGCAATGTAGAGATATGGCGACGCCACCTTGTTTGAGAACTAGAAGTTTGGATCGATGTGCCACTATCGCGAAGCTACACTGGAAATTGACAATTTCTATTTAAGCTGGCTATGTGATGCACTGATGGCTCAGGTGATACACTGCCTCACTAAAAATGTTGTAACTCTTCACCCAGGTATCAGATTTGGGAAAATTTGGTATCCATGAAAATCTTATTGAATCTCCCACATGAAAAAAAGTGAAAATGTTGAGAGTACCACATCTATAAAAGTCTATTCATCTTTCAAAGAAAGCTTCTAAAATTCTTGAGGAAAATTTTCAAGCTAGGAAACTTATGGGTATTACAATATCTCCCCCTTGAGAACATTCATCCTCGAATAAGATTGTTGAACATGAATAACAGAAACATGATCTCATGACTTACATGACTGAAGAGCTGAATATAACATACTGAACATGCATGTCTGATACATGACTGATAAGCTGAATTCATGCATATTCGATGCATGGATAATTTACTTATAAATACATGACTTAATGATCTGATGAACTAAATTTCTTGTAGTGAGAAGGCATGCCTGATGCATAACTACATAGATGAACTGATATATAAATGCATAACTGAATATGCAAGAGTACTTAGTACCAAGTTTGTAATGGTGATCTGAGCATGGATTGAATACCAAGTTTATAATGGTAGTTTGACCATGGAACTGAGTAAGTTTAATAAAACTATGATGTGATTAAAAGGCACTGATGACCCCATGTTTATGATAGAAGTATGCATAAATGGGAACCTGAGAACGTGACTTAGGCTGAAACATAGCATATAAATTAAATTTTGTGAACTGATTTGAGCCTTTAAATACATGGCTTACGATTGATATTCGAGCTTGAGGGTCAATATATGAGTATGTAGCATTGGTTTGGTTACCTTTAAATAGATATCATATAAACTAATAGTTCAGTTACCGGCTAGTTCGTTTGGTTTTTAGATCTAATTTCCTATTTAGAAGTTTTCATTGGTTACAAATAGCTACCGAGAAACAACTTTGTAAAAAAATCTCATATGAAAATTCTAACTACATCAACAGTTTTAAAATATTGATTTTAGGCTAGGTAGATCTTTGATTTGGGTCCCTTTGTACCCGAACTCATTTAATTTATTGTTTAGAAAGTTGTAAAATTGGAAATTTATGTGTAGAACCCATATTTATTAGAAGCATCCTCAGATGGAAACTCTAACTTCTTAATTGTGTCATGAACATCAGATAATCTCATATTCATAAGTAAAATTTGATTTTGATGGCTTGGCAGATTGAAGAGGCTTCTTAAAATAGAATAGCAAAGGTTTAAAAGATTGTTGAGCTTTATTCAGCGTTAATGTAGGTTAGTTTTATCCATTTTTAGATAGAGTTGTGTCATAGTATAATTGCGATATCTTTCTACATTGGTATAGGTTCTAGTTTTGGATTAATTTTGTGCAAGACTTGGGATTCGTTGAATTTTTTAGGTCATTTGGAACATATAGTGAAATTCTTATATTGTTGCCTTGAACCTTCATAGGTTCAACTTAACGTCTCATGTTTAGTGTGAGAATACTTGGAATTACTATAGTTTGAGAGGAGTGACCTTATCACTCATTCTTCGGGAAATATTGGACTTATTTCTTACTTTGATAAGGTTACCTTAATTCCGATAGACTTAGTGGTAGTATTTTAGTAGAATCCCTACCGTGTATTTAATTGGGGCTTGCTATACATATAAGTGTTGATTTAGATACCTTAGCTTAGTTTGGAGTAGAAATGAACTTAGACTGTACTTTTGGGGAATTAATAGTGGGCCCTTGACCCACCTTAAGCAAAGATTTGATGTAGTTCTCTCTAAAATCGTACACATTGCTTAATGCTAACAGAATGCCCTTTTGAGTAAATATTGAGGAATCTTTGGTACTTGTTGGTTATGATGAGTGGCGTTAGAAGTAATATCATATCTATTGTTCAATATATGTGAGTTATTGTCTAAGGTCATGATGAGGTAGTGATTATGCCATTATTTATCTATTTATTGGGCTTCTGAATATATTATTAAATAATCCCTTATTGACCATACTATGTGTAGGCCGGAGAATATTATGATTACATGATAATACACGGCAAGGCTAGAGAATATTATGATTATATAATGATATCCGACAAGGTCAGAGGATATTAAGATTATATGACGATACCTATCAAGGTCGAAGGATATTGTGATGATATGAAGATACCCAAAAAAGCTGAAGGATCATTATATTGGATCACATATGAGTGTATCTACCGGTTCAAGTCTGGCTAGCCCTATGTATGACAATCACATGCTTATTTATATCCTTATGAGTAATTTGGGGAAGTGTTTTATAATAGGGATGCCGATTATAGCCCATAATTTCTGAATGCATAAAATGGTATAGTTGTTGATTGATGATAAATGTAGATCCATGATGGATATCGTTTGAGTGGCAAGTAATGACTAACGAATATTTGAACATTAGCGAAATAATAAATAGTGATATTAATGGATACTAATAAGGATGGTTAATCAATAATGATAATTAGTGCCAATAATGATTAGTAACAATGATGATTGGTTAATAATGATTATTAGGTCAATGGTGATAATTAGTTAATGTGCAATGCCTAGTTTCTAAATACTGGTTAGTTGGTGAATCATGATTAGAAGATAACACAAGAATAGTGGTTATGTTGTAATATAACAACTACAGGTTGTAAGATGGCTAGTAAATAAATAGATTAGTTAATGAAGATGGATAGATAGTAGCAGTAATTCATGTATATTGATGCTAAAATTGTCGAATAATGGTAATAGTATGGAAAATGGGTAGATGGTCGATGTTGCTAATTAATGAAAGTTTGGTAAAATCACTAATTGATGATAGTTATCGGAAAATTGTTGACTAATGATGAGGTTTGGATAAGTTGTTGGTTAAATTCCTTTATACTTTTCTTGAGCATACTCTCCATTATTATGCGGTGTTGTGATGAGTTCTTTACTTTTTGCACAAGTTGTCATATCGGTACAAACTTTATACTTATGCTTGCTTGTTTTGATATTTTATGATGCGTCATGATTCTGAATTGTCTTTTTCTTATGCAAGGGGATATTAGCGTTGATACCTTATGTTATATTATTATTTTAATTTAATTAATCATTGTATTCAATGATGATAGAAATGATTCAGGTTTGTTTTTGTAGCTTGACTTAGTGTAACGCCCCAATTTTCTGAACTGGAATGCTACACGGTTCTCATGACCTCAAGGGACCACAAGCTAACCCGTGACTAATATTTGTACCTGTACACTACATAATATATAAATATAAATGCAGAATTAAGAAATGAAGGCCATAAGTTTCAATACTGAACATAATCTGAGTAACAAAAAATGTCTGAATAAAGAGGTATCACAATACAAAAATAGAGCTGAAATATTAAAGTCTGAATCTAGTCTGTAATCTAGTCTGAAAGCCTTTAATTGTCTGTAGTATGGAGTGGAAAGAACATGTCTCCAACTAACTCCAGACTTTAAAAGCCAAACTGAAATACTGAAGTAATAAAGTAGTAATATATCCTCGAAAAATGAGGACTCACAACTAACTTTGACTGCTAAAATTTGCAATATTATTCCTGCTCTGGAACTTATGCCTCTGAACCTATGGTGTAACATAAGAGAAATCACCATAGCACAAATGCGTCATTACGTCTGAATGTACTGAGTATACGAGTAAGGTAGGCTAAAAGGAAAGGGGTTTATATGCATGAACAATTCAGACTAATATGAACTCGAGAATATATACATGTATAAGTAACTGAAACTAAGCGGTTGTATCTGATAGTCTAAACCTTCTAATAATGATTAAGAGTGACTAAGCTTGAGATCAGGCTTCACTAATGGGTGATCTCGGGAACTAATATTGAGAATACTCAACTAAATCTGAGACTGAGATCAAGCCTATCTGATGGGTGACCTCTGTAAGTACTGATACTGAATAACTTTATCTTAGACCAAGCCTATCTAGTGGGTGGTCTGTAAATCTGTAGAACTATCTGAGTTCCTTATTAAGATTAATGGTTGTATCTGATAGTCCTAATTTCTGAGTTCTACTTTGAAGAATGATACTGAAACTGTAACTGTGGGAGTGCTCACTTCACCAACATGCCCCGAATCTGAACTGGTGAGGTCTAACCTATAACCCCATCTTGAAGGGTGTCAATACCGTGCCACGGGTAAATACCTCTCTAGTCAATCCTATCTAACGGGCGAACCTCATAGGAAGTCAGGCCTAAGGCAGTATAATAGTCAAGCCTCTCTGATGGGTGACAAGCCTTTTTCTGACGAGTGACTCCTACATCCTATGATGGCTATAGAGTTCTGGAATTCAAGGATTGTTCCTAATGACTCTGCCTCTCTGGTAGGGAGCCGCCATCCCTGCACTCTCTCAATGCTAGCTCCTAATCCGAAATGAAAGACTCTGAACTGATTCTTAGAACTTGTACTTGATCTGAACTGAAGTTTTTACAAGAGTTTGTTAGTTCAATGAGCTAACTGAGTTCACTTAGTTCCATTATCTTATGGAATACTACTGAATCTATTATCTGACTAAATGATACTAAGTTTTGAATTGATTTCTTGAATGCTACTGAGATCTGAGCTGAGTATTGAACTGAAGCAGGAATGATAACGATACTTAGATTATTGAGATTTCTTAAGTTCTATAATTGTAGGAGAGTTTTGAATTCTGTAACTGACTGAGTTCTATTGATCATAGCACGACTAAGATTATCTTTAGATTGACTCGGCTCTAGGCAAACAATTATATTTTTTGGGTGCAAGTCCCCCTAGGGCTCGATGGAATAAAACTGACACACATGATACTTCTTTATCATAGGAATAACATCCATAATTCATAATACCATAAGTAAGGGATTTCATACTACACATGGTTCTCAACACCTTATACATGAAAGGGAATACATATAATATGTGTATACATACACACCCAAATATTATATACATTCCATATCACAACAACAAC
This sequence comes from Capsicum baccatum var. pendulum, assembly GCA_030864225.1. Classification (NCBI taxonomy): domain Eukaryota; kingdom Viridiplantae; phylum Streptophyta; class Magnoliopsida; order Solanales; family Solanaceae; genus Capsicum; species Capsicum baccatum. The sequence continues at coordinate 195,844,176 of CM061557.1, forward strand.
TCATAATAACAACACATATCAATAACATGGAATTCATGTGGAAACATAAGGAATAGAACATGGACTTGTTATTTAAGCATTATTAAGTCATAAAAACAAGGATTCTATCATTCATGGCATTTTATCAAACACCTTACATGCATAACTTTGGGAATAGGTGTACTTATCAATTTGACATTCTTAATCCATCCACAATTCATGGGTTTCAACTAACCTACTCACATGCTTCATGAAATACATGTCAAGATACAACCTTGAATCCAAACAATAATCACCAACATGAATATAGTCATAACACAACAAGAAAATCACAATTTATAATTTAAAACATGATTCTTGAGCTTCATGGATGAAAGGGATCCACGGATGAACACCTTATAAAGAAAATTTTGATGAGTTGCTAGAGAGTTCTTAGATTGGGAAACGTAATTCTTAATTTTATTGGAAAAAGGGCTTGAATCTTGCTTTCAGGAGATGATTTTAATAAAAACCATAATCTTGTGGTTGTAAGTGTAAGAAAGAGTTATTGAGATGTTTAACTAAAGAAAATTAGGAGAAAGTTACATCCCTTGAGGGTTTTAAGTCATAGGAGGTGAAGGAAAAACACCAAAATACCCTTACTAAGCCAATTCCCATTTGTTGAAAATCTAAGGCTGACGACCATCAGACTTGTGATAAGTCATCACAAATGTCATCATTGGGGGGCTGGAATTGAAGGACTTCTACCTAAGGTTGACGACATTCGTGATAAGTCATCACACTTGAGATAACTTATCAGAAATATCATCATTGGGGTTGGATTCTACCTAAGGCTGATGACATTTGTGATAAGTCATAATATTTGTGTTAAGTTATCATGAATGTCGTCACTCAATTTTCCACGCTGACATGCTGGAGTAAAATAGGTATAAATTTTTTCTCCAAATTCGAATTTGGGCTAAATTAATATCATCGGAAAGATAATTCAAAGAGATTTCATTTGACAAAAATTAGGTCCTCTAATTCTATATATAGAAGGAGTTATAGTCAATTGAAGTTGACCTAAGTTTTGACACTCACTAAAACTTGAACGATAGTAATGATTTCAACTTGTCCTTGAGTTAGGGAACCTCAATGATCTAAATTCATGCTCAAATAGATTCCCACACTACATAATTGATTAACACACTAAATTTACTAAGCATTCAAGGCTCTTGGAACATCTACGCATATGAATGATGGATTTTTGTTTAAGTCCAAAATGTGGGGTGTTACATTATCTCCCCTTGGAATCAGTCGTACTCAAATATTGATTGTTAAGTTACATGTACTGATCAACTAAAATTGCTGAAGAGATATGAATATCTAAAACAAGACTATATGATGGAAATTACTAACACTCTGAAATTTCCATTAGAAAATGCATGTATAGCTGATGTATAAAATACCTGGATGAGACTATTGATAAGCCTCGTAACAAACATGCATATCTGATACATGGATACTTGACTGGGTTGGTCTCATGAACGTATGACTAAATACAATGATAAATTGAACTTTCTCTGCTGAACATGCATAGCTAATGCATGGAGGTCAGACTGAACTTACTCTTGAAAGCATGACTGACTGTGTAACGATAATTGATGCTAACTCATAATAGGAATCTATGCTTGAAACTTAATGGGTTTACGTAATTGATAGCTTTGGGTAGTTATAGAGCATCTCCCCCTTGGGATGCTATGTCCCTCTAAAAAAAACTTACATCACTAGAATACTGATGTGTGAGCCTATGCTAACACATTTAAAGCTTTTAACACTAAATAGTTCAAAAGTCTTGAGCAACATTAGTCATTAATATTAGTTTACTTTAATTTTGCAGTATAAGTAGATAAGAAAGGGAAACACAAATAAAGAAAGTAAAAAGCATGAAATCGGAAGGAAATAAACAACAAAGTATAGCTGACGACATCCATGACACATCATCATCCTGGTGATAGGCTATTAAAGATGCAGTCAACCTTAACCAAAGAATAACATTTATTTTAATGTTATGATGGCATGTCATGATAAGGCATCAGAGTTGTGATAAGGAGTCAGGATCACCATCAACCTTAGGTTGAAATACTCAAAATGGAAGAGGAGCTGATGACATCCATGACGCACCATTAGAATCCTGATAGGACATCATTGTCGCCGTCAAACTTAATAGAAGATGTAAAGCTTCATGAATTTTTGTGACGACAATCATGACACGTCGTCAAGATCCTGATAGGTCGTCAAAATTTCCATCAACCATATATAACAAGAGTTGAAATTATAGAGAAGTTGGAAACATCCATGATACGCCGTTAAGATCATGATAGGATGTCACGGTTACCGTTACCTAATCCGAAGAAAATAAAAAATTTTAATATTATTACCTTATATAGGATCGACTATTTAAAGACTTATTTTAGGGTTTTTATAAGATATTCATTGAGGAATCCATCATACAACATACGACTTTTCTCTCTGTCTATCTCAAGAAAACTAATTTAGAGTATTGCCATGTGATTCAAATACAAGTTCACTTTTGATTTAATTCATCATTGTAATTTAATCCTTTCAATTATGAATTCAACTTGTGTACTTATCTATTGCATCATGAGTGCTAAACATCTTTAACCTGGATTGTGGGATCTACGTTTAGGTCATGATAAGGTGTTAATTAATTACTCAAGGTTTAATAGGTGTTAGGATTTCTTGATAATTCTGATATTATAACTTATGTTTGATGGTTGCAAAAAATAGATGTACCTACTTTGGTTTGTTTGAGAAAGAAATCATAAATAGAAGGAAATGAATTATTGATAGTTACTCAAAAAGGCTTCGTTTAATAATTAGCGTTGTAACAAGGATGATTAACCTGAGGTAAAATATGGACAGTGAGTTATGATTCCTTAAGTCCGAGAGGATTAGGAAATTAGACTCTTGAATAGGTCAAGAGATATTTGAGCATACCATCTAAAAATATAGCTTGTCATCCTAACCATCGTGAGAAACTTGAGTTATTTATAGCATCTCTCATGTACTGTAAACCCTAGTGAACATAATATTGGTTATTTTATAAACTCTTGATTGACAAACACTAAAATTATAGTGACCAAAAATTATTTGCTAATGTCCAAAATCCGAATTTTATTTAATTATATCGTTTTTTTGAATTTAACTTGTAGCTTTAGTTTAAAACTAGTTTATTTTCCACTCACATTGTTCCCTATGGTATTCGACCCTAACCTAGTTAGGTTTTATATTGATAACGATCGCTTACACCCATTCCAGAGTGTAGGTTAAGTTTTATCAAAAATGGTGCCACTGTCGTAGAACAATTTGGCGTTTTGAGTTGGTTTGGAATTTTATCCTACTAGCTTGAATTCAAAGTTGTAAATATTTGTTTTTAGTTTTCTTTTATTTCTTGTGTTAGGTAAATTTTTATTTCAGTTTACTTATTACTATGTCATCATGGAATGAACACGAGCTTGGTGGTTGGAAATCTTATCTTGATAATCCATGTCTATATTGTGATGGACCTCACTTTTGGAAAGATTATAGATATGCTCTCTGGAGAGAGATGTGTGCACCATCTCCATCCTATCAGGAGTATGATTATTCTTTATTTGGTGTTCGAGATGGACATTGGAGTGATTGCCCAAATTCCCCCTCCCCTATTATACTAACCCAAATTATAGTTCTTTTTATAAGTTTGATAGGTATTATAGTCAATAAAAGGAAGAAAGAAGCACCGGTAAGAGTGGCATTGAAGCTATGTTTCAACGAATGTTGGATCTCCAGAAATAAATATATGATATCGTATGTGATATGCCTCAAGATATAAAGCCGATCATTCATGAGAAGATAGATATAGAGGTCAATTATTCAAAGATGATAGGCTTGATGTTATTCAAAGATAAGAAGTAAGAATCCTATATTGATGATGAGCTTGATGTTGATCTTATACTGGAGATTTCCCAACCGACCAAACAATTCATGAACGAAGTGCCAAAGATGAGAAAATGGTACTAGAAATGAAAGAACAAATCAAGAACAATCCTTGTGAAGTCTCTAGTCCATTTTGGGGTAAAGATACTTATAGAGATGCTACTCTAGAATTTAGAGTCAGTACTCATTTGAACCACTTTTCAATATTATACTTGTTGGATATGAAGAAAGTCGAACCACCCAAGCAAACAATGAATTTTGAAAATGAGGAGGAAAATTCTTAGATTTTGGAGTTTACCTTTCCAAAAGGGTATACTACAACCCCAGTCTTGAAGGCCAAGAAACTTAAAGATCGATATACATTTAGTGGCTTTTTTAGATCTTCATCATTGCCCATTAAGCCCACATAAAAGTTCAATGCAAAATTGGGCAAGCAGTCAAGTCTTCAAAGTGGCATGATAAAACATTCCTTATCATGCTCTCATATTTTTCCACCAAACCTAAACGATGTATTGATCAAAATATGGGGTGATAATTTAAATTGTCAAAGTGGAGGGATAAATGATGACTGGATGTTGTCGTGCCGTGACACTAAATTAGGCACCTCTTGGGAGGCAACCCGAGGTATTTTTTTGTTTGTATTCATATTATATGATTGACGTCAGATCATCACACGTATGGTACCACAGGTATATCTATAGCTCTCTTATTTTGGTTTGATGCATTGGGGATATTGCATGATTTTAAGTTGAGGGTGTTGGGGATACTTGTAGGTGTTGATGTCCTCCAGGGATTTTCGTTGTCATGCCTCTTTTCCTTGGAGTCTTGTTCCTAGTAGAGACGGCATGTTTAGGTGTATTGCACTTGTTTTGTGATGTGTTGTAGTTGACTCTGATAAATACAAGTAACTAAGGTAGTTAACTTATTTTTGTGATTTTTGAGCACCTCACCATTGGTCTGATATATTAATATGTGAATTGTATCCATTTGTGACCACGGTGTATATTTTTGTGGCATTAGTCTGGCAACTAAATAACCTTTGTCAAATAAGTGCATGAAGAGGATATGTAGTGATATGTGAGATACTTGTGTGTCTTGTGTGTGTAAGGTATTACTCAATTCCCATTGTGTGCTGAACCTAGAACTTGCCCTGTTAGTCTTGCCATGGTCATAGGAATGAGTTAGGAAAGGATCATAGGCCATTTTTTATTTTATCCCACTTTATCCAAAATGATCTTGCCTTTGTGCATAATATTTCTTGATCACTGTTTTGAGCCTAATTACCCTATTTCTTTCTAAGACACCTCTTACCTTACCCTTTACATTATAATAAACCTGTTTTAGCCCTGGTCCTCCTTGGATACTGTGCATCTTGACTTAGGAAAATAACCTAAGTTGAGGGTTTCTATCATAGGGGTGCGTGATACAAAATTAGTATGAGGAGAGGAAGAATAAAAGAAAAGAATAAAAAGTTGCGTTCGGTGAAAAAGGAATAAGAAATAAGAAAGTTGTGTAAAAGATGATAAAAAAATAATGTGATAATTGAAAAGACCACATCCATCTTGATCATATGTGATCGATAAAAGAGAGGAAGAACAAAACGTTGGGAGTTAAAACCCCTAGAGTGTTAGTGTAGTGTCAAGGAGGCATAGTTACTATAAAATATCCATCAATATCATACCAGCCCCTAGCCTATATTACAAGCTTAAGAAAATCCCTATAGTGATCCTAACTGACATAACTGAAGACTTGGGTACTGAATATTAGGGAAAGCCTATGGCATTTGACGCACAATGTTTGAACTTCATTTTGAGAGTGAGTTTTATGTTTATCCATGCATTTATGTATGTAAATTCTGACATGAGTGAAAAGGGGATTTCTTTTTTTGTGAGGGCACACTAGGTATGTTGCTAATTACTGCCTTATTCAGATAGTGTGATTTGGGTATGTGTTGGGTTGTTATTGCTAAAATTATTATGATATCTTGATCCTCGTGAGTTGTATGGATTTTTTCCATAATAGACACAGTTTCTCTTAATTTGACTGACCTTGGAGATGGTGCATGTATTCTGAACTGATATGAGTAGTTAGCAGCTAACTTCTACTTTGTATACTCTTGGTTATATTCTGGTTGCTTGAGGACAAGCAATTATTTAAGTTGAGGGTGTCGATGTATGAACCTATGCTAAAATATTTAAAGCTTTTAACACTAAATAATTGCAAAGTCTTGAGCAACATTAGTTGTTTTTTATTAGTTTACTTTGACTTTGCAGTATAAGTAGATAAGAAGGTTAACCACAAATAAAGGAAGCAAAAAGCATGAAATTGGAAGCAAATAAAGAACATAGTTGGCTGACGACATCCATGACATGTCGTATGCCTGGTGATAGGCTGTCAAGGATGCCGTCAATCTTAACTAGAGAATGAGATTTGCTGTAACGTTGTGATAGCATGTCGTGATAAGGCATTAGGATCACCATCAACCTTAGGCAGAAATTCTAAACATGGAAGAGTAGTTGACGACATCCATGATGCACCGTCAGACTCCTGATAGGACATCATTGTCGTCGTCAACCTTAATAGAAGATGTAAAGCTGTAGGAAGTTTTGTGATGGAAATCACGACATGGTATTAATATCCTGATAGGATATCAAAATTTCCATTAACCAAACGTAACAGGAGTTGAAATTATAGAGAAGTTGACAACGTCTGTGATAGGCCGTCAAGATTGTGATAGGACATCATAGGTGTTATCACCTAATCCGAAGAATATCATAAATTTTAATATTATTTACTTATTTTGTATCGACTATTTAATGAATTATTTTAGGGTTTTCATAAGATATTTATTGAGGAATCTATCTTATGACATACAACTTTTCTCTCTGTCTATCTTAAGAACAATATTTTTGAGTATTGCCTTGTGATTCAAATACAAGTTCACTTTTAATTTCATTCGTCGTTGTAAGTTAATACTTTCAATTATGAATTCAAATTGTGTACTTATCTAATGCATCATGAGTGGGTAAACATATTTAACCTGGATTGTGCGATTTAGGGTTAGGTCATGATAAGGTGTTAATAACTTCCTCAAGGCTTAATATGTCTTAGGATTTATTGGTAATTCTGCTATTATAAATTATGTATGTTGGTTGTAAACAATAGGCATACCTAATTTAGTTTTCTTGAGAAATAAATCATAAATAGTAGAAAGTGAATTATTAACAGGGACTTGGAAAGGCTTCGTTTAATATTCAGCATTGTAACAAGGCTGATTAACCTGAGGTAAAATTTGGATAGTGAGTTGTGATTCCCTAAGTCTGAGAGGATTAGTAAATTGGACGCTTGAATAGGTTGAGAGACATTTGAGAATACCATAAATTAAGATAGCTTGTCATCCTAACCACCTTTAGAGCCTTGAGTTATTTGTATCATCTGTCATGTACCATAAACCCTAGTGAACATAATCCCGATTATATCATAAACTCTTGATTGACAAACACTGAAATTAAGGTGACCAAAATTATTTGCTAATCTTTAAAACCCCCATTTTATTTTTTTATCTTGTTTGTTTGAATTTAACTTGTAGCTTTAGTTGTCAAACTTGTTTAATCGCCACTCACATTGTTCCCTGTTGATTTTGACCCTAACCTAGTTGGGTTTTATATTGACAACGATCGCTTACACCCATTCTAGAGTGTAGTTGGAGAGTTATTAAATACTTGAGGACTACTGAGGCGGTTCACAAGGCATCTATGAATTGGATGATATCTAGCTATTTGAGAGCTGAAGATAATGCATGATGCATGAACTGAGTTATACTAGCAACTACTAAGGTACTCTATCTTGGAATAGTTACCATACTATGATTTTTGATAGTATGACTAGATGGAATGATGTGAAAACAAACTACACGAATCTGATTGTCTGACTGCTAAAATGAACTGCTGGCTTTACTGACTAACTCATGCTGAAAACTTAAGCTTAACTGAAGCACTTCTTCTGCATTCTTTCAACTAAACCTTCCACCTTTGCCTCAAGTCATCATCATAAGTCTGTGAACACTTCACTAAACTCTAAAATAAATTACAATCAATCTACTCTTGGGTCTGCGATACAATACTATACCTAAATGATAACTCATCCTGCAAGACTACACCTTAAAGTATAAAGATCACTTCCAATACTATCCCTTTGGGTACAACTCTTAACTTCTTTTAGTCTCCACAATCATCAAACTTAAATTCGAGCATGCTCTGTTCAAGCTTACTAAAATCACTAATACATGTCTAGCCACTTATACATAAACATAACACCTGCTATTGTCATGGGATTCTAATATAAAATCTTTTAGCTTAAATCTACACTTTTATACTTAGTGTAAAATCCACCAACCTAAATTCTTCAAAGATTAAAGCTTAGTCTCTAAAGCATACAGTGCATATCCATAATTCTTTAGTAAATATGCTACTCTCATCGTAGCCTTGAAATGTTAGCTCTCTAAAACATATATTTTCTCCACACTATGAGAATTACCACTTTGGCTCTATCAAAATCACATATAACTCTGGATAACTAAACTTAAACTCTTGCATACATTTTTTCAAGCCTACTGATTAACCTTTTACACAACTAACCCCCATGAAGCATACTCTGCCCAACTTTAGATAACACTATCCTTTTACACAACTAACCCCCATGAAGCATACTCTGCCCAACTTTAGATAACACTATCCCAAACTATTTGTGGGGATGGTCTGAGAGATCTTTATCTGTAGGACTCTAGGCCTCACTACTTCTGCTACCTTAAGAGTAAGGTAAAGCTAACATGAGTGGAACATGATGAGAATCCATATAAGTTTCTTACAAAAGCTTTCTATAGCACGATATAAGACATGAAAGAAGGGAAATTTTTCCTAAAACATCTTATAGCCTCCTGAACATAAATATGGTGGGCAACACACCCATGTGCTAGACTCTACTAGATACTCCTTTCAGACTTCCTAGGACACTATTGAACATTAGGCTCTGATACTAAGTTTAATTACGCCCCAATTTTCTAAACCAGAATGATACACGGTGCTCATGACCCTGAGGGACCAAAAGCTAACACATGACTGATATTTGTACCTGTATACTACATAATATATAAATATAAATGTGGAAACATAAAATAAAGTCCACAAGGTTCAATATGGAACGTAATCTGAGTAATAAAAATGTCTGAATAAAGAGGTATCACAATACCAAAATAGAACTTAAATATTGACATCTGAATCTAGTCTGTAATCTAGTCTGAAAGCCTCTAATTGTATAAAGTAGGGAATGGAAGGAACATGTCTCCAAATAACTCCCGAGTACTGAAATCTAAACTAAAATATTAAAGTAATAAAGTAGTAATCGTGTCCTCGAAGAATAAGCACTCGCTGCTAACGCTGACTGCTAAAATTTGTAATGCTACTTCTGCTTTAAAACTCATGCCTCTAAACCTATGGTGTAACATAAGAGAAAGCACCATAGCCTAAATGTGTTAGTACTTCACAATATACTGAGTATACGAGTGAGGTAGGCTAAATGAAAAGGGGATAAACAATGCGGACTAATATAAATGTGAGAATACATACATGTGTCTGTAACTAAAACTGAACGACTGTATCTGATAGTCTAAAGCTTCTAATAATGATTAAGAGTGACTAAGCTTGAGATTAGTCTTAACTAACGGGTGATCTTTGGAACTGATATTGACAATACTCAACTAAATTTGAGGCTGAGATCAAGCCTATCTGATGGGTGACCTCTGTAAGTGTTGATACTGAATAACTTTATGTTAGACCAAGCCTATCAAGTGGGTGGTCTATGAATATGTGGAACTATCTGAGTTTCTTACTGAGATTGATGACTGTATTTGACAACCCTAATTTCTAAGTTCTACTCAAAACACTGATACAGAAATTATAACTGTAGGAGTGCTCACTTAACTGACATTCCTCGTATTTGAACTTGTGGAGTCCAACCTGTAACCCCAGTTAGAAGGGTGTCAATACTGTGCCACGGGTAAATACCTCTCTTGTCAAGCCTATATGATGGGTGATCCTCGTAAGAAGTCAAGCCTAAGGTAGTATAATAGTCAATCCTCTCTGACGGGTGAAAAACCTTTTTCTAATGGGTGACTCCTACATATTACACTGGCTATACAGTTCTAGATTTTAGGGATTTCTCCTAATGACTCAGCCTCTCTAAAGGGAATCTGCCATCCCTGTACTCACTCGGTGCTAGCTCCTACTTCTAACTGAAAGACTCTGAACTAATTCTTAGAACTTGTACTTTATTTGAAATAAAGTTGTTACTAAGTTTCTTACTTGACTGAGCTGACTGAGTTCACTTGGTTCAATATTCAGATGGAATACTACTGAATCTATTATTTCACTGAAAGATACTAAGTTCTGAATTAATTTCTTCAATGCTACTGTGATCTGAGCTGAGTACAGAACTGAAGCTGGAATGATAACGATACTTAGATTACTGAGATTTCTTAAGTTATATAACTAGCTGAGAGTTCTAAATTTTGTAACTAATAGAGTTCTACTGATCATAGCACTACTGAGATTATTTTGAGACTGACTCGACTCTAGGCACGTAGTTACATTTTTGGAGTACAAGTACCCCCATGCCTCGATTGAAGGAAACTGATTCACATGATACTTCTTGATCATTGGAATAATATACACAATTCATTATACCATAAGTATGGGATTTCATGAAAGGGAATACATATAACATGCATATACTTGCATACCTCAATATCATGGACAATTCATATCAGAACAACAACTCATAAAAACAACACATATCAATAACATAGAATTTATATGGTAACATAAGGAATAGAATATGGACTTATCATTTAATTACTATGAAGTCATAAAAACATAGATTCTATCATTCTTGGTATTTTATCAAACACCTTGTATGCACAACTTTGGGCATAGGTATACTTATCAATTTGACAATCTTAATCCATCCAAAATTCATTAGTTTCAACTAACCTTCTCACATGCTTCTTGAAAAACACATCAAGATACAACCTTGAATGTAAACAATAATCACCAACATAAATAAAGTCATAACACAACAAGGAAATCATAATTTATAATTTAAAACATGATTCTTGAGCTCCATGGATGAAAGAGATCCATGGATGAAATGGATCCATGGATGAACACTACGCATACCTGAGAAAGAAAACTTTGATGAGTTGCTGGAGAGTTCTTATATTGGGAAACTTAATTCTTGATTATCTTAGAAAAAGGTCTTGAATCTTGCTTTTGGGAGATGATTTTAATAAAAACCCTAATCTTGTGGTTGAAAGTGTAAGAGAGGGTTTTTGAGATGTTTAACAAAATAAAAATAGGTGAAAGTTACGTCCCTTGAGGGTATTAAGTTCTGAGAGGTAAAGGAAAAAGACCAAAATACCCTTACTAAGCCGTTTCTCGAATGCTAAAAATCTAAGGCTGGCGACATTTGTGATAGGCCGTCAGACTTATGATAAGTCATCACAAATGTCATCACTGGAGGGTTATAATTGATGGATTTCTGCCTAAGGATGATGACATTCTTGATAAATTGTCAAACTTGTGATAAGTTATCACAAATTTTGTCACTCTATTTTCTAGGTTGATATGCTGGAGTAAATGGGTATAACATTTTTCTTCGATATCTAATTTTGGTGAAATTGGTATCATTGGTAATATAATTAAAATAACTTTAATTTGACATATAATAGTTTCTATAAATCTATATATTCAAGGATATATGGTCGATTGAATTTGACCTAAGTTTTGACACTCACTAAAACTTGAACGATGGGAAAGCTTTCAACTTGTCCTTGAGTTATGAGATGTATGATCTAAATTCATGCTAAAATAGATTCCCAAACTGCATAATTGATTAATACACTAAATTTACATAAGATTCGAGGCTCTTGTAATATCTATGCATATGAGTAACGAATTTTCATTCTAGTTTGAAATGTGGGGTGTTACACTTTGTTATGATTATCTTGCAATATTTCAACTTTATATTATTTTTAGCTTATTCGACCAATGATGCTTACTGAGTACCTATTATTCTTGAACTTATACCACACTCTATAGCTTTATGGTGTATATCTAAGTACTAGCTGTCATTATTGATCATTATTTATGTAGAGTTGATTTTTTAGAGTTATGGTGATCTCTTGGAGTTTTAATTCATCCATTTCCTTCCATCTTATTGTTATTCAGTCTTTTGTATCAAGATAGATGTCGTAGCTAAATCCCAAGTCTTTTGGGTTATAGTATTAACATTAAATGCTTTTGTACTCCCTCTACTAGGTTGTGGGATCGATAATCTTGCTATGTCTATTTATCTATTTTTGAACACTGTGCTTATTTATAACTTATGTTCATTGAATTTGGCCTATGTTGGGAATTTCTTACCAAATTAACCTACTGCATTAGCTATGGGTTATGGTTTAACTTACCAACTAAAGAGATTTGGTAGGTAACATCATAACTTGTAAATCAGGTCAAGGTAAATTGCTATGAGAGCCTAGGCTTCACTGGTATTGTTGGTACAAGAGCAATGTCTAGTAGAGTCCTACATATCAAATTAATGACATCTTTTTCCTATCTTTGGAAGGCTATGAGGCATTCCGAGGAGTTTTTCACTTCTTTCACTCATATTAAGCTAAAAGTTTGAGTTGGTTTGTAGAAGTATTCCCTTGACTTTACTCTTTCACAGATATCCAGGACATGTACTACCTCTACATGAGATAAGGGGCCTAATACTGAGCCTAGTAATCCTTCTCCTGTATAAGGATGACCTAGAAGTCATGGATAGCCTCATCATTATTCATAGCTAGGGTCCAGCATAGGCCTTCTTCCTCTGACCTATACTTTCATCTCATCCAGAGATTCTTCTACCACAGACATTGGTAGGAAAGGGACCAGCCTAGGCTATATCTGGTTTTATTCCTTCCTTATTACTCAGAGATGCATTGATTCATATTTTAGGGATAGTTGGTGGTGTGTCATTTGAAGGTGTACAGTCTACTAATTTGAGCAGGGCTACATGACTTAGTAAAGCATGAGGCTCATTTTCAAGCATTGGCTAGGCATGTGACTTCTATTTTAAACACGGAGTATGATAAAGTTTTCTGCTTTATTAGAGGTTTGAGACTCCCTGTTAATATGTCTACTCAGAGTTTAGTTATCATGGATAGGTACTATGTTGAGGTTTTAGATCATGCTCGGGTTATAGAGGAGATATACTGTGAGGGTTGGGAGGGATGTGATAAAAGGAATAGGTTCTAGGGAAAATTCATTGGGAGCCATTGTAGTTCTCTACCCAGAGATAGCAATTCCTATAATAGGTATCCTCCGTGTACATTCTTTTAGCCTCAGAGTCTACCTAGTTGACCTATTCAGGAAGCTCTTCAGATTACTGATAGAGGTCCGTTTAGTTATGGAGACTGCCCAACTAAGGGCATTCATTAGTCTTTGAGGTCTTTATTTTCTCGTTATTCTAGTCGCGGTTTTCATTCTGCATCAGCTGAATCTATTGGTTCGAGTTTGACTCATGTTTCCTATTTTACTTATGGACTTCCCTATCACTATTTATGAGATTACCCTAGTCGTGGGGCAATTATTATTTCAACTTAGGGTGCTTGCCCTATTAGGGAAGTTTATCCCTCTCACCTTGAAGTAGTTTACATGGTCCCAGGGGTGGTTATTAGGGCGCTTAAGAAGGTCCTCGAGTAGGTAGGATAGAAGGTCGATCAAATGCCCAGTAAAGTGGAGGATGATGATAGGCGAATTTACGTGCCTATATCAATATATTTTGCCCATATTTTAGCCTAGTTTTGAGAACTAATTATCCATTTCATGCACTTTTAGTCCTTTTTCCTATAAATGAGCTGACAAACATGATTAGGAAAGTTTCAGGTATAAATGATGCAAAATACAACATTTTATGGCTTACTTGACGCAAAAGAAAGCTCACAAACGAAGTGGAAAGGAGCTGGACGCCTAATGGACCAAATCTGCTGCATGGAAAATCTGTCCCGGGCTAAAACAACAATTCTGAAGACTTTGGGGACTTACAGACACAAAGCTGGATTTTTACCAAGATACATTAACCTAGTGCAATTAGGTTATGTGTTTCACTAATCTATTTGGATTATGATATTGTAACCTTACCCTAGTACATTTGGGTCAAGGATTTCATTAGTATATTAGGATTTGGTCATTTATTTCATTAGCTTAGTAGGAGTAGGATAGGAGTATTATAAATACCCTATCATGCTAGAGATTTGGGGACATTCTTAATTCTTCAACTTCTTCAACTATCAATTCAACAATTCATTTTCCTCCATTCCTTTCATCTTCCACCACAAACACTTCTAATTTACTCTTCTATTCATCAATTCCACAACAAGAGAATCGTTACTTGCTACGGAATCACCAAAACCACACGCCTAAACACCTACTTTTCACGCCATCCACCATGCAAAATGTGATATCCTCCGCATTCATGGGAAACTAAACCTCTTAGTTGGGGTTATGGAAGCCGAATGAGTTACTATCTATAGCTGTGAGTTTGTGAGTTCAAGACACATATATTGCTTATATCATTACGCTCTTTATCTTAATCTACATTCTTTGCGGTTGCAAACGCAAGAATAACGCCAGTCTAACATTTAACTTGTTCGAGAGAAAGGTTATTTGTCTGGAAAAGAGATAATGTCAAGGTAGTAGGACACCCTTTCCTATTAAAAAGCTAGTGCCGTAACTGGACTAACCTCTTGGAGAATTCGTACCGTTAGACACGCTTTAAGCTCGAGAGAGTTAAAGTGAAATAGTCCTTGTTCAGGTCGAGAGACGCTTGGATTTACCATCGACTACAATTCTCTATAAGCAATTGCATGTCAAGACTCTACACACTCATAGCCGATAGAGACGTATACCTCAGAAGGTGGACATAACCCCAACGCCTCAATTCTCATTATTTACAACTTACGTAACATTCTTCCTCTTTTTACTTTATTATTTTCAGCTTTTGTTTACATTACTTGCACGACAAGACTCCCCCATTCTTACGAGACTTGCACCAAAAGTTTAGTAATTTTGCTTACTTGTTGGCCAAGCTATTCCCTGTGGGATCGACACCCAACCCAGGTTGGGTTCTATATTTGCTAACGACTGCTTTACACTCCCACGTGAGCTGTAGATTGAGCGTTATCAAAAATTGGCGCCGTTGCCGGGGAATACGAGTGTCAATCAAGTTCGTGATAATTACTAGACCCTTTGGTCAAAGATTCTCGTACTTTTACGTTTAGTTTTTGTTTTTGTTTATTGCAGGTTTTTCTTTTAGTGCATGCCCCATACTAGAAGTTCTGGTCAACCGTTATTACCAATCAATCCTGAACCACAACGAATTAGAAGAATGGAAACACAAGCTGAAATCGACAGGATGGCTGCTCAACACGAGCAAGCAAGATTAGCTGCTCTTGCTGCTGCTCAAGTCCAACAACAAAACATTGATAATCCTGGGCGAGCAACAAATCCTGACGATGAGGATTTAGGTGACGACGAGTTGATAAACCCAAGGCATGTCGCTGAAACGACAACACCTGCCAACAGAAGAGGTCGACAAGCTCGTTACAGATATGATCGCCAACCTGTGCAGCCAGCTTTCGACGATGATGATGATGATCTTGATGGTGCCGGAGCCACTGGAGCTATAATTCCACCACCATTAGCGCCCGGAGCCAAGTTCAACATCACTAGCACCATGATTCAGTTATTGCAACTCAAGGGGTTATTTGGTGGACTAGCAGGCGATGATCCGAATATGCATCTCATCAACTTTATTTCTACATGCAAGTCTTTTGACAATCCTGGTGTTGGTCAGAATTCTATTCGATTACGTCTATTTCCATTGTCTCTGTCTGGGGAGGCAACACTATGGTTGAATGGGCTGACTCCTGATTCAATTACAAATTGGAGGAAATTGAGAGACGCTTTCCTAGAAAGATTCTTTCCGCCATCCAAAAGGGCTCAATTGAGAGATGAAATCAGCAACTTTCGTCAGCTTCCCTCTGAAGCTCTTCATGAAACATGGGAGAGTTTCAAGACAAAGCTAGCGAGAATCCCAAACCATCACATGACTAATGTTCACCTCATGGAGATCTTGTATAGAGCCTTGAATTCAATAACTAAACCAGTGGTGGACAACGCAGCTGGAGGTTCTTTCATGGACCTCACCTTTGGTCAAGCAAGCAATATGCTAGATCGCATGACGAAGCAAAGTAGAGCTTGGCATACCAGGTATTCTGAGGTAGCAAAGCCCACTTTATCTATTGGCATGTCTGCAGACCAAAGAAGAAGAGAAGAAGAACGTGATCAAGATATGGCGCACATGAAAACCCAAATGGATCTTCTTACAAAGCATCTATTAGGGAAGACTGAAAAAGTGAAAGCTATTGCGTCAAAAGGAAGAGACGAATCTGATTCGGAAGAGGAGGCCAACTACTTGAACAATCAGGGGGGTTTCCGTGGGAATGCCCAAGGAAACCAAGGTCGGAACTATTATGATAAATCTGTAGGTAAAGACCAAGGTAGTTGGAATAAAAATAATGAAAATAGTGGTTTGTACGTTCCCCCTGGTAGACGTGATACCACCACATCTAATTCTATGGAAGACATGATGGCTAAGTTATTGAAAGGAGTGGAAGCAACGAGCGCGGGAGTTAAGGAGGTAATTGACGATTTGGCCTCCATGAAGCAACTAGTTGATTCTCATTCCACTTCTATCAAGCAAATAGAGCAGCAATTGAGCCAACTTTCAGCAGCATTCAATCAAAGAAAGGCTGACACCTTACCGAGCGATACTGTGCAAAACCCAAGGAATGATGGGTCATGCATGGCCATCACTACCAGAAGTGGTAAGGTGGTGGAAACTTCAGCAAAAGGAAAGCAAGTGGTTGACGTAGCAGCAGACATTGACGCCACACCTAGTGACGTTACAAGAGAAGAAGCCGCAACAACTACTTCAAACATCAAGGATGTTTTACCTAGTGACGTGCAGCCTGAAAAAAATGATAAACGGAAGCAAGAGAAGAAGAAAGCCATGGAGAGAACACTTCCATACCCATCACCGCCTTTTCCACAAAGATTGAAGAAGGTGGCCGATGACACTAAGTTCAGCAAATTTATGACTATGTTGAAGCAGCTGACCATTAATGTCCCATTGGTAGAGGCACTTGAACAAATGACTGGGTATGCGAAGTTTATGAAAGATCTTTTGACTAAGAAGAGGGCAGCAAGTTATGAGCTGAAAGATGATGTGCATCATTGTAGTGCAATTGCTACCCGATCGATAGTTCAGAAGAAGGTCGACCCCGGAGCTTTCACTATTCCTTGCGCCGTCGAATCTTTGAACTTTGCCAAAGCATTGTGCGATCTAGGTGCTAGCATCAATTTGATGCCACTATCTATCTACAATAAGTTGGGGCTAGGCGATCCGACACCAACCAATATGAGGCTCGTGATGGCTGATAGGTCGGTAAAACGACCTGTGGGTATCTTGAATGATGTGTTGGTGAAAGTTTCTTCATTCATCTTTCCTGCCGACTTCGTTATTCTGGATTGTAAGGAGGATTCTGAAGTTCCCATAATCTTGGGACGTCCTTTCCTTGCAACTGGAAGTGTGCTTATTAACATGAAAGATAATGAGCTTTTGTTTCGAATTAATGACGAAGTAGTACGGTTTGATATATGCAAAACAATGAAGCAGCCCAGCGATATGAATGAGTTATTTGTAGCTGATGTTCATCATAAGGATATGAAAGCATTATCTATAGAGAAACAGCCTACTGTTGAGCCATTGTCTGTTGTGCCACTGAAAGTTGAGCATGAAGATAATGAAGGTTATGAAGAAATTATGAGTGCTCTAACAGAAATAGAGCCTTATACTCCTAAGCAACCAGATTGTGATCTTAAGAATCAACCAAAAGCGAAGACTCCCTTTGACGAGCCACCAATGCTAGAATCGCAAGAGCTTCCCGATTATCTAAGGTATGTGTACTTGGAAAGTAGAAATATACTTCCGGAGAGTATAGATGATTTAAGTGAACAGCACGTAGAAGCTCTCATCTCTGCTCTAAAGAGATACAAGAGAGCTATGGGTTGGACTATTGATGATATAATTGGAGATTCTCCGGGAAAATGTAAGAGCCATCTTGAAGAAGATCGCATGCCCACATGTAAGCCTCATTATCGTCTAAATCCTTTCAGAAAATGATCCATCACTTACCTCGACGAAGTCTAAGTACTCGAGGTAACTATGTCGAGCCACGACAATAAATAAGGCGCTAGATGGGAGGCAACCCATCGTTTTATCATTTCATCATTTCATCATTTTATCGTTTTATCGTTTCGTCGTTTTAGTATTTTTTCTTTTTGATAAATGAAAATCCAAAAATAAGAGTCGTTCCACGACCAAAACTAAGGCGCTTGGTGGGAGGCAACCCATCGTACTAATCGTGTTCATTTGTTTTGAGCTAATATAGGTGCAAGAAGTATGCAACGAGGAGATTGATTTCAATTGACGATTTGGTCTAATTGTATGGTAAAGTCGGTAAGTTAGGAATGGTGATGCATAAGGCTATGAATTGAGCTTTTCTCACGTCATAATAGGCTTCGAGGAAGGCTAGGCCTTGGTAAAAATAGGACACGAATGATGCACAACCTATTCTATAGCCTAAGGACTCGGAATCTAGTGTGCTATACACTATGCACCGCCTGTTCCTAGGTATGCTTTTGACTATGCGCCGCCTATGCTATGGCATTTGAGATACTGAGACCAAATGCCATAGACTATGTGGCGCATATGTCTAGAAATGCCATAGACTATGCGGCGCATATGTCCCATTATGCCATGGACAATGCGCCGCATATGTCATTGATATGCCGAGAGATATGCACCGCATATGTGGTGATCTTGTCCCCAAATCCGATTGTAAATGGGTCATAACCCGACCCATACTCTTCCTATATAAAGGGGACTTGGTATTATAACACAACCACATTAGAAACAACCCTAAAGGCGCCGCATAACACTCCAAATCCTCTCAAAATTTTCTTCCTTTGTTCTTCCAATTCACAACAACTTCTCCACAATCTTCAAGCAAGTAAGTACTCTCTTATTCTTCATCTATTTATCGTAAGTACTACGTTGATATGCTTATTATATTTTGCTAAATCATGTGAGATTGGTGGTGATGTTCATGTGTTTGGATAATTGTTACAAGATCGTGTGATTGAATATATACGTAGGGAATTCTTGACTTGTTTCCGACGTGAATTTTGTTTCGATAGCATTGTTATGATAATTGCTGAATTGATATGGCTATGAATATTGCTTAAGATTGTTGGTTGGATGATTACATGATAGACTATCCCGGCCATCGGGATAAGGTTATAGTGCCTATCGACTTAGGAGGTTGTGCTTGTTGTAAGAATAATAATTCCATGTGGTAACCCCTAGGTTGTAGTGTTGCTATATCCACCATGAAAGTAGTCCAATGGCTTCAAATAAGTGATGTAATGCTGATTTTCTTGTCGGAATACAATCCTAAAACGTATGTCGACGAAATATGAGTACTCGACCACTTTCACTTCACTGATTTGTGCTAACAAGATTAAGTGTGGGGTGGTACCCCTAGTGCTTTCATATAGATTGTATAAAGTGAGATTGTGCTGCAACTAACATTATTTCTAGTCTCAGGTACAATGGCACCTAAAGCAAAGCAAGGCAAGGAGAAGACTACCACGTCCCGAAAGGACAATAAGAGAAGTCGAAAAGACCAAGGAGAATCATCTTCAGCACACCTACCACGCAGAATGTTCGGAATAAAGTGGGTTCTTGAGGAAGAAGCCAAGGCATGGTACAGTAGCAACAAAGAAAGGAAATATGTGCATGTCGACTTGATCAACAAGGAGACCTTAGCAAAGAAAGAGCCGCGTATGTTGGCAAAAATAACGGCTTTGAAGCTGGATTTCATCTTCCGCGACACGGGAGAGTGTAATCTTGACTTAACAAGAGAGTTTTATGCCAACTGGTCGCCGAACACAATAGGCAATGAAGTAAAAATTCGGGGCCAAGTGTTACAGCTTACAGCGGATTGGATCAACTCTTTTCTTGGCTTACCATCGGTCGACACTGCACCATTCAAAGAGTTGTACAGCAGGCCTCCTTATAGAGCAATACGACACACGCTTTGTGGAAGCAGATCGATGGCAAGATGGGGCAGACATAAGGAAATAGGCCGTCACAACACCTTCCCCTATGCTCCACTAAATAGGGAAGCACGAATCTGGATGCGCATTGTCAACTCATGCCTTATTCCTGGGACTCAATACACCAAGATATCGAGAGATAGAGTGTGTTTGGTTTATGCATTGATGACGAATGTCCCTATCAACTTTGGGGCAATCATTCGATCTACCATGAGGAAGGCCAGACTCCACAGAAGGTCCCATTTCACATTCGGAAATTTGTTGACAGCAATGTTGTTGAAGGAGGATATAGAAGAGGAACCAGCTGACCACAAACTCCCACATAACCTAAAGAAGGTTGACCTCACAAAGGTCAAAGATGCTGAAACAACTCATGGAGTCAACCTTACTATTGCGGAGAGACATGCTCGTGATGAGAGTTTCTTCTATCATCTCTATGGCATGACACGATTCACTATGATGAGTGGTGGACGTATTCCAACTGCTGAAGAGCTCCAACAGCTGGACCACGACTACCCAATGAACAGGCATGCCCGGGAGATGTGTGGAGTGGGCGTATATTTTGAGGAACCTCTGGACAATGACGTGCCAACTGATGATGATAGACGCTTGCCTGATTTTGATGATGAGGAAAACTCTGACGACGACTCTTATGATGATTCAGACGAAGGGGGTATGACCCCCGACATTGATGAAGAGTCCGACTAACCAGGTTCTTCGCATTTATTTTCCACTGAGGGCAGTGTCCCGTCTAAGTGTGGGGTGGCAGAATCCGCATGCTATACTTCTTTGGTTGCACCTATGTTTGTATGTTTGCTTGTTTACTTTGTTTTTTTTTGTTTTTTTTTGAGTCCATCCATTTTTTTTGTTTTTTTTTTCGTTCAAACGTTTTTTTTATTTTTTAGGAGTCAAATTTTTCTAGCTACGCATGAAATTATTATGATAGGCAGCATGAGATTAGAACAAGAGTATGTGCTACAATTGTGACTATTGAGACGTTTAGGCTCTAGTTGTGACTTATTATGTGATATTGTGTGATTCAATTCCTTCAATTGTTGGGACGAGAGTCTATATTACTTCCAAACAAGTCGACCATGTGCCTTGTGTGTGTGAGATAATAGTATATTCTATGTTTGTGGCTGATGCTAGAACTTGCCTGGTATGTATGCAAAGCGAAAATAAGGAGTGTAAGTTAGGATATGATTTAGGCATTTCTTTGGCAACCTATATTTGTTTACCTTCAGTTTTACCTACCCATGGACATCATCGTAGTTAAACCCTTTTGAGCCTTTAGCCTATTTCTTTGACAACCTTGTATGTAAGCCTAATCCATTTTTTTCAAGACCGTAATTTGATCCAAATTCCTAAGTGCTTTAAAGTGAAAAAGTCATGTGACAACATAAGAGGAAATTGGGTGAGTATGATGCTTTAAATTGTAATGGTGCTTGAATGTGTTATGAAAAAGAAAGTGCTATCATAAGAGGTATGTTGTGAAAGGAAAAAGGAAAAGAAAGCTGAAAAGTGAGTTGTGCTTAAAATTGAAAAACAAAAGATGAGAACAAAGGTGGAAGAATAAAATAAAGAAAGGTTGAAAGAAAAAAGTGTCAATGATACAAAGTGATGTATTAAAAGCGCTTAGGAACCTAGTCACTATTCTTGGACAAAATAGTCCTACCCGTCCCTTAGCCTACATTACAACCATCAAAAGACCTACTTGATCCTAATCTTAACATTCTGACATTTAGTGTAGTACTACATTAAGGGCAAGCCTATGGTCATTAGTTGCTACATATGAATTCTTTGTGAGAGTGAGAGCAAGGACATCTTGATACCCATGTTTGAAAAATATGCTATATTTGTGAGTGATTATGGGTACCATATTGTGAGACACACATGGTTGATGATTTTTGGATAGTTGTATATGATTCTATGTACCTTAACGTTTGCATGCGAGCTGATCACCATCACAAGTCTATGCTTGAGGTTAAATTGTTTCTACGTTTAATCGGAAAGCTACTCTTTGCTGAAAATTGTTGTGCTTGTCTTGATAAATGTTTTGTGTTGCTACTGTAAAAACCTTAAGTCGATGCTTAGAAGGACATGATATGTTGCTCGAGAACGAACAAAGCTCTTAGTGTGGGGTGTTGATGATAGGCGAATTTTACGTGCCTATATCAATATATTTTGTTCATATTTTAGCCTAGTTTTGAGAACTAATTATCCATTTCATGCACTTTTAGTCCTTTTTCCTATAAATGAGCTGACAAACATGATTAGGAAAGTTTCAGGTATAAATGATGCAAAATACAGCATTTTATGGCTTACTTGACGCAAAAGAAAGCTCACAAACGAAGTGGAAAGGAGCTGGACGCCTAAAGGACCAAATCTGCTGCATGGAAAATCTGTCCCGGGCTAAAACAGCAATTCTAAAGACTTTGGGGACTTACAGACACAAAGCTGGATTTTTACCAAGATACATTAACCTAGTGCAATTAGGTTATGTGTTTCACTAATCTATTTGGATTATGATATTGTAACCTTACCCTAGTACATTTGGGTCAAGGATTTCATTAGTATATTAGGATTTGGTCATTTATTTCATTAGCTTAGTAGGAGTAGGATAGGAGTATTATAAATACCCTATCATGCTAGAGATTTGGGGACATTCTTAATTCTTCAACTTCTTCAACTATCAATTCAACAATTAATTTTCCTCCATTTCTCTCATCTTCCACCACAAACACTTCTAATTTACTCTTCTATTCATCAATTCCACAACAAGAGAATCGTTACTTGCTACGGAATCACCAAAACCACACGCCTAAACACCTACTTTTCACGCCATCCACCATGCAAAACGTGATATCCTCCGCATTCATGGGTAACTAAACCTCTTAGTTGGGGTTATGGAAGCCGAATGAGTTACTATCTATAGCTGTGAGTTTGTGAGTTCAAGACACGTATATTGCTTATATCATTACGCTCTTCATCTTAATCTACATTCTTTGCGGTTGCAAACGTAAGAATAACGCCAGTCTAACATTTAACTTGTTCGAGAGAAAGGTTATTTGTCTGGAAAAGAGATAATGTCAAGGTAGTAGGACACCCTTTCCTATTAAAAATCTAGTGCCGTAACTGGACTAACCTCTTGGAGAATTCGTACCGTTAGACACGCTTTAAGCTCGAGAGAGTTAAAGTGAAATAGTCCTTGTTCAGGTCGAGAGACGCTTAGATTTACCATCGACTACAATTCTCTATAAGCAATTGCATGTCAAGACTCTACACACTCATAGCCGATAGAGACGTATACCTCAGAAGGTGGACATAACCCCAACGCCTCAATTCTCATTTTTTACAACTTACGTAACATTCTTCCTCTTTTTACTTTATTATTTTCAGCTTTTGTTTACATTACTTGCACGACAAGACTCCCCCCTTCTTACGAGACTTGCACCAAAAGTTTAGTAATTTTGCTTACTTGTTGGCCAAGCTATTCCCTGTGGGATCGACACCCAACCCAGGTTGGGTTCTATATTTGCTAACGACCGCTTTACACTCCCACGTGAGCTGTAGATTGAGCGTTATCAGAGGACATGGTCAATTGTATGTAGTACCTACTAGACCGGAATATGACTCTTCAAATTTTGTTGTTATAGGTATTTTTTTTAAGCCGCCAGCTTGCCCTTGTTGTATTTGATTCAGAATCAACTTATTCTTATATTTTCGCTTATTATGCAATGTGGTTGGAGTTGTCTTATGATTTATTATTTATGACTTTATACATATTTACTCTTGTGGGTGATCCCTTAATAGTGGATTGAGATTACAAATCATGTGTTATGACAGTTAGTGATATTAATAATTATGATAACCATATTATTCTGGATATGGTGGATTTTTATATGATTCTGGGAATGGACTAGTTATCCAACTATCATGCGATCATGGATTATATTTCTAAGACAGTTACCTTAGCCATAAAGGTATAACCCTAGCTATTTGAAAGGTAGTATTAGCCTCAAGCCTATAGGGATTATCTCTTATATGTGTACAAGTAGACTTATATCAAGGATTTAAGAGTCTTATCTCACTTATATTTGTGATAATATTAAGAATAGTTCATCGCTTGGATCTATTCCTATTGTTTATGAGTTTCGTGATGTGTTCCTTTAGATATCTGCCTAGTTCCCCCCTCCCCCCATCTGTGAGATTAATTTTTGTATTGTTCTCTACCCTGGCACCTGACCTATTTATATGGTACCTTACCATATAGCTTCTACCAAGCTTAAAGAGTTGAATTCTCAACTTTTTGATCATTTTGGTAAAGGTTTTATTATATCGAGTCTGTCCCAGTGGTGATCTCCTATATTGATTATGAAGAAGAAAGATGGGTCCATGCGCATGTCTATTGATTATAGGCATCTTAATAAGGTGATGGTAATGAACCGTTATTCTATTCCTTGTATTATGACTTGTTCAACCAACTTTAGAGTGCAGGTGTATTTTCTAAGATTGATTTAAGGTCTGGTTATAATTAGTTAAGGATTTGGGCTGAGGATGTCCCGAAGATAGTTGTTAGGAAGTGTTACGGTCATTATAAGTTCTTAGGGATGTCTTTTGGATTAACTAATGCCCCAGCTATATTTATGGATTTGATAAACCACGTGTTTAGGACTTATTTGGACTTCTTTGTGATTATGTTCATTGATTACATCCTTGTATATTCAAGAAGTAGTGAGGAGCATGCACAATATTTAAGGACTGTGTTCCAGACTTTAAATGATCATGTGATTTTCTCTATGTTCTCCAAGTGTGAGTTTTGGGTTGAGTCGGTGATATTTCTTGGGAATGTTATATCTATGAAAGGTATATGGTGGACCCAACCAATATTAAGGCAATTCGTGATTGGGCTAGACCTATATCTTTGATTGAGGTTGTTAGCATCATTAGTTTGGATGGTTATTATAGATGCTTCATAGTAGGTTTTCCTACTATTGCTGACCCTATGACCTAATTGGCTTAGAAGGAGCTTCCTTTTTGATTATTCAAGGAGTGTGAGTAGAGCTTTGGAAAGCTCAAGGACTTTCTTACTTCAACTCCTGTGTTATCTCTTTCTATAGGGGATGAGGGATTCACCATATTTTATGATGTTTTAGTCTTGGTCTAGGTTTTGTTTTGATGTAATATGGTCATTTTATTACTTATGCTCCTAGTAATATTAAAGTGTGTGAACTCAACCACCTCACTCGTTATTTGGAGTTGGCGGTGGTAGTTTTTGCACTTAAGATTTGGAGGCATTATTTGTATGGTGTACATTATGAAATTTTCATCGATTATCACAGTCTTCAACATCTTATGACATAGACAGAGCTTAATGCTCAACATCGTAGATGGATGTAGTTTCTTAAGGCCTATGATATTTCTATCTTGTATCATCTGGGCAAGACAAATGTGGTTGCAGATGCCTTGAGTAGCAAGGCAATGAGTGTGGGTAGCTTAGCGTTATGCCCCAAATATGGTACTCAGAACTCTACACGGTGCTCACGATCCTGAAGGACCACAAGCTAACCCATGACTTATATCTATACCTGTACACTGTATAACATACTAAATATAATAAGGAAATAGAGGTTGAAAGGCCAAAAGGTTCAAAACTACATGACTGATAAAGTTTATCATCTACATGGGGTAATAGAATACCCAAAACTGAAAGACTGTATGAACTTATTATAGTCTGAAAAACATTTAATAAATAACTGTCTGGATAAGGAGTTAATGGGATATGTCCCCAAGTAACTCCAACTTATAAATTAATTAATGAGATAATAAATAAATGATCATTTACTCAAAAGATGAGGACTCACTGCTAACTACGACTGTTGAAACTAGAATGCTATTGATGCTCTGGAGCTCATGCTTTTCAACCTATGGTATAAGATACCATAGCACTAATACGTTAGTACTTTGAATATACAAGTATGTATGAAAGGTAGGCTGAATGCATGGTTCATAAGCATGAACAATACTGGCTAACTGACTAATATGAACGTGAGAGTACATGCATGAATAGGTCGTAACTATATCTTAGATCGTGATAACATGAATTTACTAATAACTAGCATAACTAGTAACTAATATTGATGAATTATATAACTGATGACATGGGTGACTGTATCTGACAGTCCTAAATCTGATGGAACTAGCTGAGTTTTGTACTGTTCTAAGTTGACTGTTGCTGATAGTCCTAAATTTTGTAGAACTATCTAAGTTCTATTACTAAGACTAAATGACTATTTCTTATAGTCCTGATTCTATAACTAAAACTGTGGGAAGTAGTTATCTAAACGATATGCCCCTAATACGCTATTATGGCTAAGTTGGGGTCTAATCTGTAACCCCAATTGAAAGGGTGTCAATACCGTGCCACTGGTAAGGACAAGCTATGGGTGACCCTAATCTGACAGTAAAAGAGAATGGTGGGACCCTCATCCGACAGTGCTTATCCACCTCATCAACCCTCATCTGACAGTGTTGATATCTTAACCTATGCTGGCTACATAGTTCTGGAATGCAAGGATGGCTTCGAAGAATCACACCCTCATCAGACAGTGTGTGTTCCCATCCTTGGGTTCTCTCGGATTACTAAACTTAATTGGACTATGCCCATGAATAGATACTAATCATGGATTACTGAACTTAATTGGACTGAATTAACTGAGTTTCGTTAATTGATGGAATAGTACAGATATTACTGTATTAGTGAGCTTTCCTGGGTCACATGACTGACTGAGTTCTATGGATCATGGCTTAACTGAGGATATCGTGAAAACATGACATGGACTGTAGGCACATATCTATATTTTTTGGGTACAAGTACCCCCAGGACTCAATAGAAGAAAACTGACAAAGCATGATTTTCTTGAGTACAGGACCAATATAAACAGTACATAATCCATTGGCTAAGACATTTCTTCAAACACTTGACATACATAACTTGTATAAAAATGGAGATTTCATATTATCATACTAGTTTTTTGCTTCACATAGGCATTTAATCTAACAAGGGGGGAGCATACTATGGTTATACAATCATCAACACATCTAATTATCAAGGATACATCCATCAACTTGTGAATTGAAGGGTTTATCATGAATACCGCATAATTCCTCACATATTAAAATCAATTCTTGTAATTAATAGTCTATAACATGTAATGAAACAAAACAATAACATTAACATCACTTTTTAATGGAATAAAATCATGAACATTCACAAATATACCAATCTTTGATTTTGAAAAGAGATTCTTGAGCTTTATGGGTGAAAGAGTCCCATGAATCAACACATGACATACCTTAGTTCTTTATTTAGCGAAGATTGATGGAGAGACTTTCTTGAAATTGAATCCCCAATTGAAACCCTAGCTTGTTCTTGAGAGAAAATTGAGAAAAACTATTATATTTTGGGTTCCAAAAAGCTGATTCTCGTGTTAAATAGCTTAAATATGTGTAGGAAATTGACCCTTTTAACCCCGGATACATCTTTTAAATTGGTCAAAATTTCTCGAACTGGACACCTGGCGCAACGCAGTGCTATCACGCCGTGTTACTGGAATTTGACAATAAGGAAATGGGGAAATGGTGCTATGCAGAGTCATCACGTTGCCACTTTGTTTGCGACCTAGAAGTTTGGTACAATGTTGATAAATCAAGCTGGGACACTGGAAAAAGGAAAATTGTCATTTTATCTTGTGATGGGGCATGCCACTAACCAATAAGGTGTTTTTTTATGACGGGGACTTGAAATGGTCATAACTTCTTACCTGGTTATTAAATTTAGGAATGTTTTAGATCGATTGAAAGCTTATTGAATTTTGCACATGCAAAAAGTAAAAATCTTGAAAATTCCCCGTGGAATTAGCATCATTCAGTTTAGAATATAATACTTAACGTTATTTAGTCAAAATTAGTTAGGAAAATTTTGGGTATTTCAATATCTCCCCCTTGGGAGCATTCGTCCTCGAATGAGACTAATTGAGAGGGGGAAAATGATAAGCCAAAGTACATACTGAACATGAACACTGAAACATGACTGCGTAACTGACATTTCGTACATTCATAAAGAGCATGCATATCTGATGCATGATTTTATGATTGATTGATACAATAATGCATGACTAAGAGTAATGATAAGTAGATCACACATATCTGATGCATGAATACATGACAAACTGATTACATGACTGAGTTTCTAATAAGTGAGTCGTCTCACAAGGAGAATGTATGTTTGATGCATAAACACATGATAATCTGATGTATGAACATTTAATTGGATATGTAATGTTACGTAGTACCAAGTTTAAAAATGAAATCCTGAACAGGCGGCTGATAAAAAGTTGTAACTGAAATCTAGACATGAAAATTGAAAATATTAAGGAAAACTATGACCTTGAGATTGATCTGAGTCAGCGGAGAAGAGGTGAGGGTGCTTGGCACGCATGTCTACTTCTTCTTCCCAAGTAACTCCCTCAATGGACTAATTCTACCAAAGAACTTTGACTAGAGGGACTTTTTTGTTCCTCTGTCTACAAGTTTGTTAGTCTAGAATTTTGACTGGAATGTCCTTATAAGAGAGATTACTCTGAACTTCTATGCTCTGAATAGGTAATACAAGTTGTAGGTGACCTATACACTTATTGAGCAAAGAGACATGGAAAAATGGATGAACTGAGACAAGATCTAAAGGCAATTATAGCTCAGCAGCTATATTGCCGAAGTGACCAAAAATTTTGAAAGGATCAAAATATCGGGTACTAAGCTTTCTCTTCTTGTCGAACCCCTTCACTCCCTTCACGGGAGAGATCTTTAGATAGACATAGTCACCATCCTCATACTCAAGATCCTTTCAAAACAAATCTACATAAGACTTCTATCGGCTTTGAGAAGCCCAAAATATTTCTCTGATCTACTGGACTTTCTCTAAGGCATCGAATACCAAGTCAAGCCCTATCACCGATTCATCACTAACTTCGACCCAACCGACTAGAGATCTATATCTCCTACTATAGAGAGGTCTGAATGGAGCCATCCAAATACTGGAATGATAGCTATTGTTGTATGCAAACTCAATAACAGGCAAGTGGTTATCCCAACTACCCGTGAAATCAACTATGCATGACCTTAGGATATCTTCTAGGGTATGAATGGTCCTTTTTTTACCATATTTCTAATGATGAAAGGTTGTACTAAGATGAACTTGGGTACCAAGACCCTTTTAGAATGCTTTCCAGAAATAAGAGGTAAACTGGGTACCTCTATCTAAAATAATGCATAATGGAATACCGTGTAATCTTACCAACTCTCTGATATAGAGGTTGGCGTAATCCTCGACTGACTAAGAGGTATGAACTGGAAGAAAATGGGCTGATATGGTTATTCTATCTACAATGACACAAACTAAATCATGTTGGAGACGAGTACGAGGCAAACCCATCTCAAAGTCCATGTTCACTTCTTCCCACTTCAAAGTAGGAATATTAAACTCCTGCATGGACCTTCTAGGATTTTGATGCTCTATTTTAACCTGCTGATATATAGGGCGCTTAGCCACAAACTCTGTAACATCTCTCTTCATCCCACTCCACTAATATATCTCCCACAAGTCGCGATACATATTTGTGGCCCCTATATGAATAAAGTAGCGCACACTATGCGCTTCAGAAAAAATTTGCTGCCTTAAGCCATCTACACCTGGAACATAGATACGACCCTGACAACGCAATACACCATCTTCCTCTTAGGGGAAAACCTATACTTTATGGTCCATAACCTAATCTTTCAACTTGACTAAACTAAGGTCTCCATCTTTCTTTTATTTCACCTCGAAAACTAGAGATAATTCTATACTACTCAAAACCCATATGTCACCCCCCTCTGAATCTACTAGCGAATTCCTAGTCTGGAAAGCTAATTGAATTCCAGAGCTAACTTCTTCTACTATCCTCGACATGAGTAACACGATCCATAGATAGTCTACTGAGAGTATCTACCACGTCATTGGTCTTGCCCGTATGATGAAGGACACTCATGTCATAATCTTTCAAGAGATCTAACCACCTTCTCTAACAAAGATTGAGATCTTTCTAAGAAAAAACATATTGAAGGCATTTATGATTGGTGAACACATCTACATGTAGTCTATACAAGTAATGCCTCCAAATCTTTAAAGAAAAAACCACGGCTGCTAACTCAAGATCATGAGTAGGATAATTCTTCTCATGGGGTTTAAGTTGTCTGGAGACGTAGGCTATGACCTTACCATGGTGCATGAGGACACAACCCAAACCTACTCTGGATGCATCATAGTATGCTACAAACCCATCTAGATCTGGAAGAGCTAAGACTGGGGCTGAGGTGAGTCGAGTCTTCAACTCCTGAAAGCTCTTCTCACAATGATCTGACCATAGAAACTTGACTTTCTTCTGAGTCAATTTGGACATAGGGTATGCAATATACGAAAATCCTTTAAGAAATCATCTGTAATAGACAGACAAACCTAAGAAACTCTTGATGTCCGATAGAGTGATAGGTCTGGGCCAGTTTCTTACCACTTTGGTCCTTTAAAGGATCTACTCTAATGCCATCACCATAAATAATATGGCTAAGGAATGCTACTGAACTTAGCCAAAATTTGCACTCACTGAATCTGGCAAACAACTTATGATTTTTGAGAGTCTAAAGTACAATTCTGAGATGGTCTGCATGATCACACTCACTGCGAGAATAGAACAAAATATCATCTGTAAAGACTATGATGAATATGTCCAAGTACTTCTTGAACACATGGTTCATCAAGTCTATGAAAGTTGTTGGGGCATTGGTAAGACGAAAGGACATGACCAGGAATTTGAAGTGATTATACCGGGTACATAAGGCTATTTTTGAAATGTCCCATTCTTTGACTCTGAGGTCTATCTTAGGGAAATAAATGGCACCCTTAATTTGGTCAAACAAGTCATCGATTCTGGGAAGTGGATACTTGTTTTATACCATGAATTTATTGAGCTGATGGTAATCAATGCACATTTGGAAAGAACCATCTTTCTTGTGCAGGAATAAGACTGGTCAACCCCACGGGGACACATTGGACCTGATGAATCACTCATTTAAGAGATCCTTCAACTTCTCTTTAAATTCTCTAAGTTCTAAATGTTCCATTCTGTATGGCATAATAAATATAGGCTGAGTATCTGAAAGAATGTCAATGCCAAAGTCTATTTCCCTTTTGGGAGAAATTCCTGGAAGATCTTCGAGAAAGATATATGAATATTTACTCACTACTAGGACTGATTCAAGACTGGAAGTTTTGGAACTGGTGTCCTTGAACAAGATGATAGCCACATCCTTTAGATATCATTTTCTGTTTTCGAAGGTAGGAAATAAGTTGACCTCTAAAGCTGAAGTACTACCCCTCTACTCTAGGATAGGTTTATTCAGAAACTGAAATTGGACTATTCTGTTTCTACAATTGATTGTGGCATAGACGGAATGAAGCCAATCCATACCAAGAATGATATCAAAATCAGTCATCTCTAATTTGACTAAATCTGCTGAAGTGATTTTTTGAAATATCATAACTGGGTAGTTCCTATATACCTATTGGGCTATAATGGTTTTACCCACTGGGGTAAAGTGTGAAAAGGGCTTTACTAGAATTTTGGGACTGATTCCAAAATCAACTGCTATATAGGGAGTAACAAATAACAAGGAAGCTCCTTGATCTAGCAAAGCGTAAACAAGCATATAAAAGATCTGTAATGTACCAGTAACCACATCAGTAGAATTTTCTTGATCTTATCAGGACTGGAGAGCATAGAGTCTATTTGGGCATTGTCCACTAGTAGCACAAAAAGTGGCACCCTATCAATTTGGGCGATCGTACTGAGCAAATGAATGGTTCTGCATACCTTGATAACCTGATTGAGGACAATCTCTAACTTTGTGGCCTATCTTGCCACATCTCAAATAGATATTGCTACCAGCTCTACCAGCACTCTTATAGCTATTACCATAAGTCTAACAAAGGGGATTAGTTTGGACATTATGGGCACTACCCTGAGACTTAGATCCTGGCACCAAATCCCTATTTAAATCCCTAAACTTACGAGCTGGAGCACTGGCTGAGAAGGAGATGGAACTGATGACTTAGGATGGAAATAAAAGCAGTTTTCTCCTTCTTATTTAGGCTGAGCAAAGTTGAAACTACCTGTATTTGCTTTCTTATTTTGTTTCTCCCTCATCTTAACCTTTTGATCTTCTTTCTACTAAGCATGAGTCATAAGCATGGCTAAAGTCATGTCACTATTCAACATCACAAACCTACATATGTCGACCACACTATCCTTCTCCCCAAAAACAAACTTACTCATCTTGGCCCTGCTATCTGCAACCACATGAAGAGCATATCTAGCTAATTGAGTAAACTTAGGAGAATAATCTTTAGTCAAAAGTGCATGACTAATACAATATAACATCTAAATGGGGAAATGGAATACACAAAACTAAAATACTTTCTGAATATATTGTAGTTTGAAAAACCTCTAAAACACAACTGTCTGGATAAGGATTTAATAGGACATGTACCCAACTAACTCCAACTTATAAATTAATTAATGAGCTAATAAATAAATGATTATGTCCTCAAAAGATGAGGACTCACTACTAACTCTAACTGCTGATACTGGAATACTACTGATGATTTGGAACTTGTACTTCTTAACCTATGGTATAAGATACTATAGCACAAATGCATCAGTACTTTGAATATACTGGTATGCATAAAAGGTAGGATGAATGCATGGGATTCATATGCATGAATAATACTGGCTAACGGACTAATATAAACGTGAGAATACATATATGAATACATCATCACTATATCTAAGATCGTGATAACATGAATTTACTGATAATAGCATGAATGATAAGTAAATTCTGATGACTAATGTAACTGATGACATAAGTGATTGTATCTGACAGTCCTGAATCTGTTGGAACTAGCTTAGTTCAATACAATTTTGAGTTAACTATATCTGATAGTCTTTAATTCTATAGAAATATCTATGTTCTATTACTGAGATTGAATGACCATATTTGACAGTCCTAATTCTTTAACTGAAACTATAGGAAGTAGTTATCTAACTGACATGCCCCTAATATGCCATTATGGTTAAATTGGGGTCCAATCTGTAACCCCACTTAGAAGGGTGTTAATACCGTTCCATTTGTAAGGACAAGGTGTGAGTAACCGTCATCTGACAGTGTCCCTACAAGAGAACAGTGGAACCCTCATCTGATAGTACTTATCTACCTCATCAAACGTCATCTAACAGTGTTAATGTCTCAACCTATGTTGTCTATATACTTCTAGAATGCAAGGATGAATTCTAAGAATCATACCCTCACCAGAAAGTGTGTGTTCCTATGCTTGGGTTCACTCGGTGCTAATTCATACTCCTATCTGAATAGACACTGATCATGAATTACTAAACTGAACTAGACTGAATTAACTAAGTTTTGTTGACTGAAGGAATAACACTAAGATTACTATATTACTAAGGTTTCCTGAGTAACATGACTAACTGAGTTCTATGGATCATGGCTTGACTGAGGATATCGTGAAAATTTGACACGAACTCTAGGCACACATCTATATTTTTTAGGTACAAGTACCACATGACTCGATAGAAGAAAACTGGCAAAGCATGACTTTCTTGAGTACAGGACCATTATCAACAATACATAATCCATTAGCTAAGATATTTCATCGAATACTTGGAATACATAACTTGTACAAGAATGGAGATTTCATATTATCATACTAGGATGGCACTTTTTCTTCAGTTAGGCATTTAATCAAACATGGGGAGAGCATGATATGGTTATACAATCATGAACATATCTAATAATCAAGGATACATCAATCAACTTGTGCATTGAAGGGTTTATCATGAATGCTGTGTAATTCCTCACATACTAGAATAAATTCTTCTAATTAATAGTCTATAACATAGAATGAAATAAAAAAACAACATCAACTTCATTTTTTAATTCAATCAAATCATAAAGATTCGTTAATATAAATATTTTTTATTTTGAAAAGAGATTCTTGAGCTTCATGGGTGAAATAGACCCATGAATCAACACATGACATTCCTTATTTCTTGATTTAGCCAAGTTCTTGATCTGGCACAACGCGGCGCTATCAGGCTGTGTCACTGGAATTTGACAATTGGGAAATAGGAAAATGGCGCGACGTTGGAGCCATCATGTTGCCACTTTGTTTGCAACCTAGAAGTTTGGCATGACGTAGACAAATCACATTGGGACACTTGAAAAAGGACAATTGCTATTTTATCTTGTGGTGCGGTGCTCCACTAACCAATATGGCATTGTTTTATGATTAAGACTTGAAATAGTCATAACATCTTACACAGTTATTGGATTTAGGCGAATTTTATATCGATAGAAAGCTTATTGAATTTTTCGCTTGAAAAAAAGTGAAAATCTTGAAAATTCCCTATGTAATATACATTATTAAATTTATAAGAAAATACTTGACATTCTTGAGACAAAATTAGTTAGGAAACTTTAGGGTATTACACTTGGCTTGTATTCTTTTCAGAGCTTGTTAGCACGGGGCATTAAGCACTTAGCTAAATTGATTGTTTTCCTTCATATTTCAAATCCTAAGAGGATTTTAGCTAGTGTTTACATGAGTTCCTCACTATTTGAGCAGATTTCGGATTGCCAATTTGAGGATAACAAACTTCCCTTCCTTTATGATCAGGTGTTGAGTGGTGAGTCTGAGAGGCACACCATTTATTCTAAGAGTATCTTGAGGTTTGAAGAACATATTTGTATTCCTCATATTGTTGACTTGATTTCATTGATTTTTCTTGAGTCTCACAACTTTAGATGTTCTATTCACTTCAGCACAACAAAGATGTAAAGAGATTTGAGACAAAACTATTGGGAGAGTGGTATAAAGATAGATGTGGTAGACATCATAGCTCGTTACCTTTATTATTAGTAGGTAAAGGTTGAGCATCAATGAGTAGGTAGTTTGACTCAGAGGTTACCCCTTCCAGAGTGGAAATGGGAATAGATTACCATAGATTTCTTAGTGGTTTGCCTCATTCTTCTCGAGTTCCAATGTATAGACATCATTGGGGAACGTTTGATCAAGTCAGAACATTTCGTTCATTTTCAAATTATTGTTAGTGTTGAGAGATTAACTGATATCTATGTTTGGGAGATAGTCTGTTTACATGGTTTTTGAATTTTTATCATTTAAGACTATGGTTCTGTGTCCAATTTAATTTTTTGGAGAGCATTCTAAGAGGAGGTTGGAACTTGGGTGGATTTAAGTATATCATTTCATTTTTTGATTGATGTTTATCCCGAGCAGACTATTTAGGTTCCATAGGACATTCTCTGAGCTTGTTTTATGGATTTTGGAGACTAGTAGGAGCAAGTTATCCATGGAAGAGGTTGCATAAAACAATAATTATCATTTGAGTATTGATATGGTGATTTTTTAGGCTTTATGGGGTAGGAGATGTGGTTATCTGATTGGACGATTTGATATTTTTATAGTTAGGCCCCCGAGTATAGATATGCTTTATGATTCGTTGGATAGAGTCAGGGTGATTCATGATCGGTTAAGAGTGACTCAGAGTAGACAAAAGAATTATGCTGATTGTTGGTTTCACTCCTTGAGATTCAGTGTTGGTGATTGTGTATTCCACTGTGTGTCACCGATGAAGGATATGATGAGGTTTGGGAGGAAGGGTAAGCTCAGTCTAAGATATATTGGACCTTTTGAAATTCTTTATGTAGTTTGTGAGGTAGCTTATGATTTAGAATTTCCTCCATATTTTGTTGTTGTTCATCCAGTATTCCTTGTCTCTATGTTACGATGATATATTTAATCATTCTCATGTGCTTAAATGGGATTTAGTCCAGTTGGATTAGTGTTTAAACTTTGTTGAAGTGCCTGTACTTTTTTTGGACAGTGATGTGATGTGGTTGCATACTAAGGAGAATTTTATAGCTAAGATTTAGTGGAGTCACCATCCAGTAGAAGAGCCTACTTAGGTAACCGATAGCGAGATGCGGGCTTAGTGTCCTTGTTTAAGATTTTAGGTATTTTCTAATCCTTAGCTTTCGAGGATGAAAATTCCTTTAGTGGTAGATATTGTAACGACCCTTTAGGTTATTTTCTATATTTTCTATTATTTTTGTCATTAGAGCTTTTCCATAGCTACCCCAAGTCATTTATAACTTGTTGGAAGTGATAGTTTTATTCCCATATAGTTCATTTTGTTTTTAGAGAAAATTTCCTATTTAGAAGTTTTTTTTGCTTCCAAATGGCCATCAGACGAACTCTTCAACAAAACAATCTCGAATGCAAATTTCAACTGTATCAACTGATCTAGAATATAAATTTTAGGCTAGGTAGACTCTTGGTTTAGAACTAGGTGCACCCAAGCATATTTATACCTGTTAGTCAAAAAGTTAAAAAATTGAAAATTTAGGTGTGGGCACATATTTGGTCGAAGCAACCTCGGATAGAAAATTCAATTTTTCTATTCTGTTTGAAATTTTGAATTTAGTATGGTTACATAGTTCATTTGTGTATATCAGATTTCGAATGAATCGGAGAATTGGTGGAAACTTAAAAATTTTCCAAGTTTCAGCTGTCTTATGGTGTACCTGTGATCAAACCTTATGTGCAGAGGGTAGTCCAGTCACACTACTTCTTGTTGCGAACCCATAATCTAGTTTTAGCACAAAATAGTATGATTTCAGCCTGCTTTCTACAATTGTAATATATGATGACTTGACATGGGTATAAATTTACCCCTAAGGCTGTAATTTTGTCCATTAACACTCATTCATGAGAGCAAAAAACCCTTAAATAGTGTGCTAACTTTAAATTAAGTCTTGGGGATGACTTAGGAGCTTTATTAAACGTATATTTTCTTGAATATCTTCAAATTTATGGTACGAATCTGTTAAATTCATGCTTGAAATTTCTTAATTGTTTAACCAAAGCCTCAAATCCTTTAGGGTTTCATTTATACCTAAACTTAACTTGGTTTTCAGCTATTTTGAGGGTTTTTGATTCAATGAGCTTGATATCATATTGGGTTAGTCTCAGAAATATGATTTTCAGTAAGACCCAATGGGATTTTGGCATGATTTTTTGATTCGAAGCACAATAGGGCAATATGTGTATCGATATTCTTGTATTAATGATTGAGTAGAATATGTTTTTGAAAGATTGACATCTCGAAGAGGATTCTCAAAAGGGAAAAGCAAAGGTTTAGCGGATTGTTGCACTTTCTTTGACATCTAGATAAGTTTGGTTTAGTCCTTCTTAAATTAAGCTATGTCATAGTATAATTATGATATCTTGCTAGATTTTTATGCGTTCTAGTTGTTGGATTAATGATTCGCAAGACTTGAGATTAGTTGAATCTTTTATGTTATTTGGATCGATAGAGTGAAATGCTTAGCTTTTTACCTTAAACCTTCATAGGTTAGACTTAATTTCTTATGTTTAGCATGAGGATGCTTTGAATTACTCTAGTTAGATGGGAGAGACCTTGTCACTTATGATTAGGGAAATATTGGCCTTAGTTTTTTACTTTAATGAGGTTTCATTTGTTCCAATTGACTTAGAGGTAGTATTTGAGTAAAGTCCCTACTGTGGATTTAATGGTGGCTTGATATACATCTAAGAGTTGATTTAGATACCTTATCCTAGTCTGGGTAGAAATGAACTTAGAATGAATTTTTTGGGATTTACCAGTGGTGCCTTGACCCACCTAAAGTAATGACTTGATATAGTTCCCTTGAAACTCTTATACATTGCTAAATGCTTAAAGAATTCCCATTTTAGGAAATATTGAGGAATCCTAGGCATTTGTTGGTTATGATAAATGACGTTAGAAGTAATATCTTATCGATTATGGCATATATATGAGTTATTGACTAAGATAATGATGAGCTATTAATTATGCTATTATTTGGCTATTGATTAGGCTTCCGAATATAATATTGAATGAGCCCATGGTTAGGATATAGCCTAATCCTTAAAATATGATATTGACTATGCTATGAGTAAGGTATGGATTATATCATGGATTATCTATTTCTCAAGTTATTGATTGATTATCTTTTGCTAATGATAGGTCATTGAGTATATTACTAATAGGTCATTACTTATAATATTGCTTATGATATTGATTATGCTACGAAAGAATGCTAGAAATCATAATTGAAA
Source organism: Capsicum baccatum var. pendulum (assembly GCA_030864225.1). NCBI lineage: Eukaryota > Viridiplantae > Streptophyta > Magnoliopsida > Solanales > Solanaceae > Capsicum > Capsicum baccatum. Next base: position 195,882,825 of record CM061557.1, read on the forward strand.
ACATTATTTATGATAATTTTAGCGATGACGTCAAGAATTATAATTAGAACTCATGATTATAGACTTATGGAAAGTTATGTTTCTAATTATTCATGAAATCAAGAAACTTCATTATATGATTGATTATACTATGAATGTTTCCACCAATTATGATTATTCATATCTATTAATTTCCAGCAAAGCCAGAGGATATTATGATGATACCAAAAATGGCAGAGAATATTATAATGATATAATGATACCCGACAAGAGCAGCGGATATTATAATGATATGATGATATCCAAAAAAGTCGGAGGATATTGTGATGATATGATAATAATTAACAAGGACGGAGGTTATTAAGATGATATGGTGATACCTAGCAAGCTAGAGGATATTATGATAATATGATGATACCCGACAAAGCCGGTAGATATTGTAATGATATAATGATACCCGGCAAGGCCAATGGATATTATGATACCTGATAGGACCAAATGATATTGTGATGAGATGAGGATACCTATCAAAGATGGATGATGATTGTATTGATATACCTATTTGTGCATAAACCGATTTGAGTCCGGCTAGACCTATGTATGACAATCACATGCTTATTTATATATTTATGAGTTATTTGTGTATATTATTGATAATAGAAATGTTGATCATAGCGCACTAGTGATAAATGGATAAAATGGTATAGTTGATGATTGATGCTAAATGATGATTAGTGATGGATATTATTTGAATGACTAGTAATGACTAATGGATAATCGAACACTAGCAAAAATGATGAATCATGGTATTACTGGAAAATGATAAGGATAGTTATTCTATAATTATGATTAGTGCTAACAATATTAGTAATAATGATGATTGATTTATAATGATATTACGTCAATAATAATAATTAATAAATAAGTGATGCCCAGTTGCTAAATATTGGTTAGTTGATGAATAATGACTCAATTATAACTCATGAAAAGTGACTATGTGGTGAATAGTTGTTAACTAACAACTAGAAGTCGTATGATGGCTAGAAAGTGAATGAATTAGTTAGGGAGAGATGGTTAGATAGTAGCGGTGATTAGTTTATATTGAAGTTATGATTGTTGAATGATGGTAAAAGTATGGATTGCGGGTACATGGTCGATGATGGTAATTAATGAAAGTCCAGTAAAATGATTGATTGATGATATTGGTTGGAAAATGGTTGAATAATGATGAGGTTTGGATTTATTGTTAGGTAAATTTCTTTATAATTCTCTTGGGTGTACTCACCAGTAGTATGGGACGTTGTGATGAGTTCTTTATTTTATGCACCAGTTGCGTATTGGAGCCAACTTTGTATTTATGCTTGCTTGTGTTGATGTTTTATAATGTGTTATGATTCTGAATTGTCTATTTCTTCTACACGGCGATATTGGCATGTGTTGATGCCCAATTTTATATTATTATTTTGTTTTAATTACTCATTGTATGTAGTGATGATGGCGATGACTCAGGTTTGTTTCTGTACATTGACTTACTTATGATTATCTTACATTGTATCATCTTTATATCATGATTTATCTTAGTCAGTCGATGATGCCTACTTAATAACCATTTTTTGGTACTCATAAAACACCTCTATACTATTTTGGTGTCGATGCGGCTACTAGCTATCATCATTGACCATTGTTTCTATAGATTTGATACTTTGAAGATAGGGTCAGCTCTTTGAGTTTTGGGTCACCCATTTCATTTTATGTTATCATTATTTAGTATTTTGTATCAATACAGATATATCAACTATATTCTAAGTCATTTGGTTTGTATTATTTACATTAGATACTCTTGTACTGGCTCTACCAGGTCATGGGATTGGTAATCTTGTTGTACATGTTCATCTAGTTAGAACATTGTGCTTTTTATAACTTGTGTTCTTTGAATTTAGCCTATGTTTGGCATTTCATATCAAATTAATCCATTGTGTTAGCTCCTGATTATAATTTGACTTACCTAATGAGAGGATTTAGTAGGTGTCATCATGACTCGTAAGTGAGTCGTGACATATATAAACTCTAGAATGATTTCCAAATGATTTCTAATCTTCTTAAAGGTCAAACAACATCAAATCTGACCTTAAAAGTGCCAAAATTACTAAATCATTATATGAATTTTGGAGGTGTTACAATATTAACTCGAAACTTATTAACAAACAAATGATGATTTAGTATTTGTGAAAATATAAATGCTAATGGCTAGTGGGAGAATGCTCTAATCAAAGAAAATGGTAATAAAAACCTCACTTTTTGTTGTTTGTTTGACCTTAGTGATTATTAACATATGACTAAACACTACACAATTGGTTGTTTTGACATATTTTTTAGTGAAAGAATTGTAAGAGTCTAGTTTCTAAGCACATAACTCAAAGCAAGTCTAAAACAATGGCGAAAAGTGACACAACCCATTACTTTTTTGGTGCAAAGTAATGAAAAAGCAATGCAGCTACTTTCGTGATAAAGTACCTTGTTGATTTTCCATTTACAATGGATAGTATCACTTTTAAAATGACAGACAAAGATATAAATGTAAAAAAAAATATTTTTAACCTTTTACCTAAAGCAATCTTGTTTGTTTCTTTTTTCTTCAACATGAAGAATAATCTAGAGAAACACTTCTTTGTCCATCGCTTTTTTGGATAAATTATTTTTGAATTGTTGAGAAAAAAGACAAATAGGGTCACATTTCTGAATAATATTTAAAAATTTCCATAAATGTGACCTTATTCGTGATTTTTTTTTTGTATTTTTCTATTTATAAAAAGCTGCAATTTTTACATCTTACTTGTAAAATATAAACCCAATTCAATACATAACTTTTAAGAAGCATTAATTACTCCCAAAACAATCATAAAGAAACTACAACATCAATAAGACAATAAATATCAACTAATAACACTATAAAACAAATAAATGGACAGTAAAGTGTTTCAAAATATTTAAAAAATTCAAGAATATCAATAAAGTTTCCAAATGTTAAAAAAAAGTCATTTCTATGGAGTAATCTCCACATACTTTATCCCATCACAACCCTCAATCACTTTTTCACTTGAGGATAAGGAGAAAGAAAAATAGGACACAATATGTCGATGCTCAATCAAGCTATTCACTTGTTCTTGAGTGTATCCATGGTCTTATATATTTTTTGATCTTGAGCAACCCGTTATACCTCAAAATCTTCATATTCACATATAAGTTATACAATATGATGTGATATTTATGCAATATGAACACCATCAAATCACCTTGGACTGGCATAACGATCCAATCCCTGCCAGTCCAAACTAGATGCACTGCAAATAATTACTAGAGACGCTCTCATAGATTCTCCCCTTTTGTCTCCTCCCTAACTTGATTTTGGTTTAAATTTGAGTGACTTCTTCTAGTGTAGGCTAGGTTGGTGTAACACCTCATATTTTTTTAGCTAGAATTCGAGCCATCGTTCCTACCTGTGTAAACTTTATTCCTATAATTTATATTTGAATACACGTGTCATGATCTTTATCCTAGTATGTGAAGTTCATATTAGATTAAAAATGTTTATTGAAATCACTTAGAGAAAGGTTGAGCTAAGAGCCTTTGAGTCGGAAAAATCTTGTATTCAATTCTACAAGAATCAATTTTTAACATGTATAATTTTTTATATATGTGGAATTTTTCAGCTATGACCCACCAAATTTTATATAATTGAATTATCTTCCCAACGATGAAAATTTATCCTTAATTATATACTCAACTAAAAAGTTATGACCATTTTTATGAGAAATAGTAAATCTCCACAATAATCTCGAGGTGCGTTGGTACCTCCCCTGGAATAAGGTGCGCGACCTATTGGTCTCTCCCCCAAAATAAGGGACAAAACGTGGAGTCTATTCTCACACTGTTTTAGCTTCTTAAGGGGCAAGGGATAATTTGATCCTTTCCCCTCAATTCCAATTGTCCAAAACACGATTTATAACATTCAATGGGGCATTATTTGCCCATCATCCTAAAAAAACAATTCACTAAAACCTTTCTCTTTCCCCAAGAACAAATTTTAATCTTTTCATCTCAAGAACACAAGTATTTATTTTCTGGTTTCAAGATTTTTTTAAGAATCCATCCAATAAAGGTATGTGGGGTATTCATCAATGGGTTTCTTTCACCCATTGAGCCCAAAAACCTTCTCTATGATTAAAGTATGAGTTTTTGTTCCATTATGGAATTTTACATATTCAATATGAATTCAATCCATGCTTTTCCTTAGTAAATTAAACTCAATCTCTGTCCTATTATAATTCAATGTAAATTAGGTCATGTAATGCTTCAAATTTTGAGTCCTTATGTATATTTTTATTGAATCAATGTATTTATAAATTTAAAACATGTAAACATTTCATTTTTCCATGATTTACACCTTTCCATGTTCAAATTCATGTACTTCAGTTGTTATTGAAATTTACTACCTTTGGGTCTTTGAATTATGATTTTCTATTACCATTTAAATGTGGTTTTCATATTTTTATAATCATTTAGTGTTGTTGGGTAATGAAAACTCGGTATCTATATGCCTTTACATGTTTTATGTTTTATGGTAATGAGTCCAATTGTTTTAATATCATATTCAGAATGCCATGTTCAGGCTGAGCACTTATAAGTACAGTACCATGTCATGTTAAATAACTAATAATACCAAAGTCTTTCAGTTGGGAGTCACAATTAGCACTGAGTGAACGTAAGGATGGCGACTACCCCTTTAATAGAGGCATGAGTCCTTAGTAGAAGTCCCTAAGTTCAGACCTACATTGCCACCCTAGATTATGAAGGGTCCCCCGTTAGTAGAGGTATGACAACCTTGTCCTTTGGGACATCAGCCTTATGAATCCACATCGTCATTTATGTGTTTATACCCCTATCAAGGTACCAACACCCTTCCAAATAGGGTTACAATTTTGACACTGATAGCTCAGATTGGGGTATGTCAGTTATAACTAGCTCCCACACTCTCAGTGCAGTCCTCAGAATAGATCAGTGTAGTTTTACATGACCAGGTATACTGATTTTAGAAGTTAAGTTGTACAGATTGTAGTTATTAAGATTTTAGATTATTTTACAATATTTTTATGCTTGGTCCTGCAATATCAGTTTTATATGTTCATGCATCTATGTTCAGTAACTATATGTATTTTAGTTTATCCTTATCTAACATATTAATACATTCAAAGTACTGACCGCATATTTTTCTTTGCGCTATTTTGTGTTATAACATAGGTTTGGATGCTCAGTATCCCGATCGTTCTTAGACAACTTAGCTTTACTCAGCAGTAGTAGTGGTGAGACCTCATCTGTCAAGGATATATTATTTTTTTCAATATTTCAGTATTCCCTCATGTTCTGTCAATTAGAGTTAGTTGGGGGTTTGTCCCATAAACTCCTAATGATGTTTAGAGGCTTTCAGACAGTCTGTTAGAAAATAGTTGTTCAGTTTTCAAAATTATCGGTTGTTACAGACATATAAAACTTGTTATCTACACATATACAATATTCATATTTTTATTATTTTATCACCTTATCTTACGCATATGCTTTTCTGTATTATTTTATTTAGTGATCACAGCAAGTATCAGCTCATGAGTTAGCTTGTGGTTACTTTTGACCGTAAACACCGTTGTCATGACTAGGGGGTAGGGTCGGACCTTGATAGTTGGTATTCCCTGGGCTTGCTGAATCAGGTTGTATGTGGACAATTATTATTCATAATCACTCTACATATAAAAAGACAAAAGGTAGCATATATTTACATAATAGAGATATGTTGGTAGCTTATTTCTAAATTTCATAAATTTATAGGTTTGTTCAACCCTTGTCTCAATCTATATATTAGGATCTAACTCAGTTTTCTTTTTCTATATATGTGTTCTCTGAAAATGCTTAGCCTGAGTCGAAAGGGTGTCCTAAAGCTTTATCCTGAAAAAAAATATAATTTTACACAATGAATTAGTATTTAACAAAGTTTATTAATACATATAATTAGAAGGTTAATATTATTACTTACTATTTCTCTAGTAATGATCCAAAATTTTTGTACTCTCGATGTGCAATGAGCCACCTTTGACACTGCTCCTAGCATACTTAGCTTGTTTTGATAATGCTTGAATGCTTCCTAATCCCAAAATTTAAAAATCTTCTCATATACTTATTGTAGAAGAAATTATCCATACATTTTGTTATCTCAGTCCTGTTTAAGTTGGCTGGATAACCTGACACTAGCCTTCCTCTCAAAAGTGGTAGAAATTATTCTATTGTACTTTTTTTCTAAGTACATATTATCTGAAAATAAAGTGGCTATCTTTAGATGATATAGATTATGAAAACTTAATACTAAGTGTTAATAATAATTAAATTGTATATACTTTAAAATCATCAAAAGTAGCCTGTCAAATTCCTTCTAGAACTCATGCAATAAACTCCTCTAGATCACGTGCAATGTCTCTTGAGGGATACCAACTATAAAAAAATTGTAATAAGTATCTCAATTAATAAATAATTAATCATGATGAAAAAATAAAAGAAACTTATAAATTTATAAAACAAACTTAATATTATCCATCATGTTGAATATTCACTCAACTAATCATGTCCTTATCACCAGGTGTTAGATTGATCATGGCTCCTTATTATATAATGATGTTGAAGGTGAAGGTTCTACTGTCGAGAGTTCATAACACTGAGTTAGTTAAGGATTATAAGTGTGTGCATAAGACTTAGATCTCGTATCTCTAAGTCAAAATCTTTATAGGTAGAGGGATGGAGTGATAGTTAATAATTTAGATGTCAATGTACTCTGTGGAAGAGGAAAAATGGGTGTAGGCATGAAAGTATGAGAAGTAATAGAGTGTTGAGGTAGTGAAACAGAATAATTCATTTGAGAAGACATATAATAAGAATTTGTGATATGCCCAATGTCATAGGGGACATAAGACACTAGTGAAAAAGAGCCATTTATGTAGCATAGATGAAAGATGGGTTGGAACGTTATTAGGTTCTATAGGCTTCCTCATAGTATTCTTCATATTCTTACTAGACTTGAAACTCTAAATTTTAAGACATTGACTACCCTTATATGATGAAATTTGCATATAAAGTTACATTAAAACCTACATAAAAATTTATAAGTATTAAAGGAAACCCTATTCATAAATATAAACAAATTTAGATGCTAATTTATATTCTCTCATTCTTTCTCCCTATTTGTTTCATTTTCATAATTTTCCCATTCTTCTTCCTCTATTATTAGTTTTTATAATCTTATTCATTCTCCCCAAATAACTCATTTTTGTTAGCTATTTCTTTCTTGATAATTATTATGGTTGTTATCTCATCATCGGAAATTTCTTCTAATATGTGTTAAGAATGTTCTAGACTATTTTCCAACCCAGCATCCATTTTTTGATCAACAATTGCAATATGATTGTGGTACACCATATCTAATGCATGATAAATCTGAATCCTACCAATAGGCTGTGTTCATAAAAACCTACTAATCAACTTATCTCTATGTAATGGATATAGAATATAATACACCTGCTAGCATTTTGTGCAATTATAAAAGGAATATAGTAATCACATTATATCATGTGCTTGACTTCAATTATACTTTATTGTTGATTCACCTTGTTATCTCTATATTATGAATCAAAACACTTGCACCAATATAGTACTATCTATTATTGTGGCCAACCAGGATACCAAACTTCAATAATCTCTTATATGACACCATAATATTCTATAGTTTGGCCACTGCCACTAACATCACCTTGAATGCACACTTTGCTATAATTATTTTTTGTATACCTAGAAATTTCTCCAGTTTGAAACTTGAAATCATTCACACAATACTTATTAATTGTCTGAATTTGAGTTTCAACCTTAATTGTAACATCTTCACCAATTACTTATGTTCAATAGTACTATATTTGTCATAAACCTAAATATTATTAACCTAGAATATAGAATTTTATTAAATGATTATATCATACTTGTTGAATCAATATGAGCTTGTAAAGTTACATATTCTCTCAACCAATCAAAAAACCTCGTGGGTATGACATCATTGCCCCATGTGCTTACATATAAACTATGAAGGGTACATTGAGACATTTTGTTAATGTAACACTTATTTTTTAAATTGTTCCAATTGGATAACATATTTCAATACTTAAGATACTGTTTGAATCTTGGGACAATTGAGCAAAGCATGTTTCATATCTAATTTCTTTTCCATACTAGTGAAACCTCGTCCTTGTTAGTGTTTACACCCTTAACCAAGTGATTAAGAATTGAAATTGGTGGAAACAAAGGATCAACATTCCTTTATTATTTTTATTAGACCTATTTTTCTTACATCGTACTCATTCCCTTAAAGTTAAGACAAAAATTAGTAGTTTCTCTTGCCAGATAAACTTCACAAATTGATTCTTTGATATTTACCTTTATTTGCAATTGCCAATTATTTTATATAATTGCAGGTTAGTAAGTACTAACTTAGAAAAAGTGAAAAAATCAATAAAGGAACATTACCTGACAAATGAATCCAACAATCTCATTTGAGCTGGGCCACCAAGACATGCCACTTCTATAAGGTGGATTGATTAATTTGCTATCATAAAAAGAATACATATGGAAATATGTTCTCCAACTTTTTGGTAATGAGAAAAATATTCTACCCCATGCTTGTCAAGATACTCTCCAAAAAATTTGAAACATAAATATTTAAGGAATAGACTTATCTCTGTGAATGATTTCCATATCCTATAAAGTAGGTTTCTAAATGTGATAAGAATCAAGGTTTTCATCTAAATATGATGATCATGGTATTTCATTTTAATGACCCTTCAGGTAATTTTTCATATTTCCAATCACTTTTGCCATTTATAGCATTACTATAAATTTCCCAAGTTATTTCTAATTTGCTGGAACTACCAGTTCGGTTATCGGGTAATTCGTTTAGTTTTTAGTAGCAATTCCCTATTTTAAATCCTTCACTGCATCAAATTGTATACTTGGTGAAAAGTTTAGTCAACTTACCTCGTATAAAAATTCTGACTCTTCTAACAACTTTAAAATGTTGAATTTAGGTTGGAGACCCTTGGTTTGGGTCCTGAGACACCCAAACTCATTTCAGGCTATTGGTGAAAGTACAGGAAATAGTAAGTGGGTGTGGGACCCATTTTTAGGTGAAACAACCTTTGATGGAAATTTCTACCATATTATTGACTCCGAAACATAAAATTTGATAGGGTAGCATAGTTTATCTGAACGTATGGGATTCTAAATAAATCAAGACGGGTGGAGCCCTATTAAGCAGTCATTTGGGTTGCTTAAGTGGAGGTTTGCTAAAACAGCCAACTTACCACTTAAAAGGTCAGGACAACCTAGTTGAATGCCGCTATAGCAGAATAACTACCACTTAAAAGGTACATGCATAGACTTCAAGATGTCTCTAAAGGCACACTTGGAAACTTAAGCGATAGATGCTTAAGTGTCCTAGTGTCCGCTTTAGTATCACCCTCGTTCCTGGGAAGGGTTAACTACCCCATTTATCCCCTGTTTCATCATTTTTCATTCATCCTTTAAAATCTTACACCCTAAAAAGTGGGAAAGATTGAAGATATCATTTGTGGGTGATTGGGGCTTGGATAAATATTATTTATATATTTCTCCTTTAAATTTGTGGTAATATTCCATAATTTTTATGGTTAATTTCCCATTCTTATCTAAAATATCTAAAAGCTTGGTTGCTTGATTTATCACCATTATATCACAAAATTCACCCATTTTTAGGGTAAATATTCCTTGAGCATAGACGATTGGTGAGTTCATTTCAAAAATATGATTTTTATGAATAGGCGCTATATGGGATTTTAGGTGAGTTGGACCTGAAGAATAATAGTGCATATAGGAATTAACATGCTTGTATTGACGAGTATATTGTGAGTTTTATAGTGTGGCACCTTGTGGAAGATTCTTATAAAGGAAAATAAGTCGTTTAGCATATTGTTTGGGCTTTTCTTTAGCCTAACGATAGGTTAGGTTTAATCTTTATATAGATTAAGCTATTTCCTATTATAATTATGATGTTATACTACATTCTGGAGGTGATTTAGGTGGTGATTCTTTAATTGTAAGTATTTTGGGTTAGTTTTACTAATTAGGCTATCTTGGAACCATAATTTAGTTGGCATCGACTTAGTTGTTCATGCTATAAGTAGAGTTTCTATCTTAGGGTTAATTGAGGCATGTTTAACTTCAATAAGTACTGTCATATTTATATCACGATTTCTCTCAATCAGCCAATAATAACTACTGAGTACCTATGATTTTGGTACTCATACTATACTTCTGTACCTATTTGGTGCAGATATGATTAGTAGTTGCCACCACTGAGTCAACACTCATGTTGTGATTGGATTTTGAGGATTGGGTGATATTTTTGAGTTGGAAATACCATTTTTCCTTCTCTTTATATATATATAGTCCTTAGATTCAGAGAAAAATTGCTATATGTAGTTTTGATGATGAGCAGCTAAACTACGAGGGACCAGGTTTCTGGATGTGCAAGGTACAGTACAGTTGGCATGCGCCTTCTGCATAGTTTTGACATCTAGCATTATAAAATTGTAGGTGATGTTTTCTGATATTTCGTACTGACTTGGATATCTGGTCCAGTTATCTTCCAAACCCTAATCATCACCCAACTATAAAATGAAAGAGACGCCCCACAAAACAGTCATTTATGCATAAATGACAAAGAATGAAGAAAGGCAGCAAAACCCTATTTCAATACTGCTCAAGTTATTTGAATGACGTGTGCTTAAATTGAAATAGTTCTGGAGTGAGTACTGATTTGTAACTTAACTACTCATCTTATAATAGTAGTACTTTATTTTGAGAGTGTTTCTTAGGTAGAGTTACCTAAGCTTGTAGCCAATTAGCGTTAATTAGCTTTAACGGAAAATTTAGTAGAGGTGGGAAGGTATGCTTGCAATACAGGTATTGCAAGTATGAGGAACCTATAGTTATGTTCATAATCAACTCTGTAATCAAAAGGTTTGTTATAGTGGACTATTTTGGTGTTTGTGAGGACAAGCCTGGTTTATCCCATGTTGTGTTTCCACGTAAAAATATTGTGTTGTTCTTTCCTATATTTCCTTTGTTTTTCCTTCACCTAGTAATTTCTTTACTTTTCTAATGCTCGAGAATAACTCTAAGGGACCTGGTCCCTCACTGTAACACCCCAGAAAATAGGTCTTATAGCGTCACACGGTGCTTGAGGCTACAAGTAGCCCCAAGCTAACCCTTTGAGCCATTTTCATTTAGTTTAACACAAATCAACAGGGTTTCCATAAATACTCCACAAATATCAACAGAGGAATCATCATCCAAGAATAAAAGAATTTTAGAAAGATAACAAAATATGAGTTATTAGTCAACTCCTAACATCTATACTAGTCTGACAAGACTCTAAAAAAATCAATAAAACCAGCGAGCCATTGATACATGCCCCAACTGACTCATACTCTGTTATCAAATGTAAACAATTTCGTGAAACCAACATCAGACATCACGTCCTCGGAACATGAGGACTCACCACAACAGAGAATGTAGAACAGCGTGCCCGAAGAATCACTGTCGAACTTGGAACTGAGCACCTGAACCTACATTCCAAGAAAATGCAGCTCACATCCAAAGATGTGGGTCAGTACCATGGAAAGGAACCGATTATATGGAGGTGTATCCAGTTGTATAAACATCATCATTGTAAGTATTTGTAAGAAATATGTAGGATGTATGAAAGACTCACATAGCCCGAAGAAAATCATCATAATCATGAGAGGATGAAATATGTACAATAACATATGTGACTCATCATATAATTTGTCAATCACTTTCAGTTCATCAAGAATATCAATTCTCATAATGTAAATATCATTTAAATCTTTCGAAAGAATAACTTTCACAATACCACTTTCAAATCTCTTCACTATTCACCATATACACAAGGAAACGCACACACTGGGAGATCCTATAACCGACATAAACCATGTGAGATACATGGAGTCCAACGTACAACCCATGTTGGGAAGAGCCGTCCTATACTTTCCATCGAAGTAGGACTATCGATATCAAATCCACACAAACTAGTGATCACTATATAAATCAGACTCAGGCTCACTCCTACGGGGGCACGTAGTTCTAAGGAAGTAAGGTCGCTTTATACCTCCCACTCGGTGCTAAATATTTCTCCCGAACTTAGCTCAGATCATTTCAAAGATAATCCACAACAAAATAATTTCAGTAATATATAAATATACATCGGGAGCCATCATGCTTCTTATCTATCAAAATCAACCACGTTGTGGATTTCGTTCACACTCGAGTTCAAAACAACTCCATTAAGACCAAAAGTTCAAAACATTCAAAATATCTCAAATATTCAACATCAACGTGCTTATTACACACACTTTCTCAAAAAAACACAATTTCCAATGGGGATTCATGACTCAAATATGAAAATCATGATAAATATCGTTCAAGATTCATGTTTTATATCTCCACACATGTAAATTCATCTTCCAAAATCATAAAAATCAAGATTTCATAATAATCATCATAAGATATGGGTTCATGCTTCAAACTCGTAAAAAATCAAATAAAAATCATGCCTTTGTAAAGAAACCCCCCACATACCTTGAATGATGAAATTTAGACCGATACTGATTTTAAGATGTTAATCATGCCTTTGAATGATGGTTCTTGGAGTTTTTGAACTAGGTACTTGGAATCTTGAATAAATTTGCAGAATTAATGGTGAACTTTGGAGGTTCATGAAGTTGGATGTAGTAGCTTACGGTTTTCTTTTTGGGGGAATTTGATGAAATATAACATATAATGCTTATAATAGGCTTTAATATAGGGTTTGGATGGATTTTTGTTGAGGGGGAAAAACCAAAACGCCCCTAAAAAATCAAATAATTCTTGAATCTATCCTTTGGTGGACTGTTTTGATAGTCTAAAGTAGATCAACCATAACGTTTTAGTCCGATATCCAAATTGGATGAAACCAATTTCATTAGAAATAGGACTCTCATATCTTTCCGTTGATATATAGTATCTCACCCAGATCATTGTGTACGAGGAGTTATGACTGTTTGAATTTGATCCAAAAATTCATTTTTGATAAGCTGAAGTAGATCGACCATAACTTTTTACTTCGATAGACAAATTGGATTAAACCAATTTCATTGGCAAGAGGACTCGCAGAGATTTCCGTTGATATATTGTAGATCACCTAGATCATTATGTACCAGGAGTTATGATCATTTAAAGTTTGAGCAAAAATACATCAGGCCTCAGTACATTTTCCTGCACGTTTTACTGTTCACTACTATTCACGGTTCGATCGGAATGTTCATAACTCGTCGCTCGGGTGTCCGTTTTGCATGATCCACATATCGTTGGAAATATTATTCGATACTCTACGTAATGGTGTGTCATAATCAAAGACATTAATCATGGAAAATTTATAATTCATTCTAGAAGATAGAACCCAACATATTTACGAACGAAATTTCAACAAAAAATTTCACAGGGTATTATATCATCCCCCCTTTGGAAACATTCATCCTCGAATAATGCTAGACATGCCAAGATTAGAAAGGGAATAGATAATATAGCTGAAACCATTCGTTAGACTCATCACCACATCGTTTCTCACTCCCAATGCAACATAGAATGCATAAATTCAAAAAACTACTGCTGAACACATAATAAATGACAGCTGAGCTACAGCAAATTTTTTTAAAAGTTCATGATTTAGGAAAGAACGGTACCTTTGACTTGATTGGAGTTCACGGAAAATAGGCCTTGGTAATTGAATCACATATCCGCCTCAAATTCCCAAGTTTCACCCACAACAGATTATTTTCGCCACAACACCTTGACCAAGGGAACTTCTTTGTTCTTTAGTCTTTGGACACTGAAATCAAGAATCTCAACAGGAATCTCATCAAAAGAAAGATTTTCTTGAATGTCAGCACTCACAGAGGAATCCACTACCACAACATTGCTAATATGCTTTCTAAGCATGGAGACATGGAATATTGGATGAACAGAGGACAACTACGAAGGAAACTCGACCTCATAAGCTACCTTACCACACGGCTAAGAATTTTGTAAGGACCAACATAACGGGAACTAAGCTTCCCCTTCTTTCCGAATCTCTTCACCCCTCTCATGGGTGAAGTTTTTAGATACACTAGGTCACTAACTTCAAACTCAAGGTCTCTCCTTATAACATCCGTATATGACTTTTGACGACTCTGCGCAGTTTTCAACCTTTCCCTAATCAACTTAAATTTGTCCATAGCCTCAAATACCAAATCAGGACCACTCATAGCCGCTTCACCCACCTCGAACCAACCTATGGGTCATCTACACTTTCTCCTATATAAGGCTTCAAACGGAGCCATGCCAATACTAGAGTGGAAACTGTTATTGTAAGAAAACTCTATCAACGGTAAGTGATCATCCTAACCTCCCTAAAAGTCAAGTGCACAAGCTTTAAACATATACTCTAAGGTCTGGATCGTTCGCTCAGCCTGACCATCGTTCTGCGAATTAAAAGCAAAACTCAAAAGCACTTAGGTACCAAGACCCTTCTGAATATCTTTCCAAAATTGTGAAGTGAACTGAGTACCCCTATCCGAAATGATAGACAAGGGAACTCCATGCTGTCTGACTAGCTCTCGGATATACAATCTAGCGTAATCCTCATCAGTATATGAAATATGAACAGGCAATAAATGAGCATACTTAGTCAACCTATCAACCGCAACCCAAACGGAATCATGATGGCATTGGGAAGGAGGTAAACCAATCACGAAGTCCATATTTATCTCTTCCCACTTCCAGGTGGGAATACTAAACTCTTGCATCATACCATCAGGTCTTTGGTGTTCAACCTTAACCTGTTGGCATGTTGAACACTTAGCTACAAACTCTGCTATCGCTTTCTTCATGCTACTCCACCAATAGATTTTCTGCAAGTCTCGGCACATCTTGGTGGCACCAGGATAAATAGAATATCGTGCCCGATGCGCTTCAGCCATAATCCTCTGTCTCAGATCATCAAAATTTGGGACACACAACCTACCCTGCATTCTCAACACACCATCTCCCCCTTGGGAGAAAACTTCTACTATTTGGTCCTTGACTGACTCCTTCAGTGTGACCAAACGAGCATCTAAGTATTGCTTTTCCTTTACTTTCGAAACCAAGGAGGATTCGAAACTACTCTGAACCCCTATACTACCATCAGCAGAGTCAAACAACCTAACCCCCAATCTAACCAAAGGATGTACATCACAAGCCAACTCTTTTTTACCTTCTACCAAATGCGAAACACTACCCATAGACACTCTACTTATGGAATCCGCCACAATATTGGCCTTACCCGGATGGTAAAACACACTCATATCATAGTCATTTAACAATTCTAACCATCGTGTTTGCCTAAGATTCAATTCTCTCTGGGTAAACACATACTGCAGACTCTTATGATCAGTGAAAACATCAACATGGACACCATACAAATAGTGTCTCCAAATTTTCAAAGCAAACACTACAGCAGCCAACTCAAGGTCATGAGTGGGGTAATTTTTCTCATGGGGTTTCAACTGTCTAGAAGCATAAGCTATCACCTTACCCTTCTGCATTAATACGCAACCCAACCGAACTCTCGAAGCATCATAGTAAACCATAAAACCATCAACACCATTAGGCAAAGTCAAAATAGGGGTTGAAGTGAGCTGAGTCTTCAACTCCTGAAAACTCTTCTCACAAGATTCGGACCACAAGAACTTTACTTTATTTTAGGCCAACCGAGTCATAAGAGACGTTATATCAAAGAAACCCTTAAAAACAAGGAGGTAGTAGCCAGATAAACCCAAGAAACTTTAGATGTCAGTCGGAGAAATAGCTTTAGGCCAATTTCTAATAGCTTCGGTCTTTTCGAGATTAACTCTAATACCCTTGGAAGATATGATATGACCCAGAAAAGCAACTGACTTTAACCAAAACTCACACTTACTGAACTTGGAAAACAACATGTGATCTTTAACAATTTGCAAGACAGTTCGGAGATGATCAAAATGTTCATCCTCACTACGGGAGTACACCAATATATCATTGATGAACGCTATGATAAACATATCCAGATATGGTCTAAACACTCGATTTATGAGGTCTATGAAAGCTACTGGGGCATTAGTTGACCCGAAAGACATAACAAGAAACTCAAAATGGTCATAACGAGCTCGGAAAGTAGTTTTTGGGATGTCACACTCCCTAAATTTGAGATGATGATCGCCGGAACGAAGGTCTATCATTGAGAAATAACTTACACCTTCCAATTGGTCAAAACAAATCATTTATTCTCATAAGGGGGTAGTTATTTTGTATGGTGACTTTATTTCATTGGCGGTAATCAATGCATATACGCAAAGATCCATCTTTCTTTCTCACAAACAAAATAGGAGCACCCCAAGAAAAAACACTGAGCCTTATGAAACCCTTATCTTATAGATCTTTAAGTTGCTCTTTCAACTCCTAAAGTTCTGCAGGGGCCACATGGTAAGGAGGAATAGAAATGGGCTGAGTATCCGAAAAAAGATCAATCCCGAACTCTATCTATCTATCAGGATGTGTCCCTAGTATATCATTCGGAAAGACATCAGAAAACTTATTGACGGTGTTAACAAACTGGAGAGTTAGAGTCTAAGACTTAGTGTCTTTGACTCTAACCAAATGGTAAATACACCCCTTGGAAATAAGCTTTCTTACTTTGAGGTAAGAGATAAAATGACTCTTGGATGACACAGAATTCCCAGACCACTCAAATATGGATACACTCGAAAACTGAAACTAGACCACTCGGGTCAGACAATCAATAGAGGCATAAGAAGAATACAACCAGTCCATACCCAGAATCACATCAAAATCTAGCATGTTTAACTCAAGCAGATCAGTCAACAAGACTCTATGAAGAACGGTAACAGGAAACTTTTTATACACTTTTTGGGCAACAATCGAATCACCCACTGGGGTAGAAACTAGGATAGGCTCAAGAATAATCTCAGGAATTATTTCAAAATTCACAGCAATCAAAGGTGTAACATATGAGAAACTCGATCCAGGATCCAAAAAATCATACACATCAAACTAAAATATACGAAGCATACCAGTAACAACATCGGGAGAGTCCTTCTATTCCTGGCGGGATGGTAAATCATAGATTCTATTATGGCGCTGCCCGCCAGTATTGGAAGAAGAGGCACCCATAGCTGGGGCTGGGCGAGTCGCTGAAACTGAAGCACTAACAGTCTAAGTCTGGGTCTGAGAGCGATAGTCACGACGCCCTTGTCCATCCTGTGGAAAATCTATAACTTTATGACCCATGTCACCACTCTGGAAACAACCCCTCTTCTCACCCCCAACACTCACCCTAATGAGACCTACGATACTTCATCTTACTATTCATCTTAGCAGACCTACACTCCTTCACGACATAACTAGATACTCCAGTCACAAACTTACTCATACTAGCCCCACCCCAACAGTCATAGAACCCTGTCGCAGGTTCATAAACTCTTCCACCTTTGCCTTTCTTATCTCCAATGTGAAAAACTTATCCAGGAATGCACCAGGAACTCTTGCCAAGTTGTAGGGACAGATCCGTACCTCTACCTTTCCTCCAAGAAACAACCCAGTCATAAGCAAAGTCGTTCAACCTATATGCATCTAACTCCACACTATGTTTCTCAGATACATGCATCACTTGAGTAATCTTCCACACCTCTTCTAAAAACAACTGTGGATACACATCAGACTTGGACCCATAGATTTCCAGTGGATTCATCCGTATGAAGTGACGGATCCTGGAAGCAGTTGAATCACCTCCCTGCTACTGTGGAGTCGGGGATGGGTTGGCCTTAACATTTACAGTAACATCTTGGGACAGCGCCTGAAAGGCTGACCAAATTTTAGCATGAGATACATTTTCATTCAATGGGTCAGCAGGTTGAGGTAGTTAACCATCATTATTTCTTATCGCTCGATGTGGAGGCATATTTCTAAAAAAGAAGAGCATGAATCAATAGCAGAGAGGGACACTTTAAGCATGATAGACTTCTGAATGAAAAAAATCACACTTTTTCCTAAAACGTCTTATAGCCTCTTGCTCATTAATGTGGCACGCTACACACCGATGATCAAGACTCTACTTAACACGGCTTGTCAGACTCCCTAGGACACCTTAAAACCTTAGGCTCTGATACCAAGTTCGTAACACCCCAGAAAATGGGTCCCAAAGCATCACACGATACTTGAGGTTACGAGTAGCCCCAAGCTAACCTTTTGAGCTATTTTCATTTAATTCAACACAAATCAACGAGGTTTCTAAAAATAACCCTCAAATATCAATAGAGTAATCATCATCTATGAATAAAAGAATTTCAGAAAGATAATAAAATACGAATTATTAGTCAACTCCCAACATCTATACTAGTCTGACAAGACTCTAAGAAAATTAATAAAACCAACGAGCCATTGAGACATGCCCCAACTGACTCATACTCAGTTATCAAATGTAAATAATTTTGTGAAACCAACATCAGACATCACGTCCTCGGAACATGAGGACTCACCACAATAGAGGATGTAGAATAGCATGCCTGAAGAATAACTGTCGAACCTGGAACTGAGCACTTGAACCTACATTCTGAGAAAATGCAGCTCACATCCGAAAATGTGGGTCAGTACCATGGAAAGAAACCGAGTATATGGGGGTGTATGCAGTTGTATAAACATCATAATCATAAATATTTATAAAAAATATGCAGGATGTATGAAAGACTCACATAGCCTGAATAAAATCATCACAATCATGAGAGGATGAACTAAGTACAATAACACATGTGAGTCCTCATATAATTTCTCAATCACTTTCAGTTGATCAAGAATCTCAATTCTCATAACGTAAATATCATTTAAATCTTTCGGAAGAATAACTTTCAAAATTCTACTTTCAAATCACTTCACCATTCACCATAGACACAAGGAAACACACACACACTGGGAGATCCTATAACTGACATAAACCATGCGAGATACATGGAGTCATCCAACGTACAACCCACGTTGGGGAGAGCCATCCTATCCTTACCATCGAAGTAGGACTATCGCTATCAAATCCACACAAACTAGTGATCACTATATAAATCAGCCTCAGGCTCACTCCTACGGGGACACATAGTCCTAGGGAAGTAAGGTCACTTTATACATCTCACTCGGTGATAAAGATTTCCCCCAAACTTAGCTCAGATCATTTCAAAGACAATGACCAACAAAACAATTTCAGTAATATATAAATATACCTCGACAGCCATCATGCTTCCCATCTATCAAAATCAACCACGTTGTGGATTTCTTTCACACTCGATTTCAAAATAACTCCATTAAGACCAAAAGGTCAAAACATTCAAAATATCTTAAATATTCAACATCACATGCTTACAATACACACTTTCTCAAAGAAAAAAACACAATTTCCAATGGGGATTCATGACTAAAATAACAAAATCATGATAAATATCGTTCAAGATTCATATTTTATATCTCCACACATGTAAACTCATCTTTCAAAATCATAAAAATCAAGATTTCATAATAATCATCATAAGATATGGGTTCATGCTTCAAATTCATAAAAATCAAATAAAAATCACGCCTTTGTAAAGAGAATTACTTTTGGGCACAAGAATGAAAGAGAGTTCTCGTTGAAAAACCCCACATACCTTGAATGATGAACTTTAGATCGATACTCATTTTTGAGATATTAATCGTGCCTTTGAATGATGGTTCTTGGAGTTCTTAAACTAGAAACTTGGAATTTTGAATAAATTTGCAAAATTAATGGTGAACTTTGGAGGTTCTTAAAGGTTGATGTAGGAGCTTAGGATTTTCTTTTTGAGTGAATTTGATGAAATATAACATATAATGCTTCTAATAGGCTTTAATATAGGGTCTGGACGGATTTTAGGTGAGGGGGAATGACCAAAACGCCCATAAAAAACAAATAATTCTTGAATCTATCCTTTGGTTGACTGTTTTGATAGTCTGAAGTAGAATAACCATAACATTATTCTCCGATATCCAGATAGTCAGAAGTGGATTAACCATAACGTTATTCTCCAATATCCAAATTGGATGAAACCAATTTCATGTAAAAGAGGACTCTCATATATTTCCGTTGATATATAGTATCACACCTAGATGATTGTATACGAGGAGTTATGGTAGTTTGAAGTTGACCCGAAAATTCACTTTTGATAGGCTGAAGTAAATCGACCATAACTTTTTGCTCCGACAGAAAAATGGATGAAACCAATTTAATTGGAAAGAGAACTCGTAGAGATTTCCGTTGATATATAGTAGATCACCAAGATCATTATGTACAAGGAGTTATGATCGTTTAAATTTGGAGAAAAAATACACCAGGCGTCAGTAGTTTTTCTAGAATATTTTACTATTAACTACTATTCACGGTTCGATCAGAATGTTCATAACTCATCGCTGGGGTGTCCACTTTGGATGATCCACATATCGTTGGAAAGCTTACTCGATACTATACGCAATGGTGGGTCATAATCTAAGACATTCCACACGGAAAATTTTTAATTCATTCTAGAACATAGAACCCAAAACATTTACGCACAAAATTTCCTAGGGTATTACAATCACTTATGGTGTGGCCCCTAAAGATTCAATCAATTGGTATTTTGTACAACCCGAACCGGTCCCTTGTTGTAATGGGCAATATCTAGCCAAAATAGGACTGGAGACCTCCCCCGATACTCAACCTAACCAACCAATATGTATGATGATTCGGATGGACTCCACACATATAACATATAATGTATCAACAATATAGTGGCTTTGAGATAAGCCTAAATTCGGGGAAAACCCAACCAAGTCAATCCACCCAATAATCAAGCTAAACTACAAACCAACACTAAAATAATAATCCAATGAATATTTTTTATTATATATATATATCTATATATTAAATAACTTAATCAAACCATACCTAAGTCCACAGTTGTCTATACAAAGCCGCTAAACCAAAGAAAAGAGTAACTAGTTGGGACAAGCCCCTAAAAACAATAACAACAAACACATACCAGTGTATTCCCACCTAGTGCGGTCTAGGGAGGGTAGAGTGTATGCAGTCTATACCACTACCTCAGGTGAAGTAGACAGGCTGTATTCCATTGACCCCCGACTTAGAATCAATAACAATATAACAAAGATAACCCATAAATGCTTATAAACTTGTAAAGTATGTAAAATAAACTAACAACGCTAGCCACAATATAATACAAAAACTGTAAATCCTAAACCATAAACAACACTCAACACCTACGAACAAGAGAATTTAGATACCAATACAGAAAACTCCCCTGTTGTTACTGACTCCCTTCCACTCCCTAACCCTCTACCCTAATTTGCATCCTCTATACCTTTCTATCAAGGTTTGTTACCTCTGTAAGCGATAACTTCTCTATATTATGCCTAATAACCTCTATCTAATATTTCTTCAGCCTACCTCTTCTCCACCTAAAGTCATCCATAGCCAGTGTCTCATACCTTAGCACGGGGGCATCAACACCTTTTCTCATCACATGCCTGAACAAACATATCCTTACTTCTTGCATATTGTTCTCCAACGAAGCCACTCCTACCTTTCCTGGAATAATCTCATTTCTCACACTATCCTTTCTGGTCTGAACACACACCCACGGAATAACCTTATCTCTACCACCTTTAAATTTTAGATGCGGGATTTCTTAATTGGCAGACACTTCGCTCCATACAACATAGCTGGTCGAACTACCACTGTGTAAAACTTACCTTTAAGATTTAGGGCGACCTTCTTATCACATAAAACTCCCAAAGAAAGCCTCTATTTCAACCACCATGCCTAAATACGATAAGTCGTATCCTCATCAATCTCACTATCGCCTAAAATCATAGGCCACAGATACTTGAAACTCTCTCTCTTCTGAATGTTACGAGATTCCAACTTCATAATCACATCAGTCTCTTACGACACATCACTAAACTTACACTTCAAGTACTCTATCTTGGTCCTTCTCATCCGAAATCCATTAGACACAAGGGTCTGTCTCTAAATTTCCAACTTATCATTAACTTCTCCTTGAGTCTCATCAATCAAAACCACATCATCTGCAAATAACATACACAGGGGCACCCCTCCCTGAATATGTCGTGTACACATATCCATTACTAAGGCAAATTAAAAACCAACCTATGCTAAGTTCAGGGACAAGCCCCCGACTATATACAATAACCAAGTCTATAAAAGACAAAAGTATATAAATTAATCCATGACATGAAATAGATGTCTTTCAAACTATGGAAGCTTACTACTTTAATCCAAAATCGATTGCTCCCTTATTTAATCTATGAGTAAAAGGAGTAGTATGAATGGTTATTTCAATCATGTGGGGATACAGCCGCCCAAAGATGGGTTAGTAGGTGAATGCTATCAAGAACTCAGGATAATGATAAAATAATTTAAACCTTTAAAAACAAGTAAACCAACCGTATGCATAAAAACCATACACGCACACGCACGTATATATATAAAGCCATATTGGGAAAGGGAATCGGGTTTAGAATGCCTTTAAAATAATAAACCTGGGTATGTGTAGATTAACCTTCATAATCTTCCCACGGGCCATATAGGTCCAGTGTATTTCCCTGAACGAGCCCCGATGCGTGTAGCAGCACGAATTAAAGATACCATAGGAGTAAGAGATTCTCAAGTACTATTCACTTTCTATGATACATATGTACAAGTGTACTTAGGAGATTCCCATGACCCCATAAGTATCATATAAGATCGTCATTACCTATCCACATATCGGCAAAAAATGAGTTTCAAGTGTTTATCCCTTGGACTCCCTCTTTCACAATTAGTTATCAGACCCTACCATTATTGCCCAATTAAAAACCATTACCATCTAACCAAACCATTATTTAATTTATTATCATTCAAGTCTAGTACAAGTGGTAACGTCATACCAACTATATCTTTTAAGCAATGTCCTTAGCCAACCTTAGGGTAGTCCCATATACCCCATAGGTCACATTAATTATTTTATTTCGGGGTTTCCCATTTACCCCGCAAGTATATCATCATTAACATTACTTGGGGGATTACCGTGTACCCCACAAGTATTTTATTATTAAGCATTACGTGTGGGATTCCCTTGTACCCAACAGTACATTCATTAATATATTTACTTGGGGGATTCCTTTGTACCCCATAAGTATTTTCAATTATTCCTTAACCATTATTTAAACCAATTTAATTATTTTATTTTCTTGAGGGATTCCTATTTACCCCTCAAGGTTTTCACTTAGACCAACCATAACAACGAAGACCTTACTCTTTTAATATTCCAAGCCACTCCAAGGCATTCTCACCATATAGACCATTTAAGACCATTCCAAGCATTTTAAAGTATTTAAAACATTTATACCATTTTAAACCATTTATAAGATGGCAAAAAATCCAAATACATTTAGGTTCCATTACAAAACCATGATATGAATTAGATCCAATGAAAGTTCAACAAAAAAGTAAAAACATTCTCTTAGGCATTTTATCAAACATATAGAGGGCATACCATTTCCAAAACCAAAACCAGAGCATAAAACATCCAATTTAGGATTACCCATGACCCATTTATTAAACCATAACCAAGAATCACCCACATGTGCAAACCACAACCAAAAATATATAAAAACATAGTTTAAACAAATACCCAACAATAAACATCAAAACCCTCAACATATTTTTCAAAATCAAAATTCATAAATCATAATCAATGATTAAAGCACATTAAAACATTCCTTTAGTTGCAAACAACAATAATAGAAGGATTACATGCCTTATACAAGAAGATTCTGTAGAGAAACTTCACTCTAGAGTCCCTTTGAAGAACACTTGTAGAATCCCTAGCCTCTAATCTTTAAAAGAGTGTTAAGGGAGGATATTTGGAGTGCTTCTATTCTTCAAAGTGAGTTATGAGAGGCTACCAAGGGTTATATAATGTGGGGACATAAGGGTTTGAGGTGGGAAATGTCCGAACTACCCCGACTAAAAAGCTGAAAATCATCTTCTAGGTAGGTACGACTCACCAATGCAAACTGTACCCTAGGGTACGAGTGGTACCCCAACTCATACCCTACCCTTCACCATAGCCCCCTATTCTAACCAACATAACAGATCCCAACCCATAAATCATACCTTAGGGTATGAGTTGTACCCCCAAACCGTACCCTAAGTAGTATCTTGGACAGTTTCAACTAGTCCAATCAATAAGAACTATATGACTTGGCAACTTACATCTTATATCAAACCATATGGCTCGTATGCTTTTGAGTCGTATATTAGACAATAATCAATCCAAAAACACTACCCAACATACTAGTGATCCATCCTCAAACTATAACCAAGGCTACCATTAGAACCCCTGAGTCGTACCTTGCCTAGAACATCCAAAACCTAAGAAATTTCTCAAGGGTCCAAATCCCTAGGTGTTATACTCTCCCCCACTAGGTTCATTGTCCTTGAATGATGGGTAAGGGTAAGAACAAGCGTAATATAATCCATTAACACACATCAAACTTTCGTACAACTAAAATAGAAGACAAGGAGATAAACCAAGATGAGAAAAACCACCATATACCCTAAACGCGATTTATACCTCAACACCTCCATTCCAACCTCTAACTAAGTTAGAAACAAAGATGCATGAGAAACTATTCCCTTCCTTTAACCAAGTTAGAAAACCAAGATGTGTTGAAGAACACATACCTTTAACCCAAATTTCAACAAAAAAAACAAACTCGGATTCTTGGACTCCATATTTTCTTTCGGGTTCCAAATGACATCCTCGAACTTTTGGTTCCATCGTGGAACCTTTACCGAGGCCACATCTTTTGTTTGCAACTGGCAAACTTACCGATCCAAGATCCTCTTTGGGACCTCCTTAAAGAAAAAGGAATCTAAGATACCAATACCACCCTAAGAAACCAACCAACGAAGGATTATCCACACCTTACCTCCACAAAAACACATAGAATACCGGATGAATGGAATTTATTCTAGAGAGCAAATCTAATTCATCTTATAATTTACCGAGACACATCACTATCTGAGCTTGAGTCTAGATATACACCACCTCCATGTTATAGCATTTCCAAAGCTAAAAAGAGTTAATCCAAGGACACTGGGCTCTACTCCATACGTCTATCCCAAAAAACTACTTTGCTCCATCATCATTTATAATATGCACACCATAAGTAAAAAGGCATGGGAAACCATAACCATCCATTATAACGAAAACTCCCAACATATATATGAAAACCCAAAACCATAACACAACTATGCCATGAATATTATTCTTAAATCATGCTTTCCCAAGCCTCTTAAGTTTACCAATCACAACATTATGGCCTACCTCTTCCATATCCGTACTATGATATATCTTTCCATAGATCTAGTAACCTCTAGCATTTCCACATAGGTATTCACTACTTACTCTCCTATTAACCAATTTTTTTATGAAGACATCCACGCTTCACCCTCCAAAACATTAGTTCTAGTGGTCACCCTAAAATCTCTCCACATAAGGACTTCTACATTTATTTTTGTAAGACATCACCTTACTCCCTATGGAACTACCACCTAATCACAAGAAGAATCATTTAAGGAATTGAATTAAAAGAATTTCATATGCTACTCAAGGTATGACCCCCGAAATAAGACATGAAACCATAGGCATAAAGTACTTCTTAGAAACCACCAAGACCATAATAAAGAACCATCCAGACATAACCAGAACAAAAAAAGAGTCCTTAGGACTGGACACCAAAAGAAACACAACTGCATACACCATAGGTAAGGTAATGTAAAGTCAAGACTCATTCTAAGGAACAAGGCAAATGCAAAATATGAACCTTAGGCATAGGAGTTATAAAAATATATGCAACACTAGTAGAGTACCTCTTAACCGAGATAGAATAGAATCACTAGAACATGTAACCTGACCATCCCTTGAAGTCCACCACTAAAAGGAAATTTTAGATTAATCCTCAAACTTTTTCCCATGACACCAATAAGAACAATACTTCACTCTAATGGATATGACCAAAGATGTACACTAGGGATACTTGTTTTTCCTATACTCAAAACCTTATTCATCTATATGCTACCTAGAGCTTAGTATAGTCATAAGAAATCCATGCCCTAACCTATCCAATGACTAGACCCCCAACCCAATCTATTCGTTCAACCTAAACTCCCGACCTATATATTATAAACTTCCTACTATTGTATTCTCCAAGCCATTAACCTAACCCTTTCCACACACCTCATCCAACCTACCAATTTATCTCCATAATTTGCATATTTTTATCCTTAAGGTAACATACTCCCTTTACCAATATCAACCATCTAGGTTCAAGCCCAGTATTTATCAACCACCATATGCTACCACCAAAGTACCCTATATAGAAAATGCACATATGGTCCACCACACAAAGAGGACACCATAAATTCCTTATCCACCAATCAACAACCTATTCATTTTTAGGGAAACTATTTCCCTTATACGTGAAAGAAAGAAAAATTCTCTATCGAGAACACTAGGATATATTAAACCTTCCTTTAAGATATCCTTTAGTTTTCTTCTTAATCTCTTTTAACTCAACTAAAACCATTCTATAAAGAAAGAATAAAAATTTGACAAGCATTCCAAACAAGACCAATCCCAAACTGAACCTCCCCTTTATAAAGACATAATGCGGGTCATCAGATAGGACCCTAACAAATTCATGCATCACCAAAATCGAATGCAAAGAAGGACCTTCCAAGTTAGAACCCTTAACCCAGACCAAAAGATAAAAGCAAAACCCCTTAGATATTAATATTTGAGCTCTAAGATATGATCTACCCAATCCCATAATAGTTAGGGAACGAATCCATCCTCTCATTCTATAACCAATTCATTAGGAAGACTAAGGACAACCTTATGGGTCCAACAATCTAAGGATACATAGCACGAGTATAACCAATATATGCCCCGAAGGACATTAAAATTCACTATATTTGAGTCAAACCAATCCACCAAGACCAATAAATACCACACACACCAATATACTCTTTTAAAAATCACAAAGTTACCTACTAGGGTAGAAATAGAAAAAATGAAGAATCTAAAACAACCTTGGGACCAAAAAAAATACATTACAACAAATTGGGTCACAAAAGAGAGAGAAAACCCCAAACTAAGTAACCAATAATCATAATGAAAAAAGAGTTATCAACATCTCATTATCAGCATCAGGAGATGCGTTAGACTCCTAATAAATAATGAAAGCATTAAGATAATCTCGACCAGTGTCAAAGCCAGAAGCAACACCCCTTAGTACAAGAGCTTGAGGAGTGGTAACCAATATGTTATTTAACCCAGTGGCAACCATTATGGAATACTCCTACAGCATATGACCCAACTGATAATAACAAAACACTAATTCGTCCCTTTGTAGGAATAATTATGGTTTAACCAATTGCAAAATTAACAAGAAGGATAGTATTGGGCTGACTGAACTCTACCAGCTCAAAAGTAGTACTCATAAAAAGAATGAGGATAAGGGACATTAACAACCACATGGGAACTCCTGGGATTCCTCACCATAGATTTTCTGACCCCTTTACCGATTTGAATAGTGAGACTTCTTACTCTGCCTTTTTCCCAACCTTGATAGATTCTTTCCCAACTAGACTGGCATGAGAAAAATATCACTACATGGGCCAATAATTGAATAAAATATCAAAACTTCACATTGCTTATATCTCCTTGAGATAAATAAGATTGATTTCCACTTTTAAAAATAAGATCAGTAGAGATTGGTGGGACTTTATGAGGACTATCAAAAATTATGACCCTTGACTGGGTTTGTGCCTAATGAATTTGACTAGATTCATCCATGTTGTCTTGGAGTAGAATAGGTTAGTTTCAACGAACCTTAGGTCATTGAGAGGACATAATCTAAAAAGGTGAACCAAAGAAGATTTAGGAAAGAATTTTAGACCTAAGAATCTATAGCCCAAGCATAGAACAACAAGAAAGCAAGGCATTCCTAAATGCCTCATAGCCTCCTTATTATAAGTATGGTGCACGACACATCCATAAGCAAGACTCTACTCGACATTGCTTTGTGCATACCTTATGACTCCAAAACATAAAGATATGATTCCAATGTAACATGACCCAAACCAGGGCCTAGTCATAATGAGCAAACTCCACCCTAACTAGGACTAGAGACCGCCCTCGATACCCAACCCAACTAACCCGTATATACCCTGAGTCTAATAGACACCATACATATAACGAAATAATATGTTAACAATATGGTTACTTTAGGATAAGGCTAAATCAAGGGCCAACCCAACCAAGCCAAAATACCAAATAACCATGCCACACCATAAACAAAAACCAAAATAATAACCCAATGCATATTTTTTATTATATATATAACATAACATGATCAAACCATACCTAAGTCCACATTTATCCATACAAAGCCTCTAAACCAAATGAAAGAGTACCTAGTCAGGACATGCCCCGAATCATAGCCAAAAAACAAGTCTATGAAAAGAAAAAGGTATATTAAGTAATCCATGACATAAAATAGATGCCTTTCGAACTATAGAGGCATACTTCTTCAATCCAACACTTATTGTTCTCCAATTCGATCAATGACTAGGAGGAGGAGTATGGCATTCCTGTATCTCATAGTGATACAACTGCCAAAAGATGGGTTATTAGGTGAATGGTAGCATACAATCCAGATAAGGATTAAAATGCCAACCTTTAAAACTAAGTAAACCAACCATAAGCATACAAATCATATATATTTAACCATGTCGGGAAAGGGAACCAGGTTTAGCATGCCTTTAAAACCATTAAGTTGGTATATGTTGCTTAACCATCATAACCCACCCATGGGTTATATAGGTTTAGAGTAGTACCTCGAATGGGCCTCGATGCATGTAGCCACATGAATCGGAGATACCATAAGAGTAAAGAATTCCTGAGTAACCTTCACTCTCTACAACACAAATGTACAACTTCACTGAATGGATTCCCGTGTACCTCGTACGTATCATATAAGGTTAACTTGACCTATCTTCATATTAACAGACATGAGTTTCTAGTGATCATCCCTTGGACTCCCACCATCATGGTTAGCTATCACATCCCGTTATTATTGCCTAATTAAAATCAATACTATCAAATAAAACTATTATTCCATTTACTATCGATCAAGGTTAGTACAAATGATATCGCCACCCTAACTATAGCTTGTAAGCAATGTCCTTATCCAACCTTAGGGGAGTCCCATGTACCCTATCGGTTAAATTAATTAGTTCACTTGGAGTATTCGCATTTACCCCACAAGTACATCATCATTAAGATTACTTGGGGGATTCCCATATACCCAACAAGTATTACATTATTAAGTTTCGATTGGGGGATTCCATTGTGTCCCACAAGATATTTATTAATATGTCTACTTGTGGGATTTATTTGTATCCCATAGGGATATTCAATTAAGACCCAACCATTAATCAAACTAATTTTATTATATCATTCTCTTGGTGGATTCCTATGTTCATCATAAGGTTTTTATTTATACCAACCATAACCACCAAGACCTTACCCTTTTAGCATTCCAAACCATTCTTACCATTTAGACCATTCTAGAACATTCTAATCTTTTAAAAAATTTAACCCATTTTAAACAATTCAAGATCATCCAAATCCATTTAGGATTCCATTACCGAACTAAACTATGCAATAGATCTAATTAAAGTTCAACAATAGAGAAAAAACATTCAGTTAGACATTCTATCAAATATATCAATGGCATACCTTTTCCAAGACCAAAACCAAATCATAAAACATCCAATTTAGTGTTACCCATGACCCATTTATTAATCCATGACCAACAAGCACCCACATGTACAAACCATAACCAAAAACATATAAGAATATAGTTTGAACCAATACCCAATAATATACATCAAAAACCTCAAAATATTTTTCCAAAAATACCATTCAGGATTCATAATAAATGTTTAAAACACATTAAAACATTCCTTTAGTTGGAATAACTATAATACCCCATCCTTTTCTTTTTCTTGTTTAGCTTCCATTGTGTCATGGGTCAACTTTAAAAATGTTGAAATCTTGATACATAAAGAATTTTCCTGCTATAGACCCACCAAATTAAAGATAATTGAATTAGGTTTCTAATGATACCAATTTCTCCTAAATCCAATACGCAATTGAGAACTTTCTGGAAATTTTAGTGAAAAATAGTAGAGCACCAAGATAGTACCATTTAAGCACTATGTTGTGGTGTGGTGCTGAATCATAATTGTCTGATTTCCAATGAGGCACTGTGATTATCCTGCCTCGCGATTAAGCCCAAATTCCCTTTCGTCCCATTCTAGTAACTCACCCTAATTTGCTAGTATCATATCTAATAACTCAATGGGACAGACTCTGCTTCGTGGTACAGTGCAAAATGGTACTCACCTTTTTCGAGTAATGCATTGCGATTACACCATATTGTACCAGAGGCAAAAATGGTAATTTTTCTTTTCTAGTAAGCCACCGCGATAAGCACTACATCGCGGTGGGGCCTAAAATTAGAATTCCAGTTCTGAGTTAATTTTTTCAAAGGGCAACCTAGTTATTTTCCAAGTCCCCCAATCATGAAAAACAAGGAATTAAACCTATTCTGAGCATATTATGCATATTTTTCATCAAATTTCCCTCCAAGAAACCTTAGAGCTTTAAATCTTCAACTTCAAGAAATCTAAAATCCACTATTCTTTTTCCAAGATAACCCAAAATTCAAGATTTTCAATTCAAAATATTTAAGAAATCATCTTCAAAAGAAAAAATAGGAATTCAAGTTCAAGCTTCTTTAACAATTTTATTAATTAAGGCATGTAGGATTTTCAACTAGGATTATTCTTTCATCCTTGTTCCCAAAATTAGTTTTAAAGTTGACTTTTACATAAAATTATATGAATTTCAGTTTAGGTTTAGACCCACTTATTACTATTTAAAAATTATGAGATTTGGATAGATTTAGATGTCGAATTTCATGTTTACTTTCATATTTTTATACGTATTGCAGTAATTTCAAGATTTTAAATTGAATTATCAATATTTTCTCTATTAAGAATGAACTTTATAATAATTTAACATAAATTATATGCATGGGTTATTAAGCCCTAGTTTTAAGTATTGATATTTCTATAGTGACTATGCTTTAACCATCCAACGATAAGTTATTTTTAGATTTTGATAAAAATTTGACATTTTGATCCTCAATTAAGATATGAAAGCCAGTTTACAGTTTTATTATAGTTTATAGGAAACAAATCAGATTTGCTTATAGTTTGAAATAGATAGATGCATAATTGTTTTTTATTATAAACCCTTATGCTAGTTTCAAAAGTGGACTTCTAACATAATGCATATAAAGATTAAAGGGAGTAGCATTTAGCATGGAGTTGGGTATGTTCTCATTCCCTAGAACTACGAAGTAACGTAGGTTCAGATTATCAAATTATTCCTATTTCTATATGGATGGCAGTTACAGATGTGATCACTTAGATTAGGTTATACTCCTTAGAAAGAGTATGACACCTCTCTCCATCATGAGGTTTTCTCATGATGGAACTAAACATTGGACACTATAATAGCTCACATAGTGTATGTAAATTTGAAGAACCTACCTATTGAAAAGAGTAAAAGAATAACAGAAAATCTTTTACAAACTAAGTGTAAAGGCTCACAACTTTATGTAAATATTGCTTTACATAAAATATTAGCTACTAGATTTTATCTTTTCGTTTACAAATATCAAAGTAAGTCCTTTATACACTCATACCACAAGATTTTAAGATAGAATACTAGTACAACTTTTAAAACTAAGTGTTATGACTCACAAGATTTACACAGTATGCTCTATCACTGATGATTCATGATTTTTAACTTTTAGTTATTCCAGCCAATGTGAGTCATTTATACTTAGCATTCATTAATTTACAAGTTTATAAGAACATTGAGATATTATTTTACTTATGCATTTAACCCCATATACTCAGTATATGATGTGTGAGCCCATGCTAACACATTTGAAGCTTTTAACTCTAAATAATTGGATAGTCTTGATCAACTTTATTAGTTTTTTATTAGTTTACTATGATTTTGCAAAAAAGGCAAATAATAAAGGGAAACACTAATAAAGAAAGCAAAAAGACTAAAATCAAAAGCTGATAGAGAGATAAGTGTGGCTGATGACATCCATGACACGTCATCAGCCTGGTGATAGGTTGTCATGGGTGCCGTCAACCCTAAATAGAAGATGGGAGTTGCAGGAATATTTGTGATGGCCATCATGACACGCCGTTATGATCCTGATAGGACGTCACCATCTTCGTCAACCTTAGACAGCAGAAGCTGAAATTGTAGAGACGTAGATGGCGTTTGTAATAGGCTGTCATAGGCGCCATCGTCTATTTTGAAGAAAGTCTAAAACTTTTCTTTATTTTGAATTTATTATTTTAAATCCTTGTATTAGGGTTTTTAGATATGAAATTATCGAGCTATCTAGCTATCCATTGACATGTTGATAATATACAATTTTTTCTCTTATGGACAACCAGTTGTTTGCCAAATTCAAAAAAATGTGAATTTTGGCTAAGATCAGTAACTTTCCTCGGTCATATTATTTCCAGTTATGTCATTAGAGTTGATCCCCAAAACACAAAATTAGTAAGAAACTAGCCTAGGCATATCTTACTATCAGACATCAAAAGTTTCTTGGGTTTAGATGGCTATTACAGATGTTTTATTAAGGGTTTTTCTTATATTTATTCCCCCACGTATAGATTACTTAGAAGAAATTTAAGTTTTAGTGGTCAGATTTTGGTGAGAAAAGTTTTCAGGAGTTGAAGACTCAACTCACTTCAGTCCCAGTTTTTGAGCTACCTGATGGTATAGATGGGTTCATTGTCTATTACGTTGTTTATAGAATTTGTCTAGATTGTGTTTTGATATAAAGAGGTAAGGTATTATACTATGCCTCTATACAACTTAATCCTCATAAAAAGAACTACCGTACTCATGATCTTGAGATAGTTGTTCTGGTGTTTGCATTAAAATTTAGAGGAACTATCTTTATGGGGTGCATGTTGATCTTTTTACAAATCACAAAAGATTGTAATATGTATTTACTCAGAGTTAGTTAAATCTTCACCAGAGTAGGTGGTGGAATTATTGAAGGATTATTATATGAGTGTGTTATAGCATCCGATCAAGGCCAATGTAGTGGAAAATGCCCTTAGTAGATTGTTTATGGGCAGTGTTGCTTATGTGGAGAATAATAAGAGAGAACTAGTTTGGGAAGTTCATCGATTATATAGATTGGGTGTGAGGTTGGTTGACTCGGCTAAAGGGAATGTTTGGGTTCAGAGTAATTTAGAATCTTCTCTGGTCTCTGAAGTGAAAGAAAAATAAGATAAGGATTCTAATATGGTCAAATTAAAGGGGTTAGTTAAAGACCAAAAGGTAGAGGTTTTCTCCCAAGGGAGAGATTGCGTGTTGAGATACCAAAGTAGATTGTGTATGCTATGTGTTGACGATGAGGCAGCAGATTATGGTAGAAGCACATGGTGCACATTACTCCATTCACCCAGGAACCACCAAGATGTACCATGATTTGTGCGAAATCTATTTGTAGAGTGGTATGAAGAAAGATATTGCATAATTTGTACCCATATATGAAACTTGTCAATAGGTTAAGGTAGAGCACCAAAGACCTGGTGGTACACTGCAGGAGTTGGGTATTCCCACTTAGAAGTGGAAAAAGGTGAACACGAACTTTGTGACAAGGTTACCCCATTCGCGTTATTAGCGTGATTCGAGTTAGGTTATTGTAGACAGATTGATTAAATAAGCCGATTTCTTTCCTATTCACACATCCTACACTGCTGAAGATTATTATAAGTTGTATATCAGAGATTTGGTTAGATTGCTTGGAATTTCTTTGTCCATCATCTCAGATAGGTATACTCAGTGTATCTCTTAATTTTGGAAAGCCTGACAGAAGGGTCTTGGTACCCAAGTTCATCTAAGTTCACCTTTTCACCCACATACAAATGGTCAGGTAGAAAGGACCATTTAGACTTTAAAGGATATATTTAGGGAATGTGTTCTTGATTTCAAAGGCAGTTGGGATTACCACTTACCGTTTATTAAGTTGGCCTACAATAACATTTACCATTTTAGTATTCAGATGGCTATATTTGAGGATCTGTATGAGCGGAGATATAGATCACTAGTTGGTTGGTTCAAAGTAGGTGAGGCCGCTTTGATTGGGGTAGATATGGCGTTTGAAGCCATGGGGAAATTTTAGTTGATTTGAGAAGGATTGAAAGTACATCAAAGTCATCAAAAATCTTATCAGACGTAAGAAGGAGAGATCTTGAGTTTGAAGTAGATAATCTTGCATATTTGAAGGTTTCACTTATGAAGGGGATGAAGAGATTTGGCATAAAGACAAACCATAGACCCTGATATATGGGTTGCTACAGGATATTGAGTTCTTTGGGAAGGTAGTGTATGATTTTGATCTGCCTGCAGACTTGTCATCAGATCATCCAGTGTTCCATGTGTCCTTATTGATGAAGTGCATGGACGATTCAACTGTTGTAGTCCCTCTTGAAAGTACAAATATTTAGAATATCTTTTCATGTGAAGAACTTCCAGTAGATATTATTGATCGCCAGATCCGTAGACAAAGAAAAAAAAGGTTCCCTTGGTCAAAGTAATATGGCGAAATTTGTCTGTTAAGGTTGAAACTTAGGAAGAACAAGAAGACATACATACCAAGTATCCTTACCTTTTCTCCACAAAATCAGACTCATACTAAAGAAGCAGTCTTTCTTAACTCAGTTCTTTTCCAGTGTAAGATTCAGCCATAGAGTTATCTTCATGTAAATTCATGCGTTCGCAGATTAGTTTAGTCGTTCAGTATGCTTTCAATTCAGTCTTGCAACTATATTTAAGTTTTGCATGCTAGTATATAGCCTCAGTCTCTCAGTATCTTTAGTTTAACTAGTCTCATTCGAGGATGAATGTTCCTAAGGGGGGATATTATAATACCCCATACTTTTATTAGTCCCATTTAGCTCCTAGTCTGTCAAGGGTCAAATTTAAAAATGTTAAATTCTTGATATGTGTATAATTTTCAAACTATAGACCTACCAAATCATAAATAATTGAATTAGGTTTCAAATGATACCAATTTCGCCTAAATTCGATACTCGATTGAGAAGTTATGGCGATTTTAGTAAAAACAGTAGAGCATTGCATCGCGGTGAGGTGAAAAATAGTAATTGTTCGAGTTTTAGTGAGGCACCGCAGTTAGACCGGGTCACGGTGAAGCCCAAATTCTTGTTCATACCATTTTAGTAGCTCACCATGATTTTCCGGTATCGCACTAGAAATGTCAATAGGTCAGACTCTGCATCTCGGTGGAGTGCAAAATAGCACTCATCCTTTTCTAGTGAGACAACACGATTACACCGCGATGCTCCACAGGCCAAACTGGCACTCGTTCTCTTCCAATAAGCCACTATGATAAGCATCGATCATGGTGGGCCCAAAATTAGGATTACAATTCTGAGTTAATTTTTCCGAAGGGCAACCTAGTCATTTCCTAAGCCCCAAAATATTGAAAACAAGGAAATTAAACCTATTCTAAGCACATTATGCATACTTTTCATAAAATTACTATCCAACAAACCCTAGAGATTCAAATATTAACCCTCATGAAATCCAAATTCCACCATTCTTTTTCCAAGATAACCCAAAATTCAAGATTCCCAATTCAAGGTATTCAAGAAATCATCTTCAAAAGCACAAATAGGAATTCAAATTCAAGCTTTTTTATTAATTTCATCAATTAAAGTATGTGGGGTTTTCAACAAAGATAATTCTTTCATACTTTTGCCGAAAATTAGTTTTGAAGTTGACTTTTACATGAAATTATATGAATTTTAGTTTAGGGTTTATAACCACTTATTACTATTTGAAGATTATGAGATTTTGGTAGATTTAGATGTTGAATTGTGTGTCTACTTTCTTATTTTTATGTGTATTGCAGTTGTTTCTTGATTTAGAATTAAATTATCAATATTTTCATTATCAAGCATGAACTTTATGATGATTTGACATGAATTAGATACATGGGTTACTAAACCCTAGTTTGAACATTGATATTTCAAGAGTGGCTATGCTTTAAGTATCCTAGCTATGATAAGTTATTTTTAGATTTTGATAAAGATTTTATCTTTTGATCCTCAGTTAAGATATGGAAACCACTTTACAATTTTATTATAGTTTAATAAAAATAGATTAGCTTTGTTTATAGTTTGAAACATATAGACGCATAATTGGTGTTTCATTATAAACCTTTATGCTAGTTTTAAAAGTAAACTTTCAATAGAATGAACATACAAATTAAAGGTAGTAGTATTTACAACCGAGTTGGGTATGTTCTAATATGCCCAAATTACACCTTTCTTACGAGAGAGTAAGTGGTCGTTATCAAATATATAACCCAACTAGGTTGGGGTCGAATCTCACAGGGAATATGGTGCAATTTAAGTTTTATGTAGATTAGTTGACTTTTAATTATTCATTTCCGTAAAATAAATAGGGCGATTTGAGTTAGTTCGCAAATTAGTAGTTTCAGTTTAACAAGATGAAATATGTGTAGTAGTAGTCAAATTCAGAGAAATAGCAAGTTAGGGTTATGTCCACCTTGTAGTTTTCAATACTTTCTAACTATGGGCTTTACGAATTCATACATATATCATATTTACAGAGAAATGTATTGTATTTAATAATATAATACTAGTGTTTCTCAACCATCAAGGACTAATTCACTTTAGTTCTCTCAAATCAAAAGCATTTACTAAAAATAATACGAAATCTCCAAGTAGTTAATCCTGCTAAGACATTAACTTATTAAATAGGGGTTGGTAATCCTAATTTATTGTCACTACTCTCTTTTCCAAACATCAACCTTTCTTTTGAAAAAGTTGAGTTTTAAGGCATATCCTCGATGTTTGCAACCACGATAATTCAAGATAAGCGAAAAGAGTATGATGTAAATTGATCAATGCATAATGAATTCAAAACCCAAAGTGATAGATTATATTCTACAAGGTTTCCATAACCCTAACTAATAAACTTAGCTACTCATGAATAAAACGAAAATCATCATAAATATATTCATCATACCAAAAACTAGAAGACGATCTTGGTGTGTGAATTGTGAAAATAAGAGAGAATAAATGTTTCTCTCTGTCCTCAAGCTAAGCCGCCACTCTCCCTCTTTAAAAACTAATACAGAATAATGAATAATGAATAAAAATTCAGCAATTAAGTCTTTTAATAATCTCTTCTCTCATAATTTCCTTCTATGTCCCTAAACTAGTTAGAAATGACAAATTAGTCTTAGACATAGTTTCTAGTCACCACATTTGATCTAGATTTATACTCTTTCTTGTGTCATATGGCATCCGCATTCCATAGTCCCATAATTTCTTCATCTACCTCATTAATACTTGAAATCATGCTAATCACATCGGTTAGCTCAATTACATAGAAGTAGAGTAAAAACATAAGAAACTAGGCACTTTATTCTCTACAGTAAGCTAAAATATGGATAAATTATGGTTCTTAGGCGTATAAATTCACCTAAGATCATGTTCTCATGCACTAGAGCTATGATCCAACATAGGTTCAGATTATCAGATTATTCTCATTACTATATGGATGACAGATACACATTTGATCACTTAGATTATGTTATACTCCTTGGCAAGAGTATGACACCACTCCCCAACATGAAGATTTCACATAAGGGAACTATAGATTAGACACTATGATTTCTCACATAGTGTATGTCGGTTAGTAGAACCTCCCTGTAGAAAACTGTAAAAGAATAGCAGAAAAACTTTTAGAAACTAAGTGTAAAGGCTCATATCTTTATTCAGATATCGCTTTACATAAGACATTAGCTACTAGATTTTAGTTTTTAGTTTAACGATATCAAAGTGAGTCCTTTCTACACTTGTACCACATGATTAAATGATAGAATACTAATACAAATTTTTGGACTAAGTATTATGACTCACAAGATTTATACAGTATGTTTTATCACTCACAATTCATGATTTTTAGCTTTTAGTTATTCTAACCAATGTGAGCAATTTATAATTAGCATGAATTAATTTACAAGTTATACGAACTTTGTGATATTTTTTTACATATGCATTCACCACATATACTCATTACATTCCAGAAGTACTGATACACGCATACGTCTATGTGCTACATTGTCTCATAATGTAGGTTCAGGTGCTAAGTTTCTGTAGCGTGAGTGATATCGAGAATCTCCATCTACATCCTAATAGTTGGTTAGTCCTCATAGTTTTGGGACCTAGTTATTCAGTTTTTTAGCTAATTAGAGTAGTTGATTCAGTATTCTCAGTCAGTTTGAGTCATCTATGGACTTGTCCTAGTGGCTCTCTAGTTATTATTAGTAGAGGCTTGTTAGAAGTCTAGCTATGATTCTAATTTATTGTATTGATTTTCTAGACTTCAAGGTGAACTATTTTTAGATATTATACTCCGATAATTTTAGCGTAGCTCAGGCAGAATTCTGCATTATAGATTTGATTTGATAGCTATGTTTTCACAATTATGATCTTCAAATTTAGTATAAGAATAACACGGTTAGCTTAAGGCTACTCATAGTCATAAGCACATATGACATCTCGGGATCCATTTTTGGGGGATTACACTAACAATGAGAGAAGTAGTACATGCCTTATATAAGAAGATTCCACAGAGAAACTTTACTTTTGTGCCCCTTTGAAGAACTCTTGTAGAAACTTTAGTCTCTAATCTTTAAGAGAGCGTTTAGTGAGGACATTTGGAGTTTTTTTGCAATTCAAAGTGTGTCATGAGAGACCACTAAGGGTTATATAAAGTGTTTACATTAGGGTTTAATATGGGAAATATTCGGACTACCCCCTACTAAAATGCTGAAAATCAACTTCCAGGTGGGTATGGCTAACACATGCAAACCATACCATAGGGTAGGAGTGGTACCACAACTCATACCCAACCCTTCACCATGGTCCCTTATACTGGCCAACATATGAAAACCCAACCCCTAAGGTATGAGTAGTACCCCTAAACCATACCCTAAACCATATCTTGGACCGCTTCAACTAGTCCAACTACTTAGCACCATATCACTTGACATCATACTTATCATATCCAACCATACGACTTGTATGATATTGATTCATATGTTGTACATAAACCAAGCTACCACTACCCAACCTATGAGTTAGCCATCCTCAAATCATATCCAAGGTTACGATTGGTAATCTAGAGTTTTACCTTTCTAGAAGTCCAAAACCTAAGAAAATTTGCAAGGTTCCAAATCCTGGGGTGTTATAGTATTATAACAGGTTCACTCTAAAAGGTTTACACCTAGACTATTTTGAACATAATGACCTCTTTAACTAAATTGGGTGTGGAAAGAAAAAAAGTAATAAAAGAGAGATTCATGACAAGAAAGATCTATAAACTAATCCAGGTGAAGAAGACTTGATGTTGCACTTTTTGGCAACAAAAATTATTGATAGTACAAGAAGGGGTCATTAATGTTATGATTGAAGGCTATCATAAAAATAGTGTTAATCATTCATGAGAACTGCTCATTATGTTGGACAAGAAGAGTATTAACTCATAAGTATTCACTATAGAGGAGATGGACTTCTGGAAAAGGGATTGCAATTAGAAATGGCTCAGTGACTGATATAATTCAAAGTTCAATGATAGAAGGTTTTGCTATCTTCTCTTTTTCAAAGGCACTTCAGGTGAAAATGTCTTACTATGAAAATTTGATCTGAATGACCTAGTCTTTGATGTATAAGAATTTTTTTATCAAATGGTATCCCTAAAATGGCCTTCATATTTGATAACTGAAAATGCTCTAGAGAATTAATAGAAAAACGTTTTATGAGCTGATGATAGAAGTGTATGTAGTTCTTGATTAGTCAAGAAAATTATTGATCCTTGGTGATGATAAAAAGGATGAGAAAGAGGATGAAATATGCAGATAAGTCTTGATCCTCACGGACCTGGTCCCAAGGAAATCTATCTTAGAAGAAGCTTCACCATAATAAATAATATATGAATCAGTATCTCCTTAAAACTTGGCTATGATCAGGTGATAGGTATCCAGAGTAATGTATGTTCATGATTAGTCTAACTCAGCTACATGTTGTTGCACGTATACACCCATAGGGATAGCTTAGAAGGAGAACAAATAAAGCTGCACAAATATAGAATTCATTAAAACTAAGATGGACCTAGTTCTATATTACCGGTTAGTACATACAAGATGCCTAAGTAATCTTAAAATTTTGTATGAAAAAGCCATATATCCTTCATTTCTTTAAACTGTCAAGTCCATTGTAAACAAAGAGTGGCACTTATTAGTTTAATACATGTTAGTTTAAAAATAATTATCTTTAATGACATTGGTCATTTTTAAAAAGGATAACTCAGACTTTCCAATCAATTGTACCTTAATTAGTCCTATTCATCTTCTTAAATTAGAAATAATTCATAAGCTAAATTGGATCATCACTTTTTCTTAAATCAAATGGATGATGTTATTACTTCCCAACATTCTAAAAAATTCTCTACAGTTTATTAAACTTTACTAAGGCATCCTTAACCCTTGAAGTTAATCCTCGGTGAATCATAATATACTTCTCAAACCATTGGTCTAGGACATCAATAGAAAAAGAAACTTTTTGATCAAAAAAACTCACAATTTCCTATGTTATTTGAGAAATTCAAAAAGTTGACTTCTCCAAAACACAATAAGCCCTATATTCTCCTACACTCTAAGACTAAAACAATATTTTTGATTAGTTTGTTTATGAAGAAATTATAATTAAAAGAGTTGATCTTTTCTCCAGTAAGAGATGGGTAACTGAGAACCTGCTACTACTTTTTGTGACAATATAAAAAACTCAATTGATAGAGTAAAATAGAAAGTTTGTGATATTAATGAAGTGATTGGGAGAAAATATTGGTTGTTATCCCTAAATAAGGAGAATGAAGGTATTGAAGACAAAGTATCTCTAAGTTGGTCTTTAAAGAAACTCAAGAGGAATAGAAATTGAAAAAAATGAAAATGTTGAAGGTAGGGACATTGATATAGGAGAGAAATTGAATCCAATAGATATTGTTGCCTACAAAAAGTGAAGAAATAATGATATTAGAATTAAGAGGACCCGGTCCTCTATATCAAAGTCTGGTAGCTCCACTAAAATAAGGTAAAAAATTATAACTATCAAGAAAAGAGTCTCTGAGGGACTAGGTCCCATGAAAAGAACAACTAATGATAAAGGAGAAAAAAGTAGTGAGATCAAAATAAATAAATGAAAAAAATGACATCTCCAGAGAAAGAAGGATTTGGAACCTAAGAACACAAAAGGTGCTGTCAGGAAGATTGTTTGATCCCTAAATTTATGAGAAACACAGAATGACTGAATTTGTTGAATATGTTAGGTATTAAGGTTGGTTACACTTGTTTTATGAATCAAACCTCATGGTTTTTAAGAACAAGGTTAGAGAATTTTATTATACCATGGAATTCTCAGATGATGAGTTATGCTTGTCTGCACATGGGTAATGAAAGTCTATTTATTTGGATGAAAAAGTACTGGGAAAAATCTTTGATGTATAAGCTATTGGTGTCAGTTCTTCTATAAAGAAAAAAACCCACAACTGAGTTTATGATCAATACCTCCAAATTGAGAGAAATATCTTAAGTAGTTGTAAATAAGAAGTTCCTAAAATGTGAGTTTCAACTTGTATTTGAATTCATCAACAAAGTCCTATTGCCGAGATCAGGAAAAACCATAATTTCATCTGGTTATAATCTATTCTTTATAGAATGTCTGAGTTGTTTGAAATTTATCAGTTCAATCTGCCATCTCTTATGATTTACCACATGGAAAAAGTAATTCTTGATAAAAATGAGAGATGTGAAATGCCCTTTGGGTACTTACTAAAAAAGGTTCTCTAACATTTTATTATAAGTGAACTAAAGGAACACCTGGAACATCCAATCAAATGATTAACCTAAAAACTCTTATAGAGAATAAATTTATTGAAAACAAAGCTGGTTCAATGTCTTAAGTAGCTGAATTATTAGCTGTTCAAGAAAGGCTAGGAAAGGAAATAGTAGACTTAAGAATTATGTTTGGTGACCAAGATGTTCAAATGGTGCATCTGATGTTAAAGATTCTAAAGTTTTCATCTGAAAGACCAGGTATTTATAACGAACTTGAAACTAAAAATGTAAAAATCCATGGAAAAGTGGTTGAGCTGAGTGGAAATGTTCAAGAACTAAATGCTAAAGTGAAGGATCTCACCAACCAGTTGTTAGATGCTTAAAATGTTTGAAATTCAAGAATAAAGATTTTTCTCAAGTCCTTTTCACAAAAATCAGCCTCTACCTAAATCCTATTACCCCAGTCCCCAAGCTTATCCAATGTTATTTTATGTCGTAATCCTATATATGGCTTTTAAAGACAACTATTTTTCATTTTTATGGCATGATTGTACTAGTACTAATCACTGGTTATGAAAGAGTGACTTTTTGTTGTGTGCTTCACTTGTTCCCTTGACTCTAAAGATGTCTTCATGTTAGTGTTTCCCTAGTGGCTATCAGTTAATTAACTTTCACATGTCTTTACTTATAGTTTACTATAAATCCTTTTCAATGATGCCAAAAAAGGGAATACTGACTTCATATGTAAGGACAAGGAGTGAATGTGACGAACTAATGTGCTAAACTACAAAATTAT
This sequence comes from Capsicum baccatum var. pendulum, assembly GCA_030864225.1. NCBI lineage: Eukaryota > Viridiplantae > Streptophyta > Magnoliopsida > Solanales > Solanaceae > Capsicum > Capsicum baccatum. The sequence continues at coordinate 195,926,113 of CM061557.1, forward strand.
GAATCATTAGTGTATCTTCTAAACTGATACACTAAACTATAGAATTAGGAATCATGTTGATAATGGGAAGTTTTCTAATGCACTAAATAATCATGGTGCATGATCAAGTGCATTACTATAGGGGAAAGAAATTAATGGTCTTACTGTAAATGACAACAATGGACTAGGTACATGTGTTGTATGATAAAAAGGAAAGCATGATGATAGGGGAAACAATCATCATCTGTTGGTAATTACTCTAAATAAATTTGATGAATGTTCACCAATGCTCTAATTATATGGTTTGGTTTGTCATTATCAAAAAGGGGAGAAATTTTCTATATATAGTTTTGATGTAGAGCAGCTAAACTACAAGGGACTGGGTCCCTGGATTTTTAAGGTACAGTACAGCTGGTATGCACCTTCTACACAGTTTTTTTATTTTGTTTAACAAAATTGTAGGTGGTATTTTATGCTATTTTGTACTGACTTGGATAACTGGTCCAAGGATATTTCAAACATTAATCATCTCTCAACTATAAAAGGAAAGTGTCTCATCATCAAGAAGTTGTTTTTTTAAAAAAAATTACAAAGAATGAAGAGAGGCAACAAAACCCTATTATAGTACTGCTCAAGTTCTTAGATTTATGTGTGCTTAAATTGAAATAGTTCTTGAATGAGCAATGATTTGTAATTGAACTATTGTCTTATTAGAGTAGTTCTTTATTTTTAGAGAGTTTCTTAAGTAGAGTTACCTAAGATTGTAGCTAGTTAGAGTTAACCAGTTTTGAAAGAAAAAATGGCAGAGGTGTCAAGGCGTTCTTGCAATAGTTGTATTGCAAGTAAGAGGAACCTAATGTTAGGTTCATAGATGGGTTTGTAATCAATATGTTGGTTATAGTGGACTATTTTAGTGCTTATGAGGTAAGCCATAGTTTTTCCCATGTTGGGTTTCCATGTAAAAATCCTGTGTTGTTTTTTCCTGCATTACTTTATTTTTCTAACACCTCATAATTGATTTACTTTTCTAATGATTGATAATGACTCTGAGGGACCTTGTCCCTCACCTATGATATAGCCTCTAATGGTTCTATCATAAATTATATTAACTATTTCAAAATTTGTAGTGTATTTGTTGTTGCTCCTATACCGATATTAACTAGTCGTGAGATAGTTGTCTATGTTTTATCCATCTTTAGATTATATCTATGGTGTTGTCCTTATTAAAAGTAATAAATTTGATAATTTCTAGCCTTCAGGCTATTCTTCACAAAATTAGCCCATTACTTATGGCTTCAGACTATGGTTTGGCTTTCATACTAGCGAGATAAAGTAGGTTCCATCACGACTCATAAATTAGGTTGTAAAAAATTATATCAGAGCTTAGGTTTCACTGGTATTATTGATATAAGATCTAGTGTCTAGTAGAGTCTCTTGAATTGGAACAATGACATCCTTTTCTTATATTCGAAAGGCTATATGACATTCTTAGGAGTTCTTCACTTTTTTCACTTATTTTGTGTCAAGGGTCTGAGTTGGTTTCTAAAGCATTCATTTTGTTTTACCTTTTCGTAGATGGTAAAATATGTGCTACCTCTATATAATATAAGGATCTTAAGATCGAGCCAAAATATTGTGTCGTTATTCCTAGATGATGTAGATTTCATGGAGAACCTCGAGATGTGTCACTGATTAGGGGACAGAATAAAGGGTCTTAACCAGAACCTATGTGAGCTAAATATTATTCTACCATAGCTAGTGGTGGGATAAGGACCAACCCAAGATCCGCCAAGATTTATTTCTTTTTCAGTGATCAGGGATACTTTGGTTTAGCTTTTATGACTGGTTAGTGGTGCACCATCTGATGTTTCATAATTATCAAACGATTTACATGTTGAGATAAAATTAATTAGACGCATATTTAGATCATCGCCTGCAAGTCCACCAAATAACCATTTTAGTTGCAATAGCTGGATCATGGTGCTAGTGATATTGAACTTGGCTCCGGGTCCCAAGGGTGGAGGAATAATAGACCCTGTGGCACCAGCCCCATCCAAGTCATCATCATCATCATCAAAAGCAACTTGCACAGTTCGGCGTTCGGGTCTCATTCTTGCTTGACGATCTCTGTTGACATTCCTATTCACTGGTGCAGCCACATCATCTGCACGCCTTGGATTTAACAACTCATCATCACCCAGGTCCTCATAATTAAGATTTGGTACCCGACCTGGGTTATCCTCATTTTGTTGATTTACTTGCGCAGCTGCCAATGCAGCTAATCTAGCCTTCCCTTGTTGAGTAGCTCTCTTTTCAAGGTCTTGTTGCACATCCATTCTGCCAATGAGATGTGGTTCAGGATTTATAGGTTATAATGGCTGACCAGATCTCCGTGTGTTTGGCATGCAATCCACTAAACCTGAACAAAACAAAAACAACAAACTAAAAGTAAAATTTGAGAATCTTTGCCCAAAGGGTATATTAACTATCACAAATTTAGTTGACAATCATATTCCTCGACATATCAAATTACAACTCTAGTTAGAAAGTGCAAGCGGTCGCTGTCAAATATAGAACCAAACTGGGTTGGGTGTCGAATCACACAGGGACAACTATGATCACTAAGTATTGCAATTATTATTAGACTGTTGATCGAAGGTTCCAAGATAAGGGGGTTTCAGTTTAGGTGCACAATAATATTATTAGTCTAATGATGAGATGATATATGTAATAATATTTGATCACAGAGAATGGAAAATTAGGGTTATGTCCACCTTGTAGCTTCTACTTCTCTATTAACTATGAGTGATATGGATTTTACACATGCATGCACTTATAGAGAGACGTATTCTAATTCTAAATCAATGTGTTTCTCAACCATCAAGGATTTAATCACCTTATTTCTCTCGAATCCAAAGTGTACAACCAATTGTACGAACTCTCCAAGAAGTTAATCCTGCTAAGGCATTAACGTGTAAAATAGAGGTTGAAAACCCTAGTTTCTTGTCACTCTCTCTTTTCCAAATAGTAATTTTTATATTGAACAAGTTATTTCTATAATGGCGCATTACCTATGTTTGCAACCACGAGAATTAAATCAAAATGAAGAGAGTAATGATATAAGTGGAGTAACACATCAATAATTCAAAAACCCATAGCAATAGAGAGTATACTACAAGGTTTCCATAACCCTAACAAATAAACTTAGCTACTCATGAATAAAATAGAAATCAAAAGAGAAATATTCATCATACCAAAACTTAGAAAGATCTTGGTGATAAAGATGACTAGGGAAAATAAGAGAGAAATGTGTTTCTCTCTCTCTGTCCTCAAGCTAAGCCGCTTTCTCTTGTTTTCAAAATAATACAGAATGTGAATATTCCCTAAAAATTCAGCAATAATGCTTTTAATAACATATTTCTCTAATAAATTGCTATTGCATCTTTAACTATTTAAAAATATTGAGTTTTCCCAGGAAAAAGTTCTCATATATCACATTCAGTCGAAAAGCTGCTTTCCTTTTTATATGAAGTTTTCCTTTGCTGTTCACAGGTCCCCAAAGTGATGTAATCTTCCTTATTAGTACCTGAAAAGTATGCTAATCACATAGGTCAGCTCACTTAACTAAAAATAGACTGAAAGTGCAAGAATTATGTATTTTATCCTCAAAACTTATCTAAAACATGGGTAAGTTATGGTGCTTAGACGTATAAATACACCCAACACAAATAATTGATAGATCGGAGTGGTACTAAGGTAGGACCACAACCTATAGCTATGGCTCATATTTGAGGTCCCTCATGCATTGATAGTTTCTTAATTTATAGTTTTCCAGCCTGCTATGTCGGCATATGAGTCGAAAACATTGGGTAGGTTCTTAAGATTGGCTTTGCCTAGGTTTTCTGGTGCATCAAGCGAGGATGCTTCTAATTTTTTGATTGTTTGTAAGGCTAGGCTCCATAATTTAGGCCTAGTTAAGTCTGATAGTATGGAATACACTACTTTTCAGTTGGACTTGGAAGATCGACATTGGTTGAGAGGTCATCATGATTCCAGGGCAATTGGATCTTCCCCTTTCACATTGACCTAGTTCTTTGAGATCTACTTGGAGAAGTATATGCCTCGCATTCTTAGAGATTCTATGAAGCATTAGATTTTGAGGTTGAAGTCAGGTTCCATGACTATTGTGGAGTATGAGTCTTGTTTTATAAGCTATATTTGTATGCTACTTCCATTCGAACAACTGAGTATGAGATGTTTCATTTCTTTTTTTGATGATTGAGACATACTCTTTGCATATCTACGCAGAGTTTGGTGCCTATAGGTTGGTCTTTTACTGAGTTTTTCGGTAATACTCAAGAAATAAAGGAGACACATTGCGAGACCTAATGGGGCAGTATAAGAGGCCATAATATTAGGGTAGTTTTGATGGGAGCCATATTGGCTCATGGTTCAAAGGTAGTGGTTCTCAGTATAGGTTCCTTCGTGCGTTAGTTGTATCAGCATTAAGGGCAGCATAGTAGACCTATTCAGGTAGCTCTTCAAACTACTAACGGAGACCAGCCTATTTTAGCGAGAGTAACATGCAGCTTTCAAGGGGTTCGTCTTCTAGTTATTCTAGTTATGGTGATTCTTCTAGGTCTATTGAATCTTTTTTTTTGGTCCACTTTATGGCGCATGTCATGTTTGTGATGATTTTGGTTATTTCACGTAGGAGTGCCCCAATCATAGAGCAATTGTTCCTTCAGCTTAGGGTGTTCCAACTATCTAGGCAGTCCATCACTTAGCTATAGGTGGTATGCATTATCATAAGGGATGTCCCAGGGTTCTCTTAGAGGTTCTTAGGCAGGTATAGCAGGAGATCGATCAGGAGCCCAACCAGGTAGTAGGCATGGTCAGTTATATGCAGTAACTACTAGACCCAAGGTTGAGTCTTCAAATGCTATGATTACAGGTATGATTTTTGTGTGCTATTAGTTGGCTTTTGCTTTGTTTAATCCTAGATCCACTTATTCTTATGTGTTTATATTATGATCCATGGATAGAATTATCTTTGGATTTATTATATGTACCATCACATGTATCTAATCCCGTGGGTGATTCTTTAGTAGTGGATCATGTTTTAATATAATGTCTTATGACTATTAGAGATGTCGATACTCCTGTTAATCTTTTGATATTGGACATAGTGGATTTTGAGTTAATTCTGGGCATCAATTGGTTAACCCACTAGCATGTGGTTATGTATTATTGGCCATGATCATTATCTTTGCCATGCTTGCTATACCCTCAGAATTGTGGCAGGGAGCGATTAGCTCCAAGACAATGGGGATTATTTCTTACATTTATGCTAGGAGGATTTTTTTATTGTTTTTAGTCCTATATTGCTTATATTCATGATGTTAGTATGGAGAGTCCATCGCTTGACTCTATTTTGGTAGTTTGTGAGTTCTTTGATGCATCCCGACCAATCTACCTAGTATTCCTCTTGCTTATGATATTGGTTTTATTATTGATCTTAAGCCCAACACTCGACCTATTTCTATGGCAACTTATCATATCGCTTTGGCCGAGCTTAAGAAGAGAAATTCTTAACTTTAGGATCATCTTAATAAGGATTTTATTTGACTGGGTGTATTACCTTGGGGAGATCCTATGATGTTTGTGAAGAGGAAGGATGGCTCCAGAAATTTTTGTATTGATTATAAACAACTTAACAAGGTACGGTGCAAAACCATTCCTATGCCTTGCATTGATTATTTGTTCGACTAGCTTACGGGATCCATGATTCGCTGATATTCTTTAAGATTAATTTAAGGTTCAACTACCATTAGTTGAGAATACGGTCTAAGAATGTCCCAAAGGAAGGCTTTAGGACTCACTACATACACTATTACTTCCTAGTAATGTTATTTGTGTTGACTAATGCCCCAATTATATTAGTCTTATTTAGATTTCTTTGTGATCGTGTTCATCAATGGCATCCTTGTATATTTAGGAGTAGAGAAGAGCACGTGCTGCACTTGAGGATTGTGGTCCAGACCTTGAGAGATCATGTATTTTTCACCAATTTCTCTAAGAGTGAGTTTTGGCTTGAGTCGGTGTAACACCTCAGATTTTTGGGCCTTGGAAATTTCTAAAATTTTATCCTCACTTCCCAAACTACTACTCTCTATATGAGTTGGATAGAGTCTTGATGATTCTTATTGACCCAATTATAACTTAGCCATTTTGTTGGCCTGAAGTTCTGTCTTGACTACGACCTTGACCCTAAGAGTCACAGGGTCTCATAATGAGTCGCATGATGTCTTTCATAGCCTAACTATTGTGATACCCAAATTGTTTCTTCTTTGACAACAACTGGACTAAGTGAGTCACAATGTCTAATTATCAGCCATATGGTATGACTGGTAGCCAAGTTAGTGTTGCCAATCCTAAACACTATCCAACCTACGTTTGGATGATAAGAGTCATAGAGTTACCCTATGATTCATAAAGAAACCCATAAGTACTAGCTATGATTTTTTAGTCTTATCATCAAAGGTGTTCTGGTCAATTCCCCTTCTCTATTACTTAAACCCCAAAGCCATAAATCACACTAAAGGGTTATTTCTCATTCTTAACCTAATAAAAAATGCTCACAAACTCTCAAAACTCTCTAAGGTCAAGAAATTTAAGGTTTCTTAGAAGTTGGTCATCTAAAAGTTTAAGGATTGATTTCTCTCCATAAATCTTGATTTTTCAAGTATATTACTCTTCCCTAATTATTAGTTTAACAAAAGCATGTGTTTTATATGGTTTAAATTGTATGTATTTGAAAGTGGGTTTTGTTGTGGTTGAGGGTTTTAACACTGTTGATTCTTAAGTTGTTTTCCCATGATTTATTACGCATTGCTTATGCTTTATTAATGGTGTCGAAAGTATGGGGAGAATGGCTATGGTGAATAAGCTAAAGGGTCATGTTTTCTTCCAAATTGTTGTTTTGAACTTGGAATTGGTATTGAACAATTCTGTTTCCTCAAACCATTTGTAAAATTGAGTTGGAAAATATGAATTAGTCACATAGTTTGACTTACTAACCACGTTATTGAATTGCATAAATGGTTAATAGGTTAAAAAATGATTTTGAAGGCTTTGTTTTCTAAGTTCTTATTTAATGAACAAAAGAGGTCGAGGCATTCCCCAATTTAATATGACAAACTATAGGAGGTCAGGGCATTTCTCCAAATTGATTTAATCAACAATGGGGTAGGGGTATTCCCCTGAGGTAATTGAATTATGATGGAATCATGATAAGGTTTCAATTATATGGCATGGCAATACCTATTATATGCCTTAATATGTGATTCATTGGTGAATGAAAAGGGGTTATGTGAAACTTATTTTAATTTAGGCTTAATAGGGGTTATGTAGCAAAGTCATGATGGTGTTGTTTTTGAATGAATTGTACTAGAAACTTATGTATGCTGACGTGAGGTCTGGTCTTGATGACCATGGTTTACAATATTGATATATTGTATCATGGCTAGTTTTCCTTGATACCTCCATTTCATGCGACTAACACATATTGGCTCAATTTTAGTTGGGGAGCTAAACCTATATATCCCGTGGGTTCTTGTTTATGCTGGTTGAGCTACATAGTCTAGGATAAAGTCTTACTTCATGGTAAGGCTTTTGTTTCTTTCCTAGCATGACATGTTTCTATATACATATTACTATGTGTATTGACTTTAAAACATTAATCATGGCATTATTTCATCCCCTATCCCTGAGTTACATACTAGTACCAACCCACTAACCATTTTTGGATGTTGTATCCCAATATGATGTCGCTACCAGAGATACTTTTACTTTTTCTTTTTTGTATTAAATGGATTGACACAGTTTGTTGGTCATTTTGCAGTGAAGTTGTGAGCTTCAATTCTTTGAAAGATTTGGTCATGTCATTAGTTTCCTTTCATAAATTTGAATTGAAGAGTTCATATTAACATTGTCATTATCATTTTTTGAGTCTAGGGCAAGTCCCAAAACATGATGGATTTTTCTTTTGCTAAAAGTCTTTGTAGATTACTGTGGACTTGGGGGATGTGGTTTGTTGTTTTAGTTAGTTATTCTATATCGATTATAGGCGTCTTAAATTCTTGTGCTTATCTTATTCTATCTTATTATATATTCAAAATTTATCAATTGTTGGGTTATTATGTTCTATTTGTCTAGGTGAATGGGTGGTCTCCGTTCCTTGTTAGACCTGAGATACCCATCACGACTATGCCCTAGTTTGGGTTATGACAAAGGTGGTATTAGAGCCTAGGTTTGGTTTCATTGGGTGTCCACAAAGCTGTGTTAAGTAGAGTCTCTTTTATAGGTGTGTAGTGTTCTATACCTATAAATCAAAGGCTATGAGACATTTAGGATTATTTCTCTTTTTTACGTTCTACTTCTATCTATAGAGTCTAAGTTCTTAAAATATCCTCTAATTTCCATATGTTTGCTTTTCAAATCATGTCTCCAAGAAGATCTGCTGCTTGTGGAAACTCTTCAGTCTTTCTTGGGGACAAATGGACGCAGATCATCCATCTTATGGAGTTGAGAGCAGGTCTAGGGGTCACGCCTCTAACTATTCTACCCCACATAGAGTTCCACCAGTCCCTACCAGTCCTCTTAGGGCCCCTCAGGCTGATGATGATCATGTCCCACCACCCCAAGAAGATATCGCTAATGTGAAGTTCTGGCAGTTTATTCATTATTAACACAGTTAGTGACATCTTAGTCTTGTTAGTCGGGTCCTATTGATCCTGTTGTGAGTTCTTCTGAGGATACTCAAATTGGTTATTTGTGAGGCTCAATTCTCTGACCTGTACTAGGTCGAAGTATGAGGAATATCCGCGAAGGCTTATAGATGAGATAGAGAAGATTTTCCATCTAATGCATGTTGCTTATGTAGAGGGTGTGGAATTTTCCACATACCAGCTGAAGGATGCCGCATATCTGTGGTATGAGGAGTGGGATCAGTCCTGGGGTGATGATGTGGAGTCATCTTTATGGGATGATTTTTTGAGAGACTTTCTTGAACGCTTCTTTCCTTAAGATTTGATGGACTCCAAAGATTAAAAATTCATGAATTTGAAATAGGGTAGGAGAGTATGAAAGATTATACCCTAAAATTCCATCAATTATCCCGCTATTCTCCTGATCTAGTGTCTATCATGAGGGTTATGATAAGGAAGCTTGCTTTAGCTATCTCGAGACTTGGTGTTAGAATGCAAGTCTACCTTGTTGAATAGTGTCATATATATCTCTAGGTTGGTGGTGTATATGCAATAAGTAGAGAATGAGAAGAAAAAATAGGTAGATATTAGGGAGAGGTAGAGTAAGAGATCTCAGTTTTTAGATTTGGGTAGAAGTTAACAGCATAGTGGTAGAGATGGTGGAAAATGGTCTAAGAAAAAATGGGGGAATTTTGGTTCCTATTCTATAGCTAGTGCTTCTTACCATAAGTCTTCTAGTGACTGCCATTTGTAGAGCAATAAGGGATTAAAGGCATAAGGTGCACAATAGGAAGCTAGTATGGCTCAGTCAGCCTAATCCCATCCTCCTTATCAATTTTGTCGATAGTTCACCATGGATTTTGTCATGAGGGAAGGAATAAGGGTTTCAGATTTTGCCAGCGTAGCCATATTTAGAGGAAATATTCTTCAGGCGATATTGCTGCAGGGGCAACTAAGGTCCCAATTGTTTCTTCTTCTGCTTCAGCACCAAAGGGTGCTACTTCTAGCTCTGGCTTTAGTCAAAATCGATGGTATGCTCTTGTACTTATTTGGATTCTGAGGCATCTCCTGATATTTCTTAGAGTGAGGCAGAGTATGTCAATCACCTTCACTTTGTATTGCAAATATTGAAGATCAACAGTTTTATGCAAATCTTTCTAAGTGTAAGTTCTATTGAATGCAGTGACTTATTTGGGTCATGTTATTCCGAGCGAAGTTATAATAGTGGATCCACAAAAGGTGGTGGTGGTTAAGAAGTGGTATAGAACCACATCTCTAATAAATATTCCCAGATTCTTAGGTTTAGCAGTGTACTATAGGAGGTTTGTGGAATGGTTTTTCTATTGCTACTCCATTAACTAAGTTAATCCAAAGAAAGATAAAGTTTTTGTAGTCTGATGCTTGTGAGGGTAGCTTTGAGTAGCTGAAATACAAGTTGGCTTCAGCTCCAGTTCTGACGCTACCTGAGGGAATGGAGAGTTTTGTGGTTTATTGTGATATGTCCTATATGGGATTGGGCTGTTTGCTGATATAACATGGTACAGTTGTGGACTATGCTTCTAGGAAGTTAAAAGTTCATGAAAAGCATTACCCAATGCATGACTTAGATTCATTATTTATGGTCTTTGTTTTAAAGGTATGGAAACATTACTTGTCAGGAGTTCATGTTGACATCGTCTCAGACCATAATAGCAATATGTGTTCACCCAAAAGGAGTTGCATCTCATGAAAATGAGTTAGCTTGAGTTGCTCAAGGACTATGATATGAGTCATCACTGCTATCTAGGTAAAGCTAACGTGGTTGCTAATGCTCTTAGTAGGTTATATATGAGATACTTATCTCATACGGAGGAAGAGAAGCAAGAATTTGTGATGGATATTCACCAGTTGTCTAATCTCGGAGTTCAACTCTTGGATAATAGGGATAATGGTGTAATATTGCAAAAGGTGACAAAGTTATCTCTGTGTTTTTAGGTGAAAGAGAAAAAAGTTTTGGATCCTATCTTGATGTGGAACAAGGATGATGTTAGTCAGCAGAAATTGATGGTTGTGGAGATTGGTAGTGATGGTATCTTGAGGAACCAAGGTAGGTTATCAATTCCCAATATCAATGGATTGCGATAGAGAATCTTGGATGAGGCTTACGAGTTAAGGTATGCTATTCATCGTGGTTCGACAAAAAATGTACAGTGATTTGAAAGAGATCCATTGGTGGTATAGCATGAAGAGGTATGTGGCCAACCTTTTGGCTAAGTGTATGGTTTGTCAACAAGTAAAGGTGGAGCACTTTAAACCTGGTAGGTTGAATCAAGAGATTGAGTTTCCCAAATGGAAGTGGGAAATGATTAATATAGATTTTGTTACCAGTCCCCAGTAGTTCCGCCATTAGTTTGATTCAACTTGGGTCATCATGGATAGGATGACTAGGTCCTCGTGTTTTCTATCTTTGAGAACTATCTACTCTGCTAATGATTATGCAAAGTTGTTCATTCAGAAGATCATCATCTTGTATGGTGCACCTTTTTCTATTATATCTGATCGAGGTACGTAGTTTTCATCTCATTTTTAGCATTCCTTTGAGAGAAGTTTAGGAACCAAGGTGAACCTTAGCAGCACTTTCCACCTACAAATGGATGGACAAGCGGAGAAGATAATAAAGACATTGGAGGATATGCTAAGGTCTTGTGTGATCGACTATTATAGTAGTTAGGTTGACCATTTACCCCTCATTGAGTTACATATAACAAAAGTTATCACTCGAGTAATTGGATAGATCTTTTCAATGCTTTGTATGGTAGGAGATGTAGGTCTCTTATTCGATGATTTGAGGTTGGTGAGAATTGGTGGAAAGGTCCCGACTTGGTTCACCAAGCTATGGAGAAGGTAAAGGCGATTCGACATAGGCTTAAGACCGCCCAAAATCACCAAAAGTCCTATGTGGACATGAGGCAATGAAAGTTAGAATTTAAAGTTGGTGATTGAGTGTTCTTAAAGTTGTTTTCCATGAAGGAAGAGGAGCAATTTGGAAAGAAGGGAAAGCTTATTCCACATTATGTGGGCCTTTATTTGTTTTTAAAAAGAGTGGATATTGTGGCTTATGAGTTAGAGTTGCCTCCAAGTATGGGTTCAATTCACCTGGTTTAGACTTTTGCCTTTCACTCATTTAGTTGGAATGACAAGTGACAACAAATTCAAACTTGAGACCGAGCCCTACATCTCACCTTTCGGTTCATTACAGCAAAAGACCAAAAATAAAAAAAAGCTTTCGACAGACACAAGCCCTCGGTAGTTGACACTTGGGCATCAGGAAGCTTGCCCAGGATCCTTCATTTGGAATTGCCCTTTCTTTTCCAAAGTGGAATTCCTCCTTTCTTCCTCTTTGACCTATGTCAAACTCCGCTTTTTCTATTGATAGGTGGAATAATTCATTTAACTGCAGTATCATCAACCAAGACACCCTTCTCTATCAAATAAATATTCAAATCATCCTCTTCAAACCATGTCTCTGATCAAAATTTCCAGTACTTTATCTCAGGTGACAGGGGTAAGAGAACACGTCACAAAATACGCTTGACTGTGAGCGAGATCTTTGAAATTCAATTAGAACAACACTAGGAGGGTAAGATGTAGGATTCTAATCTAAGTCACAGGGATCACAAAATGGATAAGACCCTATAAAAGCCCCCCATCCATATGTTACCGACCTGACCATCTATCTATCATTAAAATAAGAAGAAACTAGTCGATCCAATATCACTAACCTTGCTCCAAGAAGATCTCATTTCACCCTCTGCGAGACAAAGATCTTGAACATCATAGAAAAAAATAACTCCTAACTAACCAGTGAAGTGAATGGAGCCTGCTTACCCACTCCCTTTTCCCCTTACTGCTCAAATCCCGACCTCTTCACTTTTATGTCAAGAAGACTACAATAGTAGATCACCTTTGTTTTTTGATTCTAGAGAATAGAAATCCTAAATTACAGCGAGCATTACTAATGAAATAGACCTAACAGTAGATATTCTAAGGGAGTGGGCCTTATTCAAAAGGCTAGAAAGTTTGATTTTTATATATATAGTGATTGTGTGTGCGGGAATTAGGTATACCACTTATTTGAAAGAAACCTATGTCAGTAAAGTAGTTAACAAAACATAAGTAACAAGTTCATCAGTCATTTCTCCCAGGACTTCCAATTATTCTGATTTATTTCATCATTTTATTCTGTAGGTCTATTATTAGATCCCAAACCCTTCTTATAAAACCCTCATCCCTCTCCTTAAGTTAAGAAAAAAGAATATTTCTTGAATGAACAAACAATGATTGAACCTTACTGGAGATAACTCTCTTCAATTATTCTTGGGATGGGAGGGAGTAGGTCTTTGTTCATATTTTTAATTCATTTCTAGTTTACAAGACTTCAGGCAGATGAAGCAGTTATAAAATCTATACTTATCAGTCGAGTAGATGATTTTGGATTAGCTCCTGGGATTTTGGGTTGTTTTACTCTACTTTAGGTCCCTTCATTTATAAGGGAAGAGATTATAGTTGGGTACAAATAGTCCTGTGAAAGTCGAGTAGGCAAGCATGCGGGTTATATCAATGAGCTTTGAGTTTTTGAGTAATGATTGGCCGAGTCATGCTACTTCGTCTAGCAACCAACTTTGAATTCACTTTAAGGCATCATGTTGAGTAGGAATTAGCATAGAAACACTATTTTGTGGCTCAATATTATTGAGCTCTACTCCTCTCCATAGGCTTTCTCCACTCTATGCCCTAAGCTTTAACTTAATCACTTGATACTTTTACTCTTATTTTCTCAACACATGCCTTGAATGCTTCTTCTTATTCTGAAAGTATGCATTTATTGCTCTAAGTCCACTGGGTAGGACCAAACTAGTTGGTTTGGCAGAAAAATAATGGCATAAAAGAAGCATTCTATTTTTAGAAAGATAATGATTATAGATCCCTCTATTTTGCATTGGTTTAACTGGAGCTTAGATAAAGTGATAGACAAAATAGAGAGAATTAGTCTGTCTTTATAGACTAACTTTCCTCGTATCATAGATTTTCGATTCTTTCCATTATAAAAAAAGGAAAGGCTGGTTATCGACGAAGAAGATCTTTCTACTTTTCATCCTAAGAAAAGAAGTTTTAACTTGGTATAACTTTTTTATGCTAGCATAGCATGCTTTTGCTTATGTTGTGTTGAAAATTCTAGATCACGAATAATCCTTTGTTATTCAAAGATATCAGTCTACAAATCCATACTTGTTGACTAAATTTTGGTTTTCTAACTTGAATCTTAAGGTCTAAAGGAAATTCATCCTTGGATTAATGAAATAGTTTAATTAGTATTGATGCAAGAAGTAACCTCTTATTGAAATAACTTTAGGAAGTGGCTAACCTTTCTCGTTCGATCTGATCCTTTTTATGATGTGAAATGAACTTATTGTTTCTTTGTATCTTTACTTTGGATCGCATAATCCAATGAAAGTGGATTCTTTTTCCATCCCTCGTCATTAAGAGGAAGAATCGCTATCTATATAACCATATATGTATCAACAAATCTTGTTTTAGGGATCGGTGGATTCCCTCTCACCAGTAGCTACAGGAGGAAAAAAGAATGATGTCCTTGCTTAGGTTAGGCACCTATCAGCCAACTATTCCTTTTTGAATAGAAATAAGAAAGGATGGTCATAGATCACTAATGTCGTATTCACAAAAAAAGACTATATGTGAAATAATTATCAGATTCTAGGTTCCCAAAGTAGGAAAAATACAGAATAAATAAAATAGAATAGTCTGGTGGAATTGTATGATAGTGAAAGTGCAGAACCTCCCACTTATCGGGGTTACATACTTGCTTACCTAACTATGAATTTGTTGAAAAGTGTGGGTGTTTCGGTTTCCTTGTCATATGAGGAAGTTTTGGAGTAGATCTTGGATCGGGAAGTCCATCGGTTGGGACTAAGGATGTGGCTTTGATAAATGTCCTGGGGAGGAACCATAAGATTGAAGAGACACTTATGAGGCTGAAGAGAAAACAAAGTCCAACTATTCGTTCTTCTTTCCCCTTCTAGATAATCATGTTTATGATATGTGTAATTCTAGACATCTTTGTTTTTCTTAAATTGTTAAAGGAATTTGAGAATTCCTAGATATCTTTGTTTTCTATCTTTGTTAAAGGTAAGAGTGGGGGTGTTTTTATGTTAAATCGTGCTAAGGGATATCTAGTCTCATCATTCGAGAAAGAATGATCCTAAGGGGGAGAATGTAACACCCCAGATTTTTTTGTCCTAAAAATTTTTGAAATTTTATACTTAATACCCAGACTATGACTCCCCTTATGAGCCATAGTTAGTCTGAACGGGTCTTTTGGACCTAATCGTAGCCTATCTAGGAGTTTTGTATTGACTACAACTTGGACCCTAAGAGTCGTATTGTGTCGTAACGAGTCGTATGGTATCTTCTGTAGACAAACTAGTGTGATGCCTAATTTTTTTTGCTTCGATAATGATTGGACTAAGTGAGCCATAATAACTGAGTAAGAGTTATTAAGTATGAATCGTAGTCAAGTTAGTGTTGGTGATCCTAAACACTGTCCTCCTTATGACTAGACAATAAGATTCGTTGGGTGACCCTACAAGTCATAAGGGCACTCGTAATGACTTGCGATGAGTTTTTAGTCTAATCATTAAGGGCATTCTAGTCAATTCCCCCTTTTATATACTAGAACCCCACGACCATAAAGCACTCTGAGAGGTTATTCTTATTCATACTACAATCAAAACCTGTAACACCCCGAATCTGGTACCCAAAATGCTATATAATGCTCATGACCTTGAAGGACCACAAGCTAACCCATGACTAATATTTGTACCTGTCCACTGCATATATCATGTAAATTGAAGAAATATTAGGATAAAATATGCCATAAGGTTCAAAAACTGAAAAAAACATCTGAAAAATCCATCTCCAAATATTGTGGTAACACAGTGCCAAAACTAAAGTAAATATCGAAAAATACCGAAGTCTGAATCTAGTTCGAAGCCTCTAACTGACTGAACTGTCTAAAGAAGGAGTGGATGGGACATGTCCCCAACTAACACCATCTACTGAAAACTAAGCTGAAATAATGAAATAAATAATTATATTCTCCTCGAATGATGAGAACACACAACTAAATCTGGTTGCTGAAATCTGGAAATACTATTGATGCTCTAGACATCGTGTTTCTAAACCTATGGTATAAAACTCCATAGCGTGAATTCATCAGTACAATTGAATGTACTAGTATACAAGTGAGGGAGGATGAATGCTAACGGTTCAAATATATGAACAATGCTAACTGACTATATAACATGAACGTGAGGGTGCATGCATGAATAAGTGACTGTAATTGAGTTCATAAAATTACTGACTACTGAGTCTGAATACTGATACCATGAGTTAGTGTTAATTGGTATAACAGATACTGAGCGACTGTGTCTGACAATCTAAGGTCTGGTGGAACTAGCTGAGTTTCGTAGTGTTCTGAGTTGAATATATCTGACAGTCCTGAAGGCTATAGAACTATCTCAGTTCTATTACTGAGACTGAGACTGAAACTATAACTATAATTAAGAGAATTAATCATCTATCTGACATGCCCCAAATAAAGCAATATAGCTGAGTTGGGGTCCAATCATTAACCCCAATTGGAAGAGTATCAATACCACGCCACTGGTAATGACAACCTGTGAAATGATCCCTCATATAGCAAGTACTCAAAGGAGAACAGTGGGACCCTTATATAATAGTTTAATCCCCCTCATCTACCCTCAAAATAGAAAGTTTGATGTCTTAACCTACGCAGGCCACGTAGTTCTGGAGTACAAGGACTACATCTAAGAATTACACCCTCTAATAATAGGTGAGTTTCCATCCTTGGGCTCACTTGGTGATGAATCCTACTCCCATCTAAATAGACACTGAACATGATTAACTGAACTGAACCGGACTGAGTTCCTTGTGTTTCATGGCTGATGGAATACTACTGAGATTAACTGAATTACTGAGCTTTCTAGGATTACTGGGTTTACTGAGTTTTCCTGAGTCACATGACTGACTGAGTTCTATGGTTCATGGATTGTTTGAGAGTATCTTGGAAACATGACATTGTCTCTAGGAATACAACTATATTTTTTGGGTACAAGTACCCCCAGGACTCGATAGAGGAAAAATGAAAAGGAATGACACTCTTGAATACATGACCAACATCAATAATCTATAATACAATAAGTTAGAAATTTCATAGAGTACATGGTTATCATAATCTTGTACGGTGTAGGAATACATATAATCAATGTCATAAATGCATATTCTAGCATCATGAGCATTTCAACAAATATCTACATTGCACATCAATAGCATGGGAGTAATTTGAACATAAGGGTAAAACATGAATCCATCACTTAAGTAAAAATTGGGTTATATTACATAATTTCTTATCTCTTAGGCATTTTATCAAACACTTATGTTGCATGACTTAGGGCATGGCATAATCATCAAATTAACATATCGTAACAAACTAAAATTCATGGTTTTCAACTCACATGCTAACATTTTTCATAAAAAAACATAAAGATTCCAACTTGGGAATCATACAACAACAACCACATGAACATAATCAACCTATAACATAAATACCAAAATTCATAGTTTTGAAACTTCATTCTTGGACTTCATGGACAAAAGTAATCCATGAATGAACACTATGCATACCTTGGGTGGAAGATTCTTCAAAATTAATTGTAGAATCTCTTGAATTTGAAGCTCTTATGAAAACTCCATACTTGTTCTTGAGAGTATTTGAGAGAAACAACAATAATTTGGTGAAATAAGGGTTGAATCTCATGTTTTTGGACTTATATAGGGATTGTAAATTGACCCTTTTGCCCTTAAAATACGGACATTTAATGACTGAAATTGGGCATCGACGTGATACCCGACACGTCACACCATGATCGTGCCAAGCCTCAGTAGTTTCACTGGAAGTCCCTACAATAATGTTAACCAATGCGATGGGCGATGCGGAGTGCCAAGATCACATTGGTCCACTATTTTGGGACACCAAATATGGTCTAATCGAGGTACAAAAACTCTAAAACTTTTTTAGGAACACTTATTGACCTCTTTGATTGTGAATTAATAAATATACTGAGCATTAAAGGACATTAAGGTGGAAAAATGATATTACCAACTTTTAAAGGCAAAAAATAAATGAATTTCGGGAAGTTAGATGGAGTTTTCTAAGTTTGGTATCCCTTGACAAGCTTAAAGGATGGAATGAAACTTAGAAATTTTGTGGGGTCTTATAATATCTCCCCATTAGGAATATTCATCCTCAAATGAAACTGACTGACATGGGAGAAACAATAACTTAAGTACATATGGTACATAAATAACTATAACATGATTACATGACAGACGTGAATGATAAATTGAATGTATCATACTAAACATGCATATTTGATACATGTGTAACTAATTCAGGAATGGATGACTGAGATTTCGGATAAGCTGAGTTTCTTATAATGAGGATGCATATCTTATTCAAGAATATGTGACTGACATACTGCATGAACATATGCCTACATATTCAATGGAAATTTAATGCCGAGTTTATAATGAAAATCTGAGCATGAAAATGAATGCCAAGTAGTAATAGAAATTTGGACATAAAACATGATTAAGTTTTAAGGAAAGCTATTACCTTGTGCTGAGTCTGAATTAGCAGAGAAGAGGTAAGGATACTTTTTCCGTATGTCTTCTTATGCTTCCCAAGTAGCTCTCTCAACTGATTGATTTCGCCAAAAAACTTTGACTAGCGAAACTTCCTTGTTCCTCAGTCTGCGAGTCTGGTAGTCAAGAATTTTTATTGGAATTTGTTCATAAGAGAGGTTATTCTTAATATCTCTTCCATCAATAGGGACTACGACTGTTACGTCACCTATGCACTTCTTGATAAAAGAGACATAGAAGACTGGATGAACTAAAGCTAGATCTAAATGCAATTCAAGCTCATAAGGTACCTTGCCGAAGAGACTAAGAATTTTTAAGGGATCTACATATCCGGGACAGAGCTTTCTCTTTTTGTTGAATATCTTTACTCCCTTCATGGGAGAGATCTTTAGATGGAAAAAGTCACCAAGATCGAACTCGAGATCCTTTCATTGCATATATAGATAAGACTTCTATCGGCTATGAGCAGCCCAGAGTCTTTCTATGGTCAACAGGAATTTTTGTAAGGCATTGAATACTAAGTAAGGCCATATAACTGAGGCCTCACTAACTTCGAACCAACCAACCGGACTAGAATGATAGTTGTTGTTGTATAAAAACTCAATCAAACTTAAATAGTCCTCCCAACTACCCTTGAAATCAATTGCACATGCTCGCAGCATATCTTCTAAAGTCTAAATGGTCTTTGTACTTGACTATCTCTCTGAGGATGGAAGGCTATACTGAGATGAACTTGTATACCAAGACCCTTTTGGAACACTTTCCACAAATGAGAGATGAACTGGATACCTATGTTTGAGACAATAGATAATGAAACACTGTGCAATCTGACCAACTCTCTGTTATAGAGTTTGGCATAAGCCTCGGTTGAATAAGAGGTATGACCTGGAAGAAAATGAGCTGATTTGGTCATCCTATCTACAATGACCGAAACTTAATCATTCTGATGATGAGTATAAGGAAAACTCATCACGAAGTCCATGTTAACTTCTTCTCACTTCAAGTAAGAATATTGAAATCTTGCATGGACCTACTAGGCTTCTGATGCTCTATCTTAACCATCTGATATGTAGAGATCTTAGCCACAAACTCTATCATATCTCTCTTTATCCCACTCCACCAATAGATTTTATGTAAGTCGCGGTACATCTTTATGTCCCCTAGATGAATAGAGTAGTATGCACCATGCGCTTCTGGAAAAATTTACTACCTAAAGTTGTCTACTCCTGGCACACACAGACAAACCTAGAAACATAATAGACCATCTTCCCCTTGGGATAAAACCTCTACTTCCTAATCTTTGACTAACTCGTTCAACTTGACAAGGCTAGGATCTCTATCCTATTTTTCTTTCACCACAAAAACTAAAGATAATTCTGAATTTTTTTGACCCATATACTACCCTCTAAAGAATCGATATATTTCTAAGAGAATACAAACTGAAGGATTTTATGATTTTTGAACACATCTACATATATTCCGTTTAGATAATGCCTCCAAATCTTTAAGGTAAAGACTATAGCTTCTAACTCAAGATCATGAGTAGAATAATTCTTTTAATGGAGTTTAAGATTCCAGGAAACATAGGCTATGGCCTTACCATGCTGCATGAGGACAAACCAAACCTACTCTGGATGTATCACAATATATTATGAAACCATCTGAACAATCTGAAAGAGATAAAACTAGAGTTGAGGTAAGTTGAGTCTTCAACTTCTGAAAACTTTTCTCGCAAGGATATGACCATTGAAAGTTGACTTTATTCTGTGTCAATCTAGACATAGGGGATGAAATAGGGGAAAATTCCTCAACAAACCGTCTGTAATGGCTAGCCAAACCCTAGAAACTCCTGATATCAGATGGAGAGATAGGTCTGGGCTAGTTTTTTACTACTTTAGTCTTTTGAGGATCTACTC
Source organism: Capsicum baccatum var. pendulum (assembly GCA_030864225.1). Taxonomy (NCBI): domain Eukaryota; kingdom Viridiplantae; phylum Streptophyta; class Magnoliopsida; order Solanales; family Solanaceae; genus Capsicum; species Capsicum baccatum. The sequence goes on from CM061557.1 coordinate 195,946,559, forward strand.
TAATGCCATCATCAGAAATGATATAACTAAGGAATGCTATTGAACTTATCCAAAATATGCACTTACTAAAATTGGCAAATAGTTGATGATCTCTTAGAGTATTAAGTATGATTCTAAGATGGTCTGCTTGATCAGGTTCACTGGGGGAATAGACCGGAATATCATCTATGAAGAGTATGACAAATATTTCCAAGTCTTACTCGAACACATGGCTCATCAAATCCATTAAAGCTGCAGGGAATTGATAAAACCAAAGGACATGACTAGGAATTTGAAGTGACCATACTAAGTTTGGAAAACTATTTTCAAAATGTCATATTTGCTGACTCTAAGATGATGATAGGATTATTTGAGATCTACCTTAGGGATATTTCTACCACCCAGAAGTTAATCAAATAAGTCATCGACTCTGGGAAGTGGATACTTGTTATAGACTGTGACCTTGTTGAGCTAACGGTAGTCTATACACATTCTGAGAGAACCGTATTTCTTAGACATTAATAAGATTGGTGCACCCCATAGGGACACACTGGGTCTGATTAAACCATTAACTAGAAGATCCTTCAACTGTTCTTTCAATTCTCTGAGTTGGTGCCATTATGTATGAGGAAATAGATATTGGCTAGGTATCTGGAAGAAGGTCTATACCAAAGTTTATTTCCCTTTCGGGAGGAATTTTTTGAAGATATTCAGGAAACACATCTTAATATTTATTTACTACTGGGATTGATTCAAGATCGGGAGTTTTGGGACTAGAGTCTCTAACTCGAACAAGATGATAGGCACATCCCTTCTATATATTTTTCTAGCCTGTAGTTAGGAAATAAGATAACCCCTAAATGTTGAAGTACTACCCGTCTACTCTAGGATGAGTCCATTCGGAAACTGAAATTGGAAAATTCTATTTCTATAGTAGACTGTGTCATAGCAAGAATGAAGCCAATCCATTCTGAGAATGACATCGAAATTAGTCATCTCTAATTTGACTAAATCTGCTAAAGTGACTTTCTGAGATACCATAACTGAACAGTTCCTATATACCCATCAGGATATAATAGTTTTACCCACTCGATATATACTGTGAAGGGTTCTACTAGAATTTCGACATTTACTCTAAAATCAACTACTATATAAGGAGTAATAAAAGACAAAGAGGCTACTGATCTAGCAAAGCGTAAACATGCAAGTAAATAATTGGTAACGTACTAGTGAGCACATCAGGAGAATTTTCCTGAGCCTATTGGGAGTAAATACCATATAGTCTATTTGGGCATTTCCCACTAGTGGCACTTGAGGTCGCACCCTACTGATTCGGGTGACCGAACTGAGCTGAGGAATGGTTATGCTAGCTTTGTGGACCAGCCTTAAGATAATATCTGACTCTGTTACCTGACTCGCCATACCCGTATCACACATTACTGCCGACTCTACATATACCCTTATGATATTTTTCATAAGTCTTACCAAGATGATAGGTTCGGGCACTACTAACACCGCCCTAAGGTTTAGGACTTGGCACCCTATCTATGAATTTAGGGAACAGAGCACTGGCTAAGGGAGAAACTAAAATTGAAGACTTTGGGTAGAACTAATAATGGTTACCAACCTATGACTTAGGTTGAGCAAATTAAAGATTACATGTTCTCGCTCTCTTATTTTTTATCTTTCTTTCTTTCAATCTATGCTTTCTCACCTAAATTTATCGAGCATGAATCATATACCTAGGTGGGATAATAGCCTACTAATTTCTTTAAGCTACTAATAATTTAGATAAATTAAGAGAGTTAATTATAAATTCTCCATAAAATATATGCTCGTCTGAGAAATCTTCCTGAACGGATGGAGGTGCCGACTGATTCTCGATTTTCCTTTTGTTAGTCCTTTTAGGAGACATGTTCTATAATGAAAGGGAGAAGTGATTAGAATGGGATTTAAATTTGATCTCATTCTCTCTGCTATGACATAAATACTAAAAGAGGGGAAATTATTTCTAAAAAATCTCATAGCCTCCTGTCCATAAGTGTGGTGCACAACACACCCAAGCACAAGAGTCTACTAGATATGACTTTCAGACTTCCTAGGATACTGTTAAACCTTATACTCTGATACCAAGTTTGTGATGCCCCATATCTGGTACCCGAAATGCTACACAGTGCTCATGATCCCAAAGGACCATAAGCTAACCCATGACTGATATTTGTACCTATACACTACATATATCATGTAAAATGTAGAAATAGTAGGTTAGAACTTGCCATAAGGTTCAAAAAATGAATAAAACATCTAATAAAACCATCTTCGAATAATTTGGTATCACAATACAAAAATTAAAGTAAATATCTAAAAATATTGAAGTCGTAATCTAGTCTGAGAGTCTCTAACTGACTGAGCTCTCTCAGTAAGGAGTTGATGGGACATATCCCCAACTAAATCCATCTATTGAGAACTAAGCTGAAATAATGAAATAAATAATCATATCATCCTTGAATTATGAGGACTCAATGCTAAATCTGGCTGCTGAAATCTGGAATGCTACTGATGCTTCGGAGCTCATGCTTCTAAACCTATGGTATAAAACACCATAGCACAAATTCTTTAGTATGATTGAATGTACTAGTATGTAAGTGAGGTAGGCTGAATGGAAAGGGTTTAAATGCATGAACAATGCTAACTGACTGTATAACATAAACGTGAAGGTGCATGCATTAATAAGTAACTGTAACTGAGTTCGTGAGATTACTAACTACTGAGTCTAAATAATGATACCATGAGTTACTGATTACTAATATAATTGATACTGAGTAAATATGTCTAATAGTCTAGGGTATGATAGAACTAGCTTAGTTTCGTACTATATTGAGTTGACTGTATCTGACAGTCATGAAGGTCGTAGAACTATTAAGTTTTATTGCCGAGACTAAGACTGAAACTATAACTATAATTGTAGGAAGTTGTCATCTATCTGACATGCCCCAAATAAATCAATATATCTAAGTTTCATTCCAATATATAACCCCAATGAGAAGGGTGTCAATACCGCACCACTGGTAAAGACAAGCTGTGAGTGATCCCTCATATAGAAAGTATTCAAAGGAGAACGGTGGGACCCTCATATAATAGGTTAAGCCACCTCATCTACCCTAAATATAGTAGGTTTAATATATCAACCTATGCTGGCTATGTAATTCAGAGTGCAAGGGCGGCTTCTATCAACCACAACCCCTAATTACAGGTGAGTTTCTGTCATTGGGCTCACTTGGTGGTAAATCCTACTTCCATCTGAATAGAGATTGAACATGATTAACTTAACTGAACTGGAATAAGTTCCTTGGGTTCTATGGCTGATAGAATACTACTGAGATTTACTGAACTATTGAGCTTTCTGAGATTACTGGGGTTACTGAGTTTTCCTGAGTCATATGAGTGACTGAGTTCTATGGTTCATGACTTCATTGAGAGTATTTTGGAAACATGACACTAGCTCTAGGCATACAACTATATTTTTTGGGGTTCTAGTACCACCAGGACTCGATAGAATGAAACTTACAAGGTATGCCACTCTTGAATACATGACCAACATCAACAATCCATAATATAATAAATTGGGGATTTCATGAAGTACATGGTTAACATAATCTTGTACATGGTAGGAATGCGCATAAACAATGTCATAATTCTATATTCTAGCATCATGAGTATTTGAACAAGCATCTACATTATACATCAACAGCATGGGAGTAATTTAAACATAAGGGTAAAACATGAATCCGTCACTTAAGTCACTATTGATCTATATCACATAATTTCTAATCTCTTAGGTATTTTATCAAATGCTTAGGTTGCATGACTTAGGGCATGGCATAATCATCAAATTAACATATCATAACTAATTAAATTTCATGTTTTTCAACTCACATGCTAACATATTTTCATAAAAAAACACATAAAGGTTCCAACTTAGAAATCATACAACAATAACCACATGAACATAATCAACCCATAGCATAAATACCAAAATTCATGTTTTTAAAACTTGATTCTTGGACTTCATGGATGAAAGGAATCCATGAATGAGTACTATGCATACCTTGAATGGAAGATTCTTGAAAACTAACGGTAGAATCTCTTGAATTTGAAGCTCATATGAAAACTGTACACTTGTTCTTGAGTGTATTTGAGAGAAACAACAATATTTTGGTGATATAAGGTTTGAATCTTATGTTTTTGAACTTATATAGAGGTGGGAAATTGATCTTTTTTCCCTTAAATATGCGGACATTTAATGACTAAAATTGGGCATCGACGTGATACCCAGTGTGTCACTCCATGATTGCACTGAGCCTCAGTAGTTTCACTGGCAGTACCTACAACAATGTTAACCAACATGATAGGCAATGCGGCATGCTAAGTTTGCATTGATCCACTATTTTAGGACACCAAACGTGGTCTAATCGAGGTCCAAAAAATCTAAAACATTTTTGGGAACAGCTATTAACCTCTCTAATCATGAATTAACAAACATACTAACCATTAAAGGACATAAGTTGGAGAAATAAGATTGCCAACTTTTGAAGGACAAAAATAAACTAAGTCTGGGAACTTAGCTAGATTTTTCTAAGTCTGGGACCCCTTGTCAATCTTAAAGGACAGAATGAAGCTTAAAAATTTTGAGGGGTGTTACAAAAACTTTCTCAAACTCTCTAAACTCTCCAAGGTCATTATACTTAGGGTTTCCAAGAATTTGGTCATCTAAAAGCTCAAGGGTTGATTTGTCTCCTTAAATCTTGATATTCAAGGCATGTTACTATTCCATAATTATTAATTTATCAAAAGAGTGTGTTATACATGGTTTAAATTATATGGATTTAAATGTGGGTTTTGTTTTGGTTGAGGGTTTTGACATAGTTGATTCTTAAGTTGCTTTCAAATGTTTATAATGCATTGCTTATTCTTAATTAATGGTGTTGAACGTATAGGGTGCATGGGTATGGTGAATAAGTTAAGGGTTCATGGTTTTCCTCAAATTTTTGTTTTAAACTTTGAATTGATTTTGAATAATTGTGTTCCCTCAACCCATTTGTAAAGTTGAGTTTGAATTGTGAATTGGTCCTTACCACACTATTGCATTAAAATAATGGTTAAAAGGTTAAAAAGGATTTTGAAGGCCTTGTTGGCTATGTTTTGTTTTAATGAACAAAGGGGGTCAAGGCATTTCCATAATTTGAGCTGATAAATGAAAGAGGATGAGGCATTCCTCCAAATTCATTTAATGACTAAGGGGGTGATAGCATTCCCCATATATTGGAATTATGAACTCTTCATGATAAGATACCAAGTATAAGGTATAAAGAAACCCATTATATGCCTTAATGTATGATTCCTTGATAAATAAAAAGGGTTTATATGATACTTATTTACTATAGGCTTAATGGGGGTTAAATAGATAAGTCGTAAAGGTATGAGTCTTGAATGACTTGTACTAGAAACTCATGTTTCCCAATGTGAGGTCTAATCTTGATAACTGTGAGCATAGTTCACACACTTGATATAATTGTATCTTATATTGATGTGGGGTCGGGGCATTCCTTGGTCTTCCTTAATACCTCTATTTTATTCGACTAACACACATTGGAGGCCTTTCAGTAGGGGAGATAAACTCATATAGCACATGTGTTCCTTTTTATGATGATTGAGCTACATACTCTAGGATAAAATATTACTTCATGCTAAGCCTTGTTCCTTTTCCCATCATGACATGCTTATATATACATATGATTATGTGTTTTGACTTTAAATGACTTTGAAACAATGATCATAGCATTATTTTATCCCGTATCCCTAAAATAGATGTTAGTTCTTAACACACTAACATTCTTTGGATGTTATATCCCCATACGATGAAGGTACCATAGAAACTTCTATTTTTTTTATGCATTGTTTGATGGATCAGCTCAGTTCATCGATTGTTTATAGTGAAGTGGTTAGCTTTCGTTCTCTGAAAGACTTAGTTATTCATTAGTTTTCATTTATAGATTAGAATTGAAGAGTTCATATTAACATTATCATCATCATTTTCAGAGTCGGGGGCATGTCCTAACACTTTTTTATCTCTATTTTGTTAGAAGGATTTGTGGATTACTGTGAACTTGAGTGATGTGGTTGGTTATTTTTGATTGGCTCTCGGTTATTGTTTACAAACATTCTTAAATTCTTGAGCGTATATTATGTTGTCATGTAATATGTTTGGAATTCATATGTTATTGGGGGTATTGTGTTCTATTTTAATAGGTATAGGGGGTGGTCTCCAATACTTGTCGTAGTTGAGATGCCTATCAAGACTAGGCCCTGATTTGGGTTATGATAGTAAGAGACATTCCTTGGGAATATGGTTCTAAGAATGGGGTTATGGTAGAGCTTTAATACCCTAAGTTTTGGAATCTAAATTTTATAGAGTGTTGTCAACATTGACATGACTACGACTCAGGTGACGAGTCATTATCATTCATCACGTGTCGTAAAGTGAGACTCGTTGTCTCATTGTCAAAACTGCCTAAGGTTTTTAATCTAATCACGACTCCTCATCATGAGTTGTTAGGTAAGGTCATGAGTCGTGAAGAATGACTCCTGGCCATAATAGTGAGGCGGAAGTATCTGCACCCTCAGGTATCAAGTTCAGCAAATGACTCATGGTCTGACCTGACGATTCATTACCTAACCCATAACAATTGAGACTAATTTTCCTACTAATTTTAATTAAGGGATGTTATATCTTTTTCATTCCTTTACACTTTACCCATGACTTAAAAACATCTATAGGATCTTATTATCTTCAGTCAATCAAATCAAAACCTACTTTCTTCATCTCCAGCTCCCAAAAGCCAAAAATAAACCTAGGGCTATAATGAATTTATCCTACAAGCTTCAAACTTTGGATTTTTGTCCAAATTCTTTGGTGTTTTAGGCATGTCTCACTTTAATTTTATACTTTGGAATGTGTTTTAATCATTTTTCATGTGATTTAATTATTAGGTTTGAAATTGGGTTGACGGATTTTGAGGATTATCTCTTGAATTATATTTCCCATATTTTGATTATCTTGTGTATACTTAACCTGATACTTTTTGGGATTGAATGGGTGCATCATTTTTGGATTTTAAATGGGTAACAAAGGTTTCCCAAAATTGGTCGATTTTGGATTGGCAATCATATTAACCTTAACTCAACTACATGATTTTGGTTTTAAATATGCAATTTGCATGATTTAACTCACTTTTGAAACTATTACATTACATTAGTGAACAAACGAATAAAAATAGATTTGAAAGGCCTTTGTGGCCATCGTTTAGGGTTTTAAAAGGAACTTTGGAGTCAATTGGTTAATTGGAATTGTTTAGAATAATTATATGAGCTTGCAAGCTTAATTGGTATGATGATGCCAAATTGTTAATTCCTTAATATGATATTCCTTGGTTTATATTTGGGATTATGTACAAAGTTATTTTAATTTTGGCTTAAAGAGGGTTATATAGATCACCGTGAAGGTGGTAGTCCTGAGGATACCAGTACTAGAAACCACATTTTCCAGCGTAGGGGTCTATTTGACTATGTGCTTGTTCACTTATTTTATTTATGGGATGGCTAGTCCTTGATGTCTATATCCCTCCTTATTTCCTTAATTTGTGTGGCTAACATGTAGCTATGTATTAGGTGGTGTGGTTGTCTATTGAGTTGTTGTGTAGTGGTGAGCTTTCTTCTATTGAAAAGCCTCATCACTTTATTAGTTTTTTTAGATTTTTGGAATCGTTAATTTTCTTTTGTCATGGTCGAGTGTATGTCCCGGCCTAGTTTGGTATTCTGGTTTAAAGGCTTTTATGGACAAATGTAGGTTGGTTGTTGGTTTTGGATTTTGTAGAACTTTCATTTGATATATATTTATTTTATTATTATATTTATTGCTTTCTACTTTGTTATTATTATTGTGCTCTTGAGGTTAGGTTTAGGGGGTGGCCTTTGATCAAAGTTTTTGAGATACCCGTAAAGACTAGGCCCTAGTTTGGTTCATGATAGGACTCAACAAAGATTTAGGTTATTCATAATTGGGATAGACCTACATCTCCAATTAAGGTTCATAGTTTCATTAATTTGGCCAGTTATTATAGATGCTTCGTTCAGAGTATTGCTACTATTGTGGTGTCGATGACCAGATTGACTCATAAAGAGGATCATTTCTGATTGTTTGAGGAGTGTTAGTTGATCTTTAGAAATGTTAAGGAGTTTGTTACTCCGGCTCCTATTTTGTCTCTTTCTATTGATGGTGAGGTATTCGCTATGTATTATGATGCTTCTTCCTATTTAGGTTGCTTGTTAATGCAATAGGGTTGTGTTATTACTTATTCATTGAGGGAGTTGAAGGTGCACGAGCGCAACTACCCACTCTTGACTTGGAGCTGGCGGAGGTAGTTTCGTACTTAAGATTTGGAATCATTATCTTTATGATGTACATTTTGAGATTTTCATAGATCATCAAAGTCTTCATCATTTTATGACCAGATAAAGCTTAATTAGGTAGCATAGATAAATAAAGTTGCTTAAGGATTATAACATTTATATCTTGTATTATCCAGGCAAGAAAAATATAGTAGAAGACGTTTAGAGCTAGAAGGTAGTAAGTATGGGTAGCTTGGCTTGTATTTTAGTTTCTCAGAGGGTTTTGGCACGGGACATTCAGTCTTTAGCAAACTTGATGATTTGAATTGTTATTTCAGAACTTAAAAGGATTCTTGCTAGTTTTGGGGCGAGGTCCACTATTTGAGAAAATTTGGGATCACTTGTTTGAGGATAAGGAACTTTACATCATTCGTGATTAGGTGTTGAGTGGTGAGTCCAAAAGGGATACACTATATTCTGAGGGTGTCTTGAGATTTGAAAATCACATTTGTGTTTCAAGGGTTGATGGCTTAATTTAGTCAATTATTTATGAGGCTCAAAACTCCAGATATTCTATTCACCCTGGTACAGGTAAGATGTATAGAGATTTGAGGAAGCATTATTGGTCTTGTGGAATAAAGAGAGATATGGAAGACTTTGTTTCTGGTTGCCTATATTGTCAGTAGGTGAAGGTTGAGCATTAATGACCTGGAGACTTGATTTAGAGGTTGCCTATTCTCGAGTGGAAATGGGATTGGATAACTATAGACTTCGTTAGTGGTTTGCCTCACACTTCCCATGGTGACCAAGTTGGCATATTTTATTCCTATTAAGATTTCCTTTAAGGGTGAAAAGTTGACTAGTATCTATGTTAGTGAGATATTCCATTTGCATGGTGTTCCAATATCTATCATTTCTGATTGGGGTTCAGTGTTCATTTCTAGATTTTGGAGAGCTTTTTAGGACAAATTGGGTACTCTAGTGGATCTTAGCACAACCTTCGATATACAGATTGATGACCAGTCAAAGTAGACTATTTAGGTTCTTGAGGATATGCTCCGAGTCTGTGTTTTAGATAATAGGGTTCATAGGAACTATAGTTAGCCTTAGCAGAGTTCACATATAATAGTAGTTATCATTTGAGTATTAAGATGGTAGGTTTTGAGGATTTATACAGTAGGAGATGTTATTCTTCGATCGGATAGTTTGAGACTTCTAAGAATAATACCTATGGTACCGACTTGCTTCAGGAGTAGTTGGATAGAGTCAGTGTGATTCAGGAAAGGCTGAGGGCAGCTCAAAGTAGTCAGAAGGCTTATCCAGCTCGTAGACTTTATGCATTGATATTTGGAGTTAGTGATCGGGTATTCCTCCATGTATGACCTATGAAGGGTGTGATGAGGTTCAGGAGGAAAGGCAAGCTCAGCCCCCAATATATTGGAGCCTTTGAGATTCTGCACATAGTTGGTGAAGTAGCCTATGAGTTGGCATTACCTTAAAATTCTGTTGTTGTTTATCCAGTTTTCTATGATTTCATATTGCGACAATACATTCCCGACCTATCACATGTTCTTAGATGGGACTCAGTTAAGTTGGTTAAGCATTTGACCTTAGTGGAGGAGACTGTACTCATCTTCTCTAATGATGTCAGGCGGTTGCACACTAGAGAGATAACTATAGATAAGGTTTGTAGGAGGCATTCCTCGTAGAGAAGGATACTTGGGAGATTGTGAGCAACATTCGGACCTAGAATCCTCACCTTTTTAAGGTTTAGGTACATGCTAACCCTTTACTTTCGCAGACAAAAGTTCTGCTAGTAGTGGATATTGTAATGACCTTTTAGGTTTATTTTTTTATTTTTGCTCATTGTCCCCATTTATTGCTTTTCTATAGCTGCCCAAAATCATTTATGTGTCATGACCTAATTTTTGAGTCATGATGGAACCTACTATAACCCACCAGTAGTTAAGCCAACATTGTAATGCAGAGCTTATTTAATGGGTTACCAAGGTAGGAACATTCAACATGGACCCTACATAGGAACACAATAAAACAAAGACATTCCACAAGAAACAACTAATATTCGAATATCAATCCCTTGACAATATAGTATTAAGCATCTCTAAATTCGACAATAGAAATTACAACTCAACATCTAATAGTCTTATAAATTCGTCTTGAATACAAAAGATAGAATAAGGATAGAAAAGAAAAATGGCAACTCGAACTCCAAGAGCTTACCCTGTCTCCTGATTATAAACACCACATGATCTCGACTGAACGGCAGTAACTAGAACTCACAAAACCTTACCACCAGTGACGAGCAGACAAGTCCAACTAAAATGTGGTGTATTCAACACCACGGGTCATAACAAGGTATAACCTACAAAGCCTATCCTCACAAGCAATCAAAAACTCTAATGCATCCTCTCTAGGAGCACCAAGAAACTGAGGTGGAGCCAACCTCAAGAATCTACCCAGCGTCTTTTTCTCCTCAGTAACATAATAGGAGAGGTCACAAATGGCTGAGCCATTATCGGCTGAACAACTGTTGGAATAGAAGCAACCACAACTCCAGGAGCTACAGCTGCAGGATGTGCTCCGTTCCTAATAGTTGGTTAAATATCAACAATACCAAACTGCTAAACTTAAGTATCTCTATGCAAAGAAGAGGGGATGAACCCTGGTGGAGCCTCGGTCGGTCCCTAGCCCATGGTGGTTGAAGTGGAGGAGTCTCTAGCTTGGGTGCAGGAATAGGGTTCGGGTAAAGGGTGGGTGGGTGGGGGTCATCTGCCCTAATCCCTCGCTGAGGACATATCACGAGTATGGGTCTTCGGACCCTCCTTATGAATAACTGTAGCATGAGTCCTGGGCATCTGCAACAGCTATAAGTTTAGAAAATATCCAAAAAAAACAACTCAGACTCTTAGAATTATATGAGTGAAAGAAGCGAAGGACTCAAAAGAATGTCCTATATCCTCCCACAGATAGGAAACGGATGTCAATGTTTCGGTCTTCAGGACTATATTATACACTTGGTCTTGTACTAATAATATCGGAGAAACCTAGTCTCTAAAACCAATTTATCACGACCCGATTTTTGAGTCATAATGGCTCCTGCCATATCCAACCAGTAGGTAAGCCAACATTATAACCCAAAGCTAATGCAAAGGGTTACCTTAGTAGGAAATTCCAACATGGAAAATATATGGGAACACAATATGAGAAAGACATTCCACAAGAGACAACTAATATTCGAATACCAATCCCATGACCTGATAGTATTATTACAAGAGCATCTCTACATTTGACAATAGAAATTACAACTCAATATCTAATAGTCTTAAAAAGTCTTATGCATCTAAAATATAAAACACAGGATAAGGATAGAAGGGAAAGTGGAAACTCAAACTCCACGTGCTCACCCTATCTCCTGATGATCAACATTGTATGATCTCGACTCAACAGCGGCAACTAGAACTCGGGTCACTACCAAAAAAGTTCAAAAGTGTAGTATGAGTACCAAAACATGGGTACTTAGTTGGCATCATAGGCCGACTGAGCTAAATTATAATGTAAAGATGATATAGAGTAAGAGAATAACTTAAAGTCAAGGTAAAGAATGGAACCTGAATCTTCTCCGATATCACTTTATAAGATAACAAATCAACTAGAACAATAGTATGACATTCCATATCCACATATACCATAAATTTTATAAAACATGAGTAATCATTTTGGCAGCATAAAGCCATATATATACAATAACGATCATTTAATTACCATAATCTACACAACAACTATCATTAGAGTATAAATAAAAAAACTTACCACGATGTCCCATGCCGCTGGAAAGTACACTCAAGGAAAACAAACAAAGAACTCTTCACGGTGTCCCATACCACCGGAGAGTGCACCAAAAGATCAATCCATCAACATATTATGGCAAAAATACACAAGAAACTCACCAAAGTCAGGAGTTGTACATTCCCACCAAGGCCTCTTACGAGGTCTACAATTAACGTCAATACCACAATTTGACACATCGAAGCTAATATCACCCTAACATAGTTATATAGTTATTTAATCTCTAAATTATTAATTAACTTCATGTCTAGCCTATACAAGATAGGCTCCATTTCTATGAGCAACTTGTTTGCAAGTCTAATAGCTTACTAGTCATCAAATCAGGAAAAGCTACAAGTTACTAACTCTATTATTTGTACACCCATCATAAAGCCATCTTCTTGGTAGCCTCCTAATTATATAAGTCATCAATTAAGCCACTATGGCATCATATACTAGATGTCAACTTAACCACTCACCATACAATACTAGGTCTATTATTATTGAGCGTGTTACAACATGACATAACCATTTATCCAAGTCTAGTAAATATACTACGTGAGCCCTTGGTTCTACACAATATTACACATATCAATTAGCCTTAACCCAATACTTGGCATGATCTACTTCTAATTACTAATTAGAGTTAACAAGGGTCACGCCTCTTAACTAGTGACTAGAGACAAAGAATGGCTAATAATTTACCAAGGAAGATATCATTTCCCAGGCACACAAACGGGTTTAGCCACACACGGCATAACCTTACATACATTCATGTATTCATATATCTATACTTACCACACATAAGATTATTATATCATAATTACCTCTTCCATATTAACTGCGCATCATCATAACATCATTTTATCCTCCGGATTCACTGGGCATCATCATTATATTATCATATCCTTTGAATTCACCAGGCATCATCGTAACATCTTATATCCTCTGGATTTATCGGGCATAATCATTATATCCTCCATATTTATCAGGGATCACCACAATATCATTACATCATTCGAATTCACCAGGCATAAGTCATAATATCATTACTTTTAGTCTAGAAATTAGTAAATTAACACTAAACTAGAAGGAATCTTACCTTATTTTTGTAGCAAAATAGATTACATAAGTTATTCAAGATCCTAATCAACCCAAAAGACTCACTTTTTAGATTCTTCCCTCTATTATTGTTTAGAACTTAATAGGATGGTAAAAATTTTGGGCAAGACAGTCTTTAAATAGGGATTGGCCAGGCCTTAAGTAGCGTGGTCATGGTCCCCACATGGCCCCCAATTGCGACATTGTGTCCTCACCTTACCCATTGTGGTCATGGTATCTTTTTCTATGCCAGGAAATTATAAAATCTTGGAACTTTATTTCGGGCTTCGGCCAATGCCTCGAGATGCATTTGGAGCTGTTTTGAGAAAATAACATATGTAACCACAAATATTTTGATGTTTTGGACACGTCTGCAAAGTTGGATTTTACATTCAAGGTCGTGTTCTTAAAGTTCTCACCTGGTGGTCAATTAGAACCAATGAAGACTTCCGATTGGGAAAGTGGTTCTAAAAAACAAAATAACCACCAGGTAACCGAACTATCGGTTCTAGAAATTCACTAATGACTTGGGGAAGCTATGACGAAGCTCTATCTGTGAAAGTAAGCTAGAAGATGGATAATGACCTAAAAGGTAATTATAACTTCCATTACTAGGGAACTTTCTTCTCCAAAAGTTAAAGATGAATAAAATACCTGAAGTCTCGAACAAATGAGGATATTATGACTGCATCTCACTCTCAATCACCTAAATAGCCTCCTCTACATGGCGGTACCTCCTTTGAACCTTAACTACTGGAATCTCTCTAGAACTTAGTTGCCTTACATCACTAGCCAAAATAGTAATGGGTTCCTCCACAAAGGTTAATTTGTCACCTAACTAGACCTAGTCCTGACTAAGAACATGACGAGGATCAGGAATATACTTCTGCAACATAGAGACATGAAAATCCAGATGAACAACGGAAAAGTGTAGAGGTAAAGATAACTCACAGGCCACCTCTCCTACTACATGGAGGATCTAAAATGACCAATATAACGAGGTCTAAACTTACCCTTCCACCCAAATCTGAGCAAACCTCTCATAGAGGAAACATGAAGAAACATACAATTACCAATTTCAAATCTCAAGGCACAGAGTCTACGATTGGCATAGGCCTTCTGCCTATTCTAGGATGCTCTCACCCTATCCTGAATCACCCTGACTCTATCCAATGAGTCATAAAGCAAATCTGTACCATGTGGTCTAACCTCAAAAGTCTTAAAACATCCTATATAAGAACAATATCTCCTACCGTACAAAGCCTCATAAGGCTCCACCTCAATTCTCAAATGGTAACTATTATTTTAGGTGACTCTGCCAATGCTAAATGTTGATCCCACTATCCTCTATAGTGTATAACACAGTCTTGGAGCATATCCTCAAGCACCTAAATAGTCTGCTCTGATTGACCATTCATCTACAAATGAATGGTTGTACTTAATCTACCCGAGTACCCAAGTCCTCCTGAAATGCTCTCTTAAACCGTGAATTACATACTGAACCATGGTTTGATATAATACACACAGGGACCCATGAAGACTAACTATCTCTCAAACATAAATTTGGGCTAATATGTCATCCCTGAAGGTCATCTAAATAGGTAGGAAATGTGTTGACTTTATCAAATGATGCACAATAACCAAAATACCATAGAGACCATGAGAAGTATGAGTAAATCCACTAATAAAGTCTATGGTAACCCTTTCCTATTTCAAATCGAGAATGAGTAACCTACGAGTCAAGCCTCCTGGACATTAATACTTGGCCTGAACCTGCTTAAAATATAGGCAACGAGCTACAAAGTCTGGCACATATCTTATAGAATTGACTGAATTAATTAATCAAGTCGGAAACACAAATACGACCTTGAAGATGGTTGAATCAATCATCAATATGAGGCCTAGAATAACGATTTTTCACTGGCACCTTGTTAAGCTGCCTATAATCAGTACATATTTATATCGACCCGTATTTTTTATTTATAAATAAAATAGAGGCTCCCCACAGGGACACACTTGGTTTAACGAAACCCTTACCAAGAAGATCTTGGATCTTAGAGTCCAGCTTTTTAATATCAATAGGAGCCATATGGTAAGGTGCCATAGAAATTGGTCGGGTGTCAGGATCAAGGCCAATAGCAAACTCAATCTTACAGTCAAGGGAAATACCAGGAAGATCTGCAGAAAACTCACCCACAATAGGAACAGAGTCAAACATCGGACTCTCTACATGGGTATTATTTACATAGGTAAGGTAATACTTGCAACCCTTTGATATAAGTTGTCTGGCGCAAACATAAGAAATAAACCCCGTCAGCTGATGGCTAATTGCTCTCTATCACATAATTGGGGTTATGCTGGGTATGGCTAAGGAAATGATCTTGGCAAAATAATCCATGAACGTATAATAGTGGGATAAACAGTACATACCTATAATCACATCAAAATCCAACATATCTAGAATAATAAGATTAGCATAAGTATCAACATCACTTACTGTCACAATTGATAATCTAAATACTTGATCCACTTCTAAAGAATCACCTATATAAGTAGATATGTGCAGAAGCACAAATAATAAATCACTAGTCAAGACCAATTATGGTGCATAATAAGTAGACATATAAGAATAAGTGGATCCATGATCAAATAAAGCAAAAGCTGACTTGAGACATACCAAAATTGCACCTGTAACTACATAATCCAAAGTCTCAATCTCGGGTCTAGCATGTACTACATATAACTGACCATGCTCGCCACATAGATGGGTACCTGACCGACCTCTTATCCTACCTGCATAAGTACCACCTCGAGTACCTTGGTAGCCATCCCTACGACCTTGCAAACCACCTCTACCTAAAGGATAAACTACCCTAATAGGAGTAGATCCCTATGCTAAAATAACTATTGCCCCACGACTCGGGCACTATCTATAAAAATAACTGGAAAGTACATAAGTAAAATAAAAATCTTGAGAGGAATGAGAACTCACAAATTTGGCTGATCCGTTATAGCTGTCGTGCCTAACATTGCCTATAGATGAAACTATCAAGGGCAGATTATCGCCCTTTCTAGGGCGACCACTAGCAATAAATAGAACCCTATTAGCGGTCTAGAGAGTTACCTAAATTGGTCAACTAGTCTGACTCTAAGGCTACAAAGACAGACATGGGGCCTCTCTAGCATAAGAAATGCCATTCCTAAATCAAGAACTACTACACTCACCAAATCTGCCCAAAAAGTGTGGCCTCTTATCACAGCTCTCACGCTGCATGTCCTTTTTTCCTCTAGTATAATAAGAAATATTGACAAAAGTCGTACCCATAGATACCAACTTTGAGTAGCCATCCAAATATAAAGTCTCAATCCTCTCACAAAGAAGTAAACTGTCACATACTTTGTATCCAATATAGAAGTCTCTTGCCTAGATAACTCATAGAAATGAGTTACATACACAGTGACTATCATAGAACCCTGATGGAATGTATTAAACTAATCTCAAATGATCTTTAAGGCTGTACGACATATACTTCTCCAAGAAAATCTCAGAGAACTAATCCCAAGAGACAGGGGAAGATTCCACTAGCCTAGAACTCACAAAACCTTTCCACTAGTTCTGAGTAGGCAAGTCCAACTAAAATATGATGTAATCAACACCATGGGTCTCAACAAGGCCTAACCTACGAAGCCTATCCTCAGAAGCAGTCAAACACTCAAACGCATTCTCTCCAGGAGCACCAAAAAACCTAGGTGGAGCCAACCTTAAGAATATACCTAGCATCTTCTGCTTCTCAACAGACATAGCTGGCTAGATCACAACTGGCTAAGCGATTGTCGGCTGAACAACTTCTAAAATAGGAGGAACCTCAACTCCAGGAGCTACAGCTACAGTCTATGATCCAGTCCAAATAGTCTGCGAACCATCTACAATACCCAATAGCTGAACTAAAGCATCTCTAAGCAATAAAGAGGGGATGAACCCTGGTGAAGCCTAGGATGGTCCCTGGCCGATGCTGGTTGAGGTGGAGGAGTCCCTAGCTTAGGTGCAGGAATATGGTTCGGGGAAGGTCCACCCTGACCCCTCAATGAGGACACCTCATGAGTCTAGGTTTGGGGACCCTCTATTTTTATAACTGTAGAATAAGTCCTAGTCATCTGGAAAAGGATAAAGTCAAGAGAATATCCAACTAACCAACTTAGACTCTTAGCATGTTATTAGTGAAAGAAGTGAGGGACTCCTAAGAATGTCCTATAGACTCCCGAAGATAGGAAATAAAAGCCAATGTTATGATTTGCAAGACTATATTAGACACTTTCTCTTGTACTAATAATATCGGTGAAACCTAGGCTCTAATTCCAATTTTTGATAACCCAATTTTTGAGTCATAATGGCACCTACCATAACCAACCAGTAGGTAAGACAACACGGAAACCCAAAGCTAATGCAAAGGTTTACCTAGTAGAAATGTCCAACATAGACTATATATGGGAATATAATATGGAAAAGACATTCCATAAGAGACAAATAATATTCAAATACCAATCCCATTTTCTGATAGTATTAGTACAAGAGCATCTCTACATTCAACAATAGAAATTACAACTCAATATCTAATAGTCTTAAATAGTCTTATACATTCGTCTCAAATATAAAAGACAGAATAACGATAAAAGGGAAAATGGGAAACTCAAACTCTAAGAGCTCACCCTATCTCCTGATGATCAACACCACATGATCTCGACTCAATGGCAACAACTAGAACTTGGGTCTGCACTAAAAAGGTACATAAGTGTAGTTGAGTAACAAAACATGGGTAGTTAGTAGGCATCATCGGCTGAATGAGCTAAATTATAATGTAAAGACGATATAGCGTAAGATAATAACTTAAAGTTAATACAGAATCAAACCTAAATCTTTTTTGTTATCACTGTATAGGATAACAAATCAACTAGAACAATAGTACAATATTCCATATCCATATATACCATAACTTTCATAAAATATGAGTAATCATTTGGGAAGCATAAAGCCATACCTATACAATAGCAATCATATAATTACCATAATCTACACAACTATCATCATTAGAGTATAAAGCAAAAGAACTTACCACGTCGTCCTATACGGACGGGAAGTACACTCAAGAAAAACAAACAAAGAAGTCTTCACAGCATCCCATATCACTAGAGAGTACACCATAAGATCAATCCATCAACATATCATGGTACAACTACAAAAGCAACTCACCAAAGTCGCGGGAAGCACATTCCCACCATGGCCTTTTACTAAGGTCTACAATTATCATCAATACCACAATTTGACACAATTAAGTCGATATCACCCTAACACAGTTATATAGTTAGTTAGTCTCTAACTTATTAATAAAGTCCATGTCTATACTATACTAGCTAGCCACCATTTCCATGAACAAATTGTTTACAAGTCTAATAGTTTACTAGTCATCAAATAATGAAAAACTATAAGTTACCAACTCTATTATTTAATCACCCATCATAAAAACATCTTTTAGTTTTTCTGCTAATTATACAAGTCTTAATTAAGCCACTACGACATCATATACTAGATGTTAACTTAACAACTCATCATATAATACTAGGTATATTATCATTAAGCATGTTATAACCTTAAATAGAAGTTTCCATATTTTAGATAAGGTCCACGAACTAGTTGACTAGGCTTCTAGCCTACAAGTCATAATCATTTATTAGAGATAACTAGTTATCACATAAGCCACTTTAGTAGGAAAAATTGCATAACCTAACCATCTATCAAAGTCAAGTAGATTTACTAGGTTAGCCCTTGGTTCTACTCAAGATTATATATATCAATTAGGCTTAAGCAAACACTTGGCCTAATCTACTTCTAGTTACTAATTAGAGTTAACAAGGGTCACGCCTCTTAACTAGTGACTAAAGAAAAAGAATAGATAACAATTTACCAAGAAGGACATCATGGACCAAGTGCACAAAGGGGTTTAGCACACACGGCATAACCTTACAAACATCTATGTACTCATATATATATATATATATATATATATATATATATATACTTACCACACATAACATAATTACCTCTTCTAGATTCACCGCACATCGTAAAAATACCATTATATATTCTGGATTCATAAGGTATCATCATAACATTACTATGTCCTCTAGATTCACCGGTCATTATCATAATATCATTATATTCTCTGATTTCACCGAGCATCATCATAACATCATTATATCCTCTGGATTTACTGGGAATCATCATAACATCATTATATCTTTTGGATTCACCAGGCATCATCATAACATCATTATATCCTTTCTATTCACTGGGCATCATCATAGCATCAACAAATCCTCCAAGACAACAATATACACATACATATAGTCAAATCAATAAACATATACAACCCACAAAGATAGAGTATAAGTGATGTAGGGTAACATATACCATCATACTTTACTATTAATCATCACTACATTATATAAGTACATGTAGGGGCATGAGTATTGAAATGATGTACACAATCACCACTTTTCCAAGTTAACATATTTATTAGCAAGTCAATTATAAGTTAAGTGCACACTCTCTACATACCTATTTTACTCCAACTTTTCACAATACTAACCCCAAAATAAAATCCATTACATAAACATTAGCTTAATCATTTGGCTTAGGTCATAGAAAGAGTGGCAACATAATTATAGGTTCACTTGGTGAACTTATTAATAAGCCAAGTGATATATTAATCATAGGTTCAATTTACAGAATTTCCAAGGCTATCCATATCAAGACCATAAGATAATCGATCATGTATAGACATTATCCAAACATTGACCACATGTACATCCAATAATAGAGTTTAATTATTATAACCTCAATAATGTATCTTAGACATTCATTAAGTATCTAGGCCACAATGGAATAACATAGTTCAAGCTTAAGGTGGGTCATATCCCACTCCTTAATCCCAATAATGCCAAAGTTCACTTCTACAAGACTAACTTTTACCCAAAATTAGGCTAGGTTATTTAAATCACACCATAAGGGAATAATAATCCTTACTTCTCCTAAAAGGGAAAATATTCTTTAAGTATCCTTTCTAAGTCACCCCAAAAAGTAAGACCAATTCATAAATAGTCATATATATATCAACATACTCTAAAGGTAGAGAAACTAAAGTATTCTTATATTATTCATGAGACTATAAGTAGAGCTATCCAAGGTTCTACACTATAGTCGAGAATCATATTTTCTAAGTTTAATTGCCTATGAGGATCAACTAATCCAAAGTATCACAATTCACCCATTTATTATCTAAGACCCCACCCAATCTCACAAGATATCATAAATATACTATAATTAAGTTCAATCTAACTTTAAGTAAGCCTAACCTACCTCGAGTCCAAATTGCTCATGAAACAATGAGCATTGCCTTTCCTTTTCATGAAGCGTCTTCCACAATCCAAGCTATCAATGAGATAATCTAAGCATCATTATGATATTATCAATACCCATTATGTAACCATTATGCCATGGATCCAAAATGACACCAAAACCCTAAATGGGTCCCACCTTCAAAAGATAAGTTTTTGAGACCAACCCATTACTTAACTATCATAAGGGATATATAACCCACTAGAAATTTATGTAAACCAATCTTATCTGTGGCTATAATTGAGCCTCAAAGACTTGGGTTTTGTTTCAAGAAATCAATAAATTAACACCAAACTAAAAGGACTCTTACCTTAGATTTGTTGAAAAATGGATTACACGAGTTATTTAAACTCTTAATCAACCCACAAGACTCACTTTGGAGATTTGTCACTCTATTAAGGTTTTAGAGCTCAAGAGGGTGGCACAAATGGCCAAAATTTTAAGCAAGGCAACCTTCAAATATGCACTTCCCAAGCCTCATGTAGCGCGGTCATGGACCTCACTTAGCATAGTTATGGCACCATATTCGCACCTTGTAAATCGGATTATGACATTCATACCAATCAACTTTCCTTTATCTATATCTGCCGATTTTCCTAAATTCAAAGTATAGCCCTCGAGCATTCTCAGTTCTTAAATGACTAACAAATTTCCTATTTTTCATCCAACATAAATTAAAAATTGCCATTGCTTTTAAATACTTTATCATTTTCTCGTTCCTGCAGCCATAATTACTTTCTATTCTAATATTCCCTTATGTCCATTATAGCTTTTGGATTGTGTTTTGTTATGCCCTTAATATCTATCATTGTATTTAATTAATTGGTAAAATAATTTTTTAAGTGCATCACATTGAGATTTTTTTTTCATAAAGTGTCATCCTTTTAACATAACAACTCTCAACATATACTTTGTTTCATCCAACTATATTTAACACTATATCTAGAAAGTCTTGTGGGTGAAGCTCCTATAACTTAAGGCAATTGACAAACTCTCTCCCTAATTTGGTCTCCTGAATTGATGGAGGAGGTGTATCATATTCAATCTTATTCTTTTTAATGCATCTTTTATCTTTCTAAACTGTGGAATGTTGGCAAGAACTGACAGTGACAGTTAATCCAATAACTTTTTTGATCATTCTTTTATGTGAAGGCTTTATTATTTCCATAAAATATAGGCAACCTAACTTTCTAGCAGTCATCCAACTAGACAATATACCATGCACCGAAAAATTATTAGTATTTCACATTAAAGAAATATGTATAATAAAACTCTGCTTAGTTAATATATCTTATGTCATTACACCTTCAATTCACAATTGGTTTAACTCATTATCAATGATTTTAGATATACATCAATCTAACTTTTTAGATTATGAGAAATCACGATCATAATCGACTTGAATCCTTTATTAATGATTGTACATAGACATCAATCTAACTTTTTAGATTATGAGAAATTGTGATAATAAAACTTAGTAATGTATAGAAACTTGTCATACATATATTAGGCTGAAGATTACACGAATTAAGAAATATAGGCTAGAAATAATAAGGTCTAGAAAATTTATAAAATGTTGTGAAAGATTCTACACACAAGCCCAATCGAACATTTCTTGATTCACTAGCAAAATTGGGATATGTTATATAGAAATGTCTCTATATTTTCTCATTTGATAGATGAGATGAGACACTTATGGCCTTTTATTTTAACAGTTCTATCTCATATGTAAAGCAAAACTCATTGCCATATAAAACCACATTAACTTAAGTATAAGAGTTAAATAGTACATTGCCATAACTAGAACCATATTTTCACCAGGATTTCTTTTATAATGAGAATATCAAAAAAACCTTTAATATTCTTATTGACCATCTTTTTTGTATAATAACATGCAATCATTTACCTAATAGTGAATTCCATCATGTGGTAATTCTAATTTCGATACCAATTTCTTTGCCGAATAGAAATTCTTAGGTGCCTTTATCCCTCTCAATAGTTATATTTTTGGAGTTTGTTGTCCGCAAGGGCGCCTGGCGTGGTTGCAAAATTATTTTGTTGAGACTCAAGTTTTTTTTCTATTTTGGAAGGTTTAGAGTTGTAATTTAACTTTGGCCAAAATTCAAATATCTGAGTATTATGTGAGAATTTTTTCATTTACATCAGGTTCGGAATACTAATTTATATAATTGATTTGGATCCTAATGCTTTCAATGTGATTTTAAGAATTTTGATCAGATAATGGTAAGTAGTATCCTATAGTTGACTTAGGTTAATATCTAATGAAAATGACCTCTGTTGAAAATTCTAACGGGTGGTTGAGTCTAAAATACCAAATTTGGGATCTGAGGATCTGATTTGAGAGATTATATACTAACCATTCTGCAAGTTTCTTTTACAACCTCATATGTGCTATCAACACTTCACTTTTGCAGATGTGGAAAAATAATAACAATAGATTTCTCCTTTTCATTCAATTTTCTATATATTTCTATTTTTGAATCCTGGAACTCAATTTTGAGAGATTTCAAAGGTGTTTTTCAATATTTTGACCTTGGGTAAGTCCTAAACCAATATTTTACCATTATTTGCTAATTATTTCATTATTACCTTCAATTCTTGTTTTTTTATGTTAAAATTTTAGGATATTCTTGGAAAAGCTGAAGTTTGATATGGTGATGATTTTGAAGCCGATTTCAACTTCATTTCTGATAAAATTTCAAATTTGAACTTCTTAAACTATGATTAACATAGTATTTCACTAAAATTTCCATTCTTTCCTAAGATCCTTGGGATTGACTTTTAGGTAGTCTTTTTGGAACCAAACTTAAAGTATATCAATATAGATATCTTTGGTTTCATAATATTTTGTAGAATTGATATTTGAATAGATTGGAATCGTTCAGAGACAATTAGGAAGTTTAACCCTTCTATCTTATTTATCAGGATTTTTTAAGATAAGTCAAGAAATTCTTTGACTCTTTTTTAAAGTGTCTTCATATACTAGTTGCTTATATTTGGAGTAATAGAAATGAGGGTCTTGTATAGATGAGGTGACGGGTATTTATATCGATGTATTATAAAAGGTTAAAATAGAATTTCTTGACTTGTTAGATATTTCTCATTCTTTATTGGTGGATTACTTTGTGAAAACTGGATTGGTGGTTATATTGGATATGGAGGTATTGATTTTGATGGAGACTTCATTTTAAGAAAAACATAAACTATTTGAGTTGAATAGATGAGTTTTGGGCTTAAAGCTAGTATTGTTGAGCTGAGTATGGCCTTATAAGCCTGGATTTGAGATGTTTTGTTGTTCTATTCATTATGTTTAATGGTTATTCATATTTATGTTATGGCATTTATAAAGATCATATTTTAATAAAGATTAATTCTAAGTTACCTGCATGTCTAGAGGAAAAGTGTTTTAGGTGGATTTCTACCAATATTATTTGAACGCGCAATGACAAAGTATTTTGTGTGGTCTTGCAACTTGATATTATTCTAGATTGTGTATCAATAACTTAATTATTTTCTTGTACATAATAATAATGATGAGGTTGCATAGAGATGGATATTGTACTCACTGATTGGAGTTATAGCAACACGCACATAGCTTGAGTTTAGGTTGTTATTATTGGGTCTGTAATAGTTTAATGACCCTTGGTTTAATTTTTAGTTTTTTTTAATATTTTGACTATTTTACTCTTTCTCATTATTACATTTGGGTATTTGCAGGGTGCAAGGAGGGGTGGCATGGTTCATAATGTATTTGGTTGACGTTTATAAAATTTTTTCATTTTGGAAGGTTATACTAAAAGAATAGCTAAACTTAGTCAATATCTGGAGATGTATGCATCATATGAGAATTCTATTAGTACCATCAGCTAAGAAAAGTTTATTTTGTGTTAATAACATGGTTGGTTTGGGTCCCGAGGCTTTCGATGTATTTTTGAGCATTTAGATAAGTTGCTAGAAGTTTAACCTTATGGGTTGAATTTAATCAACATTTGATGTTAATGATCTCCCTTAGAGATTCTTAATACATCATTGATTTCAAAATGTTAAATTTGTTCTAATGGCATAGTAGAATTATTTTTGCGGGTTCCAAATTCATATTTTGGGGTCCATACGGGAGTTTTCACCTTAACATTTGACTTTTGAGTTGTTGTTTAATGGCCTAGATGATTCCTTCATCATGTTTGGAACATCTATGTCATGATGTCGAAGAGAAATTTTTTGTTTCATTTCAACCTCGGGTGTAGGCTTACATTCACGATGAAGGACTGCGTCGATTTTGTATCTTGGTGATTTTTGTGATATACAATCTCTATTAGGTCATTGCAATCATGATGGATCCAGGTCGTTCAACCTCAAAATATTTAAGGTTTAACTAAAGTCATGATGAGCATTTCTGTGGCAATTTTAAATTAGATTTCTCTCAATCCCAAACCCTATTTCCTCCCAATTAGAGCATAAGAGCTCAAATTATAGTGATTCAAAGAGCAATTCTAAGATTTTACCTGTGGGTGATTTTCTAAAGATCGACTTCATTATTCCTCATTAATTTACCCATGAATTTAGCTTCACATCCTTATTTTTAAATCTTAAATTTCAAGATTTTATCAGGAAAGCCAAAATATGATATTTTTATGATTTCAAACTCAAACTTCAGCCAGTTTTCAATGGAATTTCAAATTTATACTCCCCAAACTATTGGTAACTTGATTTTCCAAAGAAAAAATTATTTTATCTTTGAGGTCACTTTCTAGGTTAACTTTTGAATCCAAAATTAAAGCATTGTAATGTGAGCATTAGTATATTTATTTTCATATTTAGAACTCATATTTAAATAGATTGCGCTAAATTAGAGGAAACTCATAAGGACAAACATTTAGTTTGATTCATTGGACTTTCGTAAGGAAAGTTGAGACTTTCTTACGACTCCCTTTAAAACTACTTATATGATAAATACATGTAATATGAGTAATAGGGAATGGAGGTCCCGTATAAATGAAGTGATCAGCACTCACGCAAGTACCAGTACTATGTGAATGGATAAAAATGGCTAATTGATTTGTCTAGATCTTATATCTTTTCATGTTAGCATGAGACATGTAAGTTGTGGTTATAGAGTAAATAGTTTGATATGCTAGTTGTGAAAGGTAACTGTTTGATAAGATATAAGGATTGTAAATTGATATATATATATTGAATTGTCACATGAGATTTAGTGAAATTATTCTAAATAAGGGACTGTAGTTGTTCTCTTGCATTGATTGATATATTGTGGTTTTAACGCACTTTTGATGCTTTAAACAAGGAAAATATGCTAGTTTGAGGCACATTGTTATGGATATGATATGTTTTCGTAAAAATTTGAAGAAAAATAGGTGTTAAAGGTGAGCTGCAAAAAAGAATTAAATAGCAACCAGTAGTAACTGCTAAAGCAATTGACGATTAAATGGGATAACCACGATTCATGACCCCATTCATCTGAATGCTAGAGATAAAAGTCCTAAAGATTTAATTTAAAAGGACAACTTATAATTGGATTCAATGATTCATTTGGTGAGATAAAGGGTCATCTTGACCCATTCTAAGAACTCGTGTAATAGGTAAGTCGAAAGGTAAAAAATTGATCCGGTGGCCATGAGAGAAAGAGGCGAGTCATTGTAAGGGGAAATGAGTGATAGTGAATCATTTTAAAATTCCATTGATAGAATTACTAAAAGGGTGGATTTGTAGTTACAATGGTTACAAGTAACTGAACGACTCATCAAATCAGCTAACGAGTCATTCTTAATAGTCGTCTGCAAAATTGAAAAAATACTGAACAAACTACTACCAATTATGATGAGTAGTTTGGACTCGCCATGGGCCATTGCCACCACCGATCCTACAATAAAAAATTTTTTAGGATAGATTATTTTTTTGGTCTATAAATACATTTATGAGGTTTTCCTTGTATTGTTACATACTAATAATTTCTTTGAGGTCATAGAAACATACGCAATGGTTTGTTTTTTGATTTTGAACGATTAATTCACATATTGAGTTATTTTTATTAAGTTTTCTTTGACAATTCAAGTTTTTGGGTTTCATCTATTAAACCTCATAAGTTAATAATTATGAATCCATTTACTACTTCTAATTATGATTATTAAAGCATAAATATCTAAATATATAACTAGGGTGTGGGAACTATGATGGATTAATAAACTGGACTAAGTACTTAGTGAATTTTGAATGGTGTTATGAATGTATTGTTATTCTCTTTTTATGGTTGCTTATTGGTGGTTTGAAATGTTAGAACTCAACTCTTAATGACATGAACATCGGGGTAAAGAGTGTGAAAATGGATGTATTAGTGGAGATTTGAGACTACCAACCCTCATCTAATATATCGACCTTGTCCACAAATAGGTAATCTGGGATCAAAGGTAAGGGTTAGTAAAGCAAAAACACTTAGATTGATCAAGTTACATTATGATAATCATATTTATAGGTAACCATTCATTTAGCCGAATTTAACTTATCAATTTTACATACTAAACACCTGGATAGATCACTAGTACAATGGGCTAACTAGGTTATGAAATTATAAAGAACAGAATCCTAATTCATTTTCTCTGATTGTTACATAATAAGTTGATATTTTTTTACGTATTACAAAAATTACAAACTATTTACTTTTTTCTATAAAACCCCCTCCCCATATTCTCAAACATAATATATTAATAGCTAGAATAACTACAACAACCTGGATTCTAGCCATATTACCTATGGGATTGACCCCAACCTTAGTTGGTTCTATATTTGATCAATGACTATTTTATATCTCATTTCAAGGTGTAATTTAGGAGACATCAAATTTTGCCACCTTTAACAAAGATACGATTTAGGACTAGAACAATTGTGTTTATTTTACAATTAATCCTTATTTCCTAGATTAGATTTTTGTTGTTCTTATTTAATTTCTGAGTAAACTTCTGCATGTCTGATGCTCAGAGTTAAGGCAACCCCTAATTCAACTAGTCTTGAAATAATATTATGAAAAGTGACAAAATTGACTAATGAAGGAGTATAAGAAACTAGAGAGCAAGCCATGATGTGTAATACCCCATACTTTTCCTAGCTTAAAAAGTTTTCAAAGATTGTTAGAAGCTTTATTTGAAAGATGAATCCACTTTTTTACACGTTGTATTTTCAATATTTTAAATTTTTATCTTTTGGGGAATGTAATAAACTTTCCATCGGTACCAAATTCGCCCAAATCTGACACCCGAGTGAAGAGTTAGAGCCTTTTTAGTGAGACAGTGTATCACCTGAGCCTTTAGTGCGTCGTAGAGATAGCTCAAATGGCAATTGTGAATTCTAGTATTGCTCTGCGATAGTGCTGAATCATGCCAACTTACAGGTCATAAACAAGGCGGCAACGCGATAGCTCCACATCGCTTCACCGTGCAATTTATCATTTGTCACTTTCCAGTGACTTGGCGTGATAGTGGTGCATCGCGCCAAGGATGAAAATTGGGAAATTTTCTCAAAAATTAAAGAGGTATCCAAGGTTAAAAGGTTTAATTTACTACCTCTATATATATCAAATACCACATGATTTAGTCATTCTTCAATCAAAATATACTCTATTCTCTCAAAATACTCTCAAGAACACATTAGGGTTTTTCATAGAAGATTCAAGTTCTAGAATTCCCACCATCAATCTTTATGAAGTCATATCCCAGGTATGCATAGTGTTCATTCATGGACTCCTTTCGTCCATGAAGTCCAAGAATCTCTTTTCAAATTCAAGTGTACGAATTTTTGTATGAATTCTTTATTGGGTGTGTGTTGCTCGTGTTGATAATAACCTATTGAGTTTTAATCCTTGTTTGGTGATAAATTTCATGTAGAATTGACTAGTAAAGATGTATATTCATATAAACCTAGGATTAAAACCGTTGGATGATGAAATTAGATATGAATAATAATGTTTGATTGGTGTATAATGTTGTCTACATGTACAATGCCTATCATGTGTATGATTAAATGCCTAGATGAAGGAAGAATGACCAACTAGTATGATATCATGAAATCCCCATGTAAGTACAAGCTTATGCATATCACTTGTTTGATGAAGTGCTTCAATATATGAATTGTGAATTGTTTTATTGGTCAAGTAAGTCATGCTATGTTAGCTTCTTTTTATCGAGTCCTGGGGGTAATTATACTCGATAATTTAGTTGTATGTCTAGAGCCATGTCATGTTTTCAAGATACTCTCAGTCAATCTATGATCCATAGAACTCAGTGAGTCATGTGACTCTAGAAAACAAAAAAATCTCATAAATCTTAGTAATCTCAGTAGTTCAGCTTAGACCCCAGTTAGCTTAGTATGGGGCATGTCGATTAGATGAATACATCCCACAGCTTTAGTTACATAATATGGACTGTCAGATAAAGTCAATTCAGCTTAGTAGTATAGATTTAGGACTGTCAGATACGGTTACTCCTTGATATTATAAATAGACTCTAGGATTACCCACTAGATAGGACTGATGTCAACTATGGTCAATCAGTAGCGGTATCATTAGATTTATTGATCACCTGCTATATAGGACTAATCTCAGATTCAGTTACTCAGATATAGTACGAAACTCATCTAGTTCAATTAGATTTAGGACTGTTAGATACAGTTACTCATGTTATCAAATATATTTGTTATCAAAACTTATTTTATTAGTATTCAACTTTAGGACTATCAGATACAGTAAACCAGACAGTTCTTCATAATCGGAACTGTCAATTAGTTAGTTATTCATGCATATAAACCTATTGTATTCAGCCTACCTCACTTGCATACCAGAACATTCAAAGTACTGACACATTTGCACTTTGGTGTCTTATACCATATGTTTAAAAGCACGAGCTCTACAGAACCAGTAGCATCCCAGTTCAGCAATGAGATTTTGCAGAGAGTCCTCATCCTTCAAGGACATGATGATCACATTACTCTTTTAATTTTCAGTTTATTTCAGTAGTTGGAGTTAGTTAGGGACATATCCCATCAACTCATTTTTCAGAAAGTTTAGAGTCTTTCAGACTACAGTATATTCAGACAATTATCTAAGCTGTTTTGGAATAATTATACCATACTTTTCAGTTATGTACTAGTGTTAAACCTTATGTCTTTTTAGTTCATGTTTCTGTATTTATGATACTATCACTATTATTTAGTACTCAGTTTACAGATATCAGTCGTGGGTTGACGTATGGTCCTTCGGGGTCATTGGTAATATGTAGCATTTTAGGTACCAGATTTGGGCTGTTACAAACTTGGTATCTGAGCCGAAGGTTCAATAGTATCGTAGGAAGTTTGAAAAGCCATATCTAGTTGAGTCTTGTACATGCATGTGTTTTGCACCACACTTATGTGTATGAGGCTATGAGTTTTTTTAGGAACAGTTTCCCTTCTTTTAGTAATTATGTTGTGCCAGTGAGCATAGGCTCAAAGTTAAACTCTCAGTCATGAATCAATCGGTTGATGCCCTGTGCATCTCCCCAGTATTTCAGTAAGGTGAGCGTTCTTAGAGGGACGTAGTATCCCAAGAGGGAGATACCCCAGTATTCCCCAACATTCTGATGCCTTAAATAAAGTTTTTCTTTGAATAAAGAATCCAGTTTAGAGTAGAGGGTATTCATAAGTTGACCCTCAAAGTCCCAACCTTAGCCTTGGGCCAAGTATTCAGAGGCACAGTTTCATTCATGATGTTAAGTTCATATGTCAAGTATCAGACCAGACTCAGTTATATTCTCGTATTTATTCTCATTCATGTTTAGTAAGACGATCTCGGATTCATTAGCATTTCCGATAAAGATAACAGTTCTCCTTAGTCTTACTCAGTTTCATTTTTAGTGTTCATCACAAGCTAGTACTAAGTACCCTTGCATATTCTGCCATGCATTCATATATCAGTTCATGTATGTAATTATACATTAGACATGCATTCTCATTATGAGAAATTCATTTCATCAGAATATTTAGTCATCTACTCATAAGTCAATTATCAGTCATGCATTAAATATGTATGAATTCAGCTTATTAGTCATGCATCAGATATGCATGTTTAGTATGTTATATTCAGCCATCATTTATGTCAGTCATGAGATCATGTTCCAATTATTCATTTTCAATATGTACGTCAGTTTATATTCTTTCCCTCTCACTCAGTCTCATTCAAAGATGAATGTTCTCAAGGGGAATATATTTTTAATACCCCATACTTTTTCTAGCTTGAAAAGTTTTTTGAGAATGTTAGAACCTCTCTTTGAAAGAAGAATCCACTTTTATACACGTGGAATTTTAAATATTTTCACTTTTTATCATGTGGGGAATGGAATAAACTTTCCATCCATACCAAATTCGCCAAAATCCGACACCTGGATGAAGAGTTAGAGCCTTTTTAGTAAGATAGTGAATCACTTAAGCCTTCACCACATCGTACAGATAGCTCAGATGGAAATTGTCAATTTCCAGTGTTGCTCCACAATAGTGGCACGTCGCAAAAAACTTTCAGGTCACAGACAAGGTGGCAACGCGATAGCTCCTCGTCGCACCATCGTGCAATTTCCCATTTGTCACTTTCTAGTGACTTGGCGCGATAGTGGCGCGTTGCGCCAAGGATGAAAATTGGAAAATTTTATCAAAAATCAAAGACGCATCCAGTGTTAAAAAGGTTAATTTCCTAGCCCTATATATACCCAATAACACGTGATTTAGTCATTCTTCACCCAAAATATACTCTATTCTCTCAAAATACTCTCAATAACACATTAGGGTTTTTCATATAAAATTCAAGTTCTAGAATTCCCGCCATCAATCTTTACGAAATCACATCCTAGGTATGCATAGTGTTCATTCATGGACTCCTTTAGTCCATGAAGTCCAAGAATCTCTTTTCAAATTCAAGTGTATGGATTTTTGTATGAATTCCATGTTGGGTGTGTGTTTCTCGTGTTGATAATGACCAAATGAGTATTAATCCATGATTGGTGATAAATTTCATATGGAATTGACTAGTAAAGATGTAGATTCATGTCAACCTAGGATTAAAATCCTTGGATGATGAAATTAGATATGAATCATCATGTTTGATTATTGTATAATGTTGTCTACATGTGTTATGCCTACCATGTGTATGATTAAATGCCTAGATGAAGGAAGAATGCCCAACTAGTATGATATCATGAAATCCCCATGTATGTACAAGCTTATGCATATCACATGTTTGATGAAGTGCTTCAATATATGAATTATGAATTGTATTTTTGGTCATGTTGTCACCTAAGTCATGTTATGTCAACTTCTTTCCATTATGTCCTAGGGGTACTTATACTCAACAATTTAGTTGTGTGCCTAAAGTCATGTCATGTTTTCAATGTACTCTCAGTGAAGCTATGATCCATAGAACTCAGGCAGTCATGTGACTCAAGAAAACCCAAAAATCTCAGTAATCTCAGTAGTTCAGTAATCTCAGTGATCTAAGTAATCAGTATTCTGAGTAATCTCAGTTTTCCCAGTCAGTCTCAGTAACTTCACTACTCTCATTCAGTCCTTAAAATGCAGTACATTCCATCAGTCAATAGATCTCAGTAATTTTAGTTTAGCTCTGCAAAAACAATACCATTAGAATACGCTCGGTTAAATTAATCATCTCAGTTCAGTTAATCAGTTTAGTATCTTTCAAATGGAGTAGGATTCAGCATCGAGCGAGCTTAGGGATGGGAAATCACCCGCTAGATAGGACTGAGATCTCTAGAAGCAATCCCTAAGTTCCAGAACTATGTAGCCAGCATAGGTAAGAGATGTCACCCATTAGATAGGACTGGCATACTTAAGGATCACCCATTAGGACTAAATCTACAGCAGTTGACTTTACCAGTCATGTGGTATGGGTCATGTCCGTTAGATGAATACATCCCCTAGTTTCATTCACAAAATTAGGACTGTCAGATATATTCAATTTAGATCAATAGTATAGATTTAGGATTGTTAGATACAATCACTCCTTGTTATTATAAATAGACTCTGGATCACCCACAAGATAGGACTGATCTCAACTATGGTTAATCAATAACGGTATCATTAGATTTAGAGATCACTCGCTAGATAGAACTGATCTTAGATTTAGTTACTTAGATATAGTACGAAACTCAGCTAGTTCCATCAGATTTAGGACTGTCAGATACAGTTACTCATGTTATTGATTATATCATTTATCAGAACTTATGTGATTATCATCCAGCTTCAGGACTGTTGATACTGTCAACTAGACAGTTCTTCATAATCAAAACTGTCAGACACAGTTATCCATGTATCAGTAACATAGTATCAGTCCCTTATTATTCAGTAATACTGTATTAGTTTCTCACTCATTAGTGACTCAGATGTCAATTTCAGTAGACTCAGTAGTCAAAACTCAGTATTCAGTCCTATCATGATCTCAGTTACATTACGTATGTATGCATGTATTCTCATAATCATGTTAGTCAGTTAGTTAGTATTATTCATGCATACGAACCTATTGCATTCAGCCTACCTTACTTGCATACCATTACATTTAAAGTACTGACACATTTGCTTTATGGTGTCTTATACCATAGGTTTAGAAGCACGAGCTTTAGAGAACCAATACCACCCATTTCAGCGATCAAAGTTAGTAGTGAGTCCTCATCCTTCTAGGATATGATGATCATATTACTTTTTCAATTTTCTATTTATTTCAGTAGTTGGAGTTAGTTGGGGACATGTCCCATCAACTACTTATTCAGAAAATTTAGAGGCTTTCACACTATAGTATGTTCAGACCATTATCTCAGTTGTTTTGGTATTGTTATACCATACTTTTCAATTATGTACTAGTGTTGAACCTTATCTTCTTTTAGTTTATGTTTCTGCATTTATGATATTATAAGCATTATTCAATTCTCAATTTACATATATCAGTCATAGGATGGCTTGAGATCCTTCAAAGTCATGGGCACCATGTAGCATTTTGGATACCAGATTCGGGGTATTACATGTTACATCTCAAAGTAGACCTCCAATTGAAGTATAAAGTAGTCGATGTCAAAATATAGTAATCCAACTGGGTTGGGTTCCATCCCACAGTGAATATATTAGAAGTCCTTCTCAAACTTATTGAAATCACTAGATGGTGCGGAAAAGTAAAAGTGGGGATTTGTTGAAATAGTAAAAGTAACTAGATTTGGATACTTTTAGTTATAAACAATCCAAGACAGACACTAGGCTTACGTTACCCATGGCTTCTAACTCCATAGACTTATCATGCCAGTCAAACTATTCCAATATCTTGCATGCAAGATCTTATAAGTTATGTACCATCAATTGTCTTGAAGACTCATTGACAAATTTCTGCCTTTACCTTTTGAGTCTTAGGGTATCGTTTTACTAACCCTTATCCTAGATTATAGTTAAATATAAACTTTTGAGTCTCAAGTTATTAGATGAAAGTAATCGCCTTATGTCCATGTTTTTTATTAGCCTAGATTGAAAATTAATCACCAAATTACTATTATGATTTTTTTTGGAACCAAAAATCCTAAAATAGTATAATAACTTTAAATTGTGTCTTGCGGGTGACTTGGGAGCTTGATTAACATCAATAATTGTCATTATATTTTGATTTAAGGTAAGATTTCATCCTTTTCTTGATGAATTTCTTAGCTCTTGACCCAAAACCCAAATAGCTTGAGGTCTTTATTTTAGCTCCATAGTAGCTTGGTTTTCATCCATGTTTTAGGGTTATGCTTCCTTAATCATGTATGAACATTGGGTTGACCTCAAAAATGTGATTTCTATAAAATTGGACCCATTGGGGGTTTTTGGTGTCATTTTTTAACCCAAATTACAATGGTGTAATATGGCTATATTTAGTCTCATATTGACAAGTAGATTATGATTTTGATAGAATGATGGCATTTTGAGATTATGATTTGTAATTCGGCTTTGAGGTAGGCTTCTGTCTACTCTTCTTCATAAGATGAAGCATATTATATATTGAATGTGAATATGAATGTTAAGATTGTTTATGTTTAGGATAACTTAATCTTGATTATTGAAGTTTGAGGATTAGAAGTGAGTTCTTTCGGCCAACCTTAGGCTAAGACTTGTGTTAAACTTTGTGGTCTTAGTTGCTGATGTTAGGCATAGTTGAGACTATTGATCCTTTAGAATAAAGTTACTTTATGACTTAATACATTATAACGTCTTTCCCTGAATTATGACATATAGATTGTAGCTATGCTATGACATTCCAAACTTGATTTATGATATGATCAATTTATATGCTTGATAACATAGGCGAAGACATAGATATGATATATGGCCTATACACATGAGATGCCTTATTTATTTTATGCTTCCTAGACATGAGATTGTATTGATATTATACCTCATAGATGTGAGATGCATCCTAGATGTGAGACACTTGTTCATATATTATGCCTCCTAGATATAATATTCCTCTTATATGTGAGATGATTATCTTTATGTTTTATGGCTTATTTAGATATTTTGCCTCATGAATTCACCATGGCTTATAGATATGAGATTATTTATAGACATGATTATGGATATGAGTTTCAGATATGAATGTGGGTTGAAGGTTGTGATTACGATGTTGTAATTATTCTAGAGACATTATTTAGACCAAGGCCATCTTATGATATGAGTTGACCATTGGGGAAGTGTTCATCCTTATAAGGGATGTCATTGTAGTTCATTGATATATTAATGCTTATGGTTCTATTATTTGAATATTGGTGATGGCATGAATATATTAGGTACAATCATGATCTTTCCATTGATGATTGATATGATTGCAATTAGATTACAATATTATTATTATTGTCACTAAATAAGTATTAAAACCCACTTTCTACATTCAAAATAGATTTCTTCACAATAATAAATGCTTGTCTTACTAAATGACTTATATGTAAAAGAGATTAATAATGATGTTTAAAAGATGTGATAGAAAAAAATTCTGATCTATGATTTGATATTACTAATTACTCTGGTCTTGAGAGATTTTGACCCTTCCTACACTTTCATTTTGATTTAGTTCTGAAGTTCACTCTGGACAATAGACTTACAGGTTTGCACTCTTTTATCCCCGGCTTGATTCCATGTACCTATCATAGCTGGTGATTGATATCTATCATAATGATGAAAAATAAGGAATTCAACACATGGAATCAATTCTATCAATAATACATCATATTTAATTAACTATTTAGAATTAATCAATTATATAGTAAATTAGCCTTGGTATCGAAGTCATCCACTAACATCTTTCGACTGTTGAGGGTTTAGGCCTCACAAGTGTTTTACGTTGGGATTCTTTAATTTTTTTTGTGAAATAAAAGGATGGACGTATAAGTATTTTATCGATTATAGATAACTGAACAAAGTAACCATCAAGAATACGTATCCTTAACTATACATTACTGACTTTTTTTTATTAGCTTTAGAGTGCTTCAATGTTTTTGGAGATTGATTTATGATCTGGGTATTATCAATTAAAGAATAAAGCTTCAAATATTCTTAGGATAACTTTCAAGATGAATTATAGCCATTATGAGTTCTTAGTAATGTCTTTTCGGTTGAATAACGCCTTAGCGATGTTTATGGAGTTGAGAATTGGGTGTTTTGATTGTATCTTTGCTAGTTTTTTTTGGTTTCATTGTTGATATCTTGATGTACTCTAAGTGTGAGGAAGCCTATAACTTTATTGCGTAGGAGTAGTCCTACATTTAAAATCTCATGACCAAATTTTTCCCAATATGAAAGTTACAAATTTCAGGCTGGGAGAGTTTTGATTGATTTTTGATCGAGGTGTGGCTTAGGAAAATATGAGAATTATTTGGAGAGGGTTAGTGGTATTTGTCTTGATTTGTATTTAGCTAAGACGATAAGGAAATAATAGAAATTTATGAAATTTAATATGGTAAAGTAGAACTCTCGGAATTGGTCTTAGCATAAAGGGCATTGTTTGGAATGTCCCGAGTTTAAGGTATCTTGAAAAAATGTGATTTTAGGGTGACTATATACATTTCCTCCTATCTAAGTTGCTATAATAATCGGTAAACTACTATAGCGATAAGCGCAATAGAAGAGGATTCTCGGTATAGTAGTGGTCAAAGGTGGTCAACGACCACTATAATGATCAGGTACTGTTATAGTAGTGAAAATTAGAGATTTATTAAAACATTTTCCCAAAAATTTAGTTTTTTAAAACTCATTTTAGGGTAAAATAAAGGCAATTTAGGGAGAAACACTCTATAATTTCTTTCTTGGGCTTCTTTAAGGAAAATAATTCATGACCATTAACTCGTTAAGCCTTAGAATTGTTAATTCACGAAGTTTAGGGAGTATTTTAGGGTAGACTTTGGTTAGTTGCTGGAGAAAGGCGTAAAATTAAGGAATAAGTTAATATGTTCTGATTATGAACATTTAATTTATCCATGCATTCTATTAATTCACTAATTCATCCATGAAATTGGTAGTTTTAGGTGAACTACAATAAAAAATCTCTAGAACAGGAAGGGAATGAACATGAATTTTTCCTTGGGAGTTGAGTGTGAGTTATGAATCCCGACATGTTCGGTTATTTTCTTAATTATGTATTTATATACATCTTCTAAACCTTGATCGAGCAGAAATTAAACGAAAGGGAAAAGCTCTGGCATAGAGGAGTTATACAAACTTTATATAAGGTAGGTGATAGTATTATTGTCTAATCTAATGTGTACTATATATGCATGTTAACTACTTTGTATTATGGATTTTTAGTGCATGTTGTTTTGGTGTGGTTTTTTCAAATGATTTGCGGTCTTTATATGAATTTGACCTATATTACTTTCTTAATGTGGAATTCTAGGTATTTAGACATTCTTACGGGCTTTTGGTGGAAAAAATTTTGTAGATGATGAGTGGTGAGTTTACCACTCAATTGAACTCATTGTTCGTCTATATTACCTTGTTATGGATGAATAAATGAGATATAATTGCGATTAGATGCACTAATATCCACTTTTTGTAGGAATAAAAATAAAGGGTTGTAAGGATTTGGATTGGAGCTCTAGATGATAAAAAACAGAGCAAGAAAGTTCAGCTGAAGACCTGAAATAGAAGGGCCTCAAGTACCGTAGTCGTGATATGCCAACCGCAGTCACTGCAGTAAAGAATGGACAAATAATCACCGTCGTGGAGGTAAACCATGGTCACAGCCAGACTTATGTGATCACGGCCTAGCGGGGGAACTCAGCCCAAGCAAAAACTTGTAACTACATGTGCTAATCCCAAATTGAACAAAATGACTCAAACCCTATCATTAGAGAACATAATTCCATCTTTCCCAATTTGGGGGTTTAGTTTTTTGTAGTTCGTAGCCTCTATTTTTGGAGAATAAATATTGTATAAATTTTGGGTGAAGAATATATTGGATACTTTATAAGTTGAAGATTTTCTCACATCCATTGTTGACATTGTGGTAGAGCCATGTTTGAAGTAACATTTGCTTAATTCTTCAACAATTTATTTGAATAGAGATTATGAGTATATCTATGCTTATTTATTTTATTTGTAGATCTACCTCTTGGGGTTATGTTCGAATAAGGGTTTAAGTGTGTAGGGGTTGTTACTGATAGAATTTATTTGGTAGTTCATGTTTATGGGTTTTATCATTGCTATGATATTTTGGGTTGGCATTAGAAGGGTGAAAGCCCCAAGCTCTAGAAACTTCAAGACCATCTTCGAAAGAAGGGTTTTGGGTGAACTATAGGAATCTATATTATCCTCGAAAGAGGGATGTGGAGACCAAAGTAATGATAAACAATTATGTGTGTAGTTTTCAAAATTTTCACTATCTTAGACATAAGAGGGAATGTGAGGTCAACTATGCCATTGGTATCATCCTAGAAATAGGAATACCTAGATTGTGGTTTGTTTACTAATTATTGAACACACCTATTAGGTATTCAAAAGAATCAATGGGTGAACGTTTGGTGTTTTGTTGAAAGACTAGCATTAAAATCTATAACCAAGACTACCCATATTTGATCTACTAAATTGATGTTGATGATTAACATCCATATGTCACTCCCTTATTAGTACATAATCCCAAGATTTGTGTTTAATTGTTAAAACTCTAATTATTCGTAAGCCCGAATTTATACTAGAAAAACCCCAAAAATAAATATTAGTGTAGGAACTAATCTCCCCCATTTTATCTTTTTGTACCATTTTTTAAATTTAACTTGTATCTATCATTTTGAATTAATTTGATCGCCAGTAGCATTATTCCTTATGGACTCGACCCCGAATTCACAGTTAGGTAAATATATTGACGACAATCGCCATGCCCTTAAACTAATGTGTAAGTTGAGCGTTATAAAAAAAGGCGCCATTGTTGGGGAACAATTTTGCATATTAAGTTGGAATTTTAGTTGCTTGAATTAAACCATATATATATTTG
This sequence comes from Capsicum baccatum var. pendulum, assembly GCA_030864225.1. Lineage (NCBI taxonomy): Eukaryota > Viridiplantae > Streptophyta > Magnoliopsida > Solanales > Solanaceae > Capsicum > Capsicum baccatum. Next base: position 195,985,945 of record CM061557.1, read on the forward strand.
TTTGTGATTTTTTTATAGGTAGAGTTTAATTTATTTTTATTTTTCTATGGCATCTTCCAAAAAATATGATGTTGGTAGTTGGAAGTTCCATCTTGTCGATCGATATCCCTATCATAACGTACCATATTTAATGAGCGATTATGACTATGCTCCCCGGAGAGAGATGGATTCACCATCCCAATCCTACAGGTAGTATAGGTGCTCTTTATATAGTGGTCGAGATGGACATTGGAGTGATTGTCCACTTTTCCCTTCCGTCAATTATACTAACCGAGTTGCTAGTTCTTCTTGCAAGATTGATAGGTATGATGAAGATAAGAAGGAAGAGCAAAAAATCAAGTCCAATAGTCGTGACCCAAGGTAACAAGCCCTTTTGGATCAGTTGGAAGAAACGAAGGAGGGCCTAGAACACATCCATCAAGAATATACAATTGTCAAGAAGGCGGTAATGGGCGTAGAATAAAAGCTTGAAACTATTATCACCTTTCCTATTACCCAAGAGTAAATATGTCAAGAAGAGAAACCAAGCTACGATGATGACCTTGGTAGCAAAGAATCCTCGAAGGCTTCCCAACAATCCAACTCATATGAGTAAGAAGAAGACAAAATAAAAGAAAGGAGCTTAGAGTCAAGAGAAGAATCAAAGCAAACCTCTTATAATAACTCTAGCTCATTTAGGAGTGAAAATGCTTTGAAGGAGGCTAACCCGAAATTAGGCGTTGGAGCTTGTTCAACCCACTTTTAAATATTAGGCATAAAGGATATGATGGGATCCATTTCTTCGTCCAAATGGAGGATTGTGGGCAGGTGGATTCCGACTCTTATATTTCTTTTATCACATCTTCCAAGTTCCCACTTGGAAGATTTGAATTTTTTATCCCTCTGCCGCTTATTGTATATTTAGCAAAAGTTGGGATGGAGATTTGAATTTTCTAAGTGGAGACATAAAAGGAAGGAATGAAGGTGTCATTCTATGATGTTAAAGTAAGTGCTTGATGGGAGGCAAACCATCATGCCATGAAAAGTGGAACATATCCTTTTTATTTATTGCAAGATAGAGTAGAATTAATTTTTATTATTGTTTTTGTGCATGCATAATCCATAAAATATTGGTGCTTAAAGGCATTTTTGTTGAATTTGGAAAATAAATGTTTGAATTTGGCAAATTGACTAAGTAGAGCATATAAGAGATCCATTTGTTGGTCTCAGTTACCGTGACCGCTGCCCATGACCTCGTGATTACGAAGGTCGAGTGACTGTGATCCCAGAGCTATGATCGTTATTGCGGTCTAATCAATTTAAAATGCCCATTTGTTTACCCATCTCCCCCCACCCCACAATCCTTTCTTATCTTCTCTCGGGACCCTCTCCACTTTTTGGACATTCTTTTACATATCAAAGCACATATTCATCGTTGTAGATCCTGTTAATCGGTAAGATGTTAAACTCCCTTTGGTTTTCATATGACATCACTTGTTTAGGAATTGTGGTGTAGATGAAAGGCCTGAAGTGGTGTTTTCAATGTTAGATACATGCTTGCCTGTCGTAATTATTGTGGTTTACTGTTGTAGTTGCTGTACACAATGGCGGGGAAGCCTTGAGTACCCAAACTTATACTTTAAGTGGTTAAATAAATCGTGTGCACAATGTGTTTGATTTAAGGTCCAATGAATCCAATTCTAATTCTTTCAAGTTTAGGGGATGTGATCACAAATTGTGGGTTGTAATAAAATCTTTATAATGTTGTTGTGCCTAGTAAAAACATTGGGGTTAAAATTGCATTTCTTAATAATGTGCAGAAACTGTCAAATCGGTCCTAGGTACCGCGATCGTGGTCCTCATAATGGCGGTCGCATCACCTATAACTGAGGGCTAGTTCTGACAAACATCATAATTTTTGCCAACCCTTTAGCTGCCTCCAAAACCTTTTACGACACCATCGCATGAACTTATATATTTTTTCTAGAATATTTTTATATAATACCACTAACATTGGCATAGGTTGCATTGCTTAGAGGTTCTCAGATTCAATAATGGGAGATTTTGACAACACACGATTCATGGTCGCACAATGCCAACACTCTAACTACAATGATTTCCACTAGAAAAAGATACTCCTTGAAAGGGTTTCATAAGGTAGAGGGTAAGTTCAAAGAATTCCACGCCAGTTTCACTGCTACTCGATGGATATGCTTTGCTCCAAAACCACGCCAGTCTCACTTCTACCTGATGAATATGCTAATTAATAGTGGATGTATGAGTTTTATGGAAACCTCAATGTAGTCTCATAAACCCATTGATGAAAATTCAAGGTAAATAGGTAAACTTCAGAGCTAAGCAGGTTAATGCAGTGTATAGGCTCCCTAATGTAAACATGGGGAAATTCCATGCTAAAGGATATGAGCCTAGGTCCTTGATAGCTAATGTCCTATGTCTGAGAATAGCAGTCCCCTGGTCCATCACTAAAAGAGTAATTCCATTGAATGACTTCAAGGCTGAAGTAAGGCTATAACTAAACGTCATATGTAGCAGGGTTTCTCCTTTCACTCATATGAACATTGCCACAGACACCTGATCTCGGATGGTGGTATGTATTCTATCTAGCATCACTCTGAATGGAGGAGATATTATGAGTTCATAATGGCAGTACTTTTAAACCTATAGAGGTACTTATCTTCCCTTTCCCTCTATTATTACTGAGTTATGTAAAAAGAAATGAGTAGTAGAATAAGTTGCAGATACTTGAGTACATCCAGGTTCCCTTATCTACCCACTCAAATTCACAGGTGAGGGTGCCCCCGGTCAAAGTAATAAGACAAAAGCACAAATGGGAAAATCAGTCCAAGAGGACATAGATTCTTGAAGACCTTTGCCAATCGACCCACTCAATGACCTCTCAGGTCAAATGAGGGAGGTTAGAGAGCTAGTGTCCAGATTGCCTCAGAGACTAGGAGATCCATCCCCCACTCCTCACTTATATGTAACTCAATCGGATTATGAAAATTATCATGAGGAGTAGAAAAAATAAGGAGCCACTATTTCTAGTTTAGAAAGAGCCTAGTTAGCCTTGGCAGGATCAGACAGGGACCTTAAGAAGTCACATAAGAAAATGGTGAAGAGAGAAAAGAAAAGAGATAAATTTTTTAAGAATCTGTGGAAGGGGGTAAAGGATATATTTAAGGTGCTCAAGCCCAATAAATAACCACCTTCACCGAGGTTGGACAGTGAAGATGAGGCCCCTATCAATTGGTCAGTTGATGATACTGATGGTGATAGTGCAGAGTTGGTAGGAAAGAGCGACTCATGATGAATATTGCGGGAGAGCCTTTTACTTTTACTTGATTTCACTTATAGTGAGGACACTGCATCCTTATGGTTAGGGATGCCTCTAGATATTTACTATGATTTTTGGTTGATGTTTTGGATATTATTTTTATTCTGTTTTGGGGGATGCTACATTGTTGAGGCACTCTTATGGTGCCCATGTTTTATGGATTATCTTGTTTTTCTTCTATTTTTAGTATTCTTTTGATTTAATTTTATTTTGATTATGACGATTTGAGTGATGACATTATTTAGGGTAAATCATCATGTTTCGGTTTTAGGAATGGATGCAAGGGAAGTCTGAGTACCTATGGTATTTTATTTTGTTTAAACTGGGGTCACTTAATACACTATTGGCGAAGTCTGAGTACCACATGGTTAGCTTACCCATGTTGAGCCTAAATGTGAGACTAATGATTTGGTTATTGCCATAGTTTAGCAAATTGAGCGTGGTGCTAATGTAAAACAAATAACCCCCTTAGTCCAAATTTTTAAAAAAATTAATAGCATGGATGTGAGTGACTTTGTAAGAAATCATTTTCTCATTTTGTGGCTCCGCATATTGTTGAGTTGTAAATAATTTTAAATACTCCAATTTTGTATCGTAAAAGGGAAAATTGAGCTTCCTTGGCTAGTTTATGTATGCCATGAATGGCGAGCTTTTTTCATTTATCTCTCATATACTTGTGTTATCTAGAACTTTCCACGTTGGTCTCTAAAGGCTAGTTTTGATTGTATGTGGTTAGAGAAATGATCTTAGGCCATCTTTGTGATTTTGGAAGTCACTTTATCCTTAAAATCCTACCCAAATATGAAATTTACCCTTAGTTAACCACTTTGAGCCTTTGGACCTTTCTTTGGCAAACACATTACAAACCATGAACCAAGTTTTCTATCTCTCTTTTGAACTATGCGCTCCTTGAATATGAAAATTCAACTTGATGAAAAATTCCTAAGTTGGGGGTTGTAAATATGATGGAAAGAAGTTGGAGTCAACGAAGTATTAGTATGATGCCAAGGTGCCTAAGTAATGTAAACAAATGTTTTGAAAAAGAAAGGATCCAATAAAGAATAGAATTTAATGAATGGTTTAAGAAAAATAGATAAAATAAAAGTGGTGAACAAAGGAAGCAATTCTAGGCATGAGAAAGGAGAATAAACAAAGAAGAGTGTCCAATAGTTAAAAAGAAAGATTGAAAAGCGTGATGTTGACGTTCAGGGAAGGGAGTAGCTATGTTGTTCCCAAACAATATCCTACCCTAACCTAAACCTACATTACAAGCTTAAAAAGTCCTTTGAAATCTCAACCATTTACTTTCTTTGCAGTGGCCATTGAAAATAGGGGCAAGCCTATGGTATAACGCTTGTTGCATTGAGAATTCTTTTGTGTGAGAGAGAGTTTGTGCACTTAAAATTCCTTGTTTCATATTTTGTAGCTTGATGTGAGAAATTCTCTTTCTTGTGAGGACGATATGTGAAACAAGTTAAGGTGGGTGATTTTTTCACCTTCTGGCAATGAGGCAAATGGAGTATAGCTTAATTATGGTAAAAAAGGGAGTCATTTCTAGAGTAATTGTTTTTTGCTTGCTTGGTTGTTGTTTGAAGTCCTATTAGCCTTGATTCTAGTATTTTATAAGGACAGGTTTAGCGAAGTTATCTTAGACCATGTGTAATAAGTTATATGTTGTTGCGATTAAAGTCGAGGTCATTGTTATGTTTAAGGCATAAAGGTTGGGCTTAAATATTTGTGTCTTATAATTAGAAATAGTATTTCTTGAGGAAAAGACAACGCTTTATGTTGGGGATGTTGATGACTGGTGAGTTTACCACGCAATAGCACTCATTGTTCATGCACATTACCTTGATATAGATAAATAAATAATATATAATTGTGATTAGATGGACCAATATCCACTTTTTGCAAGCATACAGTTAAATGGTTGGAAAGATGTGGATTGGGGCTCAGAATGATAAAAAAAGAGCAAGAAACAGCTGAAGACCTAAAAAACGAAAGGCCTCAGGTACCGCAGTCGTGATCTTCTGACCGCGGTCTCGGGAGTCAATAATGGTCAAACAATCGCGGTCGTCGAGATTAAATGTGGTCTCTTAACCACGGTCGCAGCCAGACCTACGCGATCGCAGCCTAGCATCGGAACTCAATTCAAGGGAAAATCTATAACTACATATTCTAATCCCAAATTGAACAAAATTACTCAAACCCTATCATTAGAGAACATAATTCCATATTCCACAATATTGAGGTTTAGTTTTATGTATTTCATAGACTCTATTTTTGGAGAAGAAAATATTGTATAAATTTTTGGTAAAGAATATATTGGAGACTTTCTAAGTTGAAGATTTGCTAACTTCCATTGTTGATATTGTGGGAGAGCCAAGTTTGCAATAACATTCACTTACTTCTTCGACAATTTATTTCAATGGATATTATGGGTATATCTATGCTTATTTATTTTATGTGTAGCTAAATCTCTCTTTTGGGGTTATATGTGAATAGGGGTTTAGGTGTGTGCGGGTTGTTACTGTTAGCGTCTATTTGGTAGTTCATATTTAGGAGTTTTATCATTACTATGATATTTTTGGTTGGGATTTGAAGGGTGAAAGCCCCAAGCTGTAGAAAGTTTAAGACCATCTTCGAAAGAAGGATTTTGGGTGAACTATAGGAATCCATATGATCCTCGAAAGAGGGATGTGGAGACCAAAGTAGTGATAAACAATTATATGTGTAGTTTGCTAAATTTTCACTATCTTATACATAATTGTAAATATGAGGTCAATCATGCCATGGGTATTATCCTAGAAATAGGGATGCCTAGATTTAAGTTGTGGTTACTAATTATTGAACACACCTCTTAGGTGTTCGAAAGAATCAATGGGTTAAAGTTTGGTGTTTTGTTGAAACACTAGCATCAAAATATATAGCCAAGAATACCAATATTTGATCTACTATATTGATGTTGATGATTAACATCCACATGTCACTCCCTTAGTAGTGTACAATCCAAATATCTATGTTTGATTGTAAAAATTCTAATTATTCATAACCCAAATTTATAATGTAAAAAGCCAAAAAGAAATATTAGTATAGGAACCGATCTCCCCTATTTTATCTTTTATACCATTTTGTTTGAAATTAAATTATATCTATAATTTTGAATTAATTTAATTTCCACTCACATTGTTCCTCGTGGATTCGACCTCAACTCCAACGTTAGGTAAATATTTTGACAATGATCGTCTTGCACTTAAATTAACATATAAGTTGAGCATTATCAGTAGAAACTTGTGTTTGGAGTTTTAATACATGGGAGGTAATTATCCCCTATAGGAATGACTTGAGCGTGGTTGTATACCCCTTAGCATGTACGCACGAGGGTCAGGTGAGTTTGATTGTTCTATGAGTGAACTAGAAAAATACATTATTATACTTGATAAATTTTCCTAACGTGTTTTTAGCTTTTTTTGACAAAACTTGACTTTATGATAATATGTTGACCTCTTTGTTTGATTTCTAATTATTTATTATTGCTTGTTATAATAAGTGTATGTGTATATTCTCCTCTTGGGTTGGCCAAAGGACCCTACCAATACATTGTTGTTCTTATGGGCTAATACTACACCTATATTTTATTTTATAAGTGTAACATACATTCCAGATGTCTCTATGAGACCTCACTTGTGATTCCAGCAGTTGACTCCATATTTTAAGGTGAGAAACATATCCGAGATACTAGGGAATCTTTCAGTATTGGAATAGTTCTCTTATTCTAAACTTATATTGTATTTCAATTATGGGGTGTATCCCCTATTTTATATTCTTAGATATTTCTGTACATATAAATTTTGGGTCGTACAGATGGTTTTTGCATAAGTACTTTTCTGCCTTTAGTTGTACTTATGAATTGGTTTTCGATTGGATGTTATATTTATGGATTAGTTTTACATATTTCTTCTAAGTGTTGGTTATGGGATTATTATTCGAAAGAGTTGTTTCTCCTAATGGATGAGTAGCCTGGGTTTCACTCAAGATATGTTTGGGTCATTACGATATTGGTATTATAGAGACTAGGTTCATCAATCTCTTCGAACTAAAATGGGTCTCGTAGAATCTCATGGAATGGTACTGAGTATGTAGTTTTCTTCAAAAGGCTATAGGACTTTAGAAAATCTGTCATTCTTTTTTATTTTGTGCTATCACTTGATTCAACTTAGTATCTGGCAATCCAGATTGGTATCTAATCTTTTTCATTCTTTTGTTTGCAGACTTTTAACAGTAGGTCCAATGAAATATGACCGAAAGCTCTTGCGCCGATCACTCCAGTTGCAGAGCCAGTCGGGACGGTAAGAGGATGAATAAGATAAAGAGGAAGGTCAAGAAGAGAATGAGCAACCCTTGCCAATGGTGGATCTAAAGCTTTGACTGACAAAAATATTGAGAGATCAGCATCACCTCTGCTACCTCGGTATCATTTAGAGGACATAAAAGTAGTAGAGGAATAGGGTATGGATCTTGAGGTAGCAACTTAAGTTAGGGTTGCAGGGCCATCCCCTATGTCCATTAAGTTTGTTCAATAAGTGTTAACTTTTCTGAGTGAGTTGGCTGGGACTAGAGCTAAACTCATGATACCAATTTATCAGGCTCCGGTTCTTCATCTTAATATTTCCATGGATCCTAGAATAAAGCTTTAGGGACTGATATTTTTCCTTTTCCTATATTGGGTTCAATGATGACTGGTATAGAACATGTGGTGCTGATAAAATTTTTGAAAATAAAATCTCTAATATTCTAGGGTACTTAGTCTGAAGATACCTTTGAGTTAATTATTGATTGCTATAAAAGGTTACATAAGATGAATTTCGACCATTGGTTTTGCCTACATTGACTCGGGACCAGTTCTGCACTTTGTTTTTAGTGAAATAGGTTCCACATGCCCTCTATGACCTCAAAAAGGATAAGTTTTTGTCATTGGAGAAGGGTGACATGTTGGTTGCGGTATGAAATACCAATTTCCATGACTTGGCTTTCTATGCTACACAACTATTGGCTTCTGAGGAGGAAAGGATTCTTCTATACATTAGAGGTTTGAATTATGACCTTCATCTACTGTCTGTCTATATGACTTCAACTGAAAAGGGATTTAATAAAGTGTCTGACTATATGAAGAAGGTAGGGGGGTTACCCAAGCGGGTCAGGCTAAGATGTTAGCTAACAAATCTACAAATATTGGGAATTTTACTGGGTCTTACTCTAAAGTCCATGTTCAACATTCCTTTTCAGCCCATCCTATTCAGTAAGCATTGATAGTTTTTGTTGTGGTTCCATCTAAGAGTTCTTCTTAGGCATAGATTTTTATGGGCCAAAGGGCTTCTTACTCTTCTACTAGTACATCTGTTCTTAGGTAGGGATATTACTTTTATGATATGGTTGGTCACTTTAAGAGGGAGTGTCCCATGAGGTAGATTAATGCCTAGATGCAGTAGAAGACTCAATCTATATTCCCAGTTAGTAAATGAGGAGAGATAGTGGTAGGGGTCATCCACAAGGAAGATGGGAAATCAGACAGGTGGTTGGGGTTGTCAATAAAATGGTGCCACAGAAGGAGGAGCGCAATTGAGAAAAGAATTAGCTTAGATTAATGACTGAGCATGTTGTTATGCATTTTGAAAAAAGCCTGATGTCTAGTCTTCTAATGTAGTGATCACAGGTACAATTTTTGTCTGCGACCAAATGGCTTCAATTTTATTTGATCTAGGGTGTCCTTATTTCTATGTATATGTCCAGTTTAGGAAAGGTCTAAAACTGTTTTGTGTTGTACTTGATTGTCCTATTTATGTGTCTACTCTGGTGGGTAAGTCAGTGATAGTACCTGATCTGTGGTGATTTTATACACTTCGGTATTATTATTTTAGCTTATTTCGCCTTATTTTGAGAGCAATTCGGGTGCTTAACGTGATCATATTGATATAATTAAGCATTTAAGTATCCAAGTATGTAATTACAATGTCCAAAGTATTTTTCAAACAAGTTTGTGCTCAATTGACTAATTTAGAGTTCAATCCGAAAAACAAGTTTTACTAGCCTAAGCTAGGTGTGTGTCTAGTTGATTTCGGTGGATTCTAATGTGTTTAATTTATTTCAAATATTTTAAACGTGTAATTCTATGTGGAATAACTTGTCTTTAGTGTGCAAAGTTTAATTTGAGTAAGTCAAGAGTCGAAACAATAAGAGGAAGGTCGTTGCGAATTTTCTTTATCTTAGCTTCTGTTTTGATTTGTTGTTAAGAATATTGTGTTGTTTGATTTTTAATATATAATGTATAATATTGTAGGAGGCTTTTGAGAGAAATATGGTGATATATTTATAATAAAAAGGCTCAAAATTTATAGAAAATACACAATAAAAAATATAAATAAAGAATAGAATATTTCACACTTAACCAAATTTTTAACCTAAATTTCAGTGAGAAGATGCAAAGTCTGCATCGCATCAATGTTCCAATGCATTGAACGATGCATCGCGTTGCTACAATTATGCCTGGCCAATTTAAAGTACCGACAGGATAGCATAGTGTCCTACTTTTAATAAAAAGAGCACGCGGACCAATGGCTTTAGTGGGTTTTAAATCCCACTACTTTTGGGATTCAATATTATATTATTATTATGTGCAAAAAGAAAAAAGGAACAAGATTAAGCGGGGTACAGCTGGATAGCAACATAAGGGTTATTTTGTTAAAACTTGGACAGCTTTTGGGGAATATATATTAGGGAAAAGTAGAGAAACGAGAGTTCAAATTAAACTATTTTCTTGAAAATGATTATAAAATTTAAATTTTATTTTTTAGCCATTTAATTTATTGACTGGTTCTATATTATTTTTACACAACTTTTATATAGATTCTATACAAATTTTATACATAAATATTCTATACGGAAATTATACATTTTTGATACATAATTTATATTATAACTGTACATTTGCACTTCAAATTAAACAATTTCCTTAAAAATTGTCATAGAATTTAAATTCCACTTTCTAACTATTTTGATTTACTGACTGGTTCTATACCATTTTTACACAACTTTTATACAGATTTTATACATAATTTATATAATAACTGTACTTTTTTACACGTTTTATACATCAATTATATAATTTGTATACACTTTCTATATATTGTACATATACATATTTGATAGAATTATACAACTTCTATACATATATCTTATATAGATTCATATTCTATTTAATAATTATATCGTTTTTATATAATTCAATTATTATTTGTAAAGAATAAAAAAAAAGTAGAAAATTTGATCAATTTAAAAATTTATAGTAAAAAAAAAATTGAAATATTTTAAAAAGGGCCAAATTGCCTAAGTTGAATATTGTATCAGTATTGTATATAGACTGTATCAGTATTGTATATGGACTGTATATAGAATACGCTGATCAAAATGACTCAAATTGGGAAAGATTAGGAAATGACCATCAAATGACATTTGATTAGCCGACTGGACATTATCTGTCCAAATGCCAAACTTGGCCTATACTAGGGCTATTATTTTTTTAAAAAGGTCATAGAGTGTCCTTTTCCCTATATATTAAGGGTCAACTTTTGAGACGAATTGGATCGCTGGTACACTATTTTGGAGAAATATGGAGGAGCTGCTACATAGTTTATTAGGTTTTAATTTTATTTTTAGTCATTAATTTTTCATATCATGTATTCTCTTATTTGAATCGTGATTATGAATATTAGTGGGTAAAAATTCTTCTTCCGGGGTTAAAGTCAAGAATATGATTACTATTATTTTGGATTAATTTTGATTAATTTTTGCTTATCATATTTGGTTGTTTGTTTATTCTTGTTTTAATTAATTTAAGGATTCGCAACCCTTAGAATACATATATTATCATCCTTTTGATCTCAAAAGAGGGAATAAGGAGATAGAACATAGGAATAAATAAAGTTTGGGTCTTTAGTCTTTTATAAAATACAAAATTAAACTTAGTATCCAGGACATAGATGCAGTTAGATGCCTTACTTGATTGAAACATAGGATGATAACTTTAATTAACTTAACTGGATTATTACTTTCGTACTCAACGATGTAATTATAATGTCCATATTAGGTAAAAGATTATAAGTTGGGAAACCATGATCATGCAATTGACCCTATGAATCAACAAACACGATAAGCAAGTTGACGAATGAAATTCAAAAACATAGTATGATTGTTCGAAGTGCTTTAACCCTGGGTTTTCTTCCATTGATTGTCCCAAGAATTTTATTTTTTACGCATTATTTATTTTATTTTAAAATTACAAAATGACAAACTCTCTTCTTGTTTATTTTTTCTCAATTAGTTAGACTAAAATTAGATAGGCGGCGAACACAAGTCCTTGTGAGATAGATAATTGGGCTTCCTTAAAGCCACTATATTATTTGATAAGACCACGGACACTTGCATGTGCGCTTGGGCTCTGTTAAGTGTTTTGCGTCGTTGCCGGGGACTTGTTATTAGGCACCTATCTTATTTTTAGTTTTTCTATATTGAGTTGTAAATAGTTTTTGTTTAGTTTCTTTTTAATTTCCTTTATATCTATTTTTCTCACACTCTTCTCGAGATGTCATTCTGGGATAGATGGTTTTCGAGTGATGGCAATTCTTGCTGTTTTTGTAGAGGACACCACCTTGTTCCTTATTTTCTAGATTTTTATGAAAGTTTGTGGAAGGGACCTTCACATATGTTACAGATAATTCGAGGAAGTCTGAGTACTCAAAAACTGATATTGAGAAAATTATTAAGGAGACGCCACTGCCACCGTGTTTACAGTGGCTAAGCAAAGAAATATATAGGGAGGATGTTAGCCAATGTGTGGAGAAAACACAATAATCACAGCCACTCAATTGTTATCTTAATTTTAAGGCTAAAATTGAGAAGGTGAATAAAAGTAAGTGTGTAGTAAATTGTGTAAATTATGAACTAGGATTTATTGGGCCACCTTCATAACATTTTTGTACATTATGTTTGGATGATGTCTTGTTTATGGAATCATTTAAAATAATGGAAGAGTGTGAAGATGAGGAACAAGAATTCTATAGTCTTGATTTTACACCAGATAAGCAACATAAAAATACACCTCACTTCAAGGACGAGTGGTTTACCATTCATATTCTATTACTCGGTTCATTAATATTTATACCACCACCCTATGAGCAGGTAAAAAGATGAATACATTGTTGTGGATGAAATTCATATCCTTAAGATGGAGGAACAAGTTGATATGGGTCGTGCAACGATACTAAATTAGGCGTTTCTTGGGAGGCAACCCAATCTAAGGTATGTGTTCTTTTTCAGTTTTAGTTTTTATTTCACGTAGTTTTTGTTTTTGGTTGAGTCACAGATTAGTGGGAAGTCTGATAACCATATTCTTGAGCTTGAAGAATGGTAAAAATTGAGTGTGGGATCCCATGGATCTCATTCATGTGAAAATTCTACTATCTAGGCCTAGAGGCCTCAGAGAATATTTTTATATTTTTACTTTTAAATTCACTTTGGAGACCAATTAGATTTTTAAGTGTGGGGTGGGAAAATTCTCAAATTTTTGCTCAATTTAAAATTTTTAGGTTAGGAATAAGTAAGATATTCTTATTGGTAGTATTTTTTATTAAATGATGCAAGTGTTTTATTTGGTAAATATATGTTAATTGAGGGAATTTCTACTTTTGAGACTCTTAGGCTCAATGTTTGCGACTCTTGTACTTGTTGGCTTAATTTTGAATTTATTATATTGTTTGGTTGAGAGTCTATGATGATCAAATTGAGTTAAGAATGTGCCATGTGAATGTGAGATTTTTGTATATTCCTTATTATATGTGATGTCTAGAACTTGTCCAGTGTGTGTGTGAAGCTAAATAAAGAATGTGGGTTTAGTTGATGATATATGCATTTCTTTGATAGCCTTGTTTTATACCTTCTATTTGTCCTAACCTTTGTGCATAATTCTAGTTAAACCCTATTGAGCCTTTAGCTTTTTCTTTGGTAGCCACATAAGTAGCCTAATTCCTTCTTTGATAGACCATAATTTGATTCAAAAACTCCTAAGTGCTTTAATTTTAAAAAAATTGAATTAGTAAGAAGTTTGAGAAATTGAAGAAGAAAAAGGTGAAATTGATGCCCCAAGATAATAGTTATTGGTGTTGATAATTGATGTATGGTGGATTGATGTAATACCCCAAACTTTTCCCAAAGCCTAATTTTGTATCTAGAAGGTTAAGCAATGAATTTCTAATAAAGTAACTTTTAAACCATACAGAGTTTCTCTAATTTTGACTTTTTATCATGTGGAAATTTTAATTAGCTTTCCAACGATATAAGATCAGCCCAAATCCGATAACCGGGCAAGAAGTTGTGGCTAATTTAAGTTCTAGTCATAAAATACCATCATTTTAGTGTTTGGCATATCGCGGAGAGGGTCTATTTAACAATTGTCAAAATTCAGTAGAATTCCACGATAGTGGGGCATAGTGGAGGACCCTAATTTCCCAATTGTCAATGGCCTAGCGCGATTTTGACGCGTCGCACTGAAGTTTCAAGTTCCAACCAATAAGACAACGTGATGGCTCTGTGTCGCGGTGACTCCTAGATTCTTATTTGTCAATTTCCAGTGAGCCACCGCAATCGTGGCGCATCGCGGTTGCCCATAAAGTCGGGTTTCTAGTACAATTTTTCCAGCTTCATACAGAAGTTAAAAAGGGAACTTTGGACTTTTTCCAAGCCTCTTAAACAGTACAAACATCAGAATTAAGGTCACTACAAGCATCATATGAGATTTTTCTCAAGTTTTTCCTCAACCAAAAACCCTAAGCACAAATCTTCATCCAATAATCTCAGGGGTTCATCATAGATTTTCTAAATTGAGTCAAAATTCAATACTCCCAAGTCAAAAACTTCAAGAACCGGCATTCAAAAGTTCCAATAACATCTCAAAAGCAAGTTGTTCATCCAAGTTTATTAATCTAAGGTATGTGGGGTTTCAACAAGGGTAATCTTTTTGCCCTTGTACCCAAAAGCTATGTTTTTATGGATTACCTATGATTTTAAATATTGAATTTTATACCGATAGTATTTTGTTGAGAAATTTTGAGCATAATGTGATTGATTTATGAAATTTTTCTTTGAGTTAAAGAATGTTCTTTTATGATTTTGAATATCATTAGCATGATTTGAGCCATTGATTATAGTTTTCCATTGAATTAAGTATAAGATTGTGATTTGATGCAATCATATTGGTATTATGGTAGAATTTTTAGAAAAACTTACAAAGCATGATGATTTTCCATGCATTTATATGAGTTGATATATTGATATTAAATAGTATAAACAGTATTTGATCTTCTGATCCTAACATGAGTTTTGATATCCACATCTCAGAGTTATTCTCATAATATTAAATGCATAACTGGTTTCGGTAAACCCTTATACGAGTTTTAATGTGGATCTCCATGAAATGAGTGTAGTTAATCAAAAGGAGTAATATTTAGCACCGAGTTGAGTAAGTTACTACGATTTCATACCCAAAACTATGTACCATTGTAGGATTGAGATTTATGGGCCTGAGGATGAGATAGTGATCACTGAGTTGAGGTTATAATCCTTGGTAAGAGTATGACGCCTCTCCTTAATGTGAGGTTTCTTTCTTAGGAGGACAAGACGTTGGAGTCCATGTAGCTCGCATGTTGTATGTCGGTTGAGAGAACCTCCCTGCTAGTGAAAGTAAATAATCAGTTCCTAAAGTATTTCCCTCAAGATGAGCTATTTTCTCTATTAATCAAGACAAGCTTTTAAAAGTATGTTTCCCCAAGGGTTTAGAAACGAAGTTAAAAGGCTTGCAATGAGAAGAGAATAGAACTACAGATTTCAGAAATAAGTATATTGACTTACGATATTTATACTATGCGTCCCATTATTCATAATGGATGAGATTTACATTTTTTGAGTTATTCAAGCTGTGTGAGTCAGTTGTATCAGCATTCACGATTTTTATAAAGATTGATGATATTGTTTTTTTAATCATTGCATACACCCCAATATACTTAGTACATCCTCAAAGTACTGATATACATATACGTTTGTGTGCTACATTGTCTCATAATGTAGGTTCAAGTGCTTAGTCTTAGTAGAGACAGTGATCTCCGAGCATCTCATCTACATCTTTATCTTTCGTGAGTCCTCATGGTTGGAGGACCTATATCTGCAGCTTTTTCTCTTTCATAGTGTTTTGAGAATTACTTTTAGATCAATTTGATTCAATTGGGGTACTCAGGTAGTGACAGGCATTGAAATGGAGTGGGCATCTTAGTGTATGAGGAACTTAGAGGGCAGGTGGTAGAGGTTAAGAGGATCACTAATAGCCTGATGACGGTTGTTTACTGCTTGTGCGTAGTGTTTAAGCATACCAGGTGGGCTTGGATGAAGTGGTGAAGGCAAGATTTTGGGAGGCTTTGGATGAGGTAGTGAGAAGCGTTCCTAGCTCGAAGAAGATTGTTATAGTGGGGGACTTTCTGCTTCTTAGGAAGAGGGATAAAGTTCTATGTAAAAACTTTAAAGTCATTTCGAGTGATCATCTTTTGACTCATCACAGGCTTCTGGTGATGGACTTGTTTATCAAGAAGAGCAGGAAGAGTAAGGTCAGAGAGGGTCAACCTAGAATCAAGTGGGGTATTTTAACGCCAGTCCGTGCGCTGAAGATAAGGGTGATAGTGGAAAGAATGGGGGTATGGAAGTGTAGGGGGGACGTGGATGGTATGTGCGATACGACTGCCAACTACATCAAGGAGATGGCTAGAGAGGTGTTGGGTGTCTCAAGGGGTCAGACAGGTCGACATAAGGGGAACTGGTGGTGGAATGAAGAAGTTAAGAAGAAAGTGGAGACTAAGAAGGAGACATATGTTAAGATGATCAAGAGTAAAGAAAAAAAAGGAGAAACGGGTGAACAGGGAGACTAAGTTAGCTGTTACAGCTGCTAAGATAGCAGCTTTTGAGAAAGGCAGGGAAAAAAGGTTATAGAGGCTTGCTAAGGCTAGGGAGAGGAGGGATCGGGACCTTGATCAAGTAAAGTACATTAAGGGAGAGGAAGGAAGAGTTTTGGTGGAGGATGTTCACATCAAGAAGAGATGGCAGGAGTATTTTTATAGACTCTTCAATGAGGAGGGAGACAGAGGCATTGTGTTAGAGGAGATGGAGCGCTCGGAGGAGAGCCATGATTTCAGCTACTATAAACGTTTTAAGGTTGAGAAGGTCAGAGAAGCGATTTATAGGATGCAAATGGGTAGGGAGACGGGGCCGGATGAGATTTTCGTGGATTTTTGGAAGTATACTGGTGAGGCGGGTTTAAGGTGGTTGATAAATTATTTTAACATAATTTTCAAGACTGCAAGAATGTCTGATGCTTGGAGATAGAGTACGATGATTCTGTAATATAAAAATAAGGGCAATGTTTAGAGTTGCAACAACTATACGGGTATTAAGTTGTTGAGTCACACTATGAAGATTTGGGAGAGGGTGGTTGAGGGGGTAGGCAAGACTAACTAGGCAAGTTCTAAATTTAACATGCAAATAAAACTAAGTAGTATCTCACACACAAATGACACAGGGACACATCACAAGATACTACCTATATGGTTCATGCCTTTTGTTAGCAATGATTATCATGTCCCTAATCTTAATGCCATAACAAGATCCACAATGGTCACATATATATACTTATCATATAGTTTTAGAACAAATTTTTAAAGGCGTATCATTTTTCTAAAAAATCAACAAAAACAAGTCAACTGCCCTAGATACTCAAAAAGTTTCCTAATTACAAAAAACACAACACAGTATAAAGCAAAACGTAATATGATACAAAAATTAACCTAGACATGCCATTTCTAAAACCAAACCACGGCTGACATAAAAAAAGATGTAAACTAAAACTCGCGATGGTTTTGGATGCCCCACCACCTACTAAAAGACCATGCACTATCCCTAGTGCATGTAAATAATGTAAAACAAGGTAAAGAGGACATACTTGGGGCATACTAGGTGTTCGTTTCATGGTACAAAAGAAGTTACCTTTGGTATCCTCCTAAGCAATTCCTGATTTACCGTCATGGCACGACTTAGTGGCCTTGGCTACTCAAACGTCACTGAGGTCCACATCAACACATACTTTTACTTTCTCAATGTTTCCAATATAGTAATTCACCCACTGCCCATTCACCTTGAATGGGGATTCACCATCATGCTTTAATTCTATAGAACCATGTGGGAGTACCATAGTGAATGGTTCATACTGCCTAAACTTCATCTTGCGAAGGAATACGCAAAGTCATGAATTATATAACAAAAAAAAATTACTTAGCCCAAACATTCATTTCTTGATTTTCTTATCCTGATACAATTTCATTCTTTGTTTTTATATGGATGAACTCTCATAAACTCGAAGCTAAATTTCATCCAAATTATTGACCTTTCTCAATATCAACTTTGTTATATCACACCACTCAAAATTTAGCCTTTGAAATGTCCATAGTACCTTATGCTTGAGTTTGGCCAGCATGTGGCATGCCGATATGCATACGAGCTGATATGGGGAGGCACCTATGGAAGTCTTATAAGTTGTTTGGTAGGACCACAATGCATCATCCAACTTCCTAGACCAGTCAGTTTTGTTGGCATTCACACTCTTTACCAATATGGACTTGATATTATTAAAGACCTCAACTTGACCGCTTTTCTGATAATGATAAGGTGTTGTCACCTTATGCCTTAAGCCATATTTATCAAGTAGGGCCTTAAATAGACGATTGCAAAAGTGAGACCCACAATCACTAATAATTTCTCGTGGAGTGCCAAACTAAGAAAAAAGCTTTTTCTTTAACAATATGGTGACACTTCTAACTTCATTATTTTGAAGCATAACTGCCTCCACTCATTTTGAAATATAGTCAACTACTACCAAATATACTTCACGCCATAGGAGCTCATTAACTGATGCATGAAATCAATTCCCCGTCTCCAGCTCTAAGATAGTTGTCATGGGGAGCTCATGGCATCATGAAATATTTCCTTGATGCTGACATTAGACATAGGCTTGTGAAAAATCATAAGCATCCTTCTAAATCATAGGCCTATAAAATCTACACTGTAGAATTGTTTGGGTTGTATGGGTAGCACTTTGATAATCTCCAATAGGTGATGAATGACAAGCTTCAAGAATGCTTATAATATCAACCTCAGGGATACATATTCTAATACCAAAATCTTTATAAACACTAAAAAGATATGTGTCATCCTAAAGGAACTTCCTCACCTAAATCATAAATCTCTTGCGTTGTTGGAAAAATCGGTCTTCTAGGATAAGATCACTTGCCAAATAGTTGGAAAAATAAGCAAACCAGAGAATTATGTGTTGTATTCTAGCAAGACCTAATCATTTGGAAAAGTATCATCAATGTCAAGCTCATCCCATAATTTCTGTATTTCCTCTCCTCAAGCCTAGACAAGTTCTCTAGTTTCCTGAGCCCTTCGAGTCTTTTACATCGTTCTGTGTGGACTATGACTTTGGTCCACTTTAGGTAACTCAAAGCCACATGATCTGTGTGGACTATGAATTTGGTCCCAATCAAAGAGGATCAAAACTTTTCAAAGGCAAAACCAACCGCAAGAAACTCCTGCTCAGTAATTGTATAGTTTTTTATGTGAGGTTTAACGCTTTTCTTGAAATAATCAATTAGATAAAGGATATTCACTCTTCTTTAGACTAGGAGAACACCTAAGGTAACTCCATTCATATCACATATGACCGCAAATAGTCCAGTCCAATCATGGGATATAATGATATGAGTTGAAATCAACCGCTACTAAAGGTACTTGAAGGATTTAAGACAGGGATCATCAAATACAAATTTCATCTCTTTCTATAAAACCTTTCATAGTGGATTGGAAATTTTAGATAAGTCCTTGATAAACCTCCTATAAAAGCCTGCATAGCCAAAAAAACTTTGTATACCTTTAACTGAGACTAGTGGCGTCACCTTTTCAATTACCTTAATATTTTCTTTGTCCACCTCAATACCATATTTTGACATCTTATGCCAGAGAACAATATCTTTCTTGACCAAAAAATTAAATTTCTCCTAATTCAGCATGATGTTGCACTCTTCATATACTTGCAGTTTATTTGCCAGATTGGCCAAAAAATCATCCCCAACTACCCAAAAATCATCCATGAAGACCTTAATTTTTTCCTCCACCTTGTTAGAAAATATAGACATCATACATCATTGAAAGGTGGTATTACCATTGCATAATCTGAATTGCATCCTCTTGAATGCAAAAATCCAATAAGGGTAAGTTCAATTCATCTTTTCTTGGTCCTTAAGAGAAATAACAATCTAATTGTATCCTGAATACCTATTAAGTATACAAATCCAACCCCGACCTGCTAGTCTATCAAGCATCTAATCCATGAAAGGCATAGGGAAGTGGTCCTTTAGGGACTAACTATTCACTTCGTATAATTTATGCAAACTCTCTAACTAATTACCGGTCTCATGGGCACAATGGGGTAAACTACTCAAGCATCTAACCAGTTCATAAACACAACCTCTTGTATATGAGAATTCAATTTACGCTGATGTTCAATACAGGGAATACACTTTGGCTCAAGCTTTATCTTGTGAGTACAAATACCTCATTGAATTCTTATGATATCTGTTATGGTCCATCTACTTGCTTTTTTGGACCTATGCAACACTAATATCAATGATTCAACCTCTAACGTTACAAAATTTATAGCAATAATCACTGGTAAGGAATTATTATCCCCTAAGAATGCATACTGTAAGTGAGATGGAAGAGTCTTCAATTACAAAACTTGTAGGTCCTCAATGGATGGTTTTGTAGAAGGCATGGTTTTATTCTTCAAATTAAGGTCCATCTTTTTAGGGCATAATTATAAGAACCTTTACCGTGCAATATGTTAACCATCTCCTTATATTATTCGATACCATCACTATCCAAATTCATGATTATCATTGCTATCGCCTTGACCCTAAGTCTCTCTTTAATGGACACAACCTCTACATCAACATTATCTTTAATAGTATCTATCACAGACACAACTAACATATCAGTTGGATGCTCCACTGACTAATACATATCAAAAATCACTTGCTCATCATTCCATCTAAACATCATCTGCCCCAATTATATATAAACAAGTGCCCCACCCATGGCTAGGAAATGTCTACATAATATAATAGAGGCTTGAAAGTGGACCTCATAGTCAAAAATCATAAAGTCAGTTGGGAACATAAAGGATGCCACCTTTACTTGTACATCACACAAAATACCCATAGGTTTCTTTATAGATAGGTTGGTCATCAACAACTTCATGGATGTAGGTTTTAGTACCCCAATGCCCAAAACCTTGTATATATCTAGGGGCATTAAATTGATGTTGGCCCCCAAGTCACACAAATTATATCTGACGATTAAGGGCCGAATAGAACACAGAGCTGTAAAATCTTCGGTGTTATCTTTGTTCTCTACTAAGGATATGAAAGTAATTTTACTATAATAGTGCATATTATCATTGGTCTCATCAACCCTTTCCTTACTGTTATTATTCAAAAAATCACAATCAATACTTGTTGACTTTTCAGACTCTAACTCAATGTCTCAACAATTACAATATTAATATTCCTCAAATCCTCAATTGTAGGCATAAAGAGATCAAAAATAGTAGCTCTATTTCTAGTGGTGATGGCTAGACAACGACCGATATTTGTGGGATTCTAAACTATGTTGATTGAAAGGGTACCTGCTACTTCTGATTCAAAGTTATAAATATCTGCCCCAATTATTGTTCTAACTATTTTATCACAGTTGTATGTGATTCCATCAATTAGGTCAATCATGAGATATCTTCCCTATTCTTTTTAAGGAAAGTTTCCTAACTTTTCCAAACCTTAACAAGCTTGGAAAATATCATCTCCATCCTTGATTCAGTATCATAGCTGCCAGGAAGAACATACATGTCATCCTTATCCTTTTAGTTATCTATTTTTCTCTAGTCACCATCACACTCTATACTATAATCTCTGTATCTATCTTCATAATAGTTTTGACCTTGGTTTGCTTGTACCTCGGCTCAAAAACCTACCAATTATTGATAAAGAAACTTATCCTCCTTTTCAAGTCATACACATATGATCTAGAGGTTGCACCCTATGAACCTACTGTATTTACCTTCTTAGAATTCACTATTATGAACTGCTTCATCAGTAACACAATGTCAGTTCTAAGCTACAAAATATCTTGTGCTATAGAATTATCACTACTCTATTTCTATCGAAATCCCCAATAGCATAATCTCTATCACCCTTCTCTACGTCTCCAATATTGGTGAGAGAGATCTAGTCTAGAATATCAGATACTACTTCCCAATGTAAACATATGAAATGTCCTCTAGTGATTGTATCTATCATGGCTCTAGAGCGGATCTTTAAGGCTGTATAAAATATTTTAAGAAAGTTCATCCCTAAAATGCAATGATTGGGTTCCACACTTAACTTTTTCTTAAACCATAACCAAGCCTCATATATTGACTCAAAATGTAACTACCTGAAGTTATATATCTTATCTTTTAATTGGAGTATTTGATCCTGTATGAAGTTCCCCAAACCATAATAAATCTTTTACAGTCAATGAAAAAGGGAACAACCTCAGCTTGAGTGACTACTAATCTACCCTATGTATAGTATAACAAGTTTAGATCCTAATAAAATTAGAAAGAGACATATTTGTGTCATTTATAGCCAAACCTGCAAACATATTTTTTAAATTCGAGAGTAGGAGAAATAATGGCTCTTGTCTTGACCGACTCAACATATCCCATATCCTCTTCATTATCATATGGATATAGGTTTTGGTACGTTTGGATGACTTGATCTTAACCACCTCAAACTCTTTCTATTTTACCATCGAGTGTTGCTCGATGATCAACTTTGGTCTTTGCCTCACTAGCTCAACCTTCTGAGCTATACGACAAGCCTCAAATTTTGTTCTCTAGTTAGCAGTTGCATCTGCTAACAACTAATCTATCTGATGATCAAAAATATCCTAAACTCCATCTAAAGGAAGTAAAGATATAGAATTATGATAATAAAAAACAACTTCAAGATGGACTATATGTACTTGTTTTATCATTATATGATTATTCTGTAAGATTCTCTCTAGGAAAGAATTTGGTGGGAGTAAGGGAATGCCTTAACTCCTGGTGTTAGACATACACACACATACACCCAACTAAAAATAGAAAACAAAAACCCAAGAACTTCAGCAACTTCAATCAATGACTCAACACCTTATTCCATTAAAATGGGGCCAAACTTTTATGTCACCCAATGCTACGCCTCAAATCGAGACTACAACGATTGAAGCAAATATACTAACCGATAAATTTTGGGGTTGAATCCCAAGGGAATACATGGAATTATATCTACTATTTACTGGAATTAACAGGTAGTGTAGAAAGTAAATGGGGGGTTTGTAGTCGCGAATAATCAACAACAATAGAACTCAACTTTCGTAGTAATCAATTGTAGACAAACACTAGGATTGTGTTCCCACAGCTCCTCAACTTAGTAGGTTTATCGTGCTTTGTTTGACTATCCAGATATCTTGCATGTAGAATCAAATAAGTTATGTACCATCAACTATCTTGTAAACTCATTGACAGATTTTACCCTTTACCGTTTGAGTATTAAGGTGGTTCATTACTAACCCTTATCCTTGATCTCAATTAATTATTACCTTTTGAGTCTTAAGTTGTTAGATGAATGGTAACGGTCTTAAGTAGATAATGTTAATTATCCTAGATCGATAATTAATGTTCAAATTATTGTTATGATTATCTTTTCCTAATTCCTACTCCTCTTATGAAGTAAGTGGTGACATACTAAGAGAGATCCTGATGTTTTCAACCGCTAAGAAATCTATTAAAATGAATCTAACCATAATATATGCAAGAATATCTATTTAGAATAACTTAGAACTTTCCTACTTTATTATTCTACTAGGGTTCCCACAACCCTAGCTAAGGGATTTAGCTTCTCATTATGGGTAAATGATGAATGGAATTCATAATTAAAAGCATTAAAAATATAACAATGATCAATGAATAAAACCCAAAGTCATCGACTGAATTATCAACCAAAATTAAGAACAAAGGAATCCTAAGATCAAAATTGGATCTCAGAATCAAATATATATTTTTAAGTATCAAGAGTACTTAAACTAACTAAAAACATAAAAAGGGTATATATAGAGTATAAGGAAACCCTGGGAAACTATTCCCAAATAATAAACAAAAATCAAGGTCGGTGGCCACGTACTAGGCCACCTATGGGTGGTAGGTGGCACATACGAACCGTAGGTATAATGACCCTCTAGGTCATTTTCCATATTTTTGATTATGTTTGCTATTAGAGCTTTTCCATACCTGCCCAAAGTTTATGACTTTCTATAACTTATAGCTTGGTTACAAGGTAGCTCATTTGGTTTTAGAGTCAATTCCCTATGTAGTAGTCTTTGCTAGTTCCAAATGTCCACCAAGAAAAAATTTAGCAAAACAATCTTGGATGCAAATTTTGACTGTGGCTATAGCTCCACAATATAAATTTTAGGATAGGTATACCTTTGGTTTGGGTCCCAACGCACCCGACCTCAATTCGAACTATTGGTCAGAAAGTTGGAAAATTAAAAGTTTGGGTATAGGACCCATATTTGGTAAAAACTACCTATGATGGAAAATCTAACTTTACCAACACATTCAAAACATTAAATTTTGCATTTTTACATAGTTTATGTACATACAACAAATTTCATATGAGACCCGAGGTATCATTTGAAACTTGGAAAAATTTCCAAGTTTCTGGTGCAATGGAGACTGCACAAGGATAAGCATGATCATATTATAGAAATTGCGGAAAAGGCCATAGTGATCACACAATGGTGATTGTAGTCTACGGTGTGTGATAGCAGAATCTCTTTGCCTAGAATGTAATATAAAGGCCCTGTAGGCCGTGGTATGGGCACTTTACACTCTTCCTTAAGACCAAAAAACCCAAAAATGGTGTGATAAACTTAAATTGAGTATTGGGAGTATCTTGGAAGTATCTTTGGATCTTAGTTAACATATATTTTCATGATTGACATCATTTTTTATGTATGAATACTTCTATTTCATGCTTGAATTTCTTGAATTCCTGACTATCATCCCTAATAGCTTGAGGGATTAATTTAGACCTAAAGCTTAGTCTTCACCTACTTCTTGATGGTTATGTTTCCTTGATGGTTTATGAACAGTGGGTTGACCTTGAAAACTTATTTTTGATTAGTTGGATTCACTTGGGGGTTTTGGTATTATTTTAGGACTCGAAGCACTATGGTGCAATATGGGTATCAATGTTCTCGTAATAATATGTAGATTGTGTTTTTGATAGATTTACACCGAGAAAATCTTCTAAGAAGGAAAAAGTGAAGGTTTAGCGGTTCACAAGCTTTCTTTTGATTTAAGGTAGGTTAGGCTAGTTCCTTGTTACATTGAGCTATGTTATAGTATAATTATGATATCTTGTTAGATTGGAATAGGATTTTAGGAGTTGGAATGTTGAAAGGTAAGACTTGGGTTTAGTTGAATTGTTTGGGACTCTTGAACTCATAGATTTAATTGTTTGGCTTATATGCTAGAATCTTGGTGAATTTGACTTAATGTCTCATGGTTAACATTAGGATGATCTTGTTACTGTAGCTAGATAGGAGTGCCTTGTCACTCATATTGTGGGTGAGTTTGACCCTAGTTGCTTACATTGATGGAAGTGCCTTAGTCACTATGGTTGAGTTAGGTGTGGTAATAGGGAAAGACATTTGCCTTGTCACTCATATTGTGGGTGAGTTGACCCCGAGTTTCTTATATTGATGGAAGTGCCTTAGTCATTATGGTTAAGTTAGGTGTTGCATTAGGGAAAGACGTTTACCTTAGAACTATTTTTAATGACCCTTCAGGTCATTTCTCATGTTCCCACTTATTTCTGCCAATAGAGCTTCTCCATCGCTACCCAAAGTCATTTATGACTTGCTGGAATCGATAGTTTGATTATTTAACATCCTGTTTGTTTTTTCAAACCATTTTTTTGACATCTTCTTTGGTTCCCATTGGCCACCGAGTGAAAACTTTAGTAAAACAACCTCAAATGCAAAATTTGACTTTTCTAGTGCATTTGGAATGTCAAATTCCATATGGTTGTAGATCTTATTTGCATGTATAAAACTCTGTATGCATCCCGAGGCATTGGCTAAATCTCGGAACAAAATTCTAAGCTTCAGCCATTGCCTGTCATAGAAAAAGATACTGCGATCACGGTGGATGAGTGTGAACGCATGAACCGCGATCGCATCCTAGAGCGTGTTCACGATTGAGCTTCTCAAGGATTAGGCAAGGCCTATTTAAATGTTGTATTGATCGATAATTTAGTCATTAGTTCCTCCGTATTGATCTCTAAAACCCTAATAGAGTGGAAAGTCCTTAAAGTGAGTCTTGTGGGTTAGTTGGGATCTTGAATAGCTTTGGTAATCATGGTTTGCTACAAATATAAGGTAATATTACTTTGAGTTTTAGTGTAGATTTCTTATTTTCTATACCTAAAACCCCTAATGGCTTGAGGCTTTATCTTAACCCCAAATATGATTGTTTTGCTCAATTTTGTAGGGTTATGTCCCTAATGGTATTTGAACAATGGGTTGGTCTCAAAAACTTATTTTTCTATATGTGGGATCTAATTGGAGGTTTTTAGTGTCAATTTGGGCCCATAGCACAATGGTGCAATATGGGTGTTGTTATACTTGTAAGAATGTATAGATTATGTTGTTAATAGCTTGGCTCATAAAAGAAGCTTCAACGAAAGAGAAAGCAAAGATTGTTGGTTTGTGAGCTATTTGGTACTCAAGGTAGGTTAGGCTTACTTATTGTTAGATTGAGCATTATTGTATTATAATTGTGATATCTTGATAAGATTGTGTGGAGGGGGGTCTTAGTTATTGAAATGGTAAATAGAAATTCTTGGGATTAATTGAGATATTTAGACTATCCAACTTGTTAAGTGTGATATTTGACCCTAAGCTTAGAACCTTGGCTAGTTGGACTTGTTTTCTCATGAATTGAATCAGAATACTTTAGTTGCTTTAGTTAGATGAGAGTGACTTTGTTCAATCACCTTATTAGTATGTTTGCCTAGCTTGTAAAGTTGTAAATTGACTTTAGGTGATCGGAGGACTTAAGATAATACTTAAGGATGAATTGTCCTATAGAACTAGTATGGATTAACAAACCATTGAGATATGTCTTAGAGAACTTAGTTTAATTCTGGATGAAAGTTAGACCAGTAGAAGATAATTTGTGATATTAGAAGAGGAACTTGACCTGCCTTAAACTAAACTACATAACTTCATTACTGACCAAGTTATTTGATAAACACTTTGAATATGCTGTGATAACATGGTGGATAGACTAGGTAAGTGGGTTGCTCTTGATGCTGATGTTGGAAATAATGTGCATTCATGATTGAATATCTTATTATTTTACTTGGTAAGCATTGGAAAGTCTTGTAAATTGAACCTATGGCTATGCTATAACTTAGTTTAGGCTAGTTTATTTTGTGAATCTTAAATTATGCCATTACTCATATTGTGCTCAAGTCTAAGGACTAAACTTAGGTTTTTGTTAAGGAACCCCATTTTTGCTAGTAATATGACTAGTGCCTAGTTAGGCAGATCCTATAAAGTATGACCATGACTTATGATTGACTATGTTAATAATTATTTCAAGCTGGTAATTTGTTGAGTGTTCCTACCATATGAATATGCACGTTTATGTACTTACCATTATAAAATATTGATGATAGCTTGTGAGGTACTATGTTAACCCTTTCCTTACTTTCTTAAACTCTATTATTGTGGGACTCGTATTTGATATTGAATTTCCTGTATACTATATGCCTATATTATTTCTTGGAGGATATATTGATTCTATGTTGATGCTCGGCAAGGTTAGAGGATATATTGATGTTATTTTGGTGGCCGATAAGGCTGGAGGATATATTAATGCTATTATGATACACGTTGAATCTGAATGGTATAATTATGTTATGATGATGCAGAATGAATCAAGAAGAGGTATTAATGTTATGTTGGTTCCTGTCAACGCTAGATAATATATTAATTCTACTATAATGCCCGATGACTACGAAAGAGGTAATGATATTATAATGATGCCCGATGAATCAAAAAGAGGTATAAATTTTATGATGATCCCTAGTGAATCCAGAGGATATATGTTGATGTGATTGTGATGCTATATATAGTAGGCATATATAATGATAAATACATATGTGTGTCTATGCCCTTGTATTATTATGCTTATATGTACATTAAGGATATAACTTTTTCATGGGAAGTAGTCTGTAATTCTCTTTCATTAATCACTTGTTTAAGTGATGTGGCTATTGCTATTTCTAATTGAGTACAAGTATAATATGCCAAATATTGAGTTAAGACTAATTTGTAAGTGTAACCATGTATAGAACTAAGGAAGTACCTAGTGGATGTATTGACTTGCATAAATGGTTAGATTATGGAATGTCGCCTAATAAAATGGATTATGTGATAACTAAGTATTATATAATGTGGTGGTATTAATTGAGGACTAGAAGCCTAGAATACTAGTTGGTGTACCTTGTTTAGTCAAAAGGTGGTAATTAATTATCGGGGTTGTAAATGGCTTCTGATGATAATGGACTTAACATTGTTGTATACTAGTGATATTCATGCCTAGTATGTAATGTTGTTGGTGGCCTAAAAGTTGACTTAGAGACTCATGGTACCAACTAGTAAAGAGTATCGGTTAAATAGTAGATAATAGTATTGATAATATGTAGTTTCCTTCCTATGCGAGGACTAGTTCACCTATGATGGCTACTGATGAACTTTGTCTAAATGATGACTATGGTTTATTTGTGTGTCTTTACTATATGTAAATATTGGCTAAAGAGTGAATATTAATTAGTTGCTATTTCTTGAAGTAGGATATTAAGTAATATCTTAAGCTTATGATTGGTGACCTTGTGATGACTAGCAAACTAGTAGCTTAATGATGTGTCTTGGTTAGTTAATAAGGACTACGTATAGTGTATTGACATCCTAGATATCTAAATGACTTTTGATTATGGTTATGACTACTTTGGAATATATCATTTTAATTACGATGATCAAGGATGTTTATAGATCTTGGTGAATGGTCGAGAGATGGGAAATATGGAAATCGTGGGTAATTTTGAGTTGGTTATATATATGTACCTTGATACGTTGATGATTTATCTATTGATGAACTCTTAAAAGGTATGGGATGCCATGATGAGTTCTTTTTCTTTATGTTGTTTTTAGGTGTACTTCTCAGTGGTATAGGAAGCTATAGTGAGTTTGTTTACTTTATGATCCAAGGGTAGTATACGTGTTGAACATAGTATTTATGTGATTGTTATTTCATTTATGTTTCTTATGATTCTGAATTAATTGCTCATTTCATATGACGATTGTGGTATGTGTTGATATGAGCTATTGCACCATTGTTCTAGTTAATTAGTTATTTTTATACAGTAATATTGGAGAAGATTCAGGTTTAATTCAGTACCTTGACTTATAGATATTGTCTTACTTTATACCATCTTTATATCATAATTTAAATCAGTTAGATGATGATTCCTACTAAGTAACCGTGTTTTCATACTCATACTACACTTTTGTACCTTTTGATGCAGACCCAATTACTAGTTGCCTCCATTGAGTTGAGATCGTGTTGTGTTAATCTTCTGAACACTTGGTGAGCTCTTGGAGTTTGAGTCGCTTGTTTCCCCTCTATTATTATTTTTGTCTTTTGTATTTGAGATGAATGTATAAAACTATTTATGACTAATTAGACATTGATTTGTAACTCATATTGTCAAGCTTAGATGCTATTGCACTAATACTGCTAGGTCACAGGAATTCGTATATGTACGTTGGTTGTCTTCATTTATGTGGAATATTGTTGCTTATATTAAGTTTTTCTATTGGGTCCATGTTGGACGTTTCTACAAAGGTAACCCACAGTATTATCTCCAGGTTACATTGTTCACATACCTACTGGTGGGTTTTAGTAGGTGCCATCATGACTCAAAAATCAGGATGTGATAAGTTAGTATTAGAGCCTACATTTCACCAAAATTATTGGTACAAGAGCAATGGTCTAATAGAGTCTAACATATGGGAACAGTGACGTCTATTTCTTATATTTTGGAGGCTATGGGACATTCTTAGGCGTCCTTTACTTCTTTCACTCATATCGAGCTAAAAGTCTGAATCGGTTTGTAAGATATTTTCTTGACTTTATACTTTTATAGATGCCTAGGACTCATGGTGCAACTATGTGTGATGAGGATCCTAATACCTAGCCTAGAGATCTCTGCCCTATTCATGGATATGATTGAGATGTGTCCCCAATTAGGGACCAGGATAGGCCTACCCAAAACCCCATTCCAACATCCACTCCAAAGATTCCTCCACTACAGCTAGCGGTGGGCCAGGGACAAGCCTAAGCCTTACCAGGCTTCATTCCTTCTTCTTTTCTTAAAGATGCTTTAATTCATAAGTTGGGTATTATTGATGGTTCACAGAGTACTGGGGAAAAAGTATAGCCTACAACTGTATCTCTTAGAGTTGAGATTCCTCCTATGCCGCTAGTTGTTCTACCGATAGTTGCTCAACCAGTTTTGACCCATCCTACTATGTCTACTGAGTAGTAGATGATGCAAGGTAGGTTCTTGGGGTTGTCCCTACCTTGATTTTCTGGTGCTTTTGGAGAGGATGCATTTGAGTTTCTAACTGATTATTACGTTAGGCTTCATAGATTAGGCCTTGTTGATACTCGTGATATGGATTACATCATATTTTAATTTAATTTGTCTACTAAACACTGCTGGAGAGTTCTTATGAGTTCGAGGACAGTTGGATCTTTTCTCCTTTCATGGACTCAGTTCTTCGATATATTCTTGAAGAAATATATGTCGTACAATCTTAGGTATGTATTGAGAGATTATTTCTCTATATTAGAGTAGAGTTCTATGATAGTTGTTGAGTATGAGGATCATTTTTATGAGTTGAATAGGAATGCAACTTTTATTTTGGATATTAAGTATGAGAGACTGCGCTGCTTTGTGAGATGATTGAGACTACCTATTTGGATGGCCACTCAAAGTTTGGTTGTTACGGGTAGGACTTTTGCTGAGGTTTATGATCATACTAGAGTTGTGGAGGACATACATTGTAAGGGTCGTGATAAGAGGCCCAATTATCAGGGAAGATTTGGTAGGAGCCGTGGTTGGTCCCGATTTAGAGGTTGTACTTCTTTTATTAGGCATCCTCTGCGTCTATCTTCTCTGCCTCAGAGTCAGACTTGTAAACAAGTCCATACAACTCTTTAGACTATTCATGGAGGTTAGTGGTATTTGTAGTCTCCCTGGTAAGGGTGATGATCAGTCTTTGAGAGGTTTATCTGTAGGCAGCGCTAGATGTGATAGTTTCTCCAATTCGGCCATATCTGTAAGTTCCGGTTCTACTTGTGATTCTTAATTTACTTGTGGGCTTCCTTATTAGGGTAGTTTATCCCTCAAGTAGAGGGGGTACACCACGTCGTTGGGGTGGTTACTAGGGTGCTCTATTATGTACTCATACAGATAGGACAGGTGGTCTGTTAGGTGCCCAGCTAGGTAGCAGGTGTTGTCATTTGTATGTAGTACCTGGTAGACTCGAGGTTGAGTCTTTTGATGTTGTTATGACAAGTACAATTTTAGTGTGCCGTAAATCGTCTCTTGCTTAGTTTGATTCAGGACCCACTCATTCTAATATATCTACTTATTATGCACAATTGTTGGACATAATTAGCGATTTATTATATGTGCCATTGCGTGTATCTACTCTCGTAGGTAATTCTTTAGTAATGGATCGAGTAGTCAGATCATTTGTTATGATAGTTAGTGATATTGATACTTATTTTGATATTATTATTTTGGATATGCTGGATTTCGATGTGATTCTGGGCATGGAATGTTTATCTAATAATATGTGGTCATGGATAGCTTTGCTAAGATCGTTACCTTAGCCATGACGTAGCCCTAATCATGTGGTAGGGAGCGGTTAGTTTCAAACCGATAGGGATTATTTCTTATGTTTGTTCTAGGAGGCTTATATTGAGGGGTTTTTAGTCTTATCTCACTTATGTATGTGATACTCATGTAGAGTGTTTGTTTCTTAACTATATTCCTGTTGTTTGTGAGTTTTACAATATGTTTCCTACCGATCTACATGGTATGCCACCTGACTGTGAGATTGAGTTTGTTGTTGACCTTGATCCTGGCACCCAACCTATTTCTATGGAACCTTACTGTATGGCTCTTGCTGAGCTTAAGGAGTTGAACTCTCTTCTCTAAGATCTTCTTGGTAAGGGTTTTATTAGACTGAGTGTGTCCCCATGGGGAGCTCCTATTTTGTTTATAAAGAAAAAGGATGGTTCGATGCGAATGTGTATTGATTATAGACAACTTAACAAGGTAATTGTGAAGAAGTATTGTCATATGCTTCACATTAGTGATTTTTTCAACCACCTTTAGGGCGCAGCCGTGTTTTCCAAAATAGATTTAAGGTCCGATTATCATTAGTTTAGGATTCGGACTGAGGATATCTTGAAGACAACCTTCAGGACCTATTATGGTAATTATGAGTTTTTGGTGATGTTTTTTAGGCCGACTAATACCCCAAGCACGTTTATTGACTTATTGGACCGTGTGTTCAGACCCTAGGTAGACTCTTTTGTTATTATGTTCACGGAAAACATTATTTTATACTCGAGGAGTAGTGAGAAACATGCACAACACTTGAGGATTGTGCTTCATACTTTGTGAGAGCATATGCTTTTTACCAAGTTCTACAAGTGCAAGCTATGGATTGAGTCAGTGTCATTTCTTGGAAATATGGTGACCAAGGCAGGTATTATGGTAGATCCGACTAAGATTTTGGTGATTCATGATTGGGATAGAACTTTATCTCTAACTAAGACTCACAGTTTCTTTGGTCTGGCTTGTTATTACAGACACTTAGTTGAGAGATTTACTACTATTGAAGGCCCTATGCCTAGATTGACTCGAAAGGAAATTCTTTTCCAATGGTCCTAGGAGTGTGAGTTGTGCTTTGGAAAGCTCAAGGATTGTCTTAATTCTGCTCTAGTGTTATCTCTTCCAGTTGAGGGTGAGGGATTCACTGTGTTTTGTAATGCTTCTGGTGTTGTCCTTGGTTGTGAGTTGATTCAACAAATTTGTGTCATTTCTTATGCTTATATAGAGCTTAAAGTGCATGATCTCAACTACCCCACTCATTATTTGGAGTTAGCGGCAATAGTTTTTGCGCTCAAGATTTGGAGGCATTGTTTGTATGGTGTGCATTGTAAGATTCTCACCGATCATTTTATTCTTCCAAATCTTATAACCCAATGAGAGCTTAATGCTAATCAGCGTAGATTGATGGAGTTGTTAAAAGAATATGATATTTCTATTTTGTATCCTCCGGATAAGGCGAATATGGTAGCTGATGCCTTGGATCGCAAGGAAGTGAGTATGGGTAGCTTGGCTTGTATATTAGTTTCTCAGAGGACCTTTGCATGAGACACTCAGTCCTTAGCCAATTTGATGGTTTGCCTTGATATTTTGGATCCTACTAGGATTTTGGCTTATGTGGAGGCGCTTATTATGCCCAAGAGAACACACAACTGTACGAGGACTCACCAAGTAGTATAGTGGCCTTGAATAAAGCCGAATATCGATCCCTCAGATACTTGTGTTAAAAAAACTATCCAATTTCAGTTTAACTATTGAGATTAAACTAGTGCAAACACAACCAAAAGAGTTTTGAAAGTTCATGAATTAAAAATAAAGCAACTAATGCGGTATAGTAAAGACTTTGGACAATCAATGGATGAAAGACCGGGGTTAAAGAATTATGAACAATCATACTATTCTATTGAACCTCATTTGTTAGATTACTTATCTTGGTTGTTGATTCACATGGTTGATTTTATGATCATGATCTCCTGGCTTCTAATCACATATCTAACTTAGACCCACAACTACATCGCTCGGCGGGGATGTGAGAACTAAGCTAAACGCATTTATATTTCATTCCATAGTGAACCAAGTAAGCCTTCTAGGTATATTCCTATCCTATTCGCTAATTCAAATTCCTTATTTAAAAAAAAGAATAAGAACCTTACTCTATTTATCCATGTTCTATCTTCCTATACCCCCTCCAGAAATTACAAGGTCGACAATATATGTATTATAAGGTTAGATACTCCTTCAAATATTTAAAACAAGAGTAAACAAACAACCAAATATGATAAGTAATCCAGACACTCAATTCAAAGCAAAAGTAAACATGTTCTTGGCCTTAACAGAGGGTGTTTAGCCACTAATAGACACAACCATAATCAAGATGCTTGAAGACATGATATAATATATTAAAAGATAAAGTAAAGAGATAAAAACCCTAAAATAAGTGTTTATCAGAACCTCTCCAATGATCCAAGACATCCAAGTTTAATAACAACAAGTTCAAGTGTCCTAGTTATAGAACAAGGCTTTTTGCCATCTGTGGAACAAGAGGTGCGTTGCAACGGTCATTTCTCTAGGATGGGGGTCGCTCCATGGGAAAATCATTAGGTCACAAAGCTTTTGGTCCCTTAGGGAGATTAATATGCATAGAACACGCTCCACATCCCTTTCCAAGGCTCTACACAAGCTGGTGACATCCAAAGTATCCATTTTTTGTCAAGTTGTGCCTTGTTCTTCCATTGATCCATTCCCAGACTTGTGGTGTGTTGTAAACTTGATTTACAGATTGTATACCATTCAGATATCATCATAGTCAAATAAACAATAATCCTATATCATCAAACACCACTTATTAGAGCTCAAAATAACACAATATCAAGAACGGTGAACTAGAAACTCGAGCTAAGACTGGGCTTGCCCACATCGATCTTTAACTTATTGTTTTGAGTCTTTGCTTCATTCAATTGACCATTGAACATTATAAAAAAAATTCAACACATAATTATACATTAATACCATTAGGAACTCATTGAATATAATAGAATCCTTCGAGATCAACTAGAAAAACACCTAACTCAAGCTAGTAACACTAGTTTTCACATTTGAACTCTTAAGTGACCAATTTAATTATAAACTTGTTTGAAAGTGACCATGAACATTGTAATCAAATACTTAAAAACTTATATGATTATTTATATCATCATTAACACATTAAGATCACAATTTTCTCTCAAAACAAGGCTTAACAAGATAGGATAACAACACAAAGGTGCATAAAACCACCTCAAATTACCACCCCAAACTTAAAGCCTTGCTCGTCCTCGAATAAATCTTTACTCT
The DNA here is from genome assembly GCA_030864225.1 of Capsicum baccatum var. pendulum. Classification (NCBI taxonomy): domain Eukaryota; kingdom Viridiplantae; phylum Streptophyta; class Magnoliopsida; order Solanales; family Solanaceae; genus Capsicum; species Capsicum baccatum. The sequence continues at coordinate 196,020,937 of CM061557.1, forward strand.
AAGCATCATAAGCTGAGGTGACCCCACAGTTCTATTACATGCAAGATACTCAAGCTAGTACTATAATGACTACACAGAATATAATTTTCAACACTAAACATGTCGTATAGACAATTGGAAGCTCAAGAATTTTATTTCAAAACATCCTTGCCTCAAGAATTGATTCACGTAGTTGGCAGACTCATGCAAATTGTTCAGTCAAAGATATCATACAATTTACCCAATTACTATCCAACATATACCCTTACAACATTACTGAAATAGATGTAATTTATTACAAAATGGGTACAAGAATCAAATTCTGCTCACTCTCACAAAAAATTCACAAGTTGCACACAATGAACCACAGACTTTCCATTAGTGTAGTACTCCACTAATCTCAGAATGTCGAAGCTTAGGATAAAAAATATTTTCATGGGTTGTAATGCAGGTGAAGGGATGTCTAGGAACTATTTTGGCCAAGAATAGTGACTAACTTCCCTAAGCTCTTTAATACATCACATGTTACAATTAATTCACCTTCAACAACCAACTTCCACTACTTCTATCTACCCATATCTTTTGTTTTTCCCTATCTCATTAAGTTCTTTCACAAACACTATGGTGAGATTATTTTCAATACAACTAATTTAATTTGAAATTTTTTTATTCTTTTAATTCCTCAACTCACTAACACAAGACATCTATTTTTACACACCAATAACTATTACCTTGAGGATTCAATTTCACCTTTCTCCTACCTGACTTTCAAACGTCTTAACTTAATTATTTTTTCATTAAACTGATTAGGAGATTTGGATCTAATTAAGGTCAATATAAGAAGGGATTAGGAAAAATCTAAGGCTTCCAAAGAAAAAGATAAAGGCTCAATGGGGTTAACTAGGATAATGCACAAGGATAGGTAAAAAAAAAGGTATAAACATGTCCATCAAGAAATAACTATATCATCTCAAAACCCAAACTCTTAATTTCACGCTACACACACACCAGGTAAGTTCTAGATATCAAATGCTATAAGGAATCTACTACAACCTCACATCACACATGGCACATACTCAACTCAAGTAGGATCGTCATAGACTCTCAACTAAACAATACCATTAATTCCAATTAAGCCAACAAGTACAAGAGTCATAAACTTGAAGCTGGAAGTCTCAATAGTTGCAATTCATATAATCAACATGCTTTTTACCATCAAAACACTTGTATTATGCAATCAAATATAAAACCAACAAGAATATCTCACTTAATCCTAACAATTTACTCTAAAATGGGAATTTTCCCACCCACACTTAAAAATATACTTTGTCCCTAAAGAATACTTAAAAGTAGAGATAGAAAATACACCCTGAGGCCTTTACGCCTAGCTAGTAGCATCTTTATCAATCAAGAGAGTCTAGGGACCCCACACTTAGTCTTCGTCATGCTTTTTAGCTCATGTTTTCTGATACTCAGACGTCCCATCAACTTGTGACTCCAAAAAAAATAGTTATGTAAAAACTAAAATACTAAAAGTAAAACATACCTTAACTCGGGTTGCCTCCCAAGAAATACCTGATTCAGTGTCGCGACATAGCCCAATTAACTTTTTCCTCCATATTGAAGATATAAATTTCACCACAAACTTCACATCCATCTTTTTGATTTGATCATAGGGTGGTGGTACAAATATTAAAGAACCGAGTAATGGATGGTTCATGGTAAACCACTTGGCTTTGAAGTGAGGTATGTTTTTATGTTTCTTATCTGTTGTAAAATCAACAATATAGGATTCATGTGCCTCATCTTCATACTCTCTTACAATTTTAGATGATTCGACAGATAAGACATCATCTAAACATAATGTAGAAAAGTTCTTTGAGTAAGGCCCAACCAATACCACTTCAAAATTTACACAATCCAAATCATCCTCACTCCTATTCACCTTCTCAATTTTTGTCTCAAGATAAAGACGACAACTTACTAACTATGATTCTTGTGTCTGTTCCATATAGTGAATAGTATCCTCCTTTGCTTTACTCAGCCTCTGTGGAGATGCTAGTGGTGGTATCTCCTTCACCAGTTCAGCAATTTTAGTTTTTGAGTACTCAAACTTTCTTAAATTATCAGCAACTTTGTTTGTATCTAGTTGGAGAGTCAACTCTTCATCTACCTCCTTAGTTGTCTTTAGAGGCTCTTCATTCAGCACTTTATCATTCCTCAAAGTGATTTCCACTACTTGGTCAGACGGTTTAGTGTCACTTGGCAAACCACCTTGAGTCCTGGTATTTTCTTCATGCTAAATCTGCCCCAGCTGATTCTCCAACTGCTTTGTAGCCACCTGCTGGTTCTTCATGTCTTTCGCCAACTCTACGTAAGATTCTAAAATTTATTTCAGCATCTCTTCCATATTGCTAGTTTGAGTCGTGCCCATATTTTCTTGAACCCTCTACTGCTAAAATTGTTGTTACTGGTGGTTCCATGATTGAATTGGTTGAGAAGTCTTCCATGTTTGATTGTGGGTGTTGACATAATATGGCCTTTGAGTGTACCCCACAAAGATTTGTGAATTGGGATTGACAGAACATATAGCTGCATAAAGACTATATTACCACAAACTGTACACCAACTTGTAGTCTACTAAATAGATAGAAAAATATCCACCTCATATTGTGAAGGTCCTATACATGTACTTCTATCAAAATCTGGACAAAAAGCCACTCGATGGGGTCCCCCACAAGAAAAATAACAATCTTCATCACTCAAAAACCATCTATCCTATCTAACACATCAAGAAGAGTGAGAAAAAGTAAAAGAAACTAAAAAAAAGAAATTACTAATCTATGTACAACTCAACATAGATAAAATGAAAAAAAGATAGTTGTATATTTACTAGTCCCCGACAACGACACAAAAAACTTGATTATGCCCAACGTACACACAAGTGTACGTAGTCTTACTAAGTAATACAGTGGCCATGAATATGCCGAATATCCATCCCGCAGAGACTTTTGTTAAACAACTATCCAATTCTGTTTTAACTATTAAGATTAAACTAGAGCAAACATAGATAAAAGTGTTCATAAAGTTTATGAACTTAAAGTAAAGTAAAGACTTTGGAAAATAAATGTATGAAAGCCCGGGGTTAAAGAAATATGAACAATCATACTACACTATTGAACCTCGTTCATTAGAATACTTATAATGGTTGTTGATTCAAGAGGTTGATTTTATGATCATTATCTCCCGACCTCTAATGACCTATCTAACTTAGACCAACAACTACATCATCGAGCGGGGATGTGATAACTAAGCTAAACCCATTTATATTTTATCCCATATTGAACCAAGTAAGGCTTATAGGTATATACCAATACTGGAGGCTAATTGAAATTCCTTATTTCATAAGAAAATAAGAACCTTAATCTATTTATCCCTATGTTTTATCATCTTACTCCCCATCTCGAGATAACAAGGCCGATAATATATGTTTTATAATGTTAGATACTCCTTCAAATTATTAAAAAGGGATAAAAAAACAACCTAATCTGATAATAAATCCAAAAAAGAACTCAATTCAAACCAAAAGTAAACATGTTCTTGGCTTTAACCATGGAAAGGGGGCATTTAGCCATTAATAGACATAACCATAATCAAGATTCTTTAATACATGATATAATACATTAAAAAGTTAAAGTAAAGATATAAAAACCCTAAAATAAGTGTTGACAATCCCCTCTCCAAATATCAGATATGTCCAAGGTTAATAACAATAAGTTCAAGTGTTCTATTTATAGAATAAGGCTTTTTGCCGTCGTGGGACAAGGGGCACGTTGCAGGGGTCATTCTGCCAGGATAGGGTCTCAAATTGGGATCGTAATGATGGAACACTAAATTGGGTCCTTATGAATATTCCAATGTATATCATGCACCCCACAGCCCTTGTCAAGGTCCTACATGTACTGGTGACATCCAAAGTGCCCATTTTATGTCAAGTTGTGTCTTGTGCTTCTATTGATCCATTCCTAGAATTGTGGTGTTGTTTTCACTTAATTTATAGCTTTTATATCATTCATATATAATAATATTAAAATCACCAAGTATCATATATCATCAACCACCACAGATTAGAGCTCAAAATAACATAATATAAAGAACGGTGAACTAGAAAATCAAGCTATGACTGGGGTTACCAACGTTGATATTTAACTTATTGTTTTGACTCTTGGCTTGATTCCATTAACCCTTGAACATTATAAAAAAATCTTTAAAAATATAATTACACAATAATACCATTATAAACATATCAAACATAATAGAATCCATTGAGATCAACTAGACAAATACCTAGTTCAAGCTAGTAACACTAGTTTTCACTTTTGAACACTAAGTGACAAATTTAAGTACAAAATTGTTTGAAAGGCACCATGAACATTATTATAAAATATATAAACATTTAAATTATTATTTATATCATCTTTAAAACATTAAGCACACAAGTTGCCCTTAAAATAAGGCTAAATAAGCTAGGATAACAACACTAAGGTACATCAAACAACCTCAGATCATCCCTCCTATTTTAGAATATTGTGATCATTTGTATGAGGATATAAATTTGTGTTTTATTCTTGATCAAGTGACTAGTAGTGAGTCAGGAAGACACATAGTCAATTTTTAGGGTAGTTTGAGGTTTCAGGGCCGTATTTATGTTCTCCAACTTGACGACTTAATTCAGTCAATTATCCATGAGGTTCAAAATTCAAGATATTCCATTCATCCTGGTACAACAAATATGTACAGATATTTGAGGCAACTTTACTATAGAGTGAGATCAATAGAGATATGGCAGACTTTGTAGCTTGTTGCCTATGTAGTCAGTAGGTTAAGGCCGAGCATCAGCGTCTAGGTGGATTAAATAAAAGGTTACCTATTCCCAAGAGGAAATGGTAAAGGATTACCATGCAATTAATTAGTGGTTTTCCTCATACTTCCCGTGGTCATGATGGTATTTGGGTTATTATGGATTATTTGACCATGTCGACATATTTCATTCCTATTCAGATGACCTTTAGTACTGAGAGATTAGCCTAAATTTATGTTTGAGAGATAGTTCATTTGCATGACATGCCTGTTTCTATCATATCAGACCATGGTTCTATATTTACTTTGAGATTTTTGAGAGCATTATAGGAGGTGTTGGGTACTCAAGTGGATTTAAGTATAACCTTTCATCCATAGATAGATAATTAATTTAAGCAGAATATTTAGGTACTTGAGTATATGCTATAAGCCTATGTTATGGATTTTGGAGGACATTAGGATCAACACTTAGGAGTGGAAGAGTTATCCTACAATAATACTTATCATTCGAGCATTGAGATATCTCCTCTTAATATGGTAGGATATACCATTCTCTAATAGGATAGTTTAAGACTTCCGAGGTGAGACCCCATGGTATAGATTTTCTTTAGGACTCATTAGATAAAGTAAGGATGATTCAAGATAGGCTGAGAGCAGTCTAGAGTAGGTAAAAGGCCTATAGCAATCGTAGGCTCTGTGTCTTGAGATTTGGTGTTGGTGATTATGTGTTCCTTTTTTTCACCTATGAGAGGTGTGATGAGATTTTGAAGGAAGAGTAAGCTCAGCCCTCGCTATATTTGTCCTTTTAAGATTATCTATGTAGTTGGTAAGGTGGACTCTGAGTTAGCTTTACTTCCAGAGTTTGTTGTTGTTCATCCAGTTTTCCATGTCTCTATGTTGCAAAAGTATATTCCAGATCTATCTCATGTGCTTAGATGGGATTTAGTCCAGTTAGATGAGCAGTTGACCTGTGTGGAGGAACCCATGCTTATTTAGGCTAGTATTGTAAGATGGATACATACAAGAGAAATTCTTATAGTAAAGATTTAGTGAAAGTACAACCCGATGTAGGAGGACAGTTGGGATATCAGGATTGAGATACGAGCCTAGTATCCTCATTTGTTTGAGACTTCAAGTATTTTTTGCTCATCATTAACTTTTAGGGATGAATTTTTCGTAGCAGTGGCTATTGTAATGACCCTTTAGGTCATTTTTTGTGTTCCTGCTTATTTTTACTTGTAGATCATCTCCATGACTTGCTGGAATCGATAGCTTGATTATCGGACATTCTGTTTATTTTTTAGAACCAATTTCCCTTATTAAAGTCTTTATTGTTTCCAATAGGCCACTGAGAAAAAACATCAGTAAAACAACCTCAGATGCAGAATCTGACTTTACTAGCGCATTTGAAATATCAAAATCTATATTTTTATATATCTCATTTGCTAGTTTCAAACTTTGGATACATCCTAAGGCATTGGTTAAAGCTTGCGACTAAATTCAACTCTTCAATCATTGCCTGTCATAGAGAGAGATACCGCAATTACAGTGTGTGAGTATAAATGTATGAGCCGTGATCTTGGCCTAGTGTGTGTGCCTGATTGGACTTTCTGATACCTAGGTAAGGCCTATTTAAATGTTGTCTTGATCAAGAATTTGGTCATTTATGCCTCCATCTTGAGCTCTAAAACCATAATAGAGTGTATAATATTTAAAGTGAGTCTTGTGGGTTGATTGAGAGCTTGAACGACTTATGTAATCATGTTTTTCTATAACTCTAAGGTAAGGTTCATTCAAGTTTTATTATTGATTTCTTTATTTCTAGACCCAAAATCCTAAATTGATTGAGGCTTGATTTTAGCCCCAATTATGATTGTTGTTTCAAATTTCTTGAAGGTTTTAACTCCTAAATGGTTATTGAATAATGGTTTGGTATTGGAAACTTATTTTCTCGTATGTGGTACCCACATGGTGGTTTTAGGTGTCATTTTGGACTCATAGCACAATGGTACAATATGAGTGTTGTTATTCTTGTAATAATTCATAGATTATGTTGCTTATAGCTTGGCTTATGGAATAATCTTCATGGAAAGGGAAAGGAAAGATTATTGGCTAATGAGGTATTTGGTACTAGAGGTAGGTTAGGCTTACTTATAGTTAGATTGAGCTTTATTGTAGTATAATTTTGATATCTTGATAAGATTGGTAGGGCCTTAGATGTTGAAATGGAAAATAGAAATGCTTGGGATTAGTTAAGATATTTAGACTATCCAACTTTTTAAGTGTAATATTAGTCCCTTAGCGTAGAACGTTGTCTAGTTAGACTTGTTGTCTCATAAATAACATGTGAATGCTTTAGTTTCTTTTGTTAGATGGAAGTGGCTTTGTTCACTCACCTTATTAGTATATCGGCCTAGCTTGTAAAGTTGTAAATTGACTTTAGATGCTTGGATGACTTAAGATATACTTGAGGAAGATTTTTATTATAGAACTAGTATAGATTGATAAACCCTTGAGATTTGGCTTAGATAACTTAGTCTAATTCCTGGTAGAAGTTACACTTGAAGAAGATAATTTGGGATATTAGAAGCGGAACTTGACCGGCCTTAAGCTTGAAATACATAACTTCATTAGTGACCAAGATTCTTGATAAATTCTTAAAATATGCTTTGGTAACATAGTAGCTAAACCCGGTAAGTGGGTTGCACTTAATGTTGATGTTGGAAATAATGTGCATACATGATTGAATATCTTATTATTTTACTTAGTTAGTATTGGAAGGTGTTGTAAATTAAACCTATGGTTATGCCATCACTTATCTTTGGCTAGTTTATTTTGTGAATCTTGAATTATGGCATTACTCATATTGTGCTCAAATTTAAGGACTAACCTTATGTTTGTGTCAAAGAACCCCCTTATTGCTAGTATTGTGACTTGTTCCTAATAAGTGAGATCCTAGAAAATATGACCATGGCTTATGATTGAACATGCTAATAATCATGTCAAGTCGGTAATGCATTGAGTGCTCCTACCATATGAATATGCATGTTCATGCACTTACTATTATAAAATATTAATGATAGTTGTTGAGGTACCATGTTAAGCCTTCATTTCCTTTCTTACACTCTATTGTTGTGGTACTTGTATTTCATATTGAATTGGCTATATAGATATATGTCTATATTGTTTCTTAGAGGATATATTGATGCCTGACAAGGCCAAAGGATATATTGGTATTATTTTGGTGCCTGGCAAGGATGGAGGATATATTAATGATATTATGATGCCCGATGAATCCTGAAGAGGTAATGATTTTATGATGATGCCCGGTGAATCCAAAAGAGGTATTGATGTTATGTTGGTGACCTACAAGGCTGGAGGATATATTGATGCTACAATGATGCTCGTTGAATCCGAAAGAGGTAATGACGTTATTGTGATGCCTGGTGAATCCAAAAAAGGTATTGATGTTATGATGATGCCCGATGAACCCAGAGGATATATGTTGATATTATGGTGATGCTATGTATGGTGGGCATATATAAGGATAAATATATATATGTGGCCATTCCCTTATATGATTATGCATATATGTTCATTTAGGATATGATGTTTTTATTATGAAGTAGTCTATAATTATCTATAGTTAATCACTTGTTTAAGTGGTGTGGCTATTTCTAATTCTAACTTTTTAGAAGTAGAGTATGCCGAATATTGAGTTAGGACTAATTGGTAAGTGTAACCATGTGTAGAACTAAGGAATCACCCAGTGGATGTATTGACTTGCTTAAAAGGTTAGATTATGAAATGTCGCCTATTATAATGGAATATGGGATAACAAGCTATTATATAAAGTGGTGGTATTACTTGAGGCCTAGAAGCCTAGAATAAAAGTTGGTGGACCTTGTTTAGTCAAAATGTGGTAAGTAATAATCAGGATTGAAACGTCTTATGATGATAATGGACTTAGCATGGTTGTTGACTAGTGATATTGATGCCTAGTATGTAATGTTGTTGGTTGCCTAAATATTGACTTAGAGACTCATGGTACTAATAGTAAAGGTTGTTGGTTAAATAGTAGACAAGAATATTGATAATATGTAGTTTCCTTCCTATGTGAGGACTAGTTAAGTTATGATAGCTAGTGATTAACTTTGTATAAATGATGACTACAGTTTATTTGTGATTCTGCACTAAATGTAAATGTTGGCTACATAGTGTGTAATAATTAGTCGTTATTTCTTGATGAAGGATATTAAGTAATCGCGTAAGCTTATGATTTGTGACCCAATGATGACTAGAAAACTAGTAGCTTAATGATGAGTCTTGGCTTGTTAATAAGGACTAGATATATGGTATTGACATCCTAGATATCTAAATGACTTTGTGACGATGGTTATGATTACTTTGGTATATATCATTTTAATTGTGATGATCGAGGATGTTTATAGATTTCGGCGAATAGCTGATTGATGTGAAATATGGAAACCATGGTTAATTGTGAGTTAGTTATATATATATATACAAAGATACGTTGATGATTGATCTAATGGTGCACTTTTTTATGGTACGGGATGTCGTGATGAGTTTTTTTCCTTTATGTTCTTTTGGGTGTACTTCCCGCTGCTATGGGATATCATGGTGAGTTCCTTTACTTTATTCTATAATGTTAGTATGTATGTTGAAGTTGGTGTTTATGTGATTGTTCTTAAATTTATGTTGCTTACAATTCCTAATCAATTATTCATTTCATATGACGGTTATGGTATGTGTTTATATGAGAGATCGCACCACTGTTCTAGTTGATTAGTTATTTTTAAACAGAAATATTGGAGAAGATTTAGGTCTGATTTTGTACCTTGACTTACAGTATTATATTACGTTATATCATCATTATATCATTATTTAGCTTAGTTGGCCATTGATGCCTACTGAGTACCCATGTTTTTGTACTCATACTACACTTCTGTACCTTTTGGTGCAGACCTGAGTACTAGTTGTCGCTGCTAAGTAAAGAGGCTCACCTCAATTATGGAGAAAACTTAAAGCCATGTTGAATATAGATGCTCTTGTACTTATACTACCAGGTCATGGGAATTGGTATCCATATGTTGGTTGTCTTCTTTTATGTGAAATATTGTTGCTTATATTGTGTTCGTATATTAGGTCCATGTTGGATGTTTCTACCAAGGTAACCCATTTCCTTAGCTCCGGGTTACGGTGTCAGCTTACCTACTCTTGGGTTTTATTAGGTGCCATCATGACTTTAAAATCGGGTCGTGACACTATTGGCGGCTTGCTATACATCTTGGAGTTCATCTAGATACCTTAGCCAAGTCTTTAGTAAAAGTTGGACTTAGAATACATTTGGGAAATTATAATTGGATCCTTGACCCACCTTAAGTTTGGATTGACATAGTTCTATTGAAGACCTTAATGCTTATTAAATGCATAGGAAATTATGCCTTTGAAGAATGTAGGTTAATGACGCAACCCGACCAAGGCCTTGTCGTAATGGGCATCCCAAGTTCGACCAGGTCCGTAGACCACCCCCATTACCTAACTCAACGTCCAGTTGCCTGCCCTAAGTTGTCTGAATTTCCGAACATGTAACAAGATAGTGTAACATCTCACATGAAGACTCTGGGATAAGATAACAACCGTGACTGACCCAACCAAGTCCAACCATACAAAATCGATCCCGAAATAAAGGCCATAAACGAGGACATAACCAAAGATGGTCCAAAACATAATGTACTTAATCCAAAAGTATAATATGATGGAACAACCAACAATATTATCCAATGATGTCAGCCCTCCAGCTTATTTTAATGCCAAGGATGAAACCAATACCGATCTAGTCCATTCCAAATCATAGAAGTACCACAAAGCCTCTAACCAAAAGAGTAATAAAATCCGATTGGGATATGCCCCAACCATGGCCAAAACCAATATCCAAAATAAATTCAAAATGTTGAGAAATATACATAACATGAATTAGAACCTTTCATAAAGATGGAAGTTGTCCACTTCAGTCCAAATGTTAATCCCCGAGTGAATCACCATGTAGGAGGAGTAGAATGGTCGGTTCCTACATACCGTGGGTATACAACCGCAAGTAGACGAGTTAGTGTGTGAAAGCTATCATGATCTCAGGATAAGGATAAAATAGTGTCTTTTATAAAACCAAGTAAAACCATCCATATGCACACAACCATAAATACATATATATATATATATATATATATATATATATGTATAACAATGCCGGGAAAGGGAATCGGGTTTAGAATGCCTTTAAAAACTTTACTTGGGTTGTGTATCTTAGACGTCCTAAACCACCCACAGGATATATGGGTTTAGGTCCCCCTGCTGAAAGGGCCAGTGCATAAAGCCATACGGCCAAGAAAGAAAACTTGGGATGACTATTACATCCCCAAAAATATAGTGTGACATCATGCACGTGGTTGCCAAGACCAACCTCACATCAGCAAATATGAGTTTCCAATTTTGGTCCCCCCCGGGACCTCGACTTTCCACGGTTTTATTAGACATCCCATCATTATTATCACAATAAAACCATTACCAAGAAACCAACCAATCCATTTTTCCATTTATTAACCAAGGCCATTTAGTGGTGGAAACATCATACGGACCATACTTGCAAGTGTTATCCATAGCAACCACATATAGGTTTAAGGAGACTTCCAAGTGTCATTCCATTTACCATATTAAACCACTTGGGGGATTCCATGTACCCCTCAAGAATAACTATTTTGCCCTTTAAATTTCCAAGCCATTTAAACCATGCATAATTCATTTACTAAGATTTATAACAATCAAGAGTTCCATTAAAAGATCCACTGCTGTAAAAACATTATTATCGGCATTTTGTCAAACTCATTGGGGGAATAATATAACCAAAATCGATTTTAATAACCCCTAAACCATTCCCATGCAATCTAATTATCCGAAACCATCATTAATGCACATAAAACATAATTAAAACTATGGAAAACCATAACCAACCATTTAATATTAAAAAACCCCAATTCATAGTTGAAAACAAAAAACATACAATCAATAAAGTCATGACATAATTCATAAAACCATGCTTTTAGATAGAATTAATAATAAGGGAAGACAACATGCCTTAAACCAAGATGATGGAAAGAAATCACGAAGATAAACCCCAAATCAATCCTCTAGTTGAAACCCTAGCCTCCCTTTCCCAAAAGCTTTTGAGAGAATTATAGAGTGTTTAGAATAGTTTATAAGTATTAATGAATGGAATAATAGGGAAACTAACCTCCCAAGTAGGTTATAAGTCATGTGACCTTATTAGGATAAGTGGGAAAATTTCAAAAATACCCCCACTTAAGTTGTACAAAATACTGTCCTAGGGATACGTCTGACCGACACGAGTCATACCCTTCTAATACGAGTGGTATCCTCCACTCGTATCCTAGCCTCAAACTTTTTATCCAACATTTTCCAGCATATGACTCATCCAACCAAGTGGTATACAAAGCATACAATTTGTACCCTTCATCCATACCCCTAAAATATTTAAACCCAAGAAATAGTTAGACACTGTCCACTATACGAGTAATTGGTAAGGCTCATACCCTGACTTACAACTCAAGGTGATCGACTGGTACTCAGATATAACCTAAGTAACCAAGTCTAAGATTAAGTTAAGGAGCCAAATGAATGGTAACCACCAATACATCTCGTACCCTAAGTCATATCCATATCAGTAATGAAAATCCATCCCACCAACCAACACTGGTCAGCATACGAATTGACCTTGATATCCATACCCCAACATACATCTCATTCCCTTAATTTGTATTTGGTCCAGAGACCTAATTTCCAGGAAATTTTATAAGGTCAAGAAATAAAGGTGTTTCAGACTCCCCCACTAGGAACATTCATCCCTGATTGACGGATAAGGTAGGGGTAACTACACGCATGAGTCATTTGCATTATAAAATATACTTCCAAACTTTAACAAAGTTTGAAAAAAAATAGTCAAAGTTATTAATCTTTCCTTTAATTAACTCTAAAAATAAAGATGTGTTAAAGAAACATACCTTCCACACAAATTCCAGGAGCTGAAAACAAATGTAGATATTTTGACTTCATGTCCTCCCCCACTTCCCATGTAGCTTCTTACACCTTATGGTTCTGGTATAGAACCTTAATTGAAGCCAGATCCTTGGTCCACAACTGATGACCTACCTATCAAATATCTCAATCGGAACTTCTTCATAAGATAGAGAGTTTAGGATACCCAATCCTTCAAAAGGAATAACCAAAGAAGGATCACCAATTCACTTCCTTAGTATGGAAACATGAAAGACCAGATGAACCAAGATCAAGCTAGAAGGCAACTCCTCCTCATAAGAAACATTGGTTATTCTCTGCAAAAACTTATATGGACCAACATACCAGGGACTAAGCTTCCCTTTCTTAACAAACCCTACTACTTCTTTCATTGGAGTTACCCTGAGAAAAACCTTATCCCCAACCTCAAACTTCAAGTCTCTATGCCTAACATCTGCAGAGGACTTTTGGTGACTTTGTCCAGTGTTAAGCCTCTCCTGAGTGACCTCCAACTTCTCTATAGCCTGGTAAACCAAGTTGGGAAAAAACATATTTTCCTCACCAAGCTCAAACCAACTAATAGGAGATCTACACCTCCTACAACATAATGCCTTAAAAGGGGCCATACCAACAATAGAATGATATATATTGTTGTAAGTAAACTCCACAAAATACAGATGCTAAACCCAATTGCCCCCATAATCAGTCACATAAGCCCAAAGAATGTCCTCTAATGTCTAAATAGTTTTCTCCACTTTCCCATTCTTCTACAAGTAAAAAGCAGTACTAAAACTCACCCTAGTCCCTAACCCTTTCTGGAAAGATCGCCAGAAGTGACATGTAAACTGTGTTCCATGATAAAAAATAATTGAAATAGGCATCCCATGCAGCTTTACAATGTCCTAAAGATGCAGGTTTGTATAATTCTCCATCGATAAAGTAGTCCGCACTGGTTATCCTATCCTTGATGACCCAAATTGAATCATATTGGTTTTGAGACCGAGGAAGAAAAGTAAAGAAGTCCATCTTGATCACTTCCCATTTCAATTTGGGAAAATCAATATCTTTATATAACCCTCCTAGCCTCATGCACTCAACCTTAACCTATTGACACACCATGTACTTGGCCACAAAATAAGCCACTTCCCTTTTTATACCAATCCACTAATATAATGCCTTTAGAGCATGATATATCTTAGTCGAGCTAGGATAAACAACATAGCACGACTCATGTGCCTTAATCAAAATCCTTTGTCGTAACTCATCGACATTGATAACACTCAACTTACACATCAATTTAAGTGCAAGGCGGCCATCGTTAATATATTTACTCTATATTGGTGTCGTGGTTGAATCTAGGAGGAACAATGTGAGTGACAATCAAATTAATTCCAATAATGGATACTTGCTAAATTCAAACAAGTTTTGCACAAAGATAAAAATGGGGGAGATAAGTATCAACACTAATGTTTCTTTTTGTGTTTTTACTAGTATAAATTTAGTGCTATGAATAATTAGAGTTCTATCAATTAGGTACGAATCTTGGGATTATGTATTACTAAAGAAAGTGACACGTTGATGCTAAAGGTTAACTTCATTATTAGTAGGTCAAATGTAGGTGGGTTCGGTTATAGGTTTTGAATCTAGTCTTTCAACAAAACACCAAACTTTATCCCATTGATTGTTTCAAATACCTAATTGGTGTGTTCAATAATTAGTAACCAAACCTCAATTTTGGCATCCTCATTTCTAGGATAATACCCATAGTATAGTTAACTTCACAACCACCCTTATGTCTAAGATAGTGCTAGATTAGCTAACTATACACATAATTGTCTACCATTGCTTTGGACTCCACATCCCTCTTTCAAAGATGATATGGATTCCTAAAGTTCACCCGAGAACTTTTTTTCGAAAATGGCTTTGAGTTTTCTAGAGTTTGGAGCTTTCACCCATCAAACCCATATGGGTATATGGGGATTTCACCTACAAATCCCAACCAAATTGGTCAAGAAATGATAAAACCCATCAACATGAACTATTAAATCGAAGCTAACACTAACAAACCACAAATACATTAATTCCTATTCATACATAACCCTAAGAGGGAGATCTAGCTACACATAAGATAAATAAGCAAAGATATACCCATAATCTCCATTGAAATGATTTAGTAAACACTCAATAAATGTTAATTCAAACTTTGGACTCCCACAAATCTCCAATGAAAGTGAGCTATTCCTCCACTTACATGCTACTCCAATGTATTCTTCACCAAAAACTTATACAGTATTTTATTCTCTAAGTATGGAGGCTATGAACGCAATAACAAAACCTAACTATTGGGGAAGATGGAATATGAAGAATTATTAGGGTTTGAGTCTTTTTATAAAATATGGTATCAACCACTGTATTTATAATTTGCCCTTGGGCTGCATCTTTTCGCCATGCCGCGATCGCACAAGCTTGGTTGCTACTGCGGCTACCATGATCGTGATTAGCTTCTACAACCATGGTTAATTGACTTTACTTTACTACCACAATCGTGGTCATCTGATCACGACCTCAGTAACTGAGGCCAATTCCTTCTCTAAATCTTCAACTACACTTTCTTTCTTCCTTTTGATCATTTTTAGCTCCATTCCACATCTTTCCATCTAATCAAATATGTGCCTGCAAAGTATGGATATTAGTGCATTCAATCAAAATTATGTCTCATTTATTCATTAAAAACATGGTAATGTGCATGCATATTGAGTGCAAATGAGTTGTAAAAAGTCCCCTCATCAATACCCCCAACTAAAATCTTTTCTTGTCTTGAAGGAACACCACCTCTTACTATTCAGAAACAATTATCTATGAACAAACTTCATGCCTTAAAGATCACAATGACTTAAAGATGAGTCACTACCACAAGTAGTTCAATGCAAATAGGCTATGTAATTTTCAATAAACCCCCTTATCATTAGATGCAATAACCAAGGATGCACAAGACTTCAAAGAGAAACCAAGAAACAATAACCAATACTCTATAAGTGACTCCTTTTTTACCACAAATAAGCTATACTCCATTACCTTGTTGCTTGGCAAGTGACAAAATCACCCACCTTAACTTGTTCTAATGCCAATGTCACAAGAAAAAGAATTCCACGCACCCAGCTACTAAATACGTAACAAGAAATTTTAAGTGCAAAAACTCTCTCCATCATAAAATAAATCTCTATACAACAAGTGTCATACCATACTCTTGCCCCTATTTTCACTCGCCACTACAAAGAAAGTAAATGGTTAAACATCTCAAAGGACTTTTTGATCTTGTAATGTATGTTTGGGCTAGGGTCGAATATCATTAGGGAACAACATGGATACATCCTTCCTTGAACATATACATAACACAATTTAATTCATATTTTTTACTATAGGCCACTCCTTTTTTTTTTCTCTTTTTATGTGCCTATTTTATTCTTCTATTGTTCACCCAATTTCATTTTCTTGCAACTTTATATATTTCATTCCATTGTTTGATCCTCTCATTTTCTATTCATTTATCTTTAATTCTAAGGTACAATAGGCATTTTACATGCAACTTTGTAGCCCCAAACTTATTTCTGTCAATCTTTACCACCCCCAACTTAGGCTTTTACCTTATGTTGCAATTTTAAGTTTAAGAAGGGTAAGAAAAAGAGGGATAAAGAGAATGGTTCACAACTTGTAATATGTTTGCCGAAGAATGATCCAAAGGCTCAAAGTGGGTAACTAGGGATTACATTCATGCTTGGGTAGGTTTTTTAGGATAAAATGGCTTCCAAAATCACAAAGATGGCCTAAAATCATCTCTCCAACCAAATACAATCAAAATTAGCTTTGAAAGACTACTGAGGAGAGTTTTAGATAACAAAAGTATACCAAAGATGAATACAAAAAGATCACCACACATGGCATGCAAAATTGGCCAAGGGGGCTTAAATTTCCTTCCCTCTAGCGACAAAATTGGAGTACCTATTTTTATTAACAACTCAACTATTTATGGAGTCACAAAAATAAAAAATATTTGTTTCAATGTTGTTCACATCTATGACCTTGATTTTTGCAAAAAAAACAAAATTGACAGAGAGGGTTATTTGTTTTCCATTAGCACCATGCACAATTTTCTAAACATGGAAACAACCGAAGCCTTAGTCTCACAATTCAGCTAAAAAAGGCAAACCAATCATATGGTTACTCAGACTTTGCTAATGGTGTACAATGTGATACCTACTTTACAATTTATAATAACACGGGTACTTAGACTCCTCTTGCATTCATGGCATGCTATGGGTACATAGAATTCCACTGATCTATGTCTCAAAACCTAAACACAATACTTTAACCTTAATAATGTCGTCACTCAATCTTTCATAAGACAAAGTTCGTTATTCATCACCACAATAAAAATAAAAATAAAGTAAAAAGTAAAACTAAACTAAAAACCATGATAATCCATAAAAATATGGGCACACTAAAAAACAAAACCAAAAAAAATAGTATACAAAAATGTCAAATCAAAATAAAAAGAAATATCCAGCAACACATAATAAAAATAATACAAATCCAAGGCACCCAAAAATACAAGGAAAGCAATGTCCTCATTGCATGTGCAATAAAGCCAAAGTAAAGGGGTCTCTCTCAATATGCATCAGGAGCTATCCTCTCTCGTTGACAATTTAACTCACCACCGGCATCATTAGTTAACCAATTAGCAGGAGCCTCATCTTTACTATCCAACCTCGGTAAAGGTAGTAGCTCATTGGGCTTGAGCACCTTGAAGAAGCCCTTTACCCCCTTCCACAGCTTCTTGAAGAACTTATCTCTTTTATTCTCTCTTTTTATCACCTTCTCATATGAGTGCCTGAGATCTCTGTGTGATCCAGCTAAGACTGAGTAGGCTCTCTTTGATCCAACAATAGTGGCTCCCTGGTTCTTCTACTCCTCACGGTATATGTCATAATCCGATCGAGTAACATATGAGTGGCAAATATTGGACTCTCCTAGTCCTTGAGAAAATCCAGAAACTAGCTCCCTAACCTTCTGCATCGACCTGAGATGCCATCAAGGGGGTTTGTTGACAAAGGTCTATAAGAATTCTTATCCTTTTAGGATGATTTGCTGGCGTCCATCTACCTTTTATTGCTTTAAACTAGGGCACCCTTACCCCTGAATCTAAGTGGGAAGATATAGGGGCCTGGAAACACCATGTATCTGCAGCATACTCTTCCACCTATGCTCTCTTATATATCTCAGTAATAAGGGATGGGAAAATAAGAGGTGTAGCTCCATAGTTTATGAAGTACCTCCACTCTAAGATCACAATCTCACCTATATTAAGAGTAATGATGGATAGAATACAAGCCACCATCTGAGCTTGCATGTCTATGAAAGTTGTCATATGAGTGCATGGTGAGACTCTGCTGCAGATGATATTCAGCCAAATCCTGGCCTCAACTGTGAATTCATTCACCAAAATATCACTCTTGGTGGTAGCCAAGGGAACCTCTTTATTCGGGCATAGAATATTTTCCATCCTAGACCCTGGCTTATATCTTTTCGCTTTGAATTGTTCCATGTCATCATTTGGGATCCCATACACCTCGTTGATCTACTCCACTCCAAATTTCACTTGCTTACATTGGATTATCATCACTGGGTTTGTCAGGGACACTAAGTTTAGGTTTGTATAGAACTCATGTACCCATTGCTCATTTGCATAGTAGTAGTCCAGGGAAAAGCACCTCCACCTGGTTTTGGTGAGTCTAGCATGGAATCCTTGGAGTTTATATTCCACCTTGTCTAAGGTAATACCCCTTTAAGAAAGTAGCTTTGTTCTAGGCAGATCTGCATAATAGAGGTTTTTGCATTGGGTTGCCATGAACCTAGTGCTGTCAAAATCTCCCATTGTAGTGGCTTAGTACCTGTATGCAATACATTTTATACCATCATTATCAATATCATACTTAAAAACGTGCTTGATTAATCATATTGATTCATATGGTAGTGTTTTAGAATGTTTTGGGGGCAGAAATGGATGTGCAAAAATCTTTGATTTTGCAAACACTGCCCTCGGGTATGGTGATTGTAAAGCAGTGAGCACAACTGCGGTGCCTCAATCACGGTAATCAGGACCGCGATCATAGTACCTAAGACCAGGTTTAACAGTTCAGCACATTAGTAAAAAAATAAATTTATGTTCTACTAGGCGCATTAACATTATGACTAAGGATGTTGAGCCTAGATATCATGATTATACCCCCCAAGATAAAATAATTTAGCACGGAGTACATAGGGGCATTAAATTGAATAGGTGGTGTACACATTAGTTTCGACTATTTAGGGCCTAAATCTGGGTATTTAATACTTCCCTGTGTACACCTACAATAGCTAACCATAACAATTAGTGCAAACAAGAATGCATTTAGTATTGAAAATGATATTTTAGGCCTTTTACTAAACTATAAGTTCTAATCATGTAATTACATTAAGAACAAGGAAATAGAGACAACGTACCAAGTTTGATGATACAATTGGAAAGAACTGACACTTGGATACTCAACACCAAGCCAAAATTTGAGAGAATTTTGACAGAAATTGAAAGAGATGCATGAGAAAAATGGCATTTAGATGGTCATTTAAATTAATATGACCATGATTGTGATCCTAATTCTAAGATTTTAGTCATGTGCCCTCCATGATCTCAGTGACACGGATCGCAATTGCAGTAACTGTTACTATATTTTAGCTCCCCTGCATTCCACTGTTTAATCTAATATGCCATTCTCACATGTTTATTTTCACTTTCAATCAATATTCCTCTGAGCACCAATATTTTGTGGAGTATGCCTGAACAAATACAGAAATAAAAGATACTTATCATGAATAAATAAAAAGATATGGGCCACCTTTCATGGCATGATAGGTTGCCTCCCATCGAGCGCTTAGTTTAACGTAGTGGTGTGACGCCTCCACCATTTTATTTTATATATCTACTTAGAGGAGTTGAATCTCTGTCCAAACATTCGCTCAATATGCAATGATCGGTGGAGGGAAAAAAGATTCAAATCTTCCAAGATGATGTTTTGAAGAGGTGAGGAATTGGCAAGTATGCTTAATCTTGCCATGTTGAAGACTTAAATCTTTTACCCAACTTCATGTCGAATATTTGGTTTCGTTTCTTTGGTAAATATGAGCACATCAATAGGCTACTAGTTGCATATTGGGTGTTTATTTCCTTGGCCATTTATGAATGGGGTTCTATAAGCTCCTTTAGAATATAAAATTCCAAGATGTATGAATTGTATTTCGTCTCCCCACAACCCATCATTTGTGTGGGTGGATAGATTCTCATCACACCCTCTAGGCATAATGTTGAAAAATGATTTGAATGAGGTCCAACCCTTAATTCCGAAATTGCCTTCTCCAAAGAATCTTTACCCTAAAATGGTCTAGAGTCATCATAAGAGATTTGCCTTGATTCATTTTTTGACTCTAGTGCCATTTCTTTTATTTTGGAATATTCTTCCCCATTTCATTCGTCTGATTGGGAAATCACCGAGGAGTCTTCGCTACCAAGATCATCACCATCGCTTGGTTTCTCTTTTTGATTAACCTCCTCTTGGAATGTGACCAAGGTAGTGATTTTTGCAAGGTTTATTTCTTTGCCCATTTCTCCATCTTGACAGTTTCCCTTCTAAATGCCTCATAAGTTTGATGCATATCTTACACATTCTCCCCTTCTATAGTTACCCGATTCAAAATAGCTTGAAGCATTGCTTCAAGACTAGTGAACCCATTATATTGATATTCTTTCTCCTTATCATAAGACCTATCAAAATTATATTAAGAACTAGCAACTCGATTAGTATAATAGGGGGAGGGGGCATTTCGGCAATCACTCCAATGTCCATCTCGACCACCACACAAAACAACCACACTCCCAATAGGATCGAGAGGGTGATTCCTTCTCTCTTTAGGAAGTATAGTTACAATATCGTTTGAAGTGGTGTCTATCACAATATGGTCTTGGATCATCAAGATAGGACTTCCAACTACCAAAGTCATATTTGTTAGCAAATGCAATAGAGAAAACTAAAGTAAAATAAAAATCTACTTAACATAAGAAATAAAAGAAAATCATAAATAAATATTTACAAGCTTGAATTCAAGCAAGTAAGCAAAATTTCTAAACTAACATAATACGACAAATTATTCCCCTACAACTATGCTATTTTTGATAATGCTAAATTTACACGTCAATTTAAGTGAAAGGCGGTCGTCAATAAATTTACCCATCTTTTTAGTCAGGGTTGAATCCACGAGGAACAATGTGAGTAGCAATCAAATTAATTCAAAAAATAGATAATTTTTAAATTCAAACCAATATTACACAAAGATAAAAATGGGGAATATAAGTATCAACACTAATGTTTCTTTTTGGATTTTATCTAGTATAAATTCGAGGCTTTGAATAATTACAACTCTATCAATTAGGCACGGTGATTGGGATTATGAATTACTAAGGGAAGTGACACATGGATACTAATGGTTAACTTTATTAGTAGTAGGTCAAATGTGGGTAGGTTTTGATTCAAGTCTTTCAACAAAACACCAAACTTCAACCTATTGATTCTTTCCAATACCTAATGGGTGTGTTCAACAATTAGTAACCAAACCTCAATTTAGGCATCCCAATTTCTAGGATAATACCCATGGTATAGTTAACTTCACAACCACCCTTATGTCTAAGATAGTGATAGATTAGCTAACTACACACATAATTGTGTACCATTGATTTGGTCTCTACATCCCTCTTTCGAGGATGATATGGGTTCCTAAAGTTCACCTAAATCCCTTCTTTAGAAGATAGCTTGGATCTTTCTAGAGTTTTGAGCTTTCATCCATCAAACCATATGGGTATTTTGGGCTTTCACCCTTAAATCCTAAAATAATTTTTCAAGCAATGATAAAACCCACCAACATGAACTACTAAATAGAATCTAAAAATAACAAACCACACATACTTTAATCCCTATTTATACATAACCCCAAGAAGGAGATCTAGTAACATATAAGTTAAATAAGAAAAGATATACTCATAATCTCCACTAAAATGATTTAGTGAACATTCAGTGAATGTTACTTCAAACTTTGAAGTCCCATAATTCTCAAATAGAAGTGAGCTATTCCTCCACTTAAAGGCTACCTTAATGTATTGTTCACCGAAAACATATACACTATTTTCTTCTCCAAGTATGGAGTATGTGAACTCAAGAACAAAAAATAACTATTGGGGAAGATTGAATAAGGTGAATAATTAGGGTTTGAGTCTTTTTGTCAAATTTGGGATCAGCCATGTGCATTTATAATTCTGCCCTTGGGTTGTATCTTTCTTCCTTGCCGCAATGTAATTAGCTTCCATGACCATGGTTAATTGTCTTTACTTGACTGTCATGATCATTATTATCTTACCGTGACCGCAGTAACTGAGGCTAGTATTGGCTCTATATATTCAATTGCACTTTCTTCCTTCCTTTCGATTATTTTCAGCTCAAATCTACATCTTTCTATCTCATCAACTATGTGCCTGCAAAATGTGGATATTAGTGCATTCAATAAAAATTATGTCTCATTTATTCATTAAACTCATGGTAATATGCATGAATATTGAGTGCGAATGAGTGGTAAAATAATCCATCTTCAGACATCAGGAACACACAACCTCGCTTGGTATAGTAAAGTACCATAACCATCGATCACCACTACCTTTCGACTAACAACGTCACTCTTGATTTTCATCAAGATAGGATCTAACACTTACTTCTGCTTAATCTCCGCACCAAGAGACAACGAACCACTTCTTGCACCATCAAATCACCATCATTGGAGTTCAAGAGGAAAACTCCAAGATTATCCAAGAGGTGAATATCCTTCACCAATTCCCACTTTCCTTCCTCCACTTGACCCAAACTACCCATAGATAACCTACTAAGATCTTCAACGACCACATTAGCCTTACCTGGGTGGTAGTGAACACTTATATAGTAGTCCTTGAAAAGCTTAAGCCATCTTCTCTGCCTGAGATAAATCTCCTTCTGAGTGAAAACATACTTTAGACTCTTATGATCAAAAAAGATATCCACATGCGCACTATACAAATAATGTCACCATATTTTTAATACAAGCACAACCACAAACAGCAAAATCATGAGAAGGATAATTCCTCTCATGAACCTTCAACTGCCTGGAAGCATAGGCAATCACCTTCCCATGATACATGAAAACACAACTAAACCTTACTCGAGATGCATCACAATAAACCACAAAACCCTCATTGCCTTCCAGGAAAGTCAGAATTAGAGCTGAAGCCATGTTATCCTTCAACTTCTCAAAACTCCCTTCACAAGTATCTGACCAAGAAAACTTGACCTTTCTCTGGCTAAACCTAAGAAGATCCAAATATCAAATAGAGTCATGGGTCTAGGATACCTCTTCATCACAACAAACTTTTATAGATCCACCATGATCCCCTCTCTAGAAATAATGTAACCAAGAAAGTTACAGCATTCAAGTAAAACTCACACTTGGAGAATTGGCAGACAACTGTCATTCCTTTAAGATCTACAACACCGCAGGAGGTGATTGACATGATCTACCTCACCAAAGATTTATCTTAGAAAAAACGTAGGTACCTTTTGACTAGTCGAATAGATCATCTATCCTTTGAAGAGAATACTTGTTCTTAACCATCATCTTATTCAATTGCCTATAGTTAATGCACATACGAAGGGAACCATCCTTCTTATGCACAAACAACACCAATGCATCCCCTGGAGATATACTAGATAAAATAAACCCCTTATATAAAATATTCTTAAGTTTTTTCTTCAGTTCTCCCAACTCAGCCGGAGCTATTCTATACATAGGAATAGAAATTAGATGAGTGTCCGGAACTAAATCAATACCAAACTCTATTTCCGTATTTATAGGAACACCCATAAGATCATCTGAAAAAGACCTCTGGAAACTCATTAACCACTGGAACTAACTTAAAAGAAGGACCTTCTGAGTTAGAATCTTTAACTCATTTCAAGTGATAAACACAACCTTTAGAGATTAACCTCTGAGCTCTTAGATAAGAAATAAATATCCTATTCTATGGTTGGTTTACTAGGGAACCTAAAGATAACCCAACAAGTCCGATAATCTAAAGATGTGTAACAAAATGGAAACTAATCCATACCTAAGATGACATCAAAATCTACCATACCCAACTCAAACTAATCCACCAAGGGTTGCTTTCCACCAATAGATACACAAAACCCTTATAGACTATCTTAGCAATAACCAAGTCACCTGCTAGGGTAGAAATAGAAAAAGGATTCAAATTAACTTTTGGATAAAAAAAAAGATACAGACATATTAGGAGTTAAAAAGGAGAAATTGGACCTCAGATAAAGCAATAAAAATATGTCATAAGATAAAAACTGCAATGTACTAGTAATGACATCAGGTAATGCCTTAGATTCCTATCGAGATGTACGAGTATATAACTTATTCCATCCAATATTAAAACAAGAAGCAGTAATAGAAGTAGATATGGCACTACTGGGTGTAGGAGCAGAACATAAAGCCATTGGTACTTTATTCTTCTCTGTAGGAACATTATTTACTGGAAAACCCCTGATCCATTGGCCAGTATTTGTCCCTTCTTCATTGTAATAACCCCAATTAGGATGACCACTAAATCAACAAAGAGGGCATGAAGAAAATGACTAATCTCTACCTTCCTGAGATTGGGAACCTTGTGCTTAAAAATTGTCATGACTATGATGACGCCTGTCGCTCGACTGGTAAGGAGTACTAGCAGAAGAAAAGGAACCAGAACCCCCAACTTCTTTTTCTACCATTTGCCACCCTCCCAACCACCCTAAGACTAAGCACGTCTCAGGTCAGAAAACTTGATCTTCTTACCCTGTCTATCCTTGAACTCTGCCTTCTTTCTTATATTATCCTCCACTTGCTGTATATGAACAGTCAACCTAGAGATGTCCATATCTTTAATCAGCAAGGTGGTCTTGCTCTCCAAAATCAGATCCCAATTCAACCTAGAAGTGAACTTCCTTATTCTTTCCCATATATCAGTAACTAAATAAATATCATACCTAGACAATTGGTGAAGCTTTAAGGCATATTGCTTGACAGACATCCTCTCCTACTTGAGGTTCAGAAACTTCTCTATATTTTCTTCCCTAAATTTTTAGGAAAAGAACTGAACTGAGATGGCCTTAGAAAAAGTATCACACAGGACTGAATCTTCCATGTCACCCCTATCCCTATCCCACTTTTTGTACTACTTATATGCAACCTCTTTGAGCTGATAAGTTGTAAAGCTTACCCCTTCCACATTAGTAACCTATATTACCCAAAATATCTTTTCCATTTCAACTAAGAAGCCCCATGGATCCTTCTCCAGCTTTATTCTAGAAAAAATAGAAGGACCCATCTTCATAAATTAGCAAACCCTTATTGCATCAATAGACAAATCACCAGTCGTACCCTACTCAACCTGAGTAGTGGCCATCTGAGTAATAACATGAACAGACTGATGGAATTTTTTGTAAGTCACCTTACCTTGAGGTGGACTAGTAGCAATTGGTGGAACTCTAGAACTATCAGGGACAGGATTGTGAGATCAAAGATGAACCGCAGAAGTAGGATGCACCCCTTCAGCATTACCCCAGATGGGATATAAGAATTTTCTTATATTCCAAATCTATAATGGATGATATGAAATACAAACAAATATGGATTAGAGAAGATTCCAGGACTGAAACTCCAAGATTTTAAATAGAATACCAAGAAAGTGAAATATTCCTAAATTCCTTGTAGAGTCTTTCTTATGAGTGTGACGCGTTACACACACCTAAAATAGACTTTAATCGACATAACTTTAAGGACTACAAATTAACCATGAACCTAGGCTCTGATAATAACTTAACGCAACCCAACTGGGGTCCTTGTCATAATGGGCGTCCCAAGTCCAACCGAGACCAAAGACTACCTCTGTTACCCAACCTAACATCCAGTTGCTTGCCTTGATTTGGCTGAATTTCTGATCATGTAACAAGATAGTGTAACAAATCACATGACGACTCTAGGATAATATTGAAATCGTGACCAACCCAATCATTCTAACCGTAAAAAACCAATACAGAAACAAGGGCCAAAAACCCGGACATAGCCAAAGATATTCCAAAACATAACGTAATTAATACCAAAATAAAATACAATGGAACAACCAATAATATCGTCCAATGATACCATCAGACCAACTTATTCTAATGCCAATACCGATCTCTACCATTCCAACCCATAGAAGAACCACAAAGCCTTTAACCAAAACAGTATTAAAATTTGATAGAACATGCCCCCAACCATGGCCAAAACCAATATCCAAAATAAAATTAATGTGTCTAAAAATATCCATAACATGAAATAGAGCATTCTAGAAAGATGAAAGCTCACCACTTCGGTTCAAACATTGATCCTTGAGTCAATCACTATATATAAAGAGTAGAATGGTCGGTTCTTTTATGGTGTGGGTACATAGTTTCCAGTAGATGGGTTAGCAGGTGAATGCTAGCACGATCTCAAGATAAGGATAAAATAATGCCATTTTTAAAGTAAAGTAAAACCATCCATATACACACGACCATACATATATATAACCATGTAGTAACGGGGAATGAGTTTAGCATGCCTTTAAAACCATTATCTGGAATGTGTAGCTTTGCCATCCCAAACCACCCATAAGCTATATTGGTTTAGATCACCTAGATAAAAGTGCCCCAGTGTGTGTAGCAACACAACCAGGTAATAACACCTAGGATGACTAGTACATAGCCTAAAATATAGTGTGACATCATGCATGCGGTCACCAAGACCAACCTCATAACGGAATATATAAGTTTCAAGTTTTGGTCCCCCCTAGACCTCTACCTTTCATGAATTTGCTACACATCCCGACATTATTGCTTAATTGAAACCATTACCAATAAACCAACCAATTCATTTACCATTTACTAACCAAGGAAATTTAGTGGTGGTATGTTTATACTGACCATACTTTCAAGTACTACCCACACCCTACCATATATAGGTTTAAGAGGACTTCTAAGTGCCATTCATTTACCATAATAAATCACTTAGGGGATTCCATGTACCCCTCAAGCATAGCTAACAGTGCCTAAATGCACATGCAAGTGGACGTGGTCTACCAGTAATATAGTGGCCTTAAAGAAAACTGAATATTGATCCTGGAGGGACTTGTTTTAGTGACTATTTAATTCTACTTCACAATTTTAGATTAATTGATGCAAGCATAACCAAAATAGAGTTTTAAATATTGTAAATTACATGAAAAGTAAACAATGTATAAATTAAACATCTTGAGGCTATCAATAGGAAAAAAACCAGGTTTAAAGAACTTTGAATAATCATACTACATTATTCAACTTCATTCATGAAATTACATATCTTGGTTGTTGATTCGTAGGATTAATTGCATGATCATGGTTTCTTAACCTCTAACCGTTTACCTAACTTGGATATTACAACTACATCATTGAGCGGGGATGTAATAATCCAACAATGTTTTTAAGCTATTATCCTACGTGTGAATCAAGTAAGGCTTCTAGGTATATCCCTGTCCTAGATGCGAATTTGCACTCCTTATTTTATAAAAGAATACAAAACATACTTTGTTTATTCCCATGTTATATCTCCCTATTCCCTCTACCGAGATCACAAGGGTGACAATTGATGTATTCTAAGGGTGATCAATCCTCAAAATAGTTAAACAAGAACAAACAAATAATCAATAATGATAAGCAAATGAAACAAAATTAATTTGAAATAATAGTACTCATGTTCTTGGCTTTAACCCTGGAAAGAGAAATTTGGCCACTCATAGCCCTAATCAAAATCATAATAATTATATCAATGATTAGAACCATAAAGAAACTAAATTAAAGAATGAAAAACCTAAAAATAAAGTTGTGGTAGCATCTACTGTTGTCCAAGCTGATCTAGGTATTCTAAAATGGGTTTTAACACGTTATATTTATAGTAGACTAATCATAAACCGAGTAGGATTTGGTTTTCATTAAAAGTAATCAATGCAATGAAAACATTATTAAAGGCATTTTGTCAAACACATTGGGGGCATAATATATCCAAAATCAATTTTAATTACCATTAAACCATTCCCATTTAATCCAGTTATCCAAAACAACCATTAATGCACATAAATCATAATTAACACCACGGAAAACCATAACCAACCATTTAATATTAAAAACTCCCAATTCATATTTGAAAACTAAAATCATACAATTAATAAAGTCATGAAAACATTCATAAAACCATGATTTTAGACAGAATTAACAATAATGAGAGAGAACATATCTTAAACCAAGATGATGATGGAAACAAATCATCAAGACAAGCCCCAAATCAATCCTCTTTTCGAAACCCTAGCTTCCCTTAACTAAAATTTTTAGAGATAATTATAGAGTGTTTAGAAGAGTTTTTGATTGTTACAAAATGGAATGATAAGGTAAATAACCTCCCAAGTATGTTATAAGTTGTGTGACCTTATTAGGATAAGTGGGAAAATATCAAAAATACCCCTATTTAAGTTGCACAAAATTCCATCCTAGGGATACGACTGACCCTCATGACTCATACCTTCCAATACAAGTGGTACCCTCTACTTGTGTCCTAGTGTCAACCTTTGGATTCAAAACTGTCCAACATACAACTCATCCAACCAAGTCGTATTTATATTATAGGATCTATACCCTTCATCTGTACCCCTAGTAAATCTAAACCCAAGGAAGATTTAGACATTTTTACCATATGAGTCCTTCGTACAACTCATACCTTGGCTTATGTCTCATGGTGATCCACTCATACTTAGATCCAACCTAAGTAACCAAGTCTAAGATTATGTTAAGGAACTAAAATATTTATAGCCACTGGTACCATCGTACCCTTAAGTCATATCTATTTTAGTAACCAAAATACATCCCACCTAATAATATTGGTCAATATATGATTGGACCTTACCATCTGTACCCCAACATATGGCGCATACCCTTGAACCATTTTGGGTCTAGATACTAGAATTCCAGGAGATTTTCTAAGGTCCAGAAAACAAGGTGTTTTAGTTAAACTTAGTAGTAAACTATGGTAATGCCAATAAAACTAATTTTAATGGCCTAATTAATGGTGTCATAATGAACTATTGCTTATTCTATTAAAGGAGCCCATGACCATGTTATTAATTAAGCCATGTTTTTCAATTTCTCAAGTTAGTAATAAACTTTCTTTATGATGATGGTGGCAAATAGGACACTACTCATGATAATTCTTATGGTTGTGTTCATGGTCTAATGGACTAAACTATTGGCTTATAACTTATATTAGTCATGTTTCCTGTAGATGTATACACTTTTTGATACTGTCACAATGATGAGGATGAATAAATATGAAGGTATGATATTTATGCTTCTCCTTTTATGTTCTTTACTTTAGCCCTCGGGGGGCTTGTACTTTACCTTAGCCATCATGGGTCTTGTCCATAACTTGTACCCTCGAGTGCTTGATATTTATTATTAATATTAATTTGCCTATTATGATGATATTAATACTCGGCAAGGCCAGAGGAGGTTATGATGATGATATTGATATTTGGCAAGACCGAAGGAGATAATGATGATGATATTGATACCTAACAAGGCTATAGGATATTATGATAATTATAATAATGCCTGAGAAGGATGATGAGTGACTATGTGATAAACTCGACAATGCCATATGATGATTGTTGATGTGCCTATGTGTATATCTACTATTTTGAGTCCGGCTAGCCCTATGTATGGAAATTATATGCTCATATGTATATGCACTTATTTATATGTAATGTGGGTAGGTTGTTGACATTTGGATGATGGTTATATCCCACTTGTTTTAAATGCATATAAAGTAGTGTAATTAATGATTAGTGATACCTAAGTATTATAATATTGTTTCTGTGATTAATAAGACTATTCGGTGAGCGAGATATAAATTGTAAAATGAGGATTCACTTAGTAAGTAATTTTTATGATTAATAATGGTTAGTTAATGAATGTTGACCATTTAAATTTCTGTATGATTAATAGTTTTCTAACAAATAGGTATAATTATGTGATGTCTAGAAATCTAATAGAATTATTAATGATCCTTGTTTAGAAAATGAGTAGTGTCTAATGACCTATTAATAATATTTATGGAAATATGGTTGATTGATGATGATGCTTGGATACGTTGTTTGTTAAATGCCTTTATATATCTATTATGTGTGCTCTCCTATAGTATAGGATGCAGTGATGAGTTCTTTACCTTATGCACTAGTTGGCATATGAGAGACAATTTGTTACTTATACTTGCTTGTGTACATGCTTTGTGATGTATTAGTGATACAAATTGTCTATTTTTTATGACTGATGATATTGGTATATGTTGATTCCACATGTTATATTTTTATTTTGGTTTTATTTCATATTGTATATAGTTATGGTGGAGATGATTCAGGTTCAATTGTGTACCTTGAATTACTTAGGATTATCTTGCATTGTATCATCTTTATATCATTACTTATCTTAGTCGGCCGATGATGACTACAGTATACTAGTTGTTTTGGTACTCTTACTACACATCGATACCTTTTTGGTGTATATTCGAGTACTAGTTGTTGTAATTGATCATTGCTCATGTGGTGATTAAGTTTAAAAGTTAGGTGAGCTCATAGATCTTAAGTCATCCATTTCTCTCTATCTTTTATATTCAATCTTTAGTATTTGAGATAGATGTATTGACTTTATTCTAAGTCATTTGGGTTGTATTATTGGCATTAGATGATCTTGTACTATCTCTACTAGGTTGTGGAATTGGTCTCTTGTGATGATGTTTATGTATTTTAGAATGCTTTATTTATATTTTAACTTGTGTTTATTGAACTTAGCCTAGATTGGCATTTCTTACTAATTTAACCTATTGTGATAGCTTCAGGTTATGATGTTGGCTTACCTACTGGTGGGATTTAGTAGGTGACATCATCGCTCATAAATTAGGTCATGGTAAATTGGTGTTAGAGCCTAGATTTCACTAGTATTATTTCTATAAGAACAAGTGTCTAGTAGAGTCCTGCAGATCGAAACATTGATATTTGTTCCCTATATTTGGGAGGCTATGGGACATTTTAGGAGTTCTTTACTTCTTTCACTCATATCATTCTAAGATTTTGAGTTTTTCGGTAGAATATTCCCTTGACTTTACTCTTTTAAAGATGTCTAGGAGACGTGCTACCTCTACACGAGATAAGGGTTTCGCAATAAAGCTTAGGGATCCTACTTATGTTCATAGATGACCTAAAGTTTGAAAAAAGCCTCATGGTAGGTTCCTATCTTGGGGAAATAATAGGCCTCCTTCCCCAGACTCTATTTCTATACATAAGCTAGAGATTCTTTCGCCACAGCTAGCGGTGGTCTAAGGACCAGCCCAGGATCAACCAAGTTTTGCTTTTTCCTTATTTCTTGGAAATGCATATATTTAGTTATTGGGTATTGTTGATGGTTCACAGTCTACTGGTTAGAGTGCTACTGAGGTGAGGGCACAATATGTATCCACGACTCTAAGAGTTGAGGTTCCTCTATTTCTAGTAGTTTTTTTACCGGTAGTATTTAGCCATTGATGACCCAGCTTGCTCTGCCTCCTAAGTAAGATAATATGTTGGGTATATTCATAAGGTTGGCTCCACAAGGTTTTTTGGTGCTCCAGTAGAGGATGCATATGAGTTTCTTACTGCTTGTGAGGATAGACTTTATGTTTTAAGAGTGGTTGAGACTCGTGGTGTAGACTACACCATATTTTAGTTGGATTTCTCTACTATTCATTGGTGGAGAGTTTATATGGTCTCAACCAGCAGGATCTTCTCCCTTGTCTTGTATGATTTCTCCAAGATTTTCTTGTAGAAGTATATGCCACATGGTGTTACAGATTAATTGAGAGATCAGTTCTTCAGGTTAGAGTAAGGCTCTATAATAGTTGCTGATTAAGAGTCCAATTTTCATGAGTTCGCTAGTTATGCCACTTCTATTTTGGACACTGAGTATGAGATAGTTATCTATCATTTTAGGGGTTTGAGAATCCCTATTTGTATGGCTACTCAAAGTTTTGTTGTTACGATTAGGACTTTTGGATCATGCTAGGGTGATAGATTAGATACACATTGAGAGTCTTAAGGGTCGTAATAAGAGGCCTAAATTTCATAAAAATATACGGTGGGAGTCGTATTGGTTATTGATTCAAAGTTGTAGTTCAAATTTTGGGTATTCTCCATCTCTATTTTTCATCCCCAGAGTCATCTTAGTCAACCAATTTAGTCATCTCTCCAAATTACTGATGAAGGTTAGTCTAGTGCTAGTGCTCTCCCTGGTAAGGGTGGTGACCAGTCTTCAAGAGGTTTATATTTTGGTCAATCTAGACATTATGGTTATTTTAGGCCAGCTAGATCTGTTGGTTTGGTTTTCCCCAGGTCTATTCTTATACTTGTTGACTTCCTGGTCACTATTCGGGATATTTGTATATTGATGGGTCAATAGTTGTTTCAGCTTAAGGTGTTTCCCCTATTAGAGTAGTTCATCCATTGGTTAAAGATGATTCTCATAGCCACAAGGGTTGTTACTAGGGTGCTCCAGGAGGTTCTTATATAGGTAGGATAGGAGGTCTGTCAGGTTCCTAGCCAAGTAGTGGCGTGGTCATTTATATTCAGTACCTTCTAGACCCGAGTTTGATATTTTGAATCCTGTAGTTACAGGTACAATTTTGATGTGCCGCAAGTTGTCTCCTGCTTTATTTGATCTGAGATCCATTTATTCTTATATATCTACTTATTATGCACCACAATTATAGTTGACTGGTGATTTATTATCTATGTCATTGTATGTTTCTATTCTCATAGGTGATTCTTTAGTAGTGGATCAAGTATTCAAATCATGTGTTGTGATATTTAGTGATGTTGATACTTGTACTAATCTTATTATTCTGGCTATGCTGGATTTTGAAATAATTCTGGGCTTGGATTAGTTATCCCATTATCATATGGTCATGGATTATTTTGCCAAAATAGCTACCGTAGACATGCCTGACGTACCCTAGTCACATGGTAGGGAGTGATTAGCTGCGAGCTGATGTGGATTATCTCGTATGTTTATGCTAAAATACTTATTTCAATAGGTTGAATGCCTTATCTTACTTCTATTTTTTTACTGATGTGGAAAGTTCGTTGCTTGACTTTGTGCCTGTTATTTGTGAGTTTTCTTATGTGTTCCCTACCAACTTTCCTGGTATTCCCCTGTCTGTGATATTGAGTGTGCTATTAACCTCGAGCCTGGCACCCAATCTATTTCTATAACACCTTACTATATGTCTTCTACCAATCTTAAGGAGCTAAATTCTCAGCTACCGAACCTTCTTGGTAAGGGTCTTATTAGACCGAGTGTATCCCCATGGGGAGATCCTATATTGTTTGTAAAGAAGAAGATGGTTCTATGCGTATATCTATTGATTATATGCTTCTTAATAAGTTGACAGTGAAGAACCGTTATCCTATGCCTTATGTTGATGACTTGTTTGACCATCTTTAGCGAGTGACGTGTGTTCTCTAAGATTGATTTGAGGTTTGACTACCATTATTTAAGGATTCGGGCTGAGGATATACTGAGGATGGATTTTAGGACCCATTATGGTTATTATGAGTTCTTACTGATGTCCTTTGAGTTGACTAAAGCTCCAGATGTGTTCATGTATTTGATGAACCAAGTATTTAATCCTTATTTGTAGTCTTTTGTGATTGTGTTTATTGATTAAATTTCTGTGTATTCGAGGAGTAGTGAAGACCATGCACATCATTTGAGGATCATGCTCCATACTTTGAGAGATCATTTGTTTTTCACCAAGTTCTCCAATTGTGAGTTTTTGCTTGAATCAGTGGCATTCCTTGGCCATGTGGTTTCTAAGGACAGTATTATGGTAAACCTATCAAAGATTGAACCGATCCATAATTGGGCTAGACCTATGTCTCCAACAAAGTTCCATAGCTTTGTTGGGTTGACAGACTAATATAGATGCTTCAATGAGGGCTTTGCTACTTTTCATCCGCTATGAACATGTTGACTCTAAAGGAGGCTCTTTTTTGATGGTTCGATGAGTGTGATTCAATATTTGGAAACCTCAAGGATTCACTTACTTTAGCTCCCATGGTATATCTTCCTATTGAGGGGGAGGGATTCATCATATTTTGTGATGCTTTTGGTGTTGTCCCTAGTTGTGTTTTTATGCAGTTGGGTCGTTTATTGCCTATGATTCTAGAAAGCTTAAGGTGAATGAGCACAACTACCTCACTCGTGATTTGGAGTTGGTAGCAATAGTTTTTGTGCTCAAGATTTGGAGGGATTATCTCTGTGGTGTGCACTATGAGATTTTCACCAATCTTTGTAGCCTTCGGCATCCTATGACTCAACGAAAGCTAAATTCTAGACAACATAAATGGATGGAGTTTCTGAAGGTCTATGATATTTCCATCTTGTATCATCCAGGTAAGGTGAATGTAGTATTTGATTCCATGAGTTGCAAGGCAATGAGTATGTTGAAATGGGGAAGGTTGTACCACATAATGAGGGACCACGTCCTTTAAAGTTAGTCACATGCAATCAAACAGTAAAGCAATAAGTAAACAACACTTTTCATGAAATATAAAGAACACAATTTAACATGGAAACATCCTTGTTCAAGGGAGGAAAAACCATAGATTTCCCTCACAAGAACACAAGAATCCAATATAATCAACCTATTGATTACAGACTCTATTTCAACCTAATTCTAGGCAGTGCCAGCTTGTTATAACTCTACTACAAGCCCACCTTGTCAACTCTACCAAGACTCATTTCAATATTGATTAACTATAACCAATATTGAACTCAAGTAACTCTACCTAAGAACTCTCAAGAAACCAGAAAAAGACATTATTCTTATAAAATGTTCAATTACAGTCTCAAACATGACTCAAGAACACTTAATATTTCAGCACACACAAAAACTATTAACTTAAGCAATGTTGCAAAGTTGAGTTTCTGGCAATTTTCACTTTAATAATCAGATTGCAAAAATTATTCAGTGGAGAAGCATTATTTTCCTTTTATAGTGGAGTAATGTTAGGATAAAAATCTGATTGGGCCATGTGTCCTGACTGGTACACATCTCACCTACGTAGTTTGTAACACTAGACGACAAAACTGTGCAGGCCATGTGACAACTATGTATTTCCATAAAGGCCTAGGGACCTCGCCCCTTGTTGTCAGTTGGAGCATCAAATTCTCAAATCCATTCACCTTATTCAATCAGAGTGATTACCATTACTGTCAGTGAATGTTCCCCTTATCATTATGTAACACTCCCTAAAGTTGGGTCATGTCATATAGTCACCCTAATCTCACATGAGCCATAGGTAACCCTTATAACTCAACCTAATCATAAATTTACCTCACAAGGGTCGGATGGAATTCGACAATATGATAAGATAGCAAAAAATATATTAAAAATCATGACTTAAACATTTCTAAGCACTTCATTAGATTCATCAACTACAAATATTCACAAGTCCATAGTCATCCACATTACCTCAATAAAAAACGAAGTTTAGAAATGTATTTATTAGGATAGTACCCCGAAAATAGCAAAACCAAGTTAATATAAGACTAAATCTAAAGATAGCATACCAAGAATGAATATCGTCTGAAAAAATAAAGCTCACCACTTTGTAGTCAGTGCACGAACGGCTTCAATCACCTAATCACTGTGCAGGAAGAGAAGATAATGCTCTGGCCCCTATGTCTCATGGGAACATAACATTCGGAGACAATTAACTATTGGAACACTAGCATGTAACTCAAGCATAAGGATAAAATAGCATCATCATTAAACAACAAGCAATATATCATACTCAATCACATTCATAACCTTATCCATACATTTAGACATATCACATGCTAATCATGGGGGAAATTCTTTACAAGCATTTTGGAAGAACTCATTCATCATCCATGCAATGGAGGACTCCAACCTTCCACACTTATAGATTCAAGCATTTCCCATTAGGAAATAGGACTTTAACCATATTTACACATCATCAATTAAGGGAATCTAACCACATACAAATCTATTTGTGTGAGGGACTCAAACCACTCACACAAATCCATATAAGTGACGGACTCTAACCACTCACACATATTCATTCAATCAAGGGACTCTAACCATATGCTCACACATTAGGGAAGGGACTCTAACCTTATGCCACATTTGATAGGGGACTCAAATCGCTAGCCAATTCATTTAGTGAGGCACTTCGACTTCATGATATCTCATTATGCAAGGGACTTTAACCAAAAGAGATTTCATGAGACAAGGGACTTTAACCTCTAGTCATTACAATTGTCATTAGTCAACATTGGGACTCTAATACTTTGTCTATGTAACCACACATATACAATTCCATACATAAGGACTTTAACCTATTTAGCCAATTCAACACCATGTAGGACCACATAGTCCTCATGGGAGCCTTCATTTGTCAACCATTCTTACAGGCCAACGCCTTAATTAAACTCATCATACAATTCAAACTATGGTCCTCAAGTCCCTTATGAGCCATTAACACTTCATTAGCAATTCTATAGCATAATTTAATTCAATACAAAATTCAAGTTCATTTTCATGTTAGGGACTTTAGCCTATTTCTTATTCATCAAACTATTAAGGCCATCAATTGTATAATACAAGTCTCATTTGACATTGACCGTATCATTTATCAAGCATTCATACATATGGGTCCATTACCCTAGTTAAAAACATCATCATCATATAACTAGACATCTCACTTAGACATTTTCACAAACACCTTGTGTACATGCCTTTACCAAGGGAAATTTTATGGTATAAATAAGCAAGACTAGGGTTACTCATTACCCACATGTTATACCACATACAAAAAGAATTCACATGAGAAAGATGCCATCAATAACATGTATAAACATAAGTCTAAGAAAGAATCAGCAGTATTTATCATTATCCGACAAAACCCTTTTTCATTTGATTTCAAAACTACCATTTACCCTTACTAATCCAAGTGTGAAATACATGGGTTTAGTTATTTAGCAAGGGGAAGAGGTACATGCCTTAAACAAGATGTATCACCCAGAATATTGACTCTCGTTTGCCTCTTGAATACCACTCTTGAAATCCTAGCCTCCAATTCTTCAAAGATGAGTTTGAGAGAGTGTTTAAGGTGTTTGATCCCTCGAAATAGATGTTGAGGAGGATACACACATTTATATAGTGAGAGGACTTAGTTTTTTAGATATGGGAAATTTTCACAAGGCCCTTAGTTAAAATCTGAAAATTGAACCCATCCAGGTATGACTCATCATATGACTCACTTAAGTAGTCATACCCTAGGGTACGAGTGGTACCCTGACTTATACTCTAGTATTCTCCTAGGTCACTCATAACATTACTGATATGACAATACACCCATGAGTCATATCGAAAGGGCATGAATCACCCCTCACTCCTATGCTCCACTCGTAACAAGAACAGTCCACTCCAAGCTAAGACCTCACTACATATGACTCACCTAGGTATTACTTATACCCTTAGGTACGATTGAGTGTTGGGTCACTCATACCTAGGAAATTGAGTGACCCTCACCAACTGCTGAAGATATGAAAGAGGAGGAAAAGAAGGATATGAATCATATCCAAGGGGTACAACTCACGCACCTAGTCGTACCCACCCCAATGACATCAAAAGCTAAAGTTTTACAATGGTTCTACGTTTAGGTGTTTTAATTCTCCCCCACTTAGATCATTTGTCCTCGAATGAGAGTTAAGGCAAGCAATAACCACAAGACAATAGGTCATCACATATCAAAACAACCTTCAAATAAGTTAGAGCAAGCATACAACATGGATATAACACATATCATGATCATCATCGATCGACTATTCATTTCATTGGCTTCGAGAATCAAACCCAATATTTATCAAAGACACTTGTTCATTTCAAAGCTTGGGGACATAAACCCCTTACTTACCAATACATACTCATTTCATAACTTAGGGACTTTAACCCATCAACTTATCAAGGATACTTTCTCAATTTAAGTATTAGGGACTCGAACCAATCATTGACCAAAAACATGAATCAACTCAAGATACTAGGGACTTAAACTTTACACAACCAAACATGCATAATTTTAAAACATTTGGGACTTGAACCCATAGTTTAACATGAGACAAATCACTAACTTTAACCCATTTTCTATCAAAGACATAAATCAAAACTTGGAGATCAAAACATACTTCCATCCCAAGCTTCTAGAATGGGAAACAATTGCGGATACTTGGACTTTATGTCCTCTTTTTTCTCCCAAGTAGCTTTGTATGAATTTTGGTTCCTTCATAGAACGTTCACCAAAGTCACCTCTTTCATTCGCAACCAGAAAACTTGATGATCTAAGATCCTCACCAGGATCTCCTCATAAGACAAAGAGTCTGAGATACCAATATCCCTTAAGAGAACAACCACCGAAGGATCACCCACACACTTCTACAACATAGAGGCATGGAAAAATGGGTGAATGGAATTCATATTAGAAGGAAACTCCAACTCATAGGCAACATTGCCACCCCGCTTCACTATCAAGTACGAGCCAACTTATCGGGAACTAATCTTTCCCTTTTTACCAGATTGCATCACTCCCTTCATGGGAGATACTTTGAAGAATACCAAGTCGCTGACATTAACCTCTAAGTCCCTACACCTCATGTTTGCATAGGGAGTTTGGAGACTTTAAGAGGTTTCAAATCTATCACGAATCACCTTTACCTTCTCTAAGGATTGGTGGACTAAATTGGGGCCAACCAATTTACCCTCACCAACTTCGTACCACCCAATAGGAGATGGACATATCCTACCATAAAATGCCTCAAAAAGGTCCATGCCGAAACTAAAGTGGTACCTATTATTATAAGTGAATTCAATCAAAGAAAAATGGTCATACCAACTACTACCATAATCAATCACACAAGGCTGCAACATGTCCTCCAATATTTTGATGGTCCTTTTCGCTTGCCCATCCATTTGTGAGTGGAAAGTGGTACTAAGGCACACTATAGTACCCAAACCCTTTTGGAACAACTTCCAAAAGTGGGATGAAAATAGAGGAGCATGATCCAAACTAATAGAAACTAGAGCATCATGAAACTTTATGAACTCCATAAGATACAACTTAGCATAATCTTTTACCGATAAATTAGTCCTCACGGGCAAAAAGTGAGCTAACTTTGTCATTATATCAACAATGACTCAAATAGAATCACGTTGATTCCAGGATCTAGGAAAATCGATAATGACATGTATACTAACTGCCTCCCACTTCTGTTCGGGTAATGGGATCTATTGATCTATGCCCCCGGGCCTCATGTGCTCAACTTTCACTTGCTAACACACCATACACTTGGGCACATAACTATCCATATCATGCTTCATATTACCCCACTAATAGAACTCTCTAAGATCATGATACATCTTGGTGGAACCAAGATAAATGGCATAACAAAATCCGTAAGCCTTGGACATGTCTATTTAACTCAATACATCGATGTTGGGAACACATAACCTAGCTTGGTATCTCAAGATACCATCACCACCAATCAGAAAGTCCACAACTTTTTGTTTACCCACATTACTCTTGATCTTCATCAAATCAGGGTCCAATTCATGCTTTTTGTTTATCTCAAAAACAAGAGACGACTGAGATACTAGAAACATAAATATACCACCATCCTCAAAGTCTACAAGTAAAAATCTAGGATTATCCAAACAGTGAATGTCTTTAACCAATTCTCACATATCCTCATCTATATGGGCCAAATACTATATAGGGAATCTACTAAGAGCATCGGCGACCACGTTCATATTACCGAGATGGTACTGAATACTCATATCATGAACTTTTAATTTTCTAGAAGCATAGGCCACCACCTACCATGTTGCATCAATACACAACCAAGACCGATATGAGAAGCATCACAATAAACCACAAAACTATCACTACCCTTAAGCAAGATTAATTTCAGAGACGAAGTCAATTTATCTTTCAAATTCTCAAAAATACCCTCACATGCATCAAACCACAAGAACTTGACTTTCTTTTGGGTAAATTAGGTCAATGGAGAAGATATAGTGGAGAAAATCCCTATAAACCTTCAATAGTAACTGGCTAGACCCAAGAAGCTCTGAATATTGGTTGGAGTGGTAGGTCTAGGCCACTTTTTAACCACCTCAACCTTTTAAGGATCTACAATGATCCCTTCACTAGAGATGAAGTGACCAAGAAAGGCTAAAAATTTTAACCAAAACTCACACTTGGAGAACTTGGCATATAAAGAATGATCCTTCAAAGTTTGCAGCATGACACGGAGGTGATCGACATGACCTCACTATTAGAATAAACTAAGATATCAATAATAAAGAGAATGACAAATATGTCCAAGAACGGATGGAAGAACCTATTCATCAAGTCCATAAATGTCATCGGGACATTAGTCAGCCCAAAAGACATTACAATAAAGTCATAGTTACCATACCAAGTCCTAAAGGCAGTCTTAGAGATATCAGCATACCTGATCTTAAGCTGATGATAACCCGATCTATGTCAATCTTAGAGAAACACTTCACACCCTGAAGTTGATAAAATAAATCATCAATCCTAGAAAAAGGATATTTATTCTACACAGTCACTTTGTTCAACTAACGATAATTAATGCACATACAAAGGTAACCATCCTTATTGCTCTTGAATAACACGAGAGCGCCCTATAGAGACACACTAGGGTAGATAAAACCTTTATCTAAGAGGTCTTTCAGTTTCTTATTAAACTCTTTTATCTCCATCGAAGCCATTCTATAAGGAGGGATACAAATCGGATGAGTTTCGAAACAAGATCAATCCCAAAATCAATTTTGATATCGGGGGAAACATTGAGAAGATCATCAGGAAACACCTCGGGAAGCTCATTAACCATGGGAACAAATTCTAGAGAAGGCTCTTCTAAATTAGAATCTTTAACTTGGACAAATGATACAAACATCCCTTCGAAATCAACTTTTGGCCCTTTAGATAAGAAATGAACCTTTCCTTAGGCACCAGCGAACCACCTTCCAATACAATGACCAGCTTATTAGGGAATTTTAACATAACCCTATGGGTCCGACAATCTAACAAAGCATAGCAAAAGTACATCCAATCCATCCCCTGAATAAAATCAAAGTAAACCATGTCCAACTCTATTAAGTCTACAAAAGTATCCCTACTTCCAACCAATATTACACACCCCTTGTAGACCCTTCTAATAACCATAGGGTCTCTGATCGGAGTAGAAACAGAAAGAGAAACCAAAAGACTCGTAGGACCATAATTAAGATGCACAACAACATACGAGAAAAAGTAGATACTTTACCAAGCAAACAATACACATTATGGAAGAAAAGACTTAACATACCAATGATAACATCGAGAGATGCCTCAGAATCCTGGTGAGTAGTAAGTATATACAATTAGTTTTGGACAGTACTGGTGCAAAAAATACAAGTAGAGGCATATATAAAACCTTTAATGTGGGGGTAGATGGAGTAGAAATAGGGGTTTTATTGGCTAAAGAAGCTGCTAGTGAGGGGTAGTCATGCTGCATGTGCCCAACTCGACCACCATGGAAACATTTATTTTTCCCCTTTTCACACTAACCACGATGACTCTAACCATAAAATTTGAAATAAGATCGAGCTGAAGCCGACTGGGTACCATTAGCCGAGACTTGGGCACTCTGTGCTAGGGACCCACCACTAAAATGAGTCTGACGATCACCTAAAAACTTCAGGTAAGGAGAGCGAACACTAGCTGAGAAGAAAAAACACAAAATCCCTTACATCTTCTGTGGAAACTTCCCACCATCACCACCACTATGATCACAAAGCTTAAATTTTTTCTTTAAGTAATACTCCGTATTTCTCAAGCTTAACTTAACTCTGAATTCATGAGTTATCCAATATAAAAATTTTGGAAACGCTTAGTATTTTTTCAGTTTAGAGCCTGCCATTGTGTAGGAAATTGAATTAGCTTTCCAACGATATAAAATTTTCCTATATCCAATCACCGGGTAAGAAGTTATGGTTATTTTAAGTTACGGTCATTAAACACCGTCATTCGAGCAAATAGCGCATCGTGGAGTATGTCAAAATGGCAATTGTCAGTTTCTAGTGAAGTACCACGAAATCGACAAATCTCGCCATAACTTATTTTCACATTTATTAATTTCCAGTGTACCTCCACGATTCTACCTTGACTCAATAAACTTCCAGGTCCCAACCAAAGTGGCAAGGAGATACCACCACATCCCGCCACCATGCATTTTTCCAATTGGCAATTTCTAGAGACACGGTGTGGTAGCACCGCGTCATTCCAAGTGCCTATTTTGGGAAATTTTGATGGAAATTAAATGTTTTATCCAAGGTTAAAGCAGTCTTTTCCCATGATTTTAACACAACCAGATATGAGATTTAATCCCTACAAAAATTTTAAATCATTACTCACTCAATTTATCCCCAAATTAAAAATATTCTCTTTTAAATCTACAATCCCTAGCTTCAAAAAACCAAGAGCAATCTCAAAGGATTCACCAAGAACTTCAAGAAACTCATAAATTAAGGTATGTTAGGTGTTCATCCATGGGTTCCTTTCACCCATAGAGTCCACGGATCCGTTTTCATTCTACAAGATGGTTGAACTATGAACTTCCATTCTTGAATTGAATTAAATTAATATTAATGTCATTGTTGGGTTTTAGTTCATGATTAAATTACATGATTTTATGAAATTAATCATTGTATGTGTTGAATGACCAGATCTTCATGATAAACCTTTCAATTTGCAAGTTGATTGAAGTAGCCATGATGACTATATGTTTTGATTATTGGATAACCTAAGCATGCTCCCCAAGTGTTTGCTAAAATGCCTATGTGAAGTAGATAGTGGAATCTTCACATGTCATTATGTAGTCCCAATTATGTACGAAAGAATTATGGACAAGTGTACATTGTTGTGTATCTCAAGATCATGCTATGCTTTATTTTTCATGCTATCGAGTCCTGGGGGTATTTAATACCCGACAATTTAGCTGTGTACCTAGAGCTAGTGTCATTTCTAGAATTGTATCAATCATGTCCCAATCAGTAG
Organism: Capsicum baccatum var. pendulum; assembly: GCA_030864225.1. NCBI lineage: Eukaryota > Viridiplantae > Streptophyta > Magnoliopsida > Solanales > Solanaceae > Capsicum > Capsicum baccatum. The sequence goes on from CM061557.1 coordinate 196,064,369, forward strand.
AATCCAGTCAGTTATAGGACTTAGTAGAACTCAGTCAATTACAAAACTCAGGAAAACTTAATAAACTCAGTATCAATCCAGTTTAGTTCAGTATACTCAATTTAGTGTCTTTTAGTTGGAGCAGGATTCAACACCAAGTGAACCCAGGGATTGGGGATCACCTGCCAGTAGAGGGTGTGATCCTAATAAGAAATCCTTGTGTTCTAGAACTACATTGTCAGCGTAGGTTGACAGGTCAAACCTTTAAGATAAGGGTTCCACCATTCTCATTTGAGTACTTGCCAAATGAGGGTAACTCTTCAGTGTATTTACCCGTTGCATGGTACTAACACCTTTCCAATTAGGGTCACAGGTTGGACCCCAACTCAGTTATATTATTTGGGGCATGTCGATTAGATGATTACCTCCCATAGTCTCAGTCTCAGTCCTTAGAATAGAACTCTGTTCAGTTCTACAAAATTAGGACTGTCAGATACAGTCAACTAGTATCAGTAAATCAATTATGAGTAACTTTAGATATTAGCCACTCAGTAGCAGAATTCAGTACTTAGCTTCAGACAAGCTTAGTCACAGTATTTATTTATATGCACATTAGTGCATACTCCATATTTATAGCAGTATCAGTTGTCCATGTATTCTTATGATCAGTTTCTCTATATTATGCAACCAGTTATTATTAAAGCATATAAACCCATGTATTCCACCTTACCTCATCTAGCATACCAATACATTCCACATACTGACGCATACTCTTGCTTTGCGCTATGATATCTCATATCATGGGTTCGTACACTTAGGTTCCCGGCCGCGCATAGATAGATTCAGAGTCAGCTAGCAGTAGATTATCAGTGAGTCCTCATTATTTGAGGATATTCTTTTATTTCATTATCTAAGTAGACTCAGTATTTTAGTAGATGGAGTTAGTAGGGGGATTGTCCCATTAACTCCAATTCTAGACAGTTTCATTTAGAGGCTTTTCAGACTTGTTTTCAGGCAGTGTTCAGTTTACAAATTGTTATTTCAGTTGATATACTTTAGCAGTATTTACAGATTTGAACCTTATAGTATTTCAGCCTTTATTCTGCATTTATGACAGTATCATGTTTCAATGCTCAAAGAAGATAATAGTCATGGGTTAGGTTTTGGTCCTTTGGGGTCGTAAGCACCGTGTAGCATCAAAAGTACAGACTCAGGGCGTTAGACTTTACCTCTCACTAATCTCAACTTGTTTTTTTCTTTTCTTCCACTTATTGTAAATATACAATGAAACTAGAAATATCCATGGTCTCAATTAACAAGGCCATCTTGCTATCAAGGACTAACTAACGGGACAATCCTGAGCAAGCTTACACATTCTAGTGCTTATGCTAGAAACTAATTTGGGAGTATACCTTGATAATTAATGAAATTTCAAGGCATACTCTTTAATGGACATCCTCCAAAGCTTCAAGTTCACAAACTCTTCTGCCTTAGCCTCCCTCACTTTTAAGGAAAGAAGTTGTCTAAGAAAGCCTCAGAGAAGTCCTCCCACGTGGAAGGACTAGCATCAACACCTCTAGACAACTCCCACCCCTTGTACTATTGTTATGCTACATCTTTCAATTTGTAGAAAGAAAACTCAACGGTCTCAATCTCCGAAGCATGCATGATTCAAAAAATCTTCTCCATTGTATCAACAAAGCCTTGATGATCCACCTCAACATTCATACAGAAGAATGATAATGCTCAACTTACACATCAATTTAAGTGCAAGGCGGTCGCTGTCAATATATTTACCCAACTATATAGTAGGGGTCGAATCCACGAGGAATAATGTGAGTGGCAATCAAATTAATCCAAAATTATAGATACAAGTTAAATTCAAATAAATTGTACAAAAAGATAAAATAGGGGAGATAGGTTCCTACACTAAAATTTCTTTTTGGGATTTTCTAGTATAAATTTGGGGCTACGAATAATTGAAGTTTTTATCAAATAAGCATGAATCTTGGGATTACGCATTACTAAGGGAGTGACATGTGAGAATTAGTCATCAACATCAATTTAGTAAGTCAAATATGGGTCGGCTTAGTTATAGATTTTCATGCTAGTCTATCGAAAAAACACCAAACTTTTACCCATTGAATCTTATGGATACCTAATAGGTGTGTTCAAAAATTTATAACCACAACCAGAATCTAGGCATCCATATTTCTAGAATGATACCCATGGCATAGTTAACCTCACCTTCACCCTTATTTCTAACAAAGTGAAAAGTTATCAAAGTACATACATAATTATCTATCATTACTTTGGTCTCCACATCCCTCTTTGGAGAATGATATGGATTACTGAACTTCACCCAAAACCCTTCTATCAAAGATGGCCTCGAGTTTTCTAGAGCTTAGAAATTTCGCCCATCTAAGCCATGTGGGCATTTGGAGCTTTCACCCATCAAATTTCAACCAAATTAGCATAGTAATTATAAAACCCATAAACAATAACTACCAAATAGATGCTAACAATAACATCCCATACACACTTTAACCCCTATTCATACATAACTCCAAGAGGGAGATTTAGCTACATATAAGATAAATAAGCATAGATATATACATAATCTCTATTGAAATGGCTTATTAAAGATTTAAGTGAATGTTACTTCGAACTTGGATCTTCCACAATCCTTAACAATGGAAGTCAGAAAATCGACCACTTAGAAAGTCTCCAATGTATTCTTCAACCAAAATTTATACAATATTTTCTTCTCCAGAAATGAAGGCTACAAAGTCAAGAGATAAAACCTAGAAAATTGAGGAAGAAGGAGTGTGATAGAATGAATGATAGGGTTTGAGTTATTTTTGTCAAATTGGGATCATCACGTGCAATTATAATTTTTCCCTTGGGCTGAAATCCTCCGCTAGGCCGCGATCGCGCAGGTCTGGCTGCGACTGCAGTTTACCATCATGACCTTGATTAATTGACCGTCCTTAACTGTGGTGACTGTGGTCAGAATATTTACCTGAGTCCATTCTATATTAGGTCTTCAGCTGCACGTTCTTACACCCTTTTTGATCCTTTAAGCTCTAATCCACATTCTTTCAACTTCTAACTGTATGCCTGCAAAAAGTGGTTGTTAGTGCATTTATAAGAAATTATGCCTCATTTATTCATCCATAAAAAGGTAATGTATATGAATAACAACTGCGATTGAGTGGTAAAATCACCACTCATCCACACCCCAAACTTAAAGTTTTTGGTTGTGCTCAAGCAACACTACCTTTTATCATGAGACACAATCATATACGCCCAAACTTTATGCCATAAAGATCATAATGAACCTAACTTTAATTGTAACCACAAATAACTCATTGCATATGGGATAAGCTATCTTCACCATATCTCATATTATAAGATGCACTATCAAAGGATCCACTAGACTTCAAAGATTAATCACGCAACAATCACCAATGCTCTAGAAGTGACCCACTTTTAGCCAAAAATTGAGGTGCACTCTATTTGCCTTATTTTTCGGAGGGTGATAAAAGCACCTACCTCAACTAGTTTCACATGTGATCCTCATAAGAAAAAGAATTTTAAACACCAAGCTACAAAATATACAATGATGAATTTTAAGTGTATAAATATCTCCCTCGCAAAATAAATCTCTTTTAAACAAGTGTCATACCATAGGATTTCCCCTGTTTTCAATAGCCACTACAAAGAAAGTAAGTGGTTAGAGATCTCGAAGGACTTTCTAAGGTTGTAACATAGGTTCGGGTAAATGTAGGAAATCTTTTTGGGGAAAACATGGATACTCCCTTCCTTGAACATCTACATCACACTTTTATCTTTTCCTTTTTGACTATGGGCCACTCTTCCTTACTTTCTCTCTATTATCATGCCTAATCTTTGCTTTCATTGCTTATCCAAATCTTTCATCTATTTGTTTTTATAATTTTTATGTAATTCTTTCCTTTGTTGGGTCGTTTCTTTTTCTAATCTTTTATTTTAACGCTTAGGTGCATTCGGCATTTTACTAACATTTCGTGACTTCAAACTTTCTTTCATCAACTTTTACCACCCCAACATAGGCTAATAGCTTTAAGTTCCATCTTCAAGTTCAAATAGGGTATAGTTCAAGAGAGGGATAAAAAGAATGGTTCATGACTTGTATTGTGTTTACCAAAGAAAGGTCCAAAGGCTTGAAGTGGGTAACTAGGGATTATATTTATGCTTGGGTAGGCATTTTAGACTAGAATGGTTTCCAAAATTACAAAGGTGGCCTAAGATCAATTCTCCAAACAAGTACAATCAAAATTATCTTTAAAAGACTAATGGGGTAAGTTCTAGATAACACAAGTATACAAGATATGAATGCAAAAGCTCAATATGCAAAAACTTGCCAAGGAGGCTCAATTGCCCCTCCCAAGTTACAATGTTGGAGTATCTATTTCTATCTACAAGTCAAAATTTTTTTGGAACCACAAAAAGAGTAAAATATTTTGTTACAAAATTGCTCGTGTCCATGCCTTTGACTTTTTAAAATTTTGGATGGAGGGCTTATTAGTTTTCCATTAGCATCATGCACAATATGCTAAACTATGGCTACAACTAAAGCCTTAGTCTCCAATTTGGATCAAAACGGGAAAACTAAACTTATACATACTCAGATTTCGCCAACGGTATATATCACAATCCCAAATCCACCATTTATAATGCTACAGGTTCTCCAACTTCCCTTGGATTTTTTCACATTTATTCTACGGGTACTCAGAATTCCCCTGCACCTATGTCTCAACCTAAACATGATGTTTTACCCTTATGAATGTCGTCACTCAATCTATTATATGGCAAAGCTAGTAATGCATCACCATAATCAAAATTTGAGTTAAATTAAAAATATAAACTAAAATTAAGGAAAACATGCTAATCTATAAAATGCGGGAACCATTAGAGAGCCCAACAATGTAGAATCTTAAAACAAACTAAAAATAATATCCAAAGCATCATCTCAAAATAACAGCATAAAAAGGAATATCTAGCCTAAAATCATGAAAACACCATAAACCCGTGGTCACCCCCAACTTAAAGGAATGCCTGCACCCACTACATGCACTAAAGCATGAGTCAGAGAGGTATTTCTGAATTTTCCTCAGAGTTGTTCTCCCCATCTGAATCTACACCATCATCACCAGCTTTGTCAACTGACCAATTCAGCAAAGCCCTCGTCTTGACTGTCTAACTTTGAAAAAGGTAATTTCTCATTTGATTTGAGCACCTTAAAGGTTTCTTTGACCCCCTTCCATAACTTTGTAAAGAACGTACCTTTTTGTTTTTCTCTTCTTACCATCGTCTCATATGAATTTTTGAGGTCCCTGTGTGCTCCTACCAAGGTTGATTATGCTCTCTCTAGGCTGATAATGGTGGCTCCCAATTGTTTCTACTCCTGAATGTACTTCTCATAATAATAGTGTTCTACATATGAATGATGGGTGGAAGAGGGTTCTCCCAGACCCTGAGGTAATCTAGAAACTATCTCCCTAACCTCCCTCATTTGTTTTGAAAGATCATTGAGTGGGTTTATTGATGAGGGTTTGTATGATGTTGTGTCTTGTTGGGTTTATTTCCCAGAATCCATATTTCTTTTCTTACTTTGGCCTAGGGTACCCTCGCCTCTGAATTTGAGCGGACATGTGAGAGAGCCCAGGGGCACCCAGATGTCAGCAGCATACTCTTCTACCTATGCTCTCTTACAAAGTTTAGTGATAAGGGAAGGGAAGAGTAAGTGTGTACCTCCATGAGTCTGGTGATATTTCCATTCAGATAAGACAATCTCGGCTATATATTACATTCAACAAAAGTCTATCCTCTGCTATGAAGTCCTTCATCAATATCTCTCTCTTGGTGATGGACCAATGAACTTCTTTACCAGGGCATAAGATGTTATCCATCCAGGACCCTGGCTCACATGTCGTTGCCTTGAACTACCCCATGTCAACTTTTGGGAGCCCATACCCTGTGTTCACTGACTTTGTATCGAAGTTCACTTGTTTACCTTGAATCATCATTATGGGATTTGTGAGAGAGACTATACTCAGGTTCCCATAGAACTCACGTACCCATATCTCATTAGCATAGTAGGGTTCTATGGAAAAACATATCCACCTGATCGCAATGTGTTTGGAGTGGAATTCTGGGAGATTTTCCTCCACCCTATCTAAGCTAATGCCCCTTTTAGGTAGTAGCTTAGTACTGTGGAAGTCATCATAATAGAGTTGGCAGCATTGTGCGGTCATAAACCTAGTGTCATCAAAATCCTTCATCTTTGAGGCTGAGGACTTGTAAGCAATGTAACTAAGACCAATATTAGCATTCTCCTACCAAAACATGTTAGATCAAACTGATAAGCTCATGTGTTAATTTCTATGGGGATTATAGGGGAAATAAAAGATGGGCAACAATTTTTTTGCCCTCGAGTATGGCGGTCGTAGAATGCTGACGGCCATCACAGTGTAGCAATTATGGTTATCAGGACCGCGATTGCGGTACCTGAGGCCAGGTTTGAAAGATGTTGCACCATGTCTCAAACATTGTTTTACCCTAAAATATTGCTTCAAATAGGCATGACAACATTGTAAATCATGAATCACAAGCCTAGAGTGTGTGATCATAGCACTGAACTTCAATAATTTGAACATGGAATTTGTAGGGGAATTCAATCACACACAAGGTATACACTTCAACTTAAGGGATTTAAGGCTTAAATTTGGGTATTTTAAACTTCCCCAAACAGTGTGCACACTATTTATAACAACCAACCATAGCACAATATTAGATACACATGAGTTTGATAATGAGAACTTTATTTCATCTTCAATTTATATATTATAAGGTTAAATAGTACATTTATAACCAAATCAAGGTAGTTTAGATATCTTAACAAGTTAGTAGATGATATTGGGATGAGATGACCTTTGGGTATACAATGTAGTGCAAAAATTTTAAGAGAAAGTGAGGAGGGGTATGGGAAAAATAGGCAGTTGGATAGTTATTTAAACTGATTTAACCGCTATCATGGGCTTAGTTTTGTAGCCGCGGTCACGCAACTTCCATGATCATATTGACACAGATTGCGGTCGCGGTAACTGAGACCAGAAATCTAGCCTCCTACATTTTTGGTTCATCCTAAATTTCCAATTCCCCACTTTCCTTCTTCAAATTCAACCACAATCTCTTTTTTGAATCAACATTTCATTGGTTATGCATGCATAAAACAAAACAAGTATCTATTCTACTATGCATGAATAAAAATAATACAATCCACTTTTTGTGAAGTGATGGGTTGCTTCCCATCAAGCTCTTAATTTTTGCATCTTAGCAAGACACCTTCAATCCTCCTTTTATGTTTTCACTTAGAAAATTTGAATCTCATCCCGGCTTTCGTTGAATATGCAAAAAGTAGCAGAGGGATAGAACATTTAAGTCTTCCAAGATGAAACATGAAGGAAGTGATATAATGGCAAGCAAGATTCGGTCTCCCAATTTTAAAGATTTAATCTATTTACCCAACTTCATATCAAACTGTCATTTCTTATCCTTGGGTAAAAGTGAGCACATCAATAGGCCATTCCTTGTACTTCAAAAACTGAGCATCTTGGCCTTTGATGAATTGTTCTTTAGATGTTACTTTGGATCGAAAAACGCCAAAGTATAGGGAATGTCTTCCTCCAAAGCATCTTTTCCCCGAAATGGATTAGAGTAATCATAAGAAGTGAGCATTGATTCATCTTCTAACTCTAATAGCATTTATTTTATTTTGACTTATTCTTCCTCATGCAAGTCGGATGATGGGGAATCCACCGAGGAATATTCATTACCAAGCTCATCATCATAGCTAGGTTTCTCTTCTTGACAAAACCCCACTTGGGCTATAGGCAAGGTGATGATAGTTTCAAGCTTTTCTTCATTGCCCATTGACTTTTCTGTTACACTTCTTCATTCATTAATCTTGTATTATAGATTCTCCCCTATTTCATCTAACCTATCCAAAATGAATAATAACCTTGGGTCATAGTTGTTGAATTCGGTATGTTGCTCTTCTTTCTTCTCATCAAACAACTAATTAACCGCATAAAAAGAACTAGCAATTTGATTAGTATAATTAGGGGGTGGGGCAACTGGACACTCATCCCAATGTCCTTGTATGCTTCCACACATATAAAAACATACTCCCTATAGGATTGAGATGGTGATTCCATACCTCTTCGAAGTGCATTGTTACAATCTCTCCTGAAGTGAGGTCCATCATAATACAAACATGGGGGGTCACAATATGACTTCCAGCTATCCAACCCATACTTGTTAGAAGATGCCATCAAGAAAAATGAAAATAAAATAAAATTTAATTAAAAGAAAAAACACAAACACATATATACAAGCTTGAATTCAAGCAAGTAAGCTAAAATTCCAAACTTACTTAATACGCCAAATTATTCCCCAGCAACGATACCATTTTTGATAGTTCTAAACTTACACATCAATTTAAGTGCAAGGCGATTATCATTAATATATTTACCCAACTTTAAGGTCAGTTTTGAATTTACAAGGAACAATATGAGTGGCAACCAAATTAATCTGAAATGATAGATACAAGTTAAATTCAAATAAATAGCATAAAAAGATAAAATGGGGGAGATAAGGTTCCTATACTAATATTTCATTTTGCGATTTTCTAGGATAAATATGGGGCATCGAATAATTAAAGTTTTTAACAACTATGCATGGATCTTGGGATTATGCATTGCTAAGGGAATGACATATGGGAGTTAATCATCAACATCAATTTAGTAAGTCAAATATTGGTAGGCTTGAGTATAGATTTTGATGCTAGTCTTTCAACAAACTCCAGACTTTCACCTATTGATTCTTTTGAATACCTAATAGGTGTGTTCAACAATTTGTAACCACAACCTCAATCTAGACATCCCTATTTCTAGGATACCCATGGCATAGTCAACCTCACATTCACCTGTAGTGAGAATTTAGAAAACTACATACATAAATGCCTATCATTGCTTTGGTCTCCACATCCCTCTTTCAAGGATGATATGGATTCCTAAACTTAACCCAAAATTCTTCTTTCGGAGATAGCCTCAGGCTTTCTAGAGCTTGGAGCTTTTGCCCATCAATCCTATATGGGTATTTGGAGTTTTCTCCCCTCAAATCCAAACCAAATTAGCATAGAAATGATAGATCCCATAAATAAGAACTACCAAATAGATGCTAACAATAACAACCCATACACACTTTAACCCCTATTCACAAATAACCCCAAAAGGGATATTTAGCTACACATAAGATAAATAAACATAGATAAAGACTTCAACTTGCCAAGGAAGAAGTGAAGTCTTAAATTAAACAACAAGACAAAATTACTAGATCAAATACTCTTTTCTTAATTTTCTTGTAACAATTTAACTTCATTCTTTGTTTATATATGGTAGAACTATCATAAGTACACAGGCAGAATTTATCCAACTCATTTACCTTGCTCAACCTTAACTTTGCTACATCATGCCAGTCTAGAATGATATTTTTCAATGCCCACAGTTCCTTATACTCAAGTTCAACCGGCAAGTGGTATACCTTACCATATGTAAGATGACATGGAGAGGAACCTATTGGGGTTTTAAAAGATGTTTGGTAGACCCACAAAGCATTATCTAACTTCCTTGACTAGTCAATCCTATTGGTATTTACAATCTTTAGCACTATGGACTTGATCTCTCAATTGGAGACCTCAGCCTGCCCACTCATCTGAGGGTGGTAAGTTTTCTCCACCTTGTACTTCACACCATATTTCTCAAGAAGGGCCTTCAAAAGAAGATTATAAAAGTGAGGCTCACCAATAGTGATTATAGCACATAAAGTGCCAAATTTAGAAAATATGTTCTTTTTGATGAATGTTGTAACACTTTTACCCTTATTGTTGAGAAGCGCTACTACCTTCACCTACTTTAAAACATAGTCGATTACTACTAGAATGTACTTTATATTATAGGAGCTTACAAATGGGCCCATGAAGTCAATTCCCCATACATTAAACAACTCCAACTCTAAGATATTTGTTATGAGGAGTTTTTGTCTCTGTGAAATATTGCCTAGATGCTAACACTGGCCAAAAGCTTGAGCATAATCATGAGCATCCTTGAAGATAGTAGAACAATAATACCCATACAGTAGAATCTTATGGGTTGGGAATGATGAATGACAAGCCTTAAGGATGCTCATCATCTCCACATAAGGAATACATCTCCGAATAACACCATCCACACAAATCTAACAAAGATAAGGATCATCTCAAAAAAGTTTCCCCACCTCATGCATAAACCAATTTCTTTGCTGGAATGATAAATCTATTAGAATAAGATCACTTGCCAAAAAGTTGGCCAAATTAGCAAACCAAGGGATTAAGTCTTGTCATACTGCCAAGACTCGCTTATCTGGAAAAGTATCATCAATGTCTAGATCATCCCCTAATTTTGGCATTGCCTCCACCTTAAGGTGAGATAAGTAGTCAACAACCTAGTTCTCCATGTTCTTTTGATATTTTATGTCAAAGTCAAATTCTTTCAATAAGAGGATCTAATGTATCAATTTTAGTTTGGCATTCTTTAATGATATAAGTGATAATGCTCAACTTACACATCAATTTAGTTCAAGGCGGTCATCTTCAATATATTTACCCAACTTTGGAGTCGGGGTTGAATCCACATGGAACAATGTGAGTGGTAATTAAACTAATTTAAAATAAAAGATATAAGTTGAATTCAAACAAATGATACAAAAAGATAAAATAGGAGTTTTCAATGATCAAACAAATGTTAAGGTTGTAACTTGCTTCAGAACTCAAAGCCAAAATTTTAATAGTTTAAATCAATGATAAAGAAAAACCTAGGGTTGTGATCACTATGTTTACTAATCGCCATTAAATAATAACTGTAGCGTTGGGTTCTTAGGATTTATGGGAAACAACAGATTATCAGTTTTGGTAGTCCATCTAAGTGTTTCTAAACCTACCTAGATGTTGAACTCCCTAATTTTCTCCAACTTAGGGAAACATTCTATTCATACTCATTTATCTCAAGTTGATCAATCTTGTTACAGCATTAATCATTAGATGAGAACTTAACCTTCCCAAATCCCCATTGATAATTCTCTACCTTTAGTTTATTTCTCAGTTCGAGCAAATCAACATAAGGTTGGATTTATTGTTTGCAACCAATACATAACAATCATAACAAAGGAATTATCAAGATTTCCCCAGAATCACTCAAACCCTAACCAACTATTAAATCCAAGGGGAATAATCATAGATCCCACAACCCTAGTTGTTGGTTTTAGTTCCACACGAGAAAGAAAAAGATAGCAACAATTATAATCATCATTCAAAGTAATTAATCTTACAAAAGATGAAGTTTGAAGTTAATTATCTTCTAAGTTCAAGAGAAAATTCCCACAACCAAATCAAAGATTTTAAAATTGAATTCTAAGTTAAGAGCCCCCAAAGAGAGATAAACTAGCCTTTGGAATAAGTTCCATCCATTTCAAGCTGATGAATGAAAACCTAAAATATAATATTTATATTCATTAGACTAATTATGGAAACAAAATCATAGATCATAGCTTTTCTCAAAAAGATTATGTCGTGGGTAACGACTTATTAGGAGTCTGATGACTTATTAGAAATGTCTTTAGCTCTTTTTCACTTTTGAAAATCTCTACCTTAGGTTGACGATAAGGCGTCACAACTTATCATACCTTTGAAAACTTATCATAGATGTCGTCATATCTTCACTTTAATTTCTCAACCACTGCCCAAGCCTGATGACGAGCCTGATGGCTTATCACAAATCTGATGGCCAATCACAAGTTGTCATCACTTCTTCCAGCTGAATCTCATTCTCTGTCTAAGGATGATTATAAGTCTAATAACTTATCAGGGACTTGACGAATTATCAGATAAGTCGTCAACTATACTTCCCTTCTTATTTTGCTCAAAATTCAATTCTTTTATCTCAGCTGTTATTGGTTTTCTTTCATCTTGACTTTTCCTGCAATAACAAAGAGAAAACAATCAAAAATAATAAAAGTTGCTGAATAATTTGCAATTATTCTCAGTTAAAAGCCTCAAATGTGTTAGTATTTTCTCACACATCAATAAGGTACCTCAGTGATGTATGTCCTCTATGAGCTATGACTTTTGTCCAATTCAAATAGGATCAAAAGTTTCAAAGACAAAAACCATCAGAACTTTCAAAGTTAAAAACCACCACAAGCAACTTCTACTTAGTGGCTATATAGTTCTTCTGTGCAGGGTTTAATGCCTTAATGTAATACCCTAAAAATCAAAAACTATGTTAGATCCATGTTTCAAGCTCATGCATAGAACATTATGGTTCTTTGGTCGTTTATGAGTGAGTAAGATGCATATTAAGGCCACAAATAACCCCCCATCTATTAGACAGATTAAAATATTCCTTACCAATTGGGTTTTCAGGAAGAATGTAGCTTTAGTCAAATTCAAGGGAACATATGTTTTATTCTACTCAGAATTTTCCATCTCAAGACACACCAAATGATAGAAAATTGAATTAGTTTTCCAACGATACAAATTTTGTCCAAATTCAATACTCAGATGAGAAATTATTGCACATTTAGTGAAAACAGTAGCCCAACGCAATAAGGTTGTATCGTGGATATGAACAAAATCACGTTCGTCCTTTTCCAATAGGCCACCACGATAATGCCACATTGCGCCAAGGGGTATTTTAACATTCAGTGAAGTACCGCAATTGGCACTGTATCAGGTCAATGTGCCAGTTCAAGATTGTCCGTTTCCAATGGTACAATGTAATAGTACCACATCGTACCATTGGAGAAAATGGAAATTGTCCTTTTCCAGTGGCCCGACGTAATTGCACTGCATCGTGTTGGAGCTAAAAATTGGGATTTCTAGTTTTTGTGATTTAAGTTCCAAGGAGCATTTGGTATTTTCCCATATCCCCAAACTCGTCCAAAATATGAAATTAAAACCCTAAAGGGGCATTATGTGCCCCATTGCTCAAAACTTCACTCAAATAATCTAATTTCCTCTCTAGAACAAAACCATAGCCTTCAAGATTCAAGATTATATCTCAAGGAAAATCCCAAGAACCCTCACGAATTCATTAACCCAGGTTTGTTAAATGTTCATCCATAGGTCCCTTTTACCCATGGAGTCCACGTATCCAATTTTAAATACAAAGTTGTGATCTTTTCAAGTAATTGTGATTTTTAATTTTGATTTTAACCATGAATTCCCATGAATTAAAACTCTATACCATGTTTACATGAAATTTTTGTTGTTATCAAACCCCACATGTTTGAATAATGTTATTTGCTGATTTAAACCATAATTAATGATGTTGATATTGAATCATGCTGTTATTACAAGCTTCAAACAATTCCCATGCTTAGCTTACACTATGCATATCAAGTATTTGACAAAAGGCCTACAAGAATAAATATTGAATAAATGCTTTCATATTATGTCCCCAAAGTTTTAGTACTATTTTGCTATCATTGCTATTGAATTCTGAGTGTTATGAATACTAGAAAACTTAGTTGTTTACATAGCCTTGGTATCTTCAGATTGGTTTCAGATATGTTATGAGTAATATCATTTCATTTAGTTATTATAACCAGTTAAACTTAGAATTGTTCAGTATTTTGAGTCAGTTTAGTAGGGAGAAGGATTTAGCACTAAGCAAGTGGAGGGATGGTGGATTCCCCTTCAGATAGGTAGAGTCATTAGTAGTTGTCCTTGTACTCCTAAACTACACAGTGTGTGTAGGATATAAGGATTGACCCGCCAGTTTAGGCTTGATTACCTCGCATGAGCCATCTATCAGTTTAGGATTGACATTCTTAGTCCTTTGAGATAGTACATAAGTGGATCCACATAGCCAGTGTTAGTACCCATGGCACGATACTGACACCCTTCCAACACTAGTAATTTAATTTTAGTTTTGCTTGACTATGGCATACAGATATCAGTTATTTATTTGTCTCAGTACTAAATATTTTAGTTTATAGATTATATATATTGTATACTTGGTCATGCACTCTTAATATTTATAGATTTCATGCATTACATTCAGTACTTGATGTTATTCATTCAGTCAGTTTTATACCCCTTACGTGAAACCATGCATATCATCCTACATCATTTAGCATACCAGTCCATTTAAAGTACTGAATGCATCCTCGTTTCTAGTGCTATGATGTATCATATCATTGGTTCAGATGCTTAGTTCCCTGATTGCACCTAGACCTTCCAGATTGTCAGTAGCAGCTGCCATGGTGAGTCCTTATATTTTAAAGATACACTATGTTTATTTTCATGCTTTCATTTTAGTAGTTAGTTGAAGTTAGTTTGAGCCTGTCCCATCAACTCTTATTCAGACATTTTTAGAGGCTTTCAGACACTTCAGGCAGTCACCCAGTTTCCATTATTTTACCCATTTTAGACAGTTATTTTTTGGTGGTTGTTTCCAACTTTATGTTTTTGAAATGTTTTAGTTGCTAAAACCTTATAGCTTATCAGTTGTTCTTCTACATATGTTATTATATTATTTAGTTCTCATAGAAGGTACCAACTAATGGGTTAACTTATCATCTCTCAAGATTATAAGCACTATTTGATGACCAGGGTATACTCTCGGGGTGTTAAAAACTTGGTATCATAGCCTAAGGTTTTAAAGTTTCCTAGAAAGTCTAAAATTGCATCAAGTAGAGTCTTTTGGATGGTTGTGAAGTGTGCCACACTTATGGACAAGAGGCTATGAGGATTTTTAAGAAAAGTTTCCCTTATTTCACTGTTTATGTCATGCAAAAGAGCATGAGCTCATGTTAAAATCCCTGTCTAATCTATTTTCCCTTCCTTTTATAAAACATGTCTCTCGAAAAAATAAATAGAAGAATAAATGTAGCCAGCACCTCTACCCGTTCAGAAAGATCCCTTGAATGAGCATGTTTCTCATGCTGAGTTCAGAGTTGTATTCACTACTATAGATCACTCTGTAGCATATTAGAATGTTTAGCCGTCCATTTTTTTGGCCAACCCAGTGGCCAATACTCCCACAGCTGGGATTCAGGACTTTACCTAAATAATTCCTTCTTTGTTTTCAGGATCCAAATCTAAAAAGTATCAGCAGGAATTATTAGATATGGTCCAGAAAGTAATAAAAATTAAGGGGATAACTTTTAGTGAGAGTGTTAAATTGGCTACTTACCAGTTGCAGGATATAGCCCATACCTAGTTTAAGCAGTAGAAAGGGGATAGAGGAACAAACATAAAGCCTATAGAATACGAGCAGTTTGATACAACCTTCTTAGATAGGTTCTTCTCATTGGAGATGAGGGAAGCCAAAGTGTTAGAGTTTATCAATTTAAGGCAGGGAAACATGAGTGTGAAGGAGTATTCCCTTAAGTTTACTCTGCTATATAGGTATGTTTCTCATACGGTGGCTAATAACAGGTCTAGGATGAGAAAGTTCATGTTTGGCGTATCTGACAGTGTGGTCAAAGAGTATAAAACTGCAATGTTAATTAAGGATACGGACATATCTAGGCTTATGGTCCATGCTCAATAGATTGAGAAGCAAAAGAATAAGGAGAAGGAAAGAGATAACAAGAGGGCTAGAAGAGGTAGCTTTAATTTTACTTAGCCAAAGTCAAAAGGTGGTAACTGTCCCCAGTTCTATTAGAAATCTTTAGCTCCTACCCCATATTTAGATAGTATCCCTGTGTCAAGGTTCAAAAATAATAACTGGGATAGAGTGCTAGGATCTAAGTCCCAAGGTAGTGTAAATAGTGGTCGTATAAATCCTCTTTAATAGAAATAAGGTAGAAATCAGGGTGAGTGTAGAGTTGGCAGTGATGTATGATTTGGGTGTGGAATGCTAGGCCATCAAATTTGGAAGTGTCGTGCAGTTTATCAGAAACGTAGGAATTTAAGCCAACAAGGATAGTCCCATCAATCATCAGTTCCAGTCGGTCGCCTAACTTAGCAGGGCACCGCCTTTAGTGCTACTAGTGGCCCGCATCAGAATGAGATTTATGCACTTCAGTCCCGATAAGATTAGGAAAGCTCTGCTGACGTAGTTACTGGTACGTTGTATGTTTTTCATTTACATGGTTATGTTTGACTAGAACCTGGAGCTTTTTCTTCTTCTGTAATAACCCCTTATATAGCTGTCAACTTTAACGTCAATCCTAAAATTTTAGCAGAACCCTTTTTAATGTCTACCCTAGTAGGTGTTTCTATTTTAGCCTGGTGGGTATACAGGAACTGCCTGGTTACACTATCTCAGAAAGTTACTTCAGTTGATTTCATTGAGTTAGAGATAATGGATTTTGACGTCATTATCTGCATGGATTAGCTTCCAATATATTCCCAAAGATTTTCCCAGAGTTCCTCCCGAAAAAAAAATTGATTTCAAAATAGACTTTCTTCCAGATACACAACCTATCTCTATTCTGTCATATAGAATGGCTCCAATTAAACTCAAAGAGTTGAAGGAACAATTGAAAGATCCCCTAGATAAAGAATTCATCAGGCCCAGCGTTTCCCCATGTGGCGATCAATTTTTTTTGCATAATAAAAATAGTTCTCTTAGAATGTGTATTAACTACTGTCAATTGAACAAAGTCAGAATCAAGAACAAATATCCACTCCCCAAAACTGATGACTTGTTTGACCAACTTCAAGATGCTAGTTATTTTTATAAGAGAGAACTCAGATCCAGCTATTGTCATCTTAAGTCAGAGAAAGTGACATTCCAAAATCAGCTTTCAGAACTCGGTATGGTCACTTCGAGTTTCTAGTCATGTTCTTTGGTCTAAAAAATGCCCCAGCAGCCTTTATGGACTTGATGAATAGATATTTCAAGAAATACTTGTACATGTTCATCATAGTCTTTATTAATGATATTCTTGTCTATTCCCGTAATGAAAATGATCATGCAGACCACCTCAGAATAGTATTGCAGACACTTAAAGCCCATCAGTTATTTACTAAATTCAGTATGTGCGAATTTTGGCTAAGAAAAGTAGCTTTCCTTGTCCATATCATTTTCGATGATGGCATTAGAGTTGAGCCTGAAAAGGCCGAGGTGGTGAGAAACTATCCCAGACCTATTTCTTTATCAGATATCAGGATTTTCTTATGTTTGGATGCTATTATCGGTGGTTTGTTAAAGGGTTCTCATCTATTGCATCCCCCATGTACAGATTCATTCAAAAGAAGGTTAAGTTTCAGGGGTCAGATTCTTATGAGAAGAGTTTTAAGGAGTTGAATACTCGACTCACCACAACCCTAGTTTTGACATTACCAGATCGTTCAGATAGGTTTGTTATATATGTAATGCTTCCAGAGTTAGTTTAGGGTGTGTTCTGATGCACAGGGGTAAGGTTGTGTCCTATGCCTCTAGACAGCTTAAGCCCCATAAAAAGAATTAGCCTACCATGATCTTGAGTTAGCAGCTATTATGTTTCCCTTGAGCATTAGGAAACACTATTTATATGAGGTATATGTTGATATTCTCATAGATCACAAAAGCTTGCAGTATGTGTTTTCACAGAAAGATTTGAATCTGCATCAGAGGAGATGGTTAGAATTGTTGAAATATTATGATATAATTGTTTTGTACCACCCGATCTAGGATAATATAGTGGTAGATACCCTAAGTATATTGTCTATGGGTAGTGTCGCTCATGTTGAGGATGATGAGAAGAAGCTAGTTCAGGAAGTTCATTAGCTTGCCAGGTTAGGTGTTCGTTTGGTTGATTCAGCTGTCGGTAGCATTTGTGTTCAGAATAGTTTGTAATCTTCTTTGGTTGATGAAATGAAAGAAAAATAGGATAGGGATCCTATTCTTGTGAAGTTAAAGGAGTCAGTCAAAGATCAGAAAGTAGAGAGTTTTCTCCCAAGGGGGAGATGGTGTGTTGTGTTGCCAGTGTAGATTGTGTGCTCCATGTGTGGATGAGTTAAGACGTTAAATTCTTGCAGAAACGCATGGTGCACATTACTCAACTCATCCAGGCACCACTAAAATGTGTCGCAGTCTATGGGATATCGATTGGTAGAGTGTGATGAAGAGGGATACTACAGAGTTTCTATCTAAGTGCAATACTTGTCAGCAGGTTAAGATTGAACATCAAAAGTCCAATGGGTCCATGCAGGAGTTCAGTATTCCTACTTGGAAGTAGGAAGTAGTGAACATGGATTTTATGACAGGTTTTCCTAGTACTAGTCAGCAGTATGATTTGATTTGGGTCATTATGGACAGGATGAACAAATTAGCCAATTTCTTTCCAATCCATACTTCCTATTCAGCTGAGGACTATGCCAAGCTCTATATTAGAGAGTTGGGCAGGTTGCACGGTGTTCCACTATCTATCATTTCAGACAGAGGTACTCAGTTCACCTGTCACTTTCGAAAAGCTTTTTAGAAGGGTCTTGGTAGCAAAGTTCACCTCAATACAGCCTTGCACCCTCACACCGATGGTCAGGAAGAGAGGACCATTAAGACCCTGGAGGATTTTCCAACTTCAAAATAACATATCTTTTATTCTACTCAGAATTTTCCAGCTCAAGAGAAACCAAATGATAGGAAGTTGAATTATCCTTCCAACGATACAAATTTTGCCCAAATTTAATTCTCGAGAATGAGAATATCATAGAATTTGGAAATAAACCTATAGTTTTCTATTATTGTTATAAAACAAGATGGGATACTATTGATCATATCTTCAATTTTGGGCACTTTACAAAGCATGAATTTTTTTTCTAATTCTTGAAGCATTAATTAAACTAGTACTTCAATAAGAAATTTTCTCATTGGATGGTGGATTGTTAAACCTAATAGAATTTATGGCACTTTTAGCAAAAAATAGTATCCCAACATAATAGGGTTGTGTCACAGAGATGATAAAAATCATGTTCGTCCTTTTCCAGAGGGACACCGTAATAACACCGTGTTGCACCAAGGGGCATTTTGACATCAAGTGAGGGACCGCGATTGGCACCGCATCGCGACAAGGTGCCAGTTCAAGATTGTTCATTTCCAGTGGCACAACGTGATAGCACCATATTGCGCCATTGGATAAAATGGGGATTGTCCCTTTCTAGTGACCCGATGCGATTGCACCACATCGGGCCGGAGCCAAAAATTGGGATTTCAAATTTTTGCAATTTAATTTCTAGGGACTTTTGGTCTTTTCCCATAGCCCAAACTCATCCAAAATGCAAAATTAAAACCATAAAGGTGCATTATGTGCCCCATTACTCATAATTTCACTCAAATAAACTAATTTTCTCTTAAGAACAAAACCTTGGCCTTCAATATTCAAGATCAAATCTCAAAGAAAACCCCAAGAACACTCACGAATTCATCAACCCAGGTATGTTAAATGTTCATCTATGGGTCCCTTTCACCTATGGAGTCCACATATCATATTTTAAATTCAAAGTTGTGATCTTTACGAGTAATTGTGATTTTTAATTGTGTTTTTACCATGAATTCGCATAAATTGAAACACCATTCGATATTTACATGAAATTATTGTTGTTATGAAGCCCCGGATGTTTGAATAATGTTATTTGCTAATTTAAATCATAATTAATGATGTTGAAATCACGTTATTACTACAAGCTTTAAACTATTCCCATGCTTAGCTTACTCTATACATATCAAGTTTTCGATGAAATGCCTATAAGAATGAATTTTGAATAAATTCTTTCATATTATGTCCCCAAAGTTTTAGTATTATTTTTCTATCATTGCTATTAAGTCCTAGGGATTATAAATCCCAAAAACTTAGTTGTTTACTTAGCATCAGTAACTTCAAATTAGTTTTAGACATTTTTTTAGCAATATTAGTTCTGTCGGTGATCACGACCAGTTAAACTTAGAACAGTTCAGTATTCCGAGTTAGTTTAGTTGGGAGTAGGATTTAGTACCAAGTGAGTGTAGGGATGGAAGATTCCCCGACAGATAGGTAGAGTGGTTAATAGTAGTCCCTGCACTATAGAACTAAATAGTCAGCGTAGGATATAAGGAATCACCCATTAGTTTAGACTTTACTACCTCGCATAGGTCACCCATCATTTTAGGCTTGACACTCTTTGTCCTTCAAGACAGAACATCAGTGGATCCACACAGCCAGTGTTAGTGCCCATGGCATGGTACTGACAATCTTCCAACTGGGGTCATAGGTTGGAACCCAATTTTCTTATTAGGGAATGTAGGTTAGATGATAACTCCATAGTATCAGCTAGTAATCAGCTCAGTAATACAATTTTAGTTTTGCTTTACTATTGCATACATTATTAGTTATTCATTTCTCAGTCCCCAGTATTTTAGTTTACAGATTATATTAAGAACATGTTTTATTCTTTGTCATCCACTCTCAGTATTTATAGATTTCATGCATTTTATTCAGTACTGTATGTTATTCATTCTGTTAGCTATTACCCCAGTACATAAAACCATGCATATAATCCTACCTCATTTAGAATACCGGTATATTCAAATTACTGATCGCATACTCATTTCTTGTGCTATGATGTATCATACCATTGGTTTAGATGCTCGACTCCCGAATTGCGCATAGACCTTCCAGATTGTCAATAGCAGTAATCGTGGTGAGTCCTCAAATTTTGAGGACAGTAAGTTTACTTTCATTCTTTCAGTTCAGTAGTTAGTTGAAGTTAGTTCGGGCATATCCTTTCAACTCTTATTTAGATAGTTTTAGAGGCTTTCAGATAGTCAGTGAGTTGTCATTATTTTATCAGTTTCAGACAGTTGTTATCTGGCGGTGGTTTTCGGATTTATGGTTCAAAAATGTTTTAGTTGCTAAAACATTATGGCTTATCAGTTGTTCTTCAGCATATGTTATTATATTATTCATTTCTCGCAGCAGGTACTAACTTATGGGTTAGCTTGTGGTCCATCGAGATTGTAAGCACCGTGTAACGCCCAAGGTGTAATCTCAGGGAGTTACAATTACTGGTATAATAGATTGTATCAAGTATTTTTTTCATACCTCTAGCCTAGGACAACACCCAAGGCCATTCCGCTCACATCTAATATAACCTCAAACAGTAAAGACCAATCTGGGGATACAATAATAGGATATGAAATCATCTTCTCCATAAGGAATTCAAAGTCCTTGAGATATGCAACATCAAAAACAAATTTCACATCCTTCTTTAAAATCTTGCATAGAGGATTAGCAATTTTAGAGAAGTCCTTGATGAATCTTGTATAAGAGCCAACATGACCCAAAAAACTTTTGAACCTTTGACTGAGACCAGAGGAGGTAATTTTTCAGTAACCTCAATCTTTACTGTGTCCATCTCAATACCCTATTTTGAGATTTTGTGTACATGGATAATACCTTCATACATCATAAAATGGCACTTCTCCTAATTTAACACCAGGTTTTACTCCTAACGCCTCTGGAGTGCATTGGCCAAACGGGCTAAATAGTCATAAAAAGAGTCCCTAATGATCATAAAGTCACCCATGAAGACCTTTGTCAATTCCTCCACCATGTAAAAAAATATAGACATCATACATCTCTGAAAGGTGGCGGGAGCATTAAATAATTCAAACTGTGTCCCATTTAATGCAAAAGTCCCATAAAGGCAGGTAAAAGTAGTCTTTTCTTGGTCCTCGAGAGTGATAGAAATCTGATTGTATCTCTATTATTCATCAAGAAAATGGTACCAACCCCTACCTTCTATTCTGTCAAGCATATCATATATAAAAGACATGGGAAAATAGTTCATTTGAGTCAGAGTGTTCAACGTTCTGTAGTTTATGCATACTTTCCATCCAATATACACACCCCAAAACTAGGCCATGTTGTATGGGTAAACCAAGCTCACATAAACTGGAGGTCGTCGTGACAACCCGACCTAATCATTAATATACCTCACAATGGTTGGATGGAATCCAGCCATATGATACGATAGCGGAAAACATATTAAAAGTCATAACTTAAAAATGTCAAAGAACTTCATTAGATTCATAAACTAACCAATATTCCCAAGTCCTCAGTCATCCACAATACCTCTGTACAAACTGAAGTTTAGAATCTATATGTCAGCAGAAGCCCCCAAAAATGGCCAAACCAGGTCAAAATGAGACTAAGTATAAGGATATGGTACCATGAATGAATGTCTTCCGAAACAAGAAAGCTCACCACTCCGTAGTAAATGCACGAACCACTTAGATCGCCTAATCACTGCACAGGAAGAGAAGATAATTCTACGACCCCTATTTCTCGAAGGGACATAACATTCAAAGACAGTTAGTAGTTGGAAAGATACCATGTAACTCAAGGATAAGGATAAAATAGCATCATCATTCAACAACAAGAAATATATCATATTCAATTACATTCATAAACTTATCCGTACATATAGACATAAAACGTGATAATCAAGGGGGCAAGATTTTTCAACATTTTGGAAGCACTCATTCGTCATACATCCAATGGAGGACTCCAACCTTCCACACTTATAGATTCAAGAATTTCTCATTAGGCATAGGACTTTAACAATATTCATATATCATCTAGTAAGGGAATCTAACCACATACACATCCATGTAAGTTAGGGACTCTAACCACTCATACACGTTCATATAAGTAAGGGACTCTAACCACTCACACACATTTATTCAAGCAAGGGACTCTAACCGCATACTCATAAATTAGGCAATGGACTCTATCATTATTCCATATTAGATAGGGGACTCTAATCCCAAGCCAATTCATTTAGTGAGGCACTTAGACCTCGTGATATCTCATTATGAAAGGGACTTAAACACAAATAATTTAATAAGGTAGAGGAATCTAACCTCAAGATATAACAATTTTCATTAGTCGACATTGGGACTCTAACCCTTTTTCTATGCATCCACATACATTCAATTCTACACATAAGGACTTTAACCCATGTAGCCAATTCAATACCATAAATGACCACATGGTCCTCATGGGAGCCTTTATTGATCAACCATTCCAATAGGCCAATGAATTAATCCAACACATCATATAATTCAAACTATGGTCCTCAAAACCCCTAGGATCGATTCACACTTCATTAGCAATTCTATTCCAAAATTTAGTTCAACACACAATTCAAGTTCATTTTTATGTTAGAGACTTTAACCCCCTTCTTGTTCATCAAACCATCAAGGTTATCAATTACACAATACATGGCCCATTTTACCTTCACAGTATCATTTATCAAATATTTATACATATTGAGCGATTTCCATAGTTCAAAGGATCATCATCATGTAACTAGGCATCTCACCTAGACATTTTCACAAACACATTATGTACATGCCTTTACTAAGGCCAATTTCATTGTATAAATCATCAAGACTAGGGTTACTCAAGACCCACCTATGATACCAAATACAAAAAGCATTGACGTGTGTAAACTATCATCCATAATATGTATAAATATAAGTCTAAGCAAGAATCATCATTATTCACCATTAGGCAACAAAACCCTTTTCATTTGATCTTAAAAACACCATGTACGCTTACCAATCCAAGTGTGAAATACATGGGTTTAGAGTTATTTACTAAGGGGAAGAGGTACATGCCTTATACAACTTAAATGACAAAGAATATTGACTCTAGTTTGCCTCTTGATGATCACCCTTGAAACCCTAGCCTCCAAACCTTCAAAGATGAGCTTGAGAGAGTATTTAGGATATTTGATCAATCAAAATAGATGTTTAGGAGGATACTCACACTTTTATAGTGATAGTTATTAGGGCTTTAGACATGGGAAATAACCACAAGGCCCTTAGTTAAATACTGAAAATTGAACTCGTCCAGGGGTATGACTTACCATATGGCTCACTTAAGTTGTCATACCCTAGGGTAAGCATGGTACCCTAACTCATAACCTAGGCTTCTACTAGGTCACACATACTACTAAGGGTATTACCATTCACCTATGATTCATATCCAAAGGTTACGACTCACCCCTAACTCGTATGCTCCACTCATAACAAGAATAGTCCACTTTAAGCTAAGACCTTAAACCATACAACTTACCTAGGTATGACTCATTCCCTGAGGTACGATTGACTGGAGGGTCACTCATACCTATTATAGTGGGTGACCCTTGCCATACCTCCTAGGATACAAGAGAAAAGGAGAAGAAGGATGCAACTCTGATAATGCTCAAACTACAGCTCTCGTAAGAGTGTAAGCGGTCGTTGTCAAATATATAACCCAACTGGGTTGAGTATCGATCCCACAGAGAATAGTCGGTCACTAATTAAGCAAAGATTATTAGACTTTTGGTGCAAGTCTCATAAAAGAGGGGGATTGTAACGTGCAATTGATGTGAACAAAATAATAGAGTAAAAACAGAAAATAGAAAAGTAAAAAGAAAGAATGTTTAGTAAGATGTTAACCAATAAGAATTGAGAGTTGGGGTTATGTCCACCTTATGAGTTATACATCTCTATTAGCTATGAGTTATGCGGAATTCAGACATGCATGTGCTTATAGAGAATTGTATTCTATGGTAAATCCAAGCGTCTTTTGACCTAACAAGGACTATTTTACTTTAACTCTTTCGAGCTTAAAGAGTATCTAATGGTACAAATTCTCCAAGAGGTTAATCCAGTTACGGCACTAACTTTATAACAGGGGTTGGTGCTCTATTACCTTGACATTATCTCTTTTTCAGACATATAACTTTTCTTTCGAACAAGTTAATGCTATACTGGCCTATTCTAAGTGTTTGCAACCAACAAAGAATTTAGATTAAGATGAAGAGAATAATGATATAAACAGCATACGTGTCACGAATTCACAAACTCATAGAAATAGATAGTATCTCATAAGGCTTCCATAACCCCAATAGAGAAGTTTAGCTACTCATGATTGCAACGGAAAACACAATAGCAATTATCATCATACCAAAATAATCTCACGATAAGTATAGGGGTAAGAATGGCGTGAATTCCTTGTTGAGTAACGTTTGTCTTGTTGTGGAAATTAAGAATTGAATAGATAAAGAGAATAAGAATTGAAAGTAGCAGTATGAGAATTAGAATCCAAATTGTAAGTTGTGGAATTAGAAGTAGAATGAATGAAAATCTCTAGCAAAATAGGGTATTTATAACACCCATATCCTATTCCTACTAAACTACTGCATTACTTAACCCAATCCTACTGGGTTACTGCATCATTATCCTAATCCTAATAAGTTACTGCTAGTCCCCAAAGTCTTTAGAATTGCTATTTTTGCCTGGTACAGATTTTCCATGCATCACTTTTGGTCCTTGGCGTCCAAGCTTTCCCTTCCTTCTTTCGTGAAGCTTTCTTTGGCGTTAAGTTATCCATAAAATGCTGAAATCTGCATCATTTATACCTAAAAACTTGCTAATCATGTTTGTTAGCTCACTTACAGGAAAAAGGACTAAAAGTGCATGAATTATATAATTTATCCTCAAAACTTAGCTAAAATATGGGTAAAATATAGTACTTTAGACGTGTAAATTCGCCTATCATCAAAACCCTACACTTAAAGCTTTGTTCGTCCTCGAACAAAATATCATGTCCATCTAAACATCTACTTAGGGTTTCATAGTAACAACGCAAAATATTCATCAAGACAGACACGACAATTATGAACAAAGAGTAGTTTTCTGATCACTTCTAGAAACAATTCAACCTCAACTATAGACTCGTGATGATGGTTAATTCGTATTCAAAACTTAAGGCTCAAAGATTCATATACGACTACCCAAAACTCATCAACCATGTGTATCTCACAATATATTACCCATAATCACTCACAGGTATAGTATATTTATCGAAACATTGGTATACGAGTATCCTTGCTCTGACTCTCACAAAGAATTCATATGTTCCAACGATGACCATAGGCTTGCCCTTAGTGTAATGCTCCACTAAATAGCAGAATACTAAGCTTAGGATCAAATAGGTCTTTTTTAGGTTGTAATGTAGGCTAAGGGACGGGTAGGACTATTTTGTCCAGAAATAGTGACTATGTTACTAAGCGCTTTAATACATCACATTAAGCCATTAACATTTTGTTTCAAACAACCTTTCTACTTCCTTTTACTCTACCACCCCTTCTCACCTCTTTTGTTATTCAATTTTGAATAGAATTAACTTTTTATTAATCATCAACACAATTTCTATTTTTCTATTTCATTTTCATTTCTTCTCTCTCTTTTTTTTATAGCACTCCTCTATGATAGCCATTCTTTTTCGTAACAATTTCAAGTACCATTACACTCTAAAGCATTCCTCTCACCCAATTTCCTCTTATTTTGTCATATGATTTTACCATTTAAATAACTTAGGATTTTGGATCAAATTATGGTCTTGAAAAAAATGGATTAGTCTTACATAAGAGGTTGTCAAAGAAAATAGGCTAAAGGCTCAAACGGGGTTATCTAGGATAATGTCCACGGGTAGGTAAAAAAAAGAAGGTAAACAAATATAGGTTGCCAAAGAAATGCCTAAATCATCTCCTAAACTTGCACTCTTTATTTCGCTTTACATACTCACCAGGCAAGTTCTAGCATCAGCCACAAACATAGAATATACTATTGCCTCACACACACAAGGCACATGGTTGACTTTATTGGAAGTAGTATAGACTCTTGACCCCAATAGATAAAGGAATTGAACCACACAATTATTACACAATGAGTCACAATTAGAGCCTAAATGTCTCAATAGTAATGATTTTAGTGCAAACTCTCGTTATAATACCACGCTGCCTATCAGAATAATTTCATGCAACGTTAAGTTAAAAAAAAGATTTTAAAAAAAAAATTACTACTAAAAAAGCAATTAACTACTAAAAAAACAAACAAACAAAACAAACAAATGTAAACGTAAATGCAGATAAAGAAGTATAGCATGCACATACCAGCACCCCACACTTAGACGGGAAACACTGCCCTCAGTGGAAAATAAATAAGAAGAACCTGGTTAGTTGGACTCCTCCTCTATGTCTGGGGTCATACCCCCTTCGTCGGAATCATCATTGGAGTCATCGTCATCAGAATTCTCCTCCACGCCAGAGTCTGGCATTTGTTGATCATCATCGGTTGGCACATCGTCATCAAGAGGTTTCTCAAAATATGTACCTACTCCATACATCGCCTTTGCATGCTCATTCATTAGGTAGTCATAATCCAGCTGTTGGAGCGCTGCAGCAGTTGGAACATGAACCCTGCTCATTATTGTAAACCTCGTCATGCCATATAAGTGGTGGAAGAAGCTTTCGTCTCGGGCATGTCTTTCTGAAGTGGTAAGTTTGACTCCATGCGTGGTTTCAACATCTTTCACCTTTGTGAGTTCAACCTTCTTTGGGTTGTGTGGAAGCTTATGATCAGCCGGTTCCTCTTCGATGTCCTCCTTCTTCAATATTGCGGTCATCAGATTGCCAAAGCTAAAGTTGGACCTCTTTTGTAGCCTGGCTTTCCACATTGTAGATCGAATAATTTCCCCAATGTTGATAGGGACATTCATCATCAATGCGTATACCAAGCACACTCTATCTCGTGTTATCTTTGTGTACTGAGTCCCTGGAATTAGGCAGGAGTTGACTACACGTAACCATATCCTTGCTTCCCTATTCAAGGGAGCATATGGGAAGGTGTTGTATCGATCGGTGTCCTTTTGTCTACTCCACCATGCCATAGATCTAGTTTCACAAAATGTGTGTCAAATGGCCCTATACGGAGGTCTGTTATACAGCTCCTTGAGTGGTGAAGGATCAACAGATGGCAGACCTAGAAAGGAGTTGAAGAACTCTACATTTAGTTGCAGAACTTGGCCCCGAATCTTTACTTCACTCCCTGTGGTTTTCGGTGACCAGTTGGCATAGAATTTTCTTGTTAGGTTGAGATTGCACTCTCCCATATCTCGAAAGATGAAATCAAGATGTAATGCCATTATCTTGGCCAACATGAGGGGTTCTTTCTTTGCTAGGCTCTCCTTGTTTATAAACTCCACATGAACATATTTTTTCTCTTTATTGTTCCTATACCATTCCTTTGCTTCCTCCTCTAGGACCCATTTAATTCCAAACATGCGGCGCGGTACTTGCATCGAGGAGGCTTCTCCTTGCTCTTTTCGTCCTTTTTTCTTGACTTTTTGTGAAGTGGTTACTTTATCTTTGCCTTGTCTTGCTTTGGGTGCCATTGTACCTGAGATTAAAATGATAGTCAAGTTAGCATCATCTCAGTGGATACAATCAATAAACAGGCAGTAGTGGCACCACCCCACACTTAGTTTATTGGCACAAACTGGTGAAGTGAAAGTTTGTCGATTACTCAGACTTCATCGATATATGTTTTAGGAGCTATATTCCTACAATATAATCAGTGCAGTCATACTTCTTCAAATCGTGGCAATACTTTCATTTTTGATATATCAAGACTACTACATAGATATTGAATCAAGGTATAGCATCTAGAAATAATCACAACCTTATATATTGGTAGTCAACCATAATTCTCATCTCGATGAACAAGTCATTCCAATATGTAAGCTTTCTATTGACAAGATTATGCAATTTTCGTGACCTTGTAAATTCCGCAAAAGTATGACAGTGCATCAAACTCAAATACAAGTTGGAAACAAGTTAAGATCATCCTTACGTACTCGTTCACTCACTTAGTTGTATAACAACTCAATAACATTCACATCACCAATACTACTTCAAGATTTAACAATTCATAATAGGCATAGTAGTGTAGTACTTACGGAATATAAATGAAGAACAAAGAAGTACTTACTTGAGTGATGCCTTTGGATAATGTTCTTGCAAAGGAAAAGAGCAGAAGGAAAATTTTTGAGAGGATTTGGAGAGGTAGGCGGCGCTTATGATAGGTTTGCAATGTATTTTTGGTGTAAGACTAAGTTCCTTATTTATAGGACAAGCTTGGGTCGGGTTTTGACCCATTTAAAATCGGATTTGGAGACAAAAAGTTACCATAGGCGGTGCCTAATGCTTTGCCTATGCTAGGCATAGGCGGCGCCTTTTTCAAAGCATTATTGAGCATAGGCGGCGCCTATACCATGGCATTGTTAGGCATAGGCGGCGCCTATGCCATGGCATATGAGATTCAGAGACAAAAGGCATTGGCATAGGCGGCGCCTATGCTATGGCATTCTTAGGCATGTACAACGCCTATGCTATGGCACACTAGATTCTGAGAGCTTAGGCCATAGTATAGGCCTTGCCTTGTCCGTGGCCTAGATTTACATAGGCCTTGCCTTGTTCTTTGCCTATATTTTCATAAGCAATGCCCAATCCATAGACTTTTGCTTCTTCATTCCTAACTTACCACCTTCAACATGCCATACTTCCAAATCAAAATTTGAAACCACTTGACACCTATTGTACCTACACTTGCTCAAAGACAGCAAAAACGATTAGAACAATGGGTTGCCTCCCATCAAGCGCCTTAGTTTTGGTCATGGCACGACTCTTCTTTTTGGATTTTTATTTATCAAAAGCAAACACTTAGTAGAACGAAAGAAAAAATAAAAAAGGATGGGTTGCCTCCCATCTAGCACTTGATTTATTGTTGCGGCACGACATAGTTACCTCGAGTAGTTAGACTTCGTCGAGATAAGTAATGGCCATGCATTTTATCGAGTCAAGAGGTCCGATATAAGGTTTTACTCGTTGGCCATTCAACTTGAAGACAACACCATTATTGTCTTCCAACTAAACTACTCCAGACAAGTAGACTTGGTTAACTTTGTACGGACCAGACCACTTGGATTTTAACTTAACTGGGAATAGCTTCAGTCTGGAATTGAAAAGAAGTACCATATCATCCTTTTGAAAGTTTCGTTGAACAATCTGCTGATCATGATACTTTTTCATCCGCTCCTTGTATAGGTCTGATCTTTCATATGCATGTAGATGGAACTCATCCATCTCGTTCAATTGCTCCAATCTCAGATTCATGGCATCATGCCAATTCAAATTCAGTCGCCTCAACGCCCACAATGTTTTATGCTCGAGCTCGATGGGTAAGTAACAGGCTTTCCCATAAACTAGTTGGTACGGGGACATGCCAATTGGCATTTTGAATGCAGTCCTATAGGCCCATAGTGCATCGTCCAGCTTCTAACACCAATCTTTCCTATTAGCATTTACCGTCTTAGCAAGGATTTACTTGATCTCTTAGTTGGAAACTTCTACCTGTCCACTAGTTTATTGGTGATAAGGTGTGGCTACCTTATATTGCTTGACACCATATTTGGCCAAAACGGATTTGAATAGCTTGTTGCAAAAGTGAGATCCTCCATCGCTTATGATAGTACGTGGTACTCCAAAACGAGAGAAGATATTCCTCTTTAAGAATGCTACAACACGCTTTCCCTCATTGTTGGCCAACGCTACTGCTTCAATCCATTTTGAAACATAGTCTATCGCAACTAGGATGTATTTCATTCCAAATGAATTTATGAATGGTCCCATGAAATCAATACCCCATACCTCAAAGAGCTCCACTTCAAGGATTTTGGACATGGGCATCTCATGGTGTTTCGAAATTGCACCTTGTCGCTGACATTGATCGTATCTTCTCACAAAGTCGTAGGCATCTCTAAATATCAAAGGCTAATAATTTCCACTTTGCAATACCTTCCTTGCTGTTCGATTACCTGCGTGATGTCCTCCAACTTGGGAAGTGTGGCATGCTTCCAATATATTAGGCACTTCTACATGGGATATGCATCGCCTGATAACACCATCAGCGCATCGTCAAATAAATATGGTTCATCCCAAAAGTAGTGTTTTACATCATGCATGAACTTTCCCTTTTGACGGAAAGATAAATTTGCAGGTATCACATTACTCACCACAAAGTTCGCAAAGTCCGCATACCATGGTAACTCTTCCATTATTGTGGCTAAGATCTCCTCGTCAGGGAATGAATCATCAGTCTCGATTTCAGGCTATGCTATATGCTTGTTCTCGAGTCTAGATAGATGATCAGCCTCTTGGTTCTTGCAACGTCTTCTATCTTTAACCTTGAAATCAAATTCTTGCAGCAGCAATACCCATCTAATTAGCCTTGCTTTCTCATCCTTCTTTGTCATTAAATATCTCAGAGCTGCATGGTCTGTATGAACTATTACTTTGGTTCCCAAAAAATAAGCACGGAACTTATCAAAAGCATAGACAACCGCTAGGAGTTCTTGTTCTGTGATAGTATAGTTCTTTTGGGCTTCGTTCAGGACCTTACTAGCATAGTAGATAGGATGGAATAACTTCTCCCTTCTCTGTCCAAGTACAGCGCCCAAAGCTACCTCGCTGGCATCACACATGACTTCAAATGGTAGAGACCAATCTGGTGCTACCATGATAGGAGCTTCAATTAGCTTCCCCTTTAGGCATTCGAATGCCTTCAAACAATCTTTCTTAGGAACATATTGTACCGGGCTTACCCATGTGCTGTCAGAGATTGGATACACAACTCCTGCATTTAACCACTTAATAATTTCTTTCTTCACCACTTCTTGCATAGGTGGATTGAGACGCCTTTGATTCTTAATAGTGGGTGTGCTATTTTTGTCAAGCTGAATCTTGTGTGCACAAATCCCAGGTGGAATCCCAATAATGTCAGCGATGGTCCAACCAATGGCTCTTATATACTTCCGTAGAATAGAAATGAGAGTTGCAACTTGCTGCTCACCCAAATCTACCACCACAATGACTGGGAGTGTGTTTCCGCTTCCCAAGAATGCATACCTTAAATGACTAGGCAGCTCCTTTAATTCTAAAGTGGGTGGCTCTTCAATAGATGGTTTAGCTGGTGGTGTGGATTGATTTTTGAGATCAAGGTCCAGCTTCTTGGGAACATAAGGATATGACCCTAATCCTGTTAGAGCACCAATAGTCTGTTCATAATTTTCAGCATCCTTACGCTCACCATTCATGAGCACAACTGCCAATGGGTCATCAATAATCTGCTCTTCTTCAAGTAATTCTTTCTCATCATAAAATTAACCATCATCTACCGAGAATACATTCAGATCTTTGGGTTGCTTCATTGATTTGCACACATCAAAGCGAAATACTTCGTCATTCATCCGGAATACAAGCTCATTAGATCTTAAATCAATAAGAACACTTCCTGTTGCAAGGAAAGGGCGCCCCAAGATAATGGAAACTTCTGAGTCTACCTCACAATCCAAAATAACGAAGTCTGCCGGAAAGATGAATGAAG
Organism: Capsicum baccatum var. pendulum; assembly: GCA_030864225.1. Lineage (NCBI taxonomy): Eukaryota > Viridiplantae > Streptophyta > Magnoliopsida > Solanales > Solanaceae > Capsicum > Capsicum baccatum. Next base: position 196,096,738 of record CM061557.1, read on the forward strand.
AAACCTTTACCAATACATCACATAGAATACCAACAGGTCATTTTACAGACCTATCCGCCATTACGAGCCTCATATTGGTTGGACTAGGATCACCCAACCCCAACTTTTTGTAAATAGATAGTGGCATCAAATAGATGCTGGCTCCTAAATCGCATAATGCCTTGGCAAAATTCAAAGATCCAACGGTGCAAGGAATAGTAAAGGCACTGGGGTCGGCCTTCTTCTGAACTAGTGATCGGGTAGCAATTGCACTGCAATGATGAACAGTATCTGTCAACTCATAGCTTGCTGCCCGCTTCTTTGTCAAAACATCCTTCATAAATTTCGCATACCCAGGCATTTGTTCTAGTGCCTCCACCAACGGAACATTAATGGTTAGTTGTTTTAACATTGTCATAAATTTACTGAACCTTGTATCATACGCCTTCTTCTTCAATCTTTGAGGAAAAGGTGGTGGTGGAAGTGGAATTATTTTCACCATGGCTATCTTCTCCTCTTGCTTCTGAATTTTGGTAATTTCAGGCTGCAACTTACTAGGGGTGACGTCATGGACGTCTTGGTTAGATTCTATGGCATTTTCTCCATTAGCCCTATCATCGTTGTCTGATACATCATCGACCACTTGCTTGCCTTTAGATGAATTTTCTAGCACCTTACCACTTCGAGTAGTAATAGCCATGCATGATCTGTCATTCCTTGGATTTTGCACAGTGTCGCTAGGTAAAGTGCCAGCCTTTCTTTGACTGAGTGTTGCTGAAAGTTGGCTTAATTGCTGCTTTATTTGCTTTATTGAAGTGGAATAATGATATAAGCAGCATACGTATCACGAATTCACAAACACATAGCAATAGATAGTATCTCATTAGGCTCCCATAACCCCAATAGAGAAGTTTAGCTACTCATGATTGCAACGGAAAACACAATAGCAATTATCATCATACAAAAATAATCTCACGATAAGTATAGGGGTAAGAATGGCGTGAATTCCTTGCTGAGTAACATTTCTCTTGTTGTGGAAATTAAGAATTGAATAGATGAAGAGAATAAGAATTGAAAGTAGCAGTATGAGAATTAGAATCCAAATTGTAAGTTGTGGAATTAGAAGTAGAATGAATGAAAATCTCTAGCAAAATAGGGTATTTATAACACCCATATCCTATTCCTACTGAACTACTGCATTACTTAACCTAATCCTACTGGGTTACTGCATAATTATCCTAATCCTAATAAGTTACTGCTAGTCCCCAAAGTCTTTAGAATTGTTGTTTTTACCCGGGACAAATTTTCCATGCATCACTTTTGGTCCTTGGCGTCCAAGCTTTCCCTTCCTTCTTTCGTGAAGCTTTCTTTGGCATTAAGTTACCATAAAATGCTTAAATCTGCATCATTTATACCTGAAAACTTGCTAATCATGTTTGTTAGCTCACTTACAGTAAAAAGGACTAAAGGTGCATAAATTATATAATTTTTCCTCAAAACTTAGCTAAAATATGGGTAAAATATAGTACTTTAGGTGTGTAAATTCGCCTATCATCAAACTCATATCCAAAGGGTACAACTCAAGCCCCTAGTCAAACCCACCTCTATGACAACAAAAGATGAAGTTTTTCAATAGTTATAAGTCTAGGTGTTTCACCAATGACTGGTCTCATGGGCATAAGTTCATTCATTTTATTTGGGACCAAGGTGATCCCACCTTTCCTGGCAAAACACTAAATTGGGCTGACCCACTTACTGTCTGCAATGAGGTAAACTGCTTTAGAATCTAACCACTTAATGATCTCTTTCTTTATGACTTTCTCCATAGGTGGATTCAACAGATGTTGGTATTCTATAATGGGAATACAATCCATCTCAAGCTATATTTTATGGGTACAAATATCGAGTTTAATCCCCATAATATCTACAATGGTCTATCCGATGGACCCCTTGAATCTTTGAAAATTGATAGCAATGCCTAAACCTGTGTCTCCAACAAGTCAGCAGTAATAATGATTAAAAAGTTATTATTGGACCCCCAAATTGCATAGCATCAGTGAGATGGAAGGGACTTCTATTCCAAGACTGGTGGCCCCTGAATAAATGGTCAGGTAGGAGAAGTGGTTCTATTCTTCAAATCAAAGTCATCCATTTTTAGAGCATAATTATACAAAACTCTACCATACAATGCACTCACCATATCATTATACTCATCAATGGCATTACTGTCAAAGTTCATGATGAACATTGTTAGTGTTTCAACACTGAGTCTCTCCTTAATGGGTACAATCAATGCATTATCATCATCTATAGTGTCTATACCAGACACCACTCTCATATTATTAGGTTGTCATATCAACTAACTTACATTAAAGATCACATGTTCACCATTTGATCTGAACTTTATCTGCCCTAACTCCAGGTCAACAAAGGCCTTACCCATAGCTTAGAAAGGCCTTACCAGGATAGAGGGACTTTAAAGTCCACCTCACAGTCAAGGATCACAAAACTAGTAGGAATATGAAGGATGCCACCCTCATCAATATGTCACACCAAATACCAACTAGTTTTTTCATAGTCTAGTTCGCTATCAATAACCTTATGGATGTCAGTTTAGGTTTCCCCAACCTGAACAATTTGTATACTACAAACAATATCAAATTAATACTAGATCCCAAATCATAAAGCCTAAGAAAAGTTGAAGGACCCAATTGTACATGGAATATTGAATGCTTTGGGTCCTCCTCTTTCTCTACTAATGATTGAGAAACAACAACTCTACAATGGTGTATATTATCGTCAGGCTCAAAACTCATCATATTCTTCATAGTGACCAAATCCTTCATGAACTTAACATAGCCTGGCATTTGTTCCAATGCTTCAATACGAGGAATATTAACAGATAGTTTTTCAACATCACCAAAAACTTTTGATTTTTCCCTTCCTCTTGTTTTTTATTCAACCTCCAGGGAAAGGTGGGGGAAGTCATGGAATAGTCTTTAATATTGGATCATCAACGTTTTCCTTACCTTTTTCCTTCTCAACTCTATAATCAACAACTGTCAATTTTTATGATGACTCAACATTAATCACCAACTTTTTTTCCTTTACTCTAGATTTCTAATCCACATCAATAGTATCATCCCTAGATTTCTCTACTATAGGCATAGAAGGATAGATAGTTTCCTTACCACTATGGCTGGTGATTGCTAAATAGTGATTGTTATTCTTATGGTTTTACAAAGTATTACTATGAAAGGTACCTAGTTGATACTGATTCAAGGTTACTGAGATCTATCCAGATTGTTGTTCCAATTTATTTATTATAGTAGCATGCGATTCCACTTTATGAGCCAAACCTAAAATATCTACCTTAATCTTCTTAAGGCAAGTTTCCTGACTTTATGACTCCTTAACTAGTGTAGTAAGAAATACCTTTATCCTTGAATCAGTGTCATGATTACTTGATGTAATATATGTACCACCCTTTTTCTTATAATCATCTTTATGCCTCTAGTCACCATCTCACTTTCTGTTCTGAATCCTGTATCCCTATAATAGTTTTGACCTTGGTTTCGTTACCTCGAGTTCCAAGTATCTTGATTAGACCCTTGTCCCTTGGATCAAAGGCCTACCAATTCTATGTCTGGATATTTTGCCTCTTCTTATAAATTAAAATCATATGATGTAGAGGCTTTACCCTGTACACCCAGTACATTCAACTTCTCAAAATTCATCATCGCAAATTGCATTGTCAATAATCCAACCTCCATCCTTAGTTGAGCAACCTCTTCTGCCACTGTCTTCTACAACTCTGTGCTCACTGAAAGCCCTAATAGCATAAGTTCCAGTACCTCTCTCTAACTTTTGAGTATTATAACGCCCCAAATCTGGTATCCAGAATGCTACACAGTGCTCATGACTTGAAAGGACCACAAGTTAACCCATGACTAATATCTATAACTTTATACTTCATAAAATACTTTATAATGCGGAAACATGAACTGAAAGGCCATAAGGTTCAATACTAAACATAATCTGAATGATATAACATCTGTGTGGGGTAATAGAATACCCAAAACAAAACTAAACATACTGAAGACTGAAACATGATAGTCTAGAAAGCCTCTAAAAAACTGAATTATTTAAGTAAGGAGTTGATGGGACATGTCCCTAACTAACTCTAACTAATAATCTAATTAATGATATAATAGAGAAATAATCATATACTTGAAAGATGAGGACTCACTTCTAACTTTGTCTGTGGATATCTGGAATCTACTATTGCTCTGGAGCTTGTATCTGAACCTATGGTATAAAACACCATAGCACAAATGCATCAATACTTTGAATGTACTAGTATGCATATGAGGTAGTCCAAATGCATGGGGTTTATATGCATGAACAATAATAATAACTGACTAACTATCATGAGTATAAGAATACATGCATGAGACATAACAACTGACACTAATACTATAATAACATGATTAATGAATCTGAATATAATTGATAACATGAATGACTGTATCTGACAGCCCTGACTTTGATGGAACTATCTGAGTTCTATACTGTATCTGAGTTGACTATATCTGGTAGTCTTTAAATTTGAAAAACTATTTGAGTTCCATTACTGATCCTGTTTGACGATATCTAACAGTCCTGATTCTATAACATGAAAATGTGGGAAGTAGTTATCTAACCGACATGCCTCTAATACAATATTATGGTTAAATTGGGGTCCAATCTGTAACCCCAATTGGAAGGATGTCAATACCACACCACCAGTAAGGACAAGCTATGGGCGACCCTCATCTGATAGTGTACCCTATATAAGAACGGTAGGGCCCTTATCTGACAGTACTTATCCACCTCTTCAACCCTCATCGGACAGTGTTGATATCTCAATTTATGTTGGCTACATAGTTCTAAAATACAAACATGACTTCTACAAATCATACCCTCATGTGATAGTGTGTGTTCCCATCCTTGGGTTCACTCGGTGTTAATTCCTACTCCCATCTAAATAGACTCTGAACATAATTTATTAAACTGAACGTGGGTTGAGTTACTAAATTCTTTTGAATGACATAAACTACTGATATCTGGCAACACACTGAGTTCATGAGATCATGGAGATTTGCTAAGTCATAAGACTGTCTGAAGTCTAAGGATCATAGCTTGATTAAGAGTATCGTGAAAACACGACATGGATCTAGGCATATAGCTAATGTTTTGGGTATGAGTACCCCCAGGACTCGATGGAAGGAAACTGACCAAGCATAACTTACTTGAACATATAACTAATATCATAATCCATAATACATTTATAGAAGCATTTCATCAAAATAAGATAGGCATAACTTGTACATACATGGAGATTTCATGGTATCATACTAGTTAGGCACTTTTCCTTCATCTAGGTATTTAATCAAACATATTGTAGGCATGGTACATGTAAACATCATTATACAATAATTAAACACCATGGTTCAATTCTAATTTCATCATTCGAGGGTTTTTTCATAGGTTTGCATGAATCTATATCTATAATAATTTAATCCACATAGAATTTATCACCAACATGGAGTAGAATTCAATTTCTCATTATTCACATGACAAGAGCATCCCAATCATGAAATTCATATGAAAATCCATAAACTTGATTTTACAAAAGGAATTCTTGGGCTTTATGGATGAAAGGAGTCCATGAATGAACACTATGCATACGTTAGTTCATGATTTCATGAGGATTGATCGTGAAACCTTATTTAATTCGAATCCCTAATAGAAACCCTATCTTGATCTTGAGAGAAACTTGAGAGAAACTAGTACATTTTGGGTGAAAAGTGGCTGAATCACGCGTTAAAGTGCTTAAATAGGGGTGGGAAGTTAACCCTTTTAACCCTAAACGTGTTATTTAAAATTGTAAAAATTTCCCAAACTGGACCTTTAGCGCGATGCGGCACTATCATGCCATTTCACTAGATTTTGACAACTGGAAAATTGAGGGATGGCGCGATACGGGGTCATCACGTTGCCACTTTCTTTATGACATGGAACTTTGGTGCAATGAGGGGAAAATTGTGCTGAGGGACTGGAAAATGGATAATTCTTAATTTGGGCCCTAGCGTGATGCACCATAATCATAGACCCCTACTGGAATTTGCCAAATTCCATTTTCTCTTGTTCACGGCGTGCCACTAACTAATATGGTGTTGTTTTACGATGAGAACTTAAAATAGTCATAACTTCTGACCCAGTTATCGGATTTGGGTGAATCTTAGATCGATGTAAAGCTTATTGAATTTCCCATATGACAAACAAGGAAAATCTTAAAATTCCTCATGGAATAACCATCATTCAATTTAGAACCTAATACTAGACATTATTGAGATGAAATTAGCTAGGAAAAAGTATGGGATATTACAATATCTCCCCTTTGAGAACATTCATCCTCAAAAAAGACTGACTGAGAGGGAGAAAAAACAACTGACATACATACTAAAACCTGAATAACTTGAACATGATCTCATGGCTGACATGACTGACAAGCTGAACATATAATGATGCTTATGTAACTAATTTATGAATGCATGACTGAGTATTCTGAAGAACTAAGTTTCTCATAATGAGAATGCATGTATGGTACATAATTACATAACTGAACTGACACATGAGTGCATGACTAAATATGCAATGGTACTTGATACTAACTTTATAATGGGAACATGGGCATGAAACTGCATGCCAAGTTTGTGATGAACACTGAACATGAAACTGAGTAAGCTTAAGAAGAACTGTTACCTTGAGTTTAATCTGAGTTGGCGAAGAAGAGGTGAGGATACTTGGTATGCATGTCTGCCTCTGTTTCCCAAGTAGCTCCCTCGATGGACTAATTTTGCAAAAGAATCTTAACTAGAGGGACTTCTTTGTTCCTTAATCTATGAGTATGATAGTCTAAGATTTCAACTGGAATCTCTTCATAAGAGAGAGTGTTCTGAACATCAATGCTCTAAATAGGGACTACTGTTGATGGGTCACCTATGAACTTCTTGAGCAAAGAGGCATGAAGGAATGGATGAACTGAGGCTAGATCTAAAGGCAATTTAAGCTCATAGGCTACCTTGCCAAAGCGACTGAGAATCTTGAAGAGACCAACACATCAAGGACTGATCTTTCCCTTCTTGCAAAATCTCTTCACTACCTTCATGGGAGAGATTTATAGATAGACATGATCATCAATCGCAAACTCGAGATCTTTTCTACAAACATCTGCATAGAACTTCTATCGGCTCTGAGCATCCCGAAGTCTTTCTCTAATCAACTAGACTTTTTCTAAGGCATCGAATACCATGTCAGAACCTATGACTGAGGACTCACTAACTTCAAACCAACCAATTAGAGATCTATATCTCCTATCATAGAGAGCTTTGAATGGAGCCATCGGAATATTGGAATGATAGATATTGTTGTATTCAAACTCAATCAAAGGTAAGTGGTCATCCCAACTTCCCTTGAAAACAATTGCATACGCCCTTAGCATATCTTCTAACGTCTGAATGGTCCTTTATGCTTGACTATATTTCTGAGAATAGAAGGCTGTACTAAGATGAACTTGGGTACAAAGACCCCTTTGGAATGCTTTCCAAAAATAAGAGGTGAACTGGGTACCTCTATTTGAAATAATGGACAATGGAACACCGTGCAATCTGACTAACTCTTTGATGTAGAGTATGGCATAATCCTCGACTAAATAAAAGGTATGTACTAGAATGAAATAAGCGGATTTGGTTATTTTGTCTACAATGACCCAAACTGAATCATGTTTATGATGAGTTCAAGGTAAACCCTTCACGAAGTCCATATCCACAACTTCCCACTTCTAAGTAGGAATAATAAACTCCTACATGGACCCACTAGGCTTCTTATGCTCTATCTTAACCTGCTGACATGTAGAGCACTTAGCCACAAACTCTGCAATGTCTCTCTTCATCCCACTTCACCAATAGATTTTCTACAAGTCGCGGTACATCTTTGTGGCCCCTGGATGAATAGAGTAGCGTGCACCATCCGTTTCTGCAAGAATTTTCTGCCTTAAGTTATCTATACTTTCAACACAGAGATGACCCTGACAACGTAGGACAGTATCTCCCACTTGGGACAAAACCTCTACTTTCTAATCTTGGACCGACTCTTTCAACTTGAAAAGGTTGGGATCTCTATCTTGGTTTTCTTTTACCTCAAAAACTAGAGATGATTCTAAACTACTCAAATGCCTAGTATGGCAAGCTGATGGACTTCCTGAGCTAACTTCTTCTTACTGTCCTCAACATGAGAAATACTACCCATCGATAGTCTACTGAGAGAGTCAACCACTATGTTGGCCTTGTCCGAATGATAAAGGATAATTATGTCATAATCTTTCAAGAGCTCTAACCAGCTTCTCGGACGAAGATTGAGATCTTTTTGAGAAAATACATACTGAAGACTTTGATGATCAGCGAACACATATACATGAACACCATATATATAATACCTCCAAATCTTCAAGTCAAAGACTATGGGTGCTAACTCAAGATCATGAGTAGGATAATTCCTCTCATGGGGCTTAAGCTGTCGGGAGGCATAATCTCTGACCCTACCATGCTTCATGAGGACACACCCCAAACCTACTCTAGATATATCATAATAAACTATGAAACCATCTGGACCATCTAGAAGAGCTAATACTAAAGTTGAGGTAAATCGAGTTTTTAACTCCTAAAAACTCTTCTTGTAAGGATCTAACCACTGAAACATGACATAGGGGATGCAATAGAAGAAAATCTCTCAACAAACCATACATAATAGCCGGCTAAACCCAAGAAAATCCTAATATCTAATGGAGAGATAGAGCGAGGCCAGTTTCTTACTGCTTTAATCTTTAGAGGATCCAGTGTAATGCCATCACCGAAAATGATATGATCAAGGAATGCTACTAACCTTAGTTAAAAGTTGCACTTACTAAATTTGATAAATAGCTAATAATCTCTGAGAGTCTGAAGAACTGTTTTGAGATGGTATGCATGATCACGCTCACTATAAAAATAGACGAGAATATCATCTATGAAGACTATGACGAACATGTCCAAGTACTGCTTGAACATATGGTTCATCAAGTCCTTAAAAGCTACTGGGTAATTGGTAAAACCAAAGGACATAACTAAGAATTCAAAATGACCATACCGAGTATGGAAAGCTATTTTTGGAATGTCACATTCTATAACTATAAGCTGATGATAGCCGGATCTAAGCTGTATCTTAGAGAAATATCTGGCACCCTAAAGTTGATCAAATAAGTCATTGGTTCTGGGAAGAGGATACTTTTTCTTATCCGTGACCTTATAGAGTTGACAGTAGTCTACACACATCCTAAGAGAACCATATTTCTTGCGCACGAATAATAATGGACCACCCCATAGGGAAACATTGGGCCTGATGAATCCCTATCAAAGAGATTCTTCAATTATTCTTTCAGTTCTCTAAGTTTTTCTAGTGCTATTCTCTATGGCAGAATAGATATAGGCTGAGTATCTGGAAGAAGATCAATGCCAAAGTTTATTTCCCTTTCAGGATGAATTCCTGGAATATCTTCGGGAAAGACATCTAAATATTCACCTACAACTAGAACTGATTCAAGGCTGGGAGTTTCGTAACTAGTGTCCTTAACTGTAACAAGATGATAGACACATCTTATAGATATTATTTTCCATTCCCGAAGGTAGAAAACTAGATGACCTCTGAATGCTGAAGTACTACTCTTTCACTCAAGGATAGGTTCATTTGAAAACTTAAACTAGACTATTCTATTTCTGTAATTAACTGTGGCATAGAAGGAATGAAGTCAATCCATGCCAAGAATGATATCAAAATCAGTCATCTCTAATTCGACTATGTCTATTAAATTGACTTTCTAAAATATCATAGCCGGGTAGTTCCTGTATACCTACTGTGCTATGATTGTTTTACCCACTAGGGTTGAGACTGAAAAGGGTTCTTCTAAGATTTTGGGACTAATTCCGAAATTGCCTTCTATATAGGGAGTAACAAAATACAAAAAAGCTTATAGATCTAGAAAAGCATAATCATGCATATGAAAGATCTACAACATACCAGTAACTACATCAGGAGAATTTTCCTGATCCTGTCGCTACTAAAAGGCATAGAGATAATTTAGGTGTTACCCACTAGTAGCACTGGTGGTGGTACCCTACTGATTCAGGTGCCCGAACTGAGCTAAGGAGTGAAGATGACTATGATAACCTGACTGAGGGCAGTCTCTGACTCTGTGTCCTGACTTTCCACAACCAAAATAGACATCGCTACCAGCCCTTCAAGCACTCTTTTAGTTCTTACCACAAGTTTAACAAAGGGGATTAGTTTGGGAATCACTAAAACTTTCCTAAGACTTAGAGCCTGGCGCTCTATCTCTGTTACCCTCTCTGAACTTACGAACTGGAGCACTGGCTAAAGAAGGGGCTTGAACTAATGACATACGATGAAATTGGGAATGGTTTTCTCCTTCTGATTTAGGCTGAGCGAAGTTGAAACTACCTGTCTTCGCTCCCTTATTCTTCTTCTCTCTGTGATTAATCTTCTTCGTCTCTATCTGCTGAGCATGAGTCATAAGCCTTGATAAAGTCATGTCATTGTTCATCATGGTAGATCTGCACTCATTTACCACGCTATCATTTACCCCTAAAGTGAACGTACTCATCTTAACTTTGTTGTCTGCAACCACATGAGTGGCATATCTGGCTAATTGAGTAAACTTCAGAGAATACTCTTTCATCGTTATATTACCCTGCCTGAGGTTGATGAATTCTAGCAGCTTAACCTCTTTAATCTCTTAGGGAAAGAATCTGTCTAAGAATGCAGTAACAAACTCCTCCCACTATATTGGACCTACATTATCTGACCTCTCTAACTTCTATTGTTTGAACCAAGTATGAGCCACATCCTGCAACTGATATGCAGCTAGATCATCACTCTCAATAGTAGTCACCCACATGATGTCTGTCACCTTCTGAACCTAATCAATGAATTCCTGAGGATCTTCATCTACCTTAGACCTAAGGAAGGACGAAGGGTTTATTCGAGTGAAGTCCCGAATCCTAGCTGAGGATAAATTGACCACTAGGTTGGCTGGAATGAATAGTGGCCATTTATTTTGAGCTACAACTGACTGATCAAGAGTAGTGAATGCATCCCTAAACACCATATGATAAACATGATCGCCCCAATGATCTTCAATCTGAGGGGCTGACTAATTTCTATTTCTTCTTTTAGGAGGCATGTTATGTAGAAGAAAAGGGTAAATAGATTAGACTGAGACATTGACTGTAGATTATTCTCACTAGTATGACATGAATATTGAAACAAGGGAAACTATTTCTAAAACATCTTATAGCCTCTTGCACATAAATATGACACGCAATACACCTATGTACAAGATTCTACTACATGCGGCTTTCAGACTTCCTAGGACTCTATTGAAACTTAGGCTCTAATACTAAGATTCTAACGCCCCAAATATGGTACCTGAAATGCTACATGGTGCTCATGAACCCGAAGGACCACAAGCTAACCCATGACTTATATTTGTACCTGTATACTGCATAATATACTTTATAATACAAAAACATGAATTGAAAGGCCATAAGGTTCAATACTAAACATAATCTGAACGATATAACCTATGTATGGGGTAATAGTATACCAAAACAAAACTGAACATACTGAAGTCTGAAACATGATTGTTTAGAAAGCCTTTAACTGACTGAACTATCTAAGTAAGGAGTTGATGGGACATGTCCCCAACAAACTCCAACTAATAAACTGATTAATGAGATAATAGGGAAATAATCAGGTCCTCAGAAGATGAGAACTCATTTATAACTTTGTCTGCATATATTTGGAATCTATTGTTGCTCTAGAGCTTGTGTCTCTGAACTTATGGTATAAGACACCATAGCGCAAATGCATCAGTACTTTGAATGTACAGGTATACATGCAGGTAGGCTGAATGCATGGGGTTCATATACAAGAAGAATTATAATAACTGACTAAATATCATGAGTATTAGAATACATGTGTCAGACATTACAACCGAGATTACTACTGTAATAACATAATTACTGAATTTGAATATAACTAAAAACATGAGTGATTATATCTGACAGTCCTAAAACTGATGGAACTGTCTGAGTTCCGTACTGTATCTGAGTTGACTGTATCTGACAGACCTGAAATTTGAAGAACTATCTAAGTTTTACTACTGATACTGATTGACTATAACTGACAGTCCTGATTTTATAATATGAAACTATAGGAAGTAGTTATCTAACTGACATACCGCTAACACGCCATTATGGCTGAGTTAGGGTCCAATCTATAAACCCAATTGTAGGGTGTCAATACCACACCACCGGTAAGGATAAGTTGTCGGTGACCCTCATGTGATAGTATCCCCTATACGAGAATGGTGGGGCGCTTATATAGCAGTGCTGATCCACCTTATCAACCGTCATCGAATAGTATTGATGTCTTAACCTATGTTGGCTACATAGTTCTGGAACTCAAGGATGACTTCTAAGAATCACACCCTTATCTGATAGTGTGTGTTCCCATTCTTGGGTTCAGTCGATGCTATTCCTACTCCCATCTGAATAGACTCTGAACACGATTTACTGAACTGAACATGGGCTGAGTTACTAAATTCCTTTGACTGGCATAAACTACTGATATCTGACAACTGACTAAGTTCATGATATCATGGATATTTGCTAAGTCATAAGATTGTCTGAAGTCTAAGGATCATAGCTTGACTGAGAGCATCATGAAAACATGACATAGTTCTAGGCATACATCTAATGTTTCGGGTATGAGTACCCCCATGACTCGATGGAAGGAAACTGATCAAGAATAACTTACTTGAACATATAACTTAGATCATAATCTATAATACATTTATAGAAGCATTTCATCAAAATGTGTAATAGACATAACTTATACATACATGGGGATTTCATGGTATCATGCTAGTTAGGCACTTATCCTTCATCTAGGCATTTAATCAAACATATTGTAGGCATGGTACATTTAAACATCATTGTACTATAATTAAACATCATGGTTTAATTCTAATTTATTCATTCAAGGGTTTTGTCATAGGTTTGCATGAATCTATATCTATAATTATTTAACCCAAATAGAATTTATCACTCAATATGGAGTAGAATTCAATTTCTCATCCACATGAACAAGAGCATCCCAATCATGAAATTCTTAAGAAAATCCATAAACTTGAATTTAGAAAAGGGATTCTTGGGCTTCATGGAGAAAGGAGTACTTGAATGAAAACTATGCATACCTTAGTTTGTAATGTTGTGAGGATTGATGGTGAAACCTTCTTGAATTAGAATCCCCAATAGAAACCCTAGCTTTTTCTTGAGAGAAACTAGTATACTTTTGGTAAAAAATGGTTGAATCACGTGTTAAAGGGCATAAATAGGGGTGGAAAGCTGACCCTTTTAACCCTGGATGCGTCATTTAAAATTGTAAAAAAAAATTACCGAACTGGACCATTAGCGCAATACGGTACAATCGCAACGTGTCACTAGATTTTAAAAATTGGGAAATTGAGGGACGGCTAAATGTGGAGCCATCACGTTGCCACTTCTTTTGTGACCTGGAACTTTGGCGCAATGCGGGGAAAATCACGTTGAGACACTGGAAAATGCACAATTCTGAATTTGGGACCTGGAGCGATGCGCCATAATTGTGGACCCCTACTAGAATTTGACAAATGGCATTTCCTATTGTCGCACGGTGTGCCACTGACTAATATGGCATTGTTTTATGATGGAAACTTGAAATAGTTATAATTTCTTTCCCGGTTATCGAATTTGGGAAAATCTTATATCGATGGAAAGCTTATTGAATTTCCCACACGACATAAACGAAAAATCTTGAAAATTCCTCATGAAATAACCATAATTCAATTTAAAACCTAATACTAGACATTCTTGAGATGAAATTAGCTAGGAAAAAGTATGGGGTATTACAGTATTCTACCCTCAGTTGGTGAGAAAGATCTGATGTAATATTTTTTATGCTATTCTCAAAATAGTCGTATGAATGATCTGCTAGTAATAATATCCATCATGTCTTTCAAACTTGTATTTAAGGCTTGATAGTATATTTCAAGCAATTTTTTCTGTAATTTTATGGTTTGGCACCATCATTAACTTCTTTTATATTGATACCATGCCTCATACATTGATTCCAAATAAAATTATCTAAAATTAAATATCTCATCCTTCAACTATAGCATTTTGGATAGTGGGAAGAACCAATCGAAAAACCATATGCGTAACTCATTCTAATTAGTAATGGACCCATGATAAAGTTTCTCTAACCATAATGTATCTTCACTCATTACAGAAAAAGAGAACAACCTAAGTCTTAGCACTTCCTGATCTACTCCAGTTATAGTGTACGAAGTGTAAATTCTAATGAAATTATTTAGGGGTATGTTTGCGTCAACTATCACAAAGCTCGTAAACACACGTTTTAGATTCAACAATTGGATCATAACAAGAGTAATATCAAATGTTACACCTGGTAGCAATGTAGGAGGAGTAATAGCTCCTGTCTTGGTAGGCTCAATGTTTCCCAATTCCTCACCTGGATTATTATACGGTTCGAAGTGTTGATAGGCTGGGAGTAATTGAGCTCTACCTTTTCTAACTCTATCTCTATTTCTATCAAGTTCTTCTCAACTATCTGTTCCCCATCTCTACCCACGCAGCTATGCCTTCTAAGTTATACAATGAGAATATGCATTGGTCGTTGCATTATTAGCAGTAGCTTATGCTAAAAATTGATCAATGGTTATATCAATTATCCCCTAAACTATCCCAGGAGGAGAATAAGGCAAGCTAGTTGGATTGTCTTAAAGTCTCTCAATATGACCGTCACATTCATGTTTTGTCATCCTACGATTCAACTGTAGGATTCTCTTTGGCTCAGGATGAAATGGGAGTAAGGGATTGCCTTGACTCTTAATGTTATACATACATCAGCATATGCCTTAAGAAGAACCAAAAAATTAGACCCAAAATCTTTAACAACATCAATCAATATTCTGCAACCATATTCCCCGACAACGACGCCAAAATTCGATGTCATCCAAATTATTCCCTCCTTAAAGATACAATGCGGTAGCTATCAAATTATAGTAAAACAACTAGGTTGGGGTCAATTCCATAGGGAATAGGTTTAACTCATATCTTAAATTTGCTGAAGTATCCAGAAGTGCAGCAAAGTAAATAGGAGGTTATCAAAAATTAATAAAAATTTAAAAGTTATGAAGGTTTTGGTTGTAAATAGTCTAAAACAAATACTAGGACTATGTTCCCATTGGCTTCCTAAATTCGTAGGTTTCTCATGGTTAATCCAACTATCTCACTGTCATACATGCAGAATATGACAAGCTAGGTATTACCAACTATTTTGTGCTCATAGGTAAATCTCACCTTTTACCTTGTAAGTCTCAGGCTGTCTCCTTACTAAAAATGTCTTTGATCCCAGTTTAATTATAACCTTATGGGTCTCAAGTTATTAGATAAGGGTTGATAGCCTTGAATCACTATTATAATCACCTTTTTCCTATCTCGATCTCTCTTGTGAAGATGAGTCATGGTAAGCCTTAAATTTGATCCTTTGAATGACACCCTCACTATTGTCATCACAACTTACACTATGAGTCGTTATATGACTAAACAACTTGTAGTCTAGTTAACACTTTGATTTCTTTATATATTTTTCATTATGAACTAATCCACACCACTACCAACCTAATTCTTCTATAACACGCACAAAATACACATTATATCTAACAAAATAACCCAAGTAAGTACATATTTTTGTAGTTTTGAGCATCAAAAGCGTCATGGACCCATGACACATCTCCCACTGAGCTTATAGAATCTTAGTTGAGTTATATATATATGTCAAATTCTTTTGGCATAATCTACTATTTTTATTTTCTCCCTTTTATTTCTAACTTTAGTTTACATTCTCGCTCTTTATTTATGCTTTTACTCTAATTTAGATCAATTGGCATGTGATGCCCACTGAGTTACCATTAATTTGGTACTCATATTACAGTTCTACATCTTTTCATCATTCAAATCTGAGTATGATTCACAGTCCCTGACTTTGTCCTTAGGTTATGCTGTTGTTCAGAGCTAGGGTTTGCTTTTAGAGGCTGAAGTTGATCTTTCTCCTTTTGATATTTTTAGATAGTCTTTTTGTACATTTTAAGACTATATAATAGATCTGATTTTCTCTAATACTCTATTTCAATTTAGCGGCTCTTGTACAGACCTAACTTGCTCTTGGGAAAACTATTTTGTGTGTTTTGTCTTTATTCTTCTATTAGACAACATGTTTATATATGTATACCATTGCTTTTCTTTACTCAACATCTCTATTAAATGTTTATTTCTTTTATTATCTTATTTTTTGCTGCTTAGCCTATTACTTATAGTTTTATGCTATGGCTTAGCTTACTTACTGGTGGGTTCAAGTAAAAGTCATCATGGATTGAGAAATTGGATTGTACCTGTTTAGTTAGGTTTACCCATATTATTGGTATAGGAGCAAATTCCAAGTATAGTCTCACAAATTAGTACAATGATGTTTATATCCTATATTTGGGAGGCTATAGGTATTCTTAGGAAAACTTTTCACCTTTTTGATTCATTTTCACACATTGTGTCTATATTGGTATCTATATTTTTATTTACTTCACTCTTTCATAGATGGATAGGATGCGGGCTATGGAAGCTGAGAATCAGAGCCTCAAACTTATTGTTAGAGCCTTGGTTAGAAGTGGAGTTCTACCTAGATATTGAGGTTAGGGAAGGGCTACAAACCCAACTCAAGATCAGGTAATGGAGATTTTACCAAATCACACTATTGCTCTTAATATAAAGATACACTCGAGGTTCAATCACAACAATAATAGGTGGGTCAGGGAACAACCCAAGCCCTACCAAAATTTATTTCTTTTTCAGTTGTTAGGGCTGCCTTAGTTCAGCTATTTGGATTCATAGGTGCTCTACTAATAAATGGGGCTCAGGAAATAACCAAAGATGGTATTGGCTTAGGAGTTGTAACCTAGAGTAGAGGTCCTGCCAATATCAATACTTCTTCAAATAGCTGTAGCCCAGCTATTTATAACTGTGGAGGAGAAAAAAATGATGGCCCAATATCTGAGATTGACTTCACCTAGGTTTTTAAGGGCCCCAGTCAAGAATGGCTTTGAGTTTTTGATGAGTTGTGAAAAGAGGTTGTGTAATGTGGGACTGGGATAGGCATATGGTGTGTACTAAACTACTTTTTAGTTTAATAAGTCATCCTCACAGTAGTGGAGAGGTTATATAGATTCTAGGCTATCTAGATCTCCTCATGTGAAATAGACTTAGTTCTCTAAGGTTTTCTTGGAGAAGTACATGCCTAACATCCTATGAGAACATCTAACAGATCAATTTACATAATATGAGAAAAATTCTATGTCAATTACAAAGTATGAGGTAATGTTCCACAGGTCTACCAGATAGGCCACTATGATTCTATTGACTGAGTATGAGTGGGTTCGGTGTTTTGTTAGAGAGATAAGTCTTCAACTAGGCATGGCTAGTCAAAGTTTGGTTGTTTTGGGTAAATATTTAGTGGTTATCTCAAATTATTCCCGAACTATATAGAAGATGCATCATGAGGCCCAAAAGTATAATGATAAGAGGCAGTGTCAATACGGTAGTTATAGTGGGAGATGTCGTGGCCCATAATTTTGAGATAAAGGTTTTAAAGGTAGGGACGCCTAATGTCAGCCTTATTAGCATCAGGTTCAGCCTAGTGGGATAATTCAAACAATATTTTAGATTACAGATAGAGTTTAAAATGATTATAGTAACTTTAATGGGCAGCACAGTGGTTAGTATTTGAGGGGTCATAATTAGGACCTTCAGGCCAAGGTGGATATTCTAGATCATTCAAATATTCTTGATAGGTAAAGTTCCTGAGGAATGTTTGAGCGTGGTATCATTGGCTATTTCTCTAGCATAGGATAATCGAGCTTTTAGAGTAGAGTATATAATAAATTAGATCAGTACTGCCTCCACCTAGGGGTGGTACACAGGGTAGCAGTGGTGGTCCCTAGGGTTTGAGAAAAGGTTCTCAGGTAGGTTGAGTAGGTACCCAATATAGAGGCAGATCAGGCTACTTATATGATCTTCCTTGTAGGCCAGAGGCTTCAACTTTAGATGCTATGATCACATGATTTAAGTATGCTATTTGTCAGCTTTTATTTTATTTGATTTAGTCTCTACGTATTCATATGTTTCTGCTTAATATGCACCACAGTTTGGGTTGTTGTAACACCCCGTATCTCCCTAGCATAATCTAAGTCCCAATAGATGAGTCTATGTATATGAAATTTTTGTAACCCTCATTATTTTTCATTTTAGAGCCTGTCATTGTGTAGGAAATTTAGTTAACTTTCTAACGATATAAAATTCCCCTAAATCCGATAACTGGGTAAGAAGTTATGGCAATTTTAAGTTTTAGTTGTTAAACACCATTATTTTAACCCTTAGTGCATCGCGTAGACTGTCCAAATGACAATTGTCAATTTCCAATATGACTCCGCGATCATGGCGCATCACAGAGTAGGTTAATTTCCCGTTTGTCAATTTCCAATGGGCCTCTGCGATGTTAGCGCATCGTGGAGGTGGAAAAAATGGCATCCAAAGGCCTACCGCAATAATGTCACTTTTCACCACCAGCCCAGTTCCCAGTTGTTAGTTTCCAGTGACACGACACGATAGCACCTTATCGCTCCAGGTGCCCATTTTGGGAAAATTCAACAAAAAAGTAATATTTCATCCAAGGATAAAACAGTCCACTCCCCCTTTATTTTAGTCCGCCCAGGTGAGTTACTTAAGCACTAAAAGCATTTTTAAAATCATTCTATAATTAATTTCCCCCAAATCAAAAGGCATTCTCTCCCAATCAAGAACCCTAGCTCTCATCCATGGATCCCTTTCATCCATGGAGCCTAAGCAACCCTTTTAAAATATAAAATTATGATCTTTGCAAGTTATTATGTTTTAAATTATGATTTCATCCTTGAATCTCCATGTACTATTGATTTATTACCATGTTACCATAAAATTATTGTTATTATTCAATCTTCCATGTTTTAATATTATGATTTACTTAATTAAACCATGATTTAATGCTATTATGATGAATTCATGTTATTCCTACTAATTCCATGAGATTCCTATGATTGTTCTAAACCATGAACTACAAGTATTTGATAAAATGCCTACAAAAGTGATTAAATTAAATAAAACTATTTATGTTTTATCCTTCAAGCTTTAGTGTTAGTTTACTATTATTGTTTTGAATCTTGGGGGTATTGAATACCCAAAATCCATAGTTGTTTACTTAGTGAAATATTAGTACATTGCAGAATAGTCTTTAGATTATATTATGAGCATTATCAGAATAGTCAGATATTAGTTATTCAACTCAAAACTATCTAGTATCTCAGTCTCTTTCAGTTGGTAGTAGGATTTATCCCCGAGCGAATGTAGGAATGGCAGTTTCCCCGTCAGATAAGCAGAGTTGTTAATAGAATTCCTTATACTCTAGAACTATGTAGCTAGAGTAGAATATGAGTAGTCACCCATTAGATTAGGCTTGACTATCTTCCAGGGGTCACCCGTCATTTCAAACTTGACACCCTTAGTCCTTTGGACATTATATCAGTTTAGTAGATCCATAAAACCATTTTTAGTACCCGTGGCATGGTATTAACACCCTTTTAGCTGGGGTTATAGTTTGGATCTTGATTAGCTCAAATTGCAAAATGTTGGTTAGATGATACCTCCCACAGTCTCAGATATAGTCTCAGTTATAATCCTAGCTCAGTTATTCAGTCTTAGTGTTGTTTGACCAAAGTACTCGATTTCAGTTATTTCAGTATTTCAGTTTATAAATTTTACTCAGTTCATTTTATATGCTTGGTCATGCATCCTCAGTGTCTACAAATTTTCATGTACTTTTAGTATTTATAGATTCTCATGCATACACAGTATTTACATGCTTCACATATCTCCAGTGCCTATAGATTTCATGTTCTGTATTTAGTATCCCATGCTTTACATATATATTCAGATAGTGTATTATTCCTATTTATAAAACCATACATATCAGCCTACCTCATTTAGCATACCAGTACATTCAAAGTACTGATCGCATACCTTTCTTTTGCGCTATGATGTATCATATCATAGGTGCTAACGCTCAGTTCCCAAATCATACTTAGTCCCTCAGATCATCAGTAGTACAGCAGCAATGGTGAGTCCTCATCATCCGAGGACAGATTATATTACTTAATATCTTTATCTTAGTAGTTAGTTGGAGTTAGTTGGGGCCTATCCTATCAACTTATATTCAGTCAGTTAGTTTTAGAGGCTTTTCAAACATTAGAGTCAGTTATTCACTATTCAGATATTACAGTTAGTTATCCAATTTATCATTATTTTATCTGATTCAGTTAGTTATTTCTATAGACACATATTCTAGTTTTAAATTCAGTTTTTAAAACCTTATGGCATGTCAATATTCTTCCTCATTTATGATCATGTTATCCAGTGCTCACAGAAGGTATCAGCTAATGGGTTAGGCTGTGGTCCTTTAGGACTGTAAGTATCGTGTGATGACTAGAGGGTAGTCCCAGGTCATTACAGTTATCTTTGGAGATTTGATTTGTGGCTTTGTGTGTAGCTACCCATGTGGGTAATTGTTGTATAGTGGATCAGATATATAGATCGTGTTTGGTAACTATTCAAGAGTATGACACTCTGGTTGAACTTATTATGCTAGATATAATGGATTTCAATATGATTCTAGGCATGGACCGGTATCCTCCTATCATGTAGTCTTGGATTGCTTTGCTAATACTGTTACCATAGCTATGCTTGGCATACCCCTTGTTGTGTTGTAGGGTTCTTTTATCTACACGCCGATGGGGATTATTTCTTATATTTAGCTAGTAGTTTGGTGTCAAGAGGTTGTTAGTATTTTCTTGCTTATCTTCGTGATATTAGATTGAGAGTCCTTTGCTTGACTCTATTCCTATTTTTGTGAGTTTCCTATTGCATTTTATATTGACCTACCTAGGTTTTGTAATGACCCAAACCCATTGTCAATGGACCCACACTCACCCTCCAATAGGTAAACCAACTACCCCAAGAAGTAATCTACACTTAGGAAAATAATCAACTTGTCAATTCTATTAATCGAAAAACCATATCGAATGTTGAGATAAAAAGTAAGCACAGTCCAATTAAGAAACATTGTACTTATAAAAAAACTCCCTAGGACCAAAAATTCATTTGTACCAAAACTACTAAAGAATGTCAAAAAAGGGATGCAACCCTAAACACATAAGAATGTGCATACGTCTAGAACAAGGGACTTTTACATCAACAAAAGAATCCATGGTATCACAAAAGATACATATCACCCTTGAATTTGAATCAACCATTAGAATCACAACTGAGGTCATGCAGTAACTGCTAGAATATGCTTTACACTCAACAAAATTAAGAGAAGGTATAGTATCATCACACAAGAAAACAACAATGTACTAGTACGGTTAGTTGGACAACCCATGATGTATTATGTTAACACATAACTATAATTTAGTAAAATAAGCCAACATATGCTCACTACCTAACAACATTGATTCAGGTGATAACACAACCATATTCAAGAGCATTATTAACAAACCATATAAGTTAGAAAGAATAACTAGTAAATCCACATCAAGTTAACCATCAAGACTGTAAGTTAATTTACAAAACTCAACACAGGAACCACATCAAAAGTACATGACTCCATACCATAACCAAGTCAACAATATATGACTCTATAATATCACTAATTCAACTATATAATTATTATGAAACCTATTTCACACAAGAATAAAGATAATAATAAAACATACAACTCTTTGTTCACTCAAGGAACCATCACACTCACTTGTTCCTTGTACATACATGCTAAGGGTCTTATGGTTTCTCACTAGTCATAGGAACGAACTTTGTACTTGTATTAAAACAAAGACATCAGTGTTTACCAACCTTATTCTAAAAAAATCCAATGAATATTTCCAATTACCAGTGCACCCCACAAATGAGTGAATAGGTATCATAAACATCATAGAACAATGATAGCAAACCAACACTTGTAACAACCAACAAGCTTACATATAAGTTTATTGAATGTGACCTCATTTATAATATTCAGCAACCCTATTTTAGCCCTTTCATCCATTAACAGCATAAATTGAACATGAAATACTAAGGAATATTTATTGTGCACATATAATACAAATTAGAATAAACTACATTAACCATCACTTACCTCAATCAGAGCTTGCACCACTCACTAAGCCTGAGCCTTGCCTTTTTATGTTATTTTTCTTGATTTTATTATAGAAACATGAATAAAACATATAATCAACTCAATTACCTATAATATTGAGGATTAAACCCAATCCCAACCCCTAAAGACAAGTTCATGATCATCCCACCCAATTTAGGGGTTTTCTACCATCAGTCCACTTAAAAGCTACCAATTCTATGGCTACTTTAGTGAATTAATGATATAAAATAGTGATATAACTATTATTAATAAAAACTCAAAGGTTGTACACCTATTTCACCCCCTTGCACTATAAAACCATATATGGAAGCTTAAAACTATCCCAAAAGTTTGCAAATCAATAATTCTAAGGCCAATTAATAAAAATACTAGTTAAAAGAGATAATTTACTTATCTTAGTGATGAAAACTGGTTGAAATTGCCCTAAATCACCTTTTCTCTTCCCCAAAATATGTTTTTGAAATAATGGGATAGTTTTGGTAAATTTTTACTAAAATAATGATTTACTCTGGAATAGTGATATTGCCCTGTATAATGATATTGACCGGTTTAACCGTGATGATAGCGAGATTTATTCTACTTTTAAGTAGATCACTATAGAAATGTGAACGTCTCTATAACAACATCAACAAGGCAAAAAGTTGAGAATGCTCCCAGATTTTCATTTTTCACAACACACGCTTGAACTATAATATTCCAAACTAAACCCTTTACATTGAGATCAATATCGTGAGTTCTACTTAGCTGAATTAAATTTTGAAAAATCCTATGGGTTCCTTATTGTCTTACCTAATATAAAATCAATCTAAAATTAATTAGCTTATCCCAATCGAGTCTTGGGTTTCCTTAAACCATACCTTATTTAGAGTTTATTCGAGCCTAGCCCTACATGAAACTTCTAACTCCAAATTCAGGGAATATCTTAACCTAAATTTTTATATGAATTAATTATCTATAATAAAGAAGAGGGTCATCAAAACTTCCTTTTGAGCATGATATAGAGTTTGCTATTAATGTTGAGCCTATTTTTATAGCACCTTATTGTATGGCTTCTACTAAGATAAAAAAGCTTATATTCAACTTTAAGATCTTTTGGATAAGGGTTTTATTAGGTTGATTGTGCCACTTTGGGTACTCCTCTTCTTTTTGTGAAGAAGAAGGATAATTTTATGTATATGTGTATCAATTACAAGTAGTTGAATAAGGTAATAATAAAGAATAAGTATTTTATGCTTCATAACGATGATTTTATTTAACCAGATTTAGGTGCGTAAATTTTTTTTTAAAATTGATTAAGGTCTGGCTACCATCAGTTGGGGATTCAGGTGTAGAACATCTCCATGAAAACCTTTAGGACGTACTATAACCATTATGAGTTTTTGGTAATGTTTTTTGGGTTGACTAATGCCTCATCAGTATTCATGGAGTTAATAAACCATATTTTAGTCTTATTTTTGGACTATTTTATGATAGTTTTTACCAATGATATCCTTGTGTATTAAAAAGGTAGAAAGGAGCACGAGAAATATTTAACGATTGTGCCTTATGATTTGATGGATCACATGCTTTATGCTAAATTCTCAGAGTGCAAAATATGGATCAAGTATGTATATTTGATAGGGAAATAAGGTCTAAGGATAGTATTATGGTAGAATCGATGAAGATTGAGGCTATTCATGATTGGGCTAGGACTATGTCTCCGATAGGAGTGCATAGTTTTATTGGGTTGGCTAGCTACTACAAGCAGTTTTTCAAGAGATTTGATACTATCACAGTGACTACAACAAAATTGAATAGGAATGAGGTTCTATTTAAATGGTTTAACAATTGTGATGTGAGCTTTCTAAAGCTTAAGGACTTACTTATGCCAACTCCTATTTTGACCTTTCTAGTATAGGGCGAGGGTTTACTATTTATTGTGATAATTTTGGTATTGGTTTTGGGTGTGTTTTAATGTATAAAGATCAAGTTATTGCATATGTATAGAGACAAATGAAGGTGCACGAGCATAATTACTGCACTTATGACTTAGAGTTGGCAGTTATAGTTTTTATACTTAAGATTTAGAGGCATAACTTGTATGGTGTTCACTAAGAGATATTCACTAACCATTATAGTCTTCAGTATATTACAACCTAGATAGATATTAATTCGATACAACGCGGGTGAATTTGAGTTGCTGAAGGAGTGTGATATCTTTATTTAGATAATTTAGGAAAAACAAATATGGTAGTGGTTGCCTTAAGTCAGAAGGTAGTGAATATGGTTAGAATATTATTTACTTTAGTTTGGCTGAGTATAGTTAGCTTATCATTTACTTTGGTTTGGCTCTATATCTCAGACCCTAAGAGGATTCTTGCTAGTATTGAGTCTAGATCTACCGTATTGGAGCAGATTTTAGGGCAATAGTTTAAGGATAGTAGGTTGTGTTTCATTGGAGATCAGGTGTTGAGAGGTAATTCTAAGAGGGATACCCTAGATTTTGAGGGAATTTTAATATTTGAAGGTCACATTTGTGTTTTGAGGTTAGGATATTTGATTTAGTTGATACTTTGAGAGGCTTAGAGCTCTATATATTCTATTTTCCTTAGGACTACTAAGATGAATAGAGATTTGAGGTAGCATTATTGATAGAGTGGTATGAGGAAAGATATAGCAAACGTTGTAGCTTAGTGCCTATGTTGTCAGTTAGTAAATGCTGAGCATTTAAGACATAGTGGATTGCTTCAGAGACTACCCATTCCCATATAAAAATAAGAGTGAATTACTCTAGATTTCATGGGTGGTTTCCCTTGCAATTCTTGTGGTTTTGATAGCATTTGGTTATTCATATATCAATTGACCAAGTCTGTGCATTTCATCCCTATTCAGCCTTCCTACAGTGCTGAGAGGTTGGCTTACATCTATGATAGGGAGGTTGTTCACCTTTATGAGGTACCCATGTCTATTACTTTAGATAGAGGATCTTAATTTACTTCTAGCTTGTAAAGTGCATGTTAATATGAGTTGGATACCTAGGTTGATCTTAGCATCATTTTTCATCCTCAGGCTAAAGGATAGTCAGAGCAAATTATTCAATTTTTAAAGAATATGTTCCACACATATGTTATGGACTTTGGAGGTCTATAAGAGTAGTTTTTAATCTTAGGGAATTTTCCTATAATAATAGATATTATTTAAGCATTCAGATGGCACCATCGAGGCATTGTATGGTAGGCATTTTTGATCTTTAGTTAGTTGTTTTGAACATCTTAGGTTAGGCCCTATGATACTAATTTGATTCGTGAGTCTTTGGATAGGGTTCATATGATTTAAGATAGACTACGAGAAACTCAGAGTAGGCTAAAGAGTTATTTTGATCGCAGCCTTTATGCCTTGAGATACATGGTTAGTGACCAAGTTTTTCTTTCAGTGTCACCAATGAAAAGTATGACGTGGTTTGGGAAGAGAGGCAATCTCAACCCCAAGTATATTAGATAATTTGAGATACTATATATAGTGGGAGAAATATCTTATGAGTTAGCTTTGCCTCTAGAATTTTTATACATCCGTGTAATTTTCCATGTATATATGTTGCGACATTAATTCTAGATGAGTCTCATGTTCTCTTGTGGGACTCGATTTCGTTGGATGAGAGGTTGGCCTTTATTGAGAAACAAGTATCTATCCTACCCAGAGTTGTTAGACAGATGCATTCCAGAGATATATAACTAGATAAGGTTCAGTGGATACACTATCTAATTGAGGAAGCCAAGCGGGAAAAGCTGACCCAATATCCCTACATATACCAGCCTTTAGGTATTTCTTAACCCTTTTATTTTTAAGAATGAGAGTCCGTTTAGTAGTGGATGTTGTAATGACCTTCCAAGTAATTTATTAAATTTTTGTGTTTTTTATACTTTGAGCTTTCTCATAGATTCCCAAGTCTTTTTTTACTTGCTAGGGCAGGCAGTTTGATTACTGAGCAGTTTATTTAGTTTTTAGACCCATTTCCTTGTTTTGCTGCTTTTGTTATTAAGAAAAGGGTCTAGGGATTGAATTTCTAGTAAACAACCTTAGATGCCAATTCTAATAGTCTCATTAGGTTTGAAATGTTGATTTTAGGCTAAGGGTATCCTTGGTATGGGTCTCGAGGCTTCCAAAATTATTTTGGGATGTTGGATGGATTTTGGCTAAAATGGACCCTTAGGTGTGGGACCCATTTTTAAATGAAAATGACCTTAGATGGAAATTTCAATTATGTCATTGAGTACAAAATGCCAAATTCGGTAGTTTATCCGGGCCAACTCCCATGATCATAATAGGGGTTAAACATTCATGAAGAAGGACCCTCAAAATTTTATAAAACTTATGCTTTCATTTTCAGATCATTTATTATACCTCTATTTTCTACTAATTTATTAAGTCCAAAAACACCATCATATTCAATTAAGAGCTTAAAATTATGGGAAATTCAAAATTTAAAGTTGGGAGTAGATTGGGGGCGCTATTGGGATCAATTCCATGTCTTTATTCTCATTAATTTCTGTATAATTCTAGTCAAATTCTCTTACTTAATTCTTAATTTTCAATTATCCTTAGGGCTATTTTAATACTGATTTGGACTTTGATTTTTGGGGAAAATCATTCTTGAACTGAGAGGGACGCTATGATGGTTTTAATTTTGTGATTCCATAAGCAAGCTCTAATGGTATTTTAAGTCGAATTTCTAACTCATCTTATATATACACAATATGGGCATTGATATTCTTGTCTTGATTTGTAGAACCTTAATTTTATAGTGTTGTAATGGTTGGAGGCTTCTTGGAAGGGAAAAGCCCTAGAGTAGAGGATTTATGAGTATTCGATAGCATCTAGGTAGGCTAGGCTTACTTTTCTTCTAGTTTGTGCTTTATTATAGTATTAGTGTTGTATTGTCATAGCTATGGGTGGGTAATTCTAACTAAGTTTTTATTTTAGCATTTATTAGATAAATTAGCTTATTAGGAGCCCTTTCCTATATAATCTGACCCTATTTCCCTTAATTTAGTGCATGAATTTCCCTTAGACTAGTCTCAACTTATATAGTGCCTTAGGGTGGTGTTGAGAAGCTTCAGACTAGATAGGTAGGTGCTTGCTTTAGGTTTGGGTCATTAATATAGATAATTAGCCCATCCAACCCCTTTTTTAGGTAAATTATCTGGAGTAGCCATTTATTGATCTAAATAACCTTTATCTATTATGTTAGACTAAGTCTTAGTTTTCAGGATGAGAAAGTCCTTTTTACGAGCAATGTTTATCTTTGTTAACCTGAATAGGGTAGTATTAGACCACAAATCTCACTCTATGGCTTAGCATTTAGGACCTGCATTGCCTTTGGAGACTTTACCACTTGGATTTAATGTTTATGATTAGCTTGACTTAATTATAGTTATGTAATAGGAGCATTGCTACTTTTACTTATCAGCTATTAGTTTCATTGTAAGTCCTATATCCATCAACTTCATTATTAATTACCAGTTTCTATTCGAGTCCAATAATTTACTGTTACGATAGCACTCTCTAGTTCCTATTCGAGTTTAGCATTTTACAATCTATATATATACAAATTTGGGATTTGGAATTTGATAAGGATCGGTAAGAATGGGAAAGAAGACTTGAAAGGAGTATCAGGTATACTTTGTCACACATTGGTTCATTTAATATTTGTTATTGTGTTAGTGCATCTTTATATTAGTGTTACTATTTTATTGCACACACCGATCTTATAGGGGCTCGATTGGTTTATTTTGTCTTCTTAATTGTGCCTATTGGTATTATGGCCCCAGTTAGATAATAGTTAGAATTTATTTCTCAATTTTGGCACTCATTTTATATGTACATATTGCATACGCTTGGCATGATCTACTAATTCTATTTCCACCCTTTCTGACTTTAATTTACAATCTCTAACTCTATTTATGCTTTTACTATAATTTAGCTTGGTTGTCCTATGATGCTGTAACACTTAAGATTTTTGGGCCTGAAAATTTCTTGGTTTTGAGCTTACTGCCCAACCTATGGCTTACCTTACGAGTCGTAAGGTGTCATCATAGGTCGTAGGACCCCAAATCATAGAGTGACCAGTATGTTACCAAATGTCTCTGACAAGAGTATGACTAGGACGTAACGAGCTGTATGGACTCTTTACGAGTTAGAGGAACTATTCCATAGCCAAACCAGTGTAATGGTCTCTTGTTTTTGATGTGTCTATGATTAAACCTTATGATTCATAAGGTTTGAACACGGGTAGTAGGGTATGACTCATAGTCAAACTAGTGTAGGTTGCCTTATGCTACTTTCCAGACTACGACTCATGGTGACAAGTAGGAACATGTCCTCATGAGTCATAGGGTAACCCGTCTTCACTGGAAATAAATTTTTAGCTTTTAATTAAGGGAACTTTGCATACTTCTCTCACCACTACTTAGACCTCACACCCATAAATTCTATCTTTTAACAAATCAAGGCACACTCTTTTCTCTCTCAAATACCTCAAGTTAAGAAAGCGTAGGGTTTCAAGAGATAGGCAATTAGAGCTTTTAAGGATTGATTTCTCTCCATAATTCTTTATATCTCAGGCATGTTACACTTACCCAAATCTTATTTTCTTAAAGCATGTGTTTTAAATTGTTATTAAAGTGGTTTTGAATGTTGTCTTTGGAAAGTAGGTTGGGGATTTTGAATGATTATTTTCTTAAATGATGGTCTTGGGGTTTATATGTAATATTTCATGCTTTAGTGATGGTTTTGAACACGTGGGGTGCATGGGTATGGTGAATAATCTAGGGGGTCATGAATTCCCCCAATTATGTGGATTCTTATAATTGAATTGGTGATAACCTCAACCCAATCTTGTAAAACTTGCTTTGAATATGAGAATATATGTATTAAAATTACCTTTGGAACTATTGCATAGCATAAAAGGCTAAGGAACCAAATTTAAGTTAATGAACAAAGAGAATCGTGGCATTCTCCCTCACTGATTTAATGAACAAAGAGGCTCGTAGCATTCCCCGACACTGATTTAATAAACAAAGTAGGTTATGGCATTCACTATAATGATTTAATAAACAAAGGGGTCATGGCATCCGCCCCACTGATTTAATAAATAAAGGGGGTTGTGGCATTCCCCCATGATGATTATAAACAAAGGGGGTCGTGGCATTTCTCTACATAGATTTTAATAAACAAAGGGGGTTAAGGTATTCCCCTAAGTTAATGGACTTGTAATGGCATAATTTTAAGCTTGTAAGTGTAAGGGTATGACTATACCTATGGTGTAACTTAGTGGTCAATTCCTTGGTTAATATATAAAACTTATTTTGGTTGGGCTTAGTGGGGGTTATGTACCTAAGCCATGAAAGTAGAGGTCTCGAAGGACCGATATTAGAAACTCGCATTTATCGGTGTGAGAGTTGGTCTTGATGACCTTTTACATGGTTCACACTATTGATTTTTTATTTCTATCCTGGATTGACGTAGGGTCGGGAAATTCCCTAGTCTTCCTTGATATCGCTGGTTCATGTAGTTAACATGCACTAGTCCTTTTTAGTAGGGGGATCTGAACCCATATAGCCCGTGGGTCCTTTCTATGACGGTTAAGCTACATAGTCCAGGCTAATGTTTTACTTCTATACTAAGCCTTGTTCCCTATCCCAACATGTTTTATGTATGTATATATTGTATGTATTGGCTTGAATGATTTTGGACTATTTATTATGGCATTAATTTATCCCCTCCCTAAGTTACATGCTAGTGCTCAATATGCTAACCATCTCCGGATGTTGTATCCTAAGCAATACAGGAACCATAGGCACTTCTACTTTCATTTGTAGTAATAGGATTTCTTTGTTGTCAGGAGAAAGCTTTGAAGTGATGAGCTTTCATTCTTTGTAAGGTCTATAAGTTTAAATTATCATTTTAATTATGTATTAGACTACTTTTATTGGACTATTTTGGCTATTCTTAGGGGCATGTCCCAACTTAGATTGATTTTGGTCTTCTTAGAGGCTTTGTGGATTACTTTGGGTTGGGATAGCTACTGAAATTCTTATATTCTTTTCTGAGTTAGTTGAGTTTCCTATCTTATTAATATTTTAGAACTCAGCCTATCTTGTTAGATATTCAGAATTCATTTGCTTCTAGTTGTATTATTTTTGTTTTGACTAGGCAAAGGGGGTGGCCTTCGATCCTCGGCATACTTCGAATACCCATCATGGCCAAGCCCTGGTTTGGGTCATAAAAATCTTGGTATTAGAGCTCTAAGTTCATAGTCATTGGGTGTCTATAAATTTATTTTACGTAGAGTCCCTTTTATGGGTGTGTAGCATTCCACACTTATATGGGAGAGGCTACAGGGTATTTAGGAATGTTTCTCTTTCTTGTGTTCTATTTTTGAGCTATAGAGTCTAAGGTATTGAATCTCCTCTAATTTTGTTTGTTTGTATTTCAAATTATGCCTCTCCAAAGATATGATGCTCGTGAAAACCCCTCTGTATCACCTGAGGATAATGAAGATAGAACTCATTCTACTTATGGAATACAAACCCAGTCTGGGGTCCCTGCTCCTGACTACCCACGTAGATTTTCATCGGTGTCTACTAATCCTCCTCGGGCCTTCCAATCTGATGATGTCCATGCCCCACCTCCCTAAGAAGATATTTTTAATGCTGAATTCCACCAATGTATTCATCTGTTGACTCAGTTAGTGACTTCTTATTCTCATCATCCAGATCGTGGTGGTTTTGTTGTTCTAAATTTTAAGGTCAATAAAGTTGGCCAATTCATGGGTTGAGTCCTTCGACTTTCCTAGTTTTAAGGTTGATGAGAATTCTTAAGGGTTCATAGATGAGATGAAAAATATCTTCTGAGTGATGCATACTTCTGACTAGGATGGTGTAGAGTTCGCTGCATATCAGTTGAAGGATATGGCATATCTATAGTATGAGGAGTGGAATAATTGAAAGGGGAAAATGCTAAGCTGAAATTATGTGATAAATTTTCTGGTGCTTTTCGTGATCGCTTCTTTCCTTAGAAGTTGACGGATGAGGAGTTTGTTAATCTAAATCAAGGCAGAATGCTTGTGGAAGATATGCCTTAAAGTTTCATCAGTTGTCTTGCTATGCTCCAGGGTTGGTGTCTTCTATGAGGGCTAAGATGAGGAAGTTTGTGTCGGGTTTGTCTTTAGACTTGGTGTTGGAGTGCAAGGCCGCCACGTTGAACAAAGATGTGGATATCTCTAGCTGTGGTGTATATATAATAGGTCGAAGATGAGAAAAAAAAAAGCAACCAGATATGGGAGAGGGGCAAAGTAAGAAATCCAAGCATTCTGAGTAGGGTAGAGGCAACTAAAATAGTGGTAGAGATAGCAGGCAGTGGTGCAAAAAGAAGTAGGAAAATTTTTATTCTTATTCTACGGTTAATGGTTTATATCTTAATTCATTTGGTGATCGCTGCTTTTAAAGAAATAATAGAGTCAAGGCATAAGGTGCCCAATATAAAGCCAGTTGGGCCTAATTAGCTCCATCATATACTCCCTATAGATTATGTAGATAGTTGCACTGTGGTTTTTTTAATAAGGGGAGGAATAAATATTTTAGATGTGGCCAGCCTGGACATCTTCATAGGAATTGTCCTTCAGGCGACATCGCTACTGGAGCTAATAAGGTTCTAGATGCTAGGTCTTTAGCTTCAGCACTGAAGGGGGCTACTTCTGGTACCATCACTTGTTGGAATCTTTTGTATTCTCTCGCTACGTAATAGGAATTTAAGGATTCTCTTGCCATTGTTACTAGTATGTTACAACTCTTCTTGTAGGATATGTATTGCTTACTTGATCCAAGGTCTACTTTTTCTTATGTAACCCCTTATATGGCTATTTATTTTAGTTTTGGTCTTGAGTGTATTTTTGATACCTTTTTTTGTCAACCCAGTGGGTGATATTATTATGGAAAGAAAAGTTTATAGGGGTTGTGTGGTGCCTATCTGTGGTAGGGAGAGGTTCGTAGATCTGATAGAGTAGGATATGTTAGATTATGATGCTTTTTTGGGAGGATTGGATGCATTCGTGCAATGAGTCTCTTGATTGTAGAACCCAAAGGGTCAGTTTCCAATTCTCAAATTTACTGGTGACTGTGTGGGAAAGGAGTTCCCTAGTACCTAAGGGAAGGCTTATTTCTTATCTTAGAGCTCGAAAGTTGATTTCCAAGGGGTATCTATATCATCTAGTTTGGGCTAAAGATTTTAGTTCTGAGGCTCTCTCTTTGCAATCTATCCCTATGGTTAACGAATTTATTGAAGTTTTTTCCAATGAACTTTTTGGTATTCCCCCTGATAGGGAAATAGACTTTGAAATTAACTTTCTCCCATATATCTGTCCTATATTTATCCCTTCTTATAGAATGGATTCAACTATGTTGATGGAACTTAAGGAGCAGTTGAAATATATTCTTGATAAGGGTTTTATTCACCCTTGTGTTTCTATGTGGGGTGCTCCTATGCTTTTTTTTGTAAGAAGGATAGTTCCTTTTGAATATGTATAGACTATTGGCAGTTGAATAAGGTGACTATGAAGAATAAGTATCCTCTTTCTAGGATTGATGACCTATTTGACCAACTTTAGGGTGCTAGATGTGTTTCTAAGATTGATCATTGGTTAGATTATCATTAGTTGAAGATTAGGAACATAGATATACCTAAGACTACTTTTCGTAACTGGTATTACCATTATGAGTTTTTCATCATGTCATTCGATTTGACTTATGCCCCAACAGAATTTATAAATCCTATGAACCAGGTATTCTATCAAGTTCTGGACTTATTCGTCATTGCATTTATTAATGACATCTTGGTATATTCTAAGATTGAGAAAGATCGTGCCAATCACCTCCATATAAGGTTGTAGACACTTAAGGGTCAGTGATTGTATGCCAAGTTTTCAAAGTATGAGTTGTGATTGAATATTGTTACCTTTCTTTGTCATGTTATTTCTAGTGAGGAGATCATGGTGGATCCACATAAAGTTGAGGTGATTAAGAAGTAGCCTAGACCCATGACTCCAACTGATATTCGAAGATTCTTGGGTTTAACCATAGGATATTTATGCAGAGATTCTCTTTTATCGCTGCTCCATCAACTAAGTTGACTCAGAAGAAGGTGCATATTTTGTGGTTCAATGTTTGTGAGGGTATCTTTGAGAAGTTGAAGGATAAGTTGACTTCAACTTTGATTTTGACCCTACCTGAGGGTACTGATAGCTTTGTTGTTTATTATGATACGTCCCATGTGGTATTGAGTTGTGTATTGATGAAGCATGATAAGTTTGTGGCATCTACTTCTAGGCACCTTAAGGTGCATGAGAAGAATTATCTGACTCAAGACTTGGAATTGTTGGTTGTGCTTTTTGCTTTAAAGATTTGGTGTTATTAGTTGTATGAAGTTCATGTTGATATTAATTCTGATCATAAGAGCCTGAAGTATGTGTTCACACAAAAGGAGTTGAATCTTAGGCAAAGGAGATAGTTTGAGTTGCTTAATAATTATAATCTGATTCTCCCTTATCACCCAGGTAAAGCTAATATGGTTGTTGGTGCTCTTGGCAGGTTGTTCATGGGGATCTTATCTCATGTTGATGAGGAAAACCAAGGTTTGGTGAAGAATATTCACCATTTATCTAATCTTGGAGTTTATATTTTGGACTCTAAAGATGGAGGTGTGATTGTGCAAGAGGTGTTGAAGTCATATCTAAGTGCTGAGGTAAAAGAGAAGTAGGTTTTGGATTCTATCTTGATGCAGATTAATGATGATGTGGGTCAGTAGAAAGTCATGGCTTTTGAGATTTATGGTGATGGTATCCCAAGGTACCAAGGTAGATTGCGTTCTTTTAATGTTCATGTGATGAGAAAGAAGATCTTTGTTAAGGCTCATGAGTCGAGGTACACGATTAATCCTAGTTCGACGAAAATGTACCATGGTCTAAAAGAGATCTATTAGTAGAATAACATAATAAGGGATGTGGCCAATTTTGTGGCCACGTGTAAGGTTTGTCAATAAGTGAAGGTGGAGAACTTGAGGCTTGGTGGTTTGTCTCAAGTGACTGAGTTGACCATGTGGAAGAGGGAAATAATTAACATGAACTTCATTGCCAGTCTTCCGTGGTATCAAAACCAGTTTAATTTGATTTTGGTCATTGTGGATAAGATTACTAAGTCTGCTCACTTCTTGTCCATGAGGACTAATTATTCTGCAAAGGATTATACTAAGATTTTCATTCAGAAGATAGTCAAGTTGCATGGTGCATGTGTTTTTATTATATCTGATCAAGGTAAGCAATTCTCTCCTTACTTTTGGCGGTCATTTCAGATAGGTTTGGGAGCTAAGGTGAACCTTTGCACCACTTTCCACCCTTAGAAGGATGGACAAGAAGACAGGACCATACATACTTTTAGAGATATGCTAAGCGATTGTGTGATTGACTTTGGTGGTAGGTGGGTTGACAATTTTCCTCTCACCGAGTTTACATATAATAAAAACTATCATTCCAGTATTCAGATGGCTCTGTTTGAGGCTTGTATGGTAGGAGATGTCATTCTCCTATTGGGTGGATTAAAGTTGGTAAAACTAGATTATTTGGTCCTAACTTAGTTCATCAGGTCATGGAAAAGGTAAAGGTGATTAGGGATAGGCTTAAGACCATCCAAAGTCGCCAAAATCCCCTATGCAGATGTAAGGCGTGGGAAATTGGAGTTTGATATTAGTGTTTGGGTATTCTTGAAGGTGTCTCCCATTAAAGGGGTGATGAGGTTTGGAAAGAAAGGTAAGATCATTCCCCGTTATGTGGGCCCATACTTGATTTTGAGAAGAGTGGGCAATGTGGATTATGAGTTGGATTTTCCTTCGAGTTTGGGTTCTATCCATCCGGTGTTCCATGTTTCGATGTTGAAGAATTGCGTGGGAGATTCTTTCTTAGTTGTTCTTTTGGAAAGTGTTGGCATTTTGGATTCTTTGTCCTATGAGGAATTCTTGGTAGAGATTTTGGATAGGCAAGTCCATTGTTTAAGGACTAAGGATATGGTGGCTTCATTGGAGTTTCTATGGAGTAATCATAAGGTTGAAGTAGCTACTTGGGAAGCTGAAGAGGACAGAAGTAAAAATATCCATTCTCGTTCCCCGTCTTGGATAATCGGGCTTAAGGTATGTGTATGTGTTCTCCGTATATCTTTGTTTTTTGACTCTTTTTAAAAGGAATGTGTGGTTACGTTTCTGTGTTAAATCATGCTAATGAATGCCTTGATGCATCATTCGGGGATAAATAATACTGGGGGGGAGAGAATGTAACACCCCAGATTTTTAGGTCTGAAAATTTCTTGGTTTTGATCTTACTGCCCAACCTACGGCTCACCTTACGAGTCATAAGGTATCATTATGGTCATAGGTCCCTAAATTGTAGAGTGACTAGTGTGTTACCCAACGTCTCTGTCCTGACTACAAATAGGATGTAACAGGTCGAATGGACTCTTTATGAGTCATAGGTTTCCTTCCATAGCTAAACTAGTGTAATTGTCCCTTCTTTTTTATATGTCAACGATTGAACCTCACAAGTCGTAAGGTCTGAACACGAGTCGTATAAACTAGTGTGGGTGCCTTATGCTATTATCCATACTACGACTCATGGTGAAGAGTCATAACATGTCCTCACGCGTCGTAGGGTGACCCGTCGTCACTACCGATAAATTTTCAGCTTTTAATTAAGGGTAGTCTGGACATTTTCCTTTTTCTACCAATTAGACCCCACATCCATAAATAATTAAAAAAAAGGGTATTTCCATATTTTAACTAATCAAGACACACTCTTTTCTCTCTCAAATTCCTCAGGTCAAGAACACCTAGGGTTTCAAGAGATCAACAATTAGGGCTTCCAAGAGTTGATTTCTCACCTTTATTCTCGATATCTCAAGTATTTTACTCTTCCCCAAATCTTTTTTTGTTAAAGCATGTGCTTTAAATTGTTATTCAAGTGGGTTTGAATGTTATCTTTGGAAGTGGGTTTGAGGGCTTTGAATGATTGTTTTCTTAAATGATGTTTCCATGGTTTATATGTATTTCTTCATGCTTTAGTGATGGTTTTGAACGTGTTGGGTGAAGGGGCATGGTGAATAAACTAAGGGGTCATGGATTCCCCCAATTATCTAGATTTTGATAATTGAATTGGTGGTAACTAATTTGAGGTGATTTTAAACACTTCGGTATAATTATTCTAGCTTATTTTGTCTTGTTTTGAGAGCAATTCATGTGCTTAAGGTGTTCATATTGATACAAATAAGCATTTAATTGTCCAAGTATGTGATTACAATGTCCAAAGTATCTTTTAAACAAGCTTGTGCTTAATTGAGTAATTTAGAGTTCAACCCGAAAAACTAGTTTTACTAGCTTGAGTTAGGTGTGTGTCTAGTTGGTTCTGTTGGATTAATGTGTTTAATTTGTTCCAATTATTTTAGTGGTGTAATTATGAGTGGATTAACTTGTTTGTAATGTGCAAAGTTTAATTTGATTAAGTCAAGAGTCCATATAATAAGTGGAAGATCATTGCCAATTTGCCTTATCTTAGCTTTTGTTTTGATTTATTGTTAAGAATAGTGTGTTTGGATTTCTAATTTGTGGTGTGTGATATTATAGGAGGCTTTGTGAGCTAAATATGATGATATGTTGATGATTTAAAGGACGAAAATTCATTGAAAATACCCTATAAAAGGTATGGCCAAAGGATAGGACGTTCAATACTTAACCAAAATTTTGAAAGCAAATTCCAGTAAGTCAACACAAAGTCGACGCGTGGCATCGAGGATCACACAGTTTACACTAAGAAAATATTTTCAATGCTAATTTCAGTCCGGTGACGCTAACTCGACACGTCGCGTCAATGCAACTAAGAACAGTAATTTCAAATTGCACCAATACTAGGACTTGGTCCTAAATTGAATTCACACAGATGGCACGCAATTCAAAGTAATTAAAGGCAAAAGGTGAGATTATTTTAGTACAAATTGGACAGTTGGACATCATCAAGTTTCTTGGACAACATTTCACAAAAAGGGATCAATTTTTATTTTTCTTGGTCAACTTGGACACGTCATTGACACAAAGGAAAATTAGGAGTATATTATAAGTTGAACATTATTAAATACATGGAGCACAACCTAGTCAAAGGGACGGCCTGAACGATTTCGGAGCGGCTACACGAATAAATTAGGTTTTTAATTTTTGTTTAGTCTTTAAATTTTCATATCATGTATTCAAATATTTGGATCATGATTATGAATATTATCGACTAAAAACTTCCTTTTCGGGGTTAAAGTCAAGAACATGAGTACTATTATTTTTTCATTAAATTCCATTAACTTTGCTTATCATATCTTGTTCTAATTATTTTATGGATTGATCACTCATAAAATACATATATTGTCAATCTTTTGATCTCGAGAGTTGGAATAGGAAGATAGAACATGGGAATAAACAAAGTTTGGGTTTTTATTCTTTTATAAAATAAAGAATTAAACTTAGCATTTAGGACAGAGATGTACTTAAATGCCTTACTTGATTCATACGCAGGAGGATAGATTTAATTCACTTAATTGGATTATTACATCCCCGCTCAATGATGTAGTTGTAATGTCCAAATTAGGTAAAATATTAGAGGTTGGGAAACTATGATCATACGATTAACCCTACGAATCAACAACCAAGATAAATGAATTAACGGATTGATTTCATTACAATAGTATGATTGTTCGAAGTTATTTAACACTGGGCTTTAATCCATTGATTATCTCAAGACTTATATTTTTACGCATTATTTAATTTATTTTATTTTTAATTTATAAAATTACAAACTCTCTTTTTGTTTACTTTTTCTCAATTGTTAAACTATAATTGGATAGTTGGCGAATGCAAGTTCCTGAGAGATCGATACTTGGGCTTCCTTGAAGCCACTTTAATACTTGATAAGACCACGTACACTTGCGTGTGCATTGTCATGTTTTCGGTGCCGTTGTCGGGGGCTTGTTATTTGGCAATTATTTATTTTAGTTTTACTTTTAGATTTATTTGGTGTTTTTACGCCTTGTCTTGGTTTTGCTTTTGCAGAAAACAGGTTTTCAAAGTAGAAAACTGGCAAGGGATCACAACTTAGTTGAACCAAGCTCCAAACCTGAGCAACTTTACCATCAACGCAGGAGAGAAGCAATCCTTCTTCCCAGAATTCCTCAATTCCAAGAAGACCAAGAGAATATGATTCTTATGGCTGAACAACAAGCAACTGGTAGGAAGGTTAGGGAAGTGGCAGTCCCAGTTTCGACAAACTTGGTATCCCCAATTCAAAGATCGGTGTAATACCTCGATCGTTCCTTAAGCCTAAATCCGTCTTTTGAGTGAATATGGATTACTTCCTAAGTGATTGATGTTTATACCATGTTGTATTTCTTTAATTTCAATTGTTTTCCATGTAGAGCATTGAATAAGATTTCCATCATACCAAATTCGCCCAAATTCGACACTCGAGTGAAGAGTTAGAGCCATTTTAGTGAGACAATGTGCCACCTGGCACTTTAGCGCATCGCGGAGCCTGCCAAAATGGCAATTGTCATTTTCCAGTGAGCCTCCGTGATATTGACGTATCGTGCCAAGGATCAATTTTAGGATTGTCAAATTCCAGTGCACCAATGCGATTCCACCGCGTCGCGGTGCCCTTCCAGGTCACGACGAAGGTGGCTAATGCAACTTCACCGCGTCGAGCCACTGAGCAGTTTCCCAATTTTCCAATTCCATTGAAGGACCACGATCCTAGCGCGTCGCGCCAGGGCTAAAAATCGGGCTCCAGTTCTAGAATTTGCTCAAGGGTATTTTGGTCTTTTCCACCCGTCCTTACCCTTTATATCTATACAAGTGAGGGAGAAAATCCTTATTTTCTCTTTCATCTTCTTCCAAATTCTAGGGTTTCTCTCCAAAATTCAATCCAATTTTTGTCTAAACATCTCAACATCAAGCCATGGTTTTCATAAATTAGTTCAAGATTTAAAATTTTCAAGTCAAGAACATTAAGAGCTCTAACTCAAGAAGGGGGAAAAGAAGTCTATAGCAATTTTACTCATCCCTAATAATAATCAAGGTATGTGGGGCTTGAACAAGAATATTCTTTCATTCGTGTGCCCAAAGAATTGATTTTTACTATTGGAATTTGATAACGCTCAATCTACAGCTCTCGTAGGAGTGTAAAGCGGTCGTTAGCAAATATAGAACCCAACCTGGGTTGGGTGTCGATCCCACAGGGAATAGCTTGGCCAACAAGTAAGTAAAATTACTAAACTTTTGGTGCAAGTCTCGTAAGAAGGGGGATTGCAATGTGTAACCAAAACAATAAAGTAAAAGCTGAAAATAGCAAAGTAAAGAGAGAAAGATTGTTACGTAAGTTGTAAACAATGAGAATTGAAGCGTTGGGGTTATGTCCACCTTCTGAGGTATACGTCTCTATTGGCTATGAGTGTGTAGAGTCTTGACATGCAATTGCTTATAGAGAATTGTAGTCGATGGTAAATCCAAGCGTCTCTCGACCTGAACAAGGACTATTTCACTTTAACTCTATCGAGCTTAAAGCGTGTCTAACGGTACGAATTCTCCAAGAGGTTAGTCCAGTTACGGCACTAGATTTTTAATAGGAAAGGGTGTCCTACTACCTTGACATTATCTCTTTTCCAGACAAATAACCTTTCTCTCGAACAAGTTAAATGTTAGACTGGCGTTATTCTATGCGTCTGCAGCCACAAGAATTTGCATTAAGATGAAGAGAATAATGATATAAGCAATATACGTGTCTCGAACTCACAAACTCACAGCAATAGATAGTATCTCATTCGGCTTCCATAACCCTAACAGAGAAGTTTAGTTACCCATGAGTGCGAAGGAGATCACGATTTGCATTGTTATTGTTGAGTAATGGTGTGTGGATTAGGTGATAGGCGTGTGGCGTGATTCCTTAGCAAGTAACGATTCTCTTGTTGTGGAATTTAAGAATAGAATTAATGGAAAGATTAGAAGAGTTGTAATTGAGAAGTAGAATGTGTCTCTCCACTAAGGGAGGACTTCCTTCCCTTCCTTTGTGAGTTTTCTTTTGCGTCAAGTAAGCCATAAAATGCTGTATTTTGCATCATTTATACCTGAAACTTTCCTAATCATGTTCGTTAGCTCATTTACAGGAAAAAGGACTAAAAGTGCATGAAATATATAATTTGTTCTCAAAACTAGGCTAAAATATGGGCAAAATATATTGATATAGGCGTGTTAATTCACCTATCATCAACACCCCACACTTGCAGCTTTGTTCATCCTCGAACAAAATAGCATGTCCTTCTAAGCATTAACTTAGGGTTTTTACAGCAATAACACAAAACATTCTTCAAGACAAGTACAAAAATTATCAACAAAGAGTAGCTTCCCGATTATAAGTAGAAACAGTTTAACCTCTAGCGTAGACTAGTGATGGTGATCAACTCGCATGCAAACGTTAAGGTACATAGAATCATATAAAACTATCCAAAGCTCATCAACCATATGTGTCTCACAATATAGTACCCATAATTACTCACAAATATAGCATATTTTTCAAACATGGGTATCAAAATGTCCTTGCTCTCACTCTCACAAAGAATTCATATGTAGCAACTGATGACCATAGGCTTGCCCTTAATGTAGTACTCTACTAAATGTCAGAATGCTAAGCTTAGGATCAAGTAGGTCTTTTGATGGTTGTAATGTAGGCTAAGGGACGGGTAGGATCAGCTATTTTGGCCAGAAATAGTGACTAAGTTCCTAAGCACTTTAATACATCACATTGTATCATTGACACTTTTTTCTTTCAACCTTTCTTTATTTTATTCTTCCACCCTTGTTCTCATCTTTTGTTTTTCAATTTTAAGCACAACTCACTTTTCAGCTTTCTTTTCCTTTTTCTTTTCACAACATACCTCTTATGATAGCACTTTCTTTTTCATAACACATTCAAGCACCATTACAATTTAAAGCATCATACTCACCCAATTTCCTCTTATGTTGTCACATGACTTTTTCACTTTAAAGCACTTAGGAATTTGGATCAAATTACGGTCTTGAAAAAAATGGATTAGGCTTACATACAAGGTTGTCAAAGAAATAGGCTAAAGGCTCAAAAGGGTTTAACTAGGATGATGTCCATGGGTAGGTAAAACAAAGGTAAACATGTATAGGTTGCCAAAGAAATGCCTAAATCATATCCTAAACTTACACTCCTTATTTTCGCTTTGCATACATACCAGGCAAGTTCTAGCATCAGCCACATACATAGAAGATACTATTAATCTCACACACACAAGGCACATGGTCGACTTGATTGGAAGTAATATAGACTCTTAACCCAACAAGTGAAGGAATTGAACCACACAATATCACATAATGAGTCACAACTGGAGCCTAAACGTCTCAATAGTCACAATTATAGCACAGACTCTTGTTATAATCTTATGCTGCCTATCAAAATAATTTCATGCGAAGCTAAAAAAAATTTTAACTACTAAATAAAAAACAAAACGAAACAAAACGAAAGAAAAATGAAACAAAAGCAAACAAACATGAATAAATGCAAATGCGGATCGAGAAGTATAGCATGCAATACCACCACCCCACACTTAGTCGGGATACTGTCCTCAGTGGAAAATAAATACGAGGAACCTGGTTGGTCGGACTTATCCTCTTTGTCTGGGGTCATACCCCTTGCATTAGAATCATCATCAGAGTCGTCATCCTTAGAAGTTCCTCATAAGTATCCCACTTAAT
The DNA here is from genome assembly GCA_030864225.1 of Capsicum baccatum var. pendulum. Taxonomy (NCBI): domain Eukaryota; kingdom Viridiplantae; phylum Streptophyta; class Magnoliopsida; order Solanales; family Solanaceae; genus Capsicum; species Capsicum baccatum. Next base: position 196,139,167 of record CM061557.1, read on the forward strand.
TCCAAGAGTGAGTTGAGGTGTTTGCATCAAGGAGGGTTCTCCTTGCACTCTTTGGCCTCTTTTCTTGCCTTTTTGTGAAGTGGTAGCCTTTTCTTTGCCTTGTCTTGCTTTGGGTGCCATTGTACCTGAGACTAGAAATAGTGTTAATGGTAGCACAATCTCAATGGTTACAATCTATACACAAGCAGTAGGGGTACCACCCCACACTTAGTTTTGTTGATATAAATCAGTGAAGTGAAAGTGGTCGATTACTTAGACTTCATCGACATACATTTTAGGATTATATTCTGACAAGAAACTCAGCAATGCATCACTTACTTGCAGCCATTGTACTACTTTCATGGTAGATATAACAACACTACTACATAGGGGTAACCACATGGTATAGTTTCTATCAATAAACTCAACCTCCTATGTCGGTAGGTAGTTATAAGTCTTATTCCGATGAACGGGATATTCTAACATGTAAGTATTCAAGTGACAAGATTATGCAATGTTCATTACTATAGCAATTCCGCAATTAGTATAACAATGCATCAAAATCAAATTCAAGTCAGAAATAAGTTAAGAGCATCCTAACGTACATATTCACTCACTTGGTTTTGTATCAACAATTCAAACACGTTCACATCACCAATACTTTTTTAAGATTTAGCAATTCATAATAGGTGTAGTAAAGTAGTACTTACAAAATTTAAATGAAGAACAAAGTAGTACTTACTTGGTTGAAGCCTTTGGATGATGTTCTTGTGAAGAAAAAGAGCAAAAGGAAACTTTTTGATAAGATTTGGAGACTATAGGTGGTGCATGAGCTAGGTTTCCAATGTGTTTTTGGTTCAAGATTAAGTCTCATATTTATAAGAAAAGGTTGGGTCAAGTTTTGACCCATTAAAATCGGATTTGGAGACCAAAAGTGACCATAGGCGGTGCCTAATGCTTTGCCTAGCTGAGCAGAATGCCATAGCATATGCCATGCATTTTGAAAAGCATTTAGTGACACTATGCGGCGCATTCTTAAAAGCATTCTTTACCATATGCGGCGCATTGTTAAAAGCATTCTTGACCATATGCAGCGCATTGTTAAAAGCATATAAGATTCAGAGACCAAATGCATTAGCATAGGCGGCGCCTATGCTATAGCATACTTGAGCATGGGCGGCGCCTATGTCTTTGCACACTAGATTCCGAGACCTTGGGCTATAGGATAGGTTTTGCATTGTTCGTGGCCTATTTTTACCTAGGCCTAGCCTTCCTCGATGCCTATTTTGGCATGAGCAATGCTCAATCCATAACCTTATGCATCACTATTCCTAACTTACCACCTTTACCATGCAATACGTACAAATCAAAATTTGAAACCGATCTCCTTGCCGTATACCTCTTGCACCTACATTTGCTCAAAACCAATAAAAACGATTAGAACGATGGGTTGCCTCCCACCAAGCGCCTTAGTTTTGGTCGTGGCACGACTCTTATTTTTGGATTTTTCATTTAGCAAAACAAAACAAGTACTAGAATGAAAGAAAAGATGATAAACGATAAAATGATAAAATGATGGGTTGCCTCCCATCTAGCGCCTTATTTATTGTCATGGCACGATAGAGTTATCTCGAGTACTTAGACTTCGTCGAGATAAGTGATGGATCATTTTCTGAAAGGATTTAGACGACAATGAGGCTTACCTGTGGTCATGCGATCTTTTTCGAGCTGGCTCATACGTTTCTCCGGAGAGTCACCGATTATATCATCAATAGTCTAACCCATTGCTCTCTTGTATATCCTCAGAGCAGAGATGAGAGCTTCTACGTGCTGTTCACTTAAATCATCTGCTCTCTCAGGAAGTATATTTCTACTTTCCAAGAACACATACCTTAGATAATCGGGAAGCTCTTGCGGTTCTAGCATTGGTGGCTCGTCAAAGGGAGTCTTCGCTGTTGGTTGATTCTTGAGTTCACAATCCGGTTGCTTAGGATTATAAGACTCTATTTCTGTTAGATCACCTATAAGTTCTTCATTGTCCTCATGCTCAACATTCAGTGGAACAGCAGACAATGGCTCAACAGTAGGCTGTTTCTCTATAGATAATGCTTTCGTATCCTCATGATGAACATCAGCTATAGATAACTCATTCATATCGCTGGGCTGCTTCATTGTTTTGCATATATCAAACCGTACCACTTCGTCGTTAATTCGAAACAAAAGCTCATTATCTTTCATGTCAATAAGCACACTTCCAGTTGCAAGGAAAGGGCGTCCCAAGATTATGGGAACTTCAGAATCCTCCTTACAATCCAGAATAACAAAGTCGGTAGGAAAGATGAATGAAGAAACTTTCACCAACACATCATTCAAGATACCCACAGGTCATTTTACCGACCTATCAGCCATCACGAGCCTCATATTGGTTGGTGTCGGATCGCCTAGCCCCAACTTCTTGTAGATGGATAGTGGCATCAAATTGATGCTAGCACCAAGATCGCACAATGCCTTGGCAAAATCCAACGATCCAATTGTGCAAGGAATAGTGAAAGCTCCAGGATCTGCCTTCTTTTGAACTAACGACCTTGTAGTGATTGCACTACAATGATGAACATTATCCGCCAAGTCATAACTTGCTGCCCGCTTCTTTGTCAAGAGATCCTTCATAAATTTCGCATACCCAGGCATTTGTACAAGTGCCTCCACCAATGGAACATTAATGGTGAGCTGCTTTAACATATTCATGAATTTGCTGAACTTAGTGTCATCCACCACCTTCTTCAATCTTTGGGGAAAAGGTGGTGGTGGGTATGGAAGTGTTCTCTCCACGGCTTTCTTCTCCTCTAGCTTCCGTTTTTCCACTTTTTCAGGCTGCACATCACTAGGTGAAACGTCCTTGACGTTGGGAGTAGTTGTTGCGGCTTCTTCTCCTTTTGTAACGTCACTAGGTGTAATGTCCATGTCCGCAACTTCGTCAACCACTTGCTTGCCTTTTGCTGAAGTTTCCAGCACCTTACCACTTCTGGTAGTGATGGCCATGCATGACCCATCATTCTTTGGGTTTTGCACAGTATCGCTTGGTAAGGTGCCAGCCTTTCTTTGATTGAATGCTGCTGAAAGTTGGCTCAATTACTGCTCTATTTTCCTGATAGAAGTGGAATGAGAATCAACTAGTTGCTTCATGGAGGACAAATCATCAATCACCTCCTTAACTCCCGCGCTCGTTGCTTCCACTCCTTTAAATAACTTAGCCATCATGTCTTCCATACTTCCAGAATTAGATATGATGGTATCACGTCTGCCAGGAGGAACGGACAAACCACTCTTTTCATTCTTGTTCTTCCAACTACCTTGGTCTTTGTTTCCAGATTTATCATAATATGTCCGACATTGGTTTCCTTAGGTATTCCCTCGGAAACCCCCCTAATTGTTCAAGTAGTTGGCCTCCTCTTCCGAATCAGATTCGTCTCTTCCTTTTTGTGCTACAGCTTTCACTTTTTCGGTCTTCCCTGATAATAAGTGCTTTGTCAGAAGATCCAATTGTGTTTTCATGTGCGCCATGTCTTGCTCACGTTCTTCTTCTCTTCTTCGTTGGTCTGCAGTCATGCCAATAGATAAAGTGGGGCTTGCTACCTCAGAATCCCTGGTATGCCAAGCTCTACTTTGTTTTGTCATACGATCTAGCATATTGCTTGCTTGACCAAAGGTGAGGTCCATGAAAGAACCTCCAGCAGCATTATCAACCACTGGTTTAGTTATTGAATTCAAGGCTCTATACAAGATCTCCATTAGGTGAACATTAGTCATATGATGGTTTGGGCACCGCATTAGCTTTGTCTTGAACCTCTCCCATGTTTCGTGGAGGGCTTCAGTTGGAAGCTGCCGAAAATTGCTGATTTCATCTCTTAATTGTGCTCTTTTGGATGGCGGAAAGAATCTTTCTAGGAAAGTGTCTTTCAATTGCCTCCAATTTGTAATAGAATCAGGAGTCAGCCCATTCAACCATAGAGTTGCCTCCCCAGACAGAGACAATGGAAATAAGCGCAGTCGAATTGCATTCTGTCCAACGCCATGATTGTCGAATGACTTGCATGTAGAAATAAAGCTGATCAGATGCATATTCGGATCATCACCTGCTAGTCCACCAAATAATCCCTTGAGTTGCAAAAGCTGAATCATGGTGCTAGTGATATTAAACTTTGCTCCGGGTGCCAATGGCGGAAGAATAATAGCTCCGGTGGCACCAGGTCCGTCCAGATCGTCCTCATCGTCATCAAACGGTATTTGCATAGCTCGGCGTTCAGGCCTAAACCTAGCTTGACGATCTCTTCTCTGCATGGGTGCCGCCATCTCAGCGGTACGCCATTGGTTTAGTAGCTCCTCATCGCCCAGGTCCTCATCATCAGGATTTGTTGCCCCGCCTGGATTATTAATATTCTGTAGATGCACTTGAGCAGCCATCCTTTCAATTTCACGTTGTGCCTCCATTGATGCACTAAATAAACCTAAAAAAAAAACAAAAACAACAACTAAAAGTAAAAGTACGAGAATCCTTGGCCAAAGGGTCTAGTAATTATCACGAACTTGATAGACACTCGTATTCCCCGGCAACGGCGCCAATTTTTGATAACGCTCAATCTACAGCTCTTGTAGGAGTGTAAAGCGGTCGTTAGCAAATATAGAACCCAACCTGGGTTGGGTGTCGATCCCACAGGGAATAGCTTGGCCAACAAGTAAGTAAAATTACTAAACTTTTGGTGCAAGTCTCGTAAGAAGGGGGATTGCAATGTGTAACCAAAACAATAAAGTAAAAGCTGAAAATAGCAAAGTAAAGAGAGAAAGATTGTTACGTAAGTTGTAAACAATGAGAATTGAAGCGTTGGGGTTATGTCCACCTTCTGAGGTATACGTCTCTATTGGCTATGAGTGTGTAGAGTCTTGACATGCAATTGCTTATAGAGAATTGTAGTCGATGGTAAATCCAAGCGTCTCTCGACCTGAACAAGGACTATTTCACTTTAACTCTATCGAGCTTAAAGCGTGTCTAACGGTACGAATTCTCCAAGAGGTTAGTCCAGTTACGGCACTAGATTTTTAATAGGAAAGGGTGTCCTACTACCTTGACATTATCTCTTTTCCAGACAAATAACCTTTCTCTCGAACAAGTTAAATGTTAGACTGGCGTTATTCTATGCGTCTGCAGCCACAAGAATTTGTATTAAGATAAAGAGAATAATGATATAAGCAATATACGTGTCTCGAACTCACAAACTCACAGCAATAGATAGTATCTCATTCGTCTTCCATAACCCCAACAGAGAAGTTTAGTTACCCATGAGTGCGAAGTAGATCACGATTTGCATTGTTATTGTTGAGTAATGGCGTGTGGATTAGGTGATAGGCGTGTGGCGTGATTCCTTAGCAAGTAACGATTCTCTTGTTGTGGAATTTAAGAATAAAATTAATGGAAAGATTAGAAGAGTTGTAATTGAGAAGTAGAATGTGTCTCTCCACTAAGGGAGGACTTGCCACTCCACTAAGGGAGGACTTGCCTCTCCACTAAGGGAGGACTTCCTTCCCTTCCTTTGTGAGCTTTCTTTTGCGTCAAGTAAGCCATAAAATGCTGTATTTTACATCATTTATACCTGAAACTTTCCTAATCATGTTCGTTAGCTCATTTACAGGAAAAAGGACTAAAAGTGCATGAAATATATAATTTGTTCTCAAAACTAGGCGAAAATATGGGCAAAATATATTGATATAGGCGTGTTAATTCGCCTATCATCAGAATTTCATGATCCTTGCAAGTGGGTTTATACCCAAATTTCTTTAATGATGATTTATGAGATTTGAGTTGAATAAGCTTGATATTTATGATTATTTTACCATCACATTTCTTAAATTTAGAATTTATGCCATGAGTTGTATATTGTCGTTTTGTATTGATGATTTCTAAGCGATTTAAGACAAGTGTCATGAGTTATGCTTTTCCCAAGAGAAGTTTGAGTATTGAATATATTTATTGATATTGAGCTTGAGAGTCAAGAATGAGTCCTACTACATTTTCTTGAAGCTTTTGATACTTTATACGATTTGATAAGCAAGTGCACTTGATATTTGGAAAGACTATTTTGAGTTTGAGTCGAGTTAGGAATCCACAAGTTAGTTATGATTTATAGATGAGATATATTTATGATTTGGTCTTTATGATAGACCCTTGAGTTGATTAAGGTGGATTTCCTAATGCGTTCTGAGCTGAGTCTGGGAGGACTATTTAGCACCAAGTGGGAAGTGTGGGTTCAACACATCCTATTTCTCCAGAACTACGTGCCACCATAGGATTGAGATCTGAGGGTCAAAGAACTGAGTTTGTGATCACAGAGATAAGTTTGAGGTTATACTCCCTGGCAAGAGTAGAATGCTCCCACCAATGTGGGGTTTCTTCCTTAGAAGGGAAAAACGTTGGACTCCATACGGCTCATGTAGTTTATGTCGGTTATAAGAAACTCCCAAGTCCATAATAGTCTAAGTTTCTTGAGTTACCATGTCACTCTAAGTCATGAGTTAAATATTTTGAGTTGAGTTCAATGATTTATGAGATTTGTGAAGCATGTGTTATTATCGATGATTTATGGAAATTATATTTCAGGAAATTCAAGCGAAGAGAGTCATTATTGTCAGCATACATGACTTTATTTTACATTTATGATATTGTTTAAAAGTGTTGCACATGCCCCCACATACTCAGTACAATCCCAAGTACTGACTCTCATATCTATATTTTATATTTTCTCGTGATGTAGGTTTAGGTGCTCAGTCTCACAGTGATAGTGATATTTGAGTACCTTCATCTACATTCTTACAGTTGGTGAGTCTTCATGGTTCGAGGACCTATGTCACTGATTTTTGCCGTGATAGTAGATGGTTGTTTCTTTTTAGTTCAGGCGATTCAGTTGGGGATCTGTCCCAAAGGATCCTAAGTCTTTTGTAGTAGAAGCTTTGTCAGATTAGAGTACCAGTATGTACAGAACTTTCAGTATTTTATTTGTACAGAACAGTATTTCTTCGTATCACAGTATTTTCATAACATGATTATTCTTTCCTATTTTAAAATCATTAGTGTTATAGTAAGTTCTAAAAGTGATAAAAGGCTTAGAGGGTTAGCTTGAGGCCACGTGTGGCCTTAAATATCGTGTGAGATCTCGAGATAAGTTCTTGGGGCGTTACAATCGGCAGCAGGGGGAGCTTTGAGTTGAAACATAATATGGTGCAGTTTTTTATTAGCAGTGGATAGTTTGTAGGGTTTTCACACGAGGATCCACAAGTCCACTTGCAAACTTTCACTGAGCTTACTGATACGTTCACTCCGACTGAGCTTATGTGGGGTTGACACCGTTTCCTTATTCACTTTTGGGGGAAGCTAAAAAGTGGTTGAATATGGATCCAGCCAATTCAATCACATCATGAGATAACTTAGACAGAAGGTTCCTCATCCGATTCTTTCATCAGGCAAGAATACGAGATTCGCAATAAAATAGTGAGTTTCAAACAGAAGCCTCTTGAAAATCTATATCATGCTTGGGAATGCTTCAAACCTCTTCTTAGGGATTTTCCACACCATCAATAGTCGAATGAGGTACTTGCTCATACTTTTGTAAAAGCTCTTGATCATAATATGAGGATTTTGCTATACTTATCCGCAGGTGGTCAAGCATTGGAGCTAACTTATGATAAGTTGTACACATTGCTGAATCGCATAGCACAAGCAAATCGAGGGTGGAATTCAGATTCTAGAAGTGTCATGGAAAGAATTGTGGGTATGTTGGAGGTGGACCAATTTATAGCCCTATCAGCTTAAGTTTCTACATTGCAGAATTTGATCAACACATCATTCAACGGCATGAAGTTTGGAGCAACACAACCTGCAGCCATAGTTAATTCCATCCAATAGGCTGCAGGTTGGTGTGAAGTATATGGAAATAGTGGTCATGTGGCTACCATGTGTGCTTTAAATCCACAATCTATTATGTATATAGGCAATGCTCAAAGGCCAAATTATGGTAATACCTACAACATAAAGTGGCAAACTCAGCCACCTAATTAGCCATGGAACGCCCCACAGCCACAGGCCCAATTGAATCAATCTACAAGCAACATGGAAGAGATGTTGAAACAAATCTTAGTTGGTCAAACATAATTGGTTGTGAATATGAACAATCAAAGGGCAGAACTGATACATTCAAACTCTTCATTGACACATTCAAAGAGCTTCATATTAACTTACCTTTGCTTGATATTTTGCAGAGTATGCCTAAGTATAAAAAGTACTTGAGGGATGTGATGGCTAAAAAGGTAAAACTACAAGAGGTAGGAGCTATAACACTCACTGAAGAGTGTAGCGTGGTGATGTCACATAAAATCCCCAAGAAATTTAAAAATCAAGGAAAGTTTGCCATCCCTATTCAAATTGGAAGTAAGGAGGTTCATGAACTGAGTGACTTAGGGGCAAGAATAAATTTAATGCCCCTATCATTGTTTAAAAAATTAGGCTTGGGAGACCTAAAGCCACACGAGTGGTGATGCAGCTTGCATATGGATCCATAGCATACCCGAATAGAATCATTGAGAATGTCCTCATAAAGGTTTGTAAATATATTATTCCTGTTGACTTTTTTGTTCTTGATTTTGTGGTAGACGAACAAGTACCAATTATCATAAGGCGCTCATTCTTAGTGGCTATATTTGCTTTGATTGATGTTAGAGAAGGCATAATCAAGATGAAGGTAGATGATGAAGAGATTGTATTTAATGTTTACAAGGCCACCATTGAAAATCCCTTATATGAAGGTTTATGCATGATCAATATGTTGGAAAGGGATGAGTGTGGGGTTCTTAATCCACTAAAGACCTCTTTCGACTACCTGATTGAGTGGCCTAATATGAAACCACCGATTTTCAACATGTTAAAAGGTAAAAAAGGTCTGAATCAAATGAAAAAATAGCTCCCAAAAGAAAGTAAAAGGGTAAAGGAATATGGGTGAGTTGATATGGATCGTTCCGCGATACTAAATCAGGTGTTGCTTGGGAGGCAACCCAAGTTAAGAAATGTTTCTTGTCAGTTTTTAGTTTTTATTTCATGTAGTTTTTGTTTGTGATTGAGTCACAGGTTAATGGCAAGTCTGAGTACCAGAAACCTGAGCTAAGAAAAATGGCAAAAATTGAGTGTGAGTTCCCATGGATCCCTTTTTTGTGTGAAGATGCATCTAGCTAGGCCTAAAGGCCTCAGGGTATATTTCTATCTTTTTACTTTTAAATTCACTTTGGAGACAAAGTAGATTTTTAAGTGTGGGGTGGAGAAATTCTCAAATTTTTGCTCAATTTAAAAATTTTTAGGTTAGGAATAACTGAGATATTCTTGTTGGTGCTATTTTTTATTACATGGTGCAAGTGTTCTGTTTGGTAAAATCATGTTGATTGAGTGAATTACTACTTCTGAGACTCTTAGGCTCATGTTTTTTACTCTTGTACTTTTTGGCTTAATTTTGAATTTATTCTTTTGTTTTGTTAAGAGTCTATAATGATGCTATTGAGCTGAGTATGTGCCATGTGTTGTGAGGTATTTTGTATATTCCTTGTTGCATATGATGTCTAGAACTTGCCAGGTGTGTATATGAAGCGAAATAAAGAATGTGGGTTTAGGAGATGCTATAGGCATTTCTTTGATAGCCTTGTTTTATACCTTCTTTTTACCTACCTTTGTGTATTATCCTAGTTAAACCCTATTGAGCCTTTAGCCTTTTATTTAGTAACCTCATAAGTAGATAAATCCCTTCTTTGATAGACCATAATTTGATCCAAAAAGCACCTAAGTGCTTTAATGAAAAAAATAATAATTACAAAAGAAGTTTGAGAAATTGAATAAGAAAAAAGTGAAATTGATGCACCAAGGTAATATTTATTGGTGTTTATAATTGATATGTGGTAGATTGATGTGATATAATTGATGAAAGAAATATTTCTATGATTGGGAAAAAAGAGAAAAATTGATTCATATGATAGTAAACTTTACGTCCACCAAGTGTTTGTGAAAAAAATTAAAAGAGATGGGGAGAGATGGGTGGATGAAAAAGGTATAATTTGGCTGTTGGAGATTGATTTTAAATATATAATGTAGTGTATTAAAGCACTTAGAGAGGTAAGTCACTATTCCTAAATAGTTACTACCCGTCTCTTAGCCTACATTATAATCCGAAAAAGACCAATTTGATCCTAAGCTTTACATTCGACTATTAATTAAGCATTATACTAAGAGCAAGCCTATGGTTCATTGTGTGTAGCTTGTGAATTCTTTGTGAGAGTGAGAGTAATTTGATTCTTGTACCAATTATGTTATATATTGCATTATTGTGAGAGATTATAGGTAACTCTCTTGTTATGAGGGGCACATGTTTGATGAATGTAGGTGATTTGGATGATGTCCTTGACTGAATGATAAAAATGAGTTATCCACTTGGTGAGTCAATTCTTGAGGCTAGGATGTTTTGTAATAGTGTTCATGAGCTATATTGTGTAAATAACGTGCTTTGTGTAGAAACTTGCATTCTGTGTAGTCATTGTAGTACTAGCTTGAGTGTCTTGCATTTAGTAGAAGTGTAGCATCACCTCAGATTTTTATGCTTAGAGTAAAGAGTTGTTCAAGGATGAACAAGAGTTTAAGTGTGGGGTGATGATCTAAAGTGATTTTATACACTTCGGTATCATTATTCTAGCTTATTTCGCCTTGTTTTGAGAGCAATTTGTGTGCTTAACGTGTTCATATTGATACAAATAAGAATTTAATTTTCCAAGTATGTGATTACAGTGTCCAAAGTATTTTTTTTAAATAAGTTTGTGCTTAATTGAGTAATTTAGAGTTCAACCCGAAAAACTAGTTTTATTAGTTTGAGCTAGGTGTGTGTCTAGTTGGTTCCATTGGATTCTAAAGTGTTTAATTTGTTCCAAATATTTTAACGGTGTAATTATGAGTGGAATAACTTGTTTGTAATGTGCAAAGTTTAATTTGATAAACTCAAGAGTCGAAATATTAAATGGAAGATCATTGCGAATTTGTCTTATTTTAGCTTTTATTTTGATTTATCGTTAATAATAGTGTGTCATTTGGATCTCTAATTTGTGCTCTGTGATATTGTAGGAGGCTTTGTGAGCAAAATAAGGTGCTATGTTGATGATTTAAAGAAAAAAAATTCATGAAAAATACACTACGAAAGACATGGGCAAAGAATAGAACGTTGAATACTTAACCAAAAATTTAAAAGCAAATTTCAGTGAGTGAATGTATTGCATCAAGGATCACACAGTTTACACTTAGAAAATATTTTCAATGCCAATTCCTGTCGAGCGATGCTAACTCGACGCGTCTTGCCGATGCAAGTAAGGACAGTAATTTCAAATTGCACCGACACCAGGAATTGGCCCTAAATTGAATTCACGGATGGCATGTAATTCAAAGCAATTAAAAGAAAGAGGTGAGATTATTTTAGTACAAATTGAGCTGGACGTCATCATGTTTATTGGACAATATTTAACAAAACGGGATCAATTTTTATTTTCCTTGGTCAACTTGGACACGTCATTGACACAATGGACAATTAGGAGAATATTATATGTTGGACATTATTAAATACATGGAGAACAACCGTACGATTACGGAGCGGCTACACGAATAAATTAGGTTTTCAATTTTTGTTTAGTCTTTAATTTTTCATATCATATATTCAAATATTTGGATCATGATTATGCATATTATAGTCTAAAAATTCTCTTTCTGGGGTTAAAGTCAAGAACACGAACACTATTATTTTGGATTAATTTCAATTAATTTTGCTTATCATATTTGGTTGTTTGTTTGTTCTTGCTTTAATTATTGTATGGATTGATCACCAATAAAATACATATATTGTCCACCTTTTGATCTCAGAGAGTGAATAGGGAGATAGAACATGAGAATAAACAAATTTCGATTTTTATTGTTTTATAAAATAAAGAATTAAACTTAGCGTCTAGGACAAGAATGTACTTAGATGTCTTACTTGGTTCATATGTAGGATGATAGCTTTAATTAACTTGACTGGATTATTACATCCCCGCTCAACAATGTAGTTGTAATGTCCAAATTAGGTAAAAGATTAGAGGTTGGGAAACCATGATCATGCAATTAACCCTACGAATCAACAACCAAGATAAGCAAATTAAAGAATGAAATTCAATAACTTAGTATGATTGTTCGAAGTGCTTTAACCCTGGAATTTTCTCCATTGATTGACTCAAGTATTTTATTTTACGTATTATTTACTTTATTTTTAATTTACAAAAATTACAAACTCTTTCTTTGGTTAATTTTGCACTAAATTAATCTAGACTGTGAACTAAAATTAAATCTCTGTTAAATCAAGTCTTTGTGGGATAGATACTTGGCTTTAATTAGGCCACTTTATTAATTGGTAGACCATGTACACTTGTGTGTGCACTTGGGCGCTGTCATATTTTTGGCCCCATCTCTTTGCCTACATTACAACCCAATAAAGACCTATTAGACCCTAAGCTTTACATTTGGCTATTAGTGGAGCATTACACTAAGGACAAGCCTATAGTTCATTGTGTGTAACTTGTGAATTCTTTATGAGAGTGAGCATAATTTGATTCTTGGACCTATTATGTTATAAATTGCATTATTGTGAGTGATTATGGGTAACTCTATTGTTGTGAGGGGCACATGTTTGATAAATGTGGGTGACCAGTATGATGTCCAGGATTGAATAATAAGCATGAGTTTGCCACTTGGTGAGTCAATTCTTGAGGCTAGGATGTTTTGGAGTTGTGTTCATGAGCTATCAATTGTGTAAATAACATGCTTTGTGTAGAAACTTGCATTATGTGTAGTCATTGTATTATTATCTTGAGTGTCTTGCATTTAGTAGAAGTGTAGCGTCATCTCATATTTTTATGCTTAGAGTAAAGAGTTGTTCAAGGACGAACAAGAGTTTAAGTGTGAGATGATGATCTGAGGTGATTTTATACATTTCGGTATCATTATTCTATCTTATTTTGCCTTATTTTGGAGCAATTTGTGTACTTAATGTGTTCATATTGATACAAATAAGCATTTAAGTGTCCAAGTATGTAATTATAATATCCAACATATTTTTCGAACAAGTTTGTATTTAATTAAGTAATTTAGAGTTCAATCCGAAAACTAGTTTTATTAGCTTGAGCTAGGTATGTGTCTATTTAACGCCCCAAATCTGGTACCCGGAATGCTACACGGTGCTCATGACCTTGAGGGACCACAAGCCAACCCATGACTTATATTTGTACCTGTATATTGTATAAAATATTTTATAATACAGAAACATGAAGTGAAAGGCCATAAGGTTGAATACTGAACATGATCTGAATGATATAATATGTGTGTGGGATAATAGAATACCCAATACAAAATTGAACATACTGAAGTCTGAAACATGATAGTCTAGAAAGCCTCTTACTAACTGAACTATCTGAGTAAGGATTTGATGGGACATGTCCCAAACTAACTTCAACTAATAAACTGATTAATGAGATAATAGGAAAATAATCATGTCCTTGAAAGATGAGGACTCACTTCTAACTCTATTTGTGGATATCTGGAATCTATTGTTGCTCTGGAGCTAGTGTCTCTGAACCTATGGTATAAGATAACATAGCACAAATGCGACAGTCCTTTGAATGTCCTGGTATGCATGTGAGGTATGATGAATGCATGGGGTTCATATGCATGAACAATAATAATAGCTGACTAACTATCATGAGCGTGAGAATACATGCATTAGACATCACAACTAACACTAATATTGTGATAACATGATTGTTGAATCTGAATATAACTGATAACATGAGTGACTGTATCTGACAGTCCTAAATCTGATGGAACTATCTGAGTTTTGTACTGTATCTGACAGTCCTGAAATCTGAAGAACTATCTGAGTTCTATTACTGAAACTGATTGACTATATCTGATAGTCCTAATTTTGTAACATGAAACTATGGTTAGTAGTTATCTAACCGACATGCCCCTAATATGCCATTATGGCTGAGTTGGGGTCCAATCTGTAACCCGAATTAGAAAGTGTGTCAATACCGCGCCACCTATGGGCGACCCTCATTTGATAGTGTCCCCTATACGAGAACGGTAGGGCCCTTAAATGACAATGCTTATCCACCTCATCAATCCTCATCGGACAGTGTTGATGTCTCCACCTATGTTGGCTACATAGTTCTGGAATGCAAGGATGATTTTAAAAATCACACCCTCATCTGATAGTGTGTGTTCTCATCCTTAGGTTCACTCGGTGCTAATTCCTACTCCCATCTGAATAGACTCTGAACATGATTACTGAATAAAACATGGGCTGAGTTACTGAATTTCGTTACTAACAGAATACTACAGATATCTGACAGCTGACTGAGTTTATGAGATCATGAAGATTTCCTGAGTCATAAGACTGTCTGAAGTCTAAGGATCATAGCTTGACTGAGATTATTCTGAAAACATTACATGGCTCTAGGCACACAGCTAATATTTCGGGTACGAGTACCTCCAGGACTCGATGGAAGAAAATTGAACAAGCATAACTTAGTTGAACATATAACTAACATTATAATCCATAATACATTTATAGAAGCATTTTATCAAAACATGTGATAGGCATAACTTGTACATACATGGGGATTTCATAGTATCATGTGAGTTAGGCACTTTTCCTTCATCTAGGCATTTAATCAAACATATTGTAGGCATGGTACATGTAAACATCATGGTTCAATCTAATTTCATCATTCAAGGGTTTAGTCATAGATTTGCATGAATCTATATCTATAATAATTTAACCCACATAGAATTTGTCACCCAACGTGGATTAGAATTCAATTTCTCATTTATCCACATGAATAAGAGCAGCCCAATCATGAAATTCATAAGAAAATCCATAAACTTGAATTTAGAAAAGGGATTCTTGGATTTCATGGACGAAAGGAGTCCACGAATGAACACTATGCATACCTTAGTTCGTGATTTTGTGAAGATTGACAGTGAAACTTTCTTAAAATTGGATCTTTTATGAAAATCCTAGCTTGTTCTTGAGAGAAACTAGTATATTTTGGGTGAAAAGTAGTTAAATCACGTTTTAAAGGGCTTAAATAGGGGTGGGAAGTTGACCCTTTTAACCCTGAACACGTCATTTAATTTCAGTGAAAATTTTCCGAATTGGACCCTTGGCGCGACGCGGCGCTATCATGCCATGCCACTAGATTTTGAAAATTGAGAAATTGAGGGATGATGCAACGCGGAGCCATCCCTTTTTCACTTTCTTTGTGACCTGAAAGTTTGGCGCGACGTGGGGGGAAATCGCCCTGAGACACTGAAAAATGAACAATTCTGAATTTGGGCCCTGGCGCAACGCGAAATAACCGTGGACCCCTTCTGGAATTTGTCAAATGTCATTTCCTCTTGTGGCACGGCGCACCACTGACTAATATGGCATTGTTTTACGACAGAAACTTGAAATAGTCGTAACTTTTGACCCGGTTATCAGATTTGGGCGAATCTTAAATCGATGGAAAGCTTATTGAATTTCCCATATGACAAAAAGTGAAAAATTTTAAAATTCCTCATGAAATAACAATCATTCAACTTAGAAGCTAATACTAGATATTCTTGAGATGAAATTAGTTAGGAAAAAGAATGGGGTATTACAGTGTAGTTATTTTTGGTGGAATCTAATGTGTTTGATTTGTTCCAAATATTTTAATGGTGAAATTTTATGTGGAATAACTTATTTGTAATATCCGAAACTTAATTTGATTAAGTCAAGAGTCACAATAATAAATAGAAGATCATTGCAAATTTACTTTATCTTAGCTCTTATTGTGATTTATCATTGAGGTTATTGTGATGTTTTAATCTTTAATTTATGGTGTATGATATTGTAGGAGTCTTTTTGAGCTAAATATGATGACATATTGAGAATTTAAAGGGCGAAAATTTGTTAGAAATATATTATAAAAGATATGGATAAAAAATAGGACGTTCAATACTTAACCGAAATTTTAAAATTAAATTCTAATGCGTCGACGCAAAATCGATGCATCGCGTCGACATTCCAAATTTTGCCTGTCTATGCATGGCAAATTTAAATGTTGACCGATAATGTTTAGGCAAAGTACCATTATCCTATTTTAATATAAGTTGGCACAAGTACCAAAGGCTGTGGGGGAATCTTTATTCTCTATATAATTAAGAGATTATATATAGCACAAGTGGGACATGTTGACAGCTGGTAAATCTTGGAAAAGATAATATTTGGAGACTTGGATATTAATATTTTTGTCACACCTAGGAACAAGTTGACACGGATTGGACGGGAAAAATAAATGATGCGGCTACATAATTTTTTATAGGTTTTAAATTATTTTATTTAGCTTTTAATTTGTCATATCAGATATTCAATTATTTGTTTCATGATTATGAATATTATCGGCTAAAACTTCTTTTTCCGGGGTTAAAGTCAAGAACATGAGTACTATTATTTTGGATTATATTCAGTTAATTTTGCTTATCATATTTGGTTGTTTGTTTATTCTTGTTTTAATTATTTTATGGATTGAGCACTCATAAAATACATATATTGTCGACCTTTTGATCTCAGGAGAGGAAATAGGGAGATAGAACATAGTAATAAATAAAGTTTGGGTTTTTGTTCTTTTATAAAATAAATAATTAAACTTAGCGTCTAGAAAAGAGATGTACTTAGACGCCTTACTTGATTTATACGTAGGATGATAAATTTCATTAACTTAATTGGATTATTATTAATAGGATTGTTCCATCCCCTCTCAACAATGTAGTTTGTAATGTCCAAATTAGGTAAAAAATTAGAGGTTGGGAAATCATGATCATGCAATAAATCTTGCGAATCAACAACCAAGATAAGGGAATTAACGGATTAATTTCATTAACATAGTATGATTGTTTGAAGTGGTTTAACCCTGGGCTTTAATCCATTTATTGTCCCAAGACTTATATTTTTACACATTATTTATTTTATTTTATTTTTAATTTATAAAATTACAAACTCTCTTTTTGTTTACTTTTTCTCAATTGTTAAACTAGAATTGGATAGTCGGCAAACGCAAGTCCTTGAGAGATCGATATTTGGGCTTCTTTGAATCCACTTTACTACTTGATAAGACCACGTACACTTGCGTGTGCGCTTGGGCACTGTCAATAACCTTAACCAAATTCTGTGAAACTTGCTTTAAACATGAGAATATAGACATTGAAAATACATTTTGAACTATTGCATAGCATAAAAGGCTAGAGAACAAAATTTGATTTAATGAACAAAGGGGGTCGTGGGATTCCCCCATACTGATTTAATTAACAAAGGGGGTCTTGTCATTCTCCATGCTAATTTAATGAACAAAGGGGATCGTGACATTCCCCCACACTGATTTAATAAACAAAAGAGGTTGAGGCATTCCCCCAAGTTAATAGACTTGTAATGACATAATTATAAGTTTGTAAGTATAAGGGTATGATGATACCAATGATGTGCCTTAGTGGTTAATTCTTTGGCTAAATGCATGGGCTATGTAAATCTTTTTAAAAATTTGGCTTAATGGAGATTATGTAGCTAAGCCGTGAAAGTGGAGGTCCCAAAAGACCGATACTGAAAACTCGCATTTGCTGGCGTGAGGGTTGATCTTGATGACTGTGTGTTGTTTACACTATTGATATTTATTTGTATCCTGGATTGACGTGGGGTCAGGGCATTCCCTGGTCTTCCTTGTTACCTCTAGTTTGTGCAGCTAACACGTACTGAGGCCCTTTCAGCAGAGGGAGCTGAACCATATAGCCCGTGGGTGACTTTTTAAGACAGTTAAGATAAATAGTTCAGGCTAATGTTTTACTTGATACTAAGCCTTATTCCCTATCCCAACATATTTTATGTATGCATATGATCATGTGTATTGTCTTGAATAATTTTGGACTGTTGATTATGGCATTACTTTATACCATTCTTGAGTTATATGCCAACGCTCAACTTGATAATTATATTCAAACATTGTATTCCCAGGCGATGCAGAAATCAGAGACACTTCTACTTTCTTGCACAGTGATAGTATTCTAGGTTATTAGCAGTTAACTTTTAGTGGTGATCTTGTATTCTCTGGAAGGGGTATTATTTTAAAGTCTCTTTTCATTTATGTAATAGACTATTTTTATTGGACTCTTTTGGCTAGTGTTTGTGGCCTGTCCCAACTTAGATTGGTTTTGATCTGTTTAGAGGCTTTGTGGATTACTATGGATTGGAATGATATTTGAAATTCTTAGATTCTTTTCTGAGTTAGTTGAGTTGCCTATCTTATTATACGTTTAAAAGTCATCCGCTGTTAGTCGTATTGTATTCCGTTTTGACTAGGCAAAGTATGTAGTCTCTGGTCCTTGACGAACTTAGGATACCCTTCACAGCTAGGCCTTGATTCGGGTCGTGATAGATACCTACTGAGTACTCATTGTTTTGGTACTCATACTGCACTTTTGCATCTTTTTCCTGACATAGATCTAATTACAAGTCACCATCGATGATGTTGTCCTCAGGATGTATTAGTGTTTGGAGCTAGTGTGAGCTTTTAGATCCTGGATCTGATCCTACCCCATAAACTCTTTTTAGATAGTATTTTTGTACATTCCAACACTATATTACATATCTTTCTTTGTATACTACTTTATTTTGTTTTAATGGCTCTCGTACAGACCTTACCTGGTCTTGAGGGAAACTATTTTTGTATATTTTGTCTTTCACTCTCTGTTGTACAACATGTTATATATATACCATTGCTTTTTATTACTTAGTATATTGACTATGTTTATTTCTTTTATATCTTATTTTCTACCGGATAGTCCGTTGCTTGCTTTTCTAAGCTATGGATTGGCTTAACTATTAGTGAGTTAAAGTAGGTGTCATCATGACTTGAGAAATTGAGTCGTGACAAATAACCATTACCTACACATAGTCATTTTTAATTCAGAAGAAATCAATTATATATAAGTAACAATATTCAAAGTAGTTCTAAAATGAAACAATATGGAATAACATCAAAATGTTTAAAACGCCATCAGAATTAAAGGTCACCGTTCCAAAACATCTAAACTAAATAATCTGTAGGTAAAACCCATAAAATTAGCAATTACTAAACTTTCCATGTATGAAATAAATGGACAAGAACATAGTGAAAAAAAACCCATGGTTTCTTGGAAGATGACGCCCATCCTTGGATCAAAAATCAATAACTGTCTACAAATGAGGTCTTGTTTGAGCAACTAGAATATGATCTACACTTCATGAAAAAAAGTACAGGATAGTATAAGTACATAACCACTATGTAATAGGGTAATATGCAAACTTAACTTAATAATATGAACACTTAATCAACAATTTCTAACTAAGAAGCAACCATGTAATATTAACAAATTTTGTTCACTTAGTCTTTCTTTCACATATTCATTAAGCAATCGATCAAATAACCAATGATACCATATTATAAGTGTAAATATTCAACTCAAATAAGCATTCAATCAGTTTAAGCATATCAATAGCTTAGACCACTCATGGATCCAAATAACAACAATATAACCTTGTTCACTCAAGAAACTAAATTAAAATAACAAACAACAATATAACATAGTTTACTCATAGAACTCCTTATCTCTCTAGTACTGTGTTTACACATGCTAAGAATATTGTAAAAGTAAACATGACGTGCAAAGGACGAGTTCAATTGATGTACCAAATATTCAAAACAACTAGTGTTTCTGCTATCATTACCCCAAACCAAGTGTTATACCACCCTTATTCCAATGTCCCTAACCTTATATTTTCTAAAATCCACCAATTCCTGAGAAGATCAACCTTTACCTGTTCAATTCACAATATCAATCCATGTCATGACATGTACAATCACTTAATGAGATAATTCATTCACATTTGTACTTTAAAACAAGCCCTTTTTAAAGTTATCACATTTTAGGTGATAAATAACTTTTAAAATTATCCAATAAGTCAATATTCAATAACATGCATTGCAACAAGAAGACAAATAGATAGTTAACATGCATACTTAAATCAAATTAAATTGCTAACTCCAATTCAACGATCACTTGCCTTAGTCAAAGCTTTGCAATGCTCTAATAAACTCATGTCTTGCCTTTTCTTGAAGCTTCAACGTAATTTTGGGCTATAAACAACATATAGGTCACAATTCAACAAATACTATAATAATTCTAGGTATTTAACTTAAATTCATAACCCCTAGGTCAAGTTCATTAACAATTCCATTTCTCTAGTTTTTTTGGACCCTTCATTCCACCTAAAACTTCCATACATTATGATTAAGAGATCAATTCTTGTTTAGAATACTTAATTTACCATTTTTAAACCATTAAAAATAAATTTAAATCCCTTTTCAAGTATACAAAGTCAATTTCTTAAACATAGAGTTAAACCCTTCATCCCTACCATAATCAATCTATGACAATTCTAAGAATTTGGGGATGAAATATAGGTTAGTTTGATGGAATGTCTTATCTCAATAGCAGAATTCAAGAAAAACTAAAGAAAATCACCCAAAATAACCTACAAGACCTTTGAACATTTTTGGATGAACAATAATATTTAAGTGAAAAAAAATTTGCATTTTACAGTCTGTTATAGCGAGCTAATTTTCTCTATAGCAAGATCTGCCCACAATAGCGAGACTGACTGATGTGGACTCCTGCTATAGTGGGCCGTGGTAGTTTCCTAATATATATATAGTGGCATAAATGAGGTAGTAACTTTGATAGTCCCAATTTTTGTTTAGTTTTACAACACACTCTCGGATTTTGACATTCTAAACTAACCCCTTTACGTCAAATGCTATACCCAAAGTTTTAATAACCCAAATTCAATTATGAAATTTTATGCAAACTCTTTAACCACTCAAATAACACATCAAGGTCTAAAATTACATATTTATTAGCCTATCCATTTTTGGATTTACCTAGACCACAACACATTTGGAATTAAGTCAAGACTAACCTAGCCTGAAATTTTTAACACTTCATCTAGGGAGAATCTTATTTTAATTGTTGGCACACTTCATAACAGTGGAAATGGTTGTTATGATATGTAAAAAAAAAAGTGAAAGACGTTGCCTCGAGTAGTAAATATTCAAAGGAAAAAGGTTCAAAAGATTCTTACTCATGATTGAAGAGCAAGGACGTTGTTGTTGCCTCAGAGGTAATTTTTCATATGTATATTTGTATATATATTTTTGGTCTTAGATATTCTATGATAATTATGTATATCATGTACTATGTTTTTTATGAAATACATAGACAAAAGTATTTACGAAATGTTAAAGCAAAAGTATAAATACACACACACATATATATATATGTGTGTGTGTGTATATATATGTATATATATATATGTATATACATATATATATATAGATATGTATATATATATATGTATATATATATATATATATATACATATATATATATATATATATATGTATATATATATATATATATATATTAGTGCTTATGTAGGTAAATGTATGCATATCAATTTTGATCAAGTCCTAATGTATATCTAATGGATGCATTTGTATCAACATATTCTATACCATGTTAACTAGTATTGTAGTCATCAATGATAAATGTATATGAATCTACATTTATATACAATTAAAATTAATAGTTAGTTTTTGCATATGATTATACAAGTGTATTTGTATTTCATCTATTATGCCTGTATATATGATTATATGAGTATGCATATACATTTGCATACAATTGAAGTAATAATATAAAATTGCATATGTATACTTAGTAATACTACATTTGTAATTAAGAAAAAAGTATCTTTTCAATTGAAGATTTTCCTAAGAAATCTCCACATGTGCCTTGTTACATGAAGAGAAATATTATGTGACGATTTAAAGCTTAAGCTCATAGAAGAACATTCTAATAGATTTTAAACATACATGCTTCGATGAATATGCCCATATGCCCGACTCTTGGAACCAACCACAACTATTAAGGTGCGTTATATCGCGAGAGTTCAAATCTATTTCTACTAATGCTTTGATTATACAATTCAATGGATGCACTCTACATATACAATGAGGGAATTTACAATTATATTCGGTCTTAAATGTGTGGCCACTCCTTCTGAATTTATATTTGACACAAATATTGCACATAGACTGACTAACAGTATATTGGTTGATAATATACTATACTATAATATTATTTTTATAAAAACATACTTTTTAACTATAGGGACTACGAAATTTATGTTGTTGTATATGCTATCTATCTTAGATATGACAACAACGTTCTCTCAATCTAGTTTGATGTTGATAGCCTACGTACATGATATGCTACACTTCTTTGGGACCATGAGACTCAAAAGCTAAATGGTGATTCAACAAGCAATAATGAGGCACCTGCTAGATCTCTTAGGCTAATTGTTGAGTGCTATGGTAGTGAGAGAATTGTAATACCTTAGACATTAATTTTTTTATATTTCATCATGTCATTTTAAGACTGCTAGTATTTGTACTAAAATATGATTTTGTTATTTTTGAATATATTTCAATGAATGACTATTCGTATATTAATGTAATTTACGATTTTCACTATACAACCAATTCATATATTACATATTTCATGTATAATTATATAGTCCGTTTAAATAGTGTGTATAGAGAATCATACAATGCAAGTATGATTGTATGTCCATATATACATTTAAATAGCTGGATCCTTGAATTCAACAATAGTATGTATAGACAAATATAAATTACATACTTTGATTTTAATCCAATATGCATAAGTTGTTAGCGTGTTTACTTGGATAAATCAATTATATGTATCATCCTATGTAAATATATTCTTTTAATGCACCTATATGTAAATGTATATATTCATACTTATTAGTTATGTTACTTAAATACATATATACTCATACATGTATACATATATACATGTATACTTGTTTCTGACGATATTTACTTAACAAACCACCATATATGTGTATTTATATATTTACCATATACATTCACATATAATAGCATGTGTATATAAAGTACATATCACACATATACAAATATAACATACACAATTTCAAGAAATATGAATTTAAATCATATCTATATACATTTAAATCCGTTTAACTGTATTTGATGTAATTGAACCATATAGTCAAGGAATATGAATTTATTTCCTAAAAAACATACGCAACTTCAAGTAGATATAAAGTTCAAATCAACCACTGGAATTAATATTTAGCATAATTAAACCAACTAAAGTCTAAAAACTAAAATAATTTAATCTTAAAATTCAAACCAACAAGTGCTATGTATTTCTATCACACATATTGATCTACAATTTCATATCTTTATGGACTGTAATAGTTAATTCAATTAAGAGAGAATTGGGGGTAGAAAAAGAGAATAATGAACGTGAATAAGGAAATGAGAATATTGAGGGACGAAAGAGAGGATAATGAGGCATGAAATATGTTGCATTCTATTTTTAAATCTGTTAATGTAATAGAAATCTCTACATTAATGGGTTATTAATCTGTACCATATATACTTGCCCTATATACATTTAACCCATAATTAATACGTAACTAATAACTATAGATTATAATTATGATAAGTTAACTATGACATTAGCTAAGTGGGGTAAACACTGTATATTTGTTTTACCTTTTTTTGGGGTCAAAAAGGCCTTTTATAAGAAACTATTTATATAAAGCAAAATGGACCAAAAGCCAAAGGGGTCTGGAAACCCAAATCCAAAAAGGCAAGAGAAAATACAAAAATAATAAAATAAGAAAAAGGAAAGATCTAGAAACTTTTCTTAAGAAAAGAGAAAATTAAAAAGGAAAGAGAGATAATCTCTTCATCTTCTTTGGTGATTCACCTAACACTGCTTTACCATCGATGACTTGAAGAGCTCCAACAATAGTATAGAGGCCAAGATCACCCTTTAACGAAGATGGAACTAGACATGTGACCTATCGGGTTTGGGTGTATTTCGCATAAGACATTAATAAATCTCACCAATGTTATGAAATGCATTCTAACGAAGAATTCTTTACCCGATATTAGCATGTCTAGCCAAAGTCATGAAGATAAGACCCTTATCTTCCATTCTTAAGCCTATAAAGATCTTAAAATTGATGAATTTAACTTCTATTTCCTTTTCTTAGCTGGTTGAGCCCATAAAGGACTAATACCACTACTAAATAAAGGAGAAATAAAAGGTCTATTCTCAACTCTCTCTATAATCTAACTTTTTCTTTTGTGTAGCTGAAACTTCAAAATTTTTACACCTGTTATAGTATTTACTGAAAAATTGTCACGTTATAATCCTTGTGGTATTGATAGAAAATAATTTTACACTGTATTCTGCACCTTGAAATTTTTTTCTGACACTGTGATTTTGAGATTGGGAATTTTATTTTTTCATTTTAATAATGACTTTGCCTTCAACTGATGATTTTTGCTGTGAATTATAAATTATACTTTGTGAACCAGCAGAAAAGAAAACTTGGTTCGCAAAAAAGTTTGCAAGCGTGTTTCCTTCCCTGAGGGTATGTTCTACTTCCACATTAACTACATCTCTTGTGATATTAACCCTATTTACCTCCATGGCAATGTTTCAAGGAACTCATCAAATCCATCTAAAACCTTCTTTAAAGAATCACCCTCTAGAGTTAAAGAAAGTAGGTCATGGAGATATAGTACTCCAGACCACTCTTAACGCAATTGATTCAGCATCTAAACTTGTTCCATCACCCAAACTATTAGTTTTTACATAGACAAAGTCTCCTTCTCCATTCCTTATGCAGAAAGAACAGGCCTCAAACTAGGATTTTATTTTGCTGCTCTATCAGAGTTTTATTTAAATCCTTCCTTCATAGGCAGTTTCGACACCACTACCTTATAATCAATAAAAGGGGAATGATCTTCAAATAACCTCCTAATTATGGACTAATTATTAGGTGTATGCTTCAACTAAGGGTACCAAGTGATAGAAAGCCTATGAAATTCTTTTTAACCTATATTAGCATACTATACAACAACAACAACAACAAAAACAACAGACCCAATATATTTTCACAATAAACAAATATATTACCCTTATATTTAATGGTGTTTCTCTTCTCCCATATCTGTCAGAGGAAAAAAACAGATAGGACCCTGTAAAGAGGTAAAAACTTACCTATGCCGTCAACTTTCCGCCATTTAAAAATATAACATTTAAGTTTTATAAGTGGACATGTAAACCAACAGCTGCAACAATGACTTCCCATATTATAATAGATGCATGACAAGTTATAAAAGATGTTCAAAAGATTCATGAGCATATGTATCACTACAACAACACCAAACTTCATTAGTAAAACCTATCTTCACTAGATTTCCCTAATACAGATCCTTTCTTTCCACAGCCTCTATAAAAAGAAAGAAACCTTGAAAGAAAGTACTCTTTCCTATACATATTTGAGTTCTTTATGATAAGTTCATGCATCTCTCACCAACTTCCATGCAGTGCTGATGGTAAAATTTCCTAAGCTATGAAGTATACACCATGGTTTATTACATTCCTCTATGACCTAAAATTGTACAAATGTTTTGGCAATATGATTGCATACATCCACTAGCAGAGCTTGTTGCATTAGATTGTCATTCCATCTTCCCTGTATCAGAAGTAGACTTCCATCTTCTAAAGCAAAATTACTATTAAATAAAATATGTAAATAATAATATAGAGCTTCAAGTAGAGTCCAGTTGTCAAGACAAATAGTAGAATAGCCATATTTTGGTTTCACCAAATTTCTTGATTAATGTAATCCTTAACCAGGAGCATATGTTTCTAGGTAAGACTGTCTAACGGGCCGGGCCGGGCCGGGCCGGGTCAACCCGAAACCGGCCCCCTCTCTTACCGGGTTCCGGGCCGGTTTTGGTCTTAACCGGGCCGGGCCATGTCGGGTCTCACAGTAAAAAAAATAAAACCCACCCGGAACCGGCCCACTTAACCCAATTCGGTCAAACCTGCTAAAACTCGGTCAAACCTGGTCAAACCCGGTCAAACTTGGATAAAAACCGGTCAAATATACACTATATATACTCTATATACACAATCTATACATTAAATATACACTTCTATAGAAGATATATACAATGTATACATTAAATATACACTTCAATAGAAGATATATACACGTGTATACATTAAATATACACTTCTATAGAAGATATATACACGTGTATACATTAAATATACATTTCTATAGAAGATATATACACGTGTATACATTAAATATACACTTCTATATAAGATATATAAACATATACACATGTATACATTAAATATACAGTTGTATAGAGGATATTAAAACTTTAAATTGATAAATAAAAAAAAATAAAAAACAACGACTAAGGAGTGAATGAATTTGTGGAATTTTATTGATTGCAAAATGATCCAAAATTTATAATTTACATGAATGAAAAATCTATAAATTATGCATCATTTTTTCCAACTCATTCATGTTAATATTAATTGGAATTTGCATAGGATAGTCGAAGTCAACGGGGGCAAACCCATGCATTGGACTTGATTCTGTTGAGTTCTCCCGTGAAGTCATAATTTCTTCAAGTTTGAGGTCGTCGCTTGGCTCTGGTTCCATTCCTTGGTTTCTTCTTTCTGCTCTAATCCAATCTCTAAGGCAAACTAAAACATTCATTGCGTTGCTTCCCAATGAGTGTCGGTTGTCTCCAAGCTGCTGTCGTCCCTGACTGAAGGCGCTCTCTGATGCAACGGTTGACATTGGAACATTCAAGATATCTCTGGCTAATCTTGAAAGTACAGGATATTGTGATTCATTATTCCTCCAGCAATCCAGCGAGTTGATCCGTCGTCTGCGATCCTCTGGTGGCGTCCGCAGATAATATTTCAGCTCTTCCCGATAAGTTGATGTGTAAGCTCTCTCATCCACACTGTTCCAACAAGTTAAATCATAAAACAAATCAGGAAAACCACTATGTGCCGACCTTTTAGAAGATGATGGCTCCTCGGGAGGATGATGAGCGACAGTTGGACTGATATTTGTAGGTACGACTGAATCAAATAAATCAGCATAGTGATTATATAATTTTTCTATATAATCTTTTGCATCAGCCGTAGCCGTCCACAAATCAGGATGCTCTTGTTCAGACTCACGGTTAGTATTTATTTCTAAGTTAGCTAAATAAGTAACGGTTAAATAATCATTTTTATTAACAGCACGACCAAGATCAGAAGTTAGGGACAATCTACATTGAATATTTTTTAAGAATGTTGATAAATAAAAACAATATTGTGAATGAAGTTTAAAAATATCAGACCGACAAGTAGTTCTAGGAATACCATTAAACATAGGATTATAAATTGCTTGTATATAACGGATAAAAGCATCAGAAGAAGGAAAACTAAAAGGCAAACAACCCACAGTTACCATTTTAGCTATTTCTTCCCGGTCCCTCAATTTATTATACTTTTTCGCTACTTGACCGGTTGTTGGGTCCATTCTAGTTTGCGTTGACCCACCAACATCCCCACCACCTTTTGCAATATTTAACTCTCTTTTGTGATCTTCAGCTATATGTCTCATTAACGTACCCGTACCCCCTTGCTTACCGCCACTTCTATGCTTATATATTTGTTGACAAATATTGCACTGCACCTCAATATCTGATATACGTTCAAAAAATTGCCATGCAATACTAGTTCTTTTACGGGGTTTTGGGGCACTGGGAGGTCGGGAAGGGAGATTAACTGATTCAGATCTAACGTTAGCATCTCCTACTGCGGGTGTTTCAGCAATATTTTTATCATCTTCGTCTACATTAACTGCATCTACTTCATTTTCTTCTTCTATACCGTAATTTTCCTGAAATTCTACATAATCCATATCGTGAGCACCTACACCTATTTCTTCCTCAAAAGGTGTACCAAGCGGTACCGGAGGAGAAGTCACACGGGTATATCTATTACTTGAACTACCTCTACCGCTAGTAATTCGCTTTTTACTACCACTACCGCTTCCGGGACAAAAATTTCTAACACCTTTAGCAGCGAGGTTTTTTAATTTATCCATAATATAAATTAAATTAAACTAAAAATATTCAAAATACACAAATATAATAAAATTAAATATTAAACAATTAATACAATAAATAAAAATTAAACGTAAGAGATGGAACGACAATACCAAATTTTGGAAGTATCCGAAGATTGCGACTTTAGAAACTTCCGCTCTTACTTTGTAAACGAAAAATTAAAAAATATTTTATATATATATATTTTTTAATTAAATGAACCCAAACTAGCCGTTTGGACCCCAAAACGGTAACATTACCGTTGGGCCAACGGCTAGTTTGACCCAAAAAATTTATTATTTTTTTTTTTGGTATCGGGCCGGGCCGGGCCGGTTAACCGGCGGGCCTGGACCGGGTTAACCGGGCCCAATTTTAAAAAAAAAACGGACCGGGACCCGGTACCCTAAAGCCCTAGGGCTTTCCGGACTGGGTCAAACCGGTCCGGTTTGGTGTTTCGGGCCGGTTCGGGCCGGTTCGGGCCGGGTCAGCCCGGCCCGTTTGACACCTTTATTTCTAGGTTTGTGAACCCCCTCCGCGTTCTACCATATAAAGTTTGTTCACAATGTTTTCTTGATTTTAAAATTCACCACAACTTAGCAGACAAAGGTTTGGACACATCAAACCAGGATGTAAATTTCAAACCCCCTTTATTTTTGGCAAACAAATCTCCTTCCATGATACCAAATGCTTATTTCTTCCTCCCTCTTTAAAATTCTATAAAACCCATGCAAAAGTTATATGAATATCATGTATGATATATTTAGGAGTAATAATAGCAGAAGACATATATAGGGATACTTTATAAAACATTATTAATCAAAACTGGTTTACTCCTAAAAGAAAAGAGCTTTCCTTTCTAGACCTGTAATTTGTTTTGAACTTCCTTCAAAAGCTATGAAAAATGATTCTTCCTTTTTAAACACGTCCAATTGGTCTAAGCATGTCAGAAGAAATTTATATGTCAAAGGAATTTTATCTTTTGAAAAACCATTAGCCTTATCCATTGTTTAAATACTGGCATATGTAGCCCTATAATACACACAAAAAAGAAATGCACTTCTTTGTTTATTTTCTAACCTAATTGCTTCTCATACACTCCTAGAGTTTCTATAATCAACTACAAGATTTGCTTATCAGAAATAAAAACAATAATGGTTTCATCAACATAAGTAAGACGATTAATACTTTTACTGTATTTAGGCATACCAAAACTTTTTAACTCTCTATGAAGAAACAAATTATTAAAAGATCTAGAAAACACTTTAGCAGCAAGGATAAAAAGTGCAGGACAGAGGATCTCCTTGTTAAAACCTCTTAGAAGAGTGGAAAACCATGTGCCTGTCAACTAATGAGAATAGTTTACCAGTTATTAGCCACCAACCTATAAACCTTACTAACAAGCCAGTTTTTAGAGCCCATTTTTCTAATACCTAAATGGAACACCTCTAGTTTTTGGTCCGTGATAATTTCTAAAATTTATCCTCACTGTCTTGACTATGACTCATTCTAAGAATCGTAGGGTATCTTGATGGGTCACATAACCCTAGTTGTAAGGTGTCTAGTGAATGTAGCTTGAGCTGCTGTCCTAAGTACGACTTGGATACACGAGTCATCAGACTCAAATCGTAATCAAAGTAGTAAGTGTGTAATTGAGTTCTGCTTTGGGTATGAGTGACTCACTAAGATCCATAAGGACTTATTATGAGTTATTGGATGCAAATTGTAGGATGTCAAGTGTGTACCCCAAATGGGTTCTGTGTTGACTACGATTGGACTCTATAAATCGTAAGGTCCCATTATGAGTCGTAGTAGTAGACTCATAGGGTCAACATATTTTGAGTTCCTTGGAGACTATCTTGTCTACGACGTGATGACAAGTCGTAATGAGTCCCTACGAGTCGTATAGTGACCCGTAGTCACTAACGACTAAATTTTAGTTTTAAACTAGGGGAACTTTGGACAATTCCTTTCTCACCCAAGTAAAACCCCACATTTACAAGGAACTTAAGAGGCATTATTTATCATTCATAACATACTCAAACACTTCCAAAGATCTCTCAAGCAACCATACTTAGGGTTTCTAAGAAGTAGGTCATCCAACGGTTCAAAGGATTGAATTATTTCATGAAACTTGGTATTTCAGGCATTTTACTCTTTCCTAATTGCTAATTTCTTAAAATTATATGATTTGATGGGTTTTTCATGAGATGTTGATGTTGGTTTTGAAACAAGGGTTGAGGGTTTTCAATTCTTATTGATTGAACAATGGTTCCCATGGATTACATATGATTATTCATGCTTTAATTTTGGTTTTTAAACTTATGGGTGCATGGGTATGGTAAATAAACAAGGGAATTATGATTTCCCCAAACTCATGTCTTTTGAAGTTATTATGACCTCAACCCTATATTGTGAAATTCATTATGAATATGAAAAATATGCATATTGAACTACTCTTGTACTATTGCATAATGTGAAAAGTCAACAAAGTGTAATGATTTGAAATTAAACCTTAAATGGTTGTGTAATTCCCCAAGCTAATGTATAATTGAACCAACGGGGTTGTGAAGTCCCCCAAGTGATGTAGTTGGTTTGATATATTGATGTTACCTAGCAAGTGTAGTTGGTATGATGATACTAATAATGTTTTCCTTAATGTGCAATGTGGTTCAATGAATGAGAATGCGTGATAAA
The DNA here is from genome assembly GCA_030864225.1 of Capsicum baccatum var. pendulum. Taxonomy (NCBI): domain Eukaryota; kingdom Viridiplantae; phylum Streptophyta; class Magnoliopsida; order Solanales; family Solanaceae; genus Capsicum; species Capsicum baccatum. Next base: position 196,170,145 of record CM061557.1, read on the forward strand.
TGATTTAATTAGGCTTTAATGAGGGTTGTGTAGCTGAGTAGTAAAAGTTGAGGTTTTGAGGGACCAATACTGAAAGCCGCAATTGCCGATGTGGGGGTCTATATGACCGGGTTGTTTTAGTCCTCCTTATTATTATCATTTGATTGGAAGGTTTGACTCTCTCATATTATATTAAATGATTGGGTGTTTGTGTCACCTTAATATGTCGGGAGGTTTAGGTTCCCCATGGTGCATATGCATACCTTCTGTTTATGTGGCCACATGCACTAGGGCCCTACCATTTGAGGGAGAGATATCCCTATAAAGCCAATGGGAACCTTCTTATATAATGACGGTTGAGCGACATAATTTAGGCTAAAGTCTTAAACTGTATGTTAAGCCTTGTCTTCCTATCTCGGCATTTGATATATATATTTATGTATATGCATTTGATTATGTCCATTGTTTTTGAACAATTTTGAATTGTTGATAAAGACATTACATTATCCTTACCCCTGAGTTACATGCTAGTCTTGACCTCACTAACCATCTTCAGATGCTATATCACCACGTAATGTAGGCACCAAAGATACCTCTACTTTTCTCTGCATAGAGATTGGTGGATCGACTCGATTTATTAGTTCATTGTGGTGAACTAGTGAGCTTCCATTCTCCAAAAGACTTAGACATTTCATTAGTTCTTATCATATATTAGAATTGAGAGTTTTCATTATCATTAACATTATCATTGTTATTGTTCGAGTTGAGGATATGTCCCGACCAAGAATGGTTTTGGTTTTTGTATTAGAAGGCTTTGTTGGATTATTATGAACTTGGGTGATGTTTGTCGGTTGTTTAGCCAGTTACTGGTTATTGGTCATAGACTTATCTTTTATTCTTTAATATTACCTTGTGTTATGTTGTTATATTTTTTGGAATTCATCCGACATTGGGGATGTTATGTTCACTGGGTTAGGTGCAGGGGGTAGTCTCTAGTCTATGTAGGACTTGGGATGCCAGTCATGGTTAGGCCCTTATTTGGGTCGTGATAAAAATGGTATCAGAGCCTAGGTTTGATGTCATTAGGTGTCCACAAAGTTGTGTTAAGTAGTATTTTTATGGGTCTATAGCACGCCACACTTATAGGGAAGATGTTATGAGGCATTTAGAAATATTTTTCTTTATTATTGTTCTATTTCGAGCTATAGAGTCTAGTGTTTTGAATCTCCTCTAATTCCTATTTGTTCTTTTTTTAGATCATGCCTCCCCGAAGATTTGATGTTTAGGGAAACTCTTCTGTCTTCTCAAGGAGAATATAGATGGAGCCCCTCTTACTCTTGAGTTCAAACCCGTTCTAGGGCACTTCATCTGATTGCTTTGATGGAGCTCTACCGATTCCCCTATAAATCCTCAGGAACCTTAAGTTGATGTGTCTAATGTTGACTTTTGCCATTCGATTAATTTGCTTACCCAGTTGGTGGCCTCCTAGACTGAGCGGGTTACTTCTATTGCTTCATTCTCCAAGGACACTAGAGTTGGCAAATTTATGAGGTTGAGTCCTGCTATTTTCACTAGTACTAGAGTTAAGAAAGATACTTAAAATTTCATTAATGATATGCAAAAGATCTTCTGTGTGATACATGATATGGATGTGGAGGGTGTAGAGTTCGCAGCTTATTAGTTGAAGGATGTAGCATACCAATGGTATAAAGAGTAGGAGCCATTAGGGGTGATGATGTTGAGTTCTCTTTGTGGGATGACTTCTTTAGTGATTTTCTTGATTGCTTCTTTCCTCAGGAGTTGAGGGAGGTTAAGGCTGAGGAATTCATAAATTTAAACCAAGGCAATATAACAGTAAAAGAGTATAACTTGAGTTTTATTAGTTGTCATGTTAGGCCCCTGAGTTGGTTTCTAGTATAAGGGTTAGAATGAGGAATTTTTTCTTTGGATCATCTCGTGAGTTAATCTTAGAGAACAAGGCTTCCTTATTGAACAAGGATATAGCCATCTCTAGAATTATGGTGTATACGCAACAAGTAGAAGAGGAAAAGAAGAAGCAAACAGAGATGAGTGAAAGGCAGAATAAGAATTTTTAATATTCAGATCAGGGTAAAGGTCAGCAGTAGAGTGGTAGAGATGGTGGAAAGTGGTCTAAGAAGAAGTGGGGCAATTTCTGTTCCTACTCTATGCCTAGTGCTCCTTATCCAAAGTTGTCGGGTGACCATCATTCTCAGTTTGATAGTGAGTTTAGAGCACTAGGAGCCTAGCCTCAGGCTAGAGGGTCGCAGTTAGCTCCATCGTATCCTCTTTATAGATTTTGTGGTCAGGTGCACCATGGTATTTGTGAAAAAAGGGGAACAAATGTTTTAAATGTGGACAAATTAGTCATATGCAGAGGGATTGTCCTTCTAGGGCTGCTTTTGGGGAAACAAATTCTTGTTGCTTCTTCATCAACTCCTACGCCAGAGAGTGCTACTTCTGTTGCTGTCTCAGGCGCTGGTAGGAACCATCTGTATGCTCCTGCCACCTATCAGGATTCTGAAGCATCGCCTGATATTGTTACTGGTATGATCAAATCTCTCATGATATATATTGTCTACTTTATCTTGGGTCTACCCTCTCTTATGTGACCCCTTATATGGCTATCTATTTTTGTTTTAACCCTGAGTATATTTTGAACCCCTTTTTTGTGTCCACCCCAGTGGGTAACTCCATTATGGCTAGAAGGGTTTCTAGGGGTTGTGTGATATTGGTCTATGTTAGAGAGACCTTAGTAGACCTAATAGAGTTGTACATGTTAGACTTTGATATGTTTTTGTGGATGGATTGGTTGCATTCATATTATGCGTCTCTTGAATGTCGGACTCAAAGGGTCAGTTTCTATTTCCCTAATTAGCCGGGGATTGAATGGGAATGTAAATCCCTAATACCTAAGGGAAGGTTTATTTCGTATCTTAGAGCACGAAAATTGGTTTCTAAAGGGTTCCTCAATCACTTAGTACATGTTAAGGATTTTAGAAACCGAAAGTCCTTTTTGCAGACTGTCCCTGCGGCCTGTAAATTTTTTGAGGTGTTTCCTGATGATCTTCCTAGTATTCTCCCGATAGGGAAATTGATTTTGGGATTGATCTTCTTCCGGATACTCATCCTATTTCTATTTCTCCTAATAGAATGGCTCTAGCTATGTTGAAAGGACTCAAGGTGTAGTTGAAAGATCTTTTGTATAAGTGTTTTATCCACCCTAGTTGTCTTCGTAGGGCACTTCTGCTCTTTTCATGCATAAAAAGGATGGGTCCCTTTGGTTGTGTTTACCACAAATTAAATAAGGTGACTGTGAGGAATAAGTATCCCTTTTCGAAGATTCTTGATCGGTTTAGTAAATTTCAGGGTGCTAAGTTCTTTTTTAAGATTAACCTTCGGCTGAGTTATCATCAGTTGAAGATTAGGGAGGTAGATATCCCTAAGACTACTTTCCAAACCCAATACGGTTATTTTGAGTTTTTGGTGATGTCCTTTGGATTGACTAATGCCTCAGTGGCATTTAAGGATTTTATGAATTAAATTTTTTGTCAGTTCTTAGATTTGTGCATGATTTTCTTTATTGATAACATTTTGGTATATTCTAAGAGCGAGGCAGATCATGACGATCACCTTAGCATAGTGTTGCAGATCCTTAAGGAGCAACATTTGTATCTTAAATTCTCTAAGTATGAGTTCTGGTTAAATATTATGACTTATCTGGGTCTTGTTGTTTCTAGTAAAGAGATCATGGTATATCCACAAAAGGTTGTGGTGGTTAAGAAGAATCCTAGACACACGACTCCAATCGACATTCAGAGCTTCTTCGGTTTAGTTGATTATTATAGAAGGTTTGTGGAAAGTTTTTCTTCTATTGCTACCCCATTGATTAAGTTGACATAGAAGAAGGTGAAATTCTTATAGTCTGATGCTTGTGAGGGTAGTTTCGAGAAGTTGAAGGACAAGTTAACTTCGAGTCTGGTTTTGACTCTGCCTAAGGGCACTGATGGTTTTATGGTTTATTATGATGTATCTTGAGTGGAACTGGAATGTGTATTGATACAATATGGGAAGGTAGTTGCTTATTCATCTCGACAATTAAAAGTCCATGAGAGGAATGACCCAACTCATGATTTGGAGTTGTTAGCTGTGGTGTTTGCATTACAGATCTGGCGACATTATTTATATGGGTTTGTGTTGATATTTATTCTATTCATAAGAGCCTAAAATTTGTGTTCACTCATAAGAAGCTAAATCTTAGGCAAATGAGATGGCTTGAGTTGCTTAAGAACCATGGCATAAGTCTTTACTATCATCCAGGTAAAGGTATCATGGTTGCTAATGCTCTTAGCAAGTTGTCCATAGGAATTTTATATCATGTAGACGAAGAGAAGCGGGATTTGCTGACGGATATTCACCGCTTGGCTAATCTAAGAGTTCTTTTAGATTTAGAGAATAGTGGTGTGATTGTTCAAGAGGCGACGAAGTCAGCTCTTGGTGTGGAGGTGAAAGAGAAACAAATGTTGGAATCTATTTTGATGCAAATTAAGAATGATGTAGGTAGGAAAAAGGTGATGATTTTTTAGATCAGTGGTGATTGTATTTTGAGGTACCAAGGTTGATTATATGTTCTCGATTTGGATGGGTTGCAAGGAAGAATTTTTGCCAAAGATCATGAATCTTATTATACTATACATCTGGTTCGATGAAAATGTATCATGACCTTAAAGAGATTTATTGGTGGAATAACATGAATAGGGCTGTGGCTAATTTTGTGGCTAAGTGCATGGAGTGTCTGGAACCGAAGGTGGAGCACTTGTAGATCGGTGGATTAACTTAAGAAATTGAGATGCCGATATGGAAATGGGAGATAATAAATATGGATTATGTTACCGGTCTTCTATGGTCTTGCCAACAATTTGATTATATTTGGGTCATCGTGGATAGGATGACTAAGTCTGCTCACTTCTTGCTAGTAAGGACTAGTTTCTCTTCTGAGAATTATGCCAAGTTGTTCATTGAGATGATCGTGAAGTTGTATGGTACTCCGGTTTCCATATTATCTAATCAAGGTACACAGTTCTCATCTCACTTTTGGAGGTCGTTTAAGAAAGATTTGGGGATTAAAGTCACCCTTAGTACCGGTATCCACCTGCAGATGGATGGGCAAGCAGAACAGAGAATTCTGGCTTTGTATGATATGCTTCGTGCTTGTGTAATTGATTTAGGTGGTACTTGGATTGACCACTTTCCTCTTTTTGAATTTTTCTATAACAATAGTTATCACTCTAGTATTGGTGATCACCTATCCAGACTTGAGGGTGATCAAGCGGTCGAGGATGAGTTTGGAATTGATGATACATTTCTGAATGAGAAGGTTTTAGCTGCTGCACTTGAAAGAGTGACTTGGTATGCTGAATTTGTAAATTATATGGTAAGTGAATTCAATCTCAGAGAATCTATCTTTTCATCAAAAGAAGAAGTTCCTACATAATGTTACACACTACTTCTGGGATGATTTATTTCGGAGGTGCGCGGATTATATTATCAGACGGTGTATTCCAGAGGTGGACATGTTGAATATCCTAGAAGCTTGTCATCCTTCTCTGGTTGGGGGTCACTATGCTGGTGACCGTAATACGAAGCGTTTATTATTGGTCGACCTTATTCAAAGATGCCGATCAGTTCATGCGAAGATATGATCATTACAAGAGACAAGGGTCACTCTCAAAGCACCATGAGATGCCTATGACAAAAATGATGGAATTTGAGTTGTTCGATGAATGGGGCATTGATTTCATGGGTCCCTTTGTGAGATCTTATGGGTTGAAATACATATTGGTCGCCATTGATTATGTGTCAAAATGGGTTAAAGCTATCGTTTTAGATGATAATGAAGAAAAGAGAGTGGTTGCATTCCTTAAAATGAATATCTTCTTTCGCTTTGGGGTACCACTTACCATCATAAGTGATGGTTGATCAAATTTTTGTAACCAAGTGTTACGGGTTTGCCTTAACAAAATACGATGTTAAGCAACACGAGGTGGCAACTCTATACCACCCATAAACTAGTGGGCAAGTGGAGGTTTCAAACCGAGAGATTAAGGAAATATTAGCCAAGACAGTGAACACGAGCAGGGGTGATTGGTCTCAAAAGCTCGATGATGCCTTGTGGGAATATCAAAAAGCTTTCAAGACACCTATTAGGATGTTGACGTATCAGCTGGTTTATAGAAATGCATGTCACCTTCCGATTAAGCTGGAACACAAGGCTTTGTGGGCACTCAAGCGGTTGAATCTGGATTGGAAGGAAGTAGCAGAATTAAGATTGGGGCACCTGAATGAGATGGATGAATTCTATCTCGGTGATAATGAGAGAGTTGATCTGTATAAAGAAAGAATGAGAAAGTACCACAATCGAAGAATCGAAAAGCGTGATCTTCAAGTAGGAGATTAGGTATTACTCTTCAACTCCAAAATCAAGCTCTTCTCACGTAAACTCAAATCTAAGTGGTATGGCCTGTTCAAAGTTACCCAAATCTATTCATCTGGAGTAATCAAACTTCAATATAATGATGGAAGTGTCTTTAAAGTGAACGGGCGGCATGTCAAGCAATACATTGGTCCTATACACTCGGTGAAATATTGAAGTACAGTTTATCTTAATGAAGTCTGAGTAATCATGAAAACTGAGTCGTGCCATGATAATAAATCAGGTGCTAATGGGAGGCAACCCATAAAGTATTGTTGTAACCATAGTTAGAGTTTATTTGTTGTTTTTGTGCAATTTGATGTATTTGTGAAGTGTGCAGAACTGAGAATGCAGAAAGAAAGGATTTTCTCTAGTTGAAAATGGGTGACGGGAAGGCTGATGGACCGTCAAGTCCTCGACGGACCATCAATGGGACCGTCAAATCCATAGCCAAGAACTGGAGATTCTGGATAAGGCCTGATGGTCAAAATGATGGACCATCAGGGTACCGACGGACCATCAAGGCCACTATCAACCTTAAGCTCAAATTTGAAGTTTATGTATTGGACTGACGGAATTCTTGATAGATCTTCGCATTACTAACGGACTGTCGTAGCAAGGTAGGCTTGAGATGATTCTAGTAAGTTATGACGGTTAGCCCGACGGACTGTCAGAGCCCTGACGGACCATGAGTTAAACCATCAAACTAACCCTAGATGACGGGTTGGGTCGGTTAAATTTTGAGGCCTATTTAATTATCTTTATCTGACCCAAACAATTTTAAAGAGATAAAAAGAAGCGGTTTCATACGTTTCCACCCTTTCAGATCTTAAAATTGTTTAACTTCTTCTATATTCAAAGTACCTAGTATCAGTTATCTCCACTTAGGACTCTCTCTCTTCTTTTTCTCTCCTATTTAAACGACGCCATCCCTCTTTTCCTCACATCAGAAAACAAGTTAACAATCTCTGATAAAGGCTTTGAGTTTATTTTATTCCAATTTTGCAAGTCAGAATAGTCAAGTTTACTGCAACATCAAGATATGATCACAAACTTACTCTTCTTTTTGAATTGATAAACTTGTGTTATGGAAGTTGTTGGTTGTTTAAAAGGAATTCCATCTTATTTCTATTTTGTGTCAATCTAATTCTAAGTCGAACCTTACTGTGCATTATTCTGGGTGAAGTCTGAGTAATTCATGAATCAAAAGTGTCAAAAATTGGTTCTTAAATACTAAATTAAGGCCAAAATTACACAAATAATTAGTGATAGCACACTAGGTGTTCGACAAAATGTCAAGGTGAAGTTTGAGGGTAAAAAGTGTTGTTGACGGTCACCTTGACGGACCGTCTAGTAGACTGTCGCAATGGCATTGAATCTGAAGTTTAATAGTTAAGTAGCGATGGAAAACTTGGCAGACCGTCAGTAACCTAACGGACTGTCGAGTTAATCGTCGCAAGGCTCTGAGATGCAGGACATACTAGTTAAGGCCTGATGGTAAGTTCGGTGGACCATCACAGTCTTGACGAACCGTCAGACCTTTTTTCAAGTGAAAATTTCATGTTTTTTACTTGTTTTTTGAATTACAAATTGATTTCGTGTTCCTTTCTTAGGCAATAGGTCACGAAAACTACCCATAACCAGAGGTGGCCATAGAGCACAAATGGGAAGAGAGAAGACAGTAGGAGTGAGGAGGCACTTGCCTTCAATACTCGGCAACGAGACAGAGTACCTCATACACTCTCCTAGTCTAAAGAGGAAAGTGATAGCACCACTAGTAGCACCAGTTTGCGCCTCAATGAGGAATGGGTTAACACATCTAACCCTGACCTAGTCGAGGCATCAAATTCTGAGGATGCCACTGTGATCAAGAGCAAAGACCCTCAAACGAGGGAAACAATTTGGTGGACAGTTGAAGGTGCAAAGGATAAATACCTTGATGGCTTAGAACCAATTGTAACTAAGCCAATCAAGAGGCCAATCGCTGAAGAGTATCAGATAGTGACCTCCAAGTTGCATGAGTATCCAAAAATTGAGTGGTAATTCAATGAATACGAGCTAGAATGGATAAGCAAACCACTGACGGCATATTAACCGACTGTTTTATGGGAATTTTTTGTCAATTATTTGGCAGAGGCTGAGAAAGACTATCCCAAGGGCTAAAAAATTTTAGATCTTCCCAACAGGGAATCAGTTTTGGTTAGAGGGATTACTATTAACAAATCGGCCTGTACAATAAATAGGATACTATTTGGGCCCTACTATGAGGCACCGACTGTATTTCCAAAGCTTGAGCATCGCATGACCATGGCTTTCACTCAAAAACCTTGGTTGGCGAGGCTCCTTACTGATGAAGAAAACCTTTCCTAGGAACTCAACCCGGGGGAGTGCATTGCTAAGTCCTTTCTTAGCTTACTGGCTAAGTTTTGGTGGGCCATTATTTGATTAAAGCTAATGCTGATAGGTGGAGATGCTAATTTGGAAAGTCATAAAGCTGTGTTGGTGGCTATTCTGATTTCTGGGCTAAAGATTAATTTTGGCCAGATTATTGCAGATGAGATATTTGTTCGAGCCTATAAAGTAGCAAGCACTTTATACCTTTGATTTGAGAAGGTGATAATAAAGTTTGGGCTACTCATAGGTAGGACATTGAAAAATTGAAGGATGAATCAAAGTTTGAAATGCGAGTCAATAAACCTCCTACTTATCAAATGTAGTCAGCGCCAGCCCCCGATACTTCCGAGATCCCTACAGGTATGCCATTGCCTATCACCACTCATGTGCCACCCAATTATGTGCCTCCAAGTACTTCTGCAGGTTCTGCATCGATGTCACAAATGGGTGGGACTTCAGACATAACATCTGTCCCACCCTAATCTTCGAAGTATAAGTTAACATAGGAAAATTTTGCCAAGTTTGTTAAACTACAAAAAAAGTTCCAGAAGCAGCTAGACACACGAGCTTCGTAATTCAAGCCCTTTGTTGACCATATTGTAGCTGAAGCACTACATCCCTTCAAAAATATTTAGACCAGGATGGACCATATGGAGGAGCGTGTCAACAAAAGTCTAGATGTGATATGTATCCCAAATAGAAGCTAAGTTCATGGCAGAATTCAAACAAGCACAGGCGAACATTGCAAAGCTGAAGAGCCAACAACCACATCAGCCTATTTTTGACCCTGCTTTAGTTATTAGTGATAAAGATTAGGGCATTGTTGACTTGATGGGTATGCCTCTCAATTACAAAGGCAAGAATGTAGATGAAAGTGAGGATAGAAAATCTATCAAAAGAAGAAGGTGTGAAGCAATAATACTAGAAGAACGAGAAGCGAGAGATATGGGGAAGGCTGCAAAGAGATCAAAGAGAGATAAAGAGAATAGATAGAAGAATCTTGCATATAAAGCTGCATGAGTTTCCACTAGTACTTCCCCAACTAGGGGGCTCAGTTTAAACCCGACTCAAGTTGAGATACCTTCGATTCAAGAGGATGATATTGTGAGTACCCCTACCACCATAGGGGTCAACATTGCTGTAGGTGAGGCTGAAGATGCCTCACCACATTTGATAGATTCCTTATCTGAATAAGAGGCTTTATAAGTATTACCCTCAACTGTACTTTACTTATATGCATTGAGGACAACACATTTTTTGTAGGGGTGGGTATGCTTGTACCATGGGTTCTTTTTTACCTGTGTTATTTTTCTCCCATATGCTATCTAGTAGAACCGACATGTCTAGGTTGTATTTTCTTTTCCTAAGTAATTGTGATGTAAATATCCGTTGTTGATGTTATTTATGAAAGTTTCTTTTCTTTTAGCATCTTTTTGTATAAATGGATGACGTATGACTGTGGCATAAGACTATGAACATGTTTGTATGACTATTTCCTCTTGTCAGTCAGCATATATTGAACAACCATTGGTGAATTTTGTAATTGGCATTAGGATGTAAAGTGTGCATGACTATGTTTTGTAAATCCCAAGAGTTGGTAGAATAAGTGTAACTCATGTGCCTATGTGTGCAAGCATTTGTTTTAGCTCTTGCATAGTTATATACCAAGAATATGCCCAGATTATTGATGTTGTTTTGTGGTTGATTCAACAAGAGATGATAGCAGGACTCCTTGTACTTTTAGTCTACTTTGCCAAAATAACTGACCCACCAAAAAGTTTTTTCCATTTTTGAACCATTTTTGAGCTTATGTTAGTTTTTCTTCATTCCCAATAACTCTAATTAACTCTCTTTAGGTTGTTAACACCCAACTTTGGCCCTGGTCCAAGATTGAACAATGTACATCTTAACTTAGGAAAAACACCTAAGTTGTGGATGGCTACTGTCAGGACATTAGCAGTTTAACAAAAGAATGGTTTAGAGCTAAAATAAAGCATTCAGCCCTGATCTATTTAAGATATTATGCACCTCAACTGACTGCATCCACATAAGTTGAAGGTGGCTGATGCTTATAAAAAAGGGAGGGTTATGGCAAAGTGTGAATGAATGATAGAGATTGTAAGTGAGCTAGAAAAGCAGTAGCCTTAGTGAGTATAATTCAAGGGAAAAGAGAGTTAAGTCTGAACGTTGCGTCACTTTTCCCAAAAAATTATCCTCACCTAGCCTTGGAACCTCATTACAAGCCTGAAAAAGACCTATTTAATCTTTGCGAACCAACCATAAGGGAGCATTAGATGATAAGGGCAAGGCTATGGGTGTATATGCTATGTTTGTAACTTCTTTGATGAGTGCGAGAGTCTTGATTTTCGTCCACAAGATATAATGAGTGGTGGAATTTATTGATTATGAAGAAAACTTGAGTTACGCCTAGTTTTGCTGGTCTCTATCGGATATTATATCCATGTTTGTGTATGTGCTAAATCATAAACAATGTTGGTTGTAGATGATAACGCTCAATCTACAGCTCTCGTGGGAGTGTAAAGCGATTGTAGTCAAATATAGAACCCAACTGGGTTGGGTATCGATCCCTCAGGGAATAGCTTGGTCAACAAGTAAGCAACGATTACTAGACTTTTAGTGCAAGTCTCGTAATAAGGGGGGATTGTAATGTGTAACCAAAATAATAAAAATTGAAAATAGCAAAGTAAAAAGAAAGAATGTTTAGTAGGTTGTAAAACAATGAGAATTGAGAAGTTAGGGTTATGTCCACCTTATGAGTTGTACGTCTCTATTGGCTATGAGTTGTGCGGAATTCATACATGCATGTGCTTATAGAGAATTTTATTCGATGGTAAATCCAGGCATCTTTCGACCTATTCGAGGATTATTTCACTTTAACTCTTTTGAGCTTAAAGCGTATCTAACGGTACAAATTCTCCAAGAGGTTAATCCAGTTATGGCACTAACTTTTTAATAGGGGATGGGACCCTACTACCTTGACATTATCTCTTTTCCAGACATATAACTTTTCTTTCGAACAAGTTAATGCTATACTGGCGTATTCTTGCATTTGCAACCACAAAGAATTTAGAGTAAGATGAAGAGAATAATGATATAAGCAGTATACGTGTCACGAACTCACAAACTCATAATAATAAATAGTATCTCATTCGGCTTCCATAACCCCAACAGAGAAGTTTAGTTACCCATGAGTGCGAAGGAAATTACAATCGACATTGTTATTATACCACAATAAAGATTTCTTGTAGTTGTAGTGTGGTAGGCGTTTAGGCGTGAACTTCCCTTGCAATAGTAACGTTTCTCTTGTTATGGAAATTAAGAATTGATTAGATGAATAGAAGAAGAATAAAAAGTAGAATTAAGAGTAGAATGTGTTGTAATTGATAGAAGAAGAATGAATTAAAACTAGAATGAGAATTGTTGTTAAGTAGAATGAATTAATTAAAAATCTCTAACAAGATAGGGTATTTATAATACCCATATCCTATTCCTACTAAGCTAATGAAATACTTAACCAAATCCTACTAAGCTAATGAAATACTTAACCCAATTGTACTAGGTTAATGTATCATTATCCTAATCCTAATAAATTACTGCTAGTCCCCAAAGTCTTCAGAATTGCTGTTTTAGCCCGGGACAGATTTTCCATGCACCACTTTTGGTCCTTGGCGTCCAAGACTCCCTTTTCTCCTTTTGTGAAGCTTTCTTTGGCGTCAAGTTATCCATAAAATGCTGAATTCTGTATCATTTATACCTGAAACTTCGCTAATCACGTTTGTTAGCTCACTTACAGGAAATAGGACTAAAAGTGCATGAAATATATAATTTGTTCTCAAAACATTGCTAAAATATGGGTAAAATATAGAACTATAGGCATGTAAATTCACTTATCATCAACACCCCACACTTGAAGCTTTATTCACTCTCGAACAAAATATCATGTCCGTCTAAACATCAACTTAGGGTTTCACAGTATCAACACAAAATATTCGTCAAGACAAGCACAACAATTATCAACAAAGAGTAGTTTTCTGCTCATTAGTAGAAACAATTCAACCTCCAACATAGACTCGTGATTGTGGTTAATTCACATTCAACGGTTTAGGTACAAAGAATCATACACGACTACCCAAAACTCATCAACCATGTGTGTCTCACAATATATTACCCATAATCACTCACAAGTATAGCATTTTTTTTTTCAAACATGGGTATAAAAGTATCCTTGCTCTCGCGCTCACAAAAAATTCATATGGAACAATTGATGACCATAGGCTTGCCCTTAGTGTAATGCTCTACTAAATGTCAGAATGCTAAGCTTAGGATCAAATAGGGCTTCTACAGGTTGTAATGTAGGCTAAGGGACGGGTAGGACTATTTTGGCCAGAAATAGTGACTATGTTCCTAAGCGCTTTAATACATCACATTGTATCATTAACACTTTTCTTTCAAACAACCTTTCTACTTTCTTTTATTCTACCACCCTTTTTCTCCTCTTTTGTTTTTTTTTTAATTTTAAGCAACTTTTCAGCTTTCCTTTCCTTTTTCTTTTCATAACATACCTCTTATGATAACAGTTCTTTTTCATAATAAATTCAAGCACCATTACATTCTAAAGTATCATACTTACCCAACTTCCTCTTATTTTGTCACATGACTTTACACTTTAAAGCACTTAGGAATTTGGATCAAATTATGGTCTTGAAAAAAATGGATTATGCTTACATATGAGGCGGTCAAAGAAAATAGGCTAAAGGCTCAAAAGGGGTTAAATAGGATAATGTCCATGGGTAGGTAAGAATGAAGGTAAACAATTACAGGTTGCCAAAGAAATGCCTAAATCATCTCCTAAACTTGCACTCTTTATTTTCGCTTTACATACATATCAGGCAAGTTCTAGCATCAGCCACAAACATAGAATATACTATTATCTCACACACACAAGGCACATGGTCGACTTTATTGGGAGTAGTATAGACTCTTGCCCCAACAGGTGAAGGAATTAAACCACACAATTATCACATAGCGAGTCACAATTAGAGCCTAAACTTCTCAATAGTCATGATTTTAGCACAAACCCTTGTTATAATCTCATGCTGCCTATTAGAATAATTTCGTGCGAAGTTAAGTAAAAAAATTTTAAAAAACTAAAACAAACAAACATAAATAAATGCTAATGCGGATAAAGAAGTAAATAAAGCATGCAAATACCGCCACCCCACACTTAAACGGGACACTGCCCTCAGTGGAAAATAAATATGAAGAACCTGATCAGTCGGACTCCTCCTTTATGTCGGGAGTCATACCCCTTTCGTCGGAATCATCATAGGAGTCGTCGTCATCAGAATTCTCCTCCACATTAAAGTCTGGCATTCGTCGCTCATCATCGATCGGCATATCGTCATTAAGAGGTTTCTCAAAGTATGTACCTACTCCACACATCTCCCTTGCATGCACATTCATTGGATAGTCATGATCCAGCTGTTGGATCTCTGCAGCAGTTGGAACACGTCCACCACTCATCATTGTGAACTGAGTCATGCCATAAAGATGGCGAAAGAAACTCTCATCCCGAGCATATCTCTCTGCCGTAGTAAGGTTGACGCCATGTGTGGTTTCAGCATCTTTTACCTTTGTGAGGTCAACCTTCTTTGGATTGTGTGGTAGTCTATGATCAGCCGGTTCCTCTTCGATGTCTTCCTTCCTCAAGATTGCAGTAAACAGATTGCCGAAGCTGAAATGGGATCGCTTGTGTAGCCTGGCTTTCCATATTGTGGATCGAATAATTGCCCCAAAGTTGATAGGGACATTCGTCATCAGTGCGTATACCAAGCACACTCTATCTCTTGTTATCTTGTTGTACTGGGTCCCTGGTATGAGGCAAGAGTTGACAATACGCAACCATATCCTTGCTTCCCTATTCAAAGGAGCATATGGGAAGGTGTTGTGTCGTCCGGTGTCTTTATGTCTGCTCCACTTTGCCATGGATATACTTCCACAAAGTGTGTGTCGAATTGCTCTATATGGAGGTCTACTGTACATCTCTTTGAATAGTGATGGATCGACTGAAGGTAAGCCAAGAAAGGAGTTGAAGAAATCCGCATTGATTTGTAAAACTTGGCCCCGAATCTTGACTTCGCTGCCTGTGGTTTTCGGCGACCAGTTGGCGTAAAATTCTCTTGTCAAATCGAGATTGCATTCTCCCATGTCTCGGAAGATGAAATCTAGATGTAATGCCATGATCTTGGCCAACATGCGTGGCTCCTTCTTCGCTAGGCTTTCCTTGTTTATCAAGTCAACATGAACATATTTCCTTTCCCTATTGTTCCTATACCATTCCTTCGCTTCCTCCTCAAGAACCCATTTTATTCCAAACATGCGGCGTGGTAATTGCATCGAGGATGATTCTCCTTTCTCTTTGCAGCCTCTTTTCTTGCCTTTTTGGGAAGTGGTAGCCTTATCTTTGCCTTGTCATGCTTTGAGTGCCATTGTACATGAGACTTAGAACAATGTTCATGTTAGCATCATCTCGATGGATACAATCTATACTCAAGCAATAGGGGTACCACCCCACACTTAGTTTGTTGATACAAATTAGTGAAGTGAAAGTGGTCGATTACTTAGACTCCCTTGACATACGTTTTAGGTGCTATATTCCAACAATAAAATCATAGATGTCACACTTCTTGTAATCTTTGCAATACTTTCATGATGGATATAGCAAGACTACTACATAGGGATTTCATGAAGGAATAGTATCTATTAATAATCTCAACCTCCTATGTCGGTAGGCTACTATAAGTCTCATTTCGATGAAGAAGTCATTCCAACATGTAAGTATTCAAGTGACAAGGTTATACAATGTTAATGACTATGGAAACTCCGCAAGTAGTATAACAATGCATCAAAATCAAATTCAAGTTGGAAACAAGTTAAGATTATCCTAACGTATATGTTCACTCACTTGGTTATGTATCAACAATTCAAACATATTTACATCACCAATACTTCTTCAAGATTTAGGCATGATAATGTAGTACTTACGAAAAATAAATGAAGAACAAAGAAGTACTTACTTGATTAATGCCTTTGGTTGATGTTCTTGTGAAGGATTAGAGCAAAAGGAAAATTTTTGAGATGATTTGGAGAGTATGTGCGGCGCCTAGTTAGGTTTTTCAATGTGTTTGTGTTTCAAGACTAAGTCTCCTATTTATAGAAAAAGGTTGGGTCGGTTTTTGACCCATTTAAAATTGGTTTTGGAGACAAAAAGTGACCATAGGCGGCGCCTTTAGCTTTGCCTATGCTTGGCATAGGCGGCGCCTTTTGCTTTGCCTTTGGTGAGCATAGGCGACGCCTAGTGTAAAGCCTTTAGTGACCATAGGCGGCGCCTTTCACTTTGCATTTGAGATTCAGAGGCAAAAGGCTTTAGCATAGGCGGGGCCTATGCTATGGCATACTTGAGCATGGGCGGCGCCTATGCTATGGCACACTAGATTCGTGACCTTAGGCCATAGTATAGGCCTTGCCTTGTCCGTGGCCTAGTTTTACCTAAGTCTAGCCTTGTTCGATGCCTATATTTTCAGGAGAAATGCTCTATCCATAGCCTTTTGCATCTTCATTCCTAACTTACCACCTTTAACATGCAATACGTCCATATCGAAATTTGCAACCGATCTCCTCGTGTTATACCTCTTGTACCTGCATTTGCTTAAAACCAATAAAAACGATTAGAACGATGGGTTTCCTCCCACCAAGCGCCTTAGTTTTGGTCGTGGCACGACTCTTCTTTTTGGATTTTTACTAATCAAAATCAAAACACATACTAGAACGAAAGAAAGACAAAAACGATAAACGATGGGTTGCCTCCCATCTAGCACCTTATTTATTGTCGTGGCACGACATAGTTACCTCGAGTACTTAGACTTCGTTGAGATAAGTGATGGCCATATAGTTTATCGAATCAAGAGAACCAATATAGGGTTTAACTCGTCTGCCATTCACTTTGAAGATAACACCATTGGTGTCTTCTAACTCAACTACTCCAGACGAGTAGACTTGGATAACTTTGTATGTACTAGACCACTTGGACTTTAACTTACCTGGGAATATCTTCAATCTGGAGTTGAAAAGAAGCACTATATCATCGTTTTGAAAGTTTCATCGAACAATCCGCTGATCATGATACTTTTTCATCCGCTTCTTGTATAGGTCTGATCTTTCATATGCATGGAGACGAAACTCGTCCATCTCGTTCAGCTGCTCCATTCTCAGGTTCATTGCATCATCCCAATTCACATTCAATCACTTCAAAGCCCACAATGCCTTATTGTCAAGCTCAATGGGTAAGTGACAAGCCTTCCCATAAACTAGTTGATAAGAGGACATGCCAATTGGTGTTTTGAATGCAGTCCTATAGGCCCATAGTGCATCGTCCAACTTCCGAGACCAATATTTCCTATTAGCATTTACCATCTTCGCAAGGATTTGCTTGATCTCCCAATTGGAAACCTCTACCTGGCCACTAGTTTGTGGGTGATAAGGCATGGCTACCTTATGTTGCTTGACACCATATTTTGTCAACACGGATTTGAATAGCTTGTTGCAAAAGTGATATCCTCCATCGCTTATAATAGTACGTGCTACTCCAAAGCGAGAGAAGATATTTCTCTTTAAGAATGCTACAACACGCTTTCCATCATTGTCGGCCAACGCTATAGCTTCAACCCATTTTGAGACATAATCTACAGCAACTAGGATGTACTTCATTCCAAATGAATTTATGAATGGACCCATGAAATCAATACCCCATACATCAAAGAGCTCTACTTCAAGGATTTTTGACATGGGCATCTCATGGTGTTTCGAAATAGCACCTTGTCTTTGGCATTGGTCGCATCTTCTAACAAAGTCATAGGCATCTCTGAATATCGAAGGCCAATAATATCCACTTTGCAATACCTTTCTTGCTGTCCGATTACCTGCGTGATGTCCTCCGACTTGGGAAGTGTGACATGCTTCCAATATAGTAGGCACCTCTACATGGGATATACATCGTCAGATAAGACCATCCGCGCATCGTCGAAACAAATATGGCTCATCCCAAAAGTAGTGTTTTACATCATGAATAAACTTCTTCTTTTGATGGTAAGATAAGTTTGCAGGTATCACATTGCTCACCACAAAGTTTGCAAAGTCGGCATACCATGGTAATCCTTTCATTGTTGCCGCTAAGATCTCCTCATCAGGGAATGCATCATCAATCTCGATTTTAGGCCGCGCCACATGCTCATTCTCGAGTCTAGATAGATGGTCAGCCACTTGGTTCTCACAACCTCTTCTATCTTTAACCTCGAAATCAAAATCTTGCAGCAGCAAAACCCATCAAATTAGTCTTGGTTTTGCATCCTTCTTTGTCATTAGATACCTTAGGGCTGCATGGTCTGTGTGAATGATCACCTTGGTACCCAACAAATAAGCTCGGAACTTCTCAAACGCATACACAACCGCTAGGATCTCTTGTTCTGTGACAGTGTAGTTCTTTTGGGCTTTGTTCAGGACCTTACTCGCATAGTAGATGGGATGGAATAGATTCTCCTTTCTTTGGCCAAGTACAGAACCAATGGCTACACCACTAGCATCACACATGACTTCGAACGGGAGAGACCAATCTGGTGCTACTATGATAGGGGCTTCAATTAGTTTTCCTTTGAGGCATTCAAATGCCTTCGAAAAATCTTCATTGAAGTCAAACTTTGCATCTTTCTCTAAGAGTTTGCACAATGGACTAGCAATTTTGGAGAAATCTTTGATAAACCGTCGATAGAAACCTGCATGACCGAGAAAACTACGAACTCTCTTCACTGAAATTGGAGGCGGTAGCTTCTCAATAATTTCAATATTTTCTCGATTAACTTCAATTCCTCTTTCGGAGATTTTATGCCCAAGAACGATACCTTCTTTAACCATGAAGTGGCACTTTTCCCAATTCAGCACTAGGTTGAATTCTACACATCTTTGCAACGCCATACTTAGGCTTGCCAAGCATGCTTCAAAAGACTCACCAACAACTGAAAAGTCGTCCATGAATACCTCCAACGTGTCTTCAACCATATCAGAAAAAATGGACGTCATACAACGTTGAAAGGTGGATGGTGCATTACATAGCCCGAATGGCATACGTTTAAAGGCAAATGTACCATATGGGCATGTGAATGTTGTCTTCTCTTGGTCTTCGGGGGCAATACAAATCTGATTATATCCTGAATAACCATCTAAGAAACAAAACTATCCTTTCCCCGCTAATCGATCTAGCATTTGGTCCATAAATGACATTGGAAAGTGATCTTTGAGCGTCCAAGAATTCAGCTTTCGGTAGTCCATGCATACTCTCCATACAGTGATGGGTCTGAGTGGAATAAGTTCATTCTTTTCATTCGCGACTACCATCATGCCTCCTTTCTTAGGGACATATTGTACCGGGCTTACCCATGTACTGTCAGAAATTAGATACACAACTCCTGCGTCTAACCACTTAATTATTTATTTCTTCACCACTTCTTGCATAGGTGGATTGAGACGCCTTTGATGCTCAATGGTGGGTGTGCAATTCTCATCAAGCTGAATCTTGTGTGTACAAATCCAAGGTGGAATACCAATAATATCCGCAATGGTCCATCCAATAGCTCTAATGTACTTCCGTAGAATAGCAATAAGAGCTGCAACTTGTTGCTCACCCAAATCTGCTGCCACAATGATTGGAAGTGTGTTTCCGCTTCCTAAGAATGCGTACTTTAAATGACTTGACAGCTCCTTCAATTCTAACGTGGGTGGCTCTTCAATAGATGGATTAGCTGGTGGTGTGGGTCGATTTTTGAGATCAAGGTCTAGCTTCTTGGGAGCATGGCGATATGTCCTTAATCCTGATAGAGCATAAATAGCTTCTTCGCAATTTTCAGCATCCTTACTCTCTCCATTCATGAGCACAATCGCCAATGGGTCATCAATAATTTGCTCTTCTTCAAGTAATTCTTTCTCATCATCAAAGTAAACATCTGCCACCGAAAATACACTCAGATCTTTGGGTTGCTTCATTGATTTGCACACATCAAAGCGAACTACTTCGTCATTTATTCGGAATGAAAGCTCATTAGTTCTTAAATCAATAAGCACACTTCCCGTAGCAAGGAAAGGGCATCCCAAGATTATGGGAACTTCTGAGTCTGCCTCACAATCCAAAATAACAAAGTCTGCCGGAAAGATGAATGAAAAAACCTTTACCAATACATCACATAGAATACCAACAGGTCTTTTTACCGACCTATCCGCCATTACGAGCCTCATATTGGTTGGAGTAGGATCACCCAACCCCAACTTTTTATAGATAGATAATGGCATCAAATTGATGCTGGCTCCTAAATCACATAATGCCTTGCCAAAATTTAAAGATCCAATGGTGCAAGGAATAGTGAAAGCACCGGGGTCAGCCTTCTTCTAAACTATTGATAGGGTAGAGATTGAGCTGCAGTGATGAACATCATCTTTCAACTCATAACTTTCTGCCCACTTCTTTGTCTAAAGATCCTTCATAAATTTCGCATACCCAGGCATTTGTTCAAGTGCCTCCACCAATGGAACATTAATGGTCAGCTGCATTAACATAGTTATCAATTTGCTGAACTTCGTGTCATCCGCCACCTTCTTCAATCTTTGAGGGAAAGGTGGTGGTGGGTATGGAATTGTTCTCTCCATGGCTTTCTTCTCCTCTTGCTTCTATTTTTCAGCTTTTTCAGGTTGCAAATCATTGGGGTTGACGTGATGGACGTCGTGGCCTTGTTCTGCGGATGCTTCTCCTTTCACTTTATTATCAATATCCGCTGCTTCGTCAACCACTTGCTTAATTTTACTGAAGTTTCCAGCACCTTACCACTTCGGGTAGTAATGGCCATGCATGACCCATCATTCTTTGGGTTTTGCATAGTATCGCTAGGTAAAGTGCCAGCCTTTCTTTGATTGAGTGCTGCTGAAAGTTGGCTCAATTGCTGCTCTATTTGCTTGATTGAAGTGGAATGAGAATCAACTATTTGTTTCATAGAGGACAAATCATTAACTACCTCCGTTTCTCCCGCGCTCGTTGCTTCTACTCCTTTCAATATTTTAGCCAGCATGTCTTCCATACTTCCAGAATTAGATGTGGTGGCGTCACGTCTTCCAGGGAGAACTTACAAACCACTCTTTTCATTCTTGTTCTTCCAACTACCTTGGTCCTTGTTTCCATATTTATCATAATAGTTCCGACCTTGGTTTCCTTAGGTATTCCCTCAGAAACCCCCCTGATTGTTCAAGTAGTTGGCCTCTTCTTCCGAATCAGATTCGTCTCTTCCTTTCGATGCAATAGCTTTGACTTTTTCGGTCTTCCCTGATAATAAATGCTTTGTAAGAAGATCCACTTGTGTTTTCATGTGCGCCATATCTTGATCATGTTCTTCTTCTCTTCTCCTTTGGTCTGCAGTCATGCAAATAGATAAGGTGGGGCTTGCTACCTCAGAATCCCTGGTGTGCCAAGCTCTACTTTGTTTCGTCATCCGATCTAGCATATTGCTTGCTTGACCAAAGGTGAGGTCGATAAAAGATCCTCCAGCTGCATTATCCACCACTGGTTTAGTTATTGAATTCAAGGCTCTATATAGTATCTCCATTAGGTGAACATTGGTCATATGATGGTTTGGGCATCTCACTAGCTTTGTCTTGAACCTCTCCCATGTTTCATGAAGAGCTTCAGTTGGAAGCTGATGAAAGTTTCTGATTTCATCTCTCAATTGAGCTCTTTTAGATGGCGGAAAGAATCTTTCTAGAAAAGTATCTCAATTGCCTCCAATTTGTAATAGAATTAGGAGTCAGCCCATTCAACCATAGAGTTGCCTCCCCAGACAGAGACTATGGAAATAGACATAATCGAATTGCATTCTGACTAACGCCAGGATTGTCAAATGACTTGCATGTAGAGATAAAGTTGATGAGATGCATATTCGGATCATCGCCTGCTAGTCCACCAAATAATACCTTGAGTTGTAATAACTGAATCATGGTGCTTGTGATATTGAACTTGGCTCCAGGCGCTAATGGTGGAGGAATAATGGCTCCTGTGGCTACGGCTCCATCCATATCATGATCATCGTCGTCGAAAGCTGGTTGCCTGGGTTGGCGATCATACCTAAACCGAGCTTGACGACCTCTTCTATTGGCAGGTGTTGCGATTTCATCATCATGCCTTGGGTTTTGTAACTCGTCATCACCTAAATCCTCATCGTTAGGATTTGTTGCTCGCCCAGGGTTATCAATGTTTTGTTGGTGTACTTGGGCGGCGGCAAGAGCAGCTAATCACGCCTGTTCCTGTTGAACAACCATTCTTTCGATTTCTGTTTGTGCCTCCATTCTGACAATTCGTTGTGGTTCAGGATTTATAGGTAATAACGGTTGACCAGAACTTCAAGTATGGGGCATGCACTGAATAAAAACCTGCAGTAAACAAAAACAACAACTAAAAGTAAAAGTACGAGAATCTTTGACCAAAGGGTCTAGTAATTATCACGAACTTAATTGACACTCGTATTCCCCGGCAACGGCGCTAATTTTTGATAACGATCAATCTATAGCTCTCGTGGGAGTGTAAAGTGGTCGTAGTCAAATATAGAACCCAACTAGGTTGGGTATCGATCCCTCAGGGAATAGCTTGGTCAACAAGTAAGCAACGATTACTAGACTTTTAGTGCAAGTCTCATAATAAGGGGGGATTGTAATGTGTAACCAAAATAGTAAAAATTGAAAATAGCAAAGTAAAAAGAAAGAATGTTTAGTAGGTTGTAAAAAAATTAGAATTGAGAAGTTGGGGTTATGTCCACCTTATGAGTTGTACGTCTCTATTAACTATGAGTTGTGCGGAATTCAGACATGCATGTGCTTATAGAGAATTTTATTCGATGGTAAATCCAGGCGTCTTTCGACCTATTCGAGGATTATTTCACTTTAACTCTTTTGAGCTTAAAGCGTATCTAACGGTACAAATTCTCCAAGAGGTTAATCCAGTTATGGCACTAACTTCTTAATAGGGATGGGACCCTACTACCTTGACATTATCTCTTTTCTAGACATATAACTTTTCTTTCGAACAAGTTAATGCTATACTGGCGTATTCTTGCGTTTGCAACCATAAAGAATTTAGATTAAGATGAAGAGAATAATGATATAAGCAGTATACGTGTCACGAACTCACAAACTCATAATAATAGATAGTATCTCATTCGGCTTCCATAACCCCAACAGAGAAGTTTAGTTACCCATAAGTGCGAAGGAAATTACAATCGACATTGTTATTATACCACAATAAAGATTTCGTGTAGTAGTAGTGTGGTAGGCATTTAGGCGTGAACTTCCCTTGCAATAGTAACGTTTCTCTTGTTATGGAAATTAAGAATTGATTAGATGAATAGAAGAAGAATAAAAAGTAGAATTAAGAGTAGAATGTGTTATAATTGATGAAAGAAGAATGAATTAAAACTAGAATGAGAATTGTTGTTAAGTAGAATGAATTACTTAAAAATCTCTAGCAAGATAGGGTATTTATAATACCCATATCCTATTCCTACTAAGCTAATGAAATACTTAACCAAATCCTACTAAGCTAATGAAATACTTAACCCAATTGTACTAGGTTAATGTATCATTATCCTAATTCTAATAAATTACTGCTAGTCCCCAAAGTCTTCAGAATTGTTGTTTTAGCTCGGGACAGATTTTCCATGCGCCACTTTTGGTCCTTGGCGTCCAAGACTCCCTTTTCTCCTTTTGTGAAGCTTTCTTTGGCATCAAGTTATCCATAAAATGCTGAATTCTGTATTATTTATACCTGAAACTTTCCTAATCTCATTTGTTAGCTCACTTACAGGAAAAAGGACTAAAAGTGCATGAAATATATAATTTGTTCTCAAAACATTGCTAAAATATGGGTAAAATATAGAACTATAGGTGTGTAAATTCGCCTATCATCAGTAGATACTGAAATAGTAAGTGAACGTTTGTGTGAAATCTAGTTCAGTAGTCATTTTCCTGTAATTGTATTATTCATCAATGCAGTTTGGTGCTGAGTTGCTTGAGGATAAGTAATTAGCTTAAGTTGAGGGTGTTGATGTTCTGGCTTTGGACAGAACATTTTACATCTTTTTTCAATAGATAATTATATGTTTTCAAGCAACTGATGTTATATTTAATACTGGATTTTAGTGTTTTTAGGTTAAGGAGTTAGTTGAAGAAGAAACCTAGAAAAGTAGCAAAAAAAGCCACTAATGGTTGAACTGGCGGATCGTCAGCCATGCGATGAACCGTTAGGGTGACCTTCAGAAATAAACAGAAAGGAACAAGTAAGTGACTCATGCGATTGTCCAAGTGACGGACTGTCAGATCATTGACAGACCGCCAACTTGGCCGTCAGAAGTAGAGAATGGGTTTTCGGAGGATCAAGCGATGATCCATGTGATGGACCACAAAGAAAGCGATGGTCAACCAACATGATCGTTAGCCCTTAATCAGAACGTAGCATTTGGGACCTTTAGTGATGATCCACGCGATGGACCATCTGGTTTTCGATGGGCTATCAACATGATCGTCAACTTCGATGCGGATTTTAATGAGTTTAAATTTTAAATCCTCAGTACCTGGGAACGTATAAATACCCAGTTTAGGTTTTATTTAGGTTTCTTTTATCATATTTTCCATTTTGAAACCTTATTATACGTATTATTCTCTATGATTCAAGCTACAATTGTGGATCTAGTTATCTTTACTCATATTCTCATTGAAGATTCAAGAACAATTATTGTAACTTTTGTAAGTAATTCTCTGAATCTATTTATGAAGAACACAATGATTTCCTCTTCTTCTCTTAAGATGTGTGGATAAACTCCCATAACTACAGTTATGGGAGCCTTGATGTGAATAACTAATTGGGGTTGTGAAAATGTTTAATTTTCATATGTAATTGAGATTGTATAAACCCTTCTTCATATTAATGACCTTTCTTGGTTGTAAACTTGACGGGTGATCCCAAGAAGATTACTTGTTTGAAAAAAAAGTATATGGGTGGAAAAAAACGAGTTTACATGGAGTCTAAAGGCCTTAGCCATTGGGTTATGAGTTGATGCCTTAACAAGGATTGACTCACATGTGATATTACTTGAATACATTTATATATTCTTTGCGTTTGAAAGAATTAAAGGGTAAACTACCCATTTAGGTTGAGAAACAAATTGGTAAAACTTTAGAATTCAATAACTTTTGTAATTGAAGTTGTAAATTGGTAATTTAGGATAATTCACAACCCCATCTGCTTGAACATCTTGGTGAACATAACTCTAGTTTGTTTATTCTCATTGTATTAGTACTTGCAATAAAACTTGCTAGTTGGAACACTACTCGTTACAACTATTTAAATACTGTAAACAATTCAAAAAACCCTTTACTCAGGAACCTTCGATCAACAGTCTGTTAACAACCATAACACTTAGTTTGCACAGTATTCCCTGTGGGATTTGACCCCAACCTAGTTGGGTTTTATATTTGACAGCAACCGCTTACATTTTCTAACGAGAGTTGTAATTTGGTCGTATCATAACTTCATCAAAGTTTCTTCAATACAATCTAGAAATTAAGGTTCCTAATCCAAGAAGTTCAAGAAAAAGCTTTCAATAACATTCTCAAGTCTTCCAAGTCAAGCTTTCAATTTTAAATCATCTATTAAGGTATGTGGGAGTTCATCCATGAGTCCTCTTTCACTAATGGATCCACAAACCATTTTATTTAAATTAACAAATAATTTTTCGATCATTATGTTATTTTAAATATTCAAGAAAGATTGAATTGCATGTTTTCATGGTGATTTTAATTAATTTCTTCCCATGTGTGATTCCATGTAAGATTTTGAATTCCCTAAGCTATGAAGTTGAGTTTCCCATGCTTTATTCAAGTGAATTCCATGATAGATTCTTAATTCATGATTTTTAGAAACATTCTGATGTTTTATATTCATGCTTTTCGCATGTTCGCTGAATTCACATATCACGTTCAATCAATTTCAAGATGAATCTCCAAGTTATGAATTTTCCATATAATTTATTGTTCACCCATGTTTAAGATATTTTAGGTTCAAGCTATGATCTTTACATGTATGATTAAACACCCATGCCCTATTTCAATTGAATTTCAAGTGAATTTCTAAATTCAAGATTTTAGTTATGTAATCATGCTATGTTCTCATGTTTGAGATATTCCCATGTTTAAGTTCATGATCCCTGTATGTTTGATGGATTTTCCCATGTTAGTATTAATCCCCATGTGTATGATGAAATGCCCAAGTGATGGGTTTCTTTATATAATGCTTACTTATTATGGTCTCAAATTCTTTTACGTGTTTTTATTATTATTGATATCGAGTACTGGGGGTTATGAATGCCCAAAGTTTAGTTGTTTATATTGTCTCCAATCAAAATAGAATGATTCCATAGTATCCCGAACAGTAGCATTCGGTCAGACAATAGGATCAGTGTGAGCTCAGTCAAGCCTAGTACAGTCTAGTCATCAGTTCAGTGTCGATTCAGTTGGGAGTACGATTCAGCACCAAGCGAACCCAGGGATGGGGGCATTCCTTCTAGCAGAGGGTTTGACCCTTAGTAGTAGTCCCTGAGTTACAAAACTACGTAGCCAACGTAGGGTAAATCATCTTTCTGTCAAACTAGGGTTGACGTAACCATATACTTCTTATGAGTTTTCCTGTCAGATTAGGGTTGACCTAGGAAATTTTAGTAACTCATGGCACAATGCTAAACCTTTCCAACTGTGGTTACTGGTTTGACCTTAAATTAGTCTATAATCCTGGTATATCAGTTAGATGATAACTCCCATAGTCTTAGTTACAGTCTCAGTTCAGCATTCAGTTTAGAGTTCAGTTTCAGATTTGCTTGACCATAGCATACAACTATAAGTTATTCAAGTATCAGTATTATTTTTTAGTTTACAGAGTATTTCAAAATCATGTTATATACTTAATCTTGCATTTTTAGATATTACAATTTTCACGTATTCATGCTCAGTTATCTCATGTTGGTTAGATAGTCCTCAATTCATATGCATAGTACCCCACAGTTTCAGTTTTATTATTCAGTTTAGAACTTAGTTTAGTTTTAGGTTTTCTTGACCATAGCATACATGTATCAGTTATTCAGTTATCAGTATTTCAGTTTATAGACTATTTCCTAATCATGTTATAGGCTTGGTCTTGCATTCTCAGATAATACAGTTTTATGCATTCATGTTTGGTCATCTCATGTTGTTTAGTTAGTACTTATTTCATGTGCATAGCACTCCACAGTTTCAGTCCAGTTATTTAGACTAAGTCCAGTCCAGTCTTACTTTACCAGTATTTAGCTATCAGTCATTCAGTTAATCAGATAAACTTAGTATATGTTAAGTTTAGTTCTGTATATTTAGGTATACGTGCTCAGTATAATTGTATATTCAGATCCCCAATGTTATGGTAGTTTTGATCACGTAGTTTTAGACTCAGTATTCATATTTTACAATATCCCAACTTCAGTTCTACTTATGTCATTAAAGTAAAGTTTTACAGAAACTAAGTGTAGAGATTCGCCATCTTATTAGAGTATGTTTGTCACTCATGCTTTAAGATGTTTTCATCTTTCAGTTTATTCCAGCCTATTGGTGAGTCTACTTGCACCTAGCATGCGTGTTTTAAGATTATGTATGAAATCAGTTTTACTTATTGAATTCACCCTTGCATACTTAGTATATTTCAAAAGTATTGATCCATATATATGTCTGTGTGGCTACACTATTTCATAATGTAGCTACCATTTATAGCCTGCACATCACGATCAGACAGTTGCAGACTCCATCCAACAGGTGATGAGTTCTCATACTTCGGAAACTCCAGATAGTTTAGTTCATGTATATCTCATTTATTTTCATATGTATTGATTTGTGGTAGTTGGAGGCATGTCCCAGATATCTATAGTTAGTATAGTAGAGGCTTCATAGAGGTTAGTCAGAGTTAGTCATGTCAATTTCAGTTTCTTACTTCTGTTTTATCAGATTGTAAACTTTATCGGTAATGTATTTATTCACATATGCTATGAATTTGTTTCCTCATAGCAAAACTTGTTATTATTTTATTATAACCCAGTTTCTTAATAGTAAGTCAGTTCATGGGTTAGCTTGGGATCACTTGTAGTTCCAAGCACCGTGTGATGACTAGGGGGTAGTCTCGGGTTGTTACAAACATTGTATTAGAGCATAGAGTTCAAGTGTCCTAGGATGTCTGTGAAGTCATGTCTAGTAGAGCCTGGCGGAATGGTACAGAGACGTGTGTACTTTTCTTCAATTGGCTACAGGGCATTTAGGAAATATTTCCCTCCTTTCTTATGTTAGATCGTGCTATAGAAAGGTTCTCTAAGAATATAAGAAACTTATACAGATTCTCATCTTGCTCTATTCATTCCATCTCTACCTTATTTTTGAGGTAATAGAAATAGTCAAACTCAAATTCCCACGGACTGAGTTTTCTGAAATAGTCCCTACAGACAGTTTTAGGATTTTATGTTGGCTCAGAAAGTATACTATTATTTCCCTTATGTTCTAAACTTTGAAAATATTCATTCCATTTTTATTCATAAAAATACTACATTTAGCCAAAGTCAGATGTGCTTTTATATCCCTTCTTAGAATCATATGATAGCATATGATGTAGAGTTAAAATCATAAACACAGAAGTTTAAAAGTAGGAGAGTTGGGATAGTCTTATTTGGATTGAGCAGATTTTGTATCCATGGGGCTAGTTGTATGAAAGGTGAACCATAGGCTTGAAACAGTGTATGTAAGATTCAAAATTATATGCTGTTAATGTCAGATGTTTAGGTGTGATGGTAGTTATCATGGTTTAGATGTAATATTAGTAGACTATAAAGGAAGTTAGTATGGTTCATTGAAGGTTTGGGGATATCCATGCTAAGTTTTAGAATCTAAGTGTGAATCTTAGAAAATTTAGCTTACAAAAAAAAGAGTTGAAGCTCTAGATGGTGTGAACTCAGAGTAAGGTGATTGTATTTTAGTTTAGAGTTAGTAAAGGGGTCTACAGACTTAAGATGATAGCTTTAGTCTAAAGGGGAGATGATAGAATAAGTGACGAAGTTAGGCTCTCAAATTCTAGTAGTAGTGCCATATATGTAGAAAAGCAGTAAGGGAGGATGATTCCCAACCTATTCTTATCTCAGTGCAAAGTTTTTCAGTCTTCACGATATCTACTCATTCCTTACAAGTCAGCTCCATGATCATGTTTTATGTTCATGCACATCATAGAGAATAATGTACGCTTCTCGTTCCTAGTATAAGCAGTTTTAGTTCACTCAATAGTAAGAATCATATTCCATGAAATCTTGAACTCCAAACTCAGGTCATGCAGCTCATGACTCATGTACCCATGCCTTATAGTATGTTTAGATCCAGGTACTCATGCTACACTCCTAATGATTAGCAAAATTTAGTTTATTTTATGTATACCATCAGTTTAGCTCTCTTCAACGAATTCATGCTTTTAATACTCTACTCCACAGGCTTCAGTTAAGTGTCATGGTTATCCTTTTATATTTCAAGTCCTTATGTTCTAACTTTTCAGTGACCTCTCCTTATGTCATGAAAGTTTTAAGGATAGAGGTTTAGAGAATATGAGAAAGATGGTTTTGTGGCTGTTTGCCTATAAGTTCATGTGTGGTTATAATGATAGGCTTTAATGTCATGTTGATGTATAGTGGATGAATTCATTGGGCACTAGTTAATTCATGGTAAGAGGTTGAAGTTAGTTTTTGAAGTGGGAATGATTATTATTCTTAAGATGAGAAGTTGCGAAAACGAATGGTAGATTGAATTCATGGTTAGGCTAGTATTATTGTGATATGTGTGCACTTTGTAGACTCGAGTAGGCATGAGCATAGTGAGAGAATTCAATTCAGCTCAGACTTCAGTAGATAAAGTTATTAGTGCCCATCTGAATATTTTCATAAGCCTCAAGTGAAGTGCAGTTTTAAAGTGAAATGTATAGCCGAGTATAGGATTTCAGTATATTTAGTCTGTTTAGACATTAATCAAGTTTAGCAGTCACACAAAAAGGTTCCTATAGTTTTTTCTCTTTCCATCTAGTCTTATTATTCGATGTTTCATGAGTTTAACTATTCCATAGTATAATTCAGTCACGTCCATGCAAGTTACAAATTCAGTTTAATCCATGCATCATGTGTCAGATTCAGATATTCAGTCATGATTCAATTCATAAGTGTCCTATGCCACATGCCAGTCTTTCCTTAGTATTTTATCTAAGTCAGTGTCTTTCAGGGAACGAATAATCCCAAGGGGGATATTGTAATACCCCAAGTATTTATGTCCTAAGACTATCATATTTTCTTCATGAAATTAGATCAATCTTTAAGTAGTAGTTACTCATAAGTTAACTTTCTTATTATATCTCATCCATACAACCATTCTCATGTCAGTGCATGTATTCATGAAAATCAGTTTGATTCATGTATCCTGTTTCAAAATCAGTTATGCAATCATGTTCCAAGTCATACATGTTAAAATATGATCTCAGTTACCTTCGTA
Organism: Capsicum baccatum var. pendulum; assembly: GCA_030864225.1. Taxonomy (NCBI): domain Eukaryota; kingdom Viridiplantae; phylum Streptophyta; class Magnoliopsida; order Solanales; family Solanaceae; genus Capsicum; species Capsicum baccatum. The sequence continues at coordinate 196,200,743 of CM061557.1, forward strand.
CAGTGCTCTCAGTCTAACTAGTCTCATTCGAGGATGAATATTTGTAAGAGCGAGATAATGTAACACCCCGTATTTTTGGGCTAATCTATGTACCATCGTTCCTATGTGTAAAATCTATAATCCAAATGATTCCCATATGAATATAAGTTTCATGATCTTTATCCTCGTGTTTGATGTTCTTTTGAGGTGAAGAATGTTCATAAGAATCACTTATAATAAAGTTGAGCTTAGAGCCTTTGATTCGTCCAAATTTTGGTGTTCAATTCTACAAGGATCTAATTTTAATGTGTATAATTTTTTATATATGTGGAATTTTGCAGCTCAATACCTTCAAAATTTAATATAATTGAATTAGCTTTCCAACGGTACCAATTTCGCGTTAATCCTATACTCGAGTGAAAAGTTATGGCATTTTTCATGAGAGGTTGTAAGCCGATGCGATAGGGATGCGACCTGTCGGTCATCGACATGATTAGCAATGCGACACGATGGAAGCCGCATCACTGAATTGTTTCACATGCTATTTCATTTCCTAAAGGGTCTAGGGGCACTTTGGTCACTTCTTCTTACCCAAATCTGTCCATAACATTTAATTTCATCCCAAAAGCATTAGGTACATGATTTCTCATCTTTTTCTCTCCAATAAAACCCTAGCCCCCTCAAGAACAACAAGAAGTTCATCAAAGTTTCTTCAATACAATCAAGAAATTAAGGTTCCTAATCCAAGAAGTTCAAGAAAAAGCTTACGATAACATTCCCAAGGCTTCCAAGTCAAGCTTTAAATTTCAAATCATCTATTAAGGTATGTGGGAGTTCATCCATGGGTCCTCTTTCACCCATGGAGCCCAAAACCCTTTTATTTAAATTAAAGAATAAATTTTTCGATCATTATATTATTTTAAATGTTCAAGAAAGATTGAATTGCATGTTTTCATGGTGATTTTAATTAATTTCAGCACATGTGTGATTCCATGCAAGATTTTGAATTTCCCATGCTATGAATTTGAGTTTCCGATGCTTTATTCAAGTTAGTTCCCTGATAGATCCTAAATTCATGATTTTTAGCAACATTCCCATGTTTTAAATTCATGCTTTCCATATGTTTGATGAAATTTCTATATCACGTTCAATCAATTTCAAGATGAATTCCCAAGTTATGAATTTTGCCATGTAACTCTATTGTTCACCCGTGTTTAAGATATTTTTAGGTTCAAGCTATGATCTTTACATGTATGATTAAATGCCCATGTCCTATTTCAAGCGAATTTTATGTGAATTCCTAAATTCATAATTTTAGTTATGTAATCATGCTATGCTCCCATGTTTGAGATATTTCTATGTTCAAGTTCATGATCCCTGTGTGTTTGATGGATTGTCCTATATTAAAGTATTAATCCCAACGTGTATGATGAAATGCCCAAGTGATGGGTTTCTATAAATAATGCTTACTTATTATGTACTCAAATGCTCTCATGTGTTCTTATTATTATTGCTATCGAGTACTGGGGTTATGAATACCCAAAATTTAGTTGTTTATCTAGTCTCCAGTTAAAATAGAATGATTTAATAGTATCCCAAATTGTAACATTCAATCAGTCAATAGAATCAGTGTGAATTTAGTCAAGCCTAGTACAGTCTACTGATCAGTTCAGCGTCAATTCAGTTAGGAGTACGATTCATCACCAAACGAACCCAGGGATGGGGTCATTCCTGACAGCAGAGGTTTGACCCTTAGTAGTAGTCCTTGAGTTACATAACTACGTAGCCAGTTTAGGGTAAATCATTTTCCTGTCAGACTAGGGTTGACGTAACCATATACTTCTCATGAGTCTTCCTGCCAGAGTAGGGTTGACCCAGCAAATGTTAGTAACCCGTGGCACGATGCTAACACCTTACAACTAGGGTTGCAGGTTGGGCCCTAAATCAGTTTATAATTGGGGTATGTCGGTTTGATGATAACTCCCACAGTCTTAGTTACAGTCTTAGTTCAGAGTTTAGTTTCAAGTTTGCTTGACCATAGCATACAATTATCAGTTATTCAGGTTTTAGCATTTCAATATTTCAGTTTATAGACTATTCTAGAATCATGTTATACGCTTGGTCTTGCATTCTTAGATAATACAGTATCCACACATTCATGCTCAGTTATCTCATGTTGTTTAGATAGTCCTCAACTCATATGCATAGTAGCCCATAATTTTAGTTTCAGTATTCAGTTCAGAAATTAGTTTAGTTTAAGGTTTGCTTGACCATAGCATACAATTATCAGTTATTCAGTTATTAGTATTTCAGTTTATAGACTATTTCTGAATCATGTTATATCCTTGGTCTTGCATTCTCAGATAATACAATTTCATGCATTCATGTTCGGTCCTTTCATGTTGTTCAGTTAGTCCTTATCTCATGTGCATAGTACACCACAGTTTTAGTCCAATTATTCAAATTAAGTATAGTCCAGTCTTACATGACCAGTATTCAGCTAAAAGTTATTCAGTTAATTTGTTAAGCTTAGCATATGTTACATTGGGTTCTGTATGTTTAGGTATTCGAGCTTAGTATACTTGTATATTCAGATCCCCGATGTTATGTAAATTTTTTTCACATAGTTTGACTCATTTTCATATAGTATTCACATTTTACTGTATCCCAGCTTCAGTTTTACTTATGTCACTAAAGTAAAGTTTTACAGAAACTAAGTGTAGAGATTCACCATCTTATCAGAGTATGTTTGTCACTCATGCTTTAAGATGTTTTCAGCTTTCAGTTTATTCCAGCCTATTAGTGAGTCTACTTACACCTAGCATGCATGCTTTAAGATTACGTATGAAACCAGTTTTAGTTATTACATTGATCCCTGCATACTCAATATATTCAAGAAGTACTAATCCATATTTACGTCTATGTGGCTACATTATTTCATAATGTAGGTACCATTTGTAGCCCGCACATCACGATCAGACAATTGCAAATTTCAATTAGCAGGTGACGCGTTGTTCTAATTTGGGAGCTCTAAATAGTTTTAGTTCATGTACAGTTCATTTATTTTCATATGTATTGATTAGTGGTATTTGGAGGCGTGTCCCAACAATCTATAGCCAGTATAGTAGAGGCTTCATAGATGTCAGTCATGTATATTTTAGTTTCTTCTTTCAGTTTTATTAGATTGTAAACTTTATCAGTAATGTATTTATTCAGATTATGCCATGAATATGTTTCCGCACAGCAGAACTTGTTATTTATTTTATTATAATTCAGTTGCTTAAGAGTTTGTCAATTCATGGGTTATCTTGGGATTGTTTGTGGTTCCAATCATAGTGTGACGACTAGGGGGTAGTCTCAGGTCGTTACAGTTAAGTGGCCTTAGAAATGACTATGTCCCTAAAACTAAGGGATATTTTCAGGACTTAAGCCCCTTATGCATGCAACTAGAAGATGAACTGAGCTAGGAATAATATAGGATATTAAAACTTTGTTTGATCTCGGTTTAACATTTTCGTATGTGTTTGCTTATTTTGCATTATTGTTGCTTTTATGTTCAGAGTGCTTATCTGTGCCACTGTGTTTATTCTCATAGGTCATTCTTTACTAGTGGAACGGGTGTATAGATCTTGTTTGGTGAGTGTTTGGGAGTTTGATACTCAAATTGATCTCATTATCCTAGATATGGTAGATTTTGATGTGATTCTAGGCATGGATTGTCTATCTCCTTACTATGCGGTCTTGGATTTTTTTGCTAAGACCGTAACCTTAGGCTTGCCTGACGTACCCCCAGTTGTGTAGATTTGCTTTGTTAGTTGCATACCAACGAGGATTATTTGTTACATTTGGGATAGGAGACTGATATTGAGGGGTTGTGAGTCATTTCTTGCATTTATTTCTTACACGATCCAAACTTGAGCCTTGCCGTGTCAGGTATCTCAAGTCCCACCAGGACCGGAGATCACCCCCAATACCCAAACCATCGCCTACCTTACACCAAACGTTTGATAAATTCTAAACATATAACAATATATGAGAATATCAAGAAGGAAAAAAAAACCATTAAAATAAGTCTATAACCAAAATCAACTGTTTCAAACCAAACATACAACAAATACCGATACCAATGCTAGCATCAATACAGCCACCGCCCATGCCCCAGTAGTTCGACAAAGCCTCTAATCAAAACCATAGAATATTCGGTCAGGACATGCCCTCGACCATAGCCAAAACTAAGACCAAAGGAATAGTAAAGTTAGAAAGTAATCCATAGAATGAAATGGAGTCGTTCGAAGTATGGAAACTCACCACTTCAATCTGACTCAAAAGTTATCCTCGAATCACCTAGTTCCTGAGTGGAAGGAGAATAAGTATGACCAATTGTTGCATTGCATGGGGATACAACGTACGAAAATAGTTAGCGGGGTGAACGGTAGCATGAAACTCAGGAATAAGGATAACATAATGATATGATCAATAGTTTAAAATCATTCAAAGGCCAAAAATTTAGGGTTTTACATTCTCTCCCATTTGGATCATTCATCCTCACATTATGGGTCAAGGTAACAGAAGCATGATTGGACTCAATATACCTCCACTTTTACTATTAACTAAGTCAGAAAAAAAATGCTGAGGATAACACATACATTATACATGATTTTATGGTGCGGAAAAAAAAATGAATACTTGAATTTCATGTCCTCTTCAGCTTCCCAAGTAGCCTCTTCAACCTTATGTTACCTCCATAGAACCTTTACCAAAGCTACATCGTTCGTCTACAATTGATGAACTTGCTAATCCAAAATTTCAACCAGGACTTCTTTATAAGACAAGGAATCTGAAATACCAACATCCTTTATAGGCACAATCTGCGATGGATCACCCACATACTTCCTCAACATTGACACGTGGAACACCGGGTTAATACAACTTAAATTGGAAGGAAACGCTAACTCATACGCAATGCTTCCACCCTTATTCAAAACTAAGTAAGGGTCTAATACTGGGGGATGAGTTTCCCCTTCTTCCCAAATCACATTACTCCCTTCATGTTAGCCTTCAAGAACACCTAATCACTAATCCAGACTCCAAATCCCTACGCCTCACATCTATATAGGACTTTTAGCAACTTTGGGTTGCTTTAAGTCTATCCCAAATGACCTTTACCTTCTTCATCTCTTGATGAAACAAATTTGGACCAAACATCTCCACCTCACTAACCTCAACCACCCAATGAGAACAACACCTCTTACTATATAATGCCTTAAAAAAAGCCATACCAATGCTAGAGTGATTACTATTATTATACGCAAACTTAATAAGAGGTAAATGATCGACACAACTACCACCATAGACAATCATGCAAGACTGATAGATATCTTCCAAGACTTGAACCATCTTTTCCACTTTTACATTCATTTGCGAGTGGAAAACAGTACTAAGGATCACCTTAATTACCAAAGCTCTCTGAAACTAATGCCAAAAAATGCATGAGAATTGAATACCGTAATATGATATGATAGAAATAGGCACCCCATACGACATCACAATCTCTTGATGGAACATCTTCGCATAATAATCCACTGAATAATTAGTCCTTACTGGCAAAAAGTGAGCAGACTTGGTCATTCTATCCACAATGACCGAAATTAAATCAAACTAATTCCAAGAACGAGGAAGACTGGTAACAAAATCCATATTAATTACTGACCACTTCCATACCGGAGACTCAATCTCTTGATACAACCCTTTAGGCCTCAGGTGCTTAACCTTAACTTATTGACACACAATGAATTTAGCCATAAAACTTGACACATCTCACATCATATTGTTCCACAAATAAATCTCCTTAAGATCATGATACATCTTCATTAAACCAAGATGAATGACGTAACGCGACTCATGAGCCTCAGCCAAGATCATCTCTCTCAACCCATCTACATCAGGAACACATAATCTGCCTTTGTACCTCATGATACCATCACCACTGATCTCAAAAGCTACAACTTGTTGATGACCCTAATCTCCCAAAATCTTCATTAAGATAGGATCCAGTACCTATGTTTTCTTTATTTTAGCAGCAAGTGATGACTTAGACACTTCTTGTACAAATACACCACCATCCTCAAAGTCTAAGAGATGAACTACAAGGTTAGACAAACTATGGATATCCTTCACCAATTCCAATTTCTCCTCATCTACATGAGCTAGACTCTCCACAGATAACCTATTAAGAGCATCAACAACTACATTAGCATTTTCTAGGTGATAATGGAGACTCATGTCATAGTCCTTCAGCAACTTAAGCCACCTCTTCAACCTGAGATTCAAATTTTTTTAGGTGAAAATATATTGTAGGTTATTATGATCTAAAAAGATATCCAAATGAACTCCATACAAATAGTGATACTAGAAATTTAACACAAATACCACAACCAATAACTCCTGGTCATGAGTTGAGTAATTCTTCTTATGAACTTCAAACTTCCTAGAAGCATAGGCCACCACCCTACCATGCTGCATCAACACATAATCAAGTACCATTTGGGATGCATTACAATAGATAAAAAAAACCATCAGCGCCTTTAGGCAAATTCAAAATAGTTGATAAAGTCAACTTATCTTTAAAATTCTAAAACCTACCCTCACAAGTGATCTGAGGTGGATTTATGCATGTTAGTGTTGTTATCCTACCTTATTTATCCTTATTTTAAGGACAACTAGTGTGATTAATGGGTTAATATTGATATAAAAAAACATATAAGTGTTTAAGTATGTGATTACAATTTTTAAAGGTGTTTTCAAACAAGATTGGAACCAATTTGGTCATTTAGTGTTCAAATGAGAAACTAGTGTTATTAGATTGAGCTAGGTGTCGTTCTAGTCTATCTCAATGGATTAAGTTGTGTTTAATGAGTTTGTAATGGTATGATTATGTAATTATGTATGTAAAAACTTGTTTCTAATGTTCAAGGTTCAATTGAACAGATCCAAGAGTCAGAATAATAAGTTAAAGATCAATGTGGGCAAGCCTAGTCTTAGCTTGACTTTCTAGTTCACTGTTCTTGATATTATGTTGGTGTGAGCTCTAATCTGTGGTGTACGATAATGTACAATGTTTAGTGAGTTGATTTAGATGATATACAAAGGATATAGAAGCTTTATATGAAATATAAAAAACACCACAAGGCTTGGTATGGAGGATAAATGCACAAATAAAGTTGGACATCAAAAGTGAAATTACCGTGAAGCCTCGTGTTGAGATAGCATCACGACCTTCACTCCAAATTCAAGCCTTACATAACGACCTCCACACCACCTTTTCAGGCCTCACATTGTGACTCCATCCTCAAGATCCTTCCAAATGCGTCGCACCATCCATTCCACACACGACCAAATGCATTTGCTTATAAGTAAGACTTATTTACTAGTTGGTTGACACCATGGACGTCATGGATCTTTGGAGAGGGGTTCATAAACACTTATATTAGGATTTATATCTCTTTATTTTAACCTTTTAATGGATTATATCGTGTATTCAATTAATTTGATTACAGTTATGTCTATTAGCGGGTAAACACCCCCTTTCTGGGGTTAAGGCCAAACACATGTTTACTTTTACTTTGAGTTTAGTTTTTTTGGATTGTATATCATATTTGGTTGTTTTTGATACTTATTATCACTATTTTAAGGATTCACAACCCTTAGAATACATATATTATCGACCTTGCAAACTCGAGAGGGTGAATAGGAAGATAGAACATGGGGATAGATAGAGTAAGGTTCTTATTCTTTTATGAAATAAGGAATTTGAATTAGCAAATAGGATAGGGATATACCTATAAGCCTCTCTTGGTTCACATTTAGGATAATATCTTAATTCATCTAATTAGATTATTACATCCTCGCTTAATAAAGTAGTTGTATTGTCCGGTTAGGTAGAAGGTTTGAGTTCTGGAGACCATGATCATAGGATAAATCCTATGAGTCAATGACCATGATAAGTAATCTAACGAACGAAAATAAACCCTGTGAGTCAACGACCAAGATAAGTAATCTAACGAACGAAGTTCAATAGCATATTATGATTGTTTGAAGTGATTTTACCCTGGGTTTTCATCCATTGATTGTCCAAAGTCTTTACCTGTCTGCATTAATTTAGTTTACTTTTAATTATAACTTTCAATACTCCGTTGGTTACGATTACACTAGTTAATCTCAATTGTTAACTAGAATTGGATAGTTTCTTAACACAAGTCTCTGAGGGATCGATATTCGGCCTTATTTGAGGCCACTGTATTACATGGTGAGACCATGTACGCTTTCCTGTATACTTGGGAGCGATCAAGTTTTTTGGTGCCATTGTTAGGGGCTTATAAATTAGCAACTATTTTTGTTTTATTTTTACTTTTTAAATTTCTTTGGTGCATTACTCTTGGACTTGGTATTGAATTTGTAGGAAATAGGTTTACGGATTAGTAAGCTGGCAAGGGATAGAGATTTGGTAGAACCAATTCCCAAACCAGAGAAACGCTTTTATCAATGAAGGAGAGAAGTAATCCATCTACCCCATATCTCACAATTTCAAGAGGAACAAGACAATCCTTCTCTAATGACTGAAGATTAACCATCCTGCAGAATAGTTTGAGAAGCGGTGATCCCACTTCTAAAAAATTTGGCCTTCCCTTTTCAGAAACCACCTACTAGAGGTAACTTTAAGCTGAAACAGAACATGGTGCAACTTTTGATCAGCAGTGGACAATTTATGGGTCTTTCACATGAAGATCCACAAGTCCATTTGCAATATATCCTTGAGATTAGTGACACATTTATCCCTACGGGTGTGTCAACTAATTATGTTTGGTAGACAATATTCCTTTTTTCACTAGTAGGGGAAACAAAGAAGTTATTGAATGCTGAGCCAGCAAGTTCAATTACAACCTGGGATAACTTAATCCAGAAATTCCTCATTCGATTTTCCATCTGGCAAGACTATGAGACTATGCAATGAGATTGTTTGCATCAAACAGAAGCCATATGAGAACTTATATCATGCTTGGAAGATATTCAAAGCCCTTTTTCAGGACTGTCCACATCGTCAACAATCCCATAGGGTATTAGCTCAAAATTTTGTTGAGGCACTTGATCACAACACAAAAATTTTGCTAGATTCAGCAGCAGGTGGTCAAGAATTGGAATTGATGTATGATGAGTTGTATACCTGTTGAACCGAACGCTCAAGGAAATCTTGAATGGTATTCAGACTCAATAAATGATACAAAGAAGATTGCAGGTGTGTTGTAAGTGGACCAATTTACTGCTTTATCTACCCATATTACTGCACTGCAAAAATTAGTTGAATACTAAGTTCAACAATATGATGTTGGGGGTTACACATCTTGTAGCAACAATGAATGCAATTCAATAGACAACTACTTTATGTGTGGTCCATGGCAATAACGACCATTTTATAGATATTTGTGTTGCTAATCCAGAGTCACTGATGTTTGTGGGAAATGTTCAAAGGCTGAATTTTGGGAATGCCAACAATTTAAAGTGGCAGACTCAGCCACCAAATCAACTATGGAACACTCAACAACAATAGTGTCAGTAGTAATAGGTTCAACGAAATAGGCTACTAGAAATATGGAAGAGATGTTGATACAAATTTTAGCTTCTTTAGAATAATTAAAAAAGATATAATGATCCAACAAGAAGATATGAAGAGCCAGCAAGCAACTACGAGGAACTTGGAGTTGCAGATAGGTCAGCTAGAAGTAAGACAAAATAGCAGGCATCAAGGTGGTTCTCCGAATAATACTAAAAATCCTAAAAAAGTAATGAAAATCACTTTGAGGAGTGGTAAAAATCTTAATGAAAAACCTCCAAAGAAAATTAAGGAGGTAGATGCTGATTTAGTTCCTAAATAGGTAGATGACCAATCGGCTAAAAATTTGAGGAAGTCTAAGTACTAGAAAATTAAAGTTGCTGAACAGGTGACACAGAGACTGCCGCCACTGTTCGTATAAAGACTTATAAAAGCAAAGGAGGATGCATGCTTCAAGAAGTTCTTTGACATGTTCAGAGAGCTTCACATTAACTTTCTTATTTTAGATGTTTTACAGGGTATGCTCAAGTATTTTAAGTACTTGAAGGATGTGGTCACTAACAAAATTACGTTGCAGTATGATGATACAGTACCACTCACTAAAGAGTGCAACTCTCTGGTGATGTAGAAGATGCTTAAAAAGATAAAATATCATGGAAGATTCACCCTCCCTATTCAAATTGGCAATAATGAGGTGGTCCATGCACTGATTGATTTGGGGGTGAATGTCAACTTGATGGCCCTATCTTTATTTAATAAGATAGGACTAGAAAAGTCGAGACCAAGCATTGTGATACTTCAAATGGCAAACCAGATAATATCCCATCTCGAAGAAATCATAGAGGGTGTTCTCATCAAGGTTGGTAAGCCTATTAGTCCTACTTATTTTAGTGTTTTGGATTTAAAGGTCGATCAAAGAATGCCAATCATCTTGGGACAACTATTTTTGGTGATGAGAGGGGTTTTGATAGATGTGAGAGAGTGTATGCTCACAATGAGGATGGATGATGAAGAGGCAATTTTCTGTGGAGTCTATTCCACAGAAGACCTCTTTAAACTTCCTCATTGAGCAGCCCATGACTCAAATACCTAAGCCCAAAATAATGCAGATTGATGAGACTAAAAATTCTATTGTTAAGAGAGTTATTGACCTTGATATTTCACACTCAAAAGTATAGGAATGAATAAGAAAATATAGTCTAAGTGCAAGGAAGAGGTGGAAGGAAAATGGATAAGCCGCATATTAGGTCATGCCGTGACACTAAATCAGGTGCTGCTTCGGAGACAACCTAAGTTAAGGTATGTTTTATTTTATCTTTTTAGATTTTACTTCACAATATTTTTTGTTGAGTCACAGGTTGATGGGAAGTCTTAGTACCAAAAAACCTGAGCTAAGGAGCATGGCAAAGACTAAGTCTGGGCTCCAGTAACCTCCTTGATGTATCAGATGTTGATAGCTAGTCATAAAGGCCCCAGGGAGTATTTCTATCTCTACTTTTAAGTATACTTTGGGTACAAAGTAGAATTTTAAGAGCGGAGAAGGGCAATCCCCTATTTTAGGAGCAATTTAATAGTTTTTATGTTAGGAATAAGTGTGTGATGTTCTTGTTGGTGTTATATGTGATTGTATGATGTAAGTGTTTTGGTTGAAAAAGCTTGTTGATTATGTGAATTACTACTTTTGAGACTCCAAGGCTTATTATTATGACTCTTGTACTTGTTGTCTTAATGTCAAATTTATGTGATTCCTTAGTTAAGAGTATATGATGATCCTACTTGAGTTGACCATGTTCTATGTATGTGTAAGGTTCTTGTATATTCCTTATTATACTTGATATCTAGAACTTGCCTGGTGTGTGCGCAAAGTGAAATAAAGAGTGTGGGATTAGGATATGATTTGGGCATTTCTTTGATATCCATGTTTCATCATTTTTTTTGACCTACCCTCATTCATAATCCTATTTAAACCCATTGAGCCTTTAGACTATTTTCTTTGATAGCCTTATTTATAGCCTAATTTCCTTTCTTGATTGACCATAATTTTATCCAAAGCTCTTAAGCGCTTTACTTGAAATATAATTGAGTTAAGGAGTTGGAAGTTCAAGAAGAAAAAGATAAAGTTGAAGCCCCTAGTAATAGCTATTGGCCTTAAAAAAATATATGTGTTGTGGTTGGGAGTCGAGTAATGAAAAGAATAATTTTTTTTTCAAGTTGAATAAGTTGGGCATAGATAATACTCTTACCATAGTATATGTGAGTGACCTTAATAAGATGGGTCAAAACAAAAGATAAGGGTTGACAGAAATGTTGTAATTAGGTTGTTGAAGGTGAATTAGTTGTATAATGTGATGTATTAAAGTGCTTAGGGAAGATAGTCATTATTACTGGCCAAAATAGTTCTTCCCCGCCCCTTAGCCTACATTACAACCCTTAAAGACCTATTTGATCCTAAGGTTCATCATTCTGATATTAGTGGAGTACTAGACTAAGGGCAAGCATATGGTTCATCTTGTGTAACTTGTGAATTTCTTTTTAGAATGAGCACAATTTGATTCTTGTACCCACTCTGTGATAAATTACTTTTGTGTGAGTAATTATGAGTACCTCTGTGATTGTAAGAAAACATGTTTAATAATAGTAGGGTGAATTGTTGATGTCTTTTATTTAACAATATGTATGAGTTCCAATTAGGTGAGTCTATTCTTTAGGCTAGGACATTTTGAAGTAGTGTTCTTGAACTTTCAATTGTGTTTGTAACAAGCTTAGTGTAGAAACTTGCATTCTATGTAGTCATTGCAGTACTAGATTGAGTGTCTTTCTTGTAGTATAAGTGTAGGGTCGCGTCAGTGTATGATTCTTAGAGTAAAAAGTTGTTTAAGGAGGAACAAGGTTTTAAGTTTGGGGTGATGATCTGTGGTGGATTTATGCGCCTTAGTGTTGTTATCCTAGCTTATTTATCCTTGTTTTGAGGAAAGCTAGTGTTACTAATGGGTTAATATGGATATAAAAAATAATATAAGTGTTTAAGTTTGTGATTATAATGTCAAAAGGTGTTTTCACAAAATTTTGGAACCAATTCGGTCATTTAGAGTTCTAATGAGAAACTAGTGTTACTAGCTTGAGCTTGGTGTTGTTCTAGTCTATCTCGATGGATAATAATGTGTTTAATGAGTTCCTAATGGTATGATTTTGTAATTATGGGTGTAAAAACTTTTTTATTATGTTCAAGGGTCAAATGAATCAAGCCAAGAGTCAAAACATTAAGTTAAAAATCAATATGGGCAAACATAGTCTTAGCTTGAGTTTCTAGTTCACCGTTCTTGATATTGTGTTGTTTTGAGATCCAATCCACGGTTTATGATGATTTAATATGTTTGGTGAGTTTATTTCTATGATATAATAAGGATATAAAAGATGGATATGAAGAGGAAACAACACCACAAGGCTCAGGACAGAGGACAAATGCACAAAATAAATTTGGACGTCAAAAGTGAAATTCCAGTGAAGCCTCGCTTTGAGATCGCATCACAACCTCCACTCCACCTTTACAGGACTCACTTCACGAATTCCACTTAACCTTTATAGGCCTTGCGTCATGACCCCATCTCTAAGATCCTGCCCAACGCGTCGTACCACCCATTCCACACTGGGCCAAACACCTTTGCTTATAAATAAGACTCGTGTATTAGTTGTTTGACACCTTGGACGTCTTGGATATTTGTATAGGGACTGATAAAAACTTATTTTAGGGTTTATATGTCTTTACTTTAGTATTTTAATGGATTGTATCATGTATTCAATTACTTTGATTACGGTTATGCCTATTAGTGGCTAGACTCCCCCTTTCAGGGGTTAAGGCCAAGAACATGTTTCTTTAGATTTGAATTGAGTTTGTTTGGATTGATTATCATATTTTTTGGTTTTTTAATTGACCCTTAGAATACATAAATTGTCGACTTTGTAAACTCAGGAGGGCGAATAAGAAGATAGAACATGGGGATATATAGAGTAAGGTTCTCATTTTGTTTATGAAAAAAGGAATTTGAATTGGCAAATACAATAGAGATATTCATAATAGCCTTGATTGTTCACATGTAGGATGATATATTAATGCATCTAATTAGATTATTACATCCTCACTCAATGATGTAGTTTTAATGTCCAGTTAGGTAGAAGGTTAGAGGTTAGGAGACCATGATCATACCATAAATAGTACGAATCAACAACCAAGATAAGTAATATGACGAGTGAAGTTCAATTGTGATTATTTGTAGTACTTTAACCCTTAGTTTTCATCCAATAATTGTCCAAAGTCTTTACTTGTCCGCATTGCTTTAGGTTACTTTTAATTATAACTTTCAAAACTCTTTTGGTTACGAATTCACTAGTTAAACTAGAATTGGATACTTTCTTAACAAAAGTCTCTGAGGGATCAATTTTCGGCTTTATTTGAGGCCACTATATTACTTGGTGAGACCACGTACACTTGCGTGTGCGCTTGGGTGCAATCAAATTTTTTAGCCTGTTATCAGGGACTTGTAATTAGGAACTATTTTTGATTTAGTTTTACTTTTTAGATTTATTTAGTGCTTTACTCTTGGTCTTGGTATTGAATTTTTAGGAAATAGGTTTGCAGAGTAGTAAGTTGGCTAGGGATAGGGATTTGGTTAAACCAAGACCCAAACCCGAGTAATGCTTCCATCAACGAATGAGAGAAGCAATCCTTCTCCCTCGTATCACATAATTTAAAGAGTAACAAGACAATTATGCTCTAATGACTGAAGATTAACTAGCCCGCAGGACAGTTTGAGAATTAGCAATCCCATTTCTGAAAAATTTGACCCCCCCTTTTTTTGAAATCGGCTGCAGGAGGTAACTTTGAGCTGAAATAAAGCATGGTGCAAATTTTGATTAGTAGTGGACAATATATGGGGCATTCACATAAAGATCCATAAATCCATCCATGGAACTTCCTTAAGATCAGTGACACATTCATCCCTATGGTTGTGTCAACTAATTATGTTAGGCTGACATTATTCCTCTTTTCACTATTGGGGGAACCAAAGAAGTGGTTGTACACTGAGCTGGTAAGTTCAATCACAACTTGGGATAAATTAGCTCAGAAATTACTCATCTGATTCTTTTCATATGGCAAGACTGTGAGACTGCATAGTGAGGTTGTGTGCTTCAAACAAATGCCAGATGAGAACTTATATCATACATGGGAGACATTCAAAGCCCTTATTTGGGACTATCCACATCATCAATAGTCCAATGAGGTACTAGCTCATACTTTTATAGAGGCACTTGATAACAACATGAATATTTTTCTAGATTCAGCTGCAGGTGGTCAAGCATTGGAAGTAACGTATGATAAGTTGTATGCCTTGTTGAACCAAATTTCACAAAGGAATCCTAAATGACATTTGGACTTAAAAAATGCTACAAAGAAGGTTGCAAGGGTATTAGGGTAGGACCAATTTACTTCTATAGCTGCCCAGCTTGTTACACTACAAAATTATTTGAATACTTAGTTCAGAAATATAAAGTTGAAGGTTACACAGCTTGTAGCAAAAGTGAATGTAATTCAACAGATAAGTACTTGGTGTATGTTTTGTGTCAATACCGACCATTTTGTAGATATGTGTGCTACCAATACTGAGTTAGTGATGTTTGTGGGAAGTGTTAAAAAGCCCACCAAATCAACTATGGAATGCTTAACAACAACAACAGTTTCAGCATTAATAGGTTTAAGGGAATCACGCTACTAGTAATATGGAAGATATGCTGATATAAGTTTTTGCTTTTCAAGCAAAATTGACACTAGATATAAAGATCCATATAGAATATATGAAGATATAGCAAGCGGCTATAAGGAGCTTTGAGTTGTAGATAGGTAATCTAGCTGCAACACAAAATACCAGGCCTCAAGGTAGTTTTCCAAGTGATATTGAAAATCCTAAACAAGTAATGGCAATCACTTTAAGAACTGATAAAGAGCTTAATGAAGAACCTCCAAAGAAAATTAAGGAGGTAGATGCTGATTTGGTTCCTAAACAGGTAGATGAACAAGCTGCTAAAAATTTGAGAAAGTTTGAGTACTCAAAAACAAAAATTGCTGAATAAATGAAGCAAAGACTACCACCACTATTCCCGCAAAGACGTAGAAAAGCAAAGGAGGATGCATGCTTGAAGATGTTCTTTGACACGTTGAGAGACCTGCACATTAACCTTCTTCTTTTAGATGTATTATAGGGAATGCCCAAGTACGCTAAGTACTTGAAGGATGTGATCACTAACAAATTTAAAGTGCAATATGATAAGACCGTAGCACTCACTAAAGAGTGCAACTCTATGGTAATGCATAAGATGCATCAAAAGATCAAAGATCAAGGGAGATTCACCCTCTCTGTTTAAATTAGAATCAATGAGGTGGTCCATGAACTGAGTAATTTAGGGGAAAATATCAATCTGATGCCCCTATTATTGTTTAAAAAGTTGGGAATGAGATAGCCGATACCGAGTACTCTGATACTTCAATTGGAAAACCAGACAATATCTCATCCCGAAGGAATCATATAGGGTGTTTTCATCAAGGTTGGTAAGTTTATAATTCCTTTTAATTTTATTGTTTTGGATTTTAAGGCTGATCAAAGAATGCCAATCATCTTGGGACATCCATTTTTGGTGACAAAATGGAGATTTAATAGATGTAAGAGGGGGTACGCTTACAATGAGGATGGATAACGAATAGGTAGTTTTTAAGGTTTACAAACTGCTCAACACACTATACCACTACAATGCTTTGTGCATGATTACTGTGGTTGAAGGGGAGAAGTGTGGGGTGGTGGAGTTTATTCTATGGAAGACCTCTTCAGACTTCCTTATTGAGTAGCCGAAGACTCCAACACCTAAGCCCAAAATGATGTAGATTGATGAGCCTGAAAAGGATATTGTTGAGTGATTTGTTGATCTTGAGAGTTCACACTCAATAGATTAGAAATGAATAAGAAGATAACATCCAAGTGTGAGGAAGAGGTTGAAGGAAAATGGATAATTTACATATTTGGTCTTGCCACGATACTAAATTAAGCACTGCTTGGGTGACAACCTAAGTTAAGATATTTTTTATATTTAGCTTTTTAGTTTTTACTTCACTAGTTTTTGTTTTTGTTGAGTCACAAGTTGGTGGGAAGTTTGAGTATTAGAAAACCAGAGCTAATGAGCACGGAGAAAACTAAGTGTGGGGTCCCCAGACCACCTTAAAGTATAAGATGCTACTATCTAGGCCTAGAGGCTTTAGGGAGTATTTCTATCACTATTTTTAAGTATACTTTATGGATAAAGTAGATTTTTAAGTGTGGGGTGGGGAAATTCCCAGTTTTAGGAGTAATTTAATATTTTTTATGTTGGGAATAAGTGTGGGATGTTCTTGTTGGTTCTATATATGATTTCATGATGCAAATGTTTTGGTTTAAAAAGCATGTTGATTATGTGAATTACTAATTTTGAAAATCCTAGGCTCATGATTATGACTCTTGTACTTATTGGATGAATGTTGAATTCATGTATTGTTTAGTTAAGAGTTTATGATGATCCTACTTGAGTTGAGCATGTGCCATGTGTGTAAGGTTTTTGTATATTCCTTGTTATACTCTATGTCAAGAATTTGCCTAGTGTGTGCACAAAGCGTAATAAAGAGTTTGTGTTGAGGATATGATTTAGGAATTTCTTTGATAGCCATGTTTCATACCTTTCTCTAACCAACCGTCGTGCATAATCCTAGTTAACCTTATTGAGCCTTTAGTCTATTTTCTTTGGCATCCTCATTTATATCCTAATCCCCTTCTTTGATTGACGCTAATTTGATCCAAAGATCTTAAGCTCTTTAGTTCAAATTTAATTGAGTTAAGAAGTTGGAAATTCAAGAATAAAAAGGTGAAATTGAAAACCCTAGTAATAACTAATTTTATTCAAAAAAATAATATGTGTTGTGGTTGGGAATCAGTAATGAAAAGAATACAAAATTATTCAAATTGAATAAATTGGGATAGACAATACTCCCACCATAGTGTATGTGAGTAAGCTTGATGAGATGGGGAAAAACAAAATATAAGGGTAGACAGAAGTGGTGTAATTAGGTTATTGAAGGTGAATTAGTTATATAATGTGATGTATTAAAGATCTTAGGGAAGATAGGCATTATTACTAGCCAAAATAGTTCGTACTTGCCCCTTAGCCTACATTACAACCCATAAAGACCTATTTGATCTAAAGCTTCATTATTATTATATTAGCGGAGTACTACACTAAGGGCAATAATATGGTTCATCCTATGTAACTTGTGAATTTCTTGTGAGAGTGAGCGCAATTTGATTCTTGTACCCATTATGTGATAAATTGCTTTGGTGTGAGTAATTATAGGTAACTCTCATATTGTAAGGGAACATGTTTAGTGACATTTGGGTTAATTTTATGATGTATTTTATTGAACAATATGTAAGATTTGCCAATTATGTAAGTCAATTATTGAGTCTAGGATGTTTTGAAATAGTGTTCGTGAACTTTCAATTGTGTTTGTAACATGCTTCGAGTAGAAACCTGCATTCTGTGTAATCTTTGTAGTACTAGTTTGAGTGTCTTTCTTGTAGCAGAAGTGCAGGGTCACCTCAGTATATGATGCTTATATTAAAGATTTGTTCGAGTATGAACAAGGTTTTAAGTGTGGTGTGATGATCTGAGATGGATTTATACGCCTTCGTATTGTTATCCTAGCTTATTTAGCCTTTGTTTGAGGACAACTAGTGTTCTTAATGGGTTAATATTGATTTGAAAAAGCATCAAGTGTTTAAGTATGTGATTACAATGTTTAAATATTTTTTCAACCAAGTTTGGAACCAATTTGTTCATTTAGAGTTCAGACCAGAAAAATAGTGTTACTAGCTTAAGCTAGGTGTCGTTCTAGTGTATATCAATGGATTCTAATGTGTTTAATGAGTTAATAATGGTATTATTGTGTAATTATGTGTCTATAAAATTTTTTACAATGTTCAATGGTCAATTGAATCAATCCAATAGTCAAAATAGTAAGCTAAAGATCAATGTGGGAAGGTCTAGTCTTAACTTGAGTTTCTAGTTCAGCATCCTTGATATTGTGTCGTTTTGAGCTCTAATATTTGGTGTATGATGATGTATAATTCTTGTTGAGATTATTTATATGATATAATAAGGATATTCAAGCTTTACCTGAAGTTAAAACAACACTGCAAGACTTGGGATATAGGATAAATACACAAAATGAAGTTGGACGTCAAAAGTGAACTACCAGTGAAGCCTCGCATTGAGCTAGCGTCATGACCTCCCCTCTACCTTTCAAGGCCTTTCATATCGACCTACAATACACCTTTATATTCTTTGGGTCGTTACCCCATATCCAAGATCCTTCCCAACGTATCGCACCACCCATTCCACACATGGCCAAACGCCTTTCCTTATAAATAGAACTCGTGTACTAGTTGCTTGACACCTTGGACGTCTTGGAGCTTTTGAGAGGGGTTTAAAAAAAATTATTTTAGGGTATATATCTATTTAATTCATATTTTTAATGGATTATATCATGTATTAAATTACTTTGATTATGGTTATATCTATTAGAAGCTAAACGCCCCCTTTCCGAGGTTAAGGCCAAGAACATGTTTACTTTCTCTATGAATTGACTTTGTTTGGATTGCTTATCATATTTGGTTGTTTGTTTATCCTTGTTATAACTATTTTAAGGATTTTTAACCCTTAGAATACATATATTGTCAACCTTGTGAACTCGGGATGGGGAATAGGAAGATAGAATATGGAGATAGATAGAGTAAGGTTCTCATTCTTTATGAAATAAGGAATTTGAATTAGTGACTAGGGTAGGGATATACCTAGAATACTTTCTTGGTTCACTTGTAGGATGGTATCTTAATTCATATATTTGTATTATTACATCCTTGCTCAATGATGTAGTTGTAATGTCTAGTTAGGTAGAAGATTAGAGGTCGGGAGACCATGATCATACGATAAACCCTATGAATCAACAACCAAGATAAGTTATCTAACGAACGAAGTTCAATAGTGTAGTATGATTGTTCATAGTGCTTTAACACCGGGTTTTCATCCATTGATTCTCCAAAGTCTTTACTTGTCTTCATTATTTTAGTTTACCTTTAATTATAACTTTCAAAACTCTGTTGGTTACAATTGCACTAGTTAATCTAAATTGTTAAACTAGAATTGGTTAGTTTCTTAATAGAAGTCGCTGATGGATTAATATTAGGGTTTATTTGAGGACACTAAATTACTTGGTGAGACCACATACACTTGTGTGTGCGCTTGGGCACGATCAACAAGAGTCAAACCATAAAAACTTTACCTTTTTCTAGGTCAACTAAGTCAACTGGGTAACTATAGTCAAGATAATCTCCACAAATCTCCTATAGTAACCGAATGAACCTAAGAAGCTCCAAATAACGGTTGAAGTCATAGGACTAAGCCACTTCTTAACCATTGCAACCTACTGTGGATCCACCATGGTCCCTTCTCTAGAAATGACATGACCCGTAAAAGTAACAACTTTAAATTAGAATTCATACTTTTAATACTTAGAATACAAATGTTGATCTTTCAAGGTTTGTAACACAATACGAAGGTGATGTCATGATCAGTCTCACCCTTGGATTACTCCAGAATATCATCTATAAATATGATGATGAACAAATCTAGAAACTAATGGAATACCCTATTCATCAAGTCCATGAATACCGTTGGGGCATTAGTCAAACCAGAAGACATAACTAAGAATTCATAATGACCATACCGGGTTCAGAAGGCAGTCTTAGGGATATCAACCTCCCTTATCTTTACCTAATGATAACTAAACCTAATATTAATCTTAGAGAAACATCTAGAACCCTGAAGCTGGTCAAGAAAATCATCAATTCAAGGAAGAGGATACTTATTCTTCCCCATAACCTTATTCAACTGATGGTAATAGATGCACATTCGAAGGTAACCATCCTTCATACAAATGAACAAAATAGGAGCACCCCAAGAAGTCACACTAGGACATATAAAACCTTTGTTGAAGAGGTATTTCGACGGCTCTTTAAGCTCCTTCAACTCAGTTGGAGTCATTCTATAAGAAAAGATAGAGATAGGATGAGTGTTTGAAACAAGGTCAATCTAAAAATCACTCTCCCTAACGGGAGGGACACCAGGAAGATCGTCAGGAAAAACCTAGGGAAATTCACTAACAATGGGAACGAATGTCAATAAAGGACCCTTTGAGTTTGAATCTTTAACCCAGACCAAATGATAGTGAAATCCCTTGGAAATCAATATCCTAGCTTTAAGATATGAAATGTACCTTCTCTTAGGAACTAGATAACCCCCTTCTCGCTCAATGACCAAATCATTAGGGAATTTAAATATGACTTTACGGGTTCGACAATCTAAGGAGAAATAGAACAAATATAACCAATCCATCCCTAATATGACATCAAAATCGACCATGTCTAACTCTATCAGATCTACCAGAGTTTTTCTAGCACAAACATATAACACACAATCCCTATAGACTCTTCTAGAAGCCACAAAGTCACTCACCAGGGTTGAAATAAAAAAAGTATTAGGGATATACTCAGGATCGAGACGAAAATACACAGCCACAAATGGGGTCACAGAATAATGAGTAGACCCTGGATCAAGCAAGTAACACACATCTTTACAAATGAATAGAGTAACAACATTTAAAACACCTGTTCCTCATTTATTTACAAAACTCATATTGCATTTACCTACAGAATCTACAAGGAGGGTCTGATGGAGCGGACTGAGTATCCCCAGCCTGAGATTAGGCACCCTATGACCTAAACCCACTATTCTACAAAAAATGACACTCACCTAGCAAATTTGGATAAGGATCACTAGCCGTGGAGTAGGAACCAGAACTTCCCCACTTCTTCTTAGACCACTATCCACCATGTCAACTACTCTGCTGTTGACCTCTACCCTGATTAAAAAATTTTAACTTCTTATTCTGTCTTTCCCCTGTATTTGCCTGCTACTTCTTCTCTTTCTCAACCGGTAGTATATATATAACCAATCTAGAGATATCCATATTCTTGTTCAACAAGGTAGCCTTACTCTTTAGAATCAAACAAGGGGACAATCCAAAGGCAAACTTTATCATTCTAGCCCCCATGCTAGACACTAACTCATAAGCATATTAGGACAATAATGGAATCTCAAGGTATACTCCTTGAACATTATCCTACCTTGCTTAAGATTATAAAATTCTTTTGCTTTTGCCTTCCTCAACTCTTGAGGAAAGAAGAAGTCCAGAAAAGCATTAGAGAAATCATCCCACAATACATATTCGGCATCATCTTCCCTAGACCATTCCCATTCCTCATACCATTAGTAGGATACATCCTTCAGTTAAAAGACAGTGAATTCTACACCCTCCATATTAGTGGCATGAATAACACAAAAGATTTTCTTCATCTCTTTAATGACACCATGAGGATACTTCTTAAGCTTAACACCAGTGAACACAGCATGACTCAACCTCATAAACTGGCCAACCCTTATGGCCTCAAAAGATGGGGTAACTAAAGCTATAAGCTCAAACTGAGAAGCTACTAACTTAGACAACATATCAATGGATTGACAAAATTCTGCATTCAACACATCATCCTGAGGAGCTCGAGGAGGATTGGAGGGGACCAATAGAACTGTAGGAGGGAAATCAAGAACTGGAACCCCAGATCGAGTCTATACCCCATACGTAGGGCGTGTCCTATAAGTGTTATCCTCAAGCAGGACAGATGAGTTTCCATGAGCATCAAATCATCAGGGAGGTATGATTTGTAAAGTGAACAAATGGGAATTAGAGAGACTCAAAACCGTAAACTCTCTAGCTTAAAATAGAACAACAAGAATGGAAACATTTCTAAATATCTTGTAGCCTCTTCTTTATAGGTGTGGTGCACTACATACCCATAAAAGATGCTCTTCTCTCTATGACTTTTGTCGAACTACTGACCATGAACCTAGTGCTCTGATACCAATCTGACATGACCTAAACCCGAGCTTGGCCGTGTCAGGTAAATCAAGTCCAACCCGAACCGAAGACTAATATCTCCTAAAACTAACCTCCAAAAGAAGTTTTCTAAGGTCGATACCAAATATAGCAACCCAACTAGGTTGGGGATAGATCCCATAGGGAAAACATTTAACAATTGCTTAACTTGATGTACTCCACGAGAAGTGCAGAAAAGTAAATGTGATATTTAGAAGTAATCAGTAAATAGTAGCAGAATCTTGATTGTTTTGAGTTGTAAACAATAAAAGAAGAACACTAGTCTTGTGGTCCCCATGTATTCTCAACTTCATTAATTTCTTGTGTTTAACCCACTTATTCTGTAGCTTTAAAAGTCAACAAGATATGTATTATTAACTATCTTGTGCACATGTTGATAAATCTCACCCTTTACTTTGTGAGTCTCAGGATGTCACCTTATTTCTCCTTGTCATGACTTCAGTTCAACTTTTACCTTTTGAGTCTAAGTTGATTAGATGAAATGATGGAATGATAACAGGATGGAATTGATTCTCAACTTACTATCTTAATCCTCTTTTTCTGATCATAATATCCCTTATGAGGATGTTTGTAAATACAAGCTATCCCCAAGCTACTGTATTATCTATGAGGTCAATTATTGTGAAGAAGATTAAGATACATGCATAAATCCTAAAATAGATCAATATCACACTTTCTTTACATAGCTAATTTGCAGGGTTCCCACAACCCTAGTTAGGTAAATTAGCCGCTCATGTTTATGCAAGAACCCATGATAATCAGTAAAGAATTCATGAAATTAATTGCAAAAAGCTAAGATTAATAAAATTCAAAATCTTCAACTAAATAATAACCCAGAATCTCAAGAATAATTATAATGTACATAAAAGTAGTAAGAATAATGTTAAAGAGTGCAACCTAATAAATTATGAACCCTATGGTACTTATAGTCTCTCAAAAATACTTAGAAATTCTAATAAAAATGGAAAAGGAAAAGTAATTTTGGCACAAGGTATGACTCATTCGTCCACTCGTAAGGTCTTCTTATGAGTCATACTATGCCTCTAGTATCCACTCTAGTGTTTAATCTTACAGTCTGCAACTTTTGATTCTTCGTATGACTTCTGTTCAAGAGTTGTACCTTGAACATAAAGCTCTTAGCTTTTATTTGTATCCACCTGGCACTTTTGTCTTTCCAAGCGTGGACACAGGTCTGCTTACTATTGGATCATTTGAGTCGTACTCAGACTTCCAATTCATATTCTTCTAAGACTTCAACTCTGAATTCCTTCCTTGGTTTCTGTTATCTTTATGATTTTTTGGTATGACCCGTATCCTCATATTACGACTCGAATGATCCAGTTGTATCTTCTCTATACTTAGTTTCTCAGTTGGCTTTTGCTTTTATTGTGTTTATAGGTCAACCTATGTGTCGTATGATGTGTTGATGACTCATATGGTGACTCGTATCTTCTACAATATTAGTATTTTTTAGGTTTTTTCTTCCAATTTAATTCCAACACTATAATAGACTTGTTTCACCTATAAGAAGCAGCAAACCACATCATATCAACCAAAATAACCTAAGTACAGGCATAATTTCATTGTTTTAAGCATTCAAATTATGTTTCTGTGACACATCAACATCCCTAACTTAGAAGTTTTCATGTCCTCAGGCAAAACAAAAATCAAAGACTATCAAGACACCTTACTGCTTTAATATAAAGATCCTACGATACATATGACAGTGACTTTTCAATTCAACTTTCAACAATTTTGTTCCCCTTCTAGTTTTAACTTTTCATGATATAAACTGCGTATAATAATTTAGCACACAGAGAAACACACAGGAATCCAATGATGGAATCACATTAGTAACAAACAACTGGGAATAGACACAAATCACATCAACCAAATAGTCTAGCAACCTAGAAATATAACCCATGTGGTCTTACAGTAAAAAAAATCCCATTCACTCCATACTTTTCAAGAATACTTTTAAATAGACGACTACAAAAATGTGACCCACTGTCCCTAATGATAGAAAGTGGCATGTCAAATCAAGAAAATATATATTTTTTCAAGAATGCAGTAACACTACGTGCTTCATTTTTGAGGAGCTCAACTGCTCCACCCATTTGGAAATATAATCAAAAGTCACCAGTATGTACTTCATGCAAAATGAACTCACAAAATGACCCATGAAGTCTATACCCCATAAATCAAACAATTATAATTATAAAATAGGAGTCATAGGAAGTTCATAGCGTCTAGAGGTAGTACCTTGGAATTGATATTGATCATAAGCTGAAGCAAAATCATGAGCATCTTTGTAGATTGTTGGCCAATAATACCCACATTGCAATATTTTATGGGTTATGTGGGTTCCTCCATGATGACCCCCAACTAGTGAGGAATGACAAGCCTCAAGTATGCTCATCATCTCCACCTTACATATACATCTATGAATAATCCCATCTAAATAAATTCTGGATAAAATGTGTTGATCCCAGAAAAATTTCCTTACCTTATGCATAAACTTCTTTCTTTGTTGGAAAGAAAGATTTTCTAGGAGTAGATCACTGGCTAGATAATTTGCATCATCTGCAAACCATGGAATTAGATCTTGGGAAGCTTCCAATAACTGTTCATCTAGAAAACTGTCATTACTCGCGAGCCCATTTTCAACTTTCTTAATAGCATCCTTCTCAAGTCTAGAAAAATGATCTGCAACTTGGTTTCTATTGTATATCAAATTATTTCAGCAATATTACCCCCCTAATTAGTCTAGGATTTTCATCCTTTTTCTTCATCAAGTAGTATAATTCTACATGGTTCATGAGCACTAGTTCTTTTGTCCCAATCAAGTTAGACCTAAACTTTTCAAAGGTAAAACCTACTGCCAACAGCTCTTGTTCAGTCACTGTGTAGTTTTTTTGAGCAGGGTTGAATCACTTACTGGCATAGTAGATCGGATGAAGAATCTTTTCTTTTTTTTTTGGCCTAGGACAACACTAAGGCCACTCCACTTGCATTACACATAACCTCAAAAGGAAAGGACCAATCAGGATACACGATGATTGGAGCCAACACCAACTTCTCAATTAGGCTTTCAAAAGCCTTCATACAAGTATCATAAAAAAAAATTTCACCTTCTTCTCAAGAAGTTTGCAAAGAGGGTTAGCAATCTTCTAGAAATACTTGATAAAATGCCTATAAGATCTTGTATGCCCTAAAAGGCTTCAAATCCCCTTCACAGAAATTGGTGGAGGTAATTTCTCAATCACCTTTATGTTGGATCTGTCAACCTCTATGCCCCCTTTTGAAATCTTATGCCCAAGAACAATACCTTCTTTTACCATGAAATGGTATTTCTCCCAATTAAGTACCAAGTTGCATTCCCTAAATCTTCTAAGAGAATTTCCCAAGTGAACTGGGAAGTCATCAAAAGAATCACCAATGATTAAAAAATCATCCATAAAAGCTTCGATGGTGTCTTCTACCATATGGCTAGAGCATTACATAACCCAAATAGCATATGCCTGAATGCAAAGCTCCTATTAGGACATGTAAAAGTCATATTCTCTTGGTCCTCAGGTGCAATAGTAATTTGGTTTTAGTCGAAATAACATTAAGAAAATAGTACCATCCTATGCCCGCAAGTCTATCCAACATCTAGTCTCTGAAAGCATAGGAAAATAGTCCTTCTATGTCCATGAATTGAATTCTCTATAATCTATGCTTACTCTCCATCCTTTGACTAGCCTCATTGGAACTAGTTCATTCTTTTCGTTAGGCACAACAGTAATCCTGCTTTTCTTCAAAACATATTGTACTAGAATGACCCACTTGCTATCAATAATTTGATACACTACACCAGCATCCAACCACTTGATTATATCTTTATTCACACCTCCTGCATAGGAGGATTAAGTTGATGCTGATGTTCTATACTTGGAATAAACTTCAATTCAAGTTGAATTTTAAAAGTACATAACCTAGGTGGGATACCCACAATATATACAATG
The DNA here is from genome assembly GCA_030864225.1 of Capsicum baccatum var. pendulum. Classification (NCBI taxonomy): domain Eukaryota; kingdom Viridiplantae; phylum Streptophyta; class Magnoliopsida; order Solanales; family Solanaceae; genus Capsicum; species Capsicum baccatum. The sequence goes on from CM061557.1 coordinate 196,227,477, forward strand.
GACCAACCAATGGCTCTTTTGAACCTCTGTAATATTGGTAATAATGCTTCCACTTCTATATTAATCAAATCAGTTGCAATAATTATTGGAAAAATATTGCTGGCCCCCCCAAAATGCATATCCCAAATGAGAAGGGAGGGCCTTCAACTCTAAGAACAATGGTTTTTCAATGGCTGGACGAGTAGGTGGAGTAATTTTATTCTTTAAATCCAAATCAAGATTCTTTGGTGCATAAGTGTATGAACCACTTACATAAAGTGCACACACCATATCATCATACTCATCAATTCCATCACTTTCAAAGTTCATGATCACGACTACTTTATATTTAACACTCAATCTATCTTCAATTGGAACAACATCACAAGCACCATCCTAAATAAGCACTAAATTAACATCATAGAATAAATCCATCTCCTCATGAACATAAATCACAGATACCACTCTTAACTCATCAAGATACTTTATGGATTTATATACATTAAATATCACATGTTTATTATTGAGTCTCAACATCAGATGTCCTAGATCCAAATCAATCAACATCCTTCCTATTAACAAGAATAGTCCTTCCAAGATAATTGGGACTTGAAAGTCCACTTCACGGTCTAATATCACAAAATTAGCAACAAAGATAAAAAAATCCACCTTTACCAATACATTATATAGAATACTAATTATTTTTTTCAAAGTCCTTTCTGTTATCACTAGTCTTATCGTGGTTGGTCCAAACCCCAATTATTTAAACACTGCAAATGGTATACGGTTAATGCTAGCACACAAATCACATAATGCATGAGTGAAATTGAAAGATTTAATGGTGTAGGGTATGGTGAAACAACCAGGATCCTTCTTCTTCTCGACCAATTATCTTATAACTACAACACTGCAATGATGAATTTTGTTGACTGGCTCATAACTGACTGACCTTTTATTAGTGATAAAATCTTTTATAAATTTTGGATATCCTGCCATTTGCTCTAATGCCTATACAAGAGGAAATTAACTGATAGATCCTTTAACATAGACAAAAACTTCTGATACTTACCTTCTACTTGTTTTATTTTTATCCTTTGAGGAAAATAAGGACGAGGTCTTAGGATGGGATTCAAAATAGGATCCTCAACCTTATCTTCTCCTATGTATTACTTGCTACTACTCTCCACCTCAACAAAATCATCTTCATTCTTTTGTTCATCAATAGTGGGTATAGGCAAAAATATAGTAGCTTTACCAGTCTGAGTGGTAATGGCATAGCAGTGACAATCATTCTTTGGATTTACAACCGTGTTACTAGGAAGAGTTCCAGGATATCTTTGATTCTATGTGGCTGACATCTGGCCATACTGAAGTTCCAGTTGTTTGATTGCAGTAGCATGTGACTTAAGTTTCTGATTTAGCCTGGATAGGTCTTCCTTAATCTCTTTAAGATAGCTCTCTTGAATTTCTTTCCCTTTGACAAGTTTCGACAATATTTCCTTCATTCTATACTTAGTATCTCAACTATCTGGTGGAACATAGTTGTCACTCTTCTTCTTGTAGTCATTTTACCACCACTAATCACTATTTCTCTCTAATTTTATATTTATATACGTTATTTTAATAGTTTCGGCCTTTATTACCTTGCCCTTGGGCTAAGAAATCTACCAACCTACGATCAAGATACTTCGATTCCTCTTCAGATTCAATCTCAAAAGTTCTAGAATTAGATCCTTACACTGCAACTGCATTCACTTTCTCAACACTCATTATTGTGAATTGTTTTGTAAGTAGCCTAATATATGTCTAAATTTTTGCAACCTCTCCTGATACAAAATCTTTACCAGCTCTATCATCATTTACTGCTCCAATATCATATGTACCTGCACCATGCTCAACATATTTAGTATGACAACCTTTATTGGTCATTGAAATATCATCAAGCATATCCTGTGCAGTATCCCACCAAAGAATCATAAAGGCACCTCCCAAAATCATATCTTCTATTGATCTAGAACTGACGTTCAGTGATCTATAGAAAATTTACAATAAATTTGACCCTCTGATTCTATGATTAGGTACCATGCTCAGTTTCTTCTTGAATCTAAACCATGTCTTATACAAATATTGTATAGGTAATTGTCTGAAGTTATATATTTCATCTTTAAACAGTAGCATCCTTGCAGGATGGAAAAATCTATTCAGAAACTGTTTACATAACTTATGCCAAATAGTGATTAAACCTCTTGGAAGTTCCCCTAACCATAGTGATGCTTCACCTATCAATGAAAATGGGAACAAATTCAATCTTAAGGATTCCTGATCCACCCCAGAATAGTATATGACATGAATATCCTAGTAAAATTATCAAGATACATGTTTGCATCATCAGTAGTTGATCCCAAAAGCACACCCTTCAAATTCAATAATTAGATCATATTGATAGTAATATCAAACTTTATATTAGGTGATAAAGTAGGAGGAATGATAGCTCCTACCTTGGTAGGTTCAATATAACCCATATCCTTTTTATTCTTATATGGGTACAAGTGTTGATATGTAGGAATCTATAGAGATAAGCCTCTCTAAACTCTGTCTTGATGCTCATCTACTTGACGTGATCTGGATGGTCCTCCTTACTGAACTACTCCAATCTCTTCAGCTAATCGGGCCTCTTCGACTGCTTCTCTCTTCCTTAGCAGTAGTTATTAAATGTTGCATCTATAAATCTATAATATTATATGGATCATTTGGAACCCATGGGAGTTCCACATTAGGATCAACAGGTATAGAGAAGGGAACTTGAACCCTAGTAGGAAAACTATCACAAACTTGAGTTGACATCCTTCTCGATGTTTAAATAATTTATTCAGGCTTTAGATCAAAAGGGAGTAAGGGATTACCTCTTATCCTCATTTTTGACATATACTATCATATTTCAAATAAAAGAAAACATAAATTAAAACCCACAAACTTCACCAATTCAATTATTTACTCAAATTGTCTTCTCTGGTAACGACACCAAAATTTGATATCTCCCAGAACTAACCTCCAAAAGAAGTATGCTGCAGTCGATGCCAAATATAGTAACCCAACTAGGTTGGGTTTGATCCCATTGGAAAATGTTGAATGGTTGTATAAATTGATGTAATCCACGAGCAGCGCAGGAAAGTAAATGAGGAAATTTGAAAGTAACCAGTAAGTAGTAGTCGAATCTTGAATGTTTTGATTTTTAAACAATAGAAGTCAAACACTAGGTTTGTATTCCCCCTGGCTTCTCAACTATGTAAATTTGTCGTGTTCAACCCACCTATTCTATATCTCTACATGTAAAGTCAATAAGATATGTACTATCAACCTTCTTGTGAACATGTTGATAAATCTCAGCATTTACCATGTGAATCTTAAGGTGTCGCCTTATTGCTCCTTGTCTATAACTTTAGTTCAACTTTTACCTTTTGAGAGTCAACTTGATTAGATGATATGATGGAATGATACTAAGATGGAAGTGAATCTCAAATTATTACTTAATCCTCTTTTCCTAATCACAAACTCCTTGTGAGGATATTTATATATAAAGGCTATTCCTAAGCTTCTGTAGTAGCTCTGAGGTCAATTATTGTAAAGAAGATTAAGATATATGCATAAACCCTAGAATAGATAAATCTCACACTTCCTTTATATAACTAATCCACTAGTGTTCCCACAACTCTAGTCGATGAAATTAGCCACTCATGTTTTTGCAAGAACTTATGATAATCAAGAAAGAATTCATGAAATTAATTGCACAAAGATATTCTAGATGAATAAAATCCAAAGTATTTAATTGAATAATAACCCAAAATCTCAAGAATAATTGTAAAGTATGTAAAATTAGTAAGAATGAGGTTAAAGAGAGTAACCTAATAAAATATAAATCCTAGGATATTTATAGTATCTAAAAAGTACTCATAAATCCTAATAAAAAGGAAAAGTAATGTCGGCACAAGGTACAAATTTTTCATCCACTCTTAAGGTTTTCTTATAAGTTGTACTGTGCCTCTTGTATCAATTCCAGTGTCTGATCTTCCAGGATTCAACTTTTTGTTCTTCTTATGACATCTGCTCAGGAGTCTTACCTTCACCGTACAACTCGTGGCCTTCACTCATATCCACCTGGGAATTCTATCTTTCCATGCTTGGACACTAGTCTGCTTAGTGTTGGATAATACGAGTTGTACTCAGACTTCCAACCCATATTATTCTGAGACTTCAACTCTGAATTTCTTCCTTTGTTTCTATTCTCTTTATGATTTTCTAATATGACCCATATCCTCATATTAAGACTCAGATTCTCCTATAGTATCTTCTATACACTTAGCTTCTGTTGTGTTTACAAGTCAACCTATGAATCGTATGATGTGTTGACGACTCATATGGTGACTTGTATCTTCTCCAGTCTTAGTCCTTTTAAGGTCTTTTCTTCTAGTTTCATTCTAACACTATAATAGACCTATTTCACCTTCAACCAGCAACAAACCACATCATATCAACAAAAATAACCTAAGTACAGGCATAATTTAATTATTTTAAGCATCAAAAGTGTCATGTTTCTACGACACATTAGAGACCAACCCCATACACAAACCATCACCCACCTTACACTCCACTTCGAATGAATTTTGAATAGATAATGAGATATGAGAATATCAAGAGAGAAAAAAAGAAACCATTATAATAAGTCTATAACCAAAAACAAATATTTACAATGAAACATCCAACCAATACCAGTACCAATGCCAGCACCTATACCGACACTGTCAATGCCCATAGTAGTCCAACAAAGCCTTTAATCAAAACTATAGAATATCCGATCGGGACATGGCCCGACCATATCTAAAACCAAAACCAAAGAAATAGTAAACTCATAAAGTAATCCATAGGATGAAATGGAGTCCTCTGAAGTATGGAAGCTTACCACTTTAGTCTAACTCAAAAATTGTCCCTGAATTGCCTAGTTACTGAGCAAAAGGAGAGAAAGTATGACCCATTACTGTATCGCATGGGGATACAACGTCTGAAGGCAGTTAACAGGGTGAACTCTAGCATAAAACTCGGGAATAAGGATAACATAATGATATGTAAAATTATTCAAATGCCAACACACATAATCAAATGCAAATACATGAGTCTATATCATATGTTGGGATAAGGAACAAGTCTTAACATACTTTAAAAAATCTTAACCTGGATTGTGTAGTTCAAACTTTACATAATAGTACCCATGGGCTATATAGGCCCCAGTTATGACCCCCTGGTTGGGCCCTAGTGTGTGTAGCCGCACAAATCGGAGAATAATCTTATATATATGAACATAGAGGACTCAAACCCTACAACATTTACAAAGGTGACTTAAGCACCCAATCATATAATGATTTACAGAGAATCATGAAATAATTATAAAGGGGACTCAAAACTCCCTAGTCACTTTGACTCCCTCGTCGGCAAACTCAGTTTCCAGTATCAATCACTCAGACCTCCGCTTTCATGACTCAGTTACACAACTCTTATTAGAGTCTAATTAAAATAGTTGTCACACATTCCCATTCAATGAACTATAATACCTATTTAGTCATGCATTTTTGGTATCATCATACCAACTATACTTTCAAGATAACACATCATGCCAAAACAACTTTCCATTAACTTGGGCAGAACAACTCCCTTTGCTCATTAATACATACTAGGGAAACACCAACTTCCTTTGTTCATTGAATCATACCATTGTATTTCATATACTTCTTTATATCATGCAATAGTTTAAGATGTTTAATTATTAAAGATTTCCACAGTTCTCATAACTTAAACAAATTTCACATTATGGGGTTGGGGTTATAACCACTTCAGAAGTCACAAGTTTGGGAAAATCATAATTTCCTAGCTCATTCACCAACCCATGTACCCACAAGTTCAAAACCATATTCAAAGCATGGAAAATTATATATATAAACCATTGGAAACATCATTGCACTCATAACTTTCAAAAAACCCCAACCTTTATTTTCAAAACCCAAAATAATAACCTTGTGGAAAACACTCTAAATCACATGTGTTTTGCAAAATTCACAATGAGGGAAGAGTAATATTACTTAATCACCAAGAAGTATGGAAACAAATTACCCTTGAAATCCTTAATTGATCAACCTTTGAAAACCATAAGTGTTCTTGACCTTGAGGATTTAGGAGTGTTTTGAGAGGTTATTTGATGTGTTTCTGATTGCAAATGATGGCCTAAAGAAGTTATAAGATGTGGTTTTTAAGTTGGACAAGTGGGGAAATTTCCAGAATACCCTTCAATTAAAAGTTGGAAAAAACCTTCTATGGTTACGAGTTAACCCCTTTACTCGTACCCACACCTTACAACTCGTGACCATGAGTTGTAACCAAGACAATGACTAGGACCTCAATACACCACCACCTTACGACTCCACCAACACACTCATAAGGAGATTTTATGACTCATAAGTTCTAGTCATGAGTAATACAAAACCAAAAAGATTTGTACACTGGACATCTTAAAATTCGAACCTATGACTCATAAAATATCCTTACATCTCATAATGAGCCACTTGTACTCAGAGCAGAACCTTGCCGCTAAGTTTTTGATTTGGTTACGACCAGGGTCCTACGACTTTTAACCAAATCTCACGACTTGTCATAACGAGTCGTGACCAAGACACTGATCCCAAAACTCAAGAATTTTCAAGGGAAAAAAATTTAGGGCATTACTATTTAGGATGTTAGTGTTGAGAGTCCATCACTTGACTCCATCCTAATTATTTATGAGTTTTCTAATGTGTTTCGAACTGACCTACCTAGCCTTCCTATTGACCATGATATAGAGTTTATTAGCTACCTTGAGCCAGGAACTCGACCTATTTCTAAGGCTCTATATTATATGGCTTTTGCTGAGTTGAAGGAGTTAAATAGTTATTTTTAGGATCTTCTAGGTAAGGGCTTTATCAAACTGAGTGTCACCATGGGGTACTCCAATTCTATTTGTTAATAAGAATGATGGATCTATACATATGTTTGTCGACTATAGGTAGTTGAATAAGGTGACCATGAAGAATAAGTATTCTATACCTCATATCAATGATTTGTTTGACCAACTTCAGGGTGCAATAGTGTTTTCTAAGATAGATTTGAGGTTTATTTACCCTCATTTGAGATTCAGGGCTGCAGACATCCCTAAGAACACCTTCAGGACTTATTATGGTTATTATAAGTTGTTGATTTGGGTTGACCAATGCTTCAGTAGTTTTTATAGAACTAATGAATGGCATGTTCAGTACATATTTAGACTCTTTCATGATAGTATTTATAGATAACATTCTAGTATATTTAAGGATTTGGGAAGAGAACACGCGGTATTCGAGGACTATGCTCCATATTTTGAGATATCATCAGCTTTATGCCAAGTTTACAAAGTGCAAGTTCTAGATTGAGTCTATAGATTTCTTAGATCACGCAGTGTCTAAGAATGGTATTATGGTGGACCCAACGAACATTGAGCATATTCGTAGTTGGGATAGGCCTACGTCACCTAGTGAGATTCACAGTTTTGTTGGGTTAGCAGGTTACTATACTTGGTTCATTGAGGGTTTTTCTTTTATTATAGCCCCTATGACTAGATTGACCAAGAAGGAGGTTCAGGTTTTGTGATTTGTGAGTTGTGAGGAAAGCTTTTGAAGCTTAAAGATTTGCTTACCTTAACTTTCAAATGCTACAGGATGAGGGTAAGGTTTTTACTATTATTGTAATGAGTCTAGCATCAGTTTTAGGTGTGTTTTAATGCAGAGGAGTTGTGTTATTGCATATGTATTGAGGCAGCCAATGTTGCATGAGTGCAACTAACCCACTCATGACTTAGACTTAGTAGCGGTAGTGTTTGTGCTTAGGATTTTGCAATATTTTTTATTTAGGGTTCGCTGTGATATATTTACCAAACACCATAGTCTGTAGTATATTATGACCTAGAAGGATCTTAATTTGAGGCAGCATAAATAGATTGATGTCACGCCCTGATACTACCCCTAGTTGTAACACAGTGCCTAAGTTCATAAGTGACCCCAAGCTAACCCATGGCCTGGCATACATTAGAATAATGAATAAAGTAAAAAAACATTGGGTGGAAGCTAACTGAAATACTCACTAAAAACCAAAATAATGTAAAACTGAATACTTAATAAAACTAGAAATATAACAAAGAACTGCCTGACAACCAATCATGCTGAAAATAAATACATTTATCTGAAAGCCTCTACTCATAATGAGTTATGGGGGAAAGCTCCCAGTAATTCCAAATGACTAAAACTAAAATAAATTGACAAGAAAATGAAGAACTAATAACTAGTCCATGAATGAGGAAGATTCACCAAAGATGCTTCTAAATATGTACGGGAATGTTCTAAGTACGGTCCGAGTACTGAGCGTCCGAACCTATATTGTGGATAATATAGCAAAGAAAAGTTTTCAATCATTACTTTGAATGTATTGAGTATGTCAGATGGGAAACTAGTAACATAAATAGAATATGAATGCATTAACATGTAAACTAAATGCAAAACCAAGTAAAAACATGTTTTGAATAAAACTGAATACCGAATATCTAGATACTTGGGCAAGCAAACTTGAACTGAACATAAAATAAACCTGAACTGAAAATTCTAGGAACTAACAATAACCAACATAACCCAATATGAACAAACCTAGGGTCCAAAATTGTAACCCCAGTTGGAAGGGTGCTAGTACGTTGCCAAGGGTACCAACACTATCTGGCATAGCTCTACTAAACTGATGTCCCAAAGGACTAGGGTGTAATTCCTTTATTGGGAGTGATTGTTATAAACTATGGTGGCACTATATTTCTAGAACTTAGGGACATCTACTAAATTTCTTAGTCCTCAGCTGGACAAGTGATTCTTCATCCCTACGTTTACTCAGTGCTAAGTACAACTCCTAAATGAATGACACCAAAAATCGATATATATATATATATATACATACATATGCATAGTCTGAAATGTTAAAAACATATCATCTGGTTCATCCATAAAATCCTAGGTATCGGGTATGCATAAGCTACCAGCTTTGTCTAATGCAATGAAATCAATAATAATTTAAAACTAATCATAGTAGAGAGTTTCACAAAACATATCCCAAGCTCAATAATTTGTCAATAATAAGGAATTCATGATGGTGAGTATAGGAAGATGCAAATCCAGAGAAAAACATGTACTCATGGTTAAATTTAAAGTAAATTAACTTGTAAAAAACTTCATATTTGAATTGGAACCCAAACCATAGGGGAAAGTAAACTTGAGTAATTAGAAACTTTTGGGACTCAATGGGTAGAAGGGACATATTGATGAAAATCCACATACCTGAAGTGGAAACCTTGGAGAAAATCTTTGAAATCTGAGCTTGTTCTTAAGAAACCCTAACTTTCTTTTAGAGATGAGAGAATTATTTCTTTTTCTATTATGGATTCGATTTATGATTAAATGATGAATTTGGGTAAGTTTAGGCTTATATACCACTATTCGGGAAGCCTAAAAGACTTAGGTTAGAAGCTAATAAAATGGAAAAAAATAAACTACCCTTTTTAAATCATACAGGAATTTTTTGTTAGTCACCATGCCTCGAGTAATGATTGGTCATGAGTCATGGTTTGAGTCATGACCTGAGGTCCTAAGTTTTGAATCTTTTCAGTTATGATAATAACTTCCTTCCTAATGACTCATTAGGTTTGATCATGGATTGTTAGAAGAAGTCATGGTCAGAGACTTCATTTTTAAATTTTCTTTTGTTGTGACGACGAGTTTACCTAATGACTCATTAGGACTAGTAAGGAGTCGAATGCTAGACTCGTCACCACTGGGCTAAAATTTTAAATCCTTCATTATTGTAGAAATGACTCCATAGAATGACTCATTATAACTGATAATATGTTATTACCAAAGTCATTATCATTGGGAGTTGACCAATCTTGAGGAAATTTTCCATAACTTTTTTCCATAATATTAGATTAAAAAGAGAGTAGTGGCATTACAAATCTAATTTAATTGTATATCTTTTGATGGGACTAGATCTTGAAATTTTTAGGGTATTACAATAGAGTTGCTGATGGAATATGATATGTTTTTTCTCTATTATCCAAGAAAGGTAAATGTGGTAGTAAATACCTTAAGCTGGAAGTCAGTTAGTATTGGTAGCTTAGCCTTTATTTTAACTTCTTAGCTGCGGTTGGCTTTGGACATCCATTATTTAGCTAACTTGATGGTTTGTCTGGATATTTTTGACCCTTGGAGGATCGTTGCTAGTGTTGAGGCAAGATCTACCTTGTTGGAATATATTTAGGGTCATCAGTTTAAGGATAGCAGCTGTCATAGTATTTGAGAACAGGTGTTAAAGGGGCGAGTTTAGGAGGGTTACCTTAGATTCTGAAAAAGTTTAAAAGTCATATTTATGTTCCAAAGGTTGGAGATTTGGTTCAGTTGATTCATTATAAGGCTCATAGCTACAAATACTCTATTCACCCTAAGACAGTTAAGAAGTATAGGCATTTGAGGTAGCATTACTGGTGGAGTGGTATGCAGAGATATATAGTATGGTTTATGGTACTCAGTTCCATTATTGTTTATAGGGAAAGGCCAAGAATTAGAGATCTAGTGGATTGCTAAAGAAACTACCTATTCTTGGGTAGAAGTGGGAGCGAGTTACTATGGATTTCATAGTTGGACTACCTCACACTTCCCATGGTTTTGATAGAATTTAGGCATCATGGATCGATTGATAAAATTCTCAAATTTTATCCCCATTCAAGTTTTCTACAGTGCCGAAAGTTTATCTTGTTTTTATATTTAGGAGGTTGTTTGCTTACATAGGGTTCCTTTTACCATTATTTCAGATTGAGGCTCTAAGTTTACTTCTAGCTTGTGGTAGACATTTCAGGAAGTGTTGGGTACCCAGGTTTATCTTAGCATCACATTTCATCCCCAGACTGACGGGAAGTTAAAACATACTATGTAGGTTTTGGAGAACATGCTCCACTCTTGTATGTTGGATTTTGGGGTTTACTGGGACCAATTTTTACTTTTGGTGGAATTTGCTTATAATAATAGCTTTTATTCGAGTATCCAAATGGTACTATTTGAGGCATTGTATGATTGATAATGTTGATCTTCTATTGGCTGATTTGAGACTCTGAGGGCTAGGCCTCGCGGCATAGATTTTCTTTATGAGTCATTCAATCGAGTTTGAGTGATTTAGGACAGGCTTCAAGTATCTCAGAGTAGACAGAGGAGTTATTCTAACCATATTCGTCATCCATTGATATTAAAACTTGGTGATAGTGTCTTTCCATGAGTATCATCCATGAAGGGCGTGATGAGGTTTGGGAGGAAGGGAAAGCTTAGCCCTAAATATATTAGAACCTTTGAGACCCTGCAAATAGTTGGGGAGGTATCATATATGTTGGCATTGCCTCCTGCTTTCTCAGCCTTCCACCTAGTGTTTTATGTAACTATTTGTGACAGATCTAAATGAGTCGACCATGCTTTGGTGGGACTCAATTAAGTTGGATAAGGGATTGGCATTTGTAGAGGAACCAGAGTTTATTTTGGCTAGAGATTTCATACAGCTATGTTCTAAGGATATTCAAGTAGTTAAGGTTTAGTGGCATCATCGTCCAGAGGAGGAGGCTACCTGGGAGACTAAGCATGATATGTAGGCCCAATATTCCTACCATACTAGGTCATGGAATTAAGTTACAAAACCATTGACTTATCCCTTTTTAATTAATATATATGAATGGTTAATTAAACTTCTTTTATTTTTATTTAGGTTCAACATATACTTTATTTCTGTCATTTATTGTTAATTTTGGTACCACTTTGGCATTGTTTATGGTATGGTTTTGTAATGACCCTTTAGGTCATTCTCGTGATTTTACTTATTGTTGTTGTTAGTGATTTTCTATAGCCACCCCTAGTCATTTATGACTTGCTATAATAAATAGTTTGATTATTGAGAAGTTTATTTGTTTTTTAGAACCATTTCCCTATTAAGAAGTCGTTGTTGGTTTCAAAAGTCCATGAAATGAAAACTTTAGTATAACAATATCGTATGCAAATTCTGAATGTGCTAGCAATTCCAGAATATTAATTTTAGGTTGGGTAGACCATTGGTTCAGGTCTTGCTGCACCCAAACTCATTTTGAGTTATTGGTCTAATAGCTGATAAATTAAACTTTGGGTGTAGGGCCCACATTAGGTTGAAATAACCTCAGATGGAAAATTTCACTTTGCCAACAAATCGCGAACGTTGATATCAGTGTGGTTGCATATTTTGTTTGCTCATATTGGACTCCGGATGCATCCTAAGGCATTATCCAAAACTTGGAATCAAATTCAAAGTTTCAACTATCATTTTATGCATAAAAGTACCGCGATCATGGAGACTTCAAAGAAATCGCAATGCTGCAATCATTGTTGCGTGATTACCCTATCTGAGGGCCTGGGAAGGGATTATTTAAATGCTCCTTAGGCTGAGAATTGGCCATTTCTCCATTATCTTGAGACCCATAAACCCTAAGAGAGTGTGTAGCCCTTAAATTGGATCTTGGATGTTGATTGGGAGCTTAATTAACTTGCATAATCATGATTAACATCAAATCTAAGGTATGGATCCTTCAATTTTAGTGTTGAATTCTTGATTATTTGACCTAAAACCCTAATTGGCTAGGGGGCATGATTTTATCCCAAACAAGCTTGATAGTCACTTGATTATTGAGGGTTATAACTCCCTAATAGTATTTGAACAATAGGTTTATCTCAAAAATTTATTTTCTATATGTGGGACCCACTTAGGGGTTTTTAAGACATTTTTGACCTAAAGCATAATAGTACAATATAGGTGTAGATATTATCATAATAATGCATAGATTATGTTTTTGATAGCTTGGCTCCTTAAAGAAGCTTCGAGGAAAGGGAAAGCGAAGATTGTTTGTTTATGAACTATATTTTGATTCGAGGTAGGTTAGGCTTACTTTTGTTAGATTGAGCTTTATTATAGTATGACTTTGATATCTTGTTAAGACCAGGAGGAAGGTGTTGGAATAGTAGATGGTAATATTAGGATTAGTTGAACCACTTAGGCTATTGAGCTCATAATATGTGATACTTGACTTATAGTCTAGAAACTTGGTTAGTTGGACTTGTTATCTCATGAATAGCATGAGAATGCTCTAGTTACTCTAGTTAGAGAGGAGTGAACTTGTTCACTCATCTTAAGAGTACGTTGACCTAGATATGCACAGTTGTGAAATTGTCCTTAGATGCTTTGGATGACTTCAGAGTAATCTTGAGGTAGAATAGTCCTATAAAACTATTGTGGATTGATAAACCTTTAGGACATAATTTACACAACTTAGTCTAGTTCTTGGTAAAAGTTAGACTTGAAGATATAACTTGGGATATTAGAAGCGGAACTTGACCCGCCTTAAGCTTGAACTATGTAACTTTATTAGTGACCTAGATAATTGTTAAATGCCTAGAATATGCTTTTGATAATATGATATCCAAAACCGGTAAATGGTTTATACATGATGTTGATTTTGGAAATAAAGTGCATACTTGATGGTAATATCATTGTCATCACTTGGATAGCAATAGAAAGTCTTGTGAATTGAACATAAGACTATGATATCACTTAACTTATTGGCTAGTTTACTAAGTAAGCCTTGGATTATGTCACTACTCATATCATGTTCAAGCCTAGCGACTAACCTTATGTTTGTGTAGAAGAATCCTTTTTGTGCTAGTAATGTGAGTCATGCCAAACAAGAGAGATTCTAGAAAGTATAACCATGACTTGTAATTGACCTTGCTAAGAATCATGTCAAGCCCGATAATGTATTGAGTGTTCATACCATGTGGATATCCATGTTCATGCATGCACTATTATAATGTATTGACAATAAATGGTGAGGTACCATGATAGGTTATTCTTTATCACTCTTACACTCTATTGTTTGTAAGGCTTATACTTGTTATTGATTTGGCTACATATCTATATATACTGATTTCATGATAAATATTGATGATATGATGATGTACGGTGAATCCAGAGGGTATATTGATGATATAATGATGCCCATTACATCTGGAGGACATACTGATATTATGAGGATGCCTAGTACATTCGGAGGATATATTAATGTTATAATGATGCCTGCTACATCCAGAGGATATATTGATGATATAATGATGCCTAGTAAGTCCGTTGGATATATTAATGATATTATGATGCCCGGTAAATTCAGATGATATATTGATGTTATGATAATGCCCAATATATTCGAAGGATATAATGATAATATTATGATGGATGGTAAGTCCGGAGGAAATATGGATGATATGATGATGGTTGATAAATTCAGAGAATATATATCGATGCTATGTATGGTAGACATGTGATATATATATATTTATTTGAGATTATGCCTTTATGTGATTACATTCGAATGCACTTTGAAGACATGATGTTATTCTTGGGATGTCATTTGTAATCCTTCAATGCTAATTACTTGTTTAGTGGTGTATACCTTGTTAGTGTTGGATAGTGAGTAGAAGTGGTACATGCCAAATATTAATTTAGGACAAGTTAGTAAACGGGATATTGTATGAAATTTGAGGGTTCATCTAGTGAGTCTAGATAACATTGGATAAATAGACTTATTATGGTATATTACTTAACAAAGTGAGTTATGTGGTAACTAGTTGACTACTAGGTGACTACTTCTTGATGGCTGAATTCTAGAATTCTAGTTGTTGCATCTTGTTTTGTTGAAATGCGGTAACTAGTAATTATTGTTGTTATGTAGCCAATAATGATAATAGGTTTGGCATGAGTGATACATAGTGAGATTTATGACATAGTATAATGTTGTTAGTTGTTAAATGAGGATTTGTAAATTAATGGTGCTAGATAATAAGAGGTGTTGTTTGGTAGATTAATAATTATTATAATTAGGATTAATAACTATTTTTGGCTAGATTGTAGCTAATGTGAGTATAATGGATATAAATGAGATTTGGTTAACCGGTGTCTATGGTCTAGTAGTGAATCTGCTCTAGACATGGATAATGGCTACTTACTTTATAATAGTTAGTTGTTATTCCATGGATAAAGATTATCTAGGGAATCGGTTAGGCTAATAATTGGAGGCGTTATGATGTCTAACAACTTAGTAGTTTATTGATTATAAGTATTAGTGAATTAATAATGGGTAGATTGAGTATATTGATGACATAGATTTCTAAATGGCTATATGACTATGATTATTAGTACTTGAGTATATGTTATTTCAATTGCGGTAATTGATGATGATTGTGAATCTTGGAAAATAACCCTGGATATGCAATGTGGTGAACCTTGGATAATGAAAAGTTGGTTATTGGTTTATATACTTGATGAGTTGATCCTTTCAAGAACTCTCTAGTGGTATGGGACGTTGTGATAGGTTCTTCACTTTTATTCTTTTGGGTGTACTCCCCAGTAGTATAGGACGCCATAGTGAATTCTTTTACTTTATACTCTAATGGATGTATGTGTGTTGACCTTGGTATTTAAGTGGTTGTTATTATATTAGCATCAATTTATGCTTCCAGACCAATTATTCATTTTGTGTAATGATATTGATATGTATTAGTATGAGATGTCATATCATTGTTCTATTTGATTACTTATTTTGTACAGTGATGATGAAGAGGATTCAGGTTTGATTCTGTACCTTGACTTAGATATATAATATTGCTTTATATCATAATTTAGCTCAGTCGGACGATGATGCCTATTGAGTACCCGTTGTTTTGGTACTCTTACTACACACCTGTACCTTTTTGGTGCAGACCCAAGTACTAGTTTCCACCACTGCATTTAGATCATGCAGTGTTTATCTTCTAGAGACAGGGTTAGCTCTTGGAGTTTTGATTCGCTTATTTCCCTCCTATCTTTATTTAGTCTTTTGTATTAAAGATGTATATATAAACTATTTAGACTTTTGGTTGTAATTCCTATTATTATACTTAGATTCTCTTGTACTGATATTATGCGGTCTTAGGATTAGTATTCGTATTTTGATTATCTTATTAAGTGGAACACTAATAATTACATTGTGTTCCTGTACGTTGGTCCATGCTTGGCATTTCTACTGAAGTAACCCATTGCCTTAGCTTTGGGATACGGTGTTGACTTACCTACTAGTGGGTTTTAGTATGTCTATAATGACTCGTGAATCGGGTTATGACAAATTAGTATCAAAGCCTAGGTTTACCAATATTGTTCATACAAGAGTGAGTGTCTAATAGAGTCTTATAGATCGGAATATTGACGTCCGTTTCCTATCGTCAGGAGGCTATGGGATATTCTTAAGAGTCCTTCACTTTCTTCACTAACATCGTGCTAAGAGTCAAAGTTGGTTTGTGGGATATTTTCTTGACCTTACTGTTTTGCAGATGCCTAGGACATATGCTACAACTATGTGTGAGGAGGGTCCCAAGATTGAGCCCATGGATTCTACTCCTGTTTGAGGATATCTTAGTGATGCGTCCCCAGTTAGAGATAAAGATAGGCTTTCCTAAAACCTCATTGCAGCACCTGATCTAGAGATTTCTCCTCCACAGCCAGCGGTGGGCCAGGGAAAATCCTAGGCTCCACCAGGTTTTATTCACTCTTTTTTGCTTAGAGTCATCTTGATTATGTTTTTGGGTATTATTGATGGTATATAGACTACTAAAGTAGGAGTGCAGTCTATAACTACAGCTCCTAGAGTTGAGGTTCCTTCTATGCTGGTAGCTGTTCGACCGACAACCACTCAGCCAGTTGTGACCCAACCTGCAATATCTGTGGAAGAGTAAAAGATGTTGGGTAGGTTTCTGAGGTTGGATCCACCTAGGTTTTTTGGTGCTCCTAAAGAGGATACATTTGAGTTTCTTACTTCTAGTGAGAACAGGAATTATGGTTTAGACCTATTTGAGACTCGTGGTGGGGATTACAATATATTTCAATTGGCTTTGTCTTCTTGACACTAGTGGATAAGTTTTATGAGTTCTAGCTAGTTGGATCTTCCCCTTTGTCATAGACTCAGTTCTCCGAGATGTTCTTGGATAAGTATATGATGCATAGACTTAGAGATCTACTGAGGTATTAGCTTACCAGATTGGAATAGGGTTTTATATCAATTGCTGAGTATGAGGCCTGTTTCCATGAGTTGGCAAGGCATGCGACTTCTATTCTTGATACTAAGTATGAGAGAGTTTTCTACATCGTGAGAGGATTAAGGTTCCCTATTCATATGGCTACTCATAGTTTAGTTGTTATGGGTAGGACCTTTGCTGAGGTTTCAGGTCATGCTAGAGTGATGGAGGACATGCATCGTGAGGGCCATGATAAGAGGCCTAAGTATCAGGGAAGATTTGGTGAGAGCCATAGTAGTTCCTGATTAAGAGGTGGTAGTTCTTATATTTAGCATCCTTCTTAGAGTTACACTAGTCGACTATTTTAGGCAGCTCTTCAGACAATTTAGGGATGTCATTTTGGTATTAGTGGTTACCCTAGTGAGGGAAGTGATAAGTATTTAAGAGGTTTGTTTGTAGGCCATGCTACACATGGTGGTTACTCCAGTCTGGCCACATCTATGATTTCGGGTCTTGTTCGAGATTCTTATTTTACTTGTGGTATTCCTGGTCATTTTTTGCAAGATTCCCCTAGTCATAAGGTAATGGTTGTTTTAGACCATGGTGCTACCCCTATTAAGGAAGTTTATCCCTTAGGTAGAGTTGGTTCACAAGGTCGCAAATGTGGTTACTAGGGTGCTCGAGGTGGTACTCAGGCAGGCAGGACAAGAGGTCGGTGAGGTGCCTAGCCATGTGGTGGGCGTGGTCAGTTGTATGAAGTACCTGCTAGACCTGAGGTTGAGACTTCGGATGTTGTAGTTACAAGTATGATTTTAGTATGCCACGAGTCAGCTCTTGCATTATTTGATCTCAGATCCACTTATTATTGTATATCTGCTTATTATACACCATAGTTGGATTTGACTAGTGATTTATTATTAGTTTCGTTGAGCGTATCTACTCTCATTGGTGATTCTTTAGTAGTGGATCTAGCATTCAGATCATGTGTTATGACAGTTAGTGATGTTTATACTTATGTTGACCTTTTTATTCTGGACATGCTAGATTTCATTGTGATTATAGGCATGGACTGGTTATTCCATTTTTATGCAATCAAGGATTATTTTTCCAAGATTATTACCTTAGCTATACCTAATATACCCCCGATCGTGTAGAAGGAAGTGGTTAGCCGTGAGCCAACAAGGATTATTTCTTATGTTCGTGCTAGGAGACTTATATTGAGAGACTGTGAGTCTTATCTCTCTTAAGTATGTGATACTCATGTCGAGAGTTTATCTCCTGACTCTATTCCTATTGTTTGTGAGTTTCCCCGATGTGTTCCCTACCGGCCTACCTGGTATTCCTCCTGACCATGAGTTAGAGTTTGCTATTGACCTTGAGCCTAAAACTTGACCTATTTTTATGTCACCTTACCGTATTGATCCTACTAAGCTTAAGGAGCTGAATTCTTAACTTCAAGATCTTCTTAGTAAGGGTTTCAATAGATTGAGTATGTTTTCACAGGGAGCTTCTGTATTGTTTATGAAAAAGAAAAATGGCTCCATGTGTATGTGTATTAATTATAGGCAGCTTAATTAAGGGACAGTGAAGAATCATTATCCTATGCCTAGCATTGATGATTTGTTTGACCAGCTTTGGGGTGCAACTATGTTTTCTAAGATTGCTTTGAGGACCGATTATCATCAGTTGAGGATTCAGGCCGAGTATATCTTGAAGACAACTTTTAGGACCCATTATGGTTATTATGTGTTTTTGGTGATGAATTTTTGGCTGACTAATGCCCATCTGCGTTCATGGACTTGCTGAATTATGTGTTCAGACCCTATCTAGACTCCTTCATTATAATGTTTATTGGTGATATTCTTATGCATTCGAGGAGTAGTGATGAGCATGCACAATACTTGAGAATTGTACTTTAGACTTTGCGAGATCATGTGTTTTTTGCTAAGTTCTCTAAGTGTGAGTTTTGGCTTTAGTCAGTGTCATTCCTTGGCCATGTGGTATATAACGTCGGTATTATGGTGGACCCAACTAAGATTTTTGTGATTCGTAATTGGTATAGGCCTACGTCTGTGATTGAGGTTCACAGTTTCATAGGTTTGGCCGGTTATTATAGGCATTTTACTGAGAGATTTCCTACTATTTCAGCCTCTATGACTAGGTTAAATTGGAAGAAAGTTCCTTTCTGATAGTCCAGGGAATATGGGTTGAGATTTGGAAAGCTCAAGGATTGTCTTACTTCATCCTCAGTGTTAGCTCTTCCTATTAAAGGTGAGGGATTCACGGTATTCTTTGACGCTTCAGATATTGGTATTGGTTGTGTTTTGATACAAAAGATTTGAGTCAATACTTATGCTTCTAGATAGCTTAAAGTGCATAAGACCAACTGCCCCACTCATGATTTGGAGTTGGCAGTGGTAGTTTTTGTGCTCAAGATTTGGTGGCATTATTTGTTGGAGTGCTTTGGGATATTTTCACTGATCCCCATAGCCTTCAGCATATTATGACCCTGTGAGAGCTTAATGTTCGCCAGTGTAGATGGATAGAGTTGCTAAAGAACTATGATATTTCCATCTTGTATCATCAGGGTAAGGTAAATAAGGTAGTTGATGCCTTGAGTCGTACTATAGTGAGTATGGTTAGCTTGGCATGCATATCACTTTCTTAAAGTCCCATTGTACGGGATATTCAGCCCTTAGCCAATTTGATGGTTTGCCTTGATATTTCTAATCCTATGAGGATTTTGGCTTATGTGGAGGTGAGGTCCTCCCTATTTTAAGAAATTCATGATTGTCAGTATAAGGATAGCAAATTATGCTTCCTCCGTGATTAGGTCGTGAGTGGTGAGTCTAGGAGTTACACCATTGATTCCAAGGGTATTTTGAGATTTTAGGGTCATATTTCTGTTCCCCGTCTTGATGATTGGATTCAGTCTATTTTTCACGATGCTCATAGCTCTAGATAGTCTATTCACCCCAGTACAGCTAAGATGTATAAAGATTTGAGGCAGCATTACTGGTGGGATGATATGAAGAAAGATAAGGTAGTTTTCATGGCTCGTTACCTATGTTGTCAGTAGGATAAGGCCGACCATCAGCGTCCAAGAGTATGGAATCAAAGGTTGCCTATTCTCCAGTTGAAATAGGAATGGATTGCTATGGACTTCATTAAGGGTTTGCCTTTATTCCCCATGTTCTTGATGGTATTTGGGTTATTGTGAATCGTTCGGCCAAGTTGGCATATATCATTCCTATTCAAATGACCTTTAGTGCTGAGAGGTTTTCCCAAATTTATGATTGGGGGATAGTTCATTTGCATGGGGTGCCTATTTCTATCATATCAGGCCGTGGTTCTATATTTACTTTGTGATTTTGGAGAGCATTCTAGGAGGAGTTGGGTACTCGAGTATATTTGAGCACAACCTTTCATTCATAGATAGATGGTCTGTTCGAGCAGACTATTCAGTTGCTAGAGGATCTGCTCTGAGCCTGTGTTATGGATTTTGAAGTACAGTGGGATCAATACTTAGCATTGGCAGAGTTTACATACTACAATAATTACCATTCATGTATTAAGATGACGCCTAATGAGGCTTTGTATGACAAGAGATGTCATTCTTCGGTAGTATGGTTTGAGACCTCTGAGGTGAAACTTCGAGTTAAAGATTTACTTCAGGACTCATTGGATTGAGTCGGGGTGATTCAAGATAGGCTGAGAGCAACCAAGAGTAGGTAGAAGGCCTATGCTGACCGTAGACCCCGCCCCGTGCCTTGAGATTCAAATTTAGTGACTGTGTGTTCCTTTTTGTTTCTCCAATGAGAGGTGTGATGAGGTTTTGAAGAAGGGGTAAGCTCATCCCTAGATATATTGGACCTTTTGAGATTCTTCGCGCAGTTGGCTGGTGGCCTATGCATTGACCTTACCTCTAGATTTTGCTACTATTCATCCATATTTTCATGTCTCTATATTGTGGAAGTATATTCTTGATCCATCTCATTTGTTTAGGTGGGGCTCGGCCCAATTTGCTGACCATTTGACCTTTGTGGAGGAACCCATGTTTATTTTGCCTAGTGATGTGAGGTAGCTGCGTGCTAGAGAGATTCATGTAGTTAAGGTTCAGTGGAAGCATTGCCCAGTGGAGGTGGCCACTTTAGAGATTGAGAGCAAGATGCAGGCCCAGTATCCTCATCTGTTCGAGACTTCAGGTATTTTCTTCATCTTTAACCTTTGGGGATGAAAGTTCCTTAGTATTGGATATTGTAATGACCCATTAGGTCATTTCTCGTGATTTCCCTTATTTTCATCGTTAGATCTTTTCCATAGCTACCCCAAGTCATTTATGACTTGATGGAAATGATGGTTCAGTTACCGGGTAGTTCATTTTGTATTTAGAACCATTTCTTTTCTTAGAAATTTTTGCTAGTTCCAAACAACCACCGAACAAAAACTTTAGTAAAATGATATAGGATGCAAATTCTGACTGCGCCAACAATTCCTGAATATCCACTTAAGTTATCTTTTTGTATAAATTATACTTATTCCTTTGTCGCATTTGCGAAGCTCGATAGTTATTTGCCTTTATGACCTTGTTTACTGTTGACTTAAATTACACCCTCACATTTTAGTATACTTTTCCTGTATCGAAATTAGTCAATCGATGATGCCTACTGAGTACCTATTGCTTTATTTCTCATGCTACACTTCTGTATCTTTTCCTTGATGCAGATTCAAATATTTATAGTCGGCGTTGACATGGTTTCTACCTTTCCAATACTGATCCAGAATAGGGTGAGCTTGTTGTCGTCCGAGGTTGATCCTCCTCTATCTATTCTAGTTTAGTCTTTTGTACTCGAGATTGCTTGTATATATTGTTTATATTTTGGATTCTGTTTAGTATTCTTGATATCTTTTAGTAGTGGCTTTTGTACTGACCTTATTAGGTTTTGAGAGGGATTCATTTGTATATTTGGTCCTTTTTCTCTCTCTCATTTTTATATATTATATATGTTTCTTTTCTATTTATCACTTATCATTACTACGATTATTATTATATATGTTTTATTTCTAGTTTCCACCAGTTATCAGACACGCCTCAAATCCTATTGGGGCGGACTGACACCCGTAACCGAGGAGGCCTGGGAAAACTAGCTCATAACCTTATACTTCCCATGCATACCTTTATGACAACCCGAAATTTGGATAGCATCATGTCACATATAAAAGGAAATAATCATTTGTATAAACTCGAGCACACATATATATGTATATACAATACTTGGCCATTGGAGCCATCACGTCTATTAACAAAACGCCACCTTGACTATACATTAGGTCTACAAAGCCTCTAGACAATACACAGAGTTTAACAAAGGCCGGGACACACCCCGCCATAAACTAACTTCTATACAATACCAAAGGTGACTGGATATGACACGGAAAGCCCCGAAGCAAACTGGAGCTCACCAAAAGCAGCTGGATATCCTGGCTTCTACTTGTACGGTGTATGAGCTGAGGTACCTATACCTGCAGCATAAAATGCAGGTCCCCCTTGGGGGACGTCAGTATGAAATATGTACTGAGTATGTAAAGCTGTAGATAATCACATATAATATAAGAGCTCAATAGAAATCAGAAACAAGTGAATAAATCATAATAGGAGTGGGCCACACTTACTAGAACTTGTGACAACCTGTACATTGTATTTATTCAATCACTTTACCTTCATTCTTATCATCTTTGTAGTCATTAATGTACTGTACTGTGACCATTAGGCTGCCTCCAGTATATATCAACTGGGATCAACCCATGATAGGCTTATACCCCTGGGATACCACCCATAAACACATAAATAGGGATCGACCCATGATAGGCTTATGCCCCTGTGCCCAAATGATACCTTCCACATTTATTGCATGGCTCTCGAGGAGGTCTCGATTGGCTCATATTTCCCTTGCCCTTGGTACCCCACTGTCCGCGAACTCTGACACTTCTGTGCCCAAATTGATTTCCTCTAGACCCTTGGAACTGTGGTGGGGCACTAACTGCAGAATAAGAGGATAATGGCCTAGGTGGTCTATTAGAAAACTATGGTCTAAACCCTCCTTTGGATGCCATGAACTTCCCTATAGATCTGGCCATCTTGGAATATTCTCTTTCTAATTCCTGTGTTTTTCTCTTCTGCCTCTGATATTCCATTTTCTGTGCAAAAGCTTGGATCCTCGCTATGTCCATATCTTTATTCAAAGCGGCAATAGTACAATCTCTAACCAGATATGGATCTAGCCTATCCATATATTGATGAACTCTGTCATCCATAGTAGCTACAACATTAGGAGCATATCTCGACAAGGAATTAAATCGGAGACTGTACTCCCTTACGCTTATATTCCCCTGATGAAAATTTAAAAACTGATCTGCATGGTCCTGACGAATCTCGAATGGAAGATAATGATCAAGAAATGCCTCTTTGAACTCTTGCCAACTACATGGGGGTGCATCAATACCCCTAGATCATTTCCAGTCCTCGTACCAATATATAGCCTCCCCTTTAAATCTATACGCCGCTAACTCTACTGTTTGTCTACCCGTTACATGGATAACATCTAATGCCCTTTGAATTTGATCAATAAAGTCCTGTGGGTCCTCGTTAAGATCTGATCCAGTAAAAGTAGGAGGATCCATCTTAAGAAAATCCTGTGTTTGAAGGCTAGCCGCCCTATCTGTACAACTAGGACCCGTGGTAGGAATGGCTTGCCCAGCAACTATATGAGTCAAAAGTTGCACTGCATTTCTAAGATCTTGATCAACAGCATTAATAGGTTGATCTGGAGATATAGTTCTCCTCCCCCTTATTTCTTCCGGAGTGGAGGAAGTTTCTGATGCATGCTCAGCTGGAGCCTCACTTTGATTAGCTGGTATAGTGGGTGACTTACTAGTACCCTCTTCGGCAGCCACATCTACTTGCTTACTGGTATTCTTGCTTCTGGTAACCGTCATCATTACTATAATAAGAGAAACAAACAGATTCAGTGGTCAACTATGACTTCATACACAATATAGGCTCTATCGCACGGTCTAAGACATGAAGAAAAGAAACAATTCCTAAATGTCCATATCCTCCTGTTTATAGATACGGTGCACGACACACCGATAAACAAGACTCTACGTAGACACGGCTTTGTAGACTCACTTAGACGAACTTCTCTGATACCACTTTTGTCACGCCTCAAATCATATTGGGGCGGACTGGCACCCGTAACTGAGGAGGCCCGGGAGAACCATCTCATAACTTTATACTTCCATGCATACCTCTATGACAACCCGAAATTCGAACAACATCATGTCACATATAAAAGAAAATAATAACCTGTATAAGCTCGAGCACACATATATATGTATATACAATACTTGGCCGTTGGAGCCATCACGTCTATTAACAAAACACCACCTTGACTGTACATTAGGTATATGCCTCTAGATAATACACAGAGTTTAACTAAGGTCAGGACATACCCCGCCATATAACTAACTTCTATACAATACCAAAAGTGACTGGATATGACACGGAAAGACCCAAAGCAAACTGGAGCTCACCAAAAGCAGTTGGATATCCTGGCTCCTACTTGTGTGGTGTATGAGATGAGGTAGCTGTGCCTGCAGTATGAAATGCAGGTCCCTCGTGGGGGACGTCAGTACGATATGTACTGAGTATGTAAAGCTATAGATAATCAGATATGATATGAGAGCTCAATAGAAATCAGAAACAAGTGAATAAATCGTAATAGAAGTGGACCACACTTACTAGAACTTGTGACAACCTGTACATTATATTTATTCAATCACATTACCTTCGTTCTTATCATCTTTGTAATCATTACTGTATTGTACTGTGACCATTAGGATGCCTCCAGTACATATCAACTAGGATCGACCCATGATAGGCTTATGCCCCTGGGATACCACCCATAAACACATAAATAGGGATCGACCCATGATAGGTTTATGACCCTGGGATACCACCCGCTAAGAGAGAACTTCCATCACTTAGTTCAATTAATCTTTGAGATTGTTATTTCGGTCGCCACCGCATTTTTGATACTTTGAAACAATGATACATCAATAAGAGACATATAAATACACCATCAATGCAATAACAATGAAGTAAGAACTCAATGGCACATCAATGAAGTGTTTTGGAGTCATCAATGCCATAACAATGAAGTAGGAACTTATTGGTATATCAATGAAACGTTTTGGAGTCATTAATAGCACATGGATCTTGTTTGAGTAACCGGATACCTTCTGACATTCATTAGTGCAATAAACATGTAATATTTGTAAAACAAGTAAGTATTGGAATGTCTTGACATCTTGTAGGGTGGAAACAAGTTCATTGGTAATGTAGGACATCATACAAAACCATTATGGATCACATGTTACTGAATAACTTTGGATACTTTCTTAATAGAACAATTGTTCTCTTCATGCCAAAGATATGGTATAGAGTATGCTTTACATACCTGACTGTCAACCTTCAATACTAGTCCCAAATGGACTTCTCGTCTTTTCGGATTACTTATCTACAATGAACATATATAGCAATCTAGTATTAGCGACCAAACGTCACAATTCAATTATTTGAATTCACTAAACTAAAGGTTAAGTAGTAAGCCTTAATTACACCATAAAGGGTGCCACTTTAACCCTCTTATACTCCAAATACATTCACATGCCATGCATATTCATAAAACATCCTCCAATATCAATTTTAGATTCATCTATCCTTCCAACCAATCCATTAAACCAAAATAGTCCATAACCCTATTTTCATCACCTTTCAATAACAACCAATACATGTAATCCTCTATCACACATATACATATGGAAAAAAACAAAGGAAGACAATATTCATACCTTAGAATTCACCTCTTGATTATGCAATCCTGTTTGCACAAATAATAGGTGTCGTTCGAAGCTCTCGAGATGACAAACGCAGTTATCGGATTACTTTGGAATTTCTACGGTTGAATCAAAAGTAATTTAAAGGTCAAATTTGGCTAGGGTTTGTTCTTTATCAATGATTGATAATGAAAATGAGTTTTTGAACTCATATACATGTATATATACACATATTCCCGTCCATAATATAATAGGAAATGACCAAAATGCCTTTAAAATTTAAATAATGTCAAATTTGTCCTTTGGTGGATTGTTTTGATAAGCTAAAGTAGATCGACCATAAATCTTTGCTCCGATATCGAATTTGGGTAAAATTGGTATCGTTCAAAGTATAATTCAAAGTGATTTCATTTCATATAAAGTAGGCCACCCAGTTCGTCCTGTACATATGATCGTTTGAAGTTGACCCTAAAAATCTATTTTGATAGGCTGCAGTAAAACGAGTATAACTCCTTAGTCAGATGTTGGATTTGGATGAAACCAATTGCATTGGAAAGAAGACTCAAAGATATTTCTTTTCATAGGTTGCAGCTCTCCCAGTTCATTATATTAAGGTAGTTATGATTATTCGAAGTTGACCCAAAAATTTGGCTGGCCTCAGTAGTTTGTGTGCAGGAAATTTTCCTGCACATTTACTATTCCCAAATATCCCGGCCACCATTTTATAGTTTGAAACGTGCACGATTATATCCGAAACCCATCTGTTTTTTGAAATATTTATATCATTGGAAAGATCATAATAACCTTCGCATGGAACCATCGACGGGCAAATTCCTGTATAAATAAAATAAAAAAATTAATTCCATATAAATAAGACCAATACACGTACTTGAATATGCCAATGCATGTACTTGAATACGGGGTGTTACATTATCCTACACTCACACATATATATATGTACGTATATATATCTGTGTGTGTGTGTGTCTACATATATCTATATATGTGTGTT
The DNA here is from genome assembly GCA_030864225.1 of Capsicum baccatum var. pendulum. Classification (NCBI taxonomy): domain Eukaryota; kingdom Viridiplantae; phylum Streptophyta; class Magnoliopsida; order Solanales; family Solanaceae; genus Capsicum; species Capsicum baccatum. Next base: position 196,254,606 of record CM061557.1, read on the forward strand.
TATATATATATACACACACACACACACACATATATATATATAAATATGTATGTAAATATATATATATATATATATACATATGTATATATATATATTTATATTTATATATGAACATATATATGCATGTACATAAATATATATGTATAATTATATATGTATATGTATATGTATATATATGTATTACAGATATGCACTCCGACCCCAATGAGATGCAATATATGATGTGCAAGAGTGCCACTCCAATCCCATATAAACAATATAATTTAATCAATGCATCTCATATCCTATGGAAACACTGATATCAATTTACAACCTATGTATCTTATCAAACAGGTATCTTCTTCAACTAACATCTTAAACAATTTACTCTTTAACCATAATTTAAACGTATCATGCTAATAAGTAGAGAGAAAATAACCTGGACAAGTAAATTAGACATTTTTAGCCTTTTCATAACACCTATACTTGGATAAATACTCATCACTTCACTTATGCGGGACCTCCATTCCCCATTACTCCCATTACAAGCTTTTATCACATAATCACTTCAAAGAATATTTAAAAGAAATTCACAATTTACCTTTAGGAAGTCCCATGATTTAAATCGAAGCTCTGCCCTTCTAAATTGCCACCAAACGAGCCCGATATATTCAAATATGAGTTTCCAACTAAGAAATCAAAGCTAACAATACTCATATTATTATTCTTTGACTTTAGATTCAAAATTCAATCCAAAAAGTGATCTTAGACCCATAAGGGTAAAAGGAGAATTTTATTGAAAAATCACGTTACCAATAATTTAGGGAGTATAAATTTGAAATCCCATTGAAAATTAGCTCAAAATCGAGTTTGAAATATTAAAAATATTATGTTTTGGGTTTGGCGATAAAATTCCAAAATTTAAGGTTGAAAAACAAGGATTTGAAGCTAAAGTTATGGTGTAGTTAATGAGGAATGATTAAATCAAGCTTTAGGAACTCACCCATGGGCGAAATCTTGAAATCCAATTTCTTTAATCTGAGCTCCTAAGCTCTAACACTAGAGGAATGGTTTTGGATTCAAGAAAAATCAAATTTAAAGCTACCAAGGAAAATCTCATTGCTATCTTGGTCAAACATTCACGATCACTAGGTTCATGATCCCGGGTCCATCATGATCATGATGACCCGATCACGATCACATAACACAAAGATCGATCAGACTCAAGTCCGACATAGTTGTTCATTATGAGCACGACCCTAACCCCCAATTATGATAACACAAAAGATTGATTTTCAAGATAGAAGTAGAGAGGTCGCGAATGCAAAAAAGAAATCCACTACACCCAAATACTACTTGATAGCAAAATCTTAATGCAAAAAATTCCCGATGTACAGCATGAAATAAGTTGTGAAACTCACAAATATAATCCAACTATATCAGTAGACCCAATTTGAAATTTTAGATTCTATAGTTCAGTTAGAATTTGCAATGTAGGTCTTGAACATCAAATATTAATTAAAGGCAACCCTTAATCTTAAACTTCCAACATCTCATCTAAACGCTCAAAACCACAATCAAAGTTGAAGGACCTAAACCAACCATGACACCAACCCAAAACCAATGTTTTAGAGCTAATGGAACTGATAAAATTCTCATATTATCCTTGAATCTAAAAATGTTAACCAAGGTCAACCATTCTACTCATATAATCTTTAAAAAAAAAATCTTCCTAAACGTTAAATAAAGACCTTAGGAACTGTTCCACGATATACATACCCAACAAATACTAAAATACAATAATAATAAGGGGTAAAATGGTCAAAATATATAGAAATAAAAAAATCAAAGTAAGGGTCATTACATTATCCCCCATTAAAACACATATTCGTCTTCAAATAGAGAGATAAAGGGGTACATAAACTATCAAATAGCTAAGGATATTTACTCTACATATAGACTCTATCTCCTATAGAGCCTCCTCAATCGGGTGATGTTTCCACTAAACCATTACTGTATCAATACTCTTAGACCACAACTTCCTAGTCTGCCTATACAAAATATCTACAAGTTACTCCTCATAGGTCAAATTTTGATCCAAATCCACTAAGTCTTATCAAATCATATGCAAACTATCGAAAAGAAAGCTTTTCAACATTAAGACATAAAAATGAGATGAACAACTGAAGAAATAAAAGGTAAATCCAACTCATAAGATGCCTCTTCAAACTTTTAAAAAATCTCAAAACGGCCAATACACCTCAAACTAAGCTTGTTTCTCTTCCCAAACAACATCACACCCTTCATGGGTGACACCTTCAGAAAACCTTCTCGCCTTCTTAAATGCCAAATCATGAATCGTCCTATCATCATAACTTTTTTTCATACTCTATGTCACCAAAAGTCCATCCTAAATCAATCTCACCCTCTCTATAGAGCCTTTCAACAAATTTATATCCTAAGAACTAACCTTGGAAGAATCAAACCATCTAATTGGGGACCTAAATCTCCTCCCACATAATCACTTGAATGATGTCAGTTGAATACTAGTATGATAAGTATTGTTCGAGGAGAACTCCACTAAAGGCAAGAATATGTGCCAATTACCACCAAAATTCAAACCAAAAGCTTGGAGTATACCACCCAATACTTAAATACTATGCTCTACTAACCATCGGACTGATGGTGAAAAATAATACATATCTCAAACTAAGTGACCAACTCTTACATCATAAAACTCTATGCTCAAAGTGAACTAAGTACCTTTATCAAAATTAATGCAAATGGTAATTCCATGAAGTCAAACTATCTCTTGAATGTAGGTTTTCGCTAACTTTCCTAAATTATTTGGAATAAAATGAGTTGATTTGGTCAATCTATCTATAATCACCCAAATAGAGTCAAAATTTCCTACTTCCACTTTGATATTGGCATCCCCTAAGTCATACCATCCGATCTCATATTCTCATACTTCACCCACTGACAATTCAAACACTTGACCATGAACTCCTATATATCCCTCTTTATCCTACACCACTAATAGTGGCCCTTTAATTTATGATACATCTTCATTACACCCAAATAGACAGAATACCTTCAATTGTAAGCCTTCTTCATGATCAACCTGGTTAAGTTATCCACTCTAGGAACATAAATTTGGCCCTTAATATATAAAATAATCTCTGAATCAAGGATCACATCCCTAGCTTCACCCTTAAACACGTATCCCATATAATATATATCTTCCATCCTCAAACTACCTATCTCAAATTTGCTCCACCAAAAGGGATTGTGCTTCAATAATAGTAAAATTACAACCGAGATCAAAGATATCAAGTCATATGAAGCTATTATCTAATCACTGAATATCCATAAGTAAAGGCCTCCCCTCATCTACTAAATATCAAGTCATATGAAGCTATTATCTAATCACTGAATATCCATAAGTAAAGGCCTCCCCTCATCTACTAAAATAAGAACATTACCCATACTCACTACCTTCTGAGTCAAGGAATCAACCACCATGTTAGATTTTCCTATATGAAAGAAAATGGTCATGTTATAATCTCTCAATAGCTCCATTTACTCATTCTCTTAGATTCAGATCCTTCAGACTAAAGATGTAAAAAAGTTATGATAATCAGAAAACACCTCATGATAAACTCCACATAGATAATTCCACCTTAACTTCAACACAAACACCACCAACCACTACTAACTCCTAGTCATGCGTAGGTTATTTCTTCTCATGGGTCTTCTACTACCTCTAAACATAGGCTATCACTTTCTCTTTTTGTATCAATACATTACCAAGTCCTACACCTAAAGCATTATAATAGACTATAAAGACCTTACTTTCCTTATATAAGGTTTGAATAGGTGCCAAAGTTAACAATGTTTTGAGCTCTTGAAATATCTTATTACATTTATTTGAATAAATAAAATCAATATTCCTTTGATTCAATCAAGTTAAGGGAAATACAATAGAAGAAAATCCCTATATGAACCCTTTTTAGTACCTAACATATCCAAGAGTGATTTGAATATTGGTAGGTGAAGTAGGCCTAAGACAATGAAAAACCTGCTCAAACTTTTCCCAATCAATCATAAGACAATCCTTTGGTATCACATGACCTAAGAATGCCACCAAACTAAACTAAAACTCAAACTTTGAGAGCTTTACATACAACTTCTCCTCTCTCAACCTCTGAAGCATGTTCCTAAAATGCTTTAAAAGGTTAGTGTTACTGCCATCATGAGTGGCACCAAATCTCCTCATCTTGTGGGTGAACCAACTACCCCAAACGACAATCCCATAATCCATAATTAGAAGAAATAAGTAGAACTAATCTATTAATATATCATCCAATCTAAAGTAAAATCATAAGTACAACTGAAAGTAGAAAATTACTTATCAAAAAAACCATCCCCAAGACACTTAAGTCATCTGTACAAAAAAATCTAAGAATGTTAAGAAGGGGATATACCCCAAAACTGAAATAAAACATAATTTCAGAATAAGAGAAATATGCCAATAAGGAAAGATTCTATGGTGTCAAAATATAATGCTCACTATAAAATTTGGATTCAACCACTAGAATCACAAGTGAGGTCTCATAGGAGCTTCTAACATGCGCATTGTACTCACAAAAGTAAATAGAGGTGTAGTATCAGCACACACGAACAACAGTACACTAGTAGGGTCATCTTGCCAACCCAAGCCGAGAATAGAAATATATAACTAAGTTATATTACAACAATTTAATACATGATTAACAAACATACACTTAGACTAAAAAGAAACAATGAACTATTAGGAATCAAACCAGTAAGTCAGCATACTATCACCAAGTCAAATTTAGTCAACCTAAGCCAAAAACAAGTCAGGACAATTTATTAAGTATAAAAATATGTTTCCCTGGTTCACTCATAGAACCTTCAAACTCACCTGATCATTGTACATATACAAAAATGGATATCCAATCGCCCTCAAGCCATGATCTGTAAGGGATAAATATTGTCCATGTACTAAAACCCCAAACACAAGTGTCTGCAAAACTTATTCCAAAAAAAGCTCATAAGAATGATCTAAATATCATACATTCCACATTTAACTAGACCAATTCTAGGAGTTCTACATATCTAAATTCAATTACACAAATTAGTATGGGTTTGTTATTATCTTATCTAACTAGAAATCAAGATAAGTACCAATATCCTAGTCTAAATTATTCCCAAATTTCCCTAGGATACACCTCGTTCCAAAATCGATCGAAATTAGCCTAGCCTACAATTTCTAACTTCTAACTCAAGAAGAATTTGGACATAAGATTTTAAAAAAAGGACTCATACACAACGATAGAGAAGGTCGTTACAATAGATACCAATTTACCTATTGTTTACCAAGAAATAATCAAAGGAGAAATATAGTCTAAATAAAAAAGAAAAAAAGCACATGTATCCTCAATAATTGAGGGTACTTATCCCGCATGTCTTTCTCAGTCTCCCAAGTGGCTTTCTCAATTGAATGATGCTTCCATTTCACCTTCACCAAAGAAAATTCCTTCACCCTTAATTTTGAATATCTCAATCTAAAATCACTGTTGATTCTTCCTTGAAAGCCAAATCCTTATCTGGAAGTGATGTGATATTAATTCATAGGACTTTTGATGCATAAAATGATGAAAAAATGTAAGTTGCTTAGTTTTTTTTATTAGACATGATGTGTTTTGTGTTATTTTTTGCAAAAAATCAAGTTTTGGGTCTATTCTAGAGAAAAAAAGTGAAAGTTGAAGTTTTGGACCATAGAAGTGGGAACCTACGACCCGTAGATACTACTTACAGGGCGTAGGTACTAGAGTATATGGCAAAAAGTGAAGTTCATAGGCTCAAAAGTTGAGAAAAGAAGACCCTTCCACTTACTGAGGGCACCTATGGCTCGTAGGTTCCACCTACGATCTGAAGGTGAGAAAGTAAGTTGTAGAAGAGCAAAGTATAGAGAAAGATGTAAAAGATTTTGGGCCAAGTCCACCTACAGGGACTACCTACTATCATGACCTAATTGATGAGTCATGATGGCACCTACTAAATCCTGCTAGTAGGTAACCCAATACCATAACCCAGAGATATCATAATGGATTAAATCGGTAAGAAATCTCAACATAGGCCAAGTTCAATAAACACAAGTTAATATAGAAACAAAGTGTTCTAAAATAGATAAACAATCATCATACGGTACCAATCCCACGACCTGGTAAATCTAGTACAAGAGCATCTATTGTCAATAATACAACCCAAAAGACCTAGAATATAGTAAATACATCTATTTCATATACTAAAGACTAAATACAAAAGATAGAGGGAAAATAAGTGACTCAAACTCTATAAGCTCACCCTATCTTTGGAATTCAATCATGTTATGCACAATGATCAACGACGATAGCTAGTACTCAAATTTACACCAAAAAGGTACAAAAGTATAGTTGAGTACCAAACCAACGGGTACTTAGTAGGCATCATCGACTGACTAGGCTAAGTCATGATATAAAGATTATATAATGTAAGATATTCCTAGGTAAGTCAAGGTACCAAAAAGAACCTAAATCATCTCAATCATTACTATATATACTACATAATTAAACCAAAATAACAATATAAAATATTGCATCAACACATACCAATATCTTTGTGCATAAGAAATAGACAATTAGTAACCATAACGCATCATAAGGCATGTACAAAATCAATCATAAGTAACAAGTTAGCTCCCATACACCAACTGGTGCATAAAGTAAGAAACTCATCATCACAACCAATACCACGAGAGAGTACACACAAGAGAGTTATAAAGTTATTTAACCAAAAACGTATCCAAGCATCATTATTAATCAACTGCATTTTCATAAATATCATCAATAGTTCATTAGCCACCATTTATTTACTAAACAAGAATCATTAACTAGTCCATTAGATTTCTGGCAACCACATAATTATAGCCATTTGTTAGACAACTATTCATCACATAGCCATTTCAATGGCTAACATTACCATTATTCATCACTAACATTACTCGCTAAGTGAATCCTTATTTTACAACTAGTTTCTCACTTACCAACTAGTCTTGATTAATCATATAAACAATATCCATCAATAATCATTTGGTATCATTAATTATTAACTATACCACTTTGTATGCATTTAACACTAGTGTGATACAATTGGTATCAAAATATTAACCTACCCATAATACATAAAAATAATTTATATACATATGAGCATACAATTGCCATACATAGGGCTAGATAGACTTAAACCGATAGATGTACACATAGGAACATCAAAAATCATCCTTCGACCTTGCTGGGTATATCATCATATTCACCCTCTGACCTTTTAAGATCATCATTATCATCATAATATCCTCTGGCCGTGCCGGGTATCAATATCATTATCTTAACCTCCTCTGACTTAGCTGGGTATCAATATAATTAACATAACCCCCTCCACCCTTGACGGGTATCAATATCATCATAACAGGCAAATTAGTATCAATAATAAAGAGCAAGCCCCACAAAGGATAAAGTAAATGACAAGCCTCACGAGGGCAGAGGTAAAGTATAAGCCCCACGAGGTCTAAAGTAAAGAACATAAATGGAGAAGCAAGAAGAGCATACCTCCATATTTCCTTGTCCTTATAAATGTCAATTTATCAACAAGTGTATACATATAAAGGTAAGATGGCTAATATAAGCTATAAGCCAATGGTCTAGTCTATTAGATCATGAGCACAACCATAAGCATTATTATAAGTAATGGACTAAAATTAACCTATTCATTGGCCTACCATTAGCATAAAGAAATTTTATTACTAACTACAGCAATAGCAAAACTATGGTTTAATTAATAACTTGGTCATGGTCTCCTTGAATAGGATAATTAATAGCTCATTATGGCACTATCAATTAGGCCATGAACATTAGTTTTATTAGCATCACCATAGTTTACTACCAATTTTAACCTACATGCTTCCAAGGGAGAATTTCCTAGGCATTTAATAAGCATTTAAGGTCCTTAAAAGAACTACGTCAATCCAAACTTAAGGTGGGTCAAGTACCCTATTATAATGTCTCTAAATGCGTTCTAAGTCCAAATTTAACCTGAGATTAGTCTATGGCATCTAGATCAACTCCTAGATGTATAGCATGACACCACTAATCCTAAGGTAAAGGTCTTTCCCGAACACCGCACCTAACTCAACCATAGTAACTAAGGCACTTCTATCAATGTAAGAAGTAGGGAAAACTCACGCACCATATGCGTAACAAGGCACTCCAATCCAGCTAAGGTAACTAGAGTATCCTCATGCTAACCATGAGACATGAAGTCAAATTCACCAAGATTTTAGCCTATTATCCAAACATTCCAATCTATAAGTTCAAGAGTCCTAAATGATTCGACTAAACGCAAGTCTTACAATTCAACATTTCAAAACCAAAAATCCCATCCTAATCTAATAAGATATCATAATTATATCATAACATAGCTCAACCTAACAAAGAACAAGCCTAACCTACCTCAAAATCAAAGAAAGCTCACAAACAAGCTAAACCTTCACTTTTCCTTTTCGAGAAGCTTCTTCAAGGATCCAACCTATCAAAAACAAAATATACATATTATTACGAGAATATTGATACCCATATTGCACCATAGTGCTTCAGATCCAAAAACGACACCAAAAAGCCAAGTGGGTCCTACTTACAAAAAACACATTTTCGAGGTCAACCCAAACTTCATACTCCATCAATGAAACTTAACCCTTAATAAATAGGTTAATACTAAGCTCATTTGGGGCTAAATCTAGACTTTATGCTATTTGGGGATTTGGTCAAGAATTCAAGAAATTCAAGCATGAAATGGAAGGATTCATACCTAAAATCCGATGTTAATCATGAATATATATATACATATGTGTGTGTGTGTGTGTGTTAAATAAGCTCCCAATACACTCCCAAAACTCAATTTGAGTTTAGCACCTATTTTAGGATTTCTTGTGCTCAAGGAAGTGGGAAAAGTACCCAAAAAGTGACATAAAGAGACTTTAAATACCCCTCTTATGCAAAGAGATATTGCTATCACACACCATGGACTATGATCGCCATTGTGAAATATCCATGTCCTTTACTGCGATTGCATAGAACAATCATGTTGATCCTTGCGCGATCACCATTGCGCCAGAAACTTGGAATTTTTTCCAAGTTTTAATGACACCTTGGGACTCATTCGGAATCTGATATATAACAATGAAATATGTAGCCATACTAAATTTGATGTCTTAGATGTATTGGTAAAGTCGGAGTTTCTATGCGAGGTCCTTTATACCAAATATAGGTCCCATACCAAAACTTCTAATTTTTTAACTTTCCAACCTATAGGTTGAAATAAGCTCGGATGTGTTGGGATTTGAACCAAAGGTCTACCTACCCTAAAATCAATATTTTGGAGTTTCTGATGTAGTTAGAATTTGCATTTGAGAATGATTTATAGAAGTTTTTTCCTAGTGGCCATTTAGAACCAGTAGAGACTTCTACATAGAAAATTGACTCTCAAAAATAAATGAGCTATCGGGTAACCGAGTTGACAATTCTAGAAAGTCATAATAAATTACGGTAGCATTGGAAAGATTTAATAGTGAAAATATGGCAAGTGAATTAGCGGGTCATTAAAATATCTACTACTAATAAAACTTTTATTCCCAAAAGTTAATGATGAGGAAATACCTGAAGTTTGAACAGGTGAGAAAACTAGGCCCACATCTAGCTCTAAATCTCCGAAGTGGCCTCCTTTAATAGGTGGTGCCTCCACTAAACCTTAACCACAGATATCTCCTTAGTACGTAATCGCCTTACATCACTAGCCAAAATTAGCACAGACTCCTCAACAAAGGTCAAGTGCTTATCTGACTGGACTGAGTCCTATCTAAGAACATAAGACAAATCAGGAATATACTACCTCAAGATAGAGACATAGAAAATTGGATGAACAACAATAAAATCTAGAGATATAGCTAACTCATAAGCTACCTAACCAACTTCTTGGAGAATCTCAAAAGGACCAATGTATCGAGGACTGGTCTTACCTTTCCTCTTGAATCTCATCACATACATCATGGGCAATACATGATCACCAACTCTAAATCTCAAGGCTTAAAGCCTATGATCTACATAGGGCTTCTGCTTACTCTAGGCTACTCTCAACTTATATTGAATCACCCCGACTCTATCCAATGAGTCCTAAAGCAAATCCATACCATGATGCCTCACCTTGGAATTCTCAAACCACCTAATGGAGAATAAATTCTCCTACCATACAAAGCCTCAAAAGGCAGTATCTCAATACTCGAATGATAACTTTTATTATATGCCAACTCTACCCAGGTGAAGTGATGATGCCTCTGGCCTCCAAAATCTATAACATAAGCTTAGAGTATATCCTTAGGTAGCAGAATAGTCCGCTCAGACTGATCATCGGTTTATAGGTTAATCCTATACTAAAATCCACTTGAATACCCAAATCCTTTAGAAATTCTCTCTAAAACCTTGAAGTAAACACAGATCCATGATCTTAAATAATAGAAATGGGCATCCCATACAAACAGAATATTTACCAAACATAGATATAGGATAATCTCTCAACACTGAAGGTCATCTGAATAGGAATGGAATACGGTGACTTAGTCAAATAATCTAGAATTACCCAAATTCCATCAAAACCACAAGAAGTACAAGGAAACCCACTAATGAAGTCCATAGTAATATATTCCCTCTTCCACTTGAGAATGGGAAACCTCAGAGTCAAACTGCTATGACGCTAAGGCTCAGCCTTTACCTGCAGAAAACATAGGCAACAAGTTTCAAAGTCTTCCATATCTCTCTTCATTCCACTCCACTAATATTGATGCCTCAAATTTTTATAAATCTTAGTTGTATCGGGATAAATGTAATATCTAAAGTTGTGAACCTTATGTAGAATCAACTAAATTAAATCAACATTTTGAGGAATGCAAATACAGCCATTAAACTCACCACTTGACACTTGATCACAAAGGGAGTGAAGTTTTCCATCGCCATACTATTGATCTCAAATCTAATCAACTAGTGAGTGCCTAACCTCCACACTAGCCAAAATCCTCCTAGGATCTACAATATCAAGGCAAACCATCAAATTAACTAAGGACTAAATATCCAGTGCGAAAGGCCTCTAATAAATTAATATGCAAGCCAAACTAGCCATACTCTGCTATATTTGATTTTGATGATGATCAACTGACAATAAGGAACCAGGTCCTTGGGTCTTCATGGAAATATATAGTTGTCACATAGCCTGCACAGTTTTGTTATCTAGTGTAACAAACTGCATAGGTGAAGTGTGTACTAGTCAGGAAACTTGGCCTAATCATATTTCTACCCCAATCATTACTCCTCTACAAAAGGAAAAAAATGATTCTCAATTGATCAATTTTTGTAATCTAATTATTAAAGTGTAAAATTAGCATAAACTCAACTTTGCAACATTACTCAAGTTCATAGCTTCGGTGTGTGCTGAATTATTGAGTGATCTTGATTCATGTTTAGGTCTGTAATTGAATTACTCATGTTATAAGAGTAATTCCATTTTTTTGTTTCTTAAGAGGACTTAGGTAAAGTTACCTGAGTTCAATATTGGTTAGAGTTAATCAATATTGAGATGAGTCTTAATCAATATTGAGATGAGTCTTGGTAGAGTTGTCAAGGCAGGCTTTTAGTAGAGTTATTACAATCTGGTGGAGCCTAGATTTAGGTTCAAATTGAGTCTTTGATTACGAGGTTCATTAGATTGGATTCTTGAGTGCATGTGAGGTCAAGCCATGGTTTTTCCTCTCTTGAGCATGGAGGTTTCCACGTTAAATAGTTATGTTATTTATATTTCCTAGAAAGTGTTGTTTACTTGCTGCTTTACTATTTGATTACCTATGACTAACTTTAATGGACCTGGTCCCTTGTATTATGGTGCAACCTTTGAGATTTCAAAAATTGGTATAAGAGCAAAGTAACTTTAAAAGGTTCATACCAAGAGTGATTTATTCATCATAGTTACTCCACCTAACCTTGAAGAAGGGAAATTTACCACTAAACCACACTAATTTAATGGGCAGTATTATGGGTGGTGGTAAACAAAGATGTTTGACTTCATTATGTCTGAGGATAGTGAGTTGATAGATATAATACTTGATATTTCTTATGTTCTATTTAGAAAAATCAAAGAAGGATACATAACAAGCATGGTTGTCAAAATAGGAGAGAGTTTGATAATGACAATCAAAAGAAAGTTGAGATAAATTACAAGGGAAAGAAACTACTTTTCTATGGCATAGGACCTGATAAGTACAATAGGATTTCTTCTTATGAAAATGCTAAGAAAATTTGGGATTCCATAAAGACAACTCATAATGGATATGAAGGATTTGAAAGTTAACATAATGACTACTCAATATGAAACCTCCACCATGAAAGAAGGAGAGACAAAAAATGCATACATGATTCACTTGTATTAAATAAGGGACATTGCTTAGGAGAGGTGACTCCTTTGTATAAGCAAGTTAGAAAAATTCTAAGTGTTCTACATAATCCTGGGAAAGCAAAGTGGATTCTATTATCAAGGAAAGAACCTAAAGACTCTCACTATGGATGAAATCATTAGTAATCTTAAGACTCATGAGATTAATAAATAGCAAGGATAAGAGAAGAAGGAAACAAAAAGAGAAAAATCTCTGGCACTGAAGGCTTCAAAATATGATTCAAGTGAAGAAGACACTAATGTTGCTTATTTGGCAAAACGAATTGCTAGAGCTGAGAAGAACAGTGGTCAATTTCAAAGAAGCAGAAGTAGCAGCAAAAAGGGTGGCAATATTAAAGTTTATCAAAAATATGGAAGTCTAGAGCATTTCATTAAGGACTGTCCAATGTATAAAATAGACGATCTGGAATATCTCAAGATTTAAGGTGACAAAGGAAAGAACAGGGACCAGGTTCCTATAAAATCAATATGAAAGGTTGCAACTAATTATGCATTATGAAAGGCTCTAGCAGTATGGAAAGATTTCTCTAGTGAATATGTGAGGTTGATAAGGCTGAAGATATGTACATGCTGGTTGTGGAGGAGTGTGAAGTTATTTATGAATCCTTGTTTTCTCTCATGGAAAACTCTAAAGATAAAGAAGGAATTAAGGTAACACTCTTTGACATTAATGTAAATTTAGATAACTACTTTGCCAAAAAGATAAAGAAGCTAGCAAATATGTTGATTATTATATATATAAACTAACTGATGATAAAAATACTCTAGAAGAAAAAGTAGAGAATAAAGAGCTTGAATTTATTGCGTTAACTCTCCAGATATCAGAAATAGAAGAACAATTTGTTATGTTAAAACCTGATAATCTAAATTTATTGAGTTAACTAGAGAAAATAATTCTGATGATAAAGGGAAGAGAAAATATTCAAAGCTTCAGATTGATATTGAAGATAAATTGAGGGATTCTCAAAATAACCTTATAACTACCCTCCATAAGAATGAATAGTTAGAAAGGGACCTGGTCTGTCTGCGGGAAGAACTTAATAAATTATTAAAAATAGACCACATTCTTATAAATTTGTTCTGATTTAGCTGGTCAAAGTGTCAATAATGGTAAAGGGCTTAGATATTAGTACAAGACCCAGTCACTCAAATCTCATGGGAAAGATATCCATTATATTAGAAATAGTGTCCAAAAATATCTATGTACTCATTGTGGAAGATATGGACACTTAAAGAAAACCTGCCAGTATTATCTTAGAGATAGACTAAGCAGTGCTAATTACATCCAGTAGGAAAATTATTATGCCAAGGGTTTAATGCCTATGAAAGATATGAAGAAGAATTCTCTACCTAGATGGGCCAAGAAAGATTTGATCGTATCTTTGTCATCTTATTGGGAAGTCAAACTCAGATGGGTTATCAAATCTAATAAATGACTATGTCTGTACGTAGCATAAGGGGAATGTAGTCAAAAATGGTTCATGGATAGTGGATGCTCAAAGTATATGATAGGGAGGACTGACTGCATTCTTACTCTCAAGACACTTCAAGGTATAGTTGTCTATTTTGGAAATGGTAAAAAAGGATATATTTATGGCATGGGAAATATTAGAAAATCTTTTGATCAAGTAATAGAATATTATCTATATAAATGGCCTCCAGTACAGCCTTCTAAGTGTTACTCAAATCTATGACAAAGACAATAAGGTTAAATTTTCAGTTGATAGATGTACTATATCAAGCTTAAAATCTGGGAAGGTTATCCTCAAAGACTAGAGAATAAAAAATATTTATGTGGTTGATTTGGAATCTATGGATGATGGGGAATTAACTTGCTTAAGTGTTTAAAGTGAAGATACTAATTTATGGCATCGAAGGATGGGAAATACAAGTTCCTCTTTGCTGAACAAGTTGATTTTAAGTGACCTAGCCCTCGGCATGACAAATTAGAAATTTCCAGACAATGGGGTTTGTAATGCCTGTGTTAAGGTCAAATAAATAGGGTCTTTCTTTAAGCTGAAGAAGCAAGTGAGTACTTCTAGACCTTTAGAGATATTGCATTTAGATCTATATGGACCCGTTAAAGTCCAAAGTAGAAGAGGAAATAAGTATGTGTGTATGATTATGGATGAATACTCAAGGTTCACCTGGATAATGTTCTTGAGAACAAATGATGAAACCTATGAGGTTCTGGTTAACTTTGCAAAGAAAATTCAAATGACGTTGAATTGTAAGATTGCTCAATTCAGATCTGACCATGGAACTAAATTTGAGAACTTCCAAGTTACAGGATTCTATACTGAAAATAGAATTAGTCATAACTTATGTGCTCTAAGGACTCCTCAGCAAAATGGAGTAGTTCAAAGAAAGAATAGAATCCCTATAAAGATAGCTAAGACTATGCTGATTGATAGTACGCTTCTAAAGAACTTTTGGGATAAAGTTGAAAACACTGCTTGGTATGTTACAAATAGGTAATTGATAAGATCACTCCTGAACAAGACCTTATATGATCTTGTGTTCAATAGAAAACCTAAGCTTAACTGCTTTAGATTTTTTGGGGATACAAATGCTTTGTTCTAAATAATGGGAAGAATGGTTTAGGAAAGTTTGACTCCAAAAGTGATGAAAACGTATTTGTGGTCTATTCTTCAATTTGCAAAGCATATAGAGTTTTCAACAAAAGAACTCTGTATGTTGAAGAAAGTGTGCATGTGGTCTGTGATGAGTCAAGAAAGCTAATGAATACACGTAATGGTGAAAAATCAGAAATTGAAGAACTCATTCCTATTCAAAGGGATAATACTGTTGAAGATGATGGTCAAGAGGTAAATAAAGAAGATGAAATAGATAAAAGTGATGGTGATCCTGGATCTCATCATAGAACCCAACTCTAGTTGAAGAACAGCAGAATGGATCCAGTCAAACTCCACAGGGACCTAGTCCCAATGGATTTAGGAGGATATGCTGATACAAATTATGTTGGATATCTAGTGGATAGAAAAAGTAACTCAGGAATGGCTCATTTTTTAGTTTCTTTCTTAATCTTCTAGGGTTTTTGAAAAGCTTAATTTTGTTGTTTTGTCTACTACTGAAGCTAGATGTGGCTACAACTTCTTGTTGTGCTCAATTGTTATAGATCAAATAGCAACTTAAGGACTTTGGAATTTTCTCAAACACTATCTATATAATGTGTGACAACATAAGTGCTCTAAACATGACCAAGAATCTAGTGCAACATAAGAGGACCAAGCACATTAATGTGAGACATTACTTTTTGAGAGACAACGTTAAGAAATAAGCTGTTTTGATAAAGTATTGCAAGACTAAAGATTAAATAACAAACATATTTACTAAGGCTCTTCACAAAGAATAATTTGTTAAAAAATAGGATGAGGCTGTGGTTGATAAAAATGACCTTACTTTCTAGACAACTCAGTTTTTCTCCCTAAAAATAGCTATGATCAGGAGACTTGTATCTTTTGTAAAGTATGTTCTTATTTGTCTAACTCAGTATCATACCTTTGTAAGTATACACCAATGAGAACAAGTTTGGTGGAGGGCAAATGTGATATGCATAAAATTAAGGATTCACTCCCAAAAGAGAAGGACCCGGTACTATCTTTCAGGTTAGTATCATAAATGTGTATTTGTTCTTTAGAAAAAGTCGCGTCCACTTTCTCTCTGTGTTACAAAATTTTCTATTCTAAAATTAAGGATGAGCCATACTAAAATTGATATTGATCATATCTTATTCTCACAAAGACCCTTCTGTGTGCTTATTTGTTCTTTTAAATCTTATTGTACCCATTCCTTCTCTTATCAAAAGGAAAAATCTAGTGTAAAATAACCCTCCTATGAAAAGGAATTCCAAATAGTTGTAAATTTCCCATTTTTGTGTCTTTTAAAGGACTCTAAGTTTAGCATAGATAAAAATCCTCTTTCAAATCCTTTTGTAAATCGTCTTTCTTCTCTTACTTTTCAACAACCAATCACCTTCTTCACTCAACTCATTGGTTAAGAATCATCCTTAAAATATCATAATGTTATTGGTAGCATATTGATTAATAATGATTGGGTTGCTAAAAATCTCATCTGGCTATGAATTGCCCATGAAAGAGTGTATTTGGTCCTAAGGAACAAAATGTTAGTAAGATAACAAGAAATCCTTGTAGAAAGTCTAGAAGCTTTGCTGACAAGCAACAAATTTCTGATGGACCTAGTTTTAAGAAGATAAAAATGACTAAAGAAGAACCCATCAGTGCTTTTAGAAAGGGAAAATTCAAAAAGGAAAGAAAGGTTTTGTCCGCAGAAGAGAGGAACAACTTCTTGAAAAATCAAAAGGTACTAACTGGGAGAATTTTTGGCTCAAGTATGTTAACATAACAAGGTTCGATAAAATTATTTGAGCTTGTTAAACATCAAGGATGGCTCCATATTATGGAAGGACCCATTCCCATAGTTTTTCATAGGGTAGTCAAGGAATTCTAATCCATATTGATTTTTTCTGAAGACAGACTGAAGATGACTATTGTAGTTCAAAGAAATAAGATGAATATTGATGTTGTATCACTTGGGAGAATCTACAAGTTCATAATAGTGGTGTGAGGACTGTCTCAAAGTAACAACCATCAATAGAGTTCATGGAAAATGCATTAAAGGTTAAAGGAAAATATATAGCAGTAGTGAATAGGAAATCATTCAAAAGTAAAGTCTAATTAGTTTTTTATTTTGTTAACAAAGTGATTCTGCCTAGATCATAAAAAGAAACATTACTTTATCTACAGATTTGTTGTGATGAAGTGTGTTAACAATTTTGAGTTCATTTATTTACTTTCCTTAATAATGGAGCACATGTATAAAGTTGTTCATGAGGAAAATGGAAAACATGGCATGCCCTATGGATATTGGTTGAACAAAGTGTTTTACAATTTTGGTATTGTATGTGAAAATAGAACTATTGGAACTATGATACAACTATTTGGTATGAAGACTCTGATGAAAACTAAGTTCGTGGGAAAGAAATCAGGTAAGATGAATTTAGCAAAGAAATAGAAGAATTGAAGCTCAACTCAACTGCTAAGGATGAAGAGATTAGCAAATTGCAAGTGACAATGCAATATCTTTAAGGATCTAAGTCTCTCTAAAGAGCTTAGAACTTAGAATGTTGAACTAAAGAAGAGAGTTTCAACTTTAACTAATGAAGTTATTATCTTGAATTCAGAGATAAGACATCTAACAAAGGAATTGTTACACTGTCATCCTACAAAGAACAATAACATGGCTCTATTTGTGAAAACCCTTTTCCCAAGTCCTTCACTTGTTAATTTTTCTAAATTTATGTGGATTTAGCTCTAGAATATTTCAATTTTTCACTACAATGATACTTACCTTTTGTATTTAAATGAATCTCAATTTGTGTGTTTCATTTGTCTCTTCATTAATTTTAAAGTTGTTATTTATGTTTGTGTTGCCCAAGTAGACATGAGTTAACTAACTTTTGCTTATTTTTCTCTTGGTTTACAATTATCACTTTTCAATGATTGTAAAAGGGGGAATGCCAAATTCATATGGTAGGGATCAGGTGAGTGGTAAGTACCAGGTGTGTGTGTGTAGCATGGTGTGTAAGGGACCAGCTATAAGGTGTATACATACTGAATGTTGGTGAAACATGATGGCATGTCATAGTAACAGGGGGAAGAACCTTTCTTAAGAATGATGACATATTGATAGGGGGAAGCATGGTGCATAGTGGAACTCCTAGACTTAGAACCACTGAAAAACTTCATCTTGTGGTGTAACTAGGGTGGGTATGACTAGAGATTGAGCCATACCCATTGAATACAATTCGTATCCTTCTTCTCATCCCCTATTATATCCTAGGAAGTATGGTGAGGGTCACTCTCTATCCTAGGTATGACTGACCCTCCACTCTATCAAACTTAAAGGTATAAGTTATACCTAGGTGAGTCGTATGGTGTGAGGTCTTAGCATGGAGTAGACTGCCCTTGTTATGAGTGGAGCATACGGGTCAGAGATGTGTTGTACTCTTTATATATGACTCATTGGTGTATGTTCATATACTTAACAGGGTGTGTGACCTAGCAGAATCCTAGTGTATGAGTCATGGTGCCACTCGTAACCTAGGGTACAACTACTTAAGTGAGTCATACCCCTAGATGGGTTTAATTTTTAGCTTTTAACTAAGGTCCTTGAGGCCATTTAACATGTCTAAAACCCTACTCTCTCTCACTATATAAGGGTGTGTATCCTTCTAAACATCTATTTTGATTAATGAAACACCCTAAACACTCTTTCAAACTCATCTTTGAAGAATTGGAGGCTAGGGTTTCAAGAGTAGTCTTCAAGAAGCAAAGGGGAGTCAATATTCTTGGCGATTCATCTTATTTAAGGCATGTACCTCTTCCTCTTTCTAAAAAAATCTAAACCCATGTAAGTGTACATGATGGTTTAGAAATCAAATAAAAAAGGGTTTTGTTGCCTAATGATGAATAATGATGATTCTTGATTAGACTTATGTTTATACACGTTATTGATGGTAGTTTGCACACATGCATGCTTTTTGTATGTAGCCTAATATATGGGTCTTGATTAACCCTAGAATTGATCATTTCTACCATGAAATTGGCCTTAGTAAAGGCATGTACAAAAGGTGTTTGTGAAAATATCTCAGTGAGATGTCTAGTTACATGATGATGATGCTTTGAACTAGGGAAATGGCCCCATATGTATGAATGATTGATGAATGATACCGTGAAGTAAAAAATCCATATATTGTTTAATTAATGACCTTTATGGTTTGATGAATAAGAAGCGGGTTAAAGTCCCTAACATGAAAATTAACATGAATTATGTATTGAACTATATTATTATATAGAATTGCTAATGAAGTGTGAATGGCTCGCAAGGGTTTTGAGGACCATAGTTTGAATTGTATGATGACTTCAATTAAGGCATTGTCCTATTGGAGTGGTTGAGCAATGACGAATACCATGAGAACCATGTGGTCATTTATGGTGTTGAATTGGCTAAATAGGTTAAAGTCCTTATGTGTGGAATTACATATAGGTGGATGCATGGACACAGGGTAAGAGTCCTGTTGACTAATTACAGTCATTATGGCTTGAGGTTAAAGTCCCTTGCCTGATAAAATTGTCTATGGTTAAAGTCCCTTTCATAATAAGATCTCATAAGGTTGAAATGCCTTACCAAATAAATTGGCTTGGGGTTAGAGTCCCCTATCTAATGTGGTACGGGGTTTGAGTACCTTTCCTAATATTTGATCACGTGTTTAGAGTCCCTTTCCTGAATAAATGTGTGTAAGTGGTTAGATTCTCTCACTTATATATGTGTGTGAGTAGTTAGAGTCTCTCACTTAAATGGATGTGTATGTGGTTAGAGTCCCTTACTTGATGATGTGTAAATATGGTTAAAGTCCTATGTCTAATGAGAAATGCTTGAATCTATAAGTGTGGAAGGTTTGAGTCCTCTATTGTATGTAAGATGAATTAGTGCTTCCAAAATATTGAAAAGACTTGCCCCCTTGATTAGCATGTGGCATGTCTATAAATATGGATAAGGTTGTGAATGTGATTGAATATGATATATTGCTTGTTGTTGAATGATGATGATATTTTATCCTTATCCTTGACATACATGCTAGCGTTCTAACCTCTTACCATCTCCGGATGCTATGTCCTCATACGACATAGGGGCCGAAGCATTATATTCTCTTCCTGCGTAATAATTAGGTGATTAAAGTAGTTCGTCCATTGACTACGGAGTGGTGAGCTTTCTTATTTCGAAAGACATTCATTCTTGATCTCCTATTTTTAGACTTAGTCTTATATCGAATTGCTTTGGATATTGTCGAGGGCTTGTCTCAACATATACATTTCTAAACTTTCGCTTGCATAAAGGTATTGTGGATGACTGTGGACTTGGGGATATTGGTTAGTTGATGAATCTAGTGAAGTGCTTATACATGTTTATGTTATGACTTTTAATATGTTTTATGCTATCTTATTATATGATCGAATTCTATTCGACCCTTGTGAGGTATATTCATGATTAGGTCGGATTATTGGGGAGACCTCCCGTTCATGTGAGCTTGGGGTGCCCATATGACATGGCCTAGTTTTAGGGCATGTCAAGTTGGTGTTAGATCCTAGGTTCATGGTCAGTTGGGCATTCGCAATACCGTCTTGAGTAAAGTCTCTTTTATGGGTGTGAAGCTCTCCACACTTATAAAAAAGGAGCTATAAGACATTTTAGGAAAATGTTTCCCTTTCTTGTGTTTCAATCTCAAGCGATAGAGTCTAAGGTCTTGGATTCCTCTAATTTCTGTTTGATATCTTTTAGATCATTCCTACAAGGAGATCTGAGACTTAGGAAAACCCTTCAAAGGTCCCTATGGACAAAGCTCGTCCAACTTATGGAGTTCAGACCCTGGCTAGGGCTGCGACATCCGATCATTTTTGTGGGGTTCCATCTGTCCCAACTAACCCCGACTATAAGAGTGGGCCCCTATTTTATCATCTCAAAGGGATGCGACTAATGATGAGTTTTGTTGCACTATCTACCTCTTGACTTAGTTGGTAGCTTCTGTAGCAGAGAATGGTCCTCCAACTATTGTTTCTTCTGAGGCCACAAGAATTGTCCAATTCATAAAGTTGATACCACCTACGTTCTCTGATGGATGGTGAGGTTACTACTCAATCACACTCGTTAGTCGTACGCATTACCTTGTATGGATGAATAAATGAGGCATAATTGCGATTAAATGCACTAACATCTATTTCTTGCAGGCATAGAGTTAGATGGTTTGAAGGATGTGATTAGAGCTCAAATGATCAAAAGGAGAGCAAGAACGTGCAGTTGAAGACCTGAAATAGAAGGTCCTCATGTACCGTGGTTGTGATATGCTGATCACAGTTACGAAAATCAAGGAAGGTAAATTAATTGCAGTCATGGTGGAAAACTGCGGTCGTAGCCAGACCCTAGCAGAGGATTTCAGCCCAAGGGAAAAACTATAATTGCATGTGTTGATCCCAATTTGACAAAAATGACTCAAACCTTATCATTCATTCTATCACATTTCTTCTTCCCCAATTTTCTAGGTTTTAGCTCTAGACTTTGTAGCCTCTATTTTTGGAGAAGAAAATATTGTATAAATTTTGGGTGAAGAAAACATTGGAGAATTTATAAGTGGAGGATTTTCTCACTTCCATATTTAAGGATTGCGGGAGAGCCAAGTTTGAAGTAATATTCACTTAAATCTTTAATAAGCCATTTCAATGGATTTTATGGGTAGGTGGTATGGACCATTCACCATGGTTCGTATATTTCCATATGCTACAATTAAGCTATAGTATAATAATGAATCCCCATTCAAGGTGAATAGATAGCGGATGAAGCACTATATGGGAAACCTTGATGAGGTAAAAGTATCTTTTGATGTGGATCTTAGTGAAGTCTGAGTAACTAAGGCAAATGAATTGTGCCATGATGTTAAATTAGACACCACATAGAAGGAATCACATGGGATGGTCAGTGAATTCTGAGTATCCAACTTCGACAAATCGTGCCACAACATTAAATCAAGCATGACATGGGAGTTAATCCATATTTACTACTTATTAAATTATAGAGTAACTTGTGTGTTCAGTGTGCAGGGATGGAGATTGCCGAAAAAGACATCAAATTTTCTTAGTGTTAGGTACCCACGAGGTACCTCACGAGTCTTTACATCAGATAACAACTCATCACCAGAGTTGTGGGAAGCTAGAGGCTCAGGTAAGTGCTCTCTAGAGTCATAATAACTCTCAGAATGAGTCGTTGTCAGTGACAAAGACTTGTCACCTTGAGTCATTATGACTAGAGAACCAGATAAGGTTCCAGTCATAATAAAGGGAGTCAATGACTCATCATCATTTACAATGAGTCATTACATCAACCTGTTTTCAGGCCCGACATCACAAGCCCAACGAGTCAACTCAGTCCGAATTGTATGAATTAAAAAAAAAAAAAGGACCCATAATTGATCTCCTTCCTTTAAAAAAGTCGTGACTCCCTTCATTCATTTAAACTTCTCCATAAGTGCTTAAAACGTACTCCAAGTTCATCCCTCAATCATTCGAATCTCCCAAGAACTTGTGTCTCTCAAAGAACTAGGGTAAAATCAAAATTTTCAATGATTCAAGTAAGTTATTCAAGTTAGTATCGTGCTTTACTTTCAATCTCGTAAGATTAATTGAAGATTTTAGTGTTAAATAGTGCTTGGAATCCTTGTTATATCATGTGAAAAAGGGTGAAAACCCTTAACCTAGTTCTTAAGACATATGCTAGTGAATAATAATGGGATCAAATGAAAATTATGCTAAAATCAAAGGTAGGGATGAATTAGGAGTGTGATGTACATGTTAAATCATGGGGAAGTCGGAGTACCCATTGGATATGTAGGAATCAAGACTAAATCCTCTAAGCATACATGTTATAGTAGCTACGATATTCATAACAACTTTTAGGGTCACCTAATGAGTCATTATGTGTCTCATAGCCACTGGGAACATTTGTGTAGAAATGAGTGTGGTTTTTGTTGACATAAAGACTCATGCCATGAGTCTTTGTCTCACTATATGACTCATGGTGAGGACTCATGATGACTGGGAAGGGAAAGGTACCAAGGAAAGGTTTCTGGTTAGATAATGTGTTTATGACGAGTCATTATCTAATACAACTTGTTAGGAAGACCCATTACCTGACTAGTAAATGATTTCACATGGCCTTTACACCCCATGAGTCTAATAATGGCTCATTAGCTAAGGTAATGAGTCATACCCTGACTCCTAGGGTGACTAGCCACTATTACATACTTCTGATATTTTCTTGTTTTTCTTTCTTTTTCTAGGTTTAACTAATGTCTGTTCTTCAACGGGTTCTAATGGCACCCAGGACTGATTCCACTAAGAAGCAAATACTAAAGAAATAATACCGCCCCTCCACTCATTATCTAAGAAATGAAGCCACAGGTGATGAAGATCAGGTGGCTCAGTGGAGGAATACATAATAGGAGGGTGGTGGAACCAAAGAAGAAACTACCTAGAGTTTCTAAAGCTGCTCCAAGGTAAGAGTCACCCCCAGCTACTAGAACAAGGATGAAAAATGCCATCCAATCACCACTACACTCACAATCTTAGTTGAAAAGGGCACTGAGTTAGGGTTTGGCCCCAAGGATAAGGGTGAGGAGGCTGATGATGGAAATAGTGGGTCTGAGAATACAGAATTCGAGAGTGATATGTCAAAGAATGAGGAGTGGGCAAAGAGCAAGTAAAGTGATACCCTAGTATAGATACTACCTCCTTCACCATCCACTACACCACTATATATTGAGCCTTCCCTGGCGTCCATTATTAACTGATGTGGGTACCCTAGGATACATGATTTATATGAGAGAGACAGTGTCAACACCCCTAGCACTCAGAGACCAAAGAGGGGGTTCTACTTAGAGCCTAAGCTGAGCACTATAGTCATGTCTGATATGCCTGAATTCGAGGGCCGATTCTGGCAGTACCAATTTAAGTAGATGACCAGAGCTTCAAAATAGTACAACCCAGTATTTTTTCAAGAGTCTTATGTAGCTTATCAGATGGAGCTAAAGTGGTCGTATCCATAGGGGTGATCATAGAAGGGTGGTGACCCATTGATGACATTGATTATTAGAGATGTTCGGGGGAGCATCTCAACACAGACCATCTCTAAATTTCTTCATGGCCAGACTTATAGTTGCTAGCAAATACTAATGAGATTGGCTACCGCATGGTCGAAATATAGAAAGTAAAAACAAAATAGATCAGTTCAGAGTAAAAGGTTGCTCACTTCTAGTGGATGGCCAAAATTATTACTATGGAGCAGGAGGAGGCTCCTTGGGTGGATGGAAGAGTTGGGTCATTATCATAGATTATGAAGGGAATTCTGAACTTTGCAGAAAAGGCATGTTGGACACTTGTGCTCCATAGGTTTAGTACCATAAATAAGGAAAATATTCTGAGTCCAGACAGAGTTACCCTAGTTGCGGGCATCATAGAGAGATATGAGATTAATGTAGCCAGGATTATATCTCTAGTAGAGATCCATGATCGGGCGATAAACACATACACAACCCTAGAATTCCCTTTCCTTTTGATGCAGTTATGTCTAAATAGGGAAGTGCCAGAGATCCCAGGAGTCGATCAGTTCCTCCAGGTACAGAGGACTAGATATTTGGGTTTGATATGAACTGTTTCTAACCATACCTATAAAGCAGCAAAGGTGGGGTCCATGAGAGGGAATGGTATTGATATTTTGGGATTCATTGATATTAGTGACATCCCTACTAAGACTAAATAGTCTGAGCCTCAAGCCTCAACAGATGCAGTTGTTCTTTCTCAAACTTTGACCCCACCTCCTGCGGAGAGACTATTTACTTCTAGGACAGTTTCTGTTGGATATGATTTAGTCCCTCAGATATTCTTGATAGAGGTGTTGAGAAGATGAGCACCTTGGAGTTAAATGTTAAAAATATTAAGGAAGGGGTTCACCCATGGTTCAAGAGGGAGATACAAGTTGAGATGAGAGGCATTCAGACGTATTTTGATGGGTTTGAGTGGTGGATCATCCAAAAGTTGGTGGATGTTCTGTCCCAAAATCCATCTAGTGTACATGAGAAGTTGATCGCGCTCCGAGCTACCATAAAACATATACATGCCAGACCCTTCCCAAATATGCCCATCATTAAAGAGATTTCTAAGGAGGAGGTACTAGATATTTAAAGCACATAAAAGGGAAAAGTTTTTGAGAAAGTTGGTGGTGAAAGACCGAAGAAGAAAAAAAAGAGGAGTAAGAGGAGTGACATTGAGGTAGCCAAGGTGTCTAGTGTTGATTCTCATAGGACCACCAGATAAAGGTCTATGATATAGAGATGGAAAGTGGTAGCTCTAAATTTGTTAATGAGATAGCTGTAGATATGGTTGATTTGAATAGAAGAACTGTTCCCACCCCACAGACACCATTGAGCGCGTCGACCACCAGCGATGACACTATTGATTTGAGCATTCTACCCACCACTAAGACTACTATTAATGAGATCGAGGTACATTCTGAGGTCTCACATGCTGAGAAAGCATTAGCTGATGCCTAATGCACACAGGTATGTCCCTGTTACCTTGCCTTATATTGTGGTCATATGCTAGGGACAGTGCATAATCTTTCAGTTAGGGGTGGAGTATACCATAACCGCTATAAGTTTTTGTTGTCGTGCTTCTTTTCCCGTTGACTGCGGTTTGATTATAGAATCAGCATGTCAAGGAAAATTGTGTTGTTTTGTGATTTGTTTTATGTTGTTTGTATGTTTTTGTTTAGATTTGAGAAAAATGAGTACCTAAGGCAGCTGATGTGCTTTGATTTGTTTGTGATTAAATAAATATGTTAGAAAAACGATACCCCATTAAAAAATAAATGCATTTTTGAATTGTGTGATATGTATATGTATGTGACCATTGTGAATCTCGTTATGGCACTAATATGTGGAACATAATAATCATATCTAACATTTACATGATCGGATAGATACTAGCTTGTGATACAACCCTGTGTCATATGTATGTGAGTTGTTACCTAGTTTTATTTGTGTATGAAGTCCAGAACTTTCCCAGTTAGTCTTGCCTAGGTTGTAGGATAGTCGGTTAGGAAAGGATCATAGGTAGTTCTTTAAATTAGTCCACTTTTAGGCAAATGACCTACCAAATGTGAATAAGTAATCCCTTGATCCCTGTTTGAGCCTATAGACTATTTTTCTTGTTTCACCTTTCACCTTCCCATTTTTAATGACAATGAACCTATTTTGGCCATAGTCCTCCTTGGACATTGTGCACCCTAAGTTAGGAAAATTGCCTAAGTTGGGGGTGGCTATCATTAGGGTGCATCATTAGAAGTGAGTTTGAAGAATAGTGTAAATAGGAGAAAAGAAAGTAGGGTTGGGCATGGTAAAAAATGAAAAAGAGAAAAGTAAAATAAAAATGAAAAAACAGAATAAAAGAAACCACACTCAGTTTGAATGAGCAATAAAAAATAAAAAGGGAGAAATAAGGGTGCAATAAAAGGAAAGTTGGTTGATAAGTTGACCCCCTAACGTAACTGTAGTGTCAAGGGGTCTTAGTCACTAAAATCCAAAATGTACCATACCAACCCCTAAGCCTACATTACAAGCATAAAGTCCTATAATAATCCCAACCCAACTGTTTGAAAGCTAAGGTAAAGAGAATAAGGGCAAGCCTATGGTATTTTTTGCACATTGTTGGAACTTTTTTGTGAGTGTAAATGTCTCATATCCCTGTTTTACATGAATGATTTATCTAAGTGAGTGGGACTTCTTTGTTTTGAGGGCACTTAGATTGTATTGTTAGCTACTTATTTGTTCGGGTAATGTAATTTGTATATATGTGTGGTTGTTTGTTGTTAATGTAAAGCCATGGCCTGATTCCTTTGTGTCGCATGGTTGTGCTACATGAATCCACATGGTGTTGGTTTGAAAAGTAAAAGTATGACGGGATAAGGTGTTTTGAGCTAAGTTTGATGATTGATTGCCACATGTATCTTAGGTTCTTCCTGGTTAAGCATCCTATTTGTGTTGTTTTATTTTTGTTTCCTGAGGACATGTAAATGTTATAAGTTGATGGTGTTGATGTGCTATGGGTTCATGGCACCTTTGATGCTTCAAACTATGAAATATGCACTTGGGTTATTTTGGCAGAAATGATGTGTGCTTTGTGTGTGTTGTAGGTGATTAGGTTGGAAGTGGTGTAGGTTAGAAAAGGATGAAAAAGCTTTAAAATATCAAAATGTCTACTAGACTATGAGACGTTTAGCCACCTAATGACTATAGCCAAGTCGTGATGATAACATTAAGGGTTGTCATTTGGAGGATCAAAGTTGAGGTTGACCACTACTCATTACGAATGACAACAAGTCATGGTGTGAGTCATTTTAAGAAAAGAAGCAAAAGTCCTTAAGGTTGACAAATTGATGTCCCAGTGGAAATGTATGAAGTCCATGAGTCATTACGATAGCCAATGACTCATGGTGCGGAGTCATTCTGACAATACAAAAAAGTCCTAAAAGATGAAAAATCACTAGAGTAGCAATGACTTACAACTAACAACTCATGAGGTCGACCACAAGTCGTTATCATTGAGACTAGAAGAGAGAAACAAAAGCAGACAATGAGTCATCATCTGTCAGACGACTAATGACCAAAGGTGTGACTACAGCAGACTTAATTTTCCTTTTTTGGTTTGGTTTCCTTTGTTATTTTGAGAAATTATAAATACCCTTGAGGTACTCTTGTATTAGGTTACACACTTTACATTCTTAAAAACATATTTTCATTCCAAGATTAGACTTTTGCTCTTAGAATTCTCTTACTCTTGATTTTTGGTTTAGTAATTAATTCGAGACTTTGAGTTTTACTCTTCATTATTGTGAGATTAACTCTATAATTTCTTTATTGAACTCTATGGATTGTTTTGCAACTATGAGCACCTAATTCTCTTAACTAGGGTTGTGGAAACCCTGGTAGAGTAATAAAGTAGTGAAAGTGTAAGGTTCATCTAGATCATTGTTTACACATGTATTGTGATCTTATTCAGTTTATTTGCTTTTTTAGTGGTGGACAACTCTAAGAACTATCTTGTATTCGAGATCATCTTCACAAGAAAGATCGAGATTGGGAAAAAAGGATTACAATAATAATTAGAGGATATCAACCCTCGTCTAATTACTTGAGACCCACAAGGTGATAGTTAAACTAGGATAAATGATAAGGGTTAGTAAGGTGACACCCTGAGACATACAAGAAAAGGGTGAGATTTACCGATGAGTCAACACGATAGTTGGAAATACCTAGCTTGTCAGATTCTGTATATGTGATGGTTAGATAGTTGGATTGAGCATGAGAAACTTATGGAGTTAGGAATCCAGGGGGAACACAGTCCTAGTGTTCATTTTAGATTGCTAACAACCAAAAGCATTCACAACTTGTTAATTTTTACTGATTTCTACAAACCCCCATTTACTTTCCTTCACTTTGGATACTTCAGGAAATTTGAGATTTGAGTTCGACCTATTCCCGATGGGATTGACTCCAATAATTTGTCAGTGACCATATTGTATCTTCGAGGAGGGTATAGTTTAGGTGACATTAGTGGGTGAAATCAAATTGTAACATTTTATAAAGATGGAATAACACCATAACAAACATAAAATGAACCAATGTGTAATAAGCATACCCGATACTCCTTTATGATTTTAATTCCCAGTTTTATCAGTCCTTACCGAATTCCAGATCTTAAATTAGTATCCATATAGATCATATTTCATAATCAAACCAGAACTAGAGAGTGATATCATAATAGCAGAATACCAAACTCGAAAAAAAACTAGTAATTAATAATAAATTTATTGGATGTCTGACTTGAACGATTACAAACAAAGCATAAGTAAGAGTAGCAATGATCCAGGTATATAACTCTAATTAAGTCTAGCTAATAATTAACTTTAAATCCAGGTGGATACGTCTCCAAAGGCGGTGCAGGTCCTAATCACTAAGCCAGAGAGTGTGATTTATGATCTAATACAACCCTACCTAGGGTAACAAAGCTAAATAGGGCTGGTAGAAAGGACTACGCCATCCTAAAACCCAAGATTTAGTCTAAGGTAACAATTAGATATCATTTAGGTCAACATGGGCCGTTCTAGATATTTTACCTAAAAGAAGGGCTGATAGGCCCATTACCAGTCTCGAAGATCCAAATGTAAAGAAAGCACCTATACACCTATTCTAAGGCTTCTCAACCTTATCCCAAGGCACTAAGTAAGTCAACACTAGTCTTATGGAATATTCATACACTAAAATATAGGGAAATAAGGTTGGATTCTATTGAAAAAGGCCCCTAATTGTCTAAGTAATCCAATAAATGCTAAAACAATAATGGAATCATAATTACCCACCCATGGGTAGAAATATACCAAACTAACACTATAATAAAGCACAATCTAGAAAAAAAGTTAGCCTAGCCTACCTAGGTGCCAGTGAATGCTCGTAGAATCCTCTACTTTGGAGTTTTTCCTTTTTGACAATCCTCTAACCATTGCCATTCTATAAAAGTAAGTTTTTACATGTCAAGAAGAGAATATTGATACCCTTAATGCATACATACACTATGATTCAAAAATTGTTCTAAAAATCCCATATGGGGCTCGCTTATAGAGTCATAAAATTGAACTTATCACAACAGACTCGTAGCTAATATATCATTTGGCCTGAAAATAAGCAAAAATTTGAGTCCAAATTAGTACTAACATAGCCCCAAATATAATCATGAATTAAGAATTAAGCTTGAGAATTAGACTAGAATTAGGTTGAAACTTACAAGAATAAAGACATGCAATTGATCCCAACGATGTCCTCAGTCCGATCCCAACTTTCAATCCATAATTTTTAAGCTCTCAATTGGATAAAATGATGTTTTGGACTTAATAAATAATATAAAAGTGAAGGCATTAGCTTTACGTACTTCTAGGGGATCTTCTTTTCAATGCGGGACCCTATCACGATTGTGGGAGCTGGCCTGGGCAGATCTTTGTGAATGCGGTTTGTCCATTAGGATCATAAAGAAGAAAAGTGGATCGGCCTGGCTAGCCTCCTCTTTTTGAACATCAAGGTTTGACCATAAATTAAAAGGTTAAAATTTATGAAATTCACATTCGGGGTCAATTCCACACGAACATAAAGGTTATATGTATATGCACCAGGTACATCAACCCCAGTAACTTTTGCAAATTGGAGATATTTTGATCAGGACCTCGAGATTTATTTGGGCACTCGTAAATGTAAATGAACTGCTACCCTACCAAATTAATATTGTTGACTCAAAAACACCATAAAAATTTCCATTTGAGGTCATTTAGGTAGAAAGGTGGGTCCCTGATACAATAAAATTTCCATTTGGATACCACTCTCAGATTTGCTATCAACAAGAAGAATACAAGATACAATGATGTATATATCAACAAAAAACAGCTACAAAATGTGATTAACGAGATGAACAACAATAACACAAGTTTCGGATTCCATAAAGGACCCAAAATAGTCCACTACACAAGATAACAATAACAAAAGTAAAGGATAGATAGTGAGACCAAGATTATTACAATATTAAGAACTAAAGAGTGTATTAAATTCATAAACCCTTAATGAATGTAATAATCTAAACCACAATCTTACGGTGACTGCCAAGGGAATCAACTCACCTTAAGATTCACCGTTTCCAAGAAAAAATCAATATTAGCTTTTCCAAGGTCTAAACTAAGACTACCTAAAGTGTTCTACTCTCAAGAGAGAGAGGATTACTGTTTCAATCTTTCATTCTTACCAAACTAATGAGAGAAGACCTAAACAAATCCTAATTATAGTATATTACGAAAGAAGGAAAAAAATACTACACTACCCTTAATGACCAAGGGTAGCGTTGGTGTGCTGGAAAACAATATGAATTGTCCAAAATGCCCTTAAGGCCAAGTGACCAAAATGCCCTTAATAAAGGGAACCAAAATCGTGAACCAACAAAAGTGGTCCAAACCCGAGAGTCCTTAAGTCTTCAAGTCTCCAAGAAATCTTCCTCACTCCGGTTTGATCAATGGTAGGCTCAAAACGTCCCCTCCAAGTATGATCCTGTGCCCTTCATGCGACCAAATCTTGATTCTTCACATAGTGACTTTGAATAATGTCATTGAAAGCTAAGGCGTCTATTATTCTTGCATCATCCTCCCCTTCTTAAAAAGGATTCAACCTCGAATCCAAACCTTGCAACATCGAAGAGAGGGTAAAAAAATACAAACTCCTCATGGCATGAGGGTTAGGATTAGCACAACAAATCTTCTCAACATGCCAAGGTTACACATATTTGAAATATAACTAAGGATCCTTTGAATTAAATATTAAAAGCTCAATAAAAAGGTACAAAAAGGATTTGGTTACGGGAATCACTAAGAGATAAAGAAACTACATAGGTCCTAATGGCATCAAATAATCCACAAGGTAGAACTTCCTTCATCTTATGAGCTATAAGACACCATTGCTTCTTTATCTCATCAAAAGACCACACCAAGGGGGGGGGGGTTTGATTGGTTCTAAAGCCCATAAAATCCATATAGCATTATCACACACACACATGGACAGACCAACAAGCTTCCTATCTCGATATAAAATAAATCAAAAACTAGCATGGATGTCATCATAGGCAAAGAGGTAGTATAGGAAAGAATCACGTGCAAAGGAATTCACGGGTGAAGAATAAGCATTTAAACACACACACTCTTTCCTTCAAATAACTAGACAACTTGGCATCCACAAGTTGGAATTCATGCAATTTAGGCACAAGTGTGTCAAACAAGGATGCACATTTAGGAATATTACCCCAATGAGTCAATGACACCTTTGTCCTCTGGTTTTCAAGAAGGACTACACATTTCTTACCTTTAAGAGTACTCTCATCTTTCAAAAAGAGATTTCCATCTTTAGGAGGAATGTTGTCACACCATAGTAGGTTCACATATCAACAATAGCCTTCAAGGTAAGCTATACCACCATTCTTACCCCTAGGTTCATTAGGAGTGTTTAAATAATCTTCAAACAAGACATTATACCTAAATAGAGCATGATCTATTTCCCGGGTAGATTTGAAACAAACACATTCATCACTCTCTAAAAGATTAATATCATGTTTCAAAGAGATTTCAAGCATAATATTGTCCCAATAATGGCTCTCGGGTTCACTCCCATTTTGGTGACCAATATTTTCAAGTACTTCACTTACTTGAGTTCTATTAATCACATCACACATATACTCAAGTGGTGGATAATTTTCACAAGTAAGTTGATCAACACCGATTACACAAGATGATGTACTTCCGTTCAACATATAGGTTTCAACACTAGGTGGACATAAATTAACCTTACAATAAGAGTCAATTTGGTCATCAATAAGATCAACTAGTGTATCTACACTAACAACATGTGCATCATCAACACGAGATGAAAAATCATTTGACTCACAAGTAAGTAAGCTACTACTCACACTCAATGGTCTACTAGCCACATGAATATCATTCTCATGCACCAAATTGTAAGAGTTAGCAATTTTACCTTGAATTTCTTGAGTAGATTCTTCTTTGCCGTGGTGTGAAGGTCCTCCATAAGCTTGGTCAGCAACTTCTTTTCAGCATTGTTCTTCTTCACTTGCCATGTGGCTACCTACAAAAATGTCCTTAAAAATAGAACGACAACCAATGTTAGCACGGTTTGGTTATAATCCCCTCACTTCGCTCCACACAACGTCTTTTTTTTTCACTCTCGGATTATCACCTTGCACTTCCTTACTCCTCTTAATCTTTTATATCTCATAATAATTCGGATTGGAGTAGGTAGGCACTTCTCTTTGTGGCTTGGGCAGCAAGTAAGTTATAAGGTGATACCCCTATTGGTCTCTTACAACACTAGGCCAATTTTGCACGTTAGGAACTTGATGTCGTGTAAACTAATCGGCACCTAAGTATACATGACCGTAGGAAAAGGGAATAACATCGCACCACACCTCCTCATGGTATTCATATTGGGAGAAGACAACTTTTATTCTCTCTGTAACCTTGAACTTGTCCAATGAGTATGGAACAAGTAAAGGCACTCGAAACAACCCCAAGTAGTTGACTGTGGATGGAAGGATGTAGTTTTTATAGTACCTATCATTCAACACAATAAGGAAGCCCGGTATCCCACAAATGTCACTTTTCACGAGTGTATACTCCTTCAAGGATCAGCATTATAATGCACACAAGTACCCCTCGATTTTAGAGATTCACACCCTCTTTTTCTCGTTAGACAACCTCCACTTGAACTAGTATAATCATTCACACTATATTGACCTTGATAATAAGAACTACATGGTGAAGAATATGAATCTTCATACTCCTCACATGCACTGTCATCATAGCTCTCATAAGCTTTGCGAATTAAAGGGTTACACCTAACACCAAATCTAGGTTTGGAGCGAGAAGTGTAAGACTCCTCATATGCCCCAATGTCATCATAAGAACATTCAAGAGGTAATACATCATCTCCGAACTCACCATAAGCACTAGGAACTTTATTCACCTCATTTTCTCCCTCAAAACCGCAACTCCCAAATCTGCCCAAGTTTTGTTCATGGCTATTTTCATAGCCTCCGCAATCTCCCTCAACCTCATAGCCATAAAACCCCTCACTACAATCATAGTCTCCCATGTTGTAGTCATAATAATCCCCGGATATTGAAGACATGTTCCCCTTATATCACCTTTGTACCTATACAATGAACAAACAAGATTAGTTGTAAAAGCTTCTCACTAACACTCGTATACACTGACCTTTGTGAGTATCACAATTGGAGAGGAGAATATTGAAAGTTGCTTATACTTCGGTAGTCAATAGGATGTCAATTCTACTTGGCGGCCAGAACAAATTCTTATTTGATCGAATCAAGACACAAAAATAAAATTTACTTACAAACTTGAAATAAAGAAGTTACGACGAGTTAAAAATAAGATAAATCACACAAATAACGAAGACATGAAAGGAACAGATTCAACAATTAATCTACAACTAAGTAGTTGATTACTAGTTGTTAATTAATTCTAGAATCAATACAGGAAACTAAAGAAACAATAAAGTGAAACTAATAATCTAAAATTTGAGCCAAAATTTGATGCGTGAATAGTAACTTGATGACATGGCAGCCACATATTGGTTGTGGTTTCTACAATTTTTATTTTTCAAAACCCAAGTCTTGACCAATTTTAATTTGGATTGGTGGAATTTGTTTTAAGGAGGGAAGAATAAGTCTTGGAGCCTTTTTTTCAAGTTTAAAATTTCAAGACTTGACTTTTTTTAGTACTTTTCCTTAAAACATAGACCCTTGTTTCACGGGAAAGTGGTTGAGAAATGATATGAAGTCTTTCGGTGGTTGGGGGTCTTTCAAGACTAACAATTATTTACACCTCTTTCCTTCACCTTTTAGGATCTATCATTCACTTTATGTTCTAACAATATATGAAGGAAGGTGAATAACTTAAATAACAACAACAACCACACCAATAACAATAACAACAATCTTCAAGAACAACAACAATTCCAAAGGCCAACTCCAATCCACAACAACAAACGACCAAGTCTCTTTAGTGTTGTGTCTTCGGTTTTAACAAGAGATTAAGGTTGTGAAGAACTTCAATAACAACAACAACATTCATCAAGAACAACAACAACAACACTCCTTTCAAAAACAACAACCAAACACATGGCTAGTGAAGTA
This sequence comes from Capsicum baccatum var. pendulum, assembly GCA_030864225.1. Taxonomy (NCBI): domain Eukaryota; kingdom Viridiplantae; phylum Streptophyta; class Magnoliopsida; order Solanales; family Solanaceae; genus Capsicum; species Capsicum baccatum. Next base: position 196,289,654 of record CM061557.1, read on the forward strand.
TGTTCAACAATAATGGGCAAAGCTTATGTTCACAACAACAACATCAAAATACAAACTCAAATCAAGTTATAGACTCAATGTGTTAGTGAGTAACAATACTAACACTTAGAGACAATAAATACAAGTAAAAATATCGGTCAAGACACAACAAAAACACAATTTTTGGCCAAGAACACAAAATGGACAGATTGTTCTTTTTCTGGAATTTTCAGATTTTAATTTTTTTTTTTTTTGATTTTTAAAGTGAGCTAGCCCAAGATTTGATCTTGTAGGAACAAGATCATCCATTATTTGATACCAAATGATACAATAAATAAAATATAAACATGAAATAACTCCAAAACAGTCCGCATATCTTAAGGATCCGAGGACCTTTTTGGAGACCACTCTCGGATTCGCTATCAACAAGAAGAATACAAGATACAATGATGTATATATCACCAAAAAATAGCTAAAAAACATGATGAACAATATGAACAACAATAACACAAGTTTTAGATTCAATAAAGAACCCAAAACAGTCCACTACACAAGATAACAACAACAAAAGTAAAGGATAGATAGTAAGACCAATATTATTACAATATTAAGAAATAAAGAGTGTATTAAAATCACAATCCCCTATGAATGTAATAATACAAACCACACTCTTATGGAAACTACCAAGGGAATCAAATCACCTCAAGATTCATCATTTCCAAGCAAAGATCAATATTATCTTTTTGAAGCCCTAAACTAAGACTGCCTAAAGTGTTCTACTCTCAAAAGAGAGAGGTTTGCGTTTCAATATTTCATTTTTCCAAAACAAATGAGAGAAGACCTAAAAAAATTCTACTTATAGTATATTACAAAAGAAGGCAAAAAACACTACACTACCCTTAATGACCAAGGGTGGCCTTGGTGTGTTGGAAAATAATATAAATTATCCAAAATGCCATTAAGGCCAAGTGACCAAAATTCCCTTAATAAAGGGCACCAAAACCATGAACCAACAAAGGTGCTCCAAACCCGAGAGTCCTTAAGTCTTCAAGGCTCCAAGAAATCTTCCACACTCAGTTTTGATCAATGGTAGGCTCAAATCATCCCCTACAAGTATGATCTCGTGCCCTCCATGCGACCAAAGCTTGATTCTTCACCTAGTGACTTTGAATGAGGTCATTGAAAGCTAAGGTGGCCATTATTCTTGTATCAATCCCACACCTAAGGGTGTATTTAGCCAAAATTCACCTAATATTCCAAAACAAGTCTAGAATCCTTGATACCCAAACCAAGAATCCCTCTAATTTAAAATCAACATTTTGGAGCTAATGAAGCTGTAGAATTTGAAATTATAGGCCATTTACCTAAGGTTAGGCCCAAGACCATTTTCTTAACAATAAAAGCTCCAAAATATGGAAATGGATCTAAAAACTAAACGAAATGCCTGTTAATCGAACTGACAGTCCTAGCAGGTTATAAATGTCTTAGTAAAGCTATGTAAAAGCTTTAAATATCCAAAAAGCATGAAAATACAATAAAAAAATAAGAAGGTCATTATATTATTCATGTTAGATGGTTCTCCCATCGAAGGATTTAGTTGGGTGTCATGTGAAATTTAAGAGGGGGTGAATTGAAATTTTTTTGTGAGTTGACTACTGAATCATCATAGTTAACTCAGCTGCAGATCAATCAACTTTACAAACAGATTAGATTTAAAATAGTTAAGCAGGTAAATCACAGAACATAAAATAATAACATAGAAATTTATCCTAGTTCGGAACACCAATGTGGTGCCTACTTCCAGTCCCCTTGGGTTTTAAAGTTTAATTAGATAGTTGAATGTTGGGCTCGAGAACAATGATAGGAAATAAGTTCTGAAGATTTATTTTGCTCTTCAAATCTTATGACACGACTTTAGTTGATGTTACAAAGTTGACTCAATCCTACTGGTTATATAACAGTTGTAAACTAAAAGTTACAAAGTTTGCTAAAACTAAGAATGAGACACTTTGAATTTTCTCCTTGAAGTTGCGTGAAAAAGTGTTTATCTTCAGTCTTCATCTTTTATAGTCTTTGTCTGCTACTCTTTATATGGAAACCTAAGAGATTTCTCCTTTATAAAGGATGTAAATTGATTCCTTGATTGAGGAATGTAGTCATATGATATGTCCATATCAGATATGTCCATATATGTCTTTGGATCACATCCATATAAGATATGTCTATGATCTATTTTACTTTTTGATTTTGTAAAGATTGATGTATTTCCAAATATGTTTGTGATCTTCTTCTTCTTGCTTGAATTGGTCTGTCGTGATTCTGGGATTATGATCCTTCTTTCATTTCTAGGATATTTGATTGATCTTCTTTCCAGACTATTTGAATGTTATGATCCTTTATATCTTTGGTGAGATACTCTTCTATCTTCCAATATCTTGATTAGATTTTCCATAACATTTGGGGCTGAGATTCTCCTTCCATTTGTTCTTATTATGATTGATGGTACTTGGATACCATAGATGTCCTTCCATTCCTGATGTACATCTATTCCTGCAGTCGGCTTCCTTTGTCCTTCCAATAATAGCAGTCTTTAGTCTCCTACAAATATACACTTGTTAGTTTACCATTATTAAAACATAGACTTAGGAGGATAAAAATCTTCCAATTTTTTATAATGACAACAAGAGTAAACATCAGTTGACTTCCATGTCTGTCAGCTTTCTCCCCTTGACTTATATAAGTATTAGATGACATGTAAACTTGCTCTGCTCCCCAGACTGGTAGGCTACTCTGATGTTCCTGCCTTTTCCCCCTTTGACATAATAAAAAAGAAACAATCCACAGGCAATATGGAGATAAAGAAATTCACTAGAGAAATGAAGTAATGATATAAGAGGTGTACTTAGACGAATTCATGATTTTAATGTAGTAAAAATTGCTACAAATTCTAAATGAGGCTTAAAGATCACTAATGCTAATAATACCAAGCCTTATCCGAAAGAAGCAAAATCTTTCCTCTAGTAGAGGTTTTGTAAAAATATCTACTAGTTGATTTTCGAATTCAACAAATTTTAGATAAAAATCACCGTTCTCTACATGGTCTCGAATAAAATGATGTTTGATATCAATATATTTATCCTTAGAGTTATGCATGATATACTTAGATAATCTAATGGAACTAGTGTTATCGCATATAATTGGAATAAATTCGAAAGATAAGTCAAAGTTAGGGAGTTGATGCATAATCCATAAGATTTGAGATGCGCAGCTTCTAATAGCTTTGTATTCAGCTTCAGTAGTTGAAAGAGCAACTAAAGTTTGTTTCTTGCTATGCCATGAGATAAGCTAATCACCAAGAATTTTACATGTTCTTCTAGTGCTCTTCTGTCACTTTTGTCTCCTGCAAAATCAACATCTGAGTATCCAAAAAAGTGTGAGGAGCAAGGATACAATAGACCTAAGTCTTGAGTTCCTATTAGATATTGGATGACTTATTTAACTGCAGTGAGATGAGACTCCTTGGGAGTTGACTGGAACCAGGCACATTTACACAAACTAAACAAAATATCTGGATGACTTGCAATCAAGTAGAGTAGAAATCCAATCATCCCCCAATATATCTTTTTATCAATGTCTTTTCCAGAAAAGTTCAAATCAATGCTTGTAGATAGGCTCGTGGTGTTCCATAGGCCATTTTTTTCATACCAAACCTTTTGATAAGTTCATTTATTTATTTTTCTTGACTAATAAAGGTTCCTTTGGGAGTTTGTTTGATTTGTAATCTGAGAAAAAATATGAGCTCGTTTGTAAGACTCATTTTGAATTCTTTTTTCATCAAATTAGAAAAATTCTTAGACATAGAGATGTTAGAACTATCATAAATAATATCATCAACATAAATTTGCAAAATGATAAGATTTGAATCAAACTTTTGAATTAATAGAATTGTGTCAATTTTACCCCTTTAATATTTATTATTTAGTAGAAAAGTACTCAATTTCTCATACTAAGCTTTTAGAGCTTGTTTGAGGTCGTAGAGTGCATTTGATTACTTGAAAATATGATTTGGAAATAAGGGATCTTCAATTATGGGGGGTTGTTTTACAAAAAATTCCTTATGAATAAAGCCATTTAAGAAAGTACTTTTTACGTCCCTTAGAAAAAACTTAAAATATTTGAACACGGCCAAAGCTAATAAAATTTATAGTGACTCTAACATTCTCACGGGGGCAAAGATCTCGTCATTATCAATACCTTCCTGCTGTAGGCCCATCTGGTTCTAATTACTGAGCAGTTTCTTGGTCTTTCAACTAGAGTCCAAACTTAATTTCATTAAAATTGGTCCAGTTCTTCCTTCATAGCTTCAACTCATGATTCATTGTTGAGAGCTTTATTAGTTTTGTTCGGTTCAATTTGGGACACAAGGGCAACTGATGCTTGTCTCATCAATGATGCTCTAGTTTGCACTTTATCTTCTAGATTTTGAATGATGAGTTTATTTGGATGGCTAGAATCATGCTTCTATTTTTTTAAAACATTTAATTTCACTATTTTTGTTATGGGAGTTGACTTTGTTGGGGTGTAGTTGACTTATCTTATGAAGGTTCTGAGATTATACTGTGTTTTTCTCTAGTCTGTATATTAATCACATGTTCTTCATCAACACTTAAACTCATAGGGAGATTGTTATATTCATTAAAAACAATGTGCATAGATTCCTTAACATATAGAGTTCTCTTATTAAAAGCCCTATAAGCACGACTAGTGGGAGAGTACCTAAGAAAAATACCTGTCACTTCGTGGATTGAATTTTCCTAAGGTATTCTTACCATTTTTAAGAATGAAATATTTATAGCAAAAGGGATAGAAGTAAATGATGTTGGGTTTCATTCCTCTCCAGAGTTCATAAGGTGTTTTATTTACAATAGGTTTGATCAGACACTTGTTTATAATATGACATATTGTGCTAACCATTTTTGTTCAAAAGTGATCTAGGAGATTATCTTCTAGCAGTATGGTCCTGGAATTTTCTTGGAGGGATTGATTCTTTTACTCCACTACACCATTTTTTAGTATACCATGGTGAAGAGAAGTTCTGAGAGTATCCATTCTGGGCACAATACTCCTCAAATGCCTTATTTTCAAATTCTCCTCCATGATCACTGTGGACGTAAGTGATGAGCTGTCTAGCTTCTCTAGGTACTTTTCTACAAAAAATCTCAAAGTTTGTGAAAGCCTCATGTTTATGTGCAAGAAACATAACCAAAGTAAATTGTGAGTAATTATCAACTATGACAAAAATATATCTTTTTCCACTAATGCTTGTTGTCTTGGTGGGGCCAAACAAATCCATGTGGATTGTTTGAAGAGTCTTGGTAGTAGAGATAATGTCTTTGACTTTCAAAGATGTTCGAGTCTATTTACCCAATTGGAAGTCATCACAGATGTGATCCTGTTCAAACTTGTGTTTTGGCAGGCCTTTCACCACTTAAAGTCTAGAAATTTCTCAAAGATATGCATACTAATATGCCCGAGCTTCCTGTGCTAAAACCAAGTATCATTGGTTTGCACAGTGAGGCAAGTTATAGGACTATTTTACACATAAATGTTATTAATGAATTCACTGATAAGAGAGATATATCTTTTGTCATATTTAATAGAGCAATTTTCAGCTTTGAAGAGGACTCTAAATTCAGCGTCATATAGTTGACTGATGCTGAGCAGATTATATTTGAAACCGTCTACTAGGTATACCTAGTGAATTCACATAATGAGCTATCTCACTGAGCCAACTCTGATGACATTGCCTCTGGCATTGTCACTGAATCTGACTGATCCTCCATCTAGTTTCTTTAGGGAGGAAAAGTTCTTTCTTTTTAGTCATGTTTCTGGAACATCCACTGTCAATGACCCCATTCCCTTCTTATAACTCTTGTGGACCTATTTCTGCAAAATAAAAAAATTAATTTCATTTAGGTAACCAAGTAGTCTTGGGTCTTTGTGGGTTAGATGTGCTTTCCTTGGGCTTCCAAACCCACAGACTTTTAGGCTTATGCCTGTAGTTGTAGTATTTGTGTCCTTTTTTGTCCACAAATAAAGTAGATGAGTCCTTAAAAAGAAAAGGGACTCTTAGCTAATTTAAATGACCTTGATAAGGAACTTGGATTCCTTTAAAATAAGTTTTCTTTTACGAAACTATGGTTTGGGTGTTTCTTAAAACTATTCAATTTTATTTTTGCATCACCAAGCTCTTCATGAAGTAAGTCAATTTTAATTTGACATGGTTTGATTTCAATTTGCTAGTTTTGTTGTTTCTTTTCAAGTTTTTGTTTAAATCATGCTTCACAACTTTTTTTTCTCTTGAGCGAGCTTATTATACTCATCTATGAATTTTTGGAGCTCATCGGTTATTATATCCAAATTAGGTTCAAGAGTATTACAATTATAACAGTCATGCGGTCTTACCTCACTAGGTTCTCCTGTTTCTATAAAGCACATTTTGGCAGCCTCTACTTCTTTTTCAGTTTCATCTTCATCATTCAAGGATCTAAAGTTTTGATTCTTTTTAGATGATTGGCATCTCAATTTTAGGCAGTTTTGCTTGAAATAACCATGCCTTTCATAGTAGTAATAGAGATCATAATTTTTTGTGGAGTCATTATTTTTGCCTTCTTAGGATCTTTCCTGTCTCTGTCTTATGATCTGTCTTACCCTACAGTTGATAGGTTCATTCCTTTGCTATTAGCATCTTTAAAAATGTCCTCCTCTCCGGTTGGAACAACATTGAAGGCTACTAGTTTCTTTTTTCATCCTTGTGGTACCTGTTGATATAATTTCTTTCATATGCAATAATGTTACCTCATAGTTTATCATATGTCATATTGTGTAGGTCTCCATACCCCAGAATTGCGGCCTTGGTTTCCCATATCTTTGGAAGACTCTAGACCAACTTTAGGACTTGTAAGCTTTGTGGATAGATCATCCCCAGTGATTTTAGTTCATACACGATCTTACTAAATCTGGCAAACATTGTTTCAATGTTCTCATTCTCTTCTATTTGAACAACTTATATTCTTTGACCAGGGTAGCAATCTTTGACTTCTTGACTTTAGATGTTTCTTCATAGGTTACCTCCAGTTTGTCCCACATTTATTTTGTTGTTTCACAAGTTGATATCTTGTTGTATTCTTCTCCACTGACTGCACACAAAAGCAAACTTATAGCACATGCATTAGGTTGAATTACCTCTTGTTGTTATTTGGTGACCTCAAAACTTTCAAGGTCTTCTATGTCAAACTATGGATTCTTGATCCTTGTCCTTTTGCTTTTCCTTGAGTCCTGGAATTGGTTTTGGACCTTTCTTGATGACAACCCAGGCTTGAAAATCATTTGAATGGACAAAGATTCTGAACCTATTCTTCTAGTAAGAGTAATGTTATCTATTAAAGTATGGTGGTCTTTTGGAGGAGTGACCATCCTAAAGAAGTGCATCAGGAATTTGATAATTGGCCATCTGATCTTTGGTCACTTGCGGTTAAGCAATGCAGTTGGTGAGACCTGCTATGATACCAATTGAAATTCAAGAGGGAGTGAACTGAAATTTTTCTGTGAGTTGACTACTAACTCCTCAGTCGACTCACCTGCAAATTGGTGCACTTCACAAATAGATTAGATTTAAAATAGTTAAGCATGTAAATAATAGAACATAAAGTAATAACATAGGAATTTATCCTGGTTCGGAACACTAATGTGGTGCCTACTTCCTGTCCCCTTGGGTTTCAAAGTTTCCTTAGATCGTTGAATATTGGTCTTGAGTACAATGATAGGAAACAAGTTCTGAAGACTTATTTTGCTCTTCAAATCTTGTGATACAGCTTCAGTTGAGGTTACAAAGTTAACTTGATCCTACTCATCATATAACAATTGTAAACTAAAAGTTACAAAGCCTAGTAAGACTAAGAATGAGACACTTTTAATTTTCTCCTTGAATTTGTGTGAAAAAAGTGTCTATCCTAGGTCTTTACCTTTTATAGTCTTCGAATACTACTCTTCAACAGGAAACTCAAGATATTTCTTGTCAATCATGGATGTAAATTGATTTCTTGATTGAGTAGTGTATCCATATGATATGTCCATATATGGATTTGGATCGCGTCCATATCAGATATGTCTGTGATTAATTTTTCTTTTAGGTTTTATAAAGATTAATACCTTTCCAAATGTGCTCGTGATCTTCTTTTTCTTGATTGATTTGGTCTTCAGTGATTCTGGGATTGTGATCCTTCTTCTATTTAGTGATATTTGATTGATCTACTTTCCATACAATTTGAATGTCGTGATCCTCCATATCTTTGGGGAGATACTCTTCTATCTTCCAATATCTTGATTTGATTTTCGGTAACATTTGGGGTTGAGATTCTCCTTTCATTTGTTCTTATTATGATTGATGGTACTTGGATACCATAGATGTCCTTCCATTCCTGATGCCTTCTATTCCTGGAGTCGTCTTCCCTTGTCCTTCCAATATTACCAATCTTTAGTGTCCTGCAAAGATACACTTGTTAGTTTGTCATTATTAAAATGTAGACTTAGGAGGCTAACACCATGCACGACAGAGATTGTGTCGTAACACACATATATCAATTGTTGGAGATGTTGAAGCATCAACTGGATCTTTTTTATTCTAAATCCTCCTTTTACGATTTTAGTATAATAGGGTCATTATGATGTTTGTTGTGGAACTATGATGCCAACCTCCTTTCTTCCAACTCTGCTACAACACCTACATTTTCACAATTTAATTGAGAAATACACAAATCGAACGACAGTGTTCCAATAATATTCTCTTCGAATTGGTTGAATAACTAGTGTCAACTTCCTAAATAATGTATTATTTGGCATTTAATATCAGAATATCGGTTACTTGAAACCCTAAATAAGACTTCAATAGAGAGAAATTAGGAGAAATCAGAGAAGAATAGATGAACTAAAAGTTAAAAAATGCAATTCTACCAAAAAATCAAATGTATAAACACTAAGTTTTTGTTTGGATGGTGGTTTTTCATGGTATGGTAAGGTTTCTAAAAGAATCATGTTTGTTTTGATTGTTCCTTAAAATATATGGTATTATATGGTTTGATTTCATGGTTTGGCGAACGTGAAAACCCTCACGTAATGGAACCATATATTTAGTGGTATTTGATTTTCCAATTATACCCTTACTTAATATTACATAATCCTATTTTGCTTTTTATCTAGTTTTTTAGTTTAAGTTTTTTGAATTGGTAAAAAGTTTTATTTTTATTTAATGCCGGGAACAGAAGGAACTCTCCCCTATTTTTGTCCTTCTCTAACTATTAGTACTGCATAGAATTCTTGATAACTAACTTAGCGATCAAACGTGTTATTAGTTCCAAACTTTTCAAGCAGAACAAGGAATTTTCCAATTTAATATTCAATAAAAAAGCACAAATTATCTTAGATTATTTTTATTAACAATTATAAATAAATTTAACAATTATAATAATTTATGACATTTTAGTAAATTTATCAGTTACAATACAGTAACATACTATTAAACCAAACAATAAGACTGTTCTTAAATAGAAAAAAGTGATACAGTCTATCCAAAATTATATTGTACTATATAGTACTGCATATTACAATACAATATAGTACAATATATTATGAAACCATGGGAAACCACCATCCAGACAACGTGTAGTATTGTGAAAACTATCGAAAACTCGTCATTTCACTTACCACCATTCTTTTAGGGATCACGAGTTGGTTTGGGGGAGGGAACATCTTTTGAAATTATATTTTAGAATGTGAAGTTGGAATTATTACGTTAGATCCACTGAAATAATAGTCAATGAGGTGAGAGGTTGCATTTGTACATACAAAGTAAGCAATATGTACGTTTTGTATTTTTATATACTTGCCTATAGAACTAAATTTCTATTAAAATAAAACTCTATCTATGGATGGTAATAAATGTAAACATTACCCATGTTCCATAATTAAGGGTCTTCTTTCCCATGCAGTGTAACTTTTCCAAAGAAAAAAATAGTCATGACTAGGATTCTAAGGATAAAAGTTTAGTCCATTCAATCTTTTTGCGACATTTGGGAATTGAAGCCCTCTGACAAACACAAATTATCATAAGTATCCATGGTGTATTTTTACTGTCTTGAAAGATCCTCTCGCTCATTTTATATTCACCTATTCCATATTACGTCGAAAAATAAGAGGGGACAAAATGATGAACAAATTTAAGTAGCCTGTTAAAAAAGAAAACAAAGAATAAAATAAATAACGATATCGATAAATGAAGTTGAAGAAGGTTGAGAAAATATGCAATAGCGGATAAGAAATGAATAAAAATGGGTAAGAAATGATGATAAAGAAGAGGAGAGTGTAGAGTTTTAAAAAATCAAATAAAAAATTAAAAAAATGATGTGTCACTAAAAAAAGAATAAAAATATGCAACTTAGAAGGATTTTTTAATGGCCAAACATGTATAATTGTCTTTATAAACAAATATTTGGTCTAATCAGCTTTAAGGTGCATTTCGCAAACTATAGAGTGATAGTTCTGGTATAAAACTATAATAACCCTTCAGGTTATTTTCCATAATTCTGCTTATTTTTGCCGCTAAAGCTTTTTCATAGCTACCCTAAGTCATTTATGACTTGCTGGAACTAACAATTAGGTTACCAAACAGTTTGTTTGATTTTTAGAGTCAATTTCCTATTTTGAAGTCTTAACTGGTTCCAAATAAACACTGGCAGAAACTTCAGTAAAACGATCTCGTATGCAAATTTTGACTTTACCAGCAGCTCAAAAATGTTGACTTTAGGCTAGGTATCCTTTGGTTTAGGTCCCGAGGCACTCGATCTCATTTTGACCTATTGGTTAAAAAGTTAAGAAATTAAAATATGAGTGTGGGACCCACATTTGGTCAAAATAGCCTCAGATGGAAAATCTAAGTGCACAATTACAATTGAAATGCCGAATTTAGAGTGGTTACATAGTTTCTTTACGTGTAGAGGATTCCGAATAAATTTTGAGGGCATGACAGAAACTTGGAAATCTTCCAAGTTTGCAGTTGCTATCTAGTATGCCGGTGATCACCAGCCATGGTCACGATTATGACTACTTGTGAAGTGGAGATAGTGCTATTGCTAAGTCCTGTCGCAATTGCGATCAGCATGTGCAGGGAAAAGGTAGTGTGATCATACCCTACTGGTTACGATAGCCACTGGTGAGGGCCTGGACTGGTATAAAAGGACTCCTTAGTCTGCGATTTTGCCTATTCTTACTCTTGTCTTGAGAACCAAACACCCTAAAATATTGTGGTAGCTTATAATTGAAGCTTGTATGAGCTTGGAAAGTTAGATTAACATCTATTTTTGTGATTATAAATGTATTTAAGGTAAGAATCCTCTAAATTCATGGTTGAATTTCTTGATTATTTTTTCAAAACCCCAAAAAATTTTAAGGCGTGATTTAAGCCCCAAATTAGCTTAGTTTTCACCCATTTTTTAGGATAATGATTCCATGAGCGTGTATGAATGTTGGGTTGGTCTTAAAAATGTAATTTCCGTGAGTGGGACCCAAATGGGGTTTTTGAGGTATTTTTGGACCCAAAGCACAATGGTCCAATATGATTATTGTTATTCTTGTATTGAAAAGTATAATGTGTTTTTGATATCTTGGCATCTTGAGAAGGCTTCTCGAAAAGGAAAAGTAAAGGTTTAGCGGTTCATTGAGTGTTCTTTGGCATTGAGGTAGACTAGGTTTATCACTTGTTAAATTAAGCTATGTCATAGTATTCGTAAGATATTGTGCTGGATTTAGGATGGGGTTTAGGTGTTGAATTGATGAAATGTAAAATTTAGGTTAGCTAGATCGTTTAGGCTATATTGATACAGTAGAGTTGAAACACTTATCTTGTTGCGTTTAACCTTAGTGCATTAGACTTCATTACTCATGTTTAGCATGAGAATGCCTTATCTTGCCCTAAATTAAGTAAAGTGCTCTAGTTACTCATGCTTAGGATGAATTAGCCTTAGTTGCTTACACCAAAGAAAGGTTGTCTTAGTTTCTATATTGGCGTAGTTGGTGTGTTTGAGAAGAACCCTTACCTTAGGACTAATGGTGGCTTGTTATACATCTATGTGTGGATTTAGATACCATAGCCTATTTTGGGTAGTGCTTAACTTAGAATGAATCACGAGAATTTAGAAGTGGGTCCTTTAACCCACCATAAGCCAAGCCTGATGAATAGTTATCTTGAGACCCTTATATATTTATTGAATGATTAGATAATTCCATTTTGAGTCAATATTAAGGAACCTTGATACTTGTTGGTTATGATGAATGATATTAGAAATATTTTCTAACTATTTTCCATATGTATGATTTAATGGTTAAGTTTATGAATAAGCTATTGTTAGTTATTAGTGTGGCTATTGATCGTGCTATTGAATATAATATTGCATGAGCCCTTAACTATAATATTGTCTAAGCTATAAATTATGTTATGGACTATGCTATAAATAGGCCATAGTCTATGCCATTGATTAGCTATTTCTTAAGTTATTGATAGTCTATACTTTATGATAATTATAGGCCATTGAATAGGCTATTATTGAGTAGTTGCTTATGATATTGCTTATGATTATGATCATACCAAGAAATTATGATATAAAATATACTAGAAAATATTTCTAATGATGGTATTGGTAATTGTGCCATGACTTATGTTAGAAGTCATGCTTATTAATTATTTTGGAAAGATATGTTATTCATTATGTGTAAAATCATGATACTTCATAGTGTGATTGCTTATGCTATTGATTTTGCCACCAATTATGTTGATATATTGATACCCAACATGGCCGAGGATATTATGATGATATGATTAAACCCGGTAAGGTTGGAGTATAGTATGATGATATAATGATACCAGGAAAGGCCGGAGAATCCTATGATGATATTGATGCCCGGTAAGGTCGAAGGACATTGTGATGATATTGATACCCGACAAGGACAGAGGATGATTATGTTGATATGTCGAGGTGTAGTCTACCGATTCGAGTCTAGCTAGCCCTATGTGTGGCAATTATATGCTTATGTTCACTTTTATGAAATTTGGGTATGTCATTGATAGTAATAATGTAGTTATAACCCGTAAGTGTTAAGTGTTTATAAAGATGTATAATTGATGATTAGAGGTGAAGCTATAATGGATGATTAGTAGTGAATGTAGATTAAGCGACTAATAATGATTACTTGATAATAAAAGATTAGTTAGTGAATGTGTATTAGTTAATAAATGATGAAAGTGGATAAATGGTGTTAGTTGATAAATGGTGGTTACTTAATGAACTGTGATTAGTCCTTATATGGTAAATAGTTGCTGAATAATGATTAGAGGTTACATGATGACTAGCAGTCAAATGGATTAGTTATAAGAGATGGTTAACTAGAAAGTGGTGACTGGTGTATATGGAGGCTAAGATTGTTAAATGATGATAATATTTTGGACTATGAGTTCTTTACTTTTCAGCAACAATTGGCATATGAAATCCAATTTTGTAGTTATGTTTTCTTGTGATGATGCTTCATGATGTGTTATTATTCTGAATTACTTATGTATGGTTGCACAATGATATTGGCATCTATGGATGCCTCATATTATATTTTTATTTCGGTTTAATTACTTATTATGAATAGCAATGTTGGATATGATTCATGTTTGTTTCAATTCCTTGACTTAGTTTATGTTATCTTTAATTTTATCATACTTATATCATGACTTAGCTCAGTCGGTTGATGATTCCTACTAAGTACCCATTACTTTGATACTCATACTCTACTTATGTACCTTGTTGGTACCAATCTGACTACTAGCTATAGTCGTTGATCGTTGTTCGTGCGGTGATTGATTTTCGGAGATAGGGTGAGCTCTTAGAGTTTGAGTTACCCATCTCCTTCTATCTTTATTTTTAGACTTTTTTTAGGCAGATGAACTGCCTAGTCTAGACTTTAAGTTGTACTAATACTATTACATACTCTTGTACTGACTCTACCAGATCGTGGGATTGATATTTTATATTGACTATTTATTTTATCTAGAAGTCGTGGTTTATTTATAACTTATGCTTCTTGAATTTGGCCTATGTTGGGAATTTTCTACCGAATTAACCAATTTTGTTAGATTTGGATTATGGTTTGGCTTACCTACTAACGAGATTTTATAGGTGCCATCAAGACTCATAAATCAGTTCGTGACAAATTGGTTCAGAGCCTAGGTTTCACTGGTATTATTTGTACAAGAGCAAGTGTCTAGTAGAGTCCTATGGGTCAGAACGATGACGTTTGTTTCCTATATTTGGGAGGCTATGGGACAATATTAGTAGTTCTCCACTTTATTCACTTGTATCATGCTAATATTTTGAGTTGATTTGTTATAGTATTCCCTTGACTTTACTTTTTTGCAGATGGTTAGGACATGTGCTACCATTATATGAGATGAGGGCCCCAAGACCAAGCCTAAATATCCTTCTCCTATCGTGGATAACCTAAAGGTAATGGAAAGCTGAGTGATGTGTCCCTATCTAGGGGCCAGGATAGGCCACCTTCCCCAGGTTCTATTCCCACTCCTGAGATAGAGGATATTCTGCCCCAACCAGCGGTGGGCCAAGGACCAGCCCAGGCTCCACCTGGGTTTATTTCTTTTTCATTTCTTAGAGATATATTGGTTCATCTTTTAGGTTTAGTTAGTGGTACATCGTCTGATGGTGAACAGTCTACAAATCAAAGTGGCAGTGAGGTGAGGGCACAACCTATAGCTGTGGATCATAGAGTTGAGGTTTCTCCTGCACCGGCAGTCGCTTAGCTAATAGTTACTCAACCAATGATTGACTAGCCTGTTATGTCTTCTAGGAGTAGAAGATGTTGGGTAGTTTCTTGATTGGCTCCGCTTAGGTTTTCTGGTGCTTCGAGCGAGGATGCATATGATTTTTTGATTATTTTTGAAGATAGGCTTCGTGGTCTGGGCCTTATAGAGACTTGTGGTATGGATTATACCACATTTCAATTGGACTTGTGTTCTTGACATTGGTGGAGAGCTTATATGGATTCTAGACCAACTGGATCTTCTCCTTTGTCTTAGACTTAGTTCTCCGAGATGTTGTAACTCCTTGAGACCACCCCCTAGACATCACACGGTGCTTAAAACCATGAGTGATCCTAAGTTAACCCATGATACTAGCATAACTCGTGAGCAACTGAATATGTTACATAAATTTAAAAGAAATAAGTGGAAAAGATATCTTTGCTAAATATGTTCAATACAAAACTATTTTAAAAAATAGGCTTACACTTTGGCTATACAAAACAAAACTAAAAGTAAATACATCAACTCTAAATGACCGTCTATGAAGCCTCTACTAATACTGATTATAGGTAGCTAGTACATGACCACCAGTCATTCGAAATCATTGCGACTGGATAAAAATATAATATTGAAACTATAATGGACTCTAGTTCTCGAATCAAAAGAACTCATCACTTGCTGACTGGAAGTTGCGTACTATCTGATTATGATGTGTGCTACAACTAGTACCTACATTATGAAATAATGTAGCCACATAAACGTGTATATGTGGTCCAATACTTCTAGAATGTACTGAGTATGTGGGGGTAAATGCACAAGTAAAATAATAGCTGAATATACAAATATACTTTCAAACCAATACATGCTAAGTGTACAGGACTCACCTTGACTTGAATAAAAAAAAAGACTTCAATATCATAAACATGAGTAATGAAGCATAAGAATAAACTTTGTGAGCCATAATACTTAGTTTCTAAAAGCTTTACTTTTTATTCTTTATTTTGGGAGGTTCTTCTAACCGACATAAACTATCTGAGCTACCATGGAGTCCAACGTCTTACCCATATTAGGGAGAGCTCTTCTACCCTTGCCATCAGAATAGAACCTTAACTTAAGTGATCACTACACTAAACTTCATCTATATTGGGAAATTTTAACCTAAGTTGGCTCGTAGTTTCTAGGAATTAAGGATACGCTCATTTGCATTCCTTTTTCGGTGCTAAATACTACTCCTAAAATAATTATATTCTCATACTTTAGGAAATCCACCTTAAAATAGCATAAGGGTTGGTATACTAGAAACCAATTATGCTTTTCTTTGCTTTAAATTATAATTAAGATAAAGAATTGTAGATTTTAAGCCTTGTCATTGAATCAAAAGACCAAACTTTTCTTGTAAACTTAGTGCTTAAACTTAAGCCATAAATCTTAAACTTTCTTTCATATAACTTGTAATACAATATCATGCTTAAAACTCAATTGGAAATCTTTAATCAATGTTTCAAATCAAACTCATAGAGAATCTTTAAATGAAGATATAAATAGATGATAACAAGTATGCACTTTAATACTTTAATCACTTAATAATTTCATAAATTCAAAACAAGATAACATGGGTATGAACCCTAATTTCAAATCATATAACTAAAACTTTTAAACAAGTTTTGGGCACAAAGATGGAAGAATGTCCCTGCTCAGAAACCCCACATACGTTAATTGACGAATTCTTTAAGAAATCTTGTATTCAGAACATAGATCCTTGTGTTCTTGAGAGAAAAAGCTTAAAATTTTTTCTTGGTAAAGGGGAAGGGTTTAAAGTGAGAAATTTTGAGGTAATGGCAAATAATGCCCCTTGGAATATTAAAAATTGTGTTTGGACGATTGGGATTGAGGGCAAAGGACCCAATTGCCCCTTTGCCTCTTATTCTAGTCAAAATGGCCCTCTTGGCTTGACCCCTATTCAGTGGAATAGCCCTCAAAATGCCACCCCTAGTCCATTGGAATAGCCATCGCAGTGCGGGGCTATCGCGACTCCTTACTATTTCTCATGAAAAATGGTCATAACTTTTTGCTCGGGTATCTGATTAAGGTAAAATTGGTATAATTGGAAAGAGAACTCAATTATCTATCATTTGGTAGGTCGTGAGCTGAAAAACTACACATATGTCAAAAGTTATACACGTTTAAAGTCTACCCTTGTAGAATCGAATACCAAAATTTGGTCGAACTAAAGGCTCTTAGCTTAACTTTGCTCTAAGTGACTCCAATGAACATTTTTCATCTAAAAAGGACTCATCACACTAGGATAATGATCTTGACACATGTATTCAAATTTAAATCATGGGATTAGAGTTTACATATGTAGAAATCAAGGTTCAATTTCTAGCTTAAAAATGCAAGATGTTACATTATCTCCCCCTTGGAATCATTCATCCTCGAATGATGGTGTAACGCCCCGAAATCTTGTTCCCGGGACACCACAGGTGATTTAAACTATAGTAGTCCTGAGCTAATCCTGGGTGCCTTTTCTAGATGTGAATCTCAAAATAGGGAAATATAGATGAAAAATCATAATATATGCGGAAAACTATCTGAATCTTCTAAGTATATCTAAATTATTCTAAATCTCAATATTCTGATAAAACAAATGCTAAAAATCTGAATACTAACTCAAAGGTCTAAATCTAAATCCAATAGTCCGACAAGCCTCTACTATCTGAATCTAGAGAATCACTAGGACAGGCCTCAGCTGACTTAACTGTCTGAAATGAGTAAAGACATATCTACTAGTAACTTGAAAATATGAATAACTAAGCCCTCAAACTATGAGAACTCACCAGCTCCATAGATGTAGATAAGATGCTCGAAGATCAATCATGATGTTGAGACTGAGCACCTGAACCTACATTATGAGACAATGTAAAACATCGATATATATGTGGATCAGTACTTTGATAATGTACTGAGTATATGGGGGTGTATGCAATAACTAAATGATATCATCATAGTTTATAAAATCATGCATGCTAAATGTAAATGACTCACATAAGCTTGAGTAATCTGAAATCTGGAAGTAAAGCATGAATAATAAAACATGTAATCTAAATCTTGTGAGTCATCACACTTAGTTCTGAAATCTGTAGTTTTTGTCTATTTCTCAAATCATGTAGGCTAAGTGAAGTCTGAAAGGTTATTCTATTTATCTAAAGGCTTCAAATAAAAAAAAACTATTTAAGAGTAGGGGACATCTTTTGGGAGGTTCTTCTAACCAACATGTACACCATGTGAGCATCCATGGTGTCCCACGACTAGCTCCCGTAAGGTTAGGGTTGTTATACCCTTTCCATTGGAATAGAACAATCTAATTTGTGTGATCACAATATGAGTCATCCACGTAGAAGTAGGAATAATCTGATAATCTGTACCTACGATGGAACGTAGTTCTGGAGTATGAAATTGTAGTAACTTACCCATCTCGGTGCTAAATACTACTCCCGATCTCATGCTCAAAATCTTAAGAAATCCACTTTAAAATTTACACAAAGGTTTACAGAAAGCCAATTATGTTTTACTTTTCTTTAAATCTCATGTTTTCTGAAATAAAGTGGACTCTTTATCTGAAATCTGAAAATAATCTAGTAATGGGGTGCTTATAGCACAAACAATCTTGAAACAACAATCTTTAAATGAGGTCCAATGACCCCAAGAATCAATATCATGTTAAAACATCTCAAAATTCATACTTGGTAATGTAAACATTCATAAATCATCTTAAAATTTGGAAATTTCTGCACAAGGCATAGAAATATGAATAAAGTCATGTAATTCAACTTCTAAATCATGGAAAATCTTAAGATCTTGCAAATAATGATAATGGGTATAAACCCTAAATTTAATCTCATGGAAAATCATATAAATTGCAGTAAAATTGTATTTAAAATAAAGTTTAGGGCACAAGGATGAAAGATTTATCCCTGTTCAAACCCCACATACCTTAATTGATGATCTTTTATGTAAGGCTTGAATCTTGGATTCCTATTGATGCTTAGGAGATGCCTTCTTAGTGTTCTTGTTTTGGAAATCCTTAAATTAGAGAATTAATGGAGGAATTTTGAGTTTTTTAGAGAGGAAGTATGATGAACTAGGGTTTTTCTTTGAGGAGAATGATGAATAGGGCATAAAGTGCTTTGATATTTAATTAATCTTATGTTTTTGGATGGATTAGGGGTTGGGGATTTACCAAAATATCCCCTTTAGATTCTTAAACGGAACTGAAAAACGTATTTTTTTTATATGGGTGGACACCGCGATGCACCACTATCGCGGTGGCTCACTGAAAATTGACAAATGGAAACTAGACAGACTCCGCGACGCGGAGTCATCGCGGTGCCCCTTTGGAATGCCATTTTGGCACATAGTGTAATGCGCCATTATTGTGCTGGACCTCTGGAAATTGACAACTGGGAAATTGGTCCTCTCTGCGATGCACCAATATCGCAGAGAGCCACTGGAAAATGATAATTGGGATTTGACACTGCTCCGCGATGTGCTAAGGTTCTAACTGACAGTGTTTTACGATTGGAACTTGAAAATAGCTATAACTTCTTAACTGGTTATCGAATTTAGGCAGATCCTATATCATTGGAAAGCTAATTTAATTTTCTATGCCATGAATAGTCCAAATCTAAATAATTCCACACAAAACAAACATCACTCATTCTAGAATCTACTCTTTATCATTTTTGGGGCAAGTTTAAGAGAGAAAAAATTATCAGGTATTATCGATGGATAGGATTTGTTGAAGCCTTATAAGTGTGGAATCATGTACACATGACATGTCTAGTAATAAAGGATATAGCTAAGGTAAAAAATTATAATTTTATCATGAAACTGATTTCTGATCTAACTTGACTTTATTTATTATAAGGAGCTAATTCATGCTGAGAGTGTAGAACTTACCTGAAATGTTCATGATATGAACTTACATATAGAACTGTAAAGTGATAACTGATGCAATAAAATTTCAAGAGATACTAATGATAGAATAAAGTACGTAACTTCTCATTAGGAATTGTTCCTCAACAAAATAGATATAAGGATTAAAAGAAAAGGCTTCATGGCATCGCCAAGAACATTATATAAGCACGAATCATAAGACAAAGAGACTAAGGTTGTACAATGGGTATCAAAATGCCTGAGCTGGAATACTTGGAAAACAGAGATCATGGCTGACCACTTATGTACTAAGTCATGACTAAATATATTAATTTGAAGCATGATTCTTGGACTGAACTGAATTTGCAACTTACATGTATGTGAACAAATTACCTCATGCAATTTCCATATTCATGAAACTTCAGATAGTAAAAATATATGGAAAACCATAGGAACTTGTCTATCTAACTGCTAAACTGAATTGCTGGCTATATGGACTAAATTATACAAAAAGATTACACTCAACTAGAGTATTTCTTCAACACTCTTTGAAAGAAGTTCTAATAACATTAGATAGAAAAAAATCTTGGGCATGATCTGAATAAAATATCTAAGTAAGGAATCTTAATATGGCTATAACTCTGTAACATGGAACATAGGCCTATGAAATATAAGTTAGGATAGAATTACTAGGCCTTAGGTAGTGCAACTGCCCAATTCAAGCTTAGCCTCGCTCCCTAAATACTCACGTGGGTACATATAATTACTCTAGCCAAAGTTTGAGTTGAACTACATATTCTTGCTATGTTCAAGACTAACTCGAAATCACAAGGTACCACACATAACACCTTAATGCTAGTCTAAACCAAGAATTCAATACCCCATGTATTTTCACAACTTCTCATCTCAAGAATAATTCTTCTTACCACTTCAACAACTAAATTCAACCTCTTACTAGGAATTCACTAGTTCACAATTCACCTATCCACTTATATACCAACATGATATTCAAGGCTATCGTTATAACCACATACAAACTTATAGGCAACATCTTATAAAAGCATTTTCTCATATTCTCTAAACCTCTATCAATAACAACTTTCTTGCACTATTCTTAAGAAGACACGCATGGAATTCTCAACTAACCATGACATATACCAAAAACTTAGCCTCCATCTTACTTAACACTTATAACCTGAGATAAAATAAGCAAACAATAATCTTTCCCCAACGTGAAACATTTTCTCTCTCCCCATTTAAATAATTGTTCATCACCATTATCTTTAGATAAGAAGAGGTCACTAAAAAGGTTAGAACGTGAGATCCTGAAGCATGGAAGGATACTATACATAACTTTGACACACTGAGGACATACATGACATGATTTGAATTTTTTTGATCATTAAGAGTGCACCATAAGTTATAGGAACTGAGCATACTGTAAAGCATGAGTACATAAGTCATGAACTACATGACCTGAGTTTGGACTTCATAAATTTATGGAATATGATTCATACTGCTGAGTGAACTGCAATTCCTTATACTAGGAACTTGGAGAGCACATATTTCTCTATGATGTGCATGAATATAAACTATGATCATTTTGATGACGTGTAAGGCATGAGTAGATAGCATGATGACTGAAGTACAAAAATTTGCACAAAGATAAGAATGGATTGGGCATCTCTCCCCCCTAGTATTGTTCTACAACATACTGGCATCACTACTAGAATTTAAGCCATAATTATAAGTCTGCAAAATCCCTTAATAAACTCTAAACTAAACTGAAACCACTCCACTCTAGAGTATGATATATAACAACATATATAAATAATAAACTCACCCTGAAGAACTGCTTCTGAAAGTGTAAAACCCACATTTTCCCTTCATATCCTACTAATATCACATCTCTAAACTTATATTATTATTTTTTCTAAACTATAGGAATTACCATTACACCAAAATACCCAACATCAACAACCTATAACCCATAACTTAGCTGGTAAGAAAATCATATACTATAGTACTAGACTCATTAGCACTTAGCAACTCAAGGGTACTACCTAAGCACACACTTTAAGAACTTAGAAATAATAAAATCCCATATCACCTTGGGTACACCTCTAGATCATAACCATATCATTATACTAAATTTTAAATTAACAAACTTAAACTCTTGCATACACAATTTCAAGACTACTGATTTACCTTTCATACAACTAGCCCTATGTATACATAATATACTAGATTCAGATAAACACTATCCTCACTATACTACTACTAAACTTCTAGGTTTATGCTTCTAACTCTAGATCATATGCTTATTATAGGATACTGAGAAGGGATCTAAAAGCATATCTAAATTTGGCTTAATACACGACTTTCATAAACATAAAGGAAATCTTTTGAACTTTGGAACATAAAGGTACTGGTGGGATACTTTCGAGCCTACATGCAATCCCATAGCTGTTTGTGGAGACTTTCTGAGAAAACTCTTTCATAGGAATTTAAGCCTGACTATTTCTGTTACATCGAAACTAAAAAAGATTTGACATGAATAGCGAATGATAAGAATCTATACAATTTTCTTATAGAGAATCTCTACAGCATGATCTAAGATATGAAATAAGGGAAACATTTCCTAAATTCCCTATAGCCTCTAAAACAAGTACAAACATCTCCGTACCATTCTGCAATACTCTACTTGACATGACTTTATAGACACCTAAGACACTTAAACTCTGTGCTCTAATACCCAGTTTGTAAATCCCTGAGACCACCCCTGGATGTCACATGGTGCATAGAACTACAAGTAATCCTAAGTAAATCCATAATACATGTATAACTCATGAGCAACTGAATATATTACATAAATCTAAAAGAAATAAGGGGAAGAGATGTCTTTGCTAAATATGTTCAATAAAAACTATTTAAAAAAAGGTTTACATGTTGGCTAGACAAAACAAAACTGAAAGAAAATACATCAACTCTGAATGACCATCTATGAAGCCTCTATTAACACTTATTATAGGTAACCGGGATGTGACTCTATCCATACCAAATAAATACAACTAAATTAAAATATAATATTAAAACTAGAATGGACTGGATCCCTCCAATCAAAAGAACTCATCACCTGCTGACTGGAAGCTGCGTACTGTCTAATTATGATATGTGGGCTACAACTAGTACCGATATTATGAAATAATGTAGCCACATAGACGTATATGTAGGTCAGTACTTCTGGAATATACTGAGTATGTGGGGGTAAAATGCATAATTAAAACAATAACTTCATATATAATACTTTCAAACCAATGCATGCTAAGTGTAAAGGACTCGCGTTGAACTTGAATAAAAAAAGACTAGAAGATCATAAACATGATAATGAAGCATAAGAATAAACTTTGTGAGCCATAACGCTTACTTTCTAAAAGCTTTACATTTTGTTCTTTCTTTTGGGAGATTCATCCCACAGACATAAACCATATGAGTTGCATGGAGTCCAATGTCTTACCCACATTGAGGAGAGTTGTTCTACCCTTGCCATCAGAATAGAACCTTAACTTAAGTGATCACTATACTAAACTTCATCCATATTGGGAAAGCTTAACCTACATTGGCTTTTATTTTCTAGGAATTAAGGATATACTTATTTGCATTCCCTTCTCGATGCTAAATACTACTCCCACAATACTTATATGCTCATACTTTAGGAAATCCACCTTAAAATAGCATAAGGGTTGGTAAAATAAAAACCAATTATGCTTTCCTTTGCTTTAAATCATAATTAAGATAAAGAATTATGGATTTCAAGCCTTTTCATTGAATCAAAAGACCAAACTTTTCTTATAAACCTAGTGCGTAAACTTAAGCCTTAAATCTTATACTTTCTTTCATATAACTTATAATACAATATCATTCTTAAAACTCAATTGAAAATCTTTAATTAATGTTTCAAATCAAACTCACGATATTCAAATTATAGTAGAGAATCTTTAAGTCAAGACATAAATAGATGATAACAAGTATGCACTTTAATACTTCAATCACATAATAATTTTATAAACTCAAAACTAGATAACTTAGGTATGAACCTTAATTGAAAATCATATAACTAAAACTTTTAAACATATTTGGGAACAAGGATTGAAGAATGTCCTTGTTCATAAATGCCACATACCTTAACTAAACTAATTTTTGGAGAAATTTTCTATTCGGAACTTAAATCCTTGTATTCTTAAGAGAAAAAGATTGAACTTTGTTCTTGGGAAAGGGGAACTGTTTCTAGTGAGAAATTTTGAGGTAATGGGAAAATAATTCCCTTGGAATGTTAAAAATTGTGTTTTGGAAGATTGGCATTAAGGAAAAGGACACAATTTCCCCTTGGCCTCTTTATCTCGTGGAACTGGCCTTACGTTATGACCCCTATTCTAGTGGAATATCCCTCATGATGCGACCCCTATCCAGGTGGAATAGCCATCGCAGAGAAGGGCCATCGCGACCTCTTACTATTTCTAATAAAAATGGTCATAACTTTTTGCTCGGGTATCTAATCAACACGAAATTAATATCATTGGAAAGCTAACTCAATTATCTATAATTTGGTGGGTATTTATCTACAAAATTATACATATGTCAAAATTATACACATTCAAAGTCAACCCTTGTAGATTTAAATACCAACATTTGGCCGAATCGAAGGCTTTTAGCTCAATTTTGCTCTAAGTGATTCCAATGAACATTTTTCACCTAATAAGAAATATTCACACTAGGATAATGATCATGACACATGTATTAAAATATAAATCATAGGATTAGATTTTACACACATAGGAATGATTGTTCAATTTCTAGCTCAAAAATATGGGGTGTTACAGATATTCTTGTAGAAATACATGCCTTATAGACTTACAAATCATTTGAGGGATTAGTTCTCAATATTGGTTCAAGGATCCATGACAGTTGTAGAGTATGAGGCTTATTTTCATGAGTTTTTTAGGCATGAAACTTCTATTTTGGATACTGAGTATGAGAGAGTTCACTACTTTGTTAGAGAATTAAGACTTATATTCACATGGCTACTTAGATTTTAGTTGTTGTAGGTAGGTATTTTGTTGAGGTGGCATATCAAGATAGGGTGATAGAGGAGATGCACTACGACGGTCATGAGGAAGATGATAAGAGGCCTAGGTTTCAGGACAGATTCAGTAGATGCCATCATAGTTCCCAACCTAGAGATAGCATTTCTTAATGTAGGTATCCTCTGTGTACTTCCTATCAATATTAGAGTTAGCCTAGTTGACCTGTTCAAGTAGCACTACCAATTACTCATGGAGGTCAGTCTAGTGCTAAAGATTACCCTAGTAAGGGCAATAGTCATTCTTTAAGGGGTCAATCTTCTAGTTATTCTAGTAATGGTGGCTACTCTAGGTTATCCAGATTAGTTGGTTCTAGTTCAGCTCATATCACAAGTTTTACTTGTGGACTTCTTGGTCACTATTCACAAAATTGCCTAAGTCATAGGATGATTATTTCTTCAGCTCAGAGCATTTCCCATATTAGAGTAGTTTATCCCTCATCTAGAGGTGGTTCTCATATTCAAAGGGTTAGTTTCCAAAGTACTCGAAGAGGTTCTCAGGTAGGCAGTATAGAAGGTCGATCAAGTGCCCAGCCAGGTGTTGAGCGTGGTTAGTTGTGTGCAGTACCTTCTAGACTCAAGGCTGAGACTTTTGGTTATTGTAGTTACAGTATGATTTTGGTATACCGACAGTCGTCCCTTACTCTATTTGATCTGGATCCACTTATTCTTATATTCTGTTATTATGCACCACGATTGGAGTTGTCTTATGATTTATTATCTGTGTCATTGCACATATCTACTTTATGGGTAATTCTTTTATGGTGGATTAGGTTTTCAGATTATGTGTTGTGATAGTTAGTGATGTAGCTACTTATGTTAATCTTATTATTTTGGATGTAGTGGATTTTGATATGATTTTAGGCATGGACTGGTTATCCCACTATTATGTGGTCATGGATTACTTTTCTAAAACCGTTACCTTAGCCATGCCCAGTATACCCCAGTCATATGGTAGGGAGTTAATAGCCAAAAGTTGACGGGGCTTATCTCTTAAAATATGTTCTAGGAAACTTATTTTGAGGGGTTGCTAGTCTTACCTCACTTATATTTGTGATACTAGTATAGAGAGTCTATCGCCTGACTCTATTTTTATTATTTGTGAGTTTCCTGATGTGTTCTGTACCAACCTACCTAGTATTCCCCCTGTCTGTGATATTGAGTTTGCTATTTATCTCAATCCTGGCACCTAACCAATTTCTGTAGCACCTTATCGTACGACTCCTGCTAAGCTTAAGAAGTTGAATTCTTATCTTTATGATATTTTTTATAAGGGTTTTATTAGATCAAGTGAGTCTCTTTGGGGAGCTCCTATATTGTTGGTGAAGAAGAAAGATAGTTCCATGAATATGTAAATTGATTATAGGTAGCTTAATAAGGTGATGGTGAAGAACCATTATCTTATGCCTCGCATTGATGATATTTTTGACCAGCTTTAGGGTGCGGTTTTGTTTCTAAAATTGATTTGAGATTTAGTTACCATCAGTTGAGGATTCGGGCTGAAGATATCACTAAGACAACTTTTATGACCTGTTATGGTCATTAAGAGTTCTTATTGATGTTATTTGGGTTGACTAATTCCACAACAACATTTATGGATTTGATGAACTTAGTATTTAGGCCTTATTTAGATTTCTTTGTGATTGATTTCATCGATGATATCATTGTATATTTAAGGAGTATAGAGGAGCATGTGCAGCATTTGAGGGTTGTGCTCTAGACTTTGAGAGATCATGCGCTTTTCACCAAGTTCTCCAAGTGTGAGTTTTGGCTTAAGTCGGTGACATTCCTTGGACATATGGTGTCTAAAAGTGGGATTATGGTAGACCCAGCCAAGATTATGGCAATTTGTGATTGGTCTAGACCTACATCTCCGAATGAGGTTCGTAGCTTCATTGGTTTGGCCAGTTATTATAGATGTTTCATTTAGGGTTTTACTATTGTTTCATTGGCTATTACCAGATTGACTCGGAAGGAGGTTCCTTTCTGATGGTTTAAGGAATGTGAGTGGAGCTTTGGAAAGCTCAAGTATTTTCTCACTTTGGCTCCTATTTTGGTTCTTCCTATTGAGAGTGAGGGATTTACCATAATTTATAATGCTTTTGGTGTTGGTCTAAGTTGTGTATTGATGCAGCAGGGTCGTGTTATTACTTATACTATAAGATATCATAAGGTACATGAGCATAACTACCTCACTAATGATTTAGAGTTAGCGGAGGTAGTCTTCACGCTTAAGATTTAGAGGCATTATCTTTATGGTGTGCATTGTGTGATTTTCACCGATCGTCGCAGTCTTTAGCATCTTATGACTCAGAGAGAGCTTAATTCTTGACAACATAGATGGATGGAGTTGCTTAAGGATTATGATATTTCTATCTTATATCATCCGAGCAAGGCAAATATAGTAGTAAATCTCTTGAGTTAGAAGGAAGTGAGTATGGGTAGCTTGGCTTGTATTTTAGTTTCTCATAGGCCATTGGCACGTGATATTTAGTACTTAGCCAACTTGATAGTTCACCTTGATAATCCAAACCCTAAGAGGATTTTAGCTAGTATGGAGGTGAGGTCCTCATTCTTTGAGCAGATTTGAGATTATCAGTCCAAGACTTGTCTCTTTCATGAGAAGGTGTTGAGTGGTGAGTCTGAGAGGGTCAATATAGATTCTGAGGTTGTTTTGCAATTTTTTGGTTGCATTTGTGTCCTACAGATCGATGAGTTGATTTTGTTGATTTTTCATGAGATTCATAGCTCTAGATTATCCATTCACACCTGCACAGCCAAGATGTATAGAGATTTGAGATAACATTAGTGATGGAGTGGTATAAGGAGAGATGTGGCAAACTTTGTATCTCATTGCCTATGTTGTCAACAAATAAAGCTGAGCATCAGCGTGGATTGACTCAGTGGTTGCCCATTCTCGAGTGAAAATGGGACAAGATTACTATAGACTTTGATAGTGGTTTTCCTCACACTTTCATGGTTTTGATGGTATTTGGGTTATTCTAAATTGTTTGACCAACTTAACATATGTCATTCCTATTCAAATGTCTTTTAGTGCTTAGATATTGGCCCGTATCTATTTTAGAGATAGTCTGTTTGTATCGTGTGCCCATTTCTACCATTTTGAACCGTGGTTTTGTTCTCACTTCGAGGTTTTAGAGACTTTCAGAAGAAGTTGGTCACATAGGTGGATCTCAGTACACCTTTTTATCCACAAATAGATGGCAAGTCCAAGCAGACTATTCAGGTTCTTGAGGATATGCTTCAAACCTGTGTAATAAATTTTGGAGGCCAATGGGAGCAGCACTTAGCCTTGGCAAAGTTTTCTTATAATAATAACTATCATTCAAGTATTAATATGGCTCCTTTTGAGACTTTGTATGGTAGGAGATTTCGTTCTCCAATTGGATAGTTCGAGACTTTTGAGGTTAGGCCCCGTGGTATTAATTTACTCAGGAGTCATTGGATAAAGTCTGGGTGAATTGGGATATTTTGAGAGCAACTGAGTGTACGCAGAAGGCCTATACAGACCATAGGCTTCGTGCCTTAAATTAAGTAAAGTGCTTTAGTTACTCATGGTTAGGGTGAATTGGACTTATTTGGTTACACCAAAGAAAGGTTTCCTTCATTGCTAATACTGGCTTAGTTGTTCTGTTTCAGAAGAACCCTTACCTTAGGTATATCTAAGTATGGATTTAGATACCATAGACTAGTCCAAGGTTGTACTTGACTTAATTGTATCTCGATGATTTATAAGTGGGCTCTTTGACCCACCATTAGCCAAGATTGATAATAGTTACCTTGAGAACCTTATATGTTTATTAAATGATTCAAAAATGCCCTTTTGAGGAAATATTGAGAAACCTTGGTATTTGTTGGTTCTAATGAATTACATTAGAAATATTGTCTAATGATTTGCCATATGTATGAGTTAATGGTTAAGCTTATGAATAAGCTATTGATTATGCTGTTTTTATAGTTATTGATTGGGCTACTGAACATGCTATTGCATGAGCCCTCGACTATGATATTATCTAATCCATAAATTATGTTACACACTATGCCATAAATACGCCATAGTCTATGTCGTGGATTAGATATTGCTCAAGCTATTGATAATCTATCCTTTTTGCTAATGACAGGCCATTGAATAGGCTATTAATGAGCCATTGATTATGATATTGCTTATGATTATGATCACGCTAAGAAATTATGCTAGAAAATATTCCTAATGATGATATTAGTAATTGTTCCATGATTTACATTAGATGTTATGCTTATTGATTATTATGGGAAGTTATCTCATTCATTATGTGTAAAATCATGATACTTCATAGTATGATTGCGTATGCTATTAATTTTATCACCGATTATGATTACGATGATATATTGATATGCGGCAAGGCTAGAGAATATTATGAAGATTGATGATACCCGGCAAGTCCGGAGGATATTATGATGATATGATGATACCCAACAAGGTCGGAAGATATGATGATGCATGTTAATACCCAGTAAGGTGGGAGAATACTATGATAATATTAATGTCTAGCAAGGCTGAGGTAGATTGTGATGACATTTATACCCGGCAAGGCCAAAGGATGATTATATTAATGTGTCCATATGTACATCTACTGATTTGAGTTCGGTTAGCCCTATGTATGTAAATTTTATGCTTATATTCACTTATATGAAATTTGGGTATGATGTTGATAGTAATGATGCCGGTTATAGTTTGTAAGTGTTAAATAATTATAAAGAGGTATAATTGATGATTAGTGATAATAGAGGATACGCAATTATTGATTATTAGCGGTGAATGTTATTTAAGAGTTTAATAATGACTTGTTGATAATTAAGGATAAGTTGGTAAATATGGATTAGTTAAGAAATGATGTAAGTGGATAAATGATGTTAGTTGATAAACGGTGGTTACCTAATGAATTGTGATTAGTCTCTATATGGTAAATAGTTGTTGAATGATAATTAAAGGTTATATGATGACTAGTAGTCAAATAGATTAGTTAATAAGAGATGGTTAACTAGAAAATGGTGACTAGTGTATATTAATGCTAAGATTGTTATGATGATAATATTTTGGAATGTGAGTACTTTCCTAATGATGAATAGTTGGGATAATGATGGTAAATGACATATTGATGATAATTCTGAAATGATGATGAAATGATGATAAAATTTGACTATTGAGCTTGTTGATTGCTTTATTCTTCTCATGAGTTTACTCTCTAGTCGTATGGGAGGCTGTGATGAGTTCTTTAATTTTCTGCACCAACTGGCACATGGGAACTAATTTTGTAGTTATGTTTGCTTGTGATGATGTTTTAAGATGTGTTATTATTTTAAATTTCTTATGTATGGTTGCATGGCAATATTGGCATATGTGGATGCCTCATGTAGTATTTTTAGTCCAGTTTAATTATTTATTATGTGTAGCGATGTCTGAGATGATTTAGGTTCGTTTCTATGCCTAGACTTAGTTTATGTTGTCTTGTATTTTATCATACTTATATCATTATTTAGCTCAATCAGCCAATAATGTCTACTGAGTACCTATTTTTTTGGTACTCATACTACACTTTTGTACTTTTTTGGTGCCAATCTGAGTACTAGTTGTAGTCGTTGATTATTGTTCGTGTGGTGACTGATTTTTGGAGATAAGGTAATCTCTTGAAGCTCGAGTTGACCATTTCCCTCTATATTTATTTTTAATTTTTTGTTTCGAGACAGATGTATTGACTAGTCTAGACTTTGAGTTGTACTGATACTATTAGATACTCTTGTACTGGCTCTACCTGGTTGTGGGATTGGTATCATGTCAAGGCTGCTTATTTTATCTAGAATCGTTGGTTTATTTATAACTTGTGTTTCTTGAATTTGGCCTATGTTGGGCATTTCTTACCGAATTAACCCATTGTGATAGCTGTGGGTTATGGTTTGGCTTAACTACTAGCGGAATATAGTAGGATTCATTATGACTTATTAATTGGGACGTGACAAGAACTCATACTCCCAATAGTTTAGGTGTGAAAGTAAAAAAAGGGATAGTTTAGGTGTATTTTTGATACCTTACTTTACATTATATGTTTATTTGATTGTCTCAATCAAAAAAGACCAATTTTTTCGATTGAAGGTTAATAGTCATTAAAACTCAAAAACAACGGGTAAGGTTTTTTATGGTTGAAGGTCAGTAGAATTAGAAAACAACACAGATGTTTTTGTTGTTGGTTAAAGGTCAATAGTTAGAAATCTAGCCTTTGGGTTTAGTTTATTTGACACTAATGTTATTTTAATATAGTAAATAATTTATGGAATAAAATCTTCCATATTTAGGTGACTCGTCCTGGGTGGAAAATGTTTTGGACTTCAGTAAATTGAGAATCAATGCTTTCAAAAATAATATAATAACATCCACAATGTAGGCCAAATACGAAATTTTGGTTTTTGTGAAAAAGAGATGAACAAGAGTGTGCTAAAGACAAAAGGAGGTGAACAAGAGACCATTGTGTATCCCTGACCAAAATCACTTTACATTATTAATTTATCGTCTAATCTGTAGAGGAAGGTTATGCAATAAATAAAAGAATAGAACTTCTCTTTTCATCTGTGGTATATTCCTCCTTTTTTTACTAGTCTGTAATTCTATGGATAATATTATTTATAAATGTACATTAATTATTATGAAATTTCTTATATATCTTTCAACATTCGTAATTTTATAAATATTTTACTGTCAATATTATCAATAGATTAAAATATTTGCAACGTACACTTTTATGTTCATCTTAGAGTAACGCAAAATTTTTTACCTTAAAGAGGAACATATGTAAACCTAAAGAGGAATATATTTTAAGTATATTTTTTATCTTTAATTCTTTTTAATATACATTTATTATTAATTGATGTGATATACACATGCAAAACACGTAAACCAAGCTAGTGAATTGAAAAGGACAAAACATAAAAAGAAAAGAGAGAAAAAATAACAAAACCCAAAATAAAAACAACACAACCCACGTGCAACACATGCAAATTAAAGAAACAAAAGAAAAAGAAAAGACGGTCACAACTCAGAATTTGAGGTCATGATGGCACCTACCCCGATCGAACCTTAGTAGGTAAGTCCAACACCGAATGAGAATAATTGTGGAAAAAAGATTAATAAGTAAGTGAAATACGAGACTTAGGATAAAAACCAAGTCAATATAGTAACAAAGATAAATTTCTAAAACACAACTCAAAATCTCACCAAGCATCTAGTGGCATGAGTAAAAAGCACTCTAAATCCGACATAATGTACGAAAATACATAAACTCTGTCTTTGAATGAAAATAAGACATAAAACTGGATGAATATAAGCACAACTCTAGAATCTCACCTTGACTTTAAAATGCTCAAACACGAACTCACAATCTATTTGCTTCACACGAACTGGAATCCGTATTGAAAAGAAAAATTATGAGCAATTCTTCCACCTATATGCAAAATGTTTCCAATAGCGGCTCAAGTCATACATCTCCTAATAGTATAAATAATACAACTACAATAATAGTCTAGAGTAACTACACAACATATACACGTAAAAGAAAGACTAAATTACACGATATTAACTAATATAAAAGAATGCAATGCAGTGCAATATAATGGAATGGCATGAATTCACTGATCATATGTTTCACTTCGTGTACACCTTCAGAGCATAAGTTTCTAGGATAGGACCCATGGAGGGTTCTTAACCCATATACTATCACAATCATCAATCAAACTTACCGATACATTTCTCAATTAAGGCATTTTATAAAGTGTCTCATTTTCTTAAAAAAGATTGTATTTTTTAATAGTACCTGTACCATGAATATGGATGAATGAATGAGTATGCATTCTCATAACCAACTCTACAATATATAATAAATCAACATAATAATGGTATAGATGAACTAAAATCCCCTTAAGTCTCAACAGATCATAAAACAAGTCATCTTATTGTCACATAGTGGTAGAGAGTCATGTAAGACATAAATAATATACATTCAATCCCCCACATGGTCATCACGATAATAACTAATGATAAATAATACTCAAATAAGACTAATACTAGCCACCCCCGCAAGTATCACAATGGTAATAATATCTAAAATCAATAATAAGATTCACATAAGCCCCCCACATTAGCAGCATGATATAATAATAATCTCAGAAAATGAATATCGTGAAAAAATACACATCACATAGCATACTTTATATGAATGATTAACTACCCTATTCGGATTGAAGAAAGTTAAGTCATAACTTAACTTAAAAGCCTAACACAAGCCTAGGCCATCAATAAGAATCCTTTTCTTTTTAAAGACTTAGTTTGATCTCAATCTATAAAAAATGCAATCTACATGTCAATGGGAGTCTAATGATACTCATATTAGACACTTTCATTCTAAGTCCAAAAACACTTTAAAAATTAACCTTGAAATGAAAAACAATAAAACTACAAATTTTATTAAAGAATAAAGTTATCAATATTTAAGGTTCTAAATATTAAAATCCATAAAAAAAAATAAGTTGAATTAAGCTTGAAATCATTGAAAAAATAAATTCTCACATTACCAAATAGAACCCAAAATCCAAGGTTATAAGATGATTTTTCAAGATAATCAATGGATAATGATAGAAACTACTTTATAAGCTGAACTAAACAAGTTTGATAAGAAAGTCTCTTAAAATCATCCAAAACTGAAGTATTAAAGTTTAAAATGGTAAAAATGAAATAAAAATGCAAAAAAACAAAGTTTAAATTCTGTTCTAATGAACAAAAACTTCTATACGTACACATTCAAACCTCTGTGTATGCAGAGAAAGAACCTAACTCAACCTAGAAAGTATCTCTATGTGTGTGCAATAGCTTGGTCGCATGCGCGATGACCAGCTTGGTGCTTCAATGCATACACGAGACAAGACAGTGTGCACATAAAAGCATCACCTAGTTCACAAGTAGTTGTGCACCAGCTAAATCTTAAGTTCAATAAAACTCAATTTTTATGTATATGCTAAACCCTATCACTATTTAAACCAGTGTTCACTGTCATGGCTGCTCTAGCCACTAGCCAATCTCCTTCGGTGATTGGACAGATTTTCTCTTTAACATCTTATATAAATTTTCCAAACCTGTACCACCCTAATTCCCTTTCTTAACTTAATAATTTCCCTAGTAACCCTAGTTTTCCTAATAAAGATTTATTTTATAGCGATGAAAATCTCAACAAGATGAATGCCTCATGTTAGTAGAAATTCATGATGGAAAATTAAATATACTAATCTTATAAAGTATAAGGGTAATATTATATTACAACAATGTGAAGGTTACTCTAATAATTCTATTCTCATTATAAAATTACTTATTTGAATGGAATACCTAAGTTAAATGGAAGGAAAAAGAAGTTAACGAAATGAATATCACTAAAAACCTCCAATATGTTACAATTAGGAAGTTTTCATATGGATGGATGGATCTTGAGGAAATGACGATATCAATTCCCAAACAATGTAATATTAAAGGAGAGTGCAAAGTTATTTTATTGAGGAATAGACATATTCCATTGAGATTGAGCAACATGGAGGATTTTGCTAATTTCATGTCAAAGAAAATGTGCTATATCATGGCAAAGGATGGATATTCATACCAAATAAGGCCACTACTATATAATTAAAATTCAAGCCGAATAAGGAGACAGTGCAAGACACGGCTGATGTAATAACCTAAACTGTCGTTACGTATTAAAATGTCCTAAAAATACTTTTTAATAAATAATAGGCTCAAGATGGGCCAGGAAAATTTAAATTGGAGAGAAAATCGTGCCTAAGGATATTGGGCCATGAGGCCCAATAAGGGGCTGGTTGGACTGTTGGTAACCACCACAATGGTTAGATAACTGCTACAGCAGTAAAAGTTTTGTTACAACTGTAATAAATAGTGTTTCAGTCGAGGGATTTTTAAAATCCTATTTTTTTTATTTCCCTAGGTGTCCCCCTCTCCCTAAAAACTTTCTAAAAATCCCTAACTCTCAAACCATGATATATCAAAGGCCAAGGTTCATTAAAAAGATTTTAAGGCATAGTGAAGGGAAATCGATATGGGAATATCTAGCACACGCGGGATAACTCACTCCTCTCTATAGAAATATGTTTCATCTAAGAGGTAAGATAAGGTTTAACTTGTAGCTACTAGAGTAAGTCTAGATACATTTGGTATTAATAGTAATGTCAGGAGTATTAGGCATTAGGCCTTCAGGCACGAAGTTGGATGGATGTACGTGTTAAAATTCGGATAGTCATGAATAGGTTGAGTCATTATATCTCTTGTTAATGTTGTTTTGAATAAATGATAGATGATCATACAGGGAAAAAGGTGTGTAGATTATTATCACTCAAGATTGAGTATGGTATAAAGTTTAAGAAAATAATATGAAATGGTAAAATAAAAAGTTTAGGGCAACCCAACTAGTACATAAATACACCTGAATCATGTTAAGGGGAACTTGTATAGTCCTAATGTCTTGGTGGACATAATTACTTCTTTCCAGAGTCTAGAGTATGAGATAATAAGTGAAAAGTTATTGAGTTTAATTGGTTTGTAGTGTGGGCATTGCTTGTCATATTATCGCGATTAACATTTTCCATAGTTAAAAGGTAATATGAAATCATGAGGTTAGGGTACAATTAGAGGGAAACCACGTAATAATGTAAACTCTAGTGATAGCATCCCCATTAGGGTGCTTGGTAAGTCATGATTGTGAAATTTATGTGATGGATAAGTTTACCAAATAAATGAATTAGATGATGGATGTAATGGTAGATTGAACTGAACTGTGATGTGTTGTGGGCTGATTTGTGATTGTCTTTTACATAAGTTATGATTTATGAATTTCTTTCACATATTTATATACATTATGAATAGGTGTTTAGGTGATTGTTCGGGTACCACATTGGTACACTATTATAAGTTATAATAATGGATCGGGTACCATGAAGGTACAAGATGATATGATATGATAATGGGTTGGGTGCCACGCTGGTACGTTATGATGTGATAAGGAGGAGGATAATGGTAGAGATGATGTGTAGATCTTTCATACATGCATTTTTGCATATATTTTTAATGTATTTATACTTTATTTCCCTTCATATATACACTTTTTGTGGTAAGCAATGAAAGATGGTATGAGCATAAAATGGGCCCCTTGAGAGGATTGAGTATGATATAATATGACTGGAAAACTTATGATAATTACGGTATGTGGTCATGTATGTCTTATGATTGTAACTACTGAGAGAACTGGTGTGGATGAATGATTAGGGGTAAAAGATATAGAAAATACAACTCAAAGTACAAATATATATATATATATATATGAATCATAGGTCAAAGGACAAAGATATAAAAAATATAAATCAAAGTACAAGGATGTACAAAATATAAGTCAAAGTTAAAGATATACGAATTGTAAGTCAAAGGACAAAGATATACGAAATATAGGTCAAAGAACAAATATATACAAAAATTTTAAATGACAGGTAGATTATAAAGTATGCTAAAGGTGGGATAGTAAGAGTTGACAGTTTAGGAATTATAACCAAAATTTTACATGATGTTGTGATTTTCCCATAATTATCATTGATGTTATTTGTTTCTAACCTTAGTTGGTTGATAATGCTTACTAGTACATATGGTTGTACTAATATTACACTTACTAGACCTCTACTTAGGGTTATAACCATGGTGTAGGTCAGTTGGAGTTTTTATAGCAGTGATATTAATCACTCAAGAGCAGGTCCAACCATCTTTATTCTTTATGAATACGGTGACATGGATATCCCTACTTCTTTTCTAGTGATCTTTTACCAGTTTAGGCTAGGTTCTGGGGAGTCACTTGTAGTTATTTTTCGCATTTACTTTTCATACTTAATGTATCAAAACAAGTCTTAAGAAAAATTGAACAAGTAATAGTACCTTAACATGATTAGACATTCAGATGGTGAATATTAAATTAATTAAGTATTTATCATTTTAACTTCCATATTTGGTTGATTTATAAGATTATTAGGGTTCTCCTATCGCAGGTAGGTATAGGTAGGTGCTCCTCATAACTCGACCAGTTGGTCATGACAAAGATGGTATTAGAGCCAAGGTTATCGGTCTTTCAGTACAAGAGCAAATGTCAAGTAGAGTCTTGCATATTGGTGTATTGACATCCTCATCAAATCTGTACGAAGCTATAAGGAATCTAGGAATCTATCTCACTTTCTTCTTTCCAATCATGTTATCTCAATATCGTATCCCAGTGTTGAGTCCAATTGGTATATAGTCGATTCCAATTGGCATTGCAATTGCCATAGTTGGGAATAGTTGTTCCTAACTGGTACTTTTAACTTGGAAAGATTTGGAATAAAATTTTCAATGAATAGAAGGTAGTAAGAACCTAGAAAGCATATTGTGATCTGTATTTTATTTTGTGTTAATTACTTGTGATATGCCAATAATATGTTTAAAACATGTGATGTGTATGGTTGTTAGTGGTGATATATGTTAATTTATTGTGATGTTTTGCTCTCAAATACAATCATTGATTGTGTGAGTATGGTTGGATGGTGTGTAGCTAAGCAAATCGGTGGATGTAAGGACTAGTTGTGATCTCAAAAGTGTCTTTATTTTTGAGACTTGATCTATAACTTATCTCTACATTATTGGATTAAAACTTCTTCCATCTGATTCTATATGAACCACCTGGGTGCTTGGCTATTGTTGGAGTAATTTGGAGGGTAGGAAATTGAGTGGTAAGGAGATTAACGAAGTGTACCACTATTTCATTGGGTAGATACAAAAATTATGTTGGTTGTGGTTTGAAGTTAATAGAATTGCAAATTCAATTTGCATTAAGTATAACAAGAGATTATTACAGTACTTGAATAGGTATAAAAAGAGTTTTGTACAACAAGAATCTAAGATTGGGTAAGGGAAAATCCAAGCCGGAGCTACTGGAGGCTAACGTTGCAACGTATCCAAGAAGAATCTTGCCGAATACATCCCCTATTTTCACAATTTTGCAATTGTTGTAGGAAACCCTATTTTTGATGCAATATAGTGATAAAAGCCCATCCAACACATATAATAAAATAAGGGTTTTGTAATTAATGGGGTCGGGAAGGAAAAATATCTAAACAATGAAAAATTAAAAAGAGAGTGTTTGTTACATGTCCCAAACAAGGGCAACCCAAATTCCAAAAATAATAAAATATAACCAAGGGAGAAAAGGGTCCTCTAACTGGTGGCACTATCTTTGAGGCTCGAGGCAACCTAGTGCTCCTCCTCCATTCCATTGAGAAAAAAGAACTCCTCAGCGTTATTCTTGGTCTGCCATGGCAACATTTTTTAAGAAAGGTGAACCTGAAAATCGCCTCAACCAGCATCAACATTCTTATAAACATGTTGTCATGTGAACAATGCTTCTTATTCTCTTTGTTCACCTCATCTAAAAGCTTCAGATAAACTCGTGTTGGGTCTGGTGAGGTAATAGAGCTCGAAGGGTCTAATCTGAGAAGAGGCAATTAAAGTCTCTCCAAAATACCTTCGACTACCACAGGATCATCCTCTCAACCACCAAGAGATATGGGGTCCTAAAAATAAGGGGCACTCAACCCCCAGCTTGACCAGCCTGACTAATCTCACCTTCTTTCCCTATCTTTCTCTTCTTCTTGCTACCCCTTCGAATGCCCTTGCCCTATAATAGGTTATATATCACATCAAAGTCATCCATGGTGTCCTAAATCTCTTGAGGCACCGTCACCTTATTTCAAAGATTTTTAACCAAGGAAGGTAAGAAAAGGTCCCTTGGAAACCTCTCTCTAGAATAGGAATAATGCCACTCATCCACAATCTATGCCGCTACATTCACTTATATCCCTACAAGGATGCAACCGACTGTCATATCTCAATGAAAGGCCACATCAATGACATTTACCAAGGTACATATCCTCCATAGAACCAATTATATTCACACCTTTACCTCAACCAAGAAATAATCATACTTTATCCCCTTGGCATAAAACCATCTCACCTCAGCAGCCCAACCTTCCAATGCTAATACCCCAGCATCCCACTATATGTATGATGCCTAAATCCTTGACTCATAGGTAGAATTAGAAGGGTTTGGGACTCCCAAAACATCATTGATGGTTTCCTCATACATTGAGACCTTTTTACATCAAACATGGATAGTAAGGAGAGGACTGACTAGTCCACGATTGAGCAATTAACATAAAACTCCCCAACAACTTTTATGTTGTGTTCATTGATGGAAATGGTTAACATATCCCGCTAAAATTATTTTAGATGGGGATATAACCCTGGAAACTACTCTTCCATATCATTCATCACCATCCCCAGTTCACAAAGAAAATCTCTAGTGTGCAGCCCCTCCTGGCAATGGTCTCAACATTTATCATTGGGAAACTTGTTGTAGGTGGGTTTTTTGGGCATTATAATCCTACAAAAACCATGAAAATAGTTAGAACCATATCAAAACACCAAGGAAGGTAAAAGGAACCATTGTAGTGGAACCATAGCCATGGTTATTTACCACTAAGGTAATATCGCTACAGCAGTTCATCATCTTCAACACACCAATCTCCCCCCTTCCCCTCCCCCATAGTGGACTTTTAACTTTCCCTATATTTTCTAAAATTAATCATAGATTGTCTTGTGGAAGTGCGAGGGAACCTTTTTATACAAAAATGAGGGCGTGAAACACCTAAAATCAAGTCTCAATCAAAGGAATTCATTAAAGAAGACTTCGTAACATCAACATTTCTATGGATAAAACCTACCATGTACGGCATTAATCTTATGTCCCAAATATTATAAGAGCATTGAAAATGTAAGAGAACGTAGCATGCTAACTATTACATTCAAAAATACCACCAAAAAAACAAAATCATCAAGTTTCACCAAACCCACTTGAATTCTTCTTATTCTAATATAATACTATGATTTTACCATAAAACGTATGTAAAGTAATTAGTAAATACAAAGAAATTGCCTTAAATTTATTGATAGGGAGAGATTTCATGGAGGGAGTTGAGATAATTTTTAGAGAGAGTGGAGTGAAATAGGGAAAATGAAGTTTTCCCCTATAAAATTGCCGCAACTGCGGTTAGTTACCATTGTAGTGATAAAATTTCTTCAAAATCAATTTAGTCCTGACTTTTCCTGTGTTGTGGTAGCATATCGTATTGAGGTACTCATATTTTGGAGTTATACAATATATTAATTGTGTTGAATGACTCGTGAAAAGATGTAGAAATAATCATCAGACCTAGATTAGGCAATGTTGTAACGATTGCTCATTAAGAATCATGGTTGAGTAGTAAACTAGCACAAGTTATGCAACCATATTAATTACTAGTTATGATTTAAACCCATTAAGATCTTGTAAAAATATTCCGACCTCAACTTAAGGGTCATTAAAGAACAAATGAAAGTTGAATTGCTATCTAATGTAACAACCCAAGCTGTTGTTATGTGTGAAAACATCATAAAAAATAATTTATACCATATAATAGGCTTAAAATTGCCTGAGAAAAAATTAAATTGGGGAGAATATAAAGATTTAAGGTAATTAGACAAAAAAGGCCCAATAAGGGGATGGGTCAGACTGTTGATAACCGTTGTAGTAGTAGGATAACCACTACAGTAGTCTGCGGTAGCAGTAAAAGTTCTAGTGCATTGATAACATACAGTGTGTCAGTTGAGGGGTTTTATAAAAGACCTTTTTCTTTTTATTTCCCTAGGTTGGCCCCTTTCCCTCAAAACACTCTGAAAACCCTAACTCCCCAACCATGATATGTCAAAGGCCAAGGTTCATGAGAGCAATTTTGAGGGACACCCAGAAGGAACTAGACATGGGCATACATGGAATAACTCACTCCTCTCTGTAACAGTATATTTTATAGGTAAGCTAAAGTTTAACTTGTATCTACTAGACTTGGGATATATTCAATTGATATTAATAGTAATGTTGGGAGTAACATGCATTAGGCCTTCTATCATAGAGTTGGATGGCGGGACATGTTAAAATTTAGATAGGCATGAATAAGTTGAGTTGTTGTATCTCATCTTTATATTGTCTTTGATAAAGTATGGATGATAATATAGGGAAAAAGGTGTATAAATTATTATCAATCATGGTTGAGTATGGTGGGAAGTTGAATGAAATAATATGAAATGGTAAAACGGGAAGTTTAGGGCAACCTAGTTAGTACGTAAATGCTTAAATACCCAAACTATGCCAAGGGAACTTGTATAATCCTAATGTCTTGGTGGTCATAATTAATAATTTTCAGAGATTAAAAGATGAGATAGTGAGTAAAAAGATATTAAGGAATGCCACAATGATAAAAGAATTGCTATAGTGGTAGCCTATATTACACTATAAATCACTCATCGGTAAAAGTATCACCATAATGGTACTTCGGCAATTGTAAATTTACCGCCATTGTGATAAAAATGCCATTTCCATCTTTTAAAAAATCAAAAACATATTTTATTCCTATTTTCTAAAAAACACAAAAGAGCTCTGGGGAATGCATTTTTCTATCAATTTTTAGGGTTTTCTCTTTGGACGTAAGGTTCCTTAACTTTCTAAACTTAAATTAGTTTTTACAATTGTTGGAAATCGCTAATCATGTTCATGATAGAAACTGGAGTTTAGCCCTGAATTATAAACTGGGTATAAATTGGTGGGAATGGGTATAAAGTCAGTTATAATGATCTTAGGGTGTTAGAAAACACTATTTGGAGTAGAATTTTGGATGTTGATGCTAAATATACTATAATTCATGGAGTTTAAGAGATATAAAATCCTAAGGTAATAAAATAGGGTAAGTGTATGGTTGATATTTATGGTTATTGACCTTATGGTTAGAAGATGAGATAAGTGAAATGAGTATGTAAATTTTGGTTATAGATCAAGAAAGGATCAAAAGAGCAAGGAAAGGCAAACTTGTGGCCTTGAAGTGACTCAAGCAGAAATTAAGGTAATTATGATTTATTTTTAGAAACTAGACTTGCTTGGCTCTTTCCTTATATGTAAATTGAGTATTCGTAATTAAGTTTAGACACTACTTGTTATTATTGACTACTTGTGATTATTGACTACATTTGCATATTCATACATGTTGATGATAATTTGTGATGTTGTTGTAAAGATGAGGTGATGATGTTGATCATGGTAGTGAGATAATAATGATGATATTGATAATGATATTAATGATAAATAGTTGATGATAATGATATCATTATGAAATAATAGAGGCAGATGACATTTAAAAGAGACTGAGATGATACGTACATCTTCCATATCATTCATCATATGCATTTGAATCTACACTTATACTTATAAGTTGTGATAAAACTTTCTAATGAAATTGATTAAGTAAAAAAGGTGTTAACATGAGCTTGTATTCACTCAGAGTGAAGTGTCATATTTTATGCTTGGTTGTCATTAGTTATAAGTTTTGTTGTGATCGATGTTTCTTATATTTTGTTTGCTTATTTATATAATGTTAAGTCGGCCTATGATACCGAATATACTTGTTGATGTACTGATGCTACCTATGCTCTTCTTTTACGTTGAGTCTAGAGTAGGTTTCGACATTTGAGATAAGACCTCAACTCTAGCCTGCAACTTGGGACTTCAATTAAACGATGAGCACTAGGGAAGGCCAACCACTGAATCATCTTACTTTTGTTCATGTACTTTTTTTAGGCTTAAACATTCCTGTACTTTTTTTATATATTTGGATAATCTTTTGGTTACATCTTTTGGATATCTTAGTGTTCTTGTCGGATGGACTTAGGTCCTAATGTTTTAATAAACAAAGAGATTTCACATTAGATTTCTATTTGACTAAGTTAGATTTCAATTCGGTTGACTATTAATGTGTTTAGTAACTTTAAAATTAAGAACTTAATGAAAACTTCTTGTAAAGTATCAGATAACTTGGTATGGGTTGGTTTAGATGGTTCTTTTATCATAGTGTTAGGGTGGGTGCCAATCATGACCATTTGGGTTGTAACGGATACAATATGACTTTATT
This sequence comes from Capsicum baccatum var. pendulum, assembly GCA_030864225.1. Classification (NCBI taxonomy): domain Eukaryota; kingdom Viridiplantae; phylum Streptophyta; class Magnoliopsida; order Solanales; family Solanaceae; genus Capsicum; species Capsicum baccatum. The sequence continues at coordinate 196,332,778 of CM061557.1, forward strand.
CCTAAATATTGTACAAAAGTTAATGAAAAAACTGATAAGAATGAACTGGGATAACAACAGTAGCAGCAACAGGTGCAAAATACCCAGAAGAATAGTTACAACAGGTATGTGGGGAGACACGGAAAGTGGAATCGCACATATATGAGGTTCGGAATTGAGAAAAGTTCAAAGAGATTTCTTAGTAATACAGCTATGATTGGATCTCTAAGAAAAGATAAGGTTCCTACAAGTAATCCCTTGAGTATCTTAGCAGAGGATGATAAAACACATAAAGACAAAAATAGGGAGCAAGGCAATACAATCTAGGATAACTATGCAGTAATTCTATAGAAGGACCTGTTGACTGATCAATTAGGTAACAACATAGATAGAAAAAAGAGAATAAGGGAGGTCATTGAAGGAATTCATGATGCTAGTACTAGTATACAAAATAATAAAGGCAATCAATCAAATATAAGACGTAAGCAAAAGCATAATGAGCAAGAGGGATTTGAAAATAAGCAATTAACATTGAGTAACAATAAAAATCCAAATGAGGTAAAAATTTTAATAATAAGTAATGAACAAAAGTTATTACAAGCCACAAACCTACAGAGAAATCAACAGCTAGAAGTTAGTACAACAAAACAACACTAGTAGGTAGGATAGAAATCAAATATATGAGAAGCAAGATAATACCAATAGCAGTGAAAGATTAGTGAAGTATAGAAAATTGATTCAGCTATTGTGATGCATGATATGGAGCATTTAGAGTTTTGGTTGATAAAGGAATTCATTGAATCAAGTTACCATGAGCCTGTATAAATAAATAATACAAATCAGTTGAACTTTATAGCTGTTGGATACAAAAGCAGTCGTACTTGTGTCAATTATAGTTGGAACTCACACTTCTTCCCTTATGGAAAGTCTCCATAATTTGATGATTCATCAATTGAATTTTACAAAGAAAGAAAATAGTGAACAAATAGATAATGAATATGAAATTAGATATGAGGAAGAAAAAGAGAATGAATCCAACATATAAAGTATATCAAAAAGCAGGCTATCTCCTTATTATTTAGTTAAGTGTAAAAACGATAAAAGCAATAGAGAGATTAACACCAAGCCAATAGGTAAGGGAGGAAAATTAACTGTTCAATTAAGTACAAAGCACTAGTTAAGATTATTAAGTCCATAAGAACTCAGAAAGATTTTCATAGAGTTTCGATGCTTAATAGACATTATAAATTTTGTCTTATTGCATTGATGGAACTATTTCAAGATACAAGGAATATTTAAAAGTTCAAAAGAAGAATAGAAATACACTGTGTTAATTATAATCTAAATGGGCAGATTTGGGTCTTTGTTTAAGACCATATTTAGGTTGGTGTTATTTTAGATTTTGATCAATAACTTACTTTTGAAAACGAAAAGCATTTTTTCACTACTGTGGTTTATACTAAATGCTTAACATTTGAGAGATTAAATCTCTGGGAAGACATTTATATTGTAGGCCAAGATGTGACTATACTTTGGCTAGTAGATGGAGATTTCAATATTATAATGCGACTTGAGGAAAGGATTGGGGTTAACCTATGTATACTCAAAAATATAAGGATTTTGATTTTTGCATGAATTCCTGTGAGTCATTTGATATTAATTTCACAAACAGCCCCTTCATATGGTAGAATGGTAGATCTGATTAAGCTTATATTTTTAATAGGCTAGATAGCATTATTGTGAATTAGGTTATGCAAGATGCTTTTGGAAAATATTGATCTTCTACATTATCAAGAATAGGTTTTGATCATGCTCTTTTAATGATTACTTATGGTGGAGAGACTCAGCAATTATTGCACTAATAAAGAAGATTTCATGGATGTGGCCAAAGAAAATTGGGTGGTTGAAGACTCTGTAGATTTTTTCATATAGATTAAACTAATATAGAAGAAGACTAAGAAATATTTGGACAAATTAATTAAAGAGAATTTTGAAGATATTTTTAATTGATTAAATTTAAGGAAACATATAGTAAGAATAAAAAAATAGCTTCTTAAGGGGCATCCTACTAGTGACAGTAGGGCAGTTTTACAAAGAGCATAGGAAGAATTGAAGTTATATCTTTTTTATAAAGAATAATTTTGGAGGAAAAGGGAAAATGTTTTATAGACTTAGATAATAATACCAAATTCTTTCAGTGTCTTATGAAAGGCAGATTAAAGAGGCTTAATTTAAAAATGAACCTTAAAGCTAATGGTACATAGTCAAAAGGGGAAAACCAAATAGCCAATGAGGCTCTAAGCTTTTAAAAGGAGCAATTTTCAAGGCAAACTAACTCTGCTAATTTTTCTTTATTATAAAATATTCCAAAACTAGTTAATGAAGATAATTACAATCTACTAAATGCATTGCCCATGGTGAAAGATATCAAAGAGTGGTTTTACTCTAAATGGGGATGGTGTATATGGTCTTGATGGTTTCTTTGAGGGGGTGACCTTACCAAAGTCTATTACTCATACTAATTTGGTATTATTATCCAGAAAAGATGTCATTCAGAAATTTTCTAATTTAAGACCAATTAGCTTGAATAATTTTCGAATAAGGTGATCTCAAGAATTATTTATGATAGACTAGAAGGGTTATTACCTAAGCTAATTTTGTATAACTAATTTAATTTTGCAAAAGGTAGGAATATCACTGAAAATGTTCTATTATCCCAGGAGATTATTTTCTATATCAGAAAGACAAATAAGCCTGCAAATATGGTTATCAATCTTGATGTGGAAAATGTTTGTGCTAGAGTGGACTGGAGATTTTTTATCAGGGTATTAGAGAAAATAGTATTTAATATATTATTTAGGTATAAATTCTAGAGGTTTGTGGCTAATAATTGGTCTTTTATATTGATCAATGAATTGGCACATGGATTTTTTAATTCCACTAGAAGTGTCAAACAATGATACCCTCTATCCCCTATTCTTTTTATTCGTTCTGTTAAAGTTTTGACTAGAGTTGTAAAAACTTAATTTTTAGTGATTATTGTGAATTATTTATTTCTATATGATTTGATCATTTTACCCCTCCCCATGGTTGCATTGTAGTATTTTTACGGTGTGGAGATGATTGACATGGTTTCTAATGTATGGTGTGATTTGTGAGAGTTTGTGATTTTTGATGGTTATAAAGGCATATTAGTTGACTTTGATCAACCATCTTTTGATTTGTGTGTTGGATGGAAAAATGGATGGTTCCAGTTTATTTGAAACGTCGATTTTAGGATGGTAACATAGTTTGTGAGGTTTTACAACTGTTATATATCATTTTGACCCTTGATTCAAAAATTTGTGAAATTGGGTTTCAGGGGTCAGTTCTGTATAAACGATGTTATACAAAAACTTGATATCGCATTTGAGTCCAGAGCGTAGAATTTATTTAATAGCTGAAGCATAGAATTTATTCAATAGCATAGTTCATTTGCATTCGTGAGATTTTGGGTGAATCCCGAGGAGTTTGTAAAGACTTGGTGCACTTGCTTAAGCAACTTGACCTAATAGCCAAAGTGTCATCTACGAGACATCAGGCTTGCTTAAGCGATTGCCGCTTAAGTGATAGACTGGTCGCTTAAGCGACACTTCTGTGTCAAGCACATGTCGCTTAAGCGACATCCAAGTTGCTTATGTGATGAGGAAGGCGATGCCTAGTCACTTAAGCTATGATTGTTACGTGAACCATTTGTCGCTTGGACAATGCCTAGGTGGATTATATCCCCCTTTTTCAAAAAATTTCACCATTTTTGAGACTTAGAGCTTGGGGTTCAAGTTCTTGAGCAATGTTTTCCATTTCTAATCTTGGGAAAGCTCCAAACTCCAATTATTTTTGTTTGATTTTCATCATTTTAATCTTGTTAAAATTAGATTTTGAAAGTGGAATTTGGGGATTTGGGGCCAAAAGGCCTCGAATTAGTATTCTTGGATTTGAACCCCAATTTCAACTCATTTTCACGTGAGTTTTCTTTTATAAGTTCCTTCAATCATGAAAAATATATTTTTCGGCTAAAATTCAAGCTTTATCCTTCTCTTTCAAAAATTCATTTTGATGGTCCGTTTTGACCCCGACCCAAAAATAAAAATTATAGGCATTGTTGGCTTTCTTTTGACGTGTAAATTCTATATTTGTGTAGTTTAGTCAGTTTTTAGTCTGATCGTGAAGAGAGGACTCCATGGTAAAGGAATTTGGTCTGATTTGACATTTTGAGATAGGTTATGGTTTAACTTTCTTCAGACTAGGTTGGGTAGTTAATATTGGTATAAAATTCCTATTATGGGTATGGGAAGCACTAATAGAAGTGGCTATTAATATTGTGCCATTCCTGTTTGGGGCCTATATTGTTGGTATTTAGTGGTATGAGACAATATTTGTTATGTATGACCGTGTGGGGTCTTGTATGATGTTGTTGGCCTTATATATATATATATATATATATATATATATATATATATACATATATATATATATATATATATATATATATATATATATTTGGTGGTATTTTTCTAGAGAAAGGCCTAAATTGGAAAGTTATGTGGTTTCAATGGCATATTGTCGTGTGTTTCACCCGACTGCCAAATAATTACATTGTATTCATGGATGATTGGTATATTAAGTGGATTTTGGATCACATGGTTCGTACATTAGTTAGTTATTGGAAATTCTCATTCTGGTTGATTGTGAGCATTGCATCATTATATTTTATACATTTGTGAATCACTGGTACCACTATGGAAATACTAGAAATACTGGCTTGTGACATTATTATAGACCCTTTGTTGAGGGATGTGCTAGAGAGGAGTCATGGATATTGGTATTGGATATTGGATTGTATATGGGTGGAAGAACCCAGCATATGGGTCCTACCTCAGAATCATAACTTGCTAGGTGTATACGGAGGTTGTGCGACAACCTCGAGCATCACATCATCATCATCATCTTTCATGTATTATGCTTATTCTATATTGTATTAATGTCCTTGATGTGATATCTGTTTGTTTCTACTTCTTTCCTATACTTGAACTTGATATTCATCTATAATTGTTTTTCTTATCTATATTTATGGTATATGTGAATATTGTAGAACTATTAGTGGATATAGTGTGGCCTACCATTTGGGGACTTTCTTGACTGCAGGTGGCAATCCCATAGTGTGTACTTTATATACTTTATTTTCTACTTTGCTAAGTTAGCCTATGATACCTATTGAGTATAAGTAGACTATACTCAGCCCTACTATGCCCTTTCGGTGTAGATCCAGGTACGAGTATGCTGCACGATAGTTGATCAAGAAGTACTTGGAGTTTATTCGAGGTAGCAATTGATTTATGTATCTAGAGTTGACTACTACCTTTTTTTTATCTGGACTATGTCTTATTTATATTATGAGACAAAGTTGTTCCTTTTGGATATCCTATGTATATTTTGAGTTGTATTAGTTGGTTCTTATACTGTGACACAAATTTGGGATATTCTTATGGCATTTTTAGTTATATACTTTCTACTTTTACTATATGTGTGGTTTGACTGCATTCTAGGAGCCTTGCCTTGGGTTTTGGTATTGTCTTCTATTTCATATTAGTTTGGGTGATAGGCTTACTTGTGAAGTCTTTCCGCGACAAGTGCCATCATGACTTTTGATTTTTGGGTCATGAAAAATTACTATCAGAGCAGTCAGGTTCATTGGTCTCATCAGTGTAAGAATGGGGTGTCTAGTAGAGTCTTGCGGATCGGTTCGTAGATATTTGTATCTATCTTCAAGAGGCTATAAGATATCTTTAGAAATCTTTCTTATTTTGTTCCTTATCATGTGAATTCTTTCATACCTTGTGTTCTAATTTATATTTTACTCTTTTTTGAACAGATGGTGAGGACTAGATCTCATTAGGTTAGTGATACAGAACTATTATCTGAGGAGAGAGCCCAGTCTAGAGGGTGAGTTATGAGTCATGGATAGGCTCACGGTAGATGATGGGCATAAGGATCTGCCTCGTCTAGTGCTCCTAAGCCTCAAGTTGAGCATGTTGGAAGTATGAGGCCCACTTTGGCCTCACAGAGTTCTTCTACCTCGGTCTTAAAGGGGTTATTGATTTGTTTGTTGACCCATTTGGAGGGTGCTCCTGTGAGTGCACTTGGTGTTCCTCCAACTCCGAATATGGTACCTTTGTCTATGATAGAGTCTACTTATGGTGTTCCGCTGATCCAGAGTATGGATCCTCCAATAGTACCGACATCTAGTTATGGTACCCCACAGACTCTGAGTACTATTCCTCTTTGAGTGCTTGTACCAAAGCATGGTATCTCGAGATCTGGAGTTCAGCCTTTTTCCGTGTTGCCTCCTCAGGTGGGTTTTCAGTAATCTAGATTTATTATGCCCCCTATTGTTGTAAGTAAAGTTTATAGACACGTGATTTTGACCCTCCCCGAGTTTAATATATATATTTTTCGATATTAAATATTTATATTTGGTCTAATATTATTTAAATTCTTATTTTATTTTAGTAAATTTTTAGTTAAAGAAAATAAATTTTATTTTTGAAATTTTTATTTTTATTTTATTCTATTTTAAAATAATAATAATAATTAAAAATATTTTCTTTTTAAATTTTAAACAAATAAATTAGTAGTTTTACTACTCTCTTAAATATATTTATTTTTAACTATTTCTAAACTTTTATTATATTTTCTTAAATATAAAAATTAATTAATTATTATTATTTTATTCATTAATGTATTTATTTATTTTTATTTTGTTATTATTATTATCTTCTAAAAAAAACATTCAAAATTTGAAAAACCATCCTATCTGATAACCATTCCCTCCAATTTCTCTCAACTTTCCCTCCTACATCTCTATATAACACTACAACATACGAAAGAGAGGGGAACATTTTTTTTTGGTGGACAAAAAAAACTAAGAAAAAGAAAAAGACACAGACAAAATAAAAAAAAATATAGCGAAAGAGGAGACAACAAGATTACACATACATGGACAGAGAAGCAAAAAGGAAATGAGAGTGAAAAACAAGAAACAAAATAAGAAGCGAACATATAAAAAAAAGTGACTCAGTGAGGAAAAAACAAAACAAAACAAAAAAAAAAGAGTGATAATTTGGGTTTGGAGTTTCCGTTCGAGTTTTTGGTTCGATATAAAAGCTTTTTTTTGTTTGTTTGGTTTAGTTCGTCATACAGGTTCTTATTCAATCCCTGTACTATTATTTTTATGGTGAATCGAAGTATGAATAAAGGGTTTTATATTATTCAGTACATCTAATTTATTAATTTTAAGTGATTTATACTTCATTATTTTATTTATAATTCATCCATAGATTTGAGATAATATTGATCAGATTAGATTTGCATTTTAAATGAAATAATTTTAAAGTTATTAGCACTTAAAAATGTAAAATTATTTGTCTAGTTAGCGTGCAAATTATTGTATAGAGCATGCATGCGAAAATAGAAAATAATTAATTTTGTTTTTTTAAAAAAAGGAAACAAAATGTTTGAAAATAAGAAAAATGACCACATTTGTTTGTTTGTATGTTTTGGGTACTAAAGATTTGAAGTACAGGGGCTAGGAAAAATAGTGATGAAGAGATTTACGAATAGAAAAATAATAATACTAGTTTTTGTTTTGTTTATTTGTTAACTTCGTTATACTAGTTTTGTTAAATGTAATTAATGAAGTTTATTAATTATTTATTAAATTATTTATCCTTTCAAATGAAATTTGCTTCATTTTATTGTTAAATAATATTTATAATAAATACAAATTACTACGAATTTATTAATGATGAATGATTTTTTTTAACGTTAAGTAAATTTTAGACACGTAAAAAATATTTGTCTCAATTAAGAATGCGGCATACGCATCTTTTTGAGACATTTAAAAATGTAAGAATGTAATGACACATCTTGATAAATATTTTTTCAATAAAATTAAATTTATATCGATTTATTTAATATCAAAGGTGTAGATAGATATTTTTGGTATAATAAAAATAAGAGAATCTCGGCCTTCAAACATAATTCATCAAAATAGTTTTAGTCAAAATAAGTCAATAAAAGCGACCGTTCTAGAACCACGGGACTCGAGGGGTGCCTCACAACTTCCCCTCGGTAAACAGAATTCCTTACCCGGTCTTCTGTTTTTGCAGACCATAATAAAGAGTCATTTCCTATTGATTATGAATTCAAAAAGGTGACTTAGAACACCAAAACTCAATTTCAAGGGGTGACTCTGTAAATAAAATAATCCCTATTCAAAATCGTCACTTTATTTGGAAAAATCCTTCGACTCGATCCCTTCGAGCGAAAAAGGGGTGTGACATCTCTGGTGACTCCGCTGGGGAATAATAATAATTCGAGCTTTTTATATTGACTTATACTTGCTTTAATTATAGTTGATATTGTGTTTGTTGGCCTTATGTGATACTTGTCGCTTATTTACCGCTTTGATATTGATTGAACTGTATTATATACTGTCTTCTCTTACGCACCCTCTCTGAGTCTCTGAAATAGGATAGAAGGAATGCAGCGCATGCATCCTACTTTCTTTTTGAGATAGACCGAGTGTCAAGGCACCTGGTGATGGATTATAGTCACACATGTTAGGCGGGGTTCAGATCGACAACGAAGGCGGTGTTGCCCTACTTGTTTGGAAGGCTGTCTGTTTGTTGACCGGCTTTAGGAAACTTTAAAATGCAAGAGATTAAACTATCCTCATACTTAGTGAATCATTTAAAAATATATATATTTCTAAAAGAAAGGAAAATTTTAAAAAATTTAGTAACATAGTTTTACGGTTTTCATGAAGTACGAGGGTCTGATTCTCACTCTTAATTGAGATACGTAGTAAGCCATTTTTCGGGGTACGACCCTATCTTTTTAAAAATTATTCATAAATTTATTGGGGAATGTTTTGAAAATATGATTACTTTCTTAATTATTTTTCTTATTCTCAAGTTCAATTTTAAATATATATCTTAATAGCCCTGAATCTTTAGAGATCATGAGACTAAGTTTTTACAAAAAATTATAAATCTTAATAATACCTGAACCTTTAGGGGTCTTGAGGATAAATTTTGTACGCCATAATTTTCAAGAACCACGCACACCTGATTCTCATCTTAATGAGATACGTAGGCAGCCCTTCATGGATTCGGTGGTCTTACAAAAAACTAGACTCTGACACATCAGTTTTCTTCAAAATTAATATAATATTTAATGGTTAGATTGTGGCTAAATTGGGCATCTCACCAATACAACATCAGGTTCAAAGAACAGGAAAGATGACACAAATATGGTACAGGATCTGATATGAGATGGTGTAGACTGTTAGAAATGAGGAGTAAGAACAAATGACCTGAAAAGTGAGAAATTTAGAGTAAAATAGGAGAAACATGCAAATATTGAGAGAGAGAAAGAGAATTCTCAGAAGGAATTTTATGTGTTTCAATGTTCACTTGCCTCTAACCTCTAAAACACCCAAGTTGGACATGTAAGAGGTTCATGGTCATCCTTTGACTCATCTAAACAGGTTTTGAAATCAATTGTGAGGAGTAGGGGAAAAGGAAAATTGTTGATGGCTTACTTTGGAGAGAGTTTGAGGTGATAAATTCAAAATGATCGAGTTCAAAAAGAAAAATAAAAGGAGAAAATGTAGCAATGATTGTGGAGACTCCATTAAGGCCGACGTGTAATTCAATGGCTACAATATTAAGTTCGGCAATTTAGACGCCAATCTGCTCTTCACGAGGAAGGATTTTTGATAGTTTTTTTTATTTTTTTTTCTACTACCCGAATTATTTTAGGGTTGAAATTTGAGATATATCTTATTTTATTTATTATAATTTCCATTCAAATTCTTCTATCTTTTGGTCAACCAATGTGTGTCATTTTTATTTTTATTTTATTTTTTATTATATATTGTTTTGTTGTTGTTTTTTTTTCTTTCTTTTCTTTTCTCTAGAGAGCTCTTTCTATGGTGATTCTAGAGATGTAATATGCATGTTAAATTCACAGACTGGTCTTTAAATCCAATCTAATCCTGAAATATTTGACAAGAAGATAGAATTAAAGGAAAAAATCATATAAGAAAATAAGTAAAGTGTTCAGGTATTTGGGGAGATAGTTACAACCTCTTTTGAATGTATTGAGGCAATCACTTTGTGAATCAGGAAATAACTTGATCATCGATTAGAAGATTCAATTCAAGAATTTTGAATGAGGTTGATTAGAGGATATATAGTATCCACTATAAGGAAAAGAAAAAAGAAGTTAGCTCCAAAAGGGCATGAGTCACTCATCGAGAAAAAAGTATAATATAAGTGGACATGTATATTTCACAAGCTTAAAAGAAGTGACGCAAGTGCATGAGCTTAGTCATGATCAATGTTGAAAAAGATGTGTATGATCTTCATGTTCTACTCTCAGATTACATGTTATGTACTTGTGTTTTTACGGATTGATATGACGAAGGAATTTCATTCTACTTCCCAAATGTTGTATCATCCTTTGTTACCCCTTTTGAGCTTTAGTGTTATTTTCTTTCGTACCCCTCTTTTGGAATCAAAATAGAATTTGAAAAATTCAAAAAAAAAAAAAGAATAAAGAAAAATAGAGTTAAAAAAAAAGTTAAAAAAAAAGAAAAAATCAATCAAGAATCCAAATTCAAGCAAAAGAAATGTCAACTACGTTTGACCTGATTCTTGCCATGACAAGATAAGTACGCAGTCCTAATCTGGGGTTCGGTCTAGCCAAAAGAAAATTCAAGTTACCTAGAATGAAATAAAGTTGGGGCAAAAGTTTATTTCTTTAAAAGAGTCGATTCCAAAAGTTGTATATTTTACTTATGTTGTGTAAATTTTGAGCCCCATGCCGACCTTTCTTTCTATCCCATTCCAAAAGCCAAGTTACAACCAAAGAAAGACCTTCATATTAATCTTTAAGAATGTCAAGGCTAAACATGTTATGGGTGCTTGATATTTCATATTTTGAGTGTTATTTTCTAAAAAATAAAAATAAAAATGAGAGTCTTATTGGTGAAAACCCTTTTAGGCATCATAAGACGACCGTGAGTTGTGAGATCAATAAAAATGAGAGTCTTATTAGTAAAAGTCTTCATTGGCACCATAAGATGACTTGTTGGCGAAAACCCTTCGAGGTGTCACTAGCCTAAGGAGGATTATAATCCAGAGGGAAGAAGTTCAAGAATAACTTCCTTTCAAATTCAATAAGTGGGAAAAAATGATAGTGATTAGTTTGGATAGATCAGATTGTTTAATTCAAAATGCATGTCATAATCACTAGAATCAGCTTCCACACCCAGATAAAAATTTTCTTTTGACATTTTTTTTGAAAAAGAGATGTCTATTGTCCTTTCCTATTCTTTTTGTTATTTTTATTTTTATTTTTATTTGTATTTGTATTTGTATTTGTATTTTTAATTTTTGATTTTAGTGTCTTTGTGGTAAAAAAAAATCACTATCGTCATGTTTCATATATTTTTGAGTCAAAATTTTGTCAAGATAAGTGAGGAAGGACTTCAAAACTTGCTACCAACTCCTTTAGTTGTGAAAAGCAAGACAAAAGACCAACACACAAAGATAATATATTTCAAAAATAAAGTAAAGTACTCAAGAATGCTTGTCATCCAACAGTTTTTGGACTCATAAAAGTATAAAAGGTGTATTTGAAGCTTAATCCCGAGGCATCATGCAAGAGAAGTATGATTTGAGTTAAAATGTTTTAGTAGTCAGAATTTGAGGTCAATACTACAACAAGTCAACAATACCTATCAATGATTTGCAATGGAACTGGGCATGACAAGTGTAGGAGATAGTCTCAATAGCCAAATGCCACAAATCAACCACCGTATTTTTAAATTAAAAAGATTTATATCTATGAAACAAAAACATGTGTTACCTTCATATCAAAGGTTTCAAAGCTTAATTATAAAAAGATGCAATTTCTCACTTCTGCAAATGTAAGAGGCAGTACTGTTACACCAATTTTGTAATGAATAATGGTAAAAACTCATCATTTTAATCCCTAGGAGTTACACTTCCTAGTCCGGATAATTCAAGATTCATTTGTTCGGTGATGCACTTCCTAACTTGAACCATCACTCCTAGAAGACACACATTCTAGTTGAGTCATTTCATTCAGCCCCTAGGAGACATACTTCCTAGTCTGAATAAGTCAGTTTTCATTTGTTAGGGGAAGCACTTCCTAACTTGAACGATCATTCCTAGAAGATGCACTTTCTAGTTGAGTCATTTCATTCAACCCCTAGAAGACGCACTTCCTAGTTTGGATAATTCAAGTTTTATTTGTTAGGTGATTCACTTTCTAACTTGAACCATCACTCCTAGAAGATGCACATTTTAGTTGAGTCATTCATTCAACCCCTAGGAGATGCACTTCCTAGTCTGGATAAGCCAATTTTCATTTGTTAGGTGAAATACTTCCTAACTTGAACCTTTACTCCTAGAAGATGCACTTTCTAGTCGAGCCATTTCATTTAACCCTAGGAGACGCACTTCCTAGTCTGAATAAGTTAGTTTTCATTTGTTAGGTAAAGCACTTCCTAACTTGAACCCTAGTTGAATCATTTCATTCAACTCTTAGGAGACGCACTTCCTAGTCTAAATAAGTCAAATTTCATTTGTTAGGTGAAACACTTCCTAACTTGAATCTTCACTCCTAGAAGATGCACTTTGTAATCGAGTCATTTCATTTAACCCTTAGGAGACGCACTTCCTAGTCTGAATAAGTTATTTTTCATTTGTTAGGGGAAGCACTTCCTAACTTGAACCATCATTCCTAGAAGATGCACTTTCTAGTCGAGTCCTTCAATTTAAATCTTAGGAGACACACTTCCTAATATTGGTCATCAGTTTTATTCTGATGAGATGCATTTATTTAGCAGGGCTTTGATTCACACTCTTTGCTGTACTTTTCAAAAGTTGTGATCTTATGACACTCACAAAATTTACTAATGAAAACTGGAGCAAAATTTTGTTCATGTACTAGACTTATTTTATACTCAGGACCCTCCTGAAGAATAGGACAGGACCCTCCTGAAGAATGAAAATTTATTTTATGCTCAGGACCCTCCTCAAGAATGGAAATTTATTTTATGCCTAAAGAATGGGACAGGACCTTCCTGAAGAATGGGAATTTATTTTATGCTCAGGACCCTCCTGAAGAATGGGACAGGACCCTCCTGAAGAATGGGAATTTATTTTATGCTGAGGACCCTCCTGAAGAATGGGACAGGACCCTCCTGAAGAATGGAAATTTATTTTATGCTCAGGACCCTCCTGAAGAATGGGACAAGACCCTCCTAAAGAATGGGACAGGACCTTCCTGAAGAATGAGAATTTAGTTTTCTGCTCAAGACCCTCCTGAAGAATGGGACAGAACCCTCCTAAAGAATAGGAATTTATTTTTTATTTAGGACCCTCCTGAAGAATGGGACAGAACCCTCCTACATAATGAGAATTTATTTTATGTACAGGCCCGTCCTGAAGAATGGGATGTTATTTTTCTGTTTTACCTTTTTATTTTGAGTTCAGGAACATATTTGAAAAAAATAAAGAAATTGCAAGTTCAGGAGCCCGCCTGAAGAAAAGGGTGAAGAAAAAAGAAAGTCTAGGAGCCCGCCTAAAGAACAGGGTGAAGAAATTACAAGTTCAGGAGCCCGCCTAAAAAACAGGGTGAAGAAGTAGCAAATACAGGAGCCCTCCTGAAGAACAGGGTAAAGAATTTGTAAGTCCAGGAGCCCGCTTGAAGAAGAGGGTGAAGAATTTGCAAGTCCAGGAGCCCGTCTGAAGAATAGGGTGAAGATTTTCAAGATCAAGTTAGAGGAAAGTCTGGAGAATGAGTCAATTGTCAAGTTCCTCTCCAATGCTAAAAGCCAATGAGAAGTAACATTTATTGTTTCAAGTTGAACTCAGAATAACGAGTATCTCACCATTTGAGAAGTCATGAAGATTCAAGACAAGATTCTAAAAAAGCTGCATAGATATGATCTTTCTCTTGTATCTTCATTTTATTTTTTATTATTTATTTCAATGTAAAAGCAGAAAGTCGAAAACCAAAAACTCAACGGAATCTCACTCGAACTCTAACTCACTGTCTCCCTTAAAACACGAGATATATAGGCGATCCAAAACCAGGACTCAATCACAAATTTTATTTTATTATATCTTTACTTTTAGAATAATCGGAGAGTCAAAAATCATCTGTTGTCTACTTCTTTGTATGAAAAGTCTTCGAAATTTCAAACAAAAAGGAAAAAAATGTAGTCACGTGATTTTGACCCTCCCCGAGTTTAATATACATATTTTTCGTTATTAAATATTTATATTTGGTCTAATATTTTTTAAATTCTTATTTTATTTTAATAAATTTGTAGTTAAAAAAAATAAATTTTATTTTTCAAATTTTTTATTTTTATTTCATTCTATTTAAAAAAATAATAATAATACAAAAGAAATTAATTAAAAATATTTTCTTTTTAAATTTTAAACAATAAATTAGGAGTTTTACTACTCTCTTAATTATATTTATTTTAACTATTTCTAAACTTTTATTACATTTTCTTAAATATAAAAATGAATTAATAATTATTATATTCTTCTTCTTATTATTTTATTCATTTATATATTTATCTATTTTTATTTTGTTGTTATTATTATCTTCTAAAAAAAAGATTAAAATTTGAAAAACCATCCTATCTGATAACCATTCCCCCAAATTTCTCTCAACCCCTTAACTTCCCCTCCTACATCTCGATATAACACTACAACACACGAAAGAGAGGTGAATATGTTTTTTGGGTGGACAAAAAAACCAAGAAAAAGACACAGACAAAACAAAAAAAAACATAGAAAAACAGGAGACAACAAGAGTACACATACACGGACAGAGAAGCAAAAAGGAAATGAGAGTGAAAAACAAGAAACAAAAGAAGAAGAGAACATATAAAAAAAAAGTGACTCAGTGAGGAAAAAACAAAACAAAACAAAAAAAAGAGAGTGATAAGTTGGGTTTGGAGTTTCCGTTCGAGTTTTTGGTTCGACGTAAAAGATTTTTTTTGTTTGTTTGGTTTAGTTCGTCATACTGGTTCTTATTCAATCCCTGTACTATAATTTTTATGGTGAATCGAAGTATGAATAAAGGGTTTTATATTATTCAGTACATCTAATTTATTACTTTTAAGTGATTCATACTTTATTGTTTTATTTATAATTCGTTTATGGATTCGAAATAATATTGATCAGATTAGATTCATATTTTAAATGAAATAATTTTAAAGTTATTAGCACTTTAAAATGTAAAACTATTTGTCTAGTTAGCATGCAAATTATTGTATAGATCATGCATGCATGCAAAAATAGAAAATAATTAATTTTTTCTTTTTTTTAAAAAAAAGAAGGAAACAAAATGTTTGAAAATAAGAAAAATGGCCATATTTGTTTGTTTGTTTGCTTTGGGTACTAAAGATTTGAAGTACAGAGGTTAGGAAAAATAGTGATGAAGAGATTTACGAATAGAAAAATAATAATACTAGTTCTTTTTTGTTTATTTATTAACTTCGTTATACTAGTTTTGTTAAATGTAATTAATGAAGTTTATTAATTATTTATTAAATTATTTATCCTTTCAAATGAATTTTGCTTAATTTTATTGTTAAATAGTATTTATAATAAATACAAATTATTATGAATTTATAAATGTTGAATGGTTTTTTTAAAACGTTAAGTAAATTTTAGACACGTAAAAAATATTTGTCTCAATTAAGAATGCGGCATACGCATCTTTTTGAGACATTTAAAAATTCAAGAATGCAATGACACATCTTGATAAATATTTTTTCTATAAAATTAAATTTATATCGATTTATTTAATATCAAAGGTGTAGATAGATATTTTTGGTATAATAAAAATAAGCGAATCTAGGCCTTCATACATAATTCATCAAAATAGTTTTAGTCAAAATAAGTCAATAAAAGTGAGCGTGCTAGAACCACGGGACTCGAGGGGTGCCTCACACCTTCCCCTCGGTCAATAGAGTTCCTTACCCCATCTTCTGTTTTCGCAGACAATAATAAAGAGTCATGTCATTTTGATTATGGATTCAAAAAGGTGACTTGGAACACCAAAACTCAATTCCAAGTGGCGACTCTGTAAATAAAATAATTCCTATTCAAAACCGTCACTTTAATTGAAAAACCCTTCGACTCGATCCCTTCAAGCGAAAAAACGGTGTGACAAAGTTATGTTTTCTGAGGATCAAAAGTGGTTTAAGAGATTCACTTATTTGGGTTCTCCTAGGTTCAGTGGTGTTGCGGGAGAGGATGCCTATGAGTTTTTGATTGATTATCATAAAAACTTGAGTAATTTGGGTTTGCTTAAGTCATGCAGTTTCTTATATTACTTACCAGTAGAAAGAAGAAGCCAAGGATTGGTAGAGGTCACTTCTTTATTACCAACATCTTGGTTCTCCAGAGATTACTTGGGACTACTTTTGTAATACCCCGAAAAAATTTTCGTCGAAATTTTGTGCGTAAACGTATTGGATCCTATCTTCGAGAATGATTTATAATTTTTTTTATGTGTCATTTCTTTGATTTCGACCCACCATTTCGTAGAGCATCGAATAAGATTTCCAACAATATGTGGATCACCCAAAATGGACACTCGAGCGATGAGCTACGACCATTCCGATCAAACTACAACCATTCCGATCGAACTGTGAACAGTAAAATGTGCCGGAAAGAAAAATACTGCAGCCAGGCAATTTTTTTGGTCAACTTCAAACGATCATAACTCCTTGTACCTAATGAAATGTGTGAGCTGCTATATATCAACGGAAATCCCTGAGAGTCTTCTTTCCAATAAAATTGGTTTCATCCAATTTGGACATCGGAGTAAAATGTTATGGCCAATTTACTTCAGTCTATCGGATAGATCACTGAAGGACAGATTCGGGTTTTATTTATTTCTTAGGGGCATTTTGGTATTTTACCACTCTTTTATACCTCTATACATACCCCATTCAGCTGAGAACTTGTATTATTTTCCTCTCATTTCTCTTATTTGTATATATATATATCAAGTTAGGGTTAGGGTTTTGAATTGGGGGAAATTAATTGGAGGCTTTGATTCAAGAATTCCTTCCGTCAATCTCTTCCGGCCACGAAATCTAAGGTATGTAAGTGTTTATCTATGGACCCCTTTCATCCATAGAGTCCACGAATCCCTTTTTGAAAGTTCAAGTTATGTATATATATATATATATATATATATATATATATATTCTAGACTTTGATGATGTGTATATATATATATATATATATGTTGATTGATATTTGATGGTTGAGATATATATGAGGATTATCTATGTTACTTGATATATATATATATATATATATATGATTATGCATGTTGGTTGATATATATATATGTGTGGTGATGGTGTATATCTGTTGATACATGCATTGATGATTATGTGTGTTGGATGAGATATATGGGGTGGCGAAAAACATGAGAATTTGACGAATTTACCAATGCCTAAAAGTGCATGTAAGGTGTTTGTGGAATTGTCTAAGAGTCTATAAATTTACGTTCTTAGGATATAATAAGTTCTAAATGACTAGACTACTTTCTATGTATACGTTCAACATGAACTCCATGTTATTGTCTAAAATTAGAGATGTTGTGAGGAAGGCTTACGATATGGTTGCAATTGTGGAAGAGGGATTTAGTTTGTGGAATTAATATGAATGATGGTGTTGTAGAACATGTAATTGTTCATACTGACCTATGCCTAAATGGTGCATGCAAGGTAATTGCAGAAATGCCTAGTTGAAGAAGAATGGATCGTATGACCCCTTGTGATCGAAGTGATGAGTTCATATCATACTTGCATGCTACATGTTTACTATGATGCTTGAGGAAAAGGGTAAGGCCATTATGCCACGCTAAGTGTGAAATGTCTAATTATGAGTCGAATTGCATATATCAAGATCTTAAAGGAAAGAACCCTGAGAAATGAACCATGATGTGTTGAATGTATGTTATTTCTGTGTATCCCGATTGGATGAACTATGTTATGTTGTATTCTTCCTTAACCATATGCATCCTTGTTGAATGATCTACGATGTAATGGCATGAGATCCCAATACTTGCATATGAATATGATCTTCAAATAATTGGTGTGAGGTGTTAATGAATACATGGTGTATGATGGCCTGTGGGCATGTGAGTATACGTTGTTGTATACTACGTATTACTTATGTTATTGATTGTTGGGGGTACGTATGCTCGAAATAGTCTATTGGTCTAGAGCTGAGTCAGTTCCGTGATAATCTTAGTCATGCTATGATCGATGAATTTTTGATGATTTGAGAACTTAACATGAATTCTGTGAGAACTTAGTATGTTGGGTTTTGAACAAGAATATCTTTTCATTCTTGTGCCCAAAGAATTGATTTTATCATTGGAATTTCATGATTTTGTAAAGTGGGTAAATTCCCAAGATGTTTTAATGACGAATTATGAGGTTATGAAAAATATAAATTGTTTAAGCTTTGATGTACATGATTACTTTATTATTCTCAAGTTATGATTTGATATGGTGAATTTCATATTTCTACCATGAGTTGATATTTTAAGTGCTTTTAAGATATGATTTATGGAACTTTGAATCGTCCAATATTGGTATACATAATAACCTTATTATCTTATTTTCTTGAATTGAGATTTTATGCCATAAATTGCATACCACTACAATGAAATTATTTTTTTGAGAATTCTTGATATATGAGCCATGATTTGAGTTACATTATGACATAAAAAGTTTTACTATGATTTGAAGATCTTAAATGCTTTTTAAAAGCTATTGTCATGGTTTGAATATTGGAATAAAAGAATGATCATTTGAGAATATTGATTTGCATCTGCAGAGTCGGGATGATTTATATTGATTTTAAGCTCGCAGAGACGAAATGCTGTGTTATTGATACCATGTTGATGTTGAGGAAAATTAAAAATTTTTGAGCTAAAATGAGTTGAGTTAGGAATCCACAAATTGATATGATTTGATAAATGAGAAAAAGATTTTATTTGGTTTTTATGATAGACCCTTGCGATGTTGTGGTGGATTTGCAAAGAGATTTAATTTGGTATTTATGATAGACCCTTTTGATGTTATGGTGGATTTCCTAATGCATTCTAAGCTAGTCGGAGAGTATTACTTAGCACCGAGAGGGAAATTTGGTATTTCCCCAAACCTATGTGCCATCGTAGGGTTGTTGATGATTATATTGTTGGCCAGAGAGCTGAATTATGATTATGAAAGCTTTAAGGTTGTACTCCCTGGCAAGAGTACAATATTTTCACCAATGGGAGTGCTCTCCCCAGGAGGGAAAACTTTGGTATTCCACACGGCTCACGTAGGGCTGTCGGTTATAGGAACCTCCTCTGTCCATAAGAGTATGTTTCTTAAACTATCGAGTCGCTCCGAGTCTTGAGTTGATGAGTTTGGTTATCTATGATGGGTTATGAGAATTTATGATGAATATTTATGATTTTATGATGATCTATGGGATTTTACTTATGTTTTTCTCTCTATAATATTATGAGAAGTACGGATAATGAAATTAAAGCTATGTGAGTCTTCATTTTCCGTACACATGTTTTACGAAATAAAAGATATTATTCAAATTATTGCGTGCACCCCCACATATTCAGTTGCTTATGAGGAGCCATGGTGAGTTATGTAAGTAGTTTCTACGGTTTTTGTGTGAGTATAAATCTTCACGAGTCAGGGGTGTGAGTGTATTCGATTGATCAGTGTTGGTATCCTGTGATTAATTAATGCAGTACCCCAGTACAGTAGTGAGTTCCGAGGACAGTAAAGTGGTATCCAAGCTGTGGTATCTGGAGTCGTTATAATTATTATAATGGTTGTGAACGGTGAATTCATATATTTGTACTCGTTCATTATTCTCAAGATTATTCTGTTGATTAAATGTTCATGCATAAGCCCTTTCATTTAGCCTTCCCTGCTTGCATACTCATTACATCTTAGTACTGACGCATTCCCGCTATGGTGTTCTTTTATTTTGGGGCACCATAGGTTCAGAGGAGTGAAACTTGGAGCATCTTAGAAGTCACTTGTATAGTAGCAGTGGGTGCAGTAGTGATTCCTCATCATCCGAGGATGTTGTTATTACAGTATTTGATTTTAGTAGACGGAGTTAGTTGGGGGAATTGTCCTTTCAACACCACAGTTCAGGCAGTGTAGAGGCTTTTCAGACAAACGTATTAGTGTGTGGTTTAAGGTATTGTATATTTCTAGATGTTTGAACCTTATGGCAAGTGTTATCCAGTTTTCACATGTATTTTATTATATTATGCAGTGAACAGGTACAGATATCAGAACAAGGTCCTTCGAGATCATAAGCACCGTGTGGCATTTTGGTTCTCAGGAATCGAGGCGTTACAAACTTGGTATTAAGGCCTAAGGTTCAACAGTGTCCTAGGAAGTCTGAAAAGCCACATCTAGTAGAGTCTTGTACAAGAGTTTGTTGCGTGCCACATTCATGTAAGGGGATGTTTAGAAGAGTTTCCGTTCGTTCATGATCCAGAACGTGCTATAGCAATATTTTCCAAGAGAGATATGTAGACTCTTGTAATGATCTACTTATGTTTGATTTACCTTACTCTTAAGGTAACAGAAGTAGTGAAGCCAAAGTCTTTCAGATAGAACTTTCTCTGACGGTCCCCGTAGATAGTTTTGGGACAGTATTCTCTAAAGTGAGCAGAGTATGCCTTATGGGGTTAGCTGTTTATATAGTGAATAAATAGGCATGAAATTATATATGTAAGAATCTAAGTGTGGAATTTGGGAATTATATGTGTTGGTTGATAGAGATATAGCTGCGATTCTCATGGTATGAAGAAGTATAAGTTTAAGAGATGTGATATTTGAAGGCTAGAATGAGAATAGTATGTTATTAAAGATTTGTGGATATTCATGTTATGTTTTAGAAGCTAAGCTTGAATCTTTGAAGAATGTATGTGTGTGGACTCCAAACTAAGTATTAAGATGTGAGTGTGGTATTAGTAGCCTATGAATAAATCGAAGCAAATAATGTGTTTATTGAGACAAGTAGGTGTTGAAAAGAGTGTATGTATATGATGATGATTGTAGACACTAAGGAAAGATAAGAGTTGTATTCCAAGAAGTAGCATTGGTATTGAATTTATGTTTTCAGGTGTATTTTTTCTAGATGAATTAAGTTATCATTTTGTGCACCGTTGTGCCTCAGACTCTAGAGTACATTGGTTGTAGTTCATTTCGGGTTTTATCCAAGTGTTCAAAAGTGTCTGACGATGACTTAAAGCTGAGAGGAGGAGGATAGAGAAAGTGACAAGTCAGGCCCTCAGAATCTAGTAGTGGTGCCAGTAGGTATGGAAAAGTAGTAAAGGGAGACAGTTCCCGACCCCTTTCTTATTTCAGTGAAATATGTCTAGAGGGACCTTGGGTCCTAAGGGGGAGATACCCCATAATGTTATAATAATTGCATGTCCATGCTCTTTCTATGATGTTAACCCCATCATTCGTTAAATTTCTAGTTATGCTTTCGAGAATTTGGTATATTTGGTATATTCGTATTTAATATGCACATTCAATAGAAAGGAACTCGAATTGTGGGCATATTTGAACATGTATTGAAGAGATTGGTTGGGTTATGATTCTGTGCATTTGAGATGCATGTGTGTTGTGAAACTTTACCCATGAGTGGGTTGTTGAATGTTTTATGAGATAGATGTTTGAACCTTATGGCAAGTATTAGCCAGTTTTCATATGTATTTTATTATATTATGTAATGAACAGGTACAGATATCAGAAAAAGGGTTAGCTTGTTGTCATTCGGTATCATAAGCACTGTGTGGCATTCCGGTTCTCGAGAATTGGGGCGTTACAACTTTATTGAGGCCTTTTTGGACAGGTTTATGCCTTTCATTTGAGGTATCAGATGAGAGATGAGTTTGATTGCTTGGAGTAGGGCTCCATGACTTTACGGAGTATGAGGCATGCTTTCATGACCTGTCTAGATATTTTTATTTTAGTATTGCCACTACGTCTTAGATGATTCAAAAGTTCGTAAAGGGGTTGGATGTTTCTCTTCAGCTAGTTACAACTCAAATTATAGTATATGGGGCATTATTTTGGAGTAAAGTGGAATATTCTAGGATGATTGAGTTTGTTCTTTGAGAGTTTCAGAGAGGCACCAAGAGAGTGCGCTGTCAAGATGAGTTCAGAGGCCACACTACTCGAGGTAGAGGTTCTAAAGGTTTTTGTGGGTATCATGGTAGACTAGTGCAAGCAGCCTTGCAAGCTTTAGCTAGTGGGTCTTGTATCTCAGTAGATTTAGGTGGTCGTTCTAGCTCTTTCGTTCCTTCTTCTATTGAGTCAAGTTATAGAGGTTGCAATGTATGTGATGAGGTTGGCCATTTGTCCAAAGACTAGCCTCGTCGTGTTTGTAGGGCTACTTCTACATCAGTTATAAGAGATATAGGTTCTACTAGGGGTGTGAGAGGTAGAATTAGTGGAGCCCATGGTGGTTGACGCAGGACTAATTAGTCGGGTGGTGGATATGGTCAATGCTATGATATACCTCCGTGGCCAGAGGCAGAGACCTCCGATTCTGTCATCATAGGTATCATCCCCTTTTATTTCAAATCTACATCTGTATTATTTGATTCAAGATCAATTTTCTCCTATTTGTATGCATATTTTTCTTTGGTAGGTGATTCTTTTGTGGTAGATCAGGTGTAGCGATCTTGTGTTTTCACTTTTGTTGGGCGTGACACCTGGGTAGACCTGATTATCCTTTATTTGGTAGATTTTGATGTAATCTTGGGTATGTATTGGTTAGCTCCTTACCATGTTGTCCTAGATTGTTATGCTAAGATAGTGACTTTTGCTTCATCGGGTGTGACAAGGATAGCTTGGAAAGGTATGCTTTATTCGGGTCCCAATAGAGGTATCACAACCCAATTTCTTAGGTCATGATGGAACCAACTATAACCTACCTATAGGCATGCCAAACTTGTAGTTCGAAACGGGTACTAACGGACTACCAAATAAAGTATCAAAAGAATGTGGAATAAATGTAACAAAATATCAATTACAAAGACAAATCCCAAAACCTGGTGGTATCAGTACAAGAGCCTTTAATATAACAAGAGTATAAAAGTGAAATAACAATGGAATTACACTAATACAACCTATCTCTAAATACAATATAGAGACTATTCTAATACATAAGAGAGAGATAAGTAATACTCCATATGTATGGAGCTCACTCTAAGTCTCTGAATCATGGTTGCTCTGTAGGACGCGTATATCAATGGTGATAACCTATAATATGATGTGCAGGATGCAGAAGTATTGTATGAGTACCAAATAAATGGTACTCAGTAGGCAATTGCCTACTGAACTTCAATGATAAAGCAGATATATATATAACATATAAATAGAATGAAAACTACACTCAAATGTCCAGCATCCATATAATCTATCCAATAAGGTAATAAAGATAAACTATTCTATTCTTGTCCAAAAGACTAACATATTAAGACTAGGGAAGTAACAAGGATGAACTTTCCTATTCAAGTTATATTCATAAATATCAAAACTATACCATATATCACTGGCCAATATGCAATGTACAAGTGGATTAAAGATACATATAAATATACAAGGCCAAGGAATGAGTATACAATATGAACAATGGAAGGAAGGGATATACGATAGTTCTATAGCTACATATAACTAGGTATATATATATACACAGATATAGATATGAAGTCAACTAGAGGTATAACCTAAATCATATTGTTTTCACCTTTAAGGCCTCATTATAATATGTAACACCCCGAATCTAGTACCCGAAATGCTACATGGTGTTTGTGACACTGAAGGAACATAAGCTAACCCATAACTGATATCTATAACTAAGAACTAAATAATATACTGAAATTATGTGGAATAAATAAAATCTATAAGACCATAAGGTTCAAAACTGAATAAACATCTGATAAAACAATGTCTGGAAATGGTACAATAAATACCAAAACAAATCTGAAGTAATTATCTGGAATGCTATAGTACGAAAGCCTCTAAACTATCTGACTAAAGAGTGGACGGGGTAGGTCCCCAACTAACTCCGACAACTAAACTAAACTGAAAGATGAAATTGTAATGTAATCATTATGTCCTCGAAGGATGAGGACTCACAGCTGACTCTGACTGCTGAACTGGGATGCTACTAATGCTCTGGAGCTCGTACTTCTAAACCTATAGTATAACACACCATAGAGCAAATGCATCAGTACTTTGAATATACCGGTATGCAAGTGAGGTAGGATGAATGCAAATAGTTCATATGCATGAACAATACTAACTGATAAACTAACATGAACGTGAGAATACATGCATGACTACATCACTGTAACTGATATTGTGATAGGACTGAATACTGAGTCTACTGATATTGACCCCTGAGTTGCTGATAAGTGAGAAAGACTAATATTGTATTACTGAATACTGAGGGACGGATACTATGTTATTGATACATGAATAACTATTTTTGACATCTCTAATCATAAAGAACTGATCTGGTTAACTGTATCTGGCAGTCCTGAAGATGAATGCTGAAAACATGAGTTCTGAGAACTGATATAACTAATAACATGAGTGACTGTATCTAAAAGTCCTGAATCTGATAGAACTAGATAAGTATCATACTGTATCTGAATTTGACTATATTTGACAGTCCTAAAATCTGAAGAACTATCTGAGTTTTTTTACTGAGACTGTGGGAGGTAATCATCTAAATAACATTCCCCATAACTAAACTGGTAGGTTCCAACCTGTAACCTCATCTGGAAGGGTGTCAATATCATGCCATGGGTAAAGACCTGTTGTGAGTATACCCTCGCTGACAGGGAGCTCTTCTGTCAACCCCTCCTAGTAGGTAACCCAAATGAGATGTATATATATATTTGTAAATGCGTAGGGTGCATCTTAACCTATGATAGATATGTAGTTCTAAAACACAAGGATTGCTTCTAAGGATCACACCCTCTAATGAATAATAAGTGAGTCCCCATCCTTGGGTTTACTCGGTGATGAATCCTACTCCCAACTGAATAGACACTGAAATGACTAACTAAACTGAACTGATTAACTAATGGTATTGTTTAGCGAAGCTAAAACTAAATTTATTTAGTTTTGTTGACCAACGGAATGCTACTGAGATCTGAGGACTGACTGAGAGTACTGAAGTTACTGAGACTTACTAGGAATACTGAGATCGCGGAGGTTACTGAACTAATGAGATTATTGAGATTTTTGAGATTTCCTGATTAACATGACTGACTGAGTTCTATAGATTGTGACTTGTCTGAGAGTATTGTGAAAACATGACATGGATTTAGGAACACAAGTAAGTTGTCGGGTACAAGTACCCCCAGGACTCGATGGAAATAAACTGACATAACATAACTTACTCAAACACATGACCAACAACACAATTCATAATTCATATATTGAAGCACTTCATCAAATATGTGATATGCATAAACTTGTACATAAATAAGGATTTCATAATATCATGCTAGTTGGGCACTTTTCCTTCATATAGGCATTCAATCAAACACATGTTAGGCATAGTATATGTAAACAACATTGTACAACAATTAAACATCATGGTTCAATTCTAATTTCATCATTATAGGGTTTAATCGTAAGTTCACATGAATATACATCTATAATAATCAATTCCACATAAAATTGATCACCAAACATGGATTAGAATTCAATAAATCATTCTCAACATGAACAAAACATAGCCAACATGAAACTCATAAAGAAATCCATAAACTTAAAGTTTGGAAAAGAAATTCTTGGGCTTCATGGATGTAAAGAGTCCATGAATGAACACTATGCATATCTTGGTTCATAAATACACGAAGATTGATGGAGGAAATTCTTGAACTTGAATCTTCTATGAAAAACCCTAATGTGTTCTTGAGAGGATTTTGAGAGAATAGAGTATATTTTAGTGTAATGAAGGCTCAAATCCATGTTTTTGAGCTTATATAGGGTACGGAAATTGACACTTTTAACCCTAGGACACGTATTTTAATTCTTGTGAAAATTTCTTGATTTTCATCCTTGGCGTGACGCACCACTATCGCGCCAAGTCACTAGAACAGGACAATTGGGAATCTCCATGGTGGCGTGACACGGAGCTATCACGTCGCCACCTTGTTTGAAACGTAGAAGTTTGGCGCGATGCACCACTATCATGGAGCAACACTGGAAATTTACAATTGCTATTTAAGCTGGCTCTGCGATGCGCTGATGGCTTAGGTGATACACTGTCTCACTAAAAAGGCTTTAACTCTTCGCCTGGATGTCAGATTTGGGCGAATTTGGTATCGACGGAAAGCTTATAGAATTTTACACATGATAAAAAGTCAAAATATTGAAAATAACACATCTATAATAGTGGATTCATCTTTCAAATAAAGATTCTAACATTCTTGGAGGGAAATTTCAAGATAGGAAAAGTATGGTTATTACAATATCTCCCCCTTGAGAACATTCATCCTCGAATGAGACTGAGTGAGAGGGGAGAATATGAACTGACGTACATACTGAACACGAATAACTGATACATGATCTCAGGACTAACATGACTAAAGAGCTGAATATAACATACTGAACATGCATGTCTGATACATGACTGATAAGTTGCATTCATGCGTATCTGATGCATGGATAATTGACTTATGAATACATGACTGAATGTTCTGATGAACTAAATCTCTTGCACTGGGAAGGCATGTCTGGGGCATGATTACATAACTGAACTGGTGTATGAATGCATGACTTAATATGCCAGAGTACTTAGTACTAAGTTTGTAATGGTGATCTGAGCATGAACTTAATACCAAGTTTGTAATGGTAGTTTGAACATGGAACTGAGTAAGTTTAAGAAAACTATTACGCGACTGAAAGGCACTGATGACCCCATAATTATGCTAGAAGTATGCATAAATGGGGACCTGAGAACATGACTGAGGCTGAAACATGGCATATAAACTAAATTTTGTGAACTGATCTGAGCCCTTAAATACATGGCTCACGACTGATATTCAAACTTAAGGGTCAACTTATAAGTATACCCTACTTCAAAATGGATTCATTTCCTAAGAAGAGAATGGGACGCTTATGTTATAAAGGTTTTGGGGATCATAGAATATCTCCCACTTGGGATACTAGATCTCTCTAGGAATACTGTCTTGGCTGAGCTACTGAGGGGAAACTGAGGCGATGCGTGAGGCACCAAGTATTTGAATCGTGATTGATTATCTGAGATCTAACACTTGAGGCCTGATATATCATCTAAGATAAAGCAACTAAGCTTCACGCACTGCAACTGAGACTACTGAAAGATTTATGAGATGCTGAGCACGAATGCGTAAACATACTGACTTATTTGATTAACTTGATAACTGATATCTAAATACTGGTATAAGATACTGGTTTGTACTTAGTCCGAATAATAGGACTAAGGTTGTAAAACATTATGCATAGGAGATAATGATTGACTGGATAACGTGAGGTAACTGAGAATAAATGAGCAAAATTGCATCACCTAAAAAATACAAGGCTAGACGTATATTATGGTCTGGAAACATTCTGTAGTTTGAGAACACTACTAACTGAGTGACTAATAGCTATAGCATTGGTCAAGCAAGTCTGGAACTGAACTGAGTTTTTGATCTGATTAATGAACTGAAGTTGGTATTATAACTAAAACTGCAACTGAGATTCTAACTTGAACTGAATATTGGGTTCTGATAATTGACGTTTAGACTGATATTAAAGTACTGAGACTGGATACTGATAACTACTTGGGGAATGATTTACAAAGGAAAGGATCCGATGCTTAAATGAATACTATATCAACCTGAATAATCAACTAAGACCTAAGGAACAGAGTACCAACATTATGGATTTATCAAGAGATTTAAACTGGAGGTATACATGATGTAATCTAAGCTTGACTGGTCACTAGGAGTAGAGCATGAGTCCTGTGGACTGAACATATAGCAAAACATAACAAGAGTGCCTGATGCATGACTTAAGTCTGAAATTTCTGTGTTCATGGAACATGGCTCATACTACTGAGGGTGTTGGAACCCGTCCTTCTAGAAATTCGACACGCACACGATCCTATAGAAAGTGTGTAAAATATGTGTATGTAAGGTGATGACTATGGTACAAAACAATTGCACTGAGATAAGAGTACGTTGGGAATCATCTTCCCTTAGTGATTACCTATACATACTGGAACTATAACTAGAATCCAAAAGCTTGACTTTCTGACCCTATGGTTTAACTGCTATGCAAGGTTTCAAAAGAAAAAGGAACTCGTAAATATGATGAAGTATGAAAATGTAAATGAGAGATCTATAACATACCCGTGATTGCATCAGGAGGATTTTCCTGATTCTGCTGGGACCAAAGTGCATAGAGACTGCTTGGGCGTTGCCTACTGATAGCGCTGGAATTGGCAGCTTGCTGATTTGGGCTACCAGACTGAAATGATGAGCGAAGATGACTCTGATAACCTAACTGGGGGTAGTCTCTAATCTTGTTACCTAACTCACCACATCCGAAACACACACTACTATCGGCTCTATACACACCCTTTTGATGCTTACCACACTCTGCGCAAAACGAATGAGTTAGAATCCTGCTCTCACTATTCTGAGCCATAGATCCCGATGCCCCATTTCTACGATCATTTCTGAACTTTGGTACTGATGCACTATCTGAAGTGAGAATCGGGGCTGAACATTTCTGATACAACTGAGAACGGTTACCACTTTGTGACCCATGTTGTGCAAGACTATAACTAATTGTTCTGGCTTTTATTTTCTCTCTCCTTCTTCTTAAGCTTCTGCTCCTCCATCTATTGGGATTGTATTATAAGCCTAGATATGTCCATGTCACTAATCAACATCGTAGCCCTGCACTCCTTAACCACTCTACCTGATACCACTGACACAAACTTACTCATTCTGGATCTGCTATCTGCTACTACATGAGGAGTGTACCTAGCTAACTGAATAAACTTGAGGGAGTATTATTTTACGCTCATTATACCTTGTCTGAGATTGATGAACTTTAACACTTTAACATCCTTTTACTCTATGGGAAATAACCTATCTAAGAAAGCTGTAGCGAACTCTTCCACTCTATGGGCTCTGTATCTGTACCCCTGTCTACCTTCCACTATTTATACCACGTATAGGCTACATCTTATAGCTGATAGGTAGCTAACTCTACACTCTCACTGGAAGTCACTCCCATGATGTCTGTGACTTTTTGAACCTGATCGAGGAACTTCTATGGATCCTCTTTAGTGAAGTCTCAAATTCTGACTGCAGTAGAATTTGCCACTGGGTTGGCTGGAATAGCAGTTGGCCATTAATTCTGGGTAGCGACTGAACTGGATAGAGTAGTAAATACAGTCTTGAATTCTGCATGAGAGACATGCTCATCCAGAGGATCTGGCTGGACGGGCTGAGGTGCTGACTGACTTCCATTTCCCCCTTCGGTAGCCCTTTTGGGAGGCATGATCTATAAACTAAGGGAACAAGAAGATTATACCGAGAGTTTAACTTTGAACCTATGCTCACTGGCATGACCTGAATACTGAAAGAAAGGAAACTATTCCTAAAACATCTCATAGCCTCCTACACATAAGTATGGTGCACGACTCTACTAGATGCGGCTTTTTAGACTTCCTAGGACATTATTGAACCTTAGGATCTAATACCAAATTTGTAACATCTCGAATCTGGTACCCGAAACACGATACCTATGACCCCAAAGGAACACAAGCTAACCCATGACTGTTATCTGCAACTAAGCACTGAATAATATACTAAAATTATGCAGAATACATAAAAGTTATAAGGACATAAGGTTCAAAACTGAATAAATATCTGATAAAAAAATATCTGGAAATGGTACAACAAATACCAAAACAAATCTGAAGTAAATGTCTGGCATGCTATAGTCTAAAAGCCTCTAAAATATCTGAATAAGGACTTGATGGGATAAGTTCCCAAGTAACTCCAACAACTGACTTAAACTGAAAGCTGAAATAGTAATGTAATCATCATGTCCTCGAAGGATTAGAACTGTAACACCCCGTAAAAGTCGTGCATGGATTAGCCTTTAATAGAGTGCCCTTAGACTCAAAAACTTGAAATTTTTTTAGTGAGTGTAATGAGGACTTAGTGTCATTTTAGCTGGCAATCTTCGGGATACAACTTTTCAACCTTTTAGATATTCGTTTTTAGATTTTCAAGTTGCGTTACGATCGGGCAAGCTCATAGTACATCTCGGATAAGTTTTGAAATTTTTTGGAATGCATAAGGCTGCGTTTGGATTTCAAAACAGTAGCAAAATGCATAGCCTATTGCCCAGTTTTCAATATTTCTAGGTCAATTTCAAACGATCATAACTCCCTGTATATAATGAACTGTGTGATCTATAATATATAAAACGAAAGCTATTTGAGTCCTCTTTAAAATTAAGTTGGTTTCATCCAATTTGAATATTTGTGTAAAAAGTTATAATCGATTTACTCCAGCCTATCAAACTGTCAACTGAGGGACAGATTTGACCTTAATTGTTCCTTAGGGGTATTTTGGTCATCCTCCACCCCTATATATACCACCAACACGGGATTTAATCCCTCAAACACCATAATATACATACTTTTCCAAAATTGCTCAAGAATTCTCCTTACGGTTTCAAAATAAAAACCCAAATAGTTCAAGATTCGACCGTAGGTTTTCGAACATAATTACATATTCGGAATCACCAATCCGCAAGCTTCAAGAAACATCTATTATCCTTGGAAATAGAGGTACGCGGGGTCTTTCCTAAATTCTCATGGGCATAAACAAAATCATGTTTTAGAATGGGGTTTTAAATTATGTATATATATTTATGTATAAGATGTTTTAACATCATTGTTTTGGTCTTTTGACCATCTACAAAGCGATTTGACAGTTTATATACATATATGAGTGAATGTGTTTCAATTTTGAATACATGAACTTGCTAAATACATTTAAACACCAGGTGTTTGATGAAATTTCTGCATGAATTGAACTTTAAGTTTCGGAATATGAAATCCTTTACATCAGTTACATGTTTTGGTGGTCTAAACTATGTTTTGAATGAAAGCTCTTGCTTAATACATTATGGATCAGAAATATCATGACTTGCAATGTCTTGGTATGACGATACCAATTCAGACTAATGCCATATCAGACTCAGACTAACAGACATTTCAGACTTTCATGGTTTTAGACATTCAGAATGTTGCATGTACAGAAAAGGTTAAAAATAGGCATACAGAGATGTTAGGTGGTTCCCCGAAGAGGGCTTGAGATCAAGCAACTCATTGCCTAAAACCGTGGTTTGCCGACCCGGGTATACTATTATGCGCTAACTTAAATGTCCTGTGGCGTATCAGATTCAGACACTTCAACCCTTGCGGCACACTTGGGTTGGGGGCTTCCCCGCCGAGTCAATGGCGGATTCCATACAGCCCATGGAATATCAGACTTGTAGGGGAATACCACCTAACTCAGAAGTAAAACACAGATCTTGATTTGAAATGAACAGGCAGGTTACATATTTTTAGAAAGTGCCCATGTATTTTCAGAAACAGTTTTATACATGATGTATTGATAAAAAATTGCTTTCACTTAATATATATATACATATATATGTATGTTCCATTATACTATTTTTGGATTGCTTCGCGTGCCAGTACTTTTGCGCTGACCCCCCCCCCCCTCCTTCTAGGTCTTGAGGCACATTCTAGGGGTCCAGCTACTTGGTAGACATTCTCGGATTTGTAGACTTGATCTCGCAGTAGTGAGCCTTCTATTATTCAGAAGGCCTAATTATGTCAGACATTATCTTATTTATTATATTTTTGGTTTACTGGGGGCCTTGTCCCAGTTTCTTTTCAAACAGATGTTTGTGTTCTTAGTATAGATTTCGCAGACTCATGTCAGATAGTATTATTCAAAATGTTGCAGAACTTGACCATGTATTCCGTACTCAGTTTCAATTTCGTATTTTATTATGATTACGAATGTTGTGCATGATAACCAGATAGAGAATGGGTGTTCCGAGCCTTCATGGTTCGGGATGCTCGTCACGGCTAGGGCCTAGGCTCGGGTCGTGACAAGAACTCACAGCTGACTCAGACTGCTGAACTGGGGTGCTAATGTTGCTCTGGAACTCGTACTTCTAAACCTATGGTATAAGACACCATAGCGCAAATGCGTTAGTACTTTAAATGTACCGGTATGTAAGTGAGGTAGGCTGAATGCAAATGATTCATTTGCATGAACAATACTAACTAACTGACTAACATAAACGTAAGAATACATGCATGACTATATAATTGTAACTGAGATCGTGATAGGACTGAATACTAAGTCTATTGATATTGACCCGTAAGTTGCTAATAAGTGAGAAAGGCTGATACTGTATTACTGAATACTGAGGGACTGATATTATGTTACTGATACATAAATAACTATTTCGGATAGTTCTGACTATGAAGAACTAGTCTGGTTGACTGTATCTAATAGTCCTAAAGCTGAATACTAATAACATGAGTTCTGAGAATTGATATAACTGATAACATGAGTGACTGTATCTAACATTCTTGAATCTGATGGAACTAGCTGAGTTTCGTACTGTATCTGAATTTGACTGTATCTAACAGTGACTGAGACTAAGACTAAGACTATACTGAGACTGTGGCAGGTAATCATCTTACCGACATAACCTAGAACTGAATTGGTGGGGTCCAACCTATAACCCCAGTTAAAAGGGTGTCAATATCATACCACGGGTAAAGATCTGTTGTGAGTATACCCTCACTGATAGGGAGCTCTTCCGTCAACCCCTCCTAGTAGGTAACCCAAATGATATATATATATATATATATCCCTAAATATGTAGGGTGCATCTCAACCTACGCTGGATACATAGTTCTGGAACACAAGGATTGTTTCTAAGTATCACACCCTCCACTAAATAATAGGTGAGTTCGCATCCTTGGGTTCACTCGGTGCTAAATCCTACTCCCAACTGAATAGACACTGAACTGATTAACTAAACTGAACTGATTTAAATGAACTGAACTGATTAATTGATGGTATCATTTAGCAAAGCTAAAACTAAATTTACGGAGTTCCGCTGACCGATGGAATGCTATTGAGATATGAGGACTGACTGAGAGTACTGAAGTTACTGAGACTTACTGGGAATACTGAGATCGCGGAGGTTATTGCATTACTGAGATTATTGAAATTTTTGAGATTTCCTGATTCACATGACTGACTGAGTTCTATAGATTGTGACTTGTCTGAGAGTATTGTGAAAACATGACATGGCTTTAGGAACACAACTAAGTTGTCGGGCACAAGTACCCCCAGTACTCGATGGAAATAAACTGACATAACATGAGTTACTCAAACACATGACCAACAACACAATTCATAATTCATATATTGAAGCACTTCATCAAACATGTGATATGCATAAACTTGTACATAAATAAGGATTTCATAATATCATGCTAGTTGGGCACTTTTCCTTCATATAGGCATTCAATCAAACACATGTTAGGCATAGTATATGTAAACAACATTGTATAACAATTAAACATCATGGTTCAATTCTAATTTCATCATTATAGGGTTTAATCGTAAGTTCACATGAATATACATCTATAATAATCAATTCCACAGAAAATTGATCACCAAACATGGATTAGAATTCAATTAATCATTCTCAACATGAACAAAACACACCCAACATGAAACTCATAAAGAAATCCATAAACTTGAAGTTTGGAAAAGAAATTCTTAGGCTTCATGGATGGAAAGAGTCCATGAATGAACAATATGCATATCTTGGTTCATAAATACACGAAGATTGATGGAGGAAATTCTTGAACTTGAATCTTCTATGAAAAACCCTAATGTGTTCTTGAGAGGATTTTGAGAGAATAGAGTATATTTTGGTGCAATGAAGGCTCAAATCCATGTTTTTGAGCTTATATAGGGTACGAAAATTGACACTTTTAACCTTAGGACACGTATTTTAATTCTTGTGAAAATTTCTCGATTTTCATCCTTGGTGCGATGAGCCACTATCGCGCCAAGTCACTGGAACTGGACAATTGGGAATCTTCATGGTGGCGCGATGCGGAGCTATCGCATCGCCACCTTATTTGAAATCTAGAAGTTTGGCATGATGCACTACTATCATACAGAAACACTGGAAATTGACAATTGCCATTTAAGTTGGCTTCGCAACACTCTAATGGCTCAGGTGAAACACTGTCTCACTAAAAAGGCTCTAAATCTTCGCCTGGGTGTCAGATTTGGGCGAATTTGGTATTGATGGAAAGCTTATGGAATTTTCCACACGACAAAAAGTGAAAATCTTAAAAATACCTCATCTATAAAAGTGGATTCATCTTTCAAATAAATCTTCTAACATTCTTGGGGGAAATTTCAAGCTAGGAAAAGTACGGGTATTACATAATACTATTAGGATCTAGTACCATCATACTCTGGATTTCTAATCCACATGATGAAACATGAGATAAACATACATAATGATGCAATCATAAAATAGAATAGGCCAGAAATATACCTCAAATCTCGATACCGAATCAATGACCAATCTGTCATAAACTAGTGTTAATAATGATCATAACAATGCTAATAAGAATATCAATAACAGCGCGAGTAACCAACTATTCTTAAAAAACAAATACCTAGTTGAGACTAACATACCTCCACCGCCCCAGGATCAGAATGTTCAATCAACATACAACAACATAAGGTATAGTTATCACTCATATTTATGTAACCGTCCTATACTAGATGATAAACATAGGAGCATACTGGTGATAGGTAATGCGAATGCAAGAATGAATGCAACATAATTCACAATACCATAATCATCATTATCATAACTGTCATCAACATAATCAACCTCCGACTTTGCCAGGTGTATAATCATCACTACATCATTCGGCCATTCTAGGTATCATCACATCATCACAATATCCCCAGGCCTTTTCGGGTATCATCACATCACTATAATATCCTTTGGTCTTGTCGGGTATTATCACATCATCACAATATCCTATGGCCTTTTTGGATATCATCATATCATTATAATATCTTCCGGTCTTGCCAGGTATCAATATCATCATCGTAGTATCCAAACCAATGTAACATAATAGAGGGCAAGCCCCACAAGGACTAAAGTAAAGTGCAAGACCCATGAGGGCTAAAGTAAATGACAAGCCCAACAAGGGCTAAAGTAAATGACAAGCCCTGTAAGGTCTAAAGTAAATGACTAGCCCCACGAGGGCTAAAGTAAATGACAAGCCCCACAAAGGCTAAAGTAAATTATCATAAGAAGAGAAGCAAGATAGAGTATATTTCTATAATTCATTATTCATCATCAATATTAGATCCTTATTAAGTGCATATATAATAGGTGCATGGACTCAAACCGTGGCTAAAATAGTGTAAATCCATAAGTCCATTGCCCGAAGTGAACTTTGGGACTAAATCATTATAATTGTGTAGAAAGGGTTGGAATATCTCACGACTACAGTAAATAATAGTGTCAAACCATGGACCAGAATATATCTTGGTCAAATCTTTAAAACATCATTAGTAACCACTTTTACACATTTAACTTATTCATTAAGTTAGGCAGCAATAATTGTGAAGAAATCTATTTCAAGGTAGAAAGTGGGCTTTAGCCCTTAGTTAGTAACAACAATAATAAGATTATAATCCAATTGGAATCATGTCAATCACCGATGCAATAACCATAAATGTACCAAATCTATGCATGCCATCATCAGTATTCAAACATTGGAATCATGACTATTATACTGTATCTTCCTCCGTCCTATACTAGAGAGATGTGTATATAAACATACATATATATATTCATAACAACTGTATCATTTACAAGGATAAATACTTTCCAGATATCCAATCAATATCATAATAAGGCCTTTGGCCCAATAATGTGTCCAAAAAATTGTAATATCATAATCACGACCTTAGTCCCACATACGTATCCAAATATCATGTCAATAATCATGTATACATATACATCATCTCATACATATGAGGCATCTCACTTCTAGGAGGCACAATACCTCAATAAGCATAGCTCATACTATGAGGCATATCACATCTATGAGGCATCTCGTATTTATAGGTCAGGTGTCGTGACTATGAGGATTACCATCTCTATAGGCAGAGTATCATATCAAAGTAGGATAACATCTCTATAGGCCAAATATCATAACTGATGGAATTATCAACTCTCTAGGATAATTATCATAACTAAGAGAAATAATATCTTCAAAGGCACAATATCGTTTTTAAGAGGAAATGGTATTTCTAAATGCACAACATCATTTCTCTAAAGAAATCATGGCCACAAGCCATTTAATCATTATCCGGGGAAAATACTATCACAATTTACCAAGCCACAAAGTAACCTTACACTAAGGTTTTCTAGTCTCAACTACGCCTAACATCCGTAACTAAATCCCCAAGTCTAACACAAGTCTTGGCCTAAGTGGGCCAAAAAATCCCACTTCTAATCCTCGATTTCCATGTTTAGGCAATATATGCCCCAAACTAGGATAAGGTATCTAGTTCAACTTCTAGATGTTAAGTAAGCCATAACCGATTCTATAATTGGGATGTCATCTAAAACACGGGCATTCAAGTCAACTCTACCAAAACTAAGATTTCAAGGTCACCACACTAGCCCAATAGGGTTCAATAAATTAATCATGATCCTAAAATTTAAACCACATTCCAAACCTAGCTTCATATATTATATCCATAGTACATTTTTTTCCAATCTAGGAAGGAGGAAATAGGATTCTAAACAATACTAAGAATTTCACCTTATGGGTCCAAAACCTTCATCTAATCCCCAAACATTAATAATCAAGACTATGCTATTAAAATCATAATCAAGTCTGACATTCACATCCACACGCAATATATATCACACATCATCTTTGAAGAAGAGTGGGTAGAAACCTACCTCAAAGCCAAATTACAAAATCTCAAATAGCTATCCAAGCATCCATCTTCACTTTACAATCCCAAAATGCCATCACACTATCAAAACATAATCTACCCAACAATATGAGTCTAAAGACACCTATATTACACTATTATGCTTCGGTCCAAAAATGACACAAAAAATCCAAGTAGGTCCCACTTATGAAAAATGCATTTTCGAGGTCAACCTAACGTTCATACATGAACAAGGAATCTAAACCCCAAGAAATGGGTAAAGACAACTTAAATTTTGGGCTAAAATCAAGCGCTAAGCCAAATAGGGATTTTGGATCTAAACTAAGAAATTCAACCATGAATTAGAAGGATTCATACCTTAAATTCGAAGATATTCACATTAATAGATGATAATCTAGCTCCCACGTCGTCCACAAAACTCAATTTTGAGTTATTATACCCATTTAAGGTTTTGGTGTCTTAAGGGTGAAGGAAAATTCCCAAATTCACGACTATGGGGTCTATTTATGCACCCCCAAGCAAGGAGATAGGGCAATCTCTCTCTAGGGGATGGATCACACTGATGGCGATTGCCATAGGGCACCTGCCGAGATCGCACTACCTCTCACCATCACAGATGATAGCTAAAACTTGGAAACTTGGATTTTTTTCCAAGTTTCAGCCAATGCCTCAGGGCTCGTTCAGAATCTGATTATTCCAAAAAACTATGTAACAATACTAAGTTCGATGTTCCAAATGCATTGGCAAAGTTGGATTTTAACTCGAGGTCATTTTAACCAAATGTGGGTCCCACACCCATATTTCCAAATTTAACTTTCTGACCAATAGGTCTAAATAAGTATAGGGGTATTCAAACCTACACCAAAGGTCTACCTAGCCTAACATCGCATAGTCAAAATTAATATCCAAAATTGTTTTATTAAATTTTTTGCCCGCTGGCCATTTAGAACCAACGAAGACTTCTAAACAGGGAATTGGATCCAAAAATCAAACGAACTTCCCAATAACCTAACCGTCGATCCGAGCAAGTCATAAATGACTTAGGGCAACTATGGAGAAGCCCTAGTGGAAAAAATACGTGAAAGATGAGAAATGACCTGAAGGGTCATTACAATATCCACTAGTAAAAAGACTTTCGACCCCGAAAGTCAACGGATAAAAAGAATCTCAAAAGCTCGAAAGGATGAGGTACTGGGCCTATATGCTCCATGCATGACTTCCTAGATAACCTTCACGAAGAGAGATCACTTCCAAGGGATTTTGCCATAGGTATGCCTTTTTAACCAACACTCT
Organism: Capsicum baccatum var. pendulum; assembly: GCA_030864225.1. Classification (NCBI taxonomy): domain Eukaryota; kingdom Viridiplantae; phylum Streptophyta; class Magnoliopsida; order Solanales; family Solanaceae; genus Capsicum; species Capsicum baccatum. Next base: position 196,371,421 of record CM061557.1, read on the forward strand.
CACTTCACTTCCAGACAGTCAAATCTTAATTTCAGCCACCAATTGGCCTCCAATTGAACCTAAAAGGCTGATATATATAAATTTAAACCATAACACACCGATACCATCTCAATATCCGCCTGAATCAATAAAGGCTTGTCTAATCCAAAAAAAGAAGACATTAGTCATACTGACGACTCCCAATCTAAATATAACCTGATTTTACCATTTTACACCTACCATCTAGTCCAAACCAAAAGAAAAATCACCTAAGTCTCATCCAAAAAGTCTCATCATAGAGAACTCAAGGAACTAAGGCTGACCCCCTGCCCGTCTATACGAAAAATATGAGAATAAGCCCATAAGGCGTTGTTTAGGCATATAAATAGAGATAATCAAGGAATACAGTCTTGCTTAGACTTGTGATTATATATGATATTGGAGGTAGTTTGAATATGTGGGGGTTTGTTGTATGTGGTTTAACAAATGGGTCTTAATTAACCCTAATATTAATGAATTCTACCATGAACTTGACCTTGATAAAGGTATGCAGACAAGGTATTTGTGAAAATGTCTAACTAAAATGTCTAGTCACATATTAATGGTGTATTGAACTATGGTATTGGTCGAGTGAACATGAATGGGATATGATATTGCTATAATGAATTTGAATACTTGATAAGTGTTTGGTAAAGTCATTGTTGGTCATGTATTGAGTCATAACGAATATGAATGCTTGGTAAATGGGTTGTAAGAACCTTCTTAACCATGTAATGGATTAATTTATGACTTTAGATGGTGTGATGGCCCAATAAGTATGAATGGTCGATGAATGGAATTGTAATGATATTTTTATCCATGTAATTAGTTAAATTATAACCATGTTGGTTGATGGCTAAGAAAGGGGTTCATTTCCCTAAACATGAACTTAAATTGCGTGAGGAACTAAAGTGTGATATAGAAAGGCTAATGAAACTTGAATGGATTGTAAGGGTCTTAAGGATTGTAATTTGAATTGAATATTGATTTGAATGAACGCAATGGTCTAATAAATTGTTTAATCGATGAATACTCCCATGAAGACCTTATGGTCCCATATGGTGTTGATGTGGGTAAATGGTTCAATACCTTAAATGTGAAATGGAGTTAATGGATGTTAATGCATGAACTAAAAAGGGTTAAGAGTTCAAATATCCTCTAATAATGGAAATGAAATGACTAGTGGTTCGAGTCCTTCACTTATCTCCTCTTGATATCAGAGTGTCGTGTTACTAACCCTTGTCTTTGATACCAGTTTAACCATCTCTTGGTCTCAGGTTATTAGACAAGGGTTGATAGCCTCAAATCACTATTGTGATCTTCTTTTCCCAATATCTACCCTCTACTGAGTTCATAGTGAATACAGGTGGGTTTTTTATGTTTGCGTCCATTAAGAAATCAATTAAAGCAAAGAAACCCACAATATTTGCAGAAATAATGATTTAGGAAGATTGTACACTTCCCCTACTTCATTAATCCATCAGGGTTCCCACAATCCTAGTTAAGGGAATTAGCAGCTCATAGTTGTAAAACAATCCATGGAATTCATAAGTGAAAGCATAGAATCAATCTTACAATAATAGACAACAAAAACGCAAAGTCTCAAATCAATAAATCAACCAAATATTAATAACACCAGAATCCCAAGAGCAAAAGCCAATCTCAGAATCAAAATATAGGTTTGTGAATAGTATGACTGGGTCAACTTGCCCCCAGAGGTATATATTAACTAAAAATGTCAAAAGAGTATTTATAAATTGCTTAGAACCCTAGAAATCAAATCCTAAACAAAATAAGAAAGCTTAATTTGGTGGCCACCTATGGTGCCACTTATGGTCTGTAGATGAGCCCACGTAGGAAGCAGACATTTTCTACAATGTCAACCTCTCTGAACCTCAATTTTCAATCACCAATGCCTAGTAGGTGGCACCTATTACAAGTAGGTGTAAATGTAGGTAGTCACTTTTTAGATTTTGACTTCTTTTTTTTCTGGTTAGCTCCCAAAACCTATTTTGTGCAAAATCAACATGAAAACACATCATATCCAACAAAACACACCTAAGTACTTGCATATTTCTTGATTTAAAGCATCGAAAGTGCCATAAAACCAAGGCACATCAACATCCTCAACTCTAAATTTTTCATTTCCTCAAGCACTAAAACAGGACAAAACAACACAATAATGTTTAACTAAGAGAAATCTAAGATACCTATGGCAGACAATCACCAAATTTAGCTCAAAAACATCTACCCCTCCAAGTTTAACATTTTAAAACCAACTGTGTGTTTCTATGAAGCAAAACAATGTGACACAACATAATCAAGCTATGGCATTACAATAGCAACAAATAATCATGCATATGTACAAGTTACACCACCCGAGCAAATATGCAGCTAGCAATACAACCCTTTTACCCTCACAATAAAAAAGTCATTCTCACTCAATAGAATCATACATGTTAATGTAGGGACAATCAAGAGACACTCACACTCACAAATAAGTTCTAACAATGTGCATATAATACCATAGGCTTGCCCTTATTTTCTTTAGCTTAGTTTTTAGACAGTCAGGTTAGGATCACTATAGGACTTTACTCGGCATGCAATGTAGGGTTGGGGCCGGTATGGTACCTATGGGAATTTAGTGACTAAGCCTTCTTGGAACTACACTTACTAGGGTCCCACTCATCAACCAATTTTCTTTTCTTCCACCCTTATTTCTCCCTTTTATTCTTTTACAGCCCATTCAGGTTGGTGTGGTTTTCTTTTTATTATTTATTTTTTAAAAAAAATCTTTTCTTTTGATATTTTTACCACACCCAGCCCTACTTTATTTTCTCTTATTTATACCCTTCTTCATACCCACTTCCTATCACGTACCTGTATGATAGCCACCCTTAACTTAGGCAATTTTCTTGAGTTAAGGTGTATAATGTCCAAGGAGTACCAGGGCCAAAATAGTTTCATTATAACAAAAATGGGAAGGTGAAAGGTGAAACAAGGAAAATAGTCTATCGAGCTCAAAATAGGGATCAAGGGATACTTATTCATATTTGGAAGTTAATTTCAGCTAAAAGTGGACTAATTTCAAGAACGGCCTATGATTCTTCCTTACTGACTATCCTACAACCTAGGCAAGACTAACCGGACAAATTTTGGATTCAACTCACAAAGAGAAAAAGTAAGTATTTCACACACATGTGGCAAAGGGTTGCATCACAAACTACTGCCTATCATGCTCATGCAAATGCTAGCTATGATAATTGTGTTCCTAATCCTAATGTCATAATGAGACCCACAATGCTCACATAATATATATATCACAAAGTTCAAAAACAAATTTTTCAGAGGGGTATTGTTTTTTTCAAAAACACTTTAAGCATAAAAAAGCAAAACACATCAACTGCCTCAAGTACTCATTTTTACCTAGTTAAACACAAATAACACAATACAAAACAAAACACAATATGTCCTAAACATGTCGGCTCTACTAAGAAAAGAATCTGGGGAAAAGAGACAAGGCAATAAAAGATCCAAGAGGACATATAGACCCTCAAGTAGCCCCACCCTCAACATAAAAACATGTATCGTACTCAATACATTAGACCATTACATACCAAGGAGTATGCAATATTTCTGTGGCACCGTAGGTGCACAGATCTGACGTCAATCACACTAACACAAATGCACAACTAACAAAATACCTTGGGTTGGTTCCTAAGCAGTGCTTGATTTAGCATAGCAGCATGACGTGGCTATGTTGGTTACTCAAAATTCACCAACAATCCCATGGGTTGCCTCCCATAAAGCACTTGATTTAACGTCGCAGCATGACGCTGGTACCTAGATTCCTCAGATTTCAACTTGGTAGCCAAAGGGTTGGACTTCAACTTTTTTACTTTTCACTTTAAACTGATGAATTACACCCCTAAGTTTGTCTCCAATTTTCTACTATGCTCAAGGGGCGGTGGTATGAAAATAAAGGAACCAAGCAATAGAAACAGCATGTTACAACTCTTAGCCCTTAAGTGAGAAATGTAATTCCTTGATTTCAACACAAGAAATTCAAGAACATAGATATATTATTCGTTATTTTCACACTCTTCCATATGTTTAGATTGCTCGATTAATATCTTACTATCCAAACATAAGGTGTAAAAATGCTTAGAATGGGGTCCAATATGTCCCTCATTAATTGTATTTTTATTTACATCCTCACATAGCTCTAGTGTGCACTTTTAAATGGCAATAGCATCCACAAAAGTATGATCAAGTGTTGACTCCTCTAATTTTAGCTCCTTAATTTTTCATATAACAATATTTTCAACTTCACACAACTCATAACTAAATTATTGGTAATTACTCACATCAACCTTCGCAGACAAGTCTCTTTTTAAGTTATGAATCTCCCATGCAAACATGTTAACTTTTTTACTAAACTCCTATATAGTAACCTAACTAGGTTAAGGTCGAACCCACAGGGAATAGGTGAGAATTATTTCTCAAACTTGTTGAAATCACTGGGCAGTGCAGAAAAGTAAATACATGGATTTGCTTTGATTAGTAGAAAGTACAAAAAATTGAATGCTTTTGGTTGTAAATAGTTTAAAACAAACACTAAGCTTGTATTCCTCCTGAATTCTAACTCTTTAGGTTTATCGTTCTCAATCCAACTATCTCACTTCTATGCATGCAGAATTTACAAGTTATGTCTCACCAACAGCCCCTCAACACCCTTTGGTAAATCTCACTTATCTTCTCTCGGTCTTAGAGTTTCATATTGCAAACCTTTATCTTGGATCCCAATTTAACCATCTCCTCTTGGTCTCAGGTTAGTAGAAGAGGGTTAATATCCTCGAATCACTATTATGATCTTTTTATCCAAATCTTTACCCTCTCTAGGAGACTACAGGTGGGTTTCTCACACTTACAACTGTTAATAAATCAATTAAAGCAAAGAAAACCTCAATATATGCAGCAATAATGATTTAGAAGGATTGCATACTTTCTCTACGTTGTTAATCTGTCAAGGTTCCCACAACCCTGGCTAAGGGAATTAGTCGCTCATAGTTGTAAAACAATCTATATTAGCCTCTTATAGTTGTAAAACAATATATGTAATTTATAAGAGAAAGCATAGAATCAATCTCACAATAATATACAAAGAAAACCCAAAGTATCAAATCAATAAATTAATAAAAATTAAGAACACAAGAATCCTAAGATCTAAACCCAATCTCAGAATCAAAATACATGTTTGTGAATAGTATGAGTGCATCAACTTTCCCCCAAAGGAACATATTAACTAAAAACATGAAAAAGGTATTATAGACTACATGGAAACCCTAGAAATCAAACCCTAACAAAATAGGAAAGTTTTAGTTGGTTGCCACTTACGGGCCATAGGTGGGCACACATAGGTAGCAGATATCTTCTGCAACTTCAAATCTCTCTAAACCTCAATTTTTCGTCACCTATCCCTACCTACACCAATTAGGTGGTACCTACGCCAAGTATGTGGTACTACGCCAAGTAGGTGATAAAGTAGGTAGTCAGATTTCAAATTTCGACTTCTTTTTCTTTTGGTTAGATCCCAAAACCAATTTTGATACAAAATCAACATAAAAACACATCATATCAAATAAAAACATATAATAACTTTAATATTTCTTAATTTTAAGCATATAAAGTGCCATGAAACTATGGCACATCACCGCATTCATAGAGTTGATAAATCGGGTATTTCAACCATATCTTAACTCCTTTGTTATTGTATTTATAAATGATATATTGTTTTATTTCAAGAGTAAGGCTGACCATGAGGAGCATTTGTGGATTGTGCTTCAGAGACTTTGGGATGAGAAGTTGTATACAAATTTCTCCATGTGTGAGTTTTGGTTGAAGTCTTCATCTTGGATTATGTGGTGACCAAAGATGGTATTATGGTTGATCCATTCAAGATTTAAGCATTTCATAATTGGGATAGGCCTAATTATCCTATTGATATTTAGAGTTTTGTTGGTTTTGTGATGTGATGCCCCAAAAAAAATTTCCATTAAGATCTCAGTTGAAAATATGTTGAACTTTATTCTTTATCGTGATTAATATTTTTTTGTGTGGAATTTCAGGATATGCAACTCGTAATCGTTTAGAGCATCGAATAATCTTTCCAACTATATATGGATAATCCAAAATGGACACTCGAGCTATGAGTTATGATCATTTCGATTTAACCGTGAATAGTGGTGAACAGTAAATATGCAGGAAAAAAATACTGAGGTCAGGCAAATTTTAGGGTCAACTTCAAACGATCATAAATCATTTTACATAATGATCTGGGTAAGCTACTATATATCAGCAAAAATCTCTGAAATTTCCCTTTCCAATGAAATTGGTTTCATCCAATTTGGCCATCGGAGCAAAACATTATGGCCGATCTACTTCAGCCTATCAAAACAGTCCATCAAAGGACAGATTTGACATTATTTGATTTTTAAGGGTATTTTGGTCATTCCTACTCCAATCCATCCGGGTAAACCATGGATTTAAGTCCATTAAGAGAATTTAATAGCTCATTTTTCTTCAAAATTTCCTAAGGCTCAAACCCCAATCCTACTACTCCAAATTTCATCCTTCTATGTCTCTTGATTGAACCGTAGAAATTTCAAATTGATTTGGGATTCGAGTTGATCATGTTAAGGGATTCGAGAAGCACCCTTTATTTTTGTGAATAAAGTTCCGGAGTCAGAAGTTCATATTCATCTTCTATTTTTAGGTATGTGGGGCTTTGAACAAGATTATCCTTTCGATCTTGTGCCCGGTATTTTTGTTGAATTATATTGACATGAGATTTTACGTGTTTTACCATGAATTGGAAATATGGTTTTATATCTTATATTATTGTCCGTGAGATATGGGATTATGAGAGTATGATGATTTAATTTGTTAAGCCTTGATTTATACTATCATTCCCCTATTTCCTTATTATGAATTTATAATTGATATTAGAAATTCTATATTCCTACTATGGGTTGATGTCTCAAGTACCTTTAAATGAGAGCTGGATGATAGATTGAGAAATGTTGATATTGAAGTTGTAATGAGTCTTGGTATTTTCCGGATGGTTTTGATGAGTTAAATTGTTGAAAATATTATGTATTGAATCTTCATATTCTTGTACAAATGTCGAGTTGATTATGTTTCAACGCATTGATACCTTGTTGATATTGAGGAAGATTAAAATGTTTTAAGCTAAAATATGTTGAGTTAGGAATCCACAAATTAATATGATTTGATAAATGAGAAAGATATTTGATTTGGTCTTTATGATAGACCCTTGTGATGTTATGGTGGATTTCCTAACATGTTTTGAGTTGTCGGAGAGTAGTACTTAGCACCAAGAGGGAAATTTTGTATTTCCCCAAACCTATGTGCCACTACAGGGTTGTTTGATGATGATATTATTGGCCAGAGAGCCTGATTGTGATTATTTCAGTTTTAAGGTCATATTCCCTGACAAAGAGTATGACGATCCCTCCAATGGGGGTTTCAAATATCGGTATTCCACATAGCTCACATGGGATTGTCGGTTATAGGAAACTCCCCTATCCATAAGAGTCATGTTTATTGAAATACCGAGTCACTGCGAGTTTTTATGTGGTAAGTCAAGTTGCCTATAATGATCTATAATGATTTATGAGGTTTTTCTCCTACATTTCCTATCTAAGATGTTATCAATTGCATGATTCAATGTCACTCAAGCCAGGTGTCTCATTATGGTCCGTATGTACGTTTTTACAAAATTTAATATATTATTTATATTTTGCATGCGCCCCCACATACTCAGTATGTATCTTATGCTAAACCATATATTTCTCTATGGGCTACATTCTAACCATGATGTAGGTTCAGGTACTCAGCTGCAGCCACGACAGTGATATCCGGGTGTCGTATCTATGTTCCATCAGTTGTGAGTCCTCATGGTTCGAGGACCAAGTTGCTAGCTTTGGTGTTGCTATTTGGTGATCCCTTTGGTCTGTTGAGTCAGTTGGGGGTTTTTCCCAATGGCTCATTGATTTTTCTGTTTAGAGGCTATGTCAGACTAGTGTATTGTTTGGTTGGTTTGTGTATAGACATTCCATATATGTATAGTCTAATGATATTTCGTGCCATGTGCGATGTGATATGATATGTACTTATATATATATCTGTAGCATAGCATGTATGTAGTTGTGTTGCAACCCAAGGGTAGTGTTTTGGCTTAAAGGGTTAGCTTGAGGCTACGTGTAGCCTTGGGCATCGTGTGGCATCTCAGGATGATATTTCGAGGCATTAGAAACTTGGTATCAGAGCCTAAGGTTATGAAGTGTCCTAGGGAGTCTGACAAGCCACATTTCGTAGAGTCTTGAGCATCGGTATGTAGCGCGCCACACTTATGATCAAGAGGCTACGGGGCGTTCTAGGAAAAGTCATTTATTTCGTTCTACAAGAGTCTATCATGCTTACAATTGTTTCCTTCTGCTGTTAATTCGTGCGTTCTTATGACAGAAAATCCCTCCACATCGAGCTCACGGAAACAACAACCAACCTCAACTCGTTGATCCATTACATGAGACGGTATCCCATGCCAAATTTTGGGCAGCTTTTTAGACGCTAGCCCAGGCAATTACCACCAATACTCAAGCCAACGCTCTACCTACGCAGGAAAATAATTTGGCAGCAGCACGAATTCATGACTTTATGCGGATGAATCCGCCAGAGTTACATGGGTTGAGAGTTTGTGAGGACCCGCAGATGTATGTTGATAAAATGAAGAAAATTACACAGATTATGCATGTGACCGAGGAAGAAAGTATGGATCTGGCTTCTTATCGGTTGAAGGATGTTGCCTATGAATGGGTGCAGATGTGGAATAAGGATAGAGAGGAAGATACCTCTCTGGTGACTTGGCAATTGTTCCAAGATGCTTTCTTGGATAGATTCTTTCCTCTTGAGTTATGGGAAGCTAAGATAGAGGAGTTTATGAATTTGAGACAAGGGTCCAAGTCGGTTAAGGAGTATTGTATTAAGTTTAATCAGCTATCAAAGTACGCTCCCAATATGATGGCTGACTCGAGGACTAGTATGAGCAAGTTTCTAACTGGGGTGTCAAGTTATGCGGTGAAAAAATATAGATCGGCTATGATCAATAGGTAGATTGATCTTTCTAGGTTAATGATTCATGCCCAACAGATTGAGTCAGACAAGATAAAGGAAAGAGAAAGAGTAAGGGGAATTAAGAGAGTCAAATCAGAGCAACAGGGGTCTGGTTAGACTAGATTCTCCAGAGGGAGTCGCCCTCAGTTTTAAAGACGTCCATTTATACCTACGCCTTCCTCCGCTAGTGCTCCCGTATATCGGGGCAGGCAGGAGCTCGGAAATAGGTCGGTACCTTTTAGGTATTAGGATAGTGTAAGGAACCGGCCTCATCCTCTTTCGTGTGCTAAGTGTGGAAAGGACTATTTTGGGGAATGTTATATGGGGAAGCGGGTCTATTTTGGTTGTGGCAAGTTGGGCCACATACTTAGAGACTACTCGTACGCCAGACAGCGGAGTCGTGATGCCTGTCCCCAGAGTCAAACTACCAGTGCCTCGCCTTCCACAGCCCGTCTAGTTCCTCCTCAGGGTGCTTCATCTAGTACTATCGGCGGTCAATGCTAGAATTGTTTCTATGCTATACCACCTTATCAGGGGTAGGAGGACTCTCCCGATGTTGTCACTGGTATGCTCCATGTTTTCTATTTTGATGTCTATGTGTTGATGGACCCCGGTTTGAGTTTTTCTTATGTGACACCTCTAGTTGCTGTAAATTTTGAAACATATCCTGAACTAATTTTTGAGCCTATTTTGGTTTCTACTTCGGTAGGAGAGTCTGTCATTGCTAAGCGGGTGCATAAAAAATGTCCCATTACTGTCTTTCATTGGGTTATGTATGCTGATTTGATTGAGATAGATATGGTTGATTTTGATATCATTCTGGGTATGGATTGGCGTCACTCATGCTATGCGTCTATTGATTGTCGTGCCCATATGGTCAAGTTTCAGTTTCCTGATGAACCTATTCTCGAATGGTCTGGGAGTTCTGTGATTCCTAAGGGTCATTTATCTTAAAGCTACGAAGTTGATTTCCAAGGGTTGCATCCACCATTTGGTTTGGGTTAAAGACACTAAGTCTAAAAGCCCGACCCTTCAGTCAATTAATGTTGTTAATGAGTTTCTTGATATCTTTCCGGAAGATCTCCCTAGAGTACCTCTTAATAGAGAGATAGAGTTCAGGATTGACCTTCTTCCTGATAATCAGCCTATTTCCATTTCGCTGTATTATATGTATCCCGCAGAACTTAAAGAGTTGAAGGAGAAATTGAAAGATCTTTTAGACAAAAGCTTTATCAAACCTAGTGTGTCCCCGTAGGGTGCACCTATCCTGTTTGTGCATAAGAAAGATGGTTTTTTATAGATGTGTATTGATTACCAGTAGCTTAATAGGATTACTATCAAGAATAAATATTCGCTTCCTTGAATTGATGATTTATTTGATCAATTGCAAGGTGTGAGCTACTTTTCAAAGATAGACCTCAGATCCGGTTATCACCAACTTAAGGTTAGGGAATGTGATATCCTCAAGACAGCCTTTCAAACTCGTTACGATTATTTTGAATTTCTAGTAATGTCTTCCGAGTTAACTAATTATCCAGCGGCTTTCATGGATCTTATGAACCGTGTATTCCGGCCATATCTGGATTTAATTGTAATAGTGTTCCTTGATGATATTCTTATTTACTCCCAAAGTAAGGGTGATCATGCGGATCATCTCCGAATCATGTTGGAAACTCTTCGAACTCATCGGTTATATACTAAGTTCATTAAGTGTGAGTTCTGGCTGAACTTTGTAGCCTTCTTGGGTCATGTTGTTTCTTCCTAAGATATTACAGTTGATCCTCAAAAGATAGAGGCCATAAAGAGTTATCCTATACCTATTTCTCCTTCTGATATCCAAAGTTTCTTGGGTCTAGATGATTATTATCATTGTTTTGTTAAATGGTTTTCATCTATTGCATCTCCTATGACCCGTTTGACACACAAAAAGTAAAGTTCCTGTGGTTCGAATCTTATGAGAAGAGTTTTCAGGAGTTGAAGACTCGACTCACTGTACCTAACGGTGTTGATGGTTTTGTAGTGTATTGTAATTCTTTCAGAGTCGGTTTGGGTTGTGTATTGATACAAAAGGGCAAGGTTATAGCTTATGCTTCCAGGCAGTTAAAGCCTCACGAGAAGAATTATCCTACCCATGACCTTGAATTAGTTGTCATGGTTTTTGCTTTGAAAATCTGGAGACATTATTTGTATAGTGTCCATGTCGACGTCTTCACGGACCATAAGAGCTTGCAGTATGTATTCACCCAAAAGAAGTTGAATCTTAGGCAGAGACGATGGTTAGAACTATTGAAAGATTATGACATGAGTGTGCTATATCATCCGAGCAAGGCCAATGTAGTAGCAGATGCCCTTAGTCGGAAGTCCATGGATATCGTAGCACATGTGGAGATTGGTAAGAAGGAGTTGGCTCGTGAGGTACATCGTTTGGCTAGATTGGGGGTTAGGTTGTTTGGTGATGCTGAGGGTAGTATAAGAGTGCAAAGCGGTTCTTAATCCTCTTTAGTTTCGGAAGTGAAGGAGAAGCAAGACAGGGATCCAACCTTGGTCAGGTTAAAAGAGTCAGTTAAAGACCGAAAGGTGAAGGTTTTCTCCCAAGAGAGAGATGGTGTTTTGAAACTCTGAGAAAGATTATGTGTTCCTAATATTGATAACTTGAAGCAGAGGATTATGGCGGAAGTGCATGGTATGTGATACTCCATCCATCCTGGTTCTACCAAGATGTACCATGATTTACGGAAAATCTATTGGTGGAAAGGTATAAAGAGAAACATAGCAGAATTTGTGGCAAAGTGTTCCACATATCAAGAGGTTAAAATAGAGCATCAAAGGCCTAGTGGCGTGATGCAAGAGTTTAGCATTCCTACTTGGAAGTGGGAAGAAGTGAATATGGACTTCATAGTTGGTTTGCCTCCTTCTCGTCCCCATCATGATTCGATTTGGGTTGTCGTAGATCAGCTGACGAAATCAGCTTATTTCTTGCCTGTGCATTCATCGTATACAGCTGAAGATTATTCTAGAATATATATTCGGGAACTCGTCAGACCTCATGGAATCCCTTTGACTATTATTTCTGACAGAGGTACTCAGTTTACCTCTTAGTTTTGGAAATCTTTCCAAAAGGGTCTCGGTACCCAAATTTGTTTAAGTTCTACTTTCCATCCGCAAATAGATGGTCAGGCCGAGCGGACCATTCAGACTTTAGAAGATATGTTGAGGGCTTGTGTGCTTGATTTTAAAGATAGTTGGGATGAGCACTTAGCATCAATTGAGTTTTCTTACAATAACAGTTTTCATGCTACTATTGGAATGGCCCCGTTTGAAGCTTTGTATGGTAAAAGGTGTAGATCACCCATTGGTTGGTTTAAAGTTGGTGAGGCTATCGCGACTGGACCTGATGCGGTGTTCGAGGCCATAGAGAAGGTTAATTTAATTCGAGAAAGGTTGAAAACCACCCAAAGTCGTCAAAAATTATACGCAGATGTAAGGAGGAAAGACCTTGAATTTGATGTTAGTGATTTAGTGTACTTGAAAGTTTCACCCATGAAAGGGGTGAAGAGATTTGGGAAGAAAGGGAAACTAAGTCCCCGTTACATTGGTCCCTATAATAATGTGGATCGCATTGGGAAGGTAGCGTATAAGGTTGAATTGCCCACGGAGTTATCGAATGTCCATCCGGTTTTCCATGTTTCTACGCTTAAGAAGTCTATTAGTGATTCTGTTATGATTGATCTTTCCGAAAGCTCAGGTTTTCAAGATAGTCTTTCATATAAAGAGATTTTGGTTGAGGTTTTTGACTTTCAAGTTCGTAGGCTAAGAAACAAGGAAGTTCCTTTGGTTAAAGTGCTTTGGCAAAATCAATCCGTGGAGAGTGCTACTAGGGAAGACAAAGCGGATATGCGCGCCAAATATCCCCACCTCTTTCCTACGAAACCTCAGTATGTCAAAGGTATCGTTCTCTTTTGATTTAATCCTTATTGCTATGTTTATCTTGGCTTGTGTGTTTTCTACGATCTCCAAAAAAATCTAGAATGGAGTATATGCTTGGGAAAGATGATTTTTCTCTATATACTTATTTTCACAGTATTCTTGACCTACCTATCAACATTCGAGGACGAATGTTTCCAAAGGGAGATGATGTGATGCCCGAGAAAAATTTTCCGTTAAGTTCTCGAACGAAAATGTGTTGAATTCTATTTTTATCATGATTAATAATTTTTCTGTGTGGAATTTCTGGATATACAACCTGTCATCGTGCAGAGCATCGAATAAGGTTTCCAACAATATGTGGATCATCCAAAACGGACACTCAAGCGTTATGATCATTTCGATCTAACCATGAATAGTGGTGAAAAGTAAATGTGCAGGAAAAAAATACTGAGGCCAGGCAAATTTTAGGGTCAACTTCAAATGATCATAACTCCTTGTACATAATGATCTGGGTGAGATACTATATATCAACAGAAAGCTCTGAAAGACCTCTTTCCAATGAGACTAGTTTCATCCAATTTGGCCATCGGAGCAAAAGGTTATAGTCGATCTACTTCGTCTTATCAAAACAGTCACCAAAGGACAGATTTGACATTATTTGATTTTAAGGGTATTTTGGTCATTTTCACTCCAATCCATCCGGGAAAACCATGGATTTAAGTCCATTAAGAGCATCCAATAGCTCATTTTTCTCCAAAATTTCTTAAGGCTCAAACCCCAACCCTACTACTCCAAATTTCATTCTTCTATGTATCTTGATTGAACCATAGAAATTTCAAATCAATTTGGGATTCGAGTTGATCATGTTAAGGGCTTCGAGTAGCACCCTTTATTTTCGTGAATAAAGTTTCGGAGTTGGAAGTTCATATTCATCTTCCATTTTTAGGTATGTGGGGCTTTGAACAAGATTATCTTTTCGATCTTGTGCCCAGTATTTTTGTTGAATTACACGGACATGAGATTGTACATGTTTTACCATGAATTGGAAATATGGTTTTATATGTTCTATTATTGTCCATGAGCTATGAGATTATGTCATCCTATATGTATATGATGTTGAGATTTAATTATGTCCAAAAAGTATTTGATTATGAGAGTATGATGATTTAATTTGTTAAGCCTTGATTTATACTATCATTCCACTATTTCCTTATTATGAATTTATAATTGATATTAGAAATTCTATATCCCTACTATAGGTTGATGTCTCAAGTACCTTTAAATGAGAGTTGGACGGCAAATTGAGAAATGTTGATATTGAAGTTGTAATGAGTCTTGGTATTTTCCGGATGGTTTTGATGAGTTAAATTGTTGAAAATATTATGTATTGAATCTTCATATTCTTGTACAAATGTCGAGTTGGTTATGTTTCAACGCATTGATACCTTGCTGAAGTTGAGGAAGATTAAAATATTTTGAGCTAAAATGTGTTAAGTTAGGAATCCACAAATTAATATGATTTGATAAATGAGAAAGAGATTTGATTTGGTCTTTATGATAGACCCTTGTGATATTGTGGTGGATTTCCTAACACGTTCTGAGTTGTCGGAGAGTAGTACTTAGCACCAAGAGGGAAATTTTGTATTTCCCCAAACCTATGTGCCACCGCAGGGTTGTTTGATGATGATATTATTGGCCAGAGAGCCCGATTATGATTATTTCAGTTTTAAGGTCATACTCCCTGGCAAAGAGTATGACGCTCCCGCCAACGGAGGTTTCAAATGTTGGTACTCCACATAGCTCACGTGGGGTTGTCAGTTATAGGAAACTCCCCTATCCATAAGAGTCATGTTTATTGAAATACCGAGTCACTGCGAGTTTTTATGTGGTAAGTCAAGTTGCCTATGATGATCTATAATGATTTATGAGGTTTTTCTCCTACATTTCCTATCTAAGATGTTATGAGTTGCATGATTCAATGTCACTCAAGTCATGTGTGTCATTATGGTCCGTATGTACGTTTTTACAAAATTTATTATATTATTTATATTTTACATGTGCCCCTACATACTCAGTACGTATCATGTGCTGACCCACATATTGCTCTATGGGCTACATTCTTACCATGATGTAGGTTCAGGTACTCACCCACAGTCGCGACAGTGATATCCGGGTGCCACATCTACGTTCCTTCAGTGGTTTGTCCTCATGGTTCGAGGACCAAGTTTCTAGTTTTGGTGTTGTTGTTTTATGATCTCTTTGGTCTTTTGAGTTAGTTGGGGGTTTGTCGCAATGGCTCATTGATTTTGCTGTATAGAAGCTATGTCAGACTAGTGTATTATTGGGTTTGTTTGTGTATAGACATTCCATATATGTACAGTATAATGATATTTCGTGCTATGTGCGATGTGATATGTTATGTACTTATATATATATCTTTAGCATAGCGTGTATGTTGTTGTGTTGGAACCCAAGGGTAGTGCTTTGGCTTAAAGGGTTAGCTTGAGGCTACGTGTAGCCTTGGGTACCATGTGGCATCTCGGGATGATATTTTGGGGCGTTACAAGTGAGTTACTATCGATGCTTTGTTGAGGTCTTTTCATCTATTGTGGCTCCCTTAACTAAGTTGACTCATAAGAAAACAAGTATGATACTTCTGGCGTTGGGTTAGGTATTATGTTGATGCAAGAGGGTAAGGTGATTTTGTATGTTTCTTATCAGTTGAAACCCTTCGAGAGAAATTACCCTACCCATGAGTTGAAGTTGTTCGCGGTTGTTCTTGCCTTAAAATTATGGAGGCACTACTTGTATGGAATCCATTGGAAGATCTTCATGGATGATTGTAGCCTTCAGTACTTCTTCACCCAGCGAGATCTTAATATAAGGCAGCGTCGTTGGCTTGTGTTGCTTAAGGATTCTAACCTGACTATTGTCTATCATTTGAGCAATGATAATATGGTTACGGATAACTTGAGCTAAAAGTAGACTAGCATGGGTAGCTTTGCATATCTTTTGACCCAATAGAGTCCGTTGGCCTTAAAGGTTCAAGCTTTAGCTAACCAAAATGTTAGGCTTGATATTTTGATACCTGGATGTGTTTTGGCATTTGTTAAGGCTATATTTACCTTGATGGAGTAGATTCAAGATCATCAGTTTGATAATGTTAAGTTGAGAGTGATTTGGGATAAGGTATTGAGTGATGAGGCTAAGGAATCCTTACTTGATCCAAATGGTGTTTTGAGGATTGTTGGCTGAGTTTGTGTTCTTAAAATGGGTGGTTGGATTAGATTGATTTTGGAAGAGGCTAATTGTTCCAGTTATTCCATCCATCCGGGAGTAACTAAGATGTACCGTGATTTGAGACAGTATTACAGGGGGTGGTATGAGGATAGATGTAGAAAATTTTGTACCTCATTACATGTACTACCAGCAGGTGAAGGCAGAGCATTTGAGGCCTGGTAATTTATTTAAAAGGTTACCCATTCCCAAGTGCTAATGGTAATGAATCACGATGGACATTATGACTAGGATTCCTCATACTTCTCATGGTTTTGGTAGTGTTTAGGTCATCATGGATCGATTGACTAAGTCTGCTCACTTCTTTTTGGTTTAGGTTTCTTTTAGTGCTGAGAGGTTTGCCCATATCTATATTCGTATGATAGTTCATCTCCATAGTGTTCCAGTGTCCATCATCTTATATTGAGGTTTAGTGTTTACATCTCACTTTTGGAAGACTTTTAAAGAGAAGTTGGGTACCTAAGTTGATCTTACTACAACATTTTACCCACGAACTGACAGTCAGTCGAAGCTGACTATTCAGGTTATGGAGGATATGTTCTGTGCTTGTGTGATGGACTTTAGAGGTCAATAGGGGCAGTGTATTTCTTTGGCAGAGTTTGCATAAAATAATAGCTACCACTCCAATATTGATATGGCTCCATTCAAAGCTTTGTATGGTAGACATTGTCGCCCTCCATTCTGTTAGTTTGAGGTTTTTGAGATTAGACCTAAAGGTATGGACTTTCTTTGCTAGACATTGGATAGAGTTTGGGTCATTCAGGATAGACATTGAGCAGCTTAGATTAGTCAGAAGTGTTATGCAAATCATAGGCTTTATGCCTTGAGATTCAGTGTTAGAGATCAAGTCTTTCTTTGTGTTTTACCCATGAAGAGTGTGATGAGATTTGGGAAGAGAGGAAAGCTTAGCCCCAGGTATATTAGGCCTTTTGCGATCCTTCGCATTATTGGGGATATGGCTTATGAGTTGGCATTACCCCCAGATATATCAGCTAATTATCTAATTTTTTATGTTTTCAAGATTTGGTATTACATTCTGGATGAGTCTCATGTCCTTCGTTAGGATTAAGTCTATTTAGATAAGTGGTTGTCTTTTGTTAAGGAGCCCATCTCCATTCTAGCCATGGATGTTATGCGGTTGTGTTGTAGAGTTATTCTAATGGTTAAGATCCAATGGAGACATCGACTTGTAGATAAGTCTACTTGGGATGTTGAGACTGATATATGTGGTAGTTATCCTAAGATTTTCACTAATTCAGGTACGTTTACTGACTTTAGTTCGAGAATGAATTAAATTTTTAGTGGTGGATGATGTTATGACTTGATTTTTGGTGATTTTTGTGAATTATTCATTTTTGTGTAAATTGAGCTTTTTAACCCTCCCCGTGGTTGCATTACAATATTTATGGGGTATGGGTATGATTGGCATGGTTCCCAATGTATTTTGGTGTGATTTGTGTGAGTTTGTGATTTGTGATTTGTGATTTCCCTATGAAGTCTGAAAGGCACATTTAGTAGTTTTTTAATATGTGTATCGGATGGCAAAATACACTGTGCCGGTAGATCAAGAATATCAATTTTAGGTTGTAACATAGTTGGTGTGATTTTATGGATTTTTTATCTCATTTCTACCCTCGATTTAGAAAGTTGTGACATTGGGTTTGGGGGGTTAATTTTGTGTAAATGACATTATTTTTTCAAAAATTTGATTCACCATTGAGTTTGGAGCGTCGAATTTAGTCTAGTAGCATAATTTATATGCATTCTTAAAATTTCGTATGAATCCTGAGGGGCCTGTAGAGACTTATAATTCTCCATGTCTACATCTAATCAACCACTCAGTTGGTGCACTCATTTAATTTATGTTTTGGTTTCTTAAGAGATTTGTCCTGACAGTCAAAGTCTCGACCAAGCGACACTAGGCTCGCTTAAGCGGAGGCCTGGTCGCTTAAAGAACACTTGTGTGCTAGACGTCTGTCGTGTAAGCAACATCCAAGTCGCTTACACAATGAGGTGGGCTTCACTTAAGCAATCTCTGGTCGTTTAAGCGATGGCCGCTTAAGTGACCCGATGGTCGCTTAGGCGATGCCTGGGCTGATTATATCCCCCATTTTGGTAATTTTTAACCATATTTGATACTTGGAGCTTAGGGTTCAAGTTTTTGACAAATTTCATCCATTTTTAAGCCTGGTAAGATCCAAACTCCTATTTTACTAACTTCTCTTTGCTTTTCATCATTTTAATCTCGTTAAAATTGTGTTTTGAAAGTAGAATATAGGGATTTGGGCCTGGAAGGCCTCAAATTGGTATTCTTCGATTTAAAACACAAATTCAACTTATTTTCACTTGGGTTTTCTTCTATAAGTTCCTTAACTCATGGGAAATATATTTTTGAACTAAAATTTAGGTTTTACCTTTTTTTTCAAAAACTCATTTTGGGGGTCCGTTTTGACCCCGACCTAAAAATGGGCAATGTGGATATCGTTGGCTTTTTTTAATGCCTAGATCCTATATTTGTGTAGTTTAGTCAGTTTTTGGTCCGATTATGATGAAAAGGCTTGTGGTAAAGGTGCTTGGTCCAATTTCAGCATTTCAAGGTAGGTTTTGGCTTAACTTTCTTTAGACTAGGATGGATAGTTAATATTGGTATAAAATTCATGTTATGAATATGGGATCCAATAATAAAAGTGGTTATTAATATTGTGTAATGCCCGTTTGGGGGACTATTGTAATGCCCCGAGTCTTTGGAGCTATAAAAGTGGCTAAATATGGCTTTCAGACTTCATAGGACACTATTGAACCTTAGGCTCTGATACCAAGTTTGTAACACCACGAGTCTGGTACCCCGAATTCTACACGGTGCCCATAATCCCGAAGGACCAGAAGCTAACCCTTGACTGATATCTGTAACTAAGCACTGAATAATATACTGTAAAAATGCAAAAAACTGGCGGAAACATACCATAAGGTTGAAAAATTGAATACTAATATAAATGTCTGAACATCTATTCTGAAAAAGCCTCTAAACTGTCTGAACTGTGGAGTTGATGGGACAATCCCCTAAATAACTCCATCTACTGAAATGCTAAATCTAATGCAATAATAAAATAAGGAACATCCTTGAATGATGAGGACTCACTACTAAGTCTACTGTTGCTGGTTGAATCGAAACTGCTAAGGGTGCCATGGATCTCGTGCTTCTGAACCTATGGTATAAGACACCATAGCGCAAGAGAAAAATATGCGTCGGTACATGGGAATGTACTGGTACGCTAGATGAGGTATGGCTGAATGCAAGGGTTTACATGCATGAAAAATACTAACTAAATATCATGAGACTACTGAATGAGGATACATGCATAAGTGCATAAACTATAACTGAAATTGTAGTAACACTGAATACTGAATACTAAATTCTAATACCTGGATTTTTTATTACTGAGTCTACTGATACTGATAACTGATTGACTGAGGTTGAAATCAGTCTTATCGGGCGGGTGATCTATGAATATACTGATAATAAAGATAATTAACTGAATCTAAGATCAGTCCTATCTAATGGGTGATCTCTGAATCTAATGGTACTGATACTGATACTGCTTGACTAAATCTGAGATCAGTCCTATCTAGCGGGTGACTGTATCTAACAATCCTGTATTTATGCTACTGAGCTGACTTCTTGTACTGAGACTGATTCTGAAGCTAAGATTGTGGGAGGTAGTCATCTAACTGACATACCCATTCTAGCTAAGTTTGGGGTCCAACTTGTTGCCTCAGTTGGAAGGGTGTCAGTACCATGCCACGGGTAAAGACAACTTTTGTTGTGAAGTCAGTCCTATCTAATGGGTGACCCCTGGTATCATTCCTATACTAATGGTTGACCCCTGAGTATGTCAGTCCTATCTAGCAGGTGACATCTCATACCTACGTTGGCTACGTAGTTTTGGAACTTAGGGATTTCTCCTAGGGATCTCAGTACTCTCTAACTGGTGAGCCCCCATCCCTAGGTTCGCTCAGTGTTGAATCCTACTCCTAACTGAAAGATACTGACTGATTTTTTTCTTAGACTGGGCTGACTCTGTTATTAATCATGTTATTTGACTGATCTAGCTAAGTTTACTTGGTTTCGAAGACTGATGGAATACTACTGGATTTCATCATCTGACTGAATGCTACTAAGTTCTGAATTGATTGCTTGAATGCTACTTAGGTCTGAACTGAATACTAAACTGGACTTAGAATGATACTGAGATTATGGAGTCTTTCTAAATTCTGTAAATAACTGAGTTCTAAGGATCGTGGCTTGACTGAGGGATTCTTGAGATTGCTTTTGAACTTGGGGCTAGGGTTTTCTATCTTTGAGAGAGAGTGGTTTATTTCTTGAGAGATGTGAGTAAACAATGAGATAATAGGTCTTTTAGGGGTTTAATGTCATCTGTAGGCTGATTCGGGGTTTTAGGAATTTACCAAACAGCCCCTTAAATTAAATAACAAAATCTAAAAATCCTGATTTCTCATGCTGGCGCAACACGGTGGAAATCATATTGAAACCTTGGTTGCGAACTAGAATGGCACCATGACGCGGTGGAATCGCATTGGTGCACTGGAATTTGACAATTCGGAAATTGAGCCTTGGCATGACGCGCCATAATCGCGGAGGCTTACTGGATTTTGACGATTGCCATTTTGGCTGACTCTGCGACGCGCTAAAGTACCAGGTGGTACTCTGTCTTACTAAAATTGCTCTAACTCTTCGTTCGAGGGTCGGATTTGGGCGAATTTGGTATCGATGGAAAGCTTATTCAATTTCCTAAATGATAAAAATTCAAAATCTTGAAAATACCACAGGGAATAAAATGCATTCATCTATGAATCAAGATTTTTAATGTTCTAGGGATGAATCGAAGCTAGATAGAAATATGGGGTATTACAATATCTCCCCCTTGGGAACATTCGTCGTCGAATGAGACTGATAAAGCGGAGAATACTAGCAAAATGAACTTACTTACTCGACATGAGCATCTGAAACATGACTATATGACTGGAACTACTGATATACTAAAATTTTAAACTGAACATGAATATCTGATGCATGGATATCTAATTGAACTAACTCTTGAATGCATGACTGAATATACAAAGATAACTGATACTAACTTTGTAAGGAACATTTGAACATACAACTTAATAGGTTTAACGACATGAAAGCATTGGGAAAATATAGGGTATCTCCCCCTTGGGACACTATGTCCCTCTAAGAACGCTTACTTTACTGAGGTACTGGGGCGATGCACAAGGTACCTACGAACTGGATCATAACTAAACCTCCAGAGTCTAAAACTAATGCATGATTCATGAATTGAACTAAACTCACAACTATTGGGACTCTCTATTTTGGAATAGTTACATTCTCAAGATTTCTAATAGTATGACTACATAGAAAAATGGGAAAATAAACCATATGAATCTGACCGCCTGACTGCTAAACCAACTTACTGGATATTCAAACTAACTCATACTGAAAACTTATTCTTAATTGGAGTACTTTTTCTGCACTTTCTCAACTACACTCTTCACTTTAGCTTCAAGTTGTCACCATAAGTCTGTAAACACTTTACTAAACTTTGAACTGAACTACAATCAATCTACTTTAGAGTCTGGGGTGCAATAATGTACATAAATGATAAACTCATCTTGAAAGACTGCAACTGAAAGTATTAAACTCACTGCTAATACTATCCCTTGGGATACCACTCTTAACTTTCTTTAGCTCCTGCAATCATCATCGTATACTTACACTATTTTCAACACACGCTTGTCTCACTAAACACATCATCTGCTTCTATTAATTCATAGACTACTAAGATCACATCTCCTAACTCATATACACACCTTCATACTTAGTTTTAAATCAACAAACTTAAATTCTTGCATGCACTGTTCAAGCCTACTCAAACCTCAGAAATATATATATATAGCCACTTACACACCAACATGACATTCAAGCCTATCTTCATGATTAAAGCCTCATGTAAAGCAAGCATGCTACAGTCTTTCCTTGACATTAAACATTTACTATTTTCGATCTAAGAAACTACTCATCACAAAGAAGGGTTTACTGGAAGGTTAAGAACATGAGAACCTGAAGCATAAATGGAAACTATACCAAACTTAGCACATAACTGAAGCCTCTAGATCTAACTAAGCATAAACATAAAGATAAAAGACTCATACATACCCGTAACTATATCAGGAGAACTTTCCTGATCTTGGCAAGTATGGAGTGCATAAAATCTGTTCTAACACTGACCACTAGTGGTACTAGGAGTGGCTCCCTGCTAACACAATTCTTTACCCCTCTGAGCTATCACTCTACACTCCCGCATCCTGTGGCCTGGCTTACCACATCCAAAACATAATGCACTGCTTTCTCTACAAGCACCTAGTTGGTTCTTACCATATTCTTCACAAAGCAGATAGGTTCGAACACCGCTTGCACTACTCTAGGTTTTGGAGCCTGGTGCCTCATCATGAATAATATTCCAAAAATTTGGATGGGTCCACTAGCTGAGGATTGAGCTGGGATTGAAAACTTCTGACGATGCTAAGAACAATTACCACCCTGTGACCCTGGCTGAGAATAACTATAACTACCTATTCTGGCCTTCTTACTTACTCTCTCTCTCTCTTCTTAGATTTCTATACCTCAATCTACTAAGCACGCATCATCAACCTAGAAAGATCCATGTCCTTGTTGAGCATAGCAGTCCTACACTCCTTAACCACCAACCCAGACACACCAGTCACAAACTTACTCATGCTTGATCTAGAGTCAGCCAACTGATCAGGGACATACTTAGACAATTGGTTGAACTTGAGAGAATACCGCTTCATTGTCATGGAGCCTTGCCTCAGGTTCATGAACTCTTCTATCTTAGCTTCTCTTATCTCTAGTGGGAAAAACTTATCTAAAAACGCTTCCTAAAATATCTATCAAGTCATGGAAGTTGCATCCTCCCCTATACTCTTTCTCCACATCACTACCAAATCATAAGAAACATTTTTCAACCTATAGGATACCAAGTCTACACTCTCCTCAGACACATACCTCATCAAGATAAAGTTATGGATCCTCATCTGCCTTCGACCCATAGAATTTTGGTGGGTTTATTCTCATAAAGTCTCTAATTTTGGCTGCATCTAAACCCCCTATCTTGTTAAGGCAGGGCAGTAGCCTGACGGTTACCTTGAACATTAGTTGTCATAGCTTGGGCTAGAGCATGAAAAGTTGTCCGAAACTCTGTATGTGACACATTTTCATTCAAAGAATCTGTGAGCTAAGGTGGCTGGTTATCAATCCTACGGGCATTAACTTTATGAGAAGGCATACTCTGTAAATGAAAAGAAGAGATAGATTAGATTAAGAAGTAACTTGAGATCATGCTCACTTGCACGACATGAATACTGAAAGAAGGGAAATTGTTCCTAAAACATCTTATAGCCTCTTGTACATAAATGTGGCGTGCAACACACCTATGCACAAGACTCTACTAAATGTGGCTTTCAGACTTCACAGTATACTATTGAACCTTAGGCTCTAATACCAAGTTTGCGACACCCCAAGTCTACCCCGGATGCTATACGGTGCTCATAATTCTGAAGGACCATAAGCTAACCCTTGACTGATATCTGTATCTGATCACTGAATAATAGACTGTAAAAATATGGAAAACTGGCAGAAAAATTGCTATAAGATTTAAAAATTGAAATATAATTGAAAAACTGAATATTAATATAACTGTCTGAACATCTACGTTGAAAAAGCCTCTAAACTATCTGAATTGTGAAGTTGATGGGATAATCCCCCAACTAACTCTATCTACTGAAATGCTAAATCTAATGCAATAATAAAATAAAGAACATCCTCAAATGATGAGGACTCACTGCTAAGTCTACTACAGCTGGCTGAATCTGAACTGCTAAGGCTGCTCTGGATCCCACGCTTATGAACCTATGGTATAAGACACCATAGCGCAAGAGAAAAGTATACGTCAGTATGTGAGAATGTACTAGTACACTAGATGAGGTAAGGCTAAATGCAAGGGTTTACATACATGAACAATACTGACTAAATATCTTGAGACTACTGAATGAGGATACATGCATGACTACATAAACTATAACTATAATCGTAGTAACACTGAATACTGAATACTAAATTCTAATAACTAGATTTTTTATTACTTAGTCTACTGATACTGATATTTGATTGACTGAGGTTTAGATCAGTCCTATCAGGTGGGTGATCTCTGAATGTACTGATAATGAAGTTAATTAACTGAATCTGAGATCAGTCCCATCTAGCGGGTGATCTCTGAATCTAATGGTATTAATATTGATACTGCTTGACTAAATATGAGATTAGTGCTATCAAGAAAGAGATCTCTAAATCCATTTATAATACTATTAAATGACTGTATCTAACAATCTTGAATATATTCTACTGAACTGAGTTCTTTTACTGAGACTAATTCTAAAGATGAGACTGTGGGAGGTAGTCATATAACTTACATACCCCTTCTAGCTAAGTTTAGGGTCCAAATTGTAACTCCAGTTGGAAGGGTGTCAGTACCGTGCCATGGGTAAAGACAACTTCTGTTGTGGAGTGAGTCCTATCTAACTGTGACCCCTGGGATCAGTCCTATACTAACGAGTGACCCTTGAATGTAAATAATTCAGGAATTACTTAGCCGGAATCTCTGTTAGCAAATCAGTTTTAGAGTCAAACCATTTTGAAAAAAGATTTCCAAAGGTAACTTGGCAAACTCGATTTATGCATAGTGGCGACTCTGAGTTTTGAATGTAAATAATTCTTTTCGAAACAATCATCTTTATTTTGTCACTTTAATAATAAAAACTCTTTCGAAACTTAAAATCAATTCTTTTTTTTGGAGTTAAAAGGGGTGTGACACCCACAATTAGTAAATGATATAAAAGAAACTATAAAGAAGGATTAAATAGTTAAAATATAGAAAAAAAAACTAAAAATCACCCTGAGTTTGTTACAAAAACTAATCAAAAGGGGAAAGAAATTAAGAGACGGGAGGAAAAAATTAATGTAATTAACTTTGCTAAAAATTTTAGTCCTAAAATAACGAAAACCCAATTAATAAGTAGTGTTTTGTTTTGATCCATTGCAAAGTTCCACATTGGTACTACAAAGTGCAGATATGAGTATTTATTGTCTTGGACTCTCCTACCTTATTAGCTAGTTTTTGGGGTCTGATCCTCTCTAGGTTATAACAATGGTACCAGAGTCACCCATCATTTGTGCTCACTATACTTGGGATAGTAATGTTGGTATGGTAGCGTTCGGTTAGGACTAGCAATCTTTAGCGCACAATCGTTTCGGTGTATGGGCACCTGTCTCAAAAGAGATAAATGGAAAAGATCTAACTACACAAGTAAAGTAAAAACTACCCAGAGTGGAGCCATCAAGGACGATAGATGGGACGCATAGTGATTTTTTGTGATCCATTGCAAAGTCCTACATCAGTACAACAAAGTGTTGATGTGGGGTACTAATAGCCTTGAGCTTTCCCACCTTAATAGCTACCTGTTGGGGGGTGTAGTTCTCCCTAGGTTATAAGATGTTTCCTAATGTCAAGAGAACGTTGTCAACTATTGCACACTCAGGTAAATTCTTTAAACCATGCAAATATTTGTAAAATTAGGATTCTTATGGGGAAATTCAAGTAATTAATTATTTTGATGGATATTTTATGTAATTTTTCCTACATTTTATATATTTAACTACCAAATATAATTATTTTGATGGATGATTAAATATGCAACTTGCAATTCTTTGAGCGAGAAAGGATATAAAATCCCTCATAAATTTGTTCGTCAAACTTACCTTAGCATTTAACTTTATAGACATTTATGTAAACCCTAAAAGACACTCAAGTGAATTAAATACCACCAACTAATAAAGTACCACTCTTATAGTGGGAGGTGCATTACACACGTGTCATATCATTTCTACGTAAAAAATTATTTTAAAATGAAGATTAACCCATACCACCCACTTTCTTCTTTAACCCCCCCAGCACTTAACTTTACAGACATTTATGTAACCCCTAAAAGACACTCAAGTGAATTAAATACCACCAAATAATATAGTACCACTCTTATAGTGGGAGGTGCATTACACACGTGTCATATCATTTCCACATAAAAGATTATTTTAAAAAGAAGATTAACCCATACCTCTCACTTTCTTCTTCAACCCCCCACATCTCCCCAATACCACTCATACCTCACAATTCCACCCTCTACCACAACACAAAGAATTCTACCATCAATATAAAAAATTCTCACCTTCACCCAGTGTACAAAAAACAACAATAACATCTAAACATTAACAAATCAATTTGGATTTTCTTTCTATTGGATGACGGTTGATACAGAGGAGAAAACAACTGACCAATTCGTATCCTCCATTGAATATTAGGCTCATCGCCACCTCACAACTGTCAACATTAAGACACATTCCCACCAGTTGTCTTCCTCCATCAACATCCTTAAAATACCCATTTTTCGACCATCACTAACGACTCTCCACCATTTCTAATTTCATTTTAATTTTTTAAACACACAAAAACATCTAGTACTCATTTCTTTCTCGTTATCTTAACTCCAACATAGTAGAAAAAAAGGGATAACCTTAATCAACAATGAACGGAAGCTTCAATCCTTAAAGATCAAGCTGCTCAAATTTGATAAAAATAGAAAAGAGGTGTTGGGGGTTGTAAGAGGAAAAAAAAGAGTGGGGATTGGCAAAAATAGAAAGTGGGTGGGGGTAAGGTGGGTAGTGGTTTGAAGAATAAACGGAGTGGGACATAGGAAGGGGAGGCAGAGTTTTTTTCTTTTTCTGTTTTAGTGAGACCATTTTTCTTTTAAAAAACAATAATTATACGTTTTTATATTTTTCTTTTCTTCTCATGCCACGCCAGCTATAACACCCCAAGTCTATACCCTGAACGCTACACGGTGCTCATAATTTTGAAGGAACACAAGCAAACCCATGACTGATACCTGCAACAATAACTTTGTAATATATACTGTAATGATTGTAGAAATAGGCAAAAATATATACCATAAAGTTCAAATCGGTAAATAAATCTAAATGTGGTATCAAAATACCAAAACTGAAT
This sequence comes from Capsicum baccatum var. pendulum, assembly GCA_030864225.1. Classification (NCBI taxonomy): domain Eukaryota; kingdom Viridiplantae; phylum Streptophyta; class Magnoliopsida; order Solanales; family Solanaceae; genus Capsicum; species Capsicum baccatum. Next base: position 196,399,074 of record CM061557.1, read on the forward strand.
ATAATTATTGTAAAACTAAATAACTATCTAAAAATACTCTAGTCTGGAAAGCCTCTAAACTGTCTGAACTATGGAATTGATGGGACAAGTCTCTAACTAACTCTGACTATTGAAAATACTACTGAAATACTAAAAATAACAAGCATCTCCACGAACTATGAGGACTCACCACTACTTTGAAAGACAAAAATCTGAACTATTAAGGGTGCTCTAGAGCCCGTGCGTCTGAACCTATGATATAAGACATCAAAGTGCAAAACGCATGCGTCAGTGCTTTGAATGTACTGGTATGCTTAGTGAGGTAGGCTGAAATGCATGAGTTCATATGCATAAACAATACTAACTGAATTACATTAGTATGACTGAATAAAAGTACATGCATAAATACATAGACTGTAACTAAGATCATGATAATGTTGAGTACTAAGTCTGAATACTAATAACAGATATCTAAGTTTACTGATACTGTATTAATGATTATCTGAATGACTGTATCTAACAGTCCCAAATTCCGTAGAACTATTCCGTAGAACTATACTAAGTTCCGTAAGTTATGTAATTGTATCTGATAGTTCTGAATCTGTAAAACTGAACTGAGTTCTATTCTGAGACTGAGACTGTAATTGAGACTATAGAAGGTAATCACCTAACCAACATGCCCCTCTCTAATATGATTGAGGTCCAACCTATAACTCCAATTGGAATGGTGTCAATCCTATGCCACGAGTAAGGACAAGTTGTGAGTTAACCCTCTCTGACTGGAAGCTCTTTCGTCAACCCTCACTGGCAGAATAACTCGAATGAGATATATCAACCCTCATGATATCTAGCAAGAAGATATCTCAACCTATGCTAACTACGTAGTTCTGTAACATAGGGATTGCTACTAAGGGTCAAACCCTATACTGGAAGGAATGCCTGTAATACCCCAAACGTTTTTTAAGTCGAGTTTCATCCTTAAGAAGAGTAAGGGCTGATTTCCTAAGTGAGAAATATTTTAAATCGTGTAGAATTTCCCTAATATCGACTTTTTGTCATGTGGAGAATTTAATAAGCTTTTCGTCGATACCAAATTTGTCAAAATTTGATGTCGGGGTAAAAAGTTATGAACATTTTATAGAAAGCTGTCTGAACTGCCCAGGTACGAAGGGTAGGCCGATGGGCCATCAAGCTAGCAATGGACCATCGCCCATAGTCGATGCCATGAGGCAGTATCCTCATTCACTGGCCAAGTACGATGGTCAAGGCCAACAGACCGTTGAGCTAGCGACGGATCGTCGCCTCAGGCCATCGCAATGATGCAGTAAGTCCCAGTTCTGGTCTAGGTACGACGGTCAGTCTGACAGACCATCGACCCAGTGACGGACCATCTCACCCCACCATCACATGTCTCGTTCAGTTATTTTTAGTCATTTTAGAAAAGGTTTTTTGGTTTTTTCCCACCCTTTTTAGCACCTATTTATATTAGGTCAAGGCTCTCAACTTCATTATTCATCTATAACATCAAAAGCTAGGGTTTCTTTCAAGATCAAAAATCCAAGAACAAGATCAAAATCCTTCTTCAAGAAAACTCAAGAAACCAAGAATCTCTCTAAGAACCTTCAAGAAAGAGTCTTCTAAGGTATGTTAGATGTTGATTCTTGGGTTTTTTCCACCCAAGAAATCGAAGAATCTTTTTTAAAATTACAAAGTTTATGTATTTATGAGATTTCATGATTTATGTGTATAGAAGTTCATGATTATGTGTTGTTGAGTTTTAATTCATGATTTAGACTATAGGTATTGAGAATTGATTCTAGCATATGATTAATTATGTGATGTTCATGATAAACCCTCTTCAAGTGGCATGTTGGTTGATGAAATCATGATACTTGGGTGTAGTATTTGTTGTTTAACTAAAGCATGCTCCCTACACATTTGACAAAATACTTATGTGAATGTAATACCCGCATGTTTCTAAGCTAGGAAGTGAATAAGTATTCTTACGTATGAAATCTCCTATCCTGTGATTCATATTTGAGTACATGACTTAAAATTAATTTCCTAGTGATAGGATAGATTATGATTCATTAAGCATGTTCATATGAGTCACTTAAGGTAATACAAGCTAAGAGTTTTTGAATCCATCAAGTTTTAGTGTTCGATTTTGCAAGGGTCATATATGAACGAGTATAACTAGATCTTAATGTGGTATTTTGGCTGATTTAGACCCACCAAATTGTAGATAATCAAATTAGCTTTCCAACGATGCCAATTTCGCTTTAATCCAATACCCGAGCGAAAAGTTATGCCTATTTTCGTGAGAGATAGTAAGCATAGGAGATTGGTTAGGCGCCGCCTAACCCAAGGATAGGCGATTGGTTAGGTGCCGCCCAACCCAAGAATAGGAGATCACTTGGGCGCCGCCTAAGTCAATTTTAGGTGTCAAAAACACTCCGTTTTGAGTTATTTTAAAGGTAATTAATTCTTTAAATAATCCTTACACGTCCCTAAACTTAACCCTATGAAATATATATCTTCTAAACATACTGCAACCCTATTTTCATCTCAAAGCTCATCATCCAAGAACACTAAAGGAGAAAAATAACTAGGGTTGCATAATTAAGCTTCAAGATCTGATTTTAAGGAAATTCCTCCGTCAATCATCAAGAATCTTCCTTCTAAGGTATGCGTAGTGTTCATCCACGGATTCCTTTCATTCGTGGAGTTCAAGAATCAATCTTTAAAATAAAAAAGCTTGGTTGATTGTGGTGATATGATCATACCCATGTTGATGCTTGTTTGTTTTCCTCTTTTTCATTATAAAGTATGATTTCTATATTGTTGGGTATTGATGATCATGTTGTTGATATTGGGTGATTCCTAAGATGGAATCTTTATATGTTTTTGTGAATTCATGGTATCATATGAGTTGGAAACATGTAAATTTGGTTGTTCATGATGTATAATTTGGTGATTTCACCTATGCTTAAGATATGCGTGTAGGGTGTTTAATAAAATGCCTAAGGAACTAGAAACCATGCAATATAGCTAAATTGTGACTAAGTGAAGGATTCATGATATGCCCTTACGTTCCAATGACTTCTATGTTGTTAATGTGCCTTGTAAATATTGTTGAAATACTCATGAACTATTCTTATGAGATTATGCTATGTTTACTTACAAATCCTACTTATGAACAAAATGTATGATAACAATGCAATCCACATGAACTTCTATGCTATTAGTATGTGTTGCTAATATGATTATGCAATGAACATGATATTAAGATTGTGCAAGTACTTCCATGTGATATGAAATCCTTTCCATGTAATACATTGTTGATAGCCATGCATAGTATGATATCCCTACTTATGATATTATATATTATGGACTCTACTCTTATGATCAAGTCAGTCAAGTGTGTCAGTTTTCTTCCATCGAGTCCTAGGGGTACTTGTACCCGAAAACTATAGCTGTGTGCCTGGATCCATGTCATGTTTCACGATATTCGAACTCAAACTATGATTCCATAGACTTCAGTCAGTCATGTGACTCAGGAAAACCTCATGATCTTAGTCAGTTGTCAGATATCAGTGACATTCCGCCAGTCAACGGAATTCAGTAAGATCAAGTCATGCACAGTAAGTTATTCATGTCCAGCCCCTCCAGATGGGAGTAGAGGTTAGTACCGAGTGAACCCAAGGATGGGAACTCACCCGCCAGTTCAGGGTGTGATTATTACTAGCAATCCTTGTGTTCCAGAACTACATAGCCAGCGTAGGTTGAGACATCTTAATCCGTCAGCTTAGGGTTGATGAGGTGGCTTAACCAGTCAGTTTAGGGTTCCTACCATTCTCATTTGAGTACCTGCCAGTATATGGTCTCACAGCTGTCCTTACCAGTGGTGCGGTATTGACACCCCTCCAGTCGGGGCAGATATTGGACCCCAGCTTAGCCATAACGGCATACATGGAGCATGCCGGTGAAACACTAATTCCCACAGTTTCAGTAGCAGTCTCAATAAAAAAACTCAGGGCATTTTTCAGATTTCAGTATATACAGGACTGTCAGATACAGTCGTACATGTTATCAGTTTCAGTATCAGTCATGACAGTTATCAGTAAACCATGTATTAGCTTACAGGTCATGCCATCACGTATTCACGATTCCAGTTTCTATATATGTGTGTTTGCACTCCCACGTTCATATTAGTCAGTCAGTGTTGTTCATGTATGAAACCCTTTATGTTCAGCCTACCTTCCTCGTATACTTAGTATTCTAGTTGTACTAACGTATTTGCGCTATTGTGCTTTCTTTTCATGTTACACCATAAGTTCAGAGACACGAGCTCCAGCCCAGCAGTAGTGGTAGCATTCCAGTCGCAGAGACACAGTGAGTCCTCACTAATTCAAGGACAATATGATTTGATTCATTTATTTATTTCATGAATTCAGTTTTATGGAGTTAATTGAAGACATTTTCCTTCAACTCCTTATTCAGATAGTTTACAGGCTTTCAGATTTATGTTCAGATTTACGTTCAGATTTAGTTGTTTTGGGTATTTTCACCCACATGATTGTACTCAGTTGAACCTTATGGCCTTACAGTTCCATGTATTCCACATTATTATATCATGTTTACAGTATATACAGATATCAGTCATGGGTTAGCTTATGGTCCCTCAGGGTCATGAGCACTGTGTAGCATTCCGGTTCAGCGAATTGGGGTGTTATAAACTAGGTATCAGAGCCTAAAGTTCAATAGAATCCTAGGAAGTCTAAAATCCATATCTAGTAGAGTCTTGTGCATGGGTGTGTTGCGCGTCACATTTATGTGCGGGAGGCTATAAGATGTTTTAGGAACAGTCCTCTTTCTTCATTATTCATGTCATGATAGTGAGCATAATCACAAGTTAAACTCTCAGTCTAATCCATTCTTCTCTTATTCCAGACCATGGCCCCAAAGAGAAGAAACCATTCAGCTCCTCAGCCCGAAGATCCTTTGGGTGAACATATTTCCTATGTGGAGTTTAGAGCAGCATTTACCATACTTACTCAGTCCATGGCTGCACAGAATGAATGGCCACCAGTTATTCTGGACAATCCAGTGGCCACTCCCAAAGAATCTAGGGTTCGGGACTTCACCCGGATGAACCCTCCATTTTTCCATGGGTCTAAGTCTGATGAAGACCCTCAGGAGTTCATTGACCAAGTCTAGAAGGTCATTGATATCATGGGTGTTACTTATATTGAGAATGTTGAGTTAGTCGCCTACCAGTTATAGGATGTTGCTCATGATTAGTACAAACAGTAAAAGTCTGAGAGGTTAGATGATACAGGCCCTATCGAGTGGGAGGAATTTGTCACAGCCTTCTTAAATAGATTCTTTCCCCAAGAGATGAGGGAAGCCAAAGTTCTTGAGTTTATCAACCTCAGGCAGGGGAATATGATGGTTAGGGAGTATTCTGTCAGATTTACTCAGCTATCCAGGTATGCTCCTCATGTGGTTACAGTCAATAGAGCTAAGATAAGCAAGTTCATGTCAGGGGTCAATGATAGTGTGGTAAATGAGTGTAGGTCTGTGATGCTGATCGGTGATATGAACTTAGCAAGACTCATGACCCATGCCCAGCAATTAGAAGAGAAGAAGTTTAAGACTAGGGAGAGGCAGAACAAGAGAGCAAGGTCAGGTAATTTCAACTTTGCTCACCCCAAGTCAGATGGAGGAAATCGTTCACAGTTTCGCTCCAAGTCAGCTGTTCCAGCTCCTTTCTCTACCAGCGCTCCAGTTCTGAAGTTCAGAGACGACAATAGAAACAAATATCCAGGCTCTAAATCTCAGGGCAGTGTTAGCAGTGCCCGAATGAATCCCCTTTGTCAGAATTGTGGTAAGAACCACAAGGGCATTTGCAGAGTTGGTTATGATATCTTAGAAATCCATGTCAGCAGATTTAGTGGAGTTAGAGATGACTGATTTTGATGTCATTCTCGTCATGGATTGTCTTCATTCCTGCTATGCTACAGTCGACTGTAGAAATAGGATAGTTCAGTTTCAGTTCCCGAATGATCCCTTCCTAGAGTGGAAGGGTAGCATTTCAGCGTTCAGGGGTCAACTTATTTCCTACCTTCGAGCAAGGAAAATGATTTCTAAGGGGTGTGTGTATCATCTAGTGCATGTTAAATATTCCAGTTCTGAATCTCCCAGCCTTGAAATAGTCCTTATTGTTAATGAATACTTAGATGTCTTTCCCGAAGATCGTCCAGGCATTCCTCTCAAAAGGGGAATAGACTTCGGCATAGACCTTCTTCCGAATACTCAACCTATTTCTATTCCGCCATACAGAATGGCACCATCAAAACTCAAGGAACTAAAAGATCAGTTGGAGGATCTCTTAGATAAGGGATTCATCAGACCCAGCATTTTCCCATGGGGTGCGCCAGTATTATTCGTGTCCAAGAAAGACGGTTCTCTCAGGATGTGTATTGATTATCGTCAACTCAACAAGGTCACAGTCAAGAACAGATATCCTCTTTCCAGGATTGATGATCTATTCGACCAACTTCAGGGTGCCAGTTACTTCTCCAACATAGACCTCAGATCAGGCTATCATCACCTCAGAGTCAGAGAATATGATATTTCGAAGACAGTTTTTCGTACTCGGTATGGTCACTTTGAATTTTTAGTTATGTCATTGGGTCTTACCAATGCCCCAACAGATTTTATGGATTTGATGAACCGTGTGTTCAAGTAGTACTTGGACATGTTTGACATAGTCTTCATAGGTGATATTCTGGTCTATTCTCGCATAGAGCGTGATCATGCAGACCATCTTAGGATTGTTCTTCAGACTCTCAGGGATCACCAATTATTTTCTAAGTTCAGCAAGTGAAAAATTTGGCTAAGATCAGTAGTATTCCTTGGCCATATTGTTTTCAGTGATGGAATTAGAGTAGATCCTCAGAAAATCGAGGCAGTAAGAAACTGGACCAGACCCATATCTCCATCAAATATTAGGAGTTTTTTGGGTTTGGCTAGCTATTATAGACGGTTTGTCGAGGGATTTTCTTCTATTACATCTCCCATGTCCAGAATGACTCAGAAGAAGATTAAGTTTCTGTGGTCAGATTCATGCGAGAAGAGCTTTCAAGAGTTAAAGACTCGACTCACCTCTGCTCCAGTTATAGCTATTCTAGATAGTTCAAATAGTTTTGTAGTCTATTGTCATGCATCCAGAATGGGTTTAGGTTGTGTCCTCATGTAGCATGGTAAGGTCATAGCCTACACCTCCAGACAGTTAAAGCCACATGAGAAGAATTATCCTACTCATGATCTTGAATTAGCAGCGGTAGTTTTTGCCTTGAAGATTTGGAGGCATTATCTCTATGGAGTTCATGTAGGTGTCTTCACAGACCATAAAAGCCTCCAGTATGTCTTTTCCCAGAAAGATCTCAATCTTCGCCAGAGAAGGTGGTTAGAGCTCTTGAAGGATTATGACATAAGTGTTCTTTATCATCTGGGAAAGGCTAATGTTGTGGCCGACGCTCTCAGTTGACTCTACATGGATAGTATTTCTCACATTAAGGATAGTAAGAAAAAGATGGCTCAAGAGATCCATCAGCTTGCCAAACTAGGCATTCGCTTAGTCGATTCTTTAGAAGGTGGTGTATGTGTTCATAGTAGTTTAGATTCATCTCTATTTTCCGAGGTAAAAGAGAAGCAAGACAGGGATCCTAGCCTTGTCAAGCTCAAAGAGTCAATTCAGAATCAGAAAGTCGAGGTTTTCTCCCAAGGGGGAGATGGTATTCTTCATTGTCAGGGTCATCTATGTGTTCCAGGTGTAGATGAATTGAGGCAGTGAATTCTTGCAGAAGCACATGGTGCGCGATACTCTATTCATCCAGGGCCACTTAGATGGACCGCGATATGCGGAAGATCTATTGGTTGAGTGGGATGAAGAGAGACATTGCAGAGTTTGTGGCTAAGTGCCCTACATATCAGCAGGATAAGATAGAGTATCAGAAACCTAGTGGTTCCATACAAGAGTTCACCATTTCTACTTGGAAGTGGGAAGAAGTTAACATAGACTTCGTGATGGGTTTTCTTAGAACTAGTCATCAGCATGATTCAGTTTGGGTCATTATAGACAGAATGACTAAGCCAGCTCATTTACTTCCTATTCATACTTCTTATTTCGCCGAGGATTATGCCAAACTCTATATTAGGAAGTTAGTCAGATTACATGATGTTACACTATCTATCATCTCAGACAGAGGTTACCAATTCACATCTCATTTTTGGAAAGCATTCCAAAGGGGTCTCGGTACCCAAGTCCATCTCAGTACAGCATTTCATCCTCAGATAGATGGTCAAGCAGAGAGGACCATTCAGACTCTTGAAGATATGATAAGGGCGTGTGCAATTGACTTCAAGGGAAGTTGGGACGACTAGTTGCCTTTGATTGAGTTTGCATACAACAATAGTTATCATTCTAGTATTCAGATGGCTCCATTTGAAGCTCTCTATAGTAGGAGATATAGATCTCTGATTGGTTGGTTCGAAGTTAGAGAGGCCTCAATCATAGGTCCTGACTTAGTATTTGACGCCTTAGAGAAAGTTTAGTTGATCAGAGAGAGACTCCGGGCTGCTCAGAGCCGACAGAAGTCCTATGCAGATGTTCGTAGATAGGATCTCGAGTTCGAGGTCAATAACTATGTCTATCTTAAGATCTCTCCTATGAAGGGAGTGAAGAGGTTCGGCAAGAAAGGGAAACTTAGTCCCAGGTATGTCGGTCCCTTCAGAATTCTTTATCGCTTCGGCAAGGTAGCTTATGAGCTTGAGTTGCCTTCAGATCTAGCCTCAGTCCATCCAGTCTTCCATGTCTCTTTCCTAAAGAAGTGTATAGGTGACCCAGCAGTTGTTGTCCCTATTCATAGCATTGACATTCAGAACAACCTCTCTTATGAAGAGATTCCAATCGAAATCTTAGATTATCATACTCGTAGATTGAGGAACAAAGAAGTCTCTCTAGTCAAGGTTATTTGGAGAAATCAGTCTTATGAGGGAGATACTTGGGAAACAGAAGCAGATATGCGTACCAAGTATCCTCACCTCTTCCCCGTAAATTCAGATCAAGCTTAAGGTAACAGTTCTCCTTAAGCTTATTCAGTTTCACGTTCATGTTTCCAGTATAAACTTGGTACCTATTAATCGTTTCATACTCATCCATCCATTCATGTGTCAGTTGTCCATGCATCAGATATGCACGAGTTCAGTATGTTTAGCATATTAGTCATAAGATCAAGTTCTAGTTCTTCATGTTCAGTTCAGGTTCTATAGTCTTGTATCCCTTCTCAGTAAATTCTCATTCGAGGACGAATGATCCCAAGGGGGAGATATTGTAATACCCCACATGTTACTAAGATAGGAAGTGAATAAGTATTCCTATGTATAAAATCTCCTATCCTATTATTCATATTTAAGTACATGACTTAAAATAAATATCCTAGTGATAGGATAGCTTATGATTCATTAAGCATGTTCATATGAGTCACTTAAGGTAATACAAGCTAAGAGTTTTTGAATCCATCAAGTTTTAGTGTTCGATTTTGCAAGGGTCATCTTTGAACGAGTATAATTCGATGTTAATATGGTATTTTGGCTGATTTAGACCCACCAAATTTTATAGAATCGAATTAGCTTTCCAACGATACCAATTTCACCTTAATCCAATACCCGAGCGAAAAGTTATGCCCATTTTCATGAGAGATAGTAATCATAGGCGATTGGTTAGGCGCCGCCTAACCCAAGCATAGGCAATTGGTTAGGCGCCGCCCAACCCAAGCATAAGCGATCACTTGGGCACCGCCTAAGTGAATTCCACGTGTCAAAAACACTCCATTTTGAGTTATTTTAAAGGTAATTAAGTCTTTAAATAATCCTTACACATCCCTAAACTTAACCCTATGAAATATATATCTTCTAAACATACTGCAACCCTATTTTCATCTCAAAGATCATCATCCAAGAGCACTAAAGGAGAAAAACAACTAGGGTTGCATAATTAAGCTTGAAGATCTGATTTCAAGGAAATTCCTCCGTCAATCATCAAGAATATTCTTTGTAAGGTATGCGTAGTGTTCATCCACGGATTCCTTTCGTCCGTGGAGTTCAAGAATCTATCTTTAAAATACAAAATCTTGGTTGATTGTGGTGATATGATCATACCCATGTTGATGCTTATTTGTTTTCCTCTTTTTCATTATAAAGTATGATTTCTATATTGTTGGGTATTGATGATCATGTTGTTGATATTGGGTGATTCCCAAGATGGAATCTTTATATGTTTTTGTGAATTCATGATATCATATGAGTTGGAAAAGTGTAAATTTGGTTGTTCATGATGTATAATTTGGTGATTTCACCTATGCTTAAGATGTGCGTGTAAGGTGTTTGGTAAAATGCCTAAGGAACTAGAAACTATGAAATATAGCTAAATTGTGACTAAGTGAAGGATTCATGATATGCCCTTACGTTCCAATGACTTCTATGTTGTTAATGTGCCTTGTAAATGTTGTTGGAATACTTATGAACTATTCTTATGAGATTATGCTATGTTTACTTACAAATCCTACTTTGGAACAAGATGTATGATAACCATGCAATCCACATGAACTTTCATGCTATTAGTATGTGTTGGCAATATGATTAAGCTATGAACATAATATTAAGATTGTGCAAGTACTTCCATGTGATATGAAATCCTTTCCATGCAATACATTGTTGATAACCATGCATAGTATGAGATCCCTACTTATGATATTATATATTATGGACTCTACTCTTATGATCAAGTCAGTCATGTGTGTTAGTTTCCTTCCATCGAGTCCTGGGGGTACTTGAACCCAAAAACTATAGTTGTGTGCCTAGATCCATATCATGTTTCACAATATCCGAACTCAAACTATGATTCCATAGACTTCAGTCAGTCATGTGACTCAGGAAAACCTCATGATCTTAGTCAGTTGTCAGATATCAGTGACATTCCGCCAGTCAACGGAATTCAGTAAGATCAAGTCATGCACAGTAAGTTATTCATGTCCAGTCCCTTCAGATGGGAGTAGAGGTTAGTACCAAGTGAACCCAAGGATGGTAACTCACCCGCCGTAGCAATCCTTGTGTTCCATAACTAAGTAGCCAGCGTAGGTTGAGACATCTTAACCCGTCGGCTAAGGGTCAATGAGGTGGATTAACCCGTCAGTTTAGGGTTCTCACCATTCTCATTTGAGTACCTGCCAGTATAAGGTCTCACAGTTATCCTTAACAGTGGTGCGGTATTGACACCCCTCTAGTCGGGGCAGAGATTGGACCCCATCTTAGCCATAACGGCATACATGGGGCATGCCAGTTAAACACTACTTCCCACAGTTTCAGAATCAGTCTCAGTAAAAAAACTCAGGGCGTTTTTCAGATTTCAGTATATACAGGACTGTCAGATATAGTCGTACATATTATCAGTTTCAGTATCAGTCATGACAGTTATCAATAAACCATGTATTAGCTTACAGTTCATGCTATCATGTATGGATGGTCCCAGTTTCTATATATGTGTGTTTACACTCCCACGTTCATATTAGTCAGTCAGTGTTGTTCATGCATGAAACCCTTAATGCTCAACCTACCTTCCTCGTAAACTTAGTATTCTAGTTGTACTGACGCATTTGCGCTATGGTGCTTTCTTTTCATGTTACACCATAGGTTCCAAGACACGAGTTCCAGCCCAACAGTAGTGGTAGCATTCCAGTCGCAGAGACACAGTGAGTCCTCATTGATTCGAGGACAATATGATTTGATCCATTTATTTATTTCTTCAGTTCAATTTTACGGAGTTAGTTGGAGACATGTTAGCTGATGATAGATTGATCTGAGGTCTATCTTAGAGAAATAGCTGGCACCCTAAAGTTCGTCAAACAAGTCATCGATCCTGGGAAGTGGATACTTGTTCTTGACCGTGACTTTATTTAGTTGACGATAGTCTATGCATATTCTGAGAAAACCGTCTTTCTTACGCACGAATACACTAGTGCGTCTCACAGAGACACACTGGGCCTGATGAATCCCTTATCTAGGATATCCTTTGACTGCTCTTTCAATTCTCTGAGTTTTCCTGGAACCATTCTGTATGTCGAGATAGATATGGGCTGAGTATCTGGGAGAAGATCAATTTCGAAATCAATTTCCCTTTCAGGAAGAACTCTAGGAAGATCTTTGAGAAACACATTTGGGAATTTACAAGCTACTGAAACTGATTCAAGATTAGGGGTTTTTGAACTAGAGTCCTAGACTTAAACGAGATGGTAGACACATCCCTTAGATATTATTTTTCTTACCCGAAGGTAAGAAAAAAACTGCATCCTAAGTGCTAAAGTAATAACCCTCCACTCTAGTATGGGTTCATTCAAAAACTGAAATTGGACAATTATATTTATGCTGTAAACTAAGGCATAGCAGGAATGAAGCCAATCCATGCCGAGAATGACATCAAAATCAGTCATCTCTAATTTGACTAAGTCTGCTGAAGTGACTTTCTAAGATATCATAACCAGACGATTTCTATATACCTTCCTGGCTATGATGGATTTTAGCATCGAGCAAACCCAGGGATAGGGGCATTCCTGCCAGCAGAGGGTTTGACCCTTAGTAGCAGTCCCTGCGTTACAGAACTATGTAGTCATCATAGGGTAAGTCGTCCTCCTGCCAGACTAGGATTGATGTGGTCATATATATATTTCATGAGTCTTCCTGCCAGATTAGGGTTGACCCAACATTGTTAGTATTCCTTGGTAAGGTGCTAACACTCTTCCAAATTGGGTCACAGGTTGGACCCCAACTCAGTTTATAATCTGGGTATGTCAGTTAGATGATAACTCCCACAGTTACAGTTTTAGTATTCAGTCTCAATAATCGGTAAAGAACTCAGAAAGTTCTACAGAATTATGGCTATCAATTAACAGTTACATAGCCATCAGAATTCATTGCTTACGGCAGGTACCAGTCATGGGTTAGCTTGTGATCCTCCGGGGTCATAAGCACTATGTGACGTCCAGGGTGTAGACTTGAGGCGTTACATAGGGGATACAAGAATAGCCCCAAAATAAGGTGACTTTCAAGTTTTGACCCCAAATAAAAAAGCTCCATAAAAATAGCCTTCAACTATTAAGTGATATATTTTCAAACAAAATTGCCCCTGGCCAATGGAGTAAAATACATAAATGATCCTCATAATGGATAACAACTCTATACTTATTCATCTTTCAACTTTTACTTTTTTTTCTCTTTATAATCTTGCTTTGATTTTTATTTAATTTTTTTCTCTTTTTTCTCAACCTTTACTTTTTTCCTTTCAACTTCTTTTTTTCTTTTACTTTGATTTTCTATCTTTTTTTTTATTCTTTTTAGTTTTTCTCAACCCTTGCTTTTTTTCTTTACTCCTTTCAACATCTACTTTTATAAAAAGAAACTTTTTTTTTCTTTTAAAATTTTTTCCGAACTTTTTTTAAAATTTTTATTTTTGTAAACCTTTATTTTTTTTCCGTTCTCTCTCAACTTCTACATTTTTTTAAAATTTTTATTCTTTTAATATTTTTCTTTATTTTCTTTTTTTTCCATATTTTTTATTATTTTTATTTTTTTTCTTCGATTTCTTTTAATCAAATTACATCTCATGAATAAGAATTTACACCATCACATTATAAAGGCAAGACTTATTATTTTCAAACAACAAGCTACATTTCATTGTTAAGAGTTGACACTACCACATTATAGAGGCAAGACTCAGGACTTTCAAATAACAAGTTATGTTTTATGTGCAAGAGTTGACACTAGCACATTATGTTTTGATTTATGAAATATTCTATAACTCTTACTTTAGAGGCAAAACTTAGCTCAAGGACTTTCAAACAACAAATTATGCCCCACCGGCAAGAGTTGACTCTACCACATTATATTTTTATTTATGAGATGTTCTACAACTAATTCTTTAGAGGCAAGATTTAACTCAAAGAATTTCAAACTATAAATTATGCTCTATGGGCAAGAGTTGACAATACCATGTTATGTCTTTGTTTATGAGATGTTCTACAACTCTTTCTTTAGAGGCAAGACTTAGCTCAAAGACTTTCAAATTACAAATTATGCCCCACGGGCAAGAATTGACACTACCACATTATGAATTCATTTATGAGATGTTCTACAACTCTTGCCTTAGAGGCAAGACTTAGCTTAAGGACTTTCAAACAAAAAATTATGTCCCATGGGCAAGAGTTAACACTACCACGTTATGTCTTTATTTATGAGATATTCTATACTCTCACTTTAGAGGCATGAATTATCTCAAGAATTTTCAAACAAGTTACATATATTGAGCAAGAGTCAACACTAACACATTGTGTTTTTTACTTATGAAATGCTCTATAACTCTTGTCTTAGAGGTAAGACTCAACCTAAGGACCATCAAATAACAAGTTATGCCCCATGGTCAAGAGATAACACCATCACATTATGTATTGATTTATGAGATATTTTATAACTCTTCCCTTAGAGGCAAGACTTAGACTAAAGACATTCAAGTAACAAGTTGTGCCCCATAGGCAGGAGTTGACATTACCACATTGTGTTTTGATTTATAAGATATTCTATAACTCTTTCCTTGAAGTCAAGACATAACCCAACGACTTTCAAATAACAAACCACTCCCCATGGATAAAAGTTGACATTATCACATTATGTTTTGATTTATGACATATTCTATAACTCTTGCTTTAGAGGCAATACTTAGACCATGGACTTTTAAACAAGTTATGCTCCACGAACAGGATTTGACACTACCATATTGTGTCTTGATTTATGAGAGGCTTTATAAATCAAGGACTTTTAAATAGTTGTGCCCCATGGGTAAGAGTTGACACTACCACATTATGTCTTGATTTGTAAGATATTCTATAACTCTTGCCTTAGAGGCTCAAATTTGTCCAAGGACTTTCAAACAACAAGTTACACCCCATGGGCAAGAGTTGACACTACTACATCGTGTCTTGATTTATGAGATATTTTATAACTCTTGCCTTAGAGGCAAGACTTTGCCGACAAGTTATGCCTCATGGACAGGAGTTGACAATATCATATTGTATCTTAATTTATGTGATGCTCTATTAGTCTTACCTCTAAGATAAAATTTAGCCTAAGAACCTCCCAAAATAACAAGTCACGCCTAATGGACAAGTGTTGACGCTACCACATTGTTTTTTGATTTATAAGATGTTCTATAACTTTTGTCTTAGAAGCAAAACTTAACTCAAGGATTTTCAAACAACAAGTTATGCTCCACAAGTAAGACTTGACACTACCATATTGTGCCTTGATTTATGAGTCGTTCTATAATTTTTGCCTTAGAGGCAAAACTTTTCCCTAAGAACTTTCTAACAATAATTCATGCCCTTAAATTTACTTTGATGTCAAAAAAAGAAGATCCTTTTGCAGATTATCTAATTTTTTATTTATTAGCAAAATATAATAGAAGTTGAGAAAAAAGAAAAAAAAATCAAACAAAATAGAGAAATAAAAAGAAGAGATTGAGAAAAAAAATGAAAGACAAGAAAATAATAAAGATTAGGAAAAAAGAAGAAATAAAAAATTTGAGAAAAACAAAAATGAGAGGAAAAAAATAAAAATAAAGTTTAAGAAAAATGGAGAAATAATAAAAACTAAAAATAAAAGAAAAATAAAGGTTGAGACAGAGAAAATAAAATGAAGAAATAGATAATGTTTGAGAAAAAAGAAAAAAAAAGGTTGAGACAAATGAATTAAATATGAAAATAAAATTAAAGAAAAAATAAAAAATGAAAACTACTAATAATGAAAATTGAATTTGAGAGACAAATGAGTATGAAAAATTTTAAAGTATTTGAAGTGTAGAGGAATAAAATTGTACTTATACTATACTAAAAATGAAGTAATGCTAGTGTTTAAAGACTTTTCTTATTGAGATAAGAAATTCAAAGTCACTTATTGGAGCTATACCATGTAATTTCCTGAATATGAGGGCCTTTTATGTAGTTAACTTGATAAATAATTACCCATAAAGTAAGATGTTAAAGTAAATGTAAATTTGGACAACAAATTTAGGGGAATCTTATTCCTTTTTCTTATTTTATTGAGCTGAACAAAAATTTCATGAAGAGGCCCAAGAGATGAGCAGGTCAAAAGCCTAAAAAGTTGAAGCCCAAAGTGAAAGTAGCGGACTGGTGGGCGAGCCCATTCGTAATTTGCTCGTCATGCAGACAGCATAAAGAGGAAAACCCGTAGGGCTAATCGGAGAGCTAGTGACCGACGTTCCAACATATTTCACTGGCTTTCCAGCGAACTCTGAATTCAAATTTCTCAACTCCAAAGTAATCTCCAATTTTCTCTGTTTATGCTGTTTTTTTTTTGCTTTGTGAATTCATCTGTTTTATATTTTATTTTATGGATTGCTTTGTGGGTTTATGGACAAATCTTTAGCTAAAAAGGCGGCATCTTTTGTTCTTAGCTGTATGATTATATTTACACACTACTAAATTGAGAAGCCAGTAATAGAAATCTAGAAAGCTGGGAATGGACTTAGATTGAAATTTATTATTTATGACATTTGTCTTGCACCTTAACCTACAATTTGTAGTTTAAACCGAGAATCAGATCCTTCTTGTAACTCCCAGTCGGTAATGGCTATCCATGAGCACCCCAAGTAGTGTTCATATTGGTTTTACCAAAGGTAGCATTACAAAGTAAACAACCTTGTGATGTACTTAAGGGTAGGGCCTAGTGGTCAGTGAAGTGGGCTAGAACCATGAGGGCTCAGGTTCAAAACCTAGTAGAGGAAAAATTTCCAATACAAGCAAAAAACACTAGGTGATTCTTCATATCTGTTCGAGCCTTGGTGAACAAAGTTAGGTAGTATCCGTTGTTGGTAGGATTTGGCACCATATTCTGTGGAATTATTTAGGTGCACGAAAGTTAGACCGAATACCGGTTATTAAAAAGAGATCAAGAACCCTTGTGGATTGTATGAGCGTTGGAAGCACATAAGGGGGGAAATTGTGCCTTCCAAGTTAGTTGTCGGAATATTACATTGTTAATGATGTTTTTCTGAACCGAAACATATTTACAAAAATTTTTATTTTTCAGTTGAAGTATCTGGTGAGAAGATGAGTTCTCGGAAGAAGACACCTTTCTATAAGCGTAGAGAAGAGGAAGAGGCAAAGAAAAAGGTATAAGCTGAAGCAATTTTGGTTTACCATGGAAAATGGTTAGGCGATTTTCCATTTTGCTCACTATGTATGTCTTATATTGGTAGAGGGCAGAAGATGAAACAACTCGTCTGTATCAGAAGTTTTTGGAATCATTCCAAGCGGAAAATACGCCAGGTTCCAAGGCATTTGTTAGAGGGGGAACCATCAATCTGAATGATAAGTTGAAGATCGATTTAGAAGATCCGTTGCAAGAATCTATAGTATGTTTGTTATTCTTTTTTCTTTGATTACGTATTTAAGTGTTGTTTTATTAGTTCTTACAAATAAAATGATTTTTTTTCTTACATGAATAAATTATTAAACATATGGACTTTTTCTATTCATTCGAGGATGGCAGGTGGAAATTCTAAAGATGAGGGTTCAGGTTTAAAGAAGGGAAGTAGGTAAACTAATGCTCTTGATTGACCATGTTACCATGTTACTGTAATTTAGGATACTGAATACCAAATTTTTCATGATGATCTCACTGTATTTATTAGGCTTTTATATGTTTACTTGTTTCCCAATTGCTTTGTGTCATTTACAGTTAGTCTCCTTAGAAATTAGATTTGTGCAAATTCAGTCTTCCTTTGACTTACCTTCAAATGATAAATATGTTGCTATATGATAAATTCTTATGAAATAGTCAATTGTAGCTTGGGGTCACTAAATCTGCCTTTGCATTGGGAGTTTGATCACTCAATTTTCAGGAAATTTTCATACAAACAATTTCAATGAAATTCTCATCATCAATACAACCTCCAATAAAAAAAATATACCTTGGTTATATTTCATCTCTTCAACTTTAGTAATGAGTATAACAGCCCAACTGTTCAAGTGTCAGTTGGAGAACATTTTTGTCAATCGGGGAAGGTGTATGTGTTTTTGCAGGTATTAGTGTAACTGATTTTACTGGAAATGCACATATCCATATTTTTTTATCACGACTTGCATTTCATGTCATTGCTCGTTGAATTGCTTCTATTTGTATAGGTATAATCCAAGCAGGTTGAAGTGTCAATTTCTGCATATACACCCAAACTGGTTAATTATGTCTGCATATGATAAGTTGGACCAAATCAATTTACTATTGGGATGCCCTAATAGGGCATGCATTATAGCATCATAAGTGTTTCCTCATAGGAAACTCTTCGTTCTTTGCCTGTATTTAATTTCAATATGGTACTTATGTATTTGGTTTTAGGAGATTGAGTTCAATCATTTTATACATTAGCACCAGACTTCATCATCTCTCTCATATTCTCCTTAATTATGAAACTGCTTTCTTAATTAAAATTTCCACTAATGATGCTTGTGGGACTGCTTTATAATATTATTTGACGCATCCAAAAACTATGTTATACACTTGTCTCTTCCTTCGAAACAATTACGAAAATCCTTCTACATTTCATCAACATATTGACGAATTATGATAGATTCAACAATTGGTTGGACTTTCTTGTGGGGTCAGTGTTCAGGGAAATGTAATGCAGAAAAAAGTGATAAGGTTCCACATCACGCATTACGCGATGCATAAATAAATGTGATTACATCATCAAAGTGAAGCGCAATTTAAAAGAAAAAAAAAACAAATCGAGCATCCAAATAGTAAGTCATAACTGTAAAGACCACAACAACTATATAATCAACAATAAAAATAATGTATATAAGAAAAAGTTTGAATGAAACACCAAAATCATAGGTTTGATCCCGAAACACCTGCTGCGAAACAGATAAAAAAGTTCAACAAAATAGTATAACAAACCCTCCAAAAAGATAAACCAAATCTAAGAATGTTTCCACTTCTAATTCTTGTTCGCCTAAAGCTCTTCTAGTTCATCAAGATTGTCCAAATTTTGTATTCCTTCATTATCACCTAAATGCTCATCATCTTTAACTACCTCAACTTCCTCATCTCCTCTTAAAGTAGAAATTTCTTTTCCCTTGTGTGAGCTTAAAGTATTCCTCCTTAAACTATAAGGACACTCATAACTCCACTTGTCTCGGCAACAATACTCCAAGTGAAATTAGTGTCTCCAGTAAAAATTGATTCATTTGCAGCATTCTCAATTCCAGTTGGTCATTCATTGGCATCATCAATAATGTCCAAGCTAATTGAATCAAATCCATTTGCGAGTGTTGTAACGACGCCTCAATGTTCTGTTGTGTTTTATGAACACCAAGTCACCGAGGTGCTTTAGAGTTAGTCTATTCCTTTTCTAGGTATGAATCTGAGAATAAATATTAGAAACTATAAAGTCAAGACATTTGAGATATAATATACTTAATCTCAACATACTAAAGCTTTCATTTAGCTCTTACGTGTTCAAAGACACTTTTGTTTCTTTCACACCCAGATGAGCTACAAGTTGGACCCAAAATTCTGTTGGCGAACTTTTGTAACTCTAGAGTTTCCGAACCATAAAGCCTCTACCATTCAACTATTAAAGTAAAGTAATTATTTAAAATTAGCACTATAAAAAAATACCATAAAGTGTTAATAATTTAATAGAAACATAGGAGTCATTCACCTGATGACTTCTTGTCTCTTTATCTTATGGCAGTTTGAATTTCAAAAAGTCCCTCAGCACTTTTGGTAAGTACTAATCTGACCGGTTATTTTATCTTGCATGACTTTATTAGCAACCATCTTTCCAATGCACATATGGAATCCCACCATCAGACTCTTATTCAGTAAATCATCCTCACGATTATAATGTAATAAAGTGATGGGTTCAAGATATTACTAGTTGCATGCAATGGTTTGTGGAGTTTATCACTCCACCTTCTATCGATGATCTAAAAAATCTTTTCATATTTATGCGCCTTAATAAAAAAATTCTAATTGCCTCCTTAGCCTTACACATCGCTTCATAAATTCAACCTATTGATGGTTTTTCTTCACCATCTACTAGATGAAGAATTGTAACCAAATGACCAAAATCTTTAAGAGCATAAACAACATTGTTCCAAAAGTGGAAAGAAAGCATTATTCGTGCAGCATTTTTCCTAGGACTTCTTTTGCAGATTTACTATTATTTCATTCTTCTGATATAGACATGGTTCTCATATTTTACTTTTTTTTAACATCCTCTTCAAGGTCAAGAAAGTTGTAGCAAATCTATTCTTGCCAGGTTCCACTAAGTTTATTTGATTAGTGAATCTTTTCATCATATTCAACAACAAAGGCCTTTTAACAAAGTAAGAATGCACCTTAACTACCTTAGTGAAGACACCTTGAAATGGTCTTTCCTCGAAAATATCCCCGAATATCAAATTTACACAATGGGATACACAATCCAATATATGTGCGGGAACACTCCCATTATCATAGCACCTGCCTGATTTTATTCAGCTGCATTATTTGTAATAACTTTGAACAACATTCTCTAGTCCAATCTTCTTTATGGTGCTCTTAAACAAAGAACATTTTGATGGAATTGGTAGACGAATCTCTTGCATCAATGAACTCAAGAAATAATTTTTCTTTTGGAGAATTCACCAACACATTGATGTGGCTTCAACGGAAAGTAATAATCTATCATTCCTCTCATACTGGTTGATCCATAACTTGAAGAGATTGGTGCATTGTGTATGTTTTTATCATCTTAGGAAGTGACGAATCACCAGGTTCTCCTTTTTCCATTTCATCATCATTATTAAGAAGTAACTTCATTGTTGTACATTACTACAATTACCAATAAGATGTTTATAAAAAAAAATCGCTATTAAACGTCAAACCGCAAAAGATACATGCAACTTTGTTACTATTGGTCTCACTTGTCTTTTTACCATATTTACAAACTGGATCCGACATTTAGAATCTATGTCAAGAAATCATAGGAAACAAATCAATCAAAATTTGCAGTAAAAAGAAAAAGAAATAAAGCAGCAAACAATTGAGGAAAATAAAGAAAAAGAAAAAAAAAATTAAGGAAAAAATAGAGCAGCAACAACAAAACAACAGAGCAAAACAGTAAATAGGGAAGAAGAGCAGAAGTGGACAAAAAATACTAATAATAAAAAGAAAAGAAACATTGAAATTGCAACCGTGAAGAACAACAAAACAAAGAAGGAAGAAAAAAAGAAAGGAAGAAAAGTTACCTTAAAATTGCAGTGAAGAAGAGAGAAGTTGCAATAGTGAAGAGCAGCAGTGAAGTCCTACTTTCTTCAGAGCTAACCCTAAAAAGTTGCAGAAGTGAAGAGGAAGAGGCAACAGTGAAGTCACAACTTTTTGTGAACTTTAAAATTGACCCGAATCTTTTATTTTTGATTTAAAAATGGCCCTATAAACAAAATCAACACGATGCGACTGCATTTGCTCTCATATCGCATCAGAAGGTTATGCGACCACTTTTGTAAGATGGCCTCACATTAGTTGCTCGCAACGACAAAGCTTTGCATCACATCAGTGCAATGATGCACTCGCATTTCAGAATACTGCCTCGAGTCTTGTTAGGCTTTTATCAATGAGGGAGACTCGTTGAAAAATTCAGTTGGGAGGGCTTTTAACCAAGTATGAAATTCATCTTAGCAAAAAAATGATTTTGTGAAGTTTTAATTGAGGTGGAGCATATGTGAGCTATTTGGGTAGCAATGAGCGGTGTTTCGGAGATAAAAAAGAAATAGAAAGCAAGATTATTCTATTTCAAATAGTTTAAGGGTAAATTTGATCCTTTCTCTATTTTTAAAAATATGATACGTGGTGCTGTTAGAGGAAACATAGAAGTGTAATTTCCGAATAGGCGTTCAAGAGCAAGCGCACTAGAAGTGCCTCAAGTCTTTACCTGTTATTGATTAAGGTGCAAATGTAAAAAATAGTGTAACTCAAGAAAAAATAATTCTAAACTAAAAAACAACGATATGGGGGAGAATTTGAAAAACTGTAGTTAATGTTTACTTTTAGCAGGTATGCATTTGGAAAATATTTGGTTGAAGTTGAAAAAAAGAGTATCTGAAGTTGATGTTGAAAGAGTATTTGGAAGTTTAAAGTGTATTAGACCATAAAAACTTGATAGGGAAATTGTAGAGATAGCAGAATGAGGAAATTTTGTGAAGTTTAAATAGTGCAGTGTATTAGAAGCAAATGGCGGAATGATTGATGATAAAAAACCTAACGACGATTGCATGAAAAACTTGTACAAGTATTTGTACTAAGGGGTCGTTTGGTGTGATGTATAAGAGGTAAATAACAACAACAACAAACCCAATGTGTTCCCACAAAGTGGGATCTAGGAGGGTAAGATGTACGCAGTCCATACCGCTACCTCCGAAGAAGTAGAGAGGTTGTTTCCGATAGATCCCCGACTCGAGATAAAGAATCATAGACATAAGAGGTAAATAGTTTATCCCATGTTTAGTGTGAGGTATTAGTTAGTAGAGGGATTATTTATCCCACCATTTACTCCATAATTATGAGATAAGTTCTCATATACATGGTGGGACTACTAATCCAGGGATTAATTATCCGGGATAACTCTTTCCCAACCAAATGACCCCTAAGAAACCCAAAAGTGGTCTAGTAGGTATGTGTTTGGAAAATATTCTTTGAAGTTGAAAAAAAAAAAGAGTATCTGAAGAACATAAGTTGATGTTCGGAAAGAGTATTTAGAAGTTTAAATTGTATTGGACCATAAAACAAACTTGATATGGAAATTAAAGAGATAGCACATAAGTTGATGTTTAGAAAGAGTATTTGGAAGTTTAAATTGTATTGGACCATATAAGAAACTTGATATGGAAATTGAAGAGATAGCAGAATGGAGGAAATTTCTTGAAGTCAAAGTAATTCAAGTGTATTAGAAGCAAATGGAGAAACAATTGATTATAATGAGCCGAATGACTGCATGAAAAACTTCTACAAAATATTTGTACTACAAAACCCAAAAGTGGAGACCAAATTGGGAAGATGTTGAATTACCGTGTCCTGATTGAAAGGAATGTGAATTAGTCCAAACAGGTAGTGATGAGAGAAATAGTGGAAGCAATTAGGGCATATGCGGGGGATAAGGCACTAGGTTAGAGTCAGACGTCTAATATGGCTTTTAATTCTATCAAAAAGGGATGGTCAAGAAGGAAGTAATACATGTTCAAGATCACGATCAAGGAAGAAGTAATGATTGCTCAAGATCACTTCCACGAGAATGAATGTTTTGTTAAATGTATAAGTGCCACTTATATTGGATTGATTTACAAATAGTACAGTGTGAAGGAGTTGAAAGATTTTAGGACAATTAGTCTACTTAGGAACATTTACAAAGTCATAGAAAAGTTGTTGGCGACAAAACTAAAGCAAGTAATCAACAAGCTAGTGAGTGAAACGAGATGGAGTTCATCAAAGGAAGACGATTAAAAGATGTATTACTAATAGCGGACGAGGCTTTGGATATAGAAGAAGAGATAGACTAAGGGTTTTATTTTAGTTAGACCTAGCGAGTCTATAATCATGTTAATTGGGATTCCTAATAGACCATTAGAAGATAGGGTTTTCATACCTAATTGGATAAAGTGGGTAGAATTTTGTACATCACATGTAAGATTCTCTATCTTGATAGTTATATTTTTCTCAGGGCTCTAAGGCAAGTAAGGTGACCCTCTGTGTCCCCTCTTGTTTATCTTAGTCATGGCATGTCTTGATAGAATGATTTGAGCAGGCTTCATTTATTGGGTTGGGTATAGGGCTTCTATTTAGAGGACAAGGAGCTATGATGATCTCTCTCTTGTTTTATTTCTTGAAATGCAAGAGGTTTTAATCACTTTTAATAAACGTATTACCTTCAAGACACAAAACTGAGTTGTGACCATCGAATCTTGCTGGACAATTGTTTCATGGAAGGTGGGACGATATGCAATACATGGAGCATAGGGACCGGGGGGGGGGGGGGGGGGGGGGGGAGGGTATCATTATTATTTTGGATAAGAGGGTATGGAAAGGAAATATTCTTCTCGAAGGATTGTAATGTACTATATTTCTTTATATTTGAGCATCTAAAATATAATTTTTCCAAGGAACTTCAAAATTGAAAAACTGGAAAAATAATATGTACAAAGATCCTAAAAATTCTACAAACTGTTCTGAATCTTCTAGGTTACCCAATGGTGTGTCCTAGTGGTTCAATGAAGTTGGGATGAGAACCATGAAGCCTCAGGTTCAACTCCCAGCAGAGACAAATATTAGGTGTTTTCTTTCCATCTATTCTAGCCTTGGTGGACAGAATTACCTATTACCTGTTGCTAGTGGGAGGTGGCAGGTATCCCATAGATTTAGTCAAGGTGCGCGCAAGCTGGTCCGGACACCATGATTATTAAAAAAAGAAAAAAAAGATAAGACACAATACAATTCCACTTAACCTTATGAATGGAATTGGATATATCGTCAAGATTTTTCCTTGAATTTGTCTGGCGTCTATGCTCCTAATAGAGTGGATAGAATTCCTCTATTTCTTAAGTTAGCAACTGCTAGAGGTATCTCAAATGACCTTTGGCTTATTTGTGGGGATTTCAACACCACAAAAAATTCCCCGATGAATGATAGCATAATACTACATACAATCGGGGATGACTGTTTTCTTAAACTTCATTGAAGACATGAGTCTGATTGATCCCCCTTTATTGAGGGGTTTTTACACTTGGTCTAGAACCTTTTTAAACTCCGTGGCTTCTAAGATTGACAAGTTTTTGTTTTTTGTTGATTGGAATAATCACTTTAGCACCATTCAGCAATCAATGCTCCCACATACCTTTTCAGACCACTCTCCCTTGTTCTTGAATACCATCAATGGTCAAGAACTTATTATTTCAAATCCAAAAATATGTGGTTGACTAGTAAAAACATTATGGGTCTAGGGATTTGGTAAGAGACTAGTGAAACTATTTCAATATTCAAGGATGACCAGACTTTGTTCTTGGTAAGAAATTGAAGATGCTGAAAATCGAACTCAAAAGAGTGGAATAGGCCCTCGTTTGGTCACTTGGAGGACATAAAATCCCTCATTCTCAACAAAATCTAGGAAATAGACCAAGAGGTCGAGATTACTTCACCATCCAACGAGACTAATTTTGAGGGCAATCTTTCTGATGGATACAGAGGAGATTATTAAAATGGAAAAGATCTCTTGGCATCAAAAGTTGAGGTGTCTTTGGCTGCAACAAGGCTATAGTGTACTTTATTTTTTCACAAAACGGCCAATGCACATCGAAGATGCAATAATATTGATAGTTTAGAAATCGATGGTATTCTCATGGATGACAAGGAAGTCACCACAAATAAGATCTTTCATTTTTATGAGAATCTCAACAAAATAAGTTAGGAGACCCCAGTGCAGTGTTCATGAAAGCGTGATGCGGTAAAAAGCAACAAGACTCCACATCACGCGTTACACGATGCGTGAAGCGATGCGATCACATCATTGAACTAAAGTGCAATTTAAAAGAAAAAAGACCAAATAGCATCCAAACAGTAAGTAGTAAGTCATAACTGAAAAAACCTCAACAACTATATAACAACAATAAAGACAATATATATAAGCAAAAGTTTAAACGAAACTCCAAATCACAAGTTAAATCACCAAAATTGGAGAAAAAAGAAGAAGTGAGGAGCACAAGTAAAAAAACAAAGAAAGAAAATAGAGCAAAATAGTAACTGATCGTCACAGTGAACAACAAAAGTGAAAAAAGAAAAAGAAGAAGAAAGAAGAAAAAAACTGTAAAGTCGCAGTAGTGAAAAACGGTAAAACAAGGAGGAAGGAAGAAGAAAGAAGAAGGAAGAAAAATTATCACAAAATCTTAGTGAAGAAGAAAAGAGGTCGCAGCAATGAAGTCACGACTCTCTTCAGAGCTAACCTTAAAATTTCGCAACGCTCCGACTCTTTTTTAACTTTAAAATTGACCAGACTCTTTTATTTTAAATTTAAAAATGACCCAACAAATACAATCAACACGATGCGAGCGCAACGACTCGCATCTCGCATCACACCGCAACTCGCGCTCGTATTTGTTAAATAGCCTCGCATCAGTACCTCGCAACGGAAAAGCCTTGCATCACATCGCATCACCGCGTAATACGATGATGTGCTCACATTCCAAAACACTGCCCCAGTGGCAATATGAAGACAGGGAAGAGGATGAATGGCTACAAAGTTCTTCTCCGGAAGAGGAAATTCACGGGGCTGTTAAAAATTGTGACAACGATAAAGCTTCAGTCTAGAGGACTTTACAATGGGTTTCTGTAAGGAGTGTTGGTTGACCATCAAAGGTGATCTGATGAATTCTTTAAATTACTTACATTCTGTTGATCTTTTTGAGAGGAGTCTCCATTCCTTTTTTATTGCTCTAATAGTGACAAAGTCCTAAAAGATTATAGACCATCAGTTTGATTGGTTGTTTCTATAAGATTTTGTCAAAAACACTTGCAGGAAGGCTGTAAAGGGTGATCTCTAAATTAGTCAATACATCTCAAATGGCTTGTAAGTGATAGAAATATCACGGGTGCTATCCTAATTGCACGTGAATGCCTGAAATTATGAATGAAGACATGATGTACTTTATGCAAATTAGACATCGAGAAAGTTTTTAATCATGTAAACTAGAATTATTTGTGGAATCTATTGGATTAGATGGAGATTCAGTTCTAAATGTATAAATCGAATTAGATTTTGCATCTCCTCGGTGAGGTTCTGTTCTTGTTTATGGTACACTACATGGTTTCTTCTCGGCACATCTAGGACTCTAAGGAGACCGTCTCTTCCCTTCCTTTTCATTCTGATTATGGAAGGATTCAATGAGATGCTCTGCAAGTCCGTTAAGGTCAACTAAATAATTGGTTTCTCGGCAGTTTCTCAAGGCACCAAAAGATAGAGTGTTTCTCATATTTTATATGTGGACAATACCTTGATTTTCTGTGATGTTGATGAGCATCATCCATAGATGCTAAATCTGATTTTGACAGTTTTTGAGGCACTTTTTGGACTTCAGATCAACTACTCACAGAAGCTCCCTTATTTTTTGGTTAATTATGTACGAAATATTCAACATGTTTCTAGCATCATAAATTGCAACATTGGATATCTTTGTATAAAATATTTGGGACTTCCGTTCAGAGAAAAGCACAATTCTTAGGTAATACAGAAGATAAGAGACAACATTTGAAATTGGAAGCAACAGTATCTATTTCTGGGGGAGAGTCATTCTTATTAAGATTGTTTTGGATGCTTTCCCACTTACTCTATGTCTTTTTATTCCTGCTCCATTGGCATTGTAAAGCATATGAACAAGTTGAGAAGAGATTTTCTGTGGAATGGCAACACAGAATAATTCCATTTGCTTAGTTAAATGAAACAATGTCACCAAAGACAGGAAGTATGGGGTCTTGGAATCAAGAACTGGAAATGCCGTAATGAAGCCGACTATTGAAGTGGTATTGAAGATTGAACAAGGATGAAAATATGCTCTCAAAGTTCACTTTGGAAAAAGTTACAAAAAGTTCTTGGAAAATCCATGGTTCAGTAAAGATTTAAATGCCCTCCCACATGGTACATGTTTATCGAAGCACTACCTTCTCTCAGTAGTAAGTTTTCTAAAAATTTTAGGTTCTCTCCCTGAAATGGCAGGAAACTCTGATTTTGGGAGGACGCATTGTTGTAATTTGGTGGGCTCATTTTGTATTTGTATTTGTTGAGCCCAAATTGTTAAATAGAAGCCCAATCATAAATTAGCCCAAACCCAATTAAAAGGGGGTAGGTGGGGGGTTGGTGAAAAGGGTTGGTGAGGGTAGCTTAGGACCGTCGGATTAGAATCGATCCACACCGTCCATTGGAAAACTTGAGGCCTATAAATACCCTCACCTCTCATTTGTAATTACACACCAAAAACACAATTCTTCTCTTCTTCCTTAGCTTCTCTCCATTTGTAATATTTCCTTAGTGAAATATAAATATAATAGTGTCCGAGGACGTAGGCACAATTTGCCGAACCTCATTAAATTCTGGTGTTCTTCTTATTGTCTTGTCTAACTGTTTTCAGTTAATATTTGTCGGGTATAGTTGTTGTGATCTATTTGTGCTACTAAATTACTAGTGATAATTCTGTCAAGGCTAGACTGGTATTTAAGTGGTCCACTTGTGACCCTCCACTCTTACCTGGGAATTTATCTGGTGTGATTTTCTAGTACAAATAATTTACACGCTATTTGAAATATCCCGAGCTTCCGCAACAATTGGTATCAGAGCCCAAGGTTTTATCTGAGTATGCTCTGTGGTTGCAGCACAGTCTGATCTTCCACATCAGAAAAGAATTACTTTGGTAATCTGGTTGTTAACTGAAAATAATATTTGTATTAAAAATGGAAGACAAGACTATTGAAACAGCCGCGTCGAGTGTCAACAATACGTCATCATTGGCATCTTCGCTTATGACAAGAATTGTGTCAAATGCGAAATTTGCAGTTGAAATTTTTGACGGATCAGGACATTTCGGGATGTGGCAAGGTGAAGTTCTTGATGTTCTTTTTCAGCAAGGGCTAGATATTGCAATAGAAGAAAAGAAACCAGACGGAATTGGAGAAGACGATTGGAAGGTTATCAATCGTGTTGCTTGTGGTACCATTAGATCCTACCTTGCAAGAGAGCAGAAGTATCCATACACAAAGGAAACTTCTGCAAACAAATTGTGGAATGCGTTGGAGGATAAATTCTTGAAGAAAAACAGTCAAAATAAACTATACATGAAGAAGAGACTGTTACGCTTCACATATGTTCCTGGTACCACAATGAATGATCATATCACCAGCTTTAACAAGTTGGCGACAGATTTGCAGAACATGGACGTGACCTTCAGCGATGGAGACATGGCCTTGATGTTGTTGAGTTCACTTCCCGATGAATACGAGCACCTTGAAACTACTCTACTTCATGGGAATGATGAAATTTCTCTAAAAGAAGTTTGCTCCGCATTGTATAGTTACGAGCAAAGAAAGAGAGAAAAACAAAAGGTCAACGATGGAGAAGCATTGTTCGTGAGAGGTCGTTCTCAAAACAATATGAGAACGAAGAAAGGAAGATCCAAGTCAAAATCCAGACCCAGCAAAGATGAATGTGCATTTTGCCGAGAAAAAGGACACTGGAAGAAAGATTGTCCAAAGTTAAAGGGAAAGGCCAAACCTAACAATGGTAAGGCTGTCATGGATTCAAATGTAGCTGACTGTGATGACTCTGATTTCTCACTAGTTATATCGGAGTCATCCACATCATCTGATGTATGGTTGATGGACTCAGCTTGTAGTTATCACATGACTTCTAATCGAGAATGGTTCATCAATCTGCAAGAAGAAAAATGTGGAACTGTTCACACTGCGGATAATAGCTCTCTTACCGCCCATGGTATTGGTTCAATTCGACTAAGAAACCATGACGGATTGAGCAGAACATTGACAGATGTTCGATATGTGCCAGATTTGAAGAAAAATCTCATTTCTGTGGGAGCCCTAGAATCAAAAGGGTTCAAAGTTCGTGCAGATAATGGGGTGATGAAAATATGCTCTAGCGCATTGGTGGTGATGAAGGCAATTCGGAAAAACAATAACATGTACCACTATCAAGGTAGTACAGTTATTGGGACAGCGGCAGTGACATCCACTAATAAGGAAGCAGAAATGACCAAGTTGTGGCACATGCGCTTGGGACTTGCTGGAGGAAAATCCTTGAAAGCTTTATCAGATCAAGGATTGCTAAAAGGTGTAAAAATATGCGACTTGGAGTTTTGTGAGCATTGTGTCAAGGGAAAGCAGACAAGGGTTAAGTTTGGAACAGCTATCCATAATACTAAAAATATTTTGGATTATGTTCACTCTGATGTTTGGGGTCCTTCCAAAACACCTTCATTGGGTGGGAAGCACTATTTTGTAACCTTTGTTGATGACTTTTCCCGGAGAGTATGGGTGTATATGATGAAATCAAAAGATGAAGTGCTAGGAATATTTCTCAAATGGAAGTCAATGATTGAAACACAAACTGGCCGAAAGATCAAATGTCTTCGCACGGACAATGGCGGAGAGTACAAAAATGATTTTTTTCAGAAAGTTTGTGAGGAAAATGGTATTGTTAGACACTTCACTGTCAGACATACACCACAACAGAATGGAGTGGCAGAACGCATGAATCGAACTTTGCTGGAGAAGGTTCGATGTATGTTGTCCAATGCTGGCTTGGGCAAAGAATTTTGGGCTGAGGCTATAACATATGCGTGCCATCTCATTAATCGTCTACCATCTGCCGCTATTGATGGCAAAACACCATTGAAAAAATGGTATGGAAAGCCTGCTGAAGACTACAGTTCTTTGCATGTATTTGGCTCAATTGCATATTATCATGTAAGAGAGTCAAAGTTGGATCCGAGGGCAAAGAAAGCTGTATTTATGGGGATTACTTCTGGAGTCAAAGGATACCGCTTATGGTGTCCAGAGACTAGAAAAATTATATTCAGCAGAGATGTTACCTTCGATGAATCCTCCTTGACGAACAAGGTAGCAGTTGAGATTGCCAAACAAATTGAAGGTACTTCGAAGCAGGTGGAGTTTGAGGGAAAAATAATTTTTCCCTCACAAAGATCAAATGAGGAAACAACAGAAAATGTTCCTCTGGAAGAAGAGCCAGTTGAAGAGGAGATTTCGTCCCACGAATCTCAACAACAACTTGAATCAATTGCAACGAGCAAGCCAAAAAGAACCATAAGGAAACCTGCTCGACTTATGGATACGGTGGCTTGTGCAGACTCAATTGTAGCTGATGGTATTCCTACCACTTATAAAGATGCAATCAAAAGTTCGAAAGAAGATAAGTGGAGGATTGCCATGAATGAAGAAATGCAATCTCTTCATCAGAATAACACATGGAGATTGGCCAATCTCCCAGAAGGCAAGAAGGCAATTGGGTGCAAATGGGTATTTGCAAGGAAAGAAGGATTTCCTAACCAAGAAGAAGTACGCTACAAAGCAAGATTGGTGGCTAAAGGATATGCTCAAAAGGAGGGAATTGATTATAATGAAGTGTTTTCTCCAGTCGTAAAACACTCCTCCATTAGAGTTTTGTTAGCTTTGGTAGCAAAGTTGAATTTGGAACTAGTTCAGTTGGATGTAAAAACAGCGTTTTTACATGGAGACTTGGAAGAGGAAATCTACATGACTCAGCCAGAAGGATTCAAAGTTGCTGGAAAAGAAAATATGGTGTGCAAACTTGAAAAATCGTTGTATGGATTGAAACAATCTTCTAGACAATGGTACAAACGATTTGACGAGTTTATGTTGGGACAAAATTACAGAAGAAGCAAATACGATAATTGTGTGTATTTGCGTGAGCTTGAAGATGGATCCTTTATATATCTTCTCCTGTATGTTGATGATATATTGATAGCTTCGAAAAGTAAAGAAGAAATAGGGAAGTTAAAATCTCAACTCAAAGGGGAGTTCGAAATGAAGGATCTGGGTGAGGCAAAGAAAATTCTTGGCATGGAGATAAAAAGAGATAGACATTCAAAGAAGCTCTACTTATCTCAGGCAGAATACATGAAGAAGGTGCTAGATCGTTTTGGAATGAACGAAAAAACAAAGTCGGTTAGCACCCCACTCGCCCCTCACTTTAAGCTAAGTGATTCTTTGTCACCAAAAAATGATGTTGATCGAGAGTATATGTCAAGAGTACCATATGCGAATGCTGTTGGTAGCTTGATGTATGCAATGGTTTGCACAAGACCCGATATCTCACATGCTGTGGGAGTTGTGAGCAGATATATGCACAATCCTGGAAAGGAGCATTGGCAGGCTGTGAAATGGATTCTACGGTATATTTGCAATACTGTAGATATTGGTTTAGTCTTTGAAGATAGTCAATATCTGGTCGGATATTGTGACTCAGATTATGCTGGAGATTTGGACAAACGAAGATCAACTACTGGTTATGTTTTCACTCTTGCAAATGCACCAGTTAGTTGGAAGTCGACTTTACAGTCAACAATTGCCTTGTCTACCACTGAAGCAGAGTACATGGCTGTTACAGAGGCTATGAAGGAGGTAATTTGGCTTCAAGGATTGCTAAGAGAGCTTGGTATAAAACAAGAAGGCGTCACAATATTTTGTGATAGTCAAAGTGCTATTCATTTAGCGAAGAACCAAGTTTATCATGCAAGGACGAAGCACATTGATGTCCGATATCATTTTGTCCGAGAGATTATAGAAGAAGGTGGAGTCAAAGTACAGAAAATTCGAACGACAGATAATCCTGCTGATATGTTGACAAAGGTGGTAACGTCGATCAAGTTTCAACACTGTTTGAACTTGATTAATGTTATCAAAGATTGAAGATAGCATTTGGGGACACTACTATGTTCATGAGAGAATTGAAGAAAAAAAAAAAAAAAAAATATCGCCCAAGGTGGAGATTTGTTGTAATTTGGTGGGCTCATTTTGTATTTGTATTTGTTGAGCCCAAATTGTTAAATAGAAGCCCAATCATAAATTAGCCCAAACCCAATTAAAAGGGGGTAGGTGGGGGGTTGGTGAAAAGGGTTGGTGAGGGTAGCTTAGGACCGTCGGATTAGAATCGATCCACACCGTCCATTGGAAAACTTGAGGCCTATAAATACCCTCACCTCTCATTTGTAATTACACACCAAAAACACAATTCTTCTCTTCTTCCTTAGCTTCTCTCCATTTGTAATATTTCCTTAGTGAAATATAAATATAATAGTGTCCGAGGACGTAGGCACAATTTGCCGAACCTCATTAAATTCTGGTGTTCTTCTTATTGTCTTGTCTAACTGTTTTCAGTTAATATTTGTCGGGTATAGTTGTTGTGATCTATTTGTGCTACTAAATTACTAGTGATAATTCTGTCAAGGCTAGACTGGTATTTAAGTGGTCCACTTGTGACCCTCCACTCTTACCTGGGAATTTATCTGGTGTGATTTTCTAGTACAAATAATTTACACGCTATTTGAAATATCCCGAGCTTCCGCAACACGCATGATTGGGTCATTCACTGCACAAAGATAATGCCAGGATATTTGCAATATCTCCTCTCTTCACAATGTAGTGATAACTGAGTTATTTACTAATTAAGGTTGGAAGTTCTCTTTTAATAGGAATTTGAATGATCGGGAAGTGCCTAGGACTGGTAAGTTGTTATCTATGCTCAACATCTCCCTGGACCACCAGAAGGTTGATTCCTTAATATGGAAAGGGCATCCAAATTGTCTTTTTTTAACAAAATCTTGCTACCAAAGTCTGTCTCTTAGTGATAACAATGTTTACTTGGCCTTGGAAAAAAATATGGTTTAGTAATGCTCCCTTGAAAGTCTTTTGTTTCTCATGGTTAATAGCAAGCGAGGTGTGCCTTCACTTAAAGCAACCTCCAGGAACTTTGTAGCAAATGCCTTCTCTGTGTAGACCATTTTAAAGATGCAAATCACCTTTTTATCCGATGCAAGATCACATCTCATCCGTGGAACTTATTTGCCATACTCGACATGAGTTGGACCTTTCTTCACTTTACAATTTCTTACATTTTGGTGTATATGCGGATTGGTGGATTGTGTGGATAGAAAGAAGGTGCCTCCTAAGCTTAAAGGTAAGTTCTTCAGAGCGGCAGTCTGACCGGCTATGTTGTATGAGTGTTGGCCAGTTAAAAACTCCCACATCCAAAACTTGAAGGTGGTGGAGATGAAGATTTTGAGATGGATGTGTGGACTTACCCGGAGAGATAGGGTTAGTAATGAGGTTATTCGTGAGAAGGTGGAAGTGGCTTCAGTGGAAGACAAGATGTGAGAAGTGAGGTTGTGATGGTTTGGACATGTAATGATATGGTGCCCGGATGCTTCGGTATGGAGGAGTGTGAGGCTGTCTATGGATGGTTTTATATGTGGTAGAGGTAGACTGAAGAAGTATTGAAGGGAGGTGATTAGGCATGACATGGAGCGCTTATAGCTTACGAAGGACATGACCCTTGATAGGAAGGCGTGGAGAATGCGAATTAGGGTAGAGGGTTAGTCGGTAGGAGTGTGTCCGTAATAGTAGGGAGGAGTGCTTTGTTTGTATCTGTCCCTGTTGTTTTGTAGTTTTTTGTTCATAGTGTTTTGATGATGTTTGTGATCTCAAATAGACAGTTTATATTTTTACTCTATCATTGCCTTGTTTCTTTTATTATCTAGCGGTGTGTTATCCCATTTTGTTATTTATTCTTATATTTTTTGTTTGTTATACTGTTATCTGTCCCGAGTCGGGGGTTTATCGGAAACCTCTCTACTTCTCTACTTGTCGTACCTATGTTATTTTATCAGGTTCTATGCTTTTGATGCTTTTGTATACTGCCTTGTATCTTGAGCCGGGGGTCTATCGGAAACGACCTCTCGACCTCTTTAGGGGTAGTGGTATGGACTGAGTACACTCTACCCTCCCCAGACCCCACTTTGTGGGAATATACTGGGTTGTTGTTGTTGTTTAGTTGTTGCTCTCTACTTCTCTACTTCATCTGAGGTAGTGTTTTGGATTGCGTACACTTTACCTTCCCCAAACACCGCTTTGTGGGAATACAGTGAGTATGTTGTTGCTGTTGTCTAGATAGAAAGAAACAACAAAATTTTTGAATGCAAAGAAAAAAGACATTCTTAGCCTTTAAGTTTAAAGATATTTCATTGCTAGCTTTTGCAAACTAGTTTTTGGTTCTAAATGTGATTTCCACAGATTTATTAAGGAGCCCAGACTTATCTGTTGCAGACCCATTTAATGTGAAATTGAAGCAAATAGCCACTGTTTCTTTAATCAGATTCCGGGAGAAACCTTTAGTGGAGAGGTCGGAGGGAAGTAACGATTAATCTGCAAGCAATCTACAATTAATCCAATTGCGTGGTGGGGGGCTACATCAGTTATCAGTGATGAAGAGGAAGACAGTGATGGCTCTTTTAAGCAAAATACTTGTGATTTCTGGATGCGTTGACATTGAGAATCAGGTTACCGAGGTTCAGAAAGAAGGACCCATGGAGATTGAAGCTTGTAACCTTAGCCGGTTACACACGTTTCCTATGCAACAGTGAGGACCCATTTCCCTGAATATACAAATACAGATAGCCAAGTCAGATGCATCTCTTTGGGTACATCAAAATGTGATAAACTAAGCAGGCAATCCGGTGTGGATTTTCAGGGATGCGTATGGGAGGCAGTCTTTCTTCTCATGAAATTGGCTAGCAACTCCAACCAGAATTCCCCCAAAACAGAAAGGTCTAAAAGAAGTGAAAAATCTTGAATTTGGGGTCAAATTCAAAGATGGGAAACCATAGAGTATTGGGAGGAGGAATAATAACAATTATCAATGAAGCTACACATCATTTCTTGGAATGTGAAGGGGTTGAATGGGATTGACAAAAGAAGGATTATCAAATCACCAATTCAAGAATGGAGAGAAGATATATACTGTTTTCAGAAGACCAATTTGAAGGGGATTGTGGAGCTATTGTGAGAAGGTGGGCTGATTACATGGGTTTGGAAGTCAATGGCAAAATTGGTGGAATTTTAATAATGTGGGACAAACCAATACATAAAGGGGAACTTATTAACACTGGTTTTCATAGTATCACATGCAAAAACACTTCTCTTCACAATAATTTCAAATGATATCTAACCTGGGTGTATGGGCTAAATTGCATAAGGAAAGGCAGGAGTTATGGTTGGAAACCAGTAGAGGGGCTTGTAGAAGGCCATGAGTCATTTAAGGTGACTTCAATACCGCTAGGTTTGCAAATGAAGGAAGAAATAATTGAATCTTCTCCCAGGCGATGGTGATTTTTATTCACCAGGATCACGAGATCATTAGGGAATTGGAGCTTGTTGATCCTCCATTGCTGGGAATGTAATTTGGAAAAAAAGGTACAACCATGACTTTTTCCAAAATTGATAGATTTTTTTTAGCCCATCTGTTAAGGACGGTGGGGTGGGGGGTTTGCGGCTCGAAGCACTTAGCAGTTGTAATAGATTGCATCAGGGATCAATACTTAGCCCATTTTTGTTTACCTTGTTGATGAATGAATTGACTTACTGGAGGGATGAAAGTTTGGCGATGAATAGTTACAGGTAGACCAAATAAGTATTGGGAGAGTTGACCGGACAAGATATGACACAACTTCAGCTTTTCGTGGACATGACCTTAGATAAGAAGTTATGGAGGAGATGGGTTAGGGTAGAGTGTTAGTTGGGTAGTTGCGTGTTGTCTCACGTTTCTTTCATACTAGCAGTTGCATTACTCTAGAAGTTTCTTGTTATTCTATCGATGCTACTCTTTCATGTTTCTTGCACTTTTATATCGTATTATTTTGATGTAAGGATTGTTCCTTTTTAGTATGTTTTCATACTTTTTGGCATTTTGTCTTGACTTCTTCACTTTCATTTGTCATACTTGCATTACTTGAGCCGATGGTCTATCAGAAACATGACGCAACTTTCGCTCACAGAGAATATGACCCTTGGTGGGAGGGTGTGGAGGTCGAAATTAGGATAGAAGATTAGTAGGTAGTCGAGTACTTTGCTTTTCTCACACTATCACTATTAGCCTTGTATTTTTCGTTTTCATGGGTTTCTATTTCCTCAAGTTATTTCGTTAGCCTTGATTTTCGTATTTTTTTGTTATTGTTCTTGCTTGTTGCTACTGTGTCTTTTTCATCTGTTTTTGAGTGAGGTTCTATTGGAAACCACATCTCTACCTTCTCAAGATAGGGGTAAAGGTCTGTGTACACACTAACCTCCTCAGACCCACCTGTGGGGTTATGCTGGGTTTGTTGTTTTGTTCTTGTTGTTGTCACTGTTCAGAAATAAGATTATTGGTAGCAAAATTCTGGAATGTATCTTGTGTATTGCAGGTATGTGCCTTTTTTCTTACCACCTCCTATGGCAACTAAGAGCAGAGATTATGAGAAGAAGGTCAGTGTATGTTTGATTGAAAGCTCTTTGTTGCAGGAGTAGTAATCATGTAACAAGTAGATAGCTAAATGTGTTGGTTACTTCTCGCAGAAGGAGGATAAGCCAAAGGAAAAAGAGAAGGGAAAGGCTAGGAACATTGATAATTTTATGGAGGAACTGAAACATGAACAAGAAATGAGGGAAAGGCGCAACCAAGACCATGAACAATGGCGTGATCCGAATACTGAAAATTCTGCTGTAAGTGGATTTACGATAGGCAAAGAATTTTTTTTCAGATTGTTGGTTTTGATCTTCTGTTTTTAATTCTTGAATGCATGTATCAGATCTGAGGAGATTTGACAAAAATCAAGATAACTTATTACATAATAGTTGCTATTCGGAATGAGCAAATTAAAACTTAGACTTGGGTGCACTAATAAAAAGTTTTAGACAATTAGTTACATCATGTTATCTCAATGATAGCTGGAGTTGAATCTTTTGTGGGAACTGAAGAAGTTAGTTACATTACTTAGATGATTACTTTTACCCCATCTGGAATAGACACACAAGATTTGCACGAAATCTTAGATGTACACATCTTGCTGTAACTGCTTAACTGCTATGAGTGCGTACTATCAGTTTTCTCTGAAATAGAGCAACACTTCAACAGCTATGAATTTATGATATTTTCACATGATCACAGTTTGTCATACTAGCTGCATCTATGATTCATTTTCCTTTCTTTACATCTGGGATCTGATTTATTTTGACATAAATGATCTTTTCATGCATTCAGGCCTTTGTTCATCTTAAGACAATTCACCTTTGTGGATATGTTATGTATCAGATGGAGGAAAACATTACATCTTTGATGATCCTTTGTTTAACTGTATCATTTTCATCCACAAAAATATAACTCCTCCTCTCTCTTTTCTAACCATTGGATCACTAAACACCCCAAAGGCCTATCACAGCCCTCTACTACGAGAACATGCCTTCAATATCTATATCTGGCCTACGCCTGAAACTGTGTTAGGAAATGATCATTTGTCAAATATTTAGGTGGAAAAATATTGATTGAAAATATGTGCTGCCTAACTAAATATAGATTTGATTACACATTGTGTTGTAAACTTGTAATGATGATATTGGTATATCCTTAAATCTTACTCTTTCCTCAGCCATCTAGTCGGTTTGATGAACTACCTGATGACTTTGATCCTAGTGGAAGGCCTGGATCATTTGATGATGGAGACCCACAAACGACAAATCTCTATGTAGGAAATCTATCACCTCAGGTAAGGTTTGTGTGCTTAATTTGGAGATCATTTTTCCTATCACCTCAGGTAAGGTTGGTGTGCTTAATTTTGAGATCATTGTTTTTTGCTTTAGGTACTTCTTTTGTATGATTCCTATTTATTTTATTTACTTGTAGGTTGATGAGAATTTTCTTTTGCGCACATTTGGGAGATTTGGTCCCATTGCAAGTGTAAAAATAATGTGGCCAAGGACAGAAGAAGAAGGCGACAGAGGAATTGTGGTTTTGAGCTTTCATGAATAGAGCTGATGCTCAGGCTATAAAGGATGAGATGGAGGGTTAGCTTCAGATTCTTCATTTGAATGGAAATTCATTCTTGATCTATTCTATACCTTTTTGTTTGATGTGTGTGATTTGTGTTGTGTTTTGTAGAACACATCTATTGCCACCCTTTTTCCCTCCAGACGCTTACGAATTGTTCATATGGTTCTTAGTCCTTGACCATGTTGACTTTACATTTTTGTTTAAGCACCGAGTTATAGGATCCTCAATGACAACTGGTCAGTAGCTTCAATAAAATGATATTAAGTAGATAAATAGGATATTTTTCTGTTTAAAAACGTACATATTGGAGTTGCCTCCAAGGCTTTGTTCTAGTGGTAGAGTTGGCTCATGTTCTTGAACCCTGCCGCAAACACAAGACTGGTACCAAGTTTCGAACTGTGTGCCACCGGCCCGGGAGGTTTCTCGGTTTGTTAAAAAAAAGAAAAAGAAAAGACAGCCAACTGGAACCTCTCCTTGTTTGCTGTGCCTTTTTTTGAGATATACATTTGGTAATAGAAGGATATTCACAAGAACCGAGGTTTTGGATCAGTGATTTTCCAATCTTTGTTTTGTCGATAGTCTTCTTCAGGACGTAGTTAAAAGTGAACGGCCGAAGTTGAGGTGCGCGCAAGTATTATAAATAATAAAAAAAAGCGAATCACTGAAAAGGCTAAAGTTAGTTTGAATTTTCGGTGGAAATCAGAACAAAAGCATGTACTTTAATGAAGGAGTTCTAATGAAGAAAGGACTAGAAATATATGTGTAATACAAGGACAAAAATCTACAAACACGAACAATGATTGCTTGGACAAAATTGTTGAAGAAACTATAAATAAGCAAAATATATGAAGTAAAAGTCATGGCCAAAGTTTAAAAACTATTTTAAATTTCTGATTTAGATGGGAAAAAATGTTTTTTAATGCTTATATGGTTAGTTTTCTTGTAGAGTTGTACTAAATTTGTAATATCTAATTGCGCATCACTAGGAATTCATTATGTTTTTTAACCATTAATATAACAATTTACCAACTATATTTATAATCAACTGCTGTCCTGTTAAAGGCAAAGTCCATAGATGATGAGGCACTTGCCTTAGCACGTGAGCATTGAGACTAAAACACCACTTAAGTGTGGCAAATCACATAACCTGGCTTTAACTGAGCTTCAGGGCATAAGCTCCTCAACCGAGCCTTTAATAACATTGCTTCTTAGGAGGTGCCTCCTCTAGTTTCAGCTATACACTCATTCCAGAAGGATGTCTTTTCCATGGGGATGCTAGCATGTTTACTAGTTCCGATTGTACTCATTTTATTGCTTAATATTCTGTATCTTTTGCATACTCCACTTGGTTATCTTTTAAGCAATGTATATCTTGATGTCTAAACCATATTGTTCTAATCCAGGAGTTATTGTTTATGAATATGAGTTGAAGATTGGGTGGGGTAAATCTGTCTCTCTGCCTTCTCAAGCACTCCCTGCTCCCCCTCCAGGACATATGGCTATCAGGAGTAAGGAGGTTTGTCTATTCTTTTGAGTACAATGCGCTGTTATATACATGTTATTAATTTGATAAATGGTCCAAGTTGAGGAGTTTGTGTATTAAAAATCAATAAGTGATAAAGTAAATGATTTTATGAGTTATATCATGTCAAGATATTGCTTGATCAGTTTGAATATATGTTAAAAACAAAGCCAATGGATGAAGCATGTGTTCATGTTGAAATAAGTTGTGTCTTGCATGTTTATTTATTGGTTTGATATGTATAGACATTTGGTAGTGGTGTATTTCACCCTTTCATTGGAAATGTTTCCATGTAATACCTTCTGTTAAAGCTATAGTTCAGCATGCTAGAGATGCTTTCTATTGTCACCTTCCAGTTTCTCTTTATGATATCAGCTTTTGCGCATGCACTTGCTCAAGAGATCTATCTTCTTTGGTTTTCAGGGTGCAACTGTTATCTTATCGGGTCCATCAGGTCCTCCGATTACTTCTGTTCCAGGCCAGAATTCTGAGTTGGTATGATGACCAGTTGATCTTTATACATTTCGTAGTTCATTATTTCTTTCTTATTTTCCTTGTTGGGGTAATTATCTGGTCTCTATAGCTCTTATTAACAGGGTTATTGAAAGATATCATGATTGGGTGAAGCAAAATGTTCAGAGAGTTTAGGTCTATTGGAGTAGATTTGAGAGGCCTCTTGTTAGCTTGGTTTTAAATTGTAATCTTTGCCTTAAAGTTCTATCTATAAAATAGGCATTTTACTTGGTAGTGGATTGTTATTTGAATAAAAAAGGTAACTGTCTGAAGAGGAAGCCTGGGCACTTATTACCTCAGAGAGGAGTAGAGGACTGATCTGTTTTTTTTGTGTGTGGCTAGTATCATCGAGGAGAGTTTACAATAAATGCAACTTTATAAGGAAGTTGTCTCTAGTTGTGAAGAAGTCTGATCTAGGCTGCTTATGGCTAGGAAGGATTGTGGGTTTTTGACCGATCTGTTAATTTATGCTCATCATTTTGACTTTGAGGTGAAGTCATGAATTTGATTTGTACCAAGTCTGACTTTACTTCTTTTAATTCAAAAATTCTCAGCATGCTTTCTGA
Organism: Capsicum baccatum var. pendulum; assembly: GCA_030864225.1. Classification (NCBI taxonomy): domain Eukaryota; kingdom Viridiplantae; phylum Streptophyta; class Magnoliopsida; order Solanales; family Solanaceae; genus Capsicum; species Capsicum baccatum. Next base: position 196,440,490 of record CM061557.1, read on the forward strand.
GACTTGTATGTAACTCATTTAAACAATTTATGAGGCAAAAAACTTGTGAATGTTGAATGACCTAAATTCCATAATTCCACTTTAAGTTAATCCCAAGAATCTGTATTTGCTGGCCTCTTTGCTAATGTCCAGCATTAGGTAGTTTGAAGAAAATTATGGGGGACTAAGAAAGGAGGGGTGGAAGACTATCATTGCGAAAATTGGATGCAAATAATGGACCCAATAATAGGGGGACTAGGGATGCAAAGATTATCAATGTTCAATATGACATTGTTTGAAAAGCAGTCACGAAGAGGAATGGGATCAGAATCTTGATTACTGTTAAATAATGAATTCTTAGAGAATAGATGGTTATTAGGAGTGTGACAAACTCTTATGGAGTTAAATTGTGGAAGAACATATTTTTACGGTCTATAGGATTCACAATTGGTAATAGTATTTGGATTTGGATTTGGTTTTGGAAAGATAAGTGGCTTGCTGAACTACTCCAGAGGAAGCATTTCATTAGAGTGGTAATTAACAAAGACGCTGGTGTTTGACTTTTCTACGATGAGAAAGACAGTTTAAGAGAAGTTTACCGGACTGCAAATAGGTGGAGATTGAGATATTTCTTCGCATGCCATATGAGCGGCCTACAAGAGGTGAAGGTAGATATATGGTATGGAAGGGGTTAATCCCGTGAAATCTTTTTACGTGGCAAAAGCAAGTGGAATGGAAAGGGTGAGGAAAAAGTCTTTCACAGAGAACTATTTAGGGATAGGTATAGGAGGGAGGTGTTGAATACCAACACAAGTAAGAATCTAACTCCTTTACTTGGTGTTTGTGCGAGATGCAATAATATGAACACATAATATAAGGAAAGGTTAAGAAATATGAGGAGGCTTGTGATGAGTTGATGTTGCCTTTGTAAGGAACGGGAGAATCATACGAAGCCAATCTTATTAGTTGCATACTCATGAACAGCTTCGGAATCTCAACTTCCATTGCTTGATGTGACTTTGATGTTGCCGAGCACAGTGGCAGAAACAATCACAAGCGATGATAGGCAATTTGGAGAATTATGCCATGATGCAATTTTTAGTTTTATTTGGAATGAGAGGACTTGGAGATTATTTTATGATAATGTGATGAATATTAGATGTACTAAAATAGCTTTTCTATTTCATTTATTTTGTTGGTGTGAAGAGAGATACTAGTAAGCATATTGGGATAACATGATAGAGAAGGGTGGTTGAGCCACTCACTTCCTGTAGTTCCTCGCACCATCTTGGTTCTATCAATGAACTGTTGTCTTACTTTAAGGGGAAAAAGAACTGGTGTAAAAAAGGGGCTTTGTCTAATCCTAAAGTAGCATAGTCATTGTGAAGAAGTATGAGCTATGTATAAATAAGAGGCTATCTCTGTAATGGTGTCACTAATGCTACCTTTGTGCAATATTTTTTTTGCTTAGACTTGGACCTTCAAAGCTGAACTAGCCTTTAGTCAAACCCTCTTTTAGGGCTAGATTTCACAAATTGTTGCGACAAAATGGCAAATGCTATGAACTGCATGATAATAATTATGTACCTTGTGGGATTGGAATGTATGAATATTGCATTAATGTATCTAAAAACATGTTTGACAATTAAAAAGTCAACTTGATGACTTTTGAACGAAGATACTTTTTAATCTTGGAAGTGCGCCTTAAACTGAGACATTAGGAATCTATTGGCAAAATACATATTAGAATTTGCGAGTAGAGTTACCATTACTTGTGCTTGTGGGAAATAATAGGAGAAATTATTCTAGGTGAAGCAAGCTAGCTAAGACAACATTGTAAAGTAAAAGTATCACCTTTTTTTTTTCTTTTTTAAAAAAATTTATTCATACAACTTTGAATGCGTTTAGACATCTGGCATTTCGTTTGACTACTTGCCTTGTTTGCTCCTATTCCTGGAAGGATAAGGGTGGATGAAAGGATTTATTTAGCCTTTATAGTAATATCTAAGCACTAATTGTTAATAAGAAACAACAAATACAGAAAAGACATAAAATCTTCCTAAACTTGTTCGCAAAATTTACTTTAACCTTTTAACTTTACAGGAAGTTATTTACCTTCCTAAATCATTTTGAAGTGAATATATACCACCTTAAAAATATAACACCAGTCTCATTACGAAGAATATATTACACTTGCGCCATGGAATCACCACATCACAACCACATAAAAAAAAATTAAACTAAATAATAATAAAGAAAAAGAAAACAGAAAAATACCCCTGCCCCACACCTTTCTTTCTTCGACACTCACCTCCTCCAACTCCTTTCACCTTCTTCGAATTCCCCTTGTAACAATCCAAAAATATGGAAATTTAGCTAATACAACTGACAATCGAAAAATTTGAAAAAAAAATCAACAGATTGAATTATGGGTTGGATGCAACCACAAGTAGAGCAAAAAAGAAAAAAGTGTCGTATTTGAAGAACTACAATTATAATATTTGACAAGAAACTTTATAAGCAGCTTGCAGAAAGACGTATTAGAAAATTAAGCCTTGAAAATAGTAAGAATTAAGGAAATCATTTGACTTGTGAAAATTGACTTGGATATTAGAAGAAGAAGAAATGGCTATTTCTCTTTGTCTTAATAACGGGGATTGCAAAAACTCTTAATTTTGGAGTGACCGGAGAGCAGAAGAAGTCGCTGGACATTAACCCTTGGGCGATAAAGAAATATGGAGGAATGATTCAATTGCTGGCATAGATGGTGACAGGCACGTGTGATGCGCAACAAACCTAATAGTTGGCATGGACCCAATAACATACGTGAAAGTTTTAAATCATAAAGAAGTTGGGCCGGCTCTTGCGGGAAAAGAAAGTTCTGGACTGCTCTTTGACAAAACACTGTTATCTCTAAGCTTGATCCGATGGAGTACGAGGTAGAAGCCAATTAGTGAGGAAAAATTTTTCGACAGTGTCACGGAGAGGCAATCACAGAGGAACAATAAAAATTCTCTGCTGGAATTCAGAAACCCAAGAAAGGGAGAGGATTTCGTCGATGCTGTAGCATCCATAGATGAGGGAAAAGTCAATACTACATCCGTTGACTCTCAATCAGACATGCAAATAGAGTCTTGGAATATTGAGGATGTTGTACCTTTAAACTTCCATGATGTCGAAAAAGCAAGTGATGTTATAATAAAGTTGAATTAGGAGTTTGGAGTGGTCTTCGATGGGTGCAGAAAAGAAGCTTTGGCCTGCACAATGTGATCAAGGAAGTAGAAAATCAAGTGGGGCATTCGACCAAAATCAGGGATTTGCAGGAATTAAAGGGGTTGACTTTTGACATGAAGTTTGAGAGTAATGGGTCAAGAACCATGTGGAAAGGAAACATCACAGGTACATGATGATAGTGAAGATAATATCATGGAATGTGAGGGGAATTGCAGGGATAAGAAGAGAATTATCAATAGTGTGTTGTAGGAGTGGAAGACATACGTTGTATGCTTTCAAGAAACAAAGTTAGAAGGCGAAAATGGGGAGGCTATTAGACAGGTTCGGGGAAATAGGGGAGTCACATATGCCCATCTAGATGCTAGTGGCACTAGCGGAAGGATCCTTATTCTATGGGATAGTAAGCTTAGGAGGGGGAAGTTGTGGAAATTGGTTCTTACAGTCTCACTTGTGGTTTCAAGTCAAAGAACAGTGATTTTGTATGGCATCGGACAGGGGTGTATGCACCCACGTGCAACCTTGAATGAGAGGAAGTATGGTGAGAAATTGGGTCAGTTAGAAGCCTCTTCACTAGACCATGGATTATTGGTGGTGATGTCAACATTGTAAGATGTGCCTCAGAAAAAGAAACTCCTCTAGAATTCTAACCAATATGGTAATCTGGAAAAGACCAAGAAAGAATTGCTTAACAAAATCATTGAATTTGAAATATCTAGCAGGATAGATCCTTATCAGATGATGAAGTAGTCCAGAAGGCTGAGTTAAACAAGGAGTTTGGAGATTATGCTAAGGAGGAAATAGCTTGGAGGCAAGGATAAAGAGCATTATGGATTAAATTAGGGGACAAGACACTAAATTCTTCCAAAGGATTGCAAATGTACTCAAAAGAACCAATCATATTGATAATATGGTGGTGGAAGGCAATGATTTAACTGAAGCTGCAGAAATCCAAAAGGAGATAATTTTACTCTACCAGAAGTTATCTATTCAGAAGGTGAAAGTTGGAGACCCTCATACAATATGAACTCATTCCCCATGATCAACAATGAAGAGTAACAAGATCTAGAGAACCCTTTTGAGGAAGATGAGGTCGTGACGAGGCTTAAGGCTTGTACTGTTGACAAAGCGCCAGGCCCGGATAGGTACACCATGGGTTCTTCGTGAAGTGATGGGAGATTTTAAAGGGAGATTTGATGGCAACTATTCAAAACTTCTTCCATTCTCAGAAAGTCTTTGAAAAGAGCTTCAATGCAACTTACATTGTCCTTATCCCAAAGAAGAGTGGAGCTAATGAATTGAGAGATTTCAGACCAATCAGCCTGATAGGAAGTGTATACAAGTTGATCTCCAAAATTCACACGGAAAGGTTAAAGAAGGTGATGCAAAAGCTTGTTGACACACAACAGATGGCTTTCTGAAAGGAAGACAGATTACCAATGTACTCATTGCAAATGAGTGTTTAGACTCCACATTGAAGGACAAAAACTCACGAATAATGTACAAATTGGATATAGAGAAGGCATATGATCATGTGAACTTGGAGTACTTGCTTGGAATGTTACATTGAATAGGCTTTGGAACAAAATGGATCAGATGGATGAGATTCTGTATTAGTACTGTACAATATTCTTGTGTTGATAAATTGTTCTCCAGAGGGATTCTTCCCTACAAGCAGGGGTTTTAGACAAGGGGATCCACCCTCACCATTTCTTTTCCTTCTAGCCATGGAAGGCCTAAACAATATATTCAAAATAACTCACAGAAATGGATGAATAGGGGGTTTTAATGTGGCAAAAGGGGGGAGCAATCGACTGGAAGTAACTCATCTGCAATATGCAGATGATGACACTCTGTCTTTTTTGATGCATACGACAGTCCACTAAAGTTTTTGAGGATAATTCTTATATTATTTGAGGCTGTCTCAGGACCACACATCAATCAGAAGAAGAGCCTCATTTTCCTTATCAATTAAGTAACTAGAATGCAGCAATTAGTAGACATCTTGGGAGGGGAAGTAGGACAGTTACCATCTACATACTTGGGCATGCCTTTGGGAGCCAAAAGTAAGTTCAAAGAGATTTGGAATAGAGTAGTAGGGAGATGTGAGAAAAGTCTGTCCAGATGGAAGTCACAATATTTATCCAGAGGTGGTAGAGTAGTTTTGATCAATCCAGTACTAGATACTTTACCAACTTATTTCGGTAGATTTTTGGAAGTTTTCTTGCGGGGCAGGGTTGAGGTAGCTGACCAACTTATTTAACATAATTTTCTAAGTCGTTAAGATGCCTGAGGCGTGGAGATGGAGCACGATGATCCCTTTATATAAGAATAAGGGTGACATCTAGAGTTACAATAATTACCGGGGTATTAAGTTGTTGAGTCACACCATGAAAATTTGGGAGAGGGTGGTGGAACGGAGGTTAATGAAGATTGTGTCTATTTCAGAGAATCAATTTGGTTTTATGTCTGGTCACTCCACGACTGAGACAATTCACCTAGTGCGAAACTGGTAGAGCAGTATAGAGAGAGGAAAAGGGATCTTCACTTGGTGTTTATTGACTTGGAAAAGCCGTATGACAAGGTCCCTAGGGAGGTTCTGTAGAGATGCTTGGAGGCAAGAGGGGTTCTTGTGGTGTACATCAGAGCGATTAAGGACATGTATGAGGGGGTGAAGACTCGGGTAAGGACAGTAGGAGGAGATTCCGAGCATTTCTTGGTCTTGACTGGGTTGCGCCAGGGATCGACTCTTAGTCCGTTTCCTTTTGCCGTGGTGATGGATGTGTTGACAAGGAGCATACAAGGCGAGGTGCCTTGGTGTATGCTTTTGGGGATGATGTAGTTTTGATTGATGAGTCGCGAAAAGGTGTTAATGATAAGCTAGAGGTTTGGCGACAAACCCTGGAGTCAAAAGGTTTTCGGTTGAGTAGGATTAAGACGGAGCACTTGGAGTGCAAGTTTAGTGACTCGAGGCAAGAGGAGGAGGTGGTAGTGAAGTTGGATTCCCAGGTGGTTTGCAAGAGGGATAGTTTTAAGTATCTTGGGTCTGAGATTCAGGGGAATGGAGAGATATATGAGGATGTCTCTCACCATATTGGGGAAGGTTGGATGAAATGGAGGCTCGCTTTGAGAATTTTATGCGATAAGAAGGTGCCCCCAAAGCTGAAAGGAAGATTCTATAGAGTTGCAGTCCGGCCGGCTATGTTATATGGAGCGGAGTGTTGGACGGTTAAGAATTCTCATATCCAGAAGTTGAAGGTGGCGGAAATGAGGATGTTGTGTTGGATGTGTGGTTTTACAAGGGCTGACAGGGTTATAAATAAGATTATTCGGGAGAAGGTGGGAGTGGTGTCGGTGGAGGATAAAATGCGGGAAGTTAGGTTGAGATGGTTTGGCCATGTGATGAGGAGAGGCACGGATGCTCCGGTTTGTAGGTGTGAGAGGTAGACTTTGGACGGTTTCAAGAGGGTAGGGGTAGACCGAAGAAATACTGAAGGGAAGTGATTAAACGTGACATGGAGCAGTTACAGCTGACTGAGCACATGACCCAGGATAGGAAGGTATGAAGGAAAAACATTAGGATAGAGGGCTAAGGTGTGTGGTTGAGTCGTAGGCATTAGGTAGGAGGGCTTTGGTGTCCTTGTTTGGAAGTGTTCAATATTTTTGGTGGATGTCATACCTATGTTATTTTATCATGTTCCATGGAACATTTGATGTTTTTTCTATATATACTGTCCTTTGTCTTGAGCCAGGGGTCTATCGGAAATAGCCTCTCTACTTCTTTAGAGGTAGTGGTATGGACTGCGTACACTCTACCCTCCCCAGACCCCACGATGTGGGAATATACTGGGTTTGTTGTTGTGTCAAGGTAGAAGAAAGAATTGATGCACTGAGGTGAAATTTTTTCTGGCATGGTGAAAAATAATAGAAAGGTTTCCATCTGGTTAAATGGAAAACTTTGCTATTGTCCAACAAGCAAGGTGGACTAGCCATCAGAAATTTGAGAAAGCAAAACAAGAGTCTTCTCATTAAGTGGTTGTGGAGGTTTACTTTGGAAGATCAGTTTCTAGGGGAAAGATGATCCAAGGCAAATATGAAACGGAAGGGTCCTGGAAAACAAAGGAAGTAAGTACTGCACACGGAACTAGTTTGTGGAGATCAATTAGGAATCTATGGCTTGATTTTTTATAAATACTAGTTTCAAGGTGAACAATGGCAGGAAGATCAATTTTTGGGAAGATAATTGGCTAGGTAATGGAAGTCTCAATCTCAAATGCTTATTCCCATTTATCTATCACCTGAATCAACAACAGATGTCTAAACTTCAAGAAGTATAGTCTGGCATATGGAACCTGACCTACAGAAGATTAATGCTAGACTGAGAGTTGGAGAGATTAGCTGAGTTTTATGTCACACTTGATCAGTTTTCAGGCTTCAAGGAAGGAGAAGACACTCTCAGATGGAATTGTCAAAGTAAAGGTTACTTCACTGTCAGTTCTGCATATAGAGATATGAATCAATTGGGAAATCAAATCAGGTTTTTACCTTGGAAACTTATATAAAAGGTTAAGATCCCACATAAAGTGGCTGTCTTTAGTTGGTTGGTGGTAAAGGAGGCTGTTCTTACACAAGAGAATCTCATGAAGAGGGGATTCCAGTTGAGTCCAAGGTGTTTTTTTTTGTGAGCAGTATGCAGAGACAATCAATCACTCATTTCTACATTGCAAAGTGTTGGCTAGATGTGGAATCTATTTACTATTTTCAGGGGCATAAGTTGGTCTGTTCTTGAAGGAACAGAACAAGCTCTAGTAAGCTGGAACATGGAAGGCAGTGGTAGTACTGATAAAAGCAGATGGAGAATTGTCCCAGGAGTTATCTGGTGGACCATATGGCAGGGGAGGAATTCTAGAGGTTTTGAGAACAACGCAGCCCATTACACAAGATTAAAATGAACTGTATTATCACTTTTTGCCATTGGTGTAGTTCTGAGTATATGGATGACCCTGTGGCTATTGTAGACATACTAGGATCTTTATTAGATGGAGGAGGATCTAGGGATAACTTTTCTTTTTCCTTTTTTCTCTTTTGCTGTTACTCCTACACCTCTGGATGCAGGATATGTTGTAAATATTTGGATACCAGCTTTGTGTCGATTATTAATATACAAAATGTTACCTTTGTCAAAAAAAATAAAATTGGATTACATGGGTGAGTTTGCAAGGACACAGAATACATGTCTTAGGATCTTATAGATAGGGATACACATTCAGCGTTTCTTTTGGAAGCTTACTATTGGTGTACACACTTTTGGAAGCACTTTCTCAGTGCTATTCAATATAATTATTACCTTTTATAGAAAAAGAGTCTGTAAGAGACACATGTAGTATGCTGGGATGGTACGTACTACTCCCAATCGATAGTCTGATACGTTGTAGGGCCTCAAGGCAGCTAGAAGAACTTGACTGATATAACAATCAACATTTCTGACGCGTCCTTCTGTACACATGTACTATACTCTTGAGTATCTCCAATCTATAATGAAGATGATTATTAAGCATCTTTTTTCCTATATCATCTGATGCTCTTTTTGGTTCTGCAGGTTCTCACTCCAAATGTACCAGATATTATGGTTGTTCCACCTGAGGATGATCACCTTCGCCACGTTATTGATACAATGGCTCTGTATGTTCTTGATGGAGGTTGTGCTTTTGAACAAGCCATAATGGAGCGAGGCCGTGGTAATCCTCTCTTTGGTTTCTTATTCGAGCTTGGCTCAAAGGAGCATACTTATTATGTTTGGAGGCTTTATTCTTTTGCTCAGGTAACTTGCTGCAGCTATAAGTCGGGATGAATATTATTGCAAATATTTTTTCCCTGTTAAGTGGAGTTAACAATACTTATAACTTAACTTCATCTATCACTTTTAGAATCCATGTAGATATTTCAAATAACACTTCAATAGCAGACATCCAATAGTTTCATGCAATTGTAGCTGAAAAGAATTTGATCCTTTTCCATTACTTGTATCTCTCTTTCCATGTTATGTAAAGCATTAAAACTAATTGTACTTCCATGTTATGTAGATCATTATGACTTATTATACTTGTGAAATACGTAATTTGTCTGATACCTTCTGCAGGCATTAGGACATTTCATCCTCTTATGCTATTCTATCCTCGCTAATAATTTTTTTTTCCATATTCAACAAAAACAGGGAGATACTCTTCAACGGTAGAGGACAGTCCCTTTTATCATGATTACTGGTAGTGGGAGGTAATGCAGTTCTTCTAACCTATATCATCTTTCATTACACATTTCATTTTCACCTTTCCTTTTGCCGATGAATCGGAGATTTGATGCATATGCTTGTCAGTTCCTGAATGCATCATGCTCTAGTCACCATTGTTTTAATAGGAAGCTTCTACCAATATCCCTAGGACTAGAGAGAAGAAATTCTCACGAATAAGGGTCACGAGGGCGTTGTTAAACATAAAGGTTAAGGGTTAACTAAAGCATTGGTCACTCTTGACCTTGCCTGATATGCTTACTGTGAAAGAATTAAAAGAAGGGGCAGCCCTATGCACTAAAGCTCTCACTATGCGCAGGGTCCGGGGAAGGGCAACCTTGCCTTGCATTGAAAGAATGAAATCATCTAATAGAATTTATCTTTCAATTTTTGGAAAGGTTGTAGTGTTCTACAAAGCTTTGATGAACTCCCGCAGCTTTTTTAAAGTTCTTGAAGATTGTGATCTTTCTTCAAATACATTCCCTCCGTCCCATATTAATTGTCTACTTTCCCCTTTACACACCCCTTAAGAAATCATAAATAAGAAGGGTAGTTTTACTAATTTATCGCTTAAACTTTTTTAGAACCTTACAAACTTGTTTACAAATTTAATTAATTCTGTTAGAATATGAGTAGGGATAGGAATAGTATATGAAATCCTACTTGGAAAAGGATTGTAGTGTCAGTATCCTAGTTGGAAAAGTCTAATGTAGCGTCTATAAATAGGGTCTCAATGCAATAATTTAGATACAACAATTCAATAATATTATTCTCTTATATTTCTCACATGGTATGAGAGAGTTGGTAAGAAACTTCAGAAGCAAAAAATAAAAATCAAACATTGTGCGCCAATTTTCGATAACTAATTTGTGTCATTATCTGTTTTGTGGGTGATGTGCAAAATCCACACCACTACGAGGATCGTAAAGCTCAAGTGACCAAAACCTGATCAAAATCATCGGAAAACTCCAAGTCACGCGCTCCCACACGCAAGTCGGAGGTACGTTTTCCGACGGGATTTGTATCACGTGCCGGGAGAGTGAACGATATTTCCATCGTTTTTTAAGTTATTCTTTTTTCTGTTGCGGTCGCCCAACTATTCTGACTAGTTCTTTTCCAGATTTCAATCAGGTTTCAGATTTCGGCGACAGTTAGATTTTTCAGGGACCTTTTTTTGTTGATTTAGACCTTTTCTTCGAAACTCATTACTCTTGCTGCTTTCAACTCAAATCATATTGTGAAATTAGAATTTTGTAGCCAAAACCTTTCAATAAGATTAAGTTTGAACCCTTAATAAGGAGATCAGAAAATCAAACATCACAGTCCATGAAGAACCGACGAGGGGAAGGTCATTTTGGAAGATCTTGGCCTAGGTGTAGTCATTGTAAAAGGCTTGGACACACTCATGACGTATGCTATTCTCGACCTAAGTGTATTTATTGTAATAGGCTTGGATATACTCGTGGAATATGCTATTCTTTGCATGGTCGACCAACTAAAAATGCAAATATTGCTCAGTCTAACACCAACACCACAGGTAATCAATGGGTATATTTATCTGAAAAGGAATATAATGAGTATTTCAGTATCGTGCAAGTAAGCAAATAGCTCTACCAGTAGCCTCAACTGCACAATCTCTTACCTTTGGATCATGGGTTGTGGACTCTGGCACTTCTGATCATATTTCTATCAAATATTGTTTATTCACAGTCTCTTCCAACCATCACTTTAGCCAATATTAACCAAATCAAAGCAAAAGAAGTTGGATAAGCTAATCCCCTATTCCGTTGCATTTTTGGGGAGATGCAGCTATCATATCTTGCTATTTAATTAATCGAATGCCTTCATCTTCCATTCCAAATCAAATTCCTTATTCAATATTTTGTATCCTCAGTCACCTTTATACTCTCTTCCCTCTTGTGTCATTGGGAGTACATGTTTTGTTCATAACTTCACCCCAGGGAAAGATAAATTAACCCCTTGTGCTCTTAAATGTGTCTTTCTTGGTTATTCTCAAGTGCAAAGGATATTGTTGCTACTCGCCCGATCTTCGTCGGTACTTTATGTCAGCTGATGTCACATTTTGTCAGTCTCTGCCTTTATATTTTCTTCTTATCCTAATCATCCTACCATGTCCGAGGTCATACCCATAACGACTTTTGAGGATCCTACCATTACTTCTACATCTCCATCCATAGTGCCACCAGTCTTACCTGCATCGACTTTAGAGGAATATACAATATCTTCTACAACTCCATCTACATACCACCACTCTGACTTATCATCATCATCCACGTACATCATCATGCTCAGATGATTCCCATCCTGCACCTACTACAGACTTGCCTCCTTCCTTTGCACTTCAAAAAGGTATACGGTCCACTTGTAATAAATACTAACCCTCATTATACCCTTTTAAGTTATCATCATCTATCATCACCCCATTATGCCTTTATATCATCTTTGTCCTTTATAGCTATCCCTAAGTCCATAAAAGAAGCACTTTCTAATCCTGATAATGATAGGCTATGATTGACGAGATGTCTGCTTTACATGTGAGTGGTAGTTGGGAGCTTCTTCCTCTCCCTTCAGGTAAATCAACTTAACTGTTGGTTGTCGTTGGGTTGGGTTTATGCAGTGAAAGTTGGGTCGAATGGCCAAATTGATTGACTTAAGGTTCGCCTTGTTGGCCAGGTACACTCAGATATTTGGGCTTAATTATAATGATGTTTTCTCTTCCGTGGCTAAAATAACACCTGATCATCTTTTTCTATCCATGGTTGCTGTTCAACAGTGACCTTTCTTTTTTAGTTGGATATCAAGAATGCTTTTCTTAATGGTGACCTTGAAGAAAAAGTTTATATGGAGCAACTACCTAGTTTTGCGCTGATGTGTTGATTGCGTCAGTCACTTTATAGTCTAAAGAAATCTCCTCGAGCTTGGTTTGAAAAGTTCAACACAGTAATTCAGAAGTTCGGCATGATTTGTAGTGAAGCAAATCACTCTGTGTTTTATCGACATTCTGCTCCAAATTGATGTATTTATTTGGTGGTTTATGTTGATGATATCGTTATTATGGGCAATGATCAAGATGATATCATTAGATTGAAGCAACATCTCTTTCAGCATTTTCAGACTAAAGACCTCGGCAAACTGAAGTACTTTTTAGGTATTGAAGTTGGTTAGTCCAGATTAGGTATCACTATTTTTCAACACAAGTATACCTTAGACATCCTCGAGAAGATTGAAATGATGGGATGTAAACCTATTGACACTCATATGTATCCGAATACTGAACTCCTGCAGATAGGGGGAGCCACTCAATAATCCTGGATGATATAGGCGTCTAGTTGGTAAGTTGAATTATCTCACAATGACCAAACCTGACATTTCCTATCCTCTGAGTGTTGTAAGTTATTTTATGGATTTTCCATGTGATAGTCATTGGGATGCATTTGTTCGCATTGTGCGATATATTAAGTCAGCTCTAGGTAGATACTCTTCGACGATCGAGGTCATGAGTAGATCATTAGATATACAGACGCTGATTGGGCTGGATCACGTAGTGATAGGCTAACTACTTCTGGATATTGTCTTTTAGTAGGAGGTAATTTGGTGTCTTGGAAGAGTAAGAAATAGAGTGGTTGATCAAGTGCAAAAGCAGAATATCGAGCAACGGCGGTAGCCACTGGTGAGCTAGTTTGGATTAAATAGTTGTTGAGAGAGTTAAATTTGGATAAGTCTGTGGAATGGAACTTGTGTGTGATAATCCAGCGGCTCTTCATATTGCATCAAATCTGGTAATTCATGAAAGGATTAAACACATTGAGATTGATTGTCACTTTGTGTGAGAAGATACTTTCCAGAGATATTGTTACAAAGTGTGTGAATTTTCACCAAGTCCCTCACTAGTCCTCGTATTAGTTACATTTGTAACAAACTTGGTACATATGATTTGTACGCACTAGCTTGAGGGGGATTATTGGAATATGAGTAGGAATAAGAATAATATAAGGAATCTACATGGAAAAGGAGTGTTAGAATATGAGTAGAAATATGAATAGTATATGGAATCCTACATGGAAAAGGATTGTAGTGTTAGTATCCTAGTTGGAGGAGGAGTCTAATGTAGTGTCTATAAATAGGGTCTCAATGTAATAATATAGATACAACAATTCAATACTATTTTTCTCCTATATTTCTCACAAATTCTATTTTGGGTTTGTAAATTGACGAGTAATCTGAACAACTTTTTAGTAATGTGGACAAATAATATCAGACGGAGGGAGTAAAAAATTCACATACGCAGGTGGATACCACCCTCTCTACCAACACCGAAAGGAGCTGATCATGAAAAAGAAGATGGGAGCACATATGCTGCTGGAAGAAGCAGGGTATGCCCTTTTGCTAGCTTTCTGTTCCAAGGCATTTAAGAGTTTGCATGTTCACTTTGAAACTTCAATGAAGTTTCTTTGCAATTGATGTTTCTTTCTATACCTTGTTCAGTGAATGGTGGTTGAACGGACATTGACCGATGCTCAGAGGGATGAATTTGAGGATATGCTCCGTTCATTGACACTAGAAAGAAGTCAAATGAAAGAAGCAATGGGTTTTGCTTTGGATAATGCTGATGCTGCTGGAGAGGTAACCTTTAAGCTGGTTTCATGCAGCAATCGAAGAGCTCACTCGTGTGTGAAGCTTTTCTTTCATATTTAAACTTTCACTATTTCCGAAGCAAAACTGCTGATTTTGCACTGTGTTGAGTCAATTTCACAATGCTTCTTATTGCCCCTTTCACTTGAATTTATTTCAGCTGATTTTTTGTCTTGTAGTATTAAGATAAGGATTTAGCATGATCTGTTATAGTTCTCATTCTTGAACATATATTAACACAGTTGCACTGCTGATTATAACTTGCAGGTTGTTGAAGTTCTGACAGAGTCTTTGACACTTAAGGAAACTCCAATACCAACAAAATTTTCTAGGCTTATGCTTGTCTCTGATATTCTTCATAATAGTAGCGCTCCAGTGAAGAAAGCATCTGCTTATCGCACCAAATTTGAAGCATCTTTACCAGACATAATGGAAAGCTTCAATGATCTATATCGAAGTATAACAGGACGTATTATTGCTGAGGCACTTAAAGTAAGCTGTGCCTGTCACTTACATTTGATTTGCAATTGCTGCATTTTTTTCATATCCTTTTTGTTGCGCTGTGTGGTTAACTTTTTCCTTACATGTTACAGGGGAGAGTTCTGAAAGTGCTTCAAGTATGGGCTGATTGGTTTTTGTTTTCGGATGCCTATGTCAATGGTTTACGAGCTACCTTTCTTCGAACTGGAACTCTGGTGTTATACCCTTTCATTCTTTGTATGGTGATGCACCTGAAGTAGAACAAAGGACCAGCTCTGATGATGCAGGTGATGGCAGCAAAGTTAACCAAGATGGTGCGTTGGCAATTGGGAAAGGAGCTGCAATGAAGGAACTGTTGAGCCTCCCTTTACTGAGCTAGAAAGACGATGCAGGCACAATGGTTTGTCTATCGTAGGAAGTAGGGAAATGATGGTTTCTTGGTTACTTTATCTGGAAGAGGCTGAAAAGCAGAGAGGTCATGAACTAGATGAAGATTTGAAATTTGCGAGCCATTCAAGTTCTGCTAGGTTCCCCAGTAGGCGGAAAGATAGCAACCTTGATTTGGATAGAATGGTTTCTTCCAGATGGAATAGTCAAGTGGATTGTGACGTACAACTCAAACGACGAGATTATAGATCTTCAACCCCGGCAAATTCTGCTCCACACCATAATTCAATCGACTTTCACAGTGAGGGCAAAAGTGACACAATTTTTCCTACATCTAAATAGGCCAGGGAGGATGATGAAAGTGATGATGAACAAAAGAGAAGTTCGAGGGACCTGGGGTTGACATATTCTTCTTCTGGAAGTGAGAATGCCGGTGATGGGCTTAGCAAGATCAAGGATACAGAGCTTACAACTGACACTAGCAACTCAGCATACCCGGAAAGTGGAATGAACGAAGAGTTGAGGTATATGTAGTTAAGCATTCGTAGTGGGATTATTTCCGAAAATAGGTGCTAAACTTTTGTGATGTCATCCATTTAACTTTCAATACTTTCCTAGTTCAGGAAGATACTCTCTTGGGCTCTGGGGGATCAATATGAACAACTTTGGAGTGAAATTGCTCTAGGATTAAGCTTCCTTTACTTACAAGACTTAGAGATTAGGAACTTAATGAAAATTACTACAAATTACCTGCTATCTTTGTATCTCAAATCATTGAAGGAAAAGTTTTAAATGGTAGGTACCTACTGTAGCTTGATCTGCCAGAAAACAAGAAAGAATTTCATCCCTCCCGAGGGTGCACTTTTACGGAACGAAAGACGGTGCATGTTGACATTCATAATATTCTTAGGAGCAGGGATGTTAATATGCCAGGTATTGGAAGTTGGAAGCTTAGGACGCTTCCATATTTCAATAATATTTGGAGGGAGATTCTCTTTATGTTTCAAATTTTGTGGGCTTCTATGCCTCAAGAGTTAAATCTGTTGCTTGCAATTTGCTTGTAAGCCTCAGTATGGTGTAAATTGGAATGTAGATGATAGGGAAACCTTGTTGCAATGCCTCTTACTATCTTTTACTTGTAATGATAGCAGTTTCTTCGAGCTGGCTTTTGACATCAATAATACCTACCATTTCAAAACAAAATTGCGTGTAGATTTGATATAGGCATATAGCCAATCTTCAATTTTCTCTTGTATTTTGAGTTTTGATATGGTTTGGGATTTGTTACTCACAATCCTTGGTTATTCTCCTGTTCGAATTTTGATATGGTCCCTAACTAATTTATCAGACAAAAGCTGAGGCGTCTTGAGGTTGCATTGATTGAATATCGTGAATCTCTTGAAGAACGAGGAATAAAAGGTCCGGATGAAATTGAGAGGAAAGTTGAAATCCATTGGCAACGCCTACAATCTGAATATGGTTTATTGAATTTCAGCGAAGATGCTTCAAAAAAAGGTAGAGCTTCTAAACCTGTCAGTAGTATGACATGTCCGTGTATTTGATTGCCTGTGCAGGTCAAATCTTAGGTTTATACTGCTGTATCATACTCCAATCCTATCTATCTTTTTTGTTGCAAACTATTCTCTCGGAATTTTTTGCCTTATGCCCATGTCATCCCTTCCCCAGACCCCACTTTGTGGGAATACGCTGGGTTTGTTGTTGTTGTTGTTGTATGCCCATGTCATCCCTTTGATCAATTTTCACTTCTCAGATGCTTGGTTGATGATGTATATCTGATTTTGTAGTAAACAATAGCTGAAGCAGACTGGTTTAATTCCTCAAATTAGTATTTACTGCTTTTAATAGCACTAGCAGGATATTCTCTGGATCACAGATTACTAAGCTGCTGCTTAGGAGTATATTTTTCCTGAACTGTCTGTTCATACAACAAATTGTACTAGGATGAGGCAAATAGCACCTCACACGTGTTTGCACTTAGGTGGGAATTTAGCTTTCATAATATTATGTTGTAGATGCAATGTCCTTTTGACAATATTTTTTCTCGGTATCTATGAGATCCATCACTTTTTGCTCGATAGTGTTGGTCATCATATTTATGGGAAGATTAGGTATCTGCTGCCCCTAAGGGTTTGGTGTAGTCGTAGCTTGTGATATGGATTACGCACATGTCACAAGCTTGAGCTTTGCTGCAGACTAAAGCTTGGCTTTTTAGTTGAGAAGGGTAGAGGAGGGGCCTGTATCTAACGAGTATTGAACTATGTGCTAGCTGGTTCTTGGAGATTTCTCAGTTTTTGAAAATAAAAAAGAAAAGAAGATCAGGTATCTGATTGCAGGGTACTGGACAGGGAAGCTTTTTTTAGCTGTGAGAAATGTCGCTTGACTGCCTCCCTTCTATTCATTGTCGACACTCTTTTCTGGGGTAAGAAAAGTTTGCGGAAGATTTTTTTTACATTTGCGATCAAAGTAAAAGAATTATTGTCACTTCCTTCTTTGTTAGATTATTGATTTTATGTTTTTATATACAAATTGTCTCATATTTCTGCTTTCATAACAATCAGGTAGGTCATCTTTGGAGAGGAGAGAGAAAAGAGAAGATTCTCATGAAGCTTCTAGGAAGTGTCAGCGCAGCCAGAGCAAAAGTGGAAGCCCTCACTGGAAATCTTCCAGCAGAGACCGGGATAGTGATAGGGAAAAGCGTCGTGAGAGGGAAAGGAAGAGTGGAAGCAGGGAGAGGGATGATCATGATAGAGACAGATCTAGGGAGAGAAGACGGGCCAGATGAATACATATGCGCTGTGCAAAACTACCATATTATATCCAGAATATTTGCACTGCCATTCCCCGGCAGAGATGCATTTGAGCATTTTATCTTTTCTGGGTGGCAAGGGCTACACAATGACCCTCTGTTAGTACGCTGCACAGTGCGCCACAGAAAGAAAAAGATGTTTCCCTGTGCAGCTCCGTGGTTTAGCAAATTGTACAATTGCAAAGAATCTCATGAATGTCTGTAACTGCATCTTACTGTATGATATAAATTTTAGCTGCATTTGCTAATGTGTTTACCGGAGATTTTGTACCTTCCATCCAAGCTGTACTTAACTAGTTAGTGGTTCCTAGTTTTCATGTAACCTCTTTGCATTTATGTGCCATCTGAGATCGTATTGTTAGTAGCTTCATGCTTACCCCTTTTATTAAGGGTATGAGGTAGAATGTTGATTTTCTCAATTTGTATTTGAAATATTTGTTTCTGCTTACATGGTCCTGCGTTATGTTCTACCTTAAGGTAGATTAGGCCCACTTGACCATGATCAGGGACTTTGGGTATTTGGGTAGCAGGTACACCTGGAAGTCAAATTTCACCATGCATTTAGGGTTATCCTATTTTTTTTCCTTCAAGTTATTTAACTTGTAATTGGTGTCGTCAAACTTCAAGTAAATATTGGCTCCAGTTGCTGATCAATTATGGATTAACAACTTGATTATTTCATATTCCAGTAAAGTGGCTCTTGCAGAAGCAAGAATCGGCTTTATGGACTGGGTCAAGCTAATTCAACCTCCCAGAAGAGTCATTCGATTGTAATTGCACTAAGCCAGCGAAACAAAAGGCAGGGGTTTTAATTACCTATCATGATGCAATACACTTGAGCACGAGTTTGTTTTCAAAGACGGAGGATCGACCATTATAGTCGTCTTCTCAATTCAATTTTGGCGAGGTCGTAGGCCAGAAAAATAGTTCCGGCGACCTCAAAAATGGAAACAAAAGGGTGGGGTCTGGTCAAAACAGTCTGTGAGGCCTGGGGAACCTACCCTTCACTGGAATAGTCAAAGAAAAGGATACCGACCATGCAAACAAGAGGACCACCGAGTCTGTTGGTCGAATTACAATCTTTGATGACTTCAAAATTGGAGGAACTACTTGGGGCTTGCTCGAAATTGTTCTATTGGAGCTGGGAATGCAGTGTCTGCTGAAAATACCACATGTAACATACCTACTGGCCAAGCACAGGTTCTTAACAGTCATGTCACAACTTTGTCGGTGATGAAAAAAGCACCACAGAAGGCTGAGGCTGGTTCGGAAGTCAAAAACAATATGATAAATGCTCAGTATGATGATGTTTTACGTTGTTCTATCTCAGATAATTAGTTAATAGTTGTAGATGAGCTTGTGTGACATGTAAATCTGATTCTAAATTGACATCAATAAATGTAAATTACTGAAATAAAGGATGAACCCCAATCTTTGGCTATCTTGAAAGGGGATCGAAAGCCTTTGAAGTTGGCAGAAGAGAAACATCTTAATTTTGGGAAGTTCTTGTGGGGTTAATATAAAACGAATGGAGGATAATGTAATTCACTTCTTATATTGCATTTATCATGGGGCGAGATAGAACGCTAAAGAAGTAACGAAGAAAAGATGACACCTATTGAAGTACAAGAAGGGAAGGAAAAATGGTAGTGTACAAAAGAAGAAATAAGGAGGCAAACCTAGGGTATGCACAGGGATAAGGCAGTGGAGAAATTTAGGGTATGCAAAGGGATAAGGCAGTGGAGATAGTAGTGTGGATATGGATTTCAAAATCATTAGTTGAAATATTAGGGGAATGAATGACCTTAACAAAAGAGCTATTATTACAACATATTTAAGGAGATGCGGATCGAATGCTTGTATTGAAGAAATAAAAATGACAAGTTTGACATATAACATTATTAGATAGGTGAGTGAGGTATGTGTGTATGTGTGTGTGGGAGGGGAGGGAGTAATTTTTATTCTTTAGGATGTAAGAAAGTTTCGAGTGTGTGAGGGTTTATAAGGGTGGAACCCCTCTCCATTGAAAGAAATCAGATTATCACAGATACACACATTAATTAATCAAATTTGCCCAACATAAAGGCAATCAAGAAAGTTGCATAAGTGAATATATAACCTACAGAAAAGTGAGCTAATCCAACCAATCTTGCTTGTACAATGGGGGAGGGGGGGGGGGGGGAGTTCTTGTTAGGATTAAGCTTTTAAAATTGTGATAATGAAATAGAGTGGGGTTTTGGGGTAGGTGATGATATGGGGAGGTGAGATATTCCTTGTTTGTTAGGAAAATTTTTAATTGTAACGAAATTTTCCGGCGCTACGAGTGAGTCTATCGTATGAAAATTTGGGCTAAGATTTTCCTGAATTAGGAGTTAGAAATTTCAGATTAGGTTAGTCTTGGACAAAATTCAAGAGAGCTATGATTTAAGGACAATCCGAAAATGGACCAGGTAAGTGTGAAAAGACTTAACATGTTTTTATGTTAGCTAAGATGATGAGAAATTCATAGGATCTTTCGGAAGTGACTTGGGTAAGTAGAACTCCCGATATCAAACTTAACGTGAAGGGGTTATTTCAAAATGTCATGGTTTGAGGGTGCATTGTGAAAAAGGCAAAACTGAGAGCGACTTCGTGTTTCTGCCTCGCCGCACCCACTATACGAGTGGCAGACCGCTATGATTGTGACGCTATAATGAAAATACTTTTGTTATAACGGGAGTCAAAGTTGGTCAATCCCGATATAACGAGCAAAACCAGCTATAGCGAGGCTGCTATAGCAGGATAGGACCTCTATAATGGAATATACACGAATTTATGTAGAAAAAAATACTCCAAAATATGTTATTATTTCAAAACTTATTTTGAAAGGGCAAGGGCGATTTCTATTTGATTTTCATCCAAATTCTTCATAAAGGTAAGTAATTCCTTCTATTAACTTGTAGTTCGATTGTAAAATACTAGAAATCGTTAGCTTTTAAGTTTTTGATGATGATTTGACTTAACCTAGCTAATTTTCTGGTGAAATTATATGAATTGGGTAGAAAATCCTCGGGTATTAGTTAAAGATTGTTAATTTACTCTTGCAAGATGGTAAATCACTATTGTAACCATTAAATTGGTAGAATTAAGGCGGATTTATGGTATAAAAATCCTAGAATGGAAGAAATAATCATGAATTTGTCCCTGGAGTTCGAGATTAGGTTATAATCCTTGATATTGTAGGTCAATTGATTGATTTTATGTTATATTCTTGATTTTAGACCACAATCAAGCTGATGATGCAAGAAAAAGAGAAAACTCAAGTTCTATAGAGCATTTCAGGCTTAGATCGAGGTAGTTGATGAACTAATGTAGTTGAAAAACAACTTATTTTATGTGTGCATGATAATTGTTCTTTTGTATTGCTTGTTATAATACATGTTCAAAGAAAATGAATGACTGTTTGATATCCTATGTGTTAATTGCATGAGATGAACTTATATGAAAAGCATGTTTTTTTTTTACAAGTGTTGTTTATGTTATTATTGTGGTCATGATATCTGTTATTATTGTGAGATATGTCGGTATTTATGTATCTTCACAGAATTATTTGATATAAGGTTGAAGACGCTTGGTGTCTAGTATTTGTGACGCAGCTCGGACTGGAGCCTTGTCGTAATGGGCATCCCAAGTCCACCTAGGACCGGGGACCACCCCCTTAACCCAACCCAACCACCTTATACAACCTTAGATGAGCTAAATATCGAGCATATACCAAGATTGTGCAATGCTCTCATGAAGAATTTGGGATAGGGTCACAACCATAACCGACCCAACCAAGTCTGTCCATACCAAACCAACCATCTATACCATACCAAACCAAAGAGAATATCAAAATATAATATGAAAGTCAAACCCAATATGTAATACGATGGAATAATGAGAAATTATGTCCGATGATGCCATCCTCCTAGCTTATTCCAATGCCAAGGCCAACACCAATATTAATCACGCTCATTCCAACCCCCAGAAGTACCACAAATCCTCTATTCAAAAGAAAACAAATATCCGGTTGGGATATGCCCCCAACCATGGCCAAAACCAATATCCAAAAAGAAAATAAAAAGTCTAAGATTGTCCAACATGACATAATGCCTTCGAAAGGATGGAAGCTCACCACTTCAGTCCAATAAGCTATCCCCAAATCAAGTACTATGAAGGAGGAGTCGAACGTCCGATTCCTGCATAGCGTGTGTAGACAACCGCTAGTAGACGGGTTAGTGGGTGAACACTAGCATGGATCTTGGGATAAGGATAAAGTAATTCCAGTTATCAAAACCAAGTGAAAACCATCCAATGCAAACAACCATATATATATATAAGTGTTGGGAAAAGAAACCGGGTTTAGCATCCTATTTAAAACCTTAACCTGGGTCGTGTAGCTTAGCCGTCCTACCACCGATGAGCCATATGGGTTCAACTCCCCTTGTTGAAAGAGTCCCGGTGTGTGTAGCTACACGACTAGGCAAAAACCCTGGGATGACTAGTACATCCCTCCAATATAAACATGACACCCGCCCATCAAATATCACTCATATCGATAAATATGAGTTTCCGATTTTGATCCTCCGAGATCGCTATGATGTTGGATATATTTATGCATTCTAGTGTACTAATCTATCCTTTTTAGCCTTTTTTTGAGGATGATTCTTATGCTACGTGTGTTGATAATGATATAAATGAGATTTATGTGTCCAAGTATGTGTTTACAATGTTAATGGTGTTTTCACTTGAGTTTTGATTCAATTTGAGCATTTAGAGTTCAACCAAGAGACTAGAAAACTTGACAATGTCTAAGCGCACACGTAAATGTACGTGGTCTTATCAAGTAGTAAAGTGGCATTCAAGAAGCCAAGTATCAATCTCACATAGACTTGATTCAACAACAATTCTATTTTAGTTCACAATTTCAATTTAGTTGATGCAAGCGCAACCGAAAAGAGAGTTTGTAATTTATAACTCGAGAAAAGTAAAAAATGTGTAAAGTAAAGATCTTGAAACAATCAATAGGAGAAAACTCAGAGTTAAATCACTTTCGAACAATCATACTATGTTATTGAACTTCATTTGTTAACTTGCTTATCTTGGTTGTTGATTCATAGGGTTAATTGTATAATTATGGTTTTCCAACCTCTAATCCTTTACCTAAGTTGAACCTTTCAACTACATCGTTGAACGGGGATGTAATGGTCTACTTAAGTTCTTTAAGCTATCATCCTACGTTTGAATCAAGTAAGTCATCTAAGTACATTCCTATCCTATATACTAATTTGAATTCCTTATTTCATAAAGAAATACAAAACATACTTTGTTTATTCCCATGTTTTATTTCCCTATTTCCTCTCTTGAGATCAAAAACTAGACAATTGATGTATTCTAAGAGTCGTGAATCCTTAAAATAGTTATAACAAGAAAAAACAAACAACCAATAACGATGAGCAAATCAAACAAACTTAATTCAAAATAAAGTACTCATGTTCTTGGCTTTAACCCCGGAAAGAGGATTTTTATCCACTCATAGTCATAATCAACATCCAAATAATTATATGAATGATTAAAACCATAAATAAAGCTAAATTAAAGAAATAAAGACCTAAAAGAAGTTGTGGTAACCTCCAATGTTGTTCCAATCGATCTAGAGTTTCCAAGATGTTCCAAAACATGTTTTAAGTCATTATATTTATAGTACATAAGTCATAAACCGACCTGAATTGGGTTTCCGCGTTATTCTTGTTCAACAGCAAAATTATCCCAATTTGTGTGCTCACCGCTGAGCGGTATTGTGCTCATCGCTACTACACTACTGAGCAGTGTAATCGCATTGAGCTACTATTTTTGGACAATTGTGATTTGACCTATCACCGATGAGCGGTGGGCACATAAATCAGGATAATTTTGCCTTGCTAAACAAGAATATCATGGAAACCCAATCCAAGTTGGTTTATGACTTGTGTACTATAAATATAACATCTTAAAACACATTTTGGAACATCTTGGAACCCCTAGATGGATTAGAACAACACTGGAGGCTACCACAACTTTTTTTTAGGTTTTTATTTTTTTAATTTAGATTTATTTATAGTTTTAATCATTTATACAATTATTTGGATGTTGATTATGACTATGAGTGGCTAAAAACCCTATTTTCGGGGTTAAAGCCAAGAACATGAGTACTATTATTTTGAATTAAGTTCGTTTGATTTGATCATCATTATTGGTTGTTTGTTTATTCTTGTTATAACTATTTTAAGGATTCGCAACCCTTAGAATAAATCAATTGTCTATCTTTTAATCTTGGGAGAGGGTATAGGGAGATAGAATATGAGAATAAATAAAGTATGGTTTGTATTTCTTTATGAAATAAGGAATTCAAATTAGTATCTAGGACAAGGATGTACTTAGATGCCTTACTTGATTCAAACGGAGGATGATAGCTTAAAGAACTTAAGTAAACCATTACATCCCCGCTCAACGATGTAGTTGTAAGGTTCAACTTAGGTAAAAGATTAGAGGTTGGAAAACCATAATCATGCAATTATCCCTACGAATCAACAACTAAGATAAGCAAGTTAACAAATGAAGTTCAATAATATAGTATAATTGTTCGAAAGTGCTTTAACCTTAGGTTTTCTCCTATTGATTGTTTCAAGATCTTTACTTTACACAATATTTACTTTAAGTTATAAATTACAAACTCTCTTTTCGGTTACGCTTGCATCAACTAAATTGATATTGTGAACTAAAATAGAATTGTTGTTGAATTAAGTCTCTGTGAGATTGATACTTGGCTTCTTGATGGCCACTTTACTACTTGATAAGATCACATACAATTGCGCGTGCACTTGGGCGCTGTCAACTTTTTTGGCGCCGTTGTCTGGGACTTAAAAATTTAGCATCTGTTTATTTTAGTTTTACTTTTAGATTTCTTTGGTGTATTTTACGCTTGGTCTTGGTTTTGTGATTTCAAAAAACAGGTTTTAAGGTTAGGAAACTGGAAAGGGATAGGGATTTGGTTGAACCAAGCCCCAAACCCGAATAACACTTCCATCTACAAAGGAGAGACGCAATCTGTCTCCCCTAATTTCCGCAAATAGAAAAAGACCAAGAGAATCCTTCTATAATGCCTACAGAACAATAAGCACGCAGGACAGTTAGGGAATTGGTAGTCCCACTTCCGACGAACTTGACTTCCCTAATTCAAAGACCGGCTGCTGGGGGGATTTTTGAGTTAAAGCACAATATAGTGAAGCTTTTTATTAGTAGTGGACAGTTTGTAGGACCTTCACACGAGGATCCAAAAGTACACTTATAGACTTTCATTGAGTTTACTAACACATTCATTCCAACTAGGGTGAGCATAGATTATGCGAGGCTGACACTTTTTCCCCATTCACTGTTGGAGGAAGCTAAAAGGTGTTTGAATGAAGAGCCATCCAATTTAATCACATCATCGGATGACTTAACCAGGAAGTTCCTCATCAAGTTTTTTCCATCTGACAAGACTGTGAGGCTTCACAGTGAGATAGTGAGCTTCAAACAGAAGCCGAATGAAATTTTTATCATGGTTGGGAATGCTTCAAGGCTCTACCTTGGAGTTTTCCACATCACCAATATTCTAATGAGGTACTTGCTCATACTTTTGTAGAAACACTTGATCACAATACGAAGATTTTACTTGATTCATCCGCAGGTGGTCAAGCGCCAGAATTGACTTATGATGAGCTGTACACATTATTGAACTGCATAGCATAAGGAAATCCAGAGTGGCATTGAGATTCTAGAAGTTCCATGAAAATAATTACTGGTGTATTGGAGGTGGACCAATTCACATCCTTATCAGCTTAGGTTTTTGCATTACAAAATTTGATAAACACTCAGTTTAGTAGCATGAAATTGGGATCAGCACAACCTGCACAATCAATTCCATCCAATAAGCTGTAGGTTGGTGTGAAGTATGTGATAATAGTGGTCACTTAGCAGCTGTGTGTGCTTCAAATCTGGAATCAGTAATGTATGTGGGCAATGCTCAAAAGCCAAATTATGGTAATGCCTACAACATAAAGTGGCAGACTCAGCCATGGAACGCACAACAACAACAAATTCAGCAACCACAGGCACAAGAGAATCAGTCAACTAGCAACATGGAAGAGATATTGAAGCAACTTTTAGCTAATCAAGCACAGTTGACTGCGGACATAAAAAATTCTTAAGTGACCAAGAGAAGCTTGGAGCTGCAGATGAGGCAGTTACAATAAGTATTAAATACTAGGCCACAAGGTGGTTTGCCAGCAGATACAAAAAATCCAAAGCAAGTTATGGAAATCACCTTGAAGAGTGGTAAAGAGCATAAGGAAGAACCTCCATAGGTAACTAAAGAGGTAGATGCTGAGGGGGTAACTCCACAGGTTTCCGATAAAGTTGCTGAAGAATCAAAGAAGTCTGAGTACTTGAAAACTAAAGTTGATGAACAGAAGTGAAGAAGACACTACCACTACCCTTCCCTCAGAGGTAAATTAAAGTAAAGAAGGATGCAATGTTTATGAAGTTTTTTGACACGTTCAGAGAGCTTCACATTAACTTACCTTTGTTATATGTTTTGTAGGGTATGACCAAGTATGCAAAGTACTTAAGGGATGTGGTTGCTAATAAGGTAAAATTGCAGGATGTAGGGATGATAACACTCACTGAAGAGTGTAGCACAATAATGACACAGAAAATCTCTAAGAAATTGAGAGATCCGGGGAAGTTTACTCTCCTTATCCAAATTGAAAGTAGAGTGGTCCATGCATTGAGTGACTTAGAGGCGGGCATAAATTTTATGCCCCTCTATCTGTTTGATACATTGGGCTTGGGAAAGCCTAGATTAACCACTGTGGTTTTGCAGCTAGAAGACGGATCCATGGCATATCCGAAAGGAATCATTGCGGATGTCCTCATAAAGGTTGGTAAATTTATTATTCTTGCTGACTTTATTGTTCTTGATTTTAAGGCAGACGAATAGGTACCAATCATCTTAGGGCATCCATTATTAGAAACTGGAGGAGTGTTGATTGATGTTAGTGAAGGCACACTCAAAATGAGGGTAGAGGATGAAGAGGTGGTATTTGATTTATACAAAGCACCCACAATAACGTCCTACTATAAAAATTTATGTATGATCAATATAATTGAAGGGGACAAGTGTGGGGTGGTTAGTCCACCAAAGACCTCTTTGGACTACCTGATTGAGAAGCCTAAGCTTCTACCGCATAAGCCCGTTTTGATGCTAATTGATGAGGCTGAAAAAGCTAAAGTTGAAAAATTTGCTGCTCTTGAAAATTCACACCTAAGAGGGGTGAAAATAATAAGAAAATAGAGACAAAGTGTGAGATTGAGAAGGAAAGAGAATGACTAGGTCGTTAGTTGGGTCGTGCTGCAACACTAAATCAAGCGCTTCTTGGGAGGCAACCCAATTTTAGTAGGTATGATTTCTTTTTAATTTTTATTTCTTATTTCACGTAGTTTCTGCTTTTGATTGAGTCATAGGTTTAAGGCAAGTCTGACTACTGAAAACTTGAGCTAAGAAGCATGGAAAAAACTGAGTGTGGGGTCCCACGAATCCTATTAATGCAAAAAATGCTACTAGCTAGGCCTAGAGGCCTCAGAGAGTATTTCTATCTCTAACTTTTAAATTCACTTTGGGGACAAAGTAGATTTTTAAGTGTGGGGTGGGGAAATTCCTAAATTTTGGATTAATTTAGTTTTTTTTTAATGTAAGAAATTCTTGTTGGTGCTATTTTTGATTACATGGTGCAAGTCCTTTGATTGGTAAAAGCATGTGGAATAAGTGAATTGCTACTTTTGAGTCTTTTAGGCTCATTTTTGTAACTCTTGTACTAGTTGGCTTAAATTTGAATTTATGCTATTGTGTGGTTGGGAGTTTATGATGATCCTATTGAGTTGAGCATGTGCTATGTGTGTGTGAGGTATTTGTATATTCCTGTTGAATGTGGTGTTTAGAACTTTCCCGGTGTGTGTGTAAAGAAAAATAAAGAGTGTGGTTTAGGAGATGATTTAGGAATTTCTTTGATAGCCTTGTTTTAGACCTTCTATTCTTCCTACCCTTTGTGCATAATCCTAGTTAACCCCTATTGAACCTTTAGCCTTTTCTTTGGTAGCCGCATAAGTAGCCTAATCCCTTCTTTGATAGACCATAATTTAATCCAAAAATCTCCTAAGTGCTTTAATAAAAAATTAATTTAGTACGGAGTTTGAGAAATTTTAAAAGAAAAAGGTGAAATTGATGACCAAGGTAATAGTTATTGGTGTTTATATTTTATGTGTATGGTTGGGAGTGATATAAATGGTGTTAGAAATATTCCCATGATTGTTGAAAATGAGAAAAATTGAGTCTTGAAGGAATAAACAATACTCCCACCATGTGTTTGTGAAAATGCTTAAAAGAAATGGGGCAAAATAAAAGAATGGGGTAGACAAAAATTGTGTAATTTTGTTGTTAAAGAATGGTTTTAAATATATAATGTAGTGTATTAAAGGTCTTATAGAGGTTAGTAACTATCCCAAATAGTTCCTACCCATCTCTTAGCCTACATTACAACCCGAAAAAGTCCTAATTGATCCTAAGTTCATCATTCTGATATTAGTAGAGTACTACACTAAGGGAAAGCCTATGGTTAATTGTGTGTAACTTGTGAATTCCTTGTGAAAGTGAGCATAATTTGATTCTTGTACCCAACATGCTATAAATTGCATTTATGTAAGTGATTATGGGTAACTTTCTTGTGGTGAGGGGCATATGTTTGATAAATATAGGTGATTATTGTGATGTATTTGATTGAGAAATTTGCATGAGTTTTCCACTTGTGGAGTCCATTCTTGAGGGTAGGATGTTTTGAAGTAGAATTCTTGAGCTATCAATTGTGTACATAACATGCTTAGTGTAGAAACTTGCATTTCGTGTAGTTATTATAGTATTAGCTTGAATGTCTTGATTATAGTATAAGTGTGGAGTTTTTCTAGCTCATGGTATTTATAGTTAAGAGTTGTTCAAGGACGAACAAGGCTTTAAGTGTGGGGTGGTGATGTTGGATGTATTTATGCATTCTAGTGTACTATTCTAGCCTTTTCAACCTTGTTTTGAGGATGATTCTTATGCTATATGTGTTGATATTGAGATAAATGAGCATTTATGTGCCCAAGTATGTTTTTACAATGTTTAATGGTGTTTTCACATGAGTTTTGATTCAATTTGAGAATTTAGAGTTCACACCACCTTCCACGACTTAGCTTACACTCCCTGCCATTAATTCCCAATTAAAACCAAGTCCAAACAATCCAATTATCCATTTATTAACCAGGGCTATTTGATAAACCGATGGTATCGTCATACCACCATACTTGCAAGCATTATCCATTGCCAAACCATTTTAGATTAAGGGGACTCTTAATTCCCTTTTCGTTTACCATATTAACCTCTTGGGAGACTACCATGTTCTCCGCAAGCATAACCAATTAACCTTTAAATTTTGTAAACCATTTAAACCATTTGTAGTTTCATGCATAAGCTGAAAACAAGCAACAGTTCCCTTTTAAAAGAGTCAATGCAATAAATATATCTTTATAAGCAATTAATCAAACACCTTGGGGGCATAGTATAACTGAAACCAAATTCCATTACCATTAAAACATTACCATGCAATTTCATTATCCAAAACCACCATTAATGCACAGAAAGCATAGTTAAACCATAAGAAATCATAACCAAGCCATTAACATCAAAACCCCCAAATCAATGATCCAAAACCAAAACCATGCAAAAGTAAAAGCTATGAAATCAACCATATAACCATTCCTTTAATTGAAATTACAAGTAGGGAAGAGAATCATGCCTTAAACCAAGAAGATTGATGGAAATAATTCACCAAGACAAGCCCCAAATTAATCCCATAGTTGAAACCCTAGATCTTTGCCCCAAAAGCTCTTGAGAGAATTATGATGTGTTTTGAAAGAGATTCTAAGTGTTTAAGAATATAATAATAGGGTAAATAACCTCCTATGTGAATTAGAAGTTGGGGGTTCTTATTAGGGTAAGTAGGAAAATATCTAGAATACCCCCACTTAAATCCCATAAAAACCTGACACAGGGTCACGACTGACCTTCTTACGAGTCGTAACGTAGCTTACGGTTGATACCCTCCCAATCTTAACTAATCCTCAACCATGGATCAGATACTATCCAGCATACGACTCATCCAACCAAGTTGTAACCTCTGCATACGATCCGTACCCATGATCTGTATTCCCGACAGAATGTAATGCAGGAGGATCAAACACTGACCACCTTACGAGTCACTTATATGACTTGTACCCATTCCTTACGACTCCTACCCTTAAGTCGTATCCAATACTATCCCACCAACTAACACTGGTCAGATTACGATAGGTCTTTACCACTCGTACTCCTACTTACGGCTTATACCATGAGTCGTAATGGGTCTGAAGAACGAGATTCCTGGAAATTTTCTAAGGGTCCAAACCTGGGATGCTTTAATCTCCCCCACTATGAATATTCTTCCCTGAATGACGGATAAGGTCGGGGTAACCACACACAGAGTCATTTGCATGATCAAACATCAATCCCACTTTTGATGTCTCTACTCTTACCTTTACAAAGACAGAAAATAAAGATACACGAGATGCAACTCTTTCTTCAACAAACTCAAAAAATAAAGATGTGTTCAATAACACATGCCTTCCGCACAAATCTTAGGAACAAAAAAAAAGAGCAGATACTTGGACATTATGTCCTCTTTCGCTTCCCACATGGCCTCTTCCACCTTGTGGTTCCATCATAGAATTTTAACCAAAGCCACTTCCTTAGTCCATAACCGATGAACCTGCCTATCCAATATCTCAACTGGTACCTCTTCATAAGATAGAGAATCCAAGGTATCCAACCATTCCAATTGCATAATTGAAGATGAATCACCAACACACTTCCTCAACATAGTAACATGAAATACCGAATGAACCAAACTCAAACTAGATGGCAACTCCAACTCCAACTCATACGCAAACCGCTCTCTGCAAAATCTCTTAAGGACTAATGTACCAAAGACCGAGCTTTCACTTTTTTACAAAACGCACTACTCCCTTCATAAGAGACACCTTAAGGAAAACCTTATCCCTAACTGCAAACTCCAAGTATCTACGCCTAACATCCGCATACGACTTTTGAAGACTCCGAGCAGCCTTGAGCCTATTCCGAATCACCTTCACCTTTAAATAGCTTGATGAACCCAATCCAGACCAAACAAATTAGCCTTGCCGAGATCAAACCAACCAATAGGAGATCTACACTGTAACGCCGCACATTTTGGACTAGAATGAAAATCCATCATTCATATATGTAGATGTTCCAAAAACCTTAAATCCCATGTAAATTTAGTGTTTTAATTAATTATGTAGTGTGGAAATCTATTTGAGTGTGAATTAATATCATAGAGGTCCCCTAATTCAAGGACAAGTTGAAAACTTTCCTATCGTTTAAGTTTTAGTGAGCATCAAAACATAGGTCAAATTCAATAGAACATAACTCCTTGTTTATATATAATTAGAGGAGCTACTATATGTCAAATGAAATATCTTTGAATTATCTTTCCAACGATACAATTTCACCAAAATTTGATACCAGAGCAAAAATTTATACCCATTTTACTCTAGCATGTCAGCCTACAAAATTGAGTGACGACATTCGTGATAACTTATCACAAGTGTGACGACTTATCTCAAACGTCATCAGCCTTAGGCAGAATCCAGCCCCCAGTGATGACATTTCTGATAACTTATCACAAGTGTGATGACTTATCACGAATGTCGTCAGCCTTAGGCAGAAACCAACTCCCAAGTGATGGCATTTATGATAACCTATCACAAATCTGACGACATTTCAGCCTTGATCATCAGCTAAAATTTTCAGCAATTGGAAAGTGGTTTTGTAAGGGTATTTTGGTCTTTTGATTCACCTCCCATGACTTATAAACTTCAAGGGACGTAACTTTCTCTTATTTTTCTTTAGTTAAACATCTCAAAAACCCTCTCTTACACTTTCAACCACAAGATTAGGGTTTTTATTAAAGTCATCTCCCAAAAGCAAGATTCAAGCCCTTTTCCCAAGATAATCAAGAATTAAGTTTCCCAATCCAAGAACTATCTAGTAAATCATCAAAGTTTCCTTTCTAAGGTATGCTTAGTGTTTATCCATGGATCCCTTTCATCCATGGAGCTCAAGAATTATGTTTTAAATTATAAATTGTGATTTTCTTATTGTGTTATGACTATATTCATGTTGGTGATTGTTGTTTGCATTTAAGGTTGTATCTTGATGTGTTTATCATGAAGTATATAAGTAGGTTAGTTGAAACCCATGAATTTTGGATGGATTAAGATTGTCAAATTGATAAGTACACCTATGCCAAAAGTTGTGCATGTAAGGTGTTTGATCAAATACCAAGAATGATAGAATCCATGTTTTTATGACTTAATAGTGCTTAAATGACAAGTCTATGTTCTATTCTTTATGTTTCCACATGAATTCCATGTTATTGATATATATTATTATTATGAGTTATTGTGATATGGAGTGTCCATGATATTGAGGTATGCAAGTATACCTATGTTATATGTATTCCCTTTAATTATAAGGTATTGAGAACCATGTGTAGTATAAAATCCCCTACTTATGGTATTATGAATTGTGGATGTTATTCCTTTGATCAGGAAGTATCATGTGTGTCAGTTTCATTCCATCAAGTCTTGGGGGTACTTGTACCCCAAAAATATAGCTGTGTGCCTAAAGTCGAGTCAGTCTCAAGATAATCTCAGTCGTGCTATGATCAGTAAAACTAAGTCAGTTACAGAATTCAGAACTCTCAGTTAGTTATAGAACTTAAGAAATCTCAGTAATCTAAGTATCATTATCATTCCAGCTTTAGTTTAGTACATAGCTCAGATCTCAGTAGCATTTAAAAAATCAATTCAGAACTTAGTATTATTCAATCAGATAATAGATTCAGTAGTATTCTGTCTAGATAACGGAACCAAGTGAGCTCAGTCAACTCAGTTAAGTAAGAAATTCAGTAACAGCTTTAGTTCAGTTCAAGTACAAGTTCTAAGAATCAGTTCAGAGTCTTTCAGTTAGGAGTAGGAGCTAGCACTGAGTGAGTGCAGGGATAGAAACTCCCCGTCAGAGAGAGAAATTCTTTAGGAGCAATCTCTAAACTCCAGAACTGCATAGCCAGCGTACGATGTAGGAGTCACCCTTCAGAAAAAGGCTTGTCATCCGTCAGAGAGGCTTGACTATTATACTACCTTAGGCTTGATCTACTATGAGGGTAACCTATCAGATAGGATTGACCAGAGAGCTCTCTACCTGTGGCACAGTGTTGACACCCTTCCAGCTCGGGTTACAGGTTAGACCCCACTAGTTCAGACTCGGGGCATATCGGTTAAGTAAGCACTCCCACAGTTACATTTTTAGTATCAATCTTCAGAGTAGAACTCCAAAATCAGGACAGTCAGATACAGTCATCAATCTTAGTAAGGAACTCAAATAGTTCCATAGATTCCTAGACCACCCGCTAGATAGGCTTGGTCTAACATAAAGTTATTCAATATCACTACTTACAGAGGTCATCCATCAGATAGGCGTGATCTCAGTCTCAGATTCAGTTGAGTATTCTCAATATCAATTCTAGAGATCCCTTATTAGTTAGGCCTGATCTCAAGCTTAGTCACTCTTCATCATTATTAGAAGATTTAGACTGTCAGATACAGTCACTCAGTATTAGTTACATTGGTTAGGCTGATCATCACAGTTATATCAGTTAGATCAGTCGTCATAGCTTACGTTATCAGTATTCAGTTCAGGATTGTTTGACATAGTCAATCAAATCAGTTTTTCATAATTTGAATTGTCAGGCATAGTCGTTTATCTATTCAGTATCTTAGTATTAGTAAACTCATGTTATCAGTATTCAGACTCAGTAGTTAATATCACCACGATCTCAGTTTCAGTTACTTATGCATGTATGTATTCTCACATTCATATTAGTCCGCATTGTTCATGCATATAAAACCCTTTGCATTTAGACTACCTCACTCATATACTCAGTACATTCAAACGTACTGACGCATTTGTGCTATGGTGCTTTCTCTTATGTTACACCATAGGTTCAGAGGCATGAGTTCCAGAGCAGTAGTAGTATTACAAATTTTAGCAGTCAAGGTTAGCAGTGAGTCCTCATTCTTCAAGGACATGATTACTACTTTATTACTTCAGTATTTTAGTTTGGCTTTCAGTAATCGAGAGTTAGTTGGATACATTTTCCTTCCACTCCCTACTTCAGAAAATTAGAGGCTTTCAGACTAGATTATAGACTAGATTCAGACTGCAGTATTTTGGTATTATGATACCACATTATTCAGACATTGTTATTATTCAGATTATATTCAGTATTAAACCTTATATCCCTTTAATTTATGTTTTCGCATTTATTTTCATATATTATGCAGTGTACAGGTACAGATATCAGTCATGGGTTAGGTTGTGGTCTCTCAGGGTCATGAGCACCATGTAGCATTCTGGTTTAGAAAATCGAGGCATTACAAACTTAGTATCAGAGCCTAAGGTTCAATAGTATCCTAGGAAGTGTGAAAGCCACATCTTGTAGAGTCTTGTACATGGGTGTGTTGCACGCCACATTTATGTACAGGAGGCTGTGAGATGTTTTAGAAATAGTTTCCCTTCTTTCATGTCTCATATCATGCTATAGAAAGGTTTTCTAAGAAACTTATGTGGATTCTTATCATGTTCCATTCATGTCAGCTTTACCTTACTCTTAAGGTAGCAGAAGTAGTGAAGCTCGAAGTCTTACAGATAGAGCTTTCTCAAGCAGTCCCCGCAGATAGTTTTGGGATAGTATTAATAGTGAGCTTTATACTTTTAGGTATAGTCTTTCAGGATGAGTTATTATTTAGGTACATTATTGTATTGTAGACCCTAGAGTAGATTGATTGTAGTTCAATTCAGAGTTTAGTGAAGTGTTCCCAGACTTATGTGATGACTTGAGGCTAAGGTGGAAGGTTTAGTTGAAAGAATACAGAAGTAGTGCTTCAGTTAAGCTTAAGTTTTCAGTATGAGTTAGTTAGTAAAGCCAGCAGTTCAGTTTAGCAGTCAGACAATCAGATTCGTATAGTTTGTTTTCACATCTTTCATCTAGTCATACTATCAAAAATCTTAAAAAGGTAACTATTCCAAGATAAAGTACCTTAATAGTTGAGAGTATAACTCAGTTCATGCATCATGCATTATTTTCTGCTCTCCAATGTTTAGTTATGATCCAGTTTGTAGATGCCCTGTGCATCTCCCAGTGTATCAGTAAAGTAAACCTTCTTAGAGCGACATAGAGCTCCAAGGGAGAGATACCCCATAATTTCTCCATGCTTTCATATCTTTTAACCCATTCAATTATATGTCCAAATGGTTCTCACAAAGCTAGTATCAGTTATCTGTAAATATTCATTCAAGCATTTAAGAGTCAGTTCAGTCAAGTATTTATGCATTAGATATGGATGCTCAGTAGTAGAAGCTCAACTTATCAGTGTATCCTGTTATACATTCATGAGAACTGCTCAGTCATGTATTTTATGATTAGGTATACATGTTCAGTATAAGAATTCTATCAAATAGTCATGCATCAGATATGCATGTTCAGCATGAATTTTCAGCATGTCAGTAATTCTATCCATATAGTCATGTTTCAAAAATTCACGTCCTTTAAGTAAGTTCAGTCTATCAGTATTCTTAGTCTATCAAGTTTCATTCGAGGACGAATGATTCCAAGCGAGAGATAATGTAACACCCCACATTTTGGACTAGAATGAAAATTTGTCATTGTTATGCGTAGATGTTTGAAAAGCCTCGAATCCAAAGTAAATTTAGTATGTTAATCAATTATGTAGTGTGGGAATTTATTTGAGCATGAATTTAGATCATAGAGGTCCCCTAACTTAAGGACAAATTGAAAGCTTTCCTATCGTTCATGTTTTAGTCAGCGTCAAAACTTAGGTCAACTTCAATCGACCATAAATCCTTGTATATATCGAATTAGAGGACCTAATATATGTCAAATTAAATATCTTTGAATTATCTTTCCAACTATACCAATTTTTCCAAAATCCAATACCGGATCAAAGTATACCCATTTTACTCCAGCATGTCAGCCTGGAAAACTAAGTGACGACATTCGTGATAACTTATCACAAACGTCATCAGCCTTAGGCAAAATCCAGCCCTCAGTGATGACATTTCTGATAAGTTATCGCAAGTGTGATGACTTATCATGAATGTCATCAGCCTTAGGTAGAAACCAGCTCCCAAGTGACGATATTTGTGACGACTTATCACAAATCTGACGACATCTCAGCCTTGGTCGTCAGCTAAGATTTTTAGCAATTGGGAAGTGATTTCGTAAGTGTATTTTGGTCTTTTTCTTTACCTCCCACGAATTATAAACCTCAAGGGACGTAACTTTATCTTATTTTTTTTAGTTAAACATCTCAAAAACCCTTTGTTACACTTTCAACCACAAGATTAGGGTTTTTATTAAAATCATCTCCCAAAAGCAAAACTCAAGCTCTTTTTCCAAGATAATTATGAATTAAGTTTCCCAATCCAAGAACTCTCTAGTAACTCATCAAAGTTTCCTTTCTAAGGTATGCGTAGTGTTCATCCTTGGATCCCTTTGATCCATGGAGCTCAAGAATCATGTTTTAAACTATAAATTATGATTTTCTTGTTGTGTTATAACTATATTCTTGTTGATGATTGTTGTTTGGATTCAAGGTTGTATCTTGATGTGTTTTTCATGAAGCATGTGTGTAGGTTAGTTAAAACCCATGAATTTTGGATGAATTAAGATTGTCAAATTGATAAGTACACCTATGCCCAAAGTTGTGCATGTAAGATGTTTGATAAAATGCCAAGAATGATAGAATCCATGTTTTAATGACTTAATAGTGCTTAAATAACAAGTCCATTTTCTATTCTTTATGTTTCCATTTGAATTCTATGTTATTGATGTGTGTTGTTGTTATGTGTTATTGTTGTGATATGGAATGTCCATGATATTGAGGTATGCAAGTATACTCATGTTATATGTATTCCCTTTCATGTATAAGGTGTTGAGAACCATGTGTAGTATGAAATCCCCTACTTATGGTATTATGAATTGTGGATGTTATTCCCATGATAAAAAAGTATCATGTGTGTTAATTTTCTTCTATCGAGTCCTGGGGGTACTTGTACCCAAAAAATATAGCTGTGTGCCTAAAGACGAGTCAGTCTTAAGATAATCTCAGTCGTGCTATGATCAGTAGAACTCTGTTAGTTACAGAATTTAGAACTCAGTCAGTTACAGAACTTAAGAAATCTCAGTAATCTAAGTATCATTATCATTCTAGCTTTAGTTTAGTACTTAGCTCAGATCTCAGTAGCATTCAAGAAATCAATTCAAAACTTAGTATCATTCAGTCAGATAATAGATTCAGAACTTAGTATCATTAATTCAGATAATAGATTCAGTAGTATTCCATCAGATGATGGAATTAAGTGAACTCAGTAAGCTCAGTCAAGTAAGAAACTCAGTAACAACTTCAGTTTAGTTCAAGTACAAGTTTTAAGAATCAGTTCAGAGTCTTTCAGTTGGGAGTAGGAGCTAGCACCGAGCGAGTGTTGGGATGGCGGCTCCCCGTCAGAGAGGTAAAGTCGTTAGAAACAATCCCTAAACTCCAGAACTGTGTAGCCATTGTAGGATGTAGGAGTCACCCATTAGAAAAAGGATTGTCATCCATCAGAGATGCTTGACTATTATACTGCCTTAGGCTTAACTTCCTACGAGGGTCGCCCATCAGATAGGATTGACCAGAGAGGTCTTTACCCGTGGCGCAATATTGAACCCTTTCCAGCTGGGGTTACAGGTTGGACCCCACTAGTTCAGATTTAGGGCATGTCCGTTAAGCAAGCACTCCCATAGTTATAGTTTCAGTATCAGTCTTCAGAGTAGAACTCAGAAGTCAGGACTATCAGATGCAGTCATCAATCTCTATAAGAAACTCAGATAGTTCTACGATTTATAGACCACCCGCTAGATAGGCTTGGTCTAACATAAAGTTATTCAGTATCAGTACCTACAGAAGTTACCCATCAGATGGGCTTGATCTCAGTTTCAGATTCAGTTGAGTATTCTCAATATCAGTTCCAGAGATCCCCCGTTAGTTAGGCCTGGTCTCAAGCTTAGTCACTCTTAATCATTATTAGAAGATTTAGATTGTCAGATATAGTCACTCAATATCAGTTATATCAGTTAGGCCAATCATCATAGTTATATTAGTTAGAACATTCATCATAGCTTATGTTATCACTATTCAGTTCAGGACTGTAAGACACAGTCAATCAGACCAGTTCTTCATAATTTGAATTGTCAGGCATAGTTGTTTATCTATTCAGTATCTCAGTATCAGTAAACTCATGTTGTCAGTGTTCAAAATCAGTAGTTAGTATCACCACGAGCTCAGTTTCAATTACTTATGTATGTATGTATTCTCACATTCATATTAGTCTGCATTGTTCATGCATATAAACCCCTTTGCATCTAGCCTACCTCACTTGTATACTTAGTACATTCAAACGTACTGACGCATTTTCACTATGGTGCTTTCTCTTATGTTACACCATAGGTTCAGAGGTACGAGTTCCAGAGAAGCAGTAACATTGCAGATTTCAGCATTTAGAGTTAGCAGTGAGTCCTTATTTTTCGAGGACATGATTACTATTTTATTATTTCATTATTTCATTTTGGCTTTCAGTATTCGGGAGTTAGTTGGAGACATGTTCCTTTACTTCAGACAGTTAGAGGCTTTCAGACTAGATTACAGACTAGATTCAAACTTTAGTATTTTAGTTTTGTTTAGGTATTGTGATACCACTTTATTCAGACATTTTTATCATTCAGATTATGTTTAGTATTGAACCTTATGGCCCTTCAGTTCATGTTTCCGCATTTATATTCATATATTATGTATTGTATAGGTACAAATATCAGTCATGGGTTAGCTTATGGTCCCTTGGAGTCATGAGCACCGTGTAGCATTTCGGTTCAGAAAATCGAGGCGTTACATAAAGCTCCTACCCTATAGCGCCTCAAAAGGAGCCATACCAATACTCTTATGATAGCTATTGTTGTAAGAAAACTCTACCAAAGGTAGATTCTCTACCCAACTGCCACTTTAATCAATCACACAGGATCAAACCATATCTTTTAATGTCTGAATAGTTCTTTTTGCCTGCCTATCCGACTGCAGGTGGAAAGCCGTACTCAGGCTTACCTTAGTCCCTAACCCTTTCTAGAAAGATCGCCAGAATTGGGCCGTAAACTGCGTATCGTTTTACAATCTCTTGAAGATAATGCCCCAAAAAGCTAGTATGCACAGGCAAAAAATGCACAAACTACGTTATCCTATCTACAATGACCAAAATCAAATCAAATTGGTTCCGAGATCGGGGAAGACTGATAATGAAATCTATATTGATATCCTCCCACTTCCAGTTAGGAAACTTAATCTCTTGATACAACCCACCAGGCCTCATGTTCTCAACCTTAATTTGTTGACACACCAAGAATTTGGATAAAAAATTAACCACGTCTTACTTCATGCCACTCCACTATTAGATCTCATTGAGATCATAGTACATCTTAGTAAAATCAGGATCGACAACATAGCATGACACATGTGCCTCAGCCAAGATTCTTTGCTACAAAGCGTCTACATAAGAAACACACAACCTCCCTTGGTACCAAAAAGTACCAACACCGTTAATCTCAAAATCCGCCATCTTTTACTCACAACGCTACCCCTGATTTACATCAAGGTAGAATCCAACAATTGATTCTCATTAATCTCTGCATGAAGATATGATCTAACCACTTTTTGACCATCACACCATCATACTTGGACTCTGTAATGCCCCAAATCTGTACCCTACACAGTGCTTATAATCCTGAACGACCATAAGCTAACCACTATCTAATACCTTCTGTAATAACTAAATAATAATAATGTAATATGCAAAAATTAGGGATAAAACATGCCATAAGGTTCAATAATGTAGATAAAACTAAATATGGTATAGTGATACCAAAACTAAAATATCTATCTAAAACTACTTTAGTCTGAAAAGCCTCTAAACTATCTGAACTGTGGCCTCCAACTAACTTCAATTACTAAAAGTAAACTGATAAATGAAATATTAAAAGAAAACAATCATGTCCTCAAACTATAAGGACTCATCGCTAACTCTGACTGCTGAAAGTCTAAACTGCTAAGGGTGCTCGGGAGACCGCGATTTGAACCTATGATATAAGTCTCATAGCATAGAAAAAAGGCATGCATCAGTACATTGAATATACTGGTATGCTCAGTGAGGTAGGATAAAATGCATGGGTTCATATGCATGAACAATACTAACTGAATATCATAAATATAATTGAATGAGAGTACATGCATAAATATGTATACTGTAACTGAAATCATGATAACACTGGATACTGAATCTAAATACTGATTAACTAATATCTGAGTATACTGATACTATATTACTAATATCTAAATGACTGACTGAGTAAACAACTAAGTTTTTGTCTATTGAATACCTCCAGGACTCATTAGCATGAAAGGTGAATCATAGCATAAGCTTGAAAAGGATAATCATATGCATTTGTTCACAACTCATTCATGGAAACATTTTATCAAAAACTTGCATGATACAACTTGCACATAAGCTAACATGACATGATCTCTTTCCCTTATCAGTTCACATGAGTAATTCATCAAGCACTTGGTGAGCATACATATGCACATAATACTAAACAATAAGTAGACATCATAATTCAAATCCCCATTGACAATTTCAAGGGTTTTACATGGATCCTTATGATATTACATACATATCAATTAATCTCACATGGAACGTATCATAAAACATGGATTAGAATCCCAGTTAATCATTATAAACATGAATATAATCAAACCCAACATGGAATTCATGAAATCCAAAAACTTGAAGTTTAAAAATAGTTTCTTAGACTCCAAGAGTGGAAGGTACCCTTGGATGAGCACTTCACATACCTTGATTACTACTTTAGACACGATTGAAGTGAGTTCTTGATATTTGAATTCTTGAACTTGATGAGGCTAGGGCTTACTCTTGAGAGAGTTTATGAGTAAAGAATGAGATTTTTTCCCTATAGGATAATTAATTTCATGTTAAGGATAAATAAGGGTGGGGAAAATTACCCATTTTCCCCCACAACCCGTATTAAAATAATGCTGGATACGGCTGTCCTTGCATTGCGACCCCTGCTTAGGTCAAGTAGCTATCGTGATGCGACCCCTACTCGGGTCAATTGGCCATTGTGGCGTGACCCTTACTTGTATTTACTGGCCCTCGCGACGTAGGGCTATCGCAACTCTTCACTATTTTGGGCATTCAAACTTGCCCTTATGCTAGTCTGAAAAATCCAAAAATCGCCTGAGTTGACCTATAAGTGACCCTAATCATGAATCAATTTAAAAATTGACTAACTAAGGTCGGGAAGGTAGAAAATAAAATCCTCCATCTTTGGAAGGCTAAAATTATTCTAAGTCTTTATACTTAGCTAAACTTTTCTAAGTTTGGGACCTCCCTTAACAAGCTTAAAGGACTGAGTTAAGCTAAGAATTTTGCGGGGTCTTACGTTATCTCCACTTTATGAATATTCATCCTCGAATAAGACTAACTAAAATGGGAGAACTGACAGACTACAAGTACTCACTAGACATACACAACTGAAACATGATTTCATGGATGAGACTACTGTTATACTGGAATTTCATACTAAACATGCATATCTGATGCATGATTTTATAAGTGATATTACTGGTAAGCTGATTTTATATATATACTGAACATGCATGTTTGATGCATGAGTATATGACCAAACACGATTCATAAATGCATGACTGAATATGCAATGGTAACTGATACCAAGTTTGCGAGGAATATCTGAGCATGGGACTGAGTAAGTTTTTGAGGAGAACTATTACCTTGAACTGAGTCTGAGTTTGTGGAGAAGAGGTGAGGATACTTTGTCCTTATATCCGCTTCTTCTTTCCAAGTAGCTCCCTCAACGGACTGATTTCGCCAAACAACTTTGACTAGAGGGACTTCTTTGTTCCTCAGTCTGCGAATTTGATAGTCAAGGATTTCGACTGGAGCCTCTTTATAAGAGAGACTATTTTGAATGTCTATGCCATCTATAGGGACTACGGCTGATGGGTCACCCATGCATTTCTTTAGCAAGGAGACATGGAACACTTGATGTACTGAAGCTAAGTCTGAAGGTAACTCAAGCTCGTAAGCTACCTTTCCAAAATGACTGAGAATTTAGTTAGGACCGACATATTGGGGGCTGATCTTTCCCCTTCTTGCCAACCTTTAACTCCTTTCATAGGAGAGCTTCTCAAGAATACCAAATCACCGATCCCAAACTTGAGATTATTTACTGAATACGCACGAACGGGAACATGAAAAGATAACTGAGCCTGAAACATGATACAGGAACTGATTATCATAAATGGAACCAAGCCC
Source organism: Capsicum baccatum var. pendulum (assembly GCA_030864225.1). Classification (NCBI taxonomy): domain Eukaryota; kingdom Viridiplantae; phylum Streptophyta; class Magnoliopsida; order Solanales; family Solanaceae; genus Capsicum; species Capsicum baccatum. Next base: position 196,483,117 of record CM061557.1, read on the forward strand.
CTAAATACATAGTTTATGGTTGAGAATAGAACATGAGAGTACACCTATGAGTACCCACTACTCCAAATTGGATTTGTTACGTGAAGAGAAGATGGAAGGTTTAGGTCATGAAAACTCAGTGGGGTTATAGTACATCTCTCACTTTGGACATTATGTCCCCTAAAGAATGCTGACTTGGATGAGATACTGAGGAAAAAATGAGACAATGCACAGGGCACCTACAAACTAAATCATGACTGCATATGGGGGATCTAAAACTGAGGCATAAAAACTGAACTGAGATGAACTCGCAACCACAGGGTTGCTCGATTTTTGAATAGTTACTTTTGTTAGACTTCAGATAGTGTGACTAGATGGAAAGATGGAAAATCACACCACACGAATTTGTCTGTTTGACTACTAAACTGAATTACTGGGTTTATGGACTAACTTATACTGAAAACTTATTCACAATTGGAGCTTTTTCTCTGATACTCTTTTTATTGATTTGCCAGCAACTTTAAGGAGAACGAAAAGCTTGGCATTGTCTGAATAAGACATCACAACGTGGCTAGAATTCTGTAATATGAGGCGAGGGCTATGAGTCATCATCTAAGATATAGTGACTATGACTTATGCCCTGCAACTACAAATTTTCAAGCTTAGACATATCCCTTGAATACTCTCTCAACTATCCTCTCCACCTTAGTATGACACGTCACTTGAGACTACTGAAAAATATATGCATGGGCGCTGCGCATGAATGCATAAACATACTAACTTATCTGATTAACTGAATAACTGATAGCTGAATACTGGGCCTGTAAGACTGAACTGTACTTAGTCTAAATAACTGGATTGAAACTGTATAGTATCATGTGTACGAGGTAAGGACTGATTGGGTAGTATGAGAAAACTAAGCATGAATTCGTAAAAGCTGTATTATTTGAGAATGCAAAACCAAGAATATAACATGGTTCTAAAATATTCTGTAAATTCAGGTACTGAAATATAAGTAACTGAGTAACTTCTAACTGTACGCTATGGTCGAGAAACTTGAAACTGAATTGAGTTTCTGATCTGATTACTGGACTAAGACTGACACTATAACTAAGATTGTAACTAATACTAAAATTCAGATGATAGTTGGGACTGAACTCACTGTAAGGCATGAGTGCAGAAGTCATGAGCTGCATGAGCTGAGTTTTGGAGTTTCTATGTTCATGGAACATGATTCGTACTTTTGAGTGATTTGGAACTCCTCATACTAAGACTCAATTGAGTGATCTAGGACTCCTCATACTAAGATTCATGTTTTTACAAATTGAATTAAGGGGAAAAGACTTAATTGCCCCTTATAGAATTAAATTCATAACTGGAACGCGAATTAAAGATACACCATAATTCGATGAAGGTCTCATCGCTATACCCACAGCGACGCACCACTATCGCGGTGAGGTTTTGGAATCTAAATCCAAACATGATCCAATCCTTGTCCAACAAATCTGAAACATCTCCGAGACATCCTCCTTACACCTCTGAACATAAATTAACTTAAAAACCTATGTCCCAGGGTAGGAAAGATACATTTAAAAATCTTCAAAGTTAAGAGGCCAAAAATATGACTAAGGCTTCAACACTTAGTGAAATTTTTAGGGTGTAAGCCTCTGATGCATGCAAATAAGAGTTGAACTAAGCTAAGAAAAGTATGGGATATTACAACTAGTATTGAATAAATTCTATAATGTTGTTGAATAAGGTTAAATGTCATGAATTTTAGGTAAGGTTACATGGTAGGTGTTCATGGTTGTCTTGTTTTACTAAGTTATGGTTAGTTGTTGATATTTTTTAATTTGGGTTGGCTGACGATCCTACCGGTACACCGTTATATCTTGTGTATTGATACTATATGTGCTCATATTTTTATTGAGTGCAGAGCATATTCCAGTGGTTGTTGAGATACCTCAATTGTAGAATAAGTAACATTTAAACTCAAGGGTGAGCTACATTTTTAGGCTGCCATAGGTTCTTCATTTGGTTTCTAGTTTATTATTTCATTTTCAATTATTTTGGGTTGAACCCATGATTTTTTATTGACATTGTAGTGTTATGGTACAGTGACTTTCAGATTCCAGGGGATTTCTAGGTGCTTCTTTATTTTTTCATGAATCACATTAGATTTGTTGATGCCATTTTCTTAAATTATGCAAATTAATTAGTTGCTTTATTGTAAGATCTCTTAGAATTTTTGATCATTTTATTTTGACCCCCCCGGTGTGCACAATGTTAATTGTTGACTCAAATTATGTTTAGGACGTTAAAAGGGTTTTTTTTGGGAAAGTTCTAGATTTTTGGAAAAGGTTTGGGGTCATTTTGGGACCCCGATAAGCTCTGCGATAAGGCCATGCCACTGAGATTAACCTATGCAATATTGGCATGGTACAAAGACTAACCTAAGTGATATTGGCATGCCACACCACTATTTTAAATTCATCCAGTGTTTATATTTTCTACTTGGGGTAAGGGGATTGTGGTGTTTTTACCCCTTGTACGACCTTTATACTTAAAATGCACCATTTTCCCATTAGTTTTAAGGATAAAATAACATTATCTTCATCTTTAATACTTAAACAAATAAACTCTAAGGGTTTCACAAGGGATTCACCATTCAAGCTCTAAACTCCAAATTATTTTCAATTCCTTATGTATTTCAGGCATGTTTCTCTTTCCCTAACTTTAATTTTACATTATGGCATTAATTGAATGGATTTTTATGTGATTTAATTATGGGTTTTTAAATTGTGTTGAGGGGTTTTGGTTGTTACTGATTGAATTACTTGTCCTATGTTCTAAATTAATTATTCATGCTTTAAGTTAATGTTTTTGGGACTAAATATGTGTATGGTATAATGGTTGGAATGGAGGACCTGGGTTTCCGCAAGTTGATGAAATTTTTGCTTGATAATTGCATTAACTCTATTCTACTTTGTGAACTTGATTTTGAATTTGGAAAATTACATGGTTTACCTTATTTATGAACCCAATGTATTGCATTAAAGGATAGATGAATCAAAAAAATGGTTTTGGATGGCCTTGATTTTTAAATTTTAAATGAAACTCGGGAGTCTAATTTGGTTATGTGGATTTATTTTAGCATAATTAATTTAGCTTACAAGCATATTGATATAACGGTACCAAGTGGTAAATGCCCGAATGAATGACTCCTAGGTTAATGGATTGGTTTATGTTATTTTTTTTTAATTTGGGCTTAAAGAGGGTTGTGTATCTCACTATGAAGGTGTAAGTCCTGAAGGCATGAACATTGAAAATCACATTTGCCAGCACTGGAGGTCTATATGACCATATACTTGGTGTGCACTTGACATATATATATATATATATTGGGACAGCTATTGCCTTGGTAGTTTTAGTTTCCCCTTGGGGTTTCCTTGGTTCATGCAACTAACACACGCTGGAGCCCTTTCAGTAGGGGGAGCTGGATCCATATAGCCAATGGGTTCCTTTAGGACGGATCAAGCTACATAGTTCAGTGTAATCTTTAAACTCCTATGTTCATAACCCTTGTCCCTATCCCAACATCCTATATATGTATATGAATATGGTCCATATGGTTTATCTTTTAATTTTGGTAATTGCATTATTTTATCCTTATTCCCTGAGTTACATACCAGTGCTTATCCTACTGACCGTCCCTATATGCTGCATTATTTTATGATATAGAGTTTGAAGGGTTTTTTTCGCTCTTGTGTAGCTTTAGGTGGTTGAGCATGTCTATTGAGTTACTGTGAAGTGGTGAGCCTTCATCCTTCGAAAGGCCTTGTCATTTTATTATTCATTCTTTATTATCATAGTACATTTTGGATTCTTTTTGGTCATAGTCGGTGGCATGTCTCGACTTAGATGTTATTCTGGTTTTAGAGGCTTTCATGGATAAGTGTGGGGGGATTGTTATTTGTATTCTTTGCACCGTTATTTGGTTCATCTATTCCTATTACTATTATTATTGGTTTGATTGGCTTCCATATTATTTGTATGATTATTATGCTCTTGATGTCAGGCTAAGGTGGTGGTCTCTGGTCCATGGTGGGCTTAAGATACCTGTCACGACTAAGCCCTAGTTTGGGTTATAATATTTATATTTGGATAAGTGTTGGATCTGCTCAATTTGCAGTTAGATAGTTCTCTCAATGAGAATTAGTATGGGTGTCACTCACAACAGGTTTGGATCATGATGAAATTAGTATTAGATCCCTAGGTTCATTGATCTGGTTGTACCAAAATAGGTTTAGTTGAGTCTTGTAGAATGGTATGAAGATGTTTGTACTTTTCTTTGAGAGGCTATAGGACTTTAGGAAAATATCGTTTCTTTCTTCTTTCATGCTATAACTTGATTTCACTTGGTACATAGTTATACAAATTGATATCTAACCTTCTTCATTCTTTTATATGTAGATAGTGAATAGTAGATCAAATAGAGCTAGAGCTGTAACCCCCATACCAATACCTCTAACAGTGAAACTGGTGATGAGGACACAAAATGGATAAAAGGGAAATATGAAGAGCAATACTCACTAGGGGTGGAACTTGAGAAATAGCTAATCAGGCTTGTTAAGGATTAGTGACACCTCCCACTACCCAAGGATTATTATGAGAATGTTGAGTATATGAATAAGGATGCTATGGAGTAGAAGGAGGTGGCATCTATTAAAGTTTAAGCTCTTACCCCTATGTCTTCTGAGATAATTCAGCAGGTACTTTTTTATTAGATTGGCTGATACTGGGGCCACTCCTATTATCCCTGCTTATCTGTTTTCAATTGTTCAACTGACTGCTATAGTTTTTCCTAGGATGGGTGAGGGCATGGGGACTGTAATTTTATTTTGCTCAATGTTATGTCCTATCATGATTGGGATAGATCATTACATACTGATTAAGTTTCTAAAGATGAAACCTCATACTTTTGTTGGCTCTGAGGCAAAGAATTCATTTTAGTTCATTATTGATTGCTACAAAAGTCTGAATAAGATGGGTATTATTGAGAAACATAGTGTTGAGTTTTTTTACTTTCCAGCTACAAGGTGATGCCAAGTAGTGGCGGAGGGATATGTGGTGCGTCGGTTACCAACTTTGCCTCCATTTGTATAGGCTCAGTTCATACCCTATTTTTAGAGAAATATGTACCCCATACTCTTTGTGCTCGCAGAAAGATGATTTTTTAGCTCTTTAGTAGGGTAATATGTTCTTTAGGGCCTATAGATCCAAGTTTCTTTATTTATCCCATTATACTATTCAGTTACTTGGTATAGAGAATGAGAATATTCGATTGTTTATGAAGGACCTGAACACTTATTTGTTGGTTTTGACTGTTTATATGAATTCTATTGGAAAGACCATTAATATGGTTACTGATTATGTGATAAAGGTAGAATATATAAGGAAAGTTGGTCGAAAAATGTGTTAGCAAAGAAGTCTCGGATTACAAGTAACTTTGCCGGTTCTTATCCCAGGGGTCATAGCCAGTAGGCCCATTCTACTCACCTTATTCAGTATGCTCTACTAGATTTTACAGGTCTTTAGTAGGGGCTATTTAGTATCCCTCAATTGCTAAAGGCCAAAGGACTTCTTATTATTTGTCCAACAAGCCTCTCTTAAGTGAGGTTGTTATAGTTGTGGTTCTATGGGAACCTTAAGAGAAAGGCCTTTAGAGACAGAGTAGATTACATGTTTAATTATAAGTTACGGTTGTGGTTCCGCTCGTAGAGATGACAGAGTTAATGGTAATGGTAAAGGTCACCTACAAGTTAGATAGGGTGATAACTAGGGAGACTATGGTGGAAACTGAGGTAATGATAAAGTAGGGAGGGGTGGAGTGCAACCTACTTGGGAGGTTGCCTAACTTGATGATAGAACTTACTATTATGTCTTCAAAAGTAAGACCGAGGCTCAGGAATCTGATGCCATCATTACAAGTACTATTCTCATCTATGACTGATTGACTACTATTTTGTTTGATTTGAGTTCCACTTATTCTTATGTATCTGTTAGATTTTCCTTGGGATTGAATTTGATTTCTGATGATTTTATTCTCCTATTTATGTGTCTACTTTGATTGGAGAATTTGTGGTTATGACATATGTTTATCGTACATGTTCTATTTTGCTTATGGGTTTCTAGACTTGGGTAGATTTGTTATCTTGGATATGGTTGACTTTAAAATTATGTGGGTATCACTCGACTATCTCTGTATCATGTTGTTTTAAATTATAATGCTAAGAAAGTTACTTTAGAGGTGTCCAAAATAGATAAGTTAGAGTGAGAAGGTATGTATAAGCTAAAGCCTATGAAAATTATATCTTTTATTTGAGCTAAGAAGTTAGTTAAGAAATAGTGTTTGGATTTTTAAGCACATCTCTGAGATATTAGTGTAGAATTTTCTTCTATTAAGTCAGTCCCTGTGATGTAAAAATTTGAGGAAGTATTTTCCATAGATCTATCGGGTATGCCTTCGAACCAGACATTCACTTCTTTATTTATTTAGCCAGAACTTACATCATTTATTTCCTCCTTATCGGATAGCTCTGGCTGAGTTGAGAGAACTGAAGACTCAGTTGCAGGATTTACTTGATAAAGGGTTCATTCATCCTAATACATATCATTGGGGTTCTTCTGTGTTATTCATTAAGAAAAAGGATGGTCGACTGAGAATGTGCATTCGCTATAGGTAGTTGAATAAATTTAACCTCAGGAATAAGTATACCTTACCTAGATAGATGATATATTTGACCAGTTGTAGGGTATTTCCATTTTTTCCAGATAGACTTGAGATTGGGCTATCCTTATCTAATGATTTGGCCTGAGGATATACTCATGACAGCCGTTGGGACTCGGTATGGGCATTATGAGTTCTTTATGATGCCATTTGGGTTGATTAATGCATCACAACTTTCTTGAGATTGATGAATGGTATCTTTAAGTCATTCTTGGATTCTTTCGTAATTTATTTTTATTGATGACATTCTGGTTTAATCCGAAAATAAGGAGGAACATGTAGGCCATCTTTGCATTATTTTGGAAATTTTGAAAAAGAACAAGTTGTATGCTAAGTTATCCAAATATGAATTTTGGTTTTCTTATATTGCCTTTTTAGGGCATGTGAGTTATCCAAATATGAATTTTGGTTTCTTATATTGCCTTTTTAGGGCATGTGATTTTGGGAAAAGGGGGTGATGGTATATCCTCAGAAGATTGAAGTTGTTAAGAGTTGGTTTCGACCTAGCTCTATGACCGAGGTTAGAAGTTTTATATGTCTTGCTAGTTACTATCTCGGGTTTGTAATGAAATTTGCATCTATTTCTACACATTTGACAAGGTTGACCCAGAAGAAGGTGTTATATATTTAGTTGGATAAGTGTGAGAAGAGCTTTCGAAAGCTCAAGACACTTTTTACTAGAACTTTTATTCTTTCACTACCAGTTGAAGGTAAATATTCATTGTATTTTGTGATGCTTCATTCTCTGGTTTAGGTATTATCTTGATGTAGGACAGGAATATGATTTCCTATACTTCAAGGAAATTAAAACTTCATGAGAATAATTGCCCAACCCACGACTTGGAGTTGGCAACGATGGTCTTTGAACTTTAAGTTTAAAGATATTATCTTTATGGTGTCAAGTGTGAAGTATTCATGGACCATCACAGTTTACATCATACTTTCACTCAAAAGATCTAAATTTGAGGCATAGAAGTTGGTGGAGTTATTAAAGTATTATGATGTGACCATCTAATACCATTTAGGTAAGGCCAATGTGGTGGTAGACACATTAAGTTAGAAAGTAGTAAGTATGGGTAGTCTAGCTTATTTAAAGGTTTCAAGGTGACCCTTAGCTAGAGAGATTCAGACTCTAGTACCTTAGTCTAGAGGTAAGGTCAATATTTCTTGATCAGATCAAGGATAAATAATTTATAGATGAGAAGTTGAAAAAACCTTGGAACAAAGTAGTATATGGTGAAACTTTTGATGCCAAATTTTATGTGTGTTAGGTGTTGATTGTGAGAGGAAACATGTGCGTTCCTTGAGTTGGTAATTTGAGTCTTGGTTTTCTTAGATATACTCATGATTCTCAATACCCTATTCATCAGGTTGCAACCAAGATGTACCATGACATGATATAACTCTATTGGTGTCCTGGGATGAAGAAGGATATAGTTGAGTATGTCTCTAAATGCCACAATAATAAATAAGTGAAGTATGCGCATCAAAGTCTTAAGGGGGTTACTTTAGAGGATGCCCATTTTTGAGTGAAAGTGGGAGAGGATAGCGATGGACTTTGTAGTTGGTCTTCCTAAGACCTTAGGGCAGCGTAACTCAATTCAGGTCATAGTAGAAAGGTTGACCATGTCAGCTCATTTCATCCCAGTTAGAGTGGATTACAACTCAAAGTAGTTCACAAAGATATTGAGGCTACATAGGATTGTAGCTTCTATTATATCTGATAGAGGTACATAATTCACCTCTAAGTTTTAGGATAGGCTATATGAAGAGTTGGCACTAGTCTTAACTTCAGGACTACTTTTCATCCTAGACTATTGGTTAGTCAGAGAGGAATATTTAGGTGCTTGATCATATTTTAAGGGCCTGTTTGATTGATTTTGGTAGTCATTGGGATAATTTTTGCAATTGTGTGAGTTTTCATACAATAATTCTTGCATTAATATGGCTATATTTAAAGCACTCAATGGGAGAAGGTGTAGATCACCTACAGGATGGTTCGAAGTTGATGGGATAAAACCTTTGGGCATGAAATTGGTGAAGGAAGCTCAGGATAAGGTGAGGTTTATTAGGAGCAAGTTATTGGCATCCTAGAGTATGCTAAAGGAGTACGCAGATTGAAAGGTAAGGGATATATTGTTCAAGGTTAGTGAACAAGTCTTATTGAAGGTATCTCCCACAAAAAGAGTCATGAGGTTTTGCTAGAGCGGTAATATTAGCCCTATGTATATAGGTCTATTGAGTCAAGAGGTTTGGCTAGAGGGGTAATCTTAGCCCTTTGTATATAAATTTGTTTGAGGTTCTTTAGGACGTGGGTCTGATAGCGTATATGTTGCCACTCCCACCAAGCTTGTCGGAGATTTATCCAATGTTTCATGTATCCATGCTTATGAGATATCATATGGATATGAATTATATTATCAAATGAGCTTTATTTATGAAAGATAAGAATATTTTGTATGAGGAGGAGTCGGTTTCTATTATTGATCGCAACATTCAAAAAATTAAGGACAAAGGAAATTTGGGAGGAGGAGTCGGTTTATTTCATACAAAGTAGGTTAGAGAAAAAAAACAAGGGTGTTATGGGTGAAGGAATAAGACTCTAATACAATTTTCTTTCATAGGGTGTCAAAAGCTAATAGAAAAATAAACTACATAGAGTGGTGAAAGATCAATTGGGTGAGGAGGGGGGGAGGGAGAAAGTAGAGGGGAAAATTATTGATTTTTATGAGCAATTATTTAAAGAGTAAGGGAGTGGAGGCCTATTTTAGAGGTTAAGATTTTAATCAAATCATAGGAAAGGAGTGTGAATGGACAACGAGGGAAATCTGGGAGAAGACAGAAAAAGATGTACTGTTATGTGGGTGACAAAGCTAAAATACGATCAGATTTGATGTGATGGATACTATTGTAGAGTTTCATGAAAAAGGTGAATTCAAAAAAAGTTTGAATTTCTTGTTCATTATATCATCCATAAACAGAGTTATACGAACATGGAGGACTATAGTCCTATTAGCATGGTAGGAAACAGTTATAATCCTATTTATAAGATTTTTTTCATTATACTTAAGAAGCCGTTGGATGAGACTATTTCTACTTTGTAAAATGTTTTGTGGAGGATAGATTAATATATTATATAATGTTGATGACAAATACAGTGATGGATATATTAAGAAAGCAAGTCTTTCCAGGTGTATTATGAAAACATGATCTTTTAAAGACTTACGATCATGTGAATTGAAACTTCTGGCTTCCATAATGCTTCAAATGAAATTGGGGGTGAAGTGGATAAAATAAGAATTTATTTTTTGCATATCTTCAATTAGATTTTTGGTAATAATGAATGGTAAACTGTGCAACTTTTTGAATGTTCAAGGGGTTTGAGGTAAGTGGACCCTCTTATCTTTGGTGCATTTTATCATAATTAAGAAAGTTATGAGTATGATAATGGATAAAGTTGTCTTATGGGGTTGCTTAAAGGGTTATGATGGCATGTTAGGGTGTAGGGACAATATTGGTGTCTTACTTGTTGTTCACTGATGATACCTCAATATTTTGTGATATATTTGAATACCAACTATATTATTTAAGCCAAGTTCTCACATAGTTCCAGACAGTGTCAGGCCATAAAATTAATTTGAGAAAGTTCTAGGTTATTCCTATTGGGAAAGTGAGTGACATTTAGTTGCCCGCATAAGTTTTGAATTATAGAGCAGGGGTTCGTACGATAATATATCTTGGTGTACCATTAGGTGCATTAAACAGGGATCATATGGCGTGAAATCTATTTATTTAGGGGATTAAGAATAGGCTAGTAGGGTGATGAAGAATATTTTTAAAATGTGGGAAGGAAGTGATTATTAAAAGGACAATATCGAACATTCTTACTGTAATACCCCACATTTTGGGCTAGAATTTGAATCGTCCTTCCTATATGTACAGAAATGAACCCAATGATTTCCATGTCAAAATAAGTGTGTTGATCAATTCTATACTATGGGAACATATTTGGATATGAATTGAGATCATAAAGATCTCCTGACTAAAAGATGAGTTGAGAACTTTTCTACCAATTGAGTTTTAGTGAATGTTTCAACTTGGTTCAAATTACAATGACCATTACTCCTAGAATATAACAATTTAGGTAGCTTACTATATATCAAATGAAGCATCTTCAAGTCTTCTTTTCAATGCATCCAATTTCATCTTAATACAATTTCAGAGTAGAAAGTTAAGCTTAATTTACTTTGGAGTGTCTGTCTATTAGAAGGTGGCGAGCTGTCAACTAGGTGACGAGCCATCATATAGGTAATGAGTCATCAACCTAAGTCGTCATCCTTAATCAGTAAATGAAAAATCTAGCTATAGTTGACGACTAGGGTGATGATACATCACCAAACTGACGGCTTGTCAACCTAGTCGTCAGTTGAAGAATCTCCGCTACTTTTTTTTGTTTCCTTAGGGGAATTTTGGTATTTTACTCACCTTAAAACCTACCCCCACGACTTAAATAACCCCATTAACATTATGTACTCATTAATTATCAATTTTTCAATGCTCATTACCGTCTTCATTCTTAAGATAAAAGAAATTAGGATTTCTTTCCAAAGTTCAACTTCCAAGGATTAAAATTCAACTTTTTCCTTAACAAAATCAAGTAATTTAGGTATGTGGGGTTTTATCAAGGATAATATTCTGTCCTTATGCCCAAAAGTTTGATTTTTAATTGATTTTGAAGAAAATGACTTACTAGGGTTTATACCCACTTTTCTTACACTTTGAGATCTTATGCATCCTCATGAATTGAACAATATTTTTCATATGATTGCATAAACATATGCTTTGAATACATTAAACTGCCCTTGATGGTTAAGTATTATAATTTTATGAGATGAATTTCATTATTTTGACAAAAAGTTTTATATGTTGATAAAATATTTCAATTTGAGCATTGAGTTTGATATTTTTATGAAGTTTCTATGAGATAATGAATGATTTCAAGTTTAAGAAAAATTTATTGAGTGTAAAATAAGTTTAAGCTTATAAGCTCAAGTTATAAGTATTACAATAGGACTAAAGTTTAGTCTTGATCTTATCATCTACATAAGACATGAAATCCACAAGTTTTTTCATGAGTATGATTTAAGTAAGAGAATCATAGTTGGTTTTCAGTATACAAAACCCATGTGCTATTTTAAGGTGGATTTCTTAAGTATGATCGTATAAGTATATGTTTTCGAATTAGTATTCATCACTGAGATAAAAAAGTGGGTTTAGTGCATCCTATTCTCCAGAAACTATGTGCCACCGTATGTTTTTATTTTGGAGCCTCGCCATAGATGGTCCTCCCCTTTACTCAATATAGGCTAAGTATAGTGATTACTTTAAGTTAAGGTTCTATTCATATGGTAAGGGTAGAACAACTCTTCACAATGTGGGTAATACATTATACTCCATGATAGCTCACATAATTTATGTTGGTTATAAGAATCTCCCTTCAAGAAAACAAAAGAAAAGATTGTAGAAACTAAGTGCAATGAATCACTAAGCATATCAGATTATGCTTTATTATTCATGTTTTATGATATTTTATTTTTTAATTTTATTCATGATCAAGGTGAATCCTTTTACACTTAGCATGCAGATTTGAAAGTATGTTCAATTTCAGTTTTACTTATTGTATTCACCCCTACTCACTTAGTATATTCTAGAAGTACTGACTACATATACTTTTGTGTGGCTACATTATTTTACAATGTAGGTACTGGTTGTAGCCCATATATCATGGATGGATAGTTCACAACTTTCAGCCAGCAGGTGATGAATTCTCTTGATTCGAGGACTCAAGTTAACTATAGTTTGAGTATTATATGTTTTATTTAGTTGTATTAATTAGGGATAGCTGGGGTTTATGTCCCTGATACCTGTAGTTAGTATTAGTAGAAACTTTATAGACAGTCAGTTAGAGTTATATATTCAGTTTCAATTTCCTCTTTATGACTAGTATTATAAATTTTTTAAACAGTTTTTTTATTGAACTTGTTCAACTAAAGACATCTCTTCTGCTTATTATTTTCCATTTTAATATATTTTATTCAGTTGCTCATGAGTTATGCCAGTATTATGGCTTAGCTTAGGATCACTTGTGGTTCTAAGCACTGTGTGACCTCCAGCGGGTAGTCTCAGGGCGTTACACTCACTTACATCATGTCTCTTCAGTGAAAAATTGAAAAAAACTTAGAGAAATTGCTTATGGAATGCGACAAAGGTGTCAAAGAAATTTAAATTTTTGTGGTGGGAGACTATGACATCTTCCAAATAATGAGGAGGTCATGTAATTAAAAATTTAAAAGCCTTTAAGATTTATTGGAAAAATGGTTTTGGAGGTTTGCAAGTGGAGTTACAAGCTTTATATAGAGGGGTGATAGATAGTAAATATGAGATTATAGAATCGGGGGGGGGGGTTAGAGAACTAGAGATATTATTTTGTATTTTGGTTGTGGTTTATAGATAAATATCTGAAAAGATGGAGAGTATTTTTTAAAAATTATATCATTTAAGGTTGAAGATGGAAAGAGAATACATTTTTAGGATCATAATAGTGTGGAGACATATTATTGAAGACATAATTTAGAGTTTGTATAGAATATCTAGCCAATGAGACTCGATAATACAATATATTAGAGGGACAAAAGACGGAGCGACTTTTAGAATTTGAGATTTTGAAGAAAATTTCAAGAATGAGAGGTGATTGAGCTTAAAAATTTGCTAATTTTAATTCATAGGCAAGTAAATCCGATTGATAACTTTGATATTTGATGGTAGGCTTGGAAAAAATGAAATGTTTTATGCGAAGCGTTTAGTTAGGGAGGATCACGTTTTCCTATATAATGTAGTATGGATTTCAAAATATCGAGAAAGGTATGTCATTTCACTATGATAGCCACTAGAGGTGTGATTTTGACGACAAAAATTTTAGAAAGTGCAAAGTTATTTATGCCAATTGGTATTATATGTATAAGGAGGAGGGCGATAATGTAGATCATTTTCTTCCACATTTTAGGCTAACTATGAGGTTATGGTAGTATATATTTAGGTGATTTGACATTATATTTAATGTCAAAAATCATGAAATAATTGATGTTTAGTTAGAAGAGTGTGAGATGAAGGAATAATGTTGGGATAGAATCATGGTACCACATGCATTAGTGTGGTTGATTGGAGAGAAAGAAATAAGAGAGTTTTTGAAGGAGTAAAGTCAAGTTTCTTTCAGTTACGGAGTAATCTCTGTTCTATAATTTTCTTTTGCTGTACATAGAATGTGCCTTGTTAGATAGACGATTGGGTAGAATTTGTAGAGAATCATATCCTTTTGTAGGTCCTTTTACCATTTGTTATAACTCTTGTATATGACTATTTGATTATGCTTATGAATGATAATATTTTACTTGATAAAAAAAGTGATTGTTCAAGGAATATAGGCCTAATTTCTTTTTACACTTGAATAAATAGAGGTTTTCATAAAACATTTCTAGTGGAGGAGAACCTCCTAAGAATACAAAGACATAACGCAAAAGTGAGAACCAAAAAAGAATTCATTAAATGAATTTCAAAGCATAGAATATTATTCTCATTAGAGCTAAACTTCATATTGAAATTAATCTCTAAGATTTCCTCCATTCTGGTGAAATAAATTAACCCAAAATTAGGTAAATAAATAAAAGTGTGATATAAATTTTCCTAATTTATATCATAACCAAGGATGTATTTTCATTCCTTAGATCCTAGTGTTTCGTCAAATGAGATCTTTGTGGAAGAGGATCAAGTTGGCCCTCACGAAAAACTTGATACATATTTTTTTTGAGTACTTAGCAAAGTACAGCAAAAAACAGAACTCAATTTTAATTATAATGATAATTGTGAGTATATATAAACCCCCAAGAGAAATTGTTAGACGGATATATAATTTAGGAAAAATTCATGGTTTCCACCTCAAACTATATACGAAAAGTCTAGGTCACACTCAAACTATCACAGTGACCTATTACACAACTGTACTATATAAAAGTAAAAATATTACCTCGCCGCAACACCCATGCCCAAGTTTAATGAGTGGAGTGTACTCCACTCGCCCTGTGGTGATGCCACATATTTAATTTAATTTTCCTATTTAATTAATGGACCCTTAAATAAGCCTAACCTGACCCAACTAACTTATCCGAATTCTAATCCGACCCAACCCAAATACTTCATCTTACCCTATCAACTCGGGTAGAATATGAATGGCCAAAGAAAAAACTCAATTTGAAGAGAATTAGTAAGAACCAAAATTGAAACTTCATCTCTCATTTCTTTTGGGCTCTTCCTCTTTTAAATCTCTTCTTCTTCCTTTTTCATCATTGATAAATTGAAGTAAAAATAGAAATTCAAAGAGAGAAACAAACAATGGTAAAACATATGTTGAGTATAGAAGTTGCAGTGAAATTTTATTAGGCGGTGATAACACCATTATTATCGGTGAATCAAATGGGTCAAATGCTAAAATTCTTTAAAATCTTGATAACTCAAGATTAAAATCAAATATTCTCACCTTCTCCGATGAGAATGGAGAAGGAGAAGAGAAAGTAATCCTCTTCTCCAATGAATTTTGTACATAGATAGCACAAGATTTTTGTCGGAGTCCTTTATCTTCCTCAGTAATTTTTTCCGTAGGTCTTCTCCGGTTGAATTTTTCGTTGAATTTGAAACAAAAAATTATGAACTTTATCAAAAAGAATAATGATCTTTCCAACGGAAGCCTCTATATTTTTTACTATTTTTATTTCTTCCTTAAAGATCCTCTTTGAAAGCTTCAAGGGAAAAGGTTAAAGATGCTTCCATGGAGATTTTTGGAGAAAATTACTTCATTGAAGAAGAACCCAACAAAGAAAGAGCAAAATTTTTGAAGAAAGCGGGACCCACATATAAAATGAATAAATAAAAAAAATTAATTTTATTAATATTTTAAATTGAAAAAATAATTAATCTAATTGTATATATTAAGAAGAATATTAGGAGTACTTAATGATATAAATACAAATGAAATAGAGACACGTGGGCAATTATATCATTTTATCATTTTTCCTTCCTCTCACTCACCTTAGGAAGGTGAATACACCTTCGCTGCCATGTCACCTTCTAAGATGGAAATAATTTAACTTTAACTAAGATTAGGAGTGTAATAGGTCACCATATTAGTTTGAATGTGAAAGTAACTTTTCGTGTATAGTTCGGGGTAGTTTTGATGACTTTTTCCTATTATTTATACTTGTTTCCGATAATGATTATCAAATATTAAAAAAGTATCATACTTTAATTTAAATTTGAATTGAATAGAAAATTGAATTTCGATTTTCATAGAGCATAAATTTTTTTGTCCCAATTTGAACATAAAACAACAATAAAATAATTAAAGGGAAGAAAGATGAAACACACCATATCCTGAATATACTAATTCTATTTATACGACACTTAATGTAGTCTTGTTGTATTGGTGAAAGACAAAGTTCCTTATGTGCACAGTGATGGTTTAAATAGATTTGGACAATATGACAATACATCATTCATTTCAACACCGTATACGAACAAGTTAAACTAGAGATAGTAAGGTGGTGTTTTAGCTTAAGGCTTAAAGTGGCCAATTATATATAAGTGTTAAGTTAATTAAAGGGATTAAGATTTAAAAAATAAAATAAAATAAGTGAGTTGCTTGCTTCACTTAACTAAGCTAGTAGGTGACAAGTATGCACATCACCTACTTAGACTTATTAACCAGTCTAAAGAATCAAGTAGGTGCATCATCTACTAAGACTCTTTTAATCATCTTTGTTACTATTCAAATAACTGGATCGTAAACGTACCTAATCTAAGCCAGCTAGATAGGAGAAAACTAATCACCCATTTCAAAATACAAGCAAAAGTTGTAAGAAATTACATCAAGGAATTCAAAATCTGTAAAATGATACAATCTTTTATCGTAAAATTATAACTGAAAATGATTTCTTCAAGAACCTAGTCTAGATAATGTACAAGATCTTCTAATATGTAAAAGACAGTGAAAGGGATACAATACCCATCGTAGGAATGAAATAAATAGAAGATGATGGAGATCACTATCCACGCCATCTGAGAAATATCAATTGATCCTGCTACTAGACTATATCCAAAAAGGATATAACAAGTATAGAATCACTACAAACAACACATAGTGGTAGGAATCATCGACCAATCGAGGTTAAAACACATACCTTATAATAAAGAAATTCAAGATAAATCATGTACATATATGTGACACTATAACTTCCCTCAGTCAAAAATTCATATCATAACTTAATATATGTAAATTTCATTTTACCCTCAAATATATTAGCCTTTAGATCTCCAACCTAGGTCAAATATAAGAGCACACAACTCCATTATATCAATCTAAGATAACTAGGATTAACTACCCAATAGTTTCTTAACCTTCACTATTCCTAAATCATCTCTCACGAATCATTTATTCATTCAATCCCACCAACACTCTAGTATATAATTATCACTTTATTCACATCCTTAAAATCTTACATTTGTACAACCAGTCAGCCGGTTTTTAGGACATTAATGCTTTTACCATCATAATGTCATTCAAGTAACTTAATCAAAAAGTTACTTATACTTACACAGTTAAGATTTAATTTACCAATATCAAGAAAAATCATTACTATTATCTCCACTTATCATAATACAAAAATAATCAAAGCATAATTCAAATAGTCAGCACAATATCTGCACTTAGACAAATATACACCCAAATATAAGTCAACACACAAGACTATTTTACAATCAAATATAGTTGTTATTTATATCATGAAGTCTTGTACAATATAGAAATTACACTTTTCAACTAGAATGGATAATTATAAGACAATGAAATCAATTCACACACGAAACTAAGTTTAATAGCAAATTAAAATATCAGTTCAACAGTTCACCCAAGCAACTCAACTCAATATGTTAGTAATATTTCACACAAGGAGCACCCTCCCGTATATATATATATATATATATATATATATATATATATATATATATATAACCAGGCCTTACAAGGATTCCAAATATCACTATCGCCATTTGGATCATACAAAGATCCCAAATATCATTATCATCAATTGGACCACTCTAGGATCCCAAATATCATTATCATCAATCGGACCACTCAAGAGTTTCGTCAAACTCTCTGAATAATCAAGTGTGCACACATGCTATGAGTCTTATATTTTTCCACTAGTCATGACATACAGGGGACGAGCTCTATCAGTTCACACAAGAAACCAAGTTCAATAGAAAATTAGAATATCAATTCAATAGTTCACTCAAGTAACTCAACTCAATAATATTAATAATGTTTCACACAAGGAGCATCACACACACACACATATATATATCATGTAAACATGCCTTATAAGGATTTCAAATAATACTATCACCAATTGGACCATACAAGGATCCTAAATACCATTATCATCAATTAGACCGCTCTAGAATCTTAAATATCATTATCATCAATTAGACCACTCAAGGGTTCCATCAAACTCTCTGAATAATAAACTGTACACACATACTATGAGTCTTATATTTATCCACTAGCTATGACCTATAGGGGGCGAGCTATATGCATGTATCAAATAATAACCGACATCTACTGCCATAAATAACCAACATCTAAGTGTCATATCAATCGGTATCAAGTACTGACTATCCTTATCCCAAATTAATATTATACTCTTTTATTAGATGTCAACCCTTATACCACCTTTAACCACCAATTCAATAACAAGATATGCATATAGTTTTAGCGATTTCACAACCACAATCACAATCAACCAATTATCCATCAAGCATAAGCAATCAAATTAATTGTATAATGGATCAAATTCAATCATCAAGCAAGTTTGAAAATATAATCACTTGCACAACAACACAATCAATACAATCCTTATCCAAATATATAATAATTTATTATTTGATAATATTCGTGATAAATCATTTAGTATGTTCAATAGCTTCTCAAGCACAATTAAGTATTCATATTTACTAGCATACAGTGCAATGAATGACCAAGAATTAAGTTAAATGACAATTAGCTCTAATTTGATTATCAATAATGATACAATTATGACAATGCTTTAGCATACACTAGTTCAAAACTCAGTTGTTCACTTATGATTATAATCCATCAATTCTACCAAACCTTTTTACCTATTCACTACCATTCCTGTTCCACTATAATCAACTTATTTCAACACCTTCCAATAGCAGGAAATACCATAATTACTAATTAGTAATTTTCACAATTCATTGTTCCATATCTGACACCAAAATATATAAAGTCCCATAAATTATCACAAGTAATACATAATACATAAAATCTTCAAAGAATTGCCTCAAAATAATAATTATACCAAATTAGATTCAATTAATATTCATATTTTGATTATTTCAACCATTCACCTTTCCCGCAAGCCTAAGCATGAAATCTTTCATCAAATTATATTACAGTCAAGTTATTTAACCATGATCAACTATACTTTAAACCTAACTTACTTGGGAGCTATGCTTCTGCAACAAGTAAACTATATGTCACAAATGTTCTTCCTTTTCTTTTTTATATTTTGAATGCTAAATCATCGAATAAATAAGTAATTAAAAGAGTAATTAATCAACTAATCTTCAAAAATACTTTTGAAATTCAAACTCACTAGTTCTATCCTTATTCACGATTTATATCATTATCCAAGGGTATTTAGTCATTAACTTATTATATCATACTCAACTTATCTCCATTAATGGTGTTTTAAAGCTAAAGGTTTCATCTTTATTGATCTCAAAGTCTCTAACTATTAAATTTTATGTTTTGGAATAACAAATTCATATTAGGAGTTGTTAGATTACAATCTAGAAGTAATTCTAAGTTAAAATACACATACTCATAAGTTTTTCCCATAATTTCGTGAACCTATGTTCTATCCGACTAGAATTTCACCTAATTTCTCATTCTAATAATTCTAGAAGAAAAATGAATTAATCAATATTAAAAAAGAGTAAAAATCTTATCTCAACAAAAAATTTCCACTCCTAAACCTTGAGCAAATTACCCCTATATGGATTTGAAATAAAATTTTAGAGTTTATGAACTAAAATTAGGCAAAAATATCTTTATATACTTCAGTCATCCCACTATATGGTCTGAGTCCCGCTATAGCAGCCTTAGTTTTTTAAATAAGGATAGTTTTCAGTAATATGGTCATAATTTTTTTACTATAGAAATGAAATAATGAATAATTTTTGTTATTTGAAAGAAGACTCAGAGATCTTTAATTTGTTGGTATTAAGACCCACGATCCTTTATATTCTAGGCAGAGTGGTCATTTGAAGTTGACCCTTATCTTAAACTTAGCTCAAAACTGAATCGGTAAGTACAGGTCTAACTTAACTTTGTGTTAGGGGTATTATATGAACTTAATTCATATTGCACTCTAATACTTAAGAATTGATCATAAAACCTACGATGAATGAGATTCTTAAATCTTTTCCATAGATACTTTCAGTAATGATGTAATGGATCTCTATGTTAGATACTAATTTATCATTCATTCGTCTTCTAATAAACATTGGTGGAGAGGAGTAAGATGTCAGAATTAGAAGGACAATAATATAAGAGCTGCTTATATTTCACCTTTACTTACCAATTCTCTATTCTTATAAGCTAAACTATATTTTATACTTTCCCTCTCTATCGAGGATCTTCAAGACAAGAAGAAATAGAGCCAAAAATTTGAGCACAAATCAGTTATTTCTCTCGTAGCAGTCTTAGAATGATACTTTGAGAGTTTCTGATGAGATAATATCTAAACTTGTAGGAAATTAAACATTTACTTAATTGAGCTCACTATAGTGACCTTTCTATATCAAGATATGACTGATATAGTGGGACTGACCCTTATAGACTCCTACTATAGTGGGTCCATGGTAACGGCCTACCTCCTACTATAATGGCATAGGAAAGGAAGTAACTTTGGGCAATTACCAATTTTACAACAGACTCCCAGATTTTAATTTTCTGAACTAACCGTTTTACGTCAAATATTATATCCTGAGTTCTACTCACCTGAATTCCATTTTGGAAGTTTCTATGGACTACTATGCCCCTAACCTGTCATGATATCACCTTAGATTCAATAAACACTACACCTCGAGACACTAAATCTCTCTAAATAATACAATACTATATTTTTGTTAGAACCCACCTTAGCCTAAGATTTTATCAACTCTTATCCTAGGGAAAACTCTATCCGAGCACTTACACCCTAACCAATGCTACAATGAACACAAAACGACCAAACACCACACCATATTTTCCCCTTGGGACATCTACTTTATGACTCATTTTACATCTCTATGATCGGTGCACAATAATATATCATCTACAGTACAACCACCAACCAACACACCACTATAGGTTACATTAACACATCAATTCTACACAACTCACATTAGTCTGTTCGATCCTCAACAATAAATCATCTGTAAGCATACCATCTCATCATTTATCACTCAAGGATAAGCTATATTCATTTATGCTCACAACTAGCGTACGATTAATCAAATTACCGACTCTACATACCTCTACCACTCAAGAAGTAATACCAAACAAGTATTATCATATAACAATAAAAGGAATATGAAAATATTTAAACATATCTAGTAGCTTTACTTCATCAACCGACCTTACTACTAAGGATCATAATCATAATCAAGCTAACTCATTTCATAAACCTTTGCAACTTAAATATACCATATTCAAGGGATACTATTAACTGATAATTGTTCATATACAATAAGCATATAGGCAATGTAATTATCAGCTAATTATAAGTTACTTTGTTAATTAATATATGAGTAACTAGTTATACTAATAGACAACCATAATTACCTTATTCATGAATACAAGAGAACACAGTTCCACCATAATATCACAATTTTCTTATCAACTAGACATTCATTAGAATACAAGTAGTTTACTCAATCAATAGTCAAAACTACCTAGTCAAACAAATTGTTACATTTAAATATGCATGTCACCTCAAACAAACAACAATGCCTACATCAGACATTTAACTTATCAACACATCATATGTTATTAACCATATCATTTAATTTTCATGCCAAGGGCAACTATATCTACCCCCTCAACCATCTAACAGAAAATCTAATCATTAATAGACATTTCAATTACCAACAATTCTTTTCTTTATTTATCCAACAATCCAGTCATCAATAATATTTTAGCCATCAATTAAATCTTTAAGTTATCAAGAAAATCAAACCCCCAAACAATTCTATTTAAATAGATAATTCGAATAATATTTTTACTAACCATACCAGTTACTATCATCAAGCCAAGCAACAATTACAATCATGTCTTATAATATACTAAACAAAGTTACAACCAAGCAATTGCATTATAGTTCACATGATAATTATAAGTCATAGCTCGTATGGATAGACACCAATTGAAAATAACTAGATTTAAATTGTGAACTTATCAAGATGCCAATTTAAATTGACTAGATTCTAATTATGGTTGTATAGATACCAATTGAAATCTACCAAGGTAGCACAATAAGAAAGAAGAAAGAGAAATAATTCTTAAAATGCTTTGTAGTTCTTAAGGATTTGATGTGGATATCTATACACCAATCTACAGTACTCTACTCAACATTTGATCTTATGCTTATGAGACTGTAACCTAGTGCTCTGATATAAAATTTCATGACCCAACTAACCAGATCATATGAGCACCTACTATAATCTATCAAGATATGAGAACCTTATTCCTATTTTAAAATACACGAGGAAGTTATAATCAATTCTACTAAGGATTTCAAAATTATACAAATAACACAATCTTTAATGATAAAATTATAAATAAAAATACTTTCTCCAAGGACCTCGTTTAGAAATTGTACAAGAGATTCTAATAAGCAAACAACAACACAAAGAACATACCTCTCACTGTAGGAATGAAATGAGTAAAAGTAGAGATCACTATCCATGTCATTTGAGAAACATAAATTGATCTTACAAACAAACTATACCCCAAAAAGAATATAGAAAGTGTAGCATCAAAACAAATAATACATATTGATAGGCATCATCGACTGATTTAGATTAATGCACATAATATATAATGCAAAAATTCAAGATAAATCATGTACATGTAATGTGATAGTTTAACTTCCCTCGATGTATAGTTCATATGATCATTTAATATAAGTAACTTTTATTTTTTCCTCAAATATATCAGCCTTTAGATCTCCAGCCTAGGTCAAATATGAGAGCACACAACTTTACAGCTGAGCTAGAACTATTAGGATTAATACCCAATATTTTCATAACCTTCATTATTCCTAAATTCTCTTTCAAACCATTTATTCATTTAACTTCACCAACGATCTTGCCATTTATTCATTTAACTTCACTAACAATCTTGTATCCAACTATAACTTTATTTACATCCTTAAAAAATTATCTAATTTTATTCATTTAAAGACACCATAGACTTTGTAAAACCGGTTAGCCTATCTTTAGGACATCAACACTGTTACCATCATAAAAGCATTTTACTTAACCAAAAAGTGACTTAATTGTCAATTACATAGTTAAGGTTCAATTGACTAATATTAAGTAAAACCATTACTATCATCTATACTTACCATATTGCAAAAAACAACCATCAACTGTAGTTGTTCTTCATTTCATGAAAGTCTTGTCCAATATCGAAACAACAATTCTCATCATGGAAAGGATAATTATAAGCCAATGAAATTAATTCACACTAGAAACCAAGTTTAATAGCAAGTTAGAATATCAATTCAGCTTTTCACTCTAGGATCTCAACTCAATAATATCGTAATGTTTCACACAAGGATCAACACATATATATATTTATACGTATATGTATATGTATATGTATATGTATATGTATATGTATATGTATATGTATATGTATATGTATATGTATATGTATATGTATATGTATATGTATATGTATATATTACATATACATATTATGTAAGCAAAACCTCACAAGGATTCCAAATACCATTATCATCAATTGGATTACTCAAGGTTTCTGTCAAACTCTATGAATAATCAAGTGTACACACATACTATGGGTCTTATATTTTCCTACTAACCATGACCTGCAGGGAATGATCTCTATCCATATACTAAATCATAACTGACATCTAGCACCATAAATAGCTTACAACTAACTGTTATATCAACTGACATTATGTGTCGACTATCCTTATCCCAAATTAGTGATATACCCTCTTATCCCCTATGGTGTTATGCTTCTCTTATTATATGTACCTTATCCTACGGTGTTATTCCACTCTTAGTACACATTTATTCCTATATCTATTTTAACCACCAATTCAATCATAGGCCTAGCATTTAGTATTACCCATCTCACAACCATAATCATAATCAATCAACTATGTATCCATCATAAATAATCACATCAACCGTATAATGGATCAAGTTAAATCATCAAGCATGTTTGTAAATATAATCTATTGTGCAAAACCAAAAGCCTTATCCAAAAATATAATAATTTTATTATTCAACAACATTAATGATAAATCATTGATCATGTTCGATAAATTCTCAAGAAAAATCAAGTATTCATATTTACTAGCATGAAATACAATAATGACCAAGCATTAAGTTAAATACACTTATTTATAGATAGTTAGCCTTAGTTTGATTCTCTGAAATCAAACAATTGTGACAGGATTTAGCATAACTAATTCAATACCCAATTGCTCAATTATGATTATAATTCATCAATTCAACCAAATATTTCAATCTATTTACTATCATTCCTAATCTACTATAATCAGCTTATATCAATACCTTTTAATTCCAAAAACTACCATAGTTACGAGTTACTAGTTTTCACAATCTATGGTCCTATAATCAGACACAAACACACATATATTCTCATAAATAACATATAATTCATGAAATCATCAAAAAATTTCTCCGAAATAATAATTTTATCAAATTAGATTCAATTCATGTTCACATTTTGATTATTATCAATCATTCAACTTTACCACATGACTAAGCATGAATCACCCGTCAAACTATATTACAGTCATAAAATTTATTCAAAATCTACTACACATTAAACTAGCCTACTTGGATGCTAGGATGATGCAATAAGTAAGATATACCACAGGTTCTCTTCCTTTTTCTTCATATTTCCAAATGCTAAATCATATAATAAAGAAATAATTATAAGTATAATTAATCAACAACTATTTAAACAAATACTTTGAAATATAAATCTATAAATTCTACCCTTATCCACAGTCGACATTATTATCCAAGGGTCAATTAATAATTTACTAGTTCTATCATCCTATCTATATTAGTGGAGTTTTAAAGATAAAGGTCCTATCTTTATTAAGTTTGCATGGCCAAGTATTAAGTTTTCATGTCTCAGTTCAGTATTTAGAGATGTTAGATCAAGTTTGCATGACCAAGTATTCACAAATTATTTATTCAGCTATTCTATTATTCAGATCATGTCAGTATATGCTTTGCTTGGTCTTGCATTCTCAGTTTCACATGTTCATATTTTTATGCTCAGTAACTATACATGACCCTCAATTTAGTTTTACAGCATGTTCAACTTTACCTGAGATTTACATACAATATTTATGTTTTAATGCCTCCCAGCTTACAAAATTATTTTCAGTTCATTATTTATAAATCTCATTATGACTTACAGTTTTTCACGTATACCTAAGTTTTTAATGTATGTTTCAACAAATAACTCATATCCTCAGTTTTAGAGCATGCTTTATTTTTTTCCTATAATTTAGTGCATGTATCTATATACTCAGTAAATTCTAAAGTACTAATTCATATATATTTCTATGTGCTACATTTTCTTATAATATATGTGCCATTTGTAGCCTACATATCATATCTGACAGTTTGCAGCTTCCATCCAGTAGGTGTTGAGTCTCCTGTTTTGAGGACTCCAGTTAGTTGTTGTTCATGTACTTTATTTTGATTATTCATATGTATTGATTAGTGATAGTTGGAGGCATATCGCAGCTATCGATAGTCAGTATAATAGATGCTTCATAGTTGGTCAGTTAGAGTCATTCATATAATTCAAGTACTTTCTTTAATTTTATCATATTGTAAAACTTATCAATATTACATTTATTCAAACTCTCTCATTATCATGTTTTTCTTAGTACATTTAGTTTTAATACAATATAAATCAGTTGCTCAAGCAGTATGCCAGACCATGGGTTAGCTTGAGATCATTTGTGGTTCTGAGCACAGTGTTACGACTAAGGGATAGTGTTGGATTAGGACAAACTTGATATCAGAGCACAATTCAAGTGTCCTAGGGTGTCTATGAAGCCGTGTTTGGAATAGAAACATTTGTACTTTTCTTTGAGAGGCTACAGGGCATTTAAGAAATATTTCTTTTCCATTCATGTGTCAAATCGTGCAGCAAAAATGTTCTCAAAGAAACTTATGTTGATTCTTATTTTACTCCATTAGTGACAACTCTGCCTTATTCTTGAGGCAATAGAAATAGCCAAGCTTAAATCCTTACAGATAGATTTTTGTCAGATAGTCCACATAGACAAGTTATAGGATTGCACACAGGCTCAAAAGTATCCTATCAATGCTTCTAAGTTCTAAAGTTTGAAAGGTTGCATTCATGTTCATCAAAATCATGCACTAAATAAAAGTTAGATGTGCTTTCAAATCCCTTCTCCAAATCCTATGATAGCATATGATCTAGAGTTAGAAGCATGAACCTAGAAATTTAGTAGCAGTAAAGTGGGGATAATATTTATTTGAATTTAGTAGATTATGTATCCATGGAGCCAAAAAAGTGTTATATAGTTTGTTTAATAGCACCGTGGGAGAGATTTCTCAATTAGGGAAGACTTAGAGTATGTTAATGCTTTAGTCAGAGTGGAGATTAGGCAACGACCATAATAGTAGAGGAGCTTGTTAAGGTTGAGCATGTTCATAAAATATTATGTGGATTAGTGTTTCATGACTTCTATCCAGTAGTAATAAGTGGGTATTAGCTTATGAGAAGTTCTGTGGATATTCATGTTAAGTGTTAGAATTTAAGTTTGAATTGTGGATGATTAATCTAATAAAAAGAAGAATTTTAAATTCTAGATGGTATGAACTAAAGGTATGGTGATATTCTCGAAGTTTATAAGTTAGTTAGTGTTTAAGTTATTATATGATGACTATTGGGGCTATAGAAAGTTAAGATCTCTATCTTAGAAAAATGTACTAGCAATGAGTTTTACACTTTAAGAGACAGTATTTCATAGTGAGTTTATTATGTATGGTATTGTTATATCTCGGGATCTAGAGTAAAGTGGTTGCAATTCAGTATAGACATTTTTAAAGGGGTCCACAGACTTAGAATGATGGCTTAAAGCTAAGGGGAGATGGTAGGACAAGGAACTAAGTTAGGCTCTCAGATTCTAGTAGTGATGCAGTGTGTTGCAGAACAACTGTAAGGAAGGAAGATACCCGAACCATTTTCATCTCAGTGAAATTTTTTGTACTTCAGTTATCACGACATCGACTCATGACTTACAAGTTAGCTCCATGATCATAGCTTATATTCATGCATTTGCCAAAAAAATCATGTATGCTTCCAGTTCCTATTATGAGGAGTTACGGTTCACCTAGTAGTACGAATAATATTCTATGAATTTATGAACTCCAAACTAAGGTCATGCAGATCATGACTCATGTACTCACGCCTTACAATATGCTCAGTTCCTATAACTCATGGTGCAGTCTTAATTACCAGTGAAATTTAGATTAAGTTATGTGTGTCCTGTTGATCTTCTTAATGAATTCATTCTTTTGATACTCTATTTCTCAGGCCTTAGTTAAGTATCAAAGTCATGCATAATATCTTTCATGCTTTAGGTCTTCATGTTCTAACCTTTTAAGTGACCTCTCCTTAATGTTAAGATAGTGGTGATGAAAAATTAATGATCAATGGTTTAGATGGGAAAGAGTAAACATTTCTTATTGAGGAAAGATTCTTGTATACTTGTTTTATATAAGGCTATAGGGTTGAAAAAAGATTGATGTAAAGCTTTTGATATATGTCATGGTTAGTTGAGAATTTTATGTGTTTTTTTAGGATAGTGCATGGAAGTTGTTATTGACAAGAGATATTTGAGAATGTGGTAAAAGTTTCTAGGTGGGTTGGTTGACCAAAAGTTTATATGTGGGTATAATGATGGGATTGAATGTCATGTTTGTATATATGTGGATAAATGCATTGTGCGTTAGTGAATTCCTTGTAAGTTATTGATTTTAGTTGTCGAAGTATTAAGAGGATTTATTCTTGAGATGAAATATGTGAAACATGCTTGGGGTATCAAATTCATGGTTTAGACTAGTATTACGGTGTTATGTGTTGCTATTTGTAATTTCAAGCTAGGCTTGAACATGGCCAGAGTATGTAGTTCAAGCTAGACTTTGGCTATCATAGTTCTATATACCTATGTGATAATTATAAGTTGAATCAAATAAGCATGGTATTGAATAAAAAAGTATTGTTGAGAGAGTATTTGAGAAGTGTGGCTAAGCTTGAAAGTTAGCAGTTCCATTGCCTAAGGCCTAGTAATTCTATCCTAGTTTATGCTTTATAGGCCTATATTCCATGTTATAGAGTTATAGCCATATTAAGATTCCTTACCCAGATATCTTATTCAGATCATGCCCAAGGTTCTTTGCTCCCTAATGTTATTAAAACTTCTTGCAAAGAGTGTTGAAGAAATACTGCAGTTGAGTATGAACTTTCAGTATCAGTTTGTCCGTATAACCAGCAATTCAGATAGATAAGCTCCTATGATTCTCCATCTTTCCATCTAGTCTTACTATCCTAATTTTCATGAATATGGCTATTCTATGAGGTAATTTATTCACATTTATGCGAATTGCAAATTCAGTTGAGTCCTTACTTCTAGTCTAAATCAGTCTTAACCATAAAGGATATCTAGATTTAGAAATCATATCGTGTTGGTTATACAACTTTAGAATTCGGCCAAATAGTACTAATGGATTCCCAGATTTTAAAATCATCACAACATGCATTCATAAATACAGCTCAGTCCATGCATTATGCATCAGTTTCAGATTTCAAATATTAGGTCATGATTCAGCTCATAAGTGTCATGTGCATCATCTCTGTCTTTCCTTGGTATTTCAGACAAGTCAATATGATTCAGGGGACGAATGATCCCAAGGGAGAGATATTGAAATGCCCAAGTTTTCATGTTCTAAAACTCTCATCTTTTCTTCACAAAATCAAGTCCAGCCGGAGGTAATGGTTAATCATAAGTTGACTCTCTCGTCTCTATTTCATCCTTATAACTATTCTCATGTCATTTCATGTATTCACAAAGTCAATTAAGTTCACGTATCATGTTTTAGACTCAGTGATTTAATCATGACCCCATTTCATGCATGTTCAGTATACTATCTCAGTTGCCATAATATTCTAGTCTAACCAATCTCATTCGAGCATGAATGTTCCTAAGTGGGAGATATTGTAATACCTCATATTTTTCCTGGTCTCTAGACAACTTACGACTCATCCCTCAAATCGTAAAGACTCTTACGAGTCATATGTAGAAAGTTATACTGATGTTAGTATGGGATAATTTGAGTTCTATTCAAGTTATGAGTTGACCCTAGAAGTCTTCAAGTAAGATATGATTTGTACGAAAATAAGTCATATTGTCAGCAGTATACGATCTCTAAGTTCTATCCAACTTACGAGTAGTAGATAAAAGTCATATATACATGTTATGAGTCATAAGATCTGACTCGTACCCTGAGCAGTAGAAAATCTAAGAATTAAGCTTCATGTTTGTAACGCCTCAAAATTTCCATCCCAAGATGTCACATGGTTCTTAGGGCTACATGTAGCCCCAAGTTAACCCTCGGAGCCAGACACTACCTCAAGGAACTCAATTCAACAATAGTCATGCATAATAAAGAGATATATCACACCGGGTTCAAGAGAGATACTAGAGAAGACTAAACTGTATAACCAAAAATATATATTGAATGCCTGTAAATACCATCCCTCTAGTCTGACAAAGCCTTTATACATCAAAATCAAAGAGCCTTTGGGATTAACTCCCAACTGACTCAACAGTACTGAAAGTGATAACAACAAAATGATATCACCAAAATATAGACACGGTCCTCAAAACATAAGGACTCACCACTGAGGAAACGTAATGAGGCACCCGAATATCGCTAACGCGGCTGTGGCTGAGTACCTGAACCTACATTACGAGAAACTGTAGCCCATAGGAAAATATATGGGTCAGCACTTTGGAATGTACTAAGTATGTAGGGGTGCTTGCAACAATGTAAATATCATTATCAATTTCATGAAAATATGCAAATGATGGCTCAGTTGGCTTGAGTTAGATTGAAACATACTTTTCATGATCTCATAGTAAATAAATCATATGATAAAAACATAATAAATAATCATAAACAACTCAACTCTTCAAATCAAGACTCAGAGTGACTCGGTAATTCAAGAAACTCAACTCTTATGGATATGGGAGGTTATTATAACCGATATAAACCATGTGTGCTACATAGAGTCCAATGTTTTGCCCTCCTTAGGAGAGAACCCCATATTGGCAGGAGCATCGTACTCTTGCAAGATCACAATCTCAAACTTGGCCTCTGGCCCAATAATATCAATACCAATCCAATGGTGGCACGTAGTTTTGGGGGAAATACCACATTTTTCGCTCGGTGCTAAATACTACTCCCAGAAACAAGATCAAAACGCATTAGGAATTCCACCACAAACATCACAAGGGTCTATCATAAAGATCAAATCAAATCTCTTTCTTATTTATCAAATATAATCAATTTGTGGATTCCTAACTCAACTAAAATCAAATCAATCTTTCTCAATATCAAAATGTATCAATTCATTAAATCATGACAACATCAACAACTTTGAGAAAATATCAAGACTCATTATAACAACTCAATCTCATGAATCAATATACTCAATAATCCAATTTGTCATAAGGAAGATTAAAGCTTGACACATATCTTGAAAGCACTTGAAATATCAACTCATGGTAGAAATATAAAATTCACAATATTAAATATCAAGTCATAACTTGGGAATAGTAAAATAACCATGTATAACAAAGCTTGAACAATTTATATTCTCATAGTTTCATGATGAAGTTGGGTATAAACCCACTTGCAAAATCATATAATCCCATAATAGAAATCAAAGCTTTGGGCATAAAAACAAAAGGATTGCTCTTGTTCAGAACCCCACATACCTTAATCTTTGAAATTGGATGAATTCTAGTGCTTGAGACTCTATCCACACTTGTAATACATGATTCTCGAATGCCACACTATGAGGAGCTTGTTTCTTGAAGAAATCTTGAAGATTTATGGATGATTTTTGGAAGATTAATGTTCTTGAATGAAACCCTAGATATATTATCTTAAGAAAATTGGAAGAGAAAATGAAAAAATTAGGGTTTGTATGGGGATTCTCATATATATAGGGTCCTCCAAAAGATGGGAAAAGATCAAAATACCCTTGCAAAAATGTCCTTTAATATCTGAAAAAATAGCTAACAACATTTGTGACAAGTCATCAAACTTGTGATAAGTCATCACGAAATGTCGTCACAAAACGGTGGAATTTATGACTTTCAGCTTAAGGCTGATGACATTTTGTGACAAGCTGTCAGACTTGTGATAAGTCGTCACAAAATGTCATCACAAAATGTTAGAATTTGTGACTTTCTGATTAAGGTGATGACATTTTGTGACAAGCCATTAGACTTGTGACAAGTCGTCACACAGTTTCCAAGCTGACACACTGGAGTAAAATAGGCATAACTTTTTGCTGTGATACCAAATTTGTGTGAAATTGGTACCGTTGGAAATCTAATTCAATTATTTATCTGTTTGTGGGTCATGAGATCAAAATTTCTTAGTGTAACAAGAGATATGCTTGTTTGAATTTGACTATGCCAATATTCTTCTCAAGAATTCAATCGGTAAGGGATATTTTGATTCACCTAATCACTAGGACATATTTGAGGCCTTAATACTCATCACCCTTGATCAGAAAATAACCAAAGCACTATAATTTATTTCTCATGAGCTTGAGTCATAGTGGCAGTATTGGTTAGTGTTCTCAGGGTATTACAATATCTCTCCCTTGGAAATATTCGTCCCCGCATGTTGCCAGATAGGCCAAGAACAAGAAAAAAATGAGGATGTATAGCTAGAACGACTCACTCAAAGAACTTACTTCACTCTATACCTTTGGATACTATACAAAATACATTCATGATGGAAGTAGACACACAATTGAATCTTTAATAAGAAGGGGGCGAAATTAATAAAGAATGGTGCCTTCTACTCGTTCCGAACTCACAAAAAAGAGGTGAGGGTACTTGGATCACATATCATCTTTGGCTTCCCAAGTAGCACCCTCAACAGATTGATTTTTCCAAAGCACTTTAGTTAAGGAACTTCTTCGTTCCTTAGCCTATGGATCTGGAAATCCAAAATCTCAATTGGAATCTTCTCAAATGAAAGGCTATCCTGAATATCTAAGATTTAGAAAGAATCAACCATGAAAGAATCACCAATACACTTCTTAAGTATAGAAACATGGAATACCAGACGAATACTAGACAACTCTCCAGGTAACTCCACCTCATATGCTACTTTTACAACACGGCTCAGAATCCTGTATGGACCAACATAACGAGGACTAAGCTTTCCCTTCTTCCCAAATCTTTTCACCCCTTTCATAGGTGAAACCTTCAAGTACACCAAACCATTAACATTAAACTCAAGATCTTTTCTTCTCATATCTGCATACGACTTCTGACGACTTTGAGCGGTCTTCAATCTTTCTCGAATCAACTTAACTTTTCCATAGCCTCGAACAAAGCATTAGGCCCAATCACAGCTGCTTCTCTTACTTCAAACAAACCTATAGGTGATCTATATCTTCTCCCATACTAAGCTTTGAATGGGGCCATCTGAATACTAGCATAAAATCTATTGTTATGCGCATATTCGATCAATGGCAAGTGCTCCTCCAAAGTCTGAATAGTCCTCTCAGCCTGACTTTCAGTCTACGGATGAAAAGCAGAACTCAAATAAACTTGGGTACCATGACCCTTCTAAAAGTCTCTCCAAAACTGTGAAGTAAATTGAGTACCCCTATTTGAGATGATAGACAAAGAAACTCCATGTAATCTGACTAACTCACGAATATAAAATCTATAATAATTTTCTGTTGTATATGACGAATGCACTGGCAAGAAATAAGCTGATTTAGTCAATCGGTCTACAACGACCTAAATCGAATCATGATGACGACGAAAATGAGGCCAACCAATTACGAAATCCATATTCATTTCTTCCCACTTCTAAGTAGGAATGCTAAACTCTTGCATTACACCACTTGTCCTTTGGTTCTTTATCTTAACCTGTAGATAAGTAAAACACTTTGCCACAAATCCTGCTATGTATTTCTTCATACTGTTCCACCAATAAATTTCCCGCAAATTATGGTACATCTTGGTAGCACCGGGATAAATAGAATATCGTGCGCCATGCGCTTCATCCATAATTCTTGTCCTTAGATCATCAACATCAGGAACACACAATCTATCCTGCAATCTCAACACACCATTTCTCCCTGGTGAGAAAACCTCTATCTTTTGGTCCTTAACTTACTCCTTCCGTCAGACCAAACTAGGATCCGTGTCTTGCTTCTCCTTTACCTTCGAGACCAAAGAGGACTCAGAACTACTCTGAACTAACATACTCCCTTCAGCAGAATCAAGCAATCTAACACCCAACCTAGCCAAACAATGCCTATCAAGAGCCAATTCTTTCTTATCATTCTATACATGAGCTACATTACCCATAGAGAACCTGCTAAGAATATCTGCCACAACATTGGCCTTGCCTGAGTGATACAATACACTCATATCATAGTCTTTTAGCAACTCTAACCATCTTCTTTGTCTAAGATTCAACTCCCTCTAAGTAAACACATACTACAGGCTTTTATGATCACTAAACACATCAACATGAACACCATATAAATAATGTCCCCATATTTTCAAAGCAAAAACTACAGCTGCTAATTCAAAATCATGGGTTGGGTAATTCTTCTCATAAGGCTTCAACTGTCTAGAGGCATAAGCCATAACTTTACCCCTCTGCATCAACACACAACCCAAACCAACTCTAAAAGTGCCAAAATACACCACAAGACCATTAGTACCATCGGGTAAAGCTAAAACTGGGGCTGAAGTAAGTCGACTCTTCAACTCCTGAAAACTCTTCTCACAGGCATCTGTCCACTAGAACTTAACTTTCTTTTGGGTCAACTGGGTCATGGGAGATGCAATGTAAGAGAATCCCTCAACAAAACGATGGTCGTAACCAAATAGACCAAAGAAACTCCTAACATCAGATGGGGAGGTAGGTCTAGGCTAATTTTTTATAGCTTATGTCTTGTGGGGATCAACTCTAATGCCTTCAACAAAAATAATGTGACCCAAAAAAACAACTGACCTTAGCCAAAATTCACACTTGCTAAAGTTAGCGAAAAATTGATGATCTCTAAGAGTTTGCAAGACAATTCTAAGATGGTCGGCGTGATCATCCTCTCTTTGGTAATACACAAGAATATCATCTATGAGTATAATAACAAACATATCAAGATATTGCTTGAACACTTGATTCATGAGGTCCATGAAGGCTACTGGTGTATTGGTTAACCCAAAGGACATGACAAGAAACTCAAAGTGACCATAACAGGTTTGGAAGGATATTTTTTAGAATATGACACTCTCTCACTTTAAGCTGATGATAGCCGGATCTAAGGTCTACCTTTGAGAAATAACTTGCACCCTGTAGCTGATCAAATAAATCATTGATTCTAGAAAGAGGGTACTTATTCTTGATAGTTACCTTGTTGAGTTGGCGGTAGTCAATGCACATACACAATGTACCATCTTTCTTGTGCACAAATAAAATAGGTGCACCCCACAGAGAAACACTGGGTCTGATAAAGCCTTTGTCTAAGAGATATTTGAGTTGCTCCTTCAACTCTTTAAGTTCTGCAGGAGCCATATGGTACAGAGGAATAGAAATAGGTTGAGTGCCGAGAAGGAGATCAATCTTGAATTCTATTTCTTTATCAGGTGGGACCCTTGGAAGATCTTCCAGGAAAACATTAAGAAAGTCATTAATAATGCCAACTAACTGAATAGTTGGAATCTCAGACTTTAGGTCTTTAACTCGAACTAGGTGATAGATGCAAATCTTGGAAATCAACTTCCTAGATTTTAGGTAGGATATGAAATGGCTCTTCAAAGTTACAAAACTCCCAGACTACTCAAAAATGAGCTCGTCAGGAAACTAAAACTTGACCCCTCAGGTACAAAAATCTATAGACGCATAGCATGAGTGAAACCAATCTATATCCAGAATGACGTCAAAATCAACCATATCTAGCTCAATCAAATCAATTTATATGACCCGATAAAGGACAGTGATAGGACACTTATTATACACTCGCTTAGCAATAATAGATTCTCCTACCGGTGTAGAAAAAAAATAGGCTCAGGAATCCATTCAGGGTCCATCTCAAAATTTTTAGCAACTAAAGGTGTCACATAAGAGAAACTCAAAACGGGTTCCATCAATACATACACATCAAAATAAAAGACACAGAGCATACCAGTGACAACATATGGAGATTCCTCTTGCTCCTGGTGAGGTGGTATAGCATAGAAGAGATTATGGTACGAATCGCCAGCAGTACTAGAAGAGACGCCTTGAGGAGGAACTGAGCGGACTACGGGAGCAGGGGCACTAGTAGCCTAACTCTAGGGACGAGCATCTCGACTCCCCTGTCTAGTATATGGATAATTTCTAAGTCGGTGGCCCAACTTTCCACAACCAAATCAACCCTTCTGATCAACAAAACACTTGCCAAAATGATCTCTACCACACTTGGCACTTAAAGGAGGACGAGGTCTGTTACTTACACTTTCCTGAGACCTGGATAGGATAGGACTGTTCCCCTACTCCTGCCTCGTTCTAGGTGCGGGTGCAGTAATTGAGGAAGGCGCGGACATAAATGGACTTCTCTGGAATTGAGGGCGGTTCCCTCCATGGAATCTGGGATGAACAAATCCCCACTGCTCTAATCTAGCTCTTTTATTCCCTCTTACTCTCTCCCTCTCTTTCACTTTATTAGCTTCAATCTTTTGGGCATGTATTATCAATCAAGAAAGGTCCATCTCCCTATTAAGCACAGCAGATCTACACTGTTTCATAACTAACTCAACACGCCAGTCACAAACTTGCTCATTATGGTCCTGGAGTCAGCCATCATACTAGGAGCAAATTTAGATAACTGATTGAATCTAAGACAATACTCCTTACCAGTTATGGAGACTAGTCTCAAATTCTTGAATTCCTCTATCTTTGCTTCCCTCATCTCAAGAGGAAAGAATCTAACCAAGAATACATCTTGGAATAACTGCCAAGTCATGGGAGCGGCATCCTCCTTTCTACTCTTTCTCCACATCTCCACCAAATCATATGCAACATCTTTCATTCGATAGGCAGCCAAATCAACATTCTCCTCCTCAGTCATATGCATAATCTAGGTGATCTTTCTCATTTTATACAAGTACATCTATGGGTCTTCACCTACCTTCAACCCATAGAACTTAGGTGGATTCATCCGCATAAAGCCAGAACTTGAGCTGCAGCAGAATTATTGTCTTACAGAGGTGGAACAGTATCCTAGGCATTATCTTGAGTATTGGCGGTAACTGCTTGGGATAGCGCCTGAAAATCTACCCAAAATTCTTCATGAGACACATGCTCATTCAAGGGATCAACGATTTGAGGTTGCTCATTATTTCTATGAGCTCGACGAGGAGGCATTTTCCGTTATAAGAGAGCATGAGTTAATCGTAGATAAGAGATAGTTGTAGGTACGATAAACTTTAGAAAGAAAGAAATGAATTTTCCTAAAACATCCCATAGCCTCTTGCTCATAGATGCGGCGCGCTAAACACCGATGATCAAGGCTCTACGTAACGCGGCTTGTCAAACTCCCTTGGATCTAGGACTCTTTAAACCTTAGGCTTTGATACTAAGCTTTGTAACACCCTGAAATTTCTATCCCGAGATGACACATGGTGCTTAGGGCTACACGTAGCCCCAAGCTAACCCTAGGAGCTAGACACTACCTCAAGGAACTCATTCTATAATAGTCATGCATAATAAAGAGATATATCACATTAAGTTCAAGAGAGATACTAGAGAATACTAAACTATAAACCAAAATATATACTGAATGTCTGTACATACCATCCCTCTAGTCTGACAAACCCTCTATACATCAAAATCAAGGAGCCTTTGGGACAAACCCCCAACTGATTCAACAGTACTGAAATCCATAACAACAAAATGATATCACAAAAATATAGAAACGGTCCTCGAACCATAAGGAATCACCACTGAGGAAACATAGTGAGGTACCCGAATATCATTAACGCGGTTGTGGCTGAGTACTTGAACCTACATTATGAGAAAATGTAGCCCATAGAAAATATGTGCGTCAGCACTTTGGAATGTACTGAGTATGTGGAGGTGCTTGCAACAATGTAAATATCATCATCAATTTCATGAAAATATGCATATGTACAATGATGGCTCACTTGGCTTGAGTAAGATTGAAACATACTTTTCATGATCTCATAGTAAATAAATCATATGATAAAAACCTCATAAATCATCATAAAGAACTCAACTCTTTAACTCAAGACTAGGAGTGACTCGATAATTCAAGAAACTCAACTCTTATGAGCATGGGAGGTTCTTATAACCGACATAAACCATGTGAGCTACATGGAGTCCAACGTTTTTTCCTCCTAAGGAGAAAATCCCACATTGGCAGGAGAGTCGTACTCTTTCCAGGGAGTACAACCTCAATTTAGTAATCACAATCTCATACTCAGCCTTTGGCCCACAAATATCAATACCAATCCTATGATGGCACGTAGTTTCGAGGAAAATACCACATTCCCTCTCGGTGCTAAATGCTACTCCAAGACACAAGCTCAGAATATGTTAGGAAATCCACCACAAACATCACAGGGGTCTATCATGAAGATCAAATCAAATCTCTTTCTCATTTATCAAATCATAATCAATTTATGGATTCCTAACTCGACTCAAATCAAATCAATCTTTCTCAATATCAAAATGTATCAATTTATTAAATCATGGCAATATCAATAACTTTGAGGAAATATCAAGACTCATTATAACAACTCAATCTCATGAATCAACATACTCAATAATCCAATTTGTCATAAGGAAGCTTAAAGCTTGACACATATCTTGAAAGCACTTGAAATATCGACTCATGGTAGAAATATGAAATTCACAATATTAATTATCAAGTCATAACTTGGGAATAGTACAATAATCATGTATAACAAATCTTGAACAATTTATATTCTCATAGTCTCATGATAAAGTAATTTGGGTATAAACCCACTTGAAAAATCATATAAACCCATAATAGAAATCAAAGTTTTGGGCACAAGAATGAAAGGATTTCTCTTGTTCAAAACCCCACATACCTTAATATTTGAAATTGGATGAATTCTAGTGCTTCAGACTCTATCCGCACTTGTAATAAATGATTCTCGAAGCCCACACTATGAGGAACTTTGTTCTTGAAGAAATCTTGAAGATTTATGGATGATTTTTGGAAGATTAATGTTCTTGAATAAAACCCTAGATATATTTTTTTAAGAGAATTGGAAGAGAAAATGAAGAAATTAGGGTTTGGATGGGGATTCTTATATATATAAGGGCCTCCAAAAGATGGGAAAATACCAAAATACCCTTGCAAAAATATCCTTTAATTGCTGAAAAAAATAGCTGACGACATTTGTGATAATTCATCAGACTTGTGACAAGTATTCATGAAATATCATCATAAAAAGGTGGAATTTATGACTTTCAGCTTAAGGTTGACGACATTTTGTGACAAGCCGTCTAACTTGTGACAAGTCATCACAAAATGTTAGAATTTGTGACTTTCTGCTTAAGGTGATGAAATTTTGTGACAAGCTGT
Source organism: Capsicum baccatum var. pendulum (assembly GCA_030864225.1). Taxonomy (NCBI): domain Eukaryota; kingdom Viridiplantae; phylum Streptophyta; class Magnoliopsida; order Solanales; family Solanaceae; genus Capsicum; species Capsicum baccatum. The sequence goes on from CM061557.1 coordinate 196,522,287, forward strand.
CAGATTAGTGACAAGTCATCACAAAATGTCGTCACATAGTTTCCAGGCTGACACGCTGGAGTAAAATAGGCATCACTTTTCTCTCCAATACCGAATTTGTGTGAAATTGGTACCGTTGGAAAGATAATTCAATTATCTATCTGTTGGTGGGTCATGAGATCAAAATTTCTTTGTGTAACAAGAGGTATGCTTGTTTGAAGTTGACTATTCCAAAATCCTTCTCAAGAATTCAATTGGTAAGGGATGTTTTGATTCACCTAATCGCTAGGACATCTTTGAGGCCTTAATAAACATCACCCTTGATAAAAAAAAAACCAAAGTACTATAATTTATTTCTCATGAGCTTGAGTTATGGTGGAACTATTGGTTAGAGTTCTCGGGGTATTACAATATTTTGATAGCTTGTATAAGTTACTTGGAAATATATTAAGTCCTCAAATATCTCCTAGTTCATGAACGAGTAAAAACCTCCCTTAGCAATAAAATTCTTGGGATGTACATAACTATAGTTATATTCAAATGATCATAAATTTTTTATACTAAGAATATTTGAGCTTAAGACCCACAAATTAATAGATAATTGAATTAGATTTAGAACAATAACAATTTCACCTTAATCCAATATCGGGGTGAAAAGTTATGGCCTAATTACTGAAGCACTATCAAAGCTGCCAGTAAGGTACGACTCAAGGTATGACTCATACCTAGACCATATAAGTCATTAGGAGGATTCATACCCACAACAATAAGGCTCAAAATTTAGGCTCTTGGGTACAACTACAACCTATACCCAAAAGATACGAGTCATACCCAAACACGTCGGGATGACTTCCAGGTAATTTTTGAAAGGTTTTTAAGGGTTTTTTTTGTCCTTTTCTCTTCTTATAACCACTACCCATGACTTATAACCCTCAAATAATCTTATTTTCCTGTAATTGTCAAACACATAATATGCTACTTTCTCTCCCATACCCAAGAACAACCATCTAGGGTTTCTTCTTTAAGATTATCTCTCAAGTCTCAAGATTCAAATTCAAGAATATCAAGAACATCAAGATTAGGGTTCCTCACCCAAAATTCAAGTCTCCCTTCTCAAGATCAAGAAATTCAAGCTTTCTTCCCCAGGAAATTCAAGAACTCAAGTATTAATTTCAAGATTTCTTCAAGAATTCATCTAATAAAGGTATGTGGGGTATTCATTAATGGGCCTATTTCACCCATCGATCTCAAAAATCCTATTTTAATTTTAAAGTATGAATCTTATCTTATTTTATGAAATCATCCATGAATCTTATTAATTTAATACATGAACTTCTTATTGAATAAAATTCAAGACATGTTAATTTGTGTTCCCATGCTATTTAAGTTACGTCATGTTTGAATTACAATTTCTCTCATCTTAATTCCCTTGATTTAATGATGAATCCTCAAGTTATGAATTAAACAATGTAAATATGATATTTTCTCATGTTTAACACATTCCCATGCTCAAATGCATGTATCGATCTCATTTATTAAATTATCATTTGCTTTAGGTCTTTGAATTATGACTTTATGTCACTGTTTTAAGTAATGTTATTGTATTTTGTAATCATTCAATGTCGACGGGTTATGAACACTCAATACCTATGTGTATTTACATGATTCTATTTTAAATTAATAAGTCAATCAGACCATGATTTTATTATCATATTCCGAATATCATATTCATGCTGAGCTTTTACAAGTACAGTACCATGTTAGGTTAAACAATTAATAATACCAATGTCTTTCAGTTGGGAGTAACACTTAGTACTAAGTGAACGTAGGGATAGTGTCTCCCCCGTTATTTAGGCATGAGATAGTAGTATCAATAATGTAAGACCTTTCAAAATTTCTAAGCTTAGTTCAGTCCTTTAAGCTTGTCAAGGGGTCCCAGGCATAAAAGTTTTAGATAAGTTTCTAGACCAAGTTTATTTCTTTGGCCTTCGAAAGTTGGTGAACTTATTTAGTGATCTTAATGTCCCTTAAAGGTCCATATTTTTTTTGATTCATGATCTGAAAGGTCAATAGGTATTCTCGGACAAGTTTTGGATTTTTCGAACCTCGTTTAAATCATGATTGAAGTCCCAAAGTAATGAACCAAAGCAATCTTGGCATGCCGCGTCGCCTATCGTGTTGGTTAAAATTGTTGTAGGAATAGCCATTAAAAGTACTAAGGTTTGGCATAATCATTGCGCGGTGCGTCGAGTATCGCATCGATGCCATCGACGCTTCGCGACGCCAATCGCATCGATGCCTAGTTTTTAGTCATTAAATATCTGCATCCTTAAGGGTAATTAGGTCATTTTTCCCCGACCTTCAACCCTTAAAACATGAAATTTATCCCTCTTTTGGGCAAATACATTTATTATTTCTCTGTTCCTCAAGAATAAGAAACACTAGGTGGATAATTTCAAGTCAAGAATTCAAACTTTCCTCCATTAATCTTCAAGAAATCATCCACTAAGGTATGCCAAGTATTCATTTATGGATTCTTTTCATCCATAATGCTCAATAATCCTATTTTAAACTTATAAATTATGACGTTCATGTTGTGGGTTGATTATGACCATATTGATGTTGTTGTATGATTCCGAAATTGGAATCTTTAATGTGCTTTTATGAATCTATGCTAACATGTGAGTTGAAATCTATTAAATTGTGTTGATTTATGCAATCATGATGTACTGATTTAATGTTCATGCCTAAGCCTAAAGTTATGCATGTAAAGTGTCTGATAAAATGCCCAAGAGAACAAGAATTAAGCATTATGACTCATTATGGCCTAAATGATGAATTCATGTTTTATCCTTATGTTCAAAAATGACCCCCATGCTATTTTTATGCATTGAAATTGTTTGATGGAATGCCCATGAGACTAGAATTGTGAAACCATGATATATATTTGAATGCATTCCTCCACATGTACAAGATTATGAATATCAAGTTCTTCATGAACTCCCCAATGGCTGTATTATGTATTGTTGACTATGGTAATGTGTTCAAGAAGTGCCTTGTCTTGTCCATTTCATGTTATCGAGTCCTGGGGGTACTTGTACCCGACAATTTAGTTGTGTACCTAGAGCCAATGTTATTTTTCAAGATGCTCTCAGTCAATCCATGATCAGTAGAATTCAGTTAGTCACATGATTTAGGAAAACTCAATAAATTTAGTATCAGTCTAGTCCTACTCAGTAATCTTAGTTTGTTAATAAAATTTAGTAATATTCCATCAGTCCATGAAACTCAGTGAAATTAGTCCAATTTAGTTAGTAACATGATCAGTGACAGCTCAGTCAAGCCTAGTATGAACTAGAAAATTAGTTCAGTGTCTATTTAGTTGGCAGTAGGATTCATCGCCGAGTGAACCCAGGGATAAGGGCTCAACTGCCAGCCAGTAGAGGGTGATATCCTTAAAAATAATCCTTGCATTCCAAAACTATGTAGCCAACATAGGTTGAGATGTACCCTTACGAGTTTAGGGATTATACATCTTAATTGAGTTTTTCTACTAGGAGGTGTTGATGGAAGAGCTCCTTGTTAGAGGGGGTTAACTCACAGCTTGTCTTTACCCGTGGCACGGTACTGACACTATTCTAGTTGGGGTTACAGGTTGGTCCCCAACCAGTTCAGATTTGGGGCATGTCAGTTAGATAATTACTTTCCATAGTCTTAGTCTTAGTATCAACAAAAGAACTCAGATAGTTCTTCAAATTTAAGACTGTTAGATACAGTCACTCAGATCAATATGAAACTCAACTAGTTTCATTAGAATTAGGACTATCAGACACAGTCACTCATTTAATAGTATATCATCTATAGAAAACTCATGTTAACAGTATTCAAACTCAGGAGTTAGTATTATCATGATCTCATTTATAGTTACATATTTATGCATGTATTCTCACATTCATGTTATTCAGACAATTAGTATTGTTCATGCATATGAACCCCATGAATTCATACTACCTCACTTTGCATATCACTACATTCAGACGTACTGACGCATACTTTTTCTCTACACTATGGTATTTTATACCATAGGTTCAGACACTCAAGTTCTCGATCACACTTAGCTTCAGATTTAGCCAGCGGCAGTAGATTTGCAGTGAGTCCTCATCATTCGAGGATAGCATGATTATTTTATTACTTCATTATTTAGTTTTAGTATACGGAGTTAGCTGGGGACATATCCCATCAACTCCACAGTTTTTAGACAGTTTAGAGGCTTTTAGATTAGTATATTCAGACAGCTTATTTCAGTTATTCTTGTATTAATTTATCGTATTTCCAGCTGTTATGTTTCATAAGATATTTGAACCTTATGGCCTTTCAGCCTTTTTATTCCGCATTTATATAGTATATTATGTAGTGCTTAGGTATAGATATCAGTCATGGGTTAGTTTGTGGCCCTTCAGGATTACTAGCACCGTGCAACATTTTGGGTATTAGATTCGAGGCGTTACAAACTTGGTATTAGAGCCTAATGTTTAATATAGTTCTAGGAGGTTTGAAAAGCCACATCTAGTAGAGTCTTATGCATGGGCGTGTTGTGCACCACATTTATCTACAGGAGGCTATAAGATGTTTTAGGAATAATTTCCCATCTTTCAGTATTCATTGTGCCAGTGAGCATGAGCTCAAATTTAATTTTCATTCTAATTCATTTCTCCTTTTTAATTTATAGAACATGCCTCCCAAAAGAAGAAATAGAAATCAGTCAGCCCCTTAGCCCATTCAAGAAGCTCCCTTGGATGGACAAATTTCTTATGCAGAATTCAGTACTACATTCACTACCCTAGCCAACTTAGTCACAGCTCAGAATGAATGACCATCTACCATTCTGTCCAACTCAGTAGCCAATAATGTTGCAGCTAGGATTCGGGACTTCACCCAAATTAATCCTCCCCTATTCTCAGGTTCTAAATCCAAAGAGGATAAACAGGAGTTCCTTGACCAAGTTCAGAAAGTCATATATATCATGGGAGTGAATTCTAGTGAGAGTGCTGAGTTAGCCACTTATCAGCTACAAGATGTAGCTCATACGTGGTTTAAGCAGTGGAAGGTAGACAGGGGTACAGATGCAGAGCCCATAGAGTGGGAAGTGTTTGCTACTACCTTTCTAGACCAATTCTTTCCCCTAGAGTAGAAAGAAGCCAAAGTCTTAGAGTTTATCTATCTTACACAAGGTAGCATAAGCATAAAAGAATACTACCTCAAGTTTACTTAGTTAGCCAGGTATGCTCCCCATGTAGTAGCAGACAATAGATCCAAAATAGGCAAGTTTATATATAGGGTATCAAGTAGAGTGGCTAAGGAGTCCAGGACTGTTATGTTGATTAAACAGATAGACATATCTAGGCTTATTGTCCATGCTCAAAAAATTGAAGAGCAGAAGCTTAAGAAAAAGGAGAGAGAGAATAAGAGAGCCAAAATAGGTAGCTATAGTTTTTCTTAGCCAGGGTCACAAGGTGGTAACCCTTCTCAGCATAGTCAAAAGTTTTCAGTCCCAGTTCCATCCTTAGCTAGTGTGCTAGTACCAAAGTTTAGAAATGACTGTAGGGATGAGGCACGAGGCTCCAAAGCCCAGGGTAGTGAGAGCAGGAGTTTTACTAATCCGCTTTATGAAGAGTGTTGCAAGTATCATAAGGGGGTGTGTAGAGCCGACAGTGATATGTGTTTTAGATGTGGCAAGTCAGGTCACAAGGTCCAAGACTGTCCGAAACCCGACCCTCAAAGTTAACATGGTTATTCTTTAGCCCGATCTGGTCGCTTGAATCAGCAGGGTGTAAATTCTACCGCTATCAGTAGGCAACACCCAAATAGACTCTATGCTCTTCAGTCATGAAAGAATCAGGAAAATCCTCCTGATGCAGCCACTGGTATGTTATCGATCCCTCAATTATATGTTCACGTTTCTTCAGATTCAAGAGATTCCTTTTCTTTTGTAACTCTTTACATAGCAGTCAAATTTAAAGTCAGACCAAATTTTAACAGGTCCTTTCTTAGTCTCCACCCATTGGGTCAACCCACTATAGCCCGACCGGTATACAGAGACTGTCCGATTATGAAATCTCAAAAAGCCAGGCCTTTAGGTTCTAATAGTAACACCAGTATGTGTTGGAAATCCATAAGGAAAGATGATTCCCGACCCATTCGTACCTCAGGGAAACGTTTTGTACTTCAATCATCATGATACTTATGCATGCTTTACGTTTTAGTCCCACGAATACAACTTATATCTATGCGTTTTTCATAGAATAATGTGTATTTCAAGTTCCTAGTATGAGGAGTTCCAATTCAGCTAGTGTTATGACTCATGTCCCATGAATACAAAAATTCCAGGCTCAGGTCATGCAGCTCATGACTCATGCTCCACTCCTAGAAATCAGCCAAACTCATATTATATCACGTACACTCTCAATTTAGATCCCTCGGTGAATCCATTGTGTTGATACTCTATCTCTCAGGCCTCAGTTACAATGTCAGTTCAGTAATCAATATTTAGTAAAGGACTCAGATAGTCCTACAGGACCATGGCTTTTAGTTATCAGTTACTTATCCAATAGAATTCAGTACTTCAGTACCAGTTTAAACCTAAGTTATTAGAAACTATCATTCAGTTTTAGTTACAGTCTTAGTTATGATTACAGTCTCAATTACCATCTTAGCAACAATCTCAGTCCCAGTCCTAGCCCAGTAATCAGTTCAATAACTCAGTTTAGTTTCATGATTTCCCATCCATAGAATATGGCCATTAGTTACTTAGTTTTTAGTATTTTAGTACCCCAATTTACAAAATGTTTTCGAAACATGTTAGATGCCTGATCTTAATTTCTTAAGGTAATATAGTTTTCACTCACTCATGCTCAGTTAGCTCATGTTACCCATTCATTCATTACCTTCTATGCATTATACTCTATAGTTTTATTTCAATTGTTCATATTAAGTTCAGTTAAGTTTTGCAGACTTAGTATTTAGTTATCACTCCTTTAGTTAATCAGATGAGTAGTATATTTACAATCCCCATGTGAATATTTTCAATAGTCTCGAGTGACATATTGTACTAAGGTGGAGAGTATAGTTGAAATAGTGCCAGAGAAGTACTTCAGTTAAGTATAAATTTTTAGTACGAGTTAGTTTAAGCAACCATTAATTTAGTTTAGCAGTCAGGAGAACAAGTTTGGATTGTGTGGTTTCCCTTCATTCCATCTATTAGCAGTATCCGGAGTCCCACGAATGTAATCATTCTAAGATGGACCAACCAGGTAGTTGCGTGCTCATCTTAGTTCATATATCACGTCTTAGATTTAGATCCAAGATGTTCATTCATAATTCTGTTTGTAGGTACCTTGTGCATCTCCCTAGTTTTCCTCAGTATCATAGCAAAATCAGTATTCTTTGAGGGACCTAGTGTCCCAAGGGGGAGATATACTATAATCCCCCAAACTCTCATGACATAAACATTTCACTCTCTCTCCTCATAATGAATATAGTTAAGAGTAAGGGGTACTCATAAGTTAACCCTCAAACTCTGACCTCAGCTGTAAGCCACGTATTCAAGATGCTTAGTTCAAATCATAATATTCAGTTTATATACCATATTTTAGGCTCAGATATGTTCCCATATTCCCATTTACGCGTGCCCAGTAAGTGATCTCGAGTTCATTAGTATTTTTTGTTTAAGGTAATAGTCTACCATGAATTCACTCAGTTCCGTGTTCAGATTCCATTACAAACTTGGTATTCAGTTTCATGCTCAGATTCCTATTATAAACTTGATATCAATTACCACTTCATATTTAGTCATATGATCATGTTTCAGTTTAGTCATGTATTCAAGCATCAGATATGCATGCTCAACTTGATAAATTCAGCTTACCAGTAATCGTAGTCATGTATTCATTGAGTTAGATATTCATGCATCAGATATGCATGTTCAACATAATACATTCAACTAATCCGTCATGTCAGTTATGTAATTATGTTCTAGCTATTCATGTTCAGCGTATACTTCAGTTTATCATTTCTCCAATCTCAGTCAGTCTCATTCATGGAGAAATGTTCCCATGGGGGAGATATTGTAAGATCCTACAAAATATCTAATCTTAGTTCAGTCCTTTAAGCTTGTCAAGGGATCCCAGACTTAGAAAATTTTAACTAAGTTTCAAGACTTAGTTTATTTCTTTGGCCTTTGAAAGTTGGCGATCTCATTTTGCCACCTTAACATCCCTTAAAGGTCCATATTTTTGTTGATTCATGATCAGAAAGGTCAATAGGTGTTCCCGAATGATTTTTAAATTTTTTGAACCTCGTTTAGACCATAATTAGAGTCCCAAAAAAGTGGACCAACACGATCTTGGTGCACCGTGTTTCCTATCGCGTTGGTTAACATTGTTGCAGGAATTGCTAGTAAAAGTATTGAGGCTTGGCATGATTATGGCACGATGCGTTGATTATCGCGTCAATGCCATCAATGCGCCGCGTCTCGAATTGGAGCGATGCCTATTTTTCAGTCATTAAATATCCGCATCCTTAAGGGTAATTAGGTCATTTTACCCCAACCTTCAGCCATCATAACACAAAAGTTAGCCCTCTTTTGGCCATATACATTCATTATTTCTCTATTCCTCAAGAACAAGAAACCCTTGGTGGATAACTTCAAGTCAAGAATTCAAACTTTCCTCCATCAATCTTCAAGAAATCATCCACTAAGGTATGTGAAGTGTTCATTCATAGATTTCTTTCATCCATGAAGCTCAAAAATCTTATTTTAAAATCATAAATTATGACATTCATGTTGTGGGTTGATTATGACTATGTTGATGTTGTTGTATGGTTCCCAAGTTGGAATCTTTAATGTGTTTTCATGAATCTATACTAGCATGTGGGTTGAAATCTATTAAATTGTGTTGATTTATGAATCATGATGTATTGATTTAATGATCATGCCTAAGCCTAAAGTTATGTATGCAAGGTGTTTGATAAAATTTCCAAGAGAACAAGAATTAAGCATTATGACTCATTAGGGCCTAAATGATGAATTCATGCTTTATCCTTATGTTCCAAAATAACTCCCATGCTATTTTTATGCATTGAAATGATTTGATGGAATGCCCATGAGACTAGAATTATGAAACCATGATATATATTTGAATGCATTCCTCTACATGTACAAGATTATGAATATCAAGTTCTTCATGAACTCCACAATGGTTGTATTATGAATTGTTGACTATGGTCATGTGTTCAAGAAGTGTCTTGTCTTGTCCATTTCATGTTATCGAGTCCTGGGGGTACTTGTACCCGAAAATTTAGCTATGTACCTAGAGCCAATGTTATTTTTCAAGATGCTCTCAGTCAAGCCATGATCAGTAGTATTTAGTCAGTCACATAACTCATGAAAACGTAGTAAATTCAGTATTAGTTTAGTCCCAATCAGTAATCTCAGTAATCTTAGTAAACTCAGTTAGTTAAAAGAATTTAGTAATATTTGTTAGTCCATGAAAATCAGTGAAATCAATCCAGTTCAGTTAGTAAAATGATTAGTGATAGCTCAGTCAAGCCTAGTATGAACTAGGAAAGAAGTTCAGTATTTATTCAGTTGGGAGTGGGATTCAGCATTGAGTGAACCCAAGGATTAGGGCTCACCTATTAGCCAGTAGAGGGTGACATCCTTTAAAGCAATCCTTACATTTCAGAACTACGTAACCAGCGTAGGTTAAGATGTACCCCTATGAGTTTAGGGATTATAATCTCAATTGAGTTTTCCTAATAGGAGGGTTTGACGGAAGAGCTCCCTATCAGAGAGGGTTAACTCACAACTTGTATTTACCTATGGCATGGTACTGACGCCCTTCCTGCTGAGGTTACATGTTGGACCCCCACCAGTTCAGATTCGGGGCATGTCATTTAGATGATTACTTTTCACAGTCTTAGTATTTATCTCAGTAAAAGAGCTTAGATAGTTCTTCAGATTCTGGACTGTCAGATACAGTCACTCAGTTCAATACGGAACTCTGTTAGTTCCATCAGAATCAGGACTGTCAGATACAGTCACTCAGTTAGTAGTATATCAGTTATACGAAACTCATGTTATCTGTATTCAGACATAGTAGTCAACATTATCATGATCTCATTTACAGTTACGTATTCATGCATGTATTCTCACATTTATTTTATTCAATAAGATAGTATTGTTCATGCATATGAACCCCATGCATTCAGCCTACTTCACTTTTCATACCAGTACATTCATTCGTATTGACTCATACTTTTCTTCTACACTATGGTGTTTTATACCATAAGTTCGGATGCTTAAGTTCTCGATTGCACTTAACTTCAGATTCAGCTAGCAGCAGTAGATTTACAGTGAGTCCTCATTATTTAAGGATATCATGATTATTTTATAACTTCATTATTTTAGTTTTAGTAGATGGAGTTATTTGGGGATATGTCCCATCAACTCCATAGTTTTTAGACAGTTTAGAGGCTTTCAGACTAGCATGTTCAGATAGTTTATTTCAGTTGTTCTAGTATTGATATACCGTATTTCCATATGTTATGTTTTATCAGATATTTGAACCTTATGGTTTTACATCCCTTTTATTCCATATTTATACAGTATATTATGTAGTGCTTAGGTACAAATATCAGTCATGGGTTAGCTTTTAGTTCTTGGGGATGGCTAGCACCGTGTAGCATTTTGGGTATCAAATTTGGGGCGTTACAAGTCCCTAAGTTCCAGAACTACAGTGCTGATAACGTTCAAATTACTCCCATCTTTAAGGGTAACGCAGTTATTGTCAATAGCCCAACTTACATTAGGGTTGAACCCACAAGGAGTGGGATTTAAACTTGATGACGTAATAGGTGTTCTAATTACTAAAAGGGTACCCAAAGTGAAAGAAAACATGACATATAATGTAAAGTGTGTGTGTGTGTGTGGGGGGGGGCTAGTGTTAAAGTAGATTGTATTAATCTTGAGTAACACTACAAGTTACACTAATACTTTTGAATTGAAATCAAATTTATAGAAGATCTTGGGATTATGTCTACCTAAAGGTATAAAGTGTGTAGGTTAGATATGGTTCAACATGATATCTAGTTTTTTAGAGAGAAATAGGATAGGTTGAAGGTCTTTGCGGTTAGTTTTTGGACTAAACCTCAAAGATTTCACTCATTCTCTCTTTTGAGCACCTAATAAGGGTTCCATTCATAGTCACCCGTAACCTCAATTGGGCATCCCTACATTCCATTTGCACTTATTTCTAAGATTCCAAAAGGTAGTAAACCATATACTTAATTGTCCACCTTTGACTTGTCCCTCTATAACCCTTTTTCAAGGATGGTATGGGTTCCCATGGGTTCACCTTCATCCCTCTTTCAAGGATGATAAAGGTTTGGGTTTTCACCCATCAAACCTATTTGGAGATTTGAGGTTTTTACCCATAAATACCAACTATTAAGCTCAAACTATGGTGTAATCCATGCTCAAAAACTAAAAATCATGAAAAGACATCAATACCCACACACAAATACGCTTTAGATCAACATAATCCCAAGGCTATAGAAATTAGCTACTCATGAAATGGAAGAGAAGAAATATACCTAGCAATTCATTCATAGCATCCATTATAACTAGAGGTATAGATAATCTTCAGTTCCACCCTTTAATTTCACCAATTTCTACTTGAAATACCAAATAAAAAATAAAGTGGAATGGATTTTCCCCCAAATTCTAGGGTTTCACCAATGTCAAGATTTCAAATCTCTTTTTTTTTGCATAATCCCCATGGGGAAAATAATTTTGGGTCTTTTATAGGAATTTGAATCACATATCCCATTTGACCAAAATTCCATCGCTCATTAATCTCGCTAGGCCGCAATCATATAGCTTTACCTCGATCGCAACTATTGAAACCGCAGTTAGATCCATGCAATCTCAGCTGAGTAACTTTTTTGACAGGCCACAATTGTGGTCCTCAAACCGTGACAGTGGTAACTTAGGCTGTGTCTACTCAAGGTGTTCAACTGCACTCCTTTGCTTCTATTTGACCCCTTCTTAGCTTCATTCCACACCTTTTCATTTCATTAACTATGTGCCTACAAAATTTGGATATTAGTGCATTTAATCACAATTATGTCTCCTTTATTCCTTCAAAACATGGTAGCATACAAAAATAATGAGTCCAAATGAGTGGTAAATTTACCACTCATCACCACCCTCAACTTAGATCTTTGCATGTCCTCAAGCACACTACCTTTTATCATAAGACACTATATATTTATGCCCAAAGTTCATGCCCAAATACCATAATGACTTCAAGCTTAGTCACTACCACAAGTATCTCCTTGCACATGGGCCAAGCTATTTTTACGACAATGCTCATCATAAAATGCGGTATTCAAGGATTCAAAGGACTCCGAAGTGAAACAAAGCAATAACTTGTAATACTAAAGATGTGACTCACTTTTGACCAAATCCAAGAGATAATCCTTTTTCCTCATTACTAAGAGGGTGACATAATCACCCATCTCAACTCATTCACATGCCTCCTCACAAGAAAGAAAATTTCACATACCAAGCTACCAAACATTTAATAAGAAATTTAAGTGCAAAACTCTCTCCCTCAGAAAAGAACTCTCTATTTTAACAAGTGCCATATAATAGGCTTGCCCCTATTTTCAATCGCCACTACACAGAAAGCAAATGGTTGAAAATCTTGAAGATTTTTTTATCTTGTAATGTAGGTTCAGGTTAGGGTAGGATATTATTTTAGGAACACCATGGTTACACCCTTGTTTGAACATCTATATCTCACTATTTACTCTAATTTTGACTATGGGCCTCTATTTCTTTTGTCTCTTTTCACATGCCCACTTTTTGCTTCCTTTGTTCACCCACTTTCTTCTATTTCACTCTTTTTTTTTCTTGCAACTTTCATGCAAATCTTTTCTTTGTTAGGCCCTCTCTTTTTCTATTCTTTTGTTTACAATGCTTAGGCATTTAGTCATTTCACTAACAACTTCATGGGTCCAAACTTACTTCCATCATTACTACCCCCAACTTAGGATTTTAACCTCAAGTTGTGATTTGAAGTTTAAGAAGTGTATAGTTCAAAATAGGAATAAAGAGAATGGTTCACGACATTTCTTACAATTCAACACAACGTTTGTCTCCATACATCATTCAATCACCTTGCTTAAATGTTCGAGGTATGACCCAAAGGAGTTCTCAACCATCGAGAAATTATACATGAAACCTCCATGGAGTATTCCACTATATCCAAAAATATTAACAACATGCAATGTTGAAAGGTTTCCTGGGAATTACATAACCCAATGGGCATTCGCTTAAATGCGAACATCCCATAAGAGCAAGTAAAAGTCATCTTCTCTTGGTCCTCTGAGGCGATACAAATTTTATTGTACCACGAATAACCGATTAAGAAATAATACCATCCTCGCTTGACTAGAATATTGAAAATTTGATCCATGAAAGGCATTGGAAAATGGTCTTTCTTAGTCCACGAGTTTAAATTTTGCTAGTCCATGCAAACTCTCCATCTAATGATTGGTTGAACTGGAATAAGATAATTCTTCTCATTTTTAACAACCGTGATGCCACCCTTTTTGTGATGCATTGCATTGGACTCACCCAAGTGCTATTGGATATTGGTTATATTACTCCCGCATCAAGCCACTTTATAATTTCTTTCTTTACCACCTCTTACATGGGTCGATTTAACTGCCTTTGGTGTTCCACACTCAGAACATGATTTTTCTCAAGTTTAATCATGTGAGAGAAAATGCCGGGGGCTGTTCTTATTATATTTGCTATTGTCCATCCAATTGCTTGAATAAACTTCTTTACCACCACTTGCAATGCATCCACTTGAGAGGGTTCGAGGTCACTTACGATGATGATTGGTAATGTATCTCCATACCCCAAGAACACATATTAGTGATGGGATGGTAGAGGTTTTAATTCAACTTTGGGAGGCTCGAGGATGGACGGTTTTATGAGTAGGCTCTCACGGTTTTTTAGATAAAGGTCCAACTTCATTGAGTTCTTGGTGAAAAATCCAATCCCTGTTAAAGATGCAACTACCTTATCATTCTCTTCCAATTCATCCCCTTAGCAATTCCATAGCACTCCTACCAAAGGATCCTCCAACAATATCATATCAACATGTTTTGGCACTTCCCCATCAATAACATCAATCACCGAGATGACTTGTAGGTCCATCGGTTGCTTTATGGACTTGTAAATATTGAAGGATACCTCCTCATTATTCAACCAAAACTTTATATCGCTAGAATCCACATCTACCAAAGCTTTCTCGATAGCCAAGAATTATCTCTCAAGGATAATAGGAACTTCAACATCCATTGCACAATCCAAGATCACAAAGTTGGCCGAGAAGATGAACCAGTCAACCTTTACTAACACATTATGAAGCACTCCCATTGACTTTTTGATGGATCAATCGGCCATGAGCAATTTTATTTTGGTAGGCTTCATCTTTCCCAATCAAATATTATGAAAAATGACATAAGGTATTAGGTTTACACTTGCTTTAAGATTTCACAATGCCCTTGCAAAGTTAAACATTTCGATGGTGTATGAAATTGTAAATGCACCGGGGTCCTTCTTCTTTTCCACAAATCCTCTTGACATAATGGCATTATAATAATGTGTTACTTCAATTGTTTCACCCTCCACAAGTATCTTCTTAGATACTAAATCCTTCATAAATTTAGCATACCCCGGCATGTCTTGTAAAGCCTCAATAAAGGGAATATTAATAGATAGGGTGCTAAATTTATTGAATGACTTGTTAAGCTTTGCATCTTCTATCTTTTGTTTGGACCACTTGGGGAAAGGAGGAGACATGGGGATCGATTGTATAGAGACAATTTTACAATTATTTACCCTTGGCTTTCCCATCGAAATTTCACTTAGCTTTGGCTCCCCATCATTAGACCTTTTTTTTTGCCTTTGTTTCTTCCCTATTTTTTATTTCATCACCTTGCCTTTCCATGATATACCTCGATATCTGAATCATGTTTTCCTCTACTTATCAAATGTTGGTTGAGTGGGATATAACCATTTGGTAGAGCGTAGAGAAATCACTTCGCATCTCATTTACTATTTCATCGATCCTCTCAACACTACTTAAGATTTGAGACAAAGTATCTCCATTTATTTCCATTTTTCCTTCACATTGTGCCATACTTAGACTTTTATGATTTCAACCTTGACTCCTGTCTTGCCCTTGAGAGTCTAGATGGAGACCCTCTGAGCTTTGAGGTAACACACTTAACTTGTTATCGTCACCTCTTTCTCTGCACTTTCAAATAGTTCAACCTTTCCTGCATTTATCACACTTACATTTTCCATTGGGTTTCCTAACATATAATCAATTAGGAATTTAAGGCATGAAATCATCTTGACCATATTTGCATATTTCTCCTCCGCTATATGTTTTTCATCTTGGTAAACAAAAGATGAGAAGGGATCCCCCACAGCCACCTCGGCATCCTTTATGTCCCAACCCCTACACAAACTTTCCACTTGATCCAAAAATTTTGAAGCAATCCTATATGGAGAGTTAATGAATGATCCACTAGATGCATTTTACCCTATGTCCTTATTTAATGGATCCAAATACCTATAGAATATTTGGAGAAACATCTTATTTGGTATCTCATGGTTAGGGTAATTCGCGAGCTTTTCCTTAAATCTTCCCCATACTTCATAACAAGGTTGTTCATGGAATTGAAAAAAATTATAAATCTCATCCCGCAATATCAACATCTTTGAAGGTGGGAAGTATTGACTTAAGAAGGCTTCCATAAGACTTATCGATGAGGTAATAGACCTAACGGGTAACGATCTTAGCCATAGAACCGCCTTTCCCATAAGAGAGAAAGGGAAAAGACATAATCAGATGGATTTTTATGATATGTGTGCAATATTGAAAGGAGCACAAACTTCCACAAAGCCCTTCAAGTGTGCATTTGGGTTCTCATGGGCTTTACCCCTAAAAAGTCCCTTTAAATGGAGTAATTGTAGCATTACACTTGTGACAAAAAAACTCTATGCTCTTCGGTGCGGGGATACGAATGGCACTCTCATGACCTTCGGTGCCAAGGAACTCCAAAATATCTTGACTCATAATTATACGGAAAGAAAAATGCTTACCTAAGAAAAAAATAAAAAAACACAAAGATGGTAAATCACCACGGGTACACCCAAGTAAAAATCACACCGCACAAGTGAAATCTAAATTCGACTCCCAGGCAATGACGCCATTTTGATAACGCTCAACTTACTCCCATCTTTGAGGGGTAAGACAGTCATTATAAATAGCCCAACTTATGTTAGGGTCGAATCCACAAGGAGAGAAATTTAAACTTCAAGACCTAATAGGTGGTCTAATTACTAAAAGGGTACCCAAAGTGAAACTAAACATGAAATGTAATGTAAAGTTGGGTGGGGGTTAGTTTTAAAGTGAATTGTACCAATCTTGAGTCTCACTACAAGCTATACTAACACTTTTGAATTGAAATCAAAGTTAGAGACGATCTTGGGATTATGTCTACCTAAAGGTATAAAGTGCATAGATTAGATATTGGTTCAACATGATATCTAGTTGTTGAGTGAGAAATAGGCTAGGTAGAAGGTCTTTGAGGTTAGTTTTTCAACCAAACCTCAAAGATTTCACCCATTGTCTCTTTCGATCACCTAACAAGTGTGCCATTCATAGTTACCCATAACCTCAATTGGGCATCACTACATTCCATTTACACTTATTTCTAATATTGCAAAAGCTAATAAACCACATACTTAATAGTCCACCATTTACTTATCCCTCTATAAACCTTTTTCAAGGATGTTATGGGTTCCCATAGGTTCACCTTCATCACTCTTCAAGGATGATGAAGGTTTTTTAGAGTTTGCAGGTTCCAACTATGAAACCCATTAGGAGATTTGGGGGTTTCACCCATAAATCCCAACTATTAACCTCAAGAAATGGTGGAATCCATACCCAACAACTAAAACTCATGCAAACACATCAATACCCATACATAAATACACTTTAGTTCAACATAATCCCAAGGTTGGAGAAATTAGCTACTCATGAAATGAAAGAGAAAAAATCTACATAGCAATTCATTCATGGAATCCATAATAAAGAAAGATATCAATAATCTTTAGTTCCACCCTTAAATTTCACCAATTTCTACTTGAAATACCAAATACAAAATAAAGAGGAATGTATTTCCCCCCAAATTCTACGGTTTCACCAATGTCAATATTTTAAATCTCTATTTATTGCACAATCCCTATGGTAAAAGAATTTTAGGTCTTCTATAGGAATTTGAATCAACTATCCTATTTGACCAAAATACCCTTTCTCTTTAATCGCACTAGGCCATGATCGCATAGCTTTACCACGACAGCAGCTACCATGGCTATGGTCAAATCCACATAATCACAACTGAGTGATCTTCTTGATTAGCCATGATTACAGTCCTTAGACCGTGACCACGGTAACTGAGGCTGTGTCTTCTCTAAGTCTCTAGCTACACTCCTTTGTTTCCATTCGACCCCTTCTTAGCTCCGATCAATACCTTTTCATTTTATTAACTATGTACTGATAAAATGTGGATATTAGTGTATTTAATCACAATTATGTCTCCTTTATTCCTTCAAAACATGGTAGAATACACAAATAATGAGTGCAAATAAGTGGTAAATTTACCACTTATTAGGCACCACCGTAGAGTATGAGGGTTCCTCATCAGTTAGACATAACACCCTCGGGACATCAGCCTTGTAGATCCACGTTGTTAGTCATGTGTTGGTACCCCTAGCAAGGTAACCTTTTAATTGGGGTTACAGGTTAGACCCCGTAGCTCAGATTAGGGTATATCGGTTATAGCTAGCTCCAACAGTCTCAGTTCAGTATTCAGAGTATGTCAGTTAAGGTTTGCATGACCAAGTATTCAGACATTATTTATTCAGTTATTCAGATTTCAATTATTCAGTTATTCTGATCATGCCAGTACATGCTTTCCTTGGTCTTGCATTCTCAGTTTCACATGTTCATGTTTTTATGCTCAGTAACTATACATGACCCTAATTTTAATTTTATAGCATGTTCAGGTTTACATGAGATTTACATACAATATTCATGTTTTACCACCTCCCAGCTAAAAAAATTGTTTTCAGTTCATAATTTATAAATCTCATTATGACTTACAGTTTTCCACGTATACCTAAGTTTTTAATGTATATTTTAGCAAATAACTCACATCCTCAGTTTTAGAGCACGTTTAAATATTTTCACAATTTAGTGCATGTCTCCATATACTCAGTACATTCTAAAGTAATAATCCACATATATGTTTGTGTGATGCATTGTCTTATAATGTAGGTGCTAGTTGTAGCTTACATATCATAATCAGACAGTTTGCAGCTTCCAGCCAGCAGGTGATGAGTTCTCTTATTTTGGAGAATTCAGTAAGTTGTAGTTCATGTACTTTATTTTTATTATTCATATGTATTGATTAGTGGTAGTTGGAGGCATGTCCCGGCTATCTATTAGCAGTATAATAGAGGCTTCATAGATGGTCAATTAGAGTCATTTGTGTAATCCATGTTCTTCATTCAGTTTATCATGATGTAAACCTTATCAGTATTACGTTTATTTAGACTCTGTCATGATTATGTTTTCGCTCAGTAAATTTAGTTTTAATACAATTTAAATTAATTGCTCAAGCAGTATGC
The DNA here is from genome assembly GCA_030864225.1 of Capsicum baccatum var. pendulum. Lineage (NCBI taxonomy): Eukaryota > Viridiplantae > Streptophyta > Magnoliopsida > Solanales > Solanaceae > Capsicum > Capsicum baccatum. The sequence continues at coordinate 196,541,110 of CM061557.1, forward strand.
CAGATCATACGTTAACTTGGGATCACTTGAGGTTCCGAGAATCATGTTATGACTGGGGAGTAGTCTCGGGTCATGACACTTACCTATGGGTATGTTGTGCACCTCATATAGACAAGAGGCTATGGGAACTTAGGAGTTATCTCTCTTCTTCATCTCTTAGATTATGCAATAGAGCTAATATTGTAGGAGGATTACATCAAGCCTTTAAATTGTTTTCATTATTGAAAAGATATTAATTATAAGATAAAATAAGAGTACTGGTAAGCAAGTAGATGTGGATATTGGAGAAAGGACCACCCTATCACCACCTAGATGATCTAATCAAAGTAAGGCTCAAGATGAGTCTCTATCACAGACTTTCTAGACTAATCCATCCCTATAAGAACTAAGGAGGACAAGAGTACTCCCACAACTATCTTTTAATGCTAATGAATAAGATTTTAAAAATATGGTCCAATTGTTGACTCATAGTTGCATTCCAAGGACAAGGACAAGTTGTTCCAACTATAAGTGCTAGTGGCGCAGATAGGGAATCTTGTGTATGGATACAAGATTTCCTTAATTTGGGCCCTCCATCATTCATAGGATCAGATCCCACTGAAGATCCAAAAGACTTTATAATTAAATCCAAAGGACTTTGGGTATTATGCATGTATCTGGTAAGAAAGTGGTTAAGAGAACAATATATAAAAAAGGATATGGAACAATCTAGTGGTACATATACACCTTTAGGTATTTGGAAAGAGTTCAATGAGACATTCCTTGACCATTATCTATTATTGGAGATTAAAGAAGCCCATGCAGATTAGTCCTTAAATCTCCGCCAAATAAATATATGTGAGAGAGAGTACAATCTCAAGTTTAACTCTTTGGCTATGTATGCTCCTAATATAGCAGTTGTTGTGGAGGATAGAGTTTATCGATACATGGATAAAATGGATTCATATTTGGTTAGATATTAAACTATTGCTCTTTAAATAAAGATATGTATATAAAAGGATGCAAGATTTTGTACAAAAGTTGGAGGATCAAAGAAAAAGAAGTACAATAAAAGAGTCGGAAAGTGCGCATTCCAAGAGGCCAAGGTTTGTGGGGTGAATTATGACATTTTAAGGCGAGTTTAAGCTTGATTTCTAAAAGAATGCCTATTACATCATCTTTGTACTCTATAGCTAGTGTTGCTCCTCAGTTTCAAGGGTCAAGGGAAATCAATTTGGGCAAAGAAGTGATAGTCAGGTTTACAAGTGGTGAGTTACCAAGAGCATGGAAGTATGAGCTAATAAAGACCTCCTCAATAGACATGTAAATAATATGAAATAAATCATCTACATGCATATTATTTTGGGATAGATGCTTACTTTTGTTGTGGTACACCAAAATATAAAATCAGTGGCGAAGCTAGAAATTTGACTAAGGATGTTCAAATTTATAAATTAAATATATTTTTTCTCAATTAGTGGGTTTAGCGAAAAATACAAATCGAGCTACATAATATTTAGCTTTACCTTTTTGCTTTGTACTTTTCTCAAAGCATAATTCATGCATTAAATTTGAAATCTGAATTAGATTTCTATAAAAACAAATATATTGGGCAATGAAAATCACTCACAACTTTCAAGAGTCTAATAAAGAACATCACTAGATACTGATAAAGAAAAAAGTTAAAAAAGATAACAAATAGAACAAAGAATAATAAAGAGACAATCATTTTCAACAGTGTTCGAACAATGGAGAAGATGAAGTTTCAAATTGACTTATTAGAGATATTAAAAAGCAAGTCAAATAGACTTTGTATTTACATAAAATTAGCAAAACAATCTACATTTTGCATTGTATGAAAAGTGTCAATAGATTTTAAAAAATATGCTTTTTATAAATTTAATACAGATATTTTTATATATATAGATATAAAATTATCAATATATATTAATAAAATCACAAATATAAAAACTCTAATAAGATTTAAAATTTATTTTGAACTATAGTTTTCGGAAAAGAAATTTCTTATAAAAAAGAATCACTTTTATATATGTGTTCCTGTGGATTTTGTACATTATTATATTTGCTTAATTATATAATTACTAAATTATTTATGTAAATCTTTTTTTCATAAGATGGTAAATATTTAGAATTATAGAAATTAAGAGGGGAAAAGTAAAGATGGATGCAACCCATATTTTTTATTTAAGTAAATGTGCAAATAATTTTAGAGAAATTTCCAGTGATCAGCGTCACAACCTATGTCTTGATTAAAAAAGGTACCAAAAATGCTTCAGAATGTTATAAACCAAATGGGAGAGCCTAACTCAAAAGACTAGTCTAATAGGTGGGACAACCTATTTGGCTTATAATCCTCTTAGCATTTCTCTATTTTTCCAAACTGGGACAATTGGTTCATAACAATCGCCTTCACTTGAGAACTAACGACTTCATTGGTCACGGCTGAGCCTAGTTGGTCACGACTGGCACCCCACTTAGGTCCAGGCCACCACTCTTGGTGCACAGACCACCACTCCGAGTCGTGGATCCATGCGTGGATCGATCCTCGCTGGTCATAACTATGCCTAGTTGGTCACAGCTGGCACCCCTCTTAGGTCCAGGACACTACTAATGGTACACAGGTTACCACTCTAAGTCATGGACCAATGCACAACTCTCTACACATGGATCAATCGTCATTGGTCACGGCTACGCCCAGTTGGTCACGACTGGTACCCCTCTTGGGTCCAGGTCACCACTCCTTGCGTGAAGGTCATCACTTCGAGTCACGGCCCAATGTGTGGGACTCTTAATGAAAACACCAATGTTATAAACCAAATGTGAGAGCCCAACCCAAAAGACTAGTCTAATAGGTGGGAGAACCCATTTGGATTATAATGCCCTTAGCATTTCTCTATTTTTCCAATGTGGGACAATTGGTTCATAATAATTCAGAATGTATTTAAACTTGTGATGCAATGGTTAAAATGACCACCCTACTCCACTGAGCCATAACACTTGCTTGTTGGTGTTCACATTGCTAAATATATCTATAAAATAAATATTAGACCCATATATGCAATATAATTTTTTGACAATGGTGTTCGATTGACCATTCTTGCTCAAGGGTAGCTCTACCCCTGTTGTCACGATCCGATTTATGAGTCATGATAGAGCCTACTCTACCCCGCTAGTAGGTAAGTCAAACCATAATACAAACCTAAACACAATGGGATAACTTGGTGGAAATGCCCTAAAAGGGACAACTAGGCAATCTAATACAATAAATAAGCAAGGTAATAAAAATAGTTTTAAGGCAGTCAATACATAAATTCCATCCATAACCTAGTAGATCCAGTACAAGAGCAACTAATAATAGTAATACATCCCAAGTATCTAGACTAGTCAATAACATCTGTCTCAAAACAAAAGACTTATCATAGAAAGATAGAGAAAATAGGTGACTCTAACTCCAAGAGCTCGCCCTATCTTCGGATATCAACACAACAAGAATGTCGATCAACGATGATAATTAGTACTTGGATCTGTACCAAGAACGTATAGAAGTGTAGTATGAGTACGAAAATCATGGGTACTCAATAGGCATCATTGACCGACTAAGATAAGTCATGATATAAGAATGACAGAATACAAGATAACATGACTAAGTCAAGGTAAGGATACAAACCTGAAATATCTCCAACATTGCTATACATGAATAAGTAGATGATCGAAATATTATCATACATAACATAAAACATCAACACATGAAATCATATCTACAAAAGAGGCTCCCATACGCCAAATAGTGTGGAAAAGTAAATAACCCATCGCAAGTCCCCACAAGACCGAAAGGTACAAATAAGATAGAATAATCCACCACCATCATTTATTAAGTCTCATAGTACAATTGAAATTCATCCAAGTCATGCCATACTATAACCATCAATTGCTCATATTCAGCATTTGTCAATTAATCAACACTTATTAACTAACCACCATGTAAAATCTAACCCTCATGTATCAATAAATCATCCTTTACCAATTAAACATCATTTATTAACTAATCCTCATATAGCAGTTAGTCATCACTTCTCAACTAGTCATTATTTATCAACTTACCAATATCTATGAACTAATCATTATTTATTAACTAGTCATCATTTATTGACTAATTGTTATATCTCTAGAATCCATTTATATCATACCATATTATACCATTTTCTAATTTTCAAACTTTGCTAGAATCACTATTGTCAATCTCACACGCCAATATCGTCATATCATAATAAGTATTTCATCATAGTATACTACGTATGTATCTATATATATGTAATATGTATATACATACATACATACATATGTATATATACATACATCTATCTATCGATCTATCTATCTATCCATCTCTCTCTCTCTCTCTCTCTCTCTCTCTCTCTATATATATATATATATATATATATATATATATATATATATATATATATATATATATATATATATATATATATATGAAGACTCAAACCAATATGGACATTCAACAATATACTTATAAATATCATCATAATCATCTCTTGGTCTTGCCAGGCATGTATATATCATCATAATCATCCTCTAACCTTGCTGGGAATATATATGTATCATCATAATCATCCTCTGGCCTTGCCAGGTATATATGTATCATCATAATCATTCTCTGGCCTTATCAGGTATATATGTATCATTATAATCACCGTCTAACCTTGTCGTGTATATATGTATCATCATAAAGTTAATATCAATATCATCAATATCATAACAATCCTCCAAATTACTACCGAGTATAATTAATTGTTATTTTTATCAATATGACCCATATCATAATCATTAGGGTACTTAATAGCATAACCATGAACATAGTATATTAACATGATAAATAATTATTATCAAAATCGTGAGTTCTTGCATAATCAATAGCATGAGTGCCAATGTAGTAAATAAGCATGATCACCAACATAATCAATATGTATTATCAAAAGCATAGACAATAACTCATATGTATCCTAATTAATGGATTATCCTTAGCATAATATATGGCTTATCAATAGCTAATCCATGGAACAATCTCTCGATTATTCATAGCATAATCAATAACTTAATTGTCAATGTAGTCATTAAGCATGACCTCTAGCATGAATAATTGCGTAAACTCTAATATATCAATGAGAATGATCACTAGCATAGTTAATAACTTATTTGTTGGCTCAAGCAATAGCATAATTTATGGCTTAGTTATTATGATATTCAAGGGCTTATTCAATAGTACATTCGATAGTCCAATCAATAAATCAATACATGTTCAATAGTTCATCGTAAGCTAAACCAAATGTTAATTTATAGCATAATGGTTAAGCATTACTTCCAACATCATTCATCATAACCAACAAGTACCAAAGCATCTAACTATCACCAAAATAACCATCTTCCTAGATGTACACAAGCGTATCAAAGGGTCTTCAATAAATATCACAAGTCTTGGCCTAAGATGGGTCCAAGAGCCGACTTTTAAATCCTCAAAATCATTTACGAAGAAGTGTCTACACCAGACTAGGATAAGGTATCTAAATCCACTATTAGATGCTAAACAAGCCATAACTAGTCCTAGGTTAGCACTTCCTCCAAATATAGAATAACTAAGGTAATAACAATTTGGGTGAGTTTCATCCTAAACTCAAGTAATGAAGGGAATCTCTTCCTTAGTTTAGTAACTAATGCATTTTCAACCTAAGCATAAGCCTACAAGGTCAGCTTCACCTAAGGTATGGTTAAGTAGGCTAATCATTCCCAAAACAACACCCAAAATAGCCTAAATGATCCGACTAAACTCAAGTATTGCAATTTAGCACACCAATACCTAAAACCCATCCCAAATCTAAAATAATATCATAAACATACAATGAAGTAGATCAATCCAAAAAGGGGTAAAACCTAGTCTACCTGGATGCCGAAGAAAGTCCATATGATCTACCAAATTACCACTTTTTCCTTTTGAGAAGCTTTCGTAAGATGCCAAACTAATAAAATCACATTTTACTCATCAATATGAGAATAATGATACCCATATTGCATTATTGTCCTTCTGTCAAAAAATTACCCAAAAATCCCATGTGGGTTCCATTTACGAAAAATCATATTTTTGAAATCAACCCAACATTCCCACATGCTCAAGGAACCATTATCCTAAAAAATAGGTGAAATCAAAGCTAATTTGTGGCTAAAATCAAGCACCCAAGATTTTGGAATTTTGGAACGATAAATGGGAAAATCTACCATGAAATTAGAGGAATCTTACTTGAAATTCAAAGGAAAATCATGAAAATAGATATTAGCCAAGCATCTAAATCACCCACAAGCTCCAATTTTAAGCTATCTCGCTATATTAGGGTTTTAGCTCTCTTGGAATGGATGAAGACTAGGGAAAATCATATCAAAAGGGTCTATTTATACCCATACCAGGTCCTCGGGTATCGCTATTGCGACCCGACCATCGCGATCGAGGTTTGTGGCATTAGGAGCAGAAGTAGATATCACGATAATTCTCTATCACGATCATAGAATGGTGGTCTGCGTAAAGAGTTATGATCGTGGATTAGTATGTCGTGATCGTGGCACTTTCTAGTGCTACCAGGTTTCCATGGCGATCCATGGTCTGCGATCGCGGTTGCACCAGTTACAATGTAGACTTTAGATTTTCCAAGTCTTCGCCAAGACCTCAAAAATTATTTGGAATTCCATATACACAAACAGACTATGTAACCATACAAAATTTAATATTTTGGATTCAGTGATGAATTTGAAATTTCCATTTGATGTTTTTTCGATGAAAGATAGGTCCCACACCCGAATTTCCAATTTCTTAACTTTCTAACTAATAGGTCAAATTGAGACCGAGTGTCTCGAGACCCAAACCAAGAGTCCATTTAGCCTAAAATTGATATTCTAGAACTACTGAAATAGTCAGAGTTTGCATTCAAGTTGTTTAACTAAATTTTCTTCTCGATGGACATTTGGAGCTAGTAAAGACTTCAAAATAAGGAAATGTCTTTACAAATTTAACAAACCACTTGATAATCAAATAGTACAGTTCCAGCAAGTCATAAATGACTTGGGGAAACTATAGAGAAGCTCTAACAATGAAAATAAGTGGAAAAACTAGAAAATAACCTGAAGGATCATTACAATATCCACTACTAAAGGAGCTTTTGTCCGCAAAAGTTAAGGATTAGGATGTACCTGAAGTCTAAAATAGGTGAGGATACTGAGTCTACATCTCACTCTTGATCTCCCCAGTGGCCTCCTCCACTTGGTAATGCCTCCTCTAAACCTTAACTATAGGAATCTCTCAAGTGCACAATTGACTAACATCACTTGCAAAAATGAGTACCAGTTCCTCTACAAAGGTTAACTAGTCATCCAACTAGACTGAGTCTATCTAAGAACATGAGACAAATCAGAAATGTATCGCCGCAACATGGATGCATGGAAAATTGGATGAAAAGTAGGAAAATCCAGAGGTAAGGCTAAATCATAAGCCACCTCACCAACTATGCAAAGAATCTCAAAAGTTCCAATATATCTAGGGATGGGCTTGCCCTTCCCCCCAAACCTCATCACACCCTTTATAAGTAATACTCAAAGGAATACTCGATCACCAACTCCAAATCTTAAGGCACAGAGTATATGGTATGCATAGCCCTTCTGTGTACTTTGAGCTTCTCTCAACCTGTCCTGAATCATGCTGGATCTATCTAATGACTCCTAAAGAAAATCAGTGCCACAGTGCCTAATCTCAGAAGTCTCAAACCATCCGAGACAAGAATGACAAATCCTACCATACAAAGCCTAAAAAGGCAACATATTAATACTTAAATAATAATTATTATAATAGGAAAACTATGCCAAAGCTAAGTGCTCCTCCCACTGGACTCCAATATTTATAACATAGGCTCGGAGCATATCCATAAGCATCTGAATAGTCTACTCGAACTGGCCATCAGTCTGGGGATGGAAGCCTATACTAAGATCCACCTACGTATCCAACTCCTCCTGAAAAGCCCTTCAAAATCTAGAAGTTAAACATTGAACCATGGTTCAAAATGCTAGATATGGGTAGACCATGCAAATGGACTATCTCTCGCACATAGATACGGGCTAACCGCTCAGTACTAAAGGATATTTGATTAAAAAGAAATATGTTGCCTTGGTCAACTGGTCTATAATGACCCAAATTCCATTAGAACCATGGGAATTATGAGGAAAAACACTAACAAAATACACAGTGATCAACTCCTATTTCTACTCGAGAATGGGCATTTTTTGAATTAATCTACTAGGTCGCTGATGCTCAGCCTTTACCTTCTTACAATATAGGCAATGAGCTACATAATCCACCATATCTCTTTTTATGCTACTCTAAGAAATAATGATGTCTCAAATATCTATACATCTTAGTTATGCCTGAATCAATAGAAATCTAGAGTTGTGAGCCTCTTGCAGAATCAGCTGAATTAAGTCATCAATCCTAAAAAATGTATCAATCAAACCTCAAAATACCCTTAGAATCTATGATGATCCTCTCAGACTTACCTCTCATCACCTGATCATGAAAGAAGTAAAGATTATTATCCATAAGATGACGATCCTAAATCTGCTAAAAAAGTGAAGACCTTGCCTCAACACTAGCAAGCATCCTCTGAGGGTCTGAAATATCAAGACAAACCATAAAGTTGACTAAGGCCTGAATATCCATGCCAACTACCTCTGAGTAACTAAAATACAATGCAAGCTACCCATACTTATTGCCTTCCAACTCAAGGCATCTGCTATCATGTTAGCCTTGCCCAAATTATACAAGATAGACATATCATAATCCTTAAGCAACTCCATCCATCTATGCTGTCTAGAATTAAGCTCTCTCTGGGTTATATGATATTAAAAACTATGATGATTGGTGAAAATCTCACAATGCACGCCATAAAGATAACGTCTCCAAATCTTAAGCATGAAAAATATCACTGCTAACTCCATATCATGAGTGGGGTATTTTTGCTCATGAACCTTAATATTTCACAAAGCATAAGTAATAATACGACTCTACTACATCAAAATACAACCTAGACTAGCACCAGAAGCATCACAATACGTTATGAATCCCTCACCCTACACAGGAAAAGATAAAAAAAGTTAAAGAAAAAAAATCCTTAATATTTAGAAAGCTTGACTCAAACTCCTCGAACCATAGAAAGGAGCCTCTTTCTGAGTCAATCTAGTCATAGGACTGAAATAGTAGAAAAACCCTCAATGGATCGTCTATAATAATTGACCAAACTAATAATGCTTTGAACTATAGTCAGAGATGTAGGTCTAGCCCAATCATGAATCACCTCAATATTATTTGGGTCTACCATAATACCATCCTTAGATACCACATGTCTAAGAAATGTTACTGACTTAAGCTAAAACTCACACTTAGAGAACTTGGAAAAAAGCCCATGATCTCTCAAGGTCTGGAGTACAATCTACAAATATTGTGCATGCTCCTCTCTACCCCTCGAATATGAAAGAATGTCATCGATGATCACAATCACAAAAAAATTTAAATAAGGCTTGAATACTTGGTTCATCAAATCCATAAATGCAGTTGGGGCATTAGTCAAGTCAAATGACATTACCAAGAACTCATAATGACCGTAATGGGTCTTAAAGGTTGTCTTTGGAATATCCTCATCCCAAATCCTCAGTTGATGGTAAATAGATCTCAAATCAATCTTGTAAAACACTATCTCTCCCTGAAGATGGTAAAAAAATCACTAATGTGGGGCATAGGATAATGATTATTCATTGTCAACTTATTAAGCTGCCTATAATAAATACACATACGCATGGAGCCATCTTTATTATTCACAAAAAACATATAATCTCCCCAAGAAGACATACTCGGTCTAAAAAAACCCTTACCAAGAAGATTCTGAAGTTGAAAATTCAACCTCTTAAGCTCGATAGGAGCCATACGACTTGACCCCATTAGTCGTAGGGTGTACTGGAAAGTCAAGTGAACCTAATCATAAGGTGACCAGTGGGGTTTGAAGTTTCTATTTTGGATATATCTTAAGGGAATGAGCCATAAAGATGTGTGATAAGTTGTTTGGACGAGTCGTACCCAAATCATGAAATTTTGTTGCTTAATTCTTCTTTGAGTATGAGTGGAACACTGAGAGCTGTAAGGATATGTTATGAGTCATAAGATGTAATTGAAGGGCCTCCAGTGTAAGTCTCAATTAGAGTTCTATGTTGACTACTGCTGGATCCTATGAGTCATAAGGTTTCATTATGGGTTGGTTGGTTGAGTTGTTAGGATAATAATATAGGGTGCCTTGGTTGTACTGCATTAGTTATGAATCGTGGTGATGATTTATGAGGAGTGTCTATGAGGCAAGGTGTAACGCCCTAAAAACGGGTCCTAGAGCGTCACATGGTGCTTGAGGCTATGAGTAGCCCTAAGCTAACCCTTTGATCCATTTTTATTCAGTTCAATACGAATCAATGGGGTTTCTATAAATAACCCTCAAATATCAACAGAGTAATCATCATCCAAGAATAAACGAATTTCAGAAAGATAACAAAATACTACTTATTAGTCAACTCCCAAAATTTATACTAGTTTGACAAGCCTCTAATAAAATCAATAAAACCAGTGAGCCATTGAGACATGCCCCAACTGACTCATACTCAGTTATCAAATGTAAACGATTTTGTGAAACCAACATCAGACATCACGTTCTCAGAACATGAGGACTCACCACAAATGAGGATGTAGAACAGCGTGCTCGAAGAATCACTGTCGAACCTGGAACTGAGCACCTGAACCTATATTTCAAGAAAAAATAGCCCACATCCAAAGATGTGGTTCAGTACCATGGAAAGGAACTAGTATATGAGGGTGTATACAGTTTTATAAACATTATCATCATAATTTATAAGAAATATACAGGATGTATGAAAGACTCACATAGCCCGAAGAAAATCATCATAATCATGAGAGGATGAAATAAGTATAATAATATATATGAGTCATCATATAATTTGTCAATCACTTTCAGTTCATCAAGAATATCAATTCTCATAATGTAAATATCATTTAAATCTTTCGAAAGAATAACCTCACAATTCCACTTTCAAATCACTTCACCATTCACGATAGACACAAGAAAACACACACACACTGGAAGATCCTATAACCGAAATAAACCATGTGAGCTACATGGAGTCCAACGTAAAACCCACGTTGGGGAGAGTCTTCCTATCCTTGCCATCGGAGTAGGACTATCAATATCAAATCCACATAAACTAGTGATCACTATATAAATCAGCCTCAGGCTCACTCCTACGGGGGCACGTAGTTCTAGGAAAGAAAGGTCGCTTTATACCTCCCACTCGGTGCTAAAGATTTCTCCTGGACTTAGCTCAGATCATTTCAAAGACAATCCACAACAAAATAATTTTAGTAATATATAAATATATATCAGGAGCCATCATACTTCCCATCTATCAAAATCAGCCACGTTGGGGATTTTATTCACACGAGTTCAAAACAACTCCATTAAGACCAAAAGGTCAAATCATTTAATCTATCTCAAATATTCAACATCAATGTTCTTATAACACATACTTTCTCAAAAAAACACAATTCCCAATGGGGATTTATGACCCGAATATCAAAATTATGATAAATATCATTCAAGATTCATGCTTTTGTATCTCCACACATGTAAATTCATCTTTCAAAATCATAAATATCAATATTTCATAATAATCATCATAAGATATGGGTTCATTCTTCAAATTCATAAAAACCAAATAAACATCATTCCTTTGTAAAGAAAATTACTTTTGGGCACAAGAACGAAAGAGAGTTCTTATTGAAAAATCCCACATACCTTGAATGATAAAATTTAGATCGACTCATTTTTGAGATGTTAATCGTGCCTTTGAGTGATGGTTCTTGGAGTTCTTGAACTAGGAACTTGGAATCTTGAATAAATTTGCAGAATTAATAGTGAGCTTTTAGAGGTTATTGTAGTTGGATGTAGGAGCTTAGGGTTTTCTTTTTGAGGGAATTTGATGAAATATAACATATAATGCTTCTAATAGGATTTAATATAGGGTTTGGATGGATTTTGGGTAGGGAAATGACCAAAACACCCCTAAAAATTAAATAATTCTCGAATCTGTCCTTTGGTGGACAGTTTTGATAGTCTGAAGTAGATCAACCATAACGTTTTACTCCGATATCCAAATTGGATGAATCCAATTTCATTTGAAATAGGACTCTCATATATTTCCATTGATATATAGTATCTCACCCAGATCATTTTGTACGTGGAGTTATGATCATTTGAAGTTGACCCAAAATTTCACTTTTGATAGGTTGAAGTAGATCGACCATAACGTTTTTCTCTGATAGACAAATTGGATGAAACCAATTTCATTGGAAATAAGATTCGCAGAGCTTTCTGTTGATATATAGTAGATAACGCATTTTATTATGTACAAGGAATTATGATCACTTAACTCATACTTTTTCCTGCACGTTTTACTATTCACTACTATTCATAATTCGATCGGAATGTTCATAACTCATCGCTCGGGTGTCCATTTTGGATGATCCACATTTCGTTGGAAAGCTTATTCGATACTCTACGAAATTGTGGGTCATCATATAAGACATTCCGCATGAAAAATTTATAATTCATTCTAAAAGATAGAACCGAACACGTTTACATACAAAATTTCAACAAAAAATTTTCTGGGGTATTACACAAGGGTTGACTCATAATCATAAGCAACACTTTCTCAGTTTTTAAGTTGAGGGCACTCTAGACATTTTTCACTTTAACCCTTTGAACCCCACAACTTTAAGCCTTCTTTGGGAATTTATTATTATATCATTCCTAATAAAACACACTCAAATTCTCTCTCAAACTCTCTGTTAAAGTTAAGGCTAGGGTTTCAAAGAAAGTTGTCATCTAGGGTTCTAAGGGTGCCTTTTCTCTAAATTTCTTGGTATTTTAGGTATATTACTCTTCCCTTATTCTAGATTTTGTAAAATTATGTGATTAAAAGTATTGTTCATAAGATATTGATGTTGGGTTTGGAACTATGGATTGAGGGTTTTTAATATAAATTATTTAAATGCTTTTCCATGATGTCTATGAAATTATTGTGCATAAATTAATGATTGATAAATACAATAGAGTGCATGGGAATGATAAATTGAAATAGGGGTTCAAAGGAATCTCCAAATTAATTGGCTTGGTATGGAAATTGGTAGAAACATCAACCCACTTGCATAATTGATTTTGGTGTATACATTATTACTTTGGTTTGTTTCTTGAAACTAATGCATAATATAATTGGTTAATTAGTTAAGGATGGTTATGAAAATCTTCTAGGGTACAAAGGAATCCCCTAAGTGAATGATTTATGAAAACATTGTAGGGTAAAGGGGAATTCTCTAAGTAATTTTAACAATGGACTCTACGGGGTACAAGGGAATCCCTCAAGTGTTGGCTAATGAAATTGCTTGCAAGCTATGGTCGGTATGATTATACCACTTAATAATGCCTTAATGTTGGACTCCTGAAATTAGTTGTTGGATTATGTGTTATATATTTTAACTGGGAAATAATAGGAGTTGTGATAGCTAGATATGTACTGATACTGGAAACACATATTTACTGATATGAGGGTTGGTCTTGATGACCATTTACTTATGGGGTACAAGGGAATCTTCTAAGTGTATACTTATATTTATGTATCATGGAGGGTAAAGGGTATAAAGGAATTCTTGATCATCTATGATATCTCCTGTTCTGTGGTTAACACATATTGGGGCTTGTTAGGGGGTAACACTGGACACATATAGCTTGTGGGTGTATCTGTTATGGTAAAGCTACACAAACTGTGGTTAAAGTATTAAGTTAATGCAAAATCTGTTCCCAATCCCAGTATTATATATATATGTATATACATGGATATGCATAGATGTGTTCATGTGCTTTGGTTTGAATTGGTTTAAATTAATGGCATTAGTTTATCATTATCCTTGAGTTACATGATAGAGATCATCCCGCTAACCATCTTCAGATGCTGTATCCCCACATGATGCAAGAACTTGCCATACTTCTACCTCTTCTATACTTTGACCAAGATTTGGGATCAACTTATGACTCAAACTTAAGTGGTGTGCTTTCATAATTTGGAAGGCCCCATTTCATACTATGGATTTCCTTATGTCTTTAATATTTGTCTTGGTTTTATATTCGGCTATAGTTGTATTCTTGTCCCAACTGGATATTCTTTGGTTTTGATTAGAAGCTTTATAGGACAACTGTGGACTTAGGTGGTATCAGTGTCGGTATCAAGATCGGTATTAGTATTGGTTGGCTGTTGTTGGTTGGTTTTGGTCATAAACTAATAATAATGTATTTAAATTGACATTCTCTTGTCTTGTTATATGTTTGGAATTCATTTGGCATAGGGTGTAAGGAGGTTAATGGTTAGGTATTGAGGGTGGTCTTCGATATTGGTTGGACTTGAGATACCCGACACAGTGAGGACTTTGTTTTAGTTATGTAAAATTTGTCTCATAGCGCTAGGTTCATGGTTAATACGGAGTCCACAAAGCCATGTCAATTAGAATCTATTTTAGTAATACCCCATATACTTCTAAGCTAGAAAAAACACTTTTGTTCCTATGTATGAAACCTCCATTTCCATAATTAATATTTGAGTGCATGACTTATGATAATTATCCAAGTGAGAATAGAGCTTATGATGCGTAAAACATATTTATAAGAGTCACTAAGAGTGATGCAAGCTAAGAGGTTTTGAATCTATTAAGTTTTTATAGTTGATTTAGCATAGGTAATCTTTTAATTAGTATAACTTGATATACATGTGGTATTTGGCATATTTATACCCACCAAGTTGTAGATAATCGAATTAACTTTTCAACAATACCAATTTTGCCTTAATATAATAACTGAGCGAAAGGTTATGACCTTACAAAGTAGAGTGCGTCACCTAGCAATCACCTAACAATCGTCTTAGGCTAATGGAGTTGTAGTACCATGGGAAATGCGTCACCCAACCTATTTTGGGCGATAGTCAATGCGATGTCCAACCTATTTTAAGCGATGGGTAATGCGTCGCACAACATAGTTTAGGCTATAGGCAATGCCTCACATGCCCTATGGCGTAAGGATGTAAAAACTCTGTTTTATGTTATTTTGAGGGAAATTAAGTCATTTGACTCTTCTTAAAAGTCCCTAAACATAACCTTACAAAATTTATATCTCCTAATCATATTTTAACCCTATTAACATCATATATTCATCATCTAAGAACACAAGAGGAGAAAAACAACTAGGGTTGCACAATCAAGCTTAAAGGTCCAATCTTTCCATAATTTCATCACTATTAAGGTATATTGGGTTATGAAAGAGGTTTTTCATCAACCCTTGTGCCCAATTCTTGGTTTTAAGTTGAATTTTTCATAAATTAAAGTTAGGATTGATACCCAATTCTTATTATTTTTAGTTTATGAAATTATCATGTTATTTAAGGCTTCAATTACAAAATATTTACATATATCGATGTTTAAAATCATGAGATTCATATTATGAGTTATAGTCCACTATCTTGATTGAGATTGTTAAAAGCTTTTAAGCTGATTAGTGCGCATGAAGTCTAAATATGATTATTGATGAATTAAAGCTTTATATTTTGAGTCCTAAGTACAACTGATGATTTTATAAGGAGATTATGATCTCAAGTTCTATTGACAAGTTTTGATAAGTTCTTTAAGAATCAAAGATTGATATTTTAATCTTAAGCTAAGATAAGGATTCCACATTGTTCATATATTTTGATATTTAAAGAAGAGAAGCAAAATTAGTTTTAATTACAAACCCTTGTGCTATTTTAAGGTGGTTTCCTAAAGTTCTGAGTGATAAGTGTAGGAATAGTATTTAGCACAGAGTTGGGTATGATTCCAAGGTTTCATTCCCCAAAACTATGCACCACCATAGGTTTATGATTTTCCCATAGCGTGCTAAGATAATGATCACTTAAGATAAGTTTTTATTCTGATGGAAAGAGTAGAAAAACTCTCCCCAACTTGGGAAAGACATTGGACTCTATGACAACTTATGTTGTTTATGTTAGTTAAATGAACCTCCCAAAGTCCCTAAGTCTTAAATCAAAATGTCAAAATAGTTTTTAGAGTACTACGTGTGGTAGCGCACAAGAGTTTCTTTACTCTTCATTACTCATGACTTACAATTTGACAATTTTATTATTCAAGCTAAGGTGAGTCACTCGCATTTAGCATGCTATTTTGAAAGTTTATTGGTATTGCTGCATTTATTTTTTTACTTATGTATTCACCCCCACACGCTTATTACATTTCAAAAGTACTGATATACGTCTATGTGCTACATTATTTAATAATATAGGTTCAAGTGCTTAGTCCCAACAACATAATTGATCGCGGGCATCCCTATCTACATTCTGATAGTTAGTGAGTCCTCATGGTTCGAGGACCTATTTATTCAAACTTATAGCTTTATGCAGTATTTGCTTAGTTATTTTTAATTCAGTTCAAGTCAGATGGGGGTCTGTCCCAATGACTCTTTAGTTATTAGAAGTAGAGGCTTGTTAGATTGTTAGTCATATATCAGATTTTCAGTATTGGTTGTGTAGATTTTCAAGTTAAGCACTTTCAAATTTTATATTCATCTAAACTCAAATTAGATAAGATATTAAATGTCGTATTTAAGTATTTTAGTAGATTCAAATGCCTAAGTCACCTTCATTATGAGTTTTAGAACTATTAGAAGGCAAAAAGGGTTAGCTTGGGGCGACTCGTAGCCCTGAGCACCGTGTGACATCTCAGGACCCATTTTTTGAGGCATTAGAAACTTGGTATCAGAGACTAAGGTTTAAAGAGTCCTAGGGAGTCAGACAAGCCACATTACATAGAGTATTGATCATAGATGTGAAGCACGCCATATTTATGAGTAAGAGGCTATAGAATGATTTAGCAAATCATCCTTTTCTTTCATGCTCTATCGTGCTTTTAGTTATCCATATCTTCTTTTAAATTATGATCCTACATGATAGAATATCCCTTCTCACCTAGCTAACAAATGTAGAAATAATAACCTGCTACCCCAGCCAGCTGACCCTCTGAATGAGAACGTATCCCATGTTGAATTTCAAGCTACTTTTCAGGTATTGGCCCAAGACATTACTACCAATGTTCAGGGAAACCATCAGGCTATAGTCCCACTTCAACAAAAAGGTGATTTAGCTTCAGCCAGGGTTTGTGACTGTATGAGAATGCATCTGGCTGAATTCATAGGGTCAAAAGTAGTTGAGGACCATTAACTCTATCTTAATAAGGTGAAAAGATCAACTAAATTATGCATTTTACTAAGGAGGGGAGTGTAGAATTGGCATCCTACAGGCTAAAGGATGTTGCTTATGATTGGGTGGTTATGTGGAAGAATAACATAGGTGAGAATGCAACTCCCATATGTTGGAATGTATTTCAGGATGCCTTCCTAGACAGGTTTTTCCATGAGGGATGAGGGAAGATAGATAATTTTATGAACTTGAAGAGGGCTCGATGATAGTGAAAGAGTATTGCCTTGAGTTTAACCAGTTGTCTAAGTATGCTCCAGATTTGATAGCTGACTGTAGATCTAGTATGAGTAAGTTTATTAATGGAGTTTCTGGATTAGTAGTCAAGGAGTGTAGAACTACCATTCTTATTGAGGATATAGATCTTGCTAGGCTAATGATTCATGCTCAAGAGAGATCTGGAGGGGGGAATCATTCGTAATTTTAGAGTCACTCACATATGCCAGCTCCATCTTTAGCCAGTTCCCCCATACCCAGAACTAAGCAGGAGCAGTAGGGTAAGACTTCTATGACTAGGTCTTAGAATAGTATGAGTGGAAGGCCCAATTATCCAACATAGGCTAAGTGTGGTAAAGCTTATCCTGGTGAGTGTTTGAGGGGAACTAAGGGTTGCTACGTTTGTGGTACATTGGGTTATGAAATCAAAGAGTACCCATATGCTAAGTAAGGAAATAGGTATGTTCATGCCCAGATGTAGGCTAATAGCACACCAGCTCTATTAGGTCGCCCAACTCCTCCTCAGGATGAGTCATCCAGTACCAGTGGAGGTTAGTTTCAAAATCAATTCTATGCTTTACCATCTCGACAGGATTAAGAGAGTTCACCAAATGTTGTTACTGGTATGCTTCATGTCTTTTATTTTGATGTTTATGTACTGTTAGACCCAGGGTTAAGTTTTTCTTATGTGACTCCGTTAGTTGCGGTAAACTTTGGAATGGATCTTTAAAAACTTTTCAATCCCTTCTCAGTTTCTATCCCAGTAGGTGAGTAGTGGTTTCCAAACATATCTATAGAAAGTGTCCTATCACTGTCCTTCACAGGATCATGTTCGTAGATTTAATAGAATTAGATATGGTCGAGTATGACCTTATTCTAGGTATGGATTGGCTTCATTCTTGCTATGCATCTATAGATTATCGCACTTGAGTAGTGAAATTTCAATTTCCTGATGAGCCATTCCTTGAGTGGAAAGGAAATTCAGTGTCTCCCAAGAGTCATTTCATAGCCTATCTTAAGGCCAGAAATTTGATATCAAAAGGGTGTATTTATTATTTACTTTGAGTCAAAGACACTAAGTCTGAGACTTCAACAGTTCAGTCAGTTTATGTAGTCAATGAGTTTCCTGAAGTCTTTCCCGAATATCTGTTGGGGGGTACCTCCCTATAGAGAAATAAAATTCGATATTGACCTTCTTTTAGATACTTAACCTATCTCTATTCCTTCTTATCATATGGCTCCAGCTGAGCTTAAAGAGTTAAAAGAGCAACTTAAAGACCTCTTAGATAAAGGCTTTATATGTCCCAGTATTTCTCCATGGGGCGCCCCTGTCCTATTCATCCTTAAGAAGGATGGATTTCTTCAAATGTGCATCGACTACACTCAGTTAAATAAAGTCACAATAGAAAAAATATCCTCTTCTGAGGATTGATGACTTATTTGACCATCTCCAAGGTACAAGTTACTTTTTAAAGACAGATCTTAGATCCGGCTATCACTAGCTTAAAGTAAGGGAGTGTGATATTCCAAAAACAACTTTCAGAACTCGTTACGGTCACTTTGAGTTTCTAGTCATGTCATTCGATCTAACAAATGCCCCTACTGCCTTCATGGACCTAATGAACCTAGTGTTCAAACAGTCTCTAGGTATATTTGTCATAGTCTTTATCGATGATATTCTTGTAGTGAGGATGACCATGCAAACCATCTTAGAATAGTGCTGCAAACTCATAGAGATGACCAGTCATTCGCCAAATTCAGAAAGTGTGAATTTTGTCTAAGGTCAGTAGCTTTCCTTGGTTATATTATTTACACTGATGGTATTAGAGTTAATCCTCAAAAGACCAAAGCAGTAAGAAATTAGCATAGACCTATCTCTCAATCAGACATCAGGAGTTTCTTGGATTTAGCTAGCTATTACCGATGGTTTTTTGAAGGTTTTTCATCATTACGTCCCGCATGTCTAGATTGACTCAAAAAAAAGTTAAGTTTCAGTGTTCAGATTCCTGTGAGAAGAGCTTTTAGGAGTTGAAGGCTCGACTCACTTCAGCCTCAGTTTTGGCATTACCTGATGGTACAGATGGATTTTTAATTTATTATGACGCTTCTAGAGTTGGTCTGGGTTGTGTTTTAATGCAAAGAGGTAAGGTCATAGCTTATGCCTCTAGACAGCTTAAGCCTCACAAGAAGAACTACCTTACCCACGATCTTTAGTTAGCTGCTGTTGTTTTTTCTTTGAAAATCTAGAGGCACTATCTATATAGAGTACATGTTGATGTGTTCACAGACCACAAAGGATTGCAATATGTATTTACATAGAGAGAGTTGAACCTCTGCCAGAAAAGGTGGTTAGAATTGTTAAAAAACTATGACATAATTGTATCATCCAAAAAGAACCAATGTTGTGGTAGACACCCTTAGTAGAATATCTTTGGAGAGTGTTGCTTATATAGAGAGTGATAAGAAAGAGTTACTTTGGGAAGTTCATTGGTTGGCTAGACTAGATGTGTGGTTAGTTGACTTAGTTGAGGGGAACGTGTGGGTTCAGAATAGTTTAGAATCTTCCTCAGTTTTTGAAGTGAAGGAGAAGTAAGATAAACACTCTAGTTTGGTTAAGTTGAAGGAGTCAGTTAGAGATCAGAAGGTAGAGGGTTACTCCAAGGAGGAGATGGTGTGTTGAGATATTAGAGTAGACTATGTGTGCCGTGTGTTGAAGGTTTGAGGTAGAAGATTATGGATGAAGCGCATGGTACACGATACTTTATTCAAACAGGAGCCAATAAGATTTACCGCGATCTGCAGAAAGTGTATTGGTGGAGTGGTATAAAGAAAGATATCGGAGAATTTATGGCCAAGTATGACATTTGTCAATAGGTTAAGGTGGAGCATCAAAGTTCTGGTGGTACTTTGCAAAAGTTTAGTATTCCCACTTAGAAGTGGGAAGAGGTGAATATGAACTTTGTGACAGGGTTACCTCCTTTATGTCGGCAACATGATTTAGTTTGGGTCATTGTACATAGATTAACCAAATCAGGACACTTCCTGCCAGTTCACACGTCCTATTCAGCCAAAGATATTCTAAGTGGTACATTAGAGAGTTGGTTAGATTGCACAGAGTTCCTTTCTCTATTATTTCTGACAGGGGTACTCAACTTACCTCTCACTTTTGGAAAGCCTTTCAGAAGGGTCTTGGTACCTAAGTTCACATCAGTTTAGCTTTTCACCCTTAGACAGATGGTCAGGTAGAAAGGACCATTTAGACCCTTAAGGATATGTTGACAAAATATGCTCTTTACTTCAAGGGTAGTTAGGATGATCTCTTGCCATTGATTGAGTTTGACTACAATAACAATTACCATTCGAGCATTCAGATGGCCCCGTTTGAGGCTCTCTATGAAAGAAGGTATAGATCACCAATAGGTTTGTTCGAGGTGGGTGAGGCCACTTTGATAAGGCCAAAAGTAGTGTTTGAAGCCATGGAGAAAGTCTAGTTAATTCGAGAAAGGTTGAAAACAGCCCAGAGTCATTAGAAATTTTATGCGGATGTGAGGAGAAGTATCTTGAGTTCGAAGTGGATGACCTAGTTTACTTGAAGGTTTCACCTATGAAAGGGGTGAAGAGGTTTGGTCAAAAAGGGATATGTTAGTCCTTACAGGATATTGAGCCATGTTGGGAAGGTGTTATATAAGCTTAAGTTGCCTACATATTTGTCATTCGTTCACCCTGTGTTCCATGTATCCTTATTGAATAAATGTTTTGGTGATTTAGCTATGGTAGTACCCTTAGAAAGAACAGATATTCATGATAGCCTCTCTTATGAAGAGATTCCTGTTGAGATTCTTGATCGTCAGACTCGTAGACTAAGGAACAAAGAAGTTCCCTTGGTCAAACTTCTTTGACAAAATTAGTCCGTTGAGGGAACCACTTGGGAAGCAAAAGCATATATGCGAGCCAAGTACCCTCACCTTTTCTCCTTAAGTTTAGACTCAATTTAAGGTAACAAGTTTCCACAAATTTCCTGTTTTCCATTTTCAGCTCTAACTTTATATAGCTATTTCATGATAGTTAGTACAATCACCGATTGTTTTAGTCATGCAGTTATGTTTTGAGTGATGCAAAATTTAGTACATAATCTCAGACCCTCAGTATTCTCAGTCTATCGAATCTCATTTGGGGACGATGTTTCCAAAAGAGAGACATTGTAATACCCCGTATACTTCTAAGCTAGAAAAAATTATTGTTCCTATGTGTGAAACCTCTATTTCCATAATTCATATTTTTGCATGACTTATGATGATTAGCCTAGTGAGAAGAGAGCTTATGATGTGTAAAACATGTTCATAAGAGTCACTTAGAGTGATGCAAGCTAAAAGCTTTTGAGTCAAACAAGTTTTAGTGGTTGATTTGGCAAGGGTTATATTTGAACGAGTATAACTTGATTTACATGTGGTATTTGACATATTTAGACCCACCAAGTTGAAGATAATCTAATTAGCTTTCCAACGATGCAAATTTTGCCTTTATCCGATAGCCGAGCAAAAAGTTATGACCTTGCAAAGTAGAGTGCGTTGCCTAACAATTGCCTAAGGCTACTGGAATTGTTATTCCATGGGCAATGAGTCGCCCAACCTATTATGGGTGATGGGAAATGCGACGCCAGCCTATTCCAGGTGATGGGCATTGTACCGCACAACCTAGTTTAAGCTATAGGCAATGCGTCGCTTTCCCTATGGCCTAAGGGTGTAAAAACTCTATTTTTATGTTATTTTGAGGGCACTTAAGTCATTTGACACTCCTTTAATGTCCGTAAACATAACCTTACAAAATTTTTATCTCCTAATCATATTTTAACTTTATTAACATCATAAGTTCATAATCTAAGAATACAAGAAGAGAAAAACAACTAGGGTTGCACAATCAAGCTTGAAGGTCCAATCTTTCAGCAATTTTGTCACTATTAAGGTATGTGGGGTTATAAACGTGGGTTTTCTTCTACCCTTGTTCCCAAAGCTTGGTTTTAAGTGGAATTTTGAATAAATTAAAGTTAGGGTTGATATCCAATTCTTATTATTTTTAATTTATGAAATTATCATGTTATTTAAGGTTTCAATTGGAAGAGATTTACATATATCCATGTTTGAAATCATAAGATTCATATTATGAGTTATATTCCACTTTTAAGCTTGGTATTGATTGAGATTGTTGAAAACTTTTAAGATGATTATTGAGCATGAAGTGTAAATATGATTATTGATGCATTAAATATTTATATTTTGAGTCCAAAGTACAACTGATGATTAAATAAGGAGATTATGGTCTCAAGTTTTATTGACAAGTTTCGATAAGTTCTTTGAAAAGAAAAGATTGATATTTTGATTCTAAGCTAAGATAAGGAATCCACACTATTCATATATTTTGAGATTTAAAGAAGAGAAGCAAAACTAGTTTTAATTACAAACCCTTGTGCTATTTTATGGTGGTTTCCTAAAGTTCTGAGCAATAAGTATGGAAATAGTATTTAGCACCGAGTTAGGTATGATTTCAAGGTCCTATTCCTCAAAACTATGCACCACCATAGGTATATGATTTGCCCATAGTTGGCTAAGATAGCAATCACTTAAGAGAAGGTTTTATTCTGATGGAAAGGGTAGAACAATGATGATAGGCGAATTTACACGCCTATATCAATATATTTTGCCCATATTTTAGCCTAGTTTTGAGAACAAATTATATATTTCATGCACTTTTAGTCCTTTTTCCTATAAGTGAGCTAACGAACATGATTAGCAAAGTTTCAGGTATAAATGATGCAGAAATCAGCATTTTATGGCTTACTTGACGCCAAAGAAAGCTCACGAAGGAAGGAACGTAAGATTGGACGCCTAAAGGACCAAAAGTGATGCATGGGAAATCTGTCCCGGGCTAAAACAACATTTCTGAAGACTTTGGGGACTTGCAGTAACTTATTTGGATTAGGATAATGATACATTAACCTAGTACAAATGGGTTAAGTATTTCATTAGTTTATTTGGATTAGGATAATGATACATTAACCTAGTACAATTGGGTGAAGTATTTCTCTAGTTTAGTAGGATTTGGTTAAATATTTCATTAGCTTAGTAGGATTAGGATATGGGTATTATAAATACCCTATCATGCTAGAGATTTTTATTCATTCACCATTCCCCCATTCCATTAATTTCCATCCATCCACCATCCATCCATCCATCAAAACAATTCTTTTTAATAATTCTTATAACTTTCTCTTCATCTATTCTTAATTTCCGCAACAAGAGAAACGTTACTTTTGCAAGAAATCACGCCTAACGCCTACCACACTTGTGCTACACGAAAATCATCAATCTTGTGGTATAACAACAACAATGCAAATTGTGATTTCCTTCGCATTCATGGGTAACTAAACTTCTCTGTTGGGGTTATGGAAGCCGTATGAGATACTATCTATTGCTGTGAGTTTATGAGTTCGTGACACGTATGCTGCTTATATCATTATTCTCTTCATCTTAATGCAAATTCTTGTAGCTGCAGACGCATAGAATAACGTCAGTATAACATTTAACTTGTTCGAAAGAAAGGTTATCTATCTGGAAAAGAGATAATGTCAAGATAGTAGGACACCCTTTCCTATTAAAAAGCTAGTGCCGTAACTGGACTAACCTCTTGGAGAATTCGTACCGTTAGACACTCTTTAAGCTCGAAAGAGTTAAAGTGAAATAATCCTCAATAGGTCGAAAGACGCCTGGATTTACCATCGAATACAATTCTCTATAAGCACATGCATGTCACAATTCTACACACTCATAGCCAATAGAGACGTATAACTCAGAAGGTGGACATAACCCCAATGCTTCAATTCTCATTGTTTACAACTCACGTAACATTCTTTCTTTTTATTTTCAGCTTTTATTTTGATACTTTATTTAAATTACTTGCACGACAAGAATCCCCCCTCTTACGAGACTTGCACCAAAAGTTTAGTAATTTTGCTTACTTGTTGGCCAAGCTATTCCCTGTGGGATCGATACCCAACCCAGTTGGGTTATATATTTGACAGCGACCGCTTTACACTCCTACGAGAGCTGTAGATTGAGCGTTATCAAAAATTGACGCCGTTGCCGGGGAATACGAGTGTCAATCAAGTTCGTGATAATTACTAGACCCTTTGGTCAAAGATTCTCGTACTTTTACTTTCAGTTTTTGTTTTTGTTTATTGCAGGTTTTTATTTAGTGCATGCCCCATACTCGAAGTTCTGGTCAACCTTTATTACCTATCAATCCTGAACCACAACGTATTGGCAGAATGAAAGCACAAGCAGAAATCGAAGGGATGGCTGCCCAACAGGAACAGGCGAGATTAGCTGCTCTTGCCGCCGCCCAAGTACACCAACAAAACATTGATAACCCTAGGCGAGCAACAAATCCTAACGACGAGGATTTAGGTGATGACGAGTTACTAAACCCAAGGCGTGATGCTGAAATCATAACACCTACCAACAGAAGAGGTCGTCAAGCTCGGTTTAGGTATGATCGCCAACCCATGCAACCAGCTTTTGACGACGATGATGATGATCTTGATGGTGCCGGAGCCACTGGGGCCATAATTCAACCACCATTAGCGCCCGGAGCCAAGTTCAACATCACAAGCACCATGATTCAGTTATTGCAACTCAAGAGATTATTTGGTGGACTAGCAGGCGATGATCCGAATATGCATCTCATCAACTTTATTTCTACATGCAAGTCGTTTGACAATCCTGGTATTGGTCAGAATGTAATTCGATTACGTCTATTTCCATTGTCTCTGTCTGAGGAGGCAATACTATGGTTGAATGGGCTGACTCCTGATTCTATTACAAATTGGAGGCAATTGAGAGACGCTTTCCTAGAAAGATTCTTTCCGCCATCCAAGAGGGCGCAATTGAGAGATGAAATCAGCAACTTTCGTTAGCTTCCCACTGAAGATCTTCATGAAACATGGGAGAGGTTCAAGACAAAGCTAGCGAGGTGCCCAAACCATCACAGGACCAATGTTCACCTAATGGAGATCTTGTATAGAGCCTTGAATTCAATAACTAAACCAATGGTGGATAATGCAGCTGGAGGATCTTTCATGGACCTCACCTTTGGTCAAGCAAGCAATATGCTAGATCATATGATGAAACAAAGTAGAGCTTGGCATACCAGGGATTCTGAGGTAGCAAGCCCCACTTTATCTATTGCCATGACTGCAGACCAAAGAAGAAGAGAAGAAGAATGTGATCAAGATATGACACATTTGAAAACACAAATGGATCTTCTTACAAAGCATTTATTATCTGGGAAGACCGAAAAAGTGAAAGCTATTGCGTCAAAAGGAAGAGACGAATCTGATTCGGAAGATGAGGCCAACTACTTGAACAATCAGGGGGGTTTCCGCGGGAATGTCCAAGGAAACCAAGGTCGGAACTATTATGATAAATCTGGAAACAAGGACCAAGGTAGTTGGAACAACAGGAATGAAAAGAGTGGTTTGTACGTTCCCTCTGGTAGACGTGACACCACCACATCTAATTCTTGAAGTATGGAAGATATGATGGCTAAATTATTGAAAGGAGTGGAAGCAACGAGCGCGGGAGTAACAGAGGTAATCAATGATTTGTCCTCCATGAAACAATTAGTTGATTCACATTCCACTTCTATCAAGCAAATAGAGCAACAATTGAGCCAACTTTCAGCAGCACTCAATCAAAGAAAGGCCGGCACTTTACCTAGCGATACTGTGCCAAACCCAAGGAATGACGGGTCATGCATGGCCATCACTACCAGAAGTGGTAAGGTGCTGGAAACTTCTGCAAAAGGCAAGAAAGTGGTTGACGAAGTTGCGGACATGAATGACAACACAAAAGGAGAAGATGCCGCAGCACCCACTCCTGACGTCAAGGACGCCACATCCAGCACTGTGCAACCTGAAAAAGTGGAAAAACGGAAGCAAGAGGAGAAGAAAACCGTGGAAAGAACACTTCTATACCCACCACCACCTTTTCCCCAAAGATTAAAGAAGGTGGCGGATGATACAAAGTTCAGCAAATTCATGAATATGTTAAAGCAGCTAACCATTAATGTTCCATTGGTGGAGGCACTTGAACAAATGCCTGGATATGCAAAATTTATAAAGGACCTGTTGACAAAGAAGCGGTCATCAAGTTATGAGTTAGCGGATAATGTTCATCATTGTAGTGCAGTTGCTACCCGATCGATACTTCAGAAGAAGGCCGACCCCGGATCTTTCACTATTCCTTGCACTATTGGATCGTTGGATTTTGCCAAAGCATTGTGCGATCTAGGTGTTAGCATAAATTTGATGCCACTATCCATCTACAAGAAGTTGGGGCTAGGCGATCCGACACCAACCAATATGAGGCTCGTGATGGCTGATAGGTCGGTAAAAAGACCTATGGGTATCTTGAATGATGTGTTGGTGAAGGTTTCTTCATTCATCTTTCCTGCAGACTTCATTATTCTAGATTGTAAGGAGGATTCTGAAGTTCCTATAATCCTGGGACGTCCTTTCCTTGCAACCGGAAGTGTGCTTATTGACATGAAAGATAATGAGCTTTTGTTTCGAATTAATGACGAAGTAGTACGGTTTGATATATGCAAAGCCATGAAGCAGCCCAGCGATATGAATGAGTTATCTGTAGCTGATGTTCATCAAGAGGATATGAAAGCATTATCTATAGGGAAACAGCCTACTGTTGAGCCATTGTCTGCTGCGCCACTGAATGTTGAGCATGAGGATAATGAAGATTATGAAGAACTTATGGGTGATCTAACAGAAATAGAGTCTTATACTTCTAAGCAACCGGATTGTGATCTCAAGAATCAACCAACAACGGAGACTCCCATTGACGAGCCACCAATGCTAGAATCGCAAGAGCTCCCCGATTATCTAAGGTATGTGTTCTTGGAAAGTAGAAATATACTTCCAGAGAGTGCAGATGATTTAAGTGAACAGCACGTAGAGGCTCTCATCACTGCTATGAAAAGATACAAGAGAGCTATGGGGTGGACTATTGATGATATAATTGGTGACTCTCCGGAGAAACGTATGAGCCAGCTCGAAAAAGAACGCATGCCCACAGGTAAGCCTTATTGTCATCTAAATCCTTTCAGAAAACGATCCACCATTTACCTCGACGAAGTCTGAGTACTCGAGGTAACTATGTCGTGCCACGACAATAAATAAGGCGCTGGATGGGAGGCAACCCATCGTTTATCATTTTTCATTTATTGTTTATCGTTTTGTCTTTCTTTCGTTCTAGTACTTGTTTTGTTTTTGATAAATGAAAATCCAAAAATAAGAGTCGTGCCACGACCAAAACTAAGGCGCTTGGTGGGAGGCAACCCATCATACTAATTGTTTTCATTGGTTTTAAGCAAATATAGGTGCGAGAAGTATTCAACGAGGAGATTGGTTTCACATGACGATTTGGACGTATTGTATGGAAAAGGTGGTAAGTTAGGCATAAGGATGCATAAGGTTATGGATTGAGCATTGCTCATGCCAAAATAGGCATCGAGGAAGGCTAGGCCTAGGTAAAACTAGGCCAAGAACAATGCAAAACCTATCCTATAGCCTAAGGTCTCGGAATCTAGTGTGCTATACACTATGCGCCGCCCATTCTTAAGTGTACTTTTGACTATGCGCCGCCTATGCTATGGCATTAGGTCTTAGGATCTCATATGCCATAGACTATGTGGCGCATATGTCTTAAAATGCCATAGACTATGCGGCGCATATGTCTCAAAATGCCATAGACTATGCGGCGCATATGTCATGACTATGCCGAGCATTATGCGCCGCATATGTGGTATTTTTGTCTTCAAAACCATTTGGAAATGGGTCAAAACCCAACCCATTCTCTTCCCATATAAAGGGGACTTAGTCTTGAAACATAACCACATTATAAATTGACCCAAAGGCGCCGCACATCCATCCAAATCATCTCAAAATTTCTCTTCCAATTCACAAGAACATCTCCAAAGGCTTCAATCACGTAAGTACTCTTTTGTTCTTCATCCATTTTTCGAAAGTACTACATTGCTATGCCTATTATGAATTGCTATATCTTGAAGAAGCATTGGTGATATTCATGTGTTTGAATTGCTGATACACAACCAAGTAAGTGAACACATACGTTAGGATTATCTTAACTTGTTTCCGACTTGAATTTGATTTTGGTGCATTGTCATACTACTTGCGGAATTGCTATAGTAATGAACATTGAATAATCTTGTCACTTGAATACTTACATGTTAGAATGTCCCGTTCATCGGGATACGACTTATAGTTGCCTACCGACATAGGATGTTGTAATTGTTGATAGATGATATCCCTTGATTCAATCTCTATGTAGTAGTCTTGATATATCTAACATGAAAGTATTGCAAAGATTACAAGAAGTATGACTTCTCTGATTTTATTGTTGGAATATAGCTCCTAAAACGTATGTCGATGAAGTCTGAGTAATCGACCACTTTCACTTCACTAGTTGGTGCCAACAACCTAAGTGTGGGGTGGTACCTCTACTGCTTGTTTATAGATTGTATCCATTGAGATGATGCTAACATGACTCTATCGAGATCTCAGGTACAATGGCACCAAAAGACAAGGCAAAGATAAGGCTACCACTTCACAAAAAGGCAAGAAAAGAGGCCAAAAAGAGCAAGGAGAATCCTCCTCGATGCAAACACCTCGACTCACTCTTGGAATTAAGTAGGATACTTATGAGGAACTTCTAAGGATGACGACTCTGATGATGATTCCGATGCAAGGGGTCTGACCCCAGACATAGAGAATGAGTCCGACTAACCAGGTTCTTCTTATTTATTTTCCACTGAGGACAGTGTGTCCCGTCTAAGTGTGGGGTGATGGTATTTGCATGCTATACTTCTCTATTTGCATCTATGTTTGTTTACTTTATTTTTGTTTCATTTTTTTAGTTTTTTTAGGCGTAAAATTTTTTTAGCTTCGCATGAAATTATTCTAATAGGCAGCATGAGATTATAACAAGAGTATGTGCTACAATTATGACTATTGAGACGTTTTAGGCTCTAGTTGTGACTCATTATGTGATATTGTGTGGTTCAATTCCTTCACCTGTTGGGTCAAGAGTCTATATTACTTCCAATAAAGTCGACCATGTGCCTTGTGTGTGTGAGATTAATAGTATATTCTATGTTTGTGGCTAGAACTTGCCTGGTATGTATGCAAAGCGAAAATAAGGAGTGTAAGTTTAGGAGATGATTTAGGCATTTCTTTGGCAACCTATATATGTTTACCTTCATTTTACCTACCCATGGACATCATCCTAGTTAAACCCTTTTGAGCCTTTAGCCTATTTCTTTGACAACCTTGTATGTAAGCCTAATCCATTTTTTCAAGACCATAATTTGATCCAAATTCCTAAGTGCTTTAAAGTGAAAAATTCATGTGACAACAAAAGAGGAAATTGGGTGAGTATGATGCTTTAAATTGTAATGGTGCTTGAATGTGTTATGAAAAAAAAGAAAAGTGCTAGTATAAGAGGTATGTTGTGAAAAGAAAAAGGAAAAGAAAGCTGAAAAGTGAGTTATGCTTAAAATTGAAAAACAAAAGAGGAGAACAAGGGTGGTAGAATAAAAGAAAGAAGAAAGGTTGAAAGAAAAAATGTCAATGATACAATGTGATGTATTAAAGTGCTTAGGAACTTAGTCACTATTTCTGGCCAAAATAGTCCTACCCGTCCCTTAGCCTACATTACAACCATCAGAAGACCTATTTGATCCTAATCTTAGCATTCTGACATTTAGTGGAGTGTTACACTACGGGCAAGCCTATGGTCATCAGTTGCTGCATACGAATTCTTTGTGAGAGCGAGAGCAAGGATATTTTGATACCCATGTTTGAAAAATATGCTATACTTGTGAGTGACTATGGGTAATATATTGTGAGACACACATGTTTGATGAGTTTTGGATAGTTGTGTATGATTCTTTGTGCCTTGACTTTTGAATATGAGTTAACCACCATCACGAGTCTATGCTAGAGGTTAAATGGTTTCTACTAATGATCGGAAAACTACTCCTTGTTGATAATTGTTGTGCTTGTCTTGACGAATGTTTTGTGTTGTTGCTGTGAAACCCTAAGTTGATGTTTAGAGGGACATGATATTTTGTTCGAGGACGAACAAAGCTGCAAGTGTGGGGTGTTGATGATAGGCGAATTTACACGCCTATATCAATATATTTTGCCCATATTTTAGCCTAGTTTTGAGAACAAATTATATATTTCATGCACTTTTAGTCCTTTTTCCTATAAGTGAGCTAACGAACATGATTAGCAAAGTTTCAGGTATAAATGATGCAGAAATCAGCATTTTATGGCTTACTTGATGCCAAAGAAAGCTCACGAAGGAAGGAACGTAAGATTGGACGCCTAAAGGACCAAAAGTGATGCATGGGAAATCTGTCCCGGGCTAAAACAACATTTCTGAAGACTTTGGGGACTTGCAGTAACTTATTTGGATTAGGATAATGATACATTAACCTAGTACAAATGGGTTAAGTATTTCATTAGTTTATTTGGATTAGGATAATGATACATTAACCTAGTACAATTGGGTGAAGTATTTCTCTAGTTTAGTAGGATTTGGTTAAATATTTCATTAGCTTAGTAGGATTAGGATATGGGTATTATAAATACCCTATCATGCTAGAGATTTTTATTCATTCACCATTCCCCCATTCCATTAATTTCCATCCATCCACCATCCATCCATCCATCAAAACAATTCTTTTTATTAATTCTTATTACTTTCTCTTCATCTATTCTTAATTTCCGCAACAAGAGAAACGTTACTTTTGCAAGAAATCACACCTAACGCCTACCACACTTGTGCTACACGAAAATCATCAATCTTGTAGTATAATAACAACAATGCAAATTGTGATTTCCTTCGCATTCATGGGTAACTAAACTTCTCTGTTGGGGTTATGGAAGCCGTATGAGATACTATCTATTGCTGTGAGTTTATGAGTTGGTGACACGTATGCTGCTTATATCATTATTCTCTTCATCTTAATGCAAATTCTTGTAGCTACAGACGCATAGAATAACGCCAGCATAACATTTAACTTGTTCGAAAGAAAGGTTATCTATCTGGAAAAGAGATAATGTCAAGATAGTAGGACACCCTTTCCTATTAAAAAGCTAGTGCCGTAACTGGACTAACCTCTTGGAGAATTCGTACCGTTAGACACTCTTTAAGCTCGAAAGAGTTAAAGTGAAATAATCCTCGAATAGGTCGAAAGACGCCTGGATTTACCATCGAATACAATTCTCTATAAGCACATGCATGTCACAATTCTACACACTCATAGCCAATAGAGACGTATAACTCAGAAGGTGGACATAACCCCAACACTTCAATTCTCATTGTTTACAACTCACGTAATATTCTTTCTTTTTATTTTCAGCTTTTATTTTGATACTTTATTTAAATTACTTGCACGACAAGAATCCCCCCTCTTACGAGACTTGCACCAAAAGTTTAGTAATTTTGCTTACTTTTTGGCCAAGCTATTCCCTGTGGGATCGATACCCAACCCAGTTGGGTTATATATTTGACAACGACCGCTTTACACTCCTACGAGAGCTGTAGATTGAGCGTTATCAAACAACTCTCCCTAATGTGGGTAAGATGCTGGACTCCGTTATAGCTTACATGGTTTATATCGGTTAGAAGAACCTCCCAAAGCCCCTCTGTCCTAAATAAAAATATCAAAACAGTTTTCAAAGAACTAAGTGTGGTGGCTCACAAGAGTTTTTCTACACTTCATTACTCATGATTTATGATTTGACAGTTTTATTATTCAAGCCAAGGTGAGTCACTCAAATTTAGCATGCCATATTTAATGTTTATTTGAATTGTTACATTATTGTTTTACTTATGAATTCACCCCCACATGCTCTGTACATTCCAAAAGTACTGATCCACATATACATCTATTAACTATATTTTTTAATAATGTAGGTTTAGGAGCTCATTCCCAGTAGCATAATTGACCGCGAGCATCTCTATCTACATTCTGATAGTTGGTGAGTCCTCATGGTTCGGGGACCCATTTATTCAGACTTTTAGCTTTATGCAATATTTTCTCAATTATTTTCAATTTAGTTCAAGTCAGCTAGGGGTCTGTCCCTGTGACTCTTTTGTTATTAGAAGTAGAAGTTTTTCAGACTGTTATTCATATGTAAGATTTTAGTATTGGTTGTTTAGATTTTTAAGTTAAGAACTTTCAGACTTTATATTCATCTAAACTCAAATCAGATAAGATATTAAATGTCATATTTAAGTATTTCAGTAGATCCAAATGTCTAAGTCACCTTCATTATGAGTTTCAGAACAATTAGAAGGCAAAAAACGTTAGCTTGGGGCTACTCGTAGCCCTGAGCACCATGTGACATTTTTGGACCTATTTTTGGGCCGTTACACTTTTATGAATATGTAGCGCACCACACTTATAAGGGAGCGACTTTGATGAATTTAGGATTCTTTCCCTTTATTATTGATTTAATTTGAGTTATAGAGTTTAAGGTCTTGAATTCTTTTGATTTCCATTTGTTTTCCTTTCAGATCACTCCTCCTAGAAGATCTGACATCTGTGGGAACTCTTATATCTAGTATAAGGACAATATGAATGGAACTAGCCCTAATCTAGGAGTTTAGACATGGTTTAGTGTCGTTGCTTCTGATTTCCCTGGTGGAGCTCCATCAGTTCCTCCTTATGAACCTCAAGAAAATATATTTAATGCAAAGTTTGTTCAGTCAATTCACTTTCTTACCCAGTTGGTAGCCTCCTAGACTGAGTGGAAAACGTTGGTTACTCCTTCTTCCAAGGCCACTAGAGTTGGATAATTTATGAGATTTAGTCCTCCTACTTTCACTAGTTCTAAAGTTAAGAAAGATCCCCAATATTTTATTGATAAGATGGAAGATATCTTTCATTTGATATATGCCACTAATATGGAGGGCATAAAGTTCACCGCTTACTAGTGGCATGCATCAGATGGCATAAGGTATCCAATCTTAGGATGGTGGGGCTTAGTCGACTCCATCATACCCATCCTATAGGTTTTATGGTTGGTTGCATCATAGATTTTATGATGAGGGGAGGGATAGGTTTTTCAAATATAGTCAGCCAGGGTATATGTTAAGGAACTGCCCTGTGGGTAAGGTTGCTTCTAGAGTTAACAAGGTTCCTATTGCCTTCTTATCAGCTCCTGCACCATAGGGTGCCTCTTCTAGCTTTGGCGCTGGTCGAAACTGTGTTTATGCTCTTACTACTCGTTAGGAGTCTGAGGCATCTCCTGATGTCGTTATTGGCATGTTAAAACTCTTTTTCTATAACATGTACTATTTACTTGATTTGGAGTCCATTTTTTCTTATGTGACCCCATTTGTGGTTGTATATTTTGCTTTTGGTCCTGAGTATATTTTATACCTTTTTTCTATTTCTACCTTTGTGGGTGACTCTATAGTGGCTATAAGAGTCTATAGGGGTTATATAGTGTCGATTGGTAGTAGAGAAACTCTGGTAGATATGATAGAGTTAGACATGATTAATTTTGATGTCATATTAGGGATGGATTGCCTTCATCATGATATTCCTCATTAGATTATCGAACCAGTAAGGTCATGTTTAAATTCCCTATTGAGCTGGTCATTAAGTGGGAATGGGGTTCTGTAGTGCCTAAGGGATGGTTTATATCATATCTTAGAGCCCAAAAAATAATTTCCAAGGGGTATCTTTACTAGTTGGTCCGAGTTAAAGATTCTAATTCAAAAATTCCTTTATTAGATTACATTATCATGGTAAATGAATTCCCTAAGGTCTTCCTTGATGATATTCCTGGTGTCCCTCCTGATAGGGACATTGATTTTAGGATTGATCCTGTTAAGAAAAGCCACCCGATCTCTATTCCCCCATATAGAATGGCTCCAGTAGAATTAAAGGAGCTTATGGAGAAATTAAAGGTCCTTTTAGACAAAGGATTCATCCGTCTTAGTATTTCCCCATGGGGTGCATCGGTATTGTTCGTGAGTAAGAATGATGGTTTCTTTTAGATGTGTATTGACTACCAACAATTGAATAAAGTGACGATAAATAATAAGTACTCTCTTTCATGGATAGATGATTAGTTTGGTTCAGGTATCATCAGTAAAAGATTAGGGAAGTGGATCTCCCTACGACTGCCTTTCAAACCCGATATAGTTATTATGAGTTCTTAGTTATGTATCTTGGATTCACTAATGCCCTGATACATTTATGGACTTGATGAATAGGGTCTTTCATCAGTTTTTGGATTTGTTTGCTATTTTATTCATAGATGATATTGTAGTGTATTCTAAAAGTGAGGTGGATCATACTGGTCACCTCTGAATTGTGTTGCGACCTTGAAAGATCAACAGTTGTATGCTAAGTTTTCTAAGTGTTATTTCTAGTTGAAAGATATTACTTTCTTGGGTTATGTAATTTCTATTGAAGAGATCATGGTGGATTCACAGAAAGTTGCAGTGGTTAAGAACTGGACTAGGTCCACGACTCCAACCGATATTCGGAGCTTCCTAAGTTTAGCCGATTACTAAAGAAAGTTTGTGCAGAGTTTCTTGAGCCCCGTTAACTAAGCTGACCCAAAAGAAGGTGATGTTCTTGTGGTTTGATGCTTGTGAGGGTAGTTTTGAGAAGCTTAAAGATAAGTTGACTTCAGCTCTAGTTTTGACATTGACCAAGGGTAATGATGAATTTGTGGTTTATTTTGATGCATCTCGTGTAGGACTTAGTTGTGTGTTGATGCATCATGGAAGGGTGGTGGCCTATGCTTCTAGGTAGTTGAAAGTGCATAAGAAGAATTATTCGACTCATGACGTAGAGTTGTTGGCTTTTGTGTTTGCATTGAAGATTTGGCATTAGTATATTTATGGAGTTTATGCAGATATATTTTCTAATCATAAGATCCTGTAATATGTGTTCACCCAGAACGATTTGAATCTCAGGGAAAGGAAATGGTTGAGTTGCTGAAATATTACGACATGAGTCTCCACTATCACCCAAGTAAAGCTAATGCGGTTTCTGATGCTCTTAACAGGTTATCCATGGGATTTATAGATCATATGGATGAGGATAAGCATAAGATGGTGAAAAATATTTATCGTTTGGCGAACCTTGGAGTTCATCTCTTGGACTCTGAAGATGTTGGTGTGTTTGTGCAAGAGGTGGGAAAGTCATCCTTTGTTTCTAAAATAAAAGAGAGGCAAGTACTAGATCCTGTCTTAATGAATATTAAGAGTGATATGAGTTAGAAAAAGGTTGTAGCTTTTGATATTGGTGACGATGGTATCTTGAGGTACCAAGGCAGGTTTGTGTTCTCAACATAGATGGATTGTGAGAGCAGATCATGGTTGAGGCTATTGAATTGTGTTATACTATTCATCCTTGTTTAACAAAGATGTATCATTATCTTAAGGATATTTATTGGTGGAATTATATAAAGCGAGATGTGGCCAGTTTTGTGGGCAAATGCATGGTGTATTAACAAGTGAAGTTTGAGCACTTGAGGCCCGAAGGGTTGTATCAAGAGATTGAGTAGCCTATATAGAAGTGAAAAATAATTAATATGGATTTCGTTATTGGTCTTTCTCGGTCTCTAAATCAGTTTGATTTGATTTGGGTCATCATGGATAAGATGACTAAGTCTGCTTACTTCTTGCCAGTGAGGACTAATTATTCAACTGATGACTATACTAAGTTGTTCCTCCAAGAGATTGTGAAATTTCGTAGGGCTCCTGTTTCTATCATGTCAGATCGCGGCACTCAGTTATCATCACACTTTTGGCATTTATTATAGAGAGGTTTTAAAAATAAAGTGAGCCTTAGTACTATTTTCCACCTGCAGTCGGATAGGCAAACAGAAAGGACTATTCAGATATTGGAAGATATGCTTTGGGCTTGTGTGACTGACTATGGTGGTAATTGGATTGAATATTTGCCTCTTATAGAGTTTTCATATAATAATACCTACCACTTTAATATTGGGATGGCTGTATTTGAGGCGTTGTATGGTAGGAGGTGTAGATCTCCTATTGGGTGGCTTGAAGTTAGTGAGGCTGAGTTGTTTGGCCCGAATTTGGTTCACCAACCAATGGATAAGGTGAAGGTGATTCGGGATAGACTTGCCATAAGTCACCAAAAGTACTATGTAGATGTGAGGTGTAGGGAGTTAGAGTTTGAGGTTAGAAATTGGGTATTCTTAAAGGAATCTCTAATAAAGGGAGTAATGAGGTTTAGGAAGAAGGGGAATCTCGGTCCTGGGTATATCAGCCCGTACTTATTCTTGAAGAAGGTTGGTAATAATGTGTATGATCTGGAGTTGCCTTTTAGTTTGATCTCATTCATTCGGTGTTCCATGTGTCAATGTTGAGGAAGTGTGTGAGTGATCCATCACTGATTGTTCTTATCAAGGATATTGGTATTTCAAATTCCTTGTCTTATGAGGTGTCCCTGTTGAAATTTTGGATTGGCAATTTTGTCGATTGCAAACAAAGTATGTAGCTTTGGTAAAGTTTCTATAGAGGAACATCAAGGTTGGAAAGGCTACTTGGGAAGTTGAAGAGGGCATGACGTCCATGTATCAATTCTTGTTCTTCGCTTTAGATAATCATGCCTAAGGTATGTGTTATTGTTAACATCTTTTTTAACTTTTTTAAAGGAAAGAGTAGAGGTATATGAAGTCTAATTGTGCTACCAATTACCTTGACCCATCATTTGAGGTCGAATGATCCAGGGGGGAAGAATTGAAATACCCCGGATCTTTGGCTCTTGAAAATTCCTTGAGCTTTGAGATTACTACACTAGTTACAACTTTACCCCATGAGTCATAGGGTGTCCTGACGGGTCATGTGACCCTAATCATAAGGTAACCAGTGAGGGGTATTAAAGTTTCTATTCTGGATACAACTTAAGGGCATGAGTCATGAAGACGTGTGAGGAGTCATTAGGACGAGTCGTAAAAGAATCATAAAATTTTGTGTTTTAATTCTTCTCTGAGTAAGAGTGGCTCACTTAGAGCCATAAGGATATGTTACAATTCGTAAGGTGTAATCGTAGGGTGTCTAGTATAAGTCTCAATTTGAGTTCTGTGTTGATTACAACTAAACCCCCGAGTAGTAGGGTCTCATTATAGGTTGGTTGGTTGAGTTTTAAGGATAACAATGTAGGGTGCCTTGGTGGTACTGCCTTAGTTACTACTCGTGGTGATGAGTTGTAAGGAGTGGCTATGAGGAAAGGGTTAACCCGTAATCAAAGGCAACACTTTTTTAGTTTTATATTGAGAGAACTTTGGATATTTCCCTCTCTAACCCCTTGGACCCCACGACTTAAAGCCTTTCTTGGGCCTTCATTATCACATCATTCCCAGTAAAACACACTCAAATTCTCTCTCAAACTCTCTATTCAATTTAAGTCTAGGGCTTCAAAGAAAGTGGTCATCTAGGGTTCTAAGCGTGCCTTCTTCTCCAAATTTCTTGGTATTTAAAGTATGCTACTCTTCCCCCATTGTCAATTTTGTAATAGCATATGGTTTAAAATATTGTTCATAAGATATTAATGTTGGGTTTTGAACTATGGGTTGAGGGTTTTTAATAAAAATTGTTTAGATGCTTTCCACGATGTCTATAAAACTATTGTGCTTAAATTAATGGTTGGTAAATACATTGGAGTGCATGGGAATTGTGGATCTAAATAGGGGTACAAAGGAATCCCCAAATTAATTGGTTTGGTATGGAAATTGGTAACAACCTCAACCAACTTGCATAATTGATTTTGGTTTATGCATTGTTACTTGGTTTTGTTTTTTCTTAAAATTAGTGCATATCATAAATGGTTAATTGGTTAAGGATGGTTCCAAGAACCTTGTGGGGTACAAAGAAATCCCCTAAGTGAATGATTCATGAAAACCTTGTGGGGTACACGGGAATCCCCTAAGTGATTTTAATAATGGAGTCTGCGGGGTACATGAAAATACCCTAAGAGTTGTCTAATGAAATTGCTATCAAGCTATGGTCGGTATGACAATACCACTCAATAATGCCATAACGTTTGACTCCTGAAATTTTTGGTTGGATTATGTGTTACATGTTTTAATTTTAGAACAATGGGAGTTATGATAGCTGGCCGTGAATTAATACTGGAAATTCATATTTGCCGATATGAGGGTTGGTCTTGATGACCATTTACTTGTGGGGTACAAGGGAATACCCAAAGTGTATACTCTTATATATATCATGAAGGGCGAAGGGTACAAGAGAATCCCCGGTCGTCTATGATATCTCCGGTTCGTGCGGCTAGCATACACTGGGGCTCGTTCAGGGGGTAACACTAGACCCATATAAGCCGTGGGTGGATTTGTGACGGTAAATCTACATAACCAGGTTTAAGTTTTAATCTTCATGCTAAGACCGTTCCCAATACCATCATTATATATATGTATATGAATATACATGGATGTGCATGGATGTGTACATGTGCTTTGATTTGACTTGGTTTGAATTGATGACATTATTTTATCTTTATCCCTGAGATACATTCTACCATTCAGGCTGCTAACCATCTTCGGATGTTTTATCCCCATGCGATGCAGGAACTGACAATACTTCTATCTCTCCTACACTTTGACTAGGATTCGAGATCAACTCATGAGTCAGACTGAAGTGGTGAGCTTCCATATTTCGGAAGTCCCCATTTCATGCTATGGATTTCTTTATGTCTTTACTATTTCTTTTGATTTTGGATATGGTCGCTGCCATGTCCTGACAGGATATTCTTTGGTTCTGATTAGAGGCTTTATCTGGCTATGGTGCACATGGGTGGTATCGATGTTGGTATCGGTATCGGTATTGGTATCGGTAATTGTATTGATATTTGTTGGTTGTTTGGTTGTTGGTGGTTGGTTTTTGTCATAAACTTATCA
This sequence comes from Capsicum baccatum var. pendulum, assembly GCA_030864225.1. Lineage (NCBI taxonomy): Eukaryota > Viridiplantae > Streptophyta > Magnoliopsida > Solanales > Solanaceae > Capsicum > Capsicum baccatum. The sequence continues at coordinate 196,580,900 of CM061557.1, forward strand.
TAATGTCTTTAAATTGATATTCTCTTATCTTGTTATATATTCAAAATTCATCCGACATAAGGTGTAAGGAGGTCAATGGTTGGGTATTGGGAGTGGTCTCTAGTCCTGGTTGGACTTGAGATACCCGACATAGCCAGGCCCTGGTTTGGGTCATGTCAAATAAGGTGCCATAGAAATACTTTGGGTGCCCTGCTCGAGATCAATAACAAACACAATCTCACAGATAGGAGGGATACCAGGCAGGTCGGTAGGGAACTCATTAGGAAACCTACAAACTACAGAAATAGCGTCAGACGATGGACTCTCCACACCATTATCACAAATATAATAAAGATAGGACTAGCAACCCCTCGAAATAAGACTTCTATCACGAACATAAGAAATAATCCCCATCGGCTCACAGATAATCGCTTCTTGTCACATAACTGGGGGTATACCAACCATGGCTAAGGTAACGATCTTGGAAAATAATTCATGACCGCATGATAGTGGGATAACCAGTTCATTCCTAGAATTACATTAAAATACACCATATCTAGAACAATAAGATCAACATGAGTATCAACATCTCTAACAATGATCTGAAAACCCGATCTACTACTAAAGAATCACCCACAAAAGTAGATACACATAATGGCATGGATAATAAATCCCAAGATAACTCTAACCATGGAGCATAACAAGACGATACACAAGAATATATGGATATTAGATCAAATAAAGAAAGGGCCGACTGATGGCGTACCAAAATTATACCATTAATAACAACATTTGAAGACTCATCCTCGAGTCTAGTAGGTAAGGCATATAACTGGCCATGCCCACCACCTGGCTGGGCTCCTGATCGACCTCCTGTCCTACCTGCCTGGAACCTCTTTAAGAACCCTTGAAACAACTCCTACGACCCTGAGAACCACCTTTATCTGAGGGATAAACTGGTCTAATAGGGTGAATACTCTGAGACGAAGCAATAATCACCCACGACTAAAGCAATCTCGCGAGTAATGACCATGAGTTCCATAACTATAACATGTCAACTAAGATTATCTAGAGCCAACAAATTTGGTGACATAGAAGAACCACCACATCTATAATGACTAGATGATAAACCTTTTGAAGACTGACCACTACCCTAACCAGGGCGACCTAGAAGAACCACCACATCTATAATGACCAGATGATAAACCTTTTGAATACTGACCACTGCCCTAACTAGGGCAATCGCTAGCACTAGACTGAGCTTCTTCAGTAGTCTGAAGTTCTTCCTGAATAGGTTGACTAGGCTAGCTTTGATACTAAAGCAATGGATGCAGAGGATATCTACCATAAAAATGGATACCTCTAAATCGAGAAATAATATAGTTCCCACTAAAAATGCCGTGATGTATAGGCCCCTTATCACTGCCCCCATAGGCCTTATAATCTATCTTCTCCATCACCTGAGCATGATTTGAAACCTTAGCCAAAGTCATACTCATAAAAATTAAAATCTGCGTAGACATGCAAAGGGGAAGTCTCAATCCTCTAACAAAGAAGCACACTCACTTATACTATGTACCTGATAACGCCAAACTACCTTTCCTTAGAAGGATAAAGTGGTCGCTATCAAAATATAGTAACCCAACTATGTTGGTTCTATCCCATAGGGAATACATCAAATATCTTACTTGAACTTGTTGAAATCACCAGGCAATGCAGAAAAGTAAAACGGAAGATTTGTAGTAACTAGCAAGAAGTAACAAGAATTGGATGCTTTTGGTTGTAAACAATCTAGGACAAAAACTAGGCTTGTGTTTCCCCTGGCTTCTAAATCCGTAGATTTATCATATACTGTCGAACTATTTTGATATATTTCATACAGAATCTAACAAGTTATATATCACTAACTATCTTGTGGACTCATTGTCAAATATTAGTCTTTACCTTGTGAGTCTCAGAGTGTCACGTTACTAACTCTTTCCCTGGATCCCAGATTAAATATTACCTTTTGGGTCTCAAGTTAATTAGATGAGAAGGATGGAATTATTAGATGGAAGGGGATCTAAAATTGTTGTTGTGATGTCTTTTCCCAATCTCTACCTCTATTTTAAAGTAAGTACTTAATACATGCAGTTATTAACGTTGGAGAAATCAATAAGAATGAATACAATCATAATACATGTAAGAATCTTTATCTAGAACAACCCGGCACTTCCTCTATTTTGTTAATCCGCTAGTGTTCCCACAATCCTAGCTAAGGAAATTAGTCGCTCAAAGTTATGACATCAATAATGGAATCTACAGATAAAATTATAGACAAATCCCAAAGTCTTAAATTAAATAACAAACCAAAAACAAGAAAACAAGAGTATATGGTGTGTAACTTAGCCCCAATGGGCATAAATTAACTCCAAGGTCCTATCTCTCAATATGTGGCCTCTCTAGCATATCCCCAACTAAACAAACTCTAAAAGGTATTTATAGATTAAAATAAACACAAGAAATCAAATCCTAAAAACATAGAAAAACTTGACTAAATGTACATAATTAGGACTAAAAATATCATGGGAGTGCATGTAGGTCACATGGAAGCCCTAGGAAATGATTTTGGATTGAGCAGAAAAGTTTAAGTCGATGACTACTTACTAAGGTCACATATGGACCGTATGTACTACATACAGACTGTATGTGGACCATAGTAAGTGATAGACTTTTTTTTCTTCCCCTGATCATTTGGACTTCAAGTTCTATCACCTACTTAGGTCACTTGCGCCGGTAAGTTGTACATACACCTAGAATTGCCTCAATAAGTAGGCAAACTCTTTGATTTTCATCTCTTTCTCCATTTAGCATCCAAAACCTAATTTCCTGCAAAATCACTCCAAAAAAATATCAAATCCAACAAAATAGCCTTAAGTACATGCATATTCCCCAAATTTAAGCATCATAAGTTCTATAAATTTATAGCACATAAATACCCAGAATAAAAGTAGCATACCTAGCCTACTCATGTAAATGAGCCTCATACTCCACAACTGTCATGGAGCCCTACTCCAATCTAGAGAACTGATCCCTCAAATGATCCATAAGGCTGCAAGGCATATACTTCTACAAAAACATCTCAGAGAACGGAGTCCATGTATAAGAACAAGATCCAACTGGTCTAGAATCCATATAACCTCACCACTAATGTCGAGCAGCCAAGTCCAACTGAAATATGGTGTAATCCACACCACTAGTATCAACAAGGTATAAATTATGAATCCTATCCTCACAAGAAATCAAAAACTCATATGCATCCTCACCCGGAGCACCAAAAAATCTAGGCAGAGCCAATATCAATAATCTTCCCAATATATTCTGCTCCTCGAAAGACATAGTAGTCTAGGAAACCACTAGCTGAAAATATACCAACTGAGCAACCTTCAATACAACAGGGACCTCAACTCTATGAGCCATAGCTACAGGCTGAGCCTCTTCCTTAATATCACTCTCATCTATAGACCGTTCACTATCAGAAGGTGCAACACCAACTAACCCCCAAATATAAACTAATGAATCTCTAAGCAATTAAGAAGAAATAAACCCTGGTAGAACTTGGGCTAGTCCTTGGAAAGCTGCTGGCTGAGGCAGAACAATCCCTAGCTCAAGAGCAAAAATAGGGTCTGGTGACGGCCCTCTCTCCTTGCCCTTAGCTGATGACATATCTCTAGTCTATCCACGACCTTTGGGTCATCCACGGACTGAAGTAGGATCCCTAGACTCGATCTCAGGACCTTTATCTCGTGTTATGGTAGCATGTGTCCTAGCCATCTATAAAAGAGTAAAATCAAAGAAATGTTTTATAAACCACCTCAGAATCTTAGCACAATATGAGTGAAAGAAGTGAAGAACTCCTAAGAATGTCTAATAGACTCCCGAAGATAGGAAATAAATGTCATCTTTTCGATTTGCAGGACTCTACTAGACACATGCTCTTGTACTAACAATACCATTATAGCCTAGGATTCGATACCAATTTGTCATGACCTAATTTACGAATCATTATGGCGCCTACTCTACCCCGCTTGTAGGTTTAAACAAACTATAAAGCTAAAAACAATGGGTTAACCTTGTGGAAATGCCCCAAAAGGGCCAACTAGGTAATCCAACACAATCAATAAGCAAGGAAATAAAAATAGCTTTAAGGTAGTCACTACATACATACTATCCAACAACCTAGTAAATCCAGTACAAAGCATCTAGTTATAATTATACAATCAAAGTATCTAGACTAGTCAGTAACATTTGCTAAAAAAAAACTACACATAGAAATATAGAAGGAAATAGGTGACTCTAACTCCAAGAGCTCACCATATCTCAGATATCAACAAAGCACAAGCATCGGTAAAAGGCAGCAACTAGTACTCAGATCTTCACCAAAAAGGTACAAAATTGTAGTTGAGTACCAAAACCATGGGTACTCAGTAGGAATCATTGGCCTACTGAGCTAAGTCATAATATAAGAATGATAGAATGCAAGATAAAATAACTAAGTCAAGGTAAGGAAACAAACATGAACTATCTCCAACATCGCTATACATGAATAATTAGATAACTGAAATATCATCATACTTAACATAAAGCATCAACACATGCAATCATAACTACAAAATTGGTTCTCATACGCCAATTAGTACGAAAAAGTAAATAACCTATCGCATGCCCTTATAAACCTGAAAGTTACAAACAAGATAGAATAAACCACCACCGTCATTTATCAACCCTCATAATACAATTGAAATTCATCAAAGTTATGCCACACTATAACCATTGATTGCCCATATTCACCATTTGCCAATTAATCACCATTATTAACTAACCATCATGTAACAACTAATCCTCATGTATCACTAAATCATCCTTTACCAATTAAGCATCACTTATTAACTCATCCTCATATAGCAGTTAATAATCATTTACCAACAAGTCATTATTTATCAACTAACCAACATATATCAACTAATCATCGTTTATCAACTAATCATCATTTATCAACTAATTGTTATATTGCTAGAAACCATTTATATTATACCATATTATAACTATTTCATTATTTTCTAACTTAGCTAGAATCACTATTGTTAATCTCACACCCCGATATCATCATATCATAATAAGTATGACATTATAGTATAATACGTATGTGTATGTATATACATTTAGACTCGAACCGGTATGGATATTCAATAATATCCACATAAAATATCATCATAATAATCTCTCAATCTTGTCCGACATATATATATATATATCATAATCATCCTCCATCCTTGCCAGGAATATATGTATCATAATAATTATCATCCGGCCTTACCAGATATATATGTATCATCATAATCATCCTCTAGACCTGTCGGGTATATATGTATTATCATGATCAGCATCTAGCCTTGTCAGGTATATATGTATCATCATAATGTTAACATCAATATCATAGCCATCCTTTGGATTTCTGTCGAGTATAATTAATACATATCATCTTTAATATGGCCAATAGTATAATCATTAGGGTACTTAATAGCATAACCATGAATATAGTATATTAACATGATCAATAATCATAATCAAAATCATAAGTTCTAGCATAAAAAATATCATGATTGTCAATATAGTAAATAAGCATGATCACTAACATAAACAATATGTATTATCAAAATATTACGCAATAACTCATAAATATCTAATTAATGGCTTATCCTTACCATAATAGATAGCTTATCAATAGCTAATCCATGGCATAATCTATAGTTTATTCATAGAATAATCAATAATTTAATTGCCAATGTAGTTATTAAGCATGACCTCTAGCATGAACAATAGCATAAACGCTATATATTGATGAGAATGATCACTAGCATAGTTAATAGCTCATTCGTTGGCTAAATCAGTAGCACAATTTATGGCTTAGTCATGATGATATTCAAGGGCTTATTCAGTAGTATATTCGGTAGTCCAATTAATAGCCAAATTAGTACCATGTTCAATAGCTCATCATAAACTTAACCAAATATTCATTTATAGCATAATCATTAAGCATTACTTTCAACGTCATTCATAAAAACTAACAAGTACCAAGGCATCTAACTATCATCCAAATAACCATCTTACTAGATGTACACAATAATATCAAAGGGTCTTCAATAAGTCTTGGCCTAAGGTAGGTCGAAAATCCCACTTCTTTACCAAGAAATATCTATCCCAGCTAAGGTATCTAAATCGACTATTATATGTTGAACAAGCCATAACTAGTCCAAGGTTAGCACTTCCTCCTAATGTAGAACAACTAAGTCCAATCCACCTAAGGTAATAATAATTTGGGTGAGTCTCATCCTAAACACGAGTAATTAAGGAAAGCTCCTCCTTAGTTTAGTAACTAATGCATTTTCAACCTAAGCATAAGCCTATTAGGTCAACTTCACCAAAGTTATGGTAAACTAGGCTAATAATGCCCAAAACGACACCCAAAATAGCCTAAATCATCCAACTCATCCCAAGTATTGAAATTTAGCGCACCAACACCTAAACCCATCCCAAATATAACACAATATCTTAAACATACTATGACATAGATCAATCTAACAAGGGGTAAAACCTAGCCTACTTGGAAGTTGAAAAAAGCCCACAAGATCCTCTAAATCACTGGGTTTCCTTTTAAGAAGATTTTGCAAGATGCCAAGCTATCAAAAACCGTATTTTACTCATCAATATAAGAATAATGATACCTATATTTCACTATCATGCTTCGGGTTCAAAAATCACCCAAATATCCCACGTGGGTCCCATTTATGAAAAATCATATTTTTCAAATCAACCCAATGTTCTCACATGCTTAAAGAATCATTATTCTAAAAATATGGTGAAATTTGAGCTAATTTGTGGATAAAATCAAACCCCCAAAGTTTAGGAATTTTTGAAAAAGAAATGGGAAAATCTATCATGAAATTAGAAAAATCTTACCTCACATTCAAAGGAAAATCACGAAAATAGATGTTAACCAAGCTTCTAAATCACCCATAAGCTCTAACTTTAAGCTATCTCTTAATATTTGGGTTTTATCTCTCTTAGAATGGATGAAGAATGGGCAAAATAGTGCAAAAGGAGTCTATTTATACCCATACTAGGTCCTCATTTATCACTATTGTTACTTGGCCATCGCAATCATAGTTTGTGGGATTAGGAGCAAAAGTCGTTATCACAACAATCCCCCATCACATTAGTGGATTAGTAGTCTTCCGAAGGAGTTACAATTGTAGCCAAATGTGTCATAATCACAACACTTTCTTGCTCTTCCTGACCAATATGCGATCCATGGTCTATGATCAGTAGTGCACCAGCTACGGTTGAGACTTGGAATTTTCCAAGTATGCCCTGAGCCCTTGGGATTCATCCAAAATCTTGTATACACAAATAATCTATGTAAACATACCAAATTTGATGTTTCGGATTCAATGGTGCAATTGAAATTTCCATCGAGGCAGTTTAGATAAAATGTGGGTCCTACACCTAAATTTCCAATTTCTCAACTTTCCACCAATAGGTCAAAATGAGCTCGGGTTCCTCGGGACCTAAGCGACGAGTCCAACTATCCTAGAATCAATGTTATAGACCTGCTGGAATAGTCAAAATTTTCATTTGAGCTCATTTAATTAAAGTTTTCTTCCTATGGCCCTTTAGAACCAGTGAAGACTTCAAAATAAAGAAATGACTCTAAGAATCAAAGAAACTACTCGGCAACTAAACTGCTAGTTCCAACAATTCATAAATGACTTAGGGAAGCTATAGAGAATCTCTGGTAGAAATAAGTAAAAATATGAAAAATAACCTGAAGGGTTATTACACCTATATATAATTACGAACTTGCCCCCAAAAGGGAATGACACAAACTACTAGATCAACTATCTCATCTTTATCATTAATGCCTTGTTTAGGTTAGGGGTTACAAATTCCCACAAGTTATGGTAGAGATGTTAGAGGAGCATATAGTTCTATCGGAGTTCAAAATGTTACATATGCTCTAGCAGGTCAATAAATTGGGAGACTTCACTTGATGTGGTTACAGGTACATGTCCATCTTTTGACATAATCTATATGCATTAATTGATTAGGGGTCCACTATTATATGTCACTCCATTGATTCCTTAATAGTTAGAACGAACACTAAAATTAGTAGTTAAACTATTTGAAGTGTTTACACTGGTTGATAAGTCTATTATAGCTAGAAGAGTATGTCATAATTGCATAGTAAATATTTATGATCTTGATACGTTGACTGACCTTATTGAGCTAGAATGATTGATTTTGATGTTATAATGGGTGTGAATTTGTTTGCTTTTGGTTATGCCATACTAGATTATGGAGCTTAGAGGGTGCAATTTTATTTTTCAAAAGAGGTAGTTCTTAAATGAAGAGGTAATATTAGGGTGACAAAAGGTAAATTTATTTCCCATCTGAAGGCAATGAAAATAATGTCCAAAGGGTATATAAATCATCTCATGAGAGTGAAAGATGTAGATATGGAGTCACTAACTCTTCAATTCTCTAGTGGTAAATGAATTTCTTACATATTTTCTAACGAGTTACCAAGATTGCCTCCATAATGAAAAATAGAGTTTGGTATTGATGTGAGTCCAGGTAGTCAACCTATCTCCATCCCCTTAAATAGAATGCCCTCAGTAGAATTATGAGAAATAATGGAGAAACTAAAAGATTTGTTAGAAAATGGATTCATAAGGCCTAGTATGTCCCATTGTGATGCATCAATGTTATTTGTAGTGAAAAAGTGGACCGTTGATAAACTATATTAATTACCGGTAATTGAAAAAGGTGACTATTAAGGACAAATATCCCCTCCTAAGAATTAGTGATTTATTTTATAAATTATGCGAAGTATTTCTCAAAGATATACTTAAGGTTGGATTATCACCAAGTGAGGATCAAAAGAAACAAATACCAAGACGCCTTTTCAAACACATTATAGCCATTTTGAGTTTTTAGTTATGTCATTTTGACTAACAAATTGTCACAACCCAGTCAACTGGATCGGGAGGACATCTACTCTAATCCACCTAGATAGGAGAACCCTTACCACTCATTCAACATAACATGTGGAAGTTTTCATTAATTAGAAGTAATCAACCATTATTACATAATTTAGGAAATCAATAAGGAAATAAATTATCTTAAGATCTAATCTAAATAAGTACAAGAGATACAAAGAAGAAAACACATAAGACACAACTTTCACCACGAGTGCGAAAGTAGGAGTTGCTGGAGGATCACTACCACAATAGTCAGGAAACCATCACTGATTCCTACAAAAGACTATACCAAATAGGGTAATAGGGTATAACAAACATAGCAACAGTATAAACCATACATACTAGTAAGCCTCATTGTTTGACCTAAGTCTGATTGCATAAATAAAACATAAATATTCAAGGAAACATTTATGTTTTTAAGCTCATTATCCCACCCTAAAAGTTCCCTTCCACCCCCTCACTAACCTTTATTTGTAAATGTTGAGACACCACTCTATTCCCCTTCCACAATCCTACCACCCCTGACCACAAAGCATGGCCTTACATTAAGGGTCGACATAACTTCTAGAAGACAAATACAACAAGGGACGGTTCTAGACCTAGGTCAAGAATCTAACAAGTCACCTATCATACCTGGGAAAGGCCCACTTGGGCATCTGACCTGCCCACCATGCTCCCCAGTCATCAGAACAATTCACCTTATAAATATATATATGTTCCCCTCATATCTCTCTAACATAGAACTCTTTAATAGGTCATAACTTCATGTGGACTTTCACCACCTGAGGTAACCTTATAAGTCAACCCTATAAGACATAAGGATTAAGTTGTAATTGGCTTTCACTTAACTAAACTATATTGCTCCAGGTTATACCATACCCAAGCCGACATACACTCAGTATACAAACAACAACAAACAGTTATGATTAGAATCACAAATCAACCAAATATCACCAAGTCACATTCAATCAAGCCAACCCTGATTCCAATCATATCCAATATATGACAAGCATATAGATCACATAAACTTACAAATATGTGCATACCTCAAGCATATAAGCATAGTCCCTGGTTCACTCAAAAAACCATCAAACTTAACTGACCCTCGTTCATGCATGCTATGGGTGATTCATTCACCTTATGGATATGACTTGTAGGAGCTAATTATTGTCCATGTACTATATCATAGATATTAGTGTCTTCCAACCTTGGTTTACCAAAAACCTTTGAAAACTTTTAATTATCAAATATTCTATATTTAATAATGAGAAAGTCATATAATTATCACAACACCATTTACATTGACCAACCAAACAAACATGTGCTTACAAAACACACTACAAAGTAGTTCACATGCACATAAAAAACAATTTGAACTAAAAAACAATATTGTCATCTACCATACCGGTGGGTCCTTAACCCCAATGCATCTACAATTCTAAGCTTTGAAGATCTTAACCAGGATTACCAACCTAGGTTGTTCTGTAATTTCCCCCTCCCCCATGCCTTACTTTGTACCATCCCTTTCCTTAGGGTTCAACTACTACCCGATAATTTGTTCTTTCCACTATAAAACATACAAGTCTATTACAGAGAAATGCTAATTTATAGATTACATATAACACAACATGAATAATAATGTAAACAACATATAATTAAATATTGGCCAAATTTTTAACCAGTTTTAGCCTTCCAAACTTCATGCTAGAAGGCCTAGACATGAAGCCTCTTGTCCATCTATGTTACATTCATGCTTTCTAACCTGATTCTATGCTACTTAATTAGACTTAGCTTACCTGGCCATCAAATAGTTGTACAAAGGACAAACCGACATAATTTTTAGGTAGATGTCAAGATTTTGGATGTTTTATTCATGAAAATCAATAGATTTGACCCATTCATACCTATTTCCTTTCTTCTCTATAGTTTCAAGGCATGTGAGGTAGCCCGTAGAGTTTTTGGAGACTCCCACATTGTTTATTTCATTCAATGTAGAGAAGGTAAATACATTTCGCTTAAGTGGTATATAGGACTGCATCACCACTATAGAAAAATAAGTCCCACTATAGTAGGCTAACATCAGCTCGACCCAATTATTTAAGTCCTTGAATTATTTAAGTGTTTGTGGTCCCATGCAAGCTTCAGATGATATCCCAAAAATTTTTAAACCTACACTAATATAGTGGCATTTCCTAGTAACAATGAATTTGGTTATTAAAATATATACTAGTTCTCCCATTGTTCATCTCAAAATGATTAAAAATGAAATAGTCTGAGCCTATATTTAAACTTAACAACCCCTTTGAGATTATATGAAACTAACTTCTGAATCTTGGGCCCAAATTCAGAAATTGCAACATAGGTGAATTGAAGGAAAACAATTGCTCAAACCTCGATTACCAAATGCTAAAACAAAACCCTATCCTCGTTCTAACCAAAAGAGGTTTTTCATGCCTAAATAGGCATAATAAGAACCAAAAATTTGTCCTCTAAATGCTTGAGATACCCTGGAACCTATCAAACTATAAATATAGAGTGGGGCGTCTAAAAATTAAAGTTTCACAAAATCCAAAGCTGATCTCTCTATAGTGATATTCATCTCGCTCTAATGGTACCACTATAGTGGAGCATACCACTATAGAAAACCAAAAGAGAATATAGAGGGGAAATGGGTTCATTTCCAATTTTTCCTTCTCTACTAAAGTTTTTTCTTTTCTCTCTAGATAACTATGCTCTCATCTTTGAAAAGAAAACATTAGACCTCTTACTTCATATTACTTCATTGCTCGCAAAATTACATGCATTAAACTAGAATTTTATGTTGAAATAGTAGGTTAGAGTGAATTTTTGAGATTTTAATATTAAGCCCTTATAGTGTCAAAATTTCAAATCATAGTTACTTCTCTTACATTTACAACACTTATACTATATTCTGAGCATAAGAAACTCAAATTTTACGACCTAAATGGGCTTGAAATAGAAGAGAAATCGAAGAGTTCTTTTTGTCTTGGAAGTGGATTTAGGCATGATTCAGGAGTTATCAAGCCCTTATTTTTATAAGAACTATTATTAGGAGATTCGTGGAATACTAAGCTAAGTTCAAGATTGGAACTGGGAAGTTTTAAGTCAAGGGGCACCATTTTTACACCCCTTGACGACTAGGGAAAATAAAGACCACTATAACGGTACAACGATAGCAGAGATATTCCCACTATAGCAGTAGGCATACCATTACAGTGTGAGGCCACAGATAGTAGCCTCCCAACTGAAGGACGAAAACTTTGAACTTTTTAGCTTTCTCCTTAGTTGACGCTTGATTATCCCTAATGATTTCCTATGTTAAATTTGCAGGTTGCATATCTACAATGATTGAAAACCAAGACAACTCCCCCATATATAATACATTCCCCAATGAATCTAGTTGTGAATGGTATCAAGATTATAAAAGGATGGGGCTTTTCTTTGAGAGGGGCTTTGATATAAGGAGGGTAGAGGGAAAGGCTCTATAATTCTACAATTTACTATAGGAATTTAGGTAGGTAAAAGTGGGGGTAGATCCCCTGATGGAGTTATGACTTGGATGAGGGAGTTCTTTTCCTTACTCCCTACTATACTCTGGGATACCCCTCTCTTATACACATTCGAGAAGTGGATGCCCTTATGATTCTCACACCATTAATAAGGTGCTCTAGGTACCCCATATATCTAATGTCAACTACTTACCTAAGTACTAGAAGATAGATATGGTGTTCTATGGGACACTTTAGTTTCTTAGGAATCAAGGATTGGGTATTCTAGATCTAGACTAAGGGTGTCATCAATACTTATTTTTCAGCTGATGCTAAAGGTGACCCAAAAGGTTCGTTCATCAAAAAATGCTACTGGCGTGACCTATTCTGGGCCTTGGTAGTGGCTTATGATATTAGGGGTATTCTGATGAATGTGGGAAAGAAGATCATGATAGAGTGGAAAGACTTCTACCAAGGCCCTAGGAAGAGTCCCTTTCTTCTCGAGCTGCTGTTGGAGTTATGAAAATAGGTGGGGGTATCGGAGGAGCCCAACAATGTGATAGTGGATATAAACATTATCTTCTACTCTCTTTTGGAAAGAGTACCCTTATTACCCAAGAGGAAGAAAAGGAGCGTGTATGAGGCAGAGATTAATAGGGTCGTAGAGAAGTAATTGGAGAATATAAGGACAATGATAATGATGTTGCTCCCTCCTTATCCCAAGCCTCTATCCCTATCAGCTAGTAAGAGACCGATCTGGATACTATTATGAGGTTCATGGAGTAGTGTCCTTCCAATTCTACAACCACCTTCTATTGCTTAGGATGTTGTATCACTTTACCAAGACCTTAATAAGGAGAGAAGAAAGAGGCACTCCCAGGATTTCGTACTTGCCAGGATTTGGAAGGCCATAAAGGTTATGTTCAGGTGTGTGTCACCCAGCTAGAATCTTCTTGAGATGAACCCAAAGGAACCAAGGGAGTTTTCCTTCCCGAGTAATGTAGAAAGAGATGACCTTGCCCCCGCAACCCTTGACTAACAAGGCATTCATATAGTTTTTTCCCTTTCTCTCCCTTTCTGTATGATTGACTTGGGTTGCCCCTATTTGGGGCATTTACTGGACACTATTATTTCTTTCTATTTAGTTTCCTGCATATGGATGCAAATTTTCATTTTTATGCATTTATAAATATAAATTGCTTGTATGGTAGTTAAGCTAACTTTATATTCGTGCAATGCCTTGCTATCAAAATATTGAAATAACAAAGCAAACACAAAAATAAAAAATAGGGGAAACAAAATAGGGCTACTGCCCCAATGGTACCGCTATAGCGGTGTGCCTTCCGCTATAGAGGAGAAAATCCTACTATAGTAGAATACCATGATAGGGATGCCTCATGCCACTTTGGTGACCAAAATAGTGGATACCTATTTTCATAATTATTCTCTATGTCCTCTCTCCACACTCCCTAATACTTTCAGTGCAAACCAAAAGAAAGCTTAAACCTTATTACTTTCCTAGAACAAGTCCCAGGCGCATACAAGATGATAATTTACATTGTATCATAACCCAATTTCTTAGACCTTTATGCTGATTTAAACCTTTATATTATTGTCAACTAGCAACAATGTCTGGTTCAAAGTTCTACCTATAACCACACAGTATGTGACACTTACAATATTCACATGCATAGATTCAGGAAATTCCAATCACAACATATATAGTAAGAGAAAACAAACCCAATATCACATGTTTATGTTTTATTTACATAACTTTTACTCCCACGCTTAATGACTTTATATTGGTTATCAAACATACTTTGTGCACAACCCTTACGGCCAAATGTCAATTAAAAACTTCCCAATTTTAATTTGCATTCCTTATGTACTTTTACACAGAGTCGAGTGGCATCCATATGCTTAGTTAAGATACCAATTAGACTCAACCTATACAATAACTAAAAAACCACACGATTGGAATTAAGAAAGTGAAACAATCTCCTATAATTCCTTATATCATCCCGAATATTTGATGTGGATGTCAACACATCAATCTACATGACTCTACTCGACATTTACTCTTGTATTAGGAGACCAGTAACCTAGGCACTGATACCAAATTGTCATGACCCAACCTACTAGATTGTGAGGGCACTTACTCTATTCCACCTAGGTAAAAGAACCCCTTACCACCCATTCAAAATAACATGTAGAAGTCTTTATTAATCGAAAGTAATTAATAACTATTACATAATTTAGGAAATCTATGAAAATAAACTATCCTAGGATCTAGTCTAAATAGGTACAAGAGTTTCTAAGAGGAAAATACACAGGACAAAACTTCCACCGCAAGTGAGAAAGTGAGAACTGCTGGGTGATCACTACCACAATAGCGAAGAAACCATCACCGATTCACATAAAATACTATACCTAAAGAAGGTATAACAAGCATATCATCAGTACAAACCACAAATACTAGTAATCATCAGTTGACCCAAATCGAATTACAAAAATATAACATAGATATTCAAGGAAATATGCATGCTCTTAAATACATTATCCCACCCCAAAAGGTTCCTTTCTATCCCCTAGATAAACTTCATTTGTAAATCTCGAGACACCTTTCTATCCCTCTTCCATGACCCTACCACCCCAGACCACCAAGCCCGACCTTCATCGAGGGTCAACATAACACCTAGAGGACAACTTTAACAAGGGAAGGTACTATCCAAAGGTTAAAAATCTAACAAGTCACATATCATACTTGGGGAAGGCCTACTTAGCCATATGACCTACCTACCCATCTTCCCAGTCATCAAACCGAATTCATCCCATAACTATATATATTTCTCCTCTATCTGGCTGACATAAGAATATTTAATCCATCCCAACATTATGTGAACTTTCACTACCCAAGGTAACCTAATAATTATGCCCTAATAAGACATAAGAATTAAGTTGTAAGAGATTCTTATTTGACTAAACTATACCACCCCAAGTTATGCCATACCCGAACCAACATACACGTAACATACAAATAATAATAAATAGTTAGAATTAGAATTACAATTCCACTAAATATCACCAAGTAACATTCAATCAATCCAAGTCAATATATGTAAGCAATTATACATTTTGAATAACAACCAATTCAACAACCCAGACTATAATCATACACAATAAATGACAAGTACGCGGATCACATAAACTTCCAAATATGTGCACACCTCAAGTATATATGCATAGTCCCCGATTAATTTATGAAATTGTCAAACTCACTTGATGCTCATACATACACGCTATAGGTGATTTATCCATCCTCTAGACATGACATGTAGGGGATAATTACTGTCTTATATCCCAGATACGAGTGTTTGACTACTTTATTTCACCAAAAACCCATGAGAATATTCTAATTTTCTAATATTTTGCATTTAATAATGAGACAATTCAAGTCATAAAATTATCATAACACCATTTACATTCACCAAACAAACAAACATGCACTAACAAATCGCACTATGAAGTAGTTAACATGCACATATACATAATTTTAACTATAAGACAATACTGTCACCAACCCTATTGGTGGGTTCTTAACGATAATACATTCATAATGCTAAGATTCAAACACTTTAAACAAGATTATTTTCCTAGGGTGTTAGAAAACTCTCCCTCCACTCATACCTTACTTGGTACTATCCCTTTCTTTAGGGTTCAACTAATATCCAATATTTTTTCCTGGATACTATAACACATATGAATCTAGATAGGGAAATACAAATTTATAGCATACATATAACATAACATGAATAATTATACGAACAACCCATAATTAAATATTTCCTAAAATTTCAACTAGGTTTAGCCATCCAAACTCTATCCCTAAAGGCCTATACATGAAGCCTCTCATCCATATACATTACATTTACGTTTTCTATCCCAGGTCTATGCTAATTAATTAACCTTAGCTTAACTGGATGTCATCTAATTGTAGGAAGGATGAACCAAAGAAATTTGCAATCATACGTCAAGATTATAATTGTGTTATGCATGAAAATCAATGAGTTTGGACCTATTCACACCTCTTCCCCCCCCTTATTTATGGTCTTAAGACATGGGAGGTAGCTCATAGGGATTTTGGAGCTCCCCATGTCATTTATTTCATATAAAGTAGAGAAGGGAAATTAGTCCTGCTTAAGTAGTACTCTAGACTGCATCGCCTCATATAATGGCAGGCTCATTGCTATAGCCGAATAAATTCCACTATTGTAGGCTGACATTACCCAACCCAATTATTTGAGTCCTCAAATTTTTTAGTTTTTGTGGTCCCTCACAATCTTTGAATGATATCCCAAAATTTTTTGGACTCACACTAATATTGAGGCATTTTCTAGTAACGATGGATTTGGTAATTACACAAAAACACCAATAGCTCTTATGAATTTGATGGATAGGGTGATCAGGCAATTCATAGATGTGTTCTTGATAGTATCAATAAATGATATTTTGGTGTATTCAAGATCAAAGAGGACCATACTAATCACTTTTGATAGGCGTTACAAATTCTTTAGGATTGTAAGTTGTACATAAATTTTATTAAATGTGAGTTTGGGTATAAATATATGGCAATCTTGGGTCAGATTATACCTAATGAAGGAATAAGGTCCAATGCCTAAAAGATAGAAGCCGTCAAGACCTAGCTAATATAGACATCTAGTTTCATTAGTTCAAAAGTTATTATTGAAATTTCTTTAAAGGATTTTCTTCCTTTTATGCACCCTTAATATAGCTAACACACAAAGAAACCATATTTAAATAAAGTGATACATGTAAAAGAATCTTCCAAGATCTGAAGAATAAGTTGACTTGTACACCTGTATTGTTATTTCAAAAAGGACGAGAGGGGTAAGTAGTATATTGTAATGCTTTGAAAATGGGCTTAGAATGTGCATTGATATAACATGATAAAGTAATATCTCAATATAGTTGTGTCTACATAAGAAAAATTATCCAACACATGACCTTGATCTAGTAATAGTTATATATTTTTGAAGATATGGTGTCACTGCCTGTATACAATTCATATTGGCATATATACATTGAATCTGAGGCAATAAAGATGGGTTGATATAATAAATGATTATGAATTAATAACTTGTATCATTGGGTGTAGGATAATAAAAGACACTTATGGTTAATTATTCCAACTAGTTAACTTGGGGGTTCAACTTCTTGAATCTCCGGATGAAGAAGAATACCTAAGGATATATTCCAACTATTCTATTATAGCTTAAGAAGAATGTACACCAAGGAAAACTAAAGGTGTTTGATCTTTTTCAAGATGGATTACTTCACTAAAAATTAGATTGTGTTTGCAAAATATAGATGGACTAAGAAAGAATATTATGATAGAGATACATCATTTAGGATAAAATATCCATCAAAAATCCCCTAAAATGTATCATAACTTGAAATAAGTGTATTGATTCAGTAATATAAAGAAGAATATTGAAAAATATGTCTCGATATCTAAAGCCTAGAGGTTATAGTTGAAGAATATTTCAAAATATATGTATCAATATCCAAAAGCCCAAAGGTTATATGCAACGTATAGATCTTTTAATTTGGAAGTTGAACATAATCAACATAGACTTCATAATTGATTTACCTCGTTGATGTTTTATGGATTCATAGCACTTTCAATGCTTAAAAAGATGAAAATATGCATGTTACTTAGGTTTATTTGTTAGATATGATGTGTTTTATGTTAGGTTTTGTTGGAAATCAGGTTTTAGACCTATTCTGGAAATAAAAACTATAAGTTGATGTTTTGGACCACTTAAGTGGGCACATACGACTCGTATGTACTACCTACAGGGCATATGCACCAAAGTATGAATCAAAACTTGAGATGTAGAGATTCAAAAGTGGAAAAAAGAAGACATTGTCACTTACAGAGGGCACCTATGGCCCGTAGGTGCCGTCTATAGTCCATAGATACTTGCGTATGTCTCACAAAAGCAAAGTCAAGAGAGTTTTCAGAAGAATTTTAAGGCTAGGTCACCTACGTATGACTAACTGTGGTCTATAGGTGCCATCTACAGCCCATAGGTTGCCCAGTAAGTGGTCACCGACCTCAGTTTTCCTCTTTTCTTCAAGAATAGTTTCCTAGGGTTTCCCTGTATTCTATAAATACCCTTTTGATGTTTTTTATTTTTTTATGCACTTTTTATACTTAAAAACATATATTTGATTCTTAGATCCAATTTTGATCCTGGCATTACTTTGTTCTTAATTTTTGTTGATAATTAAATTGAAGACTTTGGGTTTTATTCATTGATCATTGTGATATTGTTTAATGCTTTCAATTTTAAATTCCACCGATAATTTTACAACAATGTGTGGCTAAGCCCTTAGCTAGGGTTATGGAAACCCTAGGACATTAATGAAGTAGGGGAAGTGATAAGTTATTCTGAACCTATAATCTAGCATGTATATGTTAAGATCCTACCTAGTATATCACTACTTACTTCACAAGAGGAGTAGGGTGTAGGAAAAGATAATCACAACAGTAATTTGAAGATTAATTGTCGATCTAGGATAATCAACATTATCTACTTAAGATAGTTATCTATCATCTAATAATTGGAGAATCAAAAGTTAATAGTTAACTTGGATCTAGGATAAGGGTTAGTAATGCAATGTCCTGCGACTTAAAAGGTAAAGGGTGAAATCTATCAATGAGTCCACAAGACAGTTGATGGTACATAACTTATAAGATTCTGCATACAAGATGTCAGGTTGGTTTAACTAAGCACAATAAATCTACTGAGTTAAGAATCTAGGGGGAACACAGTCCTAGTGTACATTTCTGACTGATTACAACCAAAGTTGAGTTCTATTACCTGTTCTAGATTACTACTACACTAGTTGAGGGCCTTGATGTGCTATGGATTCATAACACTTATGATGCTTAAAATTGGAGTATATGCATATAATTAAGGCTATTTGATTGGATTCGATGTATTTTTTGAGTGGTTTTGCAGTAAACTATGTATTGGAAGCTAATCAAAAGAAACTAGAATGAAAAACCAAAAATTGAACACATATTAAGGCACCTACACCTCATAGGTATCACCTACTGGGCGTAGGTTGGTCTGTAGGTATCATAAAGTGATTTCTAGAGGAAAACCTTTTGGGCCAGTACCTACATCCTCCCACCTACAACTGTAGGTTCCATATACAGTCCGTAGGTGGGTCCATAGTTGGCCACCGATACAAATTTCATGGATTATTTTTAAGTTGTTTATTGGGGTTTCCATGTAACCTAAGCCTACTCCTAGGATTTTTTAAGTAATTATTATGTACGTTTAGTCAAGTTTTCCTCATTGATCTATGATTTTAATTCTAGGGTTTCCTTATAATCTATAAATACCTTTTAGACCCTGTTTTTGGAGATTTTCCAGTTTATGACCTTGGGGGCTACCATATACTCTTGTAAACATCTTATTGTTCTTAGTTTGTTTTAGGCTTGTTCTTTAATTTGAGACTTTAAGTTTTCTCCTTTCATTATTGTAAGATTAATTCTGTAGGTTTGTCTATGAATTCCATGAATGATCTCGTAACCATGAGCAGTTAATTCCGTTAGCTAGGGTTGTGGAACCCTGGTGGATCAACAAATTGGAGAAATTTCCATGTTATTTTAGATTAATATTCTTGCATATATTATGGTTTTCTTTGATTTGATTGTCTTCTTAATGAGTGCTCTTTTAGATAAATATTCTTGCATATAATATGGTTTTATTTGATTTGATTGTCTTCTTAATGAGTGCTCACCTTAAGATCTTGCCTATATACACTACTTACTTTGTAAGAGAGGTAGAGAGTAGGAAAAGAAGGTCATAATAATGATTTGGAGTTAATTGCCAAAATAAGCTTAACTGCACTATCTACTTAAGATGATTATCTTTTATCTAATAACTTGAGACTCAAAAGGTAATATTTAAACTCGGATCCAGGATAAGGGTCGGTAAGGAGACACCCTGAGACTTAAAAGGTAAAGGGTGAAATCTTTCGATGAGTACACAAAACAATGATGGTACTTAACTTATCAGATTCTGCAAGCAAGGTATTGGAATAGTTCAATATAGCATGATACTCCTACAAAGTTAAAATCCAATGGGAATGCAAGCCTAGTGTTCATATTAAATGAATTACAACCACAAGCATCCAGCTTTTGTTACTTTTTACTATTTTAGCAAATTCCCTCATTTTATTTTTGTACAGCCTGATGATTTCAACAAGTTCAAGCAAGATTTATGATGTATTACCTTTGGGATCGACCCCTACCTGAATATGAAATAAAAGGAATAAAAAGGTATAAATAAGAGTGGAATAAAAGAGAATTGGTTAATAAGTGGAACCGAACATAACTGTAGTTCCAAGAAGGCTTAGTCACTAAAAATTACTATATGTACCATACCAAACGCCAAGCATATATTACAAGCCGAGTAAAGTCCTATAGTGATCCTAACCAGACTGTCTGAAAGCTAAGGTGAAAAAAATTAAGGGCAAGCCTATAGTATTTGATGCACATTTGTGGAACTTCTCTTTGTGAGTGTGAGCATCTCATGATCCATCCATGTATTATCATACATGATTTTGTATGAGTGATTGGGACTTCTTTGATATGAGGGTGCACGGGTTGTTTTGCTAGCTACTAACTTGTTTTGGTAGTGTAACTTGTACATGTCCATGGTTATTTGTTATTAATGTAATACCATGACTTGATTCCTTTGTGTTACATTCTTGTGCTTCATAGACACACAAAACTGGTTTTAAAGTATTGAAAAAAGATAGGGTAGTCTATTTTGAGCTAAATTTGATGATTGACTGCCATAGGTATCTTAGGTTCCTCTTGGTTAAGCATCATCAAATTATTTTATTATGTTTTGTTGCTTGAGGAAATGAAATATTATAAGTTGACGGTCTTGATGTGATAAGGATTCATAGCACTTATTATGCTTACACTTTTAGAATATGCATGTACTTAAGGATGCTGTTTTGGATTTGATAGGTTATTGGAGTGAGTTTTCAAGAAACTAGGTGTTGGAAGCTAACCAAAAGAAAAAACAAAAATTAACAACTTCTTGAGGCACCTACGCTGCACAGGTACCACTTACTGGGTGTTGATGGATTCATAGGTATCAGAAAGCGATTTTCAGAGAACAAATTTTGGGCCACCACCTACCCCCCACTTACCACCATAGGTGCCACCTACAGCCTGTAGATGGGTTCGTAGGTGGCCACTGATGTGAATTTCCTAGATTATTTTGAAGTTGTTTCTTACGATTTCCTTCACAACCCAAACCACGGCCCAATCGTGATGGGTATCTTAATTCCGATAACTGGTAATCGGCCAAAAATTACCAACCAACATCACCCAAGCCACAATAATCCACAAATCCTTCCAACAAAACTAAAATTATTGAAGTGTCGGGATATACCCCCTACCCTAACAATGACAATGACAATGTTAATGATAATGTGAACTCTCAATCCTAATCTACAAATTAAAACTAATGAAATATTCAAGTCTTTCAGAGAATGGAAGCTTACCACTTCATCACCAATGATTGATAAACCGAGTTGATCCACCTAACACTATACAGAAAAAGTAGAAGTATCTCCGGTCTATGCATCGCATGAAAATACAACATCCAGAGACAATTAGTAGGTTGAGCACTAACATGTAACTCAGGGATAGTCAAATCCCATTTCAAAACTATGTGAACATCATCATATACATGCATAGATAGTATGCCAGGAAAGGGAACAAGTCTTAGCATGCATTTTAAAACTTTAGACTGGATTATGTAGATAAACCAATATAAGAAGGTACCCGCGGGCGATATGGGTCCAAATCTCCCCTAGTTGAAAGGGTCGAGTGCGCATATTTGTACAAACTAGAAGAGTTACTTATGCACCATCGGGGACTCAAACCTCTCGGCATACCAAGGTGACTTAAGCACCAAATCATGTAATATAATATAGGGGACTCGAACCTCCCAATCATATAATAAAAGGGGTACTTAGACCACCCAAACTTTTATACCCCTGCATTAGCAACTGCAGTTTCCAGTATTGGTCCCTCGAAACCTCCACTTTCATAACTCAGCTACACAACCCTCATTAAAGCCTAATAAAATATTTATCACACACTCCCATTCATTAAACCATAATACACATTTAGACATACATTATCGGTATGGTCATACGATCTACACTTGCAAGGTTACATCAATATGCCATTTGATTTCCATTAACTCAGTAGAACAACTCCCTTTGTTTATTAATACAAGGTGGGGAGGACACCGACTTCCTTTGTTCATTAAATCAAACCATCATGTTTCCAATAACCCCTTGATATCATGCAATTGTTCTGTAAATAGTTCAATCCACTTTTACTCATACTCAAAACTGCTTTCACAAAGTTTGGGTTGGAGTTATTACCGATTCAATTGTCAATACTCACAAAATATGGGAAAATCACAATCCCCTAGTTCATTAACCATACCCATGCATCAAATTGATTTCAAAATCACTATTTACAATATATAGAATGCATATGTAAACATGAAATATCACATAAACAATAACCATTCAAAACCCTCAACCTATGTTTAATACCCTCATTCAAATCCATCCAATTAAATCATTAAATTACATGTTTTTTTATAAATTCTGGATTAGCATAAAGTAAACTGCCCAAAACACCAAGTTTTATGGAGGGAAATCAACCCATGATACCTTAGATGACCAACTTCTTAGAAACCCTAAGTATCTTGCTTAAGGGAATTTCAAAGAGTTTAAGAGAGTGTTTTGATTGGGAATTATATGTTAATGAAGTCCAAAAGAGGGTTTTAAGGCATAGGATCTAAGTGGGAAAAGAGGGAAATTACCAGTATTCCCTTAAATAAAAGATTGGAAACTAACGCCCAGTCGCTACGGGTGACCACATGACTCGTAGGGTCACCCTACAACTCATTTAGTCTAGTCGTAGTCTGGACAGTGTACAAGGGCACCCCACACTGGTTTGGTTATGAGTTGAACCATATGAATTGTATCCTAACCTTGCAACTCATAACATGCTAGTCATAGTCACAATAGGAACCTAGGTTAGTACACTAGTTTCTATACGATTGGAATACTAAGACATGTTATAAGTCTATATGACTTGTTGGGAGCCACTCATAGTCAGAACAGAAAACATAGCCATACATACTGGTTAAGATATAATTAGGGTCCTTATGAGTCATAATTACACCCTATGACTCATAGGGCGAGTCATAATGAGGACAGTGAGGATAAAATTTCAGAAATTTTCAAAGGCCAAAAAATTCAGGGTGTTACAATTTATATGTAAACTAAACCTAATCCTATAGTATTTTCAGTCATTATTATGTATGTTTGTCAAATTTTCCTCATTAATCTAGAATTTTAATTCTAGTATTTTCTTGTAATCTATAAATACCCTTTAGACTCTTTTTAGGATATATTCAAGTTTACGCCTTCGGGGGATACCATATACATTGGGAAACATGTTATTGTTCTTAGATTATTTTTGGTTTGTTCTTTAACTTGAGACTTTGGATTTTCTCATTTCATTATTGTGAGATTGATTCTTTAATTTTGTCAATGAATTCTATGAATAATCTCATAACCATGAACGGCAAATTTCCTTAGCTAGGGTTGTGGGAACTCTAGCGGATCAAAAAAGTAGAGGAAGTGCCAAGTCATTCTAGATAAAGATTCTTGCATGTATTATGATTTAATTTGATTTAATTATCTTGTTAATGGGTGCACATATTAAGATCCTTCCTACATTCACTACTTTCTTCACAAAAGAGGTAGAAAGTATGAAAAGAAGATCACAATAGTGATTTGGAGTTAATTGCTGAAATAAACTTAACTGCACTATCTACTTAAGATTATTATATTTCATATAATAACTTGAGACTCAAAAGGTAATAGTTAAACTAGGATCTAGGAAGGGGTTAGTAACGGGATACACTGAGACTCAACATGTGAAGGGTGAAATCTATCAATGAGTCCACAAGACAGTTGATAGTACATAACTTATTAGATTTTGTAGGCAAGGTATTGGAATAGTTCAATAGTAAGATTAGACTTATACTGGGATATTCTCAAAGAAGAATAAAAAAACCCTAACAAATTCAACAACTCCAATCAATCAATCTACAACCCATATTCTCCTACAACTATGCCAAAATTTCGATGTCACGCAAACTACAACTCTAATTGAAAGATAAATGGTCACTGTCAAATTATAATAACCCAACTAGGTTAGGATTTATCCCACAGGGAATAATGCAAATTTTTTGCTTGAAGTTGTTGAATTCACCAGGTAGTACAGAAGGTAAATGGGGAGAATTTGCTGAAATAGTAAAAAGTAATAAGACTTGGATGCTTTTAGTTGTAAAATATCTAAGATGAACATTAGGGTTGTGTTCCCGCTGGCCTCTAACTCTGTAGATTTATCGTGCACTGTCGATCTATTCCAATACCTTGCATATAAAATTCGATAAGTTATATACCATCAACTATTTTGTGGACTCATTGATAGATTTCACCCTTTACCTTTTGAGTCTCATGGTGTAACTTTACCAACCCTTACCTTGGATCCCAATTTAACTATTACCATTTTAGTCTCATATTGTTAGATGAAACTTAACCATCTTAAGTAGATGGTGAAAGTAATCTTATTTTGTCAATTAACTCCAAATCACTATTGGGATTATCTTTTCCTAATATATACTCCTTTTTTGAAGTAAGTACTGAAATATTAGGTGGGTTCCTAATGTGTGCACCCATTAAGAAGACAATCAAATTGAATAAAACAATAATACATACAAGAACTTTATCTAGAATGACTTAGCACTTTATCTAATTTGTTAATCGACCAAGGTTCCTACAACCCTAGATAAAGCAATTAGCGACTCATAGTTACAAGATAATTCATGGAATTCATAGACAATATTATAAAATAAATCTCACAATAATGAAAGAAAAAACCCAAAGACTTAAATTGAAGAAAAAACCAAAAGCAAACCAAGAACAATAAGATCCCAAGATCCCAAGTAAATCTTAGAATCAAAAGTTGTTTATGAATGATGCAATTTAGCCCCAAAGGGCCTATCACTGGAAAACTCTACAAAAAAGGGGTTTAAAGAGTATAATAGATTACAAGGAAACCCTAGAATTGAAATACTATATGAATGAGGAAAACTTGACTAAACGTACATAATAATGGATAAAAAATCACAGGAGTAAGTTCAGGTTACAAAGAAACCAAAATATATAACTTTGAAACTATCTGAGAAATTTATGTCAGTGGCCATCTAAAGACACATCTATGGTCGTAGGTGGCACCTACAGCCGTAGGGGGGGGGGTCATAGGTGGTGGCCAGAATTTGTTCTCTGGAAAACAATTTCTAATATATGCGAACCCACCTACACCTAGTAGGCGGTACCTCTGGGCGTATGTGCCTCAATAAGTGGTTAATTTTTGGCATTTCATTATGTTTTCATATGGTTAGCTTCCAACACCTAGTTTCCTACAAAATCACTCCAAAAATACATCAAATCCAACAAAATAGCCTTAAGTACACATATATTCTTCAAGTTTGAGCATGGTAAGTACTATGAATCCATAGAACATTAATACCCTCAACTTACAACATTGTATGTCCTTAGGTAACAATATATAACAAAACATTAGGATGATGCTTAACCAAGAGAAACCTAAGATACCTAAGGCAGTCAATCATCAATTTTAGCTCAAAACACATTATCCTCTCCAGGTTCAATACTTTAAAACCAACTAGGCGCATCTATGAAGAACATTAATATGACATAGAGGAATCAAGCTATGAAATTACATAAAAAACAAATAACCATGAATATTTACAAGTTGCACCACCCAAACAAGTAAGAAGCTAGCAACATAACCTATGCACCCTCACAACAACAAAGTCTCAGTCACTCATATGAAATTATGCATGTCAATGCAGAGAAGTATCAAGAGACACTCACATTCATGAGATAAGTTCAATAAATGTGCATTAAATACCATAGTCTTGCCCTTATTTTCTCTACGTTAGTTGTTAAAAAGTCAAGTTATATGGCTTTATTCGGCTTGTACTGTAGGCATGAAGGGCTAGTATGGTACATCTGGACATTCATAGTGACTAAGACTCGCTAGAACTACACTTACTTTGGGGTCCACTTATCAGCCGAATTATTTTTATTCCACCCTTATTTTCCCCTTTTTGATTCTTTGATTGCACATTTAGGTTGGGTGTGATTTCTTTTATTCTTTCTTTTTCAACTTTTTCTACTATGCCCAACCCTGCTTTCTTTTCTCTTTTGTTACCCTTATTCATACCAACTTTATATTAGGCACCTCTATGATAGCAACCCTCAAGTTACAAGATTTGCTTGAGTTGAGGTGCCCAATGTCCAAGAAGGACTAGGGCCAAAATAGGTTCATTGTAACATAAGTGGAAAAGCTATACCTCTATATAAGGATAAAATAGTCAAAGAAAAATATAGTAATCCAATAAGGTTGAGGTTTAATCCCAATGAAATACATGGAATTATATATCTCATTTGTAGGAATCAATGGATAGTACTGAAAATAAATGGGGGTTTATAGTAGTAATCTTGAACAAGTAAAAGAACTCAACTTTAGTTGTAATCACTGATGAGTGGTGAATTTACGACTCATTTATATCAAAAAATCGTGCACACTACTATGATTTGAAGGTATGAATGAGAAAAGATTAGTAGTTGAATGCACTAATTTCCATATTTTGCAGACATACAAGCAATGAGAAAGAAAGATGTGGATTTTAGTTATAAAGGAACCAAAAGGATAAAAAAAGTGCAAGCGACATACAGGATTAGTTACCGCAATTAAGGTCTAAGGGCTATGATCACAACCAGTCTAATTTGGTTAGCAACCACGATCACGAGGTTATGATGGCATTCACAATAGCCGCAATTGCGAACAAGCTGCCATGATCACGACTAGGCAGATTTATGCCCAAGGGCAATTCTATCATTTTACCCAGCCAACCCCAAATCCCTTATAATGCTAAAACTTTTTCCCGTTTGGTATTCCGCACATTGAAAAATTGAATTTTGGATAATTTTTAATCCTACTAATTGGGGAAACTTTTGTATTTCAATTTTACAATTTTGGTTTGGTGAAATTAAAGTGTAAATTACAGAATCCTTGCACTATCCATTACCATGGATGATTTGAATGAAGCTTATGGCATATTTCTTCCTCTTTACTTCATGAGTAGCTAAATTTTCTTATCGGGGGATTCTGTTGAACTAAGGTGCAATTATGTGTGGGCTATGATGTATTTGTGTATATTCTAGTTTGTTGATGATGAGTTTCACTATTGGTTGTTTGAATTAGTTGGAGTTTATAGGTGCGAACCCTAAATGCCCAAAATGGATTTGTAGGTGAAAACTACAAGTTATTTAAAGCTTATGTCATCCTTGAAAGAGGTGTGTGGGTGAACCTTTAGAACCTATATCATCGTTGCAAGAGGGATATGGGTGACAAAGCAATCATGGATAATAATGGATGTAGTTTGCTATATTTTTGCTATCTTATAAAAAGGGTGAGTAAAGAGTAAGATATATCTTGGGCATCATCGTAGAAATAGGGATGACCAATTGAGGTATTAAGTGGGTTTAATTGCCATACTCGTGATGTACCCAAAAGGGTCAATAAGTCATATTCATGAGGTTTTGTTGACAAACTAGCCTCAAAGACCTTCCACCAGCCTACCACAATGTTAATGACTAGAATTTGCACCAAATCATCATGCAACCACACATAGCTTGCCCTTAGGTAGACATAATCCCAAGATCCTTCTCATATTGAATTTTCAATCACAATTGTTACCTATTGAATGTTAGCTTGAATAGACTTTGATAAAATCACATACTAAACTACCCCTATTTTAAATCATGTCTTTTACTTTATTTATATTATGGTTATCTTTTTAGTAACTTTTAACAACCATAAGATTAGAAGGCTAATTCCACTCCTCGGGGATTTGACCTCAACATAAGTTGAGCTTTATTAACAACAATCTTCCTCAACCAAATTCAATGGTATAGGTGAGCGTGATCAAAATGGCACCATTGTCAAGAAGTAAAATTCAGTTTTCACTTGTGTGGTGTTGATAGTTACTTTGGGTATACATGTAGTAGTGTGTATTTATTTTGGTTGTTGTTTTTGTTTATTGTTGGTGATCTCAATAATATACATGGAGCCATGAGTGACAATGCAAGTCATGAAAGGTCTTTCAATAGTCCTCTTGATGATGAGGAGAACCTCAATGAAGTTGAGCATATAAATGTCATGCGTATCCCACCTACTCATGAGAGTGGGTATTCCACGGTACGAGCATCATGTTGCATAAGCTACAAATCAAGGGAATTTTTAGGGACAAGCCCATGAGGACCCCAATTTTCATTTGGATAATTTCATAGGAGCGTGTGCACCCTTTGATATTTCGCACATATCCCAAGAGTCCATCCGGTTGTGCCTCTTTCTATTTTCTCTAATCGAAAATGCAGTATTGTAGCTTCGATCTCTTCCAGTTGGATCAATTACTTCAAGGGATGAAATCACTATTTACTTTATTGATCGGTACTTCTCACCATCCAAGATGCTACAATTGTGTGATGAAATCATTAACTTTCAGCAATTGAATAGAGAACCGTTATATGAGGTATGGGAAATATTCAATGGAAAAATCATGCAATATCCCAACCATGAGGTCTTAAATAAGATGCTTCTCCAAATTTTTTATTGGGCTCTAGATCAACTCAACAAAATTGTGGTAGGCAATGCTACGGGAGGTTCTCATGTGAAATTAACTTACCATGAAGCTACAAACATTCTTGAGGAAGTTACCTAGAAAAATTGGGGTGGTACACCCATGAGGCTAAGGTACCAAAAGGATCTCCTACTACCTCTTTTGTTGACAAAGAGCAAAGGTAAAGAGCTAAAGAGAGAGAGAAAAACATGGGAAAAATAATGACACAACTTGAGCTTCTAACCAAGCATGTGATGGGTGCACCCATAAAAATAGTAAATGTCGTGGCATCCCAGTCTTGTGATGATGAAGGGGCCAAGAGGCTTGATGAGAGATTAGGTATTTGGCCAACTATTTGAGGAGAGGGGGTTCCCATTTAGCCTATCAAAGGCAAAGCGGGAACCAAGGTTGGATGGATCGTGATTGTGACCGTGATTGGAGTGATAAAGATCGAGAGTATGATCATTAGGTGCCACCTCATGATCGGGAAAAGAACAAAGACGCAAATCCTGTTGACCCTGATAAATAAAAAACTGAAGATGTCTTAGCAAGAATCTTGATAAAAGTAAATGGAACAGATAAGATGGTTTGTGAATTGAAAGGATAATTTTTGCAAATCAACCAAATGTTTGTGTCCCACTCCACTTCAATTAAGTAATTGTAAATGCAAATTGTCCAAATCTCATCTCAACTAAATTCTAAACCAAAGTGGGGCCTTCCTCGTGATACTTTTGTGAACCCAAAAAATGATGCTCAAGTTTTAGCAATAGTCACTAGGATTGGCAAGATCCTTGGTGAACATTTGAGAGAAGTTGGGGGATAAAGTATGGGTGAGAAAGAGCCCAATATTGAGCATATGAGTGTTAAGGAAAAGTTTATGGTTGAGTCAAAAGAAGATATTCCAAAATCTCAAGAAGAAGGTTATAAAAAAGAATTGGTGGAACTTGATGAAGAGGTGGTCGAAATTGATGAGCCACGAAGTGATACATTGCCCACCATGCCAATCCCTCCTTCATTTCCACAAATGTTTAAGAAAAAAGAGAAGAATGAAAATCTTGAGAAATTCATGGCTAAGCTTAGAAACCTCTCTATTAATATCTTGTTACATGAGGCTATCCAAGAGATTCTGGGGTATTCTAAACTTATGAAGAAATTAATGTCAAAAAATAAGCTTGTTAAGGGGAACATCATCAAAATTTACTATGCGTAAGCGTTATTATACATAGTATGATAGCAGAAAAGAAGGAAGATATCGGGGCCTTTACAATTCCATGCACCATCAAGAAACATAAGTTTTAAAAAGCTTTATGTGACCTTGGTGAAAATATTAATATCATGACCTTTTTAATATACTTGAGTCTTGGCTTGAGAACCCCTACTCTAACATCGATGAGGATTTTGATGGTAGACAGATCTATCAAGAGACCGGTTGGAATTTTTTTTGACGTGTTTGTGAAGGTAGATGATTTATCCTTCTGGTGGATTTTGTGGTGCTATATTATGAAATTGACCAAGAGGTGCCTATTGTCCTTGGTTGACCTTTACTTTTCACTAGAAGAACTATAGTTTATTTGGAGTTGGGTGAAATAAAGTTTATGGTCCATGATGGTGAAGTTTTCTTTCGAATATGCAAAATAGAGAAATAACCCATGGATCTTCTAGTGGTGTCAGTTATAGATATCGCAGATGAGGAAGTGAATAATGGTTCCCTTGAGGATCCATCTTGAAGAAGATGAAGGACGTCGTGCCATGATAATAACTAAGGCGCTATGTGGGAGGCAACCCAGAAATGCCATGAACTCGAATCCTTTGCTTTTAATTTAGTAGTGTAGATTTTAATTTTGTAATTGATTAATCCATGCATTTGTGGCAGTTTGGAGTGTTTAGAATGGGATTAAAATAGGGTAAAGTGTGTCAAAATGGGATAATGAGATTAACAGGGAAAAATGAAGGTGCAGAAATTCTCTCTATTATCGTAATCACAGGCCCCATGCCTCTGCAATTGCGGTCGTTGCTTGTCCACAATTGTGGAACTTGGACCACCATCATGGTTAAATCAGTTTAAATGACCATCCTATTTCCAATTAACTCACACTCCCTCTCTGAATTCTCTCTCAAAGTGTACTTATTTTTGTTCATCATTTGGACATCCATAAGCATTGTAGCATCCATCTTGCATTATCATTTTGGTGTTGCTTTAAATTCTTACTTTATTTGCTTGTATAGGCCAAAGAATGCATGACATAGGGTTGGCCTAAAATTGTGCTTTTCATTGATAAATTGTGGTTTGTTTATACTTGTGGGGTGGTTCACTGTTGTGAATGGTGTGCGTACATATGGGGAAATCTTGAGTATCCAAATTATATTCAAAATTGAGAAAAATGTAACGTGCAAACCAAGTGCTCATTCAAATTCCATATCAAATCGATAACTAGTTGTTTTTATATTCTTAGGGCATGATCGAGTGCTTAGGAACATTGTTCAATATTCTTAGTGATAAATTTTTATTTTGGTACATAATCTAGCCCTGAAATTGGAATTTTGAACTATTAAAAAATCTGGCCTGGTCAGGCCTCAGGTACCTTGATCACGCTCAATGTCCTGCAATCTCCATATTTGTGGCTAAATTTCAGCCTTGGCCAAAAATTGCGCACCTCCAATTCATGTCCAAAAACCACCAAGTATCCATCCCATGGGCTTTATTAGACAACGCAGTATAATTTGAGCATATAAATGTTGATGATGAATGTTGTTGTGTTATTGTCATGTTTTTCAGGTTTGCATTATGGGATACTACGATCAGGTTTGTTTCATGGCCCCTGAGTGCCACAATCTTTACTATGGTGATCTTCTAAGAACAAATTTTCTTTTGAAGAGGGGAATATGCTTGGACAAGGTATCAAAAAGCTTTTGGAATTTCATGATAGAGTTGTGTCCACTGGATGAACGTGTTTTGCCCTGGATCCTTGCCGGGAAAATATGTAGTAGGAATTCTACGCTAATATTAGCATGGTATATTTCTCAAACCCAATCATCAAGATTCGAGAAAAGATGGTAAACTTTAGATATGAAGAGATAAATGACACCTATGGTTTCTCGAATGCAGACATAGATTAATTTGAGGACAAATGGTTTGAATCGAGGAGTTGGTTGACAGAGAAGCTATGTTCGGGAAAGGAGGTCCTTTGGGCGGCTACCAAGAGGTACATATCGATAAATTACTTCACTGCTGAGGTTCGAATTTGGTTGACCATCATTTGTAGCCAGGTTTTCCCTTGTAGCCAAGTGACAATGGTTCTAAATTTGCAGGCTCAGATGGTTGCTTGCATACTAGATGACGTTTCTTTGAATGTTGGTCGACTTGTGGTCTCTGATATGAAGTTCTTCACGAACCACAATGATATGCATCTTTTATTCCCTCTTTGATTACTAAGTTATGCAGGGTGCGCCCTGTCATCACCATCTATCCTCTCAAAATTTAGGGTGAGGGTACACCATGCAAAATTAAGAAGAGAAAGATCAACTTAGGTAGGTCAACATATGATGAGCCAGAGTCTTGTAGGCCATCCATAGACAGTCCTTTTGAAGAGATTGGTGTTGATTTAAGGGCCATTAGGAAGCTTATGCTAGGATTAACTCACGGGATGGGAGAGCCCTCCACCACCCCATTTATATGTGTCCCGATTTGATTATGATTTGAGGAAAAAAAACTCAGGGAGCCACCATTGCTAGGATTTAGAGCTTCAAGACTCACATGAGAAGATGAAGAAAGGGAAAAAGAAAAGGGACAAGTTCTTTAGCAAGTTGTGGAAGGGGGGTAAAGGGCCTATGAAAGGTCCTAAAACCCTGAGACAGATTACCTTCTTCCTGAGTGGAGAACAATGATAAGGCCTCTTCTGAGTGGTCCTTTTCTAATGATGCTGGAGATGATGTTATGTCCAAGGGTGAGAGAAGCTATTGCTGCCGTTTTAAGGAGCAAATTTATCTCTCTTTATGCTTTATTATTTATGCTTTGAGGACACTACAAGATTTTTAGTTGGGAGTGTCTGTCTCCGTATTCATTTCATTTGGCCTATATTTTTGAGATATTTCTAGATGTTCTGATGTTATTTTGGATGATTTTTTTCTGGTTGTAATATTTAGGAACTTTGATGGTGCCCACATTTTCATAGATTAGTTGTTTGTTCCATTTTTAAATTTTTACTTTATCTTTATTTTGTGTATGATGACATTATATGAGCCTTTTTCTATGATATATTGACTGATGACATTCTTAAGTGAAAATCATCGTGATTGGATTTTGAGCCAAATGCAAGGAAAATTTAACTACCTGTTGTATTTTGGATTTGGGATTAGACTTATACCTATGGTGAAATCTGAGTGTGACTATAGATTGAGAGTCACAAGAGATAGACACATTATGTAAGTGGCTAAACAAAGAAGAGAGAGTGAGTTAAGATGGCTAGGTGGATAGCCAGTTATATTTCACTTTTGGGTGATGAGATCCCATGGATCGATGGTCATGGTATGGTTAAGAAGGGTACGCTAACTTTTGTTACCATGTTTTGGTGGTGGCTCATTCGATATCGACTATTCCCCACAACTTCAGATAATGTGTTGACTTATGAGAGAGAAACCTTGGTTTCTAGTTTGATGGCCAGATATTCAATTGATTTTGCATCTATCCCCCGACAAGAGATCTATGGAAGGTCATGTGGAGAGATAATGAATTTTCTATTACCCTACCTAATTTAGAGTTTATGTGACAAGGCTGGTGTACTTGAGATACCGGAAGTAGATAAGAGGGTATGGGTGACAACCACTGCACAGACGAAGAGTATGAAGGATCTAGCAGGTATGAACCTTCCCAAGAGATCTAGTAATCCTGATGTAGTACCTTGAGTCCAAACTAAGGGTCCATAAGTTTCTATAGAGCCTAGTGATGCACACAAAGGCAATGTGGGAGTTAGTGTTAATGTTGAGATAGGGGAGCAAAGAGAGACCCCAAATATCAGTATTCAAGGCGAGGGGACACCATCCACTTCTTCATCAGCCCCAACTTTGACTTTAAATCTAGTTGGTATATTTTTAGAGCCTACTTTCCCATCCACTATAGCTCCTACTATAGGAATGATTACTATATCCTGAGATTTCTTACAGATCTTAGTGTAAAGTCAGAAGGCCAATGATGTTTTATTGTAGATTTTAGAGATCAAGATAACTACTCTGTACGAGGAGATGTATTTAGGGGTTTGAACTAGATTTTAGAGGGCATAGGATAGATGGGAAGCCGCACATAAAGATGTCCTATTTGAGCTATATGTTAATTTATAGTCACATTTTAATGAGTTTGAGAGATAAGTTACAAGTCAATTTACAGAGACGGGGTGCCAGATCTAGACCAGATGAGAAAGGTGGTGGATATATTGTAAGCAGAGATATGCTCTCTCACAGAGAGACATATGGAATCCACTTATTTAGTCATACCCCCGATGGTCAAGATATCACCTTCGTGTTCACCCATATATTTTGATTTCTTTGCGGAGGATAATAAGGAAGCCCCCGTAGTTGGGGCTAAGAGAGGTCACATGGGAGAGTTACAAGATCCTAATATGCCATATGACAAGTTTGTTAAAAATTCCAGATATAATTTGATGGATTTTGCAGTCATTGATACGTAGAGACGTGTAACGCGATAATAATGGGTGCATCTTTTAGTAGTGCACTACCACCATCACCGCCTCCACCAACTGATATACCATTATATAGGGATGGTTATGACATGGACAATTAGTGCATCCCAGGTATGTTTTCACTTTGCTTTATTTTGTATTATTTTTGTGCATTAATGATAATGCATATTTTTTAGTTTGGGGTAGGGTATACCATAGCCATCGCAGGATTTTGATGTCGTGCTTCATTTTTTGTTAGCCACAGTATAGTTGTAGAATAGGCATGTCTAGGTTAATTTATGTCTATTATGTTTTGTTTTTTATTGTGTATTTGTGAAATTAAGAAATTTTTAAGTAGTTAGGGCAGTAGTCATGTTTTGATTAATTTTGATAGCCCTCCAAAAATTGTGTTTTTGAACTATGTGAATGTATATATGTATGGATATTGTGGATCTTGTTATGGCATTAGGATTAGGGTTATGATAATTACTAGCTAACAATTTCATTAATTAGATAAGTAGTAGTTTGTAATATTGCCTCTGTGCCATGTTTGTGTGAGATGCTACTAAGTCCCCCATTTTTGTGTTGAATTCAGAACTTGCCTAGTCAGCCTTGCCTAGGTTAAAGGATTATCAGTTAGGAAAGGATCTTAGGCCATCTTTTATTTTAGTCCACTTGTAGCCTAAATGACCTTCCCAATTTGAAATAGTATCCCTTGATCTCTATTTTAAGCCTTATAGCCTGTTTTTCATCTTTCACCATTCACCTTCCCATTTGTGTTACAATTAGCTATTTTGGCCCTAGTCCCCCTTAGATATTATGCACCTCAACTTAGGTAAATCTCCTAAGTTGACGGTGGCTATAATAGGGGTGTGTGATGTAAAATATATATTTCGAAAGGTATAGTAAGAGAAAAAGTTAGTAGGGCTTGGTGTGGTAATTGAAGAAAAAGAAAAGAAAAAGAAAAAGGAAAAAGAAAAAAAATTATGAAAAAGTGAAAAAGAAAGAATGAAAGACCATACCCAACTTTTATGTGCATTAAATAAAAAGGGAGAAAGCCATTTGATATGTCCATATGTACTATACCAACCCCCAAGCCTACATTACAAGCCGAGAAAATTCCTATAGTGATCCTAACTTGACTGTCTAAATGATAAGGTAAAGAAAATAAGGGCAAGCCTATGGTATTTGATACATATTGATTGGAACTTCTCTTCTGAGTTTGAGTGTCTCTTGGCTGTCCTTGCATTAACATGCATTATATCATACGAGTGATTGGGACTTCTTTATTGTGAGGGCACTTGAATCAAATTGCTAGCTTCTTGCTTGGTTTGGGTAATGTAAATTATATTTATGCATGGTTGTCTGTTGCTAATGTAAATCCATACCTTTATCCCATTGTGTCACATTGTTGTACTTTATATTCACACATAGTTGATTATGAAAAATTTAAATAGGAGGGGGTGTTGTGATTTGATCTTAAAGTGTTGACTGACTGCCTTGAATAGCTTAGATTATCCTAATTAAGAGTCGTGTTTAGTTTTGTTGTATTTTATTGCCTAAGGACATGAAAATGTTCTAAATTGAGGGTGTTGATATTCTATAGAAATATAGAACTTTTGATGCCTAAAACGAGAAAAATATGCAACTTTCTGAGGTTGTTTTGTTAGATATGATGCATTTTGGGTATGTTTTACAGGAAACTAGGTTTTGGATGCTATATTCATGATAAAGGTCAAAATGGTGTTTTTGGCTAATAATGTGATCAATTTTGAATGTTCGTGACAATTTTCGTATTATTTGTGACCAAAGCATGAGATGAAAGTTGAAGATTTGAAGCTTGATTGCAATTGTTGAAAGTCTTGGCAATTACCTATGTTTGTATGTGGACCACATGTAGCACATATGGCATATATGAGACTAAGGTAAGTGCAGGAATTGAAGAATTGAAGATCCAGAGAGTGAAAGCGCTAAAAAAGTAACCTTTTGGCACTTGCTAAGTCAACATGCGGACCGCATGTATAACTTGTGGACCGCATATGGGCAAAGTATGTGTCAGAAGTTCAAAATATTGAGGAAATACCTACAATAATTTTTTGTCTGGGAACATGGGTTCACCACATGCACCCAGCCTCAGGCCGCATGCACCATATGTGCCCAAGGCCAGGCCACATATGGAGACCAGATGTAGACACAGACCCTTTTTTCTCTGATTTAGTTCGAACTTTGGTTTTAGGGTTTCCTCATGTACTATAAATACCCCTTATGTGTTTTTTTAGTAAAAGTTACGCACTCTTGATACTCACAAACATATTTTGGTTCTGAGATTTGATTTTTTCATAGAATTCTCTTGTATTGATTTTGGTTGATTAATTTAGTTACAATTTTGGGTTTTTACTTGTGATTATTGTGATTTCATCTTATGCTTTAAATAATGAATGTTGTTGATTACTTCACAAGCATGAGCGTCTAAAAACCCTTAGCTAGGGTTGTGGAAACCCTAGCGAATTGACAAAGTAGGGGAAGTGCTATTGTAGTTCTGAATTGATACCCATAGATGCATTATTTATCTTCACTTTAATAGTTATCGTAGCGCTTTCAAATATTAGGATACCACCTAGATTATTGCTACTTACTCCTAAATAGGAGTAGTGACTAGGAAAAGATAATGACAATAGTAATTTGGAGTTTAGTTGTTGATCCATGCTACTAGATTTTATCTAATTCTGATGGTTAGATTTCATATAATAACTAGAGACTCAAAAGGTAATTGTTAACTAGGATTAAGATAAGGATTAGTAAGGCAACGTCCTGAGATTCAAAAGGTAAATGGGTGAAATCCTTCTGCTAGTCCAAAAGACTACAAAAGGCACATAACTTATAGATTCTGCATGCAAGGTATTAGGTTGGTTCAACGAAGCATGCTAAACCTACGGAGTTGAGAATCCAAGGGAACAATATCCTAGTGTTCACCTACGACTGATTTAAACCGAAGTTTATGTTTGCCACTTGTTCAATATTGCAATTCAAAACCCTATCTATTACTTTTCTAGTTTTGCCCGTTGATTATAATAGTCGAGAGCTATGATTCCAAATATTCCATGGGGAATCCACCCCAACCTTTGTTATGTTGCTATATTTGGCAGTAACCGCATCATCTTCAGGTGTAGCTTGGGAATTACCAAATTTTGGCACTGTTGTAGGGGAATACGGTGTTGATTTGTGAAGTTGTTTAAGTTTTTAGGTTTTTCTCTTTTTTTTTGCCCTTAGTTGGGTATACTCCTGTGTATTCTTAACACATGGAGTAGAGGCAATCCCTTATGCCCAGTGAATCCAAATCTTGAGAGAATCCTACAAACACCTAGTAGGATGATAGAACAAAAAAGAGTTGATATTCCTAAAGAGGTTTGTGATGATATGCCTCTCTCTCCTCCTAAAAGAGTATAGGATATTGTTGATCGACAAACAAGCGATCTTTTAGATCAAGCTAAAAATAAGAAGAGGGCAATGGAAGAAGCTCAAAGGTTATCCAGGGAGGTATAGTTAGCGAAGCAAAGACAAGAAGCAGACCACCAAGAATCACTCAATAGGAATCAAAATAAAGCTGGAGGTTCCTGTGTTCAAGTTATCCCGACATATCAGTATGTGCAGCCACAGATAGATGATGAAGAACATTTGGGATATGCTTATCCGGTAGAGACTGGAGCCATTATCTCTCCTATTTTACCCCAGTCATCAAGTTTGACATAATGAGCACCATGATCCAGCTCTTATATCTGAAGGGTGTGTTTGCAGGTTTGCCTGCAGATGATGCAAATATAGACCTTGCAAATTTTACAGGGATCTATAGTTAGTTTACCATTCTAGGGGTGAATCAGGAACCACTTAGACTGAGGTTGTTCCCCTTCTTACTTGTAGAAGAAGCATATTTATGGCTAGGGGAACTACCAAGAGGATATATCACTACATGGAATGAGTTACATCGAAAATTCTTGAACTAGTTCTTTCCTACATCCAGAATGTTGTACCTTAAGGATGAGATCTATAAATTCTAGAAGCTACAGTCAGAATCTATGTATGAGGCATGGTTTAGGTTCAAGAAGAAGATGAGTATGGTGCCCAACCATGGGATGTCAAGGACTAGCTTCTTGGAGATATTCTACAGAGCATTGACCATCAGCTCCAGAGCTATGGCAGACACCATATCTAGAGGAGATTTTATAAGACTTTGTTGGGAGACAACTTTGGAGATGCTAGATCAGATCTTGCTTACTAACCGAGGGTGGAAAACTTGGGAGGCTGAGAGAGGATCTGGAAGATCTACTACTGGTGCCTTCTGTAACCAAAAAGTAGATGATGATTTAGCAGCGCAAGAGATTGAAATGCATAGAACTGATCTAGGGTTAGTGGCAAAGTAGTTTGTAGCAGTAAGTTCCATGAAAGTAAGTGAAGTAGGAGAACTGAGGTCGGCTTCCAAAGCTTATGAGTAAGAATTAGAGGAGGAAACAAACTATTTGGATTGTCAGTTGGCGAATTTTCGAGCCCAAGGTCAAAATAACCAAGGTTTGAACTACCATGACAGATACAAATACCATAGTAGGTAGCGAGATGGTTAGATTTCATCTAATAACTAGAGACGCAAAAGGTACTATCTAACAGGGAGTAAGATAAGGGTAAGTAAGGCGACATCCTGAGACTTAAAAGGTAATGGGTGAAATCCTTTTGCTCACCCAAATGACTGTAGAAGGTACATAACTTATCAATTCTATATGCAAGGTATCAGGTTAGTTCAAAAAAGCATGATAAGCCTACAGAGTTAAGAAGCCAGCGGGAACACAATCCTAGTGTTAACTTATGATTGATTTCAACCAAAGTTGATATTCGCCACTTGTTCGATATTACTGTTCAAAAACCCCATTTACTTTTCCAGTTCTTCCCATCGATTATAGTAGATGAGAGCCACGATTCCACATATTCACTTAAGACTTGACCCCAACCTTTGTTGGGTTACTATATTTGGTAGTGACCACATCATCTTTAAAGTGGAGGTGTGTCTTAGGTTCACCATAAGGTGAAAGGTATAACAAGAAAAATAGGTTATAAAGCTCAAAAATTGGGATCAAGGGATACTGGTTCACACATAGAAGGTCATTTAGGCTAAAAGTGGACTAATATAAAAAATAACCTGTGATCCTTTCCTAACCGACTATACTACAACCTAGGCAAGACTAATTAGGAATGTTCTAGATTCAATACACGAATGGAACTAAGTAGTATATCACACATACATGGCATGTGGTCACATCACAAGCTACTACCTATTCAGTTCATATAATTTTTAGAAATGATTATCATGTCCCTAATCCTAATGCCATAACAAACTCCATAATGGTCACATAAATATACATATCACACAGTTCTAACACAATAATTTTTCACAAAAATCATCAAAAATATGTCAACTGCCCTAGATAATCATTTTTATTTTAGTTAAATACAAAACATCACAAAACAAAACAATACGCCTAAACATCCCAACTTTACTAGAAATGGGAATCCAGGGAAAAGAGGCACGACAAAAAAAATACCAAGAGAACATCAAGACCTACAAGCTACCCCACCCTCAACTTAAAATCATGTATTATCCACAATGCTTTGGGCCTCCACAAAACAAAAGAGCTAGAAATATACCTGTGGCACCATAGGTTCGTAGATCTAACATCAATCATAGTAATAAGTACAAACAAAAAATACCTTGGGTTGCCTTACCAGCATTGCCTATTTTAATATCGCAGCATGACGGGGCTTAGTTGGTGCCTCATACTTCTCTAACAAGCCCATAGGTACCTAGATTACTCAGACTTTATTAAGGTAGACCAAGAGTTTACCTCTAGTTTTCTCTTTCCACTTAGAACTTATGAATTACAACCCTAGTTGTTTTTTTATTTTCCATTATGATCAAGGAGCGGTGGTATACAAACAAATGACCCAAGTAATACATGAGGCATGTTGTAGTTTTTGAACCTTACGTGACGAATGTAATTCTCTATTTCTGGCTCAATAAATTCAAGATTATAGACATATGTTTCCTTTCTCTTGTACTTTTCTTTGGGTTTGGATGGCACGATCAAGATCTAACTATCCAAACACCATATGGAAAAATGCTTTGAATGAGGTCTAATACGCCCCAACTCAGGAATTATATTTTTATTTATTTCCCCATATAATTCTAGTATGCTCTCCTTAAAAGTGATACTATCCATAAGAGTGTGAGCAATTGTTGACTCCTTTAATTTCAGCTCATCTTGTTGGCTTTTCAAAAAAATTTCTATTTTACACAACCTATAACTAAGTTATTGGGCATTATATGCATCAATTATTGAATTCAACTTTACTTATAAGTGGTGAATATCCAATCCAAACCTATCAACCTTTTAAATAAGCTCATGATTGTTGTTTGCAAGGTGTGTCAATGTTTCTATCAGGCTCTCCTTGTGTTCACACACTATATCTACCATACTTCTATAATATTGCACCATATCAAAAGGATGAGGATCGTTAATAAAGAAGTCTTCATCACTTCATACTTTGTTTGGCCAAGGTGTCATATCAAAAAGAGTAG
Organism: Capsicum baccatum var. pendulum; assembly: GCA_030864225.1. NCBI lineage: Eukaryota > Viridiplantae > Streptophyta > Magnoliopsida > Solanales > Solanaceae > Capsicum > Capsicum baccatum. The sequence goes on from CM061557.1 coordinate 196,622,693, forward strand.
GCATACACTATCGTATGCCCAAAGAATAATAAAAAATGACAACTTCCACAACTCCAATCAGTCAATCTATAAACCAAATTCCACGACCACCGCGCCAAAAGTTTTATGTCGCCCAAACTACACCTCCAATTGAAGGATAAAATGGTCATTATCAAAATATAATAAAACAACTAGGTTGGGATAGATCCCACAAGGAATAATTCAAAAATATTGCTTGAACTTATTGAAATCACCGGGCAGTACAAAAAGTAAATGAGGGAAATTTGTTGAAATAGTAAAAAGTAACAAGAATTGGACACTTTTGGTTGTAAAAAATCTAAGATGAACACTAGGTTTGTGTTCTCCCTAGCTTCTTACTCCATAGATTTATCATGCACTGTCGAACTATTCTAATACCTTGGATGAAAAATATGATAAGTTATGTACCATCAACTATCTTGTGGACTCATTGATAGATTTTACCTTTTACTTATTGAGTCTCAGGGTGTCACCTACTAACCCTTACCTTGGATCCCAGTTTAACTATTACCTTTTGAGTGTCAAGTTATTAGATAAAAGTTAACCATCTTAAGTAGATGGTGCAGGTAAGCTTATTTTGGCAATCAACTCCTAATCACTATTGTGATTATCTTTTTCCTAATTTCTACTCCTTTTATGAAGTAAGTATTGATATATTAGGTGGGATTCAAAGGTACGCACACGTTAAGAAGACAATCAAATCAATGAAAACTATAATTCTTCCAAGAATCTTTATCTAGAATGACTTGGAACTTTCTCTACTTTTTTAATCCATCAGGGTTACCACAACCTTTGCTAAGGGAATTAGCCACTCATAGATGCAAGATAATTCATGAAATTCACTAACAAAATTACAAAATAAATCTCATAATAACAAAAGAAGAAAATCCAAAGTCTTAAATTGAAGAATAAACCAAAAATAAACTAAGAAAAATAATATCCCAAGATCATAAGTCAGTTATAAAATCAAACGATGTTTATGAATTATGTAACTTTGTCCCAAAGGGCCTATATTTGAATATCTCTACTTAAAAAGGTCTAAGGGTATTTAAAGATCACAAGGAAACCCTAGAATTCAAACCCTAGATAAATGAGGAAATCTTGATAAAATGATACAAAATATAATGACTAAAAATATCATAGGAGTAGTTTTAGGTTTTATGGAAACCCTAATAAAAAACTTCAAAATGATACAAAAAATTTACGTCGGGGGCTACCTTTGGGCATAGGTGTTGGGTCTGTTGATGGAACCTATGGCTGTAGGTGGGGGAGAGGGGGAGGGGATGTAAATTTGTTCTCTGCTGATACTTATAGACCCACCTATGCCTAGTGGGTGGTACCTACGGGGTGTAGGTGCCTCAATAAGTGATCAAATTTTGGCTTTTACCTTTTAGTTCCATTTTTTCTACTTAGCTTCCAACAACTAGTTTCCTGAAAAATTACTCTAAAAACACATCAAATCCAATAAAATAGCCATAAGTACATACACATTCTTCAATTTTAAGTATCGTAAGGGCTATGAATCTATAGCACATCACTCGCTCATTTAGGAAGTTTGATTTTATGTAGGTAATCATTGACAAATTTTCTAAATCAGTATACTTCTTATCAATCAAGATTGCTTATACAGTTGAAGAGTATTGAAGATTATGTATCAAATAGATATACCAGATATATAGAGTTTCAATTTTATTATATCTGATATGAGATCTAAATTCATTGTGAATCTTTTAAAGTTATTTCAAAGGAGTTTTGGATATTAAGTAAATCTAATTATAATCTTTTACCCTCAAATGGATGGTCAGACAGAACCAAACACTTAAGGATATATTATGAGATTGTGAATATGACTTAAAAGGTTGTTGGGATGATTATTTCTCGCTCATTGAATTTTATTACAATAATAGCTGCCTTGCAAGTTTAAATATGACACCTTATAAAGTTTTATATAGAAGAAAGTGTAGATCACTAATCAGATAATTTAAAGTGGAAGAAACTATCTTATTTGGGCCTATCTATGTTGGTATATTATTATTGTAGTTTATATATACTTTTCAAGGATTTATAATTATCATATATATATGTGTCATAAGCATAGGTTGTAAGTTGGTTCTCTCAGGCTTTTAGGGCATTAGGTGCTTATCTATCTCGATGGGAGTTGAGATGTGACAAAAGACAAATATTATATATATCTTTAAATATGTTCAAATAATATAAACCTTCTTTCCTTATACACTAGAACATTTTGAATAATAGTTGCATCCTATGTATTATCGCAGTTGTTGACACAAATATCATCATTGCTTCTTCTTTGGGAAAAAGAATTCACAATCCATGTATCTTCTACCTCCATACAATAATGCTCTGTTAGGATTTCACCCTTTGTAAAATATTTTTCATTCTCACCTCCAGTAGGAGTCTGGATCGTGTCTTAATACATGTGTAGTTGATCATCTTCGAAGACCTATTACTAATCATCGTCTTAAAGAATTATTGCCTCACTAACAAGCTTATTAGATGTGAGCCTTTTTTCGAGATTGTGGTAATGGGAAGAAGTTGACAACATTATATCTAATAATGTAATTCATTGCAATAAATGAATTAGATCTATTTAATTTTATTATATATTTTAAATAATTAGAAAATATGAACACATTTTTTTAGATTTCTTTCTTGACTAATTTTTGTTTCGTTGACTAATCTTTTTATTTTTTCTTTGAAGTGGATCTTCATAAATTTTGATATAAGAAAAATAATTATTAATGATCTAGGATCATATACATTCATCTAAGAGCCTCTACTTATTTGTTGACTAGACAAGTAGATTGAAAAAAATTTGAATATGATTAATAATAAAACACTCTGTAAAGACCACATACAACAAAAATATTGCGTTGCCATTGAAGATAGAATAATTTCCACTTATATAAACGTGTCTGCAGTTGGTATGTTTTTGAAAACTCAGACAAAGAGAATAAATGAATTTCTTGAAGGCTACTTAGGAAATTTGACTACAAAATAGAGGTGCTAAAGCTATTGAATGTTGCTCAGTTAGTATGGAGATGTAAGTAACTCTAGGAAGAGCATGAACAAGGCATATATTATATTATGGGAAAGTATCATGATCAAGTATCCATTGAACAATATTGAGTCATAAATTTTGATGGTTGAGTTTAACATTCAATCACAAATATTAAGTTTGGATATATAGGTGTTTTAAGGTTATGTTTTGGAAAAAAATAGTTCTAAACCTATATATTTGTTTTGTTTTTCAAAAAAATCGTACCAGTAACTTTAAAGTTGATTTTATATTTACACACTTGTGAATTTAGTTATACATTAGTATCGATCCTTAAATAGGATATTTGTGAACTTATTGTCTATTAAATGACTCACATATTTATGAGAAAGAGATTGACTTAGGGGCAGTGTGCATATAGTTAATTTTGGGGCTCCTATTTAATTCATGTCCTAAGTTTATAAATTTGTATAAATTTGATAACTTTACAATCAACTTTAGACGTACACAATTGTAGTTGTAAAATCTTCCTCCAAAGTTATAAATTTCTCCTTTATTTCTCAAAACCAACTTTAGATTACATGCGTGTATGAAGTTATACGATTATTGTCATGTCAATCATATCCTGAACAAATTGGTCTTTTCTCCCAATTTTTTTCTATGAATATGTTCTACATTTATAGGATAATTGTATTGGTATATTAGTGCTTGAGTTTCCTTTTAACTACCTCTATAGATTCAGAAGAATGTGATAAGCTATGGATAAAATATCTAAAGCAACATAATTCAATAATTATTGTTTTACTTTGAGAAGATTGACTGGTTATGGTGTAATATGATAAAATTTATCCGTATCAAGTATTTATATCAAGTAAATAACTTTAAATTAGTGTCCATATTCACTTTACATTATCATTTCATACACAATTTAGAGATGTTGAATGATGCCTAAACTTCAGGTATAAATGACCATACTGAAAAACTTTAGGCATATTGTGTTTCTTAAACATCCTTTTTCCTCTTATGCAATACTAATATTTAAGTATGGGTGGATGTGGTAGGGTATTGAATACTTTAATTTGGTAATTTCAATTTTAAAAATACTATACGATACTAATTTAACATGATTCAGTAATGAACCAAATTGTTATTATGCTGAATTAGGAGGCAATATTTATGCCTAATTCTTAATCAATTTTTGAGAAATTCAGGGCTAGGCCACTGTTCGATGAATTTTGAGGGTTACTACTCTAGAAAAATATTATTTTGATATGGTTGTTGGTGGTAAGTTTTGACTAGATTCTAGATGGTTAACGAGTTTAGGAAATCAAAACAATTCTCGACGAGTAAAATAAAGTTATAGAACTCTGGTTATAGAGATTACTATGAAGGTTTGATTTGTTATATTATAATTTGAGGAGTGTGTTGTGAAATGAACAAAACTACATAGAGGTCCTGAGTTTCTTCTGGGGGTTGTTGTAGAGTAGGAACCACTAAATCAAAAAGGGGTTGTCATGACTCGAACCAGGGACTGGCCGTGATGGGTATCTCAAGTTCACTGAGGACTGGAGACCACTCTCTTTACCCTTGCTAATCAAAACACAATACATCTTCTAGCGGATTAATTCCAAACATATAACAAGAAAGGTAACTCAACTAACTCAGAAATGAATATAAGAATTTCTACAACCATCCCAATACATAGTAATCCACAAAGCCTCTAAATACCAAAAAACAACCTATGTCAGGACATGCCTCTAACCATAGCCAAAAAGAGGAAACCAAAGAAACTATTTATGACATAATATAAACAAAGAAGTAATAGGCCTTTTGAAAGAAAGTGGCTCACCACTTTAAGCTAACTCATGATCGATCCATAAATCAACTAATCACTGCCCAGGATAAACAGAAGTGTCTCTACTTCCTGCATCGCGTGGGGATACAACATTTGAAGATGGTTAGCGGGGTAAGTGCTAGCTTGTCACTTAGGGAAGGAATAAAATAATACCAAGTCAAAATCATAGTAAAATCCACATGCACACAGTGTACATACATATATATAGCATGCTGGGAAAGGGAGAAAGGTTTAGCATGAAAGTAAAATATTAACTTGGACTGTGTAGCTTTATAGTCACAAAGCACCCACGGGCTATATGGGTCTGTATTACCTCACCGGAAGGGCCCCTATACGTGTTAGCCACATAAATTGAAGGTGTCAAGAAGGGTCAAAGAATGCATTACCCTTAGCCTATCCCTGACAAAAAATGTATATCAAGTGTGACACAAGTTCACGGTCATTAAGATTAATCCCTCACGCCGACAAATATGAGTTTTCAGTAGCAGTCCATCAGGACCTCCACTTTCTCAGCTTAGCTACAGAACCCCCATTAAGACCAAATAAAAAAGTTTACACATTCCCACTCATTGAACCATAATCTTCATTAAGGCATACCATTGGTATCATCATACCAATTATGCTAGCTAATATCATCATGCCATAGTAATTATACATCACTTGGGGAAATCCAGGATCCCATAAGTTCAACTATTCATCCATATAGAGGAATCCACGACCCCAAAGTTCATTGATATATCACATAGGGGAATCAACGACCCCCAAGGTTCAATTTAAAATCATATCATGGCCATAATGGCCTTTCCAAATCATTTATGTTTGATTAGCCTTTTATGTAAAAAAATAATTCCAAGAGTGGTTTCAATATGTAGGTACTCATGTTTCAAAACTAATTTCATGAGGTTGGGTTGAGTTCATCACATTCATTATCAAGATTCATCGTATTAAGGTAATCCACGATCCCCTAGTTTGTTCACCATGCCTATGCACCCCACAGGTTTCAAAACCATCAATAAAACATTAAGAACATATATAAAAACATTGGAACATCATATAAACAACAATCATCAAATACCTCAACCTAAATTCCAAATCCAACATTTAACCTCATAATTAACAATTTAAACACATGCCCTAACAAAATAGTGTTTGGGGAAAATATACACACCTTATATAATCAAGAATTTTGGAGAGAAATCAACAGTTAAAGCTTGAATGGCCAATATTTAGAACCCTAGCTTGTTCTTACTTTGGGGAATTTATGAGTGTTGAAGGCTTGTTTGATTCGATAAAGGATAAAAATAACCCCTTTTGGTGTTTTATGGACGTGGGGTATAAGTGGGGAAAAAGGGAATTGACCAAACTGTCCTTAATAAAAACACTGCAAAAATTAATGCCCAATCATTACGGGTCACCTTATGACTGGCTACGAGTTGTCCCCTTGACTCGGAGTCTGGGCACTATCCCATTGCACCCCCACTATTGATCCTACAAGTCGTACCTTATGACTCGTAGTCTATCTTTATGACTCATAGGGTCTTGTCATAGTAAAAATAGGCATTATGAATCGTAATGTCTCACCATGACTCGTTAAATATTAATCATACTTAGGTCAAAAATTTGGGTAACACTTGTAAGGTGATTCATAATCTGCGCAGTAAGTTCAAAGTTAAGAATTTTTTAAGAGGCAAAAATCTGGGTTGTAACATTCTCCCCCACCCCCAAGGATCATTCGTCCCTGAATGTTGAGTCAAGGCATCTATTAGCACGATTTAACATAGAGACCCAACCATAATTTCCTTTTAACAAATCAGAAAAAAAGATGGTAAGGAGACCACATACCTTAAGCAAGATCTTCCAATAGAAGGAACAAGAATGGATATGTTGACTTCATGTCCTCTTCAGTTTCCCAAATAGCTTCATCTTCCATTAGAAGGAACAAGAATGGATATGTTGACTTCATGTCCTCTTCAGTTTTCCAAATAGCTTCTTCCACTTTTTGCTTCCTCCATATAACCTTTACCGAAGCTACATTCTTAGTCCTCAAACGACGGACTTGCCTATATAAAATCTCCACCGATACTTCCTCATAAGACAAGGAATTTAGAAATATATCACTCTCAATAGGCATAATCAAAGAAGGGTCATCCACGTACTTATTCAATATTGAGACATATAACACCGAATGAATGGAACTCAAACTCGAAGGTATATCCAACTCATAAGCAGAATTTCCCACTATCCTTAAAAACAAGTATAGACCAACATACCGGTGACTAAGTTTCCCCTTCTTTTTAAAACTCATCACTCCCTTTATAGAAAATACCTTCAAGAACACCCAATTGCGAACCTCAACTCGAACTCCCCACGCCTCACATCCACATAGGACTTTTGGTGACTTTGAGTGGTCTTAAGATTATCCCTAATTACCTTCACCTTTCCCATGTCCTGATAAACCAAATCGTGATCAAACAAGCTAGTCTCACCAACTTTAAACGAACCAATATGAGACCTATACCTCCTACCATACAAAGCGTCAAATAGAGCCATCTAAATACTTGAGTGGTAGTTGTTATTACACACAAACTCTGTGAGAGAAAAATGGTCTACCCAACTACCACAAAAGTTAATTACACAAGACCTGAGCATATCCTCCAAAGACTGAATAGTCCTCTCTGCTTGTCCATCCGTCTGAGGGTGGAAGGCAGTGCTAAGATTCACCTTAGTCCCTAAACTTCTCTAAAGTGAAAGCCACAAGCGAGAAGAGAACTGTGTACCTCAATCTAAAATAATAGAAAATAGAGCACCATGTATCTTTACTATCTCCTGAATAAACAACTTCACATAATCCTCTTCGGTGAAAGTAGTCCTCATAGGCAAGAAATGAGATGACTTAGTCAACCTATCCATCATAACCTAAATCGAATCAACTAATAGAGAGACCACAGAAGACCAGTAACAAAGTCCATATTGATCACGTCCCACTTACACATGGTCAACTCAATCTATTAAGATGTACCATCGATCCTCAAGTGCTCAATCTTCACTTGATAATAAACCATGCACTTAGAAAAAATTGGCTACATATCTCTTCATGTTGTTCCACCAAGAAATATCCTACAAATCATGATATATCTTCGTCAAACCAGGATGAACTATATACCTCGATGCATGAGCCTCAGTCAAAATTCTTTCTCACAATCCACCAATATTGAGAACGCATAATCTACCTTGGTACCTCAAGATACCATCTTCACCAATCTCAAATTCTATAACCTTCTGTTGATTCACATTATCCTTAATCTGCATTAGGATGGGGTTCAAAATATACTCCTCCTTCACCTGTGCACCAAGGGATGACTTTTCCACCTCTTGCACAATCGTACCTCCATCCTTCAAATCTAAGAAAGAAACTCTATGATTATCAAACTAGTGAATATTCTTCACCAAACCTTGCTTCTCTTCATTCATATGAGATAAGCTTCCTATGGATAATCTGCTAAGAGCATCAACAACCACATTAGCTTTACCTGGATGATAATGAAGACTCATATCATAGTTGTTGAGAAACTCAAGCCATCTTCCTTGCCTGAGATTCATCTCCTTCTGGTTGAACACATATGGCAAGATTTTATTATCTAAATAGATATCAACAAGCATACCATACAAAAAATGATACAAAATATTCAAATAAAATACCACATCCGTCAACTCCAAGACAAGAGTTGGATAATTCCTTTCGTGCACCTTAGGTTGCCTAGAAGCATAGGCTACCACTCAACCATGTTGAATTAACAAATAACTCAGTTATACATGGGATGTGTCATAATACACAACAAAACTATCAGTACCTATGGGCAGGTTCGAAATTGGCCCAAAAGTTAACTTGTCTATCAACTTCTCAAAACTACCCTGATAGGCATCAAACCACAAAAACTTTACCTTTTTTTGGGTCAACTTAGTCAATGGAGCAGCAATTGAGGAGAAACTCTCCACAAACCTCCTATAATACCTGGCTAAACCCAAGAAGCTCTGAATGTCAATTGGAGTCATGGGGCTAGGCCACTTCTTAACTACTTCAACTTTCTATGGATCCACCATGATCCCTTCACTAGAAATAACATGACCAAGGGAGGTCATAATATTTAGCCAGAACTCATACTTAGAAAATTTGGCGTACAACTGCTAATCCTTTAAGGTCTGTAACACTACTCGAAGGCGATTGGCATGATCCTCCTCACTCTTAGAATATACCAAGATGTCATTAATAAATACAATGATGAATAAATCCAAGAACTGCCTAAACACTCGATTCATAATATCCATGAACATCGCCTGAGTATTATCAATCCAAAACACATGACTAAGAACTCATAGACCACACCAAGTATGAAAAGTAGTCTTTGGGATATCCATCCCCTAATATTTAGTTGATGATAACCCAACCAAAAATTAATCTTAGAAAAGTACTTAGCACCCTAAAGTTGGTCAAAGAGATCATCTATTATGGGAAGAGGATACTTATTCTTCACTGTCACCTTATTCAACTGGCGATAATCTATACACATAGTGACCATCCTCATCATGCACGAAAAGCATAACGGCACCCCACAGAGAAAGACTAGGACAAATAAAACCCTTATCAAGAAGGCCTTTCAATTACTCCTTAAGTTTTTTCAACTTAACCGGAGTCCTTCTATATGGAGGTATAGAGATAGGATGGGTATCCAGTAGAAGATCAATCTCAAAATATATTTCCCTATTAGGAGAAACACTAGGAAGATCATCAAAAAACACTTCAGGAAATTCGTTAACAATAAAAGAAGATTATAAGGAGGGAACCTCAAAAATAGAATCTTTTAACCCAAACTAGATAGTAAAAACACCCCTTAGAAATCAACTTCCAGGCTCTAAGATAAGAAATAAACATTCCCTTAGGTACTAGGGAACTCCCCTTCCACTCACTCATTAGTCTATTTAGGAATTCAAAACTAACCTTTCGGGTCCTACAATCAAGAGAGGCATAGCACAAATGGAGCTAATCTATCCCCAAGATCACATCAAAATCTAACATATCCAACTCTATCACATCTTCTAAGGTCTCACTGCTGCAAATCGATATCACACAATCACTATAGACCTTTTTAGCCATAACAAAATCATCCACGGGGGTAGATATAGAAAAAGGATCAAAAGTGGACTCGGGGCCAAAACCAAACTGAACAACCACATAAGGGGTCACATAAAAAGAGTAGACCTCGAATCAAGTAAATAATACATATCACAAGAAAAAAGTTCTAATGTACCATTGACAATATCAGGAGATGACTCAAATTCTTGATGGATGGCATGAGAATAAAGAGGATTCAAACTAGGGTCGGTAATAGAACTAGCATTCTTTGGCACAGGAGTTGAAGAAGTAGCAACCGAAACCTTATTAGCTCTAGAAGCAGTCTTATCTAGATAGTGTCGCTGCAAATACCCCAACTGACCATAATTAATGCACCTATTCTTTCCCTCATCATAAACTCCATGATGAATCTACCGACAAAAATGATAAGGGGGATAATATATGTTTGTAAATATAGAGCACTAGCCATAGAGTGAGAACTAGAATTTCCCTACTTCTTCTTAATCCACTGCCTACCTTGGTGATGTCCAAGCTACACCTCATCTCAGAAGATAATACGATCACTGCCAAATATAGTAACCCAACAAAGGTTGGGGTCAAATCCCAAGTAAATATATGGAATCGTGGCTCTCAATTATTGAAATTAATGGACAAAACTGGAAAAGTAAATGGGGGGTTTTGAGTAGCAATAGAGAATAAGTGGCGAGTATTAATTTCGATTGTAATCAGTCATAAGTGAATACTAGGATTGTATTTCCCCTGAATTCTCAACTCTTTAGGCTTATCGTGCTTTGTTGAACCAACCCAATACCTTTTATACCGAATTGATAAGTTATGTACCTTTTACACTCTTTTGGATGAGAATAAGGATCTCACCCTTTACCTTTTGAGTCTCAGGATGGTGCCTTTCCAATCCTTATCTTCACCCCAATTAACTCTTACCTTTTTGAGACTCTAGTTATTAGATAAAATCTAACCATCTTAGGCAGATAAAACCTAGTAGTATGGATCGACAATTAAACTCTAAATTACTATTGTCATTATCTTTTCCTATTCAGTATTTAACTTTTGGAGTAAGTAGCAAAAATTTAGACGGTATCCTAACTTGTGCACCCGTTAAGAAAATGATTAAAGTATAGATAATACAATGCATGAATGGGTACCAATTGATAATAACGATAGCACTTGCCTTACTTCGTCAATCGGCTAGGGTTTTCATAACCCTAGATAAGGGTGTTTAGACACTCATGCTTTTGATGTAATCAATGAAATTAATGATTAAAAGAATAATATGAAACCCCAATAAGAAGAAGTAAAAATCCAAAACCGTAACTGAATTAATCAACCGAAGTCAATACAAGAGAAATCTAAGTCCAAGATTAAATGTCAAAATAAAAATATTTTTTTAAATATCATGAGTGTGTGTCTTCGGCTAAAAATACATAAAGGGTATTTATAGTACATGAGGAAACCATAAAACCAAAGCCTAATCAAAATATGAGAAAAAAGGGACAGTGTCTACTTGTGGTCGCTACAGACACCCTGTCCTTGGCCGAAGGTAGCACATACGGCCTACAGGGAGGCCACTTGTAGTGATCGTATGTGCCAGATCAAAAATTCATTTTGGACTTCTAACACATGCTATACCCACATGCGATCCACATGTGCTACATGTAGTTTGCATATTGACTTGTCATGTGTCGGAAGTTATTTTCCAGCACTTCTTTAATTCCTGCACATGGTTTAATTACGATCAATTTGAAAAGTATCCCGAATATCCATAATTGCTCCCATAAGTAGCCAAAAATAATTTTTTTCATCTTTTTCAAAAACCTTAGCATCCAAAAAATCATTTCCTAAAAAACATGCCCAAAATGCATCATATCTAACAAAACAACCTCAGAAATTTGCATATTTTTTGTGTTTTAAGCATTGAAAGTGCTATATGTCTATAGCACATCAACACCCTCAACTTAGAACATTTACATTTACTCAAGCAACAAAACACAACACAATAAAATGAAACTAAACATAACGCTTAACTAGGAAAATCTAAGTTATTCAAGGCAGTTTATTAACACTTTTAAGCTCAAAACACAATACCCACTCCTATCTCAATTTTCAAAATTAACTAAGTAAAATCATGAAGCACAACAATATGACACAATGGGACCAAGGTAAGGAATTACATTAGAAACAGACCACCAATTTGTATAAGTTACACTGCCCAAAATAAACAAATATCTAGCAATATGACTCATGTCCCCTCACACCAAAGATGTACCAATCACTCATATGAAATAATGTATGTCAATGCAGGGATGGTCAATATACACTCACACTCAGAAGAGAAGTTTCAATCAATATATATCAAATATCATAGGGTTGCCCTTATGTTCTTTACCTTAGCATTCAAATAGTCAAGTTAGGATCACTATTAGACTTTTCTCGACTTGTAATATAGGATTGGGGGTTGGTATGGTACATATGGACATATCAAGTGAATTAGCCTCCTTGACACTCTACTAACCTTGGGGTCTCACTTATTAACTAATTTTCTTTTTATTCACCCTTATTTCTCCGTTTTATTTTAAATCACATTCAGGTTGGGTGTGGTGTTTAATTATTTATTTTTCACTTTTTCACAAGTTTTTCTTTTCTTTTTCTCTTTTATTTTGCTACCACACCCAGCCTTACTATATTTTTCTCTTATTTTACCGTTCTACATACCCACTTTTTACTATGCACCCTTATGATAGCCACTCTCAACTTAGGTATTTTACCTAAGTTGAGGTGCACAATGTCCAAGGAAGAACATGGCCAAAATAGGTTCATTGTAGCTCAAATGGGAAGGTGAATAGGTGAAAAAAAAACAAGCTACAAGGCTCAAAATAGGGATCAAGGGATACTAATTCACACATGGAAGGTCATTTAGGCTAAAAGTGGACTAGAATAAAAAATGGCCTATGATCCTTTCTAACTGACTATCCTTCAACCTAGGAAAGTCTAACCAAGAAAATTCTGAATTCGACACATAAAGGCAACTAATTAGCATCTCACGCACACATAGCACAGAGTCAATATTACAAATTACTACTTATCCGGTTTATGAAATTGTTAGCAAGTGATTATCATACCACTAATCGTAATGTCATAACAAGATCCACATTGTTCACACATATGTACTTGCACATAATTCTAATACATAATTTTGGAGGGGTATTAAAAATCAATCAAACTATGACTACATCCCTAAATACTTAAAAATCTCCAAATTATAGAAAAACATAACACAATACAAAATAAAGTACTACACAAATTATCCTAGACATTCCGATTCTATAACTATACCAAGGCCTACAAGAAAAGAAGCATGATAACAAAAATCCACGGCAACTATGGTATACCCCACCCCAACTAAAAGATGCACATTATCCTCAATGCATGAAAATGACACAAAAAGGTGTTGCAACCCTTAGGGTTTCACATACAGTGAGGGATCAACTACCTTAAAGTCAATCATAGGAAAAAAAACATATTATAGCAACCCGGAATAAAGAGACGGTGCAGGAAGATTAAAAACATAAGATTTTAATGTGTAAACCCCCTTGTTTAAGGAAGGAGAACCATAGCTTATCCTTACAAGCTTTCCAAAATCTACTATAATCAAAATCTTGATTACAAACTTCAATGAACCTAGCTCTAGGTTCCTTTCACTTATAATAACCCTGCTACAATCTCAATTTAATAACTCTATCAGTCACACACCTTGATATTGATTAAATCTAACCAATATCCACCTTAGGTAACTCTACCTAATCTCTTTCTAAACAAAGAGAAAAGGTCATTACTCTTATAACATGAGTAATTCTTTTACAAATCAAGCCTTAATAAAGAGAAATTTCTATTTAAGCACACATATATACAACTAAGAACTTGAGCACCATTGAATATGAAGTTTCTCCTAATTTTTCCTCTCTTTACTTTGGATTTGCAAGAATCGTTTGATGAAGAAACAACTTTTTCCTCATATAGATGAGTAATGATTAAGACTGAAATATCATTAGACCAGGTGTCCTAATTAGTACGAGCAACACCTGCCAATTTGTTACACAACTAAATAAAGTTATATAGACGTGTGTCGGTTGTACTGTTTCTTTGAACAGCTAGGTCCTTGGTCCCTTATAGTTATCTTCTCATCATCAAAACTACATGTAGCAATTTTCTCCTTTTCTAATGATGACAAAACAACTACTAAATTTTGAGCATCAATACACATCCATTAGATTTAATAAGTGTTATTGCCACTACTGAAGATGAATCTTTCCCTTATCATTATACTTTCACCATCATGCAACATAGGGAACTGGTCTCTTACTGTTATTTATAAAAAAAATCTGAGCACATGAGTACATTTGCTTTCTCCTGTCATGGTGCCTTACCATACTCTCCCCTATCACCATGTTTCACATAAGAACATTTTCGTCCCCCTGTTATTGTGCCTTACAAAACTTCCCCTATCAACATGTACCAGATGAGCAAACATACCTGGTCCTTACACATGAAGTCGGTATTCCCTCTCTTGGCATCATTGAAAAGAAATAACAGTAAACATTATAAGAAAAAGTTCTATTTAAGACCAACATTTAGGGAACAAAATATAATATCATCTCTAAAAGTATATGTATTGAGATGAGATTATATTCCGATCCCTAATTATGCAATTTATTATGAAGGCATAAAATCTAGTCCTAAAAAAATAATTTATTTGGTCCCGATTGAAAACTTAGAGTTAAGCGGGAAAAAAAATATTGCCAAAAAATTCATTAAGGATAATTATGTATAATAAGGCACCAAAAAAGTATTTCTTTAATTTATTACAATTGAAAAACCTTTCCATCTTCAATACAAAAAATGTCTCGATTCGTACTACATGAAATTTCCCTAATGGTGTCTCTCAATTTTAAACCTCACTGTTATGTGTGTAACTCTCTCTTGTCACTACTGTATGAACAAACTTGATATGCAATTCCCTTGGGGAGCTCTACGTTACACTGTTTTTCCTTTCCAACTTGTTTTGTTTTTCTCGTAATTTGTACGTTAATGGGTTTGCAAAATTTGGCTTATATTGTTCTGGTATGTACCTTATTTTATGCTACAATCTTCTATTTTCTAGTGATTATTGTGTCCCATGAGCTATCAGAGATCAGTCTCTTTGATTCTTTGTTTTTAGGAAAAAAATTCAGTGTAATACATGACCTTTGGAACTTAAAATCTGAAAATTGGCTATAAAAATGGAAGTTTGTTGCATTTTGTACCTTATTATACTGGGAAAAACAAAAGAGTTAAGGCATCTGATTTATGGTGAATGTGATATTGTTATCATAATTACTTAAGTTGAAGTTAAATCTACATAGTACATGACGTGTTAACACTATTTCATAAATTATCATATTTACGTAATATTATATATTAATAATTTGAAGGCTAAAAGCTACAAGAGAAGTGATCTGAGGTAGAACTACTATAAGGTTGGGTAAAGTGATATGAAAATACTATGATTATTTTCTAATAAATTTGGCACTTGAGAATGTTGTTTGCAGCTCTAGCATAAAACCACCATTTATCTTCTGCTTATTCGTCGCTGTGATTAGGGCTGAGTCATTACCATATGTACCAAGAGTCTTTACCTTTTGTTTATTCATCGTTGTAATTCATCGCTCTAAATTATTATGATAAATTTAGCTTACGAATCATGAATTGTAACAAAAGTCATACCTTCTAGTGCTATAGAATTGCACAATTGCTCTATATTGGAATCAGTTACTTTTCCTTTTTGTCTGCAATCTATATTTGCTAGTTTTTTCTTTGTAATGTAAATTACACTCTATAAGTAAATTCCCTTACCTTGAAGTTGTCTTCAAGAATGAACTGGCAACTGCTATGCAGATTTTAGTGCCAATAGTTGTCTAAAATTTAAATGTCATATGGGGCTGTGATTTGTTAAAACATATGGAATGCACCTATCCTTTCTATAATGTAATACGTTGAACAATTATATTTGATAACAATTGTAAAAAGATACTTACAAAAAGGTATTATTTGAAGTGGTTTTTAGTGTAAATAGAGATGGGACTTCCCTAGAGTACAATGAAGAAGGATCATGTGTAATAATTTCGGAGCTCCAATATGGTGCTTTATCTTTTATTTAGCTACTATGAATAGAGGCCTTACATGAAATAGATTAGCCAGATGGATTATAGTAAATTTCCTTTATGTTGCAATAAGGATGAATTAGTCAACCATCTTATTTTCTTGTACTTGTATGCTGGAACTGCATGGAAAAAACTACTGATGTGGCACGGGGACGGAAGATGTATTATAGGATGGATGGTGGAACATACTTGAGTTAGTACCCATGCAACAGGTGGTAGTACAATTGCAGATCCCTACAATTTATGTTCTAAAACATAAAATAAAGGTCTATAAGCTACTGATAGTAGAGGTGCAATGAATAGTAGGATGAAGCATCTTTTAGAGATCTTAAATTACTATTCGTAGCTTTTTCTTTTTATATATAACATAGTGATGACTGCATAGTATAGTGAAATTAGTCTTGGTGTATGTACACATGGGGTTGTTCATTGCCTGCTAGTTTTTTGGCTTTGTAATTTTCACACTTGGTAGTGAATAAAATATTTACATTCATAAAAAAGATACATATTTTAAAACTACAAATTCCTAATGATTAGATTTATCTTGGTGATTGTATTTTTATTATCTTGGTAGTATTTTAATCTTAAAGTGTTTCGTAATAGAAAAATTGTCTTAGAAATGGTCTCTTATCATGCTTTAGGAAAGGGTATATTCTTCAATTCCTATGTCATTAAGCTAATCCACAAAAGCTTTTGCTAAGTCTTATTTCACTTTAGTTGTGATAATGTTGTCTTTGACAATTCATCCAAAGAACTTTGGAAGCTAATTTTCAGTTGATGAATTCTGATCTTGTTGTAGGAATGCTGAGTGGAATGCAACTTTTAATTTAAGAAAGAACACAAATTTTTTAATAGAATGCATTAAACAGACACAAGGTACTAATTTACTAGTTAAGATTCTCTGAGGTTGTTTTTTTCTAGTTCGAGGTCTGCTGCTCTAGTTCATAATGTTCTATACGTTATACATTATGATAATCCTGGGTTCTATTATCTTTATTTTCATATTCACAACATATTTGGTGGTTTAATAGGTTATATACTAAGGCACTTGTGTACAGTACTAGAGTTCAAGTTCTATTCTCAACTTTTAACAAAAGGAAGTAGAAGAGGTAACCTGAAACCTAACACGAATTGTAATCTATCATCATGGGTTCATGGATGTGAGCCAGGATGGGCTTGTAGCATTGGAGACAATCCGATTGACCTTGATTCAAAAAAAATGCCACATAGAATTTTTTAGTGTGAACCTTATTGTGAAAGTTTCTTCTGTCCTCGTGGTATCACCTTCATGATACATAAGTATCTACAAGTATTAGCTTATAGTCTTTGAAATCATGGCCACTATATGAAGTAGATGTGCTCAAATAATTTTCTTTGGCAAAATCTCAAGTTCCACCTCTGGCATAATTCTATAAGTTGATTCTTTTGTTCATATCAATTTTATATTTGTTTATTTTTCTATTTTCCGATTGATGCTTGCCCACTAGGCACGTTTTGCCCTCTTTCACAACTCAATAAAGAGACTGGTGTGTGTGACCCATAAGTTTCATAAATCTTATGGAGTTCTTATTCTTGCTTGATTATATTCTTTTTGCATCCTTCAACTCATATTTTCTGTCTCAAAATATACATGTACTATTATCAACCTCCTCCTGAGCAGACAAATCATAGTTGCGGTGGTCCAGAAGTTTAGGATGATGTTTTGAGTACTACTGAACTATTTTGTTCAGAAGAATTTTACTGTCCAACTACTGCTCTAAAGATACCTTGCAATAAAGGGTAATTATATTTATCACAAAACCAAAGATTAAGTATCTCACTGTGCTTTCTCTTCCCCCATAAAATTCTATTTCTATTTAAACTGCTCATCCTTTTGCTCATATTAGAAGGTCATGCTAATCCATTCACTTATATTACTGTTTGTTTATGATTTATTCTAGGCATTACTGTAGAACTAGTTCTACATCTCAAACAAATAAGTCCTCATCTCTTTATTAGGTTATATGTTGCATTATTTCTTATCTTTAACTTTGAATAAATGAGTAATAATGGCTTATTTGATCCTTTTTGATCTATTGTACTTGTAAAAATGCTTGTTTGGTTGTGTTTTGTCACTTTTACCATACTACTAAAGCAAAATACAAAAGGAAAAAGAAAACAAATACACACACTCATATTTGAAAAAAAAACTTCCTTAGCGTTTTGTAGTAGTTTGTCAGGTTCCAAGTGGAATACAAAAAGGACAACTATGTCCAATTATCTTCTTTGCCTAGGTTACTAGTACTATTAAAATATGTTAGATGGATTTCCAATGATTATTTCTAGAAATGAGCAGAACATATCAAGATATGAGCATGCTGGATATCCATGTTAACAAGATTGTTATTTTGGTAGTGGGATTCACCTCGTGTTCTTCTCTACTAAGATAGATTTCATTGAAATCTTTTTACGAGATGATACATCTTATAGTTCTCATTCTACTGAATATGTGTTACATAAGACTTGAAGATAATACCATAAGTTAAAAAGTTATAGTATCAAGTAACAACTCATTGCATGTTAGTCTTTTCTATTTTTGGAAATATTTTTGGGTCTAACATTGCCATCATTATCGTGATCAAGTATTTATCTATTATTATGGACATGCAAGCTGCTATAAGTTAGTTATTTGTGAATCACAGTCAGATAATCAAAATATCATAGCTTATGGTATTATGTTTTTCATAAGTCATCTCCTCACTCCTAGGATGTACATATATTGATTATCTTTGTAAGGTTTTACGTTTGAGATAATTTCATAATGCTTCTGGATTGTTAGCTAGTATGACCATGCATGTCTTAAACATTTTAGGCTTGAAGTGGGACAATTAAAGTTAGAAATACATGCCAGAAAAAACAAAAATAAACCCATAAAAGAAAAAATTTATCTTCATTTAATGTCTGATATTTCCTGAATGAGGAAGAAATGGGAGGGATTAGTCTAGACATAAATTCTCCCCATCTTTTTCTAATAATAGTAGAGTAATGGCTGCATAAATAACATAACTAAACTTATAAGAAGGACAGATCGCACAAGATATAATATTTTACATTTCCCAATCGTAAGATTTTCTGCTATAACTAGTCACAACTAACCAACAAGCTTCTCTAATAACTATATTCTTTTTTTTATTTGATATTATCTAATTCATTTCTTAGACCTCCCAACTGATCATTAAGGAGTCTATTTGGCATTGCTAGTTATCGACAATGAACATCAAATAGAATATTCATATTTCATTATAATAAACATATTCATGCTGTATTTGATAAAACATGTGATACGCTTATAATGGATGTGTGGTAGAATTCAAAATATGAAAGTTCTAGAAGTATGTTAACTGATCTATGGCATGCTCTTAAGTAATGAGTTTACAAGTGCTCCTGTAATTTGAAAAGACCTCCCATCTGTCCTGACTTATACACCTGTTTTGTGTTTCATAGAGGCATATAATAGATATGACTTATATAAACTCATCAACATGTATATTTTATTACTTAGTTCGACTAAGATCTATATTTTACACAAGTGATATGTAACTAGAAATTTCATTTTCTAATAGGGTGGAATCTCACTTATACTTTACATTATATACTACTGTTTGTTTAAGTACTGAGCAGCCGTGATAAAAATAAGCAAAGTCCAGGAAACATGCAGCAAGAAGTGCAAGAGAGAATGTACAGGCACACAAGAAATGGAAATATTCTAAAGAGATGGATCGCAAACATGTAACTGGTATACAATCTTAATTGTCAAGGAAATTCTCCTAGAAAAAATATGTGAGTCAATAGGACTCGCAAAAGGTTCCTAGCCACGCTAGAATCGTCCAGAAAGATGGTGAAAACCTTGAAGAAAATCCTTATAGTCATGATTGTTACAATATTGAGATTGGAGAAAAAAATCTAAAAAAGCCCTAGGGTGAAAAATTGCAAACCAAGAGCCAAATCTTTAAATATGTATATGTTAAAATTGAGAAAGGAAAAGCATTGTAGGAGCAGAATAAGAATTTGACATTTTTTGGTCTAATCTCAATGGAAAGTGATATTGACATTCGAACTAGACCTCCCATTAAGGAGTTTTTCAAATATTTGACACTTACTTTAAAGGGTAAAAACAAGCATATATTGAGGTGTGTATTAGGAAAATTATCACCTAGCCATGTTTCGACTGTTTTGGGTCCATATGGTGCTGGAAAGACAGTATTTCTTTCAGTTTTAACTGGGAAGGCTACTAGGTGTACCGTGACTAGAGTGATTCTCATAAATGGGAAGCCTGAACCAGTGCAGTCATGCATGAAAATCATTTGCTTTGTACCTCAAGATGACATAGTACACAAAAATTTAATTGTGGAGGAGATTCTTTAGTTTAGTGCTCAGTGCGGGTATGCTATTATAGGTCTATTAGTACGAATCTATGCATTAATATAACATAACTTTTTGCATGTCATTCTTTTGCTTTATAAGTTTCATGAATTCAACCACCAGTCTACATTTTGGTGTGGACACGTTCTAATAGTTTGTTCTATTTTTGCCTACAACAAGTAGGTGACCATATCAGTAGATGAACCTGCAACACTGTCTACCCTAACTTCCACCTATTTTCCTTGTCCCAAATCCTGCACTTCAAATGTATTTATCAAACCACATATAACATGATTTGGATTGACAAGATGGGGGTTAACACCCTTCTCAATACCACCAGATTCTTGCATAAAACCAGCCACACTACCATCAGATTCATGCACAAAACCAGTCATACAACCATTGAGATCACATGGTTAGGGAGAAAGAATACTCACCGTTCTCAAATCCAGATTATTGTGTTCAACTTTATTTGCATTAAGATTTACCAATTTTCTAGGTTTTTCTTTTTGTTTCTGAGCACACACATCTGCATTTTGAAAAGCTTGTGGACCTTTGGATTTATATGTTTTTTGCTCATATTACTGTTGTTATTTTTGTTGTTTCTTTTCCTTCTCAATCCTTTGAGTCTACCACTATCCATTTACCTTTTCTTTTCTATTTTGTTTCTTTGACTGTAGTTTTTTTCTTATTGAAGTAGAATAGATGCAGCCTTAAGAGAATTCTGTTCATCTTCAAGTTGTGATGATGAAGTGATACTAAGGTTTGTGTATACTTTTGAACTTGCTCTCTTTTTAACTGCTGAAATATTTAATTATGCTCAATTTGAAGATATTATGTACATATTGGGTGATACTTGTTACATGCAATGTGCGGTGAGCTTTCTTCTAAACCACATGCCACAAGGTTTATCTTTAGTGAAGAGTTATGAGTCTTACTATTTGATGAATTCAAATCTATTTGACGAGCTTTATAACTCTATAGTATTATAGGATCTCTGTCTGTAGTCTCATATTCAACTTTGCAGTTGGGATGCACCCGAGAAAGTTGTCCTTCTCTTCTTTGGTTGTGTATTTGTTTGTGCTTTTACCCCCTAGAATTTATAAATGAAACTATCAGAGTTTTATTTATTTTCATAGATGTTATTGCGTCCTTGAAATAGTTGCAGTATAATGAAACTATCAAATTAAAGTTCTTTGTTGTAATCTACATTGAACAAATGGTTATTTCTTCATCTCCTGGAGCTTTCTCTGCACATGATGAGTGTTTAAAAATTGAATTTGATACTTTGATATATTTACTTACTTGATTTATGTCGAGCATATAAGGTGAAATGATGAACTAAATTTTTGCTTTACTGTTGCAGAAGTTACTTGATTTAGGTGAAACAGCAGAAACTAAAAGTCGAGGACTTGATTATTTTTTGGCCCTGTGATAGAAGCTGGAAATTTGATGACTTAATTAAACAGTAGAAATAGGAGTAACTTGACTATTTTTTTCTATGTATTCTAATGTTATGAAAAAATTAATATGATACTCTAGCTCGATCAGGATGGTAACTATGTTTTTTGTGAAACAAATATTAAGACTAACATCATGGGATATTAACTAAGTTTTCTATTCTCTAATTATATATATCATGTTCTTGTATTGAGATTGTCAATAGCAATTTGGTATTTATTTGATGAAATTTATTATTTTTTTGATATTAGGCTTATTTGTGGTCAATTAGAGACTAGAAATATTGCTCATCTTGAAATGTTTATCTAGGATGAGATGTTGCTTGTCTTTAATTGTTGATCTACGACTAGAATGTGGATTGTCTATAAAGGTTGATCTAGGAAAAGAATTTCGCTTGTCGCTAAAGGATAACTAGGACCACGTAGTAAGTCTATTTGAAACGCAAAATATCATCGCGAAAAGATAATTATGATGAGGTAGTTAGTCTATTTGAGGCAAGATATACCATCACTAAAAGATATTTATGATCATGTAGTTAGTCTATTCAGGACGAGAAATACCATCGCAAAAAAATAATTACGATGAGGTAGTTAGTCTATTTGAGACAAGAAATATTGTTGCTAAAAGATAATTATGACAAGGTAGTTAGTCTATTTGATACGAGATTGCTCATCGCAAAAGAATAATTAAGACCATGTAGTTAGTTGATTGGTACAAGATATACCATTGCTAAAAGGTATTTACGATGAACTTTTCTTCCATCGCAAAAAGGTTTTAAGGACAGGTTTATTGGACTCGTCGCTAATGACCTTTAGTGGCGGAGCCTGTTAGGATGGGACACAACTGAATTTTTTTGGTCCTAAAAGACCAATTGGAACAAAATTTGGACTTTCTGGGACAATATTTCCCTTTCTTATAGGCTGCTTTTCTTGTAGTGAAACCAAGAGCAAAGTTAAGTATAGGTTAGTTAACTCATGGACACTAGGGCAACACTAGTATAATGAACAACTTTAAAATAAAGTAGACAAGTGAAGCACAAAACAGAATTCATTCATTCATAAAAGTTAGCAAAAGTGAAGCAAGTTAAAATAATCAACAAAAAACAACTGTCTTTATAGGCTAATATTAGAATCAAGATAAGAAACTGACACAGGGTTTTATAAGGAAAAAGGGAAACAGTGCTTAGTTAGAGAGAGGTTTGGGGCAAGAGACTTAAGCAACATCTCTATTCTTGCATTTTCAGCATTATGGGCATACAACAACTGTTTTGTAAGAATCTTTACTTCAATATTCAGTTTTAGAACTTCACTAGTCAGTTCTTCCACTTTTGCCTTGAGTTTAGAATTTTCAACTGTAAGTTCATCAGTGTCACCTGGTCCCTCAGAAGATAACTTTTGATTCTGCAACTTCAGGTGTACTATTTCGGCATCTTTGACACCCAAATTTATCCTTAACTCCTCTATTTTCTTTTCTAACCTTTCTTGAACAACTAGAAACTCAACTACTTGAGACTTAGTCCAACTTTGCCCTCTATGCATTCATTCTCCACAAGAGTTGTCAAACTAAACATCTGCATCATGATTCTAGGTGTTCCCTTAGTTCCAACCACACCATACTATTCAAATATCTTGTTAAGAGATATCCATGTGGAATTCCATGTTTGACTTTCTTTACAAAAATCACTTTATGCATATGATCTATCATTATAGAAGGAAGACTTACTAATTTAAACTTGATCAAATATTTGATCAAGAACAGGTAAACACTTGAGGAATTTGTTCTTTATTCATACCTTCGCAATATAACCTTTTTGATGAACTAAAATACCAGTTGATAATCACTTTTTAGAAACTTTTTTTTCACTACAGATGTTGATATTCCTCATATCTTTGATGTTTCAATCACATACATAGTGGTAGGCTGTTGATTTATCACAGTTTCCACACCTAAAATAGGTACATCTAAAATTTTTACTAGTTACTTCTTATCCATTTTGATAGGCTTTCCTTGTACTTGGGCATTCAAACATAGACCATCTTCTAAGAATTCCATGGTGTAATAAAATTCCTTAACCTCATTTTCAAACACTATGGGGGTGATTTCTCAAATAAGTGTAACAAACCTTGGTGTCTGACATACTCTATTAGCTCTATCTTTCTAGTATTTTCATAGATTTTTGGATTAAATATTCTTCCAGACAAAACCTTCTATGTCATTGGCATTTTATTTCTTTGTTCTTTAGCAACAGACTTTATCTCTTCTTCTCTTAGAACTACTACTCAATTTTTCAATCATAGTTGTTCTCTTCTTGGGACTAGGTCCCTCAGAGTCTTTTCTTTTCTTGACATCTATGTGTTTCTACCTCATTCCAACATGGGTACCATACTTTGAATTAGAGGACCTAGTCCTCTCAGCAACATGAACCTCATTTCTTCTTTCCTCTACAGCTGCAACATCTTCTGAACTCATGTCCTCCCCTCCCCAATCTCTACAACTTCAATATATTCTTTCTTCTCTATTGCACTAGTTTTCATGATACTTCTTATTTTCATGGATGAATATTTACTCCTCTCCATTGAATCTACTAGAATTTTCATCTCAGACCTTCTAGTGGAGTAAGATCTAGACTCTTTCAGCTCATAGTCCACTACTTTCTCGTTACCTGTACTTCCCCTTAGTTTCTTCACAAACCATCTTAGAGTTACTTCATCCTTATTTTTATCATCCTTATCACTTACTTCTTATTCTTTCTCATTACCAGCTCTTTCCTTGGTATTTTATGCAAGTAAAAGAAAATTTTCAGCCACCCGACTCTCATTACAGAAAAGATCAATCCTTTTTACTGGTATTTCTTCACCAAATAACTAACAAAACATAACGTATGAATCAGAGAAATTAGGAGAGCCTTGTTCTTGTAAATTTTTAGAAGTATCAGCATTTTTGAGTTCTTTAGACAACTTAGGATCTAAGAATTTTTAGGTGCTTTTTAGCTTTTTAAGGAGTGAGAGATCTCATTTTGAGAGATTTCATGTTCCATTGGTGACCCAAATCCTTGATTGGAATCCTCCACCATGAATTGTTAAATACAACTTTCTAGGGTTGAGGAAGGTTCAATAGGAATTGACTTATTTAAGGGTTTTAAATCTTGTAAAGATAACTCGGTGGGTGAATTTGACTAAGTTTCTAGTTTGAGACTCAAGATGATGATTTATATGCCTTTTATTGTTGAAGGACTGGAGTATTTGGAATATTCAACCTAATTTTGTAGAGTGATATCTCCCGTAACACTTTTAGCTGGGTTTGAAAAGATAGAATCATCAACCATTTAATTCTGGGGTGAGAGAGATGAAATGGGACCCATTAGGTTTGGGGAAAAAAGTCGATTTTGGATGATAAGTTAAAATTGAAGGAAGATGAGTGAAGATCTAATATAGTGGTTTAGAGAAGTGATAGTTGTTAATAAAAGAGGTCACTTTTGAAATGACATGTCTAAACTTACTATGTGTGACCCTTAATTTTGTAAAATGAAATTGTCTCCTTTTGCAGAGGAGAAAAATATTCAAGTACTATTTAGACAACATTTTATAGTTATTCTTAAAGCATTTTGTATCGGTACTAACCTTAGATATGGGACCAGGTCCCTTACTTTTGAGTGAACCTTTAATTTTGTGCTTGACACATTTGTGTACTTCCTAAGTTATTCCCATAGGTTCATACCTGCAAGGTTAAATTATCAAGTTCAACTCAGATGCACCTATTTTACCAAAGATACTGGCCTTCTTATCTTAGCCAAAATTTGTGAGGAATTATAGATTCACATGTTAGGGTAGGTCAATTTGATCAATTCTATATTTTAACTTAATCTAGGATCAATGATTGGTAGTCTATCTCATTCCCATTCCCATTTTCTTCTTTTAACCTTTTCCTTATCATCTTCATCATTATCACCCTTCTTTCTTTAATCCATAGGTATTCTCCTTCCTCCATTTTTTAAAAACTTTCATCTATAATTTTCTAGGGACCATTTCCTTTGAGTTCAACTATCTCAAAATAAGATACCTCTACCTTGAAATATCTTGAGAGAGAGAGAACACAATAAGACCTTTTATTATTAGGCTTTGGACACCTTCAATTAATGATAATATTCTTACGACAATTCCTTTCCTTATGTTTGGAATCATGATCATAAGTTGAATTTGGGAACCTACTTAATTTTGAGTTCCCAATAAAAGGATAATGGTATGATCAAATCCTTCTTGGCCCATCTAGGTAGAATGTTCTTCCTTACCTTTTTTAGGAACTTGAATTCATTAGGATGTGCATTATCTTGTTGAACATATACAATACTTCTCCATCATGAATTAAGCCAGTACTGATATCCTTTTTTAAATGTCCATCTCATCCACAGTGAGTACATAAGAGTTTATGCCATTTTCTTCTATCATCATGAGCAACCTTTTCTTTAGAACCAGCGGGTTGGAATTATCCTAGATAGCCCAGGCCTCTACCATCATTAACACCTTTTTATTAAAATTTAAAAGGATCTATGAGGAAGTAGTCCATCTAAGATACTTGTAGAGCTCTTCTCTCAAACGAACTAGGTCCCTTCCTAACTCTTCATTCTTTTGTCGTGCAAACATAAGGTGTTTTTGAGAATCCCTTGGTTTTTCCTTCAGATCAATTTAAAGCTCTTGATTATCTACCTTCTCTTCTAAAACATTCTTCTCAATAGTTAGTTCACATAAAAAATCTATCAATACACTAGCAATCATTTTTATCTTCCTACCAAAGTAGTTATCGAGGTTATCCTTAATATCAGAAATAGTTACCTTTTTTTCTTTTTTATCTTCTGTGTTGGCAATAAAGAAAAAACAAGGAATCAAAGATAACTAGACGATCTTCTACTACTAACATGGTTACATCCCCAGGCTTCTCATATTCATCAGATTTACTATAAGACTCTCCCCATGCTGTTAGAGCTTGTTTTACTGCATACTCAGCTGCTTCCTTCCTTCTTGAAATTTCAGGGACCTAGTCCCTATTATTTCCTTTGTTACCTCCATTGTTGAGATACTCCTGATAATCCAATTTGTATATTGGACAGCCTTTGATAAAATGCTCGAGACTCCCATATTTGTGACACATTTCAAAATTGTTTTTTCTTTATTGTTTCTTTATCTTCTTTGGAACTGACCACTCCTTTTAATGGATTAAACAATTCTATTTTCCAAATAGGAAAAATCAATATCTTCTTCATTTGAATCATATTTTGAAGCCTTTAATCCCAAAGATTTTTCTCTTTTAATTTCCTTCTTCTCTAGCTCTTGCTGTTTCTTGAGCTCATGAGTCCTTATATTACTAAATTATTCATCCATAGTAAGGGTTTTTAGGTTTCTTGCCTCTGTTATAGCATCCACTTTGCTTTCCTAGGACTTAGGAAGGACACCAAGAATTTTTATCACTTGCTTATATAATGGAATCACTTCTCCCAAGCAGTGAATGTCATTAGTGATAAAAGTGAATCTTGTATACATTTCTTGAATTCCTTCTCCTTCTTTCATGGTGAAGGTTGGATACTGAGTAGTCCGTATGTCTACTTTAGAATACTTCACATCAGTAGTACCTACATGTGTAATCCTCAAGAAATTCCAAATCTCTTTGGAATTTTCACTAGCTCAGATCTTTTTATATTCATTAGGCTCTATACCACAGACTAATAATTTCTTGGCCATGTATTTTTTCTCAATCTTCCTTCTATCTTCATCATTATATTCTCTCCAGCATTTTTCTACCATTCTTGTTATTTCTTCTTTTTTGAATTCTTTAACTAAAACATGAGTACCATTGAGAATTAAGTTCCCTATCCTCAGCTATTATGAAGTCAAACTTCCTAGATTTTCACCACCCATAATATAGCCCATTAAATATTGGTGGTCTAGTGGTAGATTACATAAAATACCTTGGTTTTGGTACCTTAAAAGATTACCTAAAATTCTAATATTTAGACCTAATATGACTCATGGGTATGATTTGTATGTTCGGGTATAGATAGTATGGTCCAGTCGTATGCTGACCTATGTTGGTTGGTGAGTCAGATTTTGATTACTGAAAGGATATGACTTAGGGGTACGATTCATATTTGTGGTTATGGATCATTTTGTTCTTTAACTTAATCTTAGACTTGGTTACTTAGGTTGGATTTGAGTATGAATGTCTCACCCTGAGTAGTAAGCCAGGATACGAGTCATACCCAAGACTCATATGGTGGACAGTGTCTAAATCTTCCTTGGGTTTAAATCTGCTAGGGGTATGAATGAAGGATACGGATCATATGCTTTGGATATGACTTAGTTGGATGAGTTATATGCTGGACAGTGTTTGATCCAAGGGTTGAATCTAGGATACGAGTGGAGGGTACCACTCGTATCGAAGGGTACAACTCGTGTTGATCAGTTGTAGCCCTATGATTGGATTTTGGGGCAACTTAAGTGGGGGTATTCTTGATATTTCCTCACTTATCCTAATAAGTTCCATGATTTCTAACCCACATGGAAGGTAAATTACCTTATTATTCCGTTCATTAACACTTTAAAACTCTTCTTAACACTCTAATATTCTCTCAAAAGCTTTTGGGCAAGGAAATCTAGGACTTCAAATAGAGGATTGAATTAGGGCTTTTCTTGGTGATTTATTTCCATCATCATATTGGTTTAAGGAATATTCTCTTCCCTCATTGGTAATTTTATCTAAAGGCATGGTTTTATGATTTTTTTCACGATTTCATGAATTGTATAAATTTGGTTTTCAAATATGATTTGGGGTTTTGATATTAAATGGTTGGTTATGGTTTCGCATAGTTTTAATTATGATATTATATACATTAATGGTGGTTTTGGATAATTGAATTGCATGGTAATGGTTTAATGGTAATTGGAATTGGTTTTGGTCATATTATGCCCCCAATGTGTTTTACAAAATGCTTATAAAGATATGTTCATTGCATTGACTACTTTAATGAAACTCTTGCATGTTTTAAAACTTGGTAAAGAAATTATGCTTCGGTTTAATGGCTTGGAATGGTAAATGGTTAATGCTTATGCTTGAGGGGCACATGGAATCCCCCAAGTTGTTTAATATGGTAACTAAAAGGGCACTTAAAAGTCCCCTTAAAGCTATAAATGGTTGACTATGGATGATACTTGTAAGTAATGGTTGGTATGAAGATACCAATATTAATAGCCTTGGTTAATAAATGGAAAATGGTTTGGTTTCTTAGAATTGATTTTAATTGACAAATAATGGTGGGTGTGTAGCAAATATGTGGAAGGTGGAGGTCCAGGGGGGACCAAAATTGGAAAGTCATATTTGACGATATTAGGTTTGTCTTGGTGATCGTGTGCATGATATTACACTATATATTAGGGATGTACTATTCATCACAAGGTTGTTTTACCTGTTCGAATAGCTACTCGTACTGGGGCTCATTCAGTAGGGGAGCTGAACCCATAAAGCTCGTGGGTGGTTTAGGACAACAAAGCTACATAGCCCAGGTAAAGGTTTTAAATGCTTGCTAAACCTGATACTTTTTTCTGGTATGGTTATATATATGTGTGTCTGTGTATGTTTGTATTTATGGTTATGTGCATATGGTTGGTTTTACTTGGTTTTATAAATGGCATTGTTTAATTCTTACTTTGAGATCATGCTAGCGGTCACTCGCTAACCCTATCTACTGGCGGTTGTATACCTATGCTATGAAGAAATCGACTGTTTTAATCCTCCTACATAGTGATTGACCCAGGGACAACATTGGGTCTAAAATGGTGAGCTTTCATTATTTTGAAATGCTCCATTTCATATTTGTCATGACCTGAGTCGGGGCCCAGGCCGTAAAGGGTATCCTGAACCACGAAGGCTCGAGATACCCCTGTAAATCCCCAATATACTAGTGATATTATCCGCTCTGGACCCAAGCCCGCACAGCTTTAAAACAGGTCACTAGAGAGTAAGTCTTGCTTTCTTATATACCCAACATCCCTCCTATGTTTTGACAATATGGGACTGCTTCTCATAAGTTGGGGTGTCACATACACTCCCTATTATGGACTCAGTGTCCTTGCTGAGGTTTGCCCTACCAAATTAGATTTGTTAGGGTGTCACATACACCCCCCTTATGGATGCCCCTTATAGACTCAACGTCCTCACTAAGGTTTGCCATACCGAATGGGATTTGCCTAGACTCAAAACTGAGGTTTTCCCCACTTTATTGTGATTTTCCTAGACTCAATTTGAATGCTGGCCCACATCGATAGGGTATTATAATACCCCAAACTTTTTCAATCTTAATTTCATTCCTAGAATATTAAGGGATGGCTTCAAAATAGAATAATATTGACTTCATATAAAAATTTTTTGATTTCAACTTTCCATTGTGGGGGGAATCGAATAACCTTTCCACTGATATAAAATTCTCCCAAACTAACACTTAGTGAAGAAGTTAGGGCATTTTTGGTAAGCAGTGTGCCAACTAGGCAGTACTGATGATAGGCAAATTTACGCGCCTATATCAATATATTTTGCCCATATTTTAGCCTAGTTTTGAGAACAAATTATATATTTCATGCACTTTTAGTCCTTTTTCCTATAAATGAGCTAACAAACATGATTAGTAAAGTTTCAGGTATAAATGATGCAAAATTCAGCATTTTATGGCTTACTTGATGCAAAAGAAAGCTCACAAACGAAGTAGAAAGGAGCTGGACGCCTAAAGGACCAAATCTGCTGCATGGAAAATCTGTCCCGGGCAAAAACAGCATTTCTGAATACTTTGGGGACTGCATGGAAAATCTGTCCAGGACTAAAACAGCATTTCTGAAGACTTTGGGGACTTACAGACACAAAGCTGGATTTTGACAATGATACATTAACCTAGTACAATTGGGTTATGTATTTCATTAGTTTATTTGGATTAGGAGAATGTTACATTAACCTAGTACAAATGGGTTAAGTATTTCCTTAGTTTAGTAGGATTTGGTTATTTATTTCATTAGCATAGTAGGAGTAGGATAGGAGTATTATAAATACCCTATCATGCTAGAGATTTTAATCAAGTCCTCCCTTAGTGGAGGCAACTCCTCCCTTAATTCAAGAAATTCATTCTTCACTTAATTCAACAATTAATTTTCTTCCATCTCTCTCATCTTCCACCACAAACATTCAACTCTTAAATTCCACAACAAGAGAATCGTTACTTGCTACGGAATCACCAAAACCACACGCCAAACACCTACTATTCACGCCAACCACCATGCAAAACGTGATATCCTTCGCATTCATGGGTAACTAAACCTCTTAGTTGGGGTTATGGAAGCCGAATGAGTTACTATCTATTGCTATGAGCTTGTGAGTTCAAGACACGTATATTGCTTATATCATTATTCTCTTCATCTTAAATCTACATTCTTTGCGGTTCAAACACAAGAACACGCCATTCTAACATCTAACCTGTTCGAGAGAAAGGTTATTTGTCTAGAAAAGAAGACGCATAGACCAACGCCAGTCTAACATTTAACTTGTTCGAGAGAAAGGTTATTTGTCTGGAAAAGAGATAATGTCAAGGTAGTAGGACACCCTTTCCTATTAAAAAGCTAGTGCCGTAACTGGACTAACCTCTTGGAGAATTCGTACCGTTAGACACGCTTTAAGCTCGAGAGAGTTAAAGTGAAATAGTCATTGTTTAGGTCGAGAGACGCTTGGATTTACCATCGACTACAATTCTCTATAAGCAATTGCATGTCAAGACTCTACACACTCATAGCCAATAGAGACGTATACCTCTGAAGGTGGACATAACCCCAACGCTTCAATTCTCATTGTTTACAACCAACGTGACAATCTTTCTCTTTTTACTTTATTATTTTCAGCTTTCATTTCATTACTTTGGTTACTTATTACAATCCCCCCTTCTTACGAGACTTGCACCAAAAGTCTATTAATTTTGCGTACTTGTTGACCAAGCTATTCCCTGTGGGATCGATACCCAACCCAGGTTGGGTTCTATATTTGCTAACGACCGCTTTACACTCAAACGAGAGCTGTAGATTGAGCGTTATCAAAAATTGGCGCCGTTGCCGGGGAATACTAGTGTCAATCAAGTTCGTGATAATTACTAGACCCTTTGGTCAAAGATTCTCGTACTTTTACTTTTAGTTGTTGTTTTTGTTTTATTTAGGTTTATCCAGTGCATCAATGGAGGCACAACGTGAAATTGAAAGGATGACTGCTCAAGTGCATCAACAGAATATTGATAACCGTAGGCGAGCAACAAATCCTGACGATGAGGACGATCTGGACGGACCTGGTTCCACAGGAGCTATTATTCTTCCTCCCTTAGCACCGGGAGCAAAGTTCAATATCACTAGCGCCATGATTCAGCTTTTGCAACTCAAGGGATTATTTGGTGGACTAGCAGGCGATGATCCGAATATGCATCTGATCAACTTTATTTCTACATGCAAGTCATTCGACAATCCTGGAGTTGGACAGAATGCAATTCGATTACGTCTATTTCCATTGTCTCTGTCTGGGGAGGCAACTATGTGGTTGAATGGGCTGACTCCTGATTCTATTACTCATTGGAGGCAATTGAAAGACGCTTTCCTAGAAAGATTCTTTCCGCCATCCAAAAAAGCACAATTGAGAGATGAGATCACCAATTTTCGACAGCTTCCAACTGAAGCTCTCCACGGAACATGGGAGAGGTTCAAGACGAAGCTAATGCGATGCCCAAACCATCATATGACCAATGTCCACTTGATGGAGATATTATACAGAGCGTTGAATTCGGTGACTAAGCCAGTGGTTGATAATGCAGCAGGTGGATCATTTATGGACCTCACCTTTGTGCAAGCAAGCAATATGCTAGATCGGATGACGAAGCAAAGTAGAGCTTGGCATACTAGGGATTCTGAGGTAACAAGCCCTACTTTATCTTTTGGCATGACTGCAGAGCAGAGGCGAAGACAAGAGGATCGTGACCAAGACATGGCTCACATGAAAATGCAGATGGATCTTCTTACCAAGCACTTATTATCAGGGAAGACCGAAAAAGTGAAAGCTGTAGCGCTAAAAGGAAGAGACGAATCTGATTCTGAAGCGGAGGCCGACTACTTGAACAATCAGAGGGGTTTCCGTGGGAATGCCCAAGGAAACCAAGGTCGGAACCATTATGATAAATCTGGAAACAAAGACCAAGGTAGTTGGAAGAAATATAATGAAAAGAGTGGTTTGTGCGTTCCCCCTGGTAGACGTGATACCACCACATCTAATTCTGGGAGTATGGAAGACATGATGGCTAAGTTATTGAAAGGAGTGGAAGCAACGAGCACAGGAGTTAAGGAGGTGATTGATGATTTGTCCTCCATGAAGCAACTAGTTGATTCTCATTCCACTTCTATCAAGCAAATAGAGCAGCAATTGAGCCAACTTTCAGCAGCATTTAATCAAAGAAAGGCTGGCACCTTACCAAGCGATACTGTGCAGAACCCAAAAAATGATGGGTCATGCATGGCCATCACTACCAGAAGTGGTAAGGTGCTGGAAACTTCAGCAAAAGGCAAGCAAGTGGTTGACGAAGTGGTACGGTTTGATATATGCAAAACAATGAAGCATCCCAGCGATATGAATGAGTCATCTGTAGCTGATGTTCATTATGAGGATACGAAAGCATTATCTATAGAGAAACAACCTACTGTTGAGCCATTGTCTGCTGCGCCACTGAATGTTGAGCATGAGGATAATGAAGATTATGAAGAACTTATGGGTGATCTAACAGAAATAGAGTCTTATACTCCTAAGAAACCGGATTGTGATCTCAAGAATCAACCAACAGCGAAGACTCCCTTTGACGAGCCACCAATGCTAGAATCGCAAGAGCTTCCCGATTATCTAAAGTATGTGTTCCTGGAAAGTAGAAATATACTTCCTGAGAGAGCAGATGATTTAAGTGAACAGCACGTAGAAGCTCTCATCTCTGCTCTGAGGAGATACAAGAGAGCTATGGGTTGGACTATTGATGATATAATTGGTGACTCTCCGGAGAAACGTATGAGCCAGCTCGAAAAAGATCGCGTGACCACAGGTAAGCCTCATTGTCGTCTAAATCCTTTTAGAAAACGATCCATCACTTATCTCGACGAAGTCTAAGTACTCGAGATAACTATGTCGAGCCACGACAATAAATAAGGCGCTAGATGGGAGGCAACCCATCGTACTAATCATTTTCATTTGGTTTTGAGCAAAAATAGGTGCAAGAAGTATGCAACGAGGAGATTGATTTCAATTGACGATTTGGTCGCATTGTATGGTAAAGTCGGTAAGTTAGGAATGGTGATGCATAAGGCTATGAAGTGAGCCTTTCTCACGTCATAATAGGCTTCGAGGAAGGCTAGGCCTTGGTAAAAATAGGCCACGAACGATGCACAACCTATTCTATCGCCTAAGGACTCGGAATCTAGTGTGCAATACACTATGCGCCGCCTATTCCTAGGTGTGCTTTTGACTATGCGCCGCCTATGCTATGGCATTTGAGATACTGAGACCAAATGCCATACCATATGCGCCGCATATGCCTAGATATGCCATACCATGTGCGGCGCATATGTCCCATTATGCCATGGACAATGCGCCGCATATACATGTGTTATGCCGAGGGATATGCGCCGCATATAGGGAGATTTTGTCCCCAAATCCGATTGTAAATGGGTCATAACCCGACCCATACTCTTCCTATATAAAGGGGACATAGTTTTACAACACAACCACATTAGAAAACACCCTAAAGGCGCCACATAACCTTCCAAATCTTCTCGAAATTTTCTTCCTTTGTTCTTCCAATCCACAACAACTTCTCCACAATCTTCAAGCAAGTAAGTGCTCTCTTATTCTCCACCTATTTATCGTAAGTACTACGTTGCTATGCTTATTATAAATTGCTAAATCATATAAGATTGTTGGTGATGTTCATGTGTTCGAATTGTTGTTGCATAATCATGTGAGTGAACATATACGTAGGGAATTCTTGACTTATTTCCGACTTGAATTTGGTTTCAATAGCATTGTTATGATATTTGCTGAATTGATATGGCTATGAATATTGCTTAAGAGTGTTGTTTGGATGCTTACATGTTAGACTATCCCGGCCATCGGGATAAGATTATAGTACCTATCGACTTAGGAGGTTGTGCTTGTTGTAAGAATAACGATTCCATGTGGTAACCCCTATGTCATAGTGTTGCTATATCTACCATGAAAGTAGTCCAATGGCTGCAAATAAGTGATACAATGCTGATTTTCTTGCTGGAATACAATCCTAAAACGTATGTCGACGAAATCTGAGTAAATCGACTACGTTCACCTCGCTGATTTGTGCAACAAAACTAAGTGTGGGGTGGTACCCCTAGTACTTGCTTATAGATTGTATCAAGTGAGATTGTGCTGCCACTAACACTATTTCTAGTCTCAGGTACAATGGCACCTAAAGCGAGACAAGGCAAGGAGAAGGCTACCACCTCCCAAAAGGGCAAAAAGAGAAGTTGCAAGGACCAAGGAGAACCCTCCTCGCAGCAAATACCCCGATTCACGCTTGGAATTAAGTGGGATACTTATGAGGAACTTCTAAGGATGACGACTATGATGATGATTCCAATGCAAGGGGTATAACCCCAGACATAGAGAATAAGTCCGACCAACCAGGTTCCTCGTATTTATTTTCCACTGAGGACAGTGTCCCGACTAAGTGTGGGGTGGTGGTATTGCATGCTATACTTCTCTATTCGCATCTATGTTTGTTTGCTTTTGTTTCATTTTTGATAGGCAGCATGAGATTATAACAAGAGTACGTGCTACAATTGTGTCTATTGAGACATTTAGGCTCTAGTTGTGACTCATTATGTGATATTTTGTGGTTCAATTCCTTCACTTGTTGGGTCGAGAGTCTATATTACTTCCAATCAAGTCGACCATGTGCCTTGTGTGTGTGAGATTAATAGTATCTTCTATGTATGTGGCTGATGCTAGAACTTGCCTGGTATGTATGCAAAGCGAAAATAAGGAGTGTAGTTTAGGATATGATTTAGGCATTTCTTTGGCAACCTATATTTGTTTACCTTCAGTTTTACCTACCCATTGACATCATCCTAGTTAACCCTTTTTGAGCCTCTAGCCTATTTCTTTGACAACCTTGTATGGAAGCCTAATCCATTTCTTTCAAGACCATAATTTGATCGAAAATCCTGAGTGCTTTAAAGTGAAAAAGTCATGTGACAATATAAGAGGAAACTGGGTGAGTATAATGCTATAAATTGGAATGGTTCTTGAATGTGTTATGAAAAAGAAAGAAAGTGTTATCATAAGAGGTATGTTGTGAAAAGAAAAAGGAAAAGAAAGCTGAAAAGTGAGTTGTTCTTAAAATTGAAAAACAAAAGAGGAGAACAAGGGTGGTAGAACAAAAGAAAGAAGAAAGGTTGAAAGAAAAAAGTGTCAATGATACAAAGTAATGTATTAAAGTGCTTAGGAACCTAGTCACTATTCTTGGCCAAAATAGTCCTACCCGTCCCTTAGCCTACATTACAACCATCAAAAGACCTACTTGATCCTAATCTTAACATTCCGACATTTAGTGGAGTACTACAATAAGGGCAAGCCTATGGTCATCAGTTGCTGCATATGAATTCTTTGTGAGAGCGAGAGCAAGGATATTGTTGATACCTATGTTTGAAAAATATGCTATACTTGTGAGTGATTATGGGTACTATATTGTGAGACACACATGGTTGATGAGTTTTGGATAGTGGCATATGATTCTATGCACCTTAACTTTTGCATGCGAGTTGATCACCATCACGAGTCTATGCTAGAGGTTAAATTGCTTCTACTTATAATCGGAAAGCTACTCTTTGTTGATAATTGTTGTGCTTGTCTTGAAGAATATTTTGTGTTGTTGTTGTAAAAACCCTAAGTTGATGTTTAGAAGGACATGATATGTTGTTCGAGGACGAACAAAGCTCTAAGTGTGGGGTGTTGATGATAGGCAAATTTACGCGCCTATATCAATATATTTTGCCCATATTTTAGCCTAGTTTTGAGAACAAATTATATATTTCATGCACTTTTAGTCCTTTTTCCTATAAATGAGCTAACAAACATGATTAGTAAAGTTTCAGGTATAAATGATGCAAAATTCAGCATTTTATGGCTTACTTGACGCAAAAGAAAGCTCACAAACGAAGTAGAAAGGAGCTGGACGCCTAAAGGACCAAATCTGCTGCATGGAAAATCTGTCCCGGGCAAAAACAGCATTTCTGAATACTTTGGGGACTGCATGGAAAATCTGTCCAGGACTAAAACAGCATTTCTGAAGACTTTGGAGACTTACAGACACAAAGCTGGATTTTGACAATGATACATTAACCTAGTACAATTGGGTTATGTATTTCATTAGTTTATTTGGATTAGGAGAATGTTACATTAACCTAGTACAAATGGGTTAAGTATTTCCTTAGTTTAGTAGGATTTGGTTATTTATTTCATTAGCATAGTAGGAGTAGGATAGGAGTATTATAAATACCCTATCATGCTAGAGATTTTAATCAAGTCCTCCCTTAGTGGAGGCAACTCCTCCCTTAATTCAAGAAATTCATTCTTCACTTAATTCAACAATTAATTTTCTTCCATCTCTCTCATCTTCCACCACAAACATTCAACTCTTAAATTCCACAACAAGAGAATCGTTACTTGCTACGGAATCACCAAAACCACACGCCAAACACCTACTATTCACGCCAACCACCATGCAAAACGTGATATCCTTCGCATTCATGGGTAACTAAACCTCTTAGTTGGGGTTATGGAAGCCGAATGAGTTACTATCTATTGCTATGAGCTTGTGAGTTCAAGACACGTATATTGCTTATATCATTATTCTCTTCATCTTAAATCTACATTCTTTGCGGTTCAAACACAAGAACACGCCATTCTAACATCTAACCTGTTCGAGAGAAAGGTTATTTGTCTAGAAAAGAAGACGCATAGACCAACGCCAGTCTAACATTTAACTTGTTCGAGAGAAAGCTTATTTGTCTGGAAAAGAGATAATGTCAAGGTAGTAGGACACCCTTTCCTATTAAAAAGCTAGTGCCGTAACTGGACTAACCTCTTGGAGAATTCGTACCGTTAGACACGCTTTAAGCTCGAGAGAGTTAAAGTGAAATAGTCCTTGTTTAGGTCGAGAGACGCTTGGATTTACCATCGACTACAATTCTCTATAAGCAATTGCATGTCAAGACTCTACACACTCATAGCCAATAGAGACGTATACCTCTGAAGGTGGACATAACCCCAACGCTTCAATTCTCATTGTTTACAACCAACGTGACAATCTTTCTCTTTTTACTTTATTATTTTCAGCTTTCATTTCATTACTTTGGTTACTTATTACAATCCCCCCTTCTTACGAGACTTGCACCAAAAGTCTATTAATTTTGCGTACTTGTTGACCAAGCTATTCCCTGTGGGATCGATACCCAACCCAGGTTGGGTTCTATATTTGCTAACGACCGCTTTACACTCAAACGAGAGCTGTAGATTGAGCGTTATCAAGTACCCACATCGTGATGGAGGCTAAATCTAAATTTATCAATTTCTAGTATCTCATCATGATTGCACTGCATTATGGTGAGAATAGCGATGAGAAGGCCACCACATCACAGTAGAAACAAAATCGACGATTGTCAAATTCTAGTGGGTCACCGCAATTACACAGCATTGTGGTGAACCTCAAAACAACAATTGTCTGTATCTAGTAAGTCACCATGATTCCATCGTGTCATGGTGGGTATCGCGATGATAAACTTACCATATTTTAGTTTAGTGAAGGGTGAAGAGGGATTTATTAGTTAAGGTGAATTGATGGGTACTTAAACTATGGAAGGAGTCATTGATGGTATTTGTTGTGTTAGGATGGTATAGGATATCAATGGAAGTATCTGGTTGTAGAGTATTATTTATTTAAGTGTATGGATGGGTGAATAGTAGTAATGTGTAGAAGTAGTATGTGCTAATGGATTATAATAAGGAAAACCGTAAGGTCATGATTGATTATTATTATTTGAAGTATTTAGTGGAATGGTTTATCTTGATGTCTTATTTTATAGATTCCAAATGAGAATAGTATGTGCGATTGAGTTATTAATCATGGCTAGCACTAGACATTAAGTTTGAGTAGTGGATGACCATAAAGGTAGAAATAGTGATTTCTTGGTTGGTGGTGCAAGTCATACGGAAGTGATCAAGTAGGCTAGTATAGTGTATGCAAGAGTTTAAGTAAATTTATTCGTAACTTAGTATGATGATATAAGTATGACGTAAAGGTGCCCAAAGTGATACGGAGTTGCATTATTTTTGAAGTTTATTAGTATTGTATGTGGTTAATAGTACCCTTGAGTGGTTAAGTGGAAGAAGGCTAACTATTTTGTACATGGTGTTATTAGTAGATAAGTTGAGGAGTAATGGATAGTTGGCGTTGAGTCTTTTAAGTATGATTTTGATTCCTATGATTATAGAAGTGTGATCTTGCTAGGCTGTGATTATGTTTTTAGGGAGGTAGATACATTTGCTACTGAGAGTGTAAGTCCTTGATGATGATTATTAAGGGTAAAAAGTTAAGAACAGTATGTATCAAGAGGGTGTTCGGAATGAAGTTAGTATAGTTTGTTAAAAGGTTAGGAATATCCATGTTAAGTGTTATAATCTAAGTTTAAATCTTTGAAGATTCAGTGAATAGAAATGAGAGTTGATGCTCTAGATGGTGTGAACTCAGGATGTAGTGATACTTATGAGGATTCTATGTTAGTAAGTGTTCAATATATTATGTGATGACTAGTGGGGCTACAGAAAGATAGAGTTGTACCTTAAAAGGAAGTATTAGAAGTGGGTTTTACACTTTCAGGTGTAGTCTTTCAAAGAAAGTTTATTATTTATGTGTATTTTCATATTTTAAACTCCAGAGTACAGTGAGTATTGTTTAGTTTAGGGTTTAGTAAAGGATCCCACAAACTTAGAGTGATGGCCTAAAGCTATGGGGAAGATGATGGAATGAGTAACCAAGTCAAGCTCTCAAATTTTAGTACTATTTCCAGTGTGTTATAGAACATCAGAAAGTGAGGATAAGGCTTAACCCATTCTTATTTCAGTATTTTCAGTTATCCCAATACCTACTCATTTCTTACGTGTCAATTCCTTGACTATAGCTCATGTTCATACAGATAATAGAGGGCCATGTACTCTCCAATTCCTAGTAAGAGGAGTTCCAGTTCATCCAGCAGTTGGAATCACATTCCATAAGTTATGAACTCCAAATTTAGGCCTTACAGTATGTTTAGTTCCAGCGAAATTCATATTTATCTCATGTATGTCCTCAGATTAGATCTCCTTAATAAATCCATGTTGTGAATACTCTATTCCTCAGGCCTTATTAAGGTGTCAAGTTATGCTTAGTATCCCGTTATGTTTTGGGCCCTGGTATTCCAACCTTTCAATGACCTTTCCTAGGTCAAGGTAGTGATGATGAATAATTATGGAAATAGGAGAGAGTAAATGTGTTATGTTTGGGAAGATTGTCGTATGCTTGTTTCAAGTAGGTATATAAATAAAGAAATATAGAGGTGAAGATTTATGTATGACTTGGTTAGTTGGGAATATTTTATGTGTGTCTTTCTAAGTATTGAATTGTGCATGGAAGTTGTTATTGATGGGCATATTAGAGAACATGAGAAGGATGTTTTATAAGAGTTTGCTTAGAAGTGCAGATGTGGTTATGAATATAGGCTTGAATTTCATAATTGGTATGTAAGAGTTTGAATTTTGTTGTTAAAATGGTATGAAGAATTATACTAGAGGTGAGTAGTTATTACAGTTCTTGGGGTATTGAATTCATTGTTCAGATTAGTATTATGGTATGGTTTTATGTGTAGCACTTTGTGATTTTGAGTTAGGCTTGACGACAATGAGAGAATTTTGTTCAGTTAGACTTTAGTAGATGGATTTATCAATGCCATGTGGGAATTATAAGTTGAATCAAGTGAGTATAGTATTTGAGGGGAATAGTATAGTTGAGAGAAAGTGTTTGTGAAGTTTGGTTAAGCTTGAAAGTAAGAAGTTGCATTGCTTAAGGCCCAGAAATTATATCCTGGCTTATGATTTATAAGTTTATGTACCATGTTATAGAGCCGTAACAATGTTGTAATTCCTTATTTCGATGTTTTGTTTTGATCATGCCCAAAGTTCCCTACTTCGTAATATAGTTAGAGTTTCTTGGAAAAGTGTTGGAGAAATACTCCATTGGGATATGAGCATTCGGTATGATTCAGTCCGTATAGCCAGCAATCCAAAATAATAGTCTGATAGACAAATTTCCTTAGTTTTCTATCTTCCAATTTAGTCTAGTCTTGCTACCTGAAATTTTGTGAGTATGGTCATTTTAAGTGATAGATAGATTGTTCGCATCTATGTAAATTGTGGATCCATCTCAGTATATGCATCATGTATTAGTTTCAGATTTAGATATTAAGTCATGATTTCATAAATATCCTGCGTATGATCTTAGTTTTTTCCAAGTATCTCAACCAAATCAGTATCATTCGGGGATGAACGATCACAAGGGGAAAATTTGTAATGCCTCGAGTTTTCATGGAGTTTTTATGTCGTAAACCTCTCATCTTATCCTCACAAAATCTGATCCGACCTAAAGTAATGGTTACTCATAAGTTGACTCCCTCGTTTCTATCTCATCCATATAGTTGTTTTCATGAGAATGCTTGCACTCACAGACAAGTTCAGTAGCTCATTATGTTTAAGACTCAGTCGTTTGGTTTATTTCGTAGTGCATGCCAGTTGTAGCCTCAGTTTATAGCATTTAAGTTTCGCTAGCCACATTCTACGATGAATTTTCCCAAGGGAGAGATATTGTAATACCCCAAACTTTTTCTAGCTTAATTTCATTCCTCGAATGTTA
This sequence comes from Capsicum baccatum var. pendulum, assembly GCA_030864225.1. Taxonomy (NCBI): domain Eukaryota; kingdom Viridiplantae; phylum Streptophyta; class Magnoliopsida; order Solanales; family Solanaceae; genus Capsicum; species Capsicum baccatum. The sequence continues at coordinate 196,664,861 of CM061557.1, forward strand.
AGAGATGGCTTTCAAAATGAATAATATTTAATTCATATAGAATTTTCATGATTTTGACTTTCCATTGTGTGGGAAATTGAATAAGCTTTCCATCGATACCAAATTCTCCCATAACCGACACTTGGTGAAGAAGTTAGGGAATTTTTAGTATTCAGTGTGCCAACTGGGCAGTCTCAAAGTCACGATGGAGGTGAAATCTATATTCATCAATTTCCAATAACTCATCACAATTACACTACATCGCAGTGAGAATAGCGATGAGAAGGCCACCACATCACGGTAGAGGCCAAATTGACATTTGTCAAATTCCAGTGGGTCACCACAATTGAACCGCGTTGCGGTGAACCTCAAAACAACAAATGTCTATATCTAGTAATTCACCGCAATTCAATTGCATCATGGTGGGTATTGCAATGACACACTCACCACGTCGCGGTGAAGCCTTAAACGGTGTTCCAGTTATAGATTTTAAATCCCAAGGGCAGATTGATCTTTTGCCTACTCCCCCAAATCATAAAAACAAATGATTAAAGCCATTATTGAGAAAACTATGTTCATTCTCCATCAATTTCTCTCAAGTAAAAACCCTAAGCTTCAATCTCCAACTTCAAGAATCCGCAAAAGTCCACCATTCTTCTTCTAATCTAGTTCAAATTTCAAGATTTCGGAGTCAAAAGCTCCAAGAGTCAACTTTCAAGGGCTTAAATAGGACCTCAAAACCAAACTTCTTCATCTAGTTCATCATCTATGGTATGTGGGGTTTGAAAAAGGATAAATCTTTCGTCCTTGTGCCACAAAACTAGAATTTTATTGAAGACTACATGATTTGAAAGTTGGAGTTTACACCCAAACCATCTCGTGTTGAGTTTTCAAATTTACAAGTGATTTGAATATTGAAGTACATGTTATCTTATTTGCTTATGCTTTGACTTGAAGATTTCTATTATGAATTGCACTTCCCTATTGTGAATTGATATTGTTGAATGAGTTTCAAGATGACTGTTGGAAATAAGGCTTTATTATGAAATTCTAAATATTTAAGTACATATGCTTTAAAACCCATGTATGAGTTTTGACATTTCAAGAAGAGTATATTATTAGCATGCTTTGACAAGTAAGTATTCAGATTTTTAAAAAAAGATTGATCTTTTGATCCTAAGCTAAGATAGGAATCCACATTATTCGTACAGTTTATGATTTGAAGCAATGAGGAGCATAATTGGTTTTTATTTTGTACCTTTGTGCTATTTTAAGGTGGATTTCCTAAAAGTTCGTAGCAATAAGTATAGGAGAAGTATTTAGCACCGAGTTGGACATGATTCCAAGGTCTCATACCCCAGAACTATGTACCACAGTAGATTTCTGATTTTCCTATAGTGGGCTAAGATAGTGATCTCTTAAGTTAAGGTTCTATTCTGATGGCAAGGGTAGAACAACTCTCCATAACGTGGGCAAGACGTTGGACTCTATGTCAACTCACATGGTTTATGTCGGTTAGAAGAAACTCCCTAAGTCCCAAAGTTCCAAATTTTCAAAGCTCCCAAAGTCTCTAAGTTTTAAAGGAAAAAAATGATAGAAAAGCTTTTAGAAAGATAAGTGTAAAGGATCACAAGTTTTACTCAGATTATGCTTTACAGAAAGATATTAGCTCCAGACCTCAGCTTTCAGATTTCAGATTTTAGATTTAAGAGTGATTCGTTTCTACACTTAGTTAACATGACTTACAGACAGAATATAAGTACAACTTTTAGAACTAAATGTTATGACTCGCTATATTTATAAAGTTTGATTTGCGATTCATGACTTCAGTTTTCAGTATTTTGGATATTTCAGCTTATGTGAGTCATTTACATTTAGCACGCATTGTTTAACAAATTATGATGATAAGATAATATTTTTCTTAACCATTCACCCTATATACTAAGTACATCCTCAAATTACTTATCCACATATACGTCTATGAGCTACATTGTATTATAATGTAGGTACGAGTTGTAGCACGCATCCATATTCAGATAGTTTGCAGCTTCCAGTCAGCAGGTGATGAGTTCTTTTGATTCAAGGGCTCGAGTTAGTTATATAGTTCAAGTAATATTTTATTTTTCTTTATTCAATCGTATTGATTTGGGATAGTTGGGGGTCATGTCCTGGCTACCTATAGTCAATACTAGACGGGGCTTCATAGACAATCAATGGAGTTAATGTATTTGAATCCAGTGTTGTTTTGTAAAAGAAGAGTTGTAATATATTAATAAAGATTTGTATTGATCAAGTTCTGAAGAGATTTATATTTTTCTGTATTTTCTTCAGATTTATGGGTTTTATTCAGTTGCTTATGAGTTATGCCAGTAGAAGGGTTAGCTTGGGACAACTTGTGACCCTAAGAACCTGTGACGTCTCGGGACCTATTTTTGGGATGTTACAATGTTGTGCATATTTCTATACACATTAATTTTATTTTGGATATTAGTTTTGGCTATAGTTGGGGGCATATCCCAATCGAATTTCATCACTCTTTTGGTTAGAGGCTTTATTGTACTTCTATGGGTAGGAATGAGATGGATTGGTATTGTTGTGTCATCCTTATCATTGGAATAAGATGATAGGATGGCATCATTGGATATAATTTCTCACTATTCCATCATATTTTATTTTTTGATTTACTATATTATGTTTTGGAATATCTTTTATTATGGTTTAGTTTATTGGACTTATTTCGGTATGGTTAGATTATTGGTATAGGATGGTTGAACTTTATTGGTTCAGTCATAGTTGTGATCTTATCCTAGATTCTTTATGTGAACTTTTACACTGTCATATTACATGCTCGGAATTCAGCCAACTTAGGGCAGGTGGCTGGAGGTTGGGTTTGGTAGTGGGGATGGTCTCCGATCCTAGTCGTACTTGACATACCCATTATGACAGGGCCCTAGGGTGGGTTATGTCAAGTTTATATTAGAGACTAGGTTCATGGTAAATCGGAAGTCCACAAAGCTCTGTTGAGTAGAGTCTCTTTTAGGTTTGTGTAGTGCACCACACTCATAAAGGAGAGGCTTTAAGGCATTTCAGAATGTTTCACTTTCTTGGTATTCTATTTTCAATCTTGGAAGCTCAGTCCTAGAATTTTCTCTAATCCTTGTTTGTTCATCTTTCAGATCATGCCTCATAGATTTAGAACACAAAGAAATTCTTTCATCCCATCTAAGGGTAATGCTGAAGGGGTTCATCTTACTTCTGGGGTTCATCTTTGATCTCACGGTCCTATCCCTAATAGTTTTGGAGTTACACCAATTGCTACTAGTCTTTTTTAAGGTGAGATGACTAATGCAGAATTTTATCAGTCTATTCATGCTATTGATAAATTGGTTGCTGCTCATACTGAGTGGGATATGTCTGGTGCTTTGTATGTTGAGTCCATAAGGGTTAGCCAATTTATGAAAATGGGTCCTCCCACTTTTTCTAGAGTAAAGAAGGAGGAGGGTCCACAGGGCTTCTTGGATAAAATAGATAAGATATTTTAGGCAATATAGGCTACTAATATGGAGAGATAAACATTGCATCTTACCATCTCAAATATATTACATATCAGTGGTATAAAGAGTGGGATAGGGATAAAGAAGATATGAAGGAGTCATCCATATGGGATGCCTTCTCTGGTGCTTTTCTGTATCATTTGTTCCCTCAAAAGTTAAGGGGAGAAAAGAAAAAGGAGTTTGTGAACCTCAAGTAGGGGAGGATTTCTTTCAAGTAATATGTCTTGAAGTTTCACCAATCGTCGACACTCGTTCAATTTCTATTCCTCCATATAGAATACCTCTGAATGAGTTGAGAAAACTCAAGGAGCAACTTAAGGATCTTTTGGATAAAGGGTTTATTCATCCTAGTGTATCTCCTTGGGGTGCAACAGTATTGTCTGTGTGCAAGAAAGATGGTTCCCTTTGAATGTGTACAGTCTATAGGTAGCTGAACAAGGTGACGGTCAAGAACAAGTTTTCTCTACCAAGGATAGATTATTTGTTTAACTAGTTGAAAGGTTCAAAGTTCTTTTCTAAGATAAATCTTCGATCTAGTTAGTATCAGCTAAATATTAGGGAGGTGGATATCACTAAGGTGACTTTTCATACTCGGGATGGGCACTTTGAGTTTTTGGTAATGTCATTCGGGTTGACTAATGCTCTAGCAGCATATATGGATCTGATGAATAGAGTTTTTCATCAGTATTTAGATCTCTTCGTTATTGTGTTTATTGATGACATTTTGGTTTATTCAAAGAGAGAGATGGATCATGCTAATCACCTACGTATGGTGTTGTAGACCTTAAAGGAATAGCAGTTGTATGCCAAGTTCTCCAAGTGTAAGTATTGGCTGAGCACTGTAACTTTCTTGGGTCATATTATTTCTAGTAAAGGGATCATGGTGGATCCATAGAAGGTTGCTGTTGTGAAGAGGTTTCCTAGGCCCACGACTCTATCTGATATTTTGAGCTTCTTAGGTTTAGATAGGTATTATAGGAGGTTTATGGAAAAATTTTCATGGATAGATGCTCCTTTGACTAAGTTAACTTAGAAGAATTTTAAGTTTTCTTGGTCAGATACTTGTGAAGGGAGTTTTGAGAAGAAGCATAAGTTAACTTTGGCTCTAATTTCGAGGAGATGGCTTGAGCTTCTTATAGACTATGATATGAGTCTTCACTATCACCCAGTTAAGGCTAATATGGTTGTTGATGCTCTTAGTAGGTTATCTATAGAAGTTTAGCTCATGTAGAGGAAGGAAAGTGGGAATTAGTAAAGGATATTCACCACTTGGATAATCTTAGAGTTCGCCTCTTGGACTCTAAGGAAGGTGGTGTGATGTGCAAAAAGTGGTTCGATCGTCTCATGGTGTGGAGATTAAGGAGAAACATGTGTTGGATCATGTCTTGATGAAAATTAAGAGTGACATTAGGGGGGAAAAGGTAGTGGTGGTTGAGATCGGTGGTGATGGTACTTTACGATACCAAGGAAGGTTGTGAGTTCCTGAGGTCAACAGTTTGTTATAAAGAATTTTGGCTGAGTTTCATGAGTCACGCTATGTTGTTTATCCCGACTCGACTAAGATGTATCATGATCTCAAGGAGGTCTATTGGTAGAATTGCATGACGAGTGATATGGCTGATTTTGTGGCCAAGTGAATAGTAGTCAATAGGTTAAGGTTGCGCACATAAGACCAGGAGGGTTGTATCAAGTAATTGATTTGACCAAATTAAAGTGGGAAATGATCAATATGGACTTTATTACCGGTCTTTCTTGGTATCGGAATTAGTATGATTTGATTTGGGTCATAGTGGATAGGATGACTAAGTCTATGTACTTTTTGCCTGTGCAGACTACTTTCTCAGTGGAAGATTATGCTAAGTTATATCTTTAAGAGTTTGTGAAGTTGCATGGGGTATTTTTTTTATTATTTCTGATCATGCCATGCAGTTTACATCTCAGTTCTAGCGATCTTTTCAGAGAGGGTTGGGGACTAAGGTTAGCATGAGTACTACTTTCCATCCATAAATGGATGGGCAAGTAGAGATAAGTATTCAAACATGGGAAGATATGCTTCAGTCCTATTAGATTGATTATGGTGGCAATTGGGTTGAGCATCTACCTTTGGTGGAGTTTATTTACAACAATAGCTATCATTCTAGTATTGTTATAGTCCCTTTTGAGGTTTTATATAGTAGGAGGTGTAGATCTCCTATTGGTTGGTTTGAGCTTAGTGAGCCAAACATGTTTGGTCCCAATTTAGTTTACCAGGCTATAGAGAAGGTGAAGGTGATTCGGGGGAGTCTTAAGGCTTCCCAAAATCGCCAAAAGTCCTATACGGATGTTAGGCGTAGAGACTTGGAATTTGAGGTTGGTGATAAGGTTTTCCTCAAGGTATCCCCCATGAAGAGAGTAGTGCGGTTTGGTAAGAAGGGGAAGCTCAGTCCCCAGTATATGGGTCCTTATAAGGTTTTACGAAGAATTGGTAATGTTGCTTATGAGCTGGAGTTGCCTTTTAGTGTAATACCCCAAAAAAATCCAAACCAATATTAGAGCCATGTACCAATCTCATGAATAGTACATCATGGTTCTTTTATAGTTTTATGATTATGTTAGATGTATATTAAGGTTTCACATAACTCCCAGCTATCAGACAAATCAAAACATTCCTTACCGATTGAATTCTTGAGAAGGATATTGGTATAGTAAAATTCAAACTAGAATATCTCTCATTATACTTGGAATATTTGAGCTTATGACCTATCAACAGATAGATAATTGAATTAGCTTTCCAATGATACCAATTTCCCCTATATCCGATATCGGATAAAAGAGTTATTCCTATTTTACTCCAGCAGGTCAGGTTGGAAATAGTGTGATGACATTCGTGGTAGCTTACCACATTCGTGACGCCCTATCACAAAGGTCGTCAGCCTTAGGAAGAAACCAGCTCCTAAGTAACGACATTATTGGTAGCTTGCCACATTTGTGATGCCCTATCGCGAAGGTCATTAGCCTTAGGCAGAAACCAGCTCCTAAGTGACGACATTCGTGGTAGCTTACCACATTTGTGATGCCCTTTTGATAACGCTCAATCTACAGCTCTCGTAGGAGTGTAAAGTGGCCGCTGTCAAATATATAACCCAACTGGGTTGGGTATCGATCCCACAGGGAATAGCCGATCAATAAGTAAGCAAAGATTATTAGACTTTTGGTGCAAGTCTCGTGAAAGGGGGGATTTTGATGTGCAAATAATGTAATCACAATAGTAAAGTAAAAACAGAAAATAGCAAAGTAAAAAGAAAGAATGTTTAGTAAGATGTAAAACAATGAGAATTGAGAAGTTGGGGTTATGTCCACCTTCTGAGTTGTACGTCTCTATTGGCTATGAGTTGTGCGGAATTTAGACATGCATGTGCTTATAGAGAATTGTATTCGATGGTAAATCCAAGCATCTTTCGACCTAAACAAGGACTATTTCACTTTAACTCTTTTGAGCTTAAAGAGTATCTAATGGTACGAATTCTCCAAGAGGTTAATCTAGTTACGGCACTAACTTTTTAATAGGGGATGGGACCCTATTACTTTGACATTATCTCTTTTCCAGACATATAACTTTTCTTTCGAATAAGTTAATGCTATACTGGCGTTATTCTATGCGTCTGCAGCCACAAGAATTTGCATTAAGATGAAGAGAAAAATGATATAAGCAACACACGTGTCACGAATTCACCAACTCATAGCCTTAGATAGTATCTCATAAGGCTTCCATAACCCCAACAGAGAAGTTTAGTTACCCATGAGTGCGAAGGAAATCACAATAGACATTATCATTGTACCACAATAAAGATCTCGTGTAGTAGAGTGTGGTAGGCGTTAGGCGTGAACTCCCTAGCAAAGTAGCGTTTCTCTTGTTGTGGAAAAATAAGAATTGATTAGATGAATAGAAGAAGAATAAAAAGTAGAATTAATGGAAGAATTAGAATCCGAGTTGTAAGTTGTGGAATAAGAAGTAGAATGAGAATTGTAACTAATGAAGGAATGCCTCCAAATCTCTAGCAGAATAGGGTATTTATAATACCCATATCCTATTCCTACTAAGCTAATGCATTACTTAACCCGATCCTACTTGGTTAATCTATCATTATCCTAATCCTAATAAGTTACTGCTAGTCCCCAAAGTCTTCAGAATTGCTATTTTTGCCCGGGACAGATTTTCCATGCGCCACTTTTGGTCCTTGGCGTCCAAGATTCCCCTTCCTTCCTTCGTGAAGCTTTCTTTGGCGTCAAGTTATCCATAAAATACTGAATTCTGCATCATTTATACCTAAAAACTTGCTAATCATGTTTGTTAGCTCACTTACAGGAAAAAGGACTAAAAGTGCATGAATTATATATTTTGTCCTCAAAACTTATCTAAAATATGGGTAAAATATAGCACTATAGGCGTGTAAATTCGCCTATCATCACCTTTCACGAAGGTCGTCAGCCTTAGGAAGAAACCATCTCCTAAGTGACGACATTCGCGGTAGCTTACCACATTTGTGACGCCCTATCATGAAGGTCGTCAGCCTTACGCAGAATCCAGCTTCTGTGTGATGACATTTTTGACGGTCTGTCACAGTTTTGATGCCTTGTCATAAATCTCATCAGGCTTAGGCATTAACCATCATTTCCAGCTCCTGTGTGATGACATTTTTGATAGCTTGTCACATTTTTTGACGCCTTGTCACAAATGTCGTCAACTATGATTCTCAGCAACTAAGAATTTATTTCATAAGGGTATTTTGGTCATTTTCTTCAACTTCCATGACTTATAACCTGCGTAATTTTTCCCATTTTTCTTCAGTTAAGCATCTGAAAAACCCTCTCTTACGCTCTCAACTACAAGATTAGCGTTTCCATCAAACTCATCTCTCAAAAGCAAGATTCAAACCTTTTTCCAAGATAATTGAGAATTAAGTTTCCCAAATCCAAGAACTCTCCAGCAAATCATCAAGGTTTGTTTTCTAAGGTATGTGTAGTGTTCATCTATGGATCCAATCCATTCATAGAGCTCAAGAACCATGTTTTAAATACTATTTTGAGAACTTTTTGTGGTGATATAAGCATGTACATGTTGATGATTGTTTTTTAAGTTTCATGATGATATCTAGAGATTTTTTCATGGAATATATATGCTTGTTAGTTGAAAACTATGAACTTTAGATGGTGTAAAATGGTACACATTATGAAACACACCTATGCCTTAAAGAATGCATGCAAGGTGTTCGATAAAATGCTTAGGATGCTAGAATTCATGTTTATATGGTTCCATGATGTCGAAATGACAAGTCTATGTTTGCTATATACTTTAATATTAATTCCATGCTTTTCATGTGTTGCTATTGTTGTGGAATGAAGAATGTATGATAATGGAGATATATAATATGCACACGAAATATAGCTATGCACTCCCTACCATGCTTAATATGTTGAGGAACTACATGATCTATAATATCCTCTATTTATGATAATGTGAATTATGGCCTCCAATCTTATGATCAAGTCGGTCATGTTGTGTCAGTTTCCTTCCATCGAGTCATGGGGGTATTCTTACCCAAAAACTATAGTTGTGTGCCTAGAGCCATGTCATGTTTCACGATATACAAAATCGAACCATGATTCAGTAGAATTTAGCCAGTCATGTGACTCAAGAAACCTCATGCTCATAGTCAGTTATCAGATATCAGTACTATTCCATCAGTAAATGGAATTCATTAAGTTCCACTTACGTACAGTCAGTTAAATCCTATTCAGTCTCTTCAGATAGGAGTAGGAGTTAGCACCGAGTGAACCCAAGGATGGTAACTCACCTGTTTATGAGGGTGTGATTCTTAGCAGTCATCCTTGCATTCCAGAACTATGTAGCCAGCTTAGGTTGAGACATTGTGGCCTATTATATGAGGGTAAATGAGGTTGCTTAACCTGTTATATGACGGTTCCCACCGTTCTCACTAGAGTTACCTTTTATATGAGGGTTGCTCACATGTTGTCCTTACTAATGGCGCGGTATTGACACCCCTCCAGTCAAGGCAGAGATTGGACCCCAGTCAACTTAGCTTGGGGAATATCAGTTAGATAAATACATCCCATAGTTTCAGTTATAGATTTAGGATTGTCAGATACAGTCAACTCAGTTCAGTAGTACAGATTCAGTACTGTTAGAGGCAATCAATCCTCATCATTATAAATAGACTTCAAGATTACCCATTAGACAGAACTGATCTCAACTATAGTTAAACAGTATCAGAATCATCAGATTTAAAGATCACTCGCTAGATAAGACTAATCTCAAATATAGTTATTCCATATAAAATAGAACTAAGATAGTTCCATCAGAACTTAGACTGTTAGATACAGTCGCTCAGTATCAGTTACATCAGTTAGGCTGATCATCACAGTTATATCAATTATATCAGTTTTTTGAACTTATATATCAATCATATCAGTCATCAAAATTCATGATATCAGTAGTCAACTTCAGGACTGTCAGACACAGTCAACCAGACCAGTTCTTCATAATTCGAACTGTCAGAAATAGTCGTTCATTTATTTATTATCTCAATATCAATACACTTATGTTTTTAGTATTCAGACTCAGTAGTCAGTATCTCCACGAGTTCAGTTACAGTTATGTATGCATGTACGTATTCTAACATTCATATTAGTTAGCATTGTTCATGCATATAACCCTTTGCATTTAGCTTACCTCACTCATATACTCAGTACATTCAGACGTACTGACGTATTTGTGCTATGGTGCTTTCTCTTATGTTACACCATAGGTTCATAGGCACAAGCTCCAGATCAGCAGTAGCATTGCAGTATTAAGAGTTTGCAGTGAGTCCTTCTCATTTGAGGATGATATGATTATTGTTATATTTACTATTTAGTTGCTAAATGGAGTTAGTTGGAGACATTTTTATTCAACTCCTCGTTCAATTCAGTTAGAGGCTTTCAGACTAGATGTCAAACATTTATTTAGTTCAAACTTTAAGGCCTTTCATGTATATGTTTCCGCATTTTATGTATATTATACAGTATACAGGTACAGATATCAGTCATAGCTTATGGTCCTTCGGGATCATGAGCACCATGTAGCGTTCCGATTCAGAAAATTGGGGTGTTACATTTAGCTTGGGCTTGGTTCATCCAGTCTTTTATGTTTTCATGTTGAGAAAGTTTATTGGTGATCCTAATTCAGTTGTTTCTTTGGAAGCACTAGGTATCATTGATTCTTTGTCTTATAAATAAGTCTCGGTTGAGATCTTGGATAAGTAGATTCATCGATTACAGACTAAGGATTTGGCTTCGGTTAAGATTCTTTGGCGAAACCATAAGGTGGAAGAAGCCACATGGGAAGCAAAAGAGGATATGTAGTCCAACTATACATATTATTTTTCTGCTCTTGGGATTTGGAAGGAAGGTATGTGTCTTTAACACAACTTTACGTTCAGAGTTTGTTAAAGAAATATAAATATCTTTGCCTCATTTTTTTCAAACTTTGTTAAATACTGGGAATATATTTGATAATGTAAATGACACATGCGTGTGGTTGACCTTACCTTGTCCGTCATTTCGGGATGAATGTTCCTAGTGGGGAAGACTAAAACACCTTGGTTTTTGTATCTTAGAAAATTTCCTAGAATTTTGATCTCTAGACCTAATACGACTCATGGGTACGAGCCATATGTTGGGGTATGGTTGGTATGGTCTAATCATATGTTGAACAGTGTTGATTAGTGGGATGAATTTTGGTTACTAGAATGGATCAACTTATGGGTACAAGTCGTATTGGTAGTTACGAATCATTTGGTTCCTTAACATAATCTTATACTTAGGTACTCAGGTTTGATCTGAGTACGGGCAGATTACCGTGATTCGTAAGCCTAGGTACGAGTCGTACCCAGGAATCATATGGTGGACAGTGTCAAAATCTTCATTGGGTTATAATCTGCAAGGGGTATAGATGAACGGTATAAATTGTATGCTCTGGATACGATTTGGTTGGATAATTTATATGCTAGACAGTGTTTGATCCAAGGGTTGACTATAGGATATGAGTGGAGGGTACCCCTCTTATCAGAGGGTACAACTCATATGGGTCAGTCGTACCTCTGTGATAAGATTTTGGTGTAACTTAAGTGGGGGTATTCTGGATATTTCCCCATATATCCTAATAAGGCCCCATGAATTCTAACCCACTTGGAAGGTTATTACCCTATTATTCTGTAATTAACACTTAGAAAATCTTCTAAACACTCTAAAATTCTCTCAAAAGCTTTTGGGCAAGGGAAGCTAGGGTTTCAACTAGAGGATTGATTTGGGGCTTGCCTTGGTGATTTCTTTCCATCATCATCTTTGTTTAAGTCATGTTCTCTTCCCTGATTGTTAATTTAATATAAAGGCGTGGTTTTTATGAATTTTTTCATGATTTCATTGATGGTATGATTTTTGTTTCAAAATATGATTTGGGTGTTTTGATATTAAATGGTTGGTTATGGTTTCCCATGGTTTTAATGATGCTCTTATATACATTAATGGTGGCTTTGGATAATTGGATTACATGGGAATGGTTTAATGGTAATTGGAATTGGTTTTGGTCATATTATGTCCCCAATTTATTTGACAAAATGCTTATAAATATATGTTCATTGTATTGACTACTTTAATGGAACTCTTGCATGTTTTTAAATGTGGTAAAGGAATTATGCATGGTTTAAATTACCTGGAATGGTAAATGGCTAATGGCTAGGCTTGAGGGGCACATGGAATACCCCAAGTGGTTTAATATGGTAAATGGAAGGGCACTTGAAAGTCCCTTAAACCTATAAATGGTTGGCTTTGGATAATACTTGCAAGTAAGGGTTGGTATGAAGATACCAATATCAATGGTCTTGGTTAATAAATGGAAAATGGTTTGGTTATTTGGAATTGGTTTTAATTAGGGAATAATGGCAAAATGTGTAAGAAAGTCATGGAAGGTGGAGGTCCCGAGGGGACAAAAACTGGAAACTCATATTTGACGATATGAGGTTGGTCTTGGTGATTGTATGCATGATGTCACACTATATTTTGGGGGATGTACTAGTCATCCCAAGGTTTTCTTCCCTGGTCGTGTGGCTACGCACTCTTGGGCCCTTTCAAAAGGGAGAACTGAACCCATATAGCCCATGGGTAGTTTAGGATGAAAAAGCTACATAGCCCATGTAAAGGTTTTAAATGCATTCTAAACCCGATCCCTTTTCCTGGCTTGGTAATATCTATATATGTATGGTTGTGTGAATATAAATGGTTTTACTTGGTATTATAAATGGCACTATTTTATCCTTACCCTTATATCATGCTAGTGGTCACTCACTAACCCCATCTTCTAGTGGTTGTATATCCATTCTATGCACGAACCAACCGTTCTACTTCTCCTACGTAGTGATTGACTAAGGAACAATATTTGGATTGAAGTGGTAAGCTACCATCCTTTTAGAAGGCTCCATTTCATGTTATGGATATTTCTAAACACTTTGATTCTGTTTTGGATGTTGGTTTTGGCTATGGTTGGGGGAATTTCCCAATCGAATTTCATCATATTTTGGTTAGAGGCTTTGTGGTACTTCTATGGTTCGGAATGGGCGGGATCGGTATTGGTGTCGGCCATGGCATTGGAATAAGTTGGGAGGCCAGCATCATCAAACATAATTTTTCACTGTTCCATTATATTTCATTTTGGGATTTACTATATTTTGGAACGTCTTTGGTTATGGCTTGGTTTATGGACCTTGTTTTTGTATGGGTTGGTATGGTTGGATTATTGGTATGGGATGGTTGGACTTGGTTGGGTCGATCACGGTTGTGTTCTTATTCCAAAAATTTTATCTGACCTATTACACTATCTTGTTACTTTCTAAAAATTAAGCCAACTCTGGGCAGACGGTTGGAGGTTGGATTGGGTAGCAGGGGTAGTCTCCGGTGCTAGTCAGACTTATGATGCCCATTACGATACCAAGGAGGGTTGTGTCATTACCCTTCTTCTAGAATACAAGCCCATTACGATACCAGGAAGGGTTGTGTCATTACCTTTCTTCTAGATTAGGTGGAGTAGTCATGCTAAACAAGATACTCTAGGTGTGAACCTTTTAGAGTGACCTCCCTCTAATATCAATTATTGAAACCTTAAGGGTTGCACCACACAGTGAGGTACCAAGTTCCTTAAAGTCAATCACAGGTCAAAACATAGTACAATAAACTCTCTAAAATCCTTAAAACCTTGAAACCTTGAGGGTTGCTCAAGGGAGGAAAAATCATTGCTTGTCCTCACAAGCACTTCAAAGTCTAGTATAATCAAAATCTTGATTATAGACTTTAATGAACCTAGCTCTAGGTTTCTTTCGCTTGTAAAAACTCTACTACAAGCTCATCTAGAAAGCGCTATCAAGGACACACCTTGATATTAATTAACTCTAACCAATATCCACCTTAGGTAACTCTACCTAAGCTCTCCCTAAACAAAGAGAAAAGTTCATTACTCTTATAATATGAATAATTTGTTTACAAATCAAGCTTCACTCAAGAACAATATCTGCTTAAGCACGCACACATATAACTAGGACTTGAGCAGTGTTGAATATCGATTTTTTGCCTTTTTTCATCTCTTTAATCTTTGGATTTGCAAAAATTGTTTAATTAAGAAACATCTTTTTCCTTTTATAGATGAGCGATGATAGGGTTGAAATGTCATTGGACTACGTGCTCTAATTAGTACAAGCAACACTTGCTAGTTTGTTACACAAACTGACAGAGCTGTGTAGACACGTACCAATTGTACTGTTGCTTTGATCATTGAGGGACCTGGTTCCTTATAGTTATCTGCTTATCATAAAAATTACATATTGCAACATGGGGAATGATAACATACTTGGGATACACTAAGCATCCATGTCATGAGCATCCCTATATGAGGGCATATGAGTTGGCAGAGGCGGTGGTTGTGGCAGTGCACTACTTGATGATGCACCCACTGCTATCGCATCGTACCTCAGCCTCTTAATAACTGTAGAATCCATTTAATAATGTTTTACCTTTTTAACAGCCTGGTCAAATGGCATATCAAGACCTCATCATCATCCTCCACAAAGAAAACAAATTATGTAGGTGCGTGCGGAGGTGATATTCGGACCATTAGGGGTATAAATAAGGGAGTAGCTGCTACATGGCTCTCTTTGAAGGAGTGTACTTCTACTTGTAATATATCTAAATCCTCCCTTATTTAGGCTAGATCTAGTGTCTCTATCTCTATAAATTGGGATGTAACCTGTAGCACAAACTCATCAAGACATTTTTTGAAGTCAGCACGTAGATCAGATAGTGTAGCTCTATGTATGGCCTCCCATCTAGCCTCTGCCTGCTCGAATCTAGCTTGAACCCTTGATCTCATTTACCTATATAGGGTAGTTATATTTTTCTTAACAACCCTCAATCATGTATGAGTAGCCCTCTGACTGTCCATTAAGCTCTATAAGAGCTCTCAAGATAGAGTAATCATACCCGTAGCTTAAGTTGTAATGGATGGGAGAGTAGGCTCTGAATATACGCCAATCATCTCTGAGGTCGAAGATGGGGCTATTAAAGAAGTTGTTGGTGTCCCTTGCCTTGAGTACTAATATCTGGGGTCTCCCTCTTCTCTCTTATCTCCATATCAAAACTAAATCCCACATCACCTCTATGTGCATCACCACGCTCTGTAGAAACTGATTGGCCCTCATTCTAGGCCTAAGGTATTCCAGTAGGCTCTCTAGATCTTCTGGGAAGGCCTAGACATGCTAGATCCTTCATACTCTTCATTTTTGCAGTAGCCATCCTAAGTACCTCTCATCCACTCTAGGTATCTCAGGTATATCGGTCTTGTCATAAAGTCTCTGAATCATGTAAGGGAATCGCAGATTAGTCATCTCCCCAAATACTCTGTCATGGATCGCATGCCAAAGGATGGCTACAAAATTTATACCATATCCAACTATCATAATAAAAAATAAGGCTTCTCCCTCCCAAGTAAATGTATTATCTAAAGTTATGGGGAATAGTCGGTATTTAATGAGACACCATAAAAACTTGGCCTCAAAGGTCAACCGGCCCTTCTTGATTACACCATGACCCTCCATCCATAGGGCGCATCACCTAAAGGGGAAATATAGATGGTTATCCACCTAGCCATCTCAGCCTTCTCTCATCTATGCTCAGTCTCCCAAATAATATATTGATCATATGAGACTCTTAATCTGTAGTCAAACTCATTTGTAGATGCGGGAATGATATAATCTGGACCAAAGATGACCCGTCGAATACTCTCTGATGAAAGATCAACTCTGACCCCTCTTACAAGTGTACGATCAAGTTGTGGCTGCTTCATGTGTCTCATCAGGCCTAGAAATCTAAGCATTAGGAAGTACTATTATTGCTCAATATGATGCATAAAACTCACGTACCATAGCCAAGGTGTAAGTACCGAGTGGTCTCATCATCCACTCTAACTAGTAATAATCAAAGAAAGCCTACTACTATGGTACTCTACTAAGCCCAGATATATTAATTTGATGTTCCTCATAAGCAATCCTCTTGGGTCTTCTGCCCTCCAAAATATGACAATCTCTATCAAATAACACTTGCATCCTCTCTACAAACCACCTTAAATTTTCCTTATCAAGAGGTGCCTCCGAGGCATATGTGGGTAGGAGACTTTGCTCCTTCTTTATTGGTGCATCATGGGAAACCTTCTCTATACCCTCCTCAGACTGGGGTATCACTACTGACTCCTCTTTCTCTGCATCCTTGAATGAATCCTAGGAACCCTCCCAGACTAGGGTCCTAAGTTGCAACCTATGGAGTAGTCTGAAAATCTGACTCCTCCTCCTCCTTTTCATCTGTTGGGGGAGTATGGGGGGTGAAATCCAATCCAACTTCATCCTTGGACAGATTACAATAGCCTAAGTAGCCTGGAATATCTGTTCTCTAGTTACTCTACGTGTCACCCTACCTTCCGCCTTTCTGATTCGCTAAATCAGACACTCTTGCATAAAACTACTGAGCATAGAGGGCTCATCCCATCTCCTAAATGTCTTGCCCTTCTTATTATTCATATTTTAAGGTGCCATATGTACCTAAAAATCTAGTTGTTAGTTTCCAACAAAAATAAGGGATAGCAAAAGTTGAAGAAAAACTCAAAATTCAAAAGGTTTGAATTTTTCCTCAATTTTCACACCCCTATAACTTATTTGAAATCCCAATAAGTCCTATGTGCACACACCTATAAGGAATCATGATTTTTAAATAAAACTAAACATGCTCAACTTGTGGTGTTACTCTACTCCTTCAAGTTTAACTTCTATTTGGGGCCTAACTTTAGAATTTAATTCATAACAAGGCCCTACATTGAGATGATAGGCTACTTTAAGGCTCCTACATACAAGCAAGATAGATTCTACATATTTTGCATGGGAACAGATATATCAACTTCTTTATATAATAAATAAATCAATACAAAACCATTCGGAGCGGAGAAAGTTACCTCTTTTATGAAAATTCAGAAGTGAACAAAGAATACATCAAGCAAAGCAAAATTTTAACTTTTTATTAGTGTGTCGGGAAAAATTGGTTTCTCAAACATGTGTCAATTTAGCCTTTACTTAATTGTGAGGTTATTTTATGTTTTAAGAGGGAAGTTTGAATTTAGAGAGAAAAGTGAAGTTTCGAGGATTTGAATTAGTTGGAATGAGGCTAAGGATGTTTATATATAGATGAGGGGTTATTTTAGGTCTTATATAAGTGTTGGTAGGACTAAAATTTTAATAAAACTTTAGGTCCACTCATGACCTAGCCGTGGTAGCTACATGCGCCTGCCACATGCGACCAGGCATGGCACGCATGTGCCACATGCGGCCAGCATGTTCAGGGCCAAATATTTTTGTCCTGTTTCTTGCAATCCAAACTTGGTATTTTTATATATTTCTAGCTAATCATGGTCCCAAAACATAAGGTTATGGCCCCAAAAGTATAAATATGTACCAAAGTCAACAACTTTCCATTCTCATCCGAAAAAAATTATCTTTTCTATTATTTCTCAACATACCTGGAATATGTGTACTTCTAACCATGATGGGTTGATCACACAGTCCCCATACCTGGAAATCGATCAATGTAGCAATTTTACCATATTTCGAGGAAGTCCAAGAGCTAAAAACCTACCAAAAAAACCCAACAGAAATATGAACACTAAAATAGTGGGTTACCTCTCACTCAGCGCTTGATTTAATGTCGCGACACAATGTGGCTATTTTGGTTACTCAAACTTCACCAATAAGCCCATTGGTTGCCTCCTATGCACTGCTTAATTTAACATCATGGCACGACGCAGGTATCTTGATTACTTATAATTCATCAAGATACTAATAGGAGTCCTCCAGGTCATCAATACAATCAATCATCAATACCACTCTCATGCTAGTTTGCTGGTTCGTTAATTTTTGGATATTTATGGGGGCCTCCTCATCGTTGACTTTGAATTTCAGCTCTCCTTTTTCCATGTCAACCATCGCACTACCTGTTTCTATAAATGGTCTCCACAATATGATGGGCATTTTACTATCAAATTCACAGTCCAGAATGATAAAGTCAGCCGAAAAGATAAAGTTATCAACTCTCACAATCACATAAAAAAAAATGTCCACAAGTTTCTTCACCATGCATTCATCCATCAAAGTTGCATAGAAGTTGGTTTAGGAGGGTTCAAACCCCTTTTCTTGAATACAACTAGCGGTATCAAATTGATTTTGGCTCCTAAGTCACATAAGGCTCTACCAAATCGGGATGACCCAATAATACATTGTATAATAAATGATATGGGGTCATCCATTTTCTAAGACAAAGACCTCGTAGTGAATACACTATAGTGGTGCAAACAATCAACATCCTCAATTGTAGCTCCATTCTTCTTTGTGATCAATTGCTTCCTAAACCTAGCATATCAAAGCATCTGCTCTAATGCTTCGAGAAAAGGTATATTCAAGCTCAATTCTTTCAGCATCTTACTGAATCACTTTAATTTTCCTTACTCTCTTTTATGCTTTAGTTGTTGAGGAAAAGGTACGGGTGGTCTTAGAATTTGTCTTATTTCCTGCTCAACAATCAGACTCTCACCTTTTTCCGTTGAAACTTCATCATTATCACTTGTTGCCTTTTCGGACTCCACAATAGGTGTCTTATTAATAACAGCTTCTGTATCTAGTAGTGAGGGATCCATAGTGTTCATATCACTCCTTGTGGTAATGAAAAGAACATGACTTCCATTTTTTATATTTTTCACAGTGTTACTTAAAAGGGTACCTGGTAGCCTCTAATTCAGATTTGTTGACATCTGTCCAAACTGGTGCAACAACTGTTTGATAGAAGTTGTATGAGAATCAACCTTCTGGGTTAACCTTGAAATGTTGTCCTTAATATCCTTAAGGTTGGTCTCTTAATTTTCTTGACCCTTTAACAATTTCGTCATCATCTTTTCCATTCTCAACTCTGTATATCATCTTCCAGGTAGAATGTACCAATCTCCGTTCTCTCTGTAGTCATTTATTTTCATCCAGTCATTATCTTGCTCTCAACTATGGTTTATGTATATGTCATTGTAGTTCCAACCTTGGTCACCTTGACCTTGGGCTCGGAAATTCGCCAACTAATGATCTAGATAATTTGCTTTCTCCTCTAATTCTGACTCATAAGCTTTTGAAGTTGAAACATGTGCTTCTACTGCATTCACTTTCTCTGAAGTTATTATTGTAAGTTGATTTGCTAGTACCCCTAGATCAGTTCTTAGTAGCACAATCTCTTGCACTACTAAATCATTAGTTCTTTTCTAGTCTTAGGAGACACTAATAACATATATGCCAAATCCCCTCTCAGCCTTGGTTAGCGAGCGAGGTTTAAACTAATATATCTGGAGTTGCCCCCCAATGTAGTCTCATAAAATCTCCCCCAGATATAGTGTCTGCCATGGCTCTGAAGCTGATGGTCAAGGCTTTGTAGAATATCTCCAACAAGCTTATCCCTGACATTCAATGGTTGGGCACTATACTTACCTTCTTCTTGAGCCTAAACTATGCCTCGTACAAATATTCTAACTACAACTGCCTACAATTATAGATCTCATCCTTAAGCTGAACATCTTGGATGAAGGAAAGAACCAGTTCCAGAATTTCTTGTGCAACTTATTCTATGTAGTGATAGAGCCTCTTAGCAGTTCCCTTAACCATAAAGATGCTTCTCTTTTAAGTAAGAAGGGGAACAACCTCAGTCTAAGTTCTTTGTATTTCACATCTATATGAATTTCAGATCCTGATAAAATTTGCAAGGTGTGTATTTGCATTATCTGTAGGAAAACTAGTAAACACACCCATTTAAGAGTTGAATCATTTCGCTCATGATGTCAATTTGATGTCTGGGGTTAAAATAGGAAGAATAATCTCTCCAGTCTCTATTATCTCAATGTTTCCCAAGTCTTCTTCAACATCTATATATGGATGTACATACTAATATGCTGTGATCACTTGAATACGATCACCTTTATCTCTATTCTGATTTCCACCGAGTGCTGCTCGGTGGTCTATTTTTTGTCTTAGTTCAGCTAGCTCTACTTTTCTAGATACCTACTGAGCTTCTTTCATTACCCTCCTATCATTTTTAGTTTGAGCTAAAATTTCACCAATTTATTGATCAATAATATCCTGTACTCCTTCAGGAGAAGAGGGAGGTAAAATATCACGAACTTCTTCAAAATTACATCTCTTTTCTATTCAACCATCCTACTAGGTATTTGTAGGATCCTCTTTGAATTCAAATTTATTAGGAATAAGGGATTACCTCTACTCCATGTTTTAGGAATTCACCAACGTATACCTAACTAACAACAAAAACAAAATAAAAACCCAAAAACTATAACAACTTCAAATCACAAATCACCTCTGTATTCTCCGATAATGGTGACAAAATTTGGTGATGTTCAAGCTATACCTCTTCTTAGAAGATGATATAATCGCTTCCAAATATAATAATTGGGGCTGAATCCTATGGTAATACATGGAACCATGGCTCTCAATTTTTGAAATCTACGGGCGAAATTGTAAAAGAAAATGGGGGTTTTGAGTAGCAATATCGAACAAGTAATGAGTACCAATTCCTGTTATAATCAGTCATAGGTGAACGCTAGTATTGTGTTACCCCTGTCTTGTCAACTCCATAGGCTTATTTTGATTTTGTTGAACCAACCCAATACTTTGCATGCAGAATTGATAAGTTATGTACCTTCTACAGTCTTTTAGACGAGCAGAAGGATCTCACCCTCAACCTTTTGAGTCTTAGGTTGTTGCCTTACTAACCATTATCTTGATCCCAGTTAACTATTACCTTTTGAGTCTCTAGTTATTAGATGAATTATAACCATCTTACATAGATAAACCTAGTAGCGTGGATCAACAGTTAAACTCTAAATTACTATTGTCATTATCTTTTCCTAGTTACTACTCCTCTTTTGGAGTAAGTAGCAATAATATAGGCGGGATCCTAAAGTGTGCACCCATTAATAAAATGATTAAAGGGAAGATAATACAATGCATACATGGGTATCGGTTCAAAACAACGATAGCACTTCCCCTACTTCGTCAATCCGCCAGGGTTTACACAACCCTAGCTAAGGGTTTTTAGTCGCTCATGCTTGTAAAGTTATCAATGACCGTCATGATCGAAAGCATTAGATGAAATCACAATAAGAAGAAGTAAGAACCAAAAACTGTAACTAAATTAATAAATTGAAACTAATACAAGAGAATTCCAAGACCAAAATTGAATCTTGGAATCAAAATATGTCTGTAAATATCAAGAGTGCATTTATTCTACTAAAAACAATAAGGGGTATTTATAGTAACCGAGGAAACCTTGAAACCAAAGCCCAAATAAAATAAGAGAAAAAAGGGTTGGTGTCTAGTTATGGTTGCTACATATGCCCTATCTTTGGGTACAGGTAGCACATGTGGCCTAAAAGGAGGGTGCATGTAGTGACCACATATTTCAAACAAAAAATTCCTACAGGTTAGCTCTCATGATTTTGGACTTAAGACATATGCTTTGTCCACATATGGTCAACATGTTCTACATACGGTTTACATGTTGACCTGGCATGTGCTGGAAGTTATTTTTCAACTCTTCTTCAATTACCGTACATTCCTTGATCACCATCAATTTGGAAAGTGTCCCGAATATCCATAATTGCTCCCATAAGTATCAAAAAGACCTTTTTTCATCTTTGTCATGAAATTAGCATCCAAAACATGATTTCCTGCAAAATATACCCAAAACACATCATATCTAACAAAATAACCTCAGAAACTTGCATATTTTCCTCCTTTTAAGCATAAAAAATGTTATATTTCTATATCACATCAATTATCTCAACAATTCTTCTGTTGGCCTCTACCCTGTTTAGAATACCTAAATTTCTAACTCTATCTTTCCCGTATCTTGTCTTGTTCTTTCTTTTCCTCCTCCACTTGTTGCATGTACACCATAATACTAGAGATATCCATGTCCTTATTTAACAAGGTGGCCTTATACTCCAACACTAAGTCCCGAGACAAGCCTAAATCAAACTTCCTCATTGTAGCCTTCGTCGAAGAAACCAACCCTGAAGCATAGTGGGACAACTAATAAAATTTCATGGCATACTTCTTCAAAGACAAATTGCCCTACTTCTAATTCACGAACACCTTGGCTTTATACTTCCTCACCTCCTAAAGAAAGAAACGATCTAGAAAAGCACCAGAAAACTTTTCACATATATCATGCTTAGCTTTATCACCCCTCGACTGCTCCCACTCCGGATACAAGTATGACCACGAGGATGGATGTGAATGAGTGCGTAATAAATCCTTCCAAGGAATTGCACAAGTAAAGTGTAAAGGAGGTCCTAATCACACCAAAATCAGCCCACTTCTTGCACTTGATGGGCACCTCACCCTTGAGGGGTATTATGGATATTTCACACTATTTTTATAATATCTATAAATAAAACCTTTTAGGGTTTCATTCATTAGACTTTGATGATAATGAATGTTGTATAACATTGAAAGACAAGTCCTCTCTCCTTGAGGCATGAATCCAAAACTTGTAACTAGGGTGGAATCACTAGTGTTGCATTCTTGCTTAGAATTGTGGGTGCTAGATGAGGTTGAGGTCTCTCTTGTGCTCACCAAAGAGAGTAGGTTTTCCTATTATCATTGTATTAAGGGTCTAGGTTCTTGAATACACTTAGGTTCTTAGTTCATGCGATAGTGTATGTCACTCTATCTATCCTTTCTATTCTTACAATCTTGTAATGTTTGTATCTCGTATTGTACCCATTTGTGTTGTTGTTGTTTTTATTCTCATTGTTAAGTTCATCTTGTTTTTCATTCTCATGTTGTTAATCTAGTTTGTTATTCACTTAAAATAGGTGTTAATCACCTCAGTACATTGTGTTTTTGTTGTAGATCTTGAATCCGAGAGGGGTCACTCAAAGGGTCCTCGGTTCTCTTGAACTTGTGAACTTTTTTGAGTGTGTGTTTTGTGTATTCTTGGTCAATCCGGTAAGGTTTGGTATTAGAGCGGAGTTCACGGGTTCGAATCCCACTTCCACCATGTGCAGGTTCGAGGACGAACCTTTCCCAAAGAAAGGGGGAATGATGGCACCCAAAGGGTGTCCACCTATCTTGGGTTGGCCTTGGTTGGGGGTGTGGGCCGGGTTCATGCCTCGTATGGTTCAGGGCCTATAAAGGAGGGTTGTTCCTTTCTCTATCACCTATATCTTTTAGTGTAGTTGGTTAGCGGTTCACTCTTAAGGTTAATGATGGCACCCAAATGGTGGCCACCTATCTTGGGTTGGCCTTGGTTGGGTGTGTGGGTTGGGTTCGTGCTCGTATGGTTCAGGGCTTATAAAAAATGGGTTGCGCCTATCTCTATCAGCTATAGCTTTTAGTGTAGTTGGTTAGCAGTTCACTCTTAAGGTTTGGTATCAGAGTATGGCTTGATCTTGTTCCTACAAGATCAAATCTTGGGCTAGCTCACTTAAAAATTCAAAAAAAAATTGAAATCTAAAAATTCCAGAAAAAGATTAATTTGTCCATTTTGTGTTCTTGGCCAAAAATTGTGTTTTTGTCGTGTCTTGGCTGAGATTTTTATTTGTCTTTGTTGTCTCTAGGTGTTAGTTTTGTTCCACACTAAAACATTGAGTCTATATCTTGATTTGAGCTTGTATTTTGATGTTGTTATTGTGAACATAAGCTTGGGCCATTGTTGTTGAACATTGTTGTGGTAGACATTGTTGTTAAGAAACTTGATTGGCCGTGTATTTGGTTGTTGTTATTAAAAGGAGTGTTGTTGTTATTCTTTGTTAATGTTGTTGTTCTTGAATTTCTTCACAACCTTCATCTCTTGTTAAAACCGAAGACACAACACTAAAGAGACTTGGCCGTTTGTTGTTGTGGATTGGAGTTGGCCGTTTGTTGTTGTTCTTAAAGATTGTTGTTATTGTTATTGGTGTGGTTGTTGTTGTTCTTTAAGTTCTTCACCTTCCTTCATATATTGTTAGAACATAAAGTCTATGATAGATCCTAAAAGGTGAAGTAAAGAGGTGTAAGTAATTGTTAGTCTTGAAAGACCCCCAACCACCAGAAAATTTTACATCACTTCTCAACCACTTTCCCATGAAACAAGGGTCCATGTTTTAAGGAGAAGTACTACAAAAGTCAAGTCTTGAAATTTGAAACTTGAAAAAAAGGCTCCAAGACTTATTCTTCCCTCCTTAAAACAAATTCCACCAATCCAAATTAAAATTGGTCCAGACTTGGACTTTGGAAAATAAAAATTATAGAAACCGCCACCAATATGCGACTGCCACATCATCTAGTACTGTTCACACATCAAATTTTGGCTCAAATTTCAGATTTCTTAGTTTCCTTTTGTTGTTCCTTAGTTTCAATTTTGTTGGTTCCACTACTAATTGGCAAACTAGTACTCATCTACTAGATTGTTAGTTAGTCTTTGTGTTCGTTCATTCATTTTAAGCGTTTGTTGTGTATTTTTCTCTTTTGTGAATTCGTTGTGTCTTGTTGGTTCAAGTCTGTAAACAAATTTTTTTTTTCAGTCAACTCAAACAAAAATCTATTTCGGGCATAGATAGACTCATCCCTCAATCACTCACGAAGTACAAGCCGGTTTTCAACACTTGTGAAACCAAGTGTGAGGTAAAAATCAAAAGTGAGAGTGTGGTGAGACATTTTTGAGATAACAAGTTTGTTTTGTTGTTCATTGTTGTCTTTTCTTTAGGTACCATGGCTGCCACCAACCCGATGCCACGTTTGACTGCATCACCGACTATATTGAAGAAATGAAATGGCACATGGAAAGGCTACGCCAATTGCTACCTAAACTTATCCCACAAAATCCAACTTCCCTTGTCCAAACAGATTGTGATAAGAGCTTCCCGAAGGAAGAGGTGGGCTACCCCGACCCACGCCAAGGTAAAGAGAAGATTGAAACATCTTTGGTATGAGATAGTGAACCTATAGAGAGCGAAGCACTTGCTAGTTCCAAATCTGTCCGTGAGATAGAGCATGCTTTATTTACGTTTAATGTTCTGTTTGAAGATGATATAAACACTCCTAATGAACCTAGCGGTGAAAATGATGGTATAGCTTTCCTTGAAGGCCATAGCCGATATGCTAACCCACTATGGTGTGACAACATTCCTCCTAAAGATGGAAATCTTTTCTTGGAAGATGAGAGTACTCTTATGGGCAAGGAATGTGTAGTCTAGGAAATGAGTACTCTTGGTGTGTATTATGATCAATTTACTCTTAAATGTAGTTCACTACTTGAGCATGTGAATAGTGTGCTTAAAAATTCTCAAGTTAGTGATGATGTTTGTAGAATTGATCTTGATAATGCACAAAACTCTTTGAACATCTTGTGTGGTAAAAGTATTGCAATTAGTTTTGTTCATAGAGACTACATTATAAAAATGTTTTTGTGTGTGAATGTGGGAGTG
Organism: Capsicum baccatum var. pendulum; assembly: GCA_030864225.1. Taxonomy (NCBI): domain Eukaryota; kingdom Viridiplantae; phylum Streptophyta; class Magnoliopsida; order Solanales; family Solanaceae; genus Capsicum; species Capsicum baccatum. The sequence goes on from CM061557.1 coordinate 196,690,529, forward strand.
ACATTCTAGGGGAAGGAAGGGATATCCTCGACTTAGGCCCTTGGTTAATATTTCCATTTGATCCCGGCACCCTCTTGGAATGTGGAAATCTCTGCACTTCCCACTTAATTCTTGGTCAAGATGACAAGCAATGTTTGGTTGTGGGTGCTAATGAAGGAAGACAATGCTCTTCCTTATCTCTTTTTATGGATGATGACCGCTTCATTTGGGTCCTTTGTACTAAGCTTTGTATGTTCAACATAAAGAAACCGTGGATCTACTCTAAGTTCCCCCCCCCCCCCCCGGGCATGGAATGTGATGTGTGTATTTTGCTAACCCTAACCCCTCATATCTTAAGGATATGTGCTTGTTGTCTTCTCTTAATTTTGTGAGGTACGGATTCGAGGTCGAATCCTTTTCAAAAAGGAGAGGATGATACAAGTATGACTATGAGGATGGACGTGAATGAGTGCGTGATAAATCCTTCCAAGGAATTGCACAAGTGAAGTGTAAAGGATGGCCAAAACACACCAAAATCAGCCCACTTCTTGCACTTGATGGGCACCTCACCCTTGAGGGGTATTATGGACATTTCACACTATTTTATTAATATCTATAAATAGAAACTTTTAGGGTTTAATTCATTAGACTTTGGTGATAATAAATGTTGTATAACATTGAAAGACAAGTCCTCTCTCCTTTAGGCACAAATCCAAAACTTGTAACTAGGGTAATACTAGGGTGGAATCACTAGTGTTGCATTTTTGCTTAGAACGTTGGGTGCTAGAGGAGGTTCAAGGTCTCTCTTGTGCTCACCAAAGAGAGTAGGTGTTCCTATTATCATTGTATTAAGGGTCTAGGTGCTTGAATACACTTAGGTTCTTAGTTCATGAGATAGTGTATGTCACTCTATCTATCCTTTCTATTCTTGCAATCTTGTAATGTTTGTATCTCGTATTGTACCCGTTTGTGTTGTTTTTGTTATTCTCATTGTTAAGTTCATCTTGTTCTTCATTCTCATGTTGTTAATGTAGTTTGTTATTCACTTAAAATAGGTGTTAATCACCTCAGTACATTGTGTTTTTGTTTTAGATCTTGAATCCGAGAGGGGTCACTCAAAGGGTCCTCGGTTCTCTTAAACTTGTGGACTATTTTGAGTGTGTGTTTTGTGTTCTCTTAGTCAATCCCGTATCAACTCCTCATACCACTAATATGCGAAATCCTTCAGCGAATATGGGGCTAACTCTATACCCTCCACATCAGTAACATGCATCATCCTAAATATCTTTTTTATCTCATCAACAAACCATTGAGGATCCTCCTCAACTTTTGATCCTTTAAAGGTTGGTGGATTAAACCTCAAAAATAGGACAACTCTAGTGATCTCCAAAGATGGAGCAAAATAAGGAACATGTTCATGCTAGTTAGACTTAAAAGTCACTAACTAAGTCATCAGCTCGATAAGCCCAAGGAGGAATGGTAGGGATCGATGGAACTCCACATTGTCAGTCAGGAGAAAAGACACTAGACCAAGTTTGTACTCTATAATTAGAATGAGTTCCATCCATATTGTCCTTATGTGGGATAGGAGAGTTTCCATGAGCATTAGATCTTTGGGAGGCATGATCTGAAATACGAACAAACAGAATCAGAGAAGATTTAAATACCTTAAATTCTATAGCCCCAAAAATAGATCACAAGAAAAGAAAACATTCCTAAATACCTTGTAACCTCTCCCTTTTAAGTGTGGCGCGCTATACATCCATAAAAGAGACTCTACTTGACACAGATTTATGGACATCCAATGACCATGAACCTACGATTTGATTCAAAGCTTGTCATGACCCAAATAAGGGCCTGACCATGATGGGTATTTCAAGCCTACCGAGGACCGAAGACCATCCCCTTTACACCATGCAACGGATGAATTCCAAACATATAACAAGATAAGTAAATCAACTAACTTATAAAGTAATCAAAGAATTTCAACAACTATCCTAATCCAAAATAATTCACAAAGCCTTTAATTACCAGAAGACAACCTATGTCAGGACATGCCCCCGACTATATCCAAAATGAGGAAACCAGAGAAACAGTCTATGAGATAATCTACACCAAGAAGTAACAAGCCTTCGGAAGAAGGAGGCTCACCACTTTAATTTGACTCATGATCAATCTAGAAATCACCTAATCACTGTACAAAAAAAAACAAAAGTGTCTCTGATTCTTGAATCACATGTGGATACAGTATTCGGAAATGGTTAGTAGGTGATCGTTAGCATATAACTCAGGAAAAGGATAAAATAATGCCAAGTCAAAACCACAGTAAAATCCATATACACAATATGTACATACATATATATAACATACTAGGACAGGGAGCAAGGTTTATCATGAATGTAAAACATTAACTTGGACTGTGTAGCTTTACCGTCAAAGGCACCCGCAGGCTATATAGTTTCAGCTCCCCGATAGGAAGGGCCCTAGTACATGTTGGCCACAAGAACCAAATGTGTCAAGTAAGGTTAGTGAATCCATGACCTTCACCTATCCATGACAAAAATATATATGTAAAGTGTGACATAAGCATACAGTCATCAACACCAACCCCTCACGCCGAAAAATATGGGTTTTAAGTAACTATACCTTGGGACCTCCACTTTCACAACTTAGTTGCAGAACCCCCACTGATCCTAATTAAAACAGTTTATATATTCCTACTTATTGAACAATAATCATCTATTATGTTATACTACTGGTATCGTCATACCAATTAATCTTGCAAGACAATATCATCATGCCATAGAAATTAAACATCACTAGGAGAATCCATGGCCCACAAGTTCAATTATTACTCCATATAGGGGAATCCACGACCCCCATGGTTTAATGTTTTGTTTTACATGGAATAATCCATGACCCCCAAGGTTGAATGATTTATTTACTTGAGGGAATCCACGACCCCTAAGGTTCAATTCAGAATCATGTCATGGCCACAATGGCATTTCAAAATCATTTATTTTTATTAACCTTTTATACAAAGAAATAATTCCAAGAGTGGTTTTAATATGTAGGTACTCATGTTTCAAAACTAATTTCATGATATTAGGTTGAGGTCATCACAATTTCATTATTAAAATTCATCAAATTTGGGGATTCCACGACCCCTAGCTTGTTCACCATTACTATGCACCACATGGGTTTCAAAACCATCAATAAAACATGAAAAATATATACAAAATCATGGAAACGTCATTTAAACTACAATTATCCAATACCCTCAACGAAAATTCTAAGGCCAATATTTAAAACCTCATAATTAACCATTTGAAAACATTCCATAACAAAATAGAGTTTAGGGAAGAGATACATTCCTTAGATAATCAAGAATTATGGAGAAAAATTAATAATTGAAGCTTGAATGACCAACTTTTAGAAACCCTAGCTTATTCTTGCTTAGAGAATTTGAGAGTGTTTACTACTTATTTGATTTGATAAAGGATTAAAATAACCCCTTTTGGTATTTTATGGACATGTGGTCTTAGTGGGGAAAAGGGGAATTGACCAAAGTGCCCTTAATAAAAACACTAACAAAAATTACCGTCCAGTCGTTACGGGTCATCTTACAACTCATAACAATTGACTATGAGTTATCCCCTTGACTTATAGTCTGGTCAGTGTCCCAATGTACCCCTACTTTTGAACCTACGAGTCGTACCTTACGACTTATAGTCCATCTTTATGACTTGTAGGATCCATTCGTAGTCAAATAGAAACAAAGGGCCACTACACTAATGATACTACGAGTCCCATATTATGACTTGTAATGTCTCAGCACAACTTGTTATATCTTAATCGTACTAAGGTCAAAATTTTTGGTAACACATTGGTCACCCTACAATTAGGGTACTACGACTCGTAATGAAACCTTATGACATGTAAGGTGAGTCTTAACCTGGGTAGTAAGCTCAAAGTCAAGAAACGTTTTAGAGGCAAAAAACTTGGGTGCTACAGGAGTACCGCTACAGTAGTAACTTTAATAGTATCTCAAATCACTGCAGCAGTAACTTAATTATTATTGCAATGGTAACACATAATATTTTAATAATTTTAAACCCAATTTTTTTTTCATTCCCCACTTTCTAAAATCTGTGAGAAAACACTAAGGAAAGTCATTTTCTATAAAATTTAGGAGTTTTTATCTTTTTAGGTAAGTTTATTACAATCAAAACTGGAATTACTTCTTATAGTATCTTAAAATCATTAGGAAATTTGATCATGGTGGAATTTGCAGTTTAACCATAATTAATGAAATTAATGTAAACTCATGAAAATGGTATTAAATTAGTAGATAATGATCCTAGGTGTTAGATAACACTAACAAGAGTATAAGCATTGTTTTTCATGCTAAATTAAGTGGAGTTCAAAGGGTTTGAAGGTAGGAAAATCCTAAGATGATGAATCAAGGGAATTGGAAGACCCCTTAAAATTTTGATCATCTTATTTTTGACCCACTCATGTGTGTAATGTCAATTTGGACTTGAATTATGTTTAAGGTTGTTAAAAGGGTGTTTTGAAAAAAATTTAGATTTCTCAGAAGGGGTTCAAGGTCATTTTGGGACCCCAAGCCAGTAAGCCTCTACGATAAGGTCGTGTCACAGAGGTCAACCTCTACAATATAAGTGTGGCATGGAGGCTAACCTCTGTGATATTAGCATGCCACACTACTTTTTAATTTTGTCTAATTTTTTATTTTTCTACTTCGGGTGAGGGGCTTTTGGTATTTTTACCCCTTGTAAGATCTTTAAATATAAAACAACTCCATTCCCTTTCATTTTCAAAGATCAAATCATTATCTTTCTCTCTTAAACTCAAAACCCAAGAACATTCAAGGTTTTTATAGGGAATTTATCATCCAGGCTCCAAACTTCAAATTGTTTTCAATTCCTTGTGTATTTTAGGCATGTGTCTCTTTACCAAGCTTTAATTTCACATTGTGGCACTTATTTAATCATTATCCATGTGTTTTAAATTGATAGGTTGGAAATTGGGTTGAAGGGTTTTAATTGGTATCACTTGAATTACTTTTCCTATTTTTTAAATTGATGATTGATACTTTAAATTTATGGCTTTTATACTGAATGGGTGCATAGTTATAGGAATTGGAATGGGGAACATGGGTTTCCCTAAATTGATAACTTTTGTCTTGGTAATAACATTAACCCCAACCCACTTTGTGAATTTGCTTTTTGAATATGGATAATTGCATAATTCAACTTATTTATGAATTCAATTGCATAGTATTATCGGATAATTGGTAAAAATGGATTCGGAAGGCCCTTGGTGGCCATGGTTTTGATTTTAAATGGAACTTGAGATTTGAATAGTTATATAGATTGGTTTGGTATTATTATATGTGCTTGCAAAAATAATTATTATGGTGATACCAAATGGTAAATGCCTTAATATAATACTCCATGGTTTATGGTTAGGATTATATGCAAAGTTATTTTAATTTAGGCTTAAATGGGGTTGTGTAGCTCACCGTGAAGGTGGAGGTCCCAAAGCTACTAGTACTAGAAACCACATTTATCGGCATGGGGTTCTATATGACCATGTGCTTTGTTCACATATTTTATTTTTGGGATGGCTAGAGCCTTGGTGTATTTAGCCCTCCTTCAGATTTCCTCGAGTCATGTGGCTAAGATTCGTTCAGACCCTTTCAGTAAGGTTGCTAAACCCATATAGCTCGTGGGTTTCCTTAGGATGAATAGAGCTAGATAGTCTAAGTTAATGGTTTTAAACACTCATATTCATGACCCTCTACTCTATCCCATCAACTTATATATGTGTGTAAGAATGTGTGCATGCAGTTTTGGCTAATTTTAGACATGGCATTAACATATCACTTTTCCTGAGTTACATGCCAGTGTTTATCCTATTGACAATTCTAGGACGCTATATCATTTCATGATGTAGAGTTCAAAAACTTTTTGTTGCTCCTGTGCAGCGTTAAGTGGTTGAGTATGTGTATTAAGTTGTTGTAAAGTAGTGAACCTCCATCCTTCGAAAGGCCTTGTCATTTCATTATTCAATCTTTATTGTCATAGTAATTTGGGATTCTTTTGGTCATAGTCGAGGGCATGTCTTAACTTAGATGATATTCTAGTTTTAGAGGCTTTCGTGGAAATGTATTGGTGGTATTTTTGGTTTTGGATTCTTTAAAATTTCATTTGATATATTTTTCTTTTATTATTATCTTTATTTATTTTTTATTTATTATTATTACTATGCTCTTGAGGTTAGGTTAAGATACTGGTCTCCGGTCCATAGTGTGCTTGAGATACCCATCACAACTAGGCCTTGGTTTGAGTTGTGACAAGCTTGGTATCAAAGCAATGTTTAGGGTCGTTGGGTGTCCACAAAGCCATGTCAAGTAGAGTTTTCTTATGGGCGTCTAGCGTGCCACACTCATAAGGGAGAGGCTACAAGGCATTTAAGAATATTTCCTTTTCTTGTGTTCTATTTTGGGCTATCGAGTATAGTGTTATAAAACTTCTCTAACCCCTGGCTTACTCGCATTTTAGATCATGCCTCCCTGAAGACTTTATATTTTTAGAAACTTTACTGGAACCTCTGTTCCACATGATAAGAATGTGGTGAGGACTCATACTATTTATGGGGTGTAAACTTGGTCTAGGGTTTATGCTCTTGACTGTGTTGCCTATGTGGAGTTCCACCGGTCCCTACTAGTCCTCCTTGAGTTTCACGGGCTGGTGATACCTATGCTAGTCACCTCAGGAAGATATCTCTAAGCAAGTTCTATCAGTCTATTCATATGCTTAGAAGATTAGTGACATTGCATTCTCATCAGTCTAATTGTGTTGGTTCTATTGCTCATTTATTTGAGGTCACTCGATTTGGCCAGTTTATGAGGTTAAATCCCCAACCCTCACAGGCTCTAAGAATTAAGAATATTTGTAGAGGTTCATTGATGAGATGGAGAAAATCTTTTGGGTCATGCATGCTACTGATGCGGAGGGTGTGAAATTTGTTGCTTATCAATTGAAAAATATTTCTTAGAGGTATGAGGAGTGGAAAGCTATGAGGGGTGATAATGCTAAGCAGGCAATGTGGGTTGACTTTTTAGGTGCTTTTCTTAATAACTTATTTCCTTAGAAGTTGACTAAAGCTAAGACTGAGGAGTTTGTTATTATGAAGCATGGAAAGATGAGTGTTAAGGAGTATGCTTTACAGTTTCAGCAATTGGCTCGTTATGCACCAGATTTATTGTCTAACATGATCTCTCGAATGAGAAAGTTTGCTTCTGTTTTGTCCTATGATTTAGTACTGAAATATAAGGCTGCTATGTTGAATAATGATATGGATATCTCCAAGTTAGTAGTTTATATGCAATAGGCCGAGGATGAGAAAAAAAAGCAGAGATAGGAGAAAGGTGGAATAAGAAGTTTAGATATTCAGAGTAGGGTGAAAGGTAGTAGAATAGAGGGAAAGATGCTAGACAGTGTACTAAGAAAAAGAATTATGGAAATTCTTATTCGACGGCTAGTGCTCCTTATCCTAAGGCTTCAGGTGAACATTTTTTTTTAGGCTAGCAGTGGTTCGAAGGCTCAGGGTGCCCAGTCTTAGGCTAGTGGAGCTAAGTTAGCCCCACCTTACTATCCTGCTAATTTTATGGGTAGCTTTACCATTGATATTATAAGGAGGGGAGAAATTTATAATATAATTGTGGTCAACATGGTCATCTACAAAGAAATTATCCTATAGCTAAGGTTTCCACTGGAGCTAATAAGGTTCCAATTTCTACTTCTTCCCCTAAGAATGCTACTTCTAGTACTGGTACAAGACAAAATTATCTCTATGTGCTTTCTATATGTTAGGAGTTTGAGGCGTCTCCAAATGTCATCACTGGTATGTTACAGATTCTTCTCTCTTTGTCTTATATGACCCTTTATGTGATTGTACACTTTGGTTTTGGTCCTGAAAGTATTTTTCACCCTTTTTCTATGTCTACATTGGTGGGTGATTCTATAATTGCTAGAAAAATCAATAGGGGTTGTGTGGTTTCTACATTTCATAGGGATACATTGGAGGGATTTGATAAAGCTTGACATGGTAAACTTTGAAGTAATATTAAGGATGGATTGGCTTCATTCGTGGTATGTTTCTTTAGGTTATAGGACCCAGAAGGTCATTTTCCACTTTCCTATTAAACCAATATTAGAATGGCAAAGAAGTTCCTTAGTACCAAAAGGGGGGTTTATTTCCTATCTTAGCCCGAAAGTGGATTTCCAAAGGGTGTTTGTATCATCTAGTTCAGGTTAAGGATTTTGACTCTAAAATTCCTTCTTTGCAATCTATCTCTGTGGTTAATGAATTTCCTTAAGTGTTCCTTATTTACCTTTCTAGAATTTCTCTTGATAGGGAAATAGATTTCAAGATTGATCTTCTGTCGGATAGTCGCCCTATTTCTATTCCTCCTTATAGAATGGCTCCGGCTGAATAGAGAAGCAATTTACAGATCTTTTTGATAAAGGGTTCATTCATCCGAGTGTTTCTCCTTGGGTTTCTCCTGTACTTTTCGTGTGAAAGAAAAATGGGTCCCATCATATGTATATAGACTATATTAAGCTGAATAAGGTGACAGTGGAAAATAAATACCCTCTTCTAAGATTGATGATTGTTTTTACCAGCTTCAGGATGCTAGATATTTATCTTAGATTAAAATTTGTTTGGCCTATCATCAGTTGAAATTTAGGGAGGTTGATATTCCCAAGACTGCTTCTCAAACTCAGTATAGTAAATTTAAGATTTTGGCTATGTTATTTGGGTTGACTAATGCTCTGATTTTATTCATGGATCGTATGAATTAGATTTTGAAGTAGTTTTTAGACTTGTTTGTTATAGTCTTGATTGATGAAATCTCGGTGTACTATAAGAGTGAGGAGAATCATGCCAATCATCTTTGAATTGTATAGTAGACTCTAAAGGATCTGAAGTTGTATGCTAAATTTTCTAAGTGTAAGTTTTGGCTAAATGTTGAAACCTTTCTTGGCATGTTATTTCTAACGAGGGGATTAAGGTGGATCCATAGAAAGTTGAGGCAAATAAGAAATGTCTTAGACCCATGACTCCAATCGACATTAGGAGCTTCATGAGCTTTGTTGGATACTATAGGATATTTGGGGAGAGTTTCTCATCTATTGTTTCTTAGTTGACAAAGTTAACTCAAAAAAAGGTTAAGTTTTTGTGGTTTGATGTTTGTGAGGTAGTTTTGAGAAGTTGAAGGATAAGTTGACTTCTACACTAGTTTTGACCCTACCCGGGTGTACTGATGGTTTTATTGTGTTTTGTGATGCGGCATGTGTAATACTGGGTTGTATTTTGATGTAGCATAGTAAGGATGTAACCTATGCTTTCAATAATCTTAAGGTTTATGAGAGGATACCTAACTTATGATCTTGAGTTGGTGGCTGTGGTATTTGCTTTAAAGATTTGGCACCATTATCTGTAAGGAGTGCATATAGATATCTATTCAAATCATAACTTGTTGTATATGTTTACATAGAAAGAATTGAATCTTAAGGAGAGGCGGTGGCTCAATCTACTTAAGGATTATCATATGAGACTTCAACCACCTAGGTAAAGATATTGTTTTTGCTGATGCTCTTAGCAGGTTATCTATGGGGAGCTTGTCCTATGTTGATTAGGTCAAACAAGGATTGGTGAAGGACATTTACAGGTTGGAAAACTTAGGAGTTCATCTTTTAGATATTAAGGATGGGGGAGTTATTGTTCAGAAAGTTGTTAAATCATCTCTTACTATTAAGGTGAAGGAGAAGCAGACTTTAGATCCCATACTTATGTAGATTAAGGATGATGTAGGTCAGCAAAAGGTTATGGCTTTTAATATTGGGGGATATGGCCTCTTTAGGTATCAAGGTAGGTTGTATATTCCTGTGTTGGTAGGCCGTGAGAAATAAATTTGACTGAGGCTCATGAGTCCAGATCTATAGTTCATCCGGGTGAGACTAAGATGTATCATGACGTGAAGAGAATCTATTGGTCGAAAAATATGAAAAGAGATGTGGAAAATTTTGTTTCTAAGTGTATGATTGGTCAGCTAGTTAAGGTTGAATATTTGAGGCCTAGTGGCATGTTTTTAGAGATAGATTTTCCCATGTGGAAGTGGGAGATGATCAATAAGAATTTGATTTTGGGTCTTCCATGGTCTCGCAATGAGTATGATTTCACTTGGTTCATTATGGATAGAATGACTAAGTCTACTCACTCCTTGAATGTGTGGTCTAACTACTCTAGAGAGGATTATGCTAAGTAATTCATTTAGGAGATAGTAAAGTTGCATGGCGCGCCAGTGTCCATAATTTTAGATCGAGGTATGCAGTTTATCTCACTTCTGGCATTCATTTCGGAAAGGTTTGGATACACAGGTGAACCTTAACATCACTTTCCACCCTAAAATAGATGGGCAAGCAGAGCATACAATTTAAACTTTGGAGGATAAGCTAAGGGCCTATGTGATTGATTTTAAAGGAAGTTAGGTTAATCATTTGCCTCTTCTTGAGTTCACTTACAACAATAGTTACCATTCTATCATCCAAATGGCTCCATTGAGGCTCTTAATAGTAGGAGGTGTAGGTCTTTTATTGGATGGTTTGATGTGGGTAAGACTAGGTTATTTGGTCCTGACTTGGCTCACCAAGCCATGGATGAGGTAAAGGTGATTAAAGAAAGACTTAAGACTGCTCAAAGTTTTAAAGAATCTTATAAAGTTGTCATAGGGTTTGGGAAGACGGGGAAGCTCAGTCCTCGTTATGTTGGACCATATCAAATTGTGAGAAAATTAGGGAATATCTCTTATGAGTTGGAATTGCCTGTGAGTTTAGCTTTTATTCATCCTATTTTCCATGTTTCAATGCTGGAAAAGTGTATGGGTGATCCTTCCTTGATAGTGCCTATTGAGGATATTGGTGTTACGAATTCCTTTCCTTATGAGGAAGTTCCAAATAAAATATTGGATATGCAAGTCAGAAGATTTAGGACAAAGGATATAGATTCGGTGAAGTTCCTTTGGAAAAAACAAATGGTAGAAGAAGCTGAATGGGAAGTTGAGGAAGATGTGAAGGCCAAATGCCAATTCTTGCTCCACGTGTTGGATCAAAGTGCTTTAGGCATGAGTTCTGTTTTCCTCTTGTCATTTTCCGAGTTTGTCATTTGATTTTAGTGTATTCTTGCTATTCTCGTACAAAAAGTGTCCTAACTTATCATTCGGGGATGAATGATCCTAAGGGGGGATAATGTAAAACCCCTTAAAATTTTATTAGTTTTTCTTGACCCTACCACGTGTGTAATATCGATTTGATTTGAATTATATTTAGGGGTGTTTTGGAAAATATTTGGATTTTGAAAAAGAGTTTTGGGCATTTTGGGACCTCAAAACAGTAAGCCCCTATGATAAGGTAGTGTAATGGAGGTTAACCTTTGTAATATTAGCATGGCACGGAGGTTAACCTCCGCGATATTGGCATGCCATGCCGTTGTATTAATTTCATCTAGTTTTTTATTTTTCTACTTAGGATGAGGGGCTTTTGGTCTTTTTATCCCTTGTACGACCTTTAAACATAATATAACCTTGTTTCCTTCAGTTTTCAAATATCAAATCATTATTTTTCTTTATTGAACTCAAAGCCTAAGAATATTTAAGTGTTTTATAGAGAATTATCATATGGGCTCCAAACAACGAATTGTTTTCAATTCCTTTTGTATTTCAGGCATGTATCTCATTCCCTAACTTTTATTTCAGATTGTGGCACTTATTTAATCATTATCCATGTGTTTTAAATTAATGGGTTTGAAATTGGGTTGAGGGATTATGATTAGTATCACTTGAATTACTTTTTCCACATTTTAAATTGATGATTGATGCTTTACAATTATGGGTTTTGGACTCAATGGGTGTATTATTATGGGAATCTGAATGGGGAACATGGGTTTCCCCAAACTGAGGACTTTTTGGCTTGGTAATGACATTATCCCTAGCTCACTTTGTGAATTTGGTTTCTGAACATGGATAATTGCGTAATTCAAATTATTTATGAATCCAATTGCATTAATGGATAATTAGTTAAAACAGATTTGGAAGGCCCTTGGTGTCCATGGTTTGGATTTTAAAATGGAACTTCAGAGTCGAACGGTTACATGGATTGGTTTAGCATGATTATATAATCTTGCAAGCATAATTGGTATGACAATACCAAATGGTATATTCCTTAATATAAGACTATTTGGTTTATGGTTAAGATTATATGCAAAGTGTTATTAATTTAGGGATAAAGGGGTTGTGTAGCTCACCAATAAAGTGAAGCAGGATAAGTATCGAACCCTCAATTATCGCGATCATAGGTGTTATCTTGTGCTCACGCCAAGTCAAGCTAGTCAACCAAATACAATCGCGATGAACTAACCGCAATTGCGGTGAGTACGATCGCTTACAATCTTTCATGATCGAGTAAGGGCGGAAAATGGCCCAAGGGCAGAAACGTCATTCTGAATAGCCGACCCCAAATCCCATTTAAGGCTTAAAACCCCTTCATTCTAGAGAAATCATTCCACAACCCTACCTCCCATCCTTAGTTTAGGGTTTTATAATTTTTTGGATCTTGGAGCTTAAATTTACACTAACTTGAGACAAGATTAAATTAGAGACGCTTTAAAGTGTAAATTTGGCTTTGTCTATTGAAGATTTATTTGAGTCAAAAATGTGGTTTGTCCTCTCTTTATTTTCTTATGAATAACTTTGATGGACATCTCGATATATTTATTTTTATTATCTTTATGATATGCTATATCTACTTCTTGGGATTATGCTCGATTAGGGTGCAAATATGTGTGGGTTTTGATTAATTTGTGTATGTACTAGTTTGTTAATGATGGGTTCTATTATTTCTTGATTAAATTGGTTGGGATTTATGGGTGAAAGCCCCAAATACCCACATGGGTTTGATGGGTGAAAACTCCAAGATCTAGAAAGCTCATAGCCATCTTCGACAGAAGGTTTTTGGGTGAACTTTAGGAACCCACATCATCCTTGAAAGAGGGATGTGGAAACCAAAGAAATGGTAGACAACTATGTGTGTACTTTGCTAATCTATCTCAATCTTAGACATAAGGGTAGTTGAGAAGTTAACTACACCGTGGGTATCATCCTAGAAATAGCGATACTCAATTAAGGTATTGGGGGATTTAATTTACATACTCATTCGGTACTCGAAAGGGTCAATGGGCGGCATCTTGGAGGTTTAGTTGAAAAACTAGCCTCAAAGACCTTTAACCTAGCCTACCGCATCATGAAATTAGATATTTCTTTGAATTATCATGTTCCCATGCATATCTTTCCCCTAGAAAATCATAGTCCCAAGATACTTTTTAATTGATTATACTCTAATTATTCTTAGTCTCAAATTAGTTGCTTAGAAGTTCAAGAATTACTCTCACATTAGCAAACATTGAAAACCCCCAAACTATCTTTACCATAGGTTTGAACTTAGCAAGCAACTTTTATTTCAAACTTACTCAACTGCCACTCACAGTTTTCCTCGTGGATTCGACCTAAAATCTTAGTTAGGAAAATATATTTACAATTATCACCTTGCACTTAAATTGATGTGTAAGTTGAGCATTATCAAAAATGGCACTGTTGACAGGGAACAATTTAACGTATTGAGTTAGTTTGGATTTTTAGCTTACTTGCTTTGGTTCAAACTTGTAAATATTTGTTTGTTATTTTCTTTTATTTCTTGTCTTAGGTAGATTTTGTTTTTGTTCATTTGTTACTATGGCATATTGGAATGAACATAAGTTCAGTGGTTGGAAATCCTATTGTGACAATCTATGTCCATATTGTAATAAACCCCACCTTTGACAAGACTATAGATATGCTCCCTGGAGAGAGGTACGGGCACCATCTCTATATTATAGGGAGTATGTATGTTCTTATTGTGGTGGTCAAGATGGACATGGGAGTGATTGTCCAAATGCCCCCTCCCCCCATTATGCTAACTCGGTCGCTAGTTCTTTTCATGATTTTGATAGGCCGTATGAGAAAGAAAGGGAAGAACAAAGCGCGAAAACTATTAGTGTTGAATCAATGGTTAAACTTATCTTGGATCGAGTGAAATCAACAGAGGATAATGTTCTTCTCATACATAAATCCAATGAAAATTTTAACTCAATCTAAGAACGAAGCACCGAAAATAGTGATAGTAAAGAAAGGATTCAACATATCTTGGAATGGGTGGAATCAATAGAAGATAACATTCGTGATATATATTAAGAAATGGGGGAATATAACGAGGAAAGTAAGAGGATAGAAGAGAGGGGAATGGAGGCTAATCATGCAAATACTACGACCATGTCCATACCTTTAAATGAGCTTAACATAGAAGAATACTCAGTGATTTCCCAAACAACCAAGTACAATATGCTTGTAGATACTGAAATAAAGGAAATGGCGCTAGAGTTAAGAGAAGAATCCAATAAAATCTCTTACGAAGACTATAGTCCATTTTAGGGTAAGGATGCTAATAGGGATATAATTCTAAAATTAAGTGATCTCATTCGATCTATTTTTCAATGTTGTGCTTAGTGGATGTGATGAAAGTCCATCCACCTAAGCCAATTATGGATCTTGGGGAGAAGGAGTACCATCCCTATATTTTGGAATTTGATGTTCCAAAGGCATAATACGAACCCCGCCATCTAAGTCCAAGGAGCTCAATTTCCAATGTATAATGAGTGGCCTATTAATGACCCCACTTTTTCCCAAGGAGCCGAATCAAAAAATTAATGTGAAGCTGGATAAAAGGTTCAAGTGTTTAAAGTGACGTGATAGAACATGTGTCATCATGCCCTTAAATTTGCTCAGTGCAGCTTAAAGATGTAGTGATCAAAAATTGGGTAGGAAATTCAAATTCTCTAAGTAGAGACACAAATGAGGATTAAAAAAGCATCGTGCCACGACTATAAATAAGGGGCTTGATAAAACAAAACCCACCATTTTCATATTTTTATTTATATATTTTTGGAATAATTCACATAATTTTCTTATTTTGTAGGCGCTTGGGATAGTTTGGAAGCCAAAGACATGGGATAACCAAGTTTAAAATAAGGCAGCCATGTAGAAAAATAGGGCAAAATAGAGGAGCAGATGGCCTCAGTTACCGCGATTCTGGGTAGCGGGCCACGATCGTGGTAACGCGATCTCACCTACTAGGTTGCGATCACGCCTCTGTGTCTAGCCTTCAAAAAGGTTATCAATGCAGTTTCAGGGAGTCCTTTTACCCTCATTATGCTTTTTTTGTTGTGTAGTGAGGTCAGTACAAGTCCTTTAGTTGGGGGTGTGGCCCTATACTTGTGTGTATTCATTTGTTTACAATACTTGAACTTAGTTCACACGAAGCATGAAAATTTTGTGAATTGATTATTTTTATCTTTAGTTCTCTTTTACTTTTACTAATGATGGTGGACGAACACCCCCTATAATGGATTGAGTTACGACATTCTTAAGGAAAGCTTATCATGACATAGTTTTGAGCAACAGATGCAGGAGAAGGCTGAGAACCCGTGGCATTATGGAATTGAGATTGCACTTGTCACATTGGCAAAGTCTAAGTATTCATATGGATGATTTACCTATATTGAGCCACAATATGAGACCAAGGCTTGGGTTATTGCCATGGTTAGCAAATTGTGCATGGTGCAAATACAAAGCGAACACCCCCCTCTGTCCAAAATTTTTGAAAAAAAATCAAGGGCATAGACGTGAGAGACATTGTAATAATTCTTTTTCTCCTTTTATGACTCCAAATTTTTGACTAGTGAAAACTGGGAGATACTCCATTTTTGTCTTTAGCAGGAGGGATAATTGAGCTTTCTTTGCGAGTTTGCATGTCATCTGTCGTGAGCTATTTTTTAAATCTCATGTGTACTTGTACCATCTAGAACTTGCCCCATTAGTCTGTTAAGGATAATTTTTCTTGTAATTGGTTAGGGAGATGATCTTAGGCCATCTTTGTGACTTTGAAAGTCCACTCTAGCCTAAAAAGCCTACCACTGCATAGATGTTATCCCTAGTCACCCACTTTGATCCTTTGGAACTTTATTTGTCAAACACATTACAAGCCGTAAGCATTTCTCTTATCCCTATTTTGAACCCTATCCTTCTTGAACTTAATAGTTCAAATTGAGGCTAAAAGCCTAAGTTGGGGTGGTGAAGTTTGGTAGAGGTAACTTTGGGCCATGAAGTTGTAAGTAAGTGCCTAAGATTTTAAGCATTGAGAATAAGTGTTTAATAAAAAGAAAGGACCCAATAAAGGAATGAAAAGCATGAAGTGTGCAAGAAAAAGAAATGAAAAAAAATACGTGCACCAAGGAAATAAAAAGAGGCACATGTGTAATGAGTGAAAACAAAAAAAGTGGCTCATGATCAAAAGAAGGATAGAATGTTGTGATGTAGATGTTCAAGGAGGGTAAAGCCTTGATATTCCTAAATAATATCCTACCCTACTCCAAAACATACATTACACACTTAAAAAGCCTTTCGTTATCTCCAATCTAGTGTATTCATTATAGGGGCAATTGAAAATAGGGGCAATCCTATGGCATGGTACTTTTTGACATCAAGAGTTCTTGATAGACAGAGAGTTTTGCACTGAAATTCCTTGTTGCATGTTTGGTAACTTGGTATGTGAAATTTTTTTCTTGTGAGAAGGCATGTCAACTATTCAAGGTGGGTGATGTTGTTATTTCCCAAAAAATAAGGCAAAAGGAGTATAATGTGGTTGAGTTCAAAGAGGAGTCATTCCTAGAGTATTAGTGATTGTTGCATGAATGCTCTTTGAAGTCTTTTGCATCCTTGGATATTGCATTTTAGGTTGTGGGGTGTCTGTAGAATAATTTTGCCCATATTTGATTAGTTGCTTGTGAAAGTAACTAAACTTGAAATCATTATGATCATTGGGTCATCTAAGTGGGCATAAAATGTTCATTGTCTCATGATGAAGGGTAGTGTTTCTTGAGGACAAGTAAAGATTTAAGTTGGGGATGTTGATAAGTGGTGAATTTACTACTTATTTACACTCAACATTTGTGCATACTACTATGATTTGAATGTAAAGTGAGAGGCATTTGGGGTTAAATATACTAATTCCCAAATTTTACATGTATACAAATGCTGAGAAGAAAAGAAGCAAACTTAAGCTGAAAGGGTTCAAAAAGGGAATTAAAGTGCAAGAGTTGGACAAGCTAAAACAAGATCAAGATCAAGCCCTCAGTTATCGCAATCACGGGCGTTAGCCTGCAATTGCGCGAAGTCAATCTAGTCAACCAACTGCAATCACGATTGACTAACTGCGATCTTGGTGAGTGTGATTGCAACCAATCTTCCGCGATCGCGTGACGGTGAAAAATGGGCCAAGGGAAAAAATGTCATTCTGAACAACTGACCCCAAATCCCATTTAAGGCTTAAAAACCCTTCATTCTAGAGGAATCATTCCACAACCCTTTCTCCCATCCTTAGTTTAGGGTTTGTAATTTTTTGGAGCTTAGAGCTTAAATTTACACTAACTTGAGACAAGATTAAATTAGAGGAGCTTTAAAGTGTAGATTCGGCTTTGTCTATTGAAGATTCATTTGAGTCTAAAGTATGGTTTGTCCTCTCTTTATGTTTTTATGAATAACTTTGATGGACATCTTGGTATATTTGTTTTCATTATCCTTATGATTTGCTAGATCTACCTCTTGGGATTATACTCGATTTGGATGTAAATATGTGTGGGATTTGATTTATTTGTGTTTTTTTTAGTTTGTTGATGATGGTTTATCTTATTGCTTGATTAAATTAGATGGGATTTATAGGTGAAAGCCCCAAATATCCACATGGGTTTGATGGGTGAAAACTCCAAGCTCTAGAAAGCTCATAGCCATTTTCGAAAGAAGTGTTTTGGGTGAACTTTAGGAACTCACATCATCCTTGAAAGAGGGATATGGCAACCAAAGCAATAGTAGATAATTATGTGTGTTGTTTTTTAGTCTATCACTATCTTAGACTTAAAGGTGGTTGAGAAGATAACTATACCATTGGTAGCATCCTAGAAATTGTGATACCCAATTGAGGTATTGGGTGGCTTTAATTGACACAATTATTAGGAACTCAAAAGGGTGAATGGGCGATATCTTTGAGGTTCTTTTGTAAAACTAGCTTCAAAGACCTTAAACCTAGCCTACAACATCATCAACAATTTGATTTTGCATTGACTTATCATGTTTCCATACATATCTTGTCCCTTGGAAAGCATAGTCCCAAGATCCATTTTAATTGATTATACTCTAATTATTCTTAGTCTCAAATTAGTTGCTTAGAATCCCAAGAATTACTCTCATATTAGCAAACATTAAAAAAACCCAAACTATCTTGTACTATAGGTTTGAACTTAGCAAGCAACATTTATTCCAAACTTACTTAACTACCACGTATATTGTTCCTCGTGTATTCGACCCCGACTCTTAGTTGGGTAAATATATTGACAACAACCGCCATGCACTTAAATTGATGTGTAAGTTGAGTGTTATCAATGAGTTGGTTGTCTCCCTATCTTTTCATTCTTTATTGTTATGCTAAGACTATTTATGAGTCAGCAAATTAAAAACTTTAGATTCTGGCCCTTGAAAATTTCCTGAGCTTTAAGCTAACTATCCAGTAATGACTCATCATACGAGTCATATAGTGTGGGTACGGGTCAAGTGATCCTATTAATTAGGTTTCCAGTGGATGTGGTTGGGTTCTCTATCGTTGTTATAACTTGGTGGTACAAGTCATTAGGGGTGGTGACGAGTCATTAGGATGATCTTTAATCAAATCATAAATTAGTAACTTGACTTGGCTCTGAGTATGAGTTGCTCAATAAGAGTCATGAGGAAAGGGTACGAGTGGTAGGGTTGAATCATATGTTGTCCAGTGTCTAATCTCTTAGATTTTATCTTAGATACGACTAGACCATACAAGTTTTATGGTCTTGTAACAAGTGGTATCATGGATTCATATGGTGGGCAATGTATGGGTATCCAACTCACTGTCTTGGTTATGACTCAAAGGTAGGAGTCATATGTTGTGGTCACGAGTCAAGGGGTCGACTCGTAACCACATGTGTCCTTCTTATAGTTTTTAAGTTGAGGGCATTCTGGACATTTCTCACTTTAACTCCCTTTGATACCACAAACTAAAACATCCTTTGGGACTTTTTTAACATATTATTCCCAATCAAACACTCTCAAATTCTCTCTCAAACTTTTTGTTGAAGCAAAACCTAAGGTTTCATCAAGCTAATCCATTAAGGCTTTCAAGGGTGGTTTCTGTCCATATTCTTTGGTGTCTAAGGTTTTATCAAGCTAATCCATTTTTATGGTATTGTTATTGTTTTGAAATAAAGGTTGGTGGTTTTTGATATTCATGGTTGAATACTGTTTCTCATGGTTTAATTATGGTTTCTCTTATTTTAATTATGGTTTTGAACATGTGATTTCATAGGTATGGTGGTTGAACTTGATAATGATTAATTTCTTTAGACTTGTGACTTTTTGAGTGGTTATAACTCCAACCTTTCTTTGTAGAATTGGTTAGTAGTTATGAGAAAGGTGGAAATTTTAACTATGGGTACAATGGAATTCACAATGTGTTTGGCTTAAATATTACTCTGAATTAATACATCGCATAAATGGTAATGGAACATGAAATGGTTTGGTATGTTTTAAATGACTTTGAAAAGGCCTTGGTTTTGGTTTAATGGTTTACATGGAATAATTGGAATAGACTTGCAAGAGCTAATTTTGGAATGAAGATACCAATGGATAATGCCTAAATAAAAAACTCCTTGGTAAAAGGTTGGGAATTTATAAATAATTTTAATGTGGACTTAAAGGGGGTTGTGTAGCAAAGTCGTGGAAGGTGGAGGTCTGGGGGGGGACCGATATTGGAAACTCATGTTTGTCGATGTGAGATTTGGCTATGGTGATCGTGTGCATGATGTCACACTTTATATTTTGGGAGATGTACAAGTCATCTCAAGTTTTTCTCCGCTACATACGTCTAACACGCACTTAGGCCCTTTCAACAGGGGGTCTGAACCTTTACAGCCTATGGGTTCCTTTAGGATAGAAGAGCTACACAGTATAGGTTAATATTTTCAATGCATGATAAACCTTGTTTCCTATCCCGACAGGATATATATGTATATATGTGATTGCATATGGTTATCTAATTTGGTTTTGAATGATGGAATTATTTTATCTTTATCCCTGAGTTACATGCTAGCGTTCACTCTGCTAACCATCTTCGAGTATCTCCACGTGATGTTGAAACCATCCATACTACCATTCTTCCTGCTCAATTACTTGGATTCGATGACAACTTTGAGTCAGATTGAAGTGGTGAGTTTCCATACTCTGGAAGACCCCATTTCAAGCTATGGACTTTATTTAATTATTTTTATTTCTTTGGTTTTGGTTTTGGTTTTGGTTTTGGCTATGATCAGAGGCATGTCCCAACTGTATATTCTTAAATTCTTTTTAGAGGCTTTGTTGAACTACTATGGGCATGGGCAGTGTCGGTATTAGCATTTGGATTGGTATTGATTGGACACGTAGTTGTTATTATTTAGTTATGGTGATAGACTTCATTTATTGTCTTTATATTAATATTGCTTTATCTTGTTATATGTTTAGAATTCATTCGACATGGGATGCAAGGTGGTAACGATTGGGTATTGGGGGTGGTCTTCAGTCCTAGTTAGATTTGAGATACCCAACATAACTAGGCTCTAGTTCAGGTCTTGTCAGATTCGTATCAGAGACCTAGGTTCATGGTTAACTGGGAGTTCACAAAGCCAATTCAAGTAAAGTCTCTTTTAAGAGTATGTAGTGTGTCGCACTCATAAGGAAGAGGCTATGAAACATTAAGGAATGTTTCTCTTTCTTATGTTTTGTTTGTGGGATGTAGAGTCTAGAGTCCTAAAATCTTCTCTAATTCACATTTGTTCTCTTTTCAGATCATGCCTCCTAGATAATCTGAAGCTCATGGGAACTCCTCTATCCTAGCCAAGGAAAATATTGATGGAACTCATCCTATTTATAGGGTCCAGACCCGGTTTAGGAGTTCAGTTTCTGATTTCTTTCTAGAGTTCCACCGGTCCCCTCCAGTCTTTTTCAAGCTCTTCAGGTTGATGTGATAAATGTTGAGTTTTGTCAATCTATTCATATGTTGGCTTTTTTTGTAGCTGCTCAGTCTGAGCTTGGTTTTTCTGTTAATCTATCTTCTGAGGCCATAAGCATTGACCAATTTATGATAACCTTTACAGGAGTTAAGGTTGAGCAGAATCCTCAAAGTTTCCTTGATGAGATGGAAAAAATCTTTTATGTGATGCATGCAACTAATGTGGAAGGCATAGATTTCACCATCTATCAATTAAAAGATGTGTCTTGTCAGTGGTTCGGGGAATAGTACCAATCAAGGGGTGGCAATATTGAGCCAGCTCTATAGGATGATTTTTATAATGCTTTACTTGACCACTTCTTTCCTCAAAAGTTGAGGGAAGAGTAGGCACAAAATTTTGTTAATTTGAAGCAAGGCAAAAAGTCAGTCAAAGAGTATGCCATAAAGTTTCACTAGTTATCTTATGATGCTCTAAAGTTGGCTTCTTGCATGAGGTCTAGAATGAGGAAGTTTACTTCTGAGTTGTCCTAAAAATAATTTTGGAGAGTAAGGCTTTTTTGTTAAACAAAGACATGGATATCTCTAGGTTGGTTATGTACATGCAGCCGGTTGAGGAAGAGAAAAAGAAGCAGGTGGAGTTAGGGGAGAGATAGAGCAAAAGGTTTAGAGTTTCTTAGCAGGGTGGTGGACCACAGTAGAGTGAAAGAGATGGTAGAAAGTGTCTTAAAAAGAAGTGAGACAATTATGGGTCTTACTCGACGGCTAGTTCTTCCTACCCAAAGTCGTTGGGTGACAGGCATTTTCATGGTGGTGGTAATCATAAGACACAAGGTGCCTAATCTTAGGCTAGTGGGGCCAAATCAACTTCATCCTATCCTTCCTGCAGATTTTATGGTCGATTACATCGGTTCTACCATGATGAAGGAAAGGACAAATGCTTCAACTGTGGTCAACTAGGTCACTTGATTAGAAACTATCCAGTGGCCAAGGTTTCTTCTGGGAAAACAATGTTCTAATTTCTTCTTTATCAGTTCTAGCAACAAAAGGTGCACCATCTAGCTCCAACACTAGTTGGAACCGACTCTATGCTCTCACAACCAGCTAAGAGTCTGAGGCATAACCTAATGTCATTACTGGTATGTTGAAACTCTTTTCCTGTGATGTGTACTATTTACTTGATCTATGGTCCATTCTCTCTTATATGACCTCATTTGTAGCTATGCATTTTTTTTAGTCCTGAGTGTATTTTAGACCTTTTTTCTATTTCTACCTTAGTGGGTGACTATGAGGTAGCTAGAAGAATCTATAGAGGTTGTATGGTATCTATGAGTGGTTGGAAGAATTTGGTGGATCTGTTTGAATTACACGTGGTTCATTTTGATGTCATATTGGGGATGGAATGGTTTCACTCGTGCTATTCTTCTCTAGACTGTCGGACCCATAAAGTCATTTTTAAATTCCCTAATGAGCTGATTATTAAGTGAGAGAGTGGCTCCCTAGGTCCTACGGAGAGGTTCATATCATAAGTTAGAGCTAGGAGATAAATCTCCAAGGGGTGTCTCTATCATATGGTGCGGGTTAAGGATTCTAACTCGTAGAGTCCTTCTTAATATTTAGTCCAGGTGATGAATGAATTTCTGAGGTTTTCCCTGAGGACCTTCCCGGTGTCCCTCCCGATAGGGACATTGATTTTAGGATTCATCTTATTCTAGATACTCATCTAATTTTTATTTCCCCATATAGAATGACTTTGGCTGAGTTAAATAAGATTAAGAATATATTAAAAGATCTTTTAGATAAAGGTTTCATCCATCTTCGTATGTCTCCATGGGGTTCACTTCTATTGTTTGTGCATAAGAAGGATTGGTCCCTTCGGATGTGTATTGATTATCGGGAGTTGAATAAGGTGATGGTAATGTATAAGTACCCTCTTCCAAGGAAAGATAATTTGTTTGACCAGCTTCAAGGTGCTAAGTTTTTCTCCAAGATTAATCTCTGATCCGAGTATATCAGTTAAAGATTGGGGAGGTAGATATCCCTAAGACTACCTTCCCTACTCGATATGGACATTTGAGCTTTTGGTTATGTCTTTTGAGTTAACCAATGCCCCAAGGACATTCATGGACTTGATGAATAAAGTTTTTCATCAATTTCTAGATTTGTTCATCATTGTGTTCATAAACGATATTCTAGTGTACTCTAAGAGCTAGGAGGATCAAGCTGATCACCTTCACATTGTATTAGACTTTGAAAAATCAATAGTTGTATGCCAAATTTTCAAAATATAAATTCTGGTTGAATGTTGTCACTTTTCTGGGTTATGTCATTTCTAAGGTTTAGATGTCTACTAAAAGAAGTTTGTAGAATGTTTTTTGACTATATCTGACCCATTGACTAAGTTGATGCAGAAGAATATGAAGTTCTTGTAGTCTGATACTTGTGAGGGTAGTTTCGAGAAGCTGAAGGATAAGCTGACTTTTGCTCAAGTCTTGACTTTGCTCGAAGGCACTGATGATTTTTTGGTCTATCATGACGCATCCCATATGAGTCTTTGTTGTATTTTAATGTAGGATGGCAAGGTGATAGCTTACACTTGGAGACAGTTGAAGGTGCATAAGAAGAATTATTCGACTCATGACTTGGAATTGTTGGTTGTGGTGTTTACGTTTAAAATCTTATTTTACTATTTGTTTGGAGTGCATGTGGATATATTTTCTGATCATAAAAGCCCATAATATGTGTTTACCCAGAAAGATCTTAACCTCAATCAAAGAAGATGTCTTGATCTACTCAAGGATTATGACATGAGTCTTCACTACTATCCAGGTAAAGCTAACGTGGTTGTTGATGCTCTTAGCAGGTTATCCATGAAGATTCTGACTCATGCAGATGAAGGAAAGCGAGAATTGGTGAAAGATATTCATCATTTGGCTAACCTTTGAATTCATCTGTTGGACTTTTAGGAAGGCAGTGTGTTTGTGTAGAAGGTGGCGCATTCATCTCTTGGTTCTGAATTAAAGAAGAAGTAGGTATTAGATCATGTCTTGGTAAAGATCAAGGGTGAGATTGGTGGGCAAAAAGTGATGGCCTTTGGTATTGGTGATGATAATACCTTGCAGTACCAAAGAAGATTATGTGTTTCCGATATAGATGGGTTGCGAGAGAGGATCTTGGTTGAGGCACATGAGTCGTGTTATGTTATTCATCCTAGTTCGATGAAAAAGTATCATGACCTTAAGGAGATGTATTGGTGGAATAATATGAAGAGGGATGTGGTTAGTCTTGTAGCAAAGTGTATGGTGTGTCAGCAAGTGAAAGTGGAGCATATGAGGCTCGGAGGGTTGTACCAAGAAATTGAGTTGCCTGTGTGAAAGTGGGAAGTAATCAACATGGATTTCATTACCGATCTTCCATAGTCTTAAAATCAGTTCAATTTGATTTGGATCATCGTGGATTTGATGACAAAGTCTGCTCACGTCTTGCCAATGAGGACAAATTTTATGGCAGAGGATTATGCGAAGTTGTACCTCCAAGAAATTATGAAGTTTAATGGGATACCTGTTTCTATTATATCATGATACAAAGTTTTCTTTACAATTTTGGTGGTCATTTTAGAAAGGTTGTGAACTAAGGTAAGTCTTAGTACGACTTTTCAGCCGCACCCGAACCGAAAAGCTGAAAGGACTATTCATACATTGAAGGATATACATCGAGCTTGCATGATTGGTTATGGTGGTAGCTGGGCTGACCATTTGCCTCTTATAGAATTTACGTATAATGACAGCTACCATAGGGGCATATCTCGACTGGATATTTGTTAATTTTGGTTAGAGGCTTTGTCGGACTACTATGGGCATGGACGGTGTCGGTATTAGTGTTAGCATTGGTATTGGTATTGGCGTTGGATAGTATTAGCGTTAGCATTGGCTTTGGTATTAGCGTTGGACACTTGGTTGTGATTGTTTGGTTGTGGTTATAGACTTCATTTATTATCTTTAGATTACTATTACTTTATCTTGTTATATGTTCGGAATTCATTCGACATGGGATGCAGGGCAATTAACATTAGTAATTAGGGGTGGTCTCTGATCCTAGTTGGACTTGAGATACCCAACACAACTAGGCCTGGTTTAGGTTGTGTCCCAAATAACGACTCTTTTTCCCTAAAAATAGGAAAAAAACAAGTCCTCAATGCTAAATTGAAGCATTCTAATGCTTGTTTTGTTTAATCACAGGGTGATGACCTAAAAGTCATCAAAATAGCATAAAGGGACAAAAAAAGACTCAAGGATCGAAGATTGAAGCCAGAAATTGCATAAGTGAACGAAAAGTCAATTTAGGGCATCACCAAAGTGAACTAAGGAATGCTGAATTTGAGTCACCATTGTCAATATTAACCAAAAAGAGCCAAGGAAAACTAAATAAAATGCCAATGCAAGAAAGCACTTTTACATATTTCCAGGTCAATCAGTGCACCGGGTTATGCATCACCAAAAAATAATAGAATCCAACCCAAAAAAGTAAAACATTTTGACAAATCGGTGAGTCTCATGCAAATCAGCGTATTGTTGCTCCACTTGGCAATGGATCTTTCTCAGTCAATGTGTAAAGTTGTGGCATTCTTGTAATTTAGTGGCATATTTTTCCTGATGCTATATAAGCTGTTTGGTCTTTGAAAATCCTAATTATCATCTATTTTAAGACTCTAAGCTTGTAGTTTGAGACTCCATTGTGAGAATTTAGCTCTTTAAGTTGTAGATTTGGAATTATTTTCTCAAATTAATTTGAAAATAAGGCTCATATGGAAGAAAAAATTGGTAATTCTCTTTCTTGATTTGTCTTAAGTAGCTCAATTTCTATACTTGGGTTCATGTATACGTGAGTACTGATTATTTTATGGGTAATTCTATTTGCTCTATCTTTTGATAGATTATTATGATTTTAGGTCAACCTTTATGTATTAATCTATCCATTTGCTCTATCATTTGATAGATTATTATGATTTTAGCTCAACCTTTATGTATTAATCTATAGGTTGGGGTTTCAGATCTAATCTATCCTTGGATCCCTTGCTTTGCTTGAGAAAGAAAGCAAGAGTGATAAGATTTTGCTAGCAAAACTTGAGTTTCTAACTCATATATTAATTATGCTAGAAATAGATCAACTATATTGAGGTAATAGGTTGTTTCATGTTATTTATGTATGAGTGTTTGAAAGAAACACATATGAGATTTGACAATAGATCCAAAGATTATTGATGATACTGAAACCTATCCTAGTCATAATTACTTTCAAATATAGATATTTCATTACTCACCATGCATGAAATCAACCCCATGGAAGCATGACCCCAAGTACTCTTATTTCTGTTAATTACAAGTCCTAACGATTTCTGCTAGTAATCTTGAATACAAATCATTTAATCAATCTAAACTTGTTACTAAAATCCCCTCAATTAACTTTGTTCACATTATTTTTTTTACATTATGTGTAACTCGTAGTTGTTTATAAAACTCTAATATGAACCTCATTCTCATTAAATGATGAATAAACTCAGCTCTTGTTGGGTAAAATTGCTTGATAACATCTGCTACACCTATTCAAGAGTGTAATCTAAGCATTATCAATTGTCACTGTAGAAATGCCCGAGATAAAAAAGTTAGAGTGGGGGGTACTTTTAAGCCTACTCGTATGAGGATTGTGTCAACTATTTGATCTTAGAAATTAGTAAAAAAGATTTGTATGGCATTTTTAATCCATCTTCGGGAAGATAAAGTTGTAGTTCCTCCCATAGACTCAGTCCCAATTGTTTATAAATTCTTATAGGTGTTTTTTTATGACCTTATGGTTATGCCTCTAGAACAAGAGGTTGATTTTCATATAGATTTAGAGCATACAAATCGACCCTTCTTTATCTACCTTTACTTTATCGCACCAACAAAGTTGAGAGAGTTGAAATATTAGTTATAGGAATTGTTAAAAAAAGGTGTTTCTCTTTAGGATGTGCCTCTGTTATTTATGAAAAAGAAGAATGGTAGGATGAGGATGTGCATAGACTATTTCCAGTTAAATAAGGTGACCATTCGCAAACAAATATACCTTTCCTAGAATAAATGACATATTTGACTAGTTCTAGGGAACTGCAATACTCTTCAAAATAGATCTGAGATCAGCCTATCACCAACTCAAGATTAGAGAAGAGGATATCCCAAAAACTATTTTTTCAAACTCGTTACGAGCACTATGAGTTTCTAGTTATGCCTTTTGAATAGACCAGTGCCACAACTTCCTTAATGAGTTTGATAAATAAGTCTTTAAGAAATTTTTGGATTCATTCATTATTGCTATTATTGATGACATATTAGTTTACCACAACAGTGAAGAAGAACATGTAGCTCATTTGCAGAAAGTATTGGGGTTGCTTAAGGAGAAGCAACTATATGCTAATATTCCAAGAGTGAGTTCTTATAGTCTTTTGTGTACTTTTTGTGGCACATAGTTTCTAAAGAAGGGGTTATGGTAGACCCACAGAAGTTAAAAAAAAATGATTAAAATTAGGCTAGACCAACGGACGTGATAGAGATTTATAGCTTTTTGGGGTTAGAAAGTTATTATCATTGATTTATCAAGGGTTTGTTACCATTACTTCACATATGACCTGCTTTACTTCGAAGGAAGTCCCATTTATATGGGATGACAAGTATGACTAAAGTTTCCCAAAACTCTAAAACTTGTCAACTTCATCCCCAACTCACACCTTACCGATTGAAGGCAAGGAGGTCATTATATATTATGATGTTTCACGGTTTGTTCCAGGCATTGTTTTAATGTAGGACCAAAACATGATTGCTTATGCTTCGAGGTAACTGAACCCTTGTGAGAAAAACTATCTGATACATGACTTGGAATGGACAACCGTAGTGTTTGTTTTGAAAATTTAGAAACACTGCCTCTATGAAGAGAAGTGTGAAGTGTTCATAAATCACCGCATCTTACAACATATGTTTACTCAGATAGACCTTAATCTGAGATAAAGAAGGTGGATGAAGTTGATCAAGGACTATGGCATCTCAATTCTATATCACCTGGGTAAGGTTGGTGAACATTCTGAGTCAAAAACCTATAAGTATAAGAATCTTATCATATATGGAGATGTCAAGGCACCCATTGGTGAGTGAGATATAGTCTTTAACTATTGATTTCCTGATATTGCAGAAGACCAGTAAGGGAAGAATATTAGCACATGTAGAATTCAGGTCAAAATTCTTTGGTCAAATCAAAAGAAGGAAGCTTGAAGATAAGAATGTGAGAAATCTCAGAGAAAAAAGGAAGAATATTAGAACATGTAGAATTCAGGTCAAAATTCTTTGGTCAAATCAAAAGAAGGAAGTTTGAAGATAAGAATGTGAGAAATCTCAGAGAAAAAGTGTTCCTGGGTGAGGCTAGAGAAGTCGTCCTAAATGATGAAGGAATGTTGAGAATTCACAGACACTTGTGTGTACCCCGGGTGGACAATATAGTTTCAACTATTTTTGTAGAGGCCCATAACTCTAACTACTGTATACTTTCCAGACTTGCACAACATTATGGATGGAGAAGAATGAAGTGTGACATTGTGGATTTTGTAACCAAGTGTCAAAATTACTAGTAGGTCAAATATGAAACTCAAAAGCTTGGTGGTACCTTTCAAAGAATGCTCATTCTAGAGTAAAAGTAGGAAAAGATAACCACGATATAGTTGCTCTCTCTAAGACCTTGAGGTAGTATGACTCTATATGGGTCATTGTTGATCGATTCACTAAGTCATCTCACTTTATTCTAGTAAGAGTGGATTATAATGTAGCTAAGTTGTCCAAAATTTGTGTAAAAAAAAATTTAAGGCTACATAAGGTCCTAGTTTTGATCTTGTAAGATAGAGGTATCCCATTAAGCTCCAATTTTTGAATAAATTTAAGTCAAAATTGGATTCTAGATTGGACTTAAGTACAACTTTCCATCCAAAGACTGACGGTCGGTCGGAGAGAACAATCCAAGTTCTTGAGGGCATGCTTTGGGCTTGTGTTATGGAATTCGAAGGTCAGTGGAACCAATACTTACAGTGTATGAATTTGCCTACAATAATAGCTACAACTTTAGTATTAATATGGACCCTTTTAAGGCCTAAATGGTAGAAGTTGCAGGTCTCCAATTAGGTAGTTTGATGCATTTGAAATGAGGCCTTGGGACACTAAAATGCTCAACGGTTCGATGAAAAAGTTGAGGTTCACAAAGGAAAATCTCATAGCTGCTCAGAGTGACAGAAATAATATGCAAACAACAAGGTGAGAGATATGAATTTGGAAAGGAGGAGAATATACTCTTGAAAGTGTCACCCATAAAGGGTGTAATGCGGTTTGGCAAGAAGGGCAAGTTAAGTTCGAGGTACATTGGACCTTTTGAGGTTTTAAAGTGAGTGAGGTCAGTAGCATACAAGCTGACCTTGCCTCCTAGTGTAGACACGTGATTCTTTATTCTCCTGGGCTTTAACCTATTTTTGGCAATAAATATTTATTTACGTCAAAATATTATTGTTAGTTTTTATTTCATTTTAGACGTAGGTTTCATTTTTTAAACAATGATAAAGGATTTTTAAAAATAAAATTACATTTTAGGACATGTTTTATTTTTATTCTTTAAATAATAATAGAATTTTAAAAAATATATTTTTATTTTAATTCAGATTTTTAAGATAGTAATTTTAATATTTTTTAATTATATTTTATTTTAGGCTAATTATAAAATTTTCTTATATTTTCTTAGTATAAACTAGATAAGCATGCCTGTGCTATGCACGGGCCCAACATTTCGAGTTTGAATATAGTTTAATTTGTGCCTAATATTAGTTGGATCTATGATTTAAACACTAATTTGACATACCAACTTCATAACAACCATAATTTATAAATGCAAAAGAAAATTTTCATCCTTTACAAAGTGACAAGAATCGAAGACTATTTATAAATAGAATTATAATTATGACATGAGCATTCGTGTCGTCCTAGGCATAGAAGACTACCTATAGAACAAATATATATACTCAAAACATGTATACTCTGTAACAATGAATTGAAATTGTCTAATTAAAATTTCTTGTCATATACTTAATTAGGATAAGTCATAATATAAACATATAAATAAATTTTTTTTCCCTTTATTTGATTAATTCAACAAAATTATGGTTGCTAAGTCCAAAGGCATATCAACGGGCACCACAAGAATGTCAAGTTTATGTGTGCTGATGTGACTTCACCAGATTTGACATTTTCACCTGAATCCATGGACTTGATATTCTCTAACTGGCTACTGATGTATCTTTCTAATGAAAAGGTGACTTTTTCCAATTTGTACCTGTTTCCTGCATGAAATTTTCACCAAGTCTACACACAATAAAAATTGATGGCCAACAAATTATTTGTATAGTTCAAGTCCAGGAGGCATGACACCACGCCTATGACATGGTGAGTGTAAAAAAGAAGGCATACCCAAAACTTTAACAGACTATCTTAATAGGAGGAAGTATGGCAGATACATACTAAACTTTGTTAACTGACACCTGATATTTGAAATGACACGATTGGTCAATGTAGTGGCTGTCCTTGGATACTTTATGCAAGCAAAGATTCCAAATCTCTAAATTTCATCATAAAAACCTACAATCCAAGACATAAGTATTATAGGACCAATACCAATGCAATATTTATAAAGACAAAAGCAATAAGAGGATAGTAATAAGAAAATAGAGGCACATAAATGGGAAGAAACAAATTGAACTACAAGCATATTGTAGGACTTAATATGTGAAGGTATTAAATGGTTGAGAAATGAGCATTAGTTGGATCAAATTATAGACTAAAATTAAGAAAAATGACATGAAAGAGGATATCAAAAATGAACAAGCCCCAATCAGATGAGGTGGAGCTATTGCAACCAAGGTAAACTTTCCCCTTTACATCTTCACAAGAAATGTGATCTGCCAAGAAGAGTGTAAGCAAAAACTATCAGGCTCAATGAACCTAAGAATATAGAGTAAAGGTGAAAGAAAGGACATGCCTGTACATTTGAAAACTACAGCAACAACAATTGAGACTTGTGATCTATGCCATTAAAGATGGAAGTCTAGACATAGGAATGAATTGTCTAGTGATGAGCTGCATCGAACACAAATATTTCAGAAAAAAAAAAAGCAAGCTTCAAGATAAAAAATAAAGCATACACAAACCTTGATCACTTCTTGTGATGCAACTCCTCTAATAAAAGCAGCTATAGCATGAAGCTTTAAAGCACCATATCGACACATCTCGTAAATAAGGTCTTCTGATGAGGTGGAGCTATTGCAACCAAGGTCGTTGAGTAGGCCAACAGCTGTAGTTTTCAACTGGGATATATCCTCATCTATCTCACTACCAAGAAATTCTTAAAAGTCATACAGTCATAAATTAGCTTTTCCTTCAAAAATGAAATTGTATGGATGAAAAGCATCAGTCATAAATTAACAAAGAGGGTATGCAAAAGCACCCTAATAAAAAACTATTTATGCAAAATAACTAATGTTTGGAAGATCAATAACTGACACATTCATTCAAATGCAAAAACATTAACAGTTTGTCAAAAAAAAAAATTTGTGCATTCATTTGGAGTACAGGAAGCATTATCAAACATTCATTGAAAATCAACCCCAATTCATCCTTGCTCCGTCTTTTTACATGTAATGTAATTTTTTAGTTGGAATTATGTTTACTTTTACAAGTAACTTTATTGTGTACATCCTTTACAAGATTCAAGAACTCAAATTTATTAAGAAGCACCACAAATTTGGATATAATTTCCTATACTTGAGTTTGGTAGTTTCAAATGCAAATGTTCCCTGAATATAAACTTGCCAATATACTGTAAGCAAGAATAGAAAGAATGAGCGACAAACACTATTTTCTCAGTAAACAACATCATTTGAGCCAATAGAACATCAAATACTTATAACAAAAATTCCCAAATCAAATGTTGATTTTTAAAAATATCAACAATCTCTGACTCCTATTACAAGTTCTTAAGAAAAATAGTGTGAATAAAAAGTAAAACCTAGAGAAATAAAGAAGGAAAAAGGGTGAATAGTGTTGAATTTGAAATTAAGAAATAGCACACTCAAAAATGAACACTTTTTGTTATGCTCTAATTCGCACAATAAAGAAACTTCCAAACTCAAGTGACGATTAAAAGATATGGGCAGTCATATCGTATTGGTTGAATTTTGTCTATGAAATTAAGAAATAAGGATATCAAAAAGTATTGAGTAAAATTTTTCACCTATTTATAGAACAAAGTTCTGAAGCACTTCAAATGGATCTTCGAACTACTGAAATAGAGCAACAAACTGAAATAAGAAAGAGAACCAAAAGTAAACTAATTAATAGAGAATTAGTAGGTAGAGAAAGGTGAAAATTAGTGTATCAAAGAAATCAATATCATGTTATTAGTAAACAAAGAATAAAAGGATATAATGCATCATTTAAATTCAATAATACAATTAACGAATTGACAAAACAAGTAAATATCAGAACTTGAAGAGGCAAATTCAGATCGAATTAAATATTCTATAGACAACCCTAAATAAATTAAAATAAGAAATCAATCTGAGAATCAAAGACAACATTAAAGGAGAAAGAATTGCAGAGCTCAGAACCAACAATAAGCTTTGCTCTTTGCCTTTGAACTCGGTCAGCCTCCTCAGTCAACTAAAAGCTTTAGAAATTTTAAATCTCTATAAGCAATGAGAGTATTGCACTTATGTAGATAATTTATCCCATTTGCCTGCATAAGATGATATGACAAAATTAGGACCATATTTAATAAAATAAAATGAGGTAGAGTAGAACGGTGAACGGTACCAAAAGACCCTGAGATACAACAAACAACTTTAGATACATGAGAAGAGAATGGTATGATAGTATAGCATCCCAATATCACTAACACTTAATAAAACTGTCATAGCATGAGACTTAAAAGGAGCATACATAGGATAGCAGGTAAGGATTACCTGCTCCAATCCTCTCCTTTAGAATAAGATCTTCCAAGGAATATCAAAATCATCTATATTAAGGCCAAATTCTCTACTTTATTTAGCGGGAAAAAACTAACTTCCTCCCTTAAGAATATCATATCATTCCCTATATCTCTAGGAGCCATGTCCATGTCCATGTTCATTGATCTTTAGATATTTTGAGGATTATATATACCAGTAATTTAAAGGTATTTTTCATGACCCTTACTCTTATTTGGAGGCACAGGTGACTCAAAAATTTCATCAAAGTTACTTGGACTAGGAACTGCCCTTTTTCTTTCTATGTTATTTTGGTTAGTATGTACTGCATCTCCATTAACAACAGCTCCTTTGACAAACAATATTAATTAAGAACCTTGGAACATATTTAGTTATAAAATTCAAGAACAGATCAATGACCCCTATATAAGTTTGATAAATTTACAGTAAATTAGTATTTACAGCGTTGAGCCAACAATAAACTGAAGTTCCAATTAAAAAACTTGTCTTAAATGAATATTAGGAACTAAAAAGTGAGAATATAACATGGAAATACTCCAGTGAAAAGATACATTCGCAGACAACTAACCTCTTACATTAAAAACGCGATCAAGAAATTGATCTATGCTTAGATCTACCCTTTGAGCGAGACCTATGTCTTTGCTGACTCTCTCTATTTTTGTCATGATCTCTGTGACTTTCAAGAAAATCATATGAATATCAAACTCAAAAATGAAGCATGCTTCCACTACCACTCAACATTAATTTGAGATTTTTTTTTTTAACATTAATAATTTAAAATTTAAAGATCATTAAAAACGATCCTCAAGTCTGAATCCGCCCCTTAATAGCAACATGAAACCAAATTGAAATCACAGAGCAATATAAATGCTAAAATTTAAAAGTGTTATAGCTCTTACTCGTCATAATCTCAAGTTTGATGACATTCATCATCATCTCCATCTCTGGTCCTCTCCCTTTTAATTGCAAACCTACAGTTTGCCTTTCTATCTTGTACGCTGACTGTATGGCACTATTGATTTGCCAGCTTGCATATATAAACCAATTAGATTAAACACAAAATCCATCTTTTCAGATATTCTCATCATAAAGTAAACACAACTATGCAGCCAGATATGCAAACCTGAGTTTTGTATTTCCTCATATCATCTCTCCTTCAGCTGCTACCACATCATTCTGCAGTGATCAGCTAAGAATAAGATTTACTTCGCTTGTTGAACAGATTTGACTACAACGTAATATAGTTTTCTTAAACTAATCAAATAGGCAGTTATCACTAACTTTTCCAGCTTGACAAATATTTGATCCCTAAGCATACCAGTTAAAATGGATCAATCCAAACCAAAAAAAAAAGGTAATGAATAATAACATTAAATCAGGAAAAAAATGTTGTACCTCCAATTTTACACTTGTATCCTTCAAAAGTTTAAATGATTTCTGTAATTCTTTGACTTTTATCTCTGCTTTAGATAGCAAGACCTGCTCCCATAATTAAAAAGTAGAAATTCATCATTGAATCACACTAACAAAGAAAAATCAGCCATTAAATTACGAAGTATAACAACCTAATAGAAGAAGACCAAGTGAGCCAAAAAAGATAATAAGAAGACAAAAAGAGAAGCAAACCTAAGATTGAAACAACAATCCGGAAATGAGCTTAAAAGATCGTCTGAAGCTTAAAAAATAGTCTTTCTCTTTGATATAAATGTCACGTAATAGATTAAAAATGAAAGAAATAAATATTTAAGGACTTTGAGGAGTAATTTAGGCAGAATTATAACCTAACAGTCATTAAATGAGAAAATATAGGAAGAACCAAGAAAGAATTAGGGTAAAAATTGAGATAAAGCTGACCTGAAATTACAACACCCAAATGAGAAATGAAGTTAAAGAGCAATTTCCAGAAGCAAGAGAATCAAGAGTATTCTGAAGATGAAGAAGTCCATGTCTCTCTCCTTTGCCGAAATTGAACAAAAGAGGTGAAATAGTGGATTATTCTAAAAATCCATTAAGGTTTCCATCTTGACACAAAAAATTGCAAGAACAAGCAAAAAAGCAAAATGAATTTAACAAGGAGATTCTGAGAATTAAGAAGATCGAAGACAATAAAATAAAATTTTACCATAAATTGCAATACAGATATACCTAGCAAAGGTCGAATGAAAAGGTGAAGAGAAAGCTGATGATTCTAGAGATGAAATTGTAGATATGAGCTGATGATTCTAGAGATGAAGAGAAATTGAAGATTCAAGAGCCGATGATTCTAAAGATATGAAAAGTATATCAGGTAGATCTAATGACCATTTTGCCCTCAGTAATATGCTTATTTACCATTCTGCCATTGATTATTCCTTGCTTCACCTTTTCATATTGTAGTAAAATTAAATTAGTTAATATTTTTTTATCTTTCAAACTAAAATTATCCTAATAAATTACACATTCTCGCACCCTAAAACACCTCCACTTTCTACTCACTACACACACCCATATCCCCCACAAAACATGCACAGCACACTAACATAATATAAAAAAAAAATATCTGCACAAACAAAAGGGAAAAAAGGAAAATAAGCACACAAACTAGAAAAATAAGAGAATTGAAGAAAAATGACAAAAAAAAATAAGAGGAGAACTTAGAAAGATTAGAGAAAGGAGACAGAAAAAATAAGAAAAAAAAACAATGAAAAAGTAATAAAAAAAACAAAAGGAGACAAAAAAAAGTGAAACAAAGAAGTAGGAGAACAGATGAGTGCAAAACAATGAAAAGCAGTAGAAACAAAAAGAAAGCTAAGAGAGAGAGAAAAAAGGTAAGAAACGGACAAAATTGAGAGAAGAAGGAAAAGAAAACGCTAAGGGGAATAAAAAAAATTGAGATAAAATGTAGCAGATTTTTTCAAGAAAAAAAAAAGAAAGACAAAGTGGAGAAAAAAAGAAAACAAAAAACAAAAATATTCTAGAAGATTGTGTCTTGAAGTTTGAGTTTTGATTCTTGTTTTGAGTTTTTGGTGATGGCATTATTATTTGTACATTCAATTTAGCCAAGTTCTTATTTGATTCCTTCGTATTTATTTTGTTATAATCGTGTGATCAAAATATAAATGAGGTTATTCATATGATTTTATGTATTGCTCGGGCATAGAGTTGATTGTTTACATGAGGCCCATTCTTTAAAATGCTTAATATATCATTAAGTTTCTTTTCTCATGTGATACTAATAAATTAAAATAACGAAAATTGAGCATTGAAATGGAAGAGAATAAAGTATAGAGGTTCATATCTTGTCAAATTGGTTTGAGTAGATAGTATTTTATGAAAATTTGAGTTTAAATGAAAGCACTTTAATGTCTTTCGTTAAGATTTATTTTTTATTTTTTTATCATGTCATGAAATACTGCTCAAGAATGTAAATCTCATCTATAAAATTTAGTGTTGCATGGGTTTAATTCTAGCATGAAAAGAACAAAAATAATAAATTTTAAAGATAATTTGAGGCTTAAATGTATTCTGTCAACGTACTATGTTTTGAATTAATATCATTTCCATAAGATATAATATACGTAAAAATATAGATTAAATGGTCAAATGCCCTATCTTAATGCACATGTTGTTTGGGATATTTTTCATGAACTTGTATAAATTAATAATTAGTCATTGTATCTTTTTTTAAAAAAAAAAATTGTTTATCACATGTTATCGCCATTAATGATATAATATCACTTTTACTTGAACGGATTTTTATTTGACAAAGCTGTATATATTGTCACCGCTACGATTGAGCCAAAGGACATATTTAAAGCCCGAGATTTAATTAGGTGAGAATGAGAGAGATGGGCTTCGAATTTATCTAAGACCCTTCATAAATGATACAAGAAAAGAAAGGAAAAACTCCATTTGTGAGGGAGTGAGGCAAGTTGAAGATTAATCCAAAACTCGTTGAAAATTTTAAAGAAATTAGCAAAAGAGAGTTAAAAAATGCATAAAAATTGCCTCGAGTTTACAAGAGATGAACCAATGCCTTTAACTCTAGATAAGTTTTAGGCAAGTTTAATATATTTAACTCAATTAAGGGTGTAAGCATTTTTCTGAGACGTTTAAAAAATAATTCGAGAATACATTATTGCACCTCGACAAAGATCGTCCTAAAATTAATTAACTTTCAATATCCTAATCCAAGAGGTATAGACAAATATTATTAGTATATTAAAATTAGTGAATCAAGGCCTACAAACACGATAAATAGTTAAGTATAAGTTGATAAAAGCGACCTTGATAGAACCAGGGAATTTGAAGGGTCACTTATACCTTTTCCTCGGTCAATAGAACTCCTTACACGGTCTTCTATTTTCGTAAACCAAGAAAGAGTCCTTTTATTTTAATTTGGGATTCAATAAGGTGATTTGGAACCCCATAACTCAATTTCAAGCGGCGACTCTATTAATATAATAATCCGTATTTAATACCGTCTCATTAATTGAAAAAATTCTTCAACCTATGAATCAGAGGTGTGACATCTATGGCAGCTCTGCCGGGGAACTAACCAAAATTCGAGCTTTTGATATTGACTTTTACTTGCTTTAATTATTTAGATATTTTGTTTGTCGGGCCAATGTGTTTTTTTGTCACTCATTTATCGCTTTGGTATTGTTAAATTACATTATAAATTGTCTTCTATTGCGCACCCCCTCTAAGCCTCTGAAACATAGCATAGAAGAAATGCAAAGTAATCCTACTTTCACCTTGAGATAAAACCAAAGTTTCAAAAAACCTAGTGAAGCATTATTAGTCACACATGTTAGGCAAGGTTTAGACCAGCAATGAAGGCGAAGTAGCTGTAGTACCCCAGGTTTTGGACTCTAAAATTTTTGAAGTGAAATTGAACACTGCCCTGGCAATGATTCAAGTGAAAAGTTGTTATCAATCGTCATGATTCATTAGGTAGGACTCATCGTCTCACCAATGAAGTGGCCTAAGGTTACTATGTGGACCACGGTTAGACCTAACGTGTCATTAGGTAATGTCACCAGTTGTGGTGAGGGTCTCGTGACCAAAGCAGTGAGACGTCCTAAAGTTTTTGCTCAAGCCACGAGTCCAAACAACGACTCATGACCAGTCATTATGACTTTTTACCTGACCCGTAACGTTTGAGAGCCATTTCTCCTGCACGTCTTTAATTAAGGGTAATTTGGTATTTTGTTTTCCTTTACACTTTACCCACGACCTTAAAATATATAAGGGACCCTATGAACATCATTTAATCAAATCAAACACTACTCTCATTATCTTAAACTCCGCAAAGTAAGAGAAAGCCATCATTTTCAAGGAATTTAATCTTTAAGATCTCAACTTTGGAATTTATTCCTATTCTTGTGTGTTTTAGGCATGTCTCTCATCCCTACACATATATTTTTCATTAAGGCATGAATTGGATAATAAATATATGGATTATTTGTGGAAGTGAAAATTTGGTTGAGAAGTTTTGAATGGTAATCACTAGGATTGTTTTCCCCATGATTTTAAATAGATTGTTCATACTTTATATATGATTTCGGGATAAATCATGGAAATATGGTATGGTTTTGAATGGAGAACATGTGTATCCCAAATTGATGAATTTTGTCTTGAATATTGCATTACCCTCCACCTACTTTGAAAATTAGTTTTGAAACATGGATAATTGCATGGCTTTACTTGCTACTTTAAACTATTGCAGTGTAATAAAGGTTAAATGGAATTTAAGAAATGGGTTTAAAAGGACTTGGTGGCCATGGTTTTAGATTAAAATGGAACTTGGAAGTCTAATGGTCAATGGAATGGCTATGGCATAATGGAATTAGCTTGCAAGTATAATTGACATGACGATACCAAATGGAAAATGCTTTAATAAATGACTCCTGGGTTAATGGCTGGGATTATGTGTAAATATTTTAATTTTGGATTAAAGGGGATTGTGTTTCTCGCCGTGATAGTGGAGGTCCCGGGGGGACCAATACAGGAAACCACATCTGCCTGCGTGGGGTTGTTTATGATTATGTGCATGATTCACACTTAATATATATTCTTGAAATGGTTGGAGCCTTGGTGTCTCTATACCTCCATCATATTTCCTTATTTCGTGTGGCTAACACATGTTGGGGGCCTTTTAGAAGGGAGGGCTGAACCCATATAGCCCGTGGGTACCCTTAGGATAGATAGTTCTACACAGTTCAGGTTAATGGTTTTAAAAATCTCATATACCTGACCTTTGTACCCTATCCCAACATCTTATATATATATATATATATATATATATATATATATATATATATATATATATATATATATATATATATATATATATATATATATATATATATATATATATATATATAAATGTGTGCATATGTTTTTGACTGACTTTGGACTGGCATTATTTTATCACTTTTCTTGAGTTATATACCAGTGCTTATCCCACTAACCGCCCCTGGATGCTACAATATTTTATGATATAGGATCCTAAGGTTCTTTGTTTACTCTTGTGAAGTCTTAGGTGGAGTGGATAACAATTGAGTTTTTGTGAAGTGGTGAGCCTTCATTATCTGGAAAGCTTTACCATTTTATTAGGTTTCTTTTCATATTCTGGGAATTGAAGAGTTTTACTATCACGGTCGAGGACATGTCCCAATCTAATTTGGTATTCTAGTTTAGAGGCTTTTGTAGATAGAGTGTGGGTTGGTTATTTGTTTTGAATTCTTAGAACCTTTCTATTGGTTTATATATCACTCTTTTTGTTTGATTTTTCTTATGCAATTATTTTATTGTTCTTAGGTGGTTGGGCTAAGGGGTGGCCTCCATCCCACGGTAGGCTTAGATACTAATCACGGCCAGGCCTTGGTTCAGGTCATGACAAGCTTTGCATCTGAGAAAGGTTCAGGGTCGTTGGGTATCCACAAATCCATTTTGAGTAGAGTCCTATTTTATGGATGTGTGGTATGCCACACTTTTAAGGGGGCAGCTACCAGGTATTTAGGAATGTTTCCCATTCTTGTGTCCTATTTTGGGGTATAGAATATAGTGTCTTGAAAAATCTCTAACTCCTAGTTTACTCACATTTTAGATCATTCCTTCCCAAAGATCTGATGTTCGCAGAAACTCTATTAGACCCTCTATCCTACCTAAGGATAATATGGATGGAACTCGCCCTATTTATGATATTCAGACCTAGTGTAGGGTCCCTTCTCCTGATTCCACTGCTCCATATGAAGTTCCAACGGTCCTTACTAGTACTTTTCAGGCTTTCTAAGTTGATGATACTCATTCCTAGATGCCTCATGAAGATATCTCTAATGTAGAGTTTCATCAGTCTATTCACCTACTTACTCAATTGGTGGTATCTTAGTTTCGCTAGCCTGATTATATTAGTCTTATTGCTCCTTCTTATGAGTTTACTCAAGTTGGCCAGTTTATGAGGTTGAACCCCCCAACCTTTGCAGGCTCTAAGATTAAGAAGGATCCTCAAGGGTTTGTCGATGAGATGGAGAAGACTTTTAGATTGATGTATGCCACTGATTTGGAGGGCTTAGAATTTGTTGCATATCAGCTAAAAGATGTAGCTTATTAGTGGCATGAGGAGTGGGAACAGCTGATAGGTGATGATATTTATCCCGCTATATAGGATGAGTTTTCTGGGGACTTTCTTGACCATTTCTTTCCTCAAGAGTTGAGGGAAGCTAAGGTCGAGGAGTTTGTGAATCTGAATTAAGAGAAGTTGAGAGTGAAAGAGTATGCATTGAAATTTCTGCAGTTGTCTCGTTATGCCCCATAGTTGGTGTCTACTATAAGATCCAAGATGAGGAAATTTGCTTTAGGTTTATCCTATGACTTGGTATTGGAATGTAAGGCTGCAATATTAAGCAATGATATGGACATCTCCAAGCTTGTGGTTTATATACAGTAGGTAGGGGATGAAAAAAAGGATAGTCAGAGATAGAATAGAGGTAGAGTAAGAAGTTCAAACATCCAGAGGAGGGTACAAATTAGCAGAATAATGGGAGGGATGGCAGGTAATTCATATTCTTCGCCTAGTTCTTCTTATCCTAAGCTATCTAGCGATTGTCATTTATAGGATAACAGTGGTCCTAAGGCAAAGGGTTCCCAGTCTCAGGATAGAAAAGCTCAGTCGGCCCCACTTTATCCTCTTTGTAGATTTTGTAGGCAATTCACTGTGGTTATTATCATGAGGGGGAACTTGTGTTTCAAATGTGGTCAACCTGTACATATGCAGAAGAAATATCCTGCAGCTAAGGTAGCCACTACAGCTAATAAGGTTCCAATCTCTACTATTTCAGCTCCTAGACCAAAGGGTCCTACTTCAGGTACCGGCACTAGCCGGAATCGTCTCTATGCTCTTGACACCCATCAAGAATCTGAGGCATCTCCCGATGTCATTACTGGTATGGTATATCTTTTCTCCAGTGGTGTTTACTGTTTGCTTAATTTGGGTTCTACCCTATCCTATGTAAACCCTTATATGGCTGTGCATTTTGGGTTTGGTCCTGAAAATATTTTTTACCCCTTCTCCATTTCTACTCTGATGGGTGATGCTATAATTGCTAGAAATATCTATAGGTGTTGTGTGGTATTTATCTTTCATAGGAATACACTGGTAGATCTGATAGAGCTTGACATGGTAGATTTTGATGTGATTTGGGGGATGGATTAACTTTTTTTGTGTTATGCATCTCTGGATTGTATGACCTAAAAGGTCAATTCAGTTTTTACTTCCCAGATAAACCGTTATTATAATAGGAGGGGGGTTCGTTAGTTCTCAAATGTAAGTTTATTTCTTATCTTAGAGCTCGGTAATTGATTTTGAAAAGGTGTTTGTGTTATCTAATTCAGGTGAAACACCCCGAATATTTGCCCTTGGAAATTTTCTAAGCTTTAAGCTCACTACCTTGATTACGACTTGACCATATGAGTCGTACAGTGTCTTGACAGGTCAGGTGACCCTAGTCGTAGGTTATCCATTACATGGTGGTTGGGTTTTCTATCTTGGTTATGACTTGGATACATGATTTATTAGGGTGGTGATAAGTCATTAGGACAAACCTTAACCAAATCAGTAACTTAGTGGCTTGACTTTGATCTGATTAAAAGTATCTCACTAGGAGCCATGAGGACAAGTTACGAGTCATGAGGTGAAGTCGTATATTGTCCAGGGTCTAGTCCCTTGGGTTCTTTCTTGGATACGACTAGACCATACAAGTCGTATGGTCAGGTCACGAGTGGGATCATGGAGTCATAAAAAGGACAATGTATGGGTTTCCAATACACTATTTAGGGTACGACTCAAGGCTACAAGTCGTATGATGTGGTGACGAGTCAATAGGTTGACTCCTAACCAAGGATGACTTTTTACAGCTTTTAAATTGAAGGCATTCTGGATATTTACACTTTAAGTCCCTTTGATACCATGACTTAAAACTTTCCTTGGGACTTTATTAACACATCATTCCCAGTAAAATACTCTCAAATTCTTTCTCAAACTCGCTGTTCAAGCAAAAGCTAAGGTTTCTTCAAGCTAATCAATTAGGGGATTTCAAGGGTGATTTCTCTCTATACTTCTTGGTGTCTAAAGCATGTTACTCCTCCCTCATTGCTATTTTTATTTAAAGCACATGTTTTAATGTATGGCTTTCATAGTATTGTTATGGTTTTTAAATAAAGGTTGGAGGTCTTTGAATGCTTAAGGTTGAAAGATGTTTTTTCATGGTTTACTTATGGTTTTCCATGTTTAAAATGTGGTTTTGAACATCTGGGTACATGGGTATGGTGGTGGAACTTGATAATGGTATATTTCTCTATACTTGTGACTTTTGAAATAGTTAAATGGTTACTGATGGTTTTAAAAACCTTGTAGGGTACACGGGAATCTCCCAGGTGATGAAAACCTTGTGGGGTACACGGGAATCCCCCAAGTGATTTTAATAATGAAGTCAACATGGTATCATGTATCCGACATTCCCTAATTTGAGCTATTTGGGGTCCAACCTATAACTCCAATTGAAAGGGTATCAATACCGTGCCACAGGTACTAACACCGGCTGACGATGTGGATTCCACAAGGCTGATGTCCCGTAGGACTAGGGAGTTAGTCCTAACTGGTAGGTAATCCCTAAGAGAGTGTCATTCCTAAACTAGCGGGTGAAATCTCATAATCGTATGCTGGCTACGTAATTCTGGAACTTAGGGACTGCTACTAAGGACTAGTTCTAACTAGCGGGTGAGCCCCCATCGCTAGGTTCACTCGGTGCTAAATCCTACTCCCAACTGAACTGACACTAGTACTGAACATTATTAAGTTTAACTAAATATTATTTCTGATAGTTCTCATCTTAATCATAATAACTGAATAGGTAAGGATATTCATGATTTAACTAAATCATACTTGTAAATCTGAAAATCATGTAAGACAAGTAGGTATCGAGTATTCATAACCCACCAGCACTAAGTGATCATTAAAACGTGACATTTAAACTTAAACTATAATATTGAATCATGGTTCAACTAAAGAACATAGGCATTTCATCAAACATGTGGAAAGCATGGACTTATACATGGGGGAATTTTAAACAAGAGAATTCAACAACATGAAGTTCACTTGGCTATGACATGGGAAACTGAAATTCATATCATAAGGAATTTAAATCTTCCATGGGATCATACATGGACTGAGTTGCATTTAAATTATCATAAAACATGAATTAAACCCATCTTAAGTAATACAAAATACAATAATGATAGAAAAATATGTTCTTTAATTAAAAAGAGGATTTTTGGGCTCCATGGGTGAAAGGGACCCATGGATGAACACCCCACATACTTAATCTATAAACTTGAAAGGAAAATATTATTCTTGAAACTTTGTTGAAGGTTCTAGAAGTTGGGGAACTTGAATTATTGATTTCTTGAGGAGATAGGAATTGAATTAATGTTCTTGGGGGAAGGAGAGGGTTTTCTATAGAGGAAAATTAGAGAAGAAAAGCAAAATTATGCCCTAATTGATGCCCAAGTCATGTTATGAACGATTGGGTTGAGCGTAAAATGTTCCAATTCCCCCTCAACCATTTAAATCAAAAACTGGACGTAATAATGTCACCGCGATGCGATCTAATTACGGTAGTTAAATTCCCTCACCGCGACATGGTAAACATGAGTTCAGGACTAATGTTGTGTCGCGGACTTATCACAGTAACCCACTAGTTTCGTGATTCAAACATGCCCGAAACCATGTTTGAAAAATCCGAAACTCCTTCGAGACATACTTCTTACA
Source organism: Capsicum baccatum var. pendulum (assembly GCA_030864225.1). Classification (NCBI taxonomy): domain Eukaryota; kingdom Viridiplantae; phylum Streptophyta; class Magnoliopsida; order Solanales; family Solanaceae; genus Capsicum; species Capsicum baccatum. The sequence continues at coordinate 196,735,218 of CM061557.1, forward strand.
TCCCTAAACATGAATTAACTCAAAAATCAATGTCTCAGGGTCTGGAAGACCAAAAATAAAATCCTCAAAGTTTAGGGTCTTGAAAATGACTAAGTCCCCAACACTTAGTGAAATTTCCAGACCTTAAGACCCTTATGCATGCAACTAAGAATTGAATTGAACTAAGAATAGTGCGGGGTATTATAATAATAGGACTTTACTTTCAGCTCAGGACCCTCTTGGACAATGAAATTTTACTTTTCAACTCAGCACCCTTATGAAAAGTGGGATTTAACTTTTCAACTCAGGACCCTCCTGGTTAAGAAGACTTTACTTTTCAACTCAGGACCCTCCTGGATAATGGAATTTTGCATTTCAACATGTGACCCTCCTGGATAATGGGACTTTACTTTTCTACTCAGGACACTCCTGGAAAATCGGGCTATAATTTTTACTCAGGACCCTCTTGGATAGTGGAACTTTACTTTTTATCTCAGGACCCTCCTGGATAATGGGACTTTAATTTCAACTCAATACCATCCTGGATAATGGAACTTTCATTTTCAACTCAGAACCTTCCTGAATAATGGGACTTTACTTTCAGTTTAGTACCCTCCTAGATAATCGAAATTTACTTTCAGCACAATACCCTCTGATGTTTGGCTATAATTATATATTTTTAGTCATTATTTGCCTCATATTTAGTGTTTTTATTTATCTTTTTTGAGCGTTAATTTTATGAATTGTGCCTAATATTATTTTGATGTGTAGAATTAAAATGGTGTGAAGATGAAGAAATTTGGAGCAAAAACATATTAAAGATGGAATATTATAGAAAAAAATCAACCAGACAGCTTAATGAAATAAATTTAATAAAATATTAAAAAGTGAAATTTTAACTGCTAATTAAAATACGCCTACCGAGTGATTATTTCGCCAATGGTGTGTCACGCCCCACTTTATTAGCGTGGCATGGAGGAGCCCTCTCCATAATTAATTTTTTTCAGTTCATTTTGGATTCAGTTATTTTATTTGGAATTTTTTCCTACAACTATAAATATTTTATACAATTAATTTCTACATAACTTTTGACCTAGAGAGCGGTAGAAGCCACCGTGGAGGCCAGAGAATATTGATTTCATCTTTTATTCATCTTTATTATTTATTTTTATGTTTTTTCTTGAAGGACTTGTTGTAATTGCTCCATGTCTATGTGGAGTTAAACTTCTCTTTCTAGGATTATGGTGCTACTTAAATGATTGTTTAGTACCTCTTGATTTTATTTATTTTATTATCATTATAGTTGTTCTTATATTTCTGTTTTTACTCTTTTAAGGATTTGTGACCTTTAAAATATATCTTTGACCCCAAAGTGAATTGACCAAGGGAACGGAGGGTTAGAATGAAGAATATTGGGAGTAAAATCTCTTCTTTAGTATAATAAGAAATTGATTTGTGGTTAGGATAGGAATAAACCTAGATTACCTTACTTGATTATAAAATGAGAAGATAAATGAATGTGTTTGAATTAGTTTCTCAAATCCCTGCTCAATGATGTAGTTACGAGACTAGTTTGAATAGACCATTAGAGGATGAACATTGTCGAATCATAAATCAACTTCGTAAATCAACACTAGATAATCGAATAAGTTGATAAAATTTATACTAAATATGATTGTTACCAAAACCATAATCCCAGATCGGTTCATCCATTGATTGTGTGAGAATCTGTTCTTTTCTTAGTTAATTATTCATTAGTTGTTTCATTTTGATTTTTTATTTATTTAATTTATAAATATATCTTGAAATCCACCACTTGAATAAATAATTAGTATTGTCTAATTTGGTGAATAGTTAATTGACAAGTCCATGTGGATTCGACATCCAACTTGCAAATATCACTTTATTACTTGTACGACCGCGTACACTTTCATGTGTGATTAGACGCAAAAACTTTTTGAAAGATGATAATGGACTTTTTTTATTTGCCTTGTTGAATTTTAACCTTTTCAAATATTATACAACTAGTTAGCTCTTTTGAGTTTGTAGCCTTTTGTTGGTAATCATATTTTTGTCTTGACGACTTTTGAGGGTGAAAATACACTTGAGGAGACTTCTTTTGGGGTTCTTAATCTTTCTATTAGTTTAATTTTAATTTTTATACATGAATTCTTTAATTTCAATTCGTTGTAAATTCATGAGAGTCTAAACACCCTCATTCTAGGATTAAGGCTACAAACATGATTGAGTAGTTGTGGTTTAGGGTGATGTTTGACTAGAATTATATATTTTTAGTCATTATTTGCCTCATATTTAGTATTTTTATTTGTTCTTTTTGAGAATCAATTTTATGAATTGTGTCTAATATTATACTTAATGTGTAGGATTAAAATGGTATGAAGATGAAGAAATTTGAAGCAAAAATGAATTAAAGGCGGAAGATTATAGAAGAAAATCAAGCAGGCTACCTAATAAAATAAATTTAATAAAATACTAAAAAGTGACATTTGAATTGCAAATTGAAATACATCAGCCCAGTGATTGTTTATCCAATAGCGTGCCATGCCCCAATTTATCAGGGTGGTACAGAGGAGCCCTCTTCATAATTATTTTTTTCTAGTTCATTTTGAACTCAGTTATTTTATTTGGGGCTTTTTTCTATAACTATAAATATTCTATAAAATAAGTTTTTACAAAACTTTTGAATGAGAGAGAGTTAGAAGCTCCCGTGAGGGCCAGATAATATTGGTTTTATATTTTCTTCTCTTTTATTATTTATTTTTATGTTTTTATTTGAATGATTTATTGTAATTGCTCCATGTCTATGTGTAGTTAAACCTCTCTTTCTAGGATTATGGTAGCTACTTAAATGATTGTATAATGCCTCTTGATTTTACTTATTTGATTATAATTATAGTTGTTCTTATATTCTTGTTTTTACTATTTTAAAGATTTGCGAACATTAATATAAATCTTTACCATAATTGAACTAACCAAGGAAACGAAAGGTTAGAACGAAGAATATAGGAAGTAAGATCTCTTCTTTAGTAGAATGAGGAATTGATTTGTGGCTAGGATAGAAATATATCTTAATCACCTTACTTAGGTACAAAATGATAAGATAAATAAATGTGTTTGAATTAGCTTCTCACATCCCCGCTCAACAATTTAGTTATGAGATTAGCTTGAATAGAAGATTAAAGGATGATCGTTGTCGAACCATAAAATTAACCTCATAAAGTAACAACTAGATAATTGAATAAGTTGATGAAATTGATACTAAACATAATTGTTAGAAAAATTATAATTCTAGACCAATTCATCCATTAACTGTGTAAGAATCTGCTCTTTTTTTAGTTAATTGGTCATTTGTTGTTTTATTTTTATTTTTAGTTTAGTTGATTTATAAATATATCTTGAAATCCACAACGTGAATAATTAATTAGAATTATTCTAATTTGGTGAATAGTTAATCGACAAGTCCGTATGGATTCAACATCCAGCTCGCAAGAGAAACTTTATTACTTGTATGACCACGTAAACTTGTGTGTTCGTTTGGACACAACAAGTTTTAGGCGTTGTTGCCGGGGACATTAATTGTATAACTAGATAAAACTTTTTTATTTTTATTTGTTTGAGTTGTATATAGTTTATTTATTTATATATAGTTATCTTTTTAGTTTTTTTTACAGTTCTATCACTCTTCTTGACATGTCAGCCTGGAATAGATAGTGGTCGAATGATGATGATTTTTGTTGTTTTTGTGGAGGACTCCACCGGGAGGGTATTTTCCAAAATTTTTAAAAAAAGCAAGTGGTTTGCACCTTCGCCAATTGTTGTGGATTCTATCAAACCTGTGAAAAAGATTAAAAAATTCCATCCATTTAACTATCATATTTTTCTTAAGACTAACACTGTGAAGGTGAACAAGAGTGAGTATGTTGTGGATAGAGTAAATTTGAAAGTTGGATTTGTTGGGTCTCATTCAAAGCACTTTTCTACATTATGTTTAGATGATGATATGTCTTTGGAGTCATCTGAAATAGTGGAACAGGGTGAAGATGAGTAACAAGAATCCTATATTCATAAATTTAGACCAGACAAGCAACATAAAAACATTTCTCACTTTAGGGACAAGTGGTTTAACATGCAACATTCATTATTTGGTTCCTTTATCTTTGTACCACCACCCTATGAGCGAAGTAAAAAGATGAATGGGTTGAGTTTATCACCAATTCCATACCAAAACAAGCACTTTGGGGATTCCATTGTACCCCTATTTCGATCCATTATTCCCATGCACCCAATGCATTTACCAATCATTAATCTAAACATAAAAGTTTCGTAGATGATATGAAGAATCATTTAAACAATTTATATTAAAAACCCTCAACTCATAGTTCAAAACCCAACGTAAATATTCCATGAGTAATACTTCAAATCATATGTATTTACAAAATTGACAATGAAGAAAGAGTGGCATGCCTTAAACAACAAGAAGTATAGAGAGAAATCACCCTTAAAAGCCCTAATTGATGTGCTTGATGAAAAGCCTAAGTGTTCTTGACCTTGAGGATTTGTGAGTGTTCTAATAGGTTATTTGATGTGATTTAGATAGCTAATAATGCCCTAAGAAAGTTATAAGATGCAGGTTTTAAGTTGGGCAAGAGTGGAAATGTCCAGAATGCCCTCAACTTAAAAGCTGGAAAGAAATGGGCTTTGGTTACGAGTCAACCCCTTGAGCCATACCTTACGGATAGTGACCACGAGTCGTAACTAAGAAAGCGACTAAGACCCCCATACACTGCCCACCTTACGACTCCACCAACCAACTCGTAATGACATCTTACGACTTATAAGGTCTAGTGATGACCAACACAGAACCCAAATGATTTTAGCACTGGACATTCTATAATTTAAACCTACGACTCATAATATTTCCTTATCGCTCATAGTGAACTACTTATACATAGAACATAACTAAGATATAAACTTACTGGTTTAGTGATGACTCAATCTAACGAGTTACCAAGACACCATACTACTCTGGGGGTCCAGTCTTAACCAAGGCAGTGAACCTAAAGTTCAAGAATTTTCAAGGTCAAAATTTGAGGCGTTAAATTCTCCACCACTTGGATAATTTATCCTCGAATAATGGGTTAAGGAAAAACAATCACGATTGAACTCCATATACCTCTAATCTTACCTTTAACTAAGTTAGAAAACAAAGATGTCATGGAAATCATCCCGTTCCTGTAACAAAGTAAGAAAACAAAGATGTTATGAATAGCACATACCTTAGGCACGATTATCCAGGGCATAGAGCAAGAATGGATACTTGGACTTTATGTTCTCTTCATCATCCCTAGTGGACTCTTCAACCTTGTGGTTCATCCAAAGAACCTTTACCGAAGCGACATCCTTCATCCGCAACCAACGAACTTGCTGATCCAAAATGTCAACAGGGACTTCCTCTTAAGTCAAGGAATCCAAAATATTGATATCCTTGATAGGCACAATCAGCAACGGATCACCCACAAACTTTCTCAAAATTGACTCATGGAACATCGGGTAAATGGAACTCAAACTAGGAGGCAACTCTAACACTTACACAACATTACCAACCCTCTTCAAAACCATGTATGGGCCAACATAACAAGGACTGAGCTTTCCCTTCTTATGAAATTGTATCACCCCCCTTCATGTGAGATACCTTTAAGAACACCCAATCACCGACCTCAAACTCTAACTCCTTACGCCTTATATATGAATAGGACTTTTGGCCTCTTTGGGCGGTCTTAAGTCTATCCTGAATCACCTTCACCTTCTCCATCACTTGGTAAACCAAATTCAGGCCAAACATCTCCTCCTCATCAACCTCAAACCACCCAATGGGAGAACGACACCTCCTATAACACAACACCTCAAAAGAAGCCATACCAATTCTAGATTGATAATTATTATTTTATGTAAACTCTAAAAGAGGAAAACGAATTACCCAACTACCACCATAGTCAATCACACAAGCCCGAACCATATCTTCCAAGACCTGAACTATTCTTTCCATTTACCCATCTATCTGTGGGTGAAATACAGTACCAAGGCACACCTTAGTTCCCAAACCTCTCTAAAACAATCGCCAAAAGTGAGATGAGAACTGAGTACCACGATCTAAAATGATAGAAAATGGAGCACCATGTAACTTCACGATCTCTCCAAGGAATAACTTGCCATAATCCTCAGATGAATAATTTGTTCTCACTGGCAAGAAGTGAGCAGACTTAGTCATCCTATTCAAGATGATTCGAATCAAATCAAACTAATTCCAATACCAAGGAAGACTAATAATGAAATTTATATTGATTACCTATCATTTCGATACAGGCAACTCAATCTCTTGAGATAACCCGTCAGGCCTCAAATGCTCAACTTTCACATATTGACACACCATGCATTTAGCCACAAAACTAGCCATATCTCACTTCATATTGTTCCACCAATAAATCTTCTTAAGATTATGATATATATTATTCGAACCAAGATGAATAGTATAACGGAACCTATGAGCCTCAGCCAAAACCTTTCTCGCAATCCATCTACGTTGGGAACTCATAGTCTGCCTTGGTACCTAAAGATACCATTGCCACCAATCTCAAAAGTCATTACCCTTTGTTGCCCTAAATATCCCTTAATCTTTATCAAGTCAGGATCTAATACATGTTTCTCATTTATTTTAGTACCAAGAGATGATTGCGCCACCTTTTACACAAACACACTACCATCCTTAGATTCCAAGAGACGAACTTCAATGTTATCCAAATGGTGAATATCTTTAACCAATTATCACTTCTCCTTATCCACATGAGCTAGACTTCCCATACACAAACTGCTAAGAGCATCAGGAACCACATTAGCTTTACTTGGGTGATAGTGAAGACTCATGTCATAATCCTTGAGCATCTCAAGCCATGTTCTCTGCCTGAGATTAAGCTCTTTCTGGGTGAAAATATATTGCAGGCTCTTATGATCTGAAAAGATATCCACATGCACTCCATACAAATAGTGATGCCATCTCTTTAACACGAACACCACTGCCAATAACTCTAGGCATGAGTTGGGTAATTCTTCTTATACACTTTCAACTATTTAGAGGTATAAGTTATCATATTGCCATGCTGCATCAAAATGCAACCGAGTCCAACACAGGATGCATAGTAATAAACCAATAATCCATCATTACCTTAGGGAAAGGTCATAACTGGAGCTGAAGTAAACTTATCTTTCAGCTTTTCAAAACTATCCTTACAGGCATCAGACCCCAAGAACTTCATCTACTTCTAGGTTAACTTAGTCAACAGGGCAACTATAGTTAAGAAACTTTCCAAAAACCTCATATTATAACCAGATAAACATAAGAAGCTCTAAATATTGATTGGAGTCATGGGCCTAGGAAACTTCTTAACCACCGCAACTTTCTGCAGGTCCAATATGATCCTTTCAATACAAATGACATGACTTAGAAAAGTAATTGTGTTTAACCAGTATTCACATTTCAAAAATTTGGCATACACTAATGACCTTTCAAGGTCTGCAACACAATGCGGAGGTGATTAGCAAGATTTGCCTCACTCTTAGAGTACACCAGAATATCATCTATGAATACAACGATGAACAGATCCAGAAACTGGCGAAAGACCCTTATTCATTAAATCAATAAATGCTTTCGGGGCATTAGTCAAACCAAAAGACATGACTAAGAACTCTTAATGACTATATCAGGTCTGGATGGTAGTCTTAGAAATATCCATTTCCCTAATCTTTAACTGATAATACCAAACCAAAGATCGATCTTGGAGAAAAATTTAGCACCCTGAAGCTAATCAAACAAATCATCTATCCTTGGAAGATAGTACTTGTTCTTTACCGTCACCTTATTCAATTATCAGTAATAATACACATCCAAAGGGAACCATCCTTCTTGCGCACAAACAAAATAGGAGCACCCGACTGAGACATACTAGGATGGATAAAACCCTTATCAAAAAGGTCTTTTAACTGCTCCTTAAGCTCCTTCAACTCAATCAGAGTCATTCTACAAGGAGGAATAGTGATTGGACGAACGTCCAAAACAAGATCAATCTCAAAATTAATCTCCCTATTAGGAGGGACACCAGGAAGGTCATCAAGGAAGACCTTAGTAAATTCACTTACCATTAGGACAGAATATAAAGGACTCATCGAGTTAAAATCTTTAACCTAGACCAAATGATAAAGACACACCTTAGAGATTAATCTATGGGCTCTAAGATATTATATAAACTATCCCTTATGCACCAGAGAACTACCTTCCTACTCAATAATCGACTTATTAGGGAACTTAACGATTACCTTATGGGTCCGACAGTTAAAAGAAGCATAGCACGAGTGCAACCAATCCATCCCCAATATGACATCCAAATCAATCATGTCTAACTCTACCAGATCCACCAAAGACTCTCTCTCACGCAAAGATGCCACACAAACTTTATAGATATTTTTAGCCACCATAGTGTCACCCATCGAAGAAGAAATAGAAAAGGGGTCTGAAATACACTCGGGACCAAAACCAAAATGCACAGCTATAAGTGGGGTCACATAAGAAAGAGTAGACTCTGAATCAAGTAAATAGTTCATATCATGGGAAAAGAGTTTCAACATACCAGTAATGGTATCAGGTAATGCCTCAGACTTCTGGCGGGTAGTGAGAGCATAGATATGGTTTGACCAGTATCGAAGCTAGATGGGGAACTCTTTTATGTCGTAGCTAATGAAGAGAAAATAGGAACCTTGTTTGCCTTCAAAGCAATATTACCCATGGGACAGTTTCTAAGCATATGTCTGGCTGGCCATACTTGAAGCACTTGTTCTTTCCCCAATCACAAATACCCTGATGCAACTGACCAAAAAATGTACAAGGAAGATATGATGGAACTGATTGGGCCCTACTAGCCTGAGATTAAGAACCCTGTGCCCTAGAACTGTCGCCAACCTAAAAATGTCTGTCTCGAGATAGCTTTGAGTAGGGATCATTAGCCTTCGAGTAGGACCCAGAATTGCCCCACTTTCTCTTAGATCACTTTCCACTATACCTATCACTCTGCTATTAACCTCCACCCTGATCAGAAAATCTAAAACTCTTACCTTGTCTCTCCCTTATCTTTTCCTGTTTCTTCTTCTCTTTCTCAACCTACTGCATATACATAACCAATCTCAAGATATCTATTTCCTTGTTTAACAAAGTATCCTAACTCTCTAAGATCAACTTACGGGATAGCCCGGAAGCAAATTATTGCATTTTACCCTTCATGCTAGACACTAACTCCAGAGCATACCGAGATAACTGGTTGAACTTCAACGCATACTCTTTGACGGATATCTTTCCTTGCTTCAAATTGACAAACTCCTCCACTTTCACCTTCCTTAATTCCTGAGGAAAGAAATGGTCCTAAAAGTCACTAGAGAAACACAGTGCAGAGTCAGTATCATATTCCCTAGACTACTCTCATTCCTCATAACATTGGTATGTTGTATCTTTTAAATGATAGGCTACAAATTCTACACCCTCTATATTAAAAGAATACATAAGTCAGAAGATCTCCATCTCATCGATAAAATATTAAGGATTCACCTTAATCTTAACACCAGTGAACGTAGAAGGGCTCAACCTCATAAACTGGACAACCCATGTGGCCTCAAAAGATAGAGTAACAGAAGCACCATGCTCAGTCTAAGAATCCACCAACTGAGCGAACATATAAATAGACTGATGAAACTAAGCATTAGTCACATCCGCCTGAGGAGCGCGAGAAGAACTAAAGGGGACCAATGTCACTCCAAAAAGGTAATTAGGAACTAGAACCCTAGACCGAGTCTAGACCCCATAAATAAGGTGTGTCCCATCAACATTGTCTTGAATGGGACAAAAAAGTTTTCAGGAGCTTCAGATCATCTAGAAGGCATGATCTAAAAGGCAAACGAACAGGAATTAGAGAAGATTTTAGGACCTTAGATTCTACAGCCCAAAAATAGAACATATGAAAGAGAAATTCCTAAATGCCTCATAGTCTCTCCCTTATGAGTGTGGCATGCTACACACCCTTAAAAGAGACTCTACTCGGCACGACTTTATGGATACCCAACAGACCATTAACGTAGGGCTCTGATACCAACTTGTCACGACACAAAATAGGGTCTGGCCATGACAGGTATCTCAAGTCCAACAAGGACTGGAGATCACCCTCAACCCAAACCACCGACCATACCTGACACCCCTTGTCAAATAATTTTTAAATATATAATAAGATAAGAGAATATCAAATTAAAGATATTATACTAAGTTTATAATCAAATAAAACCATCCAGAACCATATGACTAACCAATACCCATGCCAATACCAATACTGACACCAATATCGACACAGTTCATGTACATAGTAGTATGATAAAGCATTTAATCAAAACCAAAGAATATTTAGTCGGGACATTCCCCCTACCATAGCCAAACCAAAACTAAAAGGGGTACTAAAGGCATAAATAAATCCATAGCATGAAATGGGTTCTTCAGAAATAGGGAAGCTCACTACTTCAGTATAACTCAAAAGTGGCCCCCGAATCGGCATGTCACTGAGAAAGAGGAGTAGTAGTCTGGTAGATTCCTGCATTGCATAAGGATACAGTCCAAAGATGGTTAGCAGGGTGAACGCTAGCATGTAACTCAAGGATAAGGATAAAGTAATGTCATCAATCCAAAACTAAGTCAAACCAATTCACATAACCATATGCAAATACATAGATATATATATATATGTAGACATGCCGGTACAGGGAACAAGGTTTAGTATGAACCTTAAAATATTTAACCTAGATTATGTATCATTACCGTCATAAGTCCACCCATGGGCTATATGGGTCTAGTGTTACCCATGAACGGGCCCCAGTGCATGTTAGCCACATGAATCGTAGATATCATAGATGGTCGGGGATTTTCTTATGTCCTTCACCCTCCATGATACATATATACGTGAATAGTCTTGGGGGATTCCCTTATACCCCACAAACACATGGTCATCAAAACCAACCTCATGTCAACAAACATGAGTTCCCAATGTCCATCCTTTGGACTGACACCTTCATGACTAGCTCTCACAAACCCCGTTATTGCCCAATTAAAATATTTAACACATAGCCAAATCACAAATTCTAGGAGTCAATTATTAAGGCATTATTATGTGTATCGTTATATCGACTATAGCTTGCAAATAATGTCATTAGCCAACAGCTAGGGGATTCTTATGTACCCCAAAAACTCTATCATTAAGATCACTTGGGGATTTTTGTGTACCACTTAAGGTTTTTAAAACAATCCTTAATCATTTAACCATTTATATCATGCTTTAGTATGAAGAAATAAGTCATTTATGTGATAATGTATAAACCAAAATCAATTATGCAAATGGGTTGAGTTTATTACCAATTTCCATACCAAAATAATCACTTTGGGGATTCCATTGTACCCCTATTTCCATCCACCATTCCCGTGCACCCCAATGCACTTACCAATCACAAATTTAAGCATAATAGTTTTATAGATAACATGGAAGAATTATTTAAACAATTTATATTAAAAATCCTCAACCTGTAGTTCAAAACCCAACATCAATATTCCATGAATTATATTTCAAATCACACAATTTTATAAAAGTGACAATTATGGAAGAGTAACGTGCCTTAAACATCAAGAAGTACCAAGAGAAATCACCCTTAAAAGCCCCAATTGATGTAATTGATGAAAACCCTAAGTGTTCTTGACCTTGAGGATTTGCGAGTGTTTTAAGAGGTTATTTGATGTGTTTTTTATAGCTAATGATGCCCTAAGGAAGTTATAAGACATGGGTTTTAGTTTGGACAAGAGGGAAAATATCCAGAATGTTCTCATCTTAACAGCTAGAAAAAAACCGCCTTTGGTTATAAGTCAACCTCTTGACTTATGACCACGAGTCATAACCAAGATAGCGACTAGGACCCCCATACATTGCCCACCTTATGATTCCACCAACCAACTCATAATGAGATCTTATGAATTAAACGTCCTAGTCGTGACTAAGGGTGTACAAACCAAACCGTTAAGTCAAACTGAACCGATGAATCAAACCAAATCGAAGAAAAAAACTGACTTATGGTTTGTTTTGATTGGTTTGTTGTTGGCAACAAAAAAACAATCATTCTTGGTTTGGTTTGGTTTGGTATTAGAAAAATAAAATCAAACCGAACCCAAACCGAACCGACGTAATACATATATAATTTTAATTTTTTATACGTAAAAAAATATTACTTATAATCTACTTTCTAATTACTTTTATTATTTTTTTATATTCAGAAAATAGATATATATTCTTGGACCTTTAATTATAGTATTTTTCCATTAATAATAAATTAATACAAAGCCCAATATCTATATCTATATTTATATCTATAATCTATAATATACTAAAAGTGTGAAGGGCCTTAGAAATGTTGTTTGAACTTTTTTTCTTTCATTAAAAAATTTTGCTTTAGACAAAATCGTCTTTTCCACATTTTTTTCTAATTGTTAAAATTTAATAATTAATTAATATATATTTATGGTAAAACCTTTTCTTATTAGAATTCGTCAGAATTAATGACAACTAATACTTTTTTCATTAGTTTAATAATTATAAAACAACTAAATTTGATTTTAATAAGATTTAAAAAATCTAGAAACAAATATAAAAGCCTTAGAATAAGAAAATTTTAATAAGTATTAAATTTTAAAAAAGTTTTAAATACATAATAAGAAATGTCTTTTTATTATTTTATCGAATTCTTATTTACCTATTTTTACTAAAAAAACACGTCCCACCTCAAAAAGGAAAAAAAAACATAAGTAGTGTCAGATTGTAGTTAGCATATGACCTAATTTATTTATTTTAAGTATGGTTTTTGATTTAATTAGGAGTCCTTAATTTTCTTTTCTTTTATGTTTCGTTTGTCTTGATTTTCTATAATAATTATTTTTTTATGAAAAAAGTTTCTCAAATTAGATTTGATTTCTTCCATGTTTCATCAACTCTTTCTTAAAAGGAAAAAAATTGTACACCTATATATTAAGCATTCCTTTTTTCCAATAAATAATAGAATAACATTCACAATTTAATTGTTAAAAAGTATGTTCAAGAGAAGATTAGTTTTATGTTCATTAATATTAGTTTTTAATTTATAGATCAACAATATTAAATATTATGCATCTTTTATTAACGTTTTCTTACCATATAATTTATTGTAATTTCAATTGTTGGCTTTCGCATGATGTGCAGGTAAAAAAAAATTATGTGAGTGTATGGTTGAGACTTCGTGCCGATTATGAGAGGATTTAAAGGTGTGTTGTTTTTTTAAAAGAATTATTTCTCATTCATTTAACATGATTTATGTTGTTAAGACGTTGATTAGAAGTACACGTTCTGCTCTTTGATTATATTTTATCAAATTTCAATTTAATTCTTTAATTTACAATTTAAAAAGTAGACATCGAACACCGAATCGAACTATTTCAGTTTGGTTTGTTTTCTTTCAACTTCATTTTTATTTGATTCAGTATTCAAAAATATTTGAACTTTTTAAGCTTCGTTAAAAGTGTCTTCTTTAGACAAAATTATTTTTTCAATATTTAAGAATTGAAAATTTATTAAATATTTTAATAAAACATATGTTATGTTTGCGCTATTTTAGTAAAGTGTGAAGGATCTTTGAGAAGTGATTTAAATTTTTTGCTCTTCATTAAAAATTTTTGCAATAGACAAAATCATCTAATTTTAAATAATCAAATGTTACACGTGCAAGACACGTGGGGTTTAACTAGTTAATATAAAAACCTAAAATTCTTTAATTTCTTCACTTTTTACATTTTACTTTTCAAGTTTTCAGAGAGTTCTCATTATTTTGTCATCTTACTTTCATCTTACTTTTCTCATTAGTCAAATTGTGGTTTAGGTTTGTTTCTCTTCTTTCTCTTTTTATGAAATTATGTTATAATTAATTACTTTATGGAATTAAGTTTTTAAGAAGTTGTCTAATTCTTCATTCTTTTTTGTGCTCACATTTTATGTGAAGGAAACTTTCAGACAAGCTACTGTGACTAGTGACTTAGAAATTGAACTACTTAGGTATCCACATAATATTACTTTGAGAGATAGTAGTTTAGACGTCTTCGTAATTTGCCAACTTAATTTTTATTGGAACTACTCTATGACCATTATTTTTTTTATCTTTTTAGTGAAAATATTTAATTTTTTTCTTCAACCACATTATAATTGTAAAAAAAACGAGAAAAAAAAAAAACTAAAATCGATTGCATATTGGTTCGATTTGGTTTATAGATTTAGAAAACCGACATTATTGATTTGGTTATATTTTAATTATAAACCGAACCAACCCGATCTATGTACACCCCTAGTCCTGACCATCACAGAACCCAAATGATTTGAACATTGGACATCCTACGATTTGAACGTACGACTCGTAACATATTCTCATGGCACATAGTGAGCCAATCATACTCAGAACAGAACCCAGCCACAAACTTACTGGTTTTGTTACAACTTATCCTAACGAGTCGTCAAAACACCCTACGACTCTGGGGGTCCATTCGTAACCAAGGTAGTGATCCTAAAGCTTAAAAGTTTTAAATGGCCAAAAACCTAGGGCGTTACATGAGGCAATGGAAAAATTTCAGCTACTTAGAGAACGGTCAAAAACCACTCAAAGTTGTTAATAATCCTATGTAAATGTGTGTAATACCCCTAAACCTTTCCTTAAGCTTAATTTCGTCTCTAGAAGGCTAAGAAATAAATTTGTAAGTGTTTAAAGTTTAAACCATAAATAATTTCTCTAATTTCAACTTTTTATCATGTGGATAACATGATAGCACCGCGTCGCGGTGACCCCCAGAATCCCGTTTGTCAAATTCCAATGAGCCACCGCGATAGTGGCGCATCGCGGTGACCCATAAAATTAGATTTTCCAGTTCAATTTTTTTAGCTTCGTACAGTAGTTAAAAAGGGGTAATTTGTCACGCCCCAAAATCCCATCGGGTCGGACTGGCACCCGAAGCCGAGAAGGCGCGGGAGAACCCGTTCAAATACCTGTACCTTCACTTACATCACCAAAAATTTGGGCAGCACTTCGTTACATATAGAAGGGTCTAATTCCCTGTATCAGCACAACACGCACAAATATATATATATATATATAATACTTGGCCGTCGAGGCCACCACATATACAAATATAACATCACTATATAAACTCCCATGACTTAACCCTTCCTTATGTCTACAAAGCCTCTAGGACATATAAACATGACATAACTAGGGTCAGGACAAACCCCCGCCCACACATGACTCCTGTACAATAACAAAACATAAGGAACCGACTCAGAAAGCTCCGAAGCAAACTGGAGCTCACCAACAATAGTTGTACGACCCGGCTCCTATCTATATTGTGAATGAGCTGAAGTACCTGTGCCTGCAACATAAAATACAGGTCCCCCATGAGGAAAGTCAGTACGAAATATGTACTGAGTATGTAAAGCTGTAGATAATCATATGTGATATGGGGGATCAAGAAAATCATACACATGTGAATAAATCATAATAGAAGTGAACCACACTTCATAAACACTTTTAGGATCATGTACATTATCATTAATCTGAACTGGGTTCATGGATTCAAACACAATTGTGGAACGGTATATATTCGTTCATTTCATTCTTTACAATTATCATTCGCCATTACCTCCTCCTCCCGAACCTCCAACCACCTAACAATAATCAATACCTTACCGTACTGTGACCATTAGGCTGCCTCCAGTATATATCAATTGGTATCGACCCATGCTAGGCTTATGCCCCTAGGATACCACCCATAAACACATAAATAGGGATCGACCCATGCTAGGCTTATGCCCCTGGGATACCACCCACACGTATATCAAGTAACACACCTAAGAAATCTTTCCAATAACTTAGTTCAAAAGCTTTTGAGATTATTACATTAGTGTCCATGCCAATATAGTACCTTTGGAACAATGATACATCAATAGGAATCAAGTAATAGACCTTCTATACAATAACGATGTAATAAAGACTCATTAGTACATCAACAATGTGTTTCAGAATCATCAATATCACAACAATGAAATAGGAGCCTTTTGGTATATCAATGAAACATTTTGACACTTTATAGAATGGAAACAACTTCGTTGGTAATGTAGAACAATACATGTGTTTGGACAACCTTAGAATCTTACTTGATGGAACATTAGTGTTTTCATGCCAAAGAACATTGTTAGAGTATGCTTTACATACCTCGTTGTAGATTCGGACACCAATTTGACACAACTTCCCGCCTTTACAAATCACTTATCTATAATGAAATATTTGGCATCTAGTATTAGCAACCCAACACCACAATTCTCTTCCATAATTCCATACAACCAATATTTGTAAAACATTCCAAAATCCAACTTGATCAATAGGTTTATGTGTGTATATATATATAATCATCATTTCAATACCACATCATCACACCAAATCCCTTCACAATTCAACATAATCCAACCATGCACAAGAATAATCCAACATCATTTCCAATCATCTTTCAACAACAATCAAATAACATACTTCTTATGCTCACATGCATATATATATATATACATATCCATATAAATAACACCAACATAATTTACATCCTTACCATAAAATGGCCCTTTTGATTTCGAAATCCTGTTGTCACAAATAAGGGGTGCTTCTCGAAGCCCTCGAGATGGTGAACACAACTACGGAATCAATTTGGATTTTCTACGGTTGAATCACAAGATAATTGGTGTTGAAATTAGGCTAGGGTTTCTTATTTCCAGTAATATGATGATAATTGATGGATATAAGACCAATTATATCTATATAATGACCAAGTTTCTTCCAAGAGGTGATGGAAAATGACCATATTGCCCTTAAAAATTTAAGTAAATCCGAATCTGTCCATGGTGGACTGTTTTGACAGGCTAAAGTAAATCAGCCATAACTATTTGCTCCGATATCGGATTTGGGTGAAATTAGTATCGTTGGATAGATAATTCAAAGGGATTTCATTTAATATAAAATAGGCCACCCATTTCGTCCTGTAAAAGGAGTTATGATCGTTTGAAGTTGACCCTAAAAATCTGTTTTGAGAGGCTGAAGTAAAACGAGTATAACTCCTTACTCAGATGTTGGATTTGGATGGAACCAATTGCATTGGAAAGAAGACTCAAAGATATTTCTTTTGATAGGTGGTATGTCTCTAATTTCATTATATTGAGGGAGTTATAATCGTTCAAAGTCGACCCAAAAAACTGGCAGGCCTCCGTAGTTTGAATTTCCTGCACATTTACTGTTCCCAATTATCCCGGCCGCCGTTTTATAGTTTCGAACGTGCTCGATTATATCCGAAACTTATCCGCTTTTGGAAATATTTATATCGTTGGAAAGATTATTCAATAAACTTCGTATGAAACCATCGACGCGCAAATTCCGGTATAAATAAAGTCGATTCTCATACACATATAATCAAACTATACACTTGAAACCATCTCAAAATAATCAATACTCATACTTAAACTCCTATATACCTAACTTAGGATCAATACATATACTCCAACACATATAACCATGGCTAATGCACATAATTAAGTATGGGGTGTTACATCCTTCCCCCCTTAAGGACATTCGTCCTCGAATGTAAATGTAGTTATTTAGCCGAAACAAGTTTGAATTCATAATTGATATTCACGTCATCATATAGATATTATGCATATGTAAAAACTTACTTGTTAGTGTCCCAGTTACACTCCTTGCACTTCTTTTTCACCTTTGAACAAATAAGGGTATTTCGATTTCATTGTTTCCTCCACTTCCCATGTAATCTCTTCCCTTTGTTGATTTCTCCAAAGTACTTTCACCGATGCTACTTCTTTATTTGTCATCTTCTTAACTTGATGATCTAATATAGCAATACGCATCTCCTCATAGGTAAGATCTTATGTTACTTGCATATCTTCAGTAGAAGTAATAAGGGACGGATCTCCGATGCACTTTCGAAGCATCGATACATGAAATACTGGATGCACTGATGAGAGTTCCTGGGGTAGCTCTAATTCATATGCAACTTTCCCAAATATTCGAATAATCTTATATGGGCCTATATATCGTGGACTCAACTTTCCTTTCTTGCCAAATCTCATCACCCCTTTCATTGGCGATACCATCAAAAATACCCAATCGCCTAACGAAAACTCTAGCCCTCTTCTTCTACTATCCGCATATGACTTGTGTCGACTTTGGGCGGTTTTCAACCGTTGCTGAATCACCTTGACTTTTTCTATGGCTTGATACACAAGATCCGGTCCGAACATAAGAGTTTCACCCGCTTCGAACCATCCTATTGGTGATCTACACTTCCTCCCATATAAAGCTTCATATGGTGCCATTTTGATACTTGAATGATAGCTATTATTGTAGGCAAACTCAATAAGAGGTAAATGATCATCCCAGCTGTCTTTAAAATCTATAACACATGCTCGTAGCATATCTTCAAGTGTTTGAATGGTGCGGTCTGCTTGTCCATCCGTCTGAGGGTGAAAAGTTGTACTCAGATTCACTTGTGTTCCCAAACTCCGTTGGAAAGACTTCCAAAAGTTTGCAGTAAATTGAGTTCCCCGATCCGATATAATAGAAGTTGGCACTCCATACAATCGGACTATTTCTTTAACATACAGCTTCGAATATTCTTCAACTGTGTAAGTGGTCTTAACGGGTAAGAAATGTGCGGATTTAGTAAGCCTATCCACAATCACCCATATAGAATCAAATTTCTGAGCTGTATGAGGCAAACCTGTAACAAAATCCATGTTGATCATGTCCCACTTCCAAATTGGAAGATCTATGCATTGCATACAGCCTCCGGGTTTTTGGTGCTCAACTTTAACTCTTTGACAATTTGGACATTCAGCTACAAATTCTGCAATGCTCTTCTTCATGTCATTCCACCAATACATATCTTTCAAATCTTGATACATTTTGGTTGATCCTGGATGAATGGAATACCTTGAAAAATGTACCTCTATCATAATCTTCTTTCTTAGCCCGTCTACATCCGGCACACACAATCGGTTTTGGCACTGAAGTACTCCTTATCGCGTAAGCTCAAATGCCTTGGTCGCACCACTCTAAACGTTCTCCTTAACCCATAATAAAATAGGATCTGCATCTAGCTTCTCTTTCACCTCAGCTACTAATGAGAATTTCCGCAGCATTATGCACAATAAGCTCCTCGTTCAGAGTTTCAAGAAGGTGAACTCCCAAACTAGCTAACTGGTGAAGATCTTTAATCATCCCTTGCCTTTCTATGGGCGCCAACATAGCCTTACGACTTAACGCATCAGCTACCACATTTGCTTTCCTTGGATGGTACAAGATATCAACATCGTAGTCCTTTAATAGTTCAAGCCATCTCCGCTGCCTTAAATTTAGATCCTTCTGATTAAAAATATATTGCAAGCTCTTATGGTTAGTATATATATCAACATGAACCCCATATAAGTAGTGTCGCCATATCTGTAAAGCAAAAATAACTGCTGCCAGCTCAAGATCGTGTGTAGGATAATTTTTCTCATGTGGATGCAATTGTCTAGAAGCATATGCTATTACCTTACCATGTTGCATCAATACACATCCTAAACCAATTTTGGAAGCATCACAATACATTGTATACCCTTCGGTGCCTTCTGGAAGTACCAACACGGGTGTAGAAATCAACTTGTTCTTCAATTCTTGGAAACTCTCCTCACACGCATCATTCCATTGGAACTTGGATGCTTTATGCGTTAGCTTGGTTAAGGGTGTTGAAATAGAAGAAAAGTCTTTAACAAACCTTCTATAATAACCGGCCAACACGAGAAAACTACGAATCTCCGTAGGCGTTATGGGACTTGGCTAGTTCTTCACAGCTTCTATCTTTTGAGCATCAACCTTTATCCCTTCACTAGATACAATATGACCCAAAAATGCCACCGACTTTAACCAAAACTCACATTTAGAGAACTTTGCATAAAGCTTACAATCACAAAGAGTCTGCAATGTCTGTCGTAAGTGATTGGCATGGTCCTCTTCTGATCTAGAATAAACTAGAATATCATCTATAAGAACTATCACAAATACATCCAGGAATGGCTTAAACACCCTATTCATCCAATCCATAAAAGTTGCAGGTGCATTTGTTATCCCAAATGACATAACTAGAAACTCATAATGACCAAACCTTGTTCGGAAAGCTGTTTTGGGTATATCTTTTTCTTTGACCCTCACTTGGTGGTAATCTGACCTCAAATCAATCTTAGAAAAGCACTTGGCGCCCTGTAACTGATAAAATAAATCATCAATTCTTGGAAGTGGATATTTATTCTTAATAGTCACCTTATTCAATTGCCGATAATCAATACACATCCTCAGCGAGCCATCCTTTTTGCGCACAAATAACACTGGTGCTCCCCAGGGGGACATACTAGGCCTTATGAATCCCTTCTCTAGCAAATCTTTTAATTGCTCTTTCAATTCTCGCAATTCTGTTGGGGCCATTCTATATGGAGGAATGGAGATTGGTTGGGTGCCTGGTATTACATCAATACCAAACTCTACTTCTCGTTCAGGAGGCAAACCTGGAAGATCTTCAGGGAATACATCAGGAAATTCATTTACCACTGGTACAATGTGAAGATCTGGTGATTCCGATTCCGTATTTTTTACTCTAACTAAATTACATATGTAGCCCTTGGAAATCATTTTTCTCGCTTTGAAATAAGAAATAAATCTATCTCTTGGTGCGCCAATCTTACCTTGCCATTCAATAACTGCTTCATCAGGAAAATATAAATACATCTTTTTCGTACAACATTCAATTTTGGCATAATAAGACGCCAACCAATCCATACCCATTATAACATCAAAATCTACCATTTCTAGTTCCACAAGATTGGCCATCGTGTCTCGACCACACACAGTTACTACACAATCTTTATAAACTCTTCTAGCAATAATAGATTCCCCAACCGGGGTAGACACTTCCAACTGTTTATCTAACAATTCAGGGGTCGTTTTGAACTTTCCAGCAACCAAAGGAGTAACATATGATAATATAGAACCGGGATCAATTAGAGCATATATATCAAATGAAAATATGGACAACGTACCCGTAACCACATCTGGAGAAGCCTCTAGATTCTGTCGATCCGCTAAAGCATAAGTGTGATTCTGAGTCCCGCTGGAACTGGCGACTCTTTTTTCATTGCTAGTGTGACCCGCAGGTCGTGCACCCCTACCAGAATAAGATACCGGTGACGATGATGCAACAACTGATCCCGAAGGCCGTTCTATGCCATCTGTGCCCCTTCGTGGGCATTCTTTCATCATATGCCCCGTCATACCGCACCAATAACAAACATTTGTTCCCATTCGACATACGCCCATATGATGCCTTCCACATTTATTACATGGCTCTCGAGGAGGTCTCGATTGGCTAATATTCCCTTGCCTGTGATAACCCACACATCGCGAACTATGACCCTCACTTCTTTGCCCAAATTGAATGCCTCTGAACCCCTGATGTTGTGGTGGAGCACTAGCTGCAAAATAAGAAAATAATGGCCTAGGTGGTCTAACAGAAAATTGAGGTCTAAAACCTCTCTGTGGCGCCATAAACTGTCCTGTAGATCTGGCCCTCTTAGAAGATCCACTTTCAAATTCCTGTGTTCTTCTTCTTTGCCTCTGATCTTCCATTTTCTGTGTAAATGCTTAGATCCTAGCTATATCCATATCTTTATTCAGTGAAGCAATAGTACAATCCCTAACCAAATATGGATCCAATCCATTCACATACCGATGAACTCTGTCATCCATAGTAGCTATAACATTAGGAGCATATCTGGACAAGGAATTAAATCAAAGACTATACTCCCTCATACTTGTATTACCCTGCCGAAGATTTAAGAACTGATCCGCACGGGCCTGACGAGTCTCATATGGAAGATAATGATCAATAACTCTTTGAACTCTTTTACAAGTAGTTAGGGGTGCATCAATGCCCCTTGACCGTTTCCAGTCTTCATACCAATATATAGCCTCACCTTTGAATCTATACGCGGCTAACTCCACTGTCTCTCTGCCCGATACATGCATCACCTCTAGGGCCCTTTGGATCTGATCAATAAAGTCCTGCAAATCTTCATTAAGATCGGATCCGGTAAAAGTAGGCGGATCTATCTTAAGAAAATCTTGCGTCCGAAGACTAGCCGCCCTATCAGTACCACTAGAACCCGCAGCAGGAATAGTTTGCCCTTGGACTTGCCCAGCAACTATACGAGTCAAAAGTTGCACTGCATTTCTAAGATCTTGATCAACAGCATTAATAGGTGGCTCAGGGGATATAGTTCTCTTCCCCCTTATTTCTTCCGGACTGGGGGAAGTTTCTGATGCATGCTCAGCTGGAGCCTCACTTTGATTAGCTGGTATAGTGGGTGACTTACTAGTCCCCTCTCCGACAGCCACATCTACTTGCTTACCGGTATTCTTGCTTCTGGTAACCGGCATCATTACTGTAATAAGAGAAACAAATTGATTCAGTGGTCAACTATGACTTCATATACAATATAAGCTCTATCGCACGATCTAAGACATGAAGAAAAGAAACAATTCCTAAATGTCCATAGCCTCCTGTTTATAGATGTGGTGCACAACATACCGATAAACAAGACTCTACGCAGACACGGCTTTGTAGACTCACTAGGACGAACCTCTCTGATACCACCTTTGTCATGCCCCAAAATCCTATCGGGACGGACTGGCACCTGAAGCCGAGAAGGCCCGGGAGAACCCGTTCAAATACCTGTACCTTCACTTACATTCACCAAAAATTTGGGCAGCACTTCGTTACATATAGAAGGGTCTAATTCCCTGTATCAGCACAACACGCACAAATATATATATATATATAATACTTGGCCGTCGGGGCCACCACATATACAAATATAACATCACTATATAAACTCCCATGAATTGACCTTTCCTTATGTCTACAAAGTCTCTAGGACATATATACATGACATAACTAGGGTCGGGACAAACCCCCGCCCACACATGACTCCTGTACAATAACAAAACATAAGAAACCGACTCGGAAAGCTCCGAAGCAAACTGGAGCTCACCAACAATAGTTGTACGACCCGGCTCCTATCTATGCTGTGAATGAGCTGAAGTACCTGTGCCTGTAGCATGAAATACAGGTCCCCCGTGAGGAAAGTCAGTACGAAATATGTACTGAGTATGTAAAGCTGTAGATAATCATATGTGATATGGGGCATCAAGAAAATCATACACATGTGAATAAATCATAATAGAAGTGAACCACACTTCATAAACACTTTTAGGATCATGTACATTATCATTAATCTGAACTAGATTCTTGGATTCAAACACATTTGTGGAATGGTATATATTCGTTCATTTTATTCTTTACAATTATCATTCGCCATTACCTCCTCCTCCCGAACCTCCAACCACCTAACAATAATCAATACCTTACCGTACTGTGACCATTAGGCTGCCTCCAGTATATATCAATTGGGATCGACCCATGCTAGGCTTATGCCCCTGGGATACCACCCATAACACATAAATAGGGATCGACCCATGCTAGGCTTATGCCCCTGGGATACCACCCACACGTATATCAAGTAACACACATAAGAAATCTTTCCAATAACTTAGTTCAAAAGCTTTTGAGATTATTACATTAGTGTTCATGCCAATATAGTACCTTTGGAACAATGATACATCAATAGGAATCAAGTAATAGACCTTCTATACAATAACGATGTAATAAAGACTCATTAGTATATCAATAATGTGTTTCAGAATCATCAATATCACAACAATGAAATAGGAGCCTTTTGGTATATTGATGATAGGCGAATTTACACGCCTATAGTGCTATATTTTACCCATATTTTAGCTAAGTTTTGAGGACAAATTATATATTTCATGCACTTTTAGTCCTTTTTCCTGTAAGTGAGTTAACGAACATGATTAGCAAGTTTTCAGGTATAAATGATGCAGAATTCAGCATTTTATGGATAACTTGACGCCAAAGAAAGCTTCACAAAAGGAGGAAAGCAAATCTTGGACGCCAAGGATCAAAAGTGGCGCATGGAAAATCTGTCCCGGGCAAAAACAACAATTCTGAAGACTTTGGGGACTAGCAGTAACCTATTAGGATTAGGATAATAATGCAGTAATTTATTAGGATTAGGATTATGATACATTAACCTAGTACAATTGGGTTAAGTATTTCATTAGCTTAGTAGGATTTGGTTAAGTATTTCATTAGCTTAGTAGGAATAGGATATGGGTATTATAAATACCCTATTTTGCTACAGATTTTTATTCATTCCTCACATTCCTCACAATTCCGCCATTCCACACAATTCCCCCATACCATCAATTCCCATCCATCCACCATCCATCCATCCATCCAAACAATTTTCTTTATTAATTCATTGTTGACATTATTTTTCATCTATTCAATTCTTATTTTCCACAACAAGAGAAACGTTACTTTGCAAAGAAGTCACGCCTAAACTCCTACCACACTTTACTACACGAGATCTTTATTGCGGTATAATAACAACGTCGATTGTGATTTCTTTCGCTCTCATGGGTAACTAAACTTCTCTGTTGGGGTTATTGAAGCCTTATGAGATACTATCTAAGGCTATGAGTTTGTGAATTCGTGACAAGTGTGTTGCTTATATCATTATTCTCTTCATCTTAACGCAAATTCTTGTGGCTGCAGACGCATAGAATAACGCCAGTATAGCATTAACTTGTTCGAAAGAAAAGTTATATGTCTGGAAAAGAGATAATGTCAAGGTAATAGGGTCCCATCCCCTATTAAAAAGTTAGTGTCGTAACTGGATTAACCTCTTGGAGAATTTGTACCGTTAGATATGCTTTAAGCTCGAAAGAGTTAAAGTGAACTAGTCCTTGTTGAGGTCGAAAGACGCTTGGATTTACCATATACAATTCTCTATAAGCACATGCATGTCTAAATTCCGCATAACTCATAGCCAATAGAGACGTATAACTCATAAGGTGTACATACCCCCAACTTCTCAATTCTCATTTTTTTACATATTACTAAACATTCTTTCTTTTTACTTTGCTATTTTCTGTTTTTACTCTATTATTTTGTTTACATCAATTGCACGTTACAATCCCCCCTTTTTACGAGACTTGCACTAAAAGTCTAGTAATCTTTGCTTACTTGTTGACCAAGCTATTCCCTGTGGGATCGACACCCAACCCAGTTGGGTTATATATTTGACAACGACTTCTTTACACTCTTACAAAAGCTGTAGATTGAGCATTATCATATATCAATGAAACATTTTGACACTTTATAGAATGGAAACAACTTCGTTGGTAATGTAGAACAATACATGTGTTTGGACAACCTTGGAATCTTACTTGATGGAACATTGGTGTTTTCATGCCAAAGAACATTGTTAGAGTATGCTTTACATACCTCGTTGTAGATTCGGACACCAATTCGACACAACTTCCCGCCTTTACAAATCACTTATCTACAATGAAATATTTGGCATCTAGTATTAGCAACCTAACACCACAATTCTCTTCCATAATTCCATACAACCAATATTTGTAAAACATTCCAAAATCCAACTTGATCAATAGGTTTATGTGTATATATATATATAATCATCATTTCAATACCACATCATCACACCAAATCCCTTCACTCAACATAATCCAACCATGCACAAGAATAATCCAACATCATTTCCAATCACCTTTCAACAATAATCAAATAACATACTTCTTATGCTCACATGCATATATATATATACATATCCATATAAATAACACCAACATAATTTACATCCTTACCATAAAATGGCCCTTTTGATTTCGAAGTCCTGTTGGCACAAATAAGGGGTGCTTCTCGAAGCCCTCGAGGCGGTGAACACAACTACGGAATCAATTTGGATTTTCTACGGTTGAATCACAAGATAATTGGTGTTGAAATTAGGCTAGGGTTTCTTATTTTCAATAATATGATGATAATTGATGGATATAAGACCAATTATATCTATATAATGACCAATTTTCGTCCAAGAGGTGATGGAAAATGACCATATTGCCCTTAAAAATTTAAGTAAATCTGAATCTGTCCATGGTGGACTGTTTTGACAGGCTAAAGTAAATCAACCATAACTCTTTTCTCCGATATCGGATTTGGGTGAAATTGGTATTGTTGGATATATAATTCAAAGGTATTTCATTTCATATAAAGTAGGCCACCCATTTCGTCCTGTACAAGGAGTTATGATCGTTTGAAGTTGACCCTAAAAATCTGTTTTGAGAGGCTGAAGTAAAATGAGTATAACTCCTTACTCAGATGTTGGATTTGGATGAAACTAATTGCATTGGAAAGAAGACTCAAAGATTTTTCTTGTGATAGGTGGTAGCTCTCCCAGTTCATTACATTTAGGGAGTTATGATCGTTCAAAGTCGACCCAAAAAACTGGCAGGCCTCAGTAGTTTGAATTTCCTGCACATTTACTGTTCACAATTATCCCAGCCGCCGTTTTATAGTTTCGAACGTGCTCGATTATATCCGAAACTTATCCGTTTTTGGAAATATTTATATCATTGGAAAGATTATTCAATAAACTTCGTATGGAACCATCGACGGGCAAATTCCGATATAAATAAAGTCGATTCCCATACACATATAATCAAACTATACACTTGAAACCATCTCAAAATAATCAATACTCATACTTAAACTCATATATACCTAACTTAGGATCAATACATATACTCCAACACATATAACCATGGCTAATGCACATAATTAAGTATGGGGTGTTACATAATTTGGACTTTTTCCAAGCCTCTTAAACCATACAAACATCATATTTGAAGTCATTCTACGCATTATATGAGGTTTTCTTACGATTTCTCTCAAAAAAAAACCCTAAGTGCCCAAAACCTTTTCCAAGGATCTTAAGAATTCACCATAGATTTACCAAGTTGAGTCAAGATTCAAGGTTTTCAAGTCAAGGGCTTCAAGAACCCTCATCCAAAAGTACAAGAAAGAGTCTCAAGCAAGTTTATTCATCCAAGTTCATAACTTGAGGTGTATGGGGTTTGAACAAGAACACTTATTTCATTCTTGTGCCCAAAAATTTGATTTTTATAAATGAATTTCATATTTTTACAAGTGGGTCTATACCCAAATTATATTATTTTGAGAATATGAATTGATAAGTTGTTCAAGTTTTAAATTGCATGATTATTTCATTTATTTATGATTTGAATTGATAATTTATGCTACAAATTGTACATTCGTATATTGATGTGATATTTTTAAGGGTTTCTGAGATTGGTGTCATGAATTAAGCTTTATCGTGAAATTGTGATCCTTTAAGAATATACATGCCTTAGGTCCAAGGAGGAATTGTTGATACTTTCCAAAGTGTTTCAAGAAGTTTATTGATATTTCCATGCTATTAAAGTTTTAAAGCTTATTGGTGATAGTCTACCAATGTTTCAAGAAAAGAGTTGATTTTAATCCTAAGCTAAGAAATAAAATTCACACCATTTGATTTAAGATAAAGGGAAGCATAGTTGGCCTTCATTGCATATTTTTGAGTTGTTTAAGGTGGATTTTTCTTACAAGTTCTAAGCTTAAGTAAGGGAGTAGTATTTAGCACCAAGTTGGGCTTGATTCCAAGGTCTCATACCCCAAAACTACGTACCCCTATAGGTTTCTAATTTACCCCAAGTGGGATAAGCTAGTGATCACTAAAAGTTAAAGTTCTACTCCGATAGCAAGGTAGAACAACTCTCCCCCAATGTGGGTAAGACATTGGACTCCATGTAAGCTCACGTGGTTTATGTCGGTTAGAAGAAACTCCCAAGTTTCTCAAGTTTCCTAGATTCTCAAGTCTTAAAGTTCTTAAGGTTTCAAGTCCTTGGGTTTCAAAAAAGTTCCCTATTTTCAAAAGACTAAAGTGCATATTCTAAAAGTTGTTGCTTTAAGAGTTCAACTAGTTTACAAGCTTGAGGTCGAAGAAAGAATACAGATTTAGAATAAAGTGGAATGGCTCACATGATTTATACTACATGTTTCATTATTCATGATTTATGAGAGTTTTATTCAATCTATGTGAGTCATCTACAATACCATGTATGTTTTCTATAAAGATTTATTGTATTGATATGTAATTGCATACACCCTCATATACTCAGTACATTCCCAAGTGCTGATCCACATATACGTCTGTGTGCTACATTGTCTCATAATGTAGGTTTAGGTGCTCAGTCCCAGCAGCATCAGTGATCTCGAGTACCTTTATCTATATCTCCACTATGATGAGTCCTCATGATTCGAGGGCCTATCTCCAGACACTTCAATATTTTTAGTAGTTGTTCTACTGTTTTCAATTCAATTTGAGTCAGTTGGGGATCTGTCCCAATGGCTCTATGGTTTGTTGAGTATTAGAGGCTTGTCAGACTAGATGGCCAGTATGTTTAGATTTGTAGTATTTTGTTACTTTTACAGTACCCATTTGGATTTTTGTTAGACATGATATGACATGATTCCTTATTTTTCTCTCATTATCTTTAAGTAAGCTTTATATTATGTAGCAGGCTCAAAGGGTTAGCTTGGGGATATAGACTTAAGCACCGTGTGATGCTTCGGGAAAGGATTTTAGGGCGTTACAATGTGAGGACAAGAGAAATTGAGTTTGATATTGGTGATTTTGTTTACTTGAAGGTTTCAGCCATGAAAGGGGTAAAGAGATTTTGTGAGAAGGAAAACCTCAGTCCCTGCTATGTTGGTCCTTTTAATATTTTGAGTCGCTATATTAATGTAGCCTGTGAGTTGAATTTCTTATAGATTTAGCATTAGTGCATCCAGTCTTCCATGTTTCCTTGTTAAAAAAATGCATTGGTGATCTAGCATCAGTTGTTTCTTTAAAGAGTGTGGGTGTGAAAGATACTCTCTTACGAAGAAGTCCCAGTTGAGATCCTTGACTATTAGGTTCATAAGCTGAGAAATAAAAAGGTCGCTTTGGTAAAGGTTCTGTGGAGAAATTAGTCAGTTGAGGGAGCTACTTAGGAAACAAAGTCAAATATGATAACTAAGTAACCCCATCATTTCTCTTCAAACTCAGTCCCAGCTTGAGGTAATAATTTCCCCCTAATTAATTCTTTCTATCTCAAGCTACCCAACTATTTTCATGTCATAACATGCATTCATGAGTTTGGTTCAAGAAAAATATAAGTTACAGAATTAGTTATCAAGTCACTATTTAGCTCATAGGAGTTCAGTGTGGGAATTACAGCTTTCTCCCTAACACTTTAGCTTACATAGTTTTCATTCAGCGACGAATGACCCCAAGGGGGAGATATAATAACACCTAAAAATACAAGTGAACATTAGAACCATGCTTCAAGTTCATGAAAAAATCAAACATCATGTTTCAATAGTTTGCAAGTGATTTAGACATATATTAAGGCCACAAATAACTCTTAGCTTATACACAATTCAAAATATCCCTTACCGATTGAATTCTTGGAAAGAATATGACTATAGTCTACTTCTAATGAGTATAGTTTTTAAATTAATAAGTTTTTTATAGATCAAGACCCACCAAAAGATAGATAATTAAATTAGCTTTCCAACTCCTCAAGTGTTGCCTTAATCTGTTATCGGAGTAAAATGTTATGGCTAATTTATAAAGCATTGTAAAAGCTGCTAGTGACGAAGACTAATTATTAGGACACTATGAGTCTTTGGGTGAATCATCATTGTGGCATTGGGGACCAAAATTTAGGTACTTTATCTATGAATCAGTCTAGGACTTGTAAACAAACCCTACGAGTCATCACATGAGCAATCGGGACTACTTTCAGAAGTTTTCCAGATGATCTCTGAGGGGTTGTTTGGTCTTTTCTCACCATTTTAACACCAAAATTAAGTTGTTTAAGCTATAGAAGGGTTGAATAATTATTATAAAATACCCATAAGTTCCTCAATCCTCAAAATTTTTTCAACACTTGGAAAAGTTTGAGAGAAATGGGAAATTTTTTCTCCAAGAAAGAAATAGGGCTTTTCAACTTCTGGATTCAAATTCAAAGATTTCTTCAAGGCTTTAAAACTCAAGATATGAGATTTCATCAATGGATTTCCTTTCACCCATTGAGTCCCAAAGATTACTCAATTCCTCAACTTTAACTCACCTTTCAAGCTTAGGGTTTCTATGGGAAGTGTGAATTTCTTAAGTTTTCAGTTTAGTTTTTTTAACTAAACCATGAATATATGTTTTGCCATAAATTTGAGCATCATTCCATACTCAGAATTATAAAATCTCATGATACTGATAAATTCTTAATCTTTGGTTTTGAGTTATGAAATTCCTTATTACGTTCAGATTTTTAATATTTTCATTATTAGTTGCATTCTTCAGAGATGATGGGTTATGAACAGCCGATGACCTAGGATTTCATGCATACACTTACGAATGCTAGATTTCCCATCTTACATGCTATTGAATACTTTTAAATTATGCATTTATTGTCTATTTTCAAAATACTATTATTATTAAGCATTCTCGGTTATCAATGACATTCAGTAGGGAGTAGTACTTAGCACCAATCGAATGCAAGGATGAAGGCTCACCCGTCAGTTATCTTGAGACCTTTAGTAGAAGTTCCTAAGTTCTAAAACTATGGCACCACTGTACGTTCTAAAGGGTCACCCTTTAGACCAGGCTTGACACCTTAGTCCTTTCAGATATCAGTTTAGTGGATCCACGTCAGTCAATGTTCGTAACTATGGCAAGGTACTGAACAACTATCCAACTGGGGTTACAGGTTGGACCCCAGCTAGCTTAAATTAGGGTATATCGGTTAATAGTAGTTCCCATAGTCCACAGTCCATAGTTCAAATTAAGATATTTGCATGACCTTGTATTTAGTTGTTCAGCTTATCATATAGTACATGTTTATTACTTAGTCTTACATCAGTTTACTATGTCACATGCATCATGTTCATCCTATATCAGTTATTTTCCTATCTCACATACTCAATACACTTAAAGTACTAATCGCATACTATCTTTGCACTATACTGCCTTATAATATAGGTTCTAACACTCAGCATCCATATCGCGCTTAGTATGATTTCGCACCATATCAACGGCAGTAATTGGGGAGTCCTTATCATTCAAGGGCCAATCATCAGCATTTATTTTTAGTATTTTTTTCCCTAGTTTTAGGCAATTGGAGTTAGTTGGGGGCTTGTCCCAACAACTCATATGATTTAGAGGGTTTCAGATAGATAGCTACATTTTCATCATGTCGATTATGTCAGACAGTCTTAGTTTTGATATATAGTATTAATTTCAATTTTATTATAATTAGGTCATTTCAGTTTAGTTTCTGCTCAGTATCTTATTAATTTTTTCAGTATTCTTAGTGTTTTGTCAGGTCATGGGTTAGCTTTGGATCATTTTTGACTCTGAGTGTCGTGTTAGGACTAGGGGGCGGTCGGGTTCTGACAATGACCATTCCTGAATCATAAAATCAACCCTATAAATCAACAACTAGATAATCGAATAAGTAGATAAAATTGATACTAAACATGATTGTTAGCAAAATTATAATCCTAGATCGATGCATCCATTGATAGTGTAAGAATCTGCTCATTTCATAGTTAATTGTTCATTAGTTGTTTTATTTATATTTTTATTTAGTTAATTTAAAAATATATCTTGAAATCCACCGCTTGAATAAATAATTAGTATTAGTCTAATTTGGTGAATAATTAATCAATAAGTCCATGTGGGTTCGACATCTAGCTCGCAAGATCCACTTTATTACTTGCACGACCGTGTACACTTATGTGTGCGCTTGGACGCAACACCCTTCTGGATAATGGGAGTTTACTTTTTAACTAGGATCCTTCTGGATAATGGGACTTTCTTTTCATCTCGAAACCCTCTTGGATAATGGGACTTTATTTTTCTGCTCAGGACCCTTCTGGATAGTGAGACTTACTTTTTAACTCTGGACCCTCCTGGATAATGGGACTTTACTTTTCAACTTAGGACCTTCTTGGATAATGGGTCCTTATTTTTAAACTCAGAACCCTCCTAGTTAATGGGACTTTACTTTTTAACTCAAGACCCTCTGGAAAATGGGATTTACTTTTCTAGTTCATTATTTACTTTAAGTTCAACAGGAATTACTTTTAGCTTTGAAGCTCAGGAAGCCCGCCTAGAGAATAAGATCAATTTCTATTTTAAGTTCAAACCCCCTCCTGGACAATAGGGTCATGTTTCATTTAAAGCTCAGAAGCCCGATTGGATAAAAGGTTGATTTTCATTTTTCAAAGTCAGAAGTGTCTGTCTGAAGAATAGGTCAGTTTTCAAGTTCCTCTCTAATATCAAGGGTCGACATGGAGGAACATTTTATTTTTCAAGTTCAACTCAAAATAACGATTATCTCACCACTATAGAAGTCATGAAGATGCAATCAAAATTCCAGAAAAGCTACATACATGGGATTTTTCACTTGTATTTTTATTTTTTATTTTTATTTTTTATTTGGACGTAAAAATAGAAGCCAGGAATCGGAGCCTCGATGGAACCTCACTAAACCTCTAACTCATCATCTCACCATTTTACCTCATTGAACTACACATGACTTGATTTTCTTATAATCCAAGATATGTAGGCAATCCAAAATCAAGACTCGGTCGTATTTCTTTTTTCTTTCTTCTGCCCTTTCAAATAATCGAAGGGTCAAAACTTGTCTTGTTGTCTACCTCTTTGTATGAAAACTCTTCATATTTTCAAACAAATAGAGAAAAATGAAAACACATGATTTTTTACGCTCTCCGACCTTTAACCAATTTTTTACACTAAATATTTATTTATATCAAACTATTATTTTTAATTTTATTTCATTTTTAGTAGGTTTCATTTAAAAATTTGTGAAAAGGGATTCAAAAAAATAAAATTACATTTTAGAATATGTTTTATTTTTATTTTTAAATAATAAGAGAATTTTCAAAAAATTGTTTTTCTTTTAATTTGGATTTTTAAGCTTGTAATTTTATTATTTTCTTAGTCATATTTATTTTTGGCTAGTTATAAACTTTCTTATATTTTCTTAGTATAAAAATTAATTAGTTAATATTTTTTATCTTTAAAATAAAAAAAGAAAAAATTATCTTAATAAACTACCCATTCCTATACCCTAAAACTAGCCCCACTTTCTCCTCACAAAAACAAACCCACATCTACCGCACACCATGCACAATACACTAACATAATATATAAAGAAGACATCTGTGCATACAAAGGGAGGAAAAGAAAAGACGCACATAAACTAAAAGAAACAGAAGACTTAGAGAAAACTAACAGAAAAAAATAAGAGGAGAACTTAGAAAGATTAGAGAAAGGAGACCTAAAAACAAGAAAAACAACAAGGAAAGAGTAATAAAAAACAAAAGGAGAAGAAAAGGAGTGAAACAAAAAAGTAATGTTGAAGGAATGTTGAGAATTCGAGGACACTTGTGTATACCCTGGGTGGACAATATAGTTTCAACTATTCTTGCAGAGGCCCATAAATCTAACAACTCTATACGTCCCAGACTTGCACAACATTATTGGTGGAGAAGAATGAAGTGTGACATTGTGGATTTTGTAACCAAGTGTCAAAAATAGCAGTAGGTCAAATATAAACATCGAAAGCCTGTGGTACCTTTCAAAGAATTCTTATTTCGAAGTGAAAGTGGGAAAGGATAACCATGGTATAGTTGGGCTCTCTAAGACCTTGAGGAAGTATGACTCTATATGGGTCATTGTTGATCGATTGACTAAGTTATCTCACTTTATTTTAGTAAGAGTGGATTATAATGCAACTAAGTTGTCCAAAATTTGAGTAAAAAAGATTGTAAGGCTACATAGGGTACTAGTTTTGATCATATAAGATAGATGTACCCAGGTCACCTCTAATTTTTGGAGAAATTTTAGTGAAAGTTGGGTTCTAGATTGGACGTAAGTATAACTTTTCATCCACAGACTGACGGGTAGTCGGATAAACTATCCAAGTTCTTGAGGGCATGCTTTGGGCTTATATTATAGACTTCGAAGTTCAGTGGGACCAATACTTACGATTGTATGACTTTGCCTACAATATTAGCTACAATTGTAGTATTAATATGGCCCCTTTTGAGGCCTTATATGGTAGAAGTTACAGGTCTTCAAGTGGGAAGCTTGATGCATTTGAAGTGAGGCCTTAGGGCACTAACATGCTCAAGGGTTCGATGAAAAAGGTAAGGTTCATAAAAGAAAATCTCATAGAAGCTTAGAGTGACAGAAAGAATATACAAACAACAAGGTGAGAGATATGAAGTTTGAAAAGGGGGAGAATGTACTCTTGAAAGTGTCACCCATAAAGGTTGTAATGCAGTTTGGCAAGAATGGCAAGTTGAGTTCGAGGTACATTGAACCTTTTGAGGTTTTGAAGTAAGTGAGGTCAGTAGCATACAAGCTAACCTTGCCTCCTAGTTAGAGCCGTCAATATAGGCCAGGCCCGTTTGGCCGGCTCGACTCGGCTTGTAATTTGATGGAGTTGGCCTTTCATTTTTGCAGCCTATTTAAGAACAGGGCTTTTTTGCCTAGCCCGGATAAGCGTGGCTCGTGGGGCTTGAGCAATGTGGGTTGGGCTAACCCGTGGGCCGGCCCTTAAGTTAAATAATAAATAGTTTTAAAATAAAATAAAGTACTACAAATAATAAAAGAGTTCAAAGATCACTCAAAATCTATTTAAGTAGTACTAGCTAGGTTTAAGCAAATTAAACATCAAAGACCACGTGTTCTCACCAAATATAGAAGTTGCATCCATCATGAAAATGTCCAAACACTTGTTACTACTTGAAATTGGTTGCACAGTTTTCCTCAAATTGGTAATTGTTTTTGCATACATGTAAAATATTATTAGTCTTAAATTTTATTATTTCTTAATGTTTAATTAATTAATGTTGTATATAAATTTTAGATAAAAATTAAGATTTTGAGACAACTTTACCAAAAGATAATTCAGAGATGCTTGATGAAGATAAAGTGTTGATGTTAGACACATAATAAGTTTCATGAAAGCTTTTCTTGAGAAGTTCATTTTTATTTTTGATGAATAAAATATTGACATTTTTTGGTTTTATTTATTTCGATATATTGAAACAAAATTAGGTTGATATTTTTAATTATCAACAATATTTTTATTCATTGACTATTTAGATTGCTTATTAGTATTTTTATTTGGTTCGAAAGGTATCATGTCAAAAATTATTTAATTTCTCTATTAAGATTATTTTTTGGGGTGTTGGAGACTTGATTAACAAGTATTAACACAATGTAATATTGTCTGGTAAATATTTATGTTTATTAACATACTAAAATTAAATTACAAAATATTATTTTTTAAAAAGTGGGCTAGCCCGTGAGACCCGCAGACCATAGATTAATGGTGTGGACTTGGTGTTTTTTGGCTCATCATTTTGATGGGCCAGCCTGATCTAGCCCGTCAAACTCAAAGCATGTGTAGGCTAGCCCGAATGGGCTGGGTCGACCCGTATTGACAGCTCTACTCCTAGTGTAGACACATGATTTTTGATCCTCCTAGGCTTTGACCTATTTTTGGTGATAAATATTTATTTACGGCAAAATATTATTGTTAGTTTTTATTTCATTTTTAGACGTAGTTTTAATTTAAAAAAATATTATAAAGTATTTTAAAAAATAAAATTACATTTTAGGACATATTATTATTTTTATTTTTTAAATAATAAGAGAATTTTGAAAAATATACTTTTCTTTTAATTCAGACTTTTAAGCTAGTAATTTTAATATTTTTTAATTATATTTTATTTTAGGCTAGTTATAAAATTTTCTTATCTTAGTATAAAAATTAAATTAGTTAATATTTTTTATCTTGCAAAAAAAATTATCTTAATAAACTACCCATTCCCACACCCTAAAACCCAGAGGCGGACCTACGTATAGAGTAGGGGGTGCACGTGCACCTGCTAGCCTCGAGAAAAACTCTATATATATAGGTTGTATATATGTATATATACTAGTGAATTTAACTAAATATATGTTGTACACCCTCAAAGACAACTGATTGTATTGGTTCAGTGGTTGAACTTGTAGCATAAAATCTCCTTTTTGGGTAGAGGACTTGGGTTCGAAACCCACCCAACTACAATTGTTTACAATTTGCTGCATTATTGCTGCTCTCTCCCCAGACAACATTGACACACATTATTTATGTATTTTTAATTTTATTCCAAAAATACAAGCTCTCCTCCAATTTCAAAAGAAAATTCCCCCTATCTTATACTATATAATATTTATTTTACTTTTATTTTTTAATATTGACTTATTTTCTATTTAAAAATTAGCAATTTAAAGTTTGAAATATGCTTAAATCCAACGTTTTCTCGTAGCAACCATTTAGCAAACAAATCTCTCAGATTTTCTATTTTTCAAAAACTCTCTATTATTGTTGAAAATATAAAAGTGCATCGAATTCAAGTACGGTGAATAAAACTTTTTTGTCATATTAAACCAAATTAAAGATATTTAATAATATTAAGTTTTCAAAGAACTATATGTCGAACTTTGACACTATCAATTAGTATGTTTAAATATAAAAGTGCACCCGTCAAGCTCAAATCATGGTTCGCCTCTGTTAAAACCACCTCACTTTCTCCTTACAAACACACACCCACGTCCCTTACACATCATGCACAGCACACTAACATAACATAAAAAATAAAAATAAAAAAAAAAAGATATTTGCATAAACAATAGAGGGAAAAAAAAGACGCACACAAACTAAAAAAAACAGGAGAATTGGAGAAAACTGACAGAAAAGGATAAGAGGAGAACTTAGAAAGATCGGAGAAAGGAGACAGAAAAACAAGAAAAACAACAATGAAAAAGTAAGAAAAAACAAAAGGAGAAGAAAAAGAGTGAAACAAAGAAGTAGGAGAACAGATGAGTGTAAAGACAATAAAAAACAGTAGAAACAAAGAGAAAGGTGAGAGAAAAAAAGTAAGAAATGGACAAATTGAGAGAAGAAGGAAAAGAAAACATTGAGGGGAAGGAAAAGAAAATTTGAGAGAAAACGTTGCAGATTCATTTTTTAAAAAATAAAAAATAGACAAAGAGGAGAAGAAAAAAAAATAAAAATATTCTTGAAGATCGTGACTTGAAGCTCGAGTTGTGGCCGATGCGTAGAGTTGATTGTTTGTATGAGGCACTTTCCTTAAAATTCTTAATATTTTATTAAGTTTCTCTTCTCGTGTCATATTAATAAATTAAATTAGTGAAAATTGAGCACTGAAATGAAAAAAAAAATAAAGTATAGAGGTTCATGTCTTGCCAAATGGGTTTGAGTTGATAGTGTTTTACGGAAATATGAGTTTAAATAGAATCACTTTAATGTCTTTCGTTAAGATTTATTTTTTATTTTTATTTTATTTTTTTAGCATGTCATGAAATGCTGCTCAAGAATGTAAATCTCCTCTATAGCATTTAGGGTTGCATGGGTTTAATTCTTGCATGAAAAGAAGAAAAAATAATAAATTTTAAAGATAATCTGAGGCTTAAATGTATTTTGTCAACTTACTATGTTTTGAGTTAATATCATGTCCATAAGATATAAATATATGTAAATATATGGATTAAATGGTCAAATGCCCTATCTTAATGTACATGTTGTTCGGGATATTTTTCATGAACTTGTATAAATTAATAATAATTGTCATTGTATTTTTCTTTAAAGAAAAAAAAACTTGTTTATCAAATGTTATCACCGTTAATGATATAATATCACTTTTACTTGAGCGGATTTTTCTTTGACAAAGTTGTATATATTGTCACTACATTGATCAAGTCAAAGGACATATTTAAAGCTCGAGATTTAATTAGGTAAAAATAAGCGAGACGGATTGTAGATTTATCTAAGATCTATCACAAATAATAAAAGAAAAGAGAGGAAAAACCCATTTATGAAGGAGTAAGAGGAGTTGCAAATTAATCCAAAACTAATTGAAAAATTGAAGAAAAAAAAGAGCAACCTAGAGTAAAACGAGAAGAGATGAACTAATGTCTTTAACGCAAGATAAACTTTAGGCGAGTTTAATATATTTGTCTCGATGAAAAATATAGTGCACATATCTTTTTGAGACGTTAAAAAATAATTCGAGAATACAATATTGTACATCGACATAGATCGCCCTAAAATTAATTAACTTTCAATAGCATAATTAATTCAAGGGGTAAAAAAAAGATATTATTAGTATATTAAAATGAGTAAATCAAGGCTTACAAACACAATTTATACAAAAATAGTTAAGTATAAGTTGATAAAATCGATCGTGATAGAACCACGGGACTCGAGGGATGCATTATACCTTCCCCTCGGTCAACAGAATTTCGTACCCAATTTTCTGTTTTCACAAACCAATAAGGATCTTTTTATTAAGGATTCAATAAGTTGACATGAAACACCATAACTCAATATCAAGTGGTGACTCTATAAATAAAATAATCATTGTTCAATACCGTCACTTTAATTGAAAAAATTCGCCTACAAAAAAGGGGTATGACACCTAGTATGTCTGAGATTCAGCCGATATTCCATGTTTTCATGCTAAAAAAAATATCACGGGATGGAGAATACATCATTCATTAGAATCTTGAGCTGTTTGATAAAGAGTTATCTTAAGAAAAGGAACCGATTGCCATATTGGATAGAGATGTGAGAAATTTAAGGAATAGGATCATTTCGTGTATACGTTCAATGAAGGAATCGTACTATTGAGGAGGCAACTTGGGAGATAGAAGCAAACATGTGCAAAAGATATCCCCACTTATTCATTGACCTAGACATTCTTTGTTCTCCTTTCTTAGATATGTTATGCAAGGCTAGAGGTTATTTGGGAATGAGCGAGTGGTAAATTGATATATAATGTAACTATCCCAATAGTTGTTACACTGAATTAGGAGGTAAATTTGCACTTAGTCCTTCCTTCAGCAATTTTTGAGAAATTTTGAACTAGTCTAATGTTCAATGAATTTTGATGGTGTACTACTCTGAAAAAATCTAGTGTTGATGTGTGACTAGATTTAAAGATAGCTAATGAGTTTAGGAAGTTGTAGCAACCCCTGAAATGTAAGACAAAGTTATAAAACTCTAGTTATAGAGTTTACCGTGAAAGGATTGGTCGCAATGTTGTAATTCAAGAAGCGTGTTGTAATTCAAGGATTGGTTCACGATGTTGTAATTTAAGGAGTGTAAGTTTCTTGAAATTAAAGCCAAAAAATATTCAATTCCCTACTTTCTAAAAAATAGGAGAGAACTCTTGGGAAGGAGATTTTCTGCAGAATTTAAGAGTTTTCATCTTTGGAGGTAAGTTTATTATATTTTAAGCATGAATTACTTCTTATAATCCCTGAAAATTATTAGAAAATTTGATCACGATGGAATTTGGAATTTAAATATAATTTATGAAATTCATGTAAAATCATGGGTATGGATATTAAATCAGTAGATGATGATACTAGGTGCTAGAAAACACTAATAGGAGCATAATTTTGTTTTTCATGCTAAATAAAGTAGAGTTCAAAGGTTATAAAGGTATCAAAATCCTAAGATCATGAATTAAGGAAATTATGGTTAAAAATTATTAAGTTTGAATTCCTAGTGGTTAAAAGGGATAAATTGATTGAAATAAGTATATCGTTGTGTTGTTATAAATCAAGACAAGTTGAAGGGGAAAGAAAAGACAAGCATGTGGACTACAGGTGATTTTGAGCAAGGCATTGAGGTATGTTACGATTTACTGTAGCAATTAGACTTGCTTGACTCTATGTTTATGTGTGAATTAAGTAATGGTGATGGATTTCAAGCACTATTTGTGATTGTTAATTGCACTGCATTTTCATATATATTGATGTTGTTGAGATGATGATGATGATGATATACAACTCATGATGTTTATAAGGTTGTTGATAATGTGATTGGGATCATGATGATGATGAGATTGAGAAGGAAAAGAGATTATATGCACATGTTGAATTCATATCATTTTCTCATTCATGGAGTTATATTAATTCGTTTGTATTAAATGTTAGTTATAATCATGTTTTGTAATACAACTTGTACTTGAAAATAGCTAAGTGTAAACATGTGTAAAGTGAGTTCGTATTCTCTTTATGTGGTCTTATAAATATGTTGATTTCTCTAGTTATGAGTTTTGTGGTGATTGTTGTATATCCTATTTGATTTACTTATTGAATATTGTTGAGCTTTAGTTGGTCTATGATGCTATAATACCCCAAACTTTCTTTAAGTAAAATCTAGTCTCCACAAGAGTTAGTGATGACTTCCTAAATGATTAATGTTTAAACCAGATAAAATTTTTCCAATTCAACTTTTTATCATGTGGAAAATTGAATTAGCTTTTCAACGATACCAATTTCATCCAAATCTAGTATCGGAGTAAAACGTTATGGACATTTTACAGAGGACTGTTGGAAATGCTCAGAAGCAACGATCAGGCCGACGGACCGTCGAGCTAGCGACGAACCGACGCCCAAACCATCGCAGGCGAGGCAGTAAGTTAATCTTCTGGCTAAGATGCGATGGATAGGTTGACGGACCATCGAGCTTGCGACGGACCGTCGCCCAAGCCTTCGATACTAAGGCAGTCCTATTTTTGTCCAAGTGTGATGGACCATCGCAGATCCTATTTAGCAATTTTTAAGCCATTTTGAAAGGGTATTTGGGTCTTTTTCCACCCGTTTTAACCCCTAATTATATCATACCATGGATCATAACTTCATTATTCATTCACACACCAAATTA
Source organism: Capsicum baccatum var. pendulum (assembly GCA_030864225.1). NCBI lineage: Eukaryota > Viridiplantae > Streptophyta > Magnoliopsida > Solanales > Solanaceae > Capsicum > Capsicum baccatum. The sequence goes on from CM061557.1 coordinate 196,776,378, forward strand.
GGGTTTCTCTCAAAGATCAATTCACAAGAACAAGAAAACCCTAGGTGCTTAATCCCAAGTCAAGAACTCAAGTTTTCCTCCACCAATCTTCAAGAAATCATCCACCCAAGTACGTCAAGTGTTCATTCATGGTTTTGTTTCATCCATGAAGCCCAAGAATTAAATTTTAAATTATAAACTGTGATGTTATGTTGTGGATTAATCATGATCATGTTGATGTTGTGTATAATACCCAAGTTGGAATTGTTAAATGTGTTTTCATTAATTTATGATAGCATGTGGATTTAAATCTACTAAATTGTGTTTATTTATGCACCATGATGAATTAATTTAATGTTCATGCCTAAGTTTATAGTTATGCATGCAAAGTGTTTGATAAAATGCCTAAGAGAATAGGAAATATGCCTTATAACTCAATTGTGACCAAAATGATGAACTTATACTTTACCTTTATGTTCAAAATAACTTTCATGTTATTGCTATGCATTGAAATTGATTGATAGATTGTTCATGATATTAGTCTATGAAATTATGACATGTTTATATGCTTTCTTATTCATTTACCAAACCATAATAATCAAGTGTCTCATGAAATTCCCCAATGATTGTATTATGGATTGTTAATTATGATCGTGAGTCCAGGAAATGTCAAGTCTTGTCAGTTTCATGCTATCGATTCTTGGGGGTACGTGTACCCGATAATTTAGCTGTGTGCCTAGAGCCAGTGTCAGTTTTCAAGATACTCTCAGTCAAGCCATGTTCAGTAGAATTCAATCAGTCTCATGACTCAGGAAAACTTAGTAATCTCGGTCAGTTATCAGATCTCAGTGATACTCCGTCAGTCAACAGAACTCAACAAACTCAGTCCAGTCAGTTCAGTATAATTAATTTAGTGTCTAATAAGATGGGAGTAGGATTCAGCACCGAGTGAGCCCAAGGATAGGAACTCACCTGCAAATAGAGGGTGTGATTCTTAAAAACAATCCTTGCTCTACAGAACAACGTAGCCAATGTAGGTTGAGACATCTAACCTGTTAGATGAGGGTTAATGAGGTGGCTTAACTTGTTATATAAGGGTCCCACCGTTCTTCTTAGAGTACCTGTTAGATGAGGGATCACTCACAGCTTGTCCTTACCAGTGGCACGGTATTTACACCCTTCCAATTGGAGTTACAGATTGGACCCTAACTCAGCTACATTACTTTAATTGAGGTATGTCGGTTAGATGACTACTTCTTACGGTTACAGTTTAAGTCTCAGTCTCAGTAATAGAACTCGAATAGTTCTACAGAATTCAGGACTGTCAGATACAGTTAACTCAAAATAGTACAGAACTCAGCTAGTTCCATCATAACCTAAACTGTCAGATACAGTCGCTCAATATCAGTTATCAGTACTCATATTATCAATATTCAAACTCAGTAGTCAGTATCATCACGAATTCATTTACAGTTGTTTATCCATACATGTATTCTCACGTTCATGTTATACAATCGATTAGCATAGTTCATGCATATGAACCCTTGTATTCAGCCTACCTTACTTGCACACCAGTACATTCAATCATACTGATGCATTTGCACTATGGTGTTTTATACTATAGGTTCAGAAGCACGAGCTCCAGAGCATCAGTAGCATTCCAGTCTCACTAGTCAGAGTTAGCAGTGAGTCCTCATCCTTCGAGGACATGATCATTTATTTATTATTTCATTACTTAGTTTATTTCTGTAGTTGGAGTTAGTTGGGGACATGTCTCATCAACTCCTTATTAAGACAGTTCAGTTTTACGGGCTTTCATACTACAGTATGTTCAGACAGTTTATTTTAGTTCATGTTTTGGTGTTGATAACCCATACTCTCAGATAGCATGTTTTATCCGTTTTGAACCTTATGGCGTGTTTTAGTCTATTATTTTTGCATTTTACATAATGTCATACAGTATACAGGTACAGATATCAATCATAGATTAGCTTGTGGTCCTTCGGGGTCATAAGCACCGTGTAGCATTTTGGGTACCAAATTCGGGGTCTTATAGATGCCTATCAGTATTTGTTGACATACTAATGCTACATGTGCTCTTCTTTTTATTGAGCACAGCGCATGTTACGACGTTTGAGACAAAACTTCAACTTTAGCCAGCAATATTAGATTTTGGTTTGATGATAAGCACCATGACCGGATAGCCTTTGGATTTTCTTAGCAAGGTTCATGTCTTTTATTTTGGGACTTAGACATTTCTTTATTTATTTTTTTATTTTGGATAATCATTTAGTTTTAAGACTTGATTTCTGTTAGATGTTCTTGTACGATGACTTCAGGTATCAAGAATATAATAAATAGAGATTTTCACACTCTATTAGTTTATGGATGTTGATGTTGCCTTGATAGTTTATTTATTTATTGAATGAAGTCCTATTAGAACTGGCTTGAAAATGAAGTTAGTGAATGTGAAAGTAACACTTGAATTAGTGAGGGTTGAGTTTAGTATGGTTATCCTACCATGAATTAGGGTGGGTGTTAATCATGACCGTTTTGGAGCGTGATAGATTTAATATTTTTAAGTGTGCTTTTATTATTTAGTGGTATGATAAATTGATAATCATAATTTGTTCGATTTTGAATTACATATATAATTATATAATAGAGAATTATAACCTCGACTTTTTAATAAACATCTCAATTATAATGTTCTAGCACCTTAAGCATGTTGAAACATTCAAAGAAGGTACAAGCAATTTTCTTCATTAAGCAGTTACATTAAAAAATTATTTCTATCGATATAGAGTAGTCAAAGTTCCAACGTTTGAATAATTAATTTCACACTTATACTAGTTCATAAATTTATTATGATTAAAATAATACATAAGAAGTGTATATGTAATTATATACTTTGGTATGGTATTTACCGAATATCATAAAAATTAAATGCATATCAAATAGCATAATATTAAAATTGTGGCATTAAATATTCAATTTCGATGTGCTAATTCGACAACAATTGTATCATACCCAGTCGTATCTGTGAGCAGTTTATATCGATATTTTTCATCTTCACCGATATTTTTAAACTTTTTCAATAACATGCACTTAATGTATCCTCACTTTTTTTTATTCAAAATTTAAGATGTACTTTTTCAAACTTGTAAAAATGTGATTTTTAAATGGTGTTTCAAGAAATCTTATATATAAGAACTGTTGTAATTATTTCTTTTAGAGATACCTTTAATTCAAGCATTATACTTCAGTTATTTTATAATAAATTTGGGCACACTATCTAATGATTTTTGCCTCTGTTACAATATTGTCTAGCATGCAAAAATTTTGGTTAAGTTTTGTTTGGATGAAAATTTTTGAAATTTCATACTAGCTAGTTTCGGATGAATTTCAGGTATTGTGTGATTTAGGTGAATTTGGTAATTGATGATGTAGTGATTCATGGATTAAAATGATATCGTGTTAGCCATGACAATAAGGAGATCATAGAAACTCTTGAAAAGAAAATGCGTTCGTAAAACATTAGTTATCATATTTGACGTAGAGAGCCTGAGTCATAATGTCAAAATCTGGACAATGTGTTGTTAAATGGTCTAGACCTAAAAACTTTCCTGAGTTACTTCCTCAGTACCTCTATAGCGGGATTGAGAGCTGTTGTAGTGACCCATTATAGAAGGATCTGGGTCACTGCAATGGCAACTAATTTAAGTCGAACTATTACAGCGAGCGAAATCCCAATATAGTGCCCTACTATAGGGAGAAGTGAGCTGCTATGGCATTCTCAATGTAGTAAAAGGCTAATTTATGAATCAAAAAATTATTTTTCATTCTAAAATGTTTATAGGTTGAACTAGGGCGAAAAGAGGCCCTAGTTCTTTGTTGAAGTTGATTTTTTCGAATTTATTCTTACATATATTTCATAACAAAATCAATAGGATCATGATGTGGAATATTCAAAAAAGGAAGATGTCCCATCAAAAGAGCAGGTTGTTGAGATGGGTTTCTTTCCAATATTGGAAGACAAAGGAAAAGCAGTATTTTATAAATATGCTTTTTTTGTTATCCTACATTGATGCTATCAAAATTATTCTTACACATATTTAGAGAAAAGGCATCCTCCACCCCCCACCCCCACCCCCCGAACTTATCGCCACAACTCACTTTAGCACTTAAACTTAACTTCCTTTTATTTACCCCCCTTAACATCTTTAAAGTGAATTATTTTCACCCCTCAAAACTGAATACCACTCTCACGATGGAGAGTGCGCTACACATGCGCCACGTCATTGCCAAATCAGTGCAACATCAGTGTCATGTCATTTGCCACGTAAGAAATTTTTTTGTTTTTTAATAATCCCACACACTAACTTTTTATATATTTTATATATACTATTTATATATATATATATATAAAATATATATTATTTTATATATATATATATATATATATTTAAAAGAGTATTTTTTATAAAAAAAATATATTATATATAAATAAAATAGACCCTACCCACCTTCCTTCTTCTTCACAACCCCCATCCCCTTCTTTCTTTCACAGCCTCCACCCCACCCACCCCAATTCCTTCTACTTCTTCATTAGACAGCAACCCCCGTCCCCTCCCCTTCCTCCTCCTTCTTCTTCTTCTTCATATAAAAGCACCACTTTTTCTATTTCTTTCACCATTACCACAAGCTTTTTCAATGAATTTTTTTCTTCATCAAATGCAAAATTAACTTGAATTAGCTTGAGAAAATCCATCAATAAACTAAATACAAGTACATGATCAGAAAAACATATCAATACACAAAATCTCAAATCCAAATTCTTTCACATTAACCAAAACCCAAAATTTTAAAACTCCTAAATTTTCAATTTCTTACTCAAAAATGTCTACAAAAATGGCATAAACAGTCCGAAATTTGAAAATGGCATAGATGATATTCGCATGATATGAAATTCTTCGCCAAGAATCAAACTTGTTCATCAATCTTGAATCCTTTTTTATTGTCGAAAAATAAAATTTTAGATTAATTAGGACTTGATAGGAAGGAAATTACGAAGAAACGGGGTAGGGGTATGAAGAAGATGAAGAAATGGAGCGTTGGGGTAGGGTGGGGCTGGGGGTGGGGAAGGGGAGTGATGAAGAAGATGAAAATGTCTTGAAGACATTTTTCTTTTAATGTTATATATATATATATATATATATATATATATATATATATATATATATAATAGCAATAAAGTGGTCTTTTTAGAAAAAAAATCACTTGCTCTTTTTTTTTGCCACGTTAGCTATAGGGGGAATTTAATTCATTTGAAAGTTGTTAAGGGGGTAAATAAACGGAAGTTAAGTTTAAGTGCTAAAGTGAGTTGTAACGACAATTTCAAGGGGGAAAAGATGTCTTCTCTCATTTAATAATAATGTCATTAGAATGATGAAGTAGGAGATTTTACAATGGGAGGTGCACTAACAATAGACAATGTCGATGAGATGGAAATCATCACAAGATTGAAATAGAAAGGAAAAAAAATATTTTTTCCAAAATAATAGTTTTACATAGGTCGTTTCATAGATGATATTATCTTTTTTTTCTTATAATTTATGATATATTGTTAGTTTAGTTTGCCGTGTATGTTGACTGATGTGCCTGATAGTTATATTGTTATTACGGAGTATATGTGATATATCATATGTATATGTTTATAATATACAAATGTAATATATTCAAGTGAGAACATTATCATAAACAATACAATGCACATTTTAAACTTTTAGGTTTTCGGTGATATTAATAAATCATTAGACAAAGTATTTGGTGATGATATAAGGGAGGATGTTATTGTTGATGGGAACCACTGTCATGTACAAAAATAATCCGAGGTTAGATATATCATATTTTAAAACTTATAATTAAAATAATAAACTGATTTAATTTTGTATATGTTTTATATTATCTATAATAGGATTTTAAAGGTTTTAGTGCGGATGTTGAAACTTTCACATTAAATGTTCTTGTCGAAAAAGTGATAAATCAAGAACCGGAGGATGTTGGAGCTTCCATACTAGATGCTCTTGTCACAGCTATGGTAAATCAAAAATCGGATTACTCCAAAGTTGAAACATCTATTATAGAGAATATCCATAAAGATCATACAGTAAATACATAAAGTGGATTTTTTTTTCCAATTTAAGTGCCAAATTTTATACACATCCCATTATTTTTATTAATCCATTTAAACGAAACTAACATTAAACACATAAAATTTCATTTTTAGCATGTTTACTTGAGTACCATTTCAGAATCTTTTCAAGCTGACATAGATGCTATAATCGAAGGTCTGGCAGCACTGGTGGATGATATTTCTCTAGATGTTGTTAAATCCGTTGAAGAAATCCTTAACCCGCATTCCATATCTGATAGTCTGCTTCCTCCAAATTTTTTTGATACAGTTGTTGAGGCTCATCAAGCTACAAAAACCTCTGCTAATAAAACCTGGACTAAATCTAAAGTTTTCAAGTCACCATATCTGAAAGAGTATGCTTCTGGTTCAAAGTCCCTTGAGGATGAAATCATAGATTTGAAACTGAAATTCGCATTTGAAGGTTTCATAATATCTGAAGATATGCCGAGGGATATCATTGAAGAGTACAAGAAATGGGGTGACGAAGTTCTATTGAAGTTTCATGCAGAAAAGTAAGTTTTAACATTATTTTAACAGACATTTTTTGTCAATATGTATATACAATTTATATTTTATTCTTACTAACAAAATTTAACATTTTTATAGAAAAATGAATGATGACCACTACAGAGCAAAAGCATCTTCTCTTGGAGTTCCTGAATTCAATTTTGTTGTTTCTCAAGCTCGGTTTAAAAATTAGTTATACTTGATATCTCAAACAATTTCATGTTGGAATGATGAGGTATTTTTACTTTGAATTTTCTTTCTTAAAAATTTTCATATTTACATAGATATACGGAAGATTATTTAACATACATGTACCAAAATATGTACATTTTATCAGCATAAAAATGAAGTAACAATACACATATTAAGTTTGCATATACAAACAACATATGAACAAATTAATACACATATGAAGTTTTCATATACAGACAAAAGTTCATGTATATTTAAGTAGTATATATATATGTGTAAAATCTTCTTTGTATTTTATTTTTTTAGCATCTTGATGTGATATTTTATCACCTGCGGAAGAAATCAAAATTAAGGATTAATCAGGAATATAGATTCACAACAACAAACTGTTTTTTTAAGATATTGAGAAGATCTACCGTAGATATTATCCCGATGATTTAGATATGGTACTTTCAACTCAGCAGGATTATGATCAGTCTATTGTTGTGGCCTTGAATGAAGAGGCAATAACAAACATAATCAAGAAATTTTGCATTTCAACTGGTTACTATGGCATCTAGTTGATGAGGTGTATGTTCCTGTCAACTGGGATCAAAAGTTTCATTGGGTATTAGTTGTTAATGCTCTAAAGGATAGCTGTATACGTGTGTATGACTAACTGTCCAATCTAAGAAATATGAAATCATTGCCTGAGGTTCAGAAGTTTGCGGTGATGCTGCCAACTTACTTGTCCGACAGTGAAATTTTTTAAGAAACATCACGTACAGATTGACCAAATCTTGATGCTTATAGGAATAAAATGATTCAATAGAAAAAATTAGTGAATCAACACCCATTCGAGGTTGAGTATATGAAAAACATTATGTAGTAAGAATGTGACAGCTTGTAAGTAATCTTTATAAATATTTTTATGATCTATTTATTTAAGATGTTTTATATGAAATAACGGGTTTATTTTTATGCATGAAAGGGATGTGGAGTCTTTGTTGCTGGGTATGCAGAATACCTAAGTGAAGGAATGATCGTCCCTTCAGTTGGTTGTGAAGCGGAATACCTTCAAATGCGATACGCGTCACTCCTTCGAAAGTGCAGTCTTTGAAAAGCAAAGAAGGGTTATGTTAGTAAGAATGAAGACCCTCCAAGGCCAAGGCCAAAAACATACCCATTTTTAGATGAAAGGGTAATAGTTAGCATTGAGTAGGTTGTCAGATGATTATGGTTTACATATTTTACTTATATGGATTTGTTAGGAATGTTGCATTTTAAACTTATTTAGATGCTTTGTTTTTTAAATTATGTTATAACACTTTTTAACCTATGTTTATGAATTATTGGTAAAAATATTTCAACGTGATTATTGTGTTTTATACATGATTTATCGATGTATTTGTATGCATGAACTAGTCTACATAGAATTATTGTCTCTCAAAAATAAATTATCGTATTTTTTTATTTGTATGTATATGCATACATATACATTTGTTTACACATTTATAAGGCTAATCAGATGAATAATTTTTGACAAGTTTGAAAAAGTTCAGCAATGCAGATTTTTGTATGTGTGTATATGTCATCATATACATAGTATTTTTATATTAATAACATATTCATTATTATATGTGTAATATACATAGCATTTATGTATATGATTTATTTACATCGTATTACTGTGCCCCTTATATCTGTTAGATATTTATTACTATGCGTGTATAGGTCCACATATACATAGGATTACAACTTTACATACATAAACAAATGAAAAGTTTTCAACAGTATATCAAAAATAGCTACACGGTATATACTTTTAAATGAGTGTATATGACTTCATATACGTAGCATTTGAGTCTACAAAACACAATCATTATTTTGACATAACTTGATTCAATCAAACATAACAAGTAGACAATGAAATTTTACTGTAATTTTTTTTCTTTCATACTATTTTTTGATTCATATTAAAATCTTAAAATTTGTATCCATGTATATGTACTAATATAGATAGAATATTTTGTCATCTATAATTACTACAAATATATTCAGTATATATGTAAATGTTTACATATACATTTGCTTAAATTTTTATAAATAAACAAGCATGAAGTCATTATCTCAAACAAATACATCAAAAAATGGTAAACTAATTATCCCAGAAAATACATACACAACACAAATGAAAAAAAATACATCAAAAAATATGATAAACTAAAAAAAAATCTTATTTATTTTAATGTTAAAATAGCAAACTAAAACTGTTCAATGAAGTCATTACTAAAAACCGGATAATGATAATCGAGTGATTAATCTTTAAGAGTATATGGAAACTAAAACTTAGCTCTCCTTTGGAAAGAAATTGCAGGAGTGCCTATTGTGCCCTTCATGTTTGCATCGTCCGCAACGATTTGTGCTAGATGAAAGTGTTTCGCTAGATTTTTTTCTCCTTTTCTTCGATCTTCCTAGAAGTCTTTTGTATATCGGGGGCAGCACTTCTTCCTCATCTACACTATTAGGAAGATTCCAGTCTTTCTGATCTGACACTGAAATGATTGAAACTTCATAAGTCTTCACCAAAGTGGCTGGTTTGTAGCATTCTAAACAGTATGGACCAAAATCTTTTACATGTTTAGACTTCAAGATGGCAATAGCATGAGGAGAAGGTATTTGATCTATTTTAAACCTACCACAGTTCCATGATCCACTATCAAGGTCGACAATGTATCATCTTCTAGATTCATAAACTGAGTATAAATAAGTTAAGGACGTCTTCACCTGAACAGATAACAAAAAAATGCAACCATACAAGTTTTTTTGTATTTTTTTAAATAATGTTTTACAGTCAATAAAATAATACATGTAAAGGCATAGAAAAAAAATCACAAAATTGACACATACCCTCTTCCTCAAAGATTTCTGTAACACCCCATATTTCCCTAGCATAATCTAAGTCGCAAAACATGAGCATTTGTATATGAAATTTTTGAAATACTCATTATTTTTCAATTTTGATATAAAATAGGAAATTCAATTAGCTTTCCAACGATATAAAATTCTCCAAAATTCGATAACCGGGTAAGAAGTTATGGCAATTTTAAGTTTCAGTCATTAAACACCATCATTTTAACCTTTAGCGCATCGTGGAGCAGGACAATCACCCATTTGGAAAATTTCAGTGAGGGTCCGCGATCCTGGTGCATCGCGTCATAGGTCAATTTGACATTTGTCTATTTCCAATGTCGAAGCGCGATACCACCGCGTCACGGTGAATTTCCAGGTCCCAATCAGTGAAGGACTGCAATTTTCTTGCATTGCGCCACAGACCAGTTTCTCAGTTGTCCGATTTCAGTGACACAGCGCGATAGCACCGCATTGCTCCAGCCCAAAAAAATGAGGATATTCAGTCAATTTCGAGTTTTAATTCCAAGGGCTTTTAAGTATTTTTCCCTTGTCCCAGTCAGCCCTAAACACAAAATTAAGTCCCTAATAATCTAATTGGGCATTATTTAAATTAATTTTTTCCCAAAATCAAGAACATTCTCTCAAGTAGAAAAACACTAATCTTCAAGAATCAAGGTCAAACCTCAAGAACTCTCCATCAATCCTTCCAAATTCTTCATTCCAGGTTTGTTAGATGTTCATCCATGGATTTTTTTCATACATGGAGTCCAAGTATCTATTTTAATTACAAATATATCATCTTTTCAAGATTTATGATATTAAATTGTGATTTAAAACTATGAATCTCCATAACTTTCATGAATATTGATTTTATACCATACTTTAATGGAATTATCGTTGTTATCAAATCCCCCATGATTTAATATTGTCATTCTTCCAATTAGATCATGATTTAGTGTTATAAATGTTGAAGCCATGCTATTATTTTAAGTTTTATACCATTTCTATGAATTGACTAAACTATGAACTACAAGTGTTTGATAAGATGCCTACAAGAGTGAATTATTTAATAAGAGCCTTCATGTTTTGGCTTTCAAGCTTTAGTGTCTTTTCAGTATTGTTGTTTTGAGTCCTGGAGGTATTGAATACTCGAAAACTATAGCTGTTCATTTAGTCTAGCCTCAGTACATTACAGAATAGTTTTCAGATTATATTATAAGCATTATCAGAATAGTTAGATATTAGTTATTCAACACAGAATAGTCTAGTATCTCAGTGTCTTTCAGTTGGGAGTAGGATTTAGCACCGAGCGAGTGTAGGGATGACGGCTTCACCGTCAGATAGGCAGAGTCGTTAGTAGAAGTACCTATACTCCAGAACTACGTAGCCAGTGTAGGATCTGTATAATCACCCGCCAGATTAGGCTTGACTATCTCGCAGGGGTCACCCGTCAGTTCAGGCTTGACATCCTAAGTCCTATGGACATTATACCAGTTTAATTGATCCACACAGCCATTGTTAGTACCCGTGGCATGGTATTAACACTCTTTCAATTGGAGTTATAATTTGGACCCCAATTAGCTCAAATTGGATAATGTCGGTTAGATGATACCTCCTACAGTCTCAGATATAGTCTCAGTTACAATCCCTGCTCAGTTATTTAGTCTTAGTGTTGTTTGACCAAAGCATATAGACTTCAATTATTTCTGTATTTTAGTTTATAGATTTTACTTAGTTATGTTATATACTTGGTCATGCATCCTCAGTATTTACAGATTTTTATGCATTATCAGTATCTACATACTCCATGCTCTCTACTCAGTACTTCATGTTTTACATACATATCCAGTTAATTATTAGTTCTATTTATGAAACCATATATATCAGCCTACATCATTTAGTATACTAGTACATTCAAAGTACTGATCACATACCTTTCTTTTGCGCTATGATATCTCATATCATAGGTGCTGACGCTCAGTTCTCGGATCGCACTTAGTCCCTTAGATCATCAGTAGTATAGTAGCAGTGGTGAGTTCTCATCATCTGAGGAAAAATTATATTACTTTATATCTTTATCTTAGTAGTTAGTAGAGTTAGTTGGGTCTTGTCCCATCAACTCATAGTATCCAGTTTAGAGGTTTTCCAGACACTACAATTAGTTATTCAGACTATTCAGATTTTAGTATTTTTATCAGATTCATAATTTAGTAGTTATTTCATTATTAAAACCTTATGGCATTTTAGTTATTATTCTACGTTCATGATTATATTATTCAGTGCTTACAGCAGATACCAGCTCATGAGTTAGCTTGTGGTCTCTTAGGACCGTAAGCACCGTGTAATGACTAGGGGGTAGTCTTGGGCTGTTGCAAACTTGGTATCAAATCCTAAGGTTTTAAAGTGTCCTAGAAAATCTGAAAGTCGCGTCGAGTAGAATCTTATGCATGGGTGTGTAGCGCGCCACACTTATGGATGAGAAGATACAAGGCATTTAGGAAAGGTTTTCCTTCTTTCAGCATTCATGTCGTGCAAGTGAGAATAAGCTCAAGTTGAACTCTCAGTCTAATCTATTTCCTCTTTCCGTTTATAAAATATTCCTCCCAAGAAGAATAGAAGAAGAACAGAAACTCAGCCAGCCCCTCAGCCCATCCAGGCAGATCCTCTGGACGAGCATGTCTCTCACGCAGAATTTAGGGTTGTGTTCACTACTCTGGAAAACTCCTTAGCAGCATAGAATGAACAGCCAGTTACTGTTCTGGCTAACTCACCAATACTACTATAACCATAATTTTGGATTTCACCCGGATGAATCCTCCTTCCTTCAAGGGGTCCAAGTCTGAAGAGAATTCACAGGAATTCTTAGATATGGTTTAGAAGGAAATGAATTCTATGGAGGTGACGTCTAGTCAGAGTGTTGAGTTGGCTACATATCAATTGCAGGATGTAGCCCATACTTGGTTTAAACAGTGAAAAGTTGATAGAGGTGTTGATGCAGGGCCTATAGAATAGGAAAAGTTTGCCATAACTGTCTTGGATAGATTCTTTCCATTAGAGTTGAGAGAGACCAAGGTGTTAGAATTTATTAATTTGAGGCAAGACAGTATGAGTATGAGGGAGTATTCCCTCAAGTTTACTCAGTTAGCTAGGCATGCTCCTCATGTGGTAGTAATAATAGGTCCAAGATGAGTAAGTTTGTATCTGGTGTATCTGATAGTGTGGTCAAGGAGTGCAGGACTACAATGTTGATTAGTGATATGGACTTGTCTAGGCTGATGGTCCATGCTCAAAAAATAGAGGAGCAAAAGATTAGAGAGAGGGAGAGAGAAAACAAGAGAGCTAGAATGGGTAGTTTCAATTTCAATCAGCCAAAGTCAGAAGGTGGTAATCATCCTCAGATTTATCAGAGGTTTTCAACCCCAGTACCTTCTTCAACTAGTGCCCTAGTATCCAAATTTATAAACGACAATAGAGATAGGGCACCAGGCTCTAAGTCCCAGGTCAGTATTAGCAGTGCTCGTACCAATCCTTTATGTCAGAAGTATGGTAGACACCATCAGGATGAGTGTAAAGCTGGTAGTGATATGTTCTTTGGGTATGGAAATCCAGGCCATCGAATTTTGGAGTGTCGGGTAGTTGCTCAGAAATGTAGGGATGCACACTAACAGGGTTAGTCTCATCAGTCGTCAGTTTTATTCGACTGCCCAACTCAGCAGGGTGCCGCTTCCAATGCAACCAGTGGCCAGCGTCCAAACATATTATATGTTCTTTAGTCCCACTAAAATCAGGAAAATTCTCCTGTCATAGTTACTAGTACGTTGCAGGTCTTTCACTTACATGTTTATGTTTTACTAGACCCTGGAGCTTCTCTTTCTTTTGTAACTTTATATATAGCTGTCAATTTCGGAGTCAGTATCAAAAATCTAGTAGAGCCCTTTTCAGTGTGTACCCTAGTGGGTGTTTCCATTGTAGCCAGAAAGGTATACAGGAACTATCTGGTCATAATATCTCAAAAATTTACTTCAGTTGATCTCGTAGAGTTAGAGATGATGAATTTTGACATCATTCTCGACATGGGTTGGCTCCACTCATGCTATGCCTCAATTGATTGTAGAAACAGAATATTTTATTTTTAGTTTCTAAATAAACCAGCCCTTGAATAGAGGGGTAGTACTACAGCTCTTAGGGTTCAGTTGATTTCTTACCTTAGAGCCAGAAAGATGATATCCAAGGGGTGTGTCTATCATCTTGTATGATTCAAAGACTCTAACTCAAAAACTCCTACTCTTGAGTCAGTCCCAGTAGTAAATGAATTCTCATATGTATTTCCTGAAGATCTTCCCGGAGTTCCCCCCAAAAGGAAAATCGACTTTAGAATAGACCTTCTCTCAGATACTTAGCCTATATCTATTCCACTATACAGAATGGCTCCATCTGAACTCAAAGAACTGAAAGAACAGTTGAAGGTATCTTAGATAAGGGATTCATTAGACCCAGCGTCTCCCCGTGGGGTGCACCTATTTTATTCGTGCGTAAGAAAGATGGTTCTCTCAGAATGTGCATAGACTACCGTTACTTGAACAAAGTCACAGTCAAGAATAAATATCCACTGCCTAGAATCAATGACTTGTTCAATCAACTTCAGGGTGTCAATTACTTTTCCATGATAGACCTCAGATCATGCTATCATCATCTTAGAGTCAGAGAACGTGACATTCCAAAAACAGCTTTCCAAACTCGGTATGGTCACTTCGAATGTTTAGTCATGTCCTTTGGTCTTACAAATACCCTAGTAGCCTTTATGGACTTGATGAACCGAGTGTTCAAGAAGTACTTAGACATGTTCGTCATAGTTTCATTGATGATAATCTTGTCTATTCTCGTAGCGAAAGCGATCATGCAGACCATCTCAGCATAGTGCTTTAGACTCTTAGAGCTCATCAGTTGTCTGCTAAATTCAATAAGTGTGAATTCTGGCTAAGATCAGTAGCATTCCTTGGTCATATTATTTTTGGCCTAGTTAGCCTAGACCCATCTCTCCATCAGATATCAGGAGTTTCTTGGGTTTAGCTAGATATTACCATCGGTTTGTTGAAGGGTTTTCTTCTATTGCATCCCCCATGTCCATATTAACTCAGAAGAAAGTTAAGTTTTAGTGGTTAGATTCCTACGAGAAGAGTTTTCAGTAGTTGAAGACTCGGCTCACGTCAGCCCCAGTCTTGACTCTACCAGATGGTTCAGATAGTTTTGTTGTGTACTATGATGCATCCAGAGTAGGTTTGGGTTATGTCCTCATGTACAGGGGTAAGGTCATAGTCTACGCTTCCAGACAGCTTAAACCCCATGAGAAGAATTATCCGACTCATGATCTTGAGATAGCAGTTGTAGTGTTTTCCTTATAGATTTGGAGGCATTACTTGTATGGGGTGCATGTAGATGTGTTCACAGATCACAAAAGCCTTCAGTATGTGTTCTCTCAGAAAGATTTGAATTTATGTCAGAGAAGATGGTTAGAGTTATTGAAAGATTATGACATGAGTGTTCTGTATCATCCGAGAAAGACAATATAGTGGATGATGCTCTTATTAGAATTTTTATGGGTAGTGTAGCTCATGTTGAGGATGGTAAGAAAAAGTTAGCTTAGGAAGTTCATCAGCTTGCCTGACTAGGTATTCGCTTACTCAATTCAATAGAAGGTAGTGTATGGGTGCAGAGTAGCTCAGAGTTATCTCTAGTCTCCAAGGTGAAGGAAAAGCAAGATAAAGATCCCAGTCTAGTTAAGTTGAAAGAATCAATCAGAGATCAGAAAGTGGAGATTTTCTCCCAAGGGGGAGATAGTATTTTGCATTGTCAAAATAGATTGTGTGTGCCTGGTGTAGATGATTTGAGGCAACTAATTCTTGCAGAAGTGCATGGGGTGCGTTACTCTATTCATCTAAGGGCCACTAAGATGTATAGCGGCTTGCAGGAGATCTATTAGTAGAGTGGGATGAAGAGAGATATTGCATAGTTTGTATCTAAGTGCTCTACATATCAGCAAGTTAAAGTTGAGCACCAGAAACCTAGTGGGTCCATGCAGGAGTTCATTAGTCCCATGTGGAAATGGGAGGAAGTAAACATGGACTTTGTGATAAGTTTTCCTCGTACCTACCATCATCATGACTCTATTTGGGTTATCGTAGACAGGATGACCAAATCAGCTCATTTCTTACTAGTCCATACCTTTTATTCAGCCGAGGACTATGCCAATCTCTATCTCAGAGAGTTGGTTAGGTTTAATGGTGTTTCCTTATCTATCATCTCAAATAGAGGAACTTAGTTTACCTCTTACTTCTGGAAAGCATTCCAAAAGGGTCTTAGTACTTAAGTCCACCTTAGTACAGCCTTCCACCCTCAGACAGACAGTCAAGCATAAAGGACCATTTAGACTCTTGAGGATATGTTAAGAGAATACATTGTTGATTTCAAGGGTAGTTGGGATGACCACTTGCCTTTGATTGAATTCGCATATAAAAACAGTTATCATTCTAGTATCTGTATGGCTGCATTTGAGGATCTCTATGGTAGGAGATGTAGATCTCCAATTAGTTAGTTTGAAGTAGGTGACGTTGCAATAGTAAGGCCTGATTTGGTGTTTGATGCATTATAAAAGGTTCAGTTAATCAGAGAAAGGCTTAGGGCTGCCTAAGGCTGATAGAAATCGTATGCAGATGTGAGGATAAAGGATCTCGAGTTTGAGGTCGGTGACTTCATGTACTTGAAAATATCTCCCATGAAGGGAGTGATGTAAGACCCTGCAAAATTTCTAACCTTAGTTCAGTTTTTTAAGCTTGTCAGGGGGTCCCAGACTTAGAAAATTTTAGCTAAGTTTCCAGACTTAGTTTATTTTTTTGGCCTTTGAAAGTTACCAATCTCATTTCGTGACCTTAACGTCCCTTAATGATCCATATTTTGTTGATTCATGATCAAGAAGGTCAATAGGTGTTCCCGAATAAGTTTTGGATTTTTTGAACCATGTTTAGACCACGGTTGGAGTCCCAAAATAGTACACCAATGCGTTCTTGGTGCGCCGCATCGCCTATCGCGTTGGTTAACATTATTGCAAGAATTACCAGTAAAAGTACTTAGGCTTGGCGCGATCATGGCGTGATGTGTCGAGTATCGCTTCGATGCCATCGAGGCGCCGCGTCACCAATTGCATCGATGCCCATTTTCAGTCATTAAATGTTCGCATTCTTAAGAGTAATTAGGTCATTTTCTCCCGACCTTCAGCCCTCATAACACGAAATTTAGTGCTCTTTTGGCCAAATACATTCATTATTTCTCTATTCCTCAAGAAAAAAAACCCTAGGTGGATAATTTCAAGTCAAGAATTCAAACTTTCCTCCATCAATCTTCAAGAAATCATCCACTAAGGTATGTCAAGTGTTCATTCATGGATTCCTTTTATCCATGAAGCTCAAGAATCCTATTTTCAAATCATAAATTATGATGTTCATGTTGTGGGTTGATTATGACCATGTTGATGTTATTGTATGATTCCCAAGTTGGAATCTTTAATGTGTTTTCATGAATCTGTGCTAGCATGTGGGTTGAAATCTATTAAATTATGTTGATTTATCCAATCATGATGTATTGATTTAATGTTCATGCCTAAGACTAAAGTTATGCATGCAAAATGTTTGATAAAATGCCCAAGAGAACAAGAACTAAGCATTATGACTCATTAAGGCCTAAATGATGAATTCATGCTTTACCTTTATGTTCAAAAATGACTCCCATGCTATTTTTATACATTGAAATTGTTTGATGGAATGCCCATGAGACTAGAATTGTGAAACCATGACATATATTTGAATGTACTCCTCTACATGTACAATATTATGAATATTAAGTTCTTCATGAAATCCCCAATGGTTGTATTATAAATTATTGACTATGGTCATGTGTTCAAGAAGTGTCATGTCTTGTCATTTTTATGTTATCGAGTCCTGGGGGTACTTGTACCTGATAATTTAGCTGTGTGCCTGGAGCTAGTGACAGTTTTCAAGATGCTCTCAGTCAAACCATGATCAGTAGAATTCAGTCAGTCATATGACTCAGGAAAACTCAATAAATTTAGTATCAGTCCAGTCCCACTGAGTAATCTCAGTAAACTCAGTTAGTTAACAGAATTCAGTATTATTTTGTCAGTCAACGGAAGTAAGTGAACTCAGTACATTTTATCTCAATATAATCAGTTGAGTGTCTATTCAGTTGGGAGTAGTATTCAGCACCGAGCAAATGTAAGGATTAGGGCACACACTGACAGTAGAGGGTGTGACCCTTATAAGAAATTCTTGCATTCCAAAACTATGTAGCCAGCATAGGTTGAGACATCAACACTGACAGATGAGGGTTGATGAGGTGGACTAGCACTATCAGATGAGGGTCCCATTATTCTCTTTTGGGGACACTTCCAAATGAGGGTCACTCACAGTTTGTCCTTACAGTGGCGTTGTATTGACGCCCTTCTAATTGGGGTTACAGATTGGACCCCAACTCATCTATATTATCTTATATGGGACATGTCGGTTAGATGACTATTTTCCACAGTCTCAATATCAATTTTCAGCAACGAACTCAAATAGTTCTACAGACTCTAGGGCTGTCAGATACAGTAACTCAGATCAGTTAGGAACTCAACTAGTTCCATCAGAATCAGGGCTGTCAGACACAGTCACACAGTAATCAAAATATCAGTTTTCAGAAAATTAGTTATCAGTAAACTCAGTATTCAGAATTCTCATGTTTTCAGTTACAGTTATGTACTCATGCATGTATTCTTACGCAGTACTGTTCATGTTATTCAATCAGTTTTAGTTCATGCATATGAACCCTTGCATTTATCCTTACCTCACTTTGCATACCAGTACACTCCCACATACTGACGCATACTTTTCTCTTGCACTATGATATTTTATAACATAGGTTCGGATGCTCAGGTTCCCGATCACACTTAGCAGTTTAGAGTTCAGTCAGCAGCAGTATACTAGTCGTGAGTCCTCATCTTTCAAGGATGTTCTATTATGTTATTATTTCAGTACTTAGCTTATTTTAGCAGTTAGAGTTAGTTGGGTACATGTCCCATCAACTCCTTATTCAGATAGTTTAGAGGCTTTTAGACTAGATATTTAGACTTCAGTTATTTTAGTATTTATGTTCAGTTTTGGAATTGTTATACCACTTTTCCAGTTATGCTTCAGCATTGAACCTCAAGGCCTTTCAGTCTATGTTTCCGTATTTATATTATTATTATCCAGTGCTCAGTTATAGATATCATTCATGGATTAGCTTGGGGTCCTTTGGGATTATAAGCACCGTGAAGCATATGGAGTACCAAACTCGGGGTGTTATAAGTGAATAGATTTGGCAAGAAAGGAAAACAAAGTCCCCGATATGTCGTTCCCTTCAAAATTCTCAGTCGTTTTGGAAAGGTAGCTTATGATCTTGAGTTGCCTTCAGATTTAGCCTCAGTACACCAGTGTTCCATGTCTCATTGTTGAAAAAGTGTATTGGTGATCCAACTGTAGTTGTTCCCTTAGAAAGTATAGATATTCAGAACAGTCTCTCCTTTGAGGAAATCCCAGTAGAAATTCTTGGTCATCAAGTTCGTAGACTAAGGAACAAAGAAGTTCCACTAGTCAAAGTTCTTTGGTGGAATCAGTCCGTTGAGGGAGCCACTTGGGAAGCAAAGGCAGATATGCGGACCAAGTACCCTCATCTCTTCTCCATGACATCCAGATTTAGTATAAGGTACCAATTTTCTTAAGATTTTCTTTTGTCTGTCATGTTCAGTTTCAGCCGCACACCATGTTCATGTCAGTCGTGCATTCATGAATCAGTTCAGTCATGCATTCCATGTACCTGTCACACCCTTTTTTCACTCGAGGGCCAGAGTTGAAGGATTTTTTCCAATTAAAGTGACGATATTGAATAGGGATTAGTTTATTAACAGAGTCACCACTTGGAATTGAGTTATGGTGTTCCAAGTCACCTTTGTTTGAATCCCTAATCAAAAGAAAATGACTCTTATTTGGTCTGCAAAAATAAAAGACCAGGTAAGAAATTCTATTGACCTAGGGGAAGGTGTGAGGCACCCCTCGAGTTCCGTGGTTATAGCACGGTCGCTTTTATTGACTTAAACTATTTTTATAATTATGTTGGGGCCTAGGTTCGCTCATTTTAATATCTAAAATTATCTGTTTATTTATCTTATATTAAATAAATCAATAAAAGTTAATTTTAGAAAAGTATTTATCAAGGTGCATTATTGCATCCTTAAATTTTAAATATCCCGAAAAGATGCGTAAACCACATTCTTAATTGAGAGGAACATTTTAAAACGCATCTAAAATTTACTTATCTGTAAAAAATATTAATTAGTCACTTATAAACTTATAACAATTAACTTGACCAAAATTCATTTTTAACATATAATTCTCAAGATTAGTTAATGATAATGTAATAAAAATAAAATAAAATAATAATAAAAATAATACAAATGTACAAAAACTAACTATATAATACTAACTTTATTATAATCTCTAAATCTAATATTATTTAATTTGAATAAATAAATAAATAATAATAATAAATTAAAACACCTAATAAATTAATAAGTACTGCAAGGTTTTTTTCTTTTGTTCATTATATTATTTTATAAAATCAAGCATTAAATCAAAGACGTTTGTTTTGAGATAATCTTTAGGAATAAAATAAATAAATAAATAAATAAATAAGCTAGATGTGCATGGCAGGGAGGAAAACATTTTCTTGCATATCAAACCCACCTTTAATCGGTCACAAAAAAAATGTTACTTCTAATTAAATACTCATATTATATAGGTATACTTTCTTGTTTAATAGAGTTTATGTAATACAATTCAAAATTAATTGGATTAATGAAGTTTCAAAAAAAAAAAATTGAGTAAGCCTGATATATAAATAAATGATAGTAAATAATTTTGGACTCCAACAATCTATAAATCTTTTAAAACATTAGCAAATGCTCTGAAGTGGTTAAATATTTTACTAATATCCTGCATCATGGAATTATATAAAAGAAGCATGTCCGGAAGATGACATATCATTAAACCAAATAGACAAATACAATGTTATTCTAACAATAACTAAACAACGATTAAACAAAATTCTTAGAACTATTTTACATCAATTTACTCTAAATTTAACAATATTAAATTTCAACATACTTTTAATAGTATCATACAAATAATAACAGTAGAAATCATTCAAATACATATAAAATATGAGTAACTTTATATTATTGGAATCAAAGACCGCATGATTGTGATGTTTTATTCTATATAAAGAAAATTAAGAATTACATCCTGACAAAAATAATTTCCAGAAAAAGAAAGAAAAAGCCACGAACTCAAAATCACGAACCAAAACATCAAACTCCAACTTGTTATTCACCACAGTTTTTTTCACTCTTTCCATTGTTTTTTTTCTTCTTATTCTCTTTTTTGTTGTCTGCCTCTCTCTATTCCTTTTTTTTAGTTGTTTTTCAATCTCTTTTTTTTACCGTGTGTTCTCCTTTTTTTCTCCTCTTGTGTCTTTGTTGTGTGTATTGTTATATAAAGATGTAGGAGTGGGGAAGTTGAGAGTTGGAGGAAAAAGTGGGGGTGGTTGGGGTAGTTTAGGCTAAGATAGAATTTTCAAATTTTATTTATTTATTTTTTTTTAAAAGAAGACAATGATAATAACAAATAAAATAATAAATAAATAAAATAAAAATAACAATAAAAATAATATAATAATAACTAATTAATTTTAATATTTAAAAAAAAAGTTTAAAATAGTTAAAATAAATATAATTAAGATAGTACTAAAACTACAAACTTATTTGTTTAAAATTTAAAAAGAAATTTTTTTTTAAATTTCTTTTTTATTATATATAAAAAAAATCAGAATAAAATAAAACAAAACATCTCAAAATCAACTTTATTTTTTAACTAAAAATTTATTAAAATGAAATAAGAATTTAAATAATATTAGACCAAATATAAATATTTAATATCGAAAAATATATACATTAAACTTGGGAGGGTCAAAAATCACGTGTCTACATTTTGCCCCTCTTTGTTTGAAATCTCGAAGAGTTTTCATACAAAGAAATAGACAAAGATATGATTTTTGATCCTCCTATTATTCAAAAAGTGAAGATAAAATATAATAACATAAAAGATGTGACCGAGTCCTGGTTTTGGACTGCCTATCTATCCCGAGTTATAAGGAATTCAGGTCACGAGTAGTTCAAAAAGGCAAAATAGGGAGACAATGAGCTAGAGGTTGAGTCAGGTTTCATCGAGTTTCCAGTTCGCGGCTTCTTCTTTTACATCCAAATAAATAACAAAATAAAAAATAAAATGAAAATACAAATGAAAGATCCTATCTATGCTGCTTTTTTTTTTTGGAATCTTCACTTGAATCTTCATGACTTCTCAAATGATGAGACATTAATTATTCTGAG
Source organism: Capsicum baccatum var. pendulum (assembly GCA_030864225.1). Lineage (NCBI taxonomy): Eukaryota > Viridiplantae > Streptophyta > Magnoliopsida > Solanales > Solanaceae > Capsicum > Capsicum baccatum. The sequence continues at coordinate 196,798,679 of CM061557.1, forward strand.
TTGAACTTGATACATGAAATGTTCCTCCTCGTTGGCTTTTGGCATTAGAAGGAAACTTGACAATTGGTTTATTCTTCAGATTTTTTTTTGGGTTGGACTTGAAAATCGTCACCCTGTTCTTCAGGCAGGCTCCTGACTTGTTACTCTTTTGTCATTTTCTTCAGGCGGGCTCCTGACTTGTTACTCCTTCACCCTTTTCTTCAGGTGGACTCCTGGACTCAAAGAAAATAGTAAAATAGGAAAATAGCATCCCATTCTTCAGGAGGATCCTGAGTATAAAATAAATTCCCATTCTTCAGGAGGGTCTTGAGCAGAAAATAAAATTCAATGAACACAAACAAAAATTTTGCCCTAGTTTATACTTAAAAAATGACTCGACTAAAAGGTACGTTTTATAAGAATCAAGGGGAATGACTCGACTAAAAGGTACATCTTATAGGAATCAAAGGAATTGACTCAACTAAAAGGTACGTCTTATAGGAATCAAGGGGGATGACTCGACTAAAAGGTACGTCTTATAGGAATCAAGGGGAATGACTCAACTAAAAGGTACGTCTTATAGGAATAAAGGGGAATGACTCGACTAAAAGGTACGTCTTATAGGAATCAAGGGGATGACTCGACCAAAAAGTACGTCTTATAGGAATCAAGTGGATGACTCGACTAAAAGGTACATCTTATAGGAATCAAGGGGATGACTCGACTAAAAGGTAGGTCTTATAGGAATCAAGGGGATAACTCGACTAAAAGGTACGTCTTATAGGAATCAAGGGGGATGACTCGACTAAAAGGTACATCTTATAGGAATCAAGGGGAATGCCTCGATTAAAAGGTACGTCTTATAGGAATCAAGAGGAATGACTTGACTAAAAGGTATGTCTTATAGGAATCAAGAGGGATAAGTTGACTAAAAGGTTCTTCTTATAGGAATCAAAGGGGATGACTCGACTAAAAGGTACATCTTATAGGAATAAAGGGGATGACTCGACTAAAAGCTATGTATTATAGTAATCAAGAGGAATGACTTAACTAAAAGGTACGTCTTATAGGAATCAAGGGATGACTCGACTAAAAGGTACGTCTTATAGGAATCAAAGGGATTGACTCAACTAAAAGGTACATCTTATAGGAATCAAGGAGGAGTGACTCGTCTAAAGGTATTTCTTATAGGAATCAAAGGGGATGACTCAACTAAAAGGTACGTGTTATAGGAATCAGAGGGATGACTCAACTAAAATGTACGTCTTATAGGAATAAAGGGGAATGACTCGACTAAAAGGTACGTCTTATAGGAATCAAGGGGGATGACTCAACTAAAAGGTACGTCTTATAGAAATCAAGAGGATGACTCGACTAAAAGGTTTGTCTTATAGGAATCAACGGGGATGATTCGACTAAAAGGTACGTCTTATAGGAATCAAGGGGAATGACTTGACTAAAAGGTACGTCTTATAGAAATCAAGAGAGATGACTCAACTAAAAGGTACGTCTTATAGGAATCAAAGGGATAACTCGACTAAAAGGTTCATCTTATAGGAATCAACAATAAATGACTCGACTAAAAAGTACATCTTCTAGGAGTGAATGTTCAAGTTAGGAAGTGTTTCACCTAACAAATGAAAACTGACTTATTCAGACTAGGAAGTGCGTCTCCTAGGGGTTGAATGAAATTACTCGACCAGAAAGTGCGTCTTATAGGAGTGATGGTTCAAGTTAGGAAGTGCTTCACCTAACAAATGAAACTTGAATTATCCAGATTAGGAAGTGCGTCTCCTAGGGATTGAATTTTTACCATAATTTGATTATCAAACCTGTGCAGCAACATTGCTTCCTACATCTGTGGAAATGAGGCATTGCAGCCTTTGATATTTATGCTCTGATGTCCTTAATTTGAAGGTAACATGTTTCCTATTTCATCAAAGAAAACTTGTGAGTTCAAAAACATGGTGGCAGGTTTGTGGCTTTAGCTTCCATGGCAATCACTCTTGCTCTCGTCACATTTAACCTTTCTTCCAACCATTAGCATCTATCACCGACTTGCTGCATCATTGACCCAAACTCAAATTATTAAAAGTGACTCTGAAACAAACACAGTATCTTTGCTTTGCCATGCTCCTCAAATAAACCCTTTAAACCTTGGTATTTCCAGACTCGTTTGTTGACAAAACTTTTTTGCATGCCTTATTTCGACTCACAATTATGTCTCTTTCATGTGTTAGCTTTTTTGTCTTGCTTTGTGCAATTGAAGAAGTTGGTAACCAATTTTAAAATCTTTTCTCACTTGTTATGACACGGACTCAACTCAGAGACACAATAAAAATAACAATAATTTTTATTTGATGATAAAGATACCAAAAAATCAAAAATAGAAAAATAAAAGAAAAAGGGAAAAAAAATAATAGGCATCTTTTTTTAAAAAAAAAACATGACAGAAAAAAAACTTATTTGGGTGTGGTAGTCGATTCCAGCAATCATGACATGCATTTTGAATTAAACAACTTGGCCTACCCACACTAATTATTTCAACTCTTATCCATTTATTGAGTTTGAAATGGAATCTATCTTGAATATGCTCCCTCTAGATCACAATCCTCCTTCGGCTAGTGGCACCTCAATGGGATTTTGCTAATACCTATCTCATTTTCATTTCTTTCTGAGTTCATTATTGCATTATGGTGCCCAAAAGGGTTTTCACCAATAAGAATCTTTCATTTTTACTCATTCATTTTTTTTTGAAAATAATGCCCAACATATGAAACATCATGCACCCATAACATGTTTAGCCTTGACATTCTCAAAGATCGATCTAAAGGTTTTTATTTGGTTGTAACTTGGCTTTTAGAAAAGGTTAGAAAGAAAGGGAGGCATGTGGCTCAAAAATTTACATAATATTGGGTGAGACATGCAACTTTTAGAATTGATTTTTTTAAGGAAATAAATTTTGCCCCAGTTTCATTCATTTTGGGTAATTTGAATTTTCTTTTGGTTGGACCGAACCCCAGAGTAGGGTTGCCTACGTATCTTGTCATAGAAAAAATTAGGTCAAACATAGTTTAGAAATCTTGTTCTTTTGCATGATTTTTTTTCTTTTTTTTCCTGACTCTTCTCTCTTTTACTTCTTCTTTATTTAGAGAGAGAGATATTTTTTCCGACTCCATTTTTTCTTGACATTTTTTTGACTCTATTCTTTTTCTTGATACTTTTATTTTATTTTAAATTTTTTTCACAGACTCTATTTTGATTCCAAGAGAGGGATATGAAAGAAATAAAACAAAAGCTTAAAAGGGATAACAAATGATGACATAACATTTGGATAGCAGAATGAAATGCCTTCGTCATATCAATCCTTAAAAACGTAAGTACATAACATGCAATCTAGGAATGGAGCATGAAGATCATACACATATTTTTAATATTGACTGTGACTAAGCACATGTAGGTGTGTCACTTCTTTTAAACTTGTAAACCATACAAGTCTACTTGTATTGTACTTTCCTCACAACAGATGACTCTTTTTTAGCTAACTTCTTCTTGCTTCTTCTGACAATAGAAACTATATATCCTCTGGTTGATCTCATTCAAAAATGCTTGAGTTGAACCTCCTCATTGAAGATCAAGACAATTTTTATTCATAAAGTGATTGCCTCAAAACATTCAAGTGAGGATGTAACTAGGTCTCCAAAACATCTCAACACTTTACTTATTTTTCTTATATTTTTTTTCGACTCTATGTTCTTGATCGAATGTTTTAGCATTAGATTGGGTTTTAAGATCTGGCTGAAAATTCAACATACATATCATATCACTGGAATTGCCACAGAAGAAAAAATGTGTATAGAAGAAAAAAAACATATATTTAAACAAGAAAAACAAAAGGGACACATATTTTGTTGACAGAAAAGATAGAAGGGCTTGAACACAATGATAAGACAACATAATACAATATATATTTCGAACAACAACCATTAAATTATTCAAAAAATAGAAGAAAAACAAAACAGACTATCAAAATTCCTTCTTCGTGGAGAGCAAAATAACTTCTGAATTACCGAGCTTGACATTTGACCATTGATTTGCACTTCAGTATTAATGGGGTCTCTACAATCATTACTACATCATCCATTTTTCTTCTTGACTTCAAAAGTATCCTTAACTATTTTGAATTTTCACCATCAAATTCTATCCAAATTAAGCCATTAGCAGTTCCTCTTTTCCTCTGTTTCTCTTAGTTGATCACACAACCTTTTTAGATGAGCCAAAGGATCACCACGTCCCTTGTACATGCCCAACTTTGATATTTTGGACTCTAGACGCAAGTGAACATTGTGAAACATGTACAAATCCATGTATGAAACACTCTTTTCTTCTTCCACTACTTACGTGTTTCTCATATTTTGCTCCAAACTTCTTATTTCCCTAGTCATTTCTTCTTATTTCTCATTTCTAATAGTTTATTCCACTTCATCTCAGACCCTATATCATTTTATGTGGGTTATCTTGCCTTTTCTTTAGACTTGAAGTTGAATGGATGAGAAGCCAACTTAGCCACAAACCAACCACTTTAACACTATTTTGATTTTGGAGAAAACTAATGTGCCATAGTTCAAATTTTTAAGACCACCGAATCCATGAAGGACTGCCTACGTATCGCATTAAAGATGAGAATCGGGTGTGCGTAGTTCTTGAAATATATGTCGTACAAAATTTAGTATCAAGACCTTTAAAGGTTCAGGGCTATTAAGATTTATATTTTTTGTAAAAACTTAGCCTCATGATCCCTAAAGATTCAGGGCTATTAAGATTTATATATATTTTTTATTTTGTAAAACTTAGCCTCATGATCCCTAAAGATTCTAGGCTATTAAGATATATATATATATATATATATATATATATATATATATATATATATATATATATATATATATATAAATTGAACTTGAGAATAAGAAAAATAATTATAAAAGTAATCATGTTTTCAAAACATTCCCCAATAAATCTATGAATATTTTTTCAAAAGATAGGGTCATACCCCGAAAAAGGGCTTCCTACGTATCTCAATTAAGAGTGAGAATCAGACCCTCGTAGTTCATGAAGACCGCAAAACTATGTTACTAAAATTTTTCCTTTCTTTGAAAAATAATTCACTAAATGTGAGGATAATTTAATCTCTTGCATTTTAAAATTGCCTAAAGCCGGTCAACAAACAAACAGCCTTCCAAACAAATATCAAAGAGCACATAGGATGCACATTTTGGTCTTTATAAAGTAGGTCACCTTGTCCTAGACAGACCCGGCCCCTGTGCCGACTCCCGCTAAGTCAAATGCATATGATGCAAATAAAGCGGCACCTAATAGGGATAACCAAATTCTGAGTTTTTAGTTCTTCTAAGTTTAAGCCTAATAGGGATAGGTGTCTAGACTAGCTTACCGGAGTGGACACTCGAGCCGGGGAGAAAGAACTTCATCGGTAGCAGGGCAACACCGCCTTAGTTTCCGATTCAAATCCCGCCTTACATATGTGACTATAATCCTTCATCGGGTGTCTTGACACTCCGGCTATCTCAAAAAAAAAAACTAGGATGCATGCGCTGCATTCCTTCTATCCTATTTCAGAGACTCAGAGGGGGTGCGCAAGAGAAGACAGTAGATAATACAGTTCAATCAATATCAAAGCGATAAATAAGCGACAAGTAGCACATAAGGCCAACAAACACAATATAAACAATAATTAAAGCAAGTATAAGTCAATATAAAAAGCTTGAATTCTTATTTGTCCCCAGTGGAGTCAAAGAGATGTCACACTCCTTTTTCACTCGAGGGCCAGAGTCGAAGGGTTTTTCCAATTAAAGTGACAGTATTGAATAGGGATTAGTTTATTAACAGAGTCGCCAGTTGAAATTGAGTTGTGGTGTTCCAAGTCACCATTTTTTGAATCCCTAATCAAAAGGAAATAACTCTTATTTGGTCTGTGAAAATAGAAGATCGGCTAAGGAATTCTATTGACCGAGAAAAAGGTGTGAGGCACCCCTCGAGTCCCGTGGTTCTAGCACGGTCGCTTTTATTGACTTAACTTGACTTAAACTATTTTGATAATTATGTTGGGGCCTAGGTTCACTCATTTTAATATCTAAAGTTATCTCTTTATGTATCTTATATTAAATAAATCAATAAACATTAATTTTAGAAAAGTATTTATCAAGGTGCATTATTGCATCCTTAAATTTTAAATGTCCTAAAAAGATGCGTACACCACATTATTAATTGAGACAAATATTTTAAAACGCATCTAAAATTTACTTATCTGTAAAAAATATTAATTAGTCACTTATAAACTTATAACAATTAACTTGACCAAAATTCATTTTTAACATATAATTGTCAAGATTTGTTAATGATAATGTAATAAAAATAAAATAAAATAATAATAAAAATAATACAAATGTACAAAAAATAACTATATAATACTAACTTTATCATAACTGGTAAAGTTGCTGCCATGTGATCAAGAGGTCATGGGTTCAAGCCTTGGAAACGGCCTCTGGCAAAAATGCAAGGTAAGGTTGCGTACGATACACCCTTGTGGTGGGGCCCTTCCCCGAATACTGCGCATAGCAGTAGCTTTAGTACACCGGGCTACCCCTTTTTACTATTATTTAATTTAAATAAATAAATAATAATAATAAATTAAAACACCTAATAAATGAATAAGCACTGCAAAATTTTGTCTTTTGTTCATTATATTATTTTATAAAATCAAAATTAAATCAAAGACGTTTCCTTTGAGATAATCTTTAGGAATAAAATAAATAAATAAATAAATAATCTATATGTGCATGGCAGGGAGGAAAACATTTTCTTGCATATCAAACTCACCTTTAATCGGTCACAAAAAAAAAAAATTACTTCTAATTAAATACCTACATTATATAGGTATACTTTCTTGTGTAATAGAGTTTATGTAATATAATTCAAAATTAATTGAATTAATGAAGTTCTGGGAAAAAAATTCGAGTAAGCCTAATATATAAATAAATGATAGTAAACAATTTTGGACTCAAACAATCTATAAATCTTATAAAACATTAGTAAATGCTCTGGAGTGGTTAAATATTTTACTAGTATCCTACATTATGGAATTATATAAAAGAAGCATGTCCAGAAGATGACATATCATTAAACCAACTAGAAAAATACAATATTATTCTAACAATAACTAAACAACGATTAAACAAAATTCTTAGAACTATTTTACATCAATTTACTCTAAATTTAACAATATTAAATTTCAACATACTTTTAATAGTATCAAACAAATAATAACAGTAGAAATCATTCAAATACAAATAAAATTTAAGTAACTTTATAAAATTGGAATCAAATACCGCATGATTGTGATGTTTTATTCTATATAAAGAAAAATTGAGAATTACTCCTGACGAAAATAATTTCCAGTAAAAGAAAGAAAAAGCCACGAACTCGAAATCACAAACCAAAACATCAAACTCCAATTTGTTATTCACCACAGTTTTTTTTTCACTCTTTCCCTTATTTTTTTTCTTCTTATTCTCTTTTTTTGTTGTTTGCCTCTCTCTGTTCCTTTTTTTTAGTTGTTTTTCAATCTCTTTTGTTTTTTTGTTTGTCCGTGTGTTTTCCTTTTTTCTCCTCTGTGTCTTTGTTGTGTGTATTGTTATATAGAGATGTAGGGGGGAAGTTGAGGGAGTTGGAGAGAAAAGTGGTGGGTGGTTGGGGTAGTTTAGGATAAGATAGAATTTTCAATTTTTTTTAAAAAATAAGACAATGATAATAACAAATAAAATAATAAATAAATAAATAAATAAAATAACAATAATAATAAAAATAATATAACAATAACTAATTAATATTAATATTCAAAAAAAAATAGTTAAAATAAATATAATTAAGATAGTACTAAAACAACTAACTTATTTGTCTAAAATTTAAAAAGAAAATATTTTTGTAAAATTTTGTATTATATATAAAAAAAACAAAATAAAATAAAACAAAACATCTCAAAATCAACTTTATTTTTTAACTAAAATTTATTAAAATAAAATAAGAATTTAAATAATATTAGACCAAATATAAATATTTAATATCGAAAAATATATATATTAAACTTGGGAAGGGTCAAAAATCACGTGTCTACAGTATCAAACATGCATATTCAGTGTGTAAGCTCAGTCCATCATTTCCCTCAGCTTAACCGATTTCATTCGGGGACAAATGATCCCAAGGGGGAGATATTATAAAACCTCATATTTTCCTAGCATAATTTAAGTCTCAATACATGAGCATTCGTATATGCAATTTCTAAAACAATCATTGTTTTTCAGTTTAGAGCCTGCCATTGCGTAGGAAATTTAATTAGTTTTCCAACGATATAAAATTTACCTAAATTCGATAACCGGGTAAGAAGTTATGGCAATTTTAAGTTTCAGTCGTTAAACAACGTCATTTTATCCTTTAGCTCATCGCGGAGCAAGCCAATCCCCTATTTGGAAAATTCCAGTGAGGGTCCACAATCCAGGCTCGTTGCACCATAGGTCAATTTGACATTTGTTCATTTCCAGTGTCGAAGTGTGATACCACCGCATCGCGATGAACTTCCAGGTCCCAATCAGTGAAGGACTATGATTTCCCTGCGTCGCGCCACAGACCAATTACCCAGTTATCCGATTCCATTGACACGGGAGATAGCGCCGCGTCGCGCCAGCCCAGAAAATTGAGATTTTCAATCAGTTTCAAGTTTTAATTCCAAGGGCTTTTAAGTACTTTTTCCTTGTGCCAGTCAGCCCCAAACACGAAATTAAGTCCCTAATAACCTAATTGTGAATTATTCTAATCAATTTTTTCTCAAAATCAAGAACATTCTATCAAGTAGCAAAACCCTAATCTTCAAGAATCAAGGTCAAACCTCAAGAACTCTCCATCAATCCTTCCAAATTTTTCATCCCAGGTATGTTAGAAATTCATCCATGGATTCCTATCATCCATGGACTCCAAGTATCCGTTTAATTACAAATCTATCATCTTTTCAAGATTTATGATATTAAATTACAATTTAAAACTATGAATCTCCATGAACTTTCATGAATATTGATTTTATACCTTACTTTAATGGAATTATCGTTGTTATCAAATCCCCCATGTTTTAATATTGTCATTCTTCGAATTAGATCATGATTTAGTGTTATAAATGTTGAAGTCATGTTACTATTTCAAGTTTTATACCATTCCCATGAATTGACTAAACCATGAATTACAAGTGTTTAATAAAATGCCTACAAGAGTGAATTATTTATGAAGAGCCTTCATGTTTTGGCCTTCAAGCTTTCATGTTTTTTCAGTATTATTGTTTTGAGTCCTGGGGGTATTGAACACCCAAAAACCATAGTTGTTCATTTAGTCTAGCCTCAGTACATTACAAAATAGTCTTCAGATTATATTATGAGCATTATCAGAATAATCAAATATTAGTTGTTCAACTCATAACAGTCTAGTATCTCAGTGTCTTTCAGTTGGGAGTAGTATTTAGCACCGAGCAAGTGGAGAGATGGAGGCTTTATCGTCAGAGAGGCAGAGTCGTTAGTAGCAGTCCCTATACTCCAGAACTACATAGCCAGCGTAGGATATGAGTAGTCACCCGCCAAATTAGGCTTGACTATCTCGCAAGGGTCACCCATCAGTACAAGCTTGACACCCTTAGTCCTTTGGACATTATATCAATTTAGTGGATCCACACAACCATTGTTAGTACCCGTAATACGGTATTAACACCCTTCCAACTGGGGTTACAGGTTGGAGCCCGATTAGCTCAAATTGGGAAATATCGATTAGATGATACCTCCCACAGTCTCAGTTATAGTTCCTACTCAGTTCTTCAGTCTTAGTGTTATTTGACCAAAGTATACAGACTTCAGTTATTTCAGTATTTCAATTTACAGATTTTACTCAGTTGTTGTAACACCCCATACTTAATTATGTGTATTAGCCATGGTTATATGTGTTGGAGTATATGTATTGATCCTAAGTTAGGTATATATGAGTTTAAGTATGAGTATTGATTATTTTGAGATGGTTTCAAGGGTATAGTTTGATTATATGTGTATGGGAATCGACTTTATTTATACCGGCATTTGCCCGTCGATGGTTCCATACGAATTTTATTGAATAAGCTTTCCAATGATATAAATATTTCCAAAAACGGATAAGTTTCGGATATAATCGAGCACGTTCGAAACTATAAAACGGCGGCCGGGATAATTGTGAACAGTAAATGTGCAGGAAATTCAAACTACTGAGGCCTGCCAGTTTTTTGGGTCGACTTTGAACGATCATAACTCCCTCAATATAATGAACTGGGAGAGCTACCACCTATCAAAAGAAATATCTTTGAGTCTTCTTTCCAATTCAATTGGTTTCATCCAAATCCAACATCTGAGTAAGGAATTATACTCGTTTTACTTCAGCCTCTCAAAACAGATTTTTAGGGTCAACTTCAAACGATCATAACTCCTCGTACAGGACGAACTAGGTGGCCTACTTTATATAAAATGAAATCTATTTGAATTATCTATCCAGCGATACCAAGTTTACCAAAATCCGATATTGGAGCAAAGAGTTATGGCTGATTTACTTTAGCCTGTCAAAACAGTCCATCATGGACAGATTCGAATTTACTTAAATTTTTAAGGGCAATATGGTCATTTTCCATCACATCTTGGACGAAAATTGGTCATTATATAGATATAATTGGTCTTATATCCATCAATTATCATCATATTATTGGAAATAATAAACCCTAGCCTAATTTCAACACCAATTATCTTGTGATTCAACCGTAGAAAATCCAAATTGATTCTGTAGTTGTGTTCACCGTCTCGAGGGCTTCGAGAAGCACCCCTTATTTGTGCCAACAGGACTTCGAAATCAAAAGGTCCATTTTATGGTAGGGATGTAAATTATGTTGGTGTTATTTATATGGATATGTATATATATATATATATATATGCATGTGAGCATAAGAAGTATGTTATTTGATTGTTGTTGAAAGATGATCGGAAATGATGTTGGATTATTCTTGTGCATGGTTGGATTATGTTGAATTGTGAAGGGATTTGGTGTGATGATGTGGTATTGAAATGATGATTATATATATATATACACACATAAACCTATTGATCAAGTTGGTTTTTGGAATGTTTTACAAATATTGGTTGTATGGAATTATGGAAGAGAATTGTGGTGTTGGGTTGCTAATACTAGATGCCAAATATTTCATTGTAGATAAGTGATTTGTAAAGGTGGAAAGTTGTGTCGAATTGGTGTCCGAATCTACGACGAGGTATGTAAAGCATACTTTAACGATGTTCTTTGGCATGAAAACACCAATGTTCCATCAAGTAAGATTCCAAGGTTATCCAAACACATGTATTGTTCTACATTACCAACGAAGTTGTTTCCATTCTATAAAGTGTCAAAATATTTCATTGATATACCAAAAGGCTCCTATTTCATTGTTGTGATATTGATGATTCTGAAACACATTGTTGATGTACTAATGAGTCTTTATTACATCGTTATTGTATAGAAAGTCTATTACTCGATTCCTATTGATGTATCATTGTTCCAAAGGTACTATATTGGCATGAACACTAATGTAATAATCTCAAAAGCTTTTGAACTAAGTTATTGGAAAGATTTCTTATGTATGTTACTTGATATACGTGTGGGTGGTATCCCAGGGGCATAAGCCTAGCACGGGTCGATCCCAATTGATATGTACTGGAGGCAGCCTAATGGTCATAGTACGGTACAGTATTGATTATTGTTAGGTGGTTGGAGGTTCGGGAGGAGGAGGTAATGGCGAATGATAATTGTAAAGAATGAAATGAACGAATATATACCGTTCCACAAATGTGTTTGAATCCAAGAACCCAGTTCAGATTAATGATAATGTACATGATCCTAAAAGTGTTTATGAAGTGTGGTGCACTTCTATTATGATTTATTCACATGTGTATGATTTTCTTGATCCCCCATATCACATATTATTATCTACAGCTATACATACTCAGTACATATTTCGTACTGACGTCCCTCACGGGGGACCTGCATTTCATGCTGCAGGCACAGGTACTTCAGCTTATTCACAGCATAGGTAGGAGCCGGGTCATACAGCTATTGTTGGTGAGCTCCAGTTTGCTTCAGAGCTTTCCGAGTCGGTTCCTTATGTTTTGTTATTGTACAGGAGTCAGGTGTGGGCGGGGGTTTGTCCCGACCCTAGTTATGTTATGTATATATGTCCTAGAGGCTTTGTAGACATAAGGAAGGGTCAAGTCATGGGAGATTATATAGTGATGTTATATTTGTATATGTAGTGGCCCCGACGGCCAAGTATTATATATATATATATATATATATATTTGTGCGTGTTGTGCTGATACAGGAAATTAGACCCTTCTATATGTAACGAAGTGCTGCCCAAATTTTTGGTGAATGTAAGTGAAGGTATAGGTATTTGAACGGGTTCTTCCGGGCCTACTCGGCTTCGGGTGCCAGTCCAGCCCGATGGGATTTTGGGGTGTGACAAAAGTGGTATCAGAGAGGTTCGTCCTAGTGAGTCTACAAAGCCGTGTCTACGTAGAGTCTTGTTTATCGGTGTGTTATGCACCACATCTATAAACAGGAGGCTATGGACATTTAGGAATTGTTTCTTTTCTTCATGTCTTAGATCGTGTGATAGAGCTTATATTGTATATGAAGTCATAGTTGACCACTGAATCACTTTGTTTCTCTTATTATAGTAATGATGCCGGTTACCAAAAGCAAGAATACCGGTAAGCAAGTAGATGTGGCTGCCGGAGAGGGGACTAGTAAGTCACCCACTATACCAGTTAATCAAAGTGAGGCTCCAGCTGAGCATGCATCAGAAACTTCCCCCAGTCCGGAAGAAATAAGGGGGAGGAGAACTATATCACCAGAGCCACCTATTAATACTGTTGATCAAGATCTTAGAAATGCAGTGCAACTTTTGACTCGTATAGTTGCTAGGAAAGTCCAAGGGCAAGCTATTCCTGCCGCGGGTTCTAGCGGTACTGATAGGGCGGCTAGTCTTCGGATGCAAGATTTTCTTAAGATGGATCCGCCTACTTTTACCGGATTCGATCTTAATGAAGATCCGCAGGACTTTATTGATCGAATCCAAAGGGCCCTAGAGGTGATGCATGTATCGGGCAAAGAGACCATGGAGTTAGCCGTGTATAGATTCAAAGGTGAGGCTATATATTGGTATGAAGACTAGAAACGGTCAAGGGGCATTAATGCACCCCCAGCTACTTAGAAAGAGTTCAAAGAGGCATTTATTGATCATTATCTTCCATATGAGACTCGTCAGGCCCGTGCGGATCAGTTCTTAAATCTTTGGCAGGGTAATACAAGTGTGAGGGAGTATAGTCTTCGATTTAATTCCTTGTCCAGATATGCTCCTAATGTTATAGCTACTATGGATGACAGAGTTCATCGGTATGTGAATGGATTGGATTCGTATTTGGTTAGGGATTGTACTATTGCTGCACTGAATAAAGATATGGATATAGCTAGGATCCAAGCATTTGCACAGAAAATGGAAGATCAGAGGCAAAGAAGAAGAACACAGGAATTTGAAAGCGGATCTTCTAAGAGGGCCAGATCTACAGGGTAGTTTATGGCGCCACAAGGAGGTTTTAGACCTCAATTTTCTGTTAGACCACCTAGGCCATTATTTTCTTATTCTGCAGCTAGTGCTCCACCACAGCATCAGGGGTTTAGAGGCAGTCAATTTGGGCAAAGAAGTGAGGGTCATAGTTCGCGATCTGTGGGTTATCATGGGCAAGGGAATATGAGCCAATCGAGACCTCCTCGAGAGCCATGCAATAAATGTGGAAGGCATCATATGGGCTTATATCGAATGGGAACAAATGTTTGTTATTGGTGCGGTATGATAGGGCATATGATGAGAGAATGCCCACGAAGAGGCGCAGGTGGCATAGCACGACCTTTGGGATCAGCTGTTGCATCATCGTCACTGGTATCTTATTCTGGTAGGGGTGCACGACCTGCGGGTCACGCTAGCAATGAAAAAAGAGTCGCCAGTTCTAGCGGGACTCAGAATAGCACTTATGCTTTAGCGGATCGACAGAATCTAGAGGCTTCCCCAGATGTGGTTATCGGTACGTTGTCCATATTTTCATTTGATGTATATGCTCTAATTGATCCCGGTTCTACATTATCATATGTTACTCCTTTGGTTGCTGGAAAGTTCAAAAGGACCCCCGAATTGTTAGATAAACCATTGGAAGTGTCTACCCCGGTTGGGGAATCTATTATTGCTAGAAGAGTTTATAAAGATTGTGTAGTAACTGTGTGTGGTCGAGACACGATGGCCAATCTTGTGGAACTAGAAATGGTAGATTTTGATGTTATAATGGGTATGGATTGGTTGGCGTCTTGTTATGCCAAAATTGACTGTTGTACGAAAAAGATGTATTTACATTTTCCTGATGAAGCAGTTATTGAATGGCAAGGTAAGATTGGCGCACCAAGAGGTAGATTTATTTCTTATTTCAAAGCGAGAAAAATGATTTTCAAGGGCTACATATGTCATTTAGTTAGAGTAAAGAATACGGAATCGGAATCACCAGATCTTCACATTGTACCAGTGGTAAATGAATTTCCTGATGTATTCCCTGAAGATCTTCCAGGTTTTCCTCCTGAACGAGAAGTAGAGTTTGGTATTGATGTAATACCAGGCACCCAACCAATCTCCATTCCTCCATATAGAATGACCCCAGCAGAATTGCGAGAATTGAAAGAGCAATTGAAAGATTTGCTAGAGAAGGGATTCATAAGGCCTAGTATGTCCCCCTGGGGAGCACCAGTGTTATTTGTGCGCAAAAAGAATGGCTCGCTGAGGATGTGTATTGATTATCGGCAATTGAATAAGGTTACTATTAAGAATAAATATCCACTCCCAAGAATTGATGATTTATTTGATCAGTTACAGGGCGCCAAGTGCTTTTCTAAGATTGATCTGAGGTCAGGTTACCACCAAGTAAGGGTCAAAGAAAAGGATATACCCAAAACAGCTTTCCGAACAAGGTATGGTCATTATGAGTTTCTAGTTATGTCATTTGGGCTAACAAATGCACCTGCAGCTTTTATGGATTTGATGAATAGGGTGTTTAAGCCATTCCTGGATGTATTTGTGATAGTTTTTATAGATGATATTCTAGTTTATTCTAGATCAGAAGAGGACCATGCCAATCACTTACGACAGACATTGCAGACTCTTCGTGATTGTAATCTTTATGTAAAGTTCTCTAAATGTGAGTTTTGGTTAAAGTCGGTGGCATTTTTGGGTCATATTGTATCTAGTGAAGGGATAAAGGTTGATGCTCAAAAGATAGAAGCTGTGAAGAACTGGCCAAGGCCCACAACGCCTACGGAGATTCGTAGTTTTCTCGGGTTGGCCGGTTATTATAGAAGGTTTCTTAAATACTTTTCTTCCATTTCAGCACCCTTAACCAAGCTAACGCATAAAGCATCCAAGTTCCAATTGAATGATGCGTGTAAGGAGAGTTTCCAAGAATTGAAGAACAAGTTGATTTCTACACCCGTGTTGGTACTTCCAGAAGGCACCGAAGGGTATACAGTGTATTGTGATGCTTCCAAAATTGGTTTAGGATGTGTATTGATGCAGCATGGTAAGGTAATAGCATATTCTTCTAGAAAATTGCGGCCACATGAGAAAAATTATCCTACACACGATCTTGAGCTGGCAGAAGTTATTTTTGCTTTAAAGATATGGCGCCACTACTTATATGGGGTTCATGTTGATATATATACTGACCATAAGAGCTTGCAATATATTTTTAATCAGAAGGATCTAAATTTAAGGCCGCGGAGATGGCTTGAACTATTAAAGGACTACGATGTTGATATCTTGTACCATCCAGGGAAAGCAAATGTGGTAGCTGATGCGTTAAGTCGTAAGGCTATGTTGGCGCCCATAGAAATGCAAGGGATGATTAAAGATCTTCACCAGTTAGCTAGTTTGGGAGTTTGCCTTCTTGGAACTCCGAACGAGGAGCTTATTGTGCATAATGTCGCGGAATCCTCATTAGTAGCTGAGGTAAAAGAGAAGCAAGATGCAGATCCTATTTTATTACAGCTTAAGGAGAACGTTTAGAGTGGTGCGACCAAAGCATTTGAGCTTACGCGAGAAGGAGTACTTCAGTACCAAAACCGATTGTGTGTGCCGGATGTAGACGGGCTAAGAAAGAAGATTATGACAGAGGCACATTTTTCAAGGTATTCCATTCATCCAGGATCAACCAAAATGTATCAAGATTTGAAAGATATGCATTGGTGGAATGACATGAAGAAGAGCATCGCAGAATTTGTAGCTGAATGTCCAAATTGTCAAAGAGTTAAAGTTGAGCACCAAAAACCCGGAAGCTATATGCAATGCATAGATCTTCCAATTTGGAAGTGGGACATGATCAACATGGATTTTGTTACAGGTTTGCCTCGTACAGCTCGGAAATTTGATTCTATATGGGTGATTGTGGATAGGCTTACTAAATCCGCACATTTCTTACCCGTTAAGACCACTTACACAGTTGAAGAATATTCGAAGCTGTATGTTAAAGAAATAGTCCGATTGCATAGAGTGCCAACTTCTATTATATCGGATCGGGGAACTCAATTTACTGCAAACTTTTGGAAGTATTTCCAGCGGAGTTTGGGAACACAAGTGAATCTGAGTACAGCTTTTCACCCTCAGACGGATGGACAAGCAGAGCGCACCATTCAAACACTTGAAGATATGCTACGAGCATGTGTTATAGATTTTAAAGGCAGCTGGTATGATCATTTACCTCTTATTGAGTTTGCCTACAATAATAGCTATCATTCAAGTATCAAAATGGCACCATATGAAGCTTTATATGGGAGGAAGTGTAGATCACCAATAGGATGGTTCGAAGCGGGTGAAACTCTTATGTTCGGACCGGATCTTGTGTATCAAGCCATAGAAAAAGTCAAGGTGATTCAGCAACGGTTGAAAACCGCCCAAAGTCGACACAAGTCATATGCGGATAGTAGAAGAAGAGGGCTAGAGTTTTCGTTAGGCGATTGGGTATTTTTGAAGGTATCGCAAAAGAAAGGGGTGATGAGATTTGGCAAGAAAGGAAAGTTGAGTCCACGATATATAGGCCCATATAAGATTATTCGAAGATGTGGGAAAGTTGCGTATGAATTAGAGCTACCCCAGGAACTCTCATCAGTGCATCCAGTATTTCATGTATCGATGCTTCGAAAGTGCATCGGAGATCCATCCCTTATTACTTCTACTGAAGATGTGCAAGTAACAGAAGATCTTACCTATGAGGAGATGCCTATTGCTATATTAGATCGTCAAGTTAAGAAGATGAGAAATAAAGAAGTAGCATCGGTGAAAGTACTTTAGAGAAATCAACAAAGGGAAGAGATTACATGGGAAGCGGAGGAAGCAATGAAATCGAAATACCCTTATTTGTTCAAAGGTGAAAAAGAAGTGCAAGGAGTGTAACTGGGACACTAACAAGTAATTTTTACATATGCATAATATCTATATGATGACGTGAATATCAATTATGAATTCGAACTTGTTTCGGCTAAATAACTACATTTACATTCGAGGACGAATGTCTTTAAGGGATGAAGGATGTAACACCCCATACTTAATTATGTGCATTAGCCATGGTTATATGTGTTGGAGTATATGTATTGATCCTAAGTTAGGTATATATGAGTTTAAGTATGAGTATTGATTATTTTGAGATGGCTTCAAGGGTATAGTTTGATTATATGTGTATGGGAATCGACTTTATTTATACCGGAATTTGCCCGTCGATGGTTCCATACGAATTTTATTGAATAAGCTTTCCAACGATATAAAGATTTCCAAAAACGGATAAGTTTCGGATATAATCGAGCACGTTCGAAACTATAAAACGGCGGCCGGGATAATTGTGAACAGTAAATGTGCAGGAAATTCAAACTACTAAGGCCTGCCAGTTTTTTGGGTCAACTTTCAATGATTATAACTCCCTCAATATAATAAACTGGGAGATCTACCATCTATCAAAAGAAAGATGTTTGAGTCTTCTTTCCAATGCAATTGGTTTCATCCAAATCCAACATCTGAGTAAGGATTTATACTCGTTTTACTTCAGCCTCTCAAAACAGATTTTTAGGGTCAACTTCAAACGATCATAACTCCTTGTACAGGATGAAATGGGTGGCCTACTTTATATGAAATGAAATATCTTTGAATTATCTATCCAACTATACCAATGTCACCCAAATCCGATATCGGAGCAAAGAGTTATGGCTAATTTACTTTAGCCTGTCAAAACAATCCATCATGGACAGATTCGAATTTACTTAAATTTTTAAGGGCAATATGGTCATTTTACATCACCTCTTGGACGAAAATTGGTCATTATATAGATATAATTGGTCTTATATCCATAAATTATCATCATATTATTGGAAATAAGAAACCCTAGCCTAATTTCAACACCAATTATCTTGTGATTCAACCGTAGAAAATCCAAATTGATTCCGTAGTTGTGTTCACCGTCTCGAGGGCTTCGAGAAGCACCCCTTATTTGTGCCAACAGGACTTCGAAATCAAAAGGGTTATTTTATGGTAGGGATGTAAATTATGTTGGTGTTATTTATATGGATATGTATATATATATATATATATGCATGTGAGCATAAGAAGTATGTTATTTGATTGTTGTTGAAAGATGATTGGAAATGATGTTGGATTATTCTTGTGCATGGTTGGATTATGTTGAATTGTGAAGGGATTTGGTGTGATGATGTGATATTGAAATGATGATTATATATATATACACACATAAACCTATTGATCAAGTTGGTTTTTGGAATGTTTTACAAATATTGGTTGTATGGAATTATGGAAGAGAATTGTGGTGTTGGGTTGCTAATACTAGATGCCAAATATTTCATTGTAGATAAGTGATTTGTAAAGGCGGGAAGTTGTGTCGAATTGGTGTCCAAATCTACGACGAGGTATGTAAAGCATACTCTAACGATGTTCTTTGGCATGAAAACACCAATGTTCCATCAAGTAAGATTCCAAGGTTGTCCAAACACATGTATTGTTCTACATTACCAACGAAGTTGTTTCCATTCTATAAAGTGTCAAAATATTTCATTGATATACCAAAAGGCTCCTATTTCATTGTTGTGATATTGATGATTCTGAAACACATTGTTGATGTACTAATGAGTCTTTATTACATCGTTATTGTATAGAAGGTCTATTACTTGATTCCTATTGATGTATCATTGTTCCAAAGGTACTATATTGGCATGAACACTAATGTAATAATCTCAAAAGCTTTTGAACTAAGTTAATGGAAAGATTTCTTATGTGTGTTACTTGATATACGTGTGGGTGGTATCCCAGGGGCATAAGCCTAGCATGGGTCGATCCCAATTGATATGTACTGGAGGCAGCCTAATGGTCATAGTACGGTACAGTATTGATTATTGTTAGGTGGTTGGAGGTTCGGGAGGATAAGGTAATGGCGAATGATAATTGTAAAGAATGAAATGAACGAATATATACCGTTCCACAAATGTGTTTGAATCCAAGAACCCAGTTCAGATTAATGATAATGTACATGATCCTAAAAGTGTTTATGAAGTATGGTTCACTTCTATTATGATTTATTCACATGTGTATGATTTTCTTGATCCCCCATATCACATATGATTATCTACAGCTTTACATACTCAGTACATATTTTGTACTGACGTCCCTCACGGGGGACCTGCATTTCATGCTGCAGGCACAGGTACTTCAGCTTATTCACAGCATAGGTAGGAGCCGAGTCGTACAGCTATTGTTGGTGAGCTCCAGTTTGCTTCGGAGCTTTCCGAGTCGGTTCCTTATGTTTTGTTATTGTACAGGAGTCAGGTGTGGGCGGGGGTTTGTCCCGACCCTAGTTATGTCATGTATATATGTCCTAGATGCTTTGTAGACATAAGGAAGGGTCAAGTCATGGGAGATTATATAGTGATGTTATATTTGTATATGTGGTGGCCCCGATGGTCAAGTATTATATATATATATATATTTGTGCGTGTTATGCTGATACAGGAAATTAGACCCTTCTATATGTAACGAAGTGCTGCCCAAATTTTTGGTGAATGTAAGTAAAGGTACAGGTATTTGAACGGGTTCTCCCGGGCCTTCTCGGCTTCGGGTGTTAGTCCGGCCCGATGGAATTTTGGGGCGTGACAGTTATGTTATATGTTTGGTATGCATCCTCAGTATTTACAGATTTCCATGCATTATCAGTATTTACAGACTCTATGCTCTCTACTCAGTACTCCATGCTTTACATGTATATCTAGTTAATTATTAGTTCTATTCATGAAACCATGCATATTAGTATACCTCATTTAGAATATGAGTACATTCAAATTACTTATCGCATACTTTTATTTTGCACTATGATGTCTCATATCATAGGTGTTGGCGCTCAGTTCCCGGATCGCACTTAGTCCCTCAGATCATCAGCAGTACAGTAGCAGTTGTGAGTCATCATCATTTGATGATAGATTATATTACTTCATGTCTTTATCTCAATAGTTAGTAGAGTTAGTTTGGGACTATCCCATCAACTCACAGTATCCAGTTTAGAGGCTTTTCAGACACTACAGTTAGCTATTCAAACTATTCAGATTTTAGTATTTTTATTAGATTCATAATTCAGTAGTTATTTCATTATTAAAACATTATGGAATTTTAGTTATTCTTCCGCATTCATGATTATATTATTTAGTGCTCACAGCAGATACCAGCTCATGGGTTAGCTTGTGGTCTCTCTGGACCATAGCACCGTGTAACAATTTGGGGGTAGTCTCGGGTCATTACATTTCACACCATTGAGCATTAAAATTTCATCAAATGTACGACCCAAAGTCGTATTTATATAAGAAGTTATTTCACTATTTTTACAGTTCCAAGATCCAAATAACATTCGCACCTCTTCTAAGAATTCTTAAATTGGCAATTTTTGTGACTCCACCAAACACCTATTAATACACTCAGCAATATTTGAAGTCATCATCCGACCTCTGTTTACCAGTAAATGACCCTACGCTACTTTTTATATCCATCTTCTTGTAGATATTTTTTCGTTCTCGGATCAGGCTTTTCAATCTTTGTTATTAGGTAGTCAAGATTATTTTTTCTATAAGCCTTAGCCATTGAAAAATACAAATCGCTAATACTTTATTTTCTCTTACGAAAGTAACCACACACATTTTTTAGAGATGCCAAATGCATGCAAGGTGTGTAAAATTTGGATATACAACACTAACTCCTTTGATAATACTTTCGTTCCTATCAGAGACAACACACATGTTGTCACGTTCTCTGAAAGATGCTTTGAACTGGTTGAAAAATCATGACCATGAGTTGTCATTCTCCGTATCCACAACCCCATACGCAAGCGGAAATATGCATCCTATGCTACGTATAAACTATATTAATAAAAGTCAACAAAAACTTTTTTAAGATAATGATATTTTGGTCAAAATTATTTTGTTATACACTAACATGTGTTTTTACTTGAAATGCAAATTCTGAAAAATTAAAAAAAAAAAAAAGAATCCACATACCTGCACCATCTAGTGTACTTGTTGAAAGGAAAGTCCCTTATATGGTCCACTTAAATGCGCACCATCAGCAACTACAACGGGTCTGCAGAACTCAAACCCTTTATCATTGGATGCAACGCTATAAAAAGATACATGAACCGATTACCCATGACTTGTGCATTGCAATGTGTGAATTAGGATACACATTTTTTAACATATAAATGTATCTCGACATCTGTCTATAACCATCAGTTGGACTACCCTTAAGCATCGCTATGGCACGCTCCTTTACACGTCATGCCTTCATATACTTTATATCAACACTGTATACAATTTTCATTTCTTCGATGATATCTCCGGGTGTGTGCTTTCTCTTATGGTTAACCAACTTAAGAGCCGTGAATTCACATACAAAAGCAGTAGTCGCCAAAATATTCTTCAGTAACCTATCACTCAAACAGCACGTATGATCTGGGTTAAATCTCTAAATGATAAAAAAAACATCTGTTCTTTTATAACTAGATGTTTCCAACTTTCATTTGCAATCCTCATTTAAACATCAGAGTACATAGCTACAATAGGGATTAACATGTAAACTATAAGTATTTGTATTAATTTATATGTTTTTAAGATTTTCATGTTACTAATCAGACATACTTTAACAAAAAAGTAACATATACAACACAACTGATTTACTATTCATTAGTAAACAAACTAGACAAATACAGTTTTTTGGGTGTCAAACACTATTTTACAAAAAAAATGACAGAATAAAATTGATTTTATTATACAATTACAAAATATAGATTATGTATATGTTAGTTATTAAAAAAAATATGGTCATGCATATAAAAATGTCACATTTTTTTAAATGTTTCTAAGAAAAACATATACATAGGAAGAACTATGTATATGTTACAAATTAAACAATACCTTAGCTTCTGGAAATACGTTTTTTATTGGTCTGTTATTACTAGACTTAATTCACATATACAAAACATATAATTGACAATCAGTTACTTCATGTGACCATAGAATTTCAGTTTTTTAAGAATTCAACTCACAGCAAATTCAATTCATAAAAAACATCACATAACTAACAAAACATAATAACAATATATGCTTCACAAATTTTATCATCCTAATAACATAAACTATACAGTTTACAAAATAAATTTTTTAACACAACAAAATAAACGTATTATCTTTTTTGTCTAAAAGTTTAGCTCTGCAATTGAATTCATGTGTCACAACATATTTCGACATCACTGAAACTAGCATTTTTTTTATCCTTATACATCTGTTTTATGTCCACATCAATACTCTTGCTATCACAAATCAAATTATCAACTTCGAACTCTGGCACATACAATGCATATTGATTATGCGTCTCTGCAATAGCGAGAGCTATAGCATCGGATTCGACACCCTCCACGCAAATAATAGCTCCTGTGTCTCTATCGAATTGTATGTCATCTGAAGATTTATCAATCGTTGATATGCACAAAGGATACATCACGAAGGCTGGTTGAGCTTTCTTCAACTCGACATACAACTGAACTCCGTTGTCATTACGGATATGAAAAGGTGCTTCATTGTCGTCGACTACATAACGTACATCAATATTTTTTCGCGCTTCATCAATATTTAATTCGACGGAAATTGACGAAATCAACCTCAAATAACTTATTGATTCAGCAACAACGATCCCTTCACTTTTATAATTTACATATTCTATTTCGGTTCTCCATTGACCGAAGTCCCTCAATAAAATAGCAATATTCATCTTCTTGAATTCCAATTCATATTTTTTTCTTCAAAACGAAAATCAGTAGTTGCATGTGATGTTTCTTCAAAATGATTTCCAGTGATTGGATTTTTTTTTTATGTGTGTGTATTTCGTCTGAATTTTTTTAATGTATTTGTATAATTCAAAATTTGAATTTCAGTAGTTGTTACATAATTTAAGGGATGCAGTACTCCACTTAATTAATTGATTGAGTTAATTGTGTCCTTAAAGGAAAGGAATCTGTTATTTCTATTTTTTAACGGCAGTAACAAAATCACATATACACAGGATGATATGTATATGACACGTATTTTACGTATAGAGCGAGAGTGAAGTAATTAAAAAAAATGGGAGAGAGTGTAATTACTTTTAAAAGAGTTGATATTTGTGTTATTTATACAATTAAATATGAAAACAAGTAATGTCAAAATTAAAGACGATTGAGAACAAAATAATCTGCAATATGGTGAGACAGACGTAGAACCATTGACATTTGAGTGGATTACAAGAATTTTCTTTTGGTTTTAAGTCCAATATAAGAAAAGAATGTCCACTGCACAAAGTTCATGTTATGTGCGAAGGATAAAGAAGGATTGAATCATTTTAAACTCATACCAAATGTTTAAAGTCATAATGAAATTCTAATCACGTTTATGTCTCTTTCCGTTTTCCCAAGATTAATTTTAGAGACAATATAATTCAACCGTTTGCTTCATGAAAGCAATTAATCCAAATACGTAAATGTGTTTTTTAAAAGTAGAATACTTAGGAGAACTCGACACACAATTCTTTTTTAGGTGCGTGAAATTGAAATAAATTACCACCATGTGGTGCAGTGGATGAGGTTGTTTTTTCCTTAACTAGAGGTCTCGGGTTCGATCCCTGGGTATGAAAAAATCCTTGGTAGGGAGCGCTACCCTCGAATGGGGCCTTACCCGACGCGAATCCGTATTAATCGAGCTCAAAATTGGGTACAGAACACAGGATGAGAAACCAAGAAAAAAATTAAAATAAATTACTCCCTGCATTCATCTTTATTTGTTCTTTTTTATTTTATTTTAGTATGTTCAATAATACTTATTTAGTTTATAAAATCAATACATACATACATATATATATATATACTAGTTTAGGTATACGCTCTTTGCGCGTATATCTCACTTTAATGAGTTTAAACATTACATTAAATAGGATATTTATTTAAATGATAAATACGAATATGACAATTAAATTTAATATTTTTGAGTATGTAAAGATGAAAAAATTATTTTTTATAAATCTAATCTTTACCAAAAATATTTTTAAAAGTTGATCGATATTCATCGACCATCTGTAAATTGCAATAAAATAATACAATGATAGAGACATCAAAATAATATAATTAAATCTAATTTTTATACACAAAAAAATTTTCAAAGTCGTCTGACACTCATATACCCCCCCGTAAATAATAACAAAATAATACAATAGTACAGATATCAAAATAATACAATTAAACCTAACCTTTATATAAAAAAATTCCTCAAAGTCAACCATTATTTATCTATCGCCTGTAAACTGCAACAAAATAATACGATAAAAGTGATATAAAAGCAATACAATTAAACTTAAATTTTACACACAAAAGATTCTCAAAGCCAATCGAGATTCATCTACGAACTGTAAACTACCACAAAATAACAAACTAATATAGATATTACGATAATACAATTAAACCTAACCTTTACCTAAAAAAAAAAAATCAAAGCCGACCCACATTCATCTATCATCTGTAAATTAAAATAAAACAATAAGATAAGAAAAATATCAAAACAATAAAATTAAACTTAACTTTTACACAAGAAATTATTCAAAGCCAACCGACATTCATCTATGACCTGTAAACTATACAAAAAAAATATATAATAGTGATCACAAAGCTTTGATTTTGATCCAACTAATTCTTGTTTGAGCGAAAATTTTGATCCTAAAGAATGATTTTGAATTAAACAAAGAAGATATATATATACACACATGTTGAATTCTATTATTCTGACAAAAATAATGAAGAAGTTAAGGGTTAGAAAAACAAGCATCCACCAATCTAGGCATGCAATCGAATCAAGTTAGATGAGCATCAATCATATTCTCCTAATAGGCAAACCGGTTTGTTCTCTAATTTAATGTCCATCTCAATATTTATAAACGTATTTCTTTAATAGATTCCTATTTTAGGATTATTTTTCTAATTGAAAGCAGAAAGAAAAATATTAATTAATTCTACTACCATATATTTTTTGAGTCTCATATATTTTAGGAAGTCTAGTAAAAGGGAAAATATTAATTAATTCTCCTACCATATATTTTAGGAAGTCTAGTTAATATAATAAAAAAATAAGTAAATAATAAATTTAAAAATACTGAAAAGACAGTTTTATCTAAAGAAGAATTTTTTAATAAAGGGTAAAAAGTTCAAATCACTTTTCTAAGGGTCTTCAGACTTTTAATATATTAAATATATATATATATATATATATATATATATATATATATAAAGGAGAGTTATAGAGATGGTGATGTGACACCTCTCAATGGTTTTCATTCTAATTTTTCTTTTTTCTCAATTTTTTTTTTATTTTTTACTCTAATTTTTTAATATTGTAATAATAAATGACTCTACAATTAATACTCCATATACTAATTAAATAATTTTATTATTCCAACCACTCAAATTCCTTATTTATGGAGGAAAAGAATTGAAAAAGTCTTTAGCAATATATATATATATATATATATATATATATATATAAATCCCTTTTTCTATTAAATTGAAAAATTAAAGTCAAACTTTTGCTATTAAATAACTAATCAAATCCCTTTTAAAAATTGAATCCAAACGTTATTTTTAAATATATATATATATATATATATATATATATATATATATATATATATATATATATATATATATATATATATTATTTTTTTATTTTTTTTATTTAGTGACTTTAATAAAAATAACTACTCCAAACTCATACCTCTTCAATTTATACTCTTAATAATATTCATAACTCTCATTTTTAATCCTCATAACCTCCCAAAATTTAATTTGTAAGTTTATGAAAACCTTATGAAATTCCTCCACTTTGCCTATATAAACTCACATTTTGTTTCATGAAAATTCTCATTCAAGGTTATTCTTCTCTTCTCTATTACTGTACCATGCATAAGGGTGAGGAAAAACATGAAAAAAAACGTTATTCGTCATATCATATGGTTGCTTTCACGTGAAGAACCATGGTTGACAAAGCCGTATGAAGAATTTATGAGTAAGAATATTTCTTTTAACTTTCTAAATTATACTCATCTCATTTTAATTTATACAATATTTCATTAGAATTAATTTGCTAGACTATTTTTGGAAACAAAATTTCATTAGATGAACTCAAGACCAACCAAATCAAAGTGCTAAAATATCAATCAAGTTACGAGTTCTTAAGTGGTAAGAATATTCTTTTAATTTATTTATTTTAATTTTGATCACTTAAAAGTTACAAATTCAAATTTTAGGTATTTAAGATTGAAAAAATTCATTAAAGTCTTTTTAGAGTAACTAAGAATATCATATAAGTATATTCTTAATTTCTTCTTGTAGGAATGAAGAAGAAAGATGAACAAGATAAAATATTGAGAATATTGAGAAGCTAATCAAGTTATGGTGGTTATAGAGACAAAATAATGCAATCCTATCATCATCTCCAAGAAAAATGCAATAGTGTCATCAACAATAAAAGAGTGCACCTTAAATTTTTCATGTTGATGCTTGGCCCGTGTTTTTACAAACAATAACATATTAATCAAAGAAAGTAATTTTAGTTTTTCCTACTTTATAGATAAATTGATATAAGTTTCTTGTACTTGAAATAGGATTTATTTTATTATAATACTTTTTGTGGCAAGAATTAATTAAGTTCAAGAATATTATTTGCGGAGACTTATGATTATTTATTTTATTGTGATGTATTTTTGTTATTATAAAATCTTCTCTTCGATTGATTTTTATATATTTTGAGACTTATCATAATTAAGTATGTGACTTTTTAAAAGTTAAATTACATGGATGGTTGAATAAAAATTTGTAGTGTGTGAATTTTTATTATTACATAATATAATAAAATAAATTTAAGGTATTAAATTTAATTTAGTTGCATTTAAAAAAAATAAATTAAAACACGCTCTTTACTAATTTTTATATATATATATTTATTAAGAGTTCATTACCGCGCGAATAATTTTACTAGTTAATGAATAGTTTATCTATTTCTATTCATTTTACTCTTATCATTAAATATGATTCATAATCTAATGCATCTTTTAAATCATTAAATTTATTATATTCAAAAACTAATTTGATAGACTTACTCCTATCATTTACTACTTGTTAATTCTTGTGCCAATAAAAATGTGAATAAGTAAAGATGGACGGAAAAAATAAAAAATTAGCTTCTAAATAGGGTTATGTCATTCAATATTTTAAAAGGTGAGGACATGAGACAATGACTTTTACATAATACAGGATGAGGCATAAACCTCAAAACAATTGATGTAAGTATCGTGGATCTACCGAGCATATATATCATATATCTTTCAATTTTATAATTTTATTACTAAAAAGTAATAAGAGTAAAATTTCAATAATTCTATAAATAAATTTAAATAAATCACTAATATAGGGAAAATATTATTATTATTATTTGAGAAAGATAACAAAATAAAAAATAATAATAATCGAGATAATCTTTAAAATGAAATCATCATCCATTGCATCATTGGTCTCCACATTTACTAATTCTTCTTACACTCAACTGATATTTGCACGGATTATTATTTATATATTTCTAAGAAGGAGAAAGAAAAAAGTGTAAGAAGACTGACAAAGAAGTGATTAAAACTGTCTCAGAAGTAGTTATCTTAGAAGTGTAAGAATAATTATCTTAAAAGTATTTATCAGTGTCATTTTTTATGAGAGTTGCTTTATTTATTTATATATTTCAACATAAAAATATGATAAGCGTAAAGTATAAATATCATTATATCAATAACAAAAATATGATTTATAGCAAAACATATTTTTAAAATATTTAAAAAAATAAATAAAAAATTAACGTCTAGGGAGTACATTTTTATGCTATTCTAGAGCATACGCCCTATGTTTACGTCTTTCATTTGTGCCTCGGATTGTTTTTGATACGCTCGTTCCAAGCCTCGACCCGAAAATACATTTGAAAAAACTAATGTAATTATATATAATAATTTGTTTTTTTGTTTCTTCTTAATATACAATGCATATCTTATTTCAATATTAGATTTTTTCTATTTCTTTTTTAGATGGGATATTTATTTGTTTAATTCCATTTTTTTTTCTTTTTGCCAAATTTGCAGAAAAAATTGGCCGGAACTCTATTACTATTTTTTAGCCAAATACATTTTTGTAGTTAAAATAACGGAGCTCCAATTATTTGTTTTTTTTGGATGCAGTGACTATTTTTTCCAACTGTATTACTTCTTTTTCGAATCAAATCTGAAAATATTTGGATGGAACTCATTATTTTAGTTGAATAAACTTTTGAATATTGTAAAAGATTGTGGATGTTCATAACTCCTTAGTGTAATTCCTCCATTACTCTTTGATGTAATTCCTCCATTACTTCTTGGTGTGATTCCTCCTTTAAATGAAGTAACTCTCACACCTTCATTACCTCCTCATTGATCATCATGTTCCTTTAAATGTAGTAACTCTCACACCTTCATTACCTCCTCATTGATCATCATGTTTATGACACCTTGGTGTAACTCCCATATGTAATACTAGAAATAGAGGTCTTGAGGAAGATGTTCAAGACACTTGAAAGAAAGAAGAAACTTATATTATATTGTCTCTTGTTATTTACTTTGATTGTTCCTCATAGCTTGTCCTGTTCTTTCCATTTGCTCTTAATATTAAAATACTTTATCATCACGAATCTACTCTTTTTTAAGTTTTCAATCTGTCGGGTATAATCAACTTACTTGTCTTGAATATTGTAGTTTGTTATTTTTCATTTATCAAAGTTTTGATTTTAACGTTAAAGGTACACATGAAAAAAAAAATATTTTTATGTTATTGTATTGTTGTCTAACTTCATTATTTTTGTGATGGTTTTCACAATGAAAAATTTGTCGAAACTTGAGTTTGTGGCACTTGACATCTTCGAAAAAATTACTTGTCATGGATTCTCGACGCTGAGATTCACCTAGCTGCTAAGGGTCTTAGTGCTACTATTACCCCAAAAAATACAGCGTCGAATCAAGACAAGGTCAAGGCTATGATTTTCTTTCATCAATATCTGGATGAAGGACTGAAGGTTGAATACCTTATAGTGAAAGATCCACTTGAATTGTGGACTGATTTGAAGGGAAGGTATGACCACCTAAAGTCTACAGTACTACCTAGAGCTCGTTATGAGTGGATGCACTTACGATTTCAAGACTTTAAAATCGTTATTGAATATAATTCTGTTGTATTCAGGATTGTTTTCCATTTGAAATTATGCGAGGAAACTATAAATGATGAGGACATGATGGAAAAAATACTAACTACTTTTCATGCCTCAAATGTGATATTGCAGCAGCAATACCGTGAAAAGGGCTTTCAGAAGTATTCTGAATTGATCTCATGCCTTCTAGTGACTGAGCAACACAATGCCCTTTTGATAAAAAATCATGAAGCTCATCCCACTGGAGCTGCTCCACTACCGGAAGTAAATGGTGTACAAACACATGGCCAGCTTGAATGACGGCAAAATCGGGATCATAATAATATGCATGGATGTGGCAATGGCAGGGGACGATATAATAATCGTCGTGGTGATGGTAACCAAAAAAGAGAGAACCAAATGGGTCCTCAAAACAATCCTTCAAGAGGTAGTTTTCATTGTTGTGGCATGAAATACTACTGGAAGAATGAATGTCGGGCGCCTAAGCATTTTGCTAAGCTTTATCAAGAATCTTTCAAAAGAAAGAGAAATGAAAGTGAGACCTCTTCTAATGCTCAAATGGAGTCACATTTGACTTTAAAAAATGATGATGAGGCAGGACCTTCACAAAAATATGATGATAATGTTGAGGTAAACTTGATCTTGAAAGATGATGATTTTGACGGTCTTGATGATATAACTCATTTGGAAGTTGAAGACTTCTTTGGAGATCAAAACTAAATCTTGATCAAGTTATTGGGGAAATAAATAACGTTGTTTTATTATGTTTTTCCATTATGTTGTTTTTACGGTTCAAGAAACAAAATAAGTATTTAAGTTTTATTGTAAGATTGTGAGATTTCACATTTCTTATCATGTATTTTTATTTTGTGAAGATAATAAAATTTTCTCAATCTTTAATTGGATTCAAGATGAGTAATGGAGATATGTGTCTTCTTGATAGTGCTACAACTCACACTATATTAAGAGAAAAGAAATATTTCTCTAATTTAATTATGAAAATGGCCTATGTTAATACAATACCCGGTAGTACAAATTTAATTAAGGGCTCTGAAAGAGCGACCTTATTACTACCTGGGGAAAAATATTGGCCATTGATAATGCATTATATTGTAGTAAGTCTCAAAGAAACTTGTTAAGTTTCGAGGTTATTCGCCAAAATGGCTATCACATTGAGACTGGAAATGAAGAAAAAATTGAATATCCTTATATTACTAAAATAAAATATGGGAAAAAATTTGTACATGAAAAACTACCTGCACTTTCTTCTGGATTGTATCATACACGTATTTGTATGGGTGAATCACATGCCATAGTAAATAAAAGGTTTACAGATCATAATGATTTTATCATTTGACATGACCGGTTGGGCCATCCCGATTTCAATATGATGCACATTATTGAAATTCACGTGGGCTTACTTTGAAGAATCAAAATATTCTTCAATCAAAGTAATTCTCTTGTTCTGCTTTTTCTCAAGGAAAGTTGATTATTAAACCATCAGTAGCTAAGGTTGGGATTGAATCCCCTGCATTTTTGAAACGTATACAAGGTGATATATGTGGACCAATTCACCCTCCATATGGACCTTTCAAATATTATATGGTCTTGATAGATGCATCTATAAGATGGTCACATGTGTGCTTATTATCAACTCACAATATGGCTTTTGCGAAATTTTTGACTCAAATAATAAGGTTAAGACCATAATTTCCAAATTATGCAATAAAGACTATTCGTTTTGATAATGCTGGTGAGTTTATATCTCGGTTCCTCAATGATTATTGTATGTCAAGTGCAATAAAAGTTGAACATCCGATTGCTTATGTTCACACTCAAAATGGTCTATCCGAATCATTGATCAAACGTCTTCAATTGATAGCTAGACCAATGTTAATGAGGATAAAACTTCCTGCTTCAACATGGGGGCATGCTATTTTGCATGCAGCAACATTTGTGCACATAAGGCCATCCAATTGTCATAAATTCTCCCCATTACAGTTGTTTTTTGTCAAGAACCAAATATTTCCCATCTTAGAATTTTTGGATGTGCAGTATATGATCCAATTTCTCCATCACAATGCACAGAGATAGGACCCCAAAAAAGGTTGGGAATATATGTTGGGTATGAATCTCTTTCCATTATAAAATATTTGAAATCTATGACAGGAGATTTGTTTGTGATAAGATCTGCTTATTGTCATTTTGATGAATCAATATACCCAACATTAGGGGGAGAGCATAAGCAGCTGAAACATGACATAGATTGAAATGTATTATCACTATCTCTGGATCCTCGAACAAATCAATGTGACCATGAGGTTCAAAAGATGATTTACTTGCAAAATATTGCAAATCAGCTGCCAGATGCATTTACTAACCTTCTAACGGTTACTAAATCTTATATTCCAACCGCGAATACTCCAGTTCGAGTTGATGTCCTGATAGGACAAGCGATCAATGTAAATGAATCTAAGCCATGTTTGAAACGTGGTAGATAGATTGATCCCAAGGATAAAAATCTTCGAAAAAGAAAAGAAATAAATGATCTGAATGCTCACAATATGATGGTAATCGCTCAAAAAGAGCCTCGAGATCTAACAAATAATAAGACCACTGGGGAGGTTAAAATACCTAAAACTAATGAGAACAAAGAAATATCAATAATTTATGTCTCGATGAGAAATGGGTGGAATCAAAATACTAATGTGGTTGATAATATTTTTGCTTACAATGTTGCTACTGAAATAATGCAAAAACATAAGGATTTGGAACCAAAATTTGTTAATGAATGTAGACAGAGAAATGATTGGCCAAAATGAAAGGATGCAATGCAACCAGAATTGACTTCACTTGAAAAATATGATATTTTTGGACCAATAGTCTGATCACCTGAAGATGTCGTCAAGCTAGTGGGGTACAAATGAATTTTTGTGTGAAAGAGAAATGAAAAAAAGGTGAAGTTGTAAGATATAAAGCATGACTTGTAGTACAAGATTTTTTGCAAAGGCCCGACATTAACCAC
The DNA here is from genome assembly GCA_030864225.1 of Capsicum baccatum var. pendulum. Classification (NCBI taxonomy): domain Eukaryota; kingdom Viridiplantae; phylum Streptophyta; class Magnoliopsida; order Solanales; family Solanaceae; genus Capsicum; species Capsicum baccatum. The sequence goes on from CM061557.1 coordinate 196,831,764, forward strand.
GCGAAGACATATTCTTCTGTGTTAGATGGAATTACCTTCAGATATATAATAAATCTGGTAGTTCATAAAAAGTTTGATATGCGCCTAATGGATGTTGTCACAGCCTATTTGTATGGCTTATTGGACAACAATATTTTTATAAAAATTCCAGAAGCCTTCAAAGTACCTGAAGCATATCAAAGTTCGCAAGAAACTTACTCAATAAAGCTTCAGAAATTCTTATATGGATTGAAACAATCCGGGTAGATGTGGTACAATCATCTTAGCAAATATTTTCTAAAAGAAGGGTACAAAATGATCCTATTTTCCCCTGTGTTTTTATAAGAAGGTCTAGATTTGACTTTGCTATAATAGTTGTTTATGTTGATGACCTGAATATTACTCGCTCTCCCAAAGATCTTTCAAAAGTTGTTGAGATTTTGAAAAAAGAATTTGAAATGAAAGATCTGGGAAAGACAAAATTTTATCTCAGCCTACAAATTGAGCATTTGACAAATGAAATTTTTATTTATCAATCAACATACACTGAAAAGATTTTGAAGCGATTTTACATGGATAAATCAAATTCATTGAGTACCTCAATGGTTGTGAGGTCGCTTGATATAAACAAAGATCCATTTCGACCTCAAGAAAATAATGAAAAGCTTCTTGGTGATGAAACTCCATATCTTAGTGTAATCGAGGCACTAATGTATCTTGCCAATAATACTCGACCAGATATTTATTTTGCGGTAAGTTTATTGATAAGATTCAGCTCTTTCCCAACTAAAAGACATTAGAATGCTGTCAAACATATATTAAGATATCTTCGAGGAACCATTGACTTGGGATTATTTTATTCTAATGAATCCAAGTCAGAAATGATTGGCTATGCAGATGCAGGATACTTGTTTGATCCACATAAGGCTCGATCTCAGACGGGTTATTTATTTACATATGGTGGCACAGCTATATCATGGCGTTCAATGAAGCAAACATTAGCTGCAACTTCTTCAAATCTTGCAGAAATCATTGTCATTCATGAAGCGACTCGAGAATGTGTTTGGTTGAGTTCAATGACTAATATGTTTAGGAAATGTGTGGATTTCCTTTGAATAAGGATATTCCAACTGCATTGTATGAAGATAATGCTAGATGTATAGCCCAGTTGAGGGAGGTTACATTAAAGGATACAGAATAAAATACATTTCACCAAAATTCTTTTTCACTCATGATCTTGAAAAGAAAGGCAAAATAAATGTTCAAAAAATTCATTCGACCGATAATTTGGAAGACTTGTTCACTAAAGCATTACCAACATCAATATTTGAGAAGACGATATTTAAGATTGGGATGCGCTGTCTCCGAGAAATGAAATGATGTTTGCATCAGGGGGAGTGAAGTACGCGTTGCACTCTTTTTTTCTTAGCCTAGATTTTGTCCCAAATGGATTTTCCTGGCAAGTTTTTTAACGAGGCAGCAGATAATGTGTATAAGAATATATGTGCACTCTTTTTCCTTCACTAGAATTTTTCTTCCCACAGAATTTTTCCTTAGTAAGTTTTTAACGAGGCACATTGTATCAATGGACATCCAAGGGAGAGTATTGTAAAAGATTGTGGATGTCCATAACTTCTTGGTGTAATTCCTCCACTACTCCTTGGTGTAATTCCTCCTTTAAATATAGTAACTCCCACACCTCCATTATGTCCTCATTGATCATCATATTTATGACATCTTGGTATAACTCCCCTATGTAATACTATAAATAGAGGTCTTAAGGAAATTGTTCAAGACACTTGAAAGAAAGAAAAAACTTATATTATATTGTCTCTTGTTATTTACTTTGATTGTTCCTGTTTGCTTGTCCTGTTCTTTCCATTTGCTCTTAATATTGAAATATATAAACAAAAATAATGAAGCTTCAACTATGTGTATATATCTTCTTTAAATGCAATGGCTATCTATTTAATTGTGTACTTTTGGGCCAATTGATTTACTATTGGGCTCCGCTAATATTAGTTTTTACCAAATAAAAAGGTTTATTCCACGTGTAATTTTTTATTATTTAAAATTATATAATTTTATCTATTACGAAAGTTTTTGATGAAATATAAAAAGTTCTAATCACTTCTAAAAGATTCTTCACATTTTAATATAATAATGTAAATATAATATATATATTTTATTGTAAGCACATATATATTTTACCACCAGAAGTTTCAAGTGGTTAATGGATCATTACTTTTTCGTTTGTCATGTAGTACCTCTTTACCTTGCTACTAGTGTAGTATTATTATTTCTTTTTTTTTCAATATTTAAATTCTTTTCTTATATTTAAATTTAAATCTTTAGAAAATCTTTGATACTTACTTAATACTTTTAAAATTTTGGTACTTCTCATATTTTTTTTACTGTAACGCTTTCATATTTATTTCTCGATTTTTCAAATCTTCTTAAAATCAACTTTAGTTGATTTAGAATTCTCAAACCAATGAAAAAGATATTAATCGTCATTAATTCTGATAATCTCTTATAAGAAAATGCTTTACTATAAATATTTAATTAATTTTCAGTTCTTAAATATTAAGAAAATAGTAAAAAAATAATTTTGTCGAAAGCTAAAACTTTTAATGAAAGACAAAAAGTTCAAACAATATTTCTAAGGTTCTTCACACTTTTAATATGTACTAGTTTAACGGTACGTGCTTCGCACGTATAATGTTTGATTATTTAAAATTAAATAATTTTGTCTATTACGAAAACTTTTAATAAAACGTATAAGGTCAAATCACTTTAAAAAATCTTTCACATTTTAATATAACAATGTAAACATAAATATACACAGATATATATTTTACCACCAGAAGCTTCAAGTGGTTAATGGATCATCACTTTTGCGTTTGTCATATAGTACCTCTTTTCCTTATTGCCACGAGCTAAGAGAGATACATTAATTTAAACCATATTTGTGTTATGATTTTTTTTCTTATATTTAAATTTTTTTTTCTTATTTTTAAAGTCAAATCTTTACAAAATTATTGATTACACTCTTATTACGTACTTAAAGCTTTTTAAAATCTGGTACTTTTTAATTTTTTTCTTATTCTAACACATTTATATTTATTTCTAGATTTTTCAAATCTTCTTAAAATAAAATTTAGTTGATTTAGAATTCTTAAAATAATGAAAAAGGTATTAGTTGGCATTAATTTTGATGACTTTCAATAAGAAAATATTTTACTATAAATATATTTAATTAATTTTTAATTCTTAAATTAGAAAAAAAAAATAGTGAAATTATCATGACTTCTAATAAGGAAAGATTTTATCATAAATATATTTAATTAATTTTCAACTCTTAAATATTAGTAAAAAAATAGTGAAAAGATGATTTAGTCTAAAACAAAAACTTTTAATGAAGGGCAAAAAGTTTAAACAACATTTCTAAAACCCTTCATAATTTTAATATATTATAGATATAAATTATAGATATAGATATAGATAGATAGATTATAGATTCTTTTATATGGGATGATAATTTATTTTAATTGTATACTTCCCCTTTTCACGGACCAAATATGTAAAAGTTTTGAAGAAGAGTTAATACATAAAAATGACCCTAAATTTGACATCAAATTATAACTTTGACCTTAAACTTTGATAGTGCACAAATAGAACCTTTAACTATTCAAAACCTGAACAAATATGACCTCTGATTTTGCAACCTCATGCGTGAGTCTCACTCGCGCCTACGTAGAAAGGTAATCAATCACACGGTTCCACGTCGTTAAAAGGACTGACTTGGAGAGAGATCATATTTGTGCAGTTTTGAATAGTTAAAGGTTATATTTGTGCACTGTCAAAGTTTTATTTTTTGTGTTAAAACGATGTCGTTTTTATTATTATTATTATTATTATTATTATTATTATTATTATAATAATAATAATAATAATAATAATAATAATAATTTTATTTACTTCTATAGTAGCAGCACCTAACTTTTTTTTAATTTTAAAAAATTATTATTATTATTTTATTTATTTCTATAGCAGCAACACCTAGCTTTTTTTTAATTAAAAAAAACAGTCGCTAGCAGGGATCGAACCCACACAGTAGACTGAAGGAAGCGCCCAAGAAGAGCAAATAACACCACTGGGCTATCTAAGTGCCTTGTTTCATGTTGTTCAACATTAATATACGTACATAAATATACATTTTCTATCTTATATATATATACAACGTAATTTTTTTACCGAGGAGGTTCGGATGAACCCCATGGCAACCACGTAGGTACGCCCCTCGTTAATTTAATAACGTTTTATTAACGTTAATTTAATAACATTTTAATTATGTTAATTTGATAACGTTAATTTAATATACTACTACTACTATCCTTAATAACATTAATTTAATAACGTTTTATTAAAACTATAATTTTTTTTATTATTAGTATAGTTTCATCTTTAATTTAATAGTTAAATAAATAATATTTAGATATATTATATAACTTAAATTCTTCCTTTACTTTATAATATATATATATATATATCCGCTCGATTTTTCCATATGAGGCTGACCCGCCTAATTAATAAATCTTCAATATTGTTCTTTTTCCGCAATGACAAAATAAATTAGATGTCATTTTCATCTTTGAGCCAAAAATAATGAAAAATAATAGTGAAGAGTCATTTAAAGGTCATATTTGTGCAGTTTTGAATAGTTAAAGGTCATATTTGTGCACTATCAAAGTTTAAGGTCATATTTATGTATTATACCCTTAGATTTTAAGCTGGATGCGCCCAGTTTTGTGTGTTGAATACACGTTTTATCACGTAGGATTGGAGGTCATATTTGTGCAGTTTTGAATAGTTAAAGGTCATATTTGTGCACTGTCAAAATTTAAGGTCAAAGTTATAATTTGATGTCAAGTTTAGAGTTATTTTTATGTATTAACACTCTTTGAAGAAACTTCATTACTTTATAGGTAAATGTACTACAATTGGATTCGACTTTTTCACGAGAATAGTATGCATTTCTAATCTTTAAGAGTAATTGCTAATATCTTCGAGCACGTCACATTCTAGCAAAGTTTGTATATTTCAACAATGAAAAATAAAAAATCGTATTCAACTAAATAATTCTACAAGATTATATTTTTAAATGTTTAAAGCTTAAAAAAGGATATTTTTCATGAGAAAATTTAAAATTTATCAAATGGCTTTGTAGTATCTTGTCATTTGACTTAGATAGCATTTGATCATAAATTCTCAAATATTTTTGAAAAGTTAAATTTGGATGAATTTAGAATTGTAATTTCAAAATATGTTTGGCTATTTACATGATTATCATAGAATACTATTCAAAACAGACCAATACAAAATTAGAGGCAATTAATAGCTTGAGCGAACGGAGTACGCAGCAACTCATTAGCTATAACCTGTTGAAAGGATTCTTAAATATAAGTTAAAGTTAGAGATTTTACTAACTTTCCTGTTTGTCTGTTTCCATAATTAAGTCACATATGAGGTATTGAAACTGAGCCCCCAATAGTTTTGGGAAGAGAAAGTGCCAAAGATGCAATAATGGTGAAAAAAAAAGAAAATTTGACAAGTTCTAATAGTTAAAGTTGTGTTTGTTTGCATGCAACTTACTGAGAGTTTCGAAGTCAGGATAAAAATGAGGTCCACCCATCCATTACCTTTTTCCTTATCACCTATAGTTTGATGCACTAAAGATCTCCTATATCTTGGGATAAGAAAAGGATCGAATTGTGAGAATTTATTATACTCAATTTTATTTTATATTTATGAGAGACTATTTTCACCACTTGAACTTGTTGGTCACATGACAACAACTTTAAGTGGTACTTCGAAAGCTCTCCTTCTTTTAACATACTCCAAGTATTATTACTATATCTTTTCTCCATATTGGGTCGTTGTTACTGTCAATTAGCACATGGGGCATGGTTATTTTGTCTCCACTGCTGCTGCATCAATAATAACCATGAGGTTACTGTCAACTAGTATGCATATTCTCAGCGTAAAACTTGCATCTTGTTTGTGTACTGCCAGCAGCTTTTCCATCAATGAGGTACGTACCAGTCGCTCCAAATTTCCTTCATTCATCTTTCCCTGAAATATTTACTATATATTTAATGTTTCACTATTCTATCTTTGGTTTTTGACCTCTTCTTTGCACTTTGCTACCGGTGTACTGTATTCAATCTGGTATGTTCACCTGGTATGGGCCTGCAGTTTGTCGATTTTTGTCTTTCACAATTTTGGCCCTGCAGTCATGTTCAGTAACCCCGGTCTGTGTTGTTTTCTTTGAACGGATTTAGATTTACCTTAATAAACTATCTGTGAGACACGAAATAAAAAATTTCGATACGTCAGCTCAGATAAACAAAAACGAAAAAAGAAAAAAGGATACGTGGACACATAATTTAATATAGTATTGGTGAAAGTTCAAAAAAATTACAATTGAGAAATTACAAATAAAGAAAATAAAATATCTTCTTTTTAATTTGGCAGCAGGTATCTCATTCTCTTTAACGAGATTCAAACACATTGCAATAAATATTTTTACAGGTCCGATAATAATTTTCTTGATTTATCTTCTCCAGGATACAACAACTGCTCCTCAATATTTTTACAGGTCCGACAATACTTTTTTGGTTGGTGCAACAATTGCTCCTCAATATTTCATAAATAAATTAATATTGAAATGCACACAATCTAACAACCCTTCACTCATTTTAATATTAACTTAAGAAAATCTACTAGCTGAAAGAAGGCCATTATACATATATATAATAAAGGTGTACTTTGTATTGAACCTTTAATTAGTAAACAATAAATTTTACTTCGAAGTCGTAGTGGTCTCGGAGTTGAACTATGATTGCTTAGGGGAATTAAAATATTACTGAATTACACATAATAGTCAAGGCTTGATATGAACTATTTAGCCATCATGTTATGGCCTTGTGCTATCTCGATTTTCATGAGTGTCTTTGAGAATGAGCCTAATTCTCATATGAAGTAGCCTATCTCCAAACTCACATAGGTGAAATCTGTCGAGAGTGCTCCTGTAATTTTAGCACTCCACTCTCATATTGTAACAATCAAATTTTTGATAAAATATGTGAAATATGTATTTTTGTGTAATTTGACTATTTTACCCCTCCCCGTAGTTGCATTATGGTATTTTTGGGTTATGGGTGTGATTGACACATTTCTTGATGCATCTTGGTACCATTTATGTGATATTGTGGTGTTTGATGTCTTCGAGAGCCTTATTTTGGTCTTATGTGGATATCTTTTGATCCGTGCGATGGGTTACTAAACCGACTGTGCCAGCAACTTCGGAATAACGATTTTAGGCTATGTATATCTTTGGTTCGGGTCTCGATGCACCTGAGCGTATTTTGACCTGTTGGTCAGAAAGTTCGAAAATTAAAAATATGGGTGTGGGATCCATATTTGATTGAAACAATCTCATATGGAAAATCCGACTGTATCAGCAACTCTAGAATGTCGATTTTAGGGTGGTAACATGTTTGATGTGATTTTACGGCTTTTAAATCTCATTTCAACCCTCGATTTGAAAAATTATGATTTCGAGTTTCGGGGATCAACTCTGTAAAAACAATATTTTTTCAAAAATCTGACTTTGCTGCCAACGTGTCCCGAAACGTCGATGTTAGTGTGGTTGCATAGTTCGTTTGCATATATCAGACTTCAAATGAATCCCGAACACCCTGTCGAAGTCAATTTTTGGACTTAAAATTCTGGTTTTTTCTTCAAAAAGCTTGTTGCATAAAAAAAACCAGCCATTATAGCAACTTTTTGGGTTCATTTTTCTCATTTTTCATCTTGTCTCTTGAGAGTTAAACCCTAAAATAGTGTGAGAGCTTAAAAGTGAAGCTTGTGAGAGCTTGTAAAGCTAGATTTACATCTATTTCTTGATTCTCTTATGGATTTAAGGTAAGAATTTACCCCTTTTCTTAGTAATTTGTTGATTAAATTCTTAAAATCTCAAAAATCTTAAGGCTTGATTATAAACCCCAATTTCTCTCCTTTTCACTTTAATAATGTTCTAATCTTATAATGACTAGTTTTTCATCAATTTAACCTTCAAAACAACTTCGATTCTTGATTTTACTATGAATTTTAAAGATTTTACCTAGTAAAGCTTAAAGATGGTTTTCCTTCGATTTGAACCTCATTTTTGACTCGATTTGACTTTTTAGCTGTAGATTCCTAAAAACATGAAAAATACATTTTTGAAGTAAAGTTATGATTTCGCCCTTCTTTTTTGAAAATTCATTTTGGGGGTCCATTTTGACCCCAAATCAAAAGTAGTCAATATGAGTATCATTGAATTTGTGTTGACACGTAGATTCTATATTTCTTAGTTTTAGTTGATTTCGAGATCGTTTGTGAAAATTAAGATTGTGGATTTGAAGTGTAGCGGATCGATTTTGGCATTCGAGGTAGGTTATAGCTTAACTCTTTCAGATTGAGTTGGGTAGTAAATGATGGTACAAAATGAATGTTAAGGGCGAGAACTAATCATGAAAAATAACGATCTTTGTATTGTGCCCGTGTGGGGGCCTATATGTGATGTAATTGTTGAAATTGAGATATTATGTGATATGTACAACCGTGTGGGATCCTATATGATGTTGATAGACTTGAATGCATGTGAATAATAATATTGTGATATTGCAAATGACTATTATGTCACCTTTTAGTGTAGTGTGATATATATATATATATATATATATATATATATATATATATATATATATATATACATACATACATACATACTTTTGGCATATGAAATATGTGAAAATCCATGGATAAACGAAAATAATAAGCGGATATTGGCTCACATGGTTATGAAAATGTGTCACTGTGGTTGGTAGTGGAAATATATCATGTGGATAGTTGTGGAAATACTCATTGTGACTGGTTATGAGCATTACATCCTCATATCATACACATTCAAGGAACAAATGGTACCAGCATGACAACGCCTGAGAAACACTAGCAACACTTTTTTATGACAGAAAATGCGACATCTTATAAAATCTCCTCCTAGGGGATGTGCAAGGAAGAACATATGGATATGGATATATGGATTGTATATGGGTTCACGAACCCCCTGGGTCCCACATCGAGAGGCTTGCCTCCGTGGGTGTATACGGAGGTTATCCTCGCCCATAACACCATTGTACCTGGGTGAACCCAAATGAATAAATCTTTCAAACCTCTTCTGATCTTCATAATACATAACTCTACTCGTAATAATAGGAGACATAATAAATTTGGCTGGCTGAAATACCATCTGAGGGGGTAACATAAATGAAGGTTGAACCCTTGATCTTGAAATACCATACTTGAATACTGGAATAGAAGAAGGAACAATACTCGGAGCTTATAAAGTACCATAAGCTGATGTCGGTACCATTAGAGGATCCACACTCATAGCTGGAGGAACACCCTAGGCTGAATTTAGCATAGACGGGGGTATAATACTCAGAGTAGAAAGAACACCAGGTCCACTCAAAGGAACACCCTCCAAAGGGATCAATAACCCCTCAAAAACCAGGGTAGAAAAACTTTAAGAAAACTGTAGGCCTCATATCTCCAGCATACTCAACCTAAGGCTCAGGGGAGAGCCCCCAATACTACCTCTGGATGGGGCACATCTTCATGCCCGTCCTCTACCTCGAGCTCATTAACATGCAACTCTCTTCGTTAACTAGGCTCTTTTATCAGATGATGGCTCCGTATTTTAGCCTCATGGGATTCAGTCCTTATTATCTATATAGAAAAACGTGAAACTCAATTTAGAATATTATTTATGAAAGATCTACACGATAAGAAACAAAATAAGAAAAATTTCATAAAGATATCTTATAGCCTTTTGAAGATAGATATAGACATCTACGTATTGATCCGCAAGACTCTACTAAACATCCTGTCTTATATTGATGAGACCAATGAACCTGACTGCTCTGATACCAATTTGTGACGACCCAAAAACTAAGGGTCATGATGGCACTTAACGCGGAAAGCCTTGACAAGTAAGCCAGTCACCAAAACTGATATGAAATGAGAAAAATAACACCAAAACGTAAAGTAAGGCTTCTAAAAAAATTCAAACCACACATATATAATAATAGCAGGAAAATATACAACAATGTTACCATAAATCACCCCCAAAATCTATTGTCATTGTGGACGAACCAACTTAGTACATCTCGAAATCAAAATATACAACTGATATTCCAAAAAAGAACATAACATATCTCTAAATATGAAACAAGGAATAAAATAGATAAGAAGATGTAGGAGATCGACTCTTGAAGCATAGGCTGACCGCTACCTCAAATATACTCCAAGCACTGCCCCAAAATTAGTTATCATACGACATCTCATACTTGGATCTACACCAAAGGGCACAGTAGGAATGAGTACACTATATTTGCACATAGTAGGTATCATAGGACGATTGAGCAAAGTATAAAATAAAGTATATAAAATACACATTATGGGTACGTCACCTGCAATCAGAAAATATCCCAAATGGTAGCCCACACCATCTCTACTAATAGTTCTAAAATATACACATATACCAAATATAAGTACGAAAAAGAAGAACAAATAGATAGATACCACATCAAGCATGAAAATACAATACAGAATGTGTACAATGTATGAGATGCAATGAAGATGATTGATGATGATGACGATGTGATATGTCCAAGGTTGTCGCACAACCTCCGTATACACCTATCAAGATCTGCTCTTGATGAGGGTTTTGTAACCCATATACCATCTACTAACCAATACCAATACCAATACCAATACTAATCCAATATGCATAACTCTTCTCCGACATATGTTCTTCGGCAAAGAGTTTTTAAAGATGCCATATTTTCTGTCAAAAAACCAGTATTTCTATGGTGGTACCAATGTCTCATGAATGTTTATGATATGAGGATACAATGCTCACAACCAACCAGAATGAGATTTCATAATTCAACCAAGCACGTGAGCTAAAAATCCACTCAATAAGTCAACCATCCATGATCCAATATAATCCATATACCAGTAGAGCAAGATATACAATAATATGCCATTGATATCATATAAATCCCAACTTAGATAATTTCCACCAAGATAAAAATGACCAAATACATAAATATCAAGCCTATAACATTATATAAAACCTCACGCTGTCACACATAGCAAATAATGTCTCTAAACCACCAAATAACAACTTAGGCCCTCACACAGGCACAAAACAGTAATAAAGCCATTTCCATAATTATTTCTCATACCCATAATATGTTTTTATATCAGTATTAACTACCCAGCCCAGTCTGATGAAAGTTAAGTTATTACCTACCTTGAATGAAATTAACCCGATCCAAGAGCCTTCAATATGGAGCCTTTCCCTCATGAACGGACTCAAAATCAACTAAAACATACAAGTATAGAATCTACGCATAAAAAAACAATGACATCCATATTGCTCGTTTTGTAGTTGGGGTCTAAACAAACCTCCAAAATGAATTTTCAAAAAAAAAAGGTAAAATTAAAATTTTAGTTCATAAATATATTACCCATGATTAAAGAAAGACATAGAAGAAAATTCAAGTAAAAAGGATTGAAATTGGGATCTAAATAAAAAAAATATTAATTTAGGCCTTCTGGGCTAAAATTCCAAAATTTTACCTTTAAAATTGTGATTTAACAAGCCTAGATAACAAGAATTGAAGAAAGTAATTGAAATAGGGATTTGGAGCTTCTCCAAGCTTGAAAATGGAGGAATCACCCAAAAACTCTAAAACTCGAAGTTTCAAGTTACATATATAGTGAAAATCAAGGAATGGGGTATTTATATTACCCAGATGCCGCTTAAGTGAACACTAGACCGCTTAAGCAGCCAAGTACCGCTTACGCGGTACCCGCCCAAGTCTGCACACATCGCTTAAGTGGACCAAATGCTAATTAAGATATAGTCGCTTAAGCTGAGAGTGTCTCGCTTATGTGACACTCAGCTGATCAAGCCAGGTCATTCAAACGGATACACCAGCTGAGTAGTGCATCAGCTAGAGACTTGAAGAATTTTAAATCTCCACTGACCCCTCAGAATTTATTTAGAATCCCAGAACACAAACGAACTATGCTACCTTGTCAAATTTGATGCTTCGAACTCAATGGCAATATTAAATTTTCCAAAAGAGATTATTTTTACAGAATTGACCCCCGAGACTCAATTTCACAATTTTTTAAACCAAGGATCGAAATGAGATACAAATCTTTAAAATCACACCAACCATATTACCAATCTAAAATTAATTTTTCAAATTTGCTGGCACAATTTTTTTTGCTATCCAGTGCACAAAATGTTGACCAAAGTTAACTACAAAACCTTTTTAACCTTTAAAAACCACAAACTCACAAAAATCACATCAAAATGCATTGGTAATCACTTCAATCTTACCCACACTCTAGAAGTACCACAAAGCAACTACAGAGAGTGGTAAAATGGTCAAATCATATAGAAATAAATAATTTACAAAAATCAAGTCATTACAGAATTGAAGGAAGAATATATATGGAACAATCCGAGGGTTTTGTGGTTTCTGGTAAAAATGTGTAAACATTTTAAGTCATTTTATGGACTAAAACAAGCACCTAAACAGTGACATGTCAAAATTTGATCAAATCATATTGACAAATAAATTTAAGATTAATGAGTGTAACTAATGTTACACTAAAGACACCTAAATCACAAAGTCATTATTTATTTCTATGTTAATGGCATGTTAATTGTTAGTAGAGACATTTTGTACATAACTGCCACTAGCGAATGCTAGAAAGAAAATCTGATATGCAAGATCTTAGAGTTATTGATGTGATCTTAGGAATAAAAAATCATATAACTCCATAAGACTTAACATTATCACGATCTCATTAAATTAGAAATATACTTGACAAATTCAAGTATTTGAATTTTTAATATTTTCCAAGACACCAGTAGATGTTTGCTTTGCACTTTAAAAGAATGAAGCTGAAAGTGACTCACAATTTGACTATCTAAGAGTGTTGGAAAGTTTGATGTATATCATAAATTGTATGAGACCAGATATAGTATGTGTTATTTGTAAACTGAATTGGTTCACAAGTACTCATTGGATAACAATGAAAAGAGTTTTGAGGTATCTAAAACATACTCGAAATTATAATTACATTATAATAAATACTAGTGTAATTGAAGTATATAATGATACAAATTGAATCACTGGTCAAATAAAGTAAAAATTTTAATTGGATATGTATTTACTTTCGGTGAAGGAGCAACCTCTTGAGAATCATCCAAACATACATATATCACTCACTCTACAATGAAATCTGAATCTATCACTTTAGATAAGACCGATGAAGAAGTTCAATGACTCTGAAATATCTTGGAAGATATTTCTTTTTGGCCCAAATCTTTGGCACAAGAATGCATACAAGTGATAGTCAAGTTAAAATAGGTAGAAGGGGAGCATAATGCATAATACAAAATTGCATCACATAAGACAGAGATATAATACCATTAGACAACTACTCTCTAGTGAAATTATTACAATTGACTATGTAATGTCAAAGGATAATGTGTTGAATCCACTAACAAAAGACCTAACTAGAGAAGGAATTGAGAGATCTAAGGAAATGGATTTAAGGCCTAGGACAAGTTATCACAGCAGTAACTCTACTTTGCAGAGATATCCCAACAATTAGGTTCAAGGAGATCAAATAAGGTTATGGCTGACGGTTCAACATTGTCAAATAGCTCAATCCATTCTTATGATGAAGATCATGTTTAGTAAACAAAGATAAGGCTTAAGGTTGGATCTTTTTAATGGTTCTAAGTTTGGCAAGTATGACCAAATAGTTTATCTATAGGATTAAAATTTTAGGAATCACATATGTAAAGGTGAAGTGGAAACCTATTAAAGGAGAATGATAATAAAGTCCTATTCTCTAAGCTCACATGAAATCAGATAGTGTTTGTGGCTGAAACGAATAAAACTGTGAGAATCATAAATGATAAAAAGCTAGTTGTGTGAATTATATTGTCTAGGTGTGTAACAGAGTTCTACAGTTCAAGATACTGCATCTACCTATTGACAGAATGCATTCAAAAGTTTACTATGAAAATTCAAAGAGAAACATACTTATCTAGATACAACTAGTCTTTGCTTGTAAATCATATATTTTTTCATATATTTTTTTTATCATATAGCCACTTTTCATTCATGTGGGGATTATTAGATTTTAAGTGAAATGTGTATGAGAAATGGAGGGAAGAAAAGGGAGGAAAAGTGAAATATGTTTTCACTTCATATAAAGATTGTTTCTCTCACATTGGTGGGTGAAAGTAACATACTTGTGCTTAAGTATTAAACACTCCTTTATGTGGATAATGAGGCAAGAAAAAGACAAGTCTTGTATTATCATTGTCGTCACTCACTCGGCCTGGCTTTGGCTTCAGCTTCGACTTTAAATTTAGATTTGGTTTTGAATTTGTCAAATAATTGATCGAGAGATTACCTTTTTGGACAAAATTCATTTGAAACTTGAATGTTCAAAATTGTTTAATAAAAAAATATTATATAAAAGTTTTTTCCATTTGTGGGCGTACAGGGGCATGTGTGGACGCATGTCACAACTCATATCGAAGAAATGTGACTCTTCAATTCACTTTTAAAAATAAAAAATGAAAAATACAGGCACATGTGACCATGTGCAGATGTACATGCCAATGTATGTGTGTAACGACCCAAGACTACCCCCTAGTCGTCACACGGTGCTTGGAACCACAAGTGATCCCAAGTCAACCCATGAACTGGCATTCTACTAAGCAACTAAATTATAACATAATAAATAGTTATCCACTTGTGAGGAAATATAATTATACTGAAAATCTAAAATAAATACAATACTGATAAATCTTTACAAACTAATAAATCTGAAGGAAGAAACTGAGAATTACATGACTAACTCTGACTGACATCTATGAAGCCTCTACTATACTGAAAATAGATAGTTGGGACATACCTCCAACTACCACTAATCAATACACATGAAAAATAAATAAATTGTATATGAACTAAAACTATCTGGAGTTGCCGAAGTAGGAGAACTCATCACCTGCTAGCTGGAATCTGTAACCGTCTGATCATAATATGCGGGCTACAACTGGTACCTACATTATGAAACAATGTATCCACACAGACGTATATATGGATCAGTACTTCTGGAATGTACTGAGTATGCAGGGATGAATGTAATAAGTAAGATTGATTTCATACGTAATCGTAAAACATGCATGCTGAGTGTAGGTAGACTCACCATTAGGCTGGAATAAACTAAAAACTAAAATATCTTAAAGAATAAGTGACAAACATTATCTTATAAGATGGTGAATCTTTACACTTAGATTTTGTAAAACTTTGCTTTAATAATATAAGTGTATTTGAAGCTGGGATATGATAAAATATGGATACTATATGAATACTTGGTCCGAAACTACATGATGGAGACTAACATAGATTGAGGATCTGAATATACAATCACACTGAGCACGAATGCATAAACATACTAACTTATCTGATTAACTGAATGACTGATAGCTGAATTCTGGGCATGTAAGATTGAACTATATTTAGTCTGAATAACTGGACTGAAATTATGGAGTATTATAAATATGAGAAAGGGACTGACTGAGTAACATGAGATAACTGAGCATGAATTTGTGAAAAACTATATTATTTGAGAATACAAGAACAAGCGTATAACATGATTCTGAAATAGTCGGTTAACTAAAGTATTGAAATACTGATAACTGTATGTTATGGTCAAGCAAATCTAAAACTGAATTGAGTTACTAATCTAATTACTAGACTGAGATTGTAACTATGACTATAACTGAGACTGTAACTATGACTATAATTGAGATTGTAATTAAGACTGTAACTGAAACTGTAACTGAGACTGTAATTGAAATTATAACTAAGACTGTAACTATGACTGTAACTGAGACTATAACTGAATACTGATAATTGAGTAACTGATAGCTGCACTTACTAATAACTAACTTACTGATAACTGGGTAACTATTTCTGACAGTCCTGATTCTGTAGAATTGAACTGAGTTCTATGCTAAGTTGAAACTAAAACTATGGGAAGTAATTATCTAATCGACATGCCCCTCTCTGAATGGATTAGGGTCATACTTGTAACCCCAGCTGAAAGGGTGTCAGTATCGTGCCACGGGTAAAGTCAAGCTGAAGAGTTACCCTCATCTGGCAGGTGCCCTGAAAGAGAACGGTGGTACCCTCAACTGGCAGTTAAAACACCTTATCAACCCTTAACTGGAAGGTTGATATCTCAACCTACGCTAGCAATGTAGTTCTAGAATGCAAGGGCTGCTACTAAGGATCACACCCTCTACTGGCAGGTGAGCCCACATCCTTGGGTTTACTCAGTGCTGAATCCTACTCCCAACTAAATAGATACTGAACTGATCACTAAGCTGGACTGAACTGTTACTGATCGTGTTAACTAACTGAACTGGACTGAGTTCACTGAGTTCTATAACTGACTGAGTACTACTGTACATGATAATACTGAGACTATTCTGGAGCTACTGTAATTCTAGGTAAACAACTAGATTTTTAGGTATTGAGTACCCCCAGGACTCGATAACAATATCACCAAGACCATACTAAGGCTTTGAGGACATGATTAATAGTCATTATTTAAAGAAACCCATCATTTGGGCATTTCATCAAACACTTGCAATTGATGGTTTTAGACATGTAGCAATAATATGAATTCAATATTAAAAATCGCTAATTAAGGCTTTAATATGGGTAAATTCATCAAACACATGGGGATTATGAACTTGGACATGGGAATATCTTAAACATGGAAGCATAGCATAATTACATAACTAAAATCATGAATTGGGGAATTCACATGTAATTCGCTTGAAATAGGACATGGGTATTTCATCAAAATATGTAAAGTTCATAGCTTGAACGTAAGAATGTCTTAAACATGAGGGAACAATAGAGTTACATGGCAAAATTCATAACTTGAGAATTCATCTTGAAATTGACTTACCATGATATGGGAATTTCATCAAACATGTGGAAGGAATAAATTTAAAACATGGGAATATCGCTAAACATCATGAATTTAGGATTTATCATGGAATTTACTTCAATAAAGCATGAAAAATTCAAATTCATAGCATGAGGAATTTAAAATCTTGCATGGAATCATACATGGGCTGAATTGAATTAAAAACATCATGAAAACATGAAATGTAACCTTTCTTGAACATACAAATTACCATAATAATGGAAAATTCATTCTTTACGTAAGTAAAAAGGGTTTTTCTAGGCTCCATTGGTGAAAGAGGACCCATGGATGAACTCTCACATACCTTAAAGCTTTAATCTTGAAGGAGAAACACAATCTTGAAAGTCTTCTTGAATTAGGAAATTTGAGTTCTTTCTTTTCTTGAAGAAAAATTGATGAAGTTCTTGGTGTTCTTGAGGAGGCTAGAGTTTTTCTTTGAGAGAAAAGATGAATAATCGAGTGTATATTGCTTTTGGGGGCTGAAATTAGGTGTTAAGGATGGATTTGGCTGAGGGGAAGTGACCAAAGTGCCCCTAGACCCTTTAAAAATTGAATTAGCATGTGAACAATTTCGTAACGCGCTGTCCAACGCGTCGCATCGCTTTCGCGTCGGCTTACTGCCTTAATCATCGCCTTAACTATTGATAATCAATACTCATCCGTATAGACCCATATTTTTTCTTCACAAACAAGAAAGGTGCACCCCAAGGTGGAGCACTAGGTCAGATAAATCCTTTATCCAATAACTCCTGCAAATGATCCTTCAATTCCTTTAACTCTGTTGGGGCCATCCTATAAGGAAGAATAGAAATAGGCTTGGTGCCGGCTCAACATCAATAGCGTAATCAATATCTCGATCCGGAGGCATACCAGGAAAGTTTGTAGGAAACACATTCCATATACTCACGAACAATACAAACAAAATCTAAGAAAGGAGGCGAAACAACACCGGTGTCATGAATATGGTCAAAGTAAGATAAACATCCCCTCTCAACCAATTTACAAGCCTAAACATAAGATATAATCCTCTTAGGACCTGAATGAAGTGCACCCTTCCAAGATACCCTTAGCACACACGGCGAAGTTAAAGTCAAGGTCTTGGCACAAAAATCTAGGACAGCATGATAAGAACCAACCAATCCATACCCAAAATAACATCAAAATCAATCATATCTAAGACAAGAAAATCTACCAAAGTCTCATGCCCGGTAAAAGTCACAACACAAGATCGATGCACCTGATCCACCCCTAAAGAATCACCTATTAAGGTAGATACATGAATACAAATGGCAAGAGGCTCACTAACATCATCAAAACCCGAAGCAAAATATACAAACACATACGAAAAAGTAGATTCGAGATCAAATAATAAAGATGCAGGTTTGAAACAAATGGGGATGATACTTCTAATCACAACATCAAAAGCCTCAGCCTCAGAGCTGGCTGGTATAGCGTAATACTGACCACGATAACCAGCTGCCTGGGTAGCCCCACGACCACCAACTGCCTGAGTGACCCACCACCCCCCGACGAGCTCTACTACCTTTTCCCCTCGCACCTCTGGTATCACCCCTACCCCTCACAGATAAAATAACAGTAGTCCAAATCACCCGGTGGGGGCAGTCCTTAGCCATATGGCCAATCTCATCACACATATAGTAACCTCTATGACCAGTCTCAACAAAAGAACATACAAGTAAGCCCGAACAACCACCTTGAACTGCTAAACTAGAAGGTCTAATGCTTGAACTCTGTAAGGCTGTATACACTGGCTTAACATAGTATCCATGAGAACCACTAAAATCTCTACCTCGAGAGGTCTGACTCCTGAACTAACCAAAACGTCGTGCCTTCTTAGCACCTTCCTGAGATGCACTAAGAATACCCTTTGTCATCTTTGCATGATCCACAATACTCTAAAATAAAGCCTCAAACACAACCATCTAAGATATAGCCAATTGAAAAAGACATCCAAACCCTTCACAAACTTTTGAATCTTCTCAGACTCGATAGAAATGCTATCATAGGAATATTTGGATAGGCATAAAAGTGTGCCTCATACTCAACAACTGTCATGGAGCCCTACTCCAAATGATCAAACTCATCTTATATACGGTCTCTCAAATTGAAAGGCACAAGTCTCTCTAGGAAAGCCTCAGTGAATTGATCCCAAGTCATCTCGGGAGAATCACGGGGTCTACAAATAACAAGAGACCTCTACTAATCTCTCGCCGCATCTCTCAACTGTTAAGATTTATAAGCAAATCCATGAGACTCAAGTGAACCCAAATTATGCAACTTCTCTCGGCAAGTAATCAAAAACTCATAGACATCCTTGCCCACTGCGCCATAAAATTTGGGAGAACCCAATCGAGTAAACCTCTTGAACCTCTCCGATCCTCAAAAGACATCACTGCACTAGCCATGGGAGGAGGCATAGTAAATTTGGCAGGCTGTGATCCCATCTGGGGAGGTAACGAAGATGACGATTGGACTACTAATCTCGAAACCCCATAGTCAGGTATCGACACTGAAAGTGGAATAGAACTCAGGGTCTGAAGAGTACCGAAACCAAAAGTAGGAATAACAAGAGGATCCACACTCTGAACTGGAGGAACACCTAGTATAACAAAAGGAGAACCCTTTAAACGGGTCAACAAATGCACTAACAATCCCTCCAATACTAGGGCAGACGAAACCCGAAGAACTGGAGTAGGAACCATAGCTCTAACCTGCTCAATATGAGGCTTAGGGGAGAGTCCCTTAGCATTCCTCCTAGATGGGGCTGCACCATAGAACCGTCCCCTCCCTCGAGTCTGTTCATGCCTTGAGGCTCGCCCTCTAGGTGAAGCCTTTGTATCACTACTCTCGCGGGACCTAGTCAACACCATCTGCGTAGAAAGAGTGAAACATAACTTAAAATACAAGATATGAAAAAACTTCGTAGGTAAGGAATAAAAATAAGAAAAGTTTCCTAAGGACATCCTATAGCCTCTCAAAGATAGATACGGACATCTACGTACCGATCCATGAGACTCTATTAGACATCACGTCCTTACATCATTGAGACCAATGAAACCTTGCTACTCTGATACAAATTATCACGGCCCAAAAATACAAGGGTCATGATGGCTGGGTCGTGATGGCACTTGTCGCGACAAACCTTGACAAGTAAGCTTATCACCCAAACAGATTCATAATGGAAAAAAGATAGAAATGCCCCTAAGGTAAGGCTTTTAGAATGAAGCCGAACCACATAGATATAATAAAAGCGGAAAGAATGAAATCAACACATGCAACCATAACTTTCAAAACCTGGTGTCAATAGTATAAGAACTACTAATAGAATCTCGGAGTTAAATACATCAGAAAAATAACCACAAATGAAAATGTATGTCTCCGAACACTAATAAAGACATAACTAATGTAGAAAGATAGAGGTGAACTTCGGACGTATGAATGTCCAATCGCTACCTTGAGAAATCTGAAGGCGTCCGAAATCAACTAGTCTGGGGAGCGCTCGAACCTAAAGTTGCACCGAAAGGGTAAAGTAAAAGTGAGTACGGTCTTCTTGTACTCATTAGGTATCATAAGTCGATCAAGCAAAGTATAAAATAAAGCATACAAAATACACACTAAGGGCATGTCACCTGCAATCAGATAATATCCCACAACGGTAGCCCACACCGTTTGCACTAACTATTCTATTATATCACATTTATTACAACAACACACCAAGATAGAACACAAGTATACATTATGTCTTATGTCACATACAAGTAGAACAAGGGAGAACATGTAGATACACGATCATCAAATACAAGTAAAGGAAGGTAATACAAATACATAAATGACAAGTCAATATGGCAATACAACACAACATAAACACAATAAAGTAAGTGCAATATAGATGATGATGATGCACGAGATCATCGCACAATCTCCGAGATCATCGCACAATTCACGTATACACCTATGAAGCTAAAGATTTCCAACGTAGGACCCATGGAGGGTTCATCAACCCATATACAATCCGCATATCTCATATCTCATTTTTGGCACATCCCTCGAAAAGGGTTTTATAAGGTGTTACGATATCTCCTCCCCGGCATATCCCTCGAGAAGGGTTTAATAAGGTGTTGCCAATGTTACTCAAGTGTTGCCACGGTAGTACCAATGTTTCATTAATGAGTATGATACGAGGATGTAATGTTTACAACCAATCACAATGAGTATTTCCACAACCTACCACATGATATATTTTCCACAATGATACATTTCCATAACCATGTGAGTCAATATCCACTCATTATTTTTATTTTATCCATGAATTTCCACATGTCTCATATACCAATAAATATGAATATATCACAATATACCAATGCTACCATTTTAGTCATTTCAACAACATAATATGGTTATTCACATATATTCAGGGCCATCAACATCATATAAGCCTCCACACAGTCACACACATCACATAATATCTCAATTTTGACAATTACATCACATATGGACCCCCACACGAGCACAACATATACATAGCCATTTTTCATGATTAGTTCCTATCTTAACATGCATTTTGTACCATTATTTCCTACCCAACCCAATCTGAAAGAGTTAAGCCATAATCTATTTTGAATGTCAAAATCTATTTGCTACACTTTGAATCCATGACCTTACTTACCACGAATGATTCCGAACTCTACTAGAAACATTAAATAAAATCTACGTGTCAAAATAAAACTAATGACAACCATATTGACCACTTTTGGTTTGGGGTCAAAACAGACCCTCGAAATTGGTTTTCAAAAAAAGAAGGGCAAAATCATAACTTTACTTTAAAATGTGTTTCTCATATTTTTAGGAACCTACAACTGAAAATCCAAGTCAAATGGAGTCAAAAAAAGGTTCAAATCGAAGAAAAATCATTTTTAAGCTTTATCAGCTAAAATCTTTGAAATTCGGGTTAAAATCAAGAATCGGTGCTGTTTTGAAGATTAAATTGATGAAAAACTAACAATTATAAGATAAAAATATTATTCAAGTGAAAAGGAGTGAAATTGGAGTTTAAAATCAAGCCCTAAGATATTTGGAGTTTTGAGAAATTAATCAAGAAATCAGAGTAGAAAAGAATGAAATCTTATCTTAAATCCATAATAGAATCAAGAAATATGTGTTAATCTAGCTTCCCAAGCTCCCACAAGTTCACTTTTAAGCTTCTACACTATTTTAAGGTTTAACTCCGAAGAAGCACGATGAAAAATGAGCAAAATAGACCAAAAACTGCAATTTGTTATTGCTGATTTTTCTGCACAGCTATTGCTAAAAAGTTGGTTTTTTTAAGTCAATCCGAACTTCGACGGGGTGTACGAGATTCGTTCGGAGTTCGATATACGCAAACAAACTATGTAACCACACTAAAATCGATGCTCCAGACTCAATGGAGATATTATATTTTTGAAAAACTTTATTTTCACAAAGTTGACTCCTGAAATCTAAAATCACAATTTTCTAAATCGAGTGTCGAAATGATATTTAAAAGCCGTACAATTACACCAAATATGTTACAACCCTAAAATTAATATTTCAGATCTATTGATAAAGTTGAATTTTTCATCCGAAGTCGTTTTGACAAAATGTGGATCCCACACCCATATTTTCAATTTTTCAACTTTCCGACCAATAGGTCGAAATAAGATCAGGTGCACCGGGACCTAAACGAAAGGTCTACCTAGCCTAAAATCTATATTCCGAAGTTGATGGCATAGTCCGTTCATCCATCCGCCGTACGGATCAAAAGATATCCATATAAGTCCAAAATAAGGCTATCAGAGCTATCAAAAACCACAATATCACATAAAGGGTACCAAAATGCATCGAAAATTATGTCAATCATCCCCATACCCTAGAAATACCATAATGCAACTTTGGGGAGGGGTAAAATAGTTAAATCACAGAAAATCATAAATTTCACATATTTCATCTAATTTTTAGGTCGTTACAAAGAATAAGCTTAAGTGGTGGTTATGAATTAAATTTAAAATTCAAAGGATTTTTTAATACTTCATACAGTTTTAAGTTTAAAATCACAAAATTTTATTTCTTAAATTATGCTCTTAATCTAGTGATTTAACACTAAATTGAAACTGAAAAAAAATACTATTTTTATTTATTTTTAGTGAATAGTCTTATCTGCTTTAATTAAAATTTAAAAATAGCAAAATAAAATAATTAAATCGGATGTCACGTTAATTTCAAGAAAATAAGAAAAAGAAAATTGAATGGTCATGCTACTTAGTGAAAACCTTCATAGCAAGTGGCAATAAATGGAGAGCCCAAATTTTCAGAAATATGCAGCCTCCTGATGTGATGATATGATCACACGTGGTAGTTTTCAATTACTAAACTTTGATATGATAGGTGGAGGATACGCCAGTAATTATATCAAAATTGTATGATTTTTTCATCACATGCATATTCTTGATGCACATTGTACACTTATTTCAAGCTGAATCTTTTGCTATTGAACGAAAAATGCTCTTGACCGTCCCTTACTCATGTATCTATATAGTAAAAATGAGAAGTGAGATTTCATCATCTATGAAAAAGGTGCCTAAAATAAGTACGGAAGTTCACTATTAGATGGAGTTAATTTTGGCAGTCCGATTTGGCAGTTAGTCGCTACGGGACCTAAGGATTATCTACAAAATTTATTGTCCAAGTACGTGTATTATATATACTAGTTTAAGTGTATGCGTTAATGAATTCAAACATTACACTAAATAGGATATTTGTTTAAATTGATAAAGATGAGTATAATAATTCAATTCAACATCTTTTGAATATGTAAAGATAGAGAGTTTATTTAATTAAACCTAATCTTTACCAAAATTTTTTTTAAAGCCGATCGACATTCATCTACCACCTGTAAACTACAACAACACGATGATAGAGACATGAAAACAATACAATTAAATCTAACCTTTACACAAAAGAATTATCAAAGCTGACAGGTATTCTTATACCATCTGTAAACTACAACAGAATAATATGATAATAGAGATATCAAAACAATACATCTTATCCTAATCTTTACATAAAAAAAATTCAAATTAGAGATATCAAAAAATTACGATAAAAGAGATATCAAAACAATACAATTAAATCTAATCTTTACACATAAAAATTCCTCAAAGCCGATTGACATTTATCTACGACCTGCAAACTACCACAAAGCAATATACTAATAGATATATTAAAACAACACAATCAAACCTACCCTTTACCTAAAAAAATGATTCAAATCCGACCGCCATTCATTTACGACCGGTAAATTAAAATAAAACAATACGATAATAAAGATATCAAAACAATGCAATTAAATAAACCTTTACATAAAAATATTTTCAAAGTCAACCGACATTCATCTACGATCTGTAAATTACAACAAAACAATATGATAATGATCGCAAAGTTCCAGTCTTCGATGAAAACAATTTTGCCTGAGAGGAAATTTTGACCCTAAAGGACTACTTGAATGAAAACAAAATAAAAAAAAATATAGTAGAAGTAGAAAATAAATTTGTTGTTTAAATATGACAATTGCTTTATACACACATGTTGAATTGCTTCATAATATAGTACAATGTGACAATTGCTTTATATAGACACACGTTGAAATAAAGTTTTAAATAATTTGTACACATTTTTAGACATCCCCCCCCCCTTAAAAAAAGCAATTGTCCAAAAATAGGACAAACTTGTTGTTTTAGAGTATATGTTGAATTCTATTTCAAACAAGTTGTACAATCCTAGACGAATAAAGTAATTTTTTTTTTTACTTTTATGATTGTAATTATTTGTCAAATATAAGGTACTATAATTAAGACTCTTTTAATAATGGTGGTATGTACAGTTAGTATTTATGTATAATTATAATTTGAAAAAATAGTAAAAAGATGATTTTGTCTAAAGGAGAGTATTTTAATGAAGGGTAAAAAGTTTGAATCACTTTTATAAGGGTCTTCACACTTTTAGTATATTATAGATTATAGATTCACTAACTAATTTTGATGAGGTTAGTGTTAAATTCAGATCCAAATTTAAAATATAGAAATAATAATTTTAATTTAAAAATATAATTTATATTATATATTTTTCACTTTTAAACAAGTCTGGTTGATTAATTTTTATAATTATTAGAGTTGTTAATCATATAATTGGATAATTTTAAATAAAAAACACAATTTATGAGGAAGAGAGTATTATTAGAGAATTAGAATATAACAAAAGTCATAAGTAATTCAATTTTATATAATGACATAACTTAAAATATTTAATAATTATGCTTTGATAAATATCAGAAATAGAAAAAGAATATTGATTTTTTTATAAATTTGCGAGTGAGTAAGCGAGCTCCTTTCACTTGAATGGTTAGGTAGGAGTGATCTTTTTCTGATCTTTATTATACAAATTAACTTAATAAGAATTTGTAAGGATATTAAATGATAATTAAACGACATTAATAGATTACTCCATTAGTCTATTTACTTATTATATTTATTTTTTACACATTTCTTACATGAGTAACTTATTCGTCCTATTTTAATTTTATTTTGTACTTTTTCATGTCCATTATGAGAAGTAATAAATATAAAATATTATTTATTTTATTATAATATTGAAAAAAAACTATGAGATTAACGTTGAAAATCATTGCAAACTTTGATTTTGTATTAAAAGTTAGATTTTTTTTTTTGAGTTAAAGTGATTGTTGATTTAAAATGAAAGAAGTTTTAATTAAATAGTAATCTAACAAGTGACAAGAAGAAATCATTTATAAGAATCCAAGAGAAATGATCGTAACAAAAAGAATAAGGCCGAAAAAATAAATATGTAATAAAAAGACATTATATTATTTCTTGTGTAATAATTTTTTTTACTTTTTAATTTTTTTGCCCCGTTCATCTCTTTCTCTTCAGTTTTAGGTATTTAGCAATGTCTTCATTAATCACACCTCGGAATGATACAACAGTCCTTTCAAATCTTTATCGGACCTTTTAATTCCCTAGAAATTTACAGATTAATCCTTTGTTATTGCTAAATACTGAGAGAATAACCATATACTAAGGGTATATTTATAAGAAATGTACCAAATTTATAGGATCGAAGGGCTATCGGTAATCTGCATTGCCATCCCGACCTATAATATAATATCGGAAAAACCATCTGAAGAAAATATGAAATTGATACAACAAAACATAATTTACAAACTAGGGAGAAAATTACAATGATCTTAGTGACGACTACTTACATGTCTTAGGAAGAAGTGAGGTTTTCCTTTCGAGAGTCCCCTGAAACTAACAACTACCGGTGGGAAGGAAACAGAAAACTATTAACAATACACACTTCTACACACTTTTTTTATACAAACTTATGAACAGATTTTGGAAATAAGAAACTTCTTAATGCTCACAATATTTTTCTTGCTCTTTTCTCTCTCTCTAACTTCCCTCTGTCTATATCTTTTTAAGTCTACAATAGGGGTATATATAGGTGGCGCCCAGATTTCAAATCTGAATTTCAAATGTCTTGAAAAAACTTTAGCATGTCGGGTGAGCCCCACCGTCACATGGTCATGTCTCCTCTTTAATTTTTATCCGTCCATTTATTTCCTATTTTATTCATCCTTTAAATCATTGCATACGTCTTTGATTTTTTCTTTTTATGAGTATCTTCACTGCTTACGTGTCTAGGTTGTGTAAGGTTTCTGGGGAGAAATCCATTCTAAAATTATCATCTGCATTTGGGCCTTGAGCAAATTGATCCATAGCTGAATTATAGTCTTCCATTGTTGGATCCGGATCATTTTTTTGTTGTCTCTACTTGATAGTCCTAGTCTCGTTCTTGTTCTGGGTCTTGTTTCTACTCTTGGTATTAAGAAAACACTAGATATTGGCTCAGATTCTGGATTTTCCATTGCTATTTCTTTAGGCTACTCTACTGATAATTTTTTGATAGAGTTTGCCACTATTTGTTCTATATTTCTTTTATCACTTTTCTTTCTTCACAAATGAAGACCATAACCTTTCTTATTTTTGTATTGGGTGGACGAGGACGTTCCTTCGTCTAGTGTTTGGGCACCTGTTGTCTTAAAACTAGATGGGAGAATTCTCCCTACACTTTTTGGCAAAGTGACAGCCATTAACGGATTTGATAAGTCTTTACCAGTTACTGTTTGAACTGGACTAGTTGTATCTTTACCCGATATAGTAGGTTTTTCTTCATTCATTGGGGAATGCACACCCATCTTATCTATTTTTAAAGGAGATGAAGAAATCTTTGGAACCACTTGTCAGGTTTCATATGTATGCTGAGTCTGTTGGGATAATTCAAAATGAAGAACTTTGATACGATCTTGTAGAATATCTATATGTTTTGTCATTTGTCTTTTTTCATTTATAAGGTTTTTATTATCTTGTCTTAACATCTCATTTGCGTGATTTAATCTTTGAAAGGCCTCGGTCATTGCCAAATGATGATCGCAAAATATAATTTTGTCGATATATTGGGGAACTCCTGTCATATTTAGTCTTAAAGATGGATTAATATAATAGTTTGGCCCCAACCTTCATCGGGCATAGTCTAATGCCTCTATGAGGTCATTGAAGCCTTTATAAAGAGGTGTTGTATAATTTTTTATAGAATCCATCACCTTCATCCATGTCTGGAATACTCCCTATGTCTGTCCCTTAACAACAACATAAAATTTAAATCTGTTACTAGTATTTCTCTCGGTAAAATAATAACATAAAGCATTTAAAACTGAAATGAAATAACCGTTGTCTCTGGGAGTCTTATTGCAAGATATCCATAGATTGTTGATTAGGCATATCTGTTATTTATCTACCCGCATGTCTGGTCTGAGTTTGAAAGTTAGGTTTGAGGGCTCATAACTGATCAAGTTATATGGCCTAAAAATCATCTGTTCTAACTTTGGATGTTCCAACATTGTAAGTGGTCTGTAATGAGTATTGCTCAAGAGTTTTTTTTCCAATTATTTCTAGTTTGTCTAATATTTGTATTATTTTATCTAGGTCATTTTGATCTTTTATTATTCCTATATGTCGTATTCCTTTCTTAAAATTGTACAATTTTGTATTCATCTCTATTAAGGTATAGTATTTTCTAATTCCTCTATTGTTAGTGAATCTTGTAATTCTTCATACATTGTTATCTTATCAATACATGTACAATTTTCTACTTTGTCACATTCTAGTGATTTTTTGAGTTTTATCTGAGTTGAGCTATTTGATCTTTCTTCGTCTGATTTATCTTTAAGGAAACGGTATTTGGTTATCCTAGGTTGTGTTTGTACTGGTGAGTGAGTTATATTTCTTACAAAGATTACCCAATCTCTTGTAACAAAACAAACTCCATTATTTTGTACCATAAAATCTAATCCTAATACAAAGTTTGTCCTTATGTTTAAGTCTCTAACTAGTATTTCATTGAGTTAGTATAATGGTTATTAGAATTTTTCACAGGTATTAATAAAGCTTACCTTTGCTCTTGGTATATATTTTGTATAAGTGTTATAAGTTCTATCCATCTGCATGGATTCTTGGGGTTTTGATAATTCCTTAATTAGTCTAGGTGGTACAATTCTGCTATTTAATATACTTCTTGTACATCCTGAATCTACTATAGCTAATATTTCAAACTCATAGTCTTGAATTCTTATTCTTGCTATGACTTTAACTGTACTAATGTTCTTTTCTCCATTACATATCATTCCTTCGAATGATATATTCATTGATTTTTTCCGTTTGACTTTATTATTTTCAACTAATGTATTTAATAATTCTAATTCTAGTATCTCTTCTTCCTTAATTACTTCTTTATGTTTTTCGAGATTATTTATCCTTATTTCTAATTTTTTTAGTCTTTCATCTAGCTCTAATATTCTATCGTCTGGTGTTTTATTTACTGGTTCCTATTTGTAAAGACCTTTGAAATTATTTTCTAGTTTTGAATTCCTGAGACTTTTTCTATACAAGTTATGCATCATTCTATGTAACATTTTTTACAATTTGCTCTTTTGCATTTACTTGGGAACCATCCACAATCAAAACACTGATTACTGTCTATTCCCTTACCTCTTTCAAATTCATGTTCACATTCTTCTATAATGCTGACTAAATCATGGTAGTCTGGAATTATTTTTTCTAATCCTACTTCATATTCTGTTCCTTCAAATTTTGAGGAGTCTATGAGGTCTCTTTCTTCTTCAAATACCTTCATACTCCTTATAGAGTATATACTTTCATTGTCTGACATATATTCATCTACATTTATTAGATTTTCATTTACGTCTTCTATTAATTGTGCATTCCTAGATTTACTGTTTTTTTTTAGATAAGTGCTTTCTAGGTGCTCTATACTTCCGCAAGTAAGACATTCTAATTTATTTTTGTACGTTCTGCTAGTGTTATACTTCCTTACATATTTCTGTTTATCTAGGTATGGCTTCCTCGCGTTTGATCTCCTTAAGTAGTATTTCTTCCTAGGGTGATAGTCTCTTTTATATGATTTTTTATATTTTTTGTTCTTATAATCTTGATCGTAATGTTGTGTAGTATATATATTTGTACAGAAGTCTTTATCACTTCTTTTTAATTGTTTTTATATTTGTATATTTGTATATTTTTCTTGTAATATTTTCATTACGTGTTGTATTCTTTGTCCTATTGACTATTTTGTGTCTAGATTTTGTACTAATCCTTCTCTTTTGGACCACTTTTCTTCTATTTCTCTTCCTAGAGCCCTTGGTAATTTATTAAATAATCTTTTTCTTAGAGTCTGATCAAACGAGTTTTCACTAATTGTACAGTAATAAAAGTACTCGTTTAGAAATTTCTTAATTTTTGACCAATTATTAATATTTAATTGTTCTAAATTTATTAAAGCTCTTTTCTGTAATACTACTAATCATTATTGGGATCTTCGTCCGTTAGTAAAGTATGTACTTTGTTTACAAAATTATATGGGTTAGCCCCCATTTCTATCAATCCCTAAAAATCTTCGAAAAATATTGTCTTATACACCTCCCATAATGCTTTAGTAGTTTCTCCTAAGAATATTTTAGATATCTATACATGTTTTCTGCATCTGGCTCTTGATTATCTTGTATATGTTGTATGTAATCTGCTACAACTGCATTCTTTCATATGTCGATTACAACATTCCATGTCTAGGGGTCATAAGTTGCTAGATTTAAAATCTTTCCTTTATTACCATCTTCTTGTAACCTAATAGGTTCTTCTAGTGGCATCCTTTTTCCTCTAGGTTTTATGTTTTGTTCTATTTTTTCCTCAGGGTTTATTCTAAATACTCTATGTTTTGGTAAATTTTCTGTAGTTATATCTACTTTTTGCATACCAGTTGTCCTTTGGAAAAGGCTTGAAGTACTTGTCGCACTTTCCATAAATTTACTAATACTTTCTATTTTGTCTATACTATAAATTATTTCTAAATCCTCTTCTTTCTTTTCATTTTTGCGTGTATAATAATAATTATCTGTTCTTAATTCACATTTAACAAAATGTTCTTTTACTTCTATAAGATTTAGATTTCCTATTTTACAGCCGGTGCACTTGAAGGTTCTATTGTTATTAGACTCATACAGGGCTTCTGCAGTTATTATAGCCTTATTTACTTTGAAACCATCTTCTAACACTTTTATATTCATCAAATTAGTACTTTCACTTTCTTCATCGATTTCTTTTTCATTCGTGTATTGATAGTCTGTGAACCTTACCGCAGTTTCACCTTTATTGTTTATATATATTAAATAATTAATTGGCTTTTGTATTTCTTTCTTTGTGAATCTTTCTAGGTTCTATTCTAATCCTGCATATTCTTCTGAATTTATCTTTAGGGGTTTCATTAATCTGATACCCTTATTTCTCATTAAACTTACTACATCTATTTTTAATCTAAACTTTGTACTACTATTAGTGACAAGTTTTTCTATAAATCTTACACATATTAGTAGATTATTTTCATTTTTCATTTCCTCATATCCTTTAGTCTGAATACCTATTTTTATATATTTTTTGAATTTTAAATAATTTATCATAAAGTCTGGACTGCAATAAAAGAGTCTTCCATTAGTTGACATGTCTACTTCTGTTATTTCTATTATAGATTTTTTCGAGTCTGACCGTCTATTATCATATATTGTAACTAATACTTTAGTTCCTAGGTTCTTTCTAGTTAATCCTTTTAAACCTATTACTATAAGTCCCATGTGCATGAGGCTCATGTAATTTTGTAATTTGTTTTAAAGATTCTGGGCTTATTAAATTTATACTGGCGCTATTTTCACCAATAACGCACATTTGTTCTTCTCTATAATGTTTATATAATTGTGCTTATGAAAATATTCCTTCATTATATAGTGTCTTAGCGCTTAATATTTTTATTTGTCTTGAGGTCATCTTTGGTCTATTTATTGTTTTAGACAACACGTTGATTTTTAGTCTGTCTTGGGCAAAATTTGATCTTGTGGATGTTGAAAGAAAGTCCATGATTTTTTAGAAGATTTTGGCATTTCTTTTTCTCTTTGAGGGGTCCGTTCTACTGTCTTCAATTGTTCTATTAATTCATCTATACTTTTATCTTGATTTTCCTTTTGTTTTTCCTTTTCTATGTTTTTATTAAGTTCTAATAGTAATAAAATTATAATATTATTCAGTTTTTAATTAAAGAGTATTT
Organism: Capsicum baccatum var. pendulum; assembly: GCA_030864225.1. Classification (NCBI taxonomy): domain Eukaryota; kingdom Viridiplantae; phylum Streptophyta; class Magnoliopsida; order Solanales; family Solanaceae; genus Capsicum; species Capsicum baccatum. The sequence continues at coordinate 196,863,750 of CM061557.1, forward strand.
TTTCTTGGAGTTGATAGTCAGATAATCCTTCGGGATTTGATTGAATCTATGCTGCCTTTTGTAATATTGCTAGATAAAGTCTATCATATAGTGGATCACTCATGACAGTATTATATTTTTTATTTGATTAATTATTTTTCTTACCTCTTGTAGTACTACCTTTATTTCAGGTTATTCTAGGTTACCCTTATTTTTATTAATTAAATCTTTCACTTTCTTTTCTAGTTCTACTTGTTGGTTCTTTAGGAAGTCAAAATTTTGTTCTATTTTATCTAACAGTTTTCTTTGTTTGTTTTGCAGATCCTCTAATATCTCTAAAGTTTTTAATATTTTAGTGTTTTATTTTTGAAACATTTCTCCTAGATTTATTATAAGGTTTATAATAGTATTTAGTTGTGAATCTTCTCCGTGTAATATATGTTTTCCGTTGTTAAAATTACATCTAATAAGAAAATTATCTTGTAGTCTTTTGAATCTTCTTTCTGTTGGTACTTTCAGATCTAAATAATCTAATTTCTTTAAGTTATCTATTTTACCCTAACAAAAATGTATTTCTAGTATAATGTTTTCTTATGAATTTTATTCTGTTATTTTTATATTCTATGCAATATCTAATGCTTTCTAGTTTACACTTTAACAAGTTTATATGTTTTACACAGTTTAATAGATTTATAGGGTTTGAAATTGTAATTGCTTCTGATAGGTCTATGGCTTCTACTATCTTTATTTGATTTATTAAAGTTTGTTCTATTTTCAATATTTCGTTTCTTTGTTTTAATTCTTTATATAATGATTGTATAATTTTTGTACTTACTTGGCAAAGGAATGTGTTTTCATATATTTTTCCTCCTTATTTTATCCTAAATGAATACTTACTACCTTACACTGTTCTCTTAAATAGCTTATTCTTCTATTGTAACATTCTATATCACTTCTAATTCCATGCAATTCCCACCTTAGTGCACTTAAATATTCTTTGAATGGTTCTGATAATGATGTTTCTCATGTTGCTAATGATTTCAAATAACTACTTAAAATTATTTTTAATTTTGCCCTTTGTTTTATTTCTTCGTTTAAATACCAATATCTTAGTCGTATATTTCTAGCAAAAGAATATCTTTTTATCTATTCCTAGATTTAAGATGTCCTATCAATTTAGATTCTAGTTTAGATATTATAGTGATTAGGTGATCTAGTCTTAGAGAATCTTCTTTTGTATTATTAAGTCTCTTATATTCTAAATATAAACTATTTAATTTTTCTCTAATCACTCTGTAAGACTTAGTATTTCCACGAGGTCTTCTCATTAAGCTAGATAAATAGCGTACTTTCGTCTCAAAATTTTCCCTACCCTTAGTTCGTCTGTAAAATAGAATATTTTGACCAATATATATATATATATATATATATATATATATATATATATATATATATATATATATATATATATATATATATATATATATATATATTCCTCCTTTTATTTTACTTGATTGATCCATTATCATATATATGTATACATATATGTGTATATATATATATATATATATATATATTCCTCCTTTTATTTTACTTGATTGATCCATTATCATTTGTTTCATTTTCGTCGCAATAAGAATGTCATTTTATTATAATTAAAAAAATTAACTTTAAAAATTTTAATTTTATCGTTAATGAAATTATTACAGTCACGCGAATATTTAATGATTATTTTTAGAATATAAATTTTATAAATATTTCTTTTATTCGTAAACATCATGAAAAATTAAATGGTGCCACATAAAATTAAACAGAGGAAATCACAAATTAATACTCTCTTACAAAATATATATGGTTGTGTAGTAAAAAGTATTTGAAGAAAAAGGGCACAGAAGATTTTAGGAATTTGTAGCTGATGTTGACACTGATAACGACTGTTGGCAGTCGGATTTTGCGCAACGTGTACATTCTTTAGCATGTCCACATTTAAATTTTGTTTATTAAATTTTGTTTCAATATCTTTTAATGATTTATTCTTTTCGTAAGATGTATTCATTAATTTGTTTGGTTTATTATTTTATCCTGTAGTAACTGCAGAGTTACAAATTTCTGTATAATAATTTATTCTAACTGTACTGTAATGTATATCTAATTCTAGATTTTCTATATTATTTATTATCTTGTGTTGTTCTTCTCGTAGTGAGTTTTTTAAATTATATAAAGTATCACATGTACTTTTTTCTAAATTTTCTAAGGTTTCTTCTATCCATATTAATTTTTCTTTTAGATTTTCCATTATTTTTCTAATTTGGTTTCTATAATTAATTTCATTATTTAGATTATCTTGATTTTCTCTAGTTTTTCTAATATATTCTAATATCCCTTAATCTGAATAATATCCTTCTAGATAAATTTCTTCGTATAACTGTTCTAGCCAATTTATGGTTTCAATTTCATAGTCTATTACTTTTTCTAATATTATTTTCTTAATATCTATAATTTCTATATCTTTAAGTATATATAGGGTTAAGACTTTAAGATAATCTAGATGATCTATCTTTTAAAATTGATTTTACTATAATATTTTGTAGTTATTTGTTATAGCCTTAGTAGTTTTTGCATATTTTTATCAAGAAATTCTATATATTTTTTGTTTTTATTTTCCATGCCTTTGTCTATATTTGTTTTCATCTGTTTTTCTAGTAACTATATATTTCACATATCTTTTGCTAAAAATTCTATGTAATTTATTATGATAAGTATTTGTAAGAGTAGTTAGGTAGGTATGGTATGTAATTTATTTTAGTCATGTAATATTCACCAAATGCTTTTTCTAATATGATTTTTCTTGTATCTACTACTTTTATATCTTTAAGTGCATACAAAATAAGTATTTTAAATTTATCAATCATAACATCAGATAAATTATCATTCATTTTCATAAAATTGTTTTTTTCAAAATATTCCCTTCAACCATGTACATAACAAAATATGGTCATCTTAGATTACTATATACTAGATTATTCTTAAATAACATGTTCTTCGGTCACTATTAGCATGGTAATTTAGATACTTTTTCCCTTAAACAGCGCCTCTACTCTGGTTACTCCTCGCCACGGCTTCTTGCCTCATTGGTTTCACCTTTAGGATGGCATAATTCTTAGGGATTTTTCTCCGTTTCCACTTTGCTAATAAACTTCTTAACATATTATTCTTCGAATAATTCTACTATAAAGTAACTAATATGAATTTATTTTATCATATCATGATTGTGGGGAATTATGAATTTAGCTATTCATAATCATAAATAAATATACTTGTTCGGGTAGTTTTGATATTTCTAAAGTTTGTTCCTCCATAGTTTTTTCCATTGAAATATGTCTGTTTTTAATTAACTGAGCAAAATATTTGTTTGTGAACTGGAGAGAATGTTGCTTCAACGCATGAAGGCTTGCCTTGCAATGCCTTCAGTTTTCTTTATTTATAGAACGAAAAAACTTTACAATTATCTTTACACGTTTTTTAAATGCTAACCTATAAGTCAAAAAGGCTACTTAGAAAAAAGAAAGGTCTAAAAAGGCTACCTAACTTAAAAAGCCTATACATAGCCTTTAAAGGCTAAGAAAAGTCCAAATCTACATAAATGCTCTACATAAATGCTAATTTACAATCTTATCAAATTTACGTAAAGACTAAAAAAAATCTATACAATGATAAATGATCCAATATCTTGTCTTCCGTTGATGTTGTCATATTTGCTATATCTTCATTATTGCTTCTTATCTTATCTTTCCAGCTGGCATTTTGTCTTCTTGATTTTTATTCTAGATGTACTTCTGGAATAATGTTATCTTCTCCATTACATCTTGAACATTGGTGATCTGGATATTTGTGTCCAATTATTTTACAATATCTTGTCAGTAGTCCGTCTGAAATAAATCCTTCTTTAATTGCTCTTGCGGTAGATTGTTTTTCTGGGTTAAGTAATGTCATTATCCATTGTCTGACATCTTCCATATCTACTTGTCATAGCTCTTTTGAATTTGAGTAAATCATTTGATGATCTCTCGAATAATAGCTCCATATTGGGTTTCAATTAGTATAATTATTTGCTAGTTCTTGGATAATTGTAGCTAGTCCAATAAGTCATTTATTTGCATAGAAATCGGGTATCTCAATTCTGGGTATCTCCAGTTGCTGTGTAATATCTTCTGGTATGATCATATCTCTGGTTAGTCCTATTTTTACAACTTGCATAAATGGTTTTATCTCGTCATATAATATCTCTGTTGGTGCAGTATAACACTTTATATAAAATAAATTTCCTTTCGTTATCTTTTTGTAGGTGGTGAATATCTTGTGTAATTCTTCCATAGCTGTTAATTCTTCTCCGTCTTAGGTGTATATGGTGTTTAATAGTCCATAGTCAAAGCAAGTTTTTACTAGGCTTGGGTTAGTTTTGGGTAGTGCAATTAGCTTGTTGTATCCTTGCAATTTTTGGGTTATATAGTTGGTGTTTGGTTCTTTGATGTTTGTAGCTCTGGGGTTAAGGTTTAGAAAAGTTTGTACTCTATAGATATTTTCTATGTATTTCTGGGCTGTAGAATTATAAACTTTTTTATCTTGGTTTAGACTATCTTGGTATGTGGTAATTTGTGGGGGTATGAACAAGTGGTCTTTTTGTGTTTTTGGTGTAAATGGTTTTTCAAATATTTTATTCATATTCATATTCTGGTATCTTGGTCGACTAACTCCTTTGCTTGTACCTGCAGAAGTAGATTGATAAATGTTATGGGTTTTATGAAGTGTCCCAATGTCTCCTTCTAGCTCTGGAACTTTAATGTCTTCCGATCGACATAGCTCAGCACACTGCTGAGTTAGCTGATTTGTAGCTATAGACTTCAGTTTATCTTCATTAGTCTTTAGTTTTTCTATCTCATTACCCATACTGTCCACTTTCATTGAAAGCGTAGTTAGGGTGTTGAGTATTTTTTCTAGAGTATCTTCTTCTATTATTTCAGTCTGTGTAGCTTTGTCTTGATATGTAATCTGCAATAACATTTTTGTTAGTACTGATCACTTCAATTATAAATGTGAAATTTAATATATTCAAAACTAGTCTCCGAATCTCTTTCGTTGTAACTGAATTTTGTATTTTTTTTGTTAACCACTAGCGTACCTGTATCTTATCTGTTCGTACAATAAATTTGTTATATACAATATATGGCTCAAATGCTAACTGACATTTATATAATGAACATAATTCTTTCCTATTTATTTCCCATTTTATTTCTGTCTCATTGAACGTATCTGAGTAGTATCTACAATGGTGTTCTATTTTTTCTGTTTCATATCGATATTTAAGTACTCCTCCATAACTATATTCACTAGTATCTGCTTCTACTATGTATATAAATTTTCTATTTCATCTGAAAATTGTAATTTTAATAATTCTTTACAAAGTAATTTTATTTTTTGAACTTCTTTTGTCTTCTTCATTATAGTTATATTCTACATCCTTCTTTAATTTTTTCTGTAGTGGTTTTAAAGTTTCTGCTAATTTTAGAATATATTCTCTTACTTGGTTTACCAATCCTAAAAATGATTGTAATTTCTTTTTTGTATCTAATTCTTCTTTCGAATTTATTATTTTTTGTACTATATGTTGTTGCATTTTTACTCCACTTTTATCTATTTGTATTCCTAAAAATTCTATCTGATTTTTCATAATTTCAGCTTTCTTTTCGCTTAGACTTATTCCCGATTTTTCTATTATATCTGTAAACTGTTCCAGTAATTTTAAATGTTCTTCTTTAGTTTTTGTATATAATAGTATATCATCTATGTATACTATACAATTAGATAATTGTTTAAAATAATTATCCATAAAATGTTGATATCTACCTGGTGCATTTTTATATCCAAATGGTAATACATTCCATTCATAAAATCCTTATGGTACCGTAAATGCGGTTAATTCTTTAGATTCTTCTACTAACTTTAGATGGTAAATCCTGATTTACAATTGAATTTGCTGAAATAGTTATATCCTTGTATTTGTCTTATTTTTAATATCTTATATGTTAATGGTCTTTGGGTTATTATACTATTTTTGTCTATTAATTCAATTTTTATAGTAGTTCTATGTTTTTCTCATCCTTTTAATGGATCTTCACTATATAATTGTTTTAATTTTTTCTTAATTATTTCTATCTTATTTATTGAAAAAATAGTTATTTCTGTTTTATTTATCGAAAATACTACTAGTTCTATTGTATCTTCAGTATTTTTTATATTTTCTAACTTTTGTGTAATTTTTCCACTTCCTTTTATCCAATCAGTTTTCTTTCTTATTTTATTATTAACTCTTTTTGCTCTCACTTTCTGTTTGCATGGTGTTGTAAACCACCAATCGGTTCTAGTTATTATATGTGGGTATAATTTATCTAAAAATGGCATTCCTAAAAGTATATCTTTTGATGTTAGTTCATAATTATAAATTTCTTCTATTGTTAATATCTTATCCCATACTTGCATTTTTACATTCCTAGCTTTATAAGTAATTAAGCTTCCTTCATTATTAAATCCTTTAACTATTATTGGTGTTTTTAATTTATCCCATTTACTTTCTGGTAAGCAATTATATCTACATAAATTAGCTTCTGCTCCTGTATCTATCATAGGCGTATAATATCTACTGTAATATCCTTCTACTACTATCTTCATTAATACATATATTTTCATTTTTATGTTAAGGCTCTTCTTATGAATAATTTTTCTTTGTTATATGTTAAGGTTAATTGTGTATGTTCTATAATATATGGTTTTACTTGTTCTGACCATTTTATTCCTAATATTATATCTGTTTTTTGCATTTCTTCCTTTACCTCAAATTCTATTTTTATTTTTCTAACTCCTATTATTATTTCTTTTTCTGCTATATTTTTACTATTTATTAGACTTCTTGGTAGATCTGGGCACATATCATTATCAGTTTTTATTTCTTCATTCTTTACTAGATATTTTGCTATATAATTTTCTTCTTGTCCTGTATTTAAGAGTATTAAATATTCTTTTTCATTTATTTTTCCTGTTATGTAATATTGGTTTAAATTACTTATTGAATTTATTTCATAACTTGTTCTTTTTGATGAGCTGGATGATTCTGGTTTTTCATCAGTTATTCTTTTCGTTGTACTTATTCTATCATTTACTATTTCTAAATTTTCTTCTATATCTATGTCTCTATAGCTATAATCATTATAATCTATTGTTTTTACAATTTGTTCAAATGGGCTTTCTATTCGTATTTTGTTAATCTTATATTTTCCTGTTATTTTATATTTTGTTGTTAATACATATAAATTTTTGCATCTTGCTGTAAATATTTTACTTCATGGGGTTAATTCTATTCCTGATATTTTCCAATATACAAGTGATTTATCTATATTTTTATCTGTTACTGCTACTGAATAATTTGCACTTATTATAAATTTAAATTTTTAGTATATTAAATTTCCTTTTACGGCAGTTATTGTGCTTTTTTCTACAGGTTTTATAATTCTATCATCTGCTAGGTATAATTCTATCGGTGTATCTATTCCTTCTCTAAAACATGCTTTTATTAATATTTCTGTACCTCCAAGGTGTACATATTTTATTGGATCTCCTTTACTTTTTATATCATTTATTTCTTTATTAATTATTCTTTTTGTTACTAGTGGTATACTAGCTTTGCCTTTTGCATATCTACAGTCTATTACATGTTCTTTTTGACATACTACATAATATTCGTCTTTTTTCCTAGTAAACATATTTCTTATTGTTGGTATTTTAAATATTTTTTCTACACTTAAATCTAATTCTTTTCCTTTTATTTCATCAAATATGTTACTGTCAAATATTATTTTTTTGTTCCGTTCCTTCATCATTTAAATATTCTTCCTTTGTTATTATTTTTATATCTTCTTCAGTCATTTGATTCATCTAGTTCACTATCTATTTCAGTATCTGTTTCGTTTTCTGAAATTTCATATATACTATCCTCACTTTCTAATTCATAATCTATATAATCTATCTGCATATATTCTGTATTATCTATTTTTATTTCTGATATTTGTTTATTTTTTTGGATTTTTAGGTAATTTACAATCTCTAGCTAAATGTCCTAACTTTCCACAATTATAACAAGTACATTCTTTTATAGATTTCTTCTTTCTATATGGTCTTTTGTATTTATAATTTTTTACATAATATCTTTTTCTTGGTTTCTTGTATTTATATTTTGATTTTTTATATTTCTTATATTTCTTATGTCTTTTTCTTTTCTTATAATATCTTTCTTCACATCCAAATTGGGGTGCTGTTTTATTTTTGCAACATGCTAAATTTCTTATTAATGGTTTTTCCATTGTTAATTCTTCTCTATATTTTTCACATAAGTTTCTATACCATTGTTGTAAAAATTTTATTCTTGCTCCTAACGTATTTACTATTTTTGCTTCTTCCCAACTTTTTATTATTTTTGAACTAAATGGTTCGGGTAATTTATTAAAATATAATTTTCTTATTTCTTTACTTTCTTCTATACTATATGCTCCTTTATAGTAATATTCTTTAAATGCGCAAGTATATTCATCTATATAACACATATTATATATTGCTAATTTTAACATTAAATTCCTATTTGTATCTTTTTCTTCATCTTGTTCTTCTTCTATTGTTGTCATACTACCAAATTCATCTTTTATAGCTGTTTCATATTTTTGTAATAATTCTATAGGTGTTAGTTTAGTTGTTGTTGATGATGTTCCTTCTATAGGTTTATTAGCTCTTAATACTTTTTTGTTGTTTTCAGTTAAATTTGAAAACCATAGTTTTACTGATCCTATTAATGTTCTTTTTATATATTCTGGTCCATCTGTTATGTTTATATTATTATCTAATAATTGTTTTGTCATATATCCTATCCATAATTGTATTGTTTTTTCTGTATCTATTACACAGTCTAGGTCTAAAAAATTATAATTTTTATTAACTATTTGTTTCAGTGTCCATTTGTTATATTCATTATATTTTTTAAACTTATTCTTATAATATATAGGTTTTCTTATTTCTGCTGTTTTAGGTATTATATTTTCATCTTCTTTTTTATCAAGAGTATTTATTTTTGTGTTGGTACTTTCTAAGTTTTCCTCATTAATTACTTCTTGTTTTTCATTGATCTCTAGATTTTTTGTATTTGTTAATATTTCTATATATGTTTCACTATCTTCTGAATCATAATTATCTGTCTCTTCAACGTCTATATTATTTATTTCTAATTCTTTATTTTTTATTTCCAATTTTTCTTTAAATTGATTTATCTCGTTTAGTAATTTTTGTTCTTTATCTTTTTCTTCTTTTTTCCTTTTGTCTTTGTTCGTACAAATCTTTTAACATTTGTAGTTCTTTTTCTAATTCAGCAATCCTACTATTTTTAGTTTCTTCTATTTTTCGTATTTCTTCTGTAGTTTGTTGTTTAATTTTTTCTATTTCCTTTTGTCTATCTATTTCTTCATTTTCTCTTTCTATTCTTACCATTGCTGTCAATTTATCTTCTAATTTTAATTCTTCTTTTTCTAACATCAGATATAAATGTTCACCTATTTTCTTATATCTTCTTCCTAGATTAGAAAATACTATTTTTATTTTTAATCCTTCGTGATTTTCATATATTTTTTCATCTATTATAAATTCTTCTTTGTTCATTTTATTGTGAATAGTTCATGTTGGTATATATATTCTAAACTGTCTATTTGTGATTCTAATTTTGATATTTCATCTTTTTGTGTATTTATTGAATTTTCACTAACTCCGGCAAATATATTATAATGTAATCTTTCTATTCTTATTTTTAATTCCTTACGTTTTTCAAAAATAATTTGTTTTAATTCTTTGTATTGTTGTACTTTATTCATTTAAACCATATTTATAATATCTTGGCGGATATCTAAATCTAGTTTTATCATAATTAGGTGGTATGTGTCTCATTCTCCTAGATTTTAAATGGATTATTAATTTTGATTCAATACTAGATATTAATGTAATTAGGTAGGCTAATCTTTGTGGGTTTTCTTTTGTTTTATTTAGACTTATATATTCTGAATAATTACTAATTAAAGATTCTTTAATTTTTCTAAAAGCTTCTCTATTGTTAAATGGTCTTCTCATAATTAATTCAAATTAATTCAATAAACATATGTTAAATTCTAATTTCTCTAATATATATCTTACTGCAGTACTTTTTAAATTACTGATACCATATATAACTAACATATATAACTAACTTATAACTTACTGCTATACTTTTTAAATTAGTGTTGTATTCAATATTTGAATAAAAAACATTTTGTCAAAACAATTAATTGGGACCGAAGGACGTAGAGTAGAGTTTCGTTCTAGAAAAAAATATTTGTCCTTTGTAGAGAATAAAATGTAGTTTTTTTAACTGTCGGTTTGTAATGAGAAGTGTGCTAAATTGTAAGTGGGAAGAGAATAAAGTGTGCTAAATTGTAATGTGCGTTAATTTTTTACTTATTAGTTTCTTGCGTAATTTGGACACAACAACTTTTACAAGTTTAACCTATAAATACTTATTTTGAGGCTACGTAAACAAACTTAAAATAAAAAAAATACATAATATCATAATTTATCTTTAATAAATTACATAAAATTTTCACTCTTTTTATTAATTATCTAAATATTTAAAAAAAAAAATCGAATACATCTATAAGCTCATAAATTTTTGAATACATAATTTTAATTATGTATCTCCCTCTGATCTAGTTAATGTCTCGATCAAATAGTTTCAGAACCAGATGTATCCTAGTAATCAAAATTATGTATCTCGACCAAATAGTTTCAAAAATAAATGTATCTCAGTAATCAAAATTATGTATCTCAACTTTCAACATTATGTATCTAAATGCTAATTATATATCAAAGAAAAAATAGAGTAATTAATTCTTACATTCTTAAGTTCAAAATTATGTATCTCAACTTCAAAATTATGTATTCGGATGCTGAAAAAATAAAGTAATTAATTATTCCATTCTTAAATTCAAAATTATGTATCTTAACTTTAAAATCATGTATTTGGGTGCTAATTGTGTATCTAAAAATTACATAATAAAGGATTATTTGTAATTTAACAGAGAATAAGGATAGATAGTAATGCTTAAACTTGTGGGGATTTAGGCAAGTTTTTCTTTTTTAAGAAAATCCTCTTTTCATTCTACTTCTCTGCTAAATTTTGTTTATGGTAGAAGAGGCTTAAATTATGAGGAATAAATTGTTCAGTTCTTAAGGAAATATTCTCAACATATCTCAAGCTTCATTGATTATTGTAGCTCTCTTACGTTCTCATAAATTGTTCTTAACAAAACAATCTTAACATGTCCCAAGCTTCATTGATTTTTGTAGCTCTCTAACGTCCTCATTAATTGTTCTGAATAACAGATTTATAGTTAATTGTTGAAACCGTCTCGCAACATATGGTAAGTCCATTCTTTAATTCAATAAATTACAACAAAAGTAGCTAGGACGTGGAAACAAAAATGTAGAAGTTCATTACTAGAGCAATAAAAAGTATTTTATCCCACCTTCTCAGATTATAATTACTTAATAAAATAAGTTTTCTCTACTCTCTAACCACTAATTAAGTTTATAGATGAAAAGTCACACACGAAAACATTGTAGGTAGAAAGTTTGAAAATCAATTCTCATCACTATCTATTATAAAAAAGATTTTTCATGTGCTCAATGTTGGGATATGAGTCTTTGTTCCTTTCTATGTGGATAAATAAAATTCAATTTGGACCAATCCACTTTTGTTCATAGGCCCATTACTATGGGGCATATATATAGATCTTTTTAGGTCTTATATCACTATCAAAAAAGAGAGTTTTCAACAGCCAAAGAGAGAAAAAGAAAGCTGATTTTCGCAAAGATTTTTCAGCCTCAGTTGTCAACTTCAAATTGCGATTCTCGCTTCATTTTTTGTCCGATTAGGCTGATTTTTGGACAACTTATTCACCTCATCTCAATCTTTGATTATCAATTAATGGAGGTGAATTTGGTGGCCGGTAGCTCCTGTTTTTTATCCTCAAACAGCAGCTACATTTTTTGTGTTTTGCTCCGTTTTATTCTTTAATTTTGGTGCTATCTTGTTGTGTTATTGCTTGTTGTTTGACACTTGTTTGGTAGTCATTTTGGAGAATAATATTGTAACTCTTGGTGATTATAGTGGAGGTATGGTCCCGTGATTTTTGCTCTTCACACCGAAGGATTTTTCACGTAAATTTGATGTCTTGTTATTCTTGTCTTATCGTATTTGTGTGATTGATTTATTTGCTACCTATTATTTGTTTTGTTTGTATTTGCTTATCTCCTCTTGGTTCAAATTGAAAGAAAAAGTTTAGACTTGGGTATTCTTCCGCTGCTATCCTATTAGATATTTTGATAATGCCATGCCTCTTTTTCAATAAAGTAGTATCAAAGCGTTGGTTGTCGATTTGAATGATGGAGGCAAATATGAGCAAAATGGTGAGTTTGAATGGTAGTAATTATCATTCTTGAAAGACAAGATGAAAGATCTTCTATTTGTCAAGAAAATACATCTACCTATATTTGCGTCTACTAAACCTCAGTCCATGATAGATGAGGATTGAGAATTTGAGCTCCTACAGGTTTGTGGCTATATTAAACAATGGGTTGAAGATAATGTAAGAAACCATATTGTAAAGGAGACACATGCAAGAAGTTTGTGGGACAAGCCCGAGACACTTTGTGCTACGAAGACTGACAATAACAAGTTATTCCTGCTTAAGCAATTGATGAATATCAGGTATAAAGAGGGTAGTCCTATTTTTTATCATACAAAATATTTTCAGGGTGTCCTTGACCAACTATCCGGAATGGGTGTAAAGTTCGATGAAGAAATTTAGGGACTTTGGCTTCTTAATACTCTGCCTGACTTTAGGGAAACTCTTTGAGTTTCTTTGACTAATTCTGCTCCTGGTGGTATTGTAACTATGAAATTTGTTTAAGAGTGGTGTCTTGAATGAAGATATGAAAAGAGGATCTCAGACCTTATATTCTTCATCTTCACACTCTGATGTTTTGATTATTGAAAAAAGGGGGAGAAACAATTTCAAAAGTCCAAATGATAGAGATAAAAGTAGAAGCAAGTCGAGGTCCAAATTGAAGAATGTTACATATGATTATTGCAATAAAAAGGGGCATATCATAAAATATTGCTACAAGCATAAGAGAGATATGATCTGACAAAAGAAAGAAGAAGATAATGAAAATCGTGTTTTTGTTGTTGCTAATGATGATCTTCTTGTTGCTTGTGGTGAGAATGCCATTAATCTTATTCGTGATGAGTTTAGCTGGTTTGTGGATTTTGGTGCTACTTCTCATGTTACGCCAAAGAAGGAATTATTTTCTTTTTACACTCCAGGTAATTTTGGGATATGGTAAATGGGCAATAATGATGAAGTTAAAGTACTTAGCATTGGCATTGTTTGTTTGTAAATTAACAATGGTTCCAAACTAGTTCTCAATAATGTCAAGCATACTCCAGATGTTCTCCTGAATTTGATTTTTGTAGGGAACCTTGATTATAAGGGTTATGTTAACACCTTGGAGCTAATCAGTGGAAGCTTGCTAGAGGTTCGATGATTGTGGATCGAGGTGATAAGTTATCTAACTTGTACGTATTTTAGGGCTCTAATTTTAGAGGCTCCATAAATTGTATGGAGAATGATACTTCATCAGAATTATAGCATAGAAGGTTGAGTTATTTGAGTGAGAAGGGGATTGATAGTTTGGCTAAGAAAAATCTACTTTCTGGAGTGAAACAAGCAAAGTTGAAGAAACGTGTTCATTGCTTAGCCGGTAAACAGAAAAGAGTTTTTTTCAGAGTCATTCACCTTCAATAAAGCTTGATTTGTCGGAGTTGGTACATTCTGATTTGTGTGGTCCTTTTAAAGTAAGGTCTCTTGGTGGTGCACTTTACTTTGTGACTTTTATTGATGATCATTCTCACAAACTCTGGGTAATTTCTTTGAAGTCTAAAGATTAAGTACTTGATGTGTTCAAGGGTTTTCAGACCTTGGTTGAGAGACAGATAGGGAAAAATTAAAATACATTCGCTCAGATAATGATAGTGAGTATATTAGTCCTTTTGATAGATATTACAGAGAGCAGGGTATTCGGCATCAGAAAACTCCTCTAAAAACTCCTCAATTGAATGGTTTAGCAGAGAGGATGAACAAAACTCTAGTTGAGAAGGTTAGATGTATGCTTCTAGATGCTAAGCTGTCAGATTCTTTTTGAGCAAAAACACTTAATATTGCTGCTTATGTTATTAATTTATCTCCTACCGTTACTTTGGATGGTCATGTCCCTGACAGAGTTTGGTCTGGTAAGAATGTTTCTTATGATCATCTTAGAGTTTTTGGGTGTAAAGCCTTTGTTCATGTTCCTAAGGATGAAAGATCAAAGTTGGATGTTAAAACTAGGCAGTGTATCTTCATTGGTTATGGTCAAGATGAATTTGGCTGTCATTTCTATGATCTAGTTGAGAAGAAACTTGTTAGAAGTAGTGATGTTGTGTTCTTTGAAGACCAAACAATTGAAGATTTTGACAAACCTGGGAAGGTTTATTCTTAGAGTAGTGATAGCCTAGTTGATGTTGATCCAGTTCCTTTGACTACTGATCCTAAAGAAAATCTTCATGATGATGAAAATCAAGTTGATAATAAAGATGATGAAATGTTCAGAATGACCAGCATGATGTTGTTGATGCTCCAGTGCAAGTTGATATGGTTGATCAGCAACCAGTATGTACTGTTTGCTAGAAAGGTATTCTCAGACGATCTACTAGAAAGAGAATACCTTCATCTCATTATTCTTTGAGTATGTACTCTTGACTGACAAAAGAGAACCAGACCGTGCCGTCTCCTTCTCTCTAACTAACGTATCTTTCAATGCCTTCTTTAACTTGACCATTCCATTGCCATCGAAGCAGACGCCGGCGACAGGTAAGTACGTTGCTCCATCTCTCTCTCTTGGTCTCTCCCTTCCCCTGCATTCTCTTTGACATGACTGGTCAGTCTCTGTGAAGTAGACGTCGGTGGTGAAACAACACCGGCAATAGGTAGGCACACTTCTCTCTTCTTTTTTTTCTTGGTCTCTCTCGCTTTCCCCCTCTCTCCCTTTCCTCCTCCCTTCCTCTCTTCCCTCTCTACTGTCAGCAGATTTGTAAAGGCAGCAACTTGCTTGTTACTGTTCCGCGATCGAATTTGGCGAACTGGTTTGAGCCGGCGACTTTTCGGTGAAGTGATTCTGGCGACCCAATTTGCCGGGTTCCAGCACAACAAGCAAGAGCAGATTACATGATATACGTATTTCACTGATTTCTAACCCTTGAACTTTATTTTATCATGCAATTTTTTGATATTTTTGTTGCCTGTAATTTGCGTGAGATTTTCTATCTGTTATTTGGATTTCTAGTAGTTGTTGTTCTTTAAATTTGGATATAGTGTGTTCTTTGAGGGTGTCTTCATTGTCTTGCTGTTTTTGAACCTCTTATGTTGCTTCATATTATTTATCGTACTATCTCCTGTATCTTGACTTTCGTGTCTGCTGTAGTATATTCGTGACTTGCACCGCTCCTTATTATTTGTTTGGCTGTCCTTGGTGCCAGGCCATTAGTGTGCTCTATTTTTCTTACAGTTAGTTTTGTCCTTACCTTAGTTTTGTTTTTTCTCCCTATTTGAGTTTAGTTTTGTTTCTTGATTATTTCTTCTAATTTGTGTGAGCCTTGTATTTTCTGCTGCTGCTTTGTTACTACCATTTTTTATATTTTCTGGTAGTAGTGGTTGTAAGCGTTGATGGTTGGATACGGTCATGTTCGAGGAGGTTGGGGCGGGGGGCTATTGTGGGGGCGGAGGATGAGAAAAGGGCAGGGGTGGGAGGGAGGCTAAGGTTTAACCTCAGGGGCGGTAGAGTAAGACGTGTTGATAGAGTTGGTAGGCTGAGGGTTGGGTCTTGGAATTTAGGAACTTTTCAGGGTAAGTCCATAGAGCTTGTGAAGATTCTTAGAAAGAAGAGGATTAATATTGCATGTGTTCAACAGACCAAGTGGGTAGTGTTTAAGGCTAGGGATGTGGATGGTTACAAGTTTTGATACTCTGGGAGCGAGAGGCGTAGGAATGGAGTTGGCATCTTAGTAGATGAAGAGCTTAGAGGTCTGGTAGTAGAGGTAAAGAGGATCAGCGATAGGTTGATGACTATTAAGTTGATTATTGGGGGGTTTACCCTGAACGTGTGTAGTGCTTTTACGCCACAAGTGGGCTTGGATGGGGAGGAGAAGATATGGTTTTTGGAGGCTTTGGATGAGGTGATGAGAGGCGTGCCTAACTCTGAGAAGATTGTTGTAGCAGGATATTTCAATGGGCACATCGGGGCGTTATCGGGAGGCTTTGGTGATGTGCATGGTGGTTTTGGTTTTGGGGAAAGAAATGAAGAGGGGGATACTCTATTAGATTTTGCGGGATCCTTTGGGCTGGTGGTGGTGAACTCAGGCTTTCCGAAGAAGGACGATCACCTGATCACCTTTCGAAGCACGATAGCCAAGACCCAGATTAACTTTTTGTTGCTTAGAAAAGGGGGATAGGGTGTTGTGTAAGGACTGTAAGGTCATCCCGAGTGAGAATCTTTTAACCCAGCATAGGCTCTTGGTTATGGATTTAGGTATAAAAAAGGATAAAAAGAGAAGAGGTGAGGAATGTAGACCTAGAATTAAGTGGGGTGGCTTGACGCCAGTGAATGCGTGAGAGATAGGGGAGAAGTTGGGGAGAATGGATGTGTGGAAGTGTAGGGGGACGTGGATAATATGTGGGATAGGATAGCTAGGTGCATCAGGGAGAATTCTAGTGAGGTATTGGGTGTTTCTAGGGGATGGGTCGGGCATCATCAAAGGGGCATATGCTAAGTTGGTTGAGAGTAAGGACGAAAAAGAAAAACGGGTAAACAGGAAAGAGTACAAGTTAGCTAGGAAGGAGGCTAAGTTAGTAGTTATGGTGGTAGTATTTGAGAGCTTGTATGCGGGGTTACAAGAGAAAGGAGGGGAAAAAAGTTGTTTAGACTCACTAAGGCTAGGGAGAGAAAGGTTCGTGACCTAGATTAGGTGAAGTTCATTAAGGGGAAGGACGGTACAATGTTGGTGGAGGACGGCCACATTACGAATAGATGGCAGTCTTATTTTCATAGGCTCTTGAATGACGAAGGGGATAGAGCTATTGTGTTAGGGGAGCTGGAGCACTCAGAGGAGTGTCGGGATTTTATTTATTGTAGATGTTTTAAGGTAGAGGAGGTTAGAGAGGTTGTTCGCAGGATGTGAAGGGGTAGGGCGACGGGGCCTGATGAGATACCTGTGGATTTTTGGAAGTTTTCTGGCGAGGCTGGTTTAAGGTGGTTGACTGGATTGTTTAACGGAATTTTCAAGATGGCAAAAATGCCCGAGGCTTGAAGGTGGAGTACTATGATCCCTCTTTATAAGAACAAGGGTGATATTCAGAGTTGCAATAACTATAGGGGTATTAAGTTATTGAGTCACTCTATGAAGATTTGGGAGAGAGTGGTTGAGATGAGGCTGAGACGGATAGTGTCTATTTCGGAGAAGCAGTTTGGATTTATGCCTGGCCACTCAACGATGGAGGCAATTTACCTGGTACAGAGGCTGGTGGAATAGTATAGGGAAAGGAAGAAGGACCTAGACATGGTGTTTATCGAATTGGAGAATGCATACGACAAAGTCCCCAGGGAGGTTCTTTGGAGATGCTTGGAGGTGAGTGGAGTCCCGGTGGCATATATTAGAATAATTAAGGACATGTATGATAGAGCTAAAACTCAGGTGAGGACGGCGGGAGGAGACTCAGAGCATTTCACTGTCTTGACAGGATTGCATCAGGGATCTACTCTTAGTCCCTTTTTGTTTGCTTTGGTGATGGATGTGTTGACGCGGCGTAATCAAAGAGAGGTGCCTTGGTGCATGCTTTTTGTAGATGATGTAGTTTTGATTGATGAGATGCGGGGGGTGTGAATGATAAATTAGAGGTGTGGAGACAAACTCTTGAGTCTAAAGGGTTCAGGTTGAGTAGGAGCAAGACAGAGTATTTGGAATGCAAGTTTAATGACGTGAGGCTAGAGAATGAGGTGGTAGTGAAGTTGGAATCACAGGTAGTATGTAAGAGGGATAGTTTCAAGTATCTCGGATTCGTGATTCAGGGTAACGGTGAGATTGACGAGGATGTCTCGCACTGTATTGGGGCGGGATGGATGAAGTGGAAGCTCGCTTCAGGGGTGTTATGTGATAAGAAGGTGCCGCCCAAGATTAAAGGCAAATTTTATAGGGTGGCAGTTCGTCCGGCCATGTTGTATGGAGCAGAGTGTTGGTCAGTTAAGAACTATCACATTCAAAAATTGAAGGTGGCGGAAATGCGGATATTGTGTTGGATGTGTGGGCTGACTAGGGGGATAGAGTTTGGAATGAGACTATCAGGGAGAAGGTTGGTGTGACTCCAGTGGATATTAAGATGCGGGAAGTCCGAATGAGATGGTTCAGACACGTGATGAGGAGGGGCATGGATGCCCTGGTTCGTAAGTGTGAGAGACTAGCTTTGGATGGTTTTAGGCGGGGTAGGCCGAATAAGTACTGGGGAGAGGTGATTAGGCGGGACATGGAGCAGTTATAGCTCACTAAGGACATGATCCTAGATAGGAAGATCTGGAGGACGCAAATTAGGGCAGAAGGCTAGGGTCAGTTTGGGTCGTTAGGGTAGAGAATTACTTGGTGGGGGTATTATTCTTGTTATGATACCTTGTTTCATGCTTTACTATGAATCTGTTTACTTTTCTTTGTTTACTATTACTTGTGGGTGTCGTATTTATGTTATGCTATCTTGTTCCATGCTTTACTATGAATTTATTTAGTATTCCGTGTATCGAGCTGGGGGTCTATCAGAAATAGCCTTTCTACTTCTTTAGAGGTAGAGGTATGGAATGCGTACATCTTACCCTCCCCAGACCTCACTATGTGGGAATACACTGGGTTTGTTGTTTTTGATGATGATACTATGAATGATGAGATTAAATCTTTGCATGGTAATCACACCTTTGATTTGGTTCTGCTGCCTAAAGACAGAAAAGCTTTGAAAAATAGGTGAATTTTTCAGGTGAAACATGAAGATGATAACCCAGCTACGCGGTACAAGGCTAGATTGATTGTGAAGGGATTTAACCAGAAAAAAGGATTTGATTTTGATGAGATATTCTCTCTAGTTGTGAAGATGTCATCCATTCGCGTGGTTCTAGGCTTAGCTGCAAGTCTACATTTAGAGGTTGAGTAAATGGACGATAAAATTGCTTTTCTCCATGGTGACTTAGATAAAAAAAATTATATGGCGCAACCTAAAATTTTTAAAGTCAAAGGAAAAGAGAATTATGTTTACAAATTGAAGAAGAGATTGTATGGTTTGAAATAAGCTCCCAGGTAGTGGTACAAGAAGTTTGGTTCCTTTATGAGTCTGCATGGCTTCAAGAAGACTACTTCAGACCATTGTATTTTTGTGTAAAAATTCTCTGATGGTGACTTTATTATTGCATTGCTTTATATTGATGGCATGTTTGTTGTTGGTCATAATACTTGCAGGATTCAAAAGTTTAAGCAAGAGTTAATTAAGTCTTTTTCTATGAAAGACTTAGGACCAGCAAAACAAATTCTTGGCATGCCGATTGTCCATGAAATAAAGGCCAATAAGTTGTGGTCATCACAAGAGAAGTACATTCAGAAAGTACTTCAAAGGTTCAACATGGATAAGGCTAAGGTTGTCAGTACACCTTTAGCTATACACTTAAAATTGAGCATGGGGTAGTGTCCTTTCAGTGATGATGAGAAGAAAGATATGAAGAAAGTTCCTTACACTTTAGCCGTTGTTAGTTTGATGTATGCAATGATTTTAACAAGAACAAATATTGCTCATGTTGTTGGTATTGTTAGCCGTTTTCTTTCTAATCCGGGAAGAGAAAACTGAAATGCTGTGAAGTGGATTATGAAATATCTTTGTAGCACTTCTAGTGTTTTGGTATAGGGAAGCCTGTTTTTTGTGGTTATACTGATTCAAACATGGCTGGTGATATTGATACTCGCAAGTCTACTTCAGGGTATTTGGTTATTTTTGCAGGGGGAGTTGTGTCTTGACAATCCAGGTTGCAAAAATTTGGTGCTCTATCTACTACAGAAGTTGAACTTATTGTTGCTGTTGAAGCTTGTAAAGAATTGCTTTGGATGAATAGATTCTTGGGAGAACTTGGTTGTGCTCAAGAGAGGTATGTACTTTATTGCAACAGTCGAAATGCTATACAACTTGGCAAGAATTCTACATTTCATGGTCGGTCTAAATACATTGATGTGAGATACCATTATATTCGAGATATGTTGGATTCTAAGTTGCTTAAACTTGAGAAGATTCATACGGATGATAATGGTTCTGAAATGATGACTAAAGCTTTTCCAAGAGAGAAGTTTGAAGATTGTTGTAAGATCGTCGGGATGGCGGTCTCCTCCACATAGTTGGGAGAGGGAGAATTGTTGAGATATGGGTCTTTGTCCCTTCCTATGTGGATAAATAAAGCTCAATTTGGATCAACCCATTTTTTCCATAGGACCCTTACTATGGGGCATATATATGGATATTTTTAGGTCTTATATCACTAGCATCAAAGAGAGTTTTCAGCAGCCAAAGAGAGAAAAAGAAAGTTGTTTTTTCACCCGAATTTTTCAGCAACAACTGTCAACTTCAAATTGCGATTTCTGCTTTGTTTCTTGTCCGATTGAGCTGATTTTTGAACAGCTTGTTTGTTTCATCTCAATATTTGATTAGAAACTGACGGAGGTGATTTTGGTGGCCTGCAGTTTCTATTTTTTATGCCCGAATAATAGCTATATTTTTGGTGTTTTGATCATTTTTATTCTCTAGTTTTGGTACTATCTTGTTGTGTTGTTGGTTGTTTTTTTATACTTGTTTGATGACTATTTTGGATAAAAATATTATAAATCTTGGTGATTATAGTGGAGGTATGGTCCCATAATTTTTTACTCTTCACACCGAAAGGTTTTCCACATAAATTTGATGTCTTGTTATTCTGGTCTTATCGTATTTATGTCATTGATTTATTTGCTGTCTATTCTTTGTTTTGCTTGTATTTGCTTATCTCCTTTTGGTTCAAATTGAAAAAAATTTAGACTTGGATATTCTTCCGCTGCTACCCTGTCGGAAATTTTGATAGTGTCCTGCCTCTTTTCCAACAAAGTGTTACTTTGTGTAGAGGCAAGATTTAATGGAGGAGATTTTGGAGATAGAGATTGAACTTGTTGAAGACTACATGAAGAAGGTGGAGCAAATTTATTTTATCAGAAATTCAGTTCAAGGGGGAGAATTGTTGATGTCTGTCCTGACTTTTTTTACCATAATTGAGTTTTCCTTTAGGTACCATAATTAGGTTTTCCTTTAGGTACCATAATTGGGTTTCCTTTTAGGAAAAGAAAAAAATATACTCCATATTGGGCGAACTTTTATTCTTATAGGAAAAGGTTAGACTCTATAAATAGAGTCTCCTTTCTTCTTGTTTTGTAGCATCCACAATGTAGCCCTAGGGTTTGGGAGCTTCATTTGGGGAGAGATTTTGTGAGACACAAGTGTTGCAGTGTCAGTTGTGTGAACCTCTTTTATTCTGAGTGAATTGTGTGAGATTATCTCTCTTGACAGTTTGTACTCCTTTTTATATAATGGATTGCTCATCTCCCTTTGTAGATGTAGGTCGATTGACCGAACCATGTTAAATTCTTGTGTCTCTTTTGGTGTATTTCTCATTTATCTTCTTATTCATGGTCTTTCGAGGTTTGATTTGCTAGCTTACACATGACACCTGATTATTTCGATCCTAACACTCAATTCATGAAAGAATAAGACCCACACATACAAGGCCCGAGGGCATATTGAAATTACAATTAATTACTAGTAAAGTACTAGATGCGATCGATATATATATATATATACTAGTATATGTACCCGTATGATGCACGGATAATATTAAAATATTATTTTTAATTGATTTATATTATAATGTTTCGTTCAAACATGTTAAATGATATTATCTTTAAAAAAAATTTAACTATTATATTATTTCTTAATAAAGTACGAAAAGAAAAAAAATCTACCCCCACCTACTTCTACCATCTACACTAACCCCCCCCCCCCCCCCCCCCCCGCTTAATTTTTTTTTTTTTAAAAAAAAAAAACTTTTTTCTACCCCTCCCCTCCCCCCCTTCAACCCCCAACCCTACACACCTCTACCCCATCCAGTCCCCCACCTTTAACCAAATCTATATGGAAAAACAATTATATAATTGTAAAAAAAAATATTTTTTATGTTTTTCTTTATTATATTATTTACAATCTAAAAATATTACATTGTTAATATTCCCCCACCCCTCCTCCCTTCCTCTTTTTAAACCAAATCTATATGAGTAAAAATAATTATGCAATTGTTGAAAAAAGTTTTGTATTTTTCTCTAGTATATTGTATACAAATTAAGTATTTTAATGAAATAATAACAATGTAAAGAATTGATAAAATTTAATATTTAAAATTATCAATGTGGCTGAAATTCTCAATAAAATATTTTCATTTACATAATCAAGTATATTTATTTTAGCATATTTTATTGTATTATATCGAGTACATAATCAATTTTTATTATATCACATTAATATAATTTAAATTAATTATGATATATTATAAATAATTGTTAATATTTAAATTACAACTAATATTGAATACCTAATCGCAATTTCAATTACTTTAGATGTTTTAATATGGAAATTCCATTAATTGGTTATTAAAAATAATAAAATATAAATATAAAATAGTTGTTAATTTTGTTGATGGATGTTTACCTTTTTATTTTTACTAAATTAAGATATGCAATTACATTCCTTATTTTCCATTTCAAATTTCATTTTTTTCTATATCAACTCAGCTTCAACAACTAAGTATACTAAATTCAAAAAGTTTTGTCTGTCAATTCTATTTCAAATACTAAAAATACTTAATTATGTCAATTACAAAATTTTTAATTTCAAATTTTAAATTTCACCATTTTCAATTTAAAAACCCAACACATACAACTTTTTAATCTTCTTTTAAATTCTCCTTCTTTATTTTAGTGTGCATAATTTTTTCATTGTTTGATTTAAGTATTTTATTTATACTTATTATTATATCTTTCAAATTAATTCAATTAAAATATTTTATACCACTTTCAAAACCACCAACATCGCTAAAGCCCACATCCACACCCCACACCATATTTATTTTTAAATTTTTCTTTTTATCCCACTCACCCGACACAATTTTTTACAATTTTAAATTTAAAAAAGAAAAAAAATTTCCTACCCCAAACCCCGCTTACATCCACCACCACCCTACCCCTACTTATCCCCCCCCCCCCCACCTACAACCCCCTGCCCTCTTTCTCCTCCATCACTATATTTGTTGCTCTATTTTTATGCATTTTTATTATTTTCTGTTAGATATTAAATATTTTTAAAATAATATTTTTTTTAATTTTAGTATTTTGGTTGTTGTTATAGTATCAAACACAAGAAAATAAGTACTCAAAAGTTTATTTTCCTAGAAAAATGAAAAATATTTTTCTCATTACCGAACATGCTCATAAAACTGTTGAAAGGACCTAGTAATAAAAGGTAAGAGTTTATTTATTCAAGATAATGATATAAATCTCAAAGAATGTCCGAACATAAACTATGCTAAAATTTTATATATTTTATTGCAAATGCTTTTTAAAATTTTAATTAAAATTTATGGTTATGTTTAAAAGGTAATGTAAAAGATGTTTTTTTATTTGATTTTCAACACCATCGAACATATTAAAATTTAAATTTATTTTGAATGACATTTTATTTTCAAGAAAGTGTGTTAAAATTGATTTGGTATAAAACAAAACACTATCATGGACAATTATTTAATTATTATTTGAAATCAATGCAATAAAGTTCAAAATATTTTTGAGGAATTAAAAATATAATACAAATAAAAATTACTATCAAACTTCAATGACAACTGAAAGATTATTAATAAAATTAAAAGTTCTCCAAAAAGAAATATACTCGAGGCAGAAAAATTAAAATCCTTATTATTATTATAAATAACTAATGAATCATCTTCTTGTGGAAAGAGCTTTAATTAAATTGCTAAAAAGTAAATAAAAATATGAATTACATTACAACATAAAAAGAAAGAACTCTAAATTAAATTGTTGAAGAGTATAATATAATTATAATATCAAACGAAAAAATAAAATAATACGTTTACGACAACATTTCTTTACTGCAACATTTTATCTCCTTATGATCATTAATCACTACAATTTCATATTGATTAAATATTATTTGTAAAATATATTATTGTAACAATATATTATTTCCTCAACTTATTCATGGTGAAATTTCATATCCTTATATATTTTTGTCTATGAAGACCAAATAAAACAGTAAAGAGGTTAAAAAAAGAAGAAAAGAAGAAAAGAAGAAAAAGATGCTACTTGTTTGAATTTTTTTGGAAGAATTTGTTACCAAAATATACTTACCTGGCTTTAGATGCATTGTCATAACTTTTTAATTCTACTTAATTTTTTTGCAATCATCTACGTTTTTCTCCTTTTTATTATTTTACTTTTTTCTGCAAGACAACAATACCAAATAAAATTATTACACAAAAAATAAAACTCTAAAGAAAAATTCTTTTTAACTAAGAAAAACATGATTTTATCTAAAAGTGTATGTGCGGTTATCTTGTAGCCGAATTTTCAACCTAGCACAATCAAAGAAAGTAAGTCAGCGTTCAGTTTATGATCATTTCATATTAATCATTGTCTTCAATAAAGAAATTCATGACAGATTAACTCTATACTATAAAATACATACACTGTTAACAAATTATAACCAAATAATCTAAACTCAAACTTTAAATAGTAAACAAATTGTACACAAAATTGTTAATGTAAGTAGGAGAGCCCTCAATGTTGCATAATCATAAACAAATTGATTTTTTTTAATTGGGGGTAGGGGATTACAATGTGGGGAATCGAACCCTCACCAACAAGGTGAGAGTTCAGATAACTAACCAACTAAGCTACTAAGATTCCCACATAAACAAATGATTGAAGAATTAAAGAATAAGTAAGGAGTTTTGAGAATAAAATAAAAAGTTTGATCAGAAAATTGATTTATATAAGAAAGAGTTATGTGAAATTTGGCTTTATCTTGTATAGAGTTGATTTCCAATTCAAATTCTAGAAGAAACTGCAACATTCAATTCAAATTCAAAATTCAAAAATATAACATTAATTCAGCTAAAAATTAGTTAGCTAATTCAGCAAACTAATTTTTAGTTGTCTTTATTTTATCTTAAAATTAATTTTAAAAATAAACTTTATTTTGAAAAATAAGTTCTCTTATCGTTTCAGTTTAGTATAAAAAAGTTTCAAACTAAATAATCATTAACAAATTTTATATTTAGCTTTTAACTAATTTTAATAAATTTTACAGATAAAAATAAAATTTATTAAAAATTCTTAGTTTGAAGTGACGTGGGTAACGATGGAAAAGTTATTTGGGTAGGGATTAAGTTGGTTTAGGTTTAGTTAGTATTTCTTTTGTCTTTTTATTTTTTATCTTTTTATTTTATGCTTTTTCAAAAAAATATAAAAAATGTGCTTATTCTATATATATATATATATATATATATATATATATATATATTCATCCGAAGTATTTGTATAGTTGGATATAGTCAAACTATATTATTATTATTATTATTATTATTATTATTATTATTATTATTTATTTTCTTAATATTATATTTTATATAATATTTAAATATATTTTATAACATTGAAAAGAATTAATTTATGAATAGTAAGAGTTCACTTAAAACACGGTGTAGGAATATACTGAGTTTGTTGTTGTTGTTCAAGAGTTCACTTAAAACTATTCAATGTTAGATTCTTAGTTCCAAGTTAATGATAATTTTTAGTTGAAATTTGACTTTATCTTGTATGGAGTTGGTTTCCAATTCAAATTCCAGAAGAATCTGCAACTTTCAAGTCAAATTTAAAATTAAAAAATTTAACATTAATTCAGATAACTAATTTTTAATTGCCTTTAACTTTATCTTAAAGTAATCTTAAAAAATAAACTTTATTTTGAAAAATAAATTCTCTTACTATTTCAATTTAGTATAAAAATGTTTCAAACTAAATAATTATTAATAAATTTTATATTTATCTATTAACAAATTTTAATAAACTTTGTGGATAAAAATAAGGTTTATTAAGAATTCTTAGTTTGAAGTGATGTGGGTAACGATGGAAAAGTTATTTGGGTAGGGATTAAGCTTGTTTAGGTTTAGACGTTTAGTTAGTATTTCTTTAATCTTTTTCTTTTTTATCTTTTTATTTTATACTCTTTTTTGAAAATATATAAAAAATGTGTTTATTCTATAAATATATTTTCATCCGAAATATATGTATAGTTGGATATAGTTAAACTATATTATTATTATTATTATTATTATTATTATTATTTATTTATTTATTTATTTATTTTCATAATATTATATTTTATATAATATTTAAATATATTTTATAATATTGAAAAGAATTAGTTTATGAATAGTAGGAGTTCATTTAAAACTCTTCAATGATAGATTCTTAGTTTTAAGTCAATGAGTTTTTTTCAAAGAAAAATTCTAATATTTTCAAATTTAGATATCTTTATCTTTTAATTCAAAAAATATATTACAATACTCGATTAACCTTGTCTTAAAATTGTCAGGTGGCTTATTCTTATGTTGCCACTTGGCTTCATTTGGTGTGTTGTCTTCTGCTTTATAATACACACACATATATAGTACCCAAAGTGATATAAAAACAAAGTGCATTTAATTATAAGCAATTTTTTTTCTTATTTTCTGAATGTAAAATATAACACTACTAAAAAAAAGAGAAAAATCAACCACAAAAATCGACCACATGTGGTCGATTTTTCTCAAATTTTGACCACAAAATCGACCAAAGTGCATGATCGGTAAAATTATGGTAGCTTTTTAAGAACCAACCACGCGTGGTCGGTTTTTTAAAAAATATATTTATATTTTTATAATTTATTATTATTTTATTAAAATAAAAAATAATAATTTTAAAAATAAAAAAATTCAACATAAACCGACCAAAAGTGGTCTTTTTTAAAAAAATTAATTAATTAATTTAAATGAAACCGACCACAAGTGGCCGGTTTTATTTTAAAATTAATTAATTTTAAAAAAAACGACCACTTGTGGTCGATTTTTCTGGGATTTTTTTTTGAAAAAATAAAAATAGCAAATGAAACAATACAATATAACAACAACAACAACAACAACAACAAACCAAATGTATTCCCACTCAACATACAAAATGGAACTACAACATATACAAAATGTCCAACAAAAGTGTACAAGTGTAACAACTACAACAATACATACAAAAGTGTAAAAACTACAACAAAATGTTCAAATCCAAAGTAAAACATATTCAAAAGTCAAAAAATTAAAACTCATCTTCATCGTCCTCGTCTTCCGCATACTCATCTGAGCTGATATCATCCATTGGGCCTAGACCTTTTGCAACTCGAACTGCATCACTAGGACATGGAGGAATAATCCCTGTAGACTGAATGAAAGAGCTGAACTGTTGCTATAGCATCCTGACTTGTGATGTTGTTTCATCCTCCTTCTTCTGCACCCCCTCTCTCTCTGCAGCAAGCTCTTCAGTGAGTTTAAAAATCATATTTTATAGTTTTTTAATGGTTTATCTATCAACTGAAGAGTTATAGTATGTAGGACCATACGAAGACCTAACATTCTCGCCAAAAAAATTCTGTGGTATCCATAGTAATGGCCTCTAACTGCAGGACCCACAACTTTTCCCCATAACTCCTCTACATGTTGGGGTACTGGGTCACCCTGACTTTCAGAAGGATGAGTACTACAATACTAACTAACGAGCTGCGTATATTTGTTCTATATTCAAAGTAAAGTTAAAATTAAAAGTCAAAAAATATTAAAGTACTTATACTTGAATAATATCAACTTTGAGAAAAAGATTCATAAATTAAAATTTTGATTCTTACATGGGAAGCTTTTGCACGAGGTTCAACCTAGACATCTTCATCAGTCGGGTTCTTTTTTTTTTTTTGCGTCTCCTCGAATAACTCATCGTGTGGTGTCTTCCTACCCTTTTCTTTTTCCTACATATGAAAAAAATTATCAATCTTCAAATAATTAAAAATTTAAATAGAAACAAACAATTAAAACTGTAAAAATTACATACCATTTTTTCCTCCACAATAATTACACTTTTGGCACCCGCAGTATGTAGGGACCTCCCCTTGGATGATGCTCGGGCTTTCTTTCCTTTGTCCCTTAATAATTGATATTCTTCGCTATTCCAATAGCGAATATACTGTTGCCATAAGGATTCACTTATCTAGTTGGGTCATACCAATTTGGTTCGGGCATAATCCAACATACAATTAAATCTGGATCTACATCTTCTGAAAAAGTTACTATTTATAAGATATGCATCCGCATCATCCCACCAGTAAAATTTCTACAATAAAAATAAAAATATAATATTCAATCTTTTGTTCTAATAATGTGTTAAGTAGTCGATAAGTTAAATCCTTACATGAAATTCTTGAAACATTCTTTCCCTGTTAATTTCTGGAACCTTTTGCCAACTGGTCCAGTAGCCATTGAAGTTCCGACAAATGCATTTTTTTGTAGTTTGTCCAACTCCAGCATCCGGCCTAAGCCTAAAACACAAGATCAAACAGTAATTTCATAGAGCATAATAATATAGTAATATAACGCCTTCCATAATCATCACTGTCTTCGGGCCATAGAGCAAGAGATGGTGGATGAATTGGCGTGGGCGGATCTGAAGAATCGGATGGAGTGCCGCCAAGATGAAGATCCGACAACCCAATAGATCCAGCAGAATCACTGTGCGAACCTGGGTTACTGCTACTGGAGGGTATTGACGATGGTAGATGTCTGGATGTGCCAGCGGTCATCTGATAGCACTGTGGCGGCGGCGGCATGGTGATAGGAGAAGAATAAGTCAATGTAGACTCATGTAGTGGCCTCTCATGCCTAGGAGAAGGAACCGAATGCTGAGACGACCTAGAATATGAAGGTCGTGATGTCGCGTCAGCAAACCGACCCTCAGATATATGAATACTTGTCGGCCGTCTATAAGGCAGAGGTTGTTTTTTCTTTTTTATTTTCGTAGGATCAACTTTTCCCTTACCTTTGTCACCTCTACCTGACATCTAAATTATGTAAAGTTAACAAGTAGTTAGTTCCTACAAAATGATTATATAAGAAAACATTCCAAGTAACTAATATCAAGTTACTAATTCACATTTCAAATCGCTCCAACAACACGAGATAGACAAGAATATTTTTATTGCTATATAAATTATGGAAAAGTGAAAACAACAATCTTAAACAGTATATTACATATCAATCTTAAAAAAGAAACATAATACAAAGCATAAAGACATCAATACATAATAAATACAACCTACACAACTAATCCTCCTCTTCTGAAGACTCTCCACTAAACCTTTCACCCTCTTCGGAAGTTTTCTCATCTCCTACTCACTTAGCCTCTTCTTCCACAATATTAACTTCTTCAAACATATTTTTCGGGTGATTCAAACTATGCACTAAGTCAATGTCTACTAGCTGGTGATCAATCTGTATTTCATTTTGATACGCAATCTCCAACACATTCTCAACTTTCACCTGTCCTATAGGCTTTGTTTTGATTACATCCCACCAATCAGACTTATCACTGCACAATGGATAAGGAGCATAATATACTTGTTTAACATTTTGCGCTAGAACAAATGGGTCATAAACAGAATACGACCTATTATGCTTTCACTTCAATGATGTTATGCTCCTTATGTACTCTTGTGACTCTTATGCTTGGATCAAACCACTTACATCGAAAGAGGGAAATTTTTTTATTGTAAAACTAGTATACTGCAGTTCTAAGATCTCGTGTACGATGCTAAAGTAATCAACATCATCACCACCCTTAACCCAAACACCACTATTGTTTGTTTTCCTTGTCCTGGAGTGTTGTTCGGTGGAAAATTTAAACCCATTGACTGTGTAATGGGACATTGCATGAGCTTCCACTGGACTCAAAAAAATATCTCTCAAGAGCTGATCATATGCGGCTGCATTTGGTAACTGGTGTACCTAAAATATTATACATATATACATATATATATATATATTATACATATATATATATATATATATATATATATATTATATGTTAGTTGAGGAATGTGTAAATGTTTAAAATTTCTAGAAATATTAATACACTTACGAACCTCATATGTAAACCATGTTGCAAAAGATCCATACACTTGATTTTTGTGGAATTGAGTCTTAAATGAACTGAAGATCCAATATGCGAAACACAATTAGTTTTTTTAAGAGAATGAGTAAACAAATGAGATATGTTAAAATTTTAACCTCCTTACTTCAGAAAGGGCTCAACTTTCAAGCAATTCAGCAAGACATACAAAGTTGCTGATTTGCACTCCATGGGAGTGAGCCGACGACGTATGATCTTTTTAGCCTTACAACCATATTGATTAAAAATTGATATCGGTTGCAAATGAGGCTCATTCACATCGTCCTGATGACGATTCGGTCGATTTCTTGAACAAGCAATTTCATCACAAAAATAGTATGAACAAAATTGAGACATTTTTCTTCCAAGATATGCCTCAACTATAAAGCCTTCCACCCTATGTTTATTTTTGGGACCCCTTTTCAATTTTTCAATTACCCTGGATAATCTTAAGATTAGATGTTTACTATATTAAAAAAAGATATGTATGAATTTAAATATGTTGCAATTGCTTACCGTTCGAATGGATACATCCACTAAGTTTGAACTGGACCGCCTAGCCGAACTTCGTGCACAAGGTGAATGGGAAGATATTCCATCACATCAAATAACACTGGCGAAAAAATCTTCTCCAGCTTGTTGGTGATAACAACAATATTACTTTCCATTCGCGCTAGATTTTCTTTTTTTAATGTGGTGGCACATAAGTCTTTGAAAAATAAACTAATCTCTGCTATTGGTTTCAATATGTTTTCAGGTAAATCAATAAAAGTAATTGAAAGTAATTGTTGCATGAAAACATGACAATGATGGCTTTTAATTCTATGCAGGATTCCTTGTACCATATCAACCCTCTTTCCTAAATTTGAGGCATATCCATCGGGCATCTTCAAAATTTGGACCCACTCACATATTTAACGCTTTTGGTCTAACTTGAATGTAAAACTAGCCTTGGTCTTAAGAACATTGCCATTAGGCCCCTCCTGTAAGTGTAATTCTCTACGTTTGCAATATTATGGTAAGTCAAGTTTTGCCTTAGGATTATCCTTTATTTTGCCGGTAACATCTATAACTATGTTGAACAAGTTGTCAAAATAGTTCTTCTCAGTATGCATGACATCAATATTATTTCTAAGTAAATTATCTGGCCAATATTCTAACTCCCAAAATATACTTTGCTTAGTCTAGTTATGCGAAATGCCATATCCATCAAGCTTGTACAATGGTTCCTCGCTGGCTTTAGGCAAATTCTGAACTATCTTCCAGATGTCATGACCAGACAGCCTTGGAGGTGGACCATCATGTTCCCTTCTATTCCTTTTGAATGCATTCTTGAGTCTCCTAAATTCATGATCAGGTGGCAAGAAACAACGATGACAATCAAACCATGTCCCTACACATTTTCAACCTACCAAGTCACCAAGTATAACCACACTCAAAACAAAAAAATCACATTTAAAGTCCCTACAGTTAATCATTTCAACCTACCAAGCCACCAAGCATAACCACTTTCAAAACAAAAAAACACCTTTAAAGTTTCTACACTTAACCATTTTCAACCAACCAAGTAACCAAGCATAACCACTTTCAAAACAAAAAAAATAATCATTTTCAACCTACCAAGTCACCAAGCATAACCACTTTCAAAATAAAAAAACACCTTTAAAGTCCCTACACTTAATCATTTTCAACCTACCAAGTCACCAAATATAACCACATTCAAAACAAAAAAACACCTTTAAAGTCCCTAAACTTAATCATTTTCAACCTACCAAGTCACCAAGTATAACCACATTCAAAACAAAAAATTCACCTTTAAAGTGCCTTCACTTAATCATTTTCAACCTACCAAGTCACCAAGCATAACCACTTTTAAAATAAAAAATTCACCTTTAAAGTCTCAACACTTAATCATTTTCAACCTACCAAGTCACCAAACATAACCACATATATATATATATATATACCTCGTAATACTAGCCTTACGTTATTACAACTTCAACAACATACGCATGTCTACATTGACCCAAAATAGTATATCTACTTCCTCAGATGAATTATAGATTACATTATCTAATGTCATTAATATACCTTCACTATATAATATGTATATACTATATATATATACCTAGACATACACACACATATACACACTATCGGCTATATCAAGTTCTAAATACATACTATATATATCACATACGTACACAAGTATATTATCGGCCAATAATATAATGCGATGTGTTTCTTATACATACTCAGATGAGTGATCGATTAATTATATTTAATTAGCATAATATATATATATACCTCGTAATACTACTCTTATGTTTTTACAACTTCAACAACATACACGTGTCTACATTGACCCAAAATAGTATATCTACTTCCTCAATAGTATGATATATATCAACGTATCATTCAACTATTTTGATATATAGATTCAGTTACTTAGCTTTCGATTATTACATACGTCACTACACGAGTACGTATATATACATATATTCAATTGTCTATCAACTTTCACATACGCACTATAAACATCACATACACGATTTTACTACCCTATAATAATATACTACGTATTTCACAAATACTCAGATGAATTATAGATTACATTATCTTATGTCATTAATATACCTTCACTGTATAATATTTATATATATATATACCTATACATACACACACATATACACACTATTGACTATATCAAGTTCTAAATACGTACTATATATATCACATACGTACACCAGTATATTATTCAATAATATAATGCAATGTGTTTCTTATAAATACTTAGATGAGTGATCGATTAATTATATTTGATTAGCTTAATATACTAGGTTTTGACTACATCGTTCATCAATCGATCACTACATGATATATATATATATATATATATATATATATATATATATATATATATATATTTCAACAGTAATATCAATATGACTGGAATAGTAACATAATATCATTATCTCAACGGTATGATATATATATACACATATTCATTATACAAAGATTATGCAAGTTTAACGTCATTTAACGTATATACAAAGGAAAATATTTATTTTATATATTGAAACATAAGTAAAAGATAAAGATTATGTTCAACATAATTTTTTTATTTTATTTAAAATATTTTTTAGTGTAATTTTTTCACAAAATTTAAGAATAATTGATTTTTATTATTATTATACTGGTTATCGACTACGTGTGATCAGTGTAATTTCAAAAAATTATATATATAATTATTTTTAATGAAAATAATATATATATATATATATATATATATATATATATATATATTTGATTACATATATATATATAATTAGGTGTTACTAAAAATTATTTACTTTCTAATTTTTTTGGTTAAAAATCCGAGCACAAGTGGGCTTTTTTTAAAACTATTTTTTTATTTTAATTAAAAAATCGACCACAAGTGGTCAGTTTTGTTATTTTTTTAATTTTTATTTGTAAAATAAATAATAATTAATATAAAAATTATTGAAATAATTATTTTGATTTTTTAAAATATAAAAGAGACCACATGTGATTGCTTTTAGAAAAAAATTAAAAAAAATTAAGAAGTCGGTTTTTTCCGACCACAGTTTGTGATCGGTTTTTCCGATTTTTTTAGTAGTGTAGAGAGAATATGTGAGTGAACTGTGGTCGATTTTTTAGGATTTTTTAGTAGTGTAGAGAGAATATGTGTGTGTTGGAACATTGACTTGTCTCAATGCATGAGTAGATAAACAAAAAAAAAAAAAAGAGTTGTTTTCACTTTTGCCAATGACTGGTATTGGAAGAAGACAAAATTGAAAGCTTTCGAAGGAATAATTAATAATACGTGCATATGTCTACCATTTCTGAGACTGGAAAACAATTGTCACCATCTATTGTTTTAATTGTGGCAAATATCCTAAGAAAATTAAACCCTATTTCAGGTGCCGCAAGTATGAATTCTTGTATCAAAATTTTCAATATTTGCGGCCAAGTACTATAACATTTTTTCGGATCGCAGAATCTTAGCTAATTGTACCAAAAAAATAAAATAAAATCTCACCTAAAATTGTTTTCTTGTTACCGACTGTTTAGACAAGAAAATATAGCTTTTTCAGTACGTACGTTTTCAATTTTAATGGCTGAAATAGGTTTTCATTGACTGATGAATTAATATTATTCACCAAATTCTTTGGGCAGCTGCTGATAAATTCGTTACTCTTCAATTAACAACAATGTTTGCTTGGTCAAACCGCAGATTGTATAGTACAAGGTGCTGTTTGATATGAGGCATAGATTTTTAGTTAAAACAGACAACCAATAAGAACAATATGGTAACTGGAGATTATTAATATTAACTTTGTCTAACTCAAATAGTTAGCCTAAGATTGTACGACTAAAAGGTCGCTATTCTATTACTAGAAATTTAACTAATGGCGCTTCCACTCTTACTCAGATAGAGTGAATGTCGACTCAACAATTTTTATACTATTAGCTCATCTAACAGGTATTATGGATAATATTTCATACTCCTTCCGTCTATCTTTACTTATCCATTTTTTTATTGATAAATTATTCATTTATTGTTAAGGATAAAATGAGTAGAAATAAATAAATTATCCATTTTCTTAATAAAATAAACTAGACAAGTATTGTTGAATATTTTAAAATAGAAAAATAGATAAATAAAAATAGACAAAATGAATAATAATTAAGATTAATATTCTTAAAATAAAGAATGATAATCTATTAGAACAAGTCAGAAGTACACTAATAATATTTTAAGAAGGTAAAACCCATCGGCAGACCCCTTAAGTACGCACCATCTTTCACTTAGGCACCTCAAGTGGACGTCGCTCACTTTTGATACCTCATATAGCCATAAAATGTGTCATTTTGGCACCTTTTGTTAAATCAGCAAAAATATATCCTGTGCATGTATTACACGCGCCGATGACATGTAAAGTGACTAATAATATTATGATATTTGTCATTTTTCTCCAAATTAATTATTAAATAACTAATTTTAATTAAAATAAAAAAATATCAACCAAATAGTGACACTTGGCAATTTTTTAAACTTAAATGACTATAAAAAAATTATAAAATTTAATTCCCCCCAAACCCCCTAAGTCATCTTCTCCATAGCCTCTCCCCGCCCCTCCCACCTTCCCTTACCCCCAAACTACCATTTTGTTTGGCAGCTCAGGCCCCCCCCCTCCCGTCATCTTCCTCAACCCCACCCCCAAATCGAGACATCGATTTCGCCATCGAAAACCACACACAACTTCCATTTCATCTGAATATGCATACACACAACTACACACACTGAAGAAAATAAATTAGCGGAAGAAAATTATTCAAGATTTCACTATTTCAGTTTCAATTTTCAGTACTTTTGAAAATTTTCAGTTCCAATCATGATTATATCTTCATTATCTTCTGAAAATTTTGACTATAAATTTTTTGTGTATTTCCTCTTGAATTTCTTATAATTGAGCGTGTTTCGTTGATTAATGAAAGGGGTTTTATTTGGTATTCATGGTGTGTATTATTGTTGTAGGCATGTTAATGAAGTGAGTATTTTATTAATGGAGTGAAGTTTATTTTTGAGTGTTGATTTCACCTCAATTAATGGAGGTTAAGCTTAAAAGAAGTTGAGGAGAAGACAGTGTTAGATTTTCAATAATTTTAAAAAATTTAAAGCTGTAAAATTATGAAAATGCCCCTAAAAATTACGAAAAAGCCTCTCAAACGCACTTAAAAGCGAGTGTAATACACTCTTTTTGCTGATTTAGCAAAAGGTGCCAAAATGACACACTTTATGGCTACTTGAGGTGCCAAAAGTGAGCAACGTCCACTTGAAGTGCCTAAGTGAAAGATGGTGCGTACTTAAGGGGTCTACCGATGTATTCTGCCTTTTAAGAAATACAATTATATTTTTTTAACTCGCATGGTAGACATTATGCCTGTCTTTTTTCATATCCATATTGAATTTTCATGCCTAAATGAGCAGTTCGATACGTTAAAACTTTTGCTATGTGCATTATTCGAAAAGGACCAAATCCTAAAGATTCGTTAATATTTGTAATTTTATTTTATATTTTTATAAGAAGTTGTTTCTTAAACCTGTGACGTTCTAACCTTTTAATTAAGTGTGGCTTTTAAGGTATAATTTCTGTTATTTTGTAGTTATTTTTGTTGCGTCGTACATATTTTGGTGTGCAATTCTGTTTGACAGAATATTTCTAGTGTTTGTTTTTGTTAGGTTTAAAATTGAGAGTGCGTAATCCGAAAGCTTAAAATTGTAAATCATAGAGGCGGTAATTCAGATAAAAAGAAAAACATTCTAAAAATATATTATTAACATATTAAAGCTAAATCAAAAAGCTTAAAATCTATTGGGAGAAAAATCTCTCCCTAAACAAGACTTTTTGGAGGACTACATTGTGAATGATATTGTGTTGTGGTATGGGAAGAGGAGTTTTCTATTTATAAAGGTCTAAAACATTTCCTCCAAGAAAGAGGTTAGGCAAACATGAAAGAGTTTTATATTTTTCGTTCAAGAAAAATAAAAGTAATTATAATATTATTTTTTTTCTTCCCAAAAAAGTAAAAGTCAAATTTGATAAGAAAATCAGAGCAAAAATCCCTAACAAATTTCCAATTTTGGCTTGATTTTCTTTACTTGATCCACCTTCACATTTATGATCTTCTTTCTTTATATAATCTTTATTACTGTTGTTTGTCATGATTAAAAATTGAGCTCTTTTAAGTTAAAAATATATGAGTCCTTTCAAGTTAAAGTTATATTGATGCCCTATACAGGATTCAATGTGAGCTTTATTTTTAAAAATGTGACAGTCTTCACATATAGTATTTTGGAGTGTATCTTCATTATCATCAAATTGGTTGCAACTTTTTAAAGTTGCCTTAAAAACATGTCGTTCAACCTCGTTCAATCATAGGATCATTGAACCATTGGAGCCATAGGATCGTTGGACCATAGACTCTGATATCATTTGTTGGGTTCGAAATCGAGAAAACGTCCTGCGAAATCTTAAAGTTGCAAATCATAGAGACGATAATTCAGACGAAAAGAAAAATATGCTAAAAATATATTATTAATATGATTTGGTCAAACGACTTACATATTGAAGTTAAATAAAAAATTTTAAAATCTGTTGAGAGAAAAATCTCTCCCTAAACAAGACTCTTTGAATAACTACGTTGTAGATGCTATTGTGTTCTGGCATGAGAAAATGGATTTTCTATTTATACATGTCTATAATCTTTCCTCCAAGAAAGAGGTTAGTCACACATGAAAAAGTTCTATATTTTTCGTTTAAGAAAGTAAAAGTAATTATGATATTATCTTTATTTTTTTCACAAAAAATAAAACTCAAATTTAATAAAAAATCAGAACAAAAATCCTAACAACTTTCACAATTCTTATAAAATTTAACAACCAAAATTTATAAATATTTTGACATAATAGAAATTGCATTTTTCAAAAATTTAAAAGACCAAACTGAATCACACGTATATTTAATGAATTATTCTAAATCTAACTTCAAAATGTAAGAGGTCATTTTTGTTCTTTTATGGAATATTTTTTTTTTTCACGTGGAAAGCTTTCAACTCCCCAAAAGTAGGACAAATAATATGTCTATGTACAATCATTAAAAAGATCTTTTCTGTTTATTGTTTTATTATCTCAGCTCTACAACGTTATCTATAATCTATATCTGTATTTTATAATATATTAAAAGTATAGAAATCTTTAAAAAAAAATAATTTAAATTTTTTATCCTTCATTAAAATACTTTTCTTTAGCTAAATCGTGCTTTCACTATTTCCTTCAATTTATTATTTAATTATTTTTATTATATTAATCAGAATCCTAGAATATATGATACTCCTAAAATATATGAAAGTAGAATCAATTAATATTTTCCTTTATACTGATCAATTAAAAAAATACTCTCAAAATAGGATAGAATAATACTTTTAAATATGACTCTATCAAGGAAATACTTCTATAAGTATGATTGATGTTCATATAACTTGATTCGGTTGCATGTCTAGATTGGTTGATGCTTAATTTTCTAACCCAACATAATATAATTCAACATGTGTGTATATATATATATATATATATATATATATATATATATATATATATATATATATATATATATATATATATATATATATATATATATATATATATATATATATATATATATATATCTTCTTTATTTTCATTTAAGTCATTCTTTAGTGTCAAAATTTTCGTTCAAACAAGAATTATTTTCATCAAAATTGAAGCTTTGTGATCACAATTATACTATTTTGTTGTAGTTTACAGGTTGTAGATGAATTTACAGGTGACAGATGAATGTCGGTCGGCTATGAGAAATTTTTTTAGGTAAAGATTAGGTTTAATTATATTATTTGGATATCTCTGTTTTGAAAAACTTTTTTTGTGTAAAGGTAAAAGTTTAGTTGTATTATTTTGACCTCTCTATTGTCGTATTATTTTGTTATAATTTACAGGTGGTAGATGAGTGTCAGACGACTTTGAATTTTTTTTCTGTAAATGTTAGATTTAATTATATTGTTTTGATGTTGACTTTGAGAATTTTTTTTGGTAAAAGTTAGTTTTAATTAAATAAAATTTTAAAAAGATGTTGAATTTAATTATTGTATTCATCTTTATTATTTTAAAAAATATCCTATTTAGTGTAACGTTTGAACTCAATAAAGTAAGATACACGCGCGAGATGCGTACACCTAAACTAGTAATTATTTAAGTTTGACAAATCTATGTATAATATAAAGAAATATCATAGAAGAGGTGATGCGGCACCACTCTATGACCTCCATTTTTATTTATCATTTTTTCCATTTTTCTTATTTTCCCCCTATTTTTATGTTATACTAAAAGATGTAAAAATCATTTCTTAACTATATTTTCTTAATTACTCATCAATTTTTCAGTTCAGAAAGCCTTAAAGTTTATGCCGTTATTACATTACTATTCATTCATGTAATCAAACAAGCATAAAACATTAAAGAATTGTGACTCAAAAGATGTTTCTTCAACAACCACACTTAATCTTCTGATTTTCTCTTATTCCTACCTTTTCTTCCTCTAGATAATTATAAATGTAATTGGTAATCGAGATTGAAATCAACACACAAAAGTTATTATTATGTTCTCAAAAAGAAAGGAAAAGCCATCCTAAAAAATTTTCAGTTAAGTATTTGTTTCTTGATTTCTTAATATGTTTTTATTTTTAAAAAAATAAAAAAGTTTAGAAAATGAATTATACTACTGTTTTTAGCGAAGACAATATTTGATTGTTTTTTGCATGTTTATATAACTATTTTAAGAAGCTAAAATCTGTGAGATTATTTATTAAATTAATTGTGGCCTATATTTTCATCTTGT
Organism: Capsicum baccatum var. pendulum; assembly: GCA_030864225.1. Lineage (NCBI taxonomy): Eukaryota > Viridiplantae > Streptophyta > Magnoliopsida > Solanales > Solanaceae > Capsicum > Capsicum baccatum. The sequence goes on from CM061557.1 coordinate 196,903,859, forward strand.
CTATACTAAGTTCATATTAAAGTTTCTTCTGGATTGACAATTTCATATTAACTTTGACTGATCATAAAATGAATTTTATAATTTATTGTGATGAAAATATTTTAAATCTCTAAAGTACAAATACAGTTTAAAAATATTTTATTTCTCGCTTCTGGCATTATTTATCTTTTAAAATTTCTTTTAATTTTTTCTCTTCCCTATTTTATACTATAAACTAGTTAATTTCTTCATTAATTAAGATAAACAAAAATAATAATAAAATTAGCACAATTTTTTTTTTTGTACATAGCAGAAATGTTATTATGATAATAATATTTTACTTTGATTAAATTATTTTTGAAAACTTTAGATTTTCTTTTTTTTCTTTTTTGACTTTCTTTTGAAATACGTAATGAAAAACGTCATTGATATGTTATTTTAATGGCCATAAACTATTAGTTGCATCTAATAAAGAGGACAAGAAAGCAGATGAAATAGATGGAGGAGTTGGTGCAAGAAGATGTAGATGAAAATTGTTGGAGGAATATGATAATAACAATCGAAACGACTCAAGTATTTTATCGTAGAAGATAAGGATGACACCTAACTCGATTATTCGAAAGATGCTATATCCTATATTTTTTCGTTTAGATTTATAATTTTTCTCTTGAATAGATAGATGCATGTCTTTTCTATTTCTTTTGAAATATAAATCAATTTTGTTGTAAAAAAAAATTTGAGATTCAAATTCTTTATCAATAGTTATTAACCGATTAAATTTTAAAATATCATATTATTATTTTGTGTCATCTAGGAATATTAACTTTTTTAAAATTTGAGTTCAAATTTGAGAAATATAATAAAGCCAAGAGTATTAAAGATATAAGCTAGGTATAAATAAGGTGATGTACTATTTTTTTTATGACTTAGAAGATTATTTTTTTTTTTTTTTTTTTTTTAAATATCATCATTTCTCCCCATTTATTTATAACATAGTGACAGTTAGAAAGCCAATTTTCATAACTTATGCCTCTTTATTTTCATAACCTATATTTTTAATAATCTCTCTCTCTCTTTTTTTATGTCCATAACCTCCCAACTTAAATGCATAAGTTTATGATAATTTATTCTGTTCCTCCACGTATACTTATGTAAATGTACATATGTAGGATAGAATATTGGTGTACAGTTATCCTCGCAAACCAAAGTAACAGACATTATCATAAACATTTGATAAATAGTTTTAAGTATTATCAAAAATAATTAGAGTGTAATAAGTTATAAATAATTTAGGGAAGGCCAATACACATAACTTATAAATAATTTAAATTGATTAATACTCTCTATAAATAACTATGAACACATGATATATTACAGGAGATACTAAAGTCATTGAACATTCTCATATGCTTGATTTTAGAAAATTTTCACAATCATTGCTCGCTAGAATAATAAGAAAAGAAATCAAAACACACCTAAATTTTTTCACAAAACTTATTTTTGTACTTTAATTTTATGGATAATTATTTAATCCCCTTAAACAATTTTCAAGTGAATTAAATACCATTCAAAAAAATAATACCATTCTCACAATAAAAAGTGCATTACATCCTCCCTCCCCACCAACCCCCAACCCCCAATACAACGCCGCATCAATGTCATGTAAGAAAATAATTTTTTTAAAAATAAAAGGAAAAAAACAAAATCCTCATACCCAATCCTTTCTTCTTCAGCTCCCCACCTCCTGCTTTATTTGCAAATCCCCGTTTTCATCCCTCTCCTCGAATTTAAACTCGACTCATTTTTTGAGGTCTATTATTTTTTATTTTGAATCTAAATTTTTGAAATTTGATTCATGAAAAACTGTAATTGTAATGCGAAAGAATTTACAGATAGAAAAAAATGTTACGTTTTTGTCAAATTCAAAGTTGTTGTCATTTTTTGATGAAGTTTTTGTTCGATTTTGTCTCTTTCTTGCGTTTTTCTTCTTCGATTCAGTCCATATATGAATTTATCAGTATTTTCATATGGATATTTTCAATTTGTTCATCAAAATAAGAATTCAATAAATATGAAGTTAATTCAACTATTGAGAAAAATTAATTTTGATGGAATAAATTAAATTTTCTTGAAAAATTTTTCGTAAGAAGTTGACCTTTTGTAGAATTACACTCGAAAAAAATATTTCACTATGTATTTAATTGAGTTGATTGATGGGTAGCAATGAAAAAAATAGAGGGGTGGTGGTGTGGTGTGGGAAAGAAAAAGGAAGGGGTGTGACTCAAAACAAAGAAATGGCCCTACTAGTTTTTTTTTTTCATTGTTTTTCATTTTTTGAGCCTTTATGCACGGAGCTTAATAAATTTTGTCACGTCAATTATTGGGATTGTATAAAATTTATTTGACAGTTGTTTAGGAGAGAAATAATTATCTTTAAAGTTAAAATGCTTAAATGAGTTCTGTGGACAAGTTTAAGAGTATTTTGAATGTTTTTTCTCCTGAAATAATTAGTGAGGTAATGAAAATGTAGAACTAAGTATCAATAATAAGATGGATTCAACTTTCAATTTTAATCTACTTGATTTAGAAACTAGAAAAGTTCTTTTATTATTCAATTATTAAAAAATTAATTTATATATTTAATTAACTTTTTTTATGGTCGCGCATAGCAAGGATAAGTTACCTATTTATATATTTAATTAACTCTTTAACTATTCCATTATCCCCAATATCTTAGTTTTGAGGTACATTTTTTAAAATTTATAATTTACAAAAGAAGAAATTGAAAAAGAGTATAAAAGTACCATTAAATTTGTGTTGAATTTTCAATTTAAATAGTTTTTTTTTTTTTTGTCTAGACTTTAATTTAAATTGCATTTTTACTTAAGATGAAAAAGATAATTAGGTTATCAAAGAGTGTTAAATCTGAAGCTTTATTTGAGATGAATATTAATGGTGCAATTCATCCGAAGTTCTTAGGCATTAAATAGATAATTGGGTTCGAGAGACATAAAATTCAGTTCGTGTAACTAAAAATTCGAGATAAACCTAGGTATGCATTTTGTGTTTTCGCAAATTAAAGAGAATTTGTCTTTTTAGATTTAAAAGTTACATATTTCATTTTAAATTCTATTTTATCATCAAAGAAATAAATTCATTCCATGCAAAAGTCTCTTTCTTTTTTTATTAGTTTGTTTGATATAAAAAAAAAAATACTTTTTGGAGTAACAAGCTTAGACATATTTTTTAAAAGGTTAGTCACAATTATATGCTGCTTAAAAGTATTTTTTAAAATTAATTAGTCAAATATTAATATTTTCACTAAAGGTATTTGAATTTTTTTCGACATAAGTTAATTTTAAAAGTTTGAGTGAATAGACTATCAATATTCCGTTAAATAATATCACATAAACTGAATTAAATAAAATATTAATAAATTTAACTCTATATTAGTGTGTTCTTATTTTACTCGAGCTTCTACAATAAACTAGTGGGTAGCATCGTACAAAGCACAGATTACGTTGTGGAAATCAAAGTAAAACATTAAATATTTATACAATGAGACGAGCAATATGTGTTTTTAGAAAGAAGGGGATGAAGTGCGTATGATAGCTACATAGAAATAGCTGGAGACTGGAGTATCTTTGTTGGGGTGAACAGAAAATATTTATTTGTGTTTAAAAGGAAAGAAAATTCTGTATGAAGTTATTGGAATACCTTATAATGCCAAAATGCGGTTGCAGAAGACTGAGGATTTAATTTGTAGCATTTCTGTAATTAAAACATTCATTATTAAAGTGCGATTGGTAAATTAATTTATTTTAATGTTAAAAGAAGTTACTATATATAACAAACCAGTGGAACGCATCAAGAGGAAAAGTAATCTTAATTCTTAACATAGCTCTTGCTAGCGCATCCAAGTAGCTGCCACACCACTGTTATGTCTTGACAATACTAAACTAAGAAGATACAGATTTCGGTTGTAAAATAGTATGCGCGACTAATTGAAGTCAGAAATAACAAAAAGAGAGTCTTAAATTGCTTTTAAATGCTATGATGTGCTTAGAACTCCTGTTGGTACAACACGGACATATAAATCAATACACAAATAGTTGAAATATTAAACCATTTCACTATAAACTCATGAAATTCTCTACATACCTAAGTCAGATAAATATCGACAATTATATATGACAGAAAACATCGTATAAGCTACAAGTTTAGAAGATTCACAGGAAAGCTTTTTGAATAATTTCATCATAAATTATATTTATATGTGAAGTTATCGTTATGACTATCTAGATTTGCGGATCGAATTAATATTTTTTACACTGTTCGAAACTTTTACTCTTACTAATGCAACGTAAAATTGATCATGTGAAGAAAATTAATTTTCGTTGATAAATTTCAAGGAAATTTAATTTTTAACTTTGCGCTTGTAGGCGATGCAATTTTATTAAATTTAAATCCATACAAAATTTGGATTATATTAAATTCAAAATATATTAGTCCCAAATAAATATGACGGATTAATATAATTGGATTAATTATTTAAGTCCAAACATATATGGATTTAATTAAAGTCTAATTTTTATTGGGCTAGCCCATTGATTTGGGTTACAAATGATGAGCCCAAAGGAGTGCCACGTGTCAAATAACGTGGCATGCCAAGTCAAGTGAGGGAGCCAATAGGACCATGCCACATATCAAAATGATGCAGCAGACCTAGTGAAATAAAAAACCCATAAAAGGCACCATGACACTTGAATTTGATTGGTTAAAGGAAGTCCATCTTCATCATGACTATCCCCTTTCCACAACTATAAACAAGGGTCTTATAATTCAGAAAAAGACTCTAGAACTCTAACAAGAAGCAAGAGAAAACTCATGGATTAAACGCCGCAATTTCTCTACAAAGCTCAAGCATTCAAATCAAGTTCATCGAGATTCAAGATCAAGACCGCAATATTCAAGAACAAGCTCAAAAGCCCTTGAATTCAAGCACAAGTCAAGATCTAGTCCCTTAAATCATTCAAATCAAGTTCAAATTTAAGATCAAGCTTCAATCCCTTGAATTTATATTTGAAAAGACGAATCAGAGGATTCATAGAGATTGTAACACTCACTTATTGAAATCAATAAAACGATTGCTGCAATGTTTTTCTTGTCTCAAATTATTTATTTTCGGTCTCGAGAATTTTATTGTCCAACAAATTCTGGCATGCCTAGTGGGACAATCTCTACCTCTCATTTCAACTTTTCATACTTCAAAGTTTAAGAACAACAAAATGATTTCCAAGAAGGTCAACTCTCAATCAACTGCTTCCAAGGCTGCTGGTTCAAAGTTCTCTTCTGAAGTAGAAAACATCCTTGGTGTTACTTTCGGAAGCTTGGGAGATGTCACAAGGAACAAGGAAGGCTTTCTAGGACAATAAACACATCTAGTGTCGTCTGCGCCAACTCCAGTTTTTGGATCTTCAACCCCAAAAGAAACAAAGTCCAATACAAGTGCTTCAAAAGAAGGAAGTAATGTGGAAGATCTCTTAAGAGGACTCTATCTCCACTTGACACTCTAGTGCAAAGAGCGATGGTCGTTCAACGAATGCATTATCTCCACTTACACCGCATAAGCTGAGAACTTCGAAGATCAATATATGTGACAATCCGTGTTACTCTCCAATATTTCCAGTAATCATGCAAGCGATGATGATTGATGTCTCGTCTATGGAGGGGCATCTTGCAAATCTGACAAAGGCAATTGAAGGCCTGACAAAATATGTTCAGAATCAAGATGCTCGAATTGATAAGATAGTGGATAGAGTGGAAGGTTTGATAGACGGAGAGTCTAACCATGGACCTAAAAAATCTCTAGAGGCTCATGAGTCTGAACATCCTTTAAACAAACACCACCAACTAAAGAGGTACAAGTTTCTTTTGAGGGAATGATCCCGATTAAGCAATTGAAGGAATTCATTGAAGGGACCCTCAAATACAAATATGATGTTGTCACCAAGTCTTCTCTTGCATATGCCAAGCCCTACACTGCAAGGATTGATAGCCTCAAAATGCCTGCTGGCTATTAACTTTCCAAATTTCAATAATTTGAGGGAAAAGGGAACCCAAAACAACATGTCGCACACTTTATTGAGACATAATAATGCTGGAACTTATGGTGACTATCTTGTTAAACAATTTGTTCATTCCCTAAGGGGAAACGCCTTTGATTGGTATACGAACCTCGAGCCTAACTCCATCGATAGTTGGGAGAAATTGGAGCACGAGTTCATGAATTACTTTTATAACACAAGGCGTACAGTGAACATGGTAGATCTCACAAATATTCGACAAAGAAAGGATAAATCCGTCATTGACTTTATCAATCAATGCAAAAATGCTAGCCTAAACTACAAAGATAGGCTCAGAGAAGCTTCTGCAATAGAGATATGTGTCTAAGGAATGCACTAGGAGCATCTCTACATCTTGCAAGGAATTAAGCTAAAATTCTTTGAAGAGTTAGCTACCAGTGCTCACGACATGGAGTTGAGCATGTCTTTTGCTGGAAAGGGAGAAGCGCCTATCCATGACCCTCGAAGGGGAAAAGATAAGCAGGAACCCAAAAGATGGGGCAAGTTTATCCCTAAAATGACAATAAGAAGTCCATGAATGTTGGTGTGTCTCATGTGAAGGTCACCACGAAGGTAAGTAAGAAGGAAAGTGTGAAGACGACTTCTGGAGCACGTCCAAATCAAAAAGCTTTAAAGGAGATGCAAGAAAAAGAATATCCCTTCCTTGATTCGGATGTTGCTGAGATTTTCAATGAGCTCTTTGCGCATAAGCTTATTGAACTCCCGGAGATAAAGCTACCCAACGAAGTTGGAAGGACCAATGACCTTAATTATTGCAAATATTACAGGCTTGTAAGTCACCCTCTAGAAAAGTGATTTGTCTTTAAAGATAAAGTCATGCAACTAGCAAATGAGAAGAAGATCTTCTTCAACAATGAGACGACCAGTTATCATCAGATCTTTGTCACATTTGGCTCGCTCGATTCAGTTTAAATATGTGTCGAAGATCATAATGAGAAAATATTAGAGCCTGACAGGTTTTCAGTTGACGAGGCGATGATAAAGTTTGGACTCTAGTGACCAGACACAGATGCAGGAGGACGAGTCTGCGAAAGGAGTCATCTAAGTATCCAACCAGAAGGAGAATGGTGAAAAAACTAAGGAAACAAAAACTGGTTCAACTTCCAAAAAGGATAAGAATAACTGAGCTTCACCTTTAAAAACCACAGTATCCAGTAACGTTGGATGAATTTTTGCCAAGTTGGTTTCGTGCGAAGACTGCTTGAGTCAACCTTGAGGTGTCTTGTTTTAATATTGCCAAAGAGGGGGCAAAGGGTGAGAATCTACCTATGGAAGTTCCTTCATCTTCCGAAAAACTTGTGAAACTCTTGACGAAGAGACACATGCATGTGATACAAAAATCACATTTACAAACAATGATCTTCTGCTTGGAGGAACCCTACATAATCATCCCTTGTACATAGTAGGTCAAGTGCTAGGAAAAAAGATAAATAAAATCTTGATTGATGAAGGATTCAGAGTCAACATCCTACCTATCCGCACGATGAAGGAACCTGGCATCGCTACTAACGAACTGGATGAAAGTCATATAATGATCCAAGGCTTCAATCAAGGGGGCTAGAGGGCCATGGGATCTATTAAGTTGGGGATTCATATGGATGATTTTCAATCTAACACATTGATGCATGTGATCAATGCCAAAACTTCATACAATATATTACTTGGTAGGCCTTGGGTACACGAAAACAAAATTATCTTATCCTCTTACTATCAATGCTTCAAGTACCTCGAAGGCAAAGTGAAAAGAAAGATAGTTGCCGATGACAAGCCATTCACTGAAGTTGAGTCACATTTTGCCGATGCAAAATTCTACTTAAAGAATTATGTTGTGAATGAGAAAAGGGTTGAAGATGTCACCAAGATCAAGTGTGACGATCTTGCATCTAAGAAGGTCGCGGTGACTGTAAAAAATATCGCCACCAAGAATCCCCTCTTCACTTCAAATAAAAAAAGCCTCACACCTACGAAAAAGAAGGTAAATCCTATTCTTTGCTATGTACCGAAGGTAAAGAAAGAGAAAGATCACCCATCTGATGCCTAAGATAATGTGCTAAAGGGTCTAGCTTTACCTATCATGAGGATTGACGCAATAAATCCATCCTTAAAATTACTTAGAGATTCTGTGGCTCAAAATCTACCTCAAGATATGACACTCCCTACAAAGCGTACGAAAAAGGGCTTCGACCCAAATACATACAAGTTATTTGTAAAGGCTGGATATAATCCTAATAAGCCATTAAGGTTAGGTAAACTTCCATCGGAATGTACAACCAGGCAGGCACGTGAAGGGCTAGGATACACATAACCACTTTTAATTCGTATCTCCATAAAAATGACAGTTAGTAACTACATCACTGTAGAATAAAAGTTTACTGCATCCAACAAAATGCCTTCTGTTTTTGACCGACTTAGAGAATAAACTACAAGAACTTATGTGTTCGAAAGGTTGGGACCTCTAAATAAGAAGAAAAACAACAAGCATAAGAGAAGTCGTCAAAACATAATGATGCACTTTTTACTTAAAATACAGAAGGATTTCAAAAGTTTAATTCCTTCTAGAATAAGGCGATAAACAGAAATGTTGGTTTCATGCAACGAAGTGTCAAAAGTAAAGTATCATACTGTGGTTTATACCAACGTACGTGAGGAAGATAAATAAAGTATTGGCTCCTCATATTATATTACAACACAGAATGAGAAAGATATCTCATCCCAAATAAAGGTTGATGAAGTGATGGAAGATACTTTCTGGTGTTACCACATATACATCAATGATGATGATCCTCAAGAGGAGGAAGATACTGGAGATGCTCCTTCATAACTTAAAGAAGGAGTAAAGGCCATAATAGATCCTTTGAAGGAAGTTAATCTTGGAACCATTAAGACCCAAGACCAACTTAACTGAGTGCATTTATAGAAGTGGAGGAGGAAATCACTTATATGGACATACTCAAAGAATATATAGATGTCTTCGCTTGGATCTATAAGGAGATGCCTAGCTTAGAAACAAAAGTAAAAGTCCATAAGTTGGTAGTCAATAATGATTCTTGTCCAATTAAGCAAGCCCAAAGGCGCTTTAGGCTAGAGTTGGTTCCATTAATTGAAAATGAAGTTAATAAACTCATTAAAGCTAGATTTATTCGTGAAGTCAAATATCCCATGTGGATTTTAAGTATTGTTCCAGTACGGAAGAAGAATGGCCAAATTTGAGTCTGTGTCAACTTTCGAGATCTCAACAACGCCTGCCTTAAGGGTGAATTTCCAATCCCTATACCAGATTTGATGATTGATGCTACCACTGGTTATGAGGCAATATCCTTCATGGATGGTTCATCCAACTACAATCAAATCCGCATGGCACCAATGGATGAAGAACTCACCACATTTCATACGCCCAAGGGTATTTATTGCTACAAGGTAATGCCTTTTGGTTTGAAGAATGATGGAGCCGCTTATCAAGGGGCTATGCAAAACATATTTGATGGCCTGCTCCATAAAAATGTTGAATATTACGTGGATGATCTAGTGGTGAAGTCAAGAAAGAGAGATGACCACTTGAAAGACCTAAGAATGGTGTTCGAGTTACTTTGAAGATATCAACTTAGGATGAATCCATTGAAGTGTGCCTTTGGAGTTACTTCCGAAAAATTTCTTGACTTCATTGTGAGACATCAAGGAATTAAAATTGATCAAGCCAAGGTCGCTGCAATTTTGAAGATGCCTAAGCCTCAAAATATTTATGAGTTAAAAAGCCTTCAAGGAAGACTAACATATTTAAGGAGATTCATCTCAAACCTTGGTGGAAAATGTCAACCATTTAGTCTTCTCATGAAGAAGGACACTCCCTTCGAATGGGACTAAGCTTGTAGTAATGCCTTTGAGAGTATCAAATCATACTTAATGAAGCTACTAGTTCTTGCAGCACCCATACTTGGGAAGCCATTGGTACTTTACATCGCGGCATAAGAGAGGTCAGTTGGAGCACTACTGTCTCAAGAAAATAGTGGAGGCAAAGAAAAATATCTTTACTATCTGAGCAGAATGATAATACCAAATGAGCTAAAGTATTCTCTAATCAAAAAGTTATGTTTGGCATTGGCCTTCTCAATTCAAAAGATGAAGCACTACTTTCAGGCTCATGTTGTTCGTCTTGTGTCTAGGGCAAATTCTATCAAGTTTGTTATGTCGAAACCAGTTCTTAGTGACCGACTTGCAAGATGGTACATTTAATTTCAACAATTTGAGATTGTGTATGTTCCCCAAAAGGACATAAAGGGACAAGCACTGGCTGACTTCTTGGCAGACCACCCGATACATAGATTGGAAATTGAGCGATGAACTTTTTGATGAAGATGTAATAGTTATTGAAGCTAGACCCTCTGTAAGATATACTTTGATGGTGCCGCACATCGAGATGGAGCTAGTGCTGGGGTGGCGTTCGTTACTCCATAAGAAGAGGTCATCCCATGCCCGTTTACCCTAATAAACCATTGCTCTAATAATGTTGCTGAATACCAAGCGTTAATACTTGGACTTGAGATAGAAGTTGACATAAAACAACTACAATTACAAGCCTTTGGTGACTCCCAATTAGTGATCAAGCAGTTTTTAGGAAGCTATAAAGTCAGAAAGCCTGAGCTACAACTATATCATGATTATGCACAGAAGTTGATGGGGTGTCTTGGAGAAGTAACCCTCCAACATATGCTAAGGAGAGAAAATAAGCAAGCTGATGCCCTAGCTGCTTTGGCCTCAACCCTAACTCTTCCAAATTAGACACGAGTTCCTATCCACTAAGAATAGGTAGTATTGCCATCAAATAGGGATGAGGATGTAGAAAATAAAGTTGAATACCTCATTGCCATGTCTGAAGTTGCAAAGGAAGATTGGCGCCAACATATCGTTGACTATTTGTATTAGGGATACTTCCAAAAGATCCAATAAGAAGGACTGATATTCGTCATTGTGCACCTCGCTTCCTTTACTATAAGGAAACACTGTACAGAAGATCATTTGAAAGAGTAATCTTATGGTGTTTTGGAGAGGAAGAAATAATTCAAGCTTTTCAAGAAGCGTACTCGAGAGTTTGTGGGTCACATTAGTCTGGATTAAAACTCAATTTTCACACTAAAAGAATGGGATACTATTGGCTAATGATGGTGAAAGATTGCTTGGACTATGTTAGAAGATGCAAATCTTGTCAATTCCATGAGCATTTTATTCATCAACCTCCTGAAGTAATACACCCAACTGTAGCATCTTGGCATTCAATGCTTGGAAAATCGATGTTGTTGGTCCACTATCAAAATCTTCTGGTGGACACTTACACATCTTGGCCTCTACAGATTACTTCTCAAAATGAGCTGAAGCTGTTACTCTCAAAGAAGTAAAGAAAGAGAATGTTGCAAATTTCATCCGAGTGAATATTATCTACCACTTTAGAATTCCCAATATATAATAACCGACAATGGCAAGCCATTTGATAACAAGTTGATGAATAAGACTTGTGATCTCTTTGGTTTTAAGCAGCGTAAGACTTCTATGTACCATGCTGCTGCCAATGGTCCAACTGAAGCGTTTAATAAGACTATGCAATCTATTAAAGAAAGTCATCTCCAAGTCTAAGCGAGACTAGCATGAATGAATGGGAGAAGCTTTATGGGCATATAGAATAACTCACCGCACACGAATGCAAGCAACCCTATATTTACTTGCTTTTGGAGTTGAATCAGTCCTACCACTTGAGTGCCCAATACCTTCTTTGAGTCTGGCTATTCAAAAAGGGCTTACCGATGAAGAAAATGCCAAATTGAGTCTTATGAAGTTAGAAGCTCTTGATGAGAAAAGACTAGAGGATCAATAAAATTTTGAATGTTACCAAGCCTGTCAATCTTGTTCTTTCAACAAAAGAGTTCGTTTGAGGCGCTTCTAAGTTGGAGATCAAGTCCTTTCAGTAAGGAGACCCATTATTACTTCTCATAAGTCCGGGGGCAAATTTACCCCAAAGTGGGATGGACCATATGTCATACAATAAGTATATTCAAATGGTGCTTACAAGCTTGTCGATACAGATGACGTGAGGGATGGCCTCATCAATGCCAAGTTATTGAAAAAGTCGTATCCTTAAAAGGTGAAGACACTCCTTAAGGCACGAGTATAAATTGCGTGTCCACTCCTTAAGGCACGAGTATAAACGACATATCCGCTCCTTAAGGCACGAGTATAAACTGTATGTACACTCCTTAAGGCACGAGAATAAACTGCATGTACACTCCTTAAGGCACGAGTATAAACTACATGTCTACTCCTTAAGGCATGAGTAAAACTGCATGTACACTCCTTAAGGCACTAGTATAAACTGCATGTACACTCCTTAAGGCACGAGTATAAACTATATGTCCACTCCTTAAGGGAAGAGTATAAACTGCATGTCCACTCTAGGCCCGCAAGTTTATAAACTGTGTACGACTAAAAAAATGTCTGCTAGATTGAAAACCTCGAAAGAGGCAGCCTAGGAAAATATTAGGCCAAAAAAAATACTCACCCAGAACTACGTTGTGACTTGATCCTCTTTACTGAGGTACGTAGGCCCTTGGAATCTCATTCTGAGTTTAGTTGCATGAGTGTAAAAAAAAATATGTTCCTACAGTATCAACTATACGAAAGCCAAGTATGAAACTATTCTAATTAAATTTTAGACTAACTCCAAATATTTGTGTCTCAATGGGGGCACCCCATCGAAAAGAAAAAGAGTTCCTTCAATGAGATTTGGAATGCTAAAGTTCTCCAAGCCTACAACTAAAATGATCTTAAAATTTTTATTCCTTAAGGTGGATAAGATTTGTCCTTTTGCACCTTAAGTTGGCCTCTACGGGTTTATCCTTAGAAGGATATCAAAATTTTCATGTCTTAAGGTGGACAAGATTTGTCCCTTTGCACCTTAAGCTGGCCTTTCACGAGTTTTTCCTTAAAAGGATATCCAAATTTCCATGCCTTAAGGTGGACAAGATTTGTCCCTTTGCACCTTAAGCTTTCCTCTCACGGGTTTGTCCTTAAAAGGATATCAAAATTTTCATGCCTTAAGGTGGACAAGATTTGTCCCTTTACACCTTAAGCTGGACTCTCAAGGGTTTATCCTTAAAAGAATATCGAAATTTCCATTTCTTAAGGTGGACAAGATTTGTCCCTTTGAACCTTAAGTTGGCCTCTCACGTGTTTATTCTTAAAAGGCTATCGAAATTTCCATTCCTTAAGGTGGACAAGATTTTTTTCCTTTGTGCCTTAAACTAACCTCTAACGAGTTTATCCTTAAAAGGATATCAAAACTTCCATGCCTTAAGGCAGAAAAGATTTGCCCCTTTGCATCTTAAGATGACCATTGAAAAGGGTCCATACTTAAAGAATATCATTGCATAAGTCCATCGATGAAAGGGCCCATACTTAAATAATACCATTGCATAAGTGCATTGGTGAAAGGGCCCATACTTAAAGAATATCATTGCATAAATGCATCGGTAAAGGGGCTCATACTTAAAGAAGACCATCGCATAAATTCACCGATAAAAAGGCCCATACCTAAAGAAGACCATCGCATAAATTCATTAGTAAAGGGCCCATACGTAGAGAAGACCATCGCATAAATGCATCGGTGAAAGGGCCCATACTTAAAGAAAACCATTCTGTCTTCAAGCAAAATCGTTTGGTCTTAAGGTGATGGAGGTGAAGTTAAAATATCGTACCTTAAGCCGTTGTCCACCATCTTCAAGCAAAATCTTTTGATCTTAAGGTGATGGAGGCAAAGTTAAACTCTAGCACCTTAAGCCGGTGTCCACCATCTTCAAGTAATGTCTTTTGGTTTTAAGGTGACGGAGGTAAAGTTAAACTCTCACACCTTAAGCTGGTGTCCACCATCTTCAAGAAAAGTCTTTTGGTCTTAAGGTGACAGAGTAAAAGTTAAAATATTGCACACTAATCCAGTGTCCACCATCTTCAAGCAAAATCTTTTGGTCTTAAGGTGACGGAGGCAACGTTAAACTCTCGCACCTTAAGCCGGTGTCCACCATCTTCAAGAAAAGTCCTTCGGTCTTAAGGTGACGGAGGCAAAGTTAAAATCTCTAACCTTAAGCTGGACAATTGTTGCATATTGCTATCAGTTTCAATTCTCCAAAAACAAAAACAAAAAAAGGGGAACCGAGAAAGAAAATAAAAACACAAATAGAAAGGATTTTACCTGTCAGAGCGTTGCGATCTTGAAAGTTGTATATGACCAACTTGGATCGAGACAATATGCCTTGATGAGGTTGAAACCCTCAAAACATGGTTAACAACAATCATAACACCCTTTGATAGTGACGTTTCTGCATCAAGATATAAATTATTTAGTGAGGCAATGCAAATCTGAAATCCTCTGCCGGACAACATATAAGATCGACTTCAAAATATCACCTAGAATAATTCAAGAAGTGTTAAAATTCAAATTTTGGATATGTTATATATGCATGTTTTCGGGATCTATAAAATCAAGAGTATCATTATTTCGATGCTCCCATATTGGGATATAATTTTTTTGGTGACGTCGCATAAATTTGAAATCGCTGATGCATCAAAACTCAATGCTAATTTCAGAAAGAACCTAAAATAATCTCGAAAGTATTAAATTATGAATCCTATATACACTATAGATCTTTGTGTTATTTCACAAGAATCAAGAGGCTTTTAATTTCGTCATTCCTGCTTCAAGATATGAAAGTTTTAGTAAAGACGTGCAAATCTGAAATTTTCGGCATGATAAAATTTAGGGCTAAATTCAAAAAATTATCAAGACTTAAAGTGATGGAATTTAAAGCTGAATTTTTGATATATTATAGATCTTGAAGTCTAGTTTTTGGAATATTAAATGGTTCATGATTTTTATATTCCTAAAATAAGATATGAATTTTATACCACGAATATGCTGTGCTGAAAAAAGTGACGAAAATAAGAGAAAAGTAGGAAGGAAAAAAATTACCTCAATATTGTTGATGACTTGAAAACCCCAAAATTGATATTAAAAAAGTGGGTAAACTACCTTCTTTCATAGAGTTGTAGGATGGATGTTCCCTTCTACAATATAAATTCAGATTGGAATAGCTTCCATCTCCAAATTCAAATTAGAGATCATTTTCTGCTCCCATACAAATTCATATTGGAGGTTGTTTCCTTCTCTCATACAAATTCAAATTGGAGGTTATTTCCTTCTCCTAAACAAATTCAAATTGGAGGTTGATTTCCTTCTTCCATACAAATTCAAATTGGAGGTTATTTTCTTTTCCTATATAAATTCAAATTGGAGGTTGTTTCCTTCTCCAATCTAAGTTCACATCGAAAGAGTTGTATTCCTGGTTAAGTAGGGCGATAAAAAAGTCTTCCAAAATCTGTTTCAAATTGGATATCATGCCTCACCAACGGGTCTTAAGTGTAGAGATTCGAGGAAAAAATAAAAGAGTGATAAAATTGCAAGTAAAGAGGCCGCCTGAAGAACAGGGTGATGAAATAACAAGTCAAGAGCAAAAGAAGCTGCATAGATTGGATTTTGTAATATCAGTTATGTTTTTAACTTGTAATTTTTATTTATGATGTAAGGATAGAGCCACGAACCAGAACCTCAAAGGACATCACTCGACTCTCCAACTAGGTTGTCCTTCATCCTTCTATGCCTTTCTTTGAATAATGGTCGGATCAAAATTCGGTCTCGTTGTCTACTTTTTTATCTGAAAACACTTTGTATTTACATCCAAAAAGGGGTATGATGTATACACCTAATTTTGTCCCTCCCAAAAAACCCAATTCATCCATTTTTACCTCACGTTATCATACACCCTCACCCATGTGATTATACCCCATAAAATGACAAAAAAAACAAAATCAACTCTAAGCAAATTTTATCCCTAAATTCCCATATAATCCCAATTGATAACAAATTCAACAACCTCTCCCTCTCAAATTAGGACACCTCACCACCCCATACCCTTACTAATACTTACCCTCTACCCCACTCACGTGTCTCGAACACCCCCATAACATATTCCATCATAGCAATAATATAGAGAGCTCACTGGAATTCGCATAAGGGGGACAATACAAAAACAACCCAAAAAAGGACGCCTCCATTTTTGGTTCTCATTCACAAATCATAGACAGAATACATGCAATAACACACATAAAAAATTCCATCTTTCATTTCTTCTTCAAGACCACACTGACCACACCATCGATACCCCTACACAGATGCAAACACATATACGCACACACTCATAGATCTAAAAATAGATGCATACATATATTTACATACCAATATTTACGTACGTAACCGTCATAGAAATAGGAGGGTAGACAGAGAAGCAAAAGGGGAGAAACAGATGCACACAGTAACATACTCACACCTACATCTGATTCAAAATTAAAGAGAATCAGAGAAAACAAAGAGGGATATTCGGAGTTAAATGAATAGAAAGAGTGAGAAACAGGTTGGTACAACTTTTTTGACAAATTTCTCATCAAAATCAGTTGCCCTCACTGGAATAAAAAACCAATCGAACCCCATTGAAAAATAACATAAGTAGTCAACCCCAACACCAAAAAATGAATTAGATAAACAAATGGGTTTAGGCATAAATTGAGTTGGGTTGATGGATTTGGATTCACGGATTCTGATTCAAGGTTCCAATGAGGTCGGTTTGTGAGTTTCAGTTGGATGCTCGATTTAAACTCTAAAGTGATCAAATAATATTCATAGCCTGAAAAGCCCCAATTTGAGGTTCATCTCTTTTACCTTATTCTTATTCTCCGCTAATTCTTTATTTTTTTTGTGTGATTTATTATTGTCGTCTCAATTTTTTCTTATTTTGTGTATAATGTGAATGATTAATGTGGAATTATTTAGTTGTAGATTATTGAAAATGGTCATCGTGAACTATTATATTGCAATCTTGAATGAGTTTAGGGGGAATTGATAATCGAATAAGTTGAATGTTGTTTATTTTGATTCATTGATGAATATTGTTAAATTTGATAATATCATGTTCTAGGCCGAAAATCTACAGGCAAATCGTAGGTTTTGGGTAGGCAAAACTTAGTGATTATGGTTTGTTGAATGTTTGAATGTGGGTTTGAATAATTCTTTCTACTTTATCGTAAAAATTAAAAATATATTCATTTAGCCGGGGAATGCCCCGAGTTCATTTGTATTTATTCACCGGGGAATGCCCCAAAGTATCTTGTACTCGGAGGACATTCTTGATGAAGGACCGACGCATCGGGTGAAACATTGGAGCATAGTTTAGGATTGTAGGATTTATATTTTCCGCATTTTTCTATTTTTGGACTGTATAATTCGGGATGGCCATTATTTTGGTTTTAAATTTTTGTTTGATTTGTTTGTTTGCTTGTTTCGTGTGTTTATGTAGTTTATACATTTTATAGTGTCAAATTAATCAATATACTCCACAAAGCGACCTTGGTTGAACCACGGGATCGAGGGGTGCCTAACACCTTTCCCTCGGTCAATAGAATTCCTTACACAAAATCTCTATTCGTAAACCAGTTTCAATCAGTCAAACAGTTTTGAAAAGGATTTTCAAAGGTGACTTGGCACACCGATTTTATGTCAAGTGGTGACTCTGAATAAATAATTTAAATAATTCTTTTTCAAAACGAACTTTCATCTTTTGTTACTTTAATAATAAAACTCTTTACGAACTCAAAATGAATCGTTTTGGTTAAAAAGGGGTGTGATAGCTCTGGCGACTCTATTGGGAATTTTCCAGAATTTGAACTTATTTTTGGAGCTGTATTGACTTAGTTTGGCATTATGGGTGTATAGACGTTGTTTGTATTTGTGTTGTTGTTTTATCATTGTTGTGTGCCTACGTGCTACGTATTTACAGTCTTTATTTTTATGTTACCTATTTATAGCTGGCATCATTTTTATAAACCAAGTCATTTCTTTCGCAAAAAGTCTTGGAGTACACATCGTGTACACAAACTCTAATTAAGTCACCCTTATTTTAAGAGAGGGAGCCATCAGACGTATGAAGTGAGTGAAAAGCTCTCGCAGCCACTATCGACCATACGCTTCCCCGAACAGTCTTGTTAGTGGACCCCAGCGTAGGTCACCCTTTAGGTCATGCTTATCTGCATCATATTGAGACCTAACAGGACCCACTTGGTCCTTTGTAGGAGACTCACCCCTAAAGCATCCTTATGTGCTAATTGTTGCATCTTTGAGGATAACATGGTCATTTGATGAACTAATTTGAGGAAAACATGTGCTAGAATTAAAGGAGCATGTGTTTAGGCAAGGAAAAAATAAAATAAACACAAAGAGTTTTGTAGTTTCTTAGGGTTTTTATGACTTTTATTTTTCATAATCCAAAAAATCAAAAAGAGTTTTACATTTTGCACTCATTTTGTCAAAATAAAAAAAATAAAAACAACAAATAGATTTCCCTTTTATTTCTTTAGTAAGCATTCACAATTCAAAAAATCCAAAAAGAGTTTTTTCAATAGGAGCTTTTTATAAAAGAAAAATTCAAAAAAGATGGTAGAAGTTTTATGTAATACCTCGTACTTTTCCTAGCTAATTTCATATCAAGAATTTCTAGTATAAGCTTCTAAATTGAATGATGGTTATTCCATGAGGAATTTTCAAGATTTTCACTTTTTGTCATATGGGAAATTCAATAAGTTTTCCATCGATATAAGATTCACCCAAATACGATAACCGAGTCAGAAGTTGACTATTTTAAGTTCTTGTTGTAAAACAGTGACATATTAGTCAGTGGCGCGACACACCACAAGAGGAAATGGCATTTGAAAAATTTCAGTAGAGGTCCACGATTATGGTGCATCGCGCCAGGGCCCAAATTCAGAATTGTCCTTTTCCAATGTCTTAGCGCGATTTCCTCCGCGTCGCGCCAAAGTTCAAGGTCACAAATAGAAGGGGAAACGCGATGGCTCCGCATCGCGCCATCCCTTAGTTTCCCAATTGTCAAATTCTAGTGACATGGCGTGATAGCTCCGCGTCGCGCCAGGGGTTCAGTTCGAGAAAATTTTATTGAAATTAAATGACGCATCCAAGGTTAAAAGGGTCTACTTCCCATCCTTATTTAAGCCCTTTAACATGTGATTCTACTACTTTTCACCTAAAAAATACACTCTCTTCTCTCAAAAACCTATCATGAACAACCTAGGGTTTTTCAGTAGAGCTCTTTTCAGTCTCTACCCTAGTGGGTAAAACCATCATCGCTCGGCGGGTGTACAGGAACTATCCGGTTATGATATTTTAGAAAGTCACTTCAGTAGACTTAGTCGAATTAGAGATGACTGATTTTGATTTCATTCTCGGCATGGATTGGCTTCATTCCTACTATGCCACAGTCGACTGCAGAAATAGAATAGTCCAGTTTCAGTTCCCAAATGAACCCATCCTTGAGTGGAACGGTTGTGTATCTGCTTTTAGGGGTCAGTTTGTTTCCTACCTTTGGGCAAGGAAAATGATATCTAAGGGATGTGTCTATCATCTTGTTCAAGTTAAAGACACTAGTTCCAAAACTCCCATCCTTGAATCAGTCCCAGTAGTGAATGAATATTCAGATGTCATTCTCGAAGATCTTCCAGGAATTCCTCCCGAAAGGGAAATAGACTTCGACATTGATTTTCTTTCAAATACTCAGCCTATCTCTATTTCTCCATACAGAATAGCACCAGCAGAACTCAAAAAACTGAATGAAAAATTGAAGGATCTCTTAGATAGGGGATTTATCAGGTCCAGTATTTCCCTGTGGGGCGATCCAATATTATTCATGCGCAAGAAAGATGATTCTCTCAAAATATGTATAGACTACTGCCAACTCAATAAGGTCACGAATAAGAACAAGTATTCTCTTCCCAGAATCGATGACTTGTTTGACTAACTTTAGGGTTCCAGTTATTTCTCTAAGATAGATCTTAGATACGGCTATCATCAACTCAGATTTAGGGAATATGACATTTTGAAAATAGCTTTCCAAACTCGGTATGGTCACTTCAAATTTCTAGTCATATCATTTGGTCTTACTAACGCCCCAGCTGCTTTTATGGACTTGATAAATCGTGTGTTCAAGCAGTACTTGGACATGTTCATCATAGTCTTCATAGATGATATTCTGCTCTATTCCTGTAGTGAGCGTGATCATGCAGACCATCTCAGGACATTACTTCAGACCCTCAGAGATCATCAGCTATTCGCCAAATTCAGTAAGTGTGAATTTTAGATAAGGTCAGTAGTATTCCTTGGTCACATCATTTTCGATGATGGCATTAGAGTTGATCCCCAAATGCTCGAAGCAGTAAAAAACTATCCTAGACCTATCTCTCCATCAGATATTAGGAGTTTCTTGGATTTGGATGGCTATTACAAATGGTTGGTTGAGGGATTTTCTTCTATTGCATCCCCTATATACAGATTGACTTACAAGAAAGTCAAGTTTCAGTGGTCAGATCCTTGCGAAAAGAGTTTTCAGGAGTTGAAGACTCAACTCACCTCAGCTCTAGTTTTAGATCTTCCAGATGGACCAGATAGGTTCGTAGTGTATTGTGTCCTCATGCAACATGGTTTGGGTTGTGTTCTTATGCATCAAGGTGATTAGAGTTCTTGAAAGATTACGACATGAGTATCCTTTATTAGCTAGGCAAGGACAATGTAGTGGCCGACACTCTCAGTAGACATCCATGGGTAGTGTTTTTCATGTTGAGGACAATAAGAAGAAGTTAGCTCAGGAAGTTCATCAGTTTGCTAGACTAGGCGTTCGCTTAGTTGATACAGATGAGGATGATATATGGGTTTAGAGTAGTTCAGAATCATCTTTAGTTTTCGAGGTGAAAGAAAAGAAAGATAGAGATCCCAGCCTTGTCAAGTTGAAAGAGTCAGTTTAAGATAAAAAATTAGAGAGTTCTCCCAAGGGGGAGATGGTGTACTTCATCGTCAGGGTCGTCTCTGTGTTCCAGGTGTAGATGACGTAAGGCAGTGAATTCTTGCAGAAGCGCATGGTGAATATTACTCTATTTATATAGGGGCCACAAAGATGTACCGCGACTAAGGAGAGATCTATTGGTGGAGTAGGATGAAGAGAAATATTACAGAGTTTATTGCTAATTGCTCCACTTGTATGTAATTTAAGATAGAGCATCAGAAGCCATGCAGGAGTTCAGTATTCCTACTTGGAAGTGGGAAGTTGTGAACAAGGACATCGTGATGGGTTTTTCTCGAACTCGTCATCAATATGATTCAGTTTGGGTCATTGTAGATAGAATGACCAAATTAGCTTATTTTCTTTCAGTTTATACCTCTTTTTCGGACAAGGATTACTCCAAGCTCTACATCAAGGAGCTGTTTAGATTGCACGGTATTCTATTATTTATTATCTCAGATAGAGGTATCCAGTTCACCTCTTACTTTTAGAAAGCATCCAAAAGGGTATTGGTACCCAAGTTCATCTTAGTACAGCCTTTTATCCTTAGAAAGATGGTCAAGCAGAAAGGACCATTCATACCTTAGAAGATATGCTAAGAGCATGTGCAATTGATTTCAAGAGAAGTTGGGATGATAACTTAGCTTTGATTGAATTTGCATACAATAACAACTATCATTACAGTATTTGGATGGCTACATTCGAAGTTCTCTATGGTAGGAGATATAGATCTCCAATTGGTTGGTTCAAGGTTAGTGAGGCCTCAGTCATAGGGCCTGACTTAGTATTCGATGCCTTAGAAAAAGTCCAATTGATCAGAGAAAGACTCTGGCTGCTCAGAGCCGACAGAAGTCTTATGCAGATGTTCGTAGAAAAGATATCGAGTTTAAGATTGGTAAATATGTCTATCTAAAGATCTCTCCTATGAAGTGAGTGAAACGGTTCAGAAAAAAAGAGAAACTCAGTCCCTGATACGTTGGTCCCTTCAAGATTCTCAGTTGATTTAGCAAAGTAGATTACGAGATTGAATTGCCTTTAGATCTAGCCTCAGTTCATCCAGTCTTTCATGTCTATTTGCTCAAGAAGTGCATAGGTGGCCCATCAGTTGTAGTCCTTATTCAGAGCATTGATGTTCAGAACACTCTCTCTAATGAAGAGGTTTCAGTCGAAATCTTATACTATCAGACTCGTAGATTGAGGAACAAAGAAGTCCCTCTAGTTAAGGTTCTTTGGCGAAATCAGTCCGTTGAGGGAGCTACTTGGGAAGCAGAGGCAAATCAAGATCAAGGTAATAGTTCTCCTTAAGCTTATTTAGTTTTATGTTTAGTGTTCATCACAAAATTGGTATGCAGTTTCATGCTCATCTTCCCATTATAAACTTGGTTTCAAGTACCATTGCATACTTAGTCATGCATTCATGAATCAGTTACACATGCATCAGATATGCATGTTCAGTATTATACATTCAGCTTGTCAGTCATGAGATCATGTTCCAGTTATTCATGTTCAGTATGTACGTCAGTTGTCTTTTCTTCCCTATCAGTCAGTCTCATTTGAAGACGAATGGTCTTAAGGGGGAGATATTGTAATACCCTATACTTTTCCTAGCTAATTTCATCTCAAGAATGTCTAGTATTAGCTTCTAAATTGAATGATGGTTATTTCATGAGGAATTTTCAAGATTTTCACTTTTTTTTCAAGTGGGAAATTTAATAAGATTTCCATCGATATAAGATTTACCCAAATCCGATAATCGAGTCAGAAGTTACGACTATTTTAAGTTCCCATCATAAAATAGGGCCATATTAGTTAGTGGTGTGTGGCGCCACAAGAGGAAATGGGATTTGGCAAATTCCAGTAGGGGTCCGTGATTATGTTGCGTCGCGTCAAGGCCCAAATTCAGAATTGTCCTTTTCCAATGTCTTAGTGAGATGTCCTCCACGTCGCGGCAAAGTTCCAGGTCACAAAAGAAGGGGCAATGCGATGACTCCACGTTGCGCCATCCCTCAGTTTCCCAATTTTTAAATTACAGTGATCATGCCAGGGGTTCAGTTTAGGAAAATTTTACTAAAATTAAATAACGCGTCCAGGGTTAAAAAGGTCAACTTTCCACCCCTATTTATGCCCTTTAACACATTATTCAACCACTTTTCACCCCAAAAATACACTCTATTCTCTCAAAAACCTCTCACAAATAATCTAGGGATTTTCATAGAAGATTCAGAATCAAGAATTTCCTCTGTCAATCTTGATGAAATCACGAACCAAGGTATGCGTAGTGTTAATTCATGGACTCCTTTCGTCCATGAAGCCCAAGAATCTATTTTGTAAGTTTAAGTTTATGGATTTCTTTATGAATTTCATGTTGGGTTTGTTTTGTTTATGTTGAGACTGATCAATTGAATTCAAATCCATGTTGGGTGATCAATTTTATGGGGAATTGATTTGTATAGATGTATCTTCACGTGAACCTATAAATAAACCCTAGATGATGAAATTAGAGATGAATCATGATGATTAATTAATGTATAATGTTGTCTACATGTGCTATGCCTACTATCTATTTGATTAAATGCCTAGATGAAGGAACAATGCCCAACTAGTATGATATTATGAAATCCCCATGTATGTACAAGTTATGCCTAGCACATATTTTGATGGAATGCTTCTATAAATGTATTATGGATTACGATGTTAGTTATGTGTTCAAGTAAGTTATGCTTCATCAATTTTCTTTCTATCGAGTCCTAGGGGTACTTGTACCCAAAAATTAGCTGTGTGCCTAGAGCCATGTCATGTTTCCATCATACTCTCATTTAAGCAATGAATCCTTAGACTTCAGATAGTCTTATGACTCAGGAAATCTCCATGATCTCATGAACTCAGTCAGTTGTCATATACAGTAATATTCCATCAGTCAACGAAATTCAGTAACTCAGTCTATATTCAGTTCAGTAAATTATGTTCAGTGTCTATTTAGATGGGAGTAGAAATTAGCACTGAGTGAACTCAAGGAGGAGAAATCTCCTATTATATGAGGATGTGATTCTTAGAAGCAATCCTTGCGTTCCAGAACTATGTAGCTAACATAGGTTAAGACATCATAGCCTGCTATATAAGGTTAGATGAGGTGGCTTAGCCTGTTATATGAGGGTTCCCACCGTTCTCACTAGAGTTATATGTTATATTAGGGTCACTCATATGTTGTCCTTACCAGTGGTGCAGTATTGATACCCTTCCAATTAGGGCATAGATTAGACCCTAATTCAGCTATAATGCATCATTTGGGGATTGTCGGTTAGATGATTACCTCCCACAGTCTCAATATCAATCTCAGTAAAAGAACTCAGATAGTCCTTTAGAATTCAGGACTGTTAGATATAGCTGACTCAGATACAGAATGGAACTCAGATAGTTCCATCAGATTCAGGTCTGTTAGATATAGTCAATCATGTTATCAGTTATATTTAGATTCAGTAATCATGTTATCATAGTATTAGTGTCAGTTGTTATGTCTCATGAATTTATTCTCATGCTCATGATAGTTAGTCAGTTATTATTGTTGTTCTTGCAAATGAACCCCATGCATTCAGGCTACCTCGCATGCATACCAGTACATTCAAAGTACTGATGCATTTGTGCTACGGTGTCTTATACCATAGGTTTAGAGAAACGACCTCTAGATCAGCAATAGATTCCAGTTTCAATAGTCAGAGTTAGAAGTGAGTCCTCATCATTCGAGGACATGATTATTTCTCTATTATCTCATTAATTAGTTTATTAGTTGGAGTATGGTATATGTCCCATCAACTCCTTACTCAGACAGTTCAGTCAGTTAGAGGCTTTCTAAACTATCATATTTTAGACTTCAGTATTTTAGTTTTGTTTTGGGTATTCTACTACCCCACACAGATGTTATATCATTCAGATCATGTTCACTATTGAACCTTATGGCCTTTCAGTTCATGTTTCCGCATTATAAAGTATTTTATGCAGTATAAGGTACGGATATCAGTCATGGGTTAACTTATGGTCCTTCGAGTTCATGAGCACCGTGTAGCATTCCAGATACCAGATTCGGGGCATTACATTTTGTATATTTCATATAATGAAAATACCAGAAAGACTTTTCTTTCATAGTTATTGGTATCATTTTTATGTGAAGTGTCAAATTAAAAATCCAAAAATGATTTTATTGACGTTTTTCCTCGTCTGTCTTTGGTCGTGTCTCTTAAGTCAAGGTTTAGTTTGTTTAAACTTTAATTATCCAATCTAGATGAATTACGCACCCCTGATTCTCCTCTTTCGGGAGTAAGATACGCAGGCAACCTATTGTGGGTTCGGCGATCTTTTTTCAAAAAATCCAAAAAGATTTTCTTTAACTCTTTATTAGAGTAGGTGTCATATATATATATCTAAAAGAAAATAACAAGAAGATTTTCCTTTAATAGTTTCAAGTTTCATTTTTGTATGAAATTCAAAATCAAAAACCCAAAAAAGATTTTATTTGGTAGTCATAGGTTTTATTTTGTATAGGAATCTGAAAAATTTATATAGATTTTCACTTTTTATTTAGAGTAGGTGTTTCATATACATCCTTACAACAAAAAAACTACAAAAGATTTTCCTCTTATAGGTTCAAGTTATATTTTCATATAAAACTCAAAATCAAAAATCCAAAAAGATTTTTCTTTGGTAATCATAGGTTTTATTTTGTATAGGAATGTTAAAACTGAAAAATCCAAAAAGATTTTCATCAATTCTTTTGACAATTTTTTATTTTCTTTTCTTCTTAAAGTTTCAAGAAAAAGAAAGAGAGTTTGATCGGCCATGTTGTGCCAAAACTTTATGAACTACGCACACTTGATTCTTCTATCTCGAGAGTGAGATACGTAGGTACCCTTCTTGGGTTCAGTAATCATTTAAAAAAAAGATTTTGAGAAAGTGTCAAACTCTAACGCATTTTATATCTCTTGTCTTGTTAGTCTAAGGTGGTTGGTTTGTGACATTTTTGGATGGTCCTCCACATCACACCAAATCTAAAGAAGGTTTAGCTGTGTCCAACAAGAATATAGAGAGTAACCTCATGGATCAAACAAAGAGTCAAGAAATTGAGAGTTTAAAGGAAGAGAATTTGAGACTAAGACAACAAATGATGGAAATGTATCGAGCTTGGGCCAGTGGGCTGCCTCCTTCTCCATTCCCTACTATTAACCCTGCAAATACCTTGAGTCTTCCACCAAAATTGTAAAGTCAGTTTCCTACTGTTGTTGATGCACCACAATATGACGTAGAATCTATTCCACGTCAAATGCACCCCAATACTTCCACCACTCATTCTTTAGATCCTCAGTATAAGCCTACCACATTCATAGCACTACATACCGTCTGTGCTTTTGTTGCTCAACTTTCTACTGAGCCTTTCACTTTGGATATCAATCCAACAATTGTGCTTCCTTGATCCACTAGTGAATCCACGTTTGACCTCTTGATGATCATTGTTATACTCTTGAGCGTACAGTTATGTTATGTGGACTGCCAAAATTTCTTATCAAGAATTCTAACATGCTAGAAAAGCCAGAGAAAATGGTGGGGAAAGTAAAAAGTGTAAAAAATGATATGAAAAGTTCCTTGGGACTCCTGGGCTATGAAGATGTTTCATATAAAAACTGGGGCATATTTTCAAATGTTAACCTTCCTTCAGGCTTTGAGACATCAAAATTTGGAGAGCCTGATAGACAAAAGGATTCTGTGAAACATTTGGGATGATATTGTAATCAATCAAGGGAAACTTACAAAAATAAGAAGGAAAACAACCTATTGTCGTGCCAGGGTTAAAGCAGAGTTTGATAGGTACAACTCACCAATACTGTCAGCCTCAATCACGATATTACATATCAAATCCTCCTACTCATCTGCAATAAGGTTCCTCTTTTCAAAATCCATGGAATTCCATTCCACTTCCTCAATATCCTTTGAACAATGCACAATTATATACTCATCCATCTTCTTATCCACAATGGCATGCACCTGTCCCTCAACATTGTCCTCGTTTACCAAAGAAACTCTAAATCCAAGTTTCATCCGAGGCTTGAGTTCGCAAAGAGGAGGAATGAAAAAGATAATTTCACTCCTATTGGGGAATCTAATGCCAGTTTGTTCTATAGATTGAGATAGAGGAACATGATTACTCTTCCCCTTGGGTATATACCTGACCCATATTTAAGAAATTTTGACCCTAATGTACGGTATGCATATCATTCTGATGTTCAGGGTCAAAGTACTAAAGATTTTCGTACTTTGTAAAGAGAAATAGAGAAGGTGATTCAAGAAAATATAATTTTAGTGCAAAACATTGACACCTCAAGCGTTACACATAACCCTTCACCAGCACATAGTGATACACAATACATGGGAAGTAATGAGTTAGGCATAAGGATCCAGAACTTATTTCATGAGGAAAATATGTCTGATGGTGATGAAAACTCTAGTCATGATGTGCAATTCAATGTGTAAGGTGTCAAGCTCAACAATTGGAAAGTCACTCCTTTCCTTGCTAGGGAGGATTATTGGTAGTTTGTTTTATTTTCCTTTCTATTTTCTGAATTATCTCAGAGTTGTAGTACAGAATCTATCTTGTTTTGTTTCTTTGTTGTTCATGTTTAAACCCTTCTATCTTTTATTTTAACTAAATAGAATGTCCCTTCTTCCTTTGTGCTTTAAATATGTATTGTTTGTTTGTTTTCTATACATGGTACATTTTATGTTGGCTTTAGTGATATGACATGCTTGCAGAATTTTCAACCAAATCTTAAAATCAATTTGAGCATGAACTTTGAATCAGGGGGATAGAATTAGAAAAAAGGTATTCAAGAAATTGATAGAGTGTTGATATATTTGGTGACCATATTGAAGCCTTTTTTCAAAATTAAGGCAAATATTTTGAGAATTATGAGAATAACTTGGTCATCAATTAAAAGACATGTCTCAATTAGGTCAAAAATATGAGATCCTATATCAAGAGAAACAAAAAAAAATCAATTCCACGAAAGCATGAGTCATTCAAATATGAGGAATGTAACACAAAAGTAGAGTTGTATATTTGAAAAGTGTAGAAGAAGTGACACAAATGCTCAGTTGAAGTTAGTACTGTTAAAATATCGCAAATGATCTTCATCTTTCACTTCATATTGCATGTGTGTACTTGCATTCTCAAGGATTGATATGATGAAGGCATTTCATTCTACTATCCAAATATTGTGTTATCCTTTGTTTACCCCATTTGAGCCTTAGCGTTATTTTATTTCATACCCCTCTTTTGGAATCAGGATAAAGTTATCAAAGCTAAAAATGTGTCGAGCAAAAGAATAGTTTCAGTAAAGTTTCAAAATAGAAAAGAGAAAAAAATGTGTCCAAAAAGAAAGAAAAGAGAAGAGTATTAAGAAAAATAGAGTCAGAAAAGGTCCCAAAGAGAAAAAGAGTCAATAAAATAGGAAAACAAGAAGTTAGAATCAAGCAAAAAAACAAGTTTTCTAAACTACGTATGACCTGATTCACCTCTCTCGGGAGTGAGATACGTAGGCTGCCCTACTCTGGGCTTGGTCTAACCAAATGAACAATTTAGAGTTGCCCAGTCAAAAGAAACTGGGGCATGAGTTAATCCTCATTGTTTGAGTCGATTTCAAAAGTTGTAAGACCTATCCCACTTCAAGTATCATTTGAGCCTCATGCCATCCTTTTTTTCTAACCTTATCCAAAAGCCAAGTTACAACCAAAAAAAACCTTCAGATCAATCTTTGAGAATTTTAAGGCTACGCATGCAATGGATATGGTGACATATTTTAGGTACTACTTATCTTCCTCTGCATAAAGAATCAGGAAAGAAATAACAATGAGAGAGTCTTACAGGTGAAAACCTTTTCGGGCATCGTAAGACGATGGTAAGTTTAGAGAAATAAAAAATGAGAGAGCCTTATTGGTGAAAACCATCATGGGCACCATAAGGCGATGGTGAGATGAGTGTAATGAAAATGATAGTCTCATTACTGAAAACCCTCACGGATGCCATAGAAAGATGGTGATCTGAGAGAAAGAAAATGAGAGAGGCTTGTTGTAAAAAATCCTTCAAGGCACCACTAGCCGAATGAGGTATCCGAATGCAATAGGCCCAAGGAAGTAACTCATTTTCAGGGCCATTAACTCAAGAACAATTGGTAGAAAGTTCAGATGGAAGATCAGACAGCGTAATCCAAAAGGCGTGTCATAATCACTAGAGTTGACTATCATTTTTAGATAAGTTTTCTTTTCTCTCTTTCAAATGGGGACATTCAGTGTTTTTTCTTTCTTCTCTATACTTTTATATTTTTTCTTGAGTCAGTTATCCCATCATTGTCATTTTTCTCGTGTCTTTGAGTCAAGTCTATGACAAAATAAGTGAGAAAAGATTTCAAAATTGACTACTAGCTTCTTTAATTGCATAAAGCAAGACAAAAGTCAGCACATTAAAGAGACATGATTGTGAGCCAAAATAAGACATGTAGAAAGTTTGATCAACATACAAGTCTAGGAAATCATGGGAATACCAAGGTTCAAAGGTTTTATCTGAGAAGCATGGCAAGGTTAAATGTGACAAGGGCAAGAACGTTCGCCGCGAAAGCCAAGGCTACATACCATTCACCATGTTTTAAACTCACAAGTTTCCTTTGATAAAACAAGAAGCATCAATGCCTCACTTTACAAATGCTGGAAGCAATGTTGCTGCATAGGTTTTGATAATCAAATCATGGTAAAAATTCATCATCCTATATCCCTTGGAGACATACTTTCTTGTCCAGAAATTTTAGTTTTCATTTGCTAGGGGATACACTTCTTAAATTAAACCTTGTTTCCTAGAAGACGTACCTTTTAGTCGAGTCATTCCCCTTGATTCCTATAAGACATATCTTTTAGTCGATTCATTCCCCTTGATTCCTATAAGATGTACCTTTTAGTCGAGTTATTCCCTTTGATTCCTAAGAGACATATCTTTTAGTCGAGTCATTCCCCTTAATTCCTATAAGACATACCTTTTAGTCGAGTCATTCCCCTTGATTCCTATAAGAAGTACCTTTTAGTCGAGTCATTTCCTTTGATTCCTAGAGGACGTACCTTTTAGTCGAGTCATTCCCCTTGATTCCTATAAGACGTACTTTCCCTTGATTCCTATAAGACGTACCTTTTAGTCGAGTCATTTCCTTTGATTCCTAGAAGATGTACTTTCTAGTCGAGTCATTCCTCTTGATTCATAGAAAATGTACTTTCTAATCAAGTCATTCCGTTTGACTCCTAGAAAATGCACTTTCTAGTCGAATCATTCTAAGTAACCCATAAAAGATGCATTTCCTTGTTTGGTTTTTTCAAGTAGTTATAATGTGACTTTCACAAAAGTTGTCTGATGATAAACTGGGGAAAAAATTAATTCTTGTTTTTGAAACTTTACTTTTCTGGAAAATGAAATCTCTCTTTTTAATAATATTTGTTTGGGATAATTTTCTTTCTAGTTTTGATGTGATTTCAGGAGCCTGCCTGAAAAATAGGGTGATAAAATTAAAAGTCAGGAGTCCGCCTAAACAACAAGGTAAAGAAACTAAAAGTCAACAGATTGAAAAATAGCAAGTCAGGAATCAGTCTGAAAAACAGGGCGAATAAATTAAAAGTCAACCAACATGGTGAAGAAGTTGAAAGTCAAGCAACAAGGTGAAGAATTTGAAAGTAAAGCAACAAGGTGAAGAAATTAAAAGTCAATAGATTGAAAAATAGCAAGTCAGAACCCACTTGAAGAACAGGGTGAAGAAATTGATAACCAAGAAATAAGTTGATGAAATTGTAAGTCAGGAGCCCGCCTAAAGAATAGGGTGATGAAATAGTAAGTCAAGAGCAAAATAACCTACATAGATAGGATTTTGTAATTTTAGTTATTTTTTTAACTTGTAATTTTTATTTTTGATGTAATGACAGAGCCACGCCCGGAATCTCGAAGGGACCTCACTCGACTCTCCAACTCGGTTGTCCTTCTTCCATCTATGTCTTTCTTTGAATAATGGTAGGGTCAAAATTTAGTCTCGTTGTCTACTTTTTTGTCTGAAAACACTGTGTGTACATCAAAAAGGGGCATGATGTAGATGCCTAGTTTTGTCCCTCCCAAAAAACCCAATTCATCCATTTTTACCTCACGTTATCATACACCCTCGCCCATGTGATTATACCCCACAAAATGACAAAAAAAAACAACACCAACTCTAAGAAAATTTTATCCCTAAATTCCCACATAATCTCAATTGATAACAAATTCAACAACCCCTCCCTATTAAATTAGGATACCTCACCACCCTATACCTCTACCCTTACTACCTCTACCCCACTCACGTACCCATATAACCCCATAACAGATTCCATCACAACAACAATATAGAGAGCTCACTGGAATTCACAAAAAGGGGGGAGAATACAAAAACAACATAAAAATGACTCCTCCATTTTTGGTTCTCATTCACAAATCATAGACAGAATACGCACACTAACACACCTAAAAAGTTCTATCTTTCATTTCTTCTTCAAGAACACACTGACCACACCATCGATACCCCCACACAAATGTAAACACACACATACACACACTCACAGATCTAAAAATAGATGGACACATATATTCACATATCGGTATTTACACATGTACCCTTCATCAGAATAGGAGGGTAGACAGTGAAGCAAAAGAGGAGTAGAAGATGCATACAGTAACACACTCACACCTATATCTGAATAGAAATTAGAGGGAATCAGAGAAAACAGAGAAGGATGGTCGGAGTTAAATGAATGGACAGAGTGAGAAATAGGTTAGTCTAGCTTTTTCGGCAAATTTCTCATCAAAATCAGTTGCCCTTGATGGAATCAAAAACCAGTCAAACCCTTCGAAAAACGACATAAGCAGTCAACCCCAACACCAAAAAATAAAGTAAAAAAATGGGTTTAGGAATAAATTGAGTAAGGTTGATGATTTTGGATTTGCGGATTCTGATTCAAGGTTCCAATGAGGTCCGATTCTTGAGTTTAAGTTGGCTGCTCAATTTAAACTCACAATTGATCAAACAATATTCATAGCTTAAAAATCCCCAATTTAAGGTCCATCTCTTTTACCTTATTCTCATTCTCCGCTAATTCTTTATTTTTTGCGTGTGATTGATTATTGTCATCTCAATTTTCTCTTATTTTATGTGTGATATGAATGATTAATGTGAACTTATTTGGTTGTGTATTATTGAAAATGGTCATCGTGAACTGTTATATTGCAACCTTGAATGAGTTTGGGGGAATTGATAATCGAATAAGTTGAATGTTGTTTATTTTGATTCATTGATGAATATTGTTGAATTTGATAATATCATGTTCTAGGCCAAAAATCTAAAGGCAAATCGTAGGTTTTGGGTAGTCAAAACATAAGGATTATGGTTTCTTAAATGTTTGAATGTGGGTGTGAATGATTCTTTCTACTTTATCAAAAAAATTGAAAATGTATTCATTTAGCCGGGGAATGCCCTGAGTTCATTTGTATTTATTCACTAGGGAATGCCTCGAAGTTTCTTGTACTCGAAGGACATTCGTGATGAAGTCCCGATGAATCTGGTGAAACATTGGAGCATAATTTAGGATTATAGGATTTATATTTTTGACATTTTTCTATTTTTGGATCATATAATTTAGACTGGACATTATTTTGGTTTTGAATTTTTGTTAGGTTTGTTTGTTTGCTTGTTTCGTGTGTTTATATGGTTTATACATTTTATAGTGTCTAATTAGCCGATATACTCCACAAAGCGACCTTGGTCTAACCATGGGATCGAGGGGTGCCGAACAACTTCTCCTTGATCAACAAAATTCTTAACCAGAATCTCTGTTCGCAAACTAGTTTCAAAGAGTCAAATAGTTTTGAAAAGGATTTTCAAAGGTGACTTGGCGCACCGAATTTATGTCAAGTAGAGACTCTGAATAAAAAATATGAATAATCCTTTTTCGAAATGAACTTTCATCTTTTGACACTTTAATAATAAAATCCTTTTCGAACTCAAAATGAATTTTTTTGATTAAAAAGGGGTGTGACACATGCCAAGTCAAGTGAAGGGGCCAATAGGATTATGCCACATATCAAAATAATGCAGCAGACCTATTGAAATCAAAAGCCTATAAAAGGCACCACGTCACTTGAATTTGATTGGTTAAAGGAAGTCTATCTTCATCATGACTCTTCCCTTTTCACAACTATAAATAGGGGTCTCATAATTCAAAAAAGGCCCCCAAAACTCTAACAACAATCAAGAGAAATCTTGTGGATCAAAAGCTACAATTTTTCTAAAAGCTCATGCATTCAAATCAAGTTCATCAAGATTCAAGATCAAGACCGTAATATTCAAGAACAAGCTCAAAAGCCCTTGAATTCAAGAACAAGTCAAGATCTAGTCCCTCAAATCATTCCAACCAAGTTCAAATTCAATATCAATCTTTAAGTCCTTGAATTTATATTTGAAAAGGCGAATCGGAGGATTCATAGAGATTGTAACACACACTTCTTGATAAAATGTTTGTTGCAATATTTTTCTTTTCTTGAATTTTTTATTTTTGGTCTCGAGAATTTTATTGTCCAACAGTGCTTTATATAGAGTCAAAGAAAAACATAATCTTACTGAATATTGTGTTCTTTAAAACTGGACAGGTAATTTTTTCATCTTATAATATAATAAATAAATTCTTAAATATATGTTCATTTCAAAATTGTCAATATCATTTTTTGTACTTATTATATGTGTTTTAATATCACAATATGTCAATTAGGTACAATTACAGAATCCTTCACAAAGATTTAAATTTCATAATGTCACGACCCAAGGCTATCCCCTAGTCGTGACATGGTGCTTAAGGCCACGTGCGATCCTAAGCTAACCTATGGTCCAGTACCTGCTGTGAGCACTAAATAAAATGATAGTAATATAACATGTGTGTAAGATAAACTAATAAGGTATTGTCAATTGGAATACTAAAATACATAAAGCGACATGTCTGAAGTATCTGATAAACACTGAAAACTAGACTATCTGTATGAAAGCCTCTAAAACATACAGTGTTGATGGGACAAACCCCTAACTAACTCCAATTGTCTGAACATAAATAAATGCTAAAATGACTAAAATAACATGTCACATCCTGGATAGATGAGGACTTACCAGTACTGCTGCTGGGAACTGCTAAGCTGTTTAGGGATGGTCGAGAAACTGTGCCTTCGAACCTATGTTATAAGACAACATAACGCAAGAGAAGAGTGTCCATTAGTATTTTGAATATACTGGTACATGAGGTAAGGACTAACTGAAATACATATGGCAACTGAACATGGATGCATGAACATGTAAAATTGAGAATGCACGACCAAGTAAGTATGTACTAAAATAATCTGTAAAGATGACCGATTAAATAATTAAAAATCTAATTACTTGGTCTAACAAGCCTGAACTGATATAGACTGAGTTTTGGCTACAACTATGGGAGCTATCATGTAATCGACATGTCCCAATGTGAGCAAATCAAGGTTCTATTTGTAACCCCAGTTGAAAGGGTGTCAGTAAATTACCACGGGTAATAACACATGGCTGACAATGTGGATCCATAATGATGATGTCTCAAAGGACTAGGGAGTCAGCCTTAAACTATCGGGTGACTCCTAAGAGAGTTTCAGTCTTAAAATGGCGGGTGACATATCATAATCCTACGCTGGTTACATAGTTTTGGAACTAAGGGACTACTACTAAGGACCCATTCCTAATTGGTGGCTGATCTCACATCCCTAGGTTTGCTCGGTGCTAAATTCTACTCCCAACTGAATGACACTGGTGTTACCATAGGTCTGTGTAATATCCTTGTAATTTTTCCTAGCTTAAAATCGTCCCAAAAATGACAAGGAGTAACTTCTAGAATGAGTGATATTTATCTCGTATGGAATTCTTTAGATTTGCACTTTCCCTGGCTTAGGAAATTGAATTAGATTTCCAACGATATAAGATTTTCCTAAATCTGATAACCGACTAAGAAGTTATGGCTATTTTGAGTTCCAATCGTAAAATACCATGATTTGGGTCCTTAGCGCATCGCGGAGAAACATAATATCATAATTGTCAATTTTCAGTGAGACTCTACAATTTTGGCACATCGTGGAGAGGCCCAATTTCCCATTTGGCAATTTCCAGTGTAACTCCGTGATACTGGCGCATCGCACCAATGGTTGAAATGGTAAACTTAGGGGCTCCATGATGGTGGTGCATCACGGAGGGAACCCAATTCCCACTAGTCCTATTTCTAGTGAGCCACCACAATTGTGGCGCGTGTAGGTGGCCACCCAGATCAGGAAAATGTACATTTTCCAGTTCTGTTTAAGAAGTTAAAAGGGGCATTTTGGTAAATTACCCATACCCCAATCCGTCCAAAAATAGAAGATTTATCAAATTTCAAAGCACTTTATGCTTTATTATCTTTCTCCTCAAAGCAAAACCCTAGTTCATCATACTTCCTCTCCAAGAAACTCAGAATTCCTCCATTAATTCTCCAAGATAGTCCAAATTTAAGGATTTCCAATACAAGAACACTAATAAGTCATCTCCAACGCATCCATAGGAATCCAAGATTCAATCCTTACATCA
The DNA here is from genome assembly GCA_030864225.1 of Capsicum baccatum var. pendulum. Classification (NCBI taxonomy): domain Eukaryota; kingdom Viridiplantae; phylum Streptophyta; class Magnoliopsida; order Solanales; family Solanaceae; genus Capsicum; species Capsicum baccatum. Next base: position 196,939,688 of record CM061557.1, read on the forward strand.
AAGATCATCAATTAAGGTATGTGGGGTTCGAACAAGGATAAATCTTTCATCCTTGTGCCCAAAATTTTATTTTAAATACAAGTTTACTGTAATTTATAAGATTTTCATGAGATTAACGTTAGGGTTTATACCCATTAACATTATTTGCAAGACTTTGAGATTTCCCATGATTTAGAAGTTGAATTACATGACTTTATTCATATTTCTATGCCTTAAGCAGAAATTTCCAGATTTTAAGATGATTTATGAATGTTTACATTACCAAGTATGAATTTTGAGATATTTTAACATGAGATTGATGCTTGGGTCATTGGGCCTCATTTAAAGATTATTGTTTCAAGATTGTTTGTGCTATAATAACCCCTATACTAGATTATTTTCAAATTTTAGATAAAGAATCCACTTTATTTCAGAAGACTAGAGATTTAAAGAAAGGTAAAGCATAGTTGGCTTTCTGTAAACCTTTGTGTAAATTTCAAAGTGGATTTCTTAAGATTTTGAGCATGAGATTGTGAGTAGAATTTAGCACCGAGATAGGTAAGTTACTATAGTTTCATACCCAGAACTACGTGCCACCGTAGGTATAAATTATCAGATTATTCCTATTTCTACGTGGAAGACTCAGATTGTGATCACACAGATTAGATTATTCTATTCCAATGTAAAGGGTAGAATAAACCTAACGTTATGGGGGCTAGTCATGGGACACCATGGATGCTCACATGGTGTTCATATCGGTTAGAAGAACCTTCCTAAATATGTGCCCTACTCTTAAACCATTTTGTTTGATTTAAAGTCTTTAGATACAAAGAATAAGCTTTTAGACTTCACTTAGCCTACATGATTTGAGAAATATAATAGAACTAAAGATTGCAGAACTAAGTGTGATGACTCACAAGATTTAGGTTACATATTTTACTATTCATGCTTTACTTTCAGATTTCAGATTACTCAAGCTTATGTGAGTTATTTACATTTAGCATGCATGATTTTATAAATTGTGATGATATTATTTACTTATTTAATACATGCCCATATACTCAGTACATCATCAAAGTACTGATCCACATATATGTCTATATGCTACATTGTGTCATAATATAGGTTCAGATGCCCAGTCTCAGCAGCGTGATTGATCTTTAAACATCTTATCTGCATCCCTGTAGTTGGTGAGTCCTCATTGTTCGAGGGCTTAGTTATTAAGATTTCAAAGTTACTAGTATATATGTGTTTACTCATTTTAGATAGTTGAGTCAGTCGGGAGCTTTCCCAGTGACTCTCAAGATTTAAATAGTAGAGGATTATCGGACTGTTAGATTTAGATTTAGACCTTTGAGTTGGTATTAAGTTTTTTAGCATTTGTTTTATCAAACTTTTGAGATTTAGTATGATTCAGATAGTTTTCCATATATATTATGATTTTTTTCATTAATATTTGCATATTTTGATATTCAGATCTAGAAAAGGCACCCAGGGTTAGCTCGAGACTACATGTAGTTCGGAGCACCATGCGGTATCCTAAGAACCATATTTTGGGGCATTAAAAACTTGGTATCAGATCCTAAGGTTTAAAGAGTCCCAGGGAGTCAGATAAGCTGTGTTACATAAAGTCTTGATCATCGGTGTGAAGCACGCCACATCTATGAGCAAAAGGCTATGGAGCATTTTAGGAAATCAACTCTTCTTTCATGATCTATCATGTATTCATTGTCTCTATCTATTTCTAACTCGTGCTTTCATATGACTGAAAATGCCTCCTCATCGAGCTAACACCCGTAGAAATGGTAACCAGCCACCTCAGCCCGTAGAACCTTTGAATGAAAATATGTCACATGTAGAATTTTGGGCTACCTTTCAGGCGCTAGCCCAAGATGTGACAACTAATATTCAGGGAAACCATTAGGATGCAGTCCCACCTAAGTAGGATGGGGATTTAGCCGATCCAGAATTTGAGATTTCATGAGAATGAACCCACCAAAATTCTTTAGGTCGAAGGCAGACGAAGACCTACAACTTTTTCTTGATGAGGTGAAGAAGATCACTCGAATTATGCATTTTTCTGAGGAAGAAAGTGTAGAATTCGCATCCTATAGGCTGAAGGATGTTGCTTATGATTGGATAGTGATGTGGAAGAAGAGTAGAGGGAAGAATGCATCTCCCATGACTTGGCAGATATTTTAAGATGCAATCCTAGAAAAGTTCTTCCCATATAAGATGAGGAAAGCTAAGATAGAAGAGTTCATGAACCTAAGGCAAAGCTCTATGACAGTGAATGAGTGTTACCTCAAGTTCAACCAGTTGCTTAAGTATGCCCCTAACTAGATGGTTGACCCTAGGTCAAGCATGAGTAAATTTGTGATAGGTGTGTTTGGGATGGTAGTTAAAGAGTGTAGGACTGCTATGCTCAATAAGTACATGGACCTTTCTAGATTGATGATATATGCTCAGTAAATTAAGGTAAAAAAGATAAAGAAGAGAGAGAGAGTAAATAAGAGAGCTAGAATAGGGCAGTTTAATCATGGTCAGAATAGGTATGGAGGAGAAAATTGTTCACAGTTTTAGAATCATTCATCCATGCCTGTACCTTCTTCAGCTAGTGCTTCTACATCCTAAAATAGGAAAAAACAGAAGGGTAAGTCTTCTATGTCCAGATCTCAGAATAGTGTGAGTAATAGGTCTAATCAAATCCAATATGCTAATTGTGGTAAGAATCATCAAGATAAATCTTTGTGGGGTCAGAAAGGTTATTATTGTTGTGTCTATGAGGGTCACATAATCAAAGAGTACCCACATGTTAGGCAGGAAAATAGAGATGTTCGTCCCCAGACTCAGGCTAATAGTCCACCAACTCCTCTAGGTCGCCCATCTCCTCCTCAGGGTGCCTCATCTAGTACTGGTGGTGGTCAGTACTAGAATTGGTTTTATGCTTTACCATCTCGCTAGGAGCATGAGAATTCACTCGATGTTGTGACTGGTATGCTTTGTGTCTTTCATTTTGATGTTTATGTGTTGTTAGACCCTGGGTCAAGCTTCTATTATGTGACCCCATTAGTTGCTGTGAATTTTTAGATAAGTTCTTAAAAGATCCCTGAGCCTTTCTTAGTTTCTACTCAAGTAGGTGAGTCAGTTGTTGCCAAACAAATTTATAAAAAGTGTCCTATCATCGTCCTTCATAAAGTCATATTAGTAGACATGATTGAGTTAGACATTATTAATTTGGATCTTATTCTGCATATAGATTGGCTTCATTCCTGTTATGCTTCTATATATTGCCGCACCCGAGTAGTAAAGTTTTAGTTTTAATATGAGCTAGTCTTTGAGTGGTTAGGTAATTTAGTGTCTCCTAAGAGTTATTTCATATCTTACCTTAAGGCCAGAAAGTTTATATCCAAAGGTTACATTTATCATCTAGTTCAAGTTAAAGACACTAAGTCTGAGACTCCAACAATTTAGTCGGCCCGAGTGGTCAATGAGTTTCCTGATATTTTTCCAGAAGATGTCCCAAGGGTACCTTTCGATAGGGAAATAGAATTTGGTATTGAACTTCTCCCAGATACTTAGCCTATTTCTATTCCACCTTACCGTATGGCTCCCGCAGAGCTTATGGAGTTGAAAGAGCAACTCAAGGATCTTTTAGATAAAGGTTTCATAAGGCCTAGTATTCGTCCATAGGGCGCTCTCATCCTATTCGTACGGAAGAAATATGGTTCTTTGCGCATGTGCATCGACTACCATCAGTTGAATAAAGTTACAGTCAAGAACAAATATCCTCTTCCTAAAATTGATGAATTGTTTGATCAATTGTAAGGTGCAAGTTATTTCTCAAAGATAGACCTTAGATCCAGCTATCATCAGCATAAAGTAAAAGAGTGTGATATTCGAAAGATAGTTTTCAGAACCCGTTGTGGTCATTTTGAGTTTCTAGTCATATCTTTTGGTCTAACTAATGCCCCAATAGCTTTCATAGACCTCATAAATCGAGTGTTCAAATAGTATCTAGACATGTTTGTCATAGTATTTATTGATGATATGCTTGTGTACTCCCATAGTGAGGATGACCATGTAGATCATCTTAAAATTGTCTTGTAAACTCTTAGAGATCATCAATTGTTTGCCAAATTTAGCAAATGCAAAGGTCATATTATTTCTGCCAATGGTATTAGAGTTGATCCCTAAAAGATAAAAGCTATAAGAAATTAGCCTAGACCTATCTCTCTGACAGTCATTAGGAGTTTCTTGGGTCTAGCTGGTTATTACCGCCGTTTTATTGAAGGTTTCTCATCTATTGCATCTCCTATGTCTAGATTGACCCTAAAAATGTAAAGTTCCAATGATCAAATTTCTTCGAGAAGAGTTTTCAAAAGTTAAAGACTTGACTGACTTAAGCCCCAGTTCTAGAATTACCTGATGGTACAGATGACTTTGTTGTTTATTGTGATGCCTCTAGAGTTGGTTTGGGTTATGTGTTGATACGGAGAGGTAAGGTCATATCCTATGCCTATAGACAGTTGAAGCCTCATGAAAAGAATTACCCAACCCATGATCATGAATTAGATGCTGTGGTATTTGCTTTACAAATCTACAAACATTATCTGTATAGTGTGCATGTTGATGTATTCACAGACCATAAAAGCTTGCAGTATGTGTTTACACAGAGAAAGTTTAATCTTCATCAGAGAAGGTGGTTGGAGTTGTTGAAGGACTACGATATGAGTGTGTTGTATCATCTGGGCAAGGCCAATATAGTAGCAGATGCCCTTAGTAGGTTGTCTATGGGCAGTGTTGCTCATGTTGAGAATGATAAGAAAGAGTTAGCTCAAGAAGTTCATCGTTTGGATAGATTGGGTGTTAGGTTTGTTGATTCAGCTAAGGGTAATGTTTGGGTTCAGAGTAGTTCTGAATCTTCCCTACTTTTTGAAGTGAAGGAGAAGCAAGATATGTATTCTAGTTTGGTCAAACTAAAAGAGTCAGTTAAAGACCAAAAGCTAGAGGTTTTTTCTCAAGGAGGAGATGGTGTGTTGAGTCACCAAAGTAGATTGTGTGTGCTATGTGTTGATGATTTGAGGCAGCAGATTATGGCAGAAGCACATGGTGTGCGGTATTCTATTTATCCAGGAGCTATGAAGATATACCGCGACTTGGAAATCTATTAGTGGAGTGGTATAAAAAGAGATAATAGCAGAGTTTGTAGCCAAGTGTGCAACTTGTCAACAGGTTAAGGTAGAACACCAAAGACCTGGTGGTACATTGCAAAAGTTTGGTATTCCCACTTAGAAGTGAAAAGAAGTGAATATGGATTTTATGACTGGTTCACCCCATTCGCGTCATCATTATGATTCGATTTAGGGTATTATAGATAGATTGACTAATTCAGTGCATTTCTTTCCAGTTCACATGTCCTATATAGTTGAGGATTATGCTAAGTTGTATATCCAAGAGTTAGTTAGACTGCATGGAGTTCCCTTGTCTATCATCTTAGATAAGGGTACTCAGTTCACTTTCTAATTTTGGAGAGCTTTTTAGAAGGGTCTTGGTACCTAAGTCCATCTTAGTTCATCTTTCTACCCTTAGACAGATGGTCAAGCAGAAAGGACTATCCAAACTCTAAAGGATATGTTGAGGGCATGTGCCCTTGATTTCAAGGGTACTTAGGATGAGTACTTGCCATTGATTGAGTTCGCTTATAATAACAGTTATCATGTTAGCATTTGAATGGCTTTGTTTGAGGCTCTTTATGAGAGGAGATATAGATCACCCATAGGTTGGTTTGAAGTGGGTGAGGCCGCTTTGCTTGGGCTTGATGCAATGTTTGAGGCCATGGAAAAAGTTAAGTTGATGAGAGAAAGATTGAAAACAACCAGAGTCATCAGAAATCCTATGCAGATGTAAGAAGAAGGGACCTCAAATTTGAAGTTGGTGATTTTGTGTATTTGAAGATTTCAACCATGAAAAGGGCGAAGAGACTTGGCAAGAAGGGCAAGCTTAGTCCCCGATATGTTGGCCCTTATAGAATTTTGAGTCATATAGGGAAAACAACTTATGAGCTTGAGTTGCCCGTAGACTTTTTAGCCGTTCATACTGTATTCTAAGTCTCTATTCTTAAGAAAAGTATCGGTGACTCTACCATTGTAGTTCCTATAGAAAGCTCGGATATTCAGAACAACCTTTCATACGAAGAGATTCCAGTTGAGATTCTAGATCATCAGATCCATAGACTAAGGAACAAAGAAGTTTCCTTGGTCAAATTCTTTGGCGGAATCAGTCAGTTGAGGGTGCTACTTGGGAAACGAAAGCAGACATGAGAGCCAAGTACCCTCACCTGTTCTTTGCAAACTCAGATCTAGCCAAAGGTACTACTCTTCCTTAATCCAGTTCTTTTCTAATCATACATTCAACTATATAGTTGTCCTCATATAAGTTCATGCACTCGCAAAATTACTCAGAATCTTAGAATGATTTAGATTCAGTTGCTCAGTTCACTTCAGTTGTGCATGCTATCTTATGCTCTCAGATTTCTCAGAAATTTCAGCTTAGCTAACCATATTCGAGGACGAATGTTCCCAAGGGGGAGATATTGTAATAACCCATAATTTTTCCTAGATTAAAATCATCCCGAAAATTACAAGAGTAGCTTCTAGAATGAGTAATATTTATTTCGTATGGAATTCTTTATATTTGGACTTTTTATGACGTAGGAAATTGAATTAGCTTAACAACGATATAAGATTCACCTAAATTCGATAACCGGGTAAGAAGTTATGTCTATTTTAAGTTATAGTCGTACAACACCGTGATTTGGGTCCTTACCGCGTTGCAGAGAAACGTAATATCATAATTGTCAATTTCCAGTGAGATTCTACGATTTTGGCACATCACGAAGAGGCCCAATTTCCCGTTTGACAATTTTCAGTGTTACTCCGCGATACTTGCGCGTTGCGCTAGTGGTTGAAATGTCAAACTTAGGGGCTCGGGGATGGTGGAGCGTCGTGGAGGAAACCCAATTCCCACTCATCCTTTTTTTGGTGAGCCACCGTAATTGTGGTGCATCGTAGTGGTCACCCAGATTGGGAAAATATACGATTTCCAGTTCCATTTAAGAAGTTAAAGAGGGTCTTTTGGTAAATTACCCATACCCCAATCCATCCAAAAACAAAAGGTTTATCAAATTTCAAAGAACTTTATGCTTTATTCATCTTTCTCCTCAAAGCAAAACCCTAGTTGATCATACTTCCTCTTCAAGAAACTCAGAATTCCTCCATTAATTCTCCAAGATAGTCTAAATTTAAGGATTTCCAATACAAGAACACTAAGAAGTCTTCTCCAAAGCATCAATAGGAATCCAAGATTCAAGCCTTACATCAAAGATCATTAATTAAGATATGTGGGGTTTGAACAAGGATAAATCTTTCATCTTTGTGCCCAAAATTTTGTTTTAAATACAAGTTTACTTCTATTTATATAATTTTCCACGAGATTCAAGTTAGGGTTTATACCCATTATCATTATTTTCAAGGTCTTGAGATTTCTCATGATTTAGAGGATGAATTGCATGTCTTTATTCATATTTCTATGCCTTAGGCAGAAATTTCCAGATTTTAAGATGATTTATGAATGTTTACATTACCAAGTATGAATTTTGAGATGTTTTAACATGAGATTGATGCTTGGGTCATTGGATCTCATTTAAATATTGTTGTTTCAAGATTGTTTGTGCTATAATAACCCCTAGACTAGATTATTTTTATATTTCAGATAAAGAATCCACTTTATTTCAGAAGACTTGAGATTTAAAGAAAAGTAAAGCATAGTTGACTTTCTGTAAATTACATGAATGTAAACATGGGAATGATGTAACCTTGGGATTACATGATAATGGTTAAATTGCATGAATGTAAACATGAGAATGATGTAACCTTGGGATTATAACATGTTTATTTAATTTAAAGTGAAATTCGAGAATTTGACATGATGCCAACTGAACCTGACTTAGGATTTTGAAAATTTAAACATGTACGAGCATGATTCACATGGTATATAAAATAATAGCTTGTATTGAATGTAAAACTAATGAGAAAACTTGGATAAATTTCATAGTTGACATAGAAGATGATCATAATTATAGTAAAAAAATTATACTCGAATCAAAAAGAGGGTTTTTGGGCTCAATAAGTGAAAGTAACCCATTGATTAATACTCCACATACCTTAATTGGATGGATTCTAGAAAAAATCTTGAAATCGAAACTTAAATTCGTGAGTTCTTGAGAGAAGAATCTTGAATTTTATTCTTGAAAAAGAAAAGGGTTTCTACATGGGTAGTTTTGAGGATAATGGACAAAAAATGCCCTTTTGAGTGTTATAAGTCATGTTTTGGATGACTGGAGTTGAGGGGAAAGGATAAAATTACCCCTTTACCCCTTTAGTCATGAAGTTGAAACTACAACGCCTCCGCATCGCAGAACCTATAGCGGGGGAATAGCCTACATGATGCGGATCTTATTTTGGAGGAATAGCCTACATGACACGAATTCTATTATGGGGAAATAGATTACGCAACGGGGATCCTATTTTGGGAGAATAGCCTATGCGGTGCGGACCTTATTTCGGAGAAATAACCTACGCGACGCTGCCCTATTGCGGAGGCTTACTACCTCTGTGGTCCAAACATGCCCCGAATTTCATTCAAAAATTTTGAAACTCTTCCAAGACATACCTTTAACATCACTAAACATGTTTCAACTCAAAAACCAATGTCTCAGGCTCGAGAAGGACAAAAATAAAATTCGTAAAACCTTGGGGTCTTGAAATTGACTAAGTCCTCAACACTTAGTGAAAATTTTAAGCTTTGAACCCCTTAAACATGCAAACAGAAGCTGAATCAAGCTTAGAATCTTATGGGGTATTACACATAATAACATAATCGAATAATTTTTTCTAGAATCAACTTATATTGAGTCAAATCAGCGAGACATAAAGTATGTAAAAAATTTTCATTCTGACTTTGATCACTATTCAATAGTTTTATCAATCGCAACACATATCATAGCATTTTTTGAAAAATAACTGATAAGCATATGATTTATTTCCTTGACAAAGTCATTTTTAGTTATTAATATGACATGAGAAGTTATGGAAACTAAATTACAAAAGAACTCATGCAAATTTATAAATATTGCTTCAAATAATATAGAATTGAAACTTTTAATTTATTTTAAAATAAATGAATTCTTTTTTATTTTCAATTATTATTCATGAAAAATAGAATTTATTTTTACACACATATTTTTGACAAGTGTAATTTTTTCAACTACTTTCAAATTTTAAAATATAATAAACTTTACAACTACTTTCAAATGTCAAAATATAATAAATCTTGATGAATAAAAATATTTTTATTTTCTATAATCATTACTGTTTGTCTAAAATCACCAAAGACAACAATTTTATCATCAAGAGTACATTTGAGTTCAATAATTATTTTTCAAAAGTAAATTATATGTCTCAATCATTTTTTTTTGCGCATGAACACTTTATTTCAGACAGCTAATTTGGCATCTCGAATCAAACACAAGTTAACTTTTGTATTTCAAATCAAATGTGCAAGTGAACTTCGTTTGCTTATATTGGAACTAAAGTTTTCATCAATATCAATTAAAATCTTAAAACAAGAATGAGTTATCCGACTGCCTGTTTAGTAGAGACTGCAACTCTAAAATTTGTTGTTACTAAAACACTAAATTTGTTAGCTGAAGTTGTCCTTAATACAACTTGGTATAAAAGTTTTTTCCTTGATCTTCATGAATTTTTTGGGAAAAATATAATAACATTTTTTGCCTATAATTAAATTATATGTCGCTTGTTATTTGAGGTTTAGCCTTTTCTTCAATGACGATTCTTCCTTTACAATTATATTTCTTTCAAAAGATTTTTTTACTTCCTTTGCAACAATAAAAGGTTCAAAATTTTTAGATTTAGTTCATAATCCTTAATATTGTATTTCATAGAACATAAGATGTTAATATTGTGAAAAAATTTATATTAAATATTTTTGTATCACTATTTGATAAATTTTTAAAATTTTCTGACATAAATGTTTGAAATTTCTCTTGTAACTCTCTTTTATAAGTAGAATCACAATATATTAATAAATTTGCAAATTAACATCTCAAACTAAATGAGATTTGATAATTCACAGCTTCTTTCATATACTCAACTAAATTATTGTTGCACTAAAGTAATCCTTTTTTCTTAGTGGACTTTTTAAGTGTATTATAGGGTACTTAACTGACAGTCTACTGATCTTTGTATGATTTTAATTATCTTACATTCATTAATAATAGCCTTAAATAATATCTTTCTCCTTATTGAATAACATGTTCCAACATGCCCAATGATGTTATTTTTTTCTCAAATAGCCCATATTTTATATTGTACGTATCACAATATTATCTAATTTTTTTTATGACAAATTTAGTTCTTTAACATTATTATTTTCTCTTTTCATAACATAAAATTTTTTCAATATCTTCTTTCCAGTCATATGGTTATTTAAGATTGTATCAAATTCTAGAAGAAATAAATTATTATCTGTCAAAATGTAGTTGAAGATAATAGACACTCGAATTTATTTTGCTAAGTGAAAATTCAAATAAATCTTATGTAACTTCTGGTAGAGAAACTCATCCAACAGATTAATTATTTCATCTATTTTTATTTTTTTTATTATTATTACATATATGAAATATATTTTATCATATTATTTGTAGGTATGCTTATAAATGTATTTAACAACTTTAGTAGTTGAACAAATTTCAACATTTATATAATAATTGAATTTGCTAAGCAAGAAAGAATGTAAGGAACAATCTATGAATTTTCAAGGTATTGAACATCTATGTAACAATAAATTTGCTAAGCAACAAAAAATTATAAGGGACAATCTATGAATTATTAAGTTACTGAGTTATAATCTTTACAACATTTTTTGTGTTTTACCTTCTATAAATTAGGTATGAATTCTTTTCTTTCAATATTTGATCGACAAAGTATTTAGAGTAGAATTTGTAATGATCTTGTTTTTGGCTGCAAAATGTTATTGGATCTAAATGGCCATAAAATTCATGCATCATATGTAGCCAAACAAACGATCAAAAGTATTATTGCGAATTGGAATCATATAACTCTTCACAAATCACATTATAACAAGATTTAGAAATTAGGAGTTTGTATTCATTAGTAAGTATAGTAAAAAAATTTTCACAGGATAATCATGTTTCTGAATTTCTATCCTATACATGATACTAAAGATGTTTTTTTCTTTAGAATATCTGTCTTAAGTTCTTCAATTTTTGCTGTAAATAGTCTACTAACTAAACCAGATATATTTTGTGCATCATTAGTTAGTGATATATGATTTTTTATTTCTGATCACGATATTTAACAAGTCATGATTATGGATAGGCCAAAATTATCAAAATATTGTATTAAATTAGTGGCTTTCATGTATCTTTGCCGCATATCTCTTGATCCTCCAATAACACTAATAATAATAAATGTTGATTTTTCAATGTTGGAAGCATTTTTTCCCGCAAGTCTCAAAACATCGAGGAATTTCAGTAACGTCGTTATGTTGAGTGAGTTAAGTGAAAGAAATTTAATTTTTGTGTTTTAAGTTTTATGTATTCTTCTACTGAGAATCGATGAAGCAATCTTTCAGAATGTAAAATTTTATTTTTCTCATTTTCTTTCATTTGAAGTTTATAACAGTAATATCTATGTATAGATACAATGTTCATTTCTTTATCTAAATTTTGAGCCTCCATGTCAAGATATTTAAAAATAAAAGATATGTTTTTAATTTTTAATAAATGTTCATGTTCATAACAATCTCGATGTTTAGAAGATTTTTTTAGTAGGTCAATGATAGCCACTTTGATCGTATAAAAATTATAGCAGACATTGTAATGGATCCTATCATCCATAATAGTAATTTAATATTTAAAATTTATTGCTGCAAGTACAGTTTCAAATATGAAAAGAAAAATTATTTTTTTTTAAATTTTATTTCATCTCATATCGATGTCACTTGAGATATAGTTGAAAAGTTGTATATTCATTGATCTAAATTAGAGTTACATTTAAATGCAATGTAAAAGATTGATTGATCTGAAACCTCAATTAATGACTTAAAAAATAGAATATGAATTAATCCTCAATATGATCATTAATTTTATAACTACTGGTCATGAACTTTAACTGAATAAATCCTTTGATTAGCTAATTTGTTATCAGTATCACAAAAGTATAACTGGAGATTTTTTGCCATTTAATCAATTTGGAGTACGTTATTTATGAAGTGATACATTTGGTCGTGAACTCTAAATGTTTAATATCATGATTATTTTTTATCATTTCTTTGTCATAATTCATATCAAGTGATGTAAATGTAAATATAATGTTGTATATTTTAATGTATGCTTAAATTTTTTATATAATTCAGTATTTTGAAAATATAAATTATGTACTTTAGCAGGTATCTGTTTAAAAACTAACTTGATAGAATCGTTGTTGTAATAAAATTCAAGAGCCTCATATTTAGTCTTTTTGCACCACAAAATTTACAATTACAAACATTCTTTAAATGCATGTATTTAGATTGTACTTGACATATGTTCACACAGTTTGTGTTATATTATCTGTGATTTATATATTTTTTATTATATAACTAGAATAAATCTTCAAGTATAATATGATAATATTACAACAAATGGTTAGTGAAAATCTTTATTTTGGATAATCTTTGAAGGAACATCATATTATGAGTTAGATGCACTAGATGCCGAGTTTAGCACTAGAAACAACAAGTTATTTTTGTGTAATAATTATAGTAGAAAGTAAAAACATTATTTTTATAGTGGTACTATCTACTTCATACCTGGAGAATGAAAGAATCACATTTTTTTCTTGTTATGGACAACTGAATTCATTATCTAACACATCTACTACAACACGTATCTACAGTCAATTAGTTAAAATCACATGTATAAACTGTCCAATTCACTTCAATAGGAATAGTTGAATAAAATGGCCCTAATTTTTTCTGAAATAATAGCGAAGTTCATTAAAATAGGTTTGTGACTATACTAACTCAAATCATCATTACGCTGAAAATGGGAGAAAAATTCTCACTAAATTTTTCTTAGGCAATTTTTAAGAAATTCAAGTTTGATTTAGTGTTAGATGAGTTCTAAAGGTGTACTATTTTAAGAAAATCTAGCATTGACGTGGCTGTTGGTGGGGATATTTGACTTGATTTCTAAATCGATAATGAGTTTAGAAAGTTTCTATAATTTTTGACACGTAAAACAGTTGCATAGAACTTCGACTATAGAATTTGTCATAAAGAGATTGACGCATGTCATATTTTTATAGGTGTGTTGTAAAGTGAACCTGCTTAAGGAGAAATCTCGAGTTTCTACCCGAGACTACTATAATAGAAAAGGTATCGCTGCAATGTAGTTTCAATTCCATAGTGAACTACTACAGTAGCAGCATTACAATAGTAAAATGCAGTGAAATTTAATTTTTGAAACTCAAAAATATTTTATCCCCCACTTTTTGAAGAACAAATCAAGGCTCTAGAAAAGACAATTTTCTATAAATTCTTAGAGATCTTCATGTTTGGAGGTAAGTTTCTTACCGTCTAACCTTAAATCTTTTCTTAGAATAATTGAATCATTAGAATCTTGTTCATAGTGGAAAATTGACATTAGACCTAATTTAAGAACTAAAAAAAATTAGTGGAAAATTGATGCTTTTCAGTTGTGAATGGTCCTAGGGTGTTAGAAAACACTTGCTTTAGTAGAATTATCATTAAAAGTGCTAGATTATAAAGCATTCATAAAATTTAAAGGATAAAAAATCGTAAGATGATGAACTAGGGAAATTTCATAGGTTAAACTGATAAATGTAGGTTTCTAATGATTGAGAAAAGCGAATTAGTAAAATTGATGTGGTATAATTGTTGTTTATAGATCAAGAACGAGCTAAAATTGAAAGAAAGGAAAAGTCTATGTCCAAATAGTATTTTAATCAATGAATCGAGGTAGGTTATGTAACACCTCAAAAATCTATCCCGAGACGTCACACGGTACTTAGGACTACAAGTGATCCCAAGCTAACCTTTCTACTGGCATAACTTATAAGCAACTGAATAAAATATATAAATCCAAACAAAATAAGCGAAAGATGACCCTTTTCTAAATCTGATCAATACAAAACTAAATTAAAATGATTACAACTCTGGTTTTAGAAAATAACATTGGAATTATTACATTAACTCTACTGATTGTCTATAAAGCCTCTACTAGTATTGACTATAGGTAGTTGGGACATGACCCCCAGCTATCCCAAATCAATATGATAGAAAAATAAAGTACTGCTCAAACTCTATGACTGACTCGAGCCCTTAAATCAAGAGGACTTATCACCTGCTGAGGAAACTACAATCTTTCTGAATATGGTATGCATGCTACAACTGAACTGATACCTATATTATGAGACAATGTAACATATAGACATATATATGGATCGTTACTTTGAGAATGTAATGAGTATAATGGGGTGAATGCAATAAGTAAACAATATCATCACAATTTATAAAATCATGCATGTTAAATGTAAATGACTCATATAGGATAAAGTAATCTAAAACCTGAAGATCATAAATCATGAAAAGTAAAGCATATAATACAATTCTTGTGAGTCACAATACTTAGTGCTGAAATCTGTATTTTGTTCTTATTCTCAAATCATATAGGCTAAGTGAAAAGGGCTTACCTTTTTATGTCTGAAAACTAAAAGCTGTAATTCCATAACTAAAATCCTAAGTAAAGTAATATCTGAGTAAGTTTGTGAGCCTTTACACTTAGTTTCTAAAATCTGAAAAATAATTTATCTTAGGGAATTCTTTCAAAGATTTTCCTTACTAGTAGGGAAATACTCAAAATTGTTTATTTAATTTTATTAGCAGGGAGGTTCTCTTAACCGACATAAACCATGTGAGCATTCATGTAGTTCAACGTTCTTGTCCCCCTAAGAAGGAATTCTCACGTTGGGAAGAGAAGTCATACTCTTACAAGGGAGTTTAACCTACTTTCCATGTTATCGATCACAAGCTAAATCTGTCATCTATATTGGAATGAAAATAATCTGATAATATGTACCAACATCGGCTACGTAGTTTTGTAGAAGATAGGGCACTCTAATCCAACACTTTTCGCTCGGTGCTAAATACTACTTCCTTTTTAGTCTTTATGCTCATTCTATTGGAAATATACTTTAAACTAGTATAATGGTTTATTATGAAACTAAAAATGCTTTTATTTGAGTAAATCTATAAATACAACTGATATAAATTCTGTAAAGTGGATTTCATAGCTAAACCGATGATTAAAAGATCAAAGATTTTTCTGAAAACTGAAAATAATTTTCTCATAAGATGTTTACAACGTCATCTTTCATGAAGTAATACTATTCAATCTTGGGATAATACCCCATTCATAAATCTCACATTAAAACATTAAATTGCTCATGCTTGATAATGTAAACATTGAGAAATTAATTCAAAATCGAGAAATTTTTGTATTATGTATGAAAATATGAACATAATCATGTGATTCAACTTCTAAATCATTGAAAATCTCATAAGCTTGTAAATAACATTAATGGGTATAAATTCTAACTTTAATTTCATGTTAAATCATATAAAATACAGTAAATTTGTAATTAAAATAAGTTTTGGACACAATGATAAAGGAGTATCCTTGTTCATAACCCACATACCTTCATTGATGATCTTAAATGCTAAAACTTGAATCTTGAATCTCTATTGGTGCTTTGAAGATGAATTCTTAGAGTTCTTGTATTGGAAATCCTTAATCTTGAATTTCTTTGGAAAAATTAATAGAGAAATTTTGATTTCTTGGAGAAGGAGCTTTGATGATCTAGAGTTTTCTTTTGAGAGAAAGTGATGAAATAAGCATAAAGTGCTTTGGTATAAGCTTAATGATGTGTTTTGAATAGATTGGGGTCTGGATAATTTACCAAAATACCCTTTTTAAACTCCCATACAGAACTGGAAAAATGACCAAAAATCTCAATTTACTAGGCCACCAAGACACGCCACTATCGCGATGGCTCACTGGAAAAGGACGAACGGGAAATGGGCGCTCACCGTGACGCGCTACAATCGCGGTGCCCTTTGAATTTCCATTTTGGCCCTTGACACGATGCACCAGCATTGCGGAGTCTCACTAGAATGGGACAATTAGAAAAATGGGCTTTTCCGCGATGCGGGGCTATCGCAGAAGGCCACTAGAATTAGACAATTGCGGATTTTGCCTTCTCCGCGACGTGCCAATTCCTAGGTTGCACACTGTCAACTTAAAAATACCATAACTCCTTTACCAAGAACCGGATTTGAGAGAATTTGGTGTCAATTTTATTCAATTTTGACAATTCTACATGAAATAAATATTATTTATTTTGGAAGCTATACCGTAACATTCTAGGAACTAATTTAAGTTAGGAAAAATACGGGTTAACAATTTCTTTAGGCTTGATCTGATTTCGTGAGAAAAAGTTGAGAGGTTTACGACATGAAAACTCCTTGAAAACTTGGGGCATTACAATTATAATTTATTGTAGTGATTAGACTTGTTTGAATCTAATATGAATTGAGTATTTATAATTTTTTTGAGCACTACTTGTGATTTTTACTGCATTTGATATTCATCCATATTGATGTTAATGAGATGATAGTAGTGATGTTGAATTGAAATCATGATGTTCATGATATTGTTGATGATAATAATGTTGATATTGATATTGATCATGATTATCATCATGTTGAGAATGACGTTGATGATATTGATAAGGGTACAAGATGATGCACATATATTGCATTCATACATTCACCATTTATATTGAATGAACACTTATAATTATATTTTATGATGCAACGTGCTGATAAAATTGTCTAAGTGTAATAAGATATAAACATGAGTTTGTAATCCCTCTAAAGTTAAGTATCATAAAATTGTTGTTTGTATTTAATTATAAGTTTTGTGATAACCGCTTTGCATTTATTTGGTTAACTTATCTGTATGGGATCAGGTAAAGTTGACCTATGATGCTTATCAGTACTTCTTGATGTACTAGTGTTACTTGTGCTTTTATTTTTATTGAGTGCAGAGCGTGTTTCAATATTCGAGATGAGACCTCAACTCTAGCCAACAATTTTGGGTTTTAATTTAAGGCTAAGCACCATGTTCAGACAATGTTTGATCTTCAAATTTATGTTCATATCCCTTGTTTTTGGACTAAGACACTCTTTCATTTACTTTTGAATTTCAGATAATCTTTTATTTGTAAACTTGAGTACTCTTAGTTGATCTTGTATGGTGACTTTAGGTCCTGCAAATATAATAGATAGAGAATTTTGCACTCTATTAGTGATTTGAAAATTATGTTGGTTTGACATTTTTACACATTTATTTAATAAAGGGATTTTTGAAATTATTAATAATAAGAATGGTAGAATGTGGATGTTGACTGTTGAACTTGATAAGTGAAGGTTGGATTAAGAATGATTCTCCCACTATAGTTTAGGGCAGGTGCCAATAATGACCATTTAGATCGTGATAAAGATGGTATCAGAGCACTAGGTTCGTAGATCTCATCATACTAGAACAAGTCTTGTAGAGTCTTCTGGAATTGTATGGAGACGTCTGTACTTTTCCTCGAGAGGTTATAAGGCCTTAGGAAGTGAATTCTTTTTTTTCCTTCCTCCGTTCCATTACTTAATTTCAATTGGTATATGGTGATCTAAATTAGTATCTAAGTTATTCACTTTTGTTCGCAAATTTTGACTACTTGTTTCGCCAGAGCAACAGCAGGGGCTGCATCCGCACCGACAACAATGCACGCATCAGACACTAGGGACGTTGTCATGACTCAAGACCACTCCTAGTAATAACAGTACTTAGAGTGACATGATGATGGGTGTATTTATATATTCTAGAGTCACCATTCTATTATTTTTAGCCTTGTTTTGAGGATGATTCTATACTATATAGGTTGATAATGAGATAAATATGTATAAAAGTGTTAAATCATATGTTTATAAGGTTCCAAGTGAAGTTCAAGTAAGTTTGTACTAAAAAGAGTCAATTAGAGTTCAATAAAGAAAACTAGTTGTCCTAGTCTGAGCTAGTTACTTGTCTAGTCTCTCTTGTTGGATTCTATTGTATTATATCGGTTCCTTATGGTTTTAAATATGTTATTATATATGTAAAATCATTTTAGGAGTGTAAAAAGTTCATATGAGTGAAATAAAGAGTGGGAACTTGAAGTGAAAGATCATGGAATTCAACCTAATCTAAGCTCTTGTTTTTGATTCATCGTAATAGGTTTAGTGTTGTTTGTGCTTCTAATTGTATGGTGTGATGATGTAGAATGCTTCTGGATCTGAATATGATGATATTTTGATTTTAAAGAGGCTTGTAAATCATGGGAAATACTCCACAAGACAAGGAATGGAAGTAGGAAGCACCAACACTTAACCAAAATTCGAAGGACAACTTCCAGAGAGTGCATGCGATTAACATGTGTCGTATGCTCTAGTACTATGCAATACAGGGTGCAACACATGATACATACCATAGAAATAGACGGTGCGATGCACGCTCCACTCCACACCTGGGCGTTTTGAGTTAATTTGACTCGTACACGGACTTGGCTTACCCTTATGCTATATATACATGTTGTATCACGTTTTTACAAATCTTTGGACATATTTTTCAGATCAAGGGGATGATACAACTTTGTTATTAGGTTATTATTAATTTTATTTAGTTCATACATATTTTTAGTCATTAATTACAATCTTGTGATTACGATTATGACTATGCGTGGCTAAACGCCCTCTTTTCGGGGTTGAAGTCAAGAACATGATTATTGTTTCTATGGATTAAGTTTGTTTGCTTTGATTATCAATATTGGTTGTCTGTTTATTCTTATTTTAACTACTTTAAGGATTCTCAACCCTTAGAATACATCCATTGTTAACCTTATGAACTTGTAAGAGGGAATATGGCGATAGAACATGGGAATAAGTAGAGTATGGTTCTTGATTCTTTATAAAATAAGAAACTTGAATTAGTATATAGGACAGGGATGTACTTAGATACCTTACTTGAATCATATGTAGGATGATATTTTTTAAGAACTTAAGTGAATTATTACATCCTCGCTCAATGATGTAGGTGTAAGGTTCAACTTAGGTGATAGATTAGAGGTTGGGAAACCATAATCGCGCAATTAACCCTAAGAATCAACAACCAGATAAGAAAGTTAACGAATGAAATCCAAAAGCATAATATGATTTTTCAGAGTACTGAAACCCTGGGCTTTTCTCTTATTGATTGTCTCAAGACCTTTACTTTCTGCATTGTTTTGTTTTAATTTACAATTTCTAAACTTTTTATTTGGTTACTCTCTTATTAATTGAATCTAAAGTGTGAACTAAAATCAAATTGCTTCCAAAACTAGTCTCTATAGGATCGATAACTTGGCTTTCTTAAAGGCCACTATATTACTTGGTAGACCACGTACACTTACGTGTGCGCTTAGAAACTGTTAAGTTTTTCGCGCCATTATCGGGGACTTGTTACTTGACAATTGTTTAATTTTGTCTTACTTTTATATTTATTTGGTGTTTTTATGCTTGGTCTTGGTTTTGTTATTACAAGAAATAGGTTTTTAGGTTGATAAGCTGGAAAAGGATCGGGATTTGGTAGAACCAAGCTCCAAACACGAGCAAGACTTTCACCAACACAGGAGAGAAGCATTCCTTCTCCCTAAAATTTCTCAAATGCAAGAATACCAAGAGAATACTACTCTAATGGCTGAAGAACAAGCAACCCGAAGGACAGTTAGGTAAGTGGCAGTCCCACTTCCGACGAACTTGACTTCCCCAATTCAAAGATCGGCTGTTGGGGGGAATTTTTGGTTTTAGAACAACATGGTGCAGATTCTTATCAGTAGTGGATAGTTTATAGGGCTTTTACACGAGGATCCATAAGTCCACTTGAAGACCTTCATTAAGCTTACTGATATATTCACTCCTACTGGGGTGACTCTAGATTTTGTGAAGTTAACACTGTTATCCCATTCACTTTTGGGGGAAGCTAAAAGGTGGTTGAATGTGGAGCCATCTAATTCAATTACTTCATGGGATGACTTAGCCAGAATGTTCCTCATCATATTCTTTTCATCATGCAAGACTGCAAGACTTAGTAGTGAGATAGTGAGCTTTAAATAGAAACCTGATAAAAACCTCTATCATGCTTAGGAACACTTCAAGGCTCTTTTTTGGGAGTGTTCACACCAGCAACTGTCTAATGAGGTACTTGCTCATACTTTTGTAGAAGCTCTTGATTACAATATGAAGATTTTTCTAGATTCAGCCGCAGGTGGTCAAGCACTGGAGTTGACTTATGATGAGCTGTACACATTACTGAACCACATAGCACAAAGAAATCTAGAGTGGTATTCATATTCTAGAAGTGCTACGAAAAAAATTGCAGGCGTATTGGAGGTGGAATCATTAACGGCCTTATCAATATAGGTTTCTGCATTACAGAATTTGATCAACACTCAGTTCAGTAGCATGAAGTTGGGAGCAACATAACCTGCAGCCACAGTCAATGCCATCCAACAAGCTGCAGATTGGCGTGAAGTATGCGGAAATAGTTTTCATGTGGCTACTATGTGTGCTTCAAATCCAGAATTTGTGATGTATGTAGGCAATACTCATAGGCCTAATTATGCTAATTCCTACAACATAAAGTGGAAATCTGAGCCACCAAATTAGTCATGGAATGCCCCACAGCCACAGGACCAATTGAATCAGTCAACAAGCAACATGAAGTAAATGTTGAAACAAATCTTAGCTAGTCAAGCACAATTGGTTACGGATCTAAAAAGTCAAAAGGCAAAATTACAAAATCAGCAAGTGGCCACAAAATATTTAGAGTTGCAAGTGGGCCAATTATCACAGGTACTGAATACAAGACCACAAGATAGGTTGCCAGCAGATATAGAAAATCCAAAGAAGGTTATGGTAATTACCTTAAGAATTGGTAAAGATCTTTAAGGAGAACCTCCCAAGGCAACAAAGGAAGTTGATGCTAATATGGTGACCAAACAGGTTCCCAAAGAAGCTGCTGAAAATTCAAGGAAGTCTGAGTACTTGAGACCAAAAGTTGCTAAACCAAAAGTGTAGAAGACACTGCCATTGCCTTTCCCTCAAAGGCAAATAAAAGCGAAGGAGGATGCCCTGTTCAAAAATTTCATTGATACATTCAACGAGCTTCATATTAACTTACCTTTGCTAGATGTTTTATAGAGTATGCCTAAGTATGCAAATGTACTTAAGGGATGTGGTGGCGAAGAAGGTGAAATTGTAATATATGGGAGCAATAACACTCACTGAAGAGTGTAGTGCACTAATAACATAGAAAATCCCCAAGAAATTAAAAAATTTGGAGATGTTTGCCATCCCTATTCAAATTGGGAGTAAAGAGGTTCATGCACTGAGTGACTTAGGGGAAAGCATAAATTTGATGCCCCTATCATTGTTTAAAACATTGGGCTTGGAATAACCAAGATCGACCATCGTGGTATTGTAGTTGGCAGATGGAACGTTTACACATCCAGATGGAATAATTAAGGATGTCATCATAAAGGTTGATAAATTTACTATACCTGCTAACTTTATTGTTCTTGATTTTGAGGTAGGTGAACAGGTACCAATCATCTTAAGACATCCATTCTTAGCAACTGGAGGGGCCGTGATTGATGTTAGAGAAGGCATTCTCAAAATGAGGGTAGATAATGAAGAGGTGGTATTTGATGTTTACAAAGCACCCATCATAAAATCCTAAATTAAAGATCCATGTGTGATTAATGTGAGAGAAGGGGATGAGTGTGGGGTTGTTAATCTACCAAAGACCTCTTTAGATTACCTGATTGAGCGGGCTAAGTTGAATCCACTGTTTCCTAACATGATGAAAGTTGAATGTAAAAAAGATGTTCACTTTGAAAATGCAAACTTAAGAGGTCAGAAACGAATAAAAAATTAGCTTTTAAAAGGGAGTAAAAGGGTGAAAAAATATGGCTGAGTTGAGTTTGGTCGTGCCACCACACTAAATCAGGCGCTGCTTAGGAGGCAACCCAAGTTAATTAGGTATGTTTTCTTCTTAGTTTTTAGTTTTTATTTCATGTAGTTTTTATTTTTGGTTTAGTCACAGGTTAAAGGAGAGTCTGAGTACCATAAACTTGAGCTTGAAGCATGGCAAAGATAAAGTGTAGGGTCCCGCAGATCCTATGAATACAAAAGATGCTGCTAGCTAGGCCTAAAGGCCTCAGGGAGTAATTCTATGTCATACCTTTAAAATTCACTTTGGGGACAAAGTATATTTTTAAGTGTGGGGTGGGGAAATTCCCAAATTTTGGCTCAATTTTTTTGCTAGGTTAGGAATAAGTGAGATATTCTTGTCGGTGCTCTTTTTAATTACATGATTTAAGTGGGTTTATTTGTAAAAGCATGTTGATTGAGTGAGTTGCTACTTTTGAGACTCTTAGGCTTATGTTTATGACGCTTGTACTTGTTGGCTTAATTTTGAATTTATGCTATTGTTTGGTTGAGAGTCTATGATGATCATATTGAGTTGAGCATGTGCCACGTGAGTATGAGATTTTCGTATATTCCTTGTTGCGTGTGATGTCTAGAACTTGCCCGGTGTATCTGTGAAGCGAAATAAAGAATAAGAGTCTAGGAGATGATATAGGCATTTCTTTGGTAGCCTTATTTTATACCTTCTTTTACCTACCCATTATGCATTATCATAGTCAACACCCATTAAGACTTTAGCTTTTTCTTTGGCAACCTCATAAGTAGCCTAAATCCTTCTTTGATAGACCATAATTTGATCCAAAAAGCTCCTAAGTGCTTTAATGTAAAATTAAACTAGTAAGAGGAGTTTGAGAAATTAAAGAGGAAAAAGGTGAAATTGATGCCCCAAGGTAATAGTTATTGGTGTTTATAATTGATATGTAGTGTATGGTTGTGATTAAAATGACATTAGAAATATTACCATAGATATGAAAAAAGAGAAAAATTGATTCATATGGTAGTGAACATTATGCCCACCATGTGTTTGTTAAAATACTTAAAAGAGATGGGGAAAAATAAAAGATATAGGTATACAAAAATAGTGTAATTTATTTTTTGGAGAGTGATTTTAAATGTATAATGTAGTGTGTTAAAACACTTAGAGAGGTTAGTCACTATTCCCAAATAGTTCCTACTCGTACCTTAGCCTATATTACAACCCGAAAAAGACCTAATTGATCCTAAGCTTTACATTCGACTATTAGTGGAACATAATACAAAGGGAAAGCTTATGGTTCATTGTGAGTAACTTGTGAATTCTTTCTTGAGAGTGAGCATAATTTGATTCTTGTACCCATCATATTATGAATTGTATTATTATGAGTGATTATGGGTAACTCCCTTGTTTTGAGGGGTACATGTTTGATGAATATGGGTGATTTGTATGATATCCTTGATTGAGCTATAAGCATGATTTTTCCAACTAGATGAGTCAATTCTTGAGGCTAGGAAGTTTTAGAGTAGTGTTCATGAGCTTTCAAGTGTGTAAATAACATGCTTAGTGTAGTAACTTGCATTCTATGTAGTCATTGTTACACTAACTTGAGTTTCTTGCATTTAGTAGAAGTGTAGAGTCTCCTTAGTTTATGATTATTATATTTAAGAGTTGTCCGAGTATGAACAAGGTTTTAAGTGTGGGATGGTGATGATGGGTGTATTTACGCATTCTAGTGTCACAATTCTAGCCTTTTTAGCCTTGTTTTGAGGATGATTCTATACTATATTGGTTTATAATGATATAAATGTGTATAAAAGTGTTACAACATGTTTTTATAAGGTTCCAAGTGAAGTCCAAGTAAGTTTGTACTTAAAAGAGTCAATTAGAGTTCAATAGAGAAAACTAGTCGTCCTAGCTTGAGCTAGTTGCTTGTCTGGTCTCTCTTGTTAGATTCTATTGTGTTCTATGTGTTTCTTATGGTTTTAAATATGTTATGATATCTGTAACAAGTTTTTAGAAGTGTACAAAGTTCATATGAGTCAAAGAAAGAGTGGGAACTTGAAGTGAAAGATCATGGAATTCAACCTAATCTAAGCCCTTGTTTTTTATTCATTGTAATGGGTTTAGTGTTGTTTGTGCTCCTAATTCGTGTGGTGTGATGATGTATAATACTTTTTTATCTGAATATGATGATATTTTGATGTTAAATAGGCTTGGAAATCATGGGAAATATTCCATAAGACAAGGAATGGAAGAAGGAAGCACCAACACGTTACAAAAATTCAGTGCACAACTTCCAGAGAGTGCATGCGATTAGCATGCGTCGCATGCTTTAATCCTATGCAATATAGAGTGAGATGCATGATATACTTCATACCTGGGTGTTTCAAGCTAATTTGAGTCCCACACGAACTTGGCTTACCCTTATGCTGTATATACATGTTGTATCACATTTTTACACATCTTTGGACATATTTTGGAGATCAAGGGACTGTTAGAACTTCATTATTAGGTTATTATTAATTTTATTTAGTTCATATATGTGTTTATTCATTAATTACAACCTTGTGATTACGATTATGACTATGCGTGACTAAACGCCCTCTTTCTGGGGTTGAAGCCAAGAAGATGTTTATTATTGCTATGGATTAAGTTTGTTTTCTTTGCTTATCATTGTTGGCTGTTTGTTTATTCTTATTTTTACTATTTTAAAGATTCTCAACCCTTAGAATACATCTATTGTTAACCTTTTGAACTCGGGAGAGGGAATAGGGTGATAGAATATGGGAATAAGTATAGTATGGTTCTTGATTCTTTATAAAATAAGAAACTTGAATTAGTATCTAGGATAAAGATGTACTTAGATACCTTACTTGATTCATATGTAGGATGATATTTGTTAAGAGCTTAAGTGAAATATTACATCCCCGCTCAATGATGTAGGTGTAAGGTTCAACTTAGGTAATCGATTAGAGGTTGTGAAACCATAATCGCGCAATTGATCCTATGAATCAACAACCAGATAAGCAAGTTGACGAATGAAATCCAAAAGCATAATATTATTTTTCAGAGTGCTTCAATCCTGGGTTTTTCTCTTTATTGATTGTTTCAAGACCTTTACTTTCTGCATTGTTTAATTTTATTACAATTCCAAACTCTTTATTTGGTTACTCTCGTATCAATTGAATCTAAAGTGTGAAATGAAATCAAATTGCTGCCAAATCTAGTCTCTGTGGGATCGATAACTTGAATTTCTTGAAGGCCACTATATTACTTGGTAGACCACATACACTTGCATGTGCGCTTGGGTGCTATCATCAAAAGTGACCCCAAGCTAACCCATGACTTGGCATGACCTTATGAATGCTGTATAAACTAAATAGTACTATGCAGAAGCTAAAGTTTGAATAAGATAAAATAATCAAAGCAAATATCAGTGCTAAAATCAAGACAAAAATCTCTTAAACATCACATAATGCTGAACAAGTAACTATATGTATAAAAGCCTCTACTAAGGTGAGTTGCTAAATCAAGCCCCTAGAGTCTGAAACTTAAATAGAAAAATAAATGAACTAATAACTAGTCCTCGTATGAAGAGGACTCACAAAAACACAACTACTGAAGTGATGCTGGGTTAAGCTAACCGTGATCGGGGTGCTGAACGTCTTAACTTATATTATAAGATAATATAGCACAAAGAAAAATATTTATTTCAGTATTTTAAATGTATTTATCATGTAAGATATGCACTACACTACATAAAATAAATATGCTGAAAGTGACTTGATGACCTGAACTTGGGACTGAAATTTATAAGCTGATGCTACGACCAAGTAATATACATGTAGCACTATAAAATGCTGAATAGACTGGATAAAGTTTCAATATAGATCTAAGACTAAATTATAGGAGGTTTCTGTAACTGACTTAGACCATGTAAGAAGTATAAAATTCAACCTATAATCCAAGTTGAAAGGGTTTTCTATTCATTTCTAGGGTATGAACCATAATTTGGTGTGTATTTACTCATGAGTCCATTAAAGGTAACGGATAAAATCTCAACTAACTAGGACCTCTTTAACCTATGATGGCACATAGCTTGGGACTTGGGTTATCTGAAACCTTGCCCTCTCGATGCTAAGTACTAGTCCCAACTAAAAGTAAACTGATATACCGAATGCTCAATAACAATAATATTCTCAAACTGAAAGATAAGTGATTTATCTGAGAGCGCTCTAAATCATAAAAACTAAAGAACTGAATATTCAACTGACAATACATAATATCCTAGGTCATCGAGTGTTCATAAATCTTCATCTGTGAAGAATGCAACTAATAATGAAAATGTTGTAATCTAAACATAACAAGGAATTTCACACTCAAGCCCAAGAATCAAGAATTTATCAATATAATGAGATTTCATAATCATGAGTATGTAAATATGCTCAAATTTATGGGAGAACATATATTCATGGTTTAGTCAAAGCTAGAAATTGAAAACTAAAGGAATTCACACTTTTTCATGAAAACCCTAATCTTGAAGGGTTAATTAAACTTGAGGAATTGATTTAAATTTGGGGTTAAATGGGTGAAATAAAACACATTAATGAAATTTCACATACCTGGATATGGAAATCTTGAAGAATTGTTTGAACTTGGAGCTTGAAAGAAATGAACCCTAGTTTGCCTTTAAAGGAAGAAGAATCACTTCTTTTTATTTTTGAGTCTAAGTATCAAATAAATTTGGATAATAAGCGACTTAGGATAATATTTACTTAGTAATCAATCTTGGAGTAATTTAAACATGTAGTTTTGATGTTAAAAGAGCGGGAAAAGGCTGATGTACTCTTTAAATTCGTAACTGAAAAGCTACTGGAGTAAACTTAAGATAATTATAATTTATACTTATGTCTTCCTACTTCAAATTAATGAATTCCTAAAACTAGTCCTTCCTTAAATCAAATGGGAATAACTTATCTAGAAAAGTAATAACAAACTTACCCCGTTCTACTGGTCCTGTATCTATACCTCTATCCTCCTTCCACTGCTTACCCCATTTTTAAGCCACTCTCCGCAACTGATAAGAAGCTAAATCAGCACTTTCAATTGGAGTGACACCCATGATCTCAATAACTTTATAAATACTATCGAAGAACTCCTGTGGATCCTTTTTGGACTTTGGAGGATTCATCCTAGAAAAGTATCAAACTCTGGCTATTGTCGTACTCACTATTGGGTTGGCTGGTGCAATAGGTTTCTGGTTATTATGGGTGGTTGTGTATTAGGTTAAGGCTTTGAATGCATCCCTAAATTTAACATGGAATACTTGATATTTAGAGGATTTGCTAGAGCTGGTGGTGGTGCTTATTGATTGCCAATACTTTTATCATTCCCACTCCTTCTTCCATTAGTTCTCTTAGGAGGATTTTATATAAACATGTAGAGAATGAGTTAGAATAAGGTTTTAATAGAGTTCAAACTTTATCACCCGATATAAAAATGAAAGATGTGAAATTTTTCCTAAAACATTTCATTGCCTCTCACTCATAAGTGTGACGCAGTTCATAATCATGAATAAGACTCTACTTAATATGGATTTCAGACACCCTAGGACAATATAAACCTGATACACTAATACTAAGTTTGTCACGACCCAAGGGTTTCTCTTAGTCTAACACCATGCTTAGAGTCATAGGTGACCCCAAGCTAAACCATGGCCTGGCATGACACTATGAATATTGTATAAAGTGTACAGTTCTAAACCTAATCTAAAGTCTGAATAATATATAAGAAATCAAACCAAACATCAATGTTAAAACCCAAATGAAATCTATTAAACATCATATAAAGCTGAATATCTAACTGTATATCTTAAAGCCTTTTATAAGGTAAGTTGCTCGTATAAGCCTCCAACTAAATCTAACCGTATGAAACTAAAATAGAGAAAAAAAAACTATTGTTAACTAGTTCTTGAATGATTATGATTTACCAAAACATAGCTACTGATTGCTGGATCAAGCTAATCTTGACCGGGGTGCTAAATGCCCAAACCTATATTAAAAGACAATATAGCTTAAATGAAGGTATGCAGTCAGTACTTTGAATATACTAAGCATGTCACACTACACTGTATAAAATAAATATGCTAAAATTGACATAATGACTTGGACATGGGATAGAAATTAGTAAACTGATGCTAGGACCAAGTAATAAACATGTAACACTATAAAATGCTGAATAGATTAGATACAAGGTAAAAAGAGATCTTTGATGAAACTGTGGGAGGTTTCTATAATCAACATAGACCTGTGAGCAATGTAGAATCAAACCTATAGACCAAGGTAGGAGGGTGTTTTGTACCTTGCCAAGGGTACAAACCGTCATTTGGCATGAATCTACTCATAAGCCCATTAAGGTCGAGGGAGACACTCTCAACTAACGAGGACCCCTTTAACCTACAGTGACATGTAGTTTAGGATTTAGGTTATCTGAACCCTTGTCCTCTCAGTGCTAAGTACTACTCCCAACTGAAAGTAAATTGATATATTGAAATGCTAAATAATAATAATATTTTCATACTCAAAGATAAGTGCTTTATCTGAGAGAACTCTACAAAAAGATTTTAAAACCTAAATATTCAACTGAAATTGCGCAATATCTTAGGTCATAGGGTATTCATAACCTTCCATCTTTGAAGAATGCAATTGATTATAAAAATTCTATAATTTGAACATAAGAGGGAATTTCATACTCAATCCCAAAAATTAAGAATTTATCAATGTGATGATATTTCATAATCATGTGTATGGAAAGTTTCCTACATTTACGGGAGAGCATATATTCATGGTTTAGTCTAAGCAAGAAACTGAAAACTAAAGGAATTCATACATTTTCATGAAAACCCTAAACTTGAAGGGTGAACTAAACTAGAATTGAGTTAACTTTGCGGATCAATAGGTGTAAAAAAAACCCATTGAAGAAATCCCACATACCTGGAGATAGAAACCCTAAAGAAATACTTGAACTTAGATTTTGAAAGTGATGAACCCTAGTTTGCCCTGAGAGGAAGAAGAATCACTTTTTTTTCTTTTTTTGGATGCTAAGTATCTAATAAATATGGATAATTAGGGACTTAGGGTAATATTTAACTTAGTAATCAGTCTTAGAGTAATTTAAATGACATAGTTTTGATGTTAAAATAGTTAAAGAAGACTGAAGTACCCTTTTAAATTCATAACTAAAAGCTTTTAGAAGGTATATATGAGATCTTCCCACAATCATGAAACCCACTTCGAATTGTGGTTGGTGTTTATGGTGTGGATCTGGATATGAGGTCTATGCACTACTCCATATGAGCCTTGGTATGATTATGGGATCCACCTATGATAGTTTCTTAGTTAGGTTGATGGTTCCAACCAGAAACTTTAAAAGTCAAGATCGTACCAAATATCATCATTTTTAACCATAGTCGTGGTTCCCTATTATGTTTGGAACTTATACCTGTAAACTTTTAGATGTTCAAGATGTTTTGATTATGTGGGAGAATTTTACGCTCGTATAATCTCACCATGATCGTACCTAAGCCCATAGGTCCTTACTACTTGATAGTGCTTCACCAAAATAACCATAACCTTTTACTCCGACATCAGATTTAGGAAAAATTAGATGTGTTGGAAGGATAATTCAAATATATATCATTGGTGGATCTTTATCTCAAGAATACTTTTGGATCCAGGAGTTATGCTCATTTAAACTTGTCTATAGTAGGAATCCTCAAGGAATCAATTAGTAAGGTAGGTTATGACATGGACAAGAGATAGGAGTTACTTGTGGCCTTAATACTTGTTTAAATCACTTACTATACCACCAAAAAATGATGTTTAATTTTACGTGTATTTGAATTATGATTCTAATCTTAGCTTAGATTTTTATGGTAGGCATAGAATTAGGGGTAGATCTTGAAGGGATAATAAAGGGAAACACTTGTTAGGGGTGGAACCTGATCTTGGTTATATTTATACACCCAAGTGCTAATTATTTCCATTACTTGCATCTATTTTATGAGGTACTTTGCATATATAGTCCTATGATTGAGCTTAATTTGTGTTCATGAACTAATGGAATGATTAGTGTTGTAGTAGTAAAATTTGGTAAAGATGGAGCTTAATTTGGCATTAATACGGAGCTTATGGATAATTAAAGTCCCTAGGAGCACTATTGGATGCACGACAAGCTTAAAAAGAGTTGGAAAGGCCTATACAATGCATGGCAGATAAAGTAAAGGGAAGATACTACATGATAGTGGAGAATTGGAATGAAGCACAAGAGCGTGACACACCTACTGAGCCATACGACAATGGCATGACATGAAACTGTCTAAACACTGGATGGCACATTCTAGTGTGCATCCTCCATAAGGGCATACCATGATCCTTAGGCCCCACAATAAGGGCATGGCACGATGAATATTTTCACATTATTTTTTCCTCCTATTATAAATAGGACACTTTTATTATTTTAGGGGAGTTATGCACGTAGGAGCAAGGAGAAAAACATACAAGGGCATTCAATTAGGGTTATTCTACTACTCATTTCTTCTCTTTAATTTTAGTATGAATACTTTGAATTCTATGATGTTGATTTCGAACATGAGTGGATAATAATACTTGTTCTGG
The DNA here is from genome assembly GCA_030864225.1 of Capsicum baccatum var. pendulum. Taxonomy (NCBI): domain Eukaryota; kingdom Viridiplantae; phylum Streptophyta; class Magnoliopsida; order Solanales; family Solanaceae; genus Capsicum; species Capsicum baccatum. Next base: position 196,970,597 of record CM061557.1, read on the forward strand.
GGTTGATACTGAATGCATGATTGTATTTTGAAATTGGTTAAACATGGATTATCATATGGGTTGATATTAGTATTATGTTTTACTATTTTAATGCTTGGCCACCATTCAAATACATTTTTAATCCTCTTGTGAACCTAGAAGGAGAATCATTAGGATAGAATGAGGAGTTTAAGAAACAAGTTCTCATATTTTATAAACAAAATATTTGATTCATATCTAGGATAGGAGTATACATAGAACACCTTAATTGGTTCCATTACAAGAAGATAGTTTAATGGATCTAAATTAGATTTTTTCATCCCCGCTTAATTATATAGTTGCGATATCCTTTTAGGTAGACGAATAAAGGTTTAGAAGAACATAATCATATTTTAATCACAGTGAATCAACTACCTAATAAACAATATAATCAATGAAAGAGTAATGATATACCGGATTACCAAAAGCGCCTTAACCCTGAAATTTACCTCAATAGTCATTAAAACGTAGATCAACTTATGATTGTTACATTTTATTACTTTTTCTCACTATTAGTTCGATATAATTTTATAACTTATCTTTATTATACCACAACACTTGTTTAAAACATTACTAATGACAAAATGAAGTGAATTGCTAAACAAGCAGTCCCTATGGGTCTGATATCTAACTCTCTTAGAGCTATTTTTTTTCTTGTCAAACCACGTATTCTTGCGTATGTGTTAGGCTGCAATAAGTTTTTGGTGCAGTTTCTGGGGACTTAAGAAAGTAGTAATTTTCTAAATTTTGTTATTGGTAATATTATACAAGTGTTGACAACTTGATCTTAGCAATTGGTTTTTGCAGGTCTAATTTATAATTTGTGCTAGCTAGAGAAGGATAATTGGATGAGTCATTCTTAACCTAAATAAGTATTTCATCACTAGTGAAAGGCAATAACTCTTCAATACAAAATCCAATAATTTCAGATAGCTGATCAGGTAGAAATCGCTCTTAGTGAAGTGGCAGAAAAGAACAGTTTGCGAGGTGGCAATTCACTCAATAATTTTATTACTAATAACATCCACAGGCCGGCTATAGGAGGTTGATTCGAGATGAAACAGAATATGGTGCAACTATTGCACACTATCGGTCAATTCTCAAGACTGTCTCATAAGGACCCACAATAATGTTTGCAAAATTTCCTTGAGATCAGTGATACTTACATTCATGTTGGAGTGTCGACTGATTATTTGATACTTACTCTCTTTCATTTTTATCTATTGAGGGAATCTAAGAGGTGGCTAAAGGATGAGCCACCAAATTCCATCACTACCTGGAATGATTTTGCATAAAAATTCCTAATTTAATTCTTCCTATCTAAAAGCCCTTCTAGTTAAGAAGTGAAATATTGAGTTTTATAGAAAAAGATAGTGAAAATCGTTATTCATCTTGGGAAATGTTCAAGTCCATGCTCTGTGATTTCCCACAACACCATCAAACCAACGAGGCTCTAGTGCATATTTTTATAGAGAGTCTTTAGCCAAATATAAAGATTCTCCTAATTCAACAAATAGTGCATAGGTATTTGAAAAGACCTATGATAAGTAATACACGCTTCCAAATCATAGCTCATAGGGGAACCCCAAGTGAAATGCGGATGTATTAAAAGCACCTCAAAGAAAGTTATAAGGTTTCTAGAGGTTGATTAGTTGATAGCTATCGCCTCACAGTTTGCTTTCCTGCAAAATCAAATAAACACTCAGTTTAGTAACTTGAATTTGAGGCATCAACAAGCTTTAGTTAATGTTGTGTAGTAGACTCAAACTTGGTATGAGGTAGGTGTTAATGTCAACTATATAGTAGATACCTATGTATCTAATTCAAACTATGTAAATTTCATGAGTAACACACAACATCAAAGAAACTAGAATTTTGGGAACATATATAATGCAAATTGGCAAAATTACCCTGACCTCTTATATGGTGGGAACCAATAGCAGAATAAAAATCAGTATAGAGGCCAAGGAAGCCATAATCTTTAGAACTAGGATTAGGGTAGTCAAACTAATGCCCAGTCTAGTAATATTGAGGAAATACTAAAATAGATTATGGAAAATCAGGCATAGATGACAACAGACATAAAGAATCAACTTCTATCTAAAAAGACCTTAGAGGTTTAGTTGGGGAAGCTTGCTGAGGAACAAAACACTAAATCTTAGAGAGGTCTACCACGTGACACAGATCTAAATCCTAAGAAAGTGAATATAATTTCTATTTGTAGTTGTTTGTAATTATAGGAATTAACGCCCCAAAAAGTTACTCATACAGCCATGGCTAAGGACGAGGAGCAAGCTGAGATGACAAAGTTAAGAGCAGTGAAAGTATAATGGCAAGTGTGAAGCCACACCCTATTCCCACCAAGACTAAAAAAGTATAAAGAGGAAGCATATTACCAAATGTTTATTAACTCATTGAAATGGGTGCACATTAACCCTTTTGTTGCTATTGTTTTATAAGGAGTCCCTAAATATGCCAAGTACATTAAAGACTTTATGTCAAATAAGAATAGGTTGATAGAATATGCCACTGTTGCACTTACTAAAGAGTGCAACTCACGAATTTAGAATAGGCTGCCTATAAAGCTTAAGGACCCAGGAAGCTTTACTATTAAGATCACAGTTAGGCAGTCTATTGGTGCTCAAGGCTTGTGTGATCTTAGATGTATAAATCTTATGACTTCCTTTTGTTCAAAAAATTTAAGGTTGGGTAGTTTGAGGCCCACCATAATGGTAGTGTAGTTGGCTGACCACTCACTTGCCATACCTGATGTAATAGTGAAAAATGTGTTAGTACCAGTGGGTTTAATTATATTTCCTATAGATTTCCTTGTCTTGGATGTTGATGCAGATTTAGAAGTCCTATTTATTTTAGGACATCTTTTTAGTTACTAAATGTGAATTGATAGATGTAGCTGTCGTGCAGCTAACTATGCAAGCTCATGATAAGAGGTATTTGATGTGTACAAAGCAATAAAGATACCAACTTTCAATAAGGAATTGTATACCATCATAGTTATAGACCTTGAGTCAGAGCTACCATTTATTACTTCTAAGGATCCTTTAGAGAGAGCTTTAGTGGGATATAACATATTTGGTGATGTAAAAGAAAATTAGATGGTTGAAATTTCAGGTGTTGCAAGGGTTTTGATTCATAAATATGGCTTTGAGCCCTTAAAAAGGAGCCTCAATCCATCTATCAAGCCATCCATTGAGAAAGTTTGAAATTAGAGATAAAGGCTCTACCCTCACACCTCAAATATGCTTTTCTTAGAGATGATGACAATTTACCTGTGATTTTCTCTGTAGGATTATTTGATATATAGGTTAAAGAGATATTGGTAGTACTAAAAGAAGAAAGAAGGCTATTAGGTGAAAGATTTCAGACATACTGGGGATAAACCCTACCTTTTACTGGTATAAGATATTCATGGAATCATAAACCTAGTATGCAACACCAAAGATGGTTGAAACTACTCATGATGGATATGGTAAAAAACATGATCAAGTGGATTGATGTAAGCATAGTATATCCTATCTCCGACAGTAAATGGGTTTGTCCCACACAGTATGTCTGAAAAAAGGGGGGTATGACAGTGGTGATAAATAATAATAATGTGTTGATCCCAACTCGTACTGGTGATCCGTGCTACTTTTAAATATCATTACCAAATCTCTTTAATTGATCAAATGCTAGATAGATTGTCTAGACAGGATTACTATTGCTTTCTAGATACATATTTTGACTACAATTAGATATCCATAGCACCAAAGTACCAGGAGAAGATAATGTTAACCTATCCTTATGGGATGTATGCTTTCAGGTGAATGCCATTTGGATTTTGTAATGCACCAGCCACATTCCAAAGGTTCATAATAGCCATATTTTATGACATGTTAAAGGACTTTGTAGAGGTAATTATGGATGATTTCATTATTTTTGATAACTCCTTTGAATTGTGTTTGTCGAATATTGAGAAGGTCCTAGCAAGATCGAGGAAAAAAATTTAGTGTTTAAGTGAAAAAATGTTACTTTCTAGTTAAGAAAGGCATTTTCCTTATCCATATAGTGTCTTTGAAAAGATTTGAGGTAGATTAAGCAAAGGTGGAAGTTATAGAGAAGTTTCCACCACTAGTACCAGTCAAAGAAGTATACATTTTCCTCGAGCATGCTGGATTTTATAGGCAATTGACTAAGGATTTATCGTAGATAGACAAATATATGTGTAATCATTTGAAAAAGAGGTGATTCTCGAGTTTGGGGTTGATTGTCTCAAAGCATTCAAATAATTAAAGAAAAAGCTGATAGAGGTTCCTATTATGATAGCTCCTAATTGGGATCTCCCTTTTGAGTTGATGTGTGATGCAAGTGAAATGACTGTGGGTGAATTATTAGTTAGTGGATAGAGATGGTTTTTCACTCTATATACTATGCTAACAAGACCCTTGATGTTAGCAAACCAATTACGTTATCATTGATCAAGAGATATTAGGCCTAATGTATACTATTGACATGTTCAAAGCCTATCTAATAGGGACAAATGTAATAGTTCATATTGATCATGCTATAATTAGGTACTTGTTCAATAATAAAGATGGAAAACCAAGGTTCATCAAATGGGCCTTATTGCAGTAAGAGTTTGATCTTCAAGTTTGAGATAGAAAAAAGGTACAGAATCAAGTAGGAGATCATTTATTGAGGTTAGAAGATAGGTATAATGTGGTTGAATATGGATGTATCTGGGAAGAGTTCCCAGATTAGCAACTAATGACACTAATTATAATGGATCTTCTATGGTACACAAACACAATGAGCTTGTTTGTAAATGGTGTGTATCTTCTTGATATGATGATTCAACAAATTAAGAAGTTGCATCATGATTCATGATCATATGTGTGCGATGAGCCATATCTTCTTAAGTACGGTACCGATTGAGTTGTTCAAAGATGTGTTCTAGAATATCAAGCGAGTCACGTGCTTGAAAGTTGTTAGTCATCATCTTATGAAGGTTACCATGAAGAAGAACATACAACACATACTATATTACTATTGAGATTATTTTGAACTAATTTGTTTAAAGATTCTTTTACTTTTGTTAGTTAATATGGCAAGTGCCAAACAATGGGAACTATATCCAGACACCATGAAGTGCCTTTGAATAATATTATTGAGGTGGAGATTTTTTATGTTTGGGGAATATACTTCATGGATCCATTCCCACCTTTGTATGGTAATCTATACACTTTAGTTGCAGTGTATTATAAGTCTAAGTAGTGAAAGCTACAACTTTTCCTACTAATGATGCAAAGATAGTGATGAAGTTTGTGAAAAAGAATATTTTGTTGTAGTTTGGAACCCTTGGGAGATTATCAGTGATGGTGGGTCTCACTTTTTAAACCATTGCTTTAAAAACTTGCTAGCAAAATATGGGGTAAGTCACAAGGTGGCTACAACATATCACCCTTAGACAAGTGGTCATGTTAAAGTTTTAAATTGTGAAATTAAGCAAATTCTTTAGAAGACGATGAATGCCCAACACATAGATTGGTTAATGAAATTGGATAATGCACTCTAGGGTACATAATAACTTACTAACTGGCCATTGGAACTTTTTTGTATTTTTGATATATGGTAAAGCTTGTCATTTGAGAGTAGAGCTTGAGTATCAAGGGTGTTGGGCAGCAAAGAAGTTGAATCTGGACCAGAGATAGAGGAGAAAAAGAGGTTGTTTTGACTGCTTAAACTTGATGAGTTCATCTTAAATGCCTATGAGAATGCTAAACTCTAAAAAGAGAAGATGAAAAAGTGGCATGAGAAGCATATCCTACCTCAAGTCTTTGAGCCTGGCCAAAAGATATTGTTATTTAACTTGAGTTGAAGCTTTTCCCTGGTAAGTTAAGATTAAAGTGGTTCGGGTGGTTTAAGGTGGTTAGAATGACACCTCATGGGGTGATTGACTTATGGCGTGAAGATAGGAGTGCGATATTTCTTATGATTAGGCAAAGAGTTAAGAATTAATGGGTCGAGCATGAGGATAGACAAAAGACTTCTATCACATTAGCTGATGAGTGATTATGAGCTAGATTATGCCATGACGTTAAATCAAGCGCTACATGAGAGGCAACCCATGAATGTATGTAATAGTGTATGTCTTTTATTTAAAATAAAAAAAAATAAAAAAAGAGAATAAAAAAATAAAATAAAGTGTCGAGCCATGGCCAAAAGTACTACATTTGGTGAGGAGGTAATTAACAAGTTTTTGTTATTTTTGATGTAACTTTATAGGATTAAGGAGGGTCTTAACATAGAGGAGGGATTGAAGCATTCAATAATTGCCTCCAGGAAGCTAAGTGGCATAAAACATTTTCAAGGTAAGAAAATAAATGAATGATTAAAAAATGGGGGAGCCAAAACTCCCCAAGGTAATTTCCAGTGTGCCTCTATGTCAAGAGTATGCCACGCCCACTGAGCAATGCAATATGGTCATAGAAAGGAGGGAATAAAATTCCCAAGGTAAATTCCAGTAAGACCCTGTGATAGGAGTGTTCCACACTCCTTATCCTCTTCAATAAGGGCATGGCACGGAGGATGGGTTTTGGGTAAAGTTTCCCCTAAATTTCTAGGTCAAAACATCAACCCATCCCCTTTACAAACCTAAAATCCCTAATTTCTTAATCATTCGCCCACCCTAGCAAACCACTCTCTCAATTGTCCTCAAATTAGTGGCGTGCTATGCCATTCATACCATTAATTTTCTCTTTCCTATGCAACTCAAGAACAAGGCAAGTTCTCTTACTTCTCTTTATCTCTTTCTCTAATTCATTGGGTTTATTTTCACTTGTTGGGTTTGATTTTTACAAATCATCTTAGACTACATGTGCTTTAATTTTTACATGGTATTTTGGGGAATTGTGCTTACTGATATATTGCGTATGTTGACACTAATTAATGTTCATACCATATTGTTCTATGTGATGCTTAAATGTGTGAGTGAGGTCTGAATAACTTTTTGGTGAATGTCAAACACCAAGTTTTGGTTGTTTGGTGTTACCCCAATGTGAGGCTTGGACTTGAATTATACTGTATAGTGTGTAAAAGGGTGTTTATATTGCATATGTTCTGCATTTATGGAAGTGTATTTTGATTTTATCAAAGAACACATGGTTATATTTGAAATTGTTTTTTAGTTGTTGAGAGAGTAATGTATATCATTTGGGTTTATCATAAAGAAAAAAGGAGTTGAAGAACATGTTAGTGTTTAATATCCAAAGTATCCACTGGCACTAATGTTGTTGTTTTGTGTGAAATTGTTATGTGAAAACCACTTAAAATTGCTTTAAGTTTGAGTAAAGCATCGTAGGCAACATTTAACCTCTCGACATGGTGCATTGACACCAAATTTATGACCCCATCAATGCTAGTATGAGTAAGACGCTAACTAAATATATGACTATGCAATGTGAACATTTTTTTACTACTGTAAGGAGGGCAAGTCTGGGTACCCTACTTCAGAACTCGTACACCTATGCTAGAAACTAAGTGTGGGTGGCACATATAGCTTATTACGCTTATTGTTAGCTAGGTTTGTTGGATTTGAATTGATATGATTCTCTTACATTGTATTTGGTAGGTATCACGTCTAACTGGAAACAACAAGGCAAATGAATTGGTCTCTCAAGTGAGGGGGAAAAAAGAGTTCACTTTGTGAATCGTGTACCTAAGGCCCTAGTAGTTCCACAAAGTCAGACTCAAAGGTTTGGAACTCGGTGGGTAGTAGACGAAGGAAAAAAGTGGTATAGTAAGCACTTAGAATTAAAGTATGCCCCAAACAAAATAATTGTTAGGAAAAGCTTGAGGAGTGCGTTTCAAAATATTTTACAATGTATAAGTCGTTAAGGATGATTTTTATTTTTAAGGAGCCAACTGAATGTAACTTACATCTGATAAGGAAGTTTATGCAAATTTGGGACCCGCGATAGTAGGATTTTGAAATCCAGATTGGTCCCTATGTATGTTTGTTGAGGGAGTATTCCTAATGTAAATTTATATCCTTTATTCCACACTTCTATTGCTTTAATAAGACCTTACCAATTATTAGGGGATGAATGATCCTAGGGAGAGGGGAATAGTAACACCCTAGATTTTTGGCCTCTAAAAATTTTTGCGTTTTGATCTCACTGCCCAAGTAGTGACACACCTAAATAGTTGTGAAGACTCATTATGAGTCGTAGAGTTGAATCATAGTCAAACCAGTAAGGAATCATAATTTCTTCTAAATGCTAAAAACTGACTGATAAAACTGACAACTAACTGATTGTCCAAAATGTCCAAAATCCTCTAAAATTGACTGAATGAGAGTTGATGGGATAGGACCCCAACTAACTGCAAATGACTATTGAACTAAAGTACTGAAATAACATAATCGATCCTCAAAATATAAAAACTTACCACTGCTACTACTGCTGATGCGCTAGGAGGTCTAGGTGCGGTCGGGAACCTGAGCGTCCGAACCTATGATATGATACATCATAGCATAAGAAATGAGTATGTTGTCAGTATATTGAATGTACTGGTATGCTAGATGGGGTTAGGATAATATACATGGCCTCATGTACTTGAATAATAACTGACTAAATGAATTGCATAGGATAACTGATAAATAGTATGCATAAAAGTTGTAAAACCTGAGGAAGCATAACCAAGCATATAACATGATATTGGAATAGTCTGTAAACTAAAATACTAAAATCTGAGTGTTGATTTAACTGATAAACTATATGCTATGATCGAGTAAACCTAAACTGCCTTTTGAATCGAGACTGGACTGAAACTGTCGGAGTTATCATCTAACTAACATACCCTAATATGAGCTAATTGGGATCTAGCCTATGACCCCAGTTGGAAGGGTGTCAGTACCATTCCATGGGTACTAACACTGAATGTATGGATCCACTAAAGTGATGTCCCGAAGGACTAAAGTGTAACCCTTTACTGACAGATTCTCTAGTGAGATATATATCAACCCTCAACTGGTAGGTTAACATCTCAACCTACGCTGGCTATGTAGTTTTTAAATGCAGGGACTGCTATTAAAGGTCACACCCTTAACTGGCTGGTGAGCCCATATCCCTGGGTTCGCTCGGTGCTAAATTCTACTCCCAACTAGACTGACTGTAATTACTGGACTGAACTGAGCTTATTGATACGATAACTAACTAAACTGGTAAAACTCTAAATTATCCAAAACCATTCTAAAAATACTAAGACTAAGTAAACTGCTAAATTTTTGGGTATTCATAACCCCCAAGACTCGATAACATTACCAGTAGAAACATACTAAAGCTTCAAAAGGATGTTAAGTAGTCATTGTTCAAAATTCATCTCTTAGGCATTTCATCAAACACATGGTGGTCATAAAGTTAAAGAATAGGAATAGTTAAATCATGCATAGTAACATAATTTCAATGTAAAAATCATGGGTTAAGGATTTAACATGCAAATATCATCCTTCAAATGGGTCAAAGTCTAATTCCAATAAAAACACATGTAAACACGATATAAATCAAAATTCATGGAAGTTCATGGATAAAATTCATGAAAACATGTAAAGGTCACGAGTTTAAACTTTAAAGCAGATTCTTGGACTCCATAGGTGAAAAGGACCCATGAATGAACATCTAACATACCATAACTGATGAATTTTTAGGAGTTCTTGGTGATTTATTAAAGCTTGGACTTGGATTTGAAGAAGCTAGGGATTTGTTCTTGAGAGATTTTGTGAAAATATGAGTGATTTTACCCTTTTGGGACCTTAATCTTGTATTATGGGTGAGGCAAAGTAAGGAAAAAATAACTCAAATACCCCTACATCCCCAAAATTAATTAAATTGATCATGGCAAATGACGTGGTAACAAAAGCACCGCATCGCTCATTCGATACATTTGGTGATGCGCTGCATTGAACCTTACCAACATGATAAGCGGCGCACCGCATCCATATCACGCTGACTTGCTAGTTTGAACATCCAAATAATCCTCAAACCTCATCCGTAAAGTTTATTTTTCAAGTAATTTATATGTTTTTGACTTGTTGGATGTTATTTGCGATAGTCTCAACAACTCTAAAACATCGATTTTAGATTTGGGGGACCCTTGGTCCGGGCCTTGAGGCATTTGGACTCATTTTGGGCTATTGGGTGGAAATTGGTAAAACTAGCTCCTTGGGGTGTGGGCCCTACATTTTACTGAGATGGCCCTAGATAGAAATTTTAATGGTGTTATTGAGTCTAGAATGTAGAATTTGGATGGTTACATAGTTCATTTGAAAATAGGATATTACAAACCAAGCCCGAGCACCTGGTCAGAGTCCATTGGGACTAGCTAAACTTAGTTAGTGCCAAGTATCTGGTGCAGCCTCTTAAGCGGCCAGGGAATTTCTTAAGCGATAAACCCTTTAGTGGACCTAGAGTACCTTAATGGGACTGACGTAGCCACTCTAAAGGCCTCTTGGTCCCTTTAGTGGTAGCAACTTAAGCGACCCTTTACTATTTTAGTAGAACTGGCCGGCTGGGGCTGGTTTTCTTTAGCAAACCTTGGGCTTTTAAGTAGTGACTACTTAATTAGTCATTTAGCCACTTAAGCGGCCATCATTGGTGTTATATATATTTTCATTCCCTTTTTTCTCTAACATTTTTATGTATGTGTATCCACTATTAAAGACCTTTTTAAGCTCATAAATTGAGTGGGAATTGATTATTTAAAGATGTAATTAGTTAGGAATCATAATTGTGAGCCCGATACCTTTGAATTCCCATAATATTTCTCTCAATTTCTCACTTCATCCTCTATTTTAAGCTAAGATTTGGCTACAATTTGGTAGAATTTTATCCTTGAGCTGCTTGGGATGTTGTGACAGTTTTAATTTTATGATTTCATAAGCAGTCCCCACGAGGGATTTTTAGTTTGATTTTTGACTCAGATCATTTATACATAATATGAGTATCATTTTGCTCAACTTGATGCTTAGACTATTTTTTCGATAGCATGGCGGCTCTCGAAGGCCTTTAAATTCAGTGACTGTTAGTTAGTGTCTAAGTTGGCTAGGCTTATCATATCTTTATATTAAGATTATTTATGGTATTAGTGTACTATTATGCATATTTTGGGCAGGTAGTTTTATCCCAATTATCAATTTAGTATTTTACACTTTATTTAGTCAGTTAGGGCCCTATTTTAAGAGATCTTAACCCCTTCACCACCTAGAGAAGTGTAGTATCATCCTTTGGGGCTAGTATTATTACTATTAGTACCTTGAAATAGGATTGGAAATCCTTAGGCTATAATAGGTTAGTTCCCAGCCTAGATTTAGTTTTTTGGGACCCCAAAGCAGGCCTCACTACCCTTTTAGCTAGTATACTTGCCTTGAAGACTCTTTAGGCTTAGTTAAACTCTTGATTTACCTGATTAGGCTATTACCTTGGATTGGTTTTGACCTAGACTTTATTTCTTGCCTATTTTGTCCTTTTCCCTGAGTAGAGTAGTATTTGACTTGGATCACTCTTCCTTCACCTAGTAATTAGGGACTCGCTTTGCCTTAGCCAACTAATTTGCCCGAGATTGGTATTATTGACCTTATGGTTTAGAAATAAGCTTATAACCTTGGAGTTTTTTCCTTTAGCTAGATATGCTTATATTTTCATAAATGTATTTTAGTTTCACTTTAAGTCTAGTATAGTCTTTATTCTTACTATTATTATGAGTTATGGCAAATTTTGGCATCCGTTGGGGAAAGGTTTTAGTACTAGTTTTATAGTTTGAATTGGCTATTTGATGGAATCTCTAGTTTTTTGTTGTGGTATGGTTACTATGAGTTTTGGTTTGAGACTGACATCTGGTTATAATACGATTAGGATGTTCTGGTGTTGTTTATGATTATTATAAGAGTATTAACTGTTGTAATGAGCTTTGTTGTACATTATTTATGTAGCCTCTCAGTTTTACCCTCTATTTTTAGTTTAAGCTCGGTGTTCATTCTTTTGTTATTGTCCATAATTTATGGTTTGAGCCTGACATCTGGCCTCTCATTATTACTCATTTGTGTCATTTTAAGTTCGGTACATATTTAAATAGATTTATTATGGATTGGGATTAGATCATTATCGTATATTGATTTGGCTATGATTATTTATGATTTCTACTTTAGTTACTCCTTGCATACACCTGCCGGATTATGGGGCTCGATAAGGTTCATTGTCTTATTTCCTATGTTTCTCCTCTTTTTTTCCTTTATTGCCCTTGTATAGCTAAGTAGATATTTAATTTTCTAACCTATTTCTTTTGACTTAGCTTACATACTTGCATTATATTTACGTTTTTACTATATTTGAGCTTAGTCGACCAATTATTCCTACTGAGTATTCATTGCTTTGTTACTTATACTGCACTTCTGCATCTTTTTCCTGATACATATCCGAGTATGAGCCATCAATGTTGATGCTATTCTTGGTCCTTGTTGTTGGTTTGGAGATGGGGTAAACTTTCCTAAGTCCGAGTTTGATCCTCCTCCATCTATTTTAGTTGTAGTCTTTTGAATTCTGAGGTTATTGTATGTATGTATATTTTAGATACTATCTAGTACTCTAATTTTTGGTTGTAGTGACTATAGTACCGACCTTAAAAGGCCTTGGGAGGGTTTTATTTTGTGTATTTTGTCCTCTTCCTTTTCCTATATGGTTTATTATATATGAATATTTCTTCACTTCTGCCTATGTTACTATTGTTGTTGGTTTTATTTCTTGTTTCTTTCCATCTTGTGCCAATTAACCCATTACTTGTATTTATAGTCTATGTCTTGACTTACCTACTGCTAGATTTGAGTAAGTGTTATTATGGCCTTTAATACTCTGTGTCTAAAAGTTTTTGTAAATCATATTACTTCTCCCTTGATTCATACGTAAAACATACGAGTGGTATAGTCGTGTACAAGGTAGTGTGGCATAGTGGACATTTGTTATAGGTATGACTTAACCCTTAGAAGTCGTCAAGTAGGGTAAGAGTCATATGGAGGTAATTCGTTAGTCCATTAGTTTAGACTCCCTGATTTTCTAACCAAGCTATGAGTGGGGGGCTAAGAGTCGTATAAATATGATACTAGTCATAGGTGTGACTCGTATGTTGACCAGTATATACCCTATCAGATTGTACTAAGATTACAAGTTGAGGGACATAGTCATACCCTTCCATACGAGTCGTATGGTTGAGTCATAAAGACTGACGACTAATTTCTATAAAGTTCAGCCAAGGGATTTTTGGACTTTTCCTCACCTATGACTTCCCATCCATGACCTATAACCCTAAAAGAGGCATCATTTTCCTCTCTTTCTCAATCAAATAATGAGAGTTTATCCTCCCATCTTCAAGAACATCATGATCGGGTTCATCTCACACAAACTCATCCCTCAACTACCAAAATTCAAACTCTCTTCACAAGTCAAGAAATTCACGTATGTGGGGTTTATGAACAAGGTTATTCTTTCATCCTTGTGCCCAAAGTTCATGATTTTGAGATTTAATTTACTTATTTTGGATTACAGTTCATACCCAAATAGCCATGTTCTTGAATATGATACTACCATGTGATTTAAATATTTAAGTGCATCAAGGTTTACATATATTCATTTTTGACTTATAAGATTCATATTATGATTTAAACTTCAGTATCTTGACTAGGATTTTTGAGAGATTTCAAGGTAATTATTGAGCATGAAGTTTTGTTAAGAATTTCTATGAAATAAAGCATGAATTCTAAGTCCTAAGTATAAGTATTGAGTTTACAAAAAGATTATGCTTTTAAGCTCCATTGACAAGTTTTATAACATGATTTAAATCAAAGCTTGATCCTTTGATCTAAGTATAAGATGTGAAATCCAAAGATGTTCACCTTGATTATGATTTAAAGTAAAGAGAAGCATAACTGGTTTTCAGTCTATAAAACCTTATGCTATTTTAAGGTGGATTTCTTAAAGTACGAGTATATAAGTATTCTGGGAGTAGTATTTAGCACTGAAAAAGAAATACGAATAAGAATTTTCTAAATTCCTGAAAACTACGAGCCAACGTAGGTTAAGCTTTTACCCACTATAGATGAAGTATAGTGATAACTTAAGTTAAGGTTCTATTCCAATGACAAGGGTAGAACAACTTTCTCCAATGTGGGTATGACATTGGACTCCATGGTAGCTCACATAGTTTATGTTGGTTAGAAGAATCTCCCACAAGAAAGATTAAAAAGTAAAGATTTTAGAAACTAAGTGTCATGGCTCACAAAGTTTATTATTATGCCTTATTATGCATGTTCATGATTTTCTAGTCTTTGTCTATTTCAAGATCAAGGTGAGTCATTTTATGCTTAGCATGCATCATTTGAAAGTTTATATGAATATTTAGTTATCGTTTAACTTATGCATTCACCCCCACATACTCAGTACATTCCATAGGTACTGACCCATATATATATCTATGTGCTACATTGTCTTATAATGCAGGTTCTGGTGCTCAATTCCAACAACACAATTGACTACGGGCATCCGCACCTACATCCTTACATTACTGAGTTCTCATAGTCCGAGGACACAGTTTATGAGACTTCTATTTGTAGATGAAAGTATTAAGTTATTTGACTTTAGTTTATGTTCGGGTCAGCTGGGGTCTGTCCCAGTGGCTCTCTAGTCATAATTAGAGGCTTGTTAGACTATTTATTTTAAGTTCAAAGTGTTTGTGTAAGAATCCCAAGCTAAAGACTCTTAGTTAAGCTATGAGTTTATTTTCCTTTAGATTCTAATATGTTAGTTCACTTTTCACATTAGTTTCAAGTTAAGTAGGTTTTATGGGTTATCTTGGGACTACTTATAGTCTTGAGCACCATATGATGTTCAGGAGGTACTTTCGGGACGTTACATGACCTAATAAATTGGGTCGTAAAATCTCTTCAAATAAATATTTTGGGAATTCAAACCCACTAATTCTACCCTCATTTATGGTTTATAACAATACCTAAGGGTCAATTAATCACTTACTAGCTCTATCATGCTCAATCCATCTTCATTAATGGAGTTTTAAATCTAAAGGTCCCATCTTTATAGAATTTAAGATCTCAAACTATCAAAATTTTTGTTTTAAACCACAATTTCATTATCAAAAGTCTTAATTTACAATCATCAATTCTAGGTAAAATACTCATACCCATACCTCTCTCCCACAATTTCATGAACCTAGGGTTCTAAACCACAAGAATTCTCCAATCTAATGATTCTAGAAGAAGAACGGAATAATCGATATTAAAATGGAGTAAATGTCTTAACTTAATAAAGTATTTCTACCCCAATCATGAGCAAATCACCTCTCTAGGGCTTAGGAATGAAATTTTGGAGTTTATGGATTGAAACCTATCAACGTAAGCTTGTAAACTATTGTTGTCTCGCTATAGTATGAAATTTCTGCTATAGAGACTTGAACTCACTCGACGGCCTCAACTTTTACTTGAGAATTAAATTAATGAATGGTCAATTGTGTTGGCAATAAGACTGAAAGATTTTTTATTTTTTGGGTATTGGGACTCATAAATCTTTATATTCTAAAAGAAGTGCTTGTTTGAATTTGACTCTAGTTTGAACATAGCCCAAAACTAAATCAGTAAGGACACTTCAACTTAAATTGGTGCTAGGGATATTGTATGATCTTAATTCATAAATAATGCAATCATATACCAAGGAATTGATCCTAACACCCATGACTAATGAGATTTGTATACCTTTACCACACATATTCTTAGTAACGATGGAATGAGACATTATATTTTTGGATTGTATTATGTTGAAGAATTTATAAGTGAAAGGTCAAACATTTATGCATTAGTTCAAGCAGTACGTATTTTTTGAAAGATGGGGATAGAGTATGTATGATAGCTACATAAAAAAAGTTGGAATATCTTATTGAGTTGAACATGAAAGACTTATTTATGTCTAAAGGTAGAGGAAATTATGTTCATAGTTATTAGAACATCTTGTTATGCTAAAAGGCAATTGCAGATGCTGCATCATTAGACTGAATACCGTCGTGATCAAAATTTTATTTGCTACACCTATATAATCAAAACAAACATTATTAAAGTGAAATTAGGTAAATTAATTTTTTAGTGTTAATATAATCTAAATGTAAGAATATAATAAAATTTTAGGAATAAAATCATTCTGATTTCCTTTCAAACAATTGGTAATCTTGTTTAAAATCACTACCAAAGACAACAACTTTATCACCTAAGATTTATTTTTAACCAACGAGGACCCAAAGGCCCATATATTAAAAAAAAGGCTTGTAAAAAATCGTGCCCAAAAGTGACCTGGTCCTAAATAAGCAATAAAGAAGCAAACAAATGATAAATAGGAAAGTAAACTAACTGACCCTCAGTTGAATGTCTGTGGAGATGAATTTCTTGAAAATCTTTCATCCTATTCCACCAGATCTTCCATATCTATCGTTGCCGCTATCAATGATCGCCAATGGAGTCTTGAGTGCCATCAACTATATGATTCATCAATTGCAAAAAGTAAACAAATAACGGAATGGAAAGATTTCTTGTATCTCAAGCTTACATATGAGCTCAAATTAATCCACCACAGGTGCAAATCCTTTTCCCATAAACTCAATGAAACTAAAGTTACCATTTTTGATTTGATTTATATACCACATAGAAAGAGTACATTTGTGCCTAACAGATTTGTCAAAAGTAGATCAAATGTCTCAATCATTTTATTGTCGTCAAAACTCCATCCAAGAAAAAATTAACATATCGAATCAAACATGAAAGTGAACTTTGACATCTCAAATTTAATAGGCAAGTGATCTTTGTTTGCTAATATTGTAACTAAAGTTCTCATCAATATCAATTGAATAAAATGAGAATGAGTTGTATGGCCATTGCACAGGATAGAAGCCACATCTTCAAATGTTAATGTCTCTAAAGTAATGAATTCTTTAGATCACACTATTGTCACGACCAAACACATCGTGAGTGGCACCCACACTAATGATTCGGTGGGAGAATCATCTAACCCCCAAACCATCAAACCCAACATTTAGCCAAAATAATCCAAGTAACCATTTTCATTAAGTAAAATAACGTCTCCAATATTCTAAATGAAAACAAATGCAGAATATACAAACACTAAAAAAACTCTAGAACCTGAAAAATGTTATGCCCAATGCTAAATTGTCAAACAAAGGGGTTCAACCCAAAAACAACTAAAAGTATCCAGGTCTAAAACCATAATCCAAACAATAAGTGAATAGCTCATTGTATCCCAATAGATGTAGCTCATCATTTGTCAAGACCCAAGCCTGACGTGAGTGGTACCCACACTAAAATTCCAGTGGGTGAACCAACTAGTCTCAAAAACCAATCAATACTAAGCAAAAAATAGGCAACTAAACCATCCTCGTTGATAAAAGCTAATAACCCATATTTAAACAAAGAGTAAACATAACATGATTTATAAATAAAACCATCAGAACCTGAAAGTCATCATACCAAAACACTAGTAAGTGTCAAATAGTAGGGACGTAACCCCAAAACCTAATGTAATATACGAGTTTGAAATAAATAGTCCAAAAAATAGTAGATGAACCCATGGTAGCCCGAAATATGTAGCTCACCTTTTAGTTCAGATATGATTTGTAATCGTAGTTGATGTCACAAAATAGTTGTTGGAATATGCTATGCATTCAACTAAAAGAAGAGCATGTGTAGTATCAGTATATAAGAAACAACAGTGTGCCAGTAGGGCCATCAGCCACTCCAAAATGAGAAATATGGTCACATAATAAAAATGTAGTACAATAAGACAACTATGATCCCAATCATGCAACTCTACTCCAAGTTCATAAAACTTATCCTTGTAACAAATACAGCATGAAGTTCAATTAATAAGTCAATAAGGATAACAAGTCAAGTTAAGCTATAACCATTAACAAGACTTTAAGTCAAAACCATGACTAAATAATAATACAAATAATATCCCAACTACACATGTAATAGTCAACACAGAGTTAACTCATAACTTGAAATTAATATGTGATAGCACCCAAACGCACACGCAAGTGTACGTGGTTTATCGAGTAGTAAAAATCCTTCAAGATATCCAAATGTAGATCCTACAGGGACCTGATCCAACAACGATTCAATTTTAGTTTATAGTTTAGATTCAGTTGATACCAAAGTAACCGAAAGATAGTTTGGAAATTTTAAATTAAACTTAAAATAAATAGTGCGTAAAAGTAAAGTCTTGAAACAATCAATGGAGTAAGCCCAGGGTTAAAGTAGTTTAAACAATCATACTATGTTATTGAACTTCATTTGTTAACTTGCTTATCTTGGTTGTTGATTCGTAGGGTTAATTGCATGATTATGGTCTCTCGACCTCTAACCGTTTACCTAACTTGGACATTACAACTACATCATTGAGCGGGAATGTAATAGTCTAATTAAGTTCTTTAAGCTATCATCCTACGTGTGAATTAAGTAAGGTTTCCAGGTACATACCTGTCCTAGATGCTAATTCCAATTCCTTATTTTATAAAGAATAAGCACCATACTTATTTCATTACAATATTCTATCTCCCTATTCCCTCCCCTGAGATCAAAAGGGTGATAATAGATGTACTCTAAGGGTTATCAATCCTTACAATAATTAAAACCAAAATAAACAAACAACCAGTAATGATAAACAACTCAAATGAAATTAATTCAAAATAATAATACTCATGTTCTTGTCTTTAACCCCGTAAAGGGAGTTTATAGACACTCATAGCCATAATCAACATTCAAATAATTGTATGAATGATTAAAACCACAAAGAAACTAAAAAAAATCAAGAATGTAAAACCTAAAATAAAGTTGTGGTAGCCTCCAATGTTGTCCAAGCTGATCTAGGTGTTCTAAGATTCTTAAAACGTGATTTAGCACATTATTTTTATAGTAGACAAGTCATAAACCGGATGGGATTAGGTTTCCATGCTATCCTTTTATAGCTGGGCACAATTTTTTCTCTTTGAATCATCATCACGTCGCGCTAGGTATCTCATCGCTATAAGCCCACGATGCTGCATAATCGCATTGAGTTACTGGAATTGCCAATTATTGTTTTGACCATTGGCACGATGCACCATCCCTTCCATTTCTATAATCACCATATCATGGTGACATGCTCCAGGATATCCTCTCTCATCATGTTTTATCTCATGCTTTCGTGGTTCACTCCAAGCCTTTGTGTGATGTTTCCACATGATTTCCAGCCTATATATCATCAATATACCACCATGTTCAGCTCACAAAGCTTCCTGCATAAGCATACACCACATATTATAGATATTAACAACAATATACCCATAACGATGGACTAGAAAACAATCTAAGACTTGGCTAATTCACATTGATCTTCAACTTATTGTTTCAACTCTTGACTTAATCAAATTGAACTTTGCACATTACCTTTAAGTTATTTCCCATATAAATACACAATAATGGCCTTAGGAACTCATTATCACAAAATAATCCAATGTGATAGACTAGATAAGCACATAGCTCAAGCTAGTAACACTAGTTTACTCGGTTGACCTTTAAATACTCAAATTGAACCCAAACTTGTGTGAAAACCTCTTTAAACATTGTAAATACATACTAGGACACTTAGATGCTCCTTTATATTGTTATCACCAAACATAGAATATAAATCATCCTCAAACCAAGGTTTAAAAGGATAGAATAGCAATGCTAGAATGCATAAATACACCCAACATCACCACCCCACACTTAAAGCCCTGTTCGTCCTTGATGAAACCTTAACGATAAGCATCATGAGCTAAAGAAACTCCACAACTACACTACAAGAAAAACACTTAAGCTATTACTATAATGACTACAGGGAATGCAAGTTTCTACACTAAGAATGTTATATACACATTTGACAGCTCAAGAATACTACTTCAAAATATCTTAGCCTCAAGAATTGACTCCGCAAGTGGCAAAATCATGCATATTAATCAATCAAATACATCACATGAATCACCCACATTCATCAAAACATGTGCCCTCGCAACACGAGAGTTACCCAAAATTACTCACAATAATGTAATGCATAACACAATGGGTGCAAGAATCAAGTTTCGCTCACTCTCATAAGGAATTCACAAGTTAAACATAATGAACCATAGACTTGCCCTTATTGTAGTACTCCACTAATATCAAAATGTTAAGCTTAGGATCAAATAGGTCTTTTTCAGGTTATAATATAGGCTAAGGGACGGGTAGGAACTATTTTGGAATAGTGACTATTTTCGCTAAGCACTTTAATGCACTACATTATGCAATTAAGACAACTCTTCAACAACCAAATTACACCACTTTTGTCTACCCCATTCCTTTTTTTCACCCTATTTTATTAAGCTCATTTACATACACTATGGTGGGAGGATTTTATGCACAACTCATTCAATTTGAACAAAGTTTTATTCTTTTCATTACACAACTCCTCACCACAACACATTAAAATTCTTTTGAATACCAGTAACTATCGCTTTGGGGCTTCAATTTCACCTCTTTCTTCTTTAAGTTCATACTCCTAACTCGATTGATTTTTCATTAAAGCACCTATAAGATTCTTGGATGAAATTATGGTCTATCAAAGAAAGGATTCGACTATAATTAAGGCTGCCAAAGAAAAAGCTAAAGGCTCAATAGAGCTTACTAGGATTACGCACAAAGGGCGGGTCAAATAGAAGGTAAAAAAAACAAGGCTATCAAAGAAATGCCTAAATCATCTCCTATACCCACACTCTTTATTTCTCTTTATACACAAAACAGGAAAGCTCTAGACATCACATGCAACAAGGAATATACAACATCTCACACTCACCTAGCACATGTCTGACTCACATAGAATCATCATAGACTCAATCAAGCAACAACATAAATTTGACTTTAAGACAACAAGTACAAGAGTCATAATCATGAGCCTAAGTGTCTCAAAAGTAGAAATTCGCACAATTCAACATACTTATACAACTAAAACAGTTTCACCATGTAATAAAAAATAGCACCAACAAGAATATCTTACACAACAATTTTTATATTGAGCCCAAAATTAGGAGGGAATTTTTCCATCCACTCCACACTTAAAAAATCTACTTTGTCCTCAAAGTGAACTTAAAAGTAAGAGATAGAAATACTCAATGAGGCCTCTAGGCCTAGCTAGTAGCATCTTTATATATCAAGAGGTTTGGGGACCCCACACTTCGTCTTTGCCATGCTCTGTAGCTCAGGTTTTTGGTACTCAGACTTCCCATTAACCTGTGACTCAATCAAAAACAAAAACTACATGTAATAAAAGCTAAAAAATAAAAAATAAAACTTACCTACTTAACTTGGGTTGCCTTCCAAGCAGTTCCTGATTTAGTGCCATGATACAACCCAACTATGACTTAGTCATTCTCTTTCCTTCTCTTTCTCACACTTGGTCTCCATTTTCTTCCTTTTTCATTCCTATTAAGTGTAAACTCTCAAGGGCAGTTGATTTTTTAACTTTAGCCTTTTAAGGCTCACCAATTTGCATTATGTCGAGCTATGACGGTTCTGGCTTAGGCATCACAATGAGGTAGTCCGAAGAAGTCCTTGGCAAACTACCCACCATACTTATCCCCTTCAATTATAGTAATTATGTACAAGTCCTTATAGAGGGATAGTGTGTTAAGTGCTCTGTAAACTTTAAATACCGGCTCATTATCCTCCAACCTCATTATAAGCGTACCTTCTCTAATATCAATCAAAGCTCCTCCAATTATGTATCGACTTAATTTTCTAGAACTAGAATGTCACACGATGTTCATGATCCCAAAGGACCATAATCCAACCCTCTAATAATATCTATACTTGAACACTGTATGATATAGATAATAAATGCGAAAATTGGCCATAATTTCAAAACATCTAAAAATACTCAAAATTGAAAATTGAATACTGATACATCTGTTCGAAAAGCCTCTAAACTATCTAAAATGTGGAGTTGATGGGACATGTCCCCAACTAACTCAATGACTGAATTTTGAGCTTTCTACTCTCAACTGACTGCATCAGAGATCAAACCTCTTTAACGGATGATTTCAGAATCTACTATCAATGATAAGAAATGATCATGTCTGAATCTGACAACAAAAATACTCAACTAAATTTGAGACTGAGATCAAGCCTATCTGATAGGTGATCTCTAGATCTGATAACAAAAATACTCAACTGAATTTGAGACTGAGATCAAGCCTATTTGAAGAGTGATCTCTATATTTGATAACAAGAATACTCAACTAAATCTGAGACTGAGATCAAGCCTATCTGATGGGTGATATCTAGATTTCATAACAAGAATACTCAACTGAATTTAAGACTGACATCAAGCCTATCTGATGGGTGATATCTAGAACTAATAACAAGAATACTTAACTGAATCTGAGACTGAGATCAAGCCTATCTGATAGGTGATCTCTAGATCTGATAACAAGAATACTCAACTGAATATGATACTGAGATCAAGCCTATCTAATGGGTGATCTCTAGATTTAATAATAAGATTACTCAACTAAATATGAGATTGAGATCAAGCATATCTGATGGGTGATCTCTAGATCTGATGGTGAATAACTTTATATGGGACCAAGCCTATCTGACGGTGGTTCATGAATCAATGAAACTATCTGATTTCCCTACAAAAATAGATGACTGTATCTGACAGTCCTGATTTCTGAAGATTAATACTAAAACTGTACTGTAGGAAGTAGTCACTTAACCGACATGCCCTGAATCTCAATTGGTGGGGTCTAACCTGTAACCCCAGTTAGAAGGGTGTCAATACCATGCCACAGGTAAATACCTCTCTGTTCAAGACTATCGTATGGGTGAACCTCGCAGGAAGTCAAGCCTAAGGCATTAATAGTCAAGCCTATCTGAAGGGTGACCAACCTTTCCTGACGGGTAACTCCTGCATCCTGCACTGGCTACGCAGTTCTGGAGTTTAGGGATTGCTCCTAATGACTCTTACTATCTGATAGGGAGCCACCATCCCTTTCCTTGCTTGGTGATAGCTCCTACTCCCAACTGAAAGACTCTCAACTGATTCTTAACTGAACATAAAATAAGCTAAATCTGACACTGATAATGTTTCTCGAATGATCTGACTGAGTTAAGCTAAATTCAATTGGTTTCGTATTTGATGGAATACTACTGAATCTCATTATCTAACTGAACGACACTCAGTTCAGGATAGATTACTTAAATACTACTGAGGATTGATCTAGAGACTTGAATACTACTAGATTTGAGTTGAGTACAGAACTGAGGCTAGATTACTAGCGATACTAAGACTATGGAGATTACTGAGATTACTTAAGTTCTATATCAGTCTGAGAGTATAGAGTTCTACAAATCACTGAGTTCTAAGAGTCGTGTCTTGATTGAGATTATCGAGAAAACTAACACGGGCTCTAAACTATAGCTAATTTATCGAGTATAAATACCCCCAGGACTGTATAAGATAAAAGTAAAACATAACGATTCTTGAATTATCAAGACCATGGACATTCATTCACTATCATAATCACTAAGGCATCACTTAAGAATTTAGGAATCCTAAACACGTAATAACATAAGAGGGACATGCTATTGGATCATACTTCATTCAATAAGGCCTTGCATCAAGCACTTCACACATATTTAAGTCTTGGCATGTATCGAAGAACACATAATTGGGGAACTTCATGCTATCATGTTTCAATTTATTCACTAAGGCTTTTCAACAAACACTTGGCATGCATGGGTTACACACGATTGAGGATTGCTAGTCAACATGCTATAATGGCTCTAATTCAATCACATAAGTATTTTATCAAACATATGGGGAGCATGATTTTCTTATTTAACAATTTCTTCACTTAATTGACATGAACACATGACTTAACAAGAAATTTAAAGAGGGTTTGTCATGAATATCACATGGGTATCACATACTAGGGTTAAAGCTTGAAGACCTTGTAAACAAACATGAATCATAACTGAATAATAGCATGAACATTAATTTCAACTCACATGAATCATGAAAACTCATAAACATAAAAGTTTTGATATTTAGAAAAGGGTTATTGAGCTTCTTGTATGAAAGGGACCCAAGACTCAATATCTGCACACCTTCGAGAAACTCTTTCTTAAAGTTATTGGAGAGATTCTTGATTTCTCTTGATTTTTTGTTAAGAAGAAGAAAGGGTTTTGACTTTGTAGAAACTCTAGTTTTTGATGTTGAAGATGAGAAATGAAGTTGTGAGCCTTGATCAGATATAAATAGAGGTTGAAAAGAGTGGGAAAAACACCAAAAATCCCTTTTAAAATCAAGTTAAAAATGTTGAACGGGGGCTACGACCGTCGAAGCGATGGCCCATTGCTCTATCTGATGGTCCTTTGGATCATCCATCGCACATTTGCTTAGAAAATAATACGCTGTCTCAAGGTGATGGTTGAAGTGACGGTTTGTCACAAACCCGACGGTCTATTTGACCGTCCATCACACCCTAGCCAAGATAAGGTCACACTGCCTCAGCGCGATGGTCCCAGCTATGGTCCATCGTAACCTCAATGGTCCATCATCCTGGCCATTGCACTTAGGTGTCACTTCCTTGGTTGGAACGGGCTGAGATATGTTCCATCGCAAGCTCGATGGTCGATCAACCTGGCTGTCCCAACTGGGCAATTTTGACTGTTTTCAGTAAAATGACCATAAATTCCTCGTTCGATGTCGGATTTTGGAAAAATTGGTATTGATGGAAATCTTATTTAATGATATACTGGGAAGACACTTCTCAACCTTTTTAGGTTGGATTAACACTCCACTGAACATGCTCTAAGGCTTAGACTATAAGAGTAATTTGCGGGGTCTTACAAGTTGCTGAGAATAGATTCCCTATAATAATTGGTACCTGTTCGTTTTCCTAAAAATCTAAAATAATAAAGTCAACAGGAATAACAAATTTACCAACTTTTTTGAGTACATCTACAATAATTTCTTTTGGTCGAGCAATGATCCAATTTTCCAATTACAGTGGCACAGGGCTTGGTCTAGGCTTCCCTAAGTTCAAAGTATTTAACAAGGAGTGCGGCATAAAGTTTACACTTGCCCCTAAGTCACTCAGTGCATGAACTACTTTACTACTCCCAATTTGAATAGGGAGAGTAAGTTTCCCTAGATACTTTAGTTTGTTGGGATTTTCTGTGTCACCATAAAGCTACACTCCTCAGTGAGTGTTATCACCTCCACATCCAGTAGTTTTACCTTATTAGCAACCATATCCCTTAAGTACTTAGCGTACTCGGGCATACCCTGCAAAATATCTAACAAATGTAAATTAAGATGAACCTCTCTAAACGTGTCAAAAAACTTCTTAAAATAGGCATCCTCCTTTGCTTTTCTGTGCTTGTGTGGGAAAGGAAGTTGTGGCATCTGCTTCTCCACCTTTACAATGATTTTTTCTTTTGATTACTCAGATTTTCTCAAATTTTCAGCAACTTTTAAGGATACCTGTGAGGGAGTCAAATCTACATCTACCTCCTTAGTTGCCTTTGGAGGTTCTTCGTTGAGCTCTTTACCACTCCTCAAAGTGATTGCCATTAATTGTTTTAGATTTTCTATATCTTCTGGGAAACTACCTTGAGGTCTGGTATTAAGTATCTGTTGTAACTGCCCCAACTGTAATTCTAAGCTTCTTGTGGCTGCTTGTTAATTCTTTAATTCTTCCTGTTGAATTTTCATATCCACAGCCATTTGTGCTTGACCAGCTAAGAGTTGTTTCATTATCTCCTCCACATTACTAGTTGATTGATTTGGTAGAGCATGTTTCTTTAGGGAGTTCCATTTCTGAATTGGTGGATGAGTCTGCCACTTCATGTTGTAGGCATTACCATAATTAGGCCTTTGAACATTACCTTGTAGAGCTCCTCGAGTCTGAATGCTACTCAAGATTCCCTTGAACTATGTGGTTCAATAAAGTGTATAACTCATCATATGTCATCTCAAGAGATTGACCACTTGTAGCTGAATCTAACAAATTTTCGTATTATGGTCAAGAGCCTAAACAAAAAAGTATGAGCAAGTACCTCATTGGATTTTTGATGGTGTGGACATCCCTAAAGAAGTGCTTAGAATTACTCCCAAGAATGATAAAGATTCTCATCTGGCTTCTATATGAAGCACACTATCTTACTGCGAAGTCTTGCAGTCTTACCAGAAGGGAAAAATTGGATAAGGAATTTCTGAGCCATGTCGTCGCATGATGTGATTGAATTTCTTGGCTCCATATTCAACCACTTTTTTGCTTCCCTCAACAGTGAAAAGGGGAATAACGCCATCTTTACATAATCTACATTCACCCCGTAGGAATGAATATGTCACTAATTTCAAGGAAATTCCATAAATGGACCTGTAGATCTTCATGTGAAAGCCCTGTGAACTGTCCACTGCTAATCATAAGTTGTACCATATTTTGTTTTAGCTCAAAATTGCCTCCAGCTACCGACTTTTGAAATAAAGAGGTAAAATTTATTGGAAGTGGGATATATTGCATAAATTCTACCCTTCCATACCCTACTTGGTGGGAATACACTGAGTTTGTTGTTATTGTTGTTGGATTGCCACTTCCTTAACCGTCCTACGGGCTGCTGGTTCTTCAACCATTAGAGCAGGATATTTTTGATCTTCTGCGAGTAGAGAAGGACTACTTCTCTTCTGCGTTGATGGAAAAGTTGCTCAGGTTAAGAGCTTGGTTCAACCAAGTCCTGTTCCCTTGCCAGCTTACTACTTTGTAAACCTGTATCCTACAAATACAAAAACAAGACCAAGCGTAAAAACACCAAAGTAATCTAAAAGTAAAACTAAGAATAAAATAGTTTCCAAATTACAAGTCCCCCGCAACAGCGCCAAAAAGTTGACAGGGCCTAAGGTCACACACAAGTGTATGTGGTTTATCAAGTAGTAAAGTGGACTTCAAGAAAGCCGAATATCGATCCCACAGGGACTTGATCCAAAAACTATTCATTTTTAGTTTATAGTCTATATTCAATTGATGCCAGAGTAACCAAAAGATAGTTTGGGAATTTTAAATTAAACTTTAAGTAAACAGTGCGTAAAAGTGAAGTCTTGAAACAATCAATGGAGTAAGCCCAGGGTTAAAGCACTTCGAACAATCCTACTATGTTATTGAACTTCATTCGTTAACTTTTTTATCTTGGCTGTTGATTTATATGGTTAATTTTATAATCATGGTCTCCCGGACTCTAAACGATTACCTAAGTTGAACATTACAACTACATTATTGAGCGAGAATGTAATAGTCCAATTAAGTTCTTTAAGCTATCATCCTATGTGTGAATCAAGTAAGGCTTCTAGGTACATCCCTATACTAGATGCTAATTTCAATTCCTTATTTCATAAAAGAACAAGAACTATACTTTGTTCATCCTATGTTCTATCTCCCTGATCCCTCTTCCGAGATCACAAGGGTGACAATAGATGTATTCTAAGGGTGATCAATCTTTAAAATAATTAAAACAAGAGTAAACAAACAACCAATACAAATAATCACCTCAAACAAAATTAATTCAAAATAATAGTTCTCATGTTTTTGGCTTTAACCTCGAAAGGGAATTTCTAGCTACTCATAGCCATAATCAACATCCAAATAATTGTATGAATGACTAAAACTTTAAAGAAACTAAAAAAATCAAGAATGTAAAACCTAAAAAGAAGTTGTGGCAGCCTCCAATGTTGTCCAAGCTGATATAGGTGTTCCAAGTTGTTTAAAATGTGATTTAACACGTTATATTTATAGTAGACAAGTCATAAACAGAATGGGATTAGGTTTCCACGATATCCTTTTACAGCTGGACATAGTTTTTTCCACTTTTAATCATCATCATGTCGCGCTAGGTGTCTCATTACTATAAGACCACGATGTGGCGTAATTGCATTGAGTTACTGGAATTAACAATTGCTTTATTGAATGTTGACGTGAATTTCCAGCCCTTCCATCGCTATAATCACCATGTTGCAGTGACATGCTCCACGACATCCCCTCTCGTCATGTTTCGTCTCATGCTTTCGCGTTTCATTCCAAGCCTTTGTGTTATGTTTCCACATGATTTCCGTTATTTATATCATAAATATACCACCATGTTCAGATCACCAAGCTTCCTACATAAACACACCACAAATTAGAGATCTTAACAACACAATACCCATGATGATGGACTAGAATGCTAGCTAAGACTAGGCTAATTTACATTGATCTTCAACTCATTGTTATGACTCTTGACTTAATCAAATTGAAATTTGCACATTACCTTCAAGTTGTTTCCCATATAAATACACAATATTGACCTTAGGAACTCTTAAGACCAAAAGAATCCAACACGATAGAATAGACAAGCACATAGCTCAAGCTAGTAACACTAGTCTTCTCGATTGACCTTTAAATGCTCAAATTGAACCTAAACTTGTGTGAAAACCTATTTAAACATTGTAAGTACATACATGGACACTTAGATGCACATTTATAATATTATAACCACATATAGAATATGAATCATCCTCAAAACAAGGCTAAAAGGGGATAGAATAGCAACTCTAGTATGCATTTATACACCCAACATCAATATACATCCCAATTTAGATAAAGAAACCACCTTTAGTATTTAAGAACATAAACCCACTTAGCTTAAAGAACAAGAATAATTATGACAAAACATAAGCCTGGTTAACTCAAGAAACTAATTAAATCAAAAAAATACATAATCCCTATTTCACTCAAGAAGCAGTCACACTCACCAAATACCTGTACAGAAATGCTAAGGGTCTTATTGTCACCTCTACCCATGAATTGCTAGGGACAAACTCTTGTCCATGTACCTAATCCTAGGCATCAATTGTACGTCAACCTTATATCAACCATTCATATAGAGATATGTAAATACCGGTACATTCCATAATAATGACAGATATCACAACAATCACCATCATAATGGTAATAAAAATAACTCTTGTTAAAGCCAACAATCTTTCATTTAGTCATTTCATATGATTAACACTTAGTATATAAGCTTTTATTTAGTCATTGCATATGATTAACACTTAGGATATCAAACAAACATTCATATTCATTGAATATGTATTGTACAAGAAATACTAAAAAATAGTTAACATGCATACATAACACAAGTTGGGTTTAACTACATTTAGACCATACCTACCTCAATCCAGCTTGTAACACTCAATTAAGACTAAACTTTTCCTTTGCATGCAATTTCTACTTGATCGTCGTCTCAAAATATGAACACAACATATAATCAACCAAATGTCATACCATATCGAGGAGTATCAAAAAATTCCAAACTCCAAGACCAATTTAGTGATCATTCCCTCCCTTTAAGTTTTAGGTTTTCTATCATATTTCACCTTAAACCTACCAATTTCTTGATTACCATAGTGAATTAATATCATGCAAGTGTAAATTAATGATTAACAACTAAAACTCAAAAGATTTACACCTAATTTACCTTCTTGCACCATAAAAACCACTAATATATGTGTAAACCCTTCCCAAAATTCATAAACTATTGATTCTATGGTTAATTAACTAAAAGGACTAGTTAATGGGAATGAAATACTTACCTTTATGAAAAACTTGATGGAAACCTGATAAAAATTTCACAAATTGCCTACACCCTTCCCTAAAATAAGTTTAGAATAATAAACTATTTTAGGGATATTTTGTATTTACAATGACTTACCTCACTATAGTGTCCCGATCCCTCTATAGAGACATTACCTACAATAGCTGAATTGATCGCCTTTGATTTCTGCTATAGTTAGTTTTCTGCTATAGTGAAGTCACTATAGTGACACGCCACCCACTCTAGTAACACACCACTTACTCTAGTTAAAGTGGTGAGGAAAATCACAAAAATCTTTCTAGATTAGCCTTTTCATAACATGCCCTCAACCATGACATATTTTACTAACCCCTTTTCGTTAGGTTATATATTGAGAGTTTTACTCACCCATATTCACTTCTAGAAAGTTCTACAAATTCCTTATCGTGTTAGATAAAATATAATCAATCTAAACTTAATAAAATTTACCCAACGTATTCCCATAGAGACCTTGACCATACCTCACACAAGTTTTATTTGAAGCTATCCTAGACTGAAATTTTAAACTTCTGATTCAGGGATAAGTTAGCCCAAAATTTTTGTTCGATTAACTCACCCGTAACAACTGAAAGGATTTGTACAACAGATACTAATTTCTCTATTATTTGTTCTCGAATGATCAAACAAGGAAAAGTGCGCCAAGTAAGAAAATAAATAATACTTTTATCCTCAAACAAATGAGGGTAGTTGTACAGTAACATCATAGATTTTTGCCTCTAAATTTTTTTATTCTTAAGCTTACTGCGACGGCACGACTTTGGTAATGATTTGTAAAGACTATATATTAGTTATATAGTGTCATACATAGAAAAACCAATATAGGTTGACTAAGGTTCTATCCTGATCACGACTCAAGCCTAATAAGTCGCAAGGAGTGGTCACAAGTCATAGTGTATGACTCATGACCAAACTAGTGTAGGGTCCCAATTCATTATTGTGATTATGACTAGGACCAAGTCATAAGTCGTAGTGTATGAATCATGACTCAAACCTAATGAGGCATAACTTATAAGTTTAACAGTAAGGAAGCCCCATATATCTACTCAGACTATGATTTGTCGTGATGACTCATAACCAGACATCACGAGTTGTGAAGTGACTCGTAGTCACTAGCGACTATTTTTATTGTGTCTTAATTGGGGGTACCTTAGTCATTTCAACATTTTTTCAATTGTGACCCACGACTTAATAACACATTGGGGTCCTATTATCGCCCATAAATAAATCAAATACAATCTTTCTTCTTTCTCAAATCCCTAAGTCAAGAACAACTAGGGTTTCTCAAGGTTTGTCATCTAGGGCTCAAATATTAG
This sequence comes from Capsicum baccatum var. pendulum, assembly GCA_030864225.1. Classification (NCBI taxonomy): domain Eukaryota; kingdom Viridiplantae; phylum Streptophyta; class Magnoliopsida; order Solanales; family Solanaceae; genus Capsicum; species Capsicum baccatum. Next base: position 197,001,773 of record CM061557.1, read on the forward strand.
TTTTTACTCCATAACTTTTGATATCTTAGGCGTGTAATCACGTCCCTTAAACTTTTTTTCACTAAAGGCATGGGTTTTATTATTTTTCACGTGTATCTAAATATGGAATTGATTTGGGTTGAGGGATGATGGTTACTTGAATTGGATTTTCATGGATATAATACATTTAGTAATGCTTTATCTATGTATTTTAAAATTGTTAGGGTGCATAGGTATGGTGAAGGGAATAGGGATGAAGGAATTCCCCTAATTTGATGATTGTGATTTTGAATTTGGTTTTGGGAATTTGTGTTCCCACAACCCACTTACATTGTTGGCTTTGAAATATGATTAATCATATGATTTAGCTTACCTCTCTAAACTATTTCATTGCATAAATGGTTAAACAGATAAAAATAGTTTTGGAAAGGCCTTGCTGGCCATGTGTTGAATTAATATAGACTATAGGGATCGAGATATTCCCCTAAGTTGATTTTTATAAACTAAGGGGGTTAAGTCATCCCCCCAAATTTGATTTTAATCATGAGGGTCAGAGCATTCCTCCAAGGTGATGAATAATTAGAATGACATAATGATATTAGCTTGAAAGGGTAGTTGGTATGAAGATACCAGTGGTATATGTCGTGATGGATGATTCTTTGTTAATAAATGGGAATGTGTAAATATTTTTATTGGGCATAAAGAGGGTTATGTAGCTTGTCCGTAAATGTGGAGGTCCTGAGGGACTAATACTGAAAACCCACATTTACCAACGTGGGGGTTTTTGTTATTGACCATGTTCATGTGCCACACTTTATACATATATTTGTATCCTAAATAGACGTGGGGTTGGGGCTCACACTTGTTGGGTCCCTTCGATTGGGGGAGCGGAGCTAAATATTATTGGGTATTTTTTTAGGTTAATAATATACAGTCCCGGATAATGTTTTAAATCTCATGTTAAGCCTTGTTCCCAATCCTAATATTATGTATTATATGTATGTACACTGTGTCTATGTGATTTTACATGCTAGCACTTACCTCGCTAACCATCCTTGGATGTTGTATCCCAAGCGATGCAGGGTCTAGAGATATTTTTGTTCCTTTGCATAGTGATAGGTGATTTTGGTTTGTTCACTAGTCTATCTTAAAGTGGTGATCTTCCATTCTCTAAAAGGACTAATATTTTAAGGCATTGTTTTGTTTATGCCTGGACTACCTTTTTGTTTTTAGTTTTAGCTATGGTGGGAGGCATGTCTCAACTTCGATTGTTCTTGGTTATTTAGAGGCTTTTTGGATTACTATGTATTGGGATGGTTGTTGAAGTTCTTATATTTCTTTTGAGTTAGTTGATTTATTTTTATTGTTATATGGTTGGAACTCAACTCTATCTTTTTATATGTTTTAAATTTATCCGTTGCTAGTTGCATTATGTCTTTTTGACTAGGCAAAAGGGGTGGTTTCTAGTCCTCGACATGCTTAAGATACCTATTATGGCCAGGCCCTAGTTCGGGTTGTGACAAGCTTGGTATCCGAGCGTAGGTTCATGGTTATTGGGTGTCCATAATGTCGTGTCAAGTAAAGTATCTTTTATGGATGGGTAATGCACCACCTTTATATGGGAGATGGTATGAGGCATTTAACAATGTTTTCCTTTCTTGTGATCTATTTTTGGGTTCTAAAGTCTAGAGCATCGAAATATCCTTTAATTCCATTTATTCATATTTTAGATTATGCCTCCCCGAAGATCTGATGCTCATGGAAACTTCTCTGTCCCAACTAAGGACAATGTAGATAGAACTTTTTCTACTTATGGAGGGCAAAACTGATCTAGGGTCCCTGCTCTTAATTTCCCTCGTTGAGTTTCACTAGTCCCTACCAGTACTCCTCAAGCTTCTTGGCCTGATGATGTTCATGCCCTTTTGCCTTAAGGAGACATTTCTAATGTCGAATTTTATCGATCTATTCATCTGCTGACCTAATTGGTGACTTCTCAATCTCTCCAGCCTGACCATATTGGTTTTGTTACTCCATCTTTTGAGGTTACTAGATTTGGCCTGTTTATGAGATTAAATCCTCCGACCTTTACCAACTCTAAGGTTGAAGAGGATCCCAAAGGGTTTGTCTATGAAATAGAGAAAAAATTTAGAATGATGCATGCTACTGATATATAGGGTATGGAGTTTATTATATATCAATTGAATGATGCAATATATCAGTGGTATGTGAAGTGAGAGTAATCAAGGAGTGATGACGTTGAACAGGCTATGTGGGTGGAGTTTTTTGGTGCTTTCCTTGATCATTTCATTCCTCAGGAGCTGAGGAAGCCTAAAGTTGAGAAGTTTATGAGTCTGAAGCAGGGACGGATGTCTATAAAGGAATATACCTTGAAGTTCCATCAGTTATCTTATTATGCTCCAGAGTTGGTGTCTAGCATGAGGGCTAGGATGAGGAAGTTTACTTTAGGTTTGTCTCAGGACTTGGTTTTGGAATATAAGGTGGCTATGCTGAAAAGTGATATGGTCATATCTAGGGTGGTGGTTTATATGCAATAAGTTGAGGATGAGAAGAAGAAGATCAAATACTTAGAGCAGGGTGAAGGCTAGATAAACGGTAGAAGAGATAGGTGGCAGTGGTGTAAGAAGAGGACTTGGGGAAACTAGAGTTCATATTCTACTTTTAATGCTCCTTATCCTAAGTTATCTGGTGATCATCACTTTCAAACTAACATCGAGTTTAGGGAACAAGGTGCCCAGTCCCAGGCTAGTAGAACTTAGGCAACCCCATCATATCCTTGTTACAAATTCTATGGACAGTTGCACCATGGTTATTATTATGAAGAGATATATATGTTTCAAATATGGCTTGCCTGGTCATACTCAGAGGAACTGTCCATCAGCAAATGCTGCTATTGGAGCAAATAAGGTTCCAGTTGCTATCTCTTCAGCTCCTACGCCAAAGGGTGCAACTTTTAGTACCTACACTGATTGAAACTTTCCTTATTCTCTTTCCACCCATTAAGAATCCAAGGTATCTCCTAATGTTTTTTCTGGTATGTTGAAACGTTTCTCTCATGATGTATATTGTCTGCTTGATTCGGGTTTGACCCTTTTTATGTGACCCCTTATATAGTATTTATTTTTGTTTTGGTCCCGAGAATATCTATGGTCCTTTCTTTGTGTCTTCCCCGGGTGGGTGATTTTATTATGGTAAGAAAGGCTTATAAGGGTTGTGTGGTATCTATCTGTGGAATAAAGACCTTGCTACGCCTCTCTAGATTATTTATCCAATAAGTTTAGTTTCTAATTCCAGAAGGAACCTATGTTTGAGTGGGAAGAGAGTTACCTAGTACCTAAGGTAAGGCTTATTTCTTATCTTAAAGCCCAGAAGTTGATTTCTAAGGGGTATCTTTATCATTTAGTTCAGGTTAAAGATTCTAGTTTTGAGGTTCCCACCTTACAATCTGTCCCCATTGTTAATGAGTTTCCTGAGGTATTTCTCGATGATTCTCTTGGTATGCTTCCTGATAGGAAAATATACTTTTGGATCTATCTTCTACCGAATACCCGTCTTATCTCAATCCATCCATATAGAGTGGCTCTAATTGAGTGGAAAGAACTTTAGGAGAAATTAAAGTATCTTCTTAATAAAGTTTTCATCGGTCCTAGTATGTTCGCGTAGGGTGCTTCTATGCTCTTTGACATAAGAAGTTTGGTTTATTTTGGATGTGCAAAGACTATCAGTAGTGGAATAAGGTGACTGGGAATAATAAGTATCCTCTTCCTAGGATAGATGATCTCTTTGACCAGGTTTAGGGTGCTAGGTGCTTTTCTAAGATTGATCCTCGGTTGGGTTATCATCAGTTGAAAATTAGGGAGGCTGATCTCCCTAAGACTACTTTTCATACCCAATATGGTCACTATAAGTTTTTGGTCATGTCCTTTGGTTTGACTAATGCTCTGGTTGAATTTTTGGATCTCATAAACTGGGTGTTTAGGCAGTTCCTAGACTTGTTTTTTATTGTGTTTATTGATGATATCTTGGTATATTCTAAGAAGTAAGGAGAATCATGTCAATCATCTCTGAGTAGTGTTGTAGACTCTTAAGGATAAGTGATTGTATGCCAAGTCTTCAAAGTGTGAGTTTTGGTTGGATGATCTGACCTTTTTGGGTTATGTTGTTTCTAGTAAGGGGATTATGGTAGATCCACAAAAAGTTGATGTGATTAAGAAGTTGCCTAGACCCACGATTCCAACCGATATTCATAGTTTCTTGGGTTTAGCTGGGTATTATATAAGGTTTGTAGAGAGTTTTTCTTCTATTGTAGCTCCATTGACTACGTTGACTCAGAAAAAGGTGAAATATTTGTGGTTCGATGCTTGTGAGGGTAGTTTTAGGAAGTTAAAGGATAAATTAACTTCTACTCTAGTTTTGACTCTGCCCAAGGGTACTGATGTTTTTTTTATTTACCGTGATGCATCCCGAGTGGGACTAGGCTATGCCTTGATATAGCATGGTAAGGTGGCAACATAAATTATCCAAATCATGATCTATTGTTGGCAGCCGTGGTATTTGTGTTGATGATCTGGCATCATTATTTGTATGGGGTTCATGTTAATATCTATTCAGATCATAAGAGCTTGCAGTACGTGTTCACCCAGAAGGAGTTGAATCTTAGGCAAAAGAGATAGCTTAAGTTACTCAAGAACAACAATATGAGTTTTCATTACTATCTGGGTAAAGATAATGTGGTTACCGATGCTCTTAGCAGGTTATCTATGGGGATCCTATCTCATGTGGATGAGAAGAAGCAAGTATTGGTGAAAGATATTCACCGATTAGCTAGTCTTAGATTTTGTCTTTTGGATTTTAATGATGGAGGTATGATTATTCAAGAGGTGGTGAAGTCATATCTTGGTACTGAGGTAAAAGAGAAGCAGGTTTTGGACCCTATCTTGATGCAGATTAAGGTTGATATGGGTCAGCAAAAGGTTATGGTTTTTGATATTAGTGGTGATGGTATCTTGAGGTACCAAGTTAGGTTGTGTGTTTTGGATGTTGATGGGTGATGATAGGCATATTTACACGCCTAAAGTGCTATAATTTACCCATATTTTAGCTAAGTTTTGAGGACAACATATATAATTCATGCACTTTTAGTTCTTTTTCCTGTAAGTGAGCTAACAAACATGATTAGCAAGTTTTCAGGTATAAATGATGAAGATTTCAGCATTTTATGGATAACTTGACGCCAAAGGAAGCTTCACGAAAAAAGGAGAGCAAAGCTTGGACGCATAGGACTAAAAGTGACGCATGGGAAACCTCTCCCGGGCAAAAATAGCATTTCTCAAGACTTTGGGGATAAGCAGTAACTTATTAGGATTAGCATAATGATGCAGTAATTTATTAGGATTAGGATAAGTACGCAGTAGCCTAGTAGGAATAGGATATGGGTATTATAAATACCCTATTTTGCTGAAGCTTTTGATCATTCTCATTATTCTCATCATTCACATTCTAATTCATTCATCTACAACTCTAAACAATTTGTTTTCAATTAATTTTTATTTACTTTCTCTTCATCTATTCGACTTAAAATTTCCACAAAAAGAGAACCGCTACTTGCAAGGTCTTCACGCCACAAAGCCCTACCAACATATACTACACGTGAGATCCTTATATTGGTATGATGATAATGACTATTATGATTCCCATTGCACCCATGAGTAGCCAAACTTCTCGGTTGGGGTTATGGAAGCCTTTTGAGATACTATCTATTGCTATGAGTTTTTGAATTCTTGACAAGTATATTGCTTATATCATTATTCTCTTCATCTTAATCTAAATTCTTGTGGTTGCAAACATATAGAATACGCCAGTATAGCATTAACTTGTTCGAAAGAAAAGTTATATGTCTGGAAAAGAGATAATGTTAAGGTAATAGGGCACCAACCCCTGTTAAAAGGTTAGTGTCGTAACTGGATCAACCTCTTGGAGAATTTGTTCCATTAGATACGCTTTAAGCTCGAAAGAGTTAAGGTGAAATAGTCCTTGATAGGTCGAAAGACGCCTGGATTTACCATAGAATACGATTCTCTATAAGCGCATGCATGTCTGAATTCCGCATAACTCATAGTCAATAGATACATAAAACTCATAAGGTGGACATAACCCTAACTCTCAATTCTCATTGATCATAACCAACCAAACAATCCGTTTTACTCTTCTATTTTACGTTTTTACTCTACTATTTTGTTTACATTATTTGCATGCTACAATCCCCCCTTTTTATGAAACTTTCACCAAAAGTCTAATAATCTTTGCTTACTTAGTGACCAAGTATTTCCTGTGGGATTCGACACCCAACCCAGTTGGGTTCTATATTTGACAACGATTGCTTACACTCTTACGATAGCTGTAGTTTGAGCGTTATCAAATTTTAGCACAGTTGCCGGGGAATACGGTTGTCTACTAAGTTTGTGATAGTTACTAGACCCTTTGGTCAAAGATTCTTGTACTTTACTTTTAGTTTTTGTTTTTGTTTTCGGCAGGTTTTTGTTCAGTGCATGGCAAATACTCGAAGTTCGGGACAACCATTATTCCCAATAAATCCTGAACCGCAACTTATTGGAAGGATGGATGCACAACATGACATTGAGAGAAGGGCTGCTCAACAGAAGCAGGCTAGACTAGCTGCATTGGCCGCCGCCCAAGTACATCAACAGAATATTGATAACCCAGGGCGAGCAGCAGATCCTGATGATGAGGACTTAGGTGATGATGAGCTACTAAACCCTATGCGTGATGCTGAGGTGGCGACACCGGCAAACAGAAGAGATCGTTAAGCAAGATTTTAGCCTGAACGCCGAGCCATGCAAATACCATTCGATGACGATGATAATGATCTTGATGGAGTTGGTGCCACAGGAGCCATTATTCCTCCGCCATTGGCGCCCGGAGCCAAGTTCAACATCACCACCACCATGATTCAGTTATTGCAACTCAAGGGATTATTCAGTGGACTAGCAGGAGATGATCCGAATATGCATCTGATCAACTTTATTTGTACATGCAAGTCATTCGACAACCCTGACATTGGACAGAATGCAATTTGGTTGCGCTTATTTCCATTGTCTCTATCTGGGGAGGCAACTCTATGGTTGAATGGGCTAACTCCTGATTCTATCACTAATTGGAGGCAATTGAAAGTCGCTTTCCTAGAAAGATTCTTTCCGCCATCCAAGAGAGCACAATTGAGAGATAAAATCAGCAATTTTCGTCAGCTTCCAACTGAAGCCCTCCATAAAACATGGGAGAGATTCAAGAAGAAGCTTATGAGGTGCCCAAACCATCACATGACCAATGTCCACTTGATGGAGATACTATACAGGTCCTTGAATTCAGTAACTAAACCAGTGGTGGATAATGCGGCTGGAGGATCATTTATGGACCTCACCTTAGTTCAGGCGAGTGATATGCTGGATCGGATGACAAAGCAAAGTAGAGATTGGCATATCAGGGATTCTGAGATAGCAAGCCCCACTTTGTCTATTGGCATGACTGCAGAACAAAGGAGAAGAGAAGAAGAATGTGATCAAGATATGGCGCACATGAAAACACAGATGGATCTTCTTACAAAGAATCTATTATCAGGGAAGACCGAAAAAGTCAAAGCAGTTGCGTCAAAAGGAAGAGAGGAATCTGATTCTGAGGAAGAAGCCAACTATGTGAACAATCAGGGGGGTTTCCGAGGAACTACCCAAGGAAACCAAGGTCGGAACTATTATGATAATTTAGGAAACAAGGACCGTGATCAAGGTAGCTGGAAGAACAAGACTGACAGGAGTAGCGTGTATATTCCTCCTGGACGAAGAGAGTCCACTGCATCTTGTTCGGGAAATATGTCAATGGAAGATATGATGGCTAAGCTTTTGAAAGGAGTTGAAGCAACCAGCACGGGAGTAACGGAGGTAATAAATGACTTGGCCTCAATGAAGCAATTGGTTGACTCACATTCCACTTCAATAAGACACATGGAACAACAATTGAGTCAAATTTCAGCCATATTAAATCAAAAAAAAGCTAGCACCCTACCGAGCGACACAGTGTAAAACCCAAAAAATGATAGAACATGCATGGCTGTTACTACCAGAAGTGGTAAGGTGCTGGAATATACATCCCAAAGCAAGCAAGTGGCCGAAGATATCATAGGTAATATAGAAGAAGATGACGCTGTCGAAGCCGATGAAGATGCTCATGGCGTCATTCCTCGTCGTCCACAGCCTGAAAAGATCTCTGAACCTAAGCATGATGAAAAGAAAGTCGTGGAGAAAACAATTCCCCTTCCACCACCTCCTTTTCTGCAAAGATTAAAGAAGAGAGCTGATGATACCAAGTTCAATAAATTCATGTCAATGTTAAAACAGTTGACCATTAATGTCCCCTTGGTTGAGGCACTAGAACAAATTCCAGGCTACGCAAAATTTATGAAGGATCTTTTAACAAAGAAGCGAGCAGCAAGTGGTGAGTTGACAGATGTTGTTCATCATTGTAGTGCAATTGCTACCAGATCACTAGTTCAGAAGAAGGCCGACCCAGGAGCCTTCACTATTCCTTGCATTGTCGGATCTTTGAATTTTGCCAAGGCATTATGCGATTTAGGAGCCAACATCAACTTGATGCTATTATCCATTTACATAAAGTTGGGGTTGGGTGATCCTACTCCAACCAATATAAGGCTTGTGATGGCTGATATATCGGTAAAACCACCTGTTGGTATTTTATGTGATGTATTGGTGAAGGTTTATTCATTCATCTTTTCGGCGAACTTCGTTATTTTGGATTGTGAGGTAGTCTCTGAAGTTCCCATAATCTTGGGGCGCCCTTTCCTTGCAACAGGAAGTGTGCTTATTGATTTAAGAGCTAATGAGCTTCTATTTCGGATGAATGACGAAGTAGTCCGCTTTGATGTATGTAAATCAATGAAGCAACCCAAAGATCTGAATGTGTTCTCGGTAGCTGATGTTTATATTGATGATGAGAAAGAATTACCCATAGAGGAGCAGCTTGTTGATGACCCATTGGCGGTTGTGCTTATGAATGCTGAGCATAAGGATGCTGAAAATTATGAAGAAACTATTTGTGCTCTAATAGGATTAGGGTCATATCCTCATGCTCCCAAGAAGTTGGACCTTGATCTCAAAAACCGACCTACACCACCAGCTAAACCATATATTGAGGAGCCACCCACGTTAGAATTGAAGGAGCTGCCTAGTCATCTAAAGTATGCATTCTTAGGAAGCGGTAACACACTTCCGGTTATTATGGCGGCAGATTTGGGTGAGCAGCAAGTTGCAGCTCTCATCATAGTTCTACGAAAATACATGAGAGCCATCGGTTGGAGCATCGCTGATATCATTGGTATTCCACCAGGGATTTGTACACACAAGATTCAGCTTAAAGAAAATTGTATACCCACTATTGAGCCTCAAAGGCATCTAAATCCACCTATGCAAGAGGTGGTGAAGAAAGAAATTATTAAATGGTTAGATGCAGGGGTTGTGTATCCAATCTCCGACAGTAAATGGGTAAGCCCGGTACAATGTGTACCAAAGAAAGGTGGCATGATGGTAGTTGCGAATGAAAAAAATGAGTTAATTCCACTCAGACCTGTCACAGGGTGGAGAGTATGCATGGACTACCGTAAGCTGAATTCGTGGACACTTAAAGATCACTTTCCAATGCCCTTTATTGACCAAATGCTTGATCGATTAGCAGGGAAAGGATGGTTTTGTTTCTTAGACGGTTATTCTGGCTATAATTAGCTATGTATCACCCCCGTAGATGAAGAAAAGACAACATTTACATGCCCCTATGGTACGTTTGCCTTCAAATGTATGCCATTTGGGCTATATAATGCACCCGCCACTTTTCAGCGTTGTATGATGTCCATTTTTTCTTATATGTTGGAAGACACGCTGGAGGTATTCATGGACAATTTTTCAGTTGTGGGTGAGTCATTTGAATCGTGTTTGACAAATCTAAGTATGGCGTTACAGAGATGTGTTGAATTCAACCTAGTGCTGAATTGGGAAAAGTGCCACTTTATGGTAAAAGAAGGTATTGTGCTTGGGCATAAAATCTTCGAAAGAGGAATTGAGGTGGATCGAGCTAAAATCAAAGTTATCGAGAAACTACCACCCCCAATTTCGGTCAAAGGAGTTTATATTTTCCTCGGTCACACAGGCTTCTATCTGCGGTTTATCAAAGACTTCTCCAAAATTGCTAGTCCATTATGCAAACTTTTGGAGAAAGATGCAAAGCTTGACTTCAATGAGGATTGTATGAAGGCATTCGAAAGCCTCAAAGGGAAGCTAATTGAACCTCCTATCATTGTAGCACCAGACTGGTCTCTACCGTTGAAGTCATGTGTGATGCTAGCGGGGTAGCTTTGGGTGCTGTATTAGGCCAAAGAAGAGAAACGTTATCCCATCAAATTTACTATGCGAGCAAGGTCTTGAACGGATCCCAGAAGAACTATACTGTCACAGAACAAGAACTTTTAGCGGTTGTGTATGCTTTTGAAAAGTTCCGTTCTTATTTGTTGGGAACCAAAGTGGTAGTTAATACAGACCATGTAGCTCTGAGATATTTGATGACAAAGAAAGATGCAAAAACAAGGCTAATTCGATGGGTATTGTTGCTGCAAGAATTTGATTTCGAGGTAAAAGATAGAAGAGGTTGCGAAAACCAAGTGGATGATTATCTCTCTAGACTCGAGAACGAGCATATAGCGCAGCCTGATCTAGAGATTGATGATACATTACCTGATGAAGAGATCTTAGCCACCATGATGGAAGAGTTACCATGGTATGCAGACTTTGCAAACTTTGTGGTAAGCAATGTGATGCATGCGAATCTATTATTTCATCAAAGAAGAAAGTTCATGCATGATGTAAGACACTACTTTTGGGATGAGCCATATTTGTTTAGACGATGCGCGGATGGTGTGATCAGACGCTGCATATCTCATGAGGAGGTGACAAGTATCTTAGAAGCAAGTCATGCCTCACAAGTTGGTGGACACCATGCAGGCGGTCGGACAGCAAGAAAGGTATTGCAAAGTGGCTATTATTGGCCTTCGATATTTAGAGATGCCTATGAATTTGTGAGAAGATGTGACCAATGCCAGAGACAAGGCACAATTTCGAAGCATCATGAAATGCCCATGTTAAAAATTCTTGAAATCGAGCTCTTTGATGTATGGGGTATTGATTTTATGGGCCCATTCGTGAATTCGTTTGGAATGAAATATATCCTAGTTGCTGTAGATTATGTTTCAAAATGGGTCGAAGCAGTAGCATTGGCTGATAATGAAGGAAAGAGTGTTGTTGCATTCTTAAAGAGAAACATCTTCTCTCATTTTGGGGTCCCACGTTCTATCATAAGCGATGGCGGATCTCACTTTTGCAACAAATTGTTCAAATCCATGTTGGCAAAATATGGTGTCAAGCAACATAAGGTAGCCACGCCTTATCGCCCACAAACTAGTGGACAGGTAGAGGTTTCCAATCGAGAGATCAAGCAAATCCTTGCTAAGACTGTAAATGCTAATAGGAAAGATTGGTCTCGGAAGCTGGACAATGCACTATGGGCATATAGGACTGCATTCAAAATGCCAATTGGCATGTCCCCGTACCAACTAGTTTATGGGAAAGCTTTTCATTTACCCATTGAGCTCGAGACCAAAGCATTGTGGGCGTTGAAGCAACTGAATTTGAATCGGGATGATGCTATGAACTTGAGGTTAGAGCAGCTGAATGAGATGGATGAATTCCGTCTACATGCATATGAAAGATCAGACCTCTACAAGGAGCGGATGAAAAAGTATCATAATCAGCGGACTGTTCAACGAAACTTTCAAAAGGGTGATATGGTACTTCTTTTCAATTCCAGACTAAAGCTATTCCCAGGTAATTTAAGGTCCAAATGGTCTGGTCCGTACAAAATTAGCCAAGTCTACTCGTCTGGAGTAGTTAAGCTAGAAGATAATAATGGTATTGTCTTTAAGGTGAATGGCCAACGAGTAAAACCATATATCGATCCTCTTGACTCGATAAACTATATGACCACCATCTATCTCGATGAAGTCTAAGTACTCGAGGTAGCTATGTCGTGCTGCGATAATAAATCAAGTGCTTGATGGGAGGCAACCCATCATTTTTAATTGGTTTTGTTGTTTTTGTTTTCCTAAGAAGAGTCGAGCCACAACCAAAACTAAGGCACTAGATGGGAGGCAACCCACCGTTCTAATTTTTTTTGTTGTCTTTTAGTAAATGTAGGTGCAAGAGGTGTAAAAGAAGAGATTGGTTTCAAATTTTGATTTTGAAGTATTGCATGTTGAAGGTGGTAAGTTAGGAATGAAGAAGCCAAAGTCTATGGGTTAGGCATTGCTTATGAGAATATAGGAAAAGAACAAGGCAAGGCTTATGTAAATCTAGGCCACGAACAAGGCAAGGCCTATGTTATGGCCTAAGCTCTCGGATTCTAGAGTGCCATAGCATAGGCGCCGCCTATGCTCAACAATGCCATAGCATAGGCGCCGCCTATTCAAAAGCCTTTTGTCTCTGAATCTCATATGCCATGACATAGGCGCCGCCTATGCGTAACAATGCCATAGCATACGTGCCGCCTATGCTCAACAATGCTTTGCAAAAGGCGTCGCCTATGCCAAGCATAGGCAAAACTTTATGCGCCGCCTATGGTCACTTTTGGTCTCCAAAATTGATTCCAAATGGGTCAAAACCCGACCCAAGCTTGCCCTATAAATACAACCTTAGTCTTAAAACAAAAACACATTGTAATTCCACCCTAAAGCTCCGCCTACCTCTCAAAATTCTCTCAAAAATTTTCCTTTTGCTCTTTTATTTTGCAAGAACATCTTCCAAAGGCCATCAACCAAGTAAGTACTTCTTTGTTATTCTTTTATATTCCGTAAGTACTACACTACTACGCCTATAATAAATTGTTAAATCTTGAAGTAGTGTTGGTGATTTGAGTGTGGTTGATTTATTGTGATACAACTAAGTGAGTGAAAGGATACGTAAGGATGGTCTTGACTTGTTTCCAACTTGAATTTGATTTTGATACACTGTCATACTTTTGCGGAATTGACATGGTCAAGAAAATTGCATAATCTTGTAACATAAAAACTTTCATGTTTGAATTACTTGTTCATTGAGATGAAAAATCATGATTAACTACAAACATGAAATGTTGATTATTTCTACACCATAACTTGATACAATCTCTATGTAGTAGTCTTGTTCAAAAGGGTACATCAATCCAAACATGAAAAGTATTGTCAAGATTACTTGAGATAGAATCTAAAAGGGTAGTTAAGATGAATAGAAAAGTATGACTGCACTGATTATATTGTTGTAACGTACCACCTAAACGTATATCGATGAAGTCTAAGTAATTGACAACGTTCACTTAACTAGTTTGTGCCAACAAACTAAGTGTGGGGTGTTGCCACTACTGCTTGTTTGTTGATTTTATCCACCGAGATGAAACTAGCATGACTATTATTTTAATCTCAGTTACAATGGCACCAAAAGCAAGACAAGTAAAATAAAAAGCAACCACTTCACAAAAAGGCCAGAAACGGGGACGAAAAGAGCAAGGAGAATCCTTCTAGCTGCAAATACCTCATCGCATGTTTGGAATTAAATGGGTCCTAGAGGAGGAAGGAAAGGAGTGGTATAGGAACAATAAAGAGAAAAAATATGTTCATGTGGAGTTGATACACAAGGAAAGCCTAGCAAAGAAAAAACCCCGTATGTTGGCCAAGATAATGGCATTACATCTTGATTTCTTCTTCTGAGATATGGGAGAGTGCAATCTTAATTTAACACGTGAATTCTATGCCAATTAGTCACCGAAAACTATAGGGAGTGAAGTAAAGATTCGGGCCCAAGTCCTTCAACTAAATGCGGAGTTCTTCAACTCTTTTCTAGGTTTGCCATCTGTTGATCCATCACCACTCAAGTAGCTGTATAACAGACCTCCTTACAGGGTCATTAGACACACAATGTGCGGAACAAGATCTATGGCACGATGGAGCAGACACAAGGACACCGGTCGGCACAACACCTTCCCATATGCTTCCATAAATAGGAAAGCTAGGATATGGATGCGAATAGTCAACTCTTGTCTGATTGTTGGGACACAGTACACAAAGATAACACGAGATAGAGTGTGCTTGTTGTACGCATTGATGACGAATGTCCCTATCAACATTGGGGAAATTATTCTATCTACAATGCGAAAGGCCAGGCTACACAAGAGGTCCCACTTCAGCTTTGGCAATCTGTTGACTGCAATATTGAGGAAGGAGGACATCGAAGAGGAACCGGCCGATCATAAGCTTCCACATAACCAGAAGAAGGTTGACCTCATAAAGATTAAAGATGTTGAAACCACACATGGCATCAACCTTACCACTGCAGAACGTCATGCTTGGGATAAGAGTTTCTTTCGCCATCTTTATGGCATGACTCAGTTTACCATGATGAACGGAGGTCGTGTACCAACTGTTGCATAGCTCCAACAGTTGGATTATGACTACCCAATGAACGAGCATACAAGGGCAATGTGTGGAGTAGGTGTACATTTTGAGGAACCTCTTGATGACGATGTGCCAACCGATGATGATCGCTGAATGCCAGACTCCGACGTGGAAGAGAAATCTGATGACGACGACTCTAATGATGATTTCGCGAAGGGGGTATGACCCTAGACATAGAGGAGGAGTCCGACTAACCAGGTTCTTCTTATTTATTTTCCACTAAGGACAGTGTGTCCCATCTAAGTATGGGGTGCTGGTATTTTCATGCTATACTTCTTTATCTGCATTTGCATTTATTTATTTTTGTTTGTTTTGTGTGTTAGTAGTAAAAATTTTTTTTTTCAAATTTTTTTAACTTTGCATAAAATTGTTCTGATAGGCAGCATGGTATTGTGACAAGAGTCTGTAATAAAATCATTACTATTGAGATGTTTAGGCTCTAAGTGTGACTCACTGTGTGATATCTATGTGGTTAAATTCCTTCATCTGTTGGGTCAAGAGTCTATACTACTCCCAATAAAGTCGACCATATGCCTTGTGTGTGTGAGATGATAGTATATTCTATGTTTGTGACTGATGCTAGAACTTGCCTGGTATGTATGTAAAGCAAAATAAAGAGTGTGAGTTAGGAGATGATTTAGGCATTTCTTTGGCAACCTATGATTGTTTACCTTCATTTTATCTACCCATGGACATCATCCTAGATAACCCCCTTTGAGCCTTAAGCCTATTTTCTTTGACAAGCCTCATATGTAAGCCTAATCCATTTTTTTTCAAGACCATAATTTGATCAAAATTCCTAAGTGCTTTAAAATTGTAAAGTCATGTGACAAAATAAGAGGAAATTGGGTGAGAGTAGTGCCTTAAAGGGAATTGGTACTTGAATTCGTTATGAAAAAGAAGGGTTATCATAGAGGTGTGTTATAAAAAAAAGAGAGAAAAATGAAAAGGAAAATGAAAAGTTAATTCTATTCAAAATTGAATAACAAAAGAGGTGAGAAGGGGTGGTAGATTAAAAGAAAGTAGAAAGGTTGTTTGAAAGAAAGTTTTAATGGCATAATGTGACATATTAAAAGCGCTTAGGAACATAGTCACTATTTCTGGCCAAAATAGTCCTACCCGTCCCTTAGCCTACATTACAACCTGTAAAAGACCTATTTGATCCTAAGCTTAGCATTCTGATATTTAGTGGAGCATTACACTAAGGGCAAGTCTATGGTCATCAGTTGAAACATATGAATTCTTTGTGAGCGTGAGAGCAAGGAAAATCCTATACCCATGTTTTGAAAAAATGAAATACTTGTGAGTAATTATGGGTGATATATTGTGAGACATGCATGGTTGATGAGTTTTGGGTAGTTGTGTATGATTCTTTATGCCTTAACTTTTGGATACGAATTAACCATCATCACGAGTCTAGGTTGGAGGTTGAATTATTTCTGGTAGTGATCAGAAAACTACTCTTTGTTCATAATTGTCGTGCCTGTCTTGATGAATATTTTGTGTTGTTACTGTGAAACCCTAAGTAGATGTTTAGAAGGCCATGATATTTTGTTCGAGGACGAACAAAGCTGTAAGTGTGGGGTGTTGATGATAGGCGTATATACACGCCTAAAGTGCTATAATTTACCCATATTTTAGCTAAGTTTTGAGGACAAAATATATAATTCATGCACTTTTAGTCCTTTTTCCTGTAAGTGAGCTAACAAACATGATTAGCAAGCTTTCAGGTATAAATGATGAAGATTTCAGCATTTTATGGATAACTTGACGCCAAAGGAAGCTTCACGAAAGAAGGAGAGTAGAGCTTGGACGCATAGGACTAAAAGTGACGCATGGGAAACCTGTCCCGGGCAAAAATAGCATTTCTCAAGACTATGGGGATCAGCAGTAACTTATTAGGATTAGGATAAAGATGCAGTAATTTATTAGGATTAGGATAAGTACACAGTAGCCTAGTAGGAATAGGATATGGGTATTATAAATACCCTATTTTGCTGAAGCTTTTGATCATTCTCATTATTCTCATCATTCACATTCTAATTCATTCATCTACAACTCTAAACAATTTGTTTTCAATTAATTTTTATTTACTTTCTCTTCATCTATTCGACTTAAAATTTCCACAAAAAGAGAACCGCTACTTGCAAGGTCTTCACGCCACAAAGCCCTACCAACATATACTACACGTGAGATCCTTATATTGGTATGATGATAATGACTATTGTGATTCTCATTGCAACCATGAGTAGCTAAACTTCTCGGTTGGGGTTATGGAAGCCTTTTGAGATACTATCTATTGCTATGAGTTTGTGAATTCTTGACAAGTATGCTGCTTATATCATTATTCTCTTCATATTAATCTAAATTCTTGTGGTTTCAAACATATAGAATATGCCAGTATAGCATTAACTTGTTCGAATGAAAAGTTATATGTCTGGAAAAGAGATAATGTCAAGGTAATAGGGCACCAACCCCTGTTAAAAAGTTAGTGTCGTAACTGGATTAACCTCTCGGAGAATTTGAACCATTAGATAGGTCGAAAGAGTTAAGGTGAAATAGTCCTTAATAGGTCGAAAGACGCCTGGATTTACCATAGAATACGATTCTCTATAAGCGAATGCATGTCTGAATTCCGCATAACTCATAGTCAATAGATACGTAAAACTCATAAGGTGGACATAACCCTAACTATCAATTCTCATTGATCAAAACCAACCAAACAATCTGTTTTACTCTTCTATTTTACGTTTTTACTCTACTATTTTGTTTACATTATTTGCACGCTACATTCCCCCCTTTTTACGAAACTTTCACCAAACGTCTAATAATTTTTGCTTACTTAGTGACCAAGTATTCCCTGTGGGATTCGACACCCTACCCAGTTGGGTTCTATATTTGACAACGATCGCTTACACTCTTACGAGAGCTATAGTTTGAGCGTTATCAATGGGCTATGAGAAATGATTTAATAAGAGGCTCATGAGTTGAGGTATACAATTCATCCTAGTTCGACGAAGATATATCATGTCTTGAAGAAGATCTATTGGTAGAACAACTTTAAGAGAGATGTGGCCAAGTTTATCGCTAAGTGTATGGTGTGTCATCAAGTGAAACTTGAGCACTTGAGGCCTGCCAGCATGTCTCAAGAGATCGAGTTTCCCATGTAGAAGTGGGAGATGATCAACATGGATTTTGTTCCAATCCTTCCACGGTCTCACAGTCAATTTGATTCCTTTTGGGTTATCGTGGATAGGATGACTAAGTTGATCACTTCTTGCCCGTAAGAATGACCTACAATAGAGAGTATTATGCTAAGGTTTTTATTCAAGATATTTTCAAGTTGAACGTTGCTCCAATTTCCATTATTTCAGATAGAGGGACATAGTTTTCATGTCACTTCTGGTGTTTATTTTAGAGAGGTTTGGGGACAAAGATGAACCTTAGCACTGTTTTCCACCCTTTGACGAATGGAAAAGTGGAAAGGACCATTCTGACCATGGAAGATATATTGAGGGCCTGTGTGATTAATTTTGGTGGTAGTTGGGTTTATCATTTTCCTCTCATTTAGTTTGTGTATAACAATAATTATCACTCTAGTATTGGGATGGCTCTTTTTGAGGCCCTTTGTGGTAGGAGGTGCAAATCTCCTATTGATTGGTTTAAGGTTGGTAAGACTAAATTATTTGGTCCACACTTGGTGAACCAATCCATGGAGAAGGTGAAGGTAATCACGGATAATCTAAAAACCGCTCAAAGTTGCCAAAACTCCTATGCAGATATGAAGTGAAGAGAGTTGGAGTTTGAGGTTGGCAATTGGGTGTTCTTGAAGGTATATTCTATAAAGGAAGTGTTGATAATTGGGAAGAAGGAGAAGCTCAGTACCCATTATGTAGGCCCATATTTGATTTTAGGGAGAGTGGGTAATGTTGCATATGAGTTGTAATTGTCACTGATTTTGGGTTCCATTAATCCGGATTTCCATGTTTTGATATTAAAGAAGTGTATGGGCGACCTTCTTTGATTGTGCCTATTAAGAGTGTTAGTATTTTGAATTTCCTGTCTTATGAGAAAGTATCGATGGAGATTCTAGATTGACTACTCCGTCATTTGAGGACTAAGGATGTGGCTTTGGTGAAAGTTCTTTGGAGGAACCAAAAGGTTGAAGAAGCTACTTGGGAAGCTGAAGTGGACATGAATTCCAAGTATCCGTTCTTGTTCCTCCCATAAGATAATCATGCTTAAGGTTGGGGTTTTCCTACTCTCCTTGTTTTCTGACTTTGATAAGAGAAATTATGATTTCATTCCTATTTTACATTCATGCAAATGGATGCATTGATTCCTCATTTGGGGAAGAATGATCCTAGGGGGAGGGTAATGTAACACTCTAGATTTTTGCCTCTGAAATTTCTAAGTTTTGAGCTCACTGATGAGGGTACGACTTTGGTACCAAGTTGTTAAGACTTTATACTAGTCATTTTAGTGTCATTAATAGACAAACCAGTATGGGTTGATAGATTTTCTCTCCTGATCATGACTCAAGCCTAATGAGTCGCAGGGAATGATCATAATTCATAGTGTGTGACTCGTGACCAAACCAATGTAGGGGCCTAAGTCACTATTGTAATTACGACTAGGTCACTACGAGTTGCAAGGTTCGAGTATGAGTCGTAGGGCATGACTCATAAGATTAACTATAAGGAGGCACCATTTCTCTGCTCAGACTACGAGTCATGACATGACTCATAGTCACTGGCGGTAGTTTTTCCAGTGCCTTAATTGGGGGCACCTTGGTCATTTCCCTCTTTTACCAATTGAGACCCATGACTTAAAAATACTTTGGGGTCCCATTATCAACCATAAAAAAATTAAATACACTCTCTCTTCTCTCTCAAATCCCAAGTTAAGAACAATGAGGGTTTCTCAAGGTTAGTCATCTAGGGTTCGAAGATTGGTTTCTTCTCTATAACATTTGATATCTTAGGAATGTAATCTCTTCCCTTAAACTTGTTTTCTCTAAAGGCATGGGTTTCATTTTTATTCGTGTGTATTTAAATATGGAATTGATTTGGGTTGAGGGTTTTGGGATGGTGGCTACTTGAATTGGATTTCAATGCTCTAATATATTTGTTCATGCTTTATCTATGTATTTTAAAATCGTTGGGGTGCATAGGTATGGTGAATGGAATAGGATTGAGGAATTTCCCCAATTTGATGATTTTGGTTTGGAATTTGACTTTGGAAATTTGTGTTCCCTCAACCCACTTGTATAAATGGCTTTGAAATATGATTAATCACATGAGGCTTACCTCTCTAAACTGTTGCATTGCAAAAATGAAAGGCCTTGTTGTATATATGTTGAATTAATTTTAAACTGAAGGGGTTGAGGCATTCCCCCAAGTCAATTTTTATGAACAACTGGGATCGAGGCATTCCCCAAAATTTGACTTAATAATCACGGGGGTCTGGGCATTGGCCCAAGGTGATGAATAATTGGAATTGCATAATGCTATTAGCTTGCAAGTATAATTGGTGTGACAATACCAATGGAATATGTTGTGATGGATGATTTATAGAAAATAAATGGGAATATGTAAATGTTTTAAATACGCCTAAAAGGGGTTGTGTATCTTGGCCGTGAATTTGGAGGTTCCAAGGGACTAATACTAGAAACCCGCGTTTGCTGGCTAATATTTTAAATATCATGCTAAACCTAGTTCCCTATCCCGACATTATATATTATATGTATGGACACTGTGTGAATGTGATTTTACTGTTGTTTAGGACTGATTGATCATGTCATTATTTTATCCCTTCCCTACGTTACATGATAGCGCTCACCCCGCTAATTGTCCCTGGACGTTGTATCACCACGCGATGTAGGGTCTGGAGATATTTTTGTTTCCTTGCATAGTGATAGGTGATTCTAGTTTGTTTTCTAGTCTATATTGTAGTGTTGATCTTCCATTCTACGAAAGTCCTAGCACTTTAAGTCATTGTTTCATTTATGTCAGAAGTACCCTTTTGGTTCTTATTTTCACTATGGTCGGAGGCATGTCCCGACTTTGGTTATTCTTGGTTATTAGAGACTTTGTAGAATACTAAGAATTGGGATGGTTGTTGAAATTCTTAAATTTCTTTCTGAGGTTGTTGATTTATCTATCTTTTTATATGTTCGGAACTCTAATCTATCTTGTTATATGTTCGGAATCCATCTGTTGCTTGTTGCATTACATTCTGTTTGACTAGGAAAAGGGGGTGGTCTCTAGTCCTCAGCAGACTTGAGATACCCGTAACGTCCAGGACCTGGTTCGGGTCATGACGTTTCCCCATATCCTTCTTAGTTTCCCAAGTATCCTATTTTATTAGATGATGCTTTTCCAAGACTTTTATCGATTGAATTTCCTTTGTCCTCAATCTCTAGACATCCCAATCAAGAATAATAATTGAATCCTCCTGATAAGTAAGATCCTTATCAAAAAAAATTGAATCCCATTTAATAATATAATCCCCATTCCTAGGGTATCTCTTAAACATGGATACATGGAACGCCGAATGGATGATCGACAATATTGACTAGATCCATATCATCAAGAACCTCAAATAGACCGATATACCAAGAGCTAATCTTGACTTTCTTTCCAAACCTCATGACTACCTTTATGTGTGCACCTTTCACAAAACTTGCTCACCATCCTTGAATGAAATGCCCCTGACCTTACATTTGTATACTCCTTTTGTGTACTCTGGGCTTCCAATAACTTGGTTTGGATGAGTCTTGCCTTTTCCTGAGCTTCTATCACCAAATCAATGCCCAAAGTCTTTCACATCACCAGATTCAAACCATCCTATAGGCAATCTACATCTCCCTCCTAAAAAGTGCCTCAAATGGCACCATATCAATGATAGGATGGTAGCTATGTTCTATAAAAACTCACACAAAGGCAAACAATGGTCCCAATAACGACTAAAGTCGACCACACAAGCTGTTGATATGTCCTCAAGCACCTAAATCATCTTCTCAGACTGTCCATCAATCCGAGGATGAAAAATTATTCTAAAAGTGATTTGGGTGCCGAAATCTTCATGAAAGATGTACCAAATTTTAGAAGTGAATTGCATATCTCTATTTAAAATGATGAAAAGAGGCACTCCATGTAGCCTTGCAATCTTCCTAACATAGATCTTAGACAATTTCTTAGAGCTGAAATCTGCACTTAGCCGAAATAAAATGGGTAGATTTTGTTAGACTATCCCCTATGACCAAAATCAACTCATGTTTTATCAAGGTCTTGAGAATACCTACCACAAAATCCATGGCTATCCTCTCCCTCTTTCACTTAGGAATGGGTAATCTTTGGAGCATTCCCATAGGCATCTGATGCTTAGAATTTACCTGTTGATTGTTATGTCATTGAGATACTTACTCCACTATGTCCCTCTTCATCTAAAGCCACAGATAAAGTTGTCTCAAAGCATTGTACATCTTGGCCGCTCTTAGATGATTAGAATATTGTGAACCATGAGCTTCTACAAGTATATTCTAAGTTAAATTAGCAACCCGAGGAACAAATACTCATCCTCTGAACCACAGTATTCCACATATGTCAAGTGTGGCATCTGAAGCCTTTCCAAAAACCACCTTTTCCCAGATCTTTTTTAATTTCACATCCGTAAACTATTTGGCCTTAATTAATCAATGAATGTTGACTTTACCTCTATACTAGACAATACCCCAACCCTTATGAAACACCAAAGTACATAAACTGAGATGCCAGAGTTTGAAACTCTCTAGCCAAGGGTAGTCTTGACACCCTTAAGGAGGTCGAGATGCCTATACTTACTACTTTTTGTCTCAATGCATCTGCCAATATGTTATCTTACCCAAATAATACTTGATAGTCACAACATAGCCATTTATGATTCCATCCATTGCCTTTATCTCAAATTCAAATCCCTTTATATGAACATATACTACATGCTATGGTGGTTTGTGATTACCTCGCACTTAATACCATAAACTTAGTGTCTCCAAATCTTAAGTACAAAGACCACTGTTGCCATCTCCAAATCGTGGGTTGGGTAATTCTATTCACAAGGCTTCAATTTCCTCAATGCATAGTGTGATGACCCAAAAACAAGGGTCATGATGGAATTTGTCACGGCGTACCTTGACAAGTAAGACTATCACTCAAACCGATATAAAAAGGGGAAAAAGACAAAGATACCCCAAAGTAAGGCTTTTAGAATGAAACCGAACCATATAAATATAATAAATGCAAAAAAGAATATAATAACCAATACAACCATAACTCCCAAAACCTGATGTCAATAGTATAATAACATATCTAGTACAACTCTAATCCAAATATAATACATAAGAAATCCAATAGATACAACTCTATGTCTAAAAACTAATAAAGACATAGTCTAATAATAGAGAAAGTAAAAGACATTCAGATTCTAGAAAATCATCGATTAACTTAAAAGCTCCAATAATAGCCAGAGTTAAGCAATGTGGGGTACACCATAACCTAAATCTACACCAGAAGGGTACAGTAGGAGTGAGTACGGTCCACTTGTAGTCAATAGGTATTATAGGCAAACCGAGCAAAGTAGAAAATAAGACATACAAAATACACACTAAAGGCACATCTCCTGCAGTAAGAAATATCCCGTAATGGTAGCCCACACCTCTTGCACTAATAGTTCTAATATACCAGATAAATTGCAACAAACACCAGAAAACTCCACAAGTAGACAATAAACCACATACAAGTAGGACAAGGGAGGACGGTATACATACAAGATCAACAAGTACAAGTATAAGAAGATGGATCAATAAGGTAAGTAGCAAGTCAAAGCAGAAATACAATCACATCACAACATAATGATATAAACACAATAAGAATGAAGATGATGGTGATGATGATGATGATGGACGAGGTTATCGCACAACCTCCGTTACACCTACGAAGGCAAGTCTCCTGAAATAGGACCCATGGGGGCTTCGTCATCTCATATACAATCCATATATCATATCTCCTCCTTGGCACATCTCTTGTGGAGGGTTTTATAAAATATCACAATAGCTCCTTCTCGACACATCTCTCGGGAAGGGTTTTAAAAAAGTGTTGCTAGTGTTTCTCAGATGTTGCCACGGTGGTACCAAAGTTTCATGAATGAGTATAATATGAGGATGTAATGCTCACAACTAATCTCAATGAGTATTTTTGTAACCAACGACATAAACTATTTCCACAACCATGTGAGCTAATATCCGCTCATTATTTACACCATCCATGAAATTCCATATGCTTCACATGCTAAATAAAGTATGAATATAGCACAATACACCAATGGTACCGCAATAGGCATTTCAACAACACAGTATAATTATTCACATGTACTTCAGGCTATCAGCATCACATAGGACTTTACACAATCACACATATCATATAATATCTCAAAGCCAACAATTACATCACATATTGGACCCCTCGTGTGCACAACACCATAAGATAGAAAAATTAATGATTAGATCCTATCCCCTTAACTTGCATTTTGTATACAATTTAACCACCCAGCCAATCTGAAAGATTTAAGCTATAAACTTCCTTGAATGCCAAAATTGATCTGCTATAGTTAAAACCAAAAACCTTACACCTTACGAACGGACACAAAATCAACTAAAACATCAAAATATAGAATCTATGTGTCAAAAGGAAGCCAACAACACCCATATTTCCTATTTTTGGTTCAGGGTCAAAATGGACCCTCGAAATGGGTTTTGAAAAAAGGAAAAAATTGTAACTTTGTTTCAAAAATATATTTCCCATACTTTTAGAAACCCACAGTTGAAAACCCAAGTGAAATCAAGTTAAAAATGAGGCCCAAATCAAAGAAAAATAATTTTTAAACTTTTTTAGGTAAAATCTTCAAAATCTATTATAAAATTAATAATCGAAGATGTTTTGAAGGTGAAATCAAGGGAAAATTGGTAATTATAGAGTTAGAAACATTATTCAAATGAAAAGGAGTGAAACAGGGGTTTAAAATCAAGCCCTAAGGTTTTGGGGTTTTGAGAAATTAATCAAGAAACTCAACTAAGAAAAGGATGAATTCTTACATTAAATCCGAAAGAGAATCAAGAAATGCGTGTTAATCTAGCTTCCTAAGCACCCACAAGCTTAACTTTTCAGTTCTCATACTATTTTAGGGTTTTTGCTCTCAAGGTATGGGTGAGCTAATTCAGAACCTAACGGGTCTATTAATACTCTTTTCAGGTAAACAGATGTTGCAACCGCACACAATGGTGAGCAATCGTACACCCTGGCAGTAGGAGGAGGTGTGACGATCGCCAACACCCTTAGCGAGATCGTACTACCCTCTCTGCACACACTGGTGCAATCGCAGATGCACTAGAAACCAGTTGAAACTTGGAAATTCTTCCAAGTTTCCACCAAGGCATCGAGATTCATTTGGAATCCGATATATGTAAACGAACTATGTAACCATAATAAATATGATGCTTGGACTCAACGACAATATTAGATTTTTGAAAAGACATCATTTTCACAAAGTTGACCCTTGAAACCCAAAATACAATTTTCTAAATCTATGATCAAAATGAGATTTAAAAGCCATAGAACCACACCGAATATGTTACCACCCAAAATCAATGTTTCAAATTTGTTGGTGTAGTTCATTCATCCATACATTGCACGGATCTAAGGGTAAGCATAGAAGTCCATAATGAGGATCTCAAAGCCTCTAAAACCCATAATATCACTTTAAAGGAGCCAAAATTCATCGAGATTTATGTCAATCACTCCCACACCCAAGAAATAGCACAATACAACTATGGGGAGGGGTAAATCAAAAGAATCACACAAAATCACATTTTTTAGATATAACATCAAAAATTCAGGTCGTTATATCATCCACCACTACAAATCTAGTTCATTCTCGAAATAAGACAAAAAAATACATAAATCAACAAAAAGCTGGGGATACGAACTATGCATATGACTCGATTTTCTAAGAAGCCTCATCTTTAGGTCGATGTTGCCACTGAACCTTAACCACATGGATAACTCTAGAGCGCAACCGTCTAACATCCCTTGAAAAAATGGAGACTAGCTTTTCAACAAAAGACAACCGCTCGTCTAACTGAACCGACTCCTAAGGAATGACACGAGACTCATCCGAAATGTAACGGCAAAGCATAGAAACATTAAAAACGGGGTGAACAATTGATAAATTTAGGGGAAATGCTAACTCATAATCTACATCACTAATAGTTTGAAGAGTCTCAAATGGACCAATTTACCTGGGGCTAATCTTACCCCTCTTCCTGAACTTCATCACACCCTTTATGGATGAAACTCAAAGGAAAACACGATCACCAACGCCAAATCGCAAGGCACAAAGTCTATGATTTACATAGCACTTCTGCCTACTTTGAGTTTCATGAAACCTTTCCTGAATGATTTAGACTCTATCCAAGGATTCACAAAGCAAGTTCGTGCATCGAGGTTTAATCCTAAAAGAATCAAACCAACCAACTGGAAGCAACATTTAGATATATATGCAAACTATGCTAAATCCAACGGTTGCTTTCACTAGATACTTAAATCCATCACACACACATGAAGCATATCCTCTACAACCTGGATAGTACATTCCGACTGACCATTAGTCTGGGGGTGAAACAATGTGCTAAGATCAACCCGAGTACCCAGCTCATCCTAAAAAGTTTTCCAGAAGTAAAAAGTGAACTCCGAGCCACGATCTAATATGATATACACTGGCACACCATAAAGTCATACAATCTCATGAATATAGATACAGTCTTGCCTCTCAGCATAAATGAGACCTAAATCAAAAGGAAATATACAGACTTGGTCAATAGATATACGATGACCCAAACAGTATCAGATCAATGGAAAGTGCGAGACATCTCAATCATAAAATCCATAGTGATTCATTCTCACTTTCACTCAGGAATGGGTAGCCGTGGAAGTAATCCACCAAGTCTCAAATTCTCGTCCTTTACCTGTTAGCAACAAAGGTAATGAGCTACAAAATCTGCTACATCCTTTCTAATATTACCCCACCAGTAATGTTGCCTCAAATTATGATACATCTTAGTCACCCCTAGATGGATAGAATGCCTGAAACAATGGGTCTTCTCCAAGATCAATCTAACCCAATCATCCACTCTCAGCACACAAACTCAACCCCAATCCTCATAACTCTAGTTGAATCAAGTGAGGCCTCCTTATCCTCACTTGTCAACATCTTATCTTAGATCAATCTCAACCTAACATCATTAAACTGATGAGCTCAAAGTAGTTCCATCAAAGAAGACCTAGCCTCTACAAATGCCAAAACACACCTAGGTGTTGAAATATACAGCCTAACCATCTTGTTAGCTAAATACTGAACCTCTAAGGCCAAAGGCCTCTCCCGAATCAAAAGATATACCAAGCTACCCATGTTAGTTGACTTTTGACTCAAGGCATCTGGAACCATATTATCCTTGTACGAATGACAAAGAATAGTCAAGTCACAATCCTTATGCAACTTAAGCCTATGATGCTACCTCATATTAAGATACCTCTAGGTAAGGAAATACTGAAGGCTATGATGATCCGAGAAAATCTCACAACGAAATCCATACAGGTAATTCCTCCACAACATCAAAGCAAACACAACTCCAAACAACTTTTAATAACGAGTAGGTTAATTCCTCTCATAGGGCTTCAACTGACAAAAAGAATAAGTAATCACCATACCCTCTTATATCAACAAAGCACTTAACCCAACACCTAAAACATCATTAAAAATAGTGAAACCCATACCCTTATTGGGAAAAATCAAGATAGGAGTTGAAGTCAACAAATCCTTAAGCTTTTAAAAGTTTTCTTCACTTTCATCAGACCACTGAAAATAAATTTTCTTCTAGCTCTCTTGCTCAACGGAGTTGTGATGGATGAGAAACCCTCAACAAAATGCCGATAACAACCTGCCTAGCTGACAAAACTCTGAATCTTGTTGGGTGAAGTAGGTCTGTACCAATCACGAACCGCTGCAACCTTAGCTGGATCAACCATAATACCCTTCGTAGTCACCGCGTGACCCAAGAAAGAAATAGACTCCAACCAAAACACACACTTGGAGAGCTTGACATACAACTTTTTATCCCTCAATCTCTGAAGCATAATCTGCAAATTCTCTTTATGTCCTACCTCATTCTTAGAATAATCCAAGGTATCATCTATAAATATAATAACAAAGGAGTCTAGATATGGTTGAAACACCCAGTTCTTTAACTCTATGAACATCGTTGGGGCATTAGTCAACCCAAAGGACATGATCAAAAACTCATAATGACCATATTGAGTTTGAAAAGTTGTCCTTAAAATATATGAAGCTCTATTTATCAAATGGTGATAACCATACCGTAAGTCAACCCTCAAAAATTCCACGGCACCCTAAAGCTGATCAAATAAATCATTAATACAAGGAAGAGGATACTTATTCTTAAGTATCACCTTGTTCAATTATTGATAATCATACACATATGCATAGACCCATCCTTCTTCTTAACAAATAAGAAAGGTTCACCCCAAGGTGATAGAATAGGTCAGATAAACCCTTTATTGAACAACCCCTATAACTGATCTTATAATTCCTTCAACTCAGTTGTGGCCATCCTATAAGGAGGAATAAAAATGGGCTTGGTTCCCAACTGAACATCAATAGAAAAATCAATCTCACGATCTGGAGGCATAGCAGGAAAATCCATAGGGAACACATCTATAAACTCACGAACAATACAAATAGAATCTAATGAAGAGAGTAAAACAACACTTGTATCACGAATATGAGCCAAATAAGATAAACATCCCCTCTTAACCAATCTACAAGCCTAAATATAAGATATAATCCTCTTAGGACCTAAATGAAGCACACCCTTCCATGTTATCACTGGAATACCCGGTGAAGCTAAAGTCACGGTCTTAGAAACATAATCTAGGATAATATGATAGGAAGCCAACTAATCCATACCTAAAATAACATTAATATTAACCATATCTAAGAAAAGCAGATCTATCTAAGTCTCACGGCTAGAAAGAGTCACAACACAAGATTGGTACACTTGATCCACCACTAAAGAATTTCCTATAGGGGTAGATACATGAATAGGCATGGCAACAGGTGCACTATCAAAATCACAACTTGATGAAAAATATGCAGACACATAGAAGAAATTCAATCCCAAATCAAATAACCTAGATGTGGGTCTGAAATAAATGGGGATAATACCTACGATCACAATATTTGAAGCCTCTGCCTTAAGCCTTTCTAGAATAGCATAACACTAACCATGACCACTAACTGGCTAAGTATCCCCATGACCACCACTGCGGGCTCCACCATCTCTACCTCTCGAAACTCTGGTAGTAACCCTACCTTTTATAACTGAAATAGGAGTAGCTCTAAATATATGAAGAGGTAGTCCCTGGATAAATGGTTTACCTCATAACACACATAACAAGCTTCATGGCATGTCTTAATAGAAAAAGATACCACTACGCCCGAACGGCCACTGTGAACTACTAAATCTAAAGATCCACCACCTTAACTCTATAAGGTCTCCTATAATAGCCTACCCTGATACCCATGAGAACCTCAGAGATATCTACCACGAGGAGCTTGATCTCTGAATTTACAAAAATAGCACACCTTCTTGGAACCTTCCTGAAATGCTCAGAGAATGCCCTTCGTTATCTTCGCATAATCCATAATACTCAGAAAGAATGCTCCAAACACAACCATCTGAGATGTAGCCAACTGAAGAAAGACATCTAATCCCTTCATAATCTTCTGAATCTTCTCAAACTTGGTGGAAATGCTAGTATACCAATATCTAGACAAGGCATGGATGCGTGCCTCACACTCTGTAATAGTCATGTAAACCTACTTCAAGCGATCAAAGTCATTATGCATCCAATCTCTCATATTGTAAGGAACAAATATCTCTAAAAAGGCATCAGCAAACTGATCCCACATCATCTCAGGAAAATCAACAGGTATACAATTAACAAGATATATCCACCAATCTCTAGTAACATCTCTCAACTAATAGGTAGTATAATCAACCCTGTGTGACTCAATCAAACCCAAGTTATTCAACTTCTCATAACAGTCAATCAAAAACTCATAGGCATCCTTATCCATCATACCACTGAATCTGAAAGGACCCAAATGAGTAAATTTCTGAAACCTCTTCTGATCCTTAGAAGACATAGTTATGCTTATAGTAAGAGGAGGCATAGTGAATCTGGGAGACTGAGATCCCATCTGGGAGGTAACATATATGAAGCTTGAACTCCTAATCCTGAAATACTATACTCAAATATCGGTGCTAAAATAGAAGTAGTTATCAGGGTTTGAGGAGTACCTAAAATAAAAGTAGGTGCAACTAGAAGATCCACACTTGGAACTGGACAAACCCTTGGCATAACCAAAAGAGAACCCTCTAAGCGAGTCAGTAAATTCACTAATAACCCCTCCAAGATTGGGGTAGAACAACTCTAAGGAACTGGAGCTGAACCTACACCCCTAACATGCTCAACCTAAGGCTCAAGGAGAGTCCCCTAGCACTCCTCCTAGAGTGACTGATCTACGTACCCGTCCAATCCTTCGAGTTTATCCATGACCCAAGGCTCGCCCTTTGGGTAAAGGATTTACATCTATACTCTCGTTGGACCCAATCAACACCACATATGCGTCAGATCATAAGGTATAAACGAAATTCTCATAATAAGGCATAAATGAAAAAAGTTTCTTAAAGACACCCGATAGCCTCTTGAAGATAGATATGGACATCTATGTACCGATCCATGAGACTCTACTACAAAAAGGGGAAAAGGACAAAGATACCCCTTAGGTAAGGTTTCTAGAACAAAGTCAAACTATGTAAGTATAACAAAAATAGAAATAATATAATAAATAATACAATCATAACTCCCAAAACTTGATGTCAATAGTATAAAAACGTATCTAGTACAACTCGAATACAAATGAAATACATATGAAATCTAATAGATGCAACTCTATCTCTAAAATCTAGTAAAGACACAGTCTAATAATAGAGAATAATAGTAGAAGACATTCAAAGGCCTAGTAATCATCCACTACCTTGAAAGCTCCAATAATTGCTTGACTTAGGCAATGTGGGGTGCACCTTAACCTAAATCTGCACTAGAAAGGTACAGTAGGAAGGAGTATGGTTCACTTGTACTCAGTAGGTATCATAGGGCTACCAAAAAAATAGAAAATAAGACATACAAAACACACACTAAGGGTACATCACCTGCAATAAAAAAAATATTTAATAAGGCATCCCACACCACTTGCACTAACATTTCTAATATATCATATATATTGCAACGAACACCAAAAAACACCACAAGTATACAATTTACAACATACAAGTAGGACAATAGAGGACAATATACATATATGATCATCAAGTACAAGTTTAAAAAGATAGAATAATTAGGTAAGTAATAAGTCAAAGAAGAAGCACAATCACATCACAACATAATTAAATAGACACAATAAGAATGATGATGATGATGTACGAGGTTATCGCACAACCTCCATATACACCTACAAAGCCAAGCCTTCTGATGTAGGACACATGGGAGATTCGCCAACCCATATTCAATCTATATATCATATCTCCTCCTTCGTATATCCCACAAGAAGGATTTTATAAGATGTCACAAAATCTTCTCCCCAGCATATCCCTTAAAAATGTTTTAAAACGATGTTGCAGTGTTTCTAAGATGTTGCCATGGTTGTACCAATATTTTATGAATGAGTATGATATGAAGATGTATTTCTCAAAACCAATCCTAATGAGCATTTCCACATCCACTTATTATTTTCACTATCTATGAATTTCCACATGATTCACATACTAAATAAAGTATGAATATAACACAATACACCAATAGTACCACAATAGGCATTTCAACAATACGGTATAATTAGTCACATGAGTTTTAGGCTATCATCATCACATAGGACCCCACACAAACACACATAGCATATAATATATCAAACCAAATAATTACATCCCATATAGGCACCCACAGGGGTACAATACATTAAGATAGACAAACTCATGATTAGATCTCATCTCCTTAACATGCATTTTGTATACAATTTAACCACCCAACCTAGCCTAAAAGAGTTAAGCTATAACCTACCTCAAATGCTAAAATCAATCTGCTATACATCAATCCCACAACATTATACCTCACGAATGAACCAATATCAACTAAAACATCATAATATACAATCTATGCATCAAAAAATCCAATGACACCCATAATGCCTATATTTGGTTTGGGGTCAAACGAACTCCCGAAATAGGTTTTTGAAAAAAAAGGAAAAAATAGTAATTTTGTTTTAAAAATGTGTTCCCCCAAACTTTTAGGAAACTAAAGATGAAAACCCAAGTCAAATCCAATTACAAACAAGGTCCAAATAAAAGAAAACTCATTTTTAAACTTTATAGGGTAAAACTTTTGAAATAAATTTTAAAATCAATAACCGAATATATTTTTAAGGTAAAATTAAGGAAAATTTGGTAATTATAGTGTTAGGAACATTATTCAAGTGAAAAGTAGTAAAATTTGGGTTTAAAATAAATCCCTAAGGTTTTGAGGTTTGAAGAAATTAATCAAGAAACTCAACTAAGAAAAGGGCAAATTCTTACCTTAAATTCGTATGAAAATCAAGAAAAGATATTAATCCAGCTTCCTAAGCACCGATAAGGTTCACTTTTAAGCTCTCACACTATTTTAAAGTTTTTTCTTTCAAGATATGTGTAACACCCCAATTTGCTGAACTAAAACACCACACGGTGCTCATGACCCCGAGGACCACAAGCTAACCCATGTCTGATATTTGTACATGTATACTGCATAAAATGCTGAATAATGCAAAAAAATTCAGTGAAAGGCCATAAGGATCAATACTAAAAATAAAATAGATGAGATAACATCTTTGGGGTAATACAATACCCAAAACAAACTGTAAACACTGAAGTCAGAAACATAATAGTCTATTTTAGTCTGAAAACCTCTACTATTTGAATAATCTGAATAAGGAGTTGATGGGATATGTACCCAACTAACTCCAACTAATAACTAATCAATGAAATAGTGGAGAAATAATTATGTCCTCAAAGGATGAGGACTCACTTTTATTTTGACTGCTGAGACTGGAATCTACTGCTGATCTAGAACTCGTGTCTCTGAACCTATGGTGTAACATAAAAAAAAAGCACCATAGCTCAAATATGTTAGTACAATCGAACGTACTGAGTATACATGTGAGGTAGGCTAATGCAAACGTTAACATGCATGAATAATGCTAGCTTACTGTCTAACATAGATGTGAGAATACATACATAAATACGTAACTGTAACTGACACTGTGATATCATGATTACTGAATTTGAATACTGATGACATGACATACTAATAACCAATATAACTGATAGCTTAAATAGTTGTATCTAAAAGTAACTGATAACATGGGTGACTGTATCTGATAGTCCTGAATCTGATGGAACTATTTGAGTTCCTTACTGTATCTAAGTCGACTGTATCTGATAGTCTTGAATCTAAAGAACTATCTGAGTTCTTTTACTAAGACAGGTACTAAAACTGTGGGAGGTAGTATTTAATCGACATGCCCCTGATTCGCCATCATAGCTGAGTTGGGGTCCAATCAGTAACCCCAATTGGAATCAATACCGCATGACTAGTTAGGATAAGCTGTGGGTGACCCTTATCTGACAAATGTCCCCAAAAGAGAATGGTGAGGCCCTTATTTGACAGTACTTATCCATCTCATCAACCCTCATAGGACAGTGTTAATGTCTCAACCCATGCTGGCTACATAGTTTTGAAATGTAAGGATGACTTTTAAGGATCACACCCTCATTTGATAGTGTGTGTCCCTATCCTTGGTTTTACTCGGTGCTAATTCCTACTCCCATCTGAATGGACACTGAACATGATTTACTGAACTGAACATGAGCTGATTTACTAAGTTCTGTTGACTGACAAAATACTATTGATATCTGATAACTGACTGAGTCATGAGATCATGGAGATTTTTCCTGAGTCATAAGACTATTTAAAGTCTAAGGATTCATAGCTTGACTGAGAGTATCGTGAAAACATGATATGGATCTAGGTACAAAACTAATTTTATGGGTACAAGTACCCCAAGGACTCGATAGAAGGAAACTGACAAAGCATGTCTTACTTGAATACAAAATAATCATCATAATACATTTACTGAAGCATTTCATCAAACATGTGATAGGCATAATCTTGTACGTACATGGGAATTTCATGATATTATGCTAATTATACATTTTCCCTTCTTCTAGGCATTCAAACAAACACATAGTAGGCATAGAATCTGTAAACAACATCATACAACAATTAACTATCGTGATTCAATTCCAATTTAATCATTCAAGGATTTAGGCCTAAGGTTTCGTGAATCTATACTGATACAAATTAACCCATATGGAATTTAACACTTATTCATGGAATACAATTCAATTACTTATTATCAACATGAACAAAAAGCAGCCCAATCATCAAATTCATAAGAAAATCCATAACTTGAATTTAGAAAAGGGATTCTTGGGCTTCAAGGACGAAAGGAGTCCATGAATGAACACCATGCATACCTTAGTTTATGATTTCATGAAGATTGATGGTAAAACATTTTTGAATTTGAATCCCTAATAGAAACCCTAACTTGTTCTTGAGAGAAACTTGAGAGAAAATAGTATATTTTGGGTGAAGAATGGTTAAATCACGTGTTATTGGGTTTAAATAGGGATGGAAATTGACCCTTTTAACCTAGGATGTGTCATTTAATTTTTGTAAAATTTTCCCAAACTGGGACCCTGGCGCGACGCGGCATTATCGCGTCGTGTCACTGGAAATTGACAATTGGAAAATTGAGGGATGGCGCGACGCGGAGCCATTGCGTTGCCTCTTCCTTCGTGACCTGTACTTTGGCAGGACGCGTGGAAAATCGGTTGAGATACTGGAAAAAGGACAAATCTGAATTTGAGTGTTAGAGTGATGCGCCATAATCGTGGACACCTACTAGAAATTTCCAAATGCCATTTCCTTTTGTGGCGCGGCGTGCCACTAACTAATATTGCATTATTTTACGAAGGAAACTTGAAATAGTCATAACTTCTTGCCCGATTATCAAATTTAAGTGAATTATATATCGATAGAAAGTTTATTGAATTTTCTACATGAAAAAAAGTTAAATCTTGAAAATTACTCATGAAATAATTATGATTCACTTTAGAAGCCAATACTAGGCATTCTTGGGATGAAATTTGTTAGAAATCTTTGGGGTATTACAAAATCTTCCCCTTGATAACATTCGTCCTCGAATGAGACTAACTGAGAGGGGGAAAAATACACTGAACATGAATAACTGGAACATGATCTCATGACTGAAAAGCTGAACATAACATACTGAACATGCATATCTGATGCATGTGTAACTGATTCATAAATGCATGACTAAATGTTCTGAGGAACAAAGTTTCTCACAATGAGAATGCATTTCTGATGCATAATTATATAACTGAGTTGATACATGAATTCATGACTAAATATGGAATGGTACTTCATACCAAGTTTATACTGGGAACATGGACATGAAACTGAATACCAAGTTCATGATGAGCACTGATCATGAAACTTAGTAAGGTTAAGAAGAACTGTTACCTTGAGGATGATCTGAGTTGGCGGAGAAGGGGTGAAGATAATTTCTACGCATGTTTGCTTCTGCTTCCCAAGTAGCTACCTCGATGGACTGATTTCGCCAAAGAACTTTAACTAGAGGGACTTCTTTGTTTCTCAATCTACGAGTCTAATAGTCTAAGATTTCGGTTGGAATCTTTTCATAAGAGAGACTGTTCTGAAAATCAATGCTCTGAATAGGGACTACGACTGGTGAGTCTCCTATATACTTCTTGAGAAAAGATACATGGAGGACTGGATGAACTGAGGCTAGATCTAAAGGTAATTCGAGCTCATAAGCTACCTTGCTGAAACGACTGAGAATCTTGAAGGGATCGACATATCAGGGACTGAGCTTTCCCTTCTTACCAAATCTCTTCACTCTCTTTATGGGAGATATCTTTAGAAAGACATGATCACCAACCTCAAACTCAAGATCTTTTCTATGAGCATTTGCATAAGACTTTTGTCGACTCTGAGTAGCTCAGAGTCTTTCTCTGATTAACTGGACTTTTTGTAAGGCGTCGAATACTAAGTCAAGACCTATGACTGAGGCCTCACTAAATTTAAACCAACCAATTAGATATCTACATCTCCTACCATAGAGAGTTTCGAATAGAGCTATCTGAATACTGGAATGATAGCTGTTGTTGTATATAAACTCAATCAAAGGAAAGTGGTCATGCCAACTTTTCTTGAAATCAATTGCACACGCCCTTAGCATATCTTCTAAAGTCTAAATGGTCCTTTCTACTTGACCATCTGTCTGAGGATGGAAGGTTGTACTGAGATGAACTTAGGTACCACGACCCTTTTGGAATGCTTTCTAGAAATGAGAGGTGAACTGGGTACCTCTGTCTGAGATAATGGACAACGGAACACCATGCAATCTGACTAACTCATTGATATAGAGTTTGGCATAATCCTCGGCTGAATAAGAGGTATGAACTGGAAGGAAATAAGTTGATTTGGTCATTCTGTCTACAATGACCCAGACTAAATCATGTTGATGATGAGTTCGAGGTAAAGCCATCACGAAGTCCATATTCACAAATTCCCACTTCCAAGTAGGAATACTGAACTCCTACATGGACCCACTAGGCTTCTGATGCTCTATCTTAACTTGATAACATGTAGAGCACTTAGACACAAGTCACGGTACATCTTTGTGACCCCTGGATGAGTAGAGTAGTGCGCGGCGTGAGCTTCTACAAGAATTCGCTGCCTTAAGTCATCTACACCTAGAACACAGAGATGACCCTGACAATGCAAAACACCATCTCCCTCTTGGGAGAAAATCTCTACTTTTTGATCCTGAGCTGACTCTTTCAACTTGACAAGGCTGGGATCTCTATCTTGCTTTTCTTTCACCTCAGAAACTAGAGATGATTCTAAACTACTCTAAATATATACACTACCCTCTGAAGAATCGACTAAGCGAATGCCTAGTCTGGAAAGCTGATAGACTTCTTGAGCTAACTTCTTCTTACTATCCTCCACATGAGAAACACTACCTATGTATAGCCTACTGAGTGCGTTACCCACTACGTTGTCCTTGCCTGGATGATAGAGGACACTCATGTCATAGTGTTTCAAGATCTCTAACCACCTTCTCTGATAAATATTAAGATCTTTTTTAGAAAAGACATACTGAAGACTCTTGTGATCTGTGAAGACATCTACATGAACTCCGCAGAGATAATTCTTCTCATGGGGTTTAAGCTGTCTGGAGGATTAGGCTATGACCTTACCATGCTGCATGAGGACACAACCCAAATCTACTCTGGATACATCATAATACACCACGAACCTATCTGAACCATCTGGAAGAGCTAAGACTGGGGTTGAGGTAAGTCGAGTCTTCAACTCCTAAAAACTCTTCTCGCAAGTGTCTGACCACTAAAACTTGACTTTCTTCTAAGTCAAGATAGACATAGGGGATGCAATAGATGAAAATCCTTTAACAAACCATCTGTAATAGCCAGCCAAACCCAAGAAACTCCTAATATCTGATAGAGAGAAAAGTCTTGGCCAGTTTTTTAATGCTTCAGTCTTTTGAGAATCAACTCAAATGTTATCACCAAAAATGAAGTGACCTAGGAATGCTACTGACCTTCGCAAAAAATCACACTTACTGAATTTGGCAAATAGCTGATGATCTCTAAGAATCTAGAGTATTATTCTGAGATGGTCTGCATGATCGCACTCAGTGCGGGATTATACCAGAATATCATTTATGAAGACTATGATGAACATATCCAAGTACTTCTTGAACACGCGGTTCATTAAGTCCATGAAATATGCGGGGGCATTGTTAAGACGAATTGATATGACTAAGAATTCAAAGTGACCATACCGATTACAGAAATCTAATTTCGAAACATTAGTTTATCTAACTCTGAGCTGATGATAACCGGATCTGAGGTCTATCTTACAGAAATAGTTGGCACCCTGAAGCTGGTAAAAAAATTCATCGATTCTGGAAAGAGGATACTTGTTCTTGACCATGACCTTATTGAGTTGACGGTAATCAATGCACATTCTGCGAGAACCATCTTTCTTGTGCACGAATAAGACTAGTGCCCCTATGAGGAAACGCTGGGTCTCATGAATCCCTTATCTAAGAGATCCTTCAACTGTTCTTTTAATTCTCTATGTTCTGCTGGTGTGATTCTGTTTGGCAGAATATAGATAGGCAGAATATCTAGAAGAAGATCAATGTTGAAGTCTATTTCCCTTTCAAAACGAATTCTTGGAAGATACTGGGACTCATTCAAGGATGGGATTTTCGAAACTAGAATCTCTAACATGAACAAGATGTAAACACATCCCTTAGATATCATTTTTCTTTCCTAAAGGTAGGAAATAAGATAACCTCTGAAAGTAGATACCCTACCCTTCTACTCAAAGACGGGTTTATTTGGAAACTGAAAATAGACTATCTTGTTTCTACAGTCGACAGTGGCATAGTATGAATAAAGTCAATCCATGCCAAAAATGATATCAAAATCAGTCATCTCTAATTCTACTAAGTCTGCTAAAGTAACTTTCTAAAATATCATAATTGGGCAATTCCTGTATACTTGCCGGGCTATGATGGTTTTGCCCACTGGAGTAGTGACTGAGAAGGGCTCTGCTAGAATTTTGAGACTGGTTTTGAAATCAACTGCTATATAGGGAGTAACAAAAGACAAAGAATCTTCTGTATCTACAAAGCATAAACATGCACATAAAAGATCTGTAACGTACCAGTAACTACATCAAAAGAATTTTCCTAATTTTGTTGGGTATGAAGAGCATATAGTCTATTTGAAAATTGCCCGCTAGTAGCACTGGTGGTGGCACCTTCCTGATTCGGGCGATCAGACTAAGCTGAGGAGCAGATATAACTCTTATAACCTGACTGAGGGCAGTCTCTGAATCTGTGGCCTGGCTTGCCACAACTAAAATAGAAATCGCTGCCAGCTCTGCAAAAACCCTTTTGGTTCTTGCCATAAGTCTAACAAAAGGGATTAGTTCAGGCATTGATGACATTGCCCTAAGACTTAGAGCCTGGCACTCTATCTCTGAACTTAGGAGATGGAGCACTAGCTGAAGAAGGAGTTGGAACTGATGACTTAGGCGAAACTGAGAACGGTTTCGTCCTTCTGATTTAAGCTGACTAAAATTAAAGCTACCTGTCCTAGCTTTCTTATTCTTATTTTCCCTCTGATTATTCTTTTACTCCTCTATCTACTGAGCATGGGTCATAATTCTGGCTAAAGTCATGTCATTATTAAGCATGGCGAATCTACACTTATTAGCCACGCTATTATTTACCCCTGAAGCGAACTTACTCATCCTGGCTCTGCCGTCAGCAGCCACATGAGGGGCATATCTGGATAATTGAGTAAACTTTAGAGAATACTCTTTCACCATCATATTGCCCTGCCTGAGGTTGGTGAATTCTAGCACCTTATCCTCTCTAAGCTCTTGGGAAAAGAATCTATCTAAGAATGCAGTGACAAACTCCTCTCGCTCTATAGGACCTGCATCATCTGACCTTTATGATTTACACTGTTTGAACCAAGTATGAGCCACATACTACAACTGGTATGCAGCTAACTCAGTACTCTCAATAGTAGTCACCCCTATGATGTCTGTTACTTTCTAAACTTGATCAATAAATTCCTGAGGGTCTTCATCTACTTTAGACCCATGTAAGGATAGAGGATTCATTTGGGTGAAGTCCCGAATCCTAGCTGCAGCTGAGTTGGCCACTGGGTTGGATGAAACGACAGCTAGTCGCTCATTATGGGCGGCTACTAACTGAGCAAGAGTGGAAAATGCGGTCGTAAATTCCGTATGAGAAACATGATCACCCAAAGGTTCTTCGCGTTGAGGGGCTAACTAATTTCTTCTCTTAGGAGGCATATTCTAAAATAAAGAGAAGAAGCATTTTAGACTGAGAGATTGACTTGTGATTATGGTCACTGGCATGACATGAATACTAAAAGAAGGGAAATTGTTCCTAAACATCTCATAGCCTCTTGCACATAACTATGGCGCTCAACTCACCCATGTTCAAAACTCTACTAGATGTAGCTTTTATACTTCCTAGGAATCTATTGAACCTTAGGCTCTGATACCAAGTTTGTAATATCCCGATTTGCTAAACTGGAATGTCACACGATGCTCATAACCCCGAAGGACCACAAGATAACCCATGAATGATATTTGTACCTGTATACTGCATAAAATACTGAATAATGCGGAAACATGCTCTGAAAGCCCATAAGGTTCAATACTAAACATAACATAGATAAGATAACATTTGTGGGGTAATACAATACCCAAAATAAAATTGTAATCACTAAAGTCTGAAACATGATAGTCTACCTCTAGTCTAAAAGCCTCTACTGTCTGAATAATCTGAATAAGGAGTTGATGGGACATATCCCTAACTAACTCCAACTAATAACTAATCAATGAAATACTGGAGAAATAATCATGTCCTCGGAGTATGAGGACTCACTTCTATTCTGACTGTTGAGACTGGAATGTACTGTTGATCAGGAACTCATGTCTCTGAACCTATGGTGTAGCATAAAAAGAAAGAACCATATCGCAAATGCGTCAGTAAAATGGAATGTACTTAGTATATATGTGAGGTAGGCTAATTCAAGGGTTAATATGCATAAATAATGCTAGCTGACTATCTAACATGAATGCGAGAATGCATACATCAATACGTAACTATAACTAATATTATGATATCGTGATTATTGAATATGAATACTGATGACATGGCATACTAATAACTAATATTACTAATAGCATAAATAGTTGTATCTGAATATAACTAATAACATGGGTGACTATATCTGACAGTCCTGAATCTGATGGAACTATCTGAGTTCCTTACTGTATTTGAGTCAACTATATGTGACAGTCTTAAATCTAAAGAACTATCTGATTTCTTTTACTGATACTAGTAATGAAACTGTGGGAGGTAGTATTTAACCGACATGCCCTTGATACGGCATCTTGGCTGAATTGGGGTCCAATCTGTAACCCCAATTGGAAGGGTGTCAATACCACGCCACTGGTAAGGATAAGCTATGGGTGATGCTTATCTGATAGTGTCCCCAAAAGAGAATGGTCGGGCCCTTATCTGACAGTGCTTATCCACATTATCAACCCTCATCGAACAGTGTTGATGTCTCAACCTATGCTGGCTACATAGTTCTGGAATGCAAGGATGACGTCTAAGGATCACACCCTTATCTGATAGTGTGTGTCCCCATCCTTGAGTTCACTCGGTGCTAATTCCTAATCCTATCTGAATGGACACTGAACATGGTTTACTGAACTGAACATGAGTTGAGTTACTAAAATCCGTTGACTGGCGGAAGATTCATTGACTGGCAGAATACTACTGATATCTGACAACTGACTGAGTCATCAAATCATGGAGATTTTTCCAGAGTCATAAGACTATCTGAAGTCTAAGGATTCATAGCTTGACTGAGAGTATCGTGAAAACATGACATGGCTCTAGGTACACAGCTAATATTTTGGGTACAAGTACCCCCAGGACTTGAATAAATAATAATCATCATAATACATTTACTGAAGCACTTCATCAAACATGTGATAGGTTTAAGCTTGTACGTACATGGGGATTTCATGATATCATGCTAATTAGACATTTTCCCTTCATCTAGGCATTCAACCAAACACATAGTAGGCATAGAATGTGTAAACAACATCTTACAACAATTAACTGTTGATTCAATTCCAATTTAATCATTCAAGGGTTTAGTCCTAGGGTTTCATGAATCTATACCAACCAATATGGAATTTAACACTCATTCATGGAATAAATTCAATTACTCATTATCAACATGAACAAAAGCAGCCCAATCATAAAATTCATAAGAAAATCTTTAACTTGAATTTAGAAAAGGGATTTTTGGTCTTCATGGACGAAAGGAGTCCATGAATTAATA
This sequence comes from Capsicum baccatum var. pendulum, assembly GCA_030864225.1. Taxonomy (NCBI): domain Eukaryota; kingdom Viridiplantae; phylum Streptophyta; class Magnoliopsida; order Solanales; family Solanaceae; genus Capsicum; species Capsicum baccatum. The sequence continues at coordinate 197,043,757 of CM061557.1, forward strand.
CTATGCAAACCTTAGTTCGTGATTTCGTGAAGATTGATGGTGAAACCTTCTTGAATTTGAATCCCCAATAGAAACCCTATCTTGTTCTTTAGAGAAACTTGAGAGAAAAGAGTATATTTTGGGTGAAGAATGGCTAAATCACGTGTTATTGGGTTTCAATAGGGGTAGGAAATTGACCCTTTTAACCTGGGATGTGTCATTTAATTTTAGTAAAATTTTCCCAAACTGGGCCCCTGGCGCGACGTGGTGTTATCGCATCGTGTCACTGGAAACTGACAATTGGGAAATTGAGGGATGGTGCGACGTGGAGCCATCGTGTTTCCCCTTTCTTCGTGACCTGGAACTTTGGCGCGATGCGGGGAAAATCACGTTGAGGCACTGGAAAAATGACAATTCTAAAATTGAGTGCTGGTGTAACTCGCCATAATCGTGGACACCTACTAGAAATTTCCAAATGTCATTTCCTCTTGTAGTGCGGCGCGCCACTAACTAATATGGCGTTGTTTTACGACAGAAACTTGAAATAGTCATAACTTCTTACCCGGTTATCGGATTTGGAACGCTTATTGAATTTTCCACATGACAAAAAGTGAAAATCTTAAAAATTCCTCATGGGATAATTATCATTCTATTTAGAATATATTACTAGGCATTCTTGGGATAAAATTTACTAGAAATCTTTGGGGCATTACAGTGTGGGTAAAGAATGGGATAATTCGTGACCTAAGGGGTCTATTTATACCCCTTTCACAAAAATAGATGCTACAATCACACACCCTGGCAGCAGGAGGAGGTGTGGATATTACCAACACCTTTGGTGAAATTCCACTACCCTCTCTGCACAGGCATTGCTACACTTTCCACTCAAGTGGTGTGATCGCAGATGCACCAAAAACCAGTTTAAACTTGGAAATTCTTTCAATTTCTGTCAAGGCTTTGGGATTCATTTTGAATTAGATATATGGAAATGAACTATGTAACCATACTAAATTCGACACTTTAAAATAAATGGCGATATCAAATTTTTAAAATGATGTCATTTTTAAAAAGTTGACCCCCGTAATCTAAAATCATAATATTCCAAACCGAGGGTCAAAATGAGATTTAAAAGACACAAAACAACATTGAACATGTTACCCTTATAAAATTGACGTTCCGGATCTACTGGCGCAGTTCGTTCAGTAATCCCTCACACGAATAAAAAGATAATCATAGAAGTCCATAATGAGGCTCTCAAAGCCTCAAAAAGCCACAATATGTCATAAAAGGAGCGAAAATACATTAGGAACCGTGCCAATCACTCCCACACCCCAGAAATACCACAATGCAACTATGAGGTGGGGTGAAATAGTTAAATCACACACAGTCACATTTGTTACATATAACATCAAAAATTTAGATCGTTACCCATAGACAATGACATTCCTGGTGTTGCATCAACACCACACCCAAATCCAAAAGTTAATCATCACAAAATATGAAAACAAATCCTTACCTTCAACCAGAAATGAAAGAATAAGAGTTGTAGTCAAAAGTGTCTTGAGCTTTTAGAAGCTCTCCTCACATTAATCCAACCATACAAATGGCACCTTTTTTTTGAGTCAACCTTGTCATGTGAGTAGCAATTGAAGAAAAATTATTATTAAACCCTTGATAATAACTATCAATACCCACGAAGCGCCTTACTTCAATCACAAAACTAGGCCAAACTCAATTCTTAAAAACTTTATTCTTTTGGGGATATACCATCGCCGCATTTCAGGAACACATACCCTAAGATGGCAATTGAAGAAAATCAAAACTCACATTTTGAGAACTTTTCATACAACACTTCTCCATCGAAATTCCTAAGACAACATGAAGATGGTCTGCATCTTCCTCCTTTTTCTTAGGGCAAACCAAAATGTCATCAATAAAAATTGTCACAAAAAAATTTAAGAAGGACTTGAGAATAATGTTCATCAAGCTTATGAAGGTTATCAGGGCATTGATCAACCCAAAAGACATCACCAAGAACTCATAATGCCCATACCCATTCCTTATAGCTGGCTTGGGTATATCCACATACAAAACTTTAAGTTGATGGTACCTCAACATTAAGTCATTCTTAGAGAATACTAAAGCACCCTGCAACTATAAAAATGATCATCTATGCAGGGATAGAGATACTTATTTCTGATGGTAACTTGTTCAACTGTCTATAATAAATACACATTCTCCTTCCACCATCTTTATTTTTAATGAACAAAACTGGAGAACCCCAAGGTAAAGAGCTAGGATGTATAAATCCCTTATCAAATAGCTCCTACAACTGATTTTAGTATCTCAATTCTGTCGGAGCAATTTGATAAGAAGGAATAGAAATTGGGTGAGTGTCCAGTTCCAGATAAATACAAAAATCAATATCCCTATCTAGAGGCATACTAGGAAAATCTATAGAAAATACCTCCTAAAACTCGAAAACCATAGGAATAGACTTAATAAAAGGGGACTCCTCACTAACATCCCAAACATAAGCTAGGAAGGATGAACACCCCTCCTTCGTTAGATTTCTAGCCTAAATAGAAGATATGATTTTCACCAGCTTAGACTCATACACTCCCTCCTACTCTAGTTTACCCATACCCGGCATTTTTAGACTCATTATCTTAGTATTATAGTTCAAGACAACATGATATGTAAACAACCAAGTCATACCCTGAATAATGTCAAAATCAAGCATGTCCTATTAAGTCTACCTAGGTCTAAGAACACAAAAATAACATAGAACATACATGGTACATATGGGTCACCAACATAAAATCTCCAACCAATGTAGAAACATAAATAGAAAAATTGATTACATCACAAACCAAATCCAGACCCAAAGAAAATAACTGACTCATAAAAGTAAGTAAAGCCTGGATCAAACAAAATAGAAGTCATCTGGTCATAGACAATAATAGTAACTATAATAATGACGTTGGATGCCTCAGCCTCAATCTTGCCTGGAAAGTCATAAAAATAAGATCTATTAACAAGTTGGGATGGATGCGCCCTGTATTCCTATCACCCTTGTTTATACCATGACCTTACTAGTTACCACCCCATCTACCCTATGAACGACCCTTATTGTTACCATCTCTACCTCTACCTACTAGAACCACAGCTTTGGTCTGTCGGTATGCCTGATTACCTGTCCACCTCAAAGTATGCTCTCTCTTAAAGTGGACTACAATATCACAATAATAATAACTTCACTCAAGAGAAGGCCCTTCAGCTGATGAATAAAAAGCTCCTTTACCTTTAGGTTGTTAAATAACCCATGAATAACCACCCATAGAAGCTGACAAAGCTGACTAAATAGGGTGAGCCAACTGAACCTGTTGATTGTGACACCTAAAATAAGAACCATTGAAGTTTCTTGAATTTTGGGATGTCTTGGTTAATTCTTTAACCTAACAAACCTGCTAAACTCCCTCTAGCTTTTTCACATAATTAGGAACATCGTTAAAGCTATTTCCTAAAAAAGTCTTGTGAGCAGACAAAACCTGATGATCAGTATTCAAACCTTTAACATATAATCAGATCCTCTCCTCTTCAGTTCCTAATATCTGGGTAACATATTGAGATGAAGCGTATAACTTGGCCTCGTAGGCCACAACTAACTTACTGCTCTATTCAAGGGCTAAAAACTTATCCTTCTTGTAGTCACAAAGGGTGAAGAGGACATACTTCTCTAAAACTAAGGCAAGAAACTGAGCCTAAGTCAATAGATGCAACACTAGTGATCTACACCCACATAGGCTCTCTACCACGGCTTGGAGTCCTCTTGAAATTGGAAAGTTACAAACTCAATACCATGTTGTTGCATAATCCTCAATTTGTGAAGAGTCTCATAGAAACCAATGATAAGTTGAAATGCATCATCAGTCATCAAATGAAAGAGGCGTCATTTTCAAAACATGGGCAACAACTCATGCTCGGTCCTAGTTATATCAGGGCCTAACATAGGATGGGAATATGCATTACTACACAAAGCCTCATCAATCAAGGAGATAAAGTAGCAGTGGGATAAGCACCCAAAACGTTGAAGTTTAATACAGTAGGGTGGTTATAATACCAGTTAATTTTCTCAAAAAAAACAAAATTTACTGGATAACCTAAGAAGACACTGAAAAAGGGTGGTACCTCTAGCAGGTGACACTATCTTAGTTCTTAAACCATCCTTATCCACTGCCTCAAGCTCCTCAAAATGATCCTAGGGTGGGGTAGGTGATACTGATATACCCTTAATTAGTTGAGTAAGTCAATTTTAATTCTCATACTTCTATTCACCACCCTCCTGATTTTATACTCTTCTTCATTGGACTCTTACTTACCTCATATCTATTCATACTAATTAACAACACAACCACCACACAATATTCAATTCTTGTTCTCTGCTCTCAATACTTTATGTCACTTAATTCATGAACCTAGGATATATAATCACTACGAATTTCCAGTCCACTAGTAACCAACCTACTCAGACACATTCAAGTCATATTTGTAGGAATACCCACCAATTAGGGATAACACATGTATTCACTTTTACACACATATTAATACTCAATTGGGAATAAAATGACATCTCATGGTCATAGCACCAAACCACTGCTACCTTAACACAATCAAGTCTAGTCAAATAGGGAAGCATAAAATAAGTAAAATTATTCAACTAGGACAATACCATACCTTATAACATTTAAATCAGCCTTACCACACTTATCTTTTCATGGAACTTAAACAATTAATTACTCAATTCAAGAAAATCAGTAGCCTATACCACTCATGAATTTAAGGAAACACAATATTATAAACTATGTACCAAATAACCTAGACATCTAGTGTCTACCATCCGTGTGCCAAACCAAGTGTTATATTACCTTATTCCAACGTCCTCATAATTAAAACCCCGAATTCCTCCAATTTTGTGATGATGACCTTTATCAATTTATCTCACACTAAAGAAACTAGATCACAATTTTACAATCAGAATAAAAGATAGCATAACCACACTTACACTTTAAACAAGTCTTTTACACAATCTTAATATAGGTGATTAGACCATGCAAAATATTATTCAACAAGTACAAATTCACATTTTGCATCGCAATAAGTAAACAAAGAGGCGTTTAATATGCACACATAAACTAAATAAAGTACCATCCATAATTCAACCATCACCAACTCTTTTCCACCAATTATGATAGCTTGGACCATATACACATAGTACAAGTAACACAAATATTGCCTTAGATTTAACCATGCACCATCGATATATAGAATACACTAACAACCACTCTAAGTTAAACCTTTTTCCTCCCATCCTTCCATTTTAACTCTAATTGCTCTCCGGTCACTCAATCAACCCATTAAACTTGGAAGTAGGAATTTACACCAAACATTCCAACAACCGCTAATTTAACCATACCACACTACCATAACTAAATATTAATACTCATTAACCAATTAATTATGCATAAAAAATGATAGGGAAACATCAATAACATATGAAACTCATTCTAGAATATCTATCTTATTCAAATAACCTTAATCTACCAATTTTATCCATCCAAACATTTTAGTTACAAACTTAGCCATAAAATCTCTCATAATCTATGATTTGCCTATATTTTCTAACATGGGTCATTACTACTCAAATAAACCTAGCTTTACCAAACAACTAATATAGACACATGAAGTTGAATTTTTAGTTCTATTCTTGTGATTTCCACTATGAAATCTACAAGAAAAGGTTAGGTTTTACCCCATCTAAGCATGACCTTCTTCTCCACTACTCTAGAGCTTTGAGGCAACTCTAAAAATTTTTAGAATAAATCCTAGCTTAGGGTAACAACTGAAAAGATATGAATAATTAAAAACTCCAATGGACTATTTCTATTTCTCGACATCATGCTATAGTAGCTTGTAGGCTGCTAAAATACATTGTTATAGTGGGATGATGTCACTCCACCCTAAAATATTTACTCCAAATTTATTTAACTGCATCTTTTATCCACATATTTCAAAGGTATTAATGAATTCCCCAAACCTCGAGCCCCTATGGACTTGGTGGTTTTAGAAATGATGGAATATGTTATTATAACAAATACCAATTTATCAGTTATTCATCCTTGAATAATCATGGTAGGAGAAAAGCTGGATAAAATACACCTCGGTCCTTAGCACTCTCATATTAATTATAAATTCTTACCTGAAAACATTCATCCAAATTATATTGCATTTATTAAATACATAAAGTACATAATTTATCGCACCTGAGGCTTACACAACATCACTTTTAACAAGATTATGAGTACCCAAGCTAACCTGGGCCTTGTCAATATTCCTTGAATTATAGTTAATTCAAAAAGAAAAGAATAAAAATTTTCCACCCCAAAAATGGACTAAGTCATGCTATAGTGGGAATTTTTGTGTTATAGTAGCGCTACTATATTAAACTACAGGCTGCTATAGTGTGATGGAACAGTTTAAAGAGTTGTGTAATGGGTTTGACTCCTATTTCTTAATTCTAAACTCAGAATACCCCTCCGATCTCCAATTAACCTACTTTAAATGTTAGAATCAAGGTAAATTTCATTCTAACTTCGTCTCCTTACTCTTTTACATGCAATATAGATATTCTTGCACTAGGAATCATTGAAAATATGTTGGTTTAGGGTTGTTTTATTAAATTCATAATTATCTTGAATTCAAACAAAATTTCAAAGCATGTTTTCTTCTCTTATGTCTACAATGCCCTCATCTCATTCTATGCATAAGATTTATGAATTTCATGGCCAATATAGGGCTTGAACAAGAATAGTTTTAAGGGGTTATTTTTTTAATTATTATGACTTGTATAGGGGTTTTAAAACCTGTATTTTAATATATAATCGTGCCATGACACTTTTCCAACCTTGGTCTGTGTTTAACAAGTTTAAAAAGATGATTTTTATTAAAGGTGCCATTGATGCACTAGTTCAAGTTCAGAGAAAATAAAGGCTTCTATAGCGTCCTTATCCTACTATGGTGGGATTATTTCCGCTGTAGAGGTCCCATGGAAGCATAATTCCTTCTTCTATAGCTAAAGGTAGACAATAGCCTTTCTAAAATTTTGAGAGTTATTTTTTTCTGAAACTTGCAATTATTTGAATACCTATATGGGTTCTAACTCACTTTAGCTTTGTATTATTATTAAATTTATGATAGATAATCAAGATAATGCTCCCCTCTCTTGCATAGATTTCCTTAATAGAATTATTAGGTCAAATTTTGGCCCTACTGAAGAAAGAGATTCTGCTATGAGAAAGGACTTCTAACTAGGGGTGTGGCAGAGGTGACGGCAGAGTTCTAAAATGGTTTTTGGGAGTTTAGTCAAATTTCCTTTATGGAGCATGCTCAAATAACATCCCGATCTTTCTCACGCAGTTTTAAACTATCCTATAGACCATACTCTAAATTGACCCATACCCGACTATTTGCATTCAAAGAGTATATGTCCCCGTAGATATGGCTATAATAAATAAGGTCCTAGGTTACCGGATGTCCCAAATACTGAGTACCTATCCAAAGCTTATTAAATGGACATACGGTGGTTGAGGGATACACTGGTTATTGAGGTTGGCCAGGACAAAGACTACTAGACTAGCCACGAGGGGAGCATGAACGTGCACTTCACTATAAATGATTAGACATGGCTGAATTTAGTGACACACAGGATTTATACTTCGAGTAATAGTACTTATGTGAATTTACCCCAGGATCTAGTGATAGCTTACACTATACAAGGGATTTATCTAAATGTAGGGTTACAGATCGTGATGAAGTGGAAGGGTTTCTACTAAGGCAACAAAAAGGCTCCTGATTTTTTAAGTATGATTTTATGTTGTGCAGGCGTGTAACGATGCCTTGGAAGAATGCTGACAGGGACTAAGAGAGTGGAATTCCCTTCTATCCCTTCAAAGTGAAGAGTTCCACATTCTATAATAAAAATAAAAAAATAGAAACCAAGGAGGAGAGAAATAGAGAAGTAAAGGATAATTCCCCTTCTACCCATCTCCTAATTTCTTACAATCATCTGGAGAAAAATATGGTTTCCATAAGGAACTTCATAGAGCAGGATCACTTGCCTCCCTAAGGTTCATCCCCTTCTATTTTTGCAACCCTATCAACCACTACCTGGGATTTCATAGATCTCCAGAGGGAGCTGGATGAGGAGAAGAAGAGGCAATCTTGGGATCATAAGTTGGCTTGGATTTGAAATATCCTTAAGGTCATATTTAATTGTGTCATCCTTGATAAGCCATTTCTTGAGCTAAAGAGAGAGGATATGCAAGATTTCTTCTTTCTGAGTGACCCTAAAGGAGAGGGCTCTGACTACTCGAGCCATAGAGATGGTGGGGCCTTCATCTTGATCTCTGAGTACATGTCAGCCTATCTCCTCTCCCCATATTTTTTTCTGAATACTGGATTTGGGGTATGTAACAAATAATTTCTTTCTATTTTGCATATTAAATGTTTTTTTTATAAGGCAAGTACTGAATACATAATTATTATCTTATACAATGTGTGTCGCGCTAATCATGTGATATTTAGTTACTTATAATAGTTTTTTGGATATGTTAGGAATGAAGTGCAATATAAGAGAAAATAGGGCAAGGATTCTGCCCAGGGCTATCCCGCTATAGTGGCCTACATGCCACTACCATGCCATTGTCATAGTGGGAATATTTCTGCTATAGCAAGGTCACAGTATTAGGGCAGTGCCCACTATAGCGGCCCACTAGCATTGGCCCAAAATATTCCCAGTTCATGTAGTCTCCCTAGCCTCATTCCTTCCATAACTCTTTAATTCTAATTCATACAACATATAAACCACAAATCCAAGATCAAAATCCAAAAATTTGGAAAGGTTAACAATTAGCCAAACAAGTTTCTTACACCCAGTTATTGATTTATGAAATCAACATCAATGAACCTACTAAAATTCTTCTCAAACCTTGAACACTTGTCATGCATATGGTTTTTATGCAACCATTTTAAGCAAGGAAAACTTCAACAATTAGAAATTTCAACTACCACTTTTATATATACCATCAGTAATGAATCACATTCAAGCGTCAACTATTCTTTTAATCACGTATCATGCAAATTCTCAATTAATAGCCGATAGTCAACTTACAAACACTTCACTTATCATAGATTGTCAATATCAGACCACTTGAAATTTATCTAAATTTAGTTAGGACATTTTCATTAATTAATCAAATTTTAGCCATTGCTCATGTTTTTCTAAACATATCATTCAACTCACATTCTCGACCGCCACTAATTAATAATCCAATAACTTTAAACAATGCCCTTATCGCCAAATACCAATTAGAAACTTCTAGGTGCCAACCAGTTTCTTGTTTTTCCAAAATAGAGTCAGGTAACCTTTATTTGTTTTGATAAATATGCCACTTAGACTAAGTTCATACAAACAATCATCAAGGATACAATGAGAGGAAAGAAAAAAAGGAACCATTCCTAGAATATCACATAGCTTCTCAAAGATTAGATGTGGATATCATGTAATGCTTTGAGTTCTTGGTCCTTAAAAATTTCTAAAATTTTATCCCCACTGTCTTGACTACGACTCACCTTATAAGTCATAGAGAGTCCTGACGAGTCATTGGGCTCAAATCGTAACTAAATCAGAAAGTGTGTGGCTGAGTTCCACACTGAGTAAGAGTGGCTCACTATGAGTTGTAAGGACAATTACGAATTGTTGGGTACAATTCTTAGGATGTCAAGTTTTTACCTTAAATGGTTGTTGGGTTGACTACGACTGGACTCAACCAGCGGAGACCGCCCCCTGTAACCCAAACTATCTAGCTTTATCCATCCTTTGATGGGTAAAATTTGAACATATAACAAGATATCGTAAATGGTCTCATCAAGACTCTGGGATAGGGTCACTATCGTGACTAACCCAATCAAGTTCAATTGTATCACACCAATTGCCCAACCACACCAAACCAAAGCATAGGCCATAACCAAATAAAATACCAAAATATAATATAACTAATCCCAAAATGTAATAGAACAGAACAACCAACAATATCGTCCAAGGATGTAAGCCCCAATACCAATACCAATGCCAAGGCAAACACCAATACCGATCCCACCCATACCAAGCCCCAGAAGTACCACAAAGCCTCTATCCAAAAGAGTGAACAAATTCGGTTGGAATATGCCCCCAATCATGGCTAAGTCCAATATAAAGAATAAAAGAGTAGTGTCTAAAAAAATCCATAATATGAAATGATGCCTTTCAAAAGAATGGAAGCTCACCACTTTTGTCCAAATGCTGATACCAAATCCTTATGCAAAACAGGAGGAGTAGAATAGTCGGTTCCTATATAGTGTGGGTATGCAGCCGCCAGTACATCGGGTTAGCGATTGACCACTAGCATGAATCTTAGGATAAGGATAAAATAATACCAATTATAAAATCAAGTAAAATGATCCATAATGCATACAACCATACATATATAAGTGCTGAGAAAGTGAATTGGGTTTAGCATGCATTGAAGACCTTTACCTGGGATGTGTATCATGGCCGTCCTAAGCCACCTACGGGTGATATGGGTTCAGGTCCCCTACTGAAAGTGACCTAGTACATATAGCCACACGACCAGGGAAGTATCCCACGTGATGACTAGTGCATCCCCCAATAGTGCAACATCATGCAAATGGTACACTAAGACCAATGCTCATATCGGCAAAATAGAGTTCACAATTCAGATTCAAATGGTGCAAGCATAACCAAAATAGAGTTTTAAAGTTATAACTAAATTTAAAGTAAATAGTGCATAAAATAAAGGTCTTGAAACAATCAATAGAAGAAAACCCAAAGTTAAATCACTCCAAACAAACATACTATGTTTTTTACTTCATTCATTAACTTGTTTATCCTGGTCGTTGATTCGTAAGGTTAATTACATGATCATGGTTTCCCGACCTCTAACCGCTTATCTAATTTGGACATTACAACTACAATGTTGAGCGGGGATGTAATAATCCAATTAAGTTTTGTAAGATATCATCCAACGTGTGATCCAATTAAAGCCTCTAAGTATATCCCTGTCCTAGATGCTAATTTAAATTCCTTATTTTAAAATAGAATACAAGTCATACTTTGTTCATTTCCATGTTCTATCTCTCTATTCCCTCTCTCAAGATCACAAGGTTGACAATAGATGAATTCTAAGTATGATCAAGCCTCAAAATAGTTAAAACAAGAATGAACACACAACCAATAATACTAAGAAAATCGAACAAACTTAATTCAAAATAATAGCACTCATGTTCTTGGCTTTAACACTGAAAACAAGGCATTTAGCTACGCATAGTCTCAATTGTAATCAAAAGATTGCAATTAACAACTGAAGACATGAATGAACTAAATTAAAATAATTAAAAAACCTAAAATAAAGTTGCAACAGCCCCCCAATCCTCTAAGACCTTCCAAGATTGTCCAAGAATGATTATAGAATGATACAACCCACCAGGCCTCATATGCTCAACCTTAACCTGTTGACACACCATGCATTTAGCAACGAAATCAACTACATCCCTTTTCATATCATTCCACTAATAGATATCCTTGAGATCATGATACATCATTGTCAAGCTGGGATGAAAAATGTAGCGTGACTCATGGCCTCAACCAAAACCCTTTCCCACAAACCGTCAATATTAGGAACACGCAACCTTCTGTGGTACCTTTAAGTACCATCACCACTATTCTCAAACACAACCACCTTTTGCACACCAACATTACTCTTGATTTTTATCAAGACAAGATCTAGCACTTGCTTCTTCTTAATCTCTGTACCAAGAGACAATTGAACCACTTTTTGCACCATCGCTCTACCATTTTTAGAGTCCAAGAGACAGACCCCAAGATTAGCCAAGAAGTGAATAAACTTCACCAATTCGCTCTCTCCTTCCTCCACATGAGCCAGACTACCCATAGATAACCTACTAAGATCATTAACAACCTCATTGGCCTTACATGGGTGATGGTGAAAACTAATATCATAATCCCTGAGAAGCTCAAGCCATCTTCTTTACCCGAGATTTAGCTCTTTCTGAGTGAACACGCACTAAAGATTATTATGATCAGAAAAGATATCCACGTGAACACCATACAGATAATGCCGTCATATTTTCAAAGAAACACAACTGCCAAAAACTCCAAATCATGAGTAGGATAATTCCTCTCATATACTTTCAACTGCCTGGAAGCATAGGCAATCACCTTCCCATGCTGTATCAAAACACAACCAAGCCCTACCCAAGATGCATCACAATAAACCACAAACCCCTCATTGCCTTTCGACAAATTCTGGCTTGGAGTCGAAGTCAACTTATCCTTTAACTTCTCAAAACTCGCTTCACAAGCATTCGACAAAGGAAACTTAACCTTCTTCTTAGTCAACTTAGTCAAAGGCTGCTATCTAAAAAGCTTTCCACAAATCGCCTATAATACCTGGCCAAACCCAAGAAGCTCTCAATATTGGATGGAGTCGTGGGCCTAGGCCACCCTATCACCGTAGTGACCTTTTGAGGATCCACTATGATCTCTTTACTAGAAAAAATATGACCAAAGAAGGTCACATTGTTCAATCAAAAGTCACACATAGAGAACTTGGCATATAAACGTTGTTCCTTTAAGGTCTACAACACCACATAAAGGTGATTAGCATGATCCACCTTGCTCTTCGAATAAACCAAAATGTCATCAATAAACACAATGATGAAGAGATCCAAATACTACTTGAAAACTCTATTCATCAAGTCCATAAATGTTGTCGAAGCATTAGTCAACCCAAATAACATCACCAAGAACTCAAAATTCCTATACCAAGTACGAAAAGCCATCTTAAAGATATCCACCTCCCTAATCTTAAGTAAATGGTACCTAGACAGAATACCTAGATATCCATCTGCCAAGGTCTGCCTGCTACCAACAGATACCACACACCCCCTATAGACTCTCTAGTAATAACTGATTCACCTACCAAGGTAGAAATAGAAAATGGATCCAAAATGACTTCCAGATCAAAACCAAAAGACACAGTCACATAATAAAGAGTGGACCCAGGATCAAGCAAATAATATACGTCACAAGAGAAAAGTTGTAACATAGTAGTAATGAAATCAAGTGATGCCTAGGATTCCTTTCGGGAGGCCAAAGCATACAACTTGTTTGGGCCAACACTAGAACTAGGAGAAGTAACAGAAGCAAATGCCCCACCATCAGGTGCAGAAGTTGAAGATAAATCCACAGGACTCTTATTCACCACCGTAGCAACTTAATTAACCAAAAAATCCCTGAGTCGATGTCCTACCTTTCCATATTTGAAGATTTATCCCTTTCTTCCTCGCAATAACCCCGATGAGGACTACCACAAAATCGATAAGGAGGACACGAAAAACCTGACTGACCTCAGCTCACCTAAGATTGGGCAACTTGTGCTCAAGAATTTTCACCCGCTTGATGATGTTTATCTCCTGACTGATAAGGAGAACTAGGAAAAAAGGAAATAAAACTCCCCCACTTCTTTTTCTGCCACTTTCCACCATCTCTACCACCCTGAGATTAAGCACCTTCCTAATCAGAAAATCTATTCCTCTTTCCCTACCTATCCCCAAACTTTTCCTGCCTCTTCATCTTATTCTCAACCTACTTCACATGAATAGTTAATCGAGGAATATCTATATCCTTAATCAGCAAAGTAGTTATGCTCTCTAGAATCATATTTCTATTCAACCCAGAAGCAAAATTCCTCATTCTCGACCTCATATCGGCCACTAAGTCAGGAGCATACCTTGATAGTTGATGAAACTTTAAAGTATACTCCTTTATTGACATCCTCCCTTACTTGAAGTTCACAAACTCCATCGTCTTAGCTTTCCACAACTCTTAAGAAAAGAACCGATCCAAGAAAGCATTAAAAAAACCTCCCATAACTATTCCTCTTCCATATCACCTCTATCCCTGTCCACTTATCATACCACGGATAAGCAACATCCTTGAGCTGATAAGATACAAAGTTATCCCCCTCTATATTAGTAGCCTACATCACCTAAAAAATCTTTCTATCTCATCCAAGAAACCTTATGGATCCCTCTCTAACTTCACTCCAATAAAAGTTGGAGGACCCATTTTCTTAAATTAACCAACCCTTGTGGCCTCAGTAGATAAAACACCAGCTGCACCTCGCTCAGCCTGAGTAGTAACTAGTTGAGAAATAATATAAATAGATTGATAAAATTCTACTTTCATCACACTTCCCTGAGGGACCTAAGGAGAACTAGCCAGGATAAGAGGAACTCCAGCACCATTAGGAATAGGATTATAAGATTAAAGGTGTACTCCATACATAGGACAACATTATCCTCAGATGGGATGGAAGAATTTCCTTGCATTCTAGATCTAGGAGGAATGATATGAATGACTAACCAACAAAGATTATAGAGGATTCCAAGATTGAGAATTCAAGCTTGAAGATAGAATGCCAAGAAACTGAAACATTCCTAAATGTCTTATGGCTTTTCCCTTATGAGTATGGCGTATTTCACACCCCTTAAAGAGATGCTACTCAACACGACTTTGTGGACTCCTAAGTGACCATGAACCTAGGCTCTGAAACCAACTTGACATGACTTAACCTCGGTCCTTGTCGTAATGGACATCCTAAGTCCAACCAGCGGAGATTGCCCCATGTTACCCAACCATCCAGCTTTATCTACCCTTTAATAGGCTGAATTTTGAACATATAATAAGATAGCATAAATTCTCTCATCAAGACTCTGGATAGAGTCACAATCATGACAAACCAAACTGAGTCGAACCATTTCACACCAACCACCCAACCACACCAAACCAAACCATAGTCCATAAACCAGGCCATAACAAAACAAAATACCAAAATATAATATAATTAATCCTAAAAGATAATAGAATGGAACAGCCAACAATATCGTTGAAGGATATAAGCCCCAATACCAATATCAATTCCAAGAAAAACACCAATACCAATCTCGACACCCCAAGAAGTACCACAAAGCCTCTATCCAAAAGAGTGAACAAATTCAGTTGCGACATGCCCCCAACCATGGACAAAACCAGTATCCAAAATAAAAGAAAAGTGTCCAAAGAAATCCAAAACATGAAATGATGCCTTTTGAAAGAATGGAAGCTCACCACTTCAGTCTAAATGCTGATACTAAATTTACATGCTAAAAAGGAGAAGTAGAATAATCGATTCCTGCATAGTGTAGGTATGCAGCTGCCAGTATACGGGCTAGCGAGCAGCCACTAGCATGAATCTCAGGATAAGGATAAAATAATGCCAGTTAAAAAATCAAGTAAAATGATCTATAATGAATACAACCATACATATATAAGTACCGAGAAAGTGAACCAAGTTTAATATGCATTGAAAACCTTTACCTAGGTTGTGTATCTTGACAGTCCTAAACCACCCACAGGCAATATAGGTTCAACTCCCCTAATAAAAATGCCCTAGTACGTGTCGCCACACGATCAGTAAAGTATCCCATGTGATGACTAGTGCATCCCTTAATAGTGTGACAGCATGCACATGGTACACTAAGACCAATCCTCATATCGGCAAATACGAGTTTCCAATTGTGGTCCCCCAAGACTGCCACCCTCCATGGCTTTGCTACATGCCTCGCCATTAATGGCCAAATAAAATTATTTCCAAATAACCTACCAAATCCATTTACCATTTTATTAACCAAGGCCAATATTAGTGATATCATTATGCCATCTCTTAGTTGCAAGCAGAATCCATTGCCAAACCATTTAGGTTAAGGGGACTTTTAAGAGCCCTTCCATATACCACATTAAACCACTTGGGAGACTTCCATGTTCTCCATAAGCATAGCCATTTAGCTTGTAGAGTTTTCAAATGACAGTGCTTAAGCACACTCGCAAGAGTACGTGGTTTACCAAGTAATAAAGTGGCCTTCAAGAAAGCCAAATATCTCTCCTAGATTGTTCTGACAAATTATCCAATTATAGTTCACAATTCAGATTCAAATAGTGCAAGCATAACCAAAATAGAGTTTTAAAGTTATAACTAAATTTAAAGTAAATAGTGCATAAAATAAAGGTCTTCAAATAATCAATAGAAGAAAACCCAGGGTTAAATCACTCCGAACAATGATACTATGTTAGTGACTTCATTTATTAGCTTGTTTATCTTGGTAGTTGATTCGTAGAGTTAATTGCATGATCATGGTTTTCCAACCTCTAACCGTTTACCTAATTTGGACATTACAACTACATTGCTTAGCGGGGATGTAATAATATAATTAAGTTCTTTGAGATATCATCCAATGTGTGAATCAAGTAAGGCCTCTAAGCATATCCCTGTCCTAGATGCTAATTTAAATTTCTTATTTCATAATAGAATAAAAAACATAATTTGTTCATTCCCATGCTCTATCTCTCTATTCCCTCTCTCGAGATCACAAGGTTGACAATAGATGAATTCTAAGTATGATCAAGCCTCAAAATAATTAAAATAAGAATGAACACACAACCAATAATGATAAGTAAATCGAACAAACTTAATTCAAAATAATAGTACTCATGTTCTTAGTTTTAACCCCGAAAAGAGGGAGTTTAGCTATGCATATTCATAATCGTAATCACAAGATTTTAATTAACAACTAAAGACACGAATGAACTAAATTAAAATAATTAAAATAACTAAAAAGAAGTTGCAGCAGCCCCTCAACCCTCCAAGACGTTCCAAGATTTTCCAAGAATGATTACAAAATGCGACAAACCATGTATTTATAGTATAAGATGCAAGCCTAATCCGTGTAGGTCAAGAATTGTATTTTGGCCGTGTTTGAAATAGCCAATGCGCCGCTCCTCTTATTTCATGGAAAAGGTGACGCGTCGCCTCACATATTTGATGAAATAACTAGCGCGTGGAGTTTCCTATATTATTTCAAAAGTGATGTGCCACATCCATATCAAATTGGTTCACTGGAACTTGCTTCCAAAATTTTGGTTAAGTCTTTATTGTCCAATCTTTCATCCCTTGTCTTGTGGGGCATTTCTAATGAATTTCCAGTCTTTATATCATCAATATATCACCATATTCAGCTCACAAAATTTCTAAAAAATGACACACCACATATTAGATCTCATAACAACACAATATCCATAACGATGAATCAAAACAAAAGCTAAGACTAGGCTAGTTTCCATGATCTTCAACTTTATTGTTCCGACTCTTAACATTATCAAATTTAACTTTTCACATTACCAACAAGTTATTCCACTCATAATTATACATTTAAACCATTTGTAACTCCTTTAATGCTTTAGAATCAAATGAAACCAACTAGACACACAACTAGCTCAAGCTAGTAAAACTAGTTTCCTCGATTGAACTCTAAATAACTCAATTAAGTACAAACTTGTTTGAAAACACTTTTAACCATTGTAATCATGTCCTTGAACACTTACATGATTGTTTATATCATAATTCACACATTAAGATCATGAATTATCCTCAAAACAAGGCTAAAACAACTAGAATAGTAACACTAGAGTGCATAAATACACCCAACATCACCACCCCCTACTTAAAGCCTTGTTCATCCTCAAACAATTCTTTACTCTAAGAATAATAAATTGAGAAGGATCTACACTTATACTACATGCAAGACACTTAAGCTAGAACTATAATTACTATACAGAATGCAAGTTTGTACACTAAGCATGTTACTTATACAATTGATAGCTCGTGAACACCACTTACAAACATCCTAGACTCAAGAATTGACTCACCTAGTTGGAAAAATCATGCATATTATTCAGTAATAGACATCATACAAATCACCCTCATTCATCAAATTTCCCTCAGAACAATTTAGTTACCTATAATCACTCACAATTAAGCAATTTATAACATAATGAGTTCAAGAATCAAATTATGCTAACTCTCACAAGGAATTTACAAGTTACACATAATGAACAATAGGCTTTACCTTAGTGTAGTACTTCACTAATATTAGAATGTTAAGACTCAAGATCAAATAGGTCTTTTCCGGGTTCTAATGTAGGCTAAGGAACGGGTAGAAACAATTTTAGAATAATAGTGAACTAACTTCCCTAAGTGCTTTAATACATTAGATTATAAAATTAAAACCAATCTCCAACAAACAAATTACACCATTTTTGTATACCCCACTCTTTTGTTTTAACCCTATCTTATTAAGATCATTTACATACACTATGGTGGGAGTGTTTTATACACAACTCATTCAATTTGAACAAAGTTTTCATGATCTTCAACTTTATTGTTCCGACTATTAACTTCATCAAATTTAACTTTTCACATTACCAGTAAGTTATTCCACTCATAATTACACATTTAAACCATTTAAAAATCTTTTAACACATTAGAATCAAACAAAACCAACTAGACACACAACTAGCTCAAGCTAGTAAAACTAGTTTCCTTGATTGAACTCTAAATGACTCAATTAAGTACAAACTTGTTTGAAAACACTTTTAACCATTGTAATCACGCCCTTGAACACTTAAATTTTGTTTATATCATCATTCACATATTAAGCACACGAATTTTCCTCAAAACAAGGCTCAATCGGCTAGAATAGTAACACTAAAGTGTATAAATACACCCAACATCATCAAACCCTTTAAACCATGCATAATTCCTTTACAAAGTTTAAAATATACAAGAGTTCCATTAAAAGAAGTTAATGCAATAAAGATATCTTTATAAGCATTTTATCAAACACATTGGGGGCATAATATAACCAAAACCAATATCAAAGACCATAGGGAACTATTACCATGCAATCCAATTGTCCAAACCCACCATTAATGTATATAAAAGCATAATTAAAACCATAGGAAACTATAATCAAGCATTTAATATCAAAACCCCCAAATGATAGTTGAAAACCATAATCATAAAATAGTAAAATCATGAAATCAATCATTTAAACCATGCCTTTAGTCAAAATTACAATGAGGGAAGAGAATCATGCCTTATACTAGAGAATTGACAGAAAGAAATCACCAAACCAAGCCCCAAAGCAATCCTCAAGATAAAACCCTATCTTTCTTGCCTAAAGCTCTTGAGAGAATTGTGAGATATTTTGGAATAGTTTCTAATTATTAATGAATATAATAATAGGGTAAATATCCTTCTAAGTGTATTATAAGTTATGGGTCCTAATTAGGGTAAGTAGGGAAATGTCTCTTAAAATCTCATCACAGGGATACGACTGACCCATACAAGTCGTACCCTTCTATATGATAGGTACCCACCACTTATATCTAAGCCTCAATCTTGGATTAGACATTGTCTAGTATATGACTCATCCAACCAAGTCGTAACCACAATATACAATCTGTACCCTTGACCCTTATCCCAGGTAGAATAAAATACCTAGAGGATCAAACACTACCCACCATGTGAGTCCCTAATACAACTCGTTACAAGTGTTTACCCCTAATTCTTACCCATTCCAGTGACCAAAACCATCACACCAACTAACACTGGTCAGCATACAACAGGACCATACCACGCGTACCCTAACATACGGCTCGTACCCATGAGTCAAATTGGGTTTGGAGAATGGAATTCCAAAAAAATTTCTAAGTTTCAAATCTAGGATGTTTCTACATGTCCCGACCAAGATTAGTTTTTGGTTCTTGTGTTAGAAGGCTTTGTTGGATTATATGGACT
Source organism: Capsicum baccatum var. pendulum (assembly GCA_030864225.1). Taxonomy (NCBI): domain Eukaryota; kingdom Viridiplantae; phylum Streptophyta; class Magnoliopsida; order Solanales; family Solanaceae; genus Capsicum; species Capsicum baccatum. The sequence goes on from CM061557.1 coordinate 197,063,610, forward strand.
TGGGTGATGTTGGTCGATTGTTTTGTTCGATTGATGGTTATTGGTTATAGACATACCCTTTATGCTTTGAACTCAACTTGTTATATGTTTGTATATGTTTGTAATTATCTGACATTAGGGATATTATGTTATTTGGTTAGATTCATAGAGGTGGTCTTTGATACACGTGAGACGTGAGATCCCAGTCACAGCCAGGCCTTGGTTCGGGTCATGATAAAGATGGTTTTTGAGCCTAGGTTGGTTGTCATTGGATTTCCACAAATTCATGTCAGGTAGAGTCATTTTATGGGTATGTAGTGCGCCACACTTTTAAGGGAGAGGTTACAAGACATTTGAAATATTTTTCTTTCTTGTTCTATTTTAAGCTATAAAATCTAAGGTCTTGAATCTCCTCTAATTTCCCTATGTTCACTTTTCATATCACGCCTCTCAGAAGATCTGATGCACGCAACAACTCTTCTATCCCATCTGAAGATAATGTGAATGGAGTTTGTCCTACTCTAGGAGTTTAGACTTGGTCGAGGGTCGTTGCGTCTGATTGCTCTAAGAGAGCTTGAAATTAACCAAGCACACACACAAGTATACGTGGTTTTATCAAGTAGTAAAGTGGCCTTCAAGAAGCCAAGTATCGATCCCACCAATACTTGATTCAACAACAATTCTATTTTAGTTCATATTTACATTCAGTTGATACAAACATAACCAAAAAGAGAGTTTGGAAGTAGTAAATTGTAGAAAAGTAAACAATGCAGAAAATAAAGATCTTAAAAAAATCAATAGGATAAAATCCAGGGTTAAAGTACATTAAACAATTATACTATGTTATTGAATTTCATTTGTTAACTTGCTTATCTATGTTGTAGATTCGTAGGGTTAATTGCATGATTATGGTTTCCCAACCTCTAATCCTTTACCTAAGTTAAACCTTACAACTACATCGTTGAGTAGGGATGTAATGGTCCACTTAAGTTAATTAAGCTATCATTCTATCTGTGAATCAAGTATGGTATCTAATTATATCCATGTCTTAGACACTAATTTGAATTCCCTATTTTGTAAAGGAACACAAACCATACTTTGTTCATCTTCATATTTTATCCCCTATTCCTTCTCCCGAGATTAAAAGGTGGAGAATTGACATATTCTAAGGGTCACAAATCCTTAAAATAGTTAAATCAAAGAAGGAAAAACAACTGATAATGATAAGAAAATTTAAAGAACTTAATTCAAAACCATAGTACTCATTTTTTTGGCTTCAACCCCAGAAAAGAGCATTTATCCACACATAGTCGTAATCATAATCACAAGGTGGTAATTAACTACTAAACACATGAATGAACCAAATAAATAATAAAAACCTATTAATCAAGTTGTAGAATCCCTTGATCTCCAAAATTTGTTCAAAGATATGTAAAAACATGATATAACATGTATTTATAGTATAGGAGCAAGCCAAGTTTGTGTTGGAGTTGGAAACTATCAGTTATTGAGCCCATGAGTGGGTGGGGAGTCACCCTAATTATATCTCCTCTCTAGGTGAGGCTGAGCCCTAGCTAGAGTGCCACTCCAAGAAAGGCTGCATGCTACCCATAGCCCTGCTATAGGTGGGGCGGCGCCTCAATATCGCCCTGAGCCTCTGAAAGTTGCTCTCATAATTATGGTTAAGTATTGAGTCTCCTCTCTTAGTACCTTATCTTCTGGTGTCTTTACCATGGATTTCAAGCCCTCTTAACATCTAAATATCATCATATTCAGCTCCTAAAGCATTCTACAAAATCACACCATGTGAATTAGGAGAAAAACACAACACACTACTCAAATTGATGAATCAAAACCAGAGCTAAACTAGGCTAGTTCGTATTGAACTTTCACTTATTGCTCCAGCTGTTCACTCACTCAAATTTAAATTTTCTCACTAACAACAAGTTATTCCACTCATAATCACACATTTAAACCATAAGGAACTTATTAAACACACTAAAATTCAACGGGATCAACTAGACAAACACCTAGCTCAAGCTAGTAACACTAGTTTTTTGAGTTAAACTATAAATGACTTAATTGAGTACAAATTTGTTAGTGACGGGTTTACCTCAAACTCGTCATCAGCATGATTCCATTTGGGTCATTGTGGATAGGATGATTAAATCAGCCCATTTCTTGACAGTTCATACCTCTTTCTCAGTTGAGGATTATGCCATGCTCTATGTTAGGGAGTTGGTTAAATTGCATGTGTCCCATTGTACATCATTTTAGATAAAGGTACGCAGTTCATCTCTCACTTTTGGAAAGCCTTGCAAAAAGGTCTTGGTACCCAAGTTCACCTCAGTACGGCCTTTCACCCTTAGAAAGATGGTCAAACAGAGAGGACCACTCAAACTTTAGAAGATATGTTAAGAGCATGTGTCATGGACTTTAAGGGTATCTTGGATGACCACTTATATTTGATTGAGTTTGCATAAAATAACAGCTATCATTCTGGTATCTAGATGGCTCCATTTGAGGCACTTTATGGGAGGAGCTGTAGATCTCCCATTGGATGGTGTGAAGTAGGTGAGGCCGCAGTAGTAGGGCCTGACCTAGTGATTGATGCCTTAGAGAAAGGTTAGTTGATTAGAGAAAGGCTCAAGATAGCTCAGAGCTGACAGAAATCATATGCAGATGTAAGGAGAAAGGATCTCAAATTTGATATTGGTAATTTTGTGTATTTAAAAATCTCTCCCAAGAAGAGAGTGAAGAGATTCGGCAAAAAGGGAAAACTCAGTTACCTATATGTCAGTCCTTACAGAATTCTAAGCCATTTCAGAGAAGTAGCTTACAAGATAGAGTTGCCTTCAGGCTTAGCTTTGGTACACCCAGTGTTTCACGTCTCCTTGCTAAAAAATGCATTGGTGACCCAGCAGTTGTAGTCCCTTTAGAGGGTATAGATGTTCAGAATAGTCTCTCTTATGATTAATTTCCAATCAAAATCCTTGATAATCATGTTTGCAGAATGAGGAACAAAGAAGTTCCTTTGGTCAAAGTTCTTTGGAAGAATCAGTCCGTTGAGGGAGCTACTTGGGAAGAAGAAGCAGATATGCGAATCAAGGATCCTCACCTCTTGTCTGCAAACTCAAACTCCACTCAAGGTAATAGTCTTTCTTAGATTTACTCAGTTCCATGTTCAGATTACCTTTACAAACTTGGTATCAGTTCAGTTGCATAGCATTCTCATATCATGCATACCTCCATGAAACAGCTCAGTCATATGTCATGTCTTCAGAATTCATTCTTGCTTCAGTTATGCATGTTCAGTATGAAAACTCAGTTCATCGGTTTTTTCAGTCATGTAATCATGCTTCAGTTGTGCATATTCAGTATGTAAGCTTAGTCTAGTGGTATTCTCAGCTTAGTCAACCTCATTCGAGGATGAATATTCCCAAAGGGGGAGATATTGTAAAACATCAAAAAGTCCTAGTCTAATTCAGTCATATATAGCATAAAAAGAGGTCCCAGACTTAGAAAATTCATCTAAGTATTGACACTTAGTTTCTTTTTGGGTTCGACATTTCAATGACTTTATTTTTTATCTTTCCGACCTTGGATTGTTAATTTTTAATTTGATTCATGATCAGGGATGTTAATAGGTCATATCGGGTGAGTTTCAGAATTTTGTACTAGCGTAAGGGTGAGTTTGGATGTCCAAAATAGTAAGGTCTCGCCACAAGCTCGCGACGCGAGATCCAGTCCCCATTTCGAGGAGTCATGTCGCGAGGTCTATTCCCTATTTCTGGGAGTCAGGATGCAAGGTCCATTCTCTATTCCTGAGAGTTGCGCCTCGAGGGTCATTTATATGGGAAAATAGGCCTTGGGGCAGATTAGTCCTTTTTTTCTCACCCAAATCAGCTAAAACACAAAATTGAACACCAAATAGGGCAAATTACATTCATTCTTCACTCAATTCTCTCAAGAACAAGCCCTAGTTTCATCAAGCTCAATAATTAAGTCTTAAGAATTTACCACAATCTTCAAAAATATAATAATCAAGGTATGTTAGGTGTTCATCCTTGGGTTTCCTTCCACTCTTATAGTTCAAGAACCCTTTTTAAAACTATGAGTTTACTGATTTATGAATTTACAGATGCAAATTTGGGTTTTATTCATATTTGTGTTATTGTATTGATTTCAATTCAAGATTTTATTGTGAGTTTCATGAACCTAAGATAGCATGTATGTTGATTGATGTAATTCCCATGTTAAAATCCTTGAAATTGAAAGTTTAAGTTGAAGTCATGATGCTTATGTGTTGTTCATTATTATGTATAACAATCATGCTCCCCAAGTGTTTGATAGAATGTCCATGTGAATTGAATAATGTAATTATAACAAGTTAGTATGTGTTCTCATTCATGTATAAGTTCATGGCCTTCAAGCGTTTAGCAAATTACCTCAGTGAATGAATTGTGAACAATTGACTATTGCTATGTTTTTAAGAAGTACTATGTTTTATCTTTATGCTATCGAGTCCTGGGGGTATTTATTACCCGAATTCTAGTTGTTTACTTAGTCGCAGTGCAAATAAAATAGACTCAGTAAAAAGGGTCAAGAACAGTAGTACTCAGTCAGTAATAGAAATTAGTGAACTCAGTCCAATTCAGTCAGTCAACACGATCAGTGTCAGTTCAGTCAAGCTTAGCACAATCCAGTGATCAATTTCTATTCAGTTAGGAGTAGGATTCAGCACCGAGCGAATCCATGGATGGGGAAATTCCTGCTAGCAGAGGGTTTGAGCTTTAGTAGCAGTCCCGACATTATAGAACTATGTAGCTAACGTAGCGTAAGACGTCCTTCTACCAGACTAGGGTTGAAGCAACCGTATATATGATTTATGATTCTTCTTGCAAGATTAGGGTTGACCCAGCATTATTAGTACCCCTTGGCAAGGTGCTAATACCCTTCCAACTGGGGTCACAAATTGGACCCTAACTCAGTTTATAATCAGGGTATGTTGGTTAGATAAACACTCCCACAGTTATAGTCTCAGTTTCATACTCAGTATAGAACTTCGTTCTGTTCTACAGAATTAAGACTGTCAAAAACAGTCACCCAGTTATTAGTAATACAGTTATCAGTAAACTCAGATATCAGTTAATCAGCTATCAGAACTCATTATTCAGTTTCAGTATGATCTCAATTACAGTATACGTGTATATGCACAACCTTGCATAATCAGTATGTACAGCAGTTTCAGTTACCTATGTACTCTCATTTAGTTATATACATATAAGTTAGTCAGTTATTGTTCATGCATATGAACCCATGTATATCGGCCTACCTCGCTTATTATACCAATACATTCAAAGTATTGACGCATACTCTTCCTTTTGCACTATGATGTCTCATATCATAGGTTCAGATGCACGGGATCCTGACCGTACCTAACAGCTCGGGTTATCAGCAGCAGATACAGTAATGAGTCCTCATATTTTAAGGACAGAGTTATTTATATCAGTATTCTACCCAATTCAGTAGTCAGAGTTAGTTGAGGCTTTTCAGACTAGACTATTTCAGACAGATATTTAGTTTTTCAGTATTACTATCAGTATTCAGTATTTATTTCAGTATTTAGATTATGAACCTTATGGCATTTTAGCCTAACTTTTGCATTATTTCAGTATTATTATTCAGTACTCACAATAGGTACCAGTCATGGGTTAGCTTGTGGTCCTTCGGAATTGTAAGCACCGTGTGACGTCCAGGGTGCAGACTCGGGGCATTACTAACATATCAACGCACCAATTTTTAGGACTCTACTAAGAATTTGCTCTTGCACTTATTAGACCGATAGCCTAGGCTTTGATTACAACCGTCATAACCTAACTAACTAGACCATGACGGCACCTATTTTAATCCACCTAGAAAGGAAAACCCTTACCACCAAATGACAAATATGCGGAAGTCATAAAAGAAAATTATTAAGCCTTTCAATTATTACAAAACTTGTTACGATTCTTCAAATACATAAAGAAATATTCTACCCAAATGATCTAGTCTAGATAGATAAAAGAGTTTCTATAAGATAAGAATAATGACAACTCACCAATCGCCATAGGAATGACAAGATGAAACTGTTAGAGATTCTTATCCACATCAAGCAATGAAACCTAAATTGATCATGTAAGAAAATATGACCCAAAAAGAGTACAGCATGAGTAGCATCAGTACAACCACACATAATAGTAAGCATCATCAGCTGACCCAAGTTAAATCACTTAATTACAACATAAACATTCAAAATAAAATATGTACTTAATTAGTAGATAAGTAAATTTAAACTCTCATACTTTCATTCACCACCCTTCTGACTTATACTCTTCTTTATTGGGCCCTCAATTACCTTGTTTCGATTCACACTAATTTGCAACTCAACCACCACACAATATCCAGCTACAGTTCACTACTTCACAACACTTCATATCACTTATAGATATGCATTATTACTCACTCAATTAATGAACCCAAAACATATAGTCTCTATGTATTTCCAAGCCATTAGTTATCAACTAACTCAGACATTAAAATCATACTTGTGGGAGTACCCACCAAGTAGGGGCAACACACAAATTCACCTTTACATACATACTAATACTCAATTAGAATAAAATGACATTTCAGACACATACCACCAAACCATAGCTACCTTAACATAATCAAGTCTAGTAAAACATAGAAGCATAAAATAAGTACAATTATTCAACTAGGACAGTAACATGCCTCATAACATTTAAATCAATCTTACCCAAACTACCTTTTATTGGAACTTAAATAATTAATTACTCAGGTCAAGTACATCAATAGCCTAGACAACTTATGGGTCCAAAAAAACACAACATTATAAATCAATTCACTGATGAAACCCAAAATAACAAGTACGATATAACTCGATCCACTTATGAAACCGTCAAACTCAGCAATACCATGTGAACACATGATATGGGACTTATAAATGACTACTATCCATGACCTACATGGGATGAGTTTAGTCCATGTACCAAATAATTCATACTTATATCAAACCAAGTGTTATACCACCTTTATTCCAACATCCCCACCCTTATAACCCTAAAATTCCACTATTTCTATGATGATGACCTTTACCAATTCATCTCATAATTTAAAAAAAAAAACATGTCACGATGTATACAATCATAATATGAGATAACACAACTACACTTGCACTTCAAACAAGTCAATTTATACAATTTCATTTTTAGGTGATTAGACCATGTGTACTATTATTCAATAAGTACACATTCACATCATGCAGTGCAACAAGTAAACAAACAAGCAGTTAATATGCACACATATACTAAATTGACTCCCAACTACAATTCAACCATCACTTACTCCTTTCCACTAATAATAATATTTAGGATCGTAGACACAAAGAAAATAACAAACACATTGCCTTAGAATTAACAGCGGACCACCAATATCTAGAATACACATCCAACCACTCTAATATAAAATTTGTTAGTCCCATCCTTCCATCTTAAGTCTAATTCTTCTCTAATCACTCAATCAACTCATGTAGGAACCAGACATTCACACCCAATATCCGAACACCCACATATAAGCCCAATAGAATATGATGAGTAGCAAATTGTTAGCATTTTTGAATTTATTATTCAGCTACAGTGTTACTATGGAAATACATTTATGATCCAGAAGAACTGATAATTTAGAGCGGCCACCAAGAAGAGTATCTAAGCTTGAAAATGCTTACTTGTAATACATATTTGATGTACTCTGACATTGAAGTACTACTAATGTACTAGTCTTAGGGGAATAGAATAATATGTTGTAAAACAAAATTAACTTTCTTGATGAAATTTATAAATTACACATATAATCTCTATATAAATATAAAACATATTCTACATTCTTTACATAAGGAAATGCTCAATTTTTGCAAAAGATGAGAAAACAAAGTCGTGACCACTTTTTGAAGATTTTTGATAATAAAAACATAAAAAGAAAGAATTCAGTATTGCAAATATTGATAAAAATCGCTATGTCAGAAAAATAATCTCCATAGCGACATGAAAAGGTGAAGGAAAAATGAAAAATAAAAGTCTAATAACATATAATAGCAGCATAAGTATGGTTGAGAAATCAAAAAGCCACCAAAAATATGCAATCACAAAAATGAAGGAAAAATTGAAGCAAGAAGATTAATCAAAATTGGATGTTTACAACCCCTTCTGTTTCATTTTACTTAGCCTCGATACTAAAAATATTTGTATCAATTTTCTTGTTTAGTTTATGAAATTAAAAGAATTTTTCTCCCTCTATCCATCAATAGTTATCCACTATTGACTTGACATACATGTTAAGAAATAGTAATTGATAGAAGTAATTTTATCATATTTATCCTTTGAATATAGTAAATTTAATGCATTGAGAAATTCATTGGATAATGAATTGAAGTTAATGTTAAGGATAGAAATGGATAAATTATTCATTATTTTTCAAAAAAGACAAGTACTGTTGAACATCAATTTTAAGTATAGCGAACAAGTAAAAATAAACAGAGTAGATATTATATTATCAACTTTTAGTATTAAATCACTAGAAAGTATAATCAAATGTAGAGTTTCAAAACATTATTAGAAATATTAGTTTATAAAACTTTCTTAAGGGGTATTTCAAGTCAACAAGAGTCAAGTAAAAATGAAATAGTGAAAGGTTTTCAAACTTCCTTCGTCCATCTTTACTTGTCCACTATTGACTTGACATACACCTTAAGAAATAATAAAAAATATGATGTAATATTACTATATCCCTCTTTTAACAAAATAAATTTAATGCATTCAAAATGCTTACATTGGATAATGAATGCACCCTCAGTTTCATTTTTCTTGTCACCCTTGCTAAAAATAGTTGTTTTTTAATTTATTTGTCTAATTTATGAAATATAGAAAAGTTTATCATTTTTATTAATACTACCCCTATCATTAAATGACTAAAGTTGAAAATTTATATTTTCAAAGAATAATTAAAAAGGTAGATTTAGTAAAATAAATCAGGAATAAATGTTTTCTTAAGAGGATGTCAAGTCAACAATCAACATGAACCAAGTAAGTGAAAATGATAGGAGAGATATTTAATAGCAAGAATAAAATGGATACAAGATAAATTATTCATTGATTTTTCAAATTGGACAAATATTGTTGAACCTGTATTTTTAATATACTAAATAAGTAAAGATCAACAGAGGAAATATGATCTTTTGGGCTAAATTTAACGCGATGTAATTCATTGGATGAGAACATACAATACGTACAGAATTTTTTTGTGTCATGATTAATCTAACAAACCAACTAGCTAGTCTTAATGATGAGAAAGATGACTCAGAAAAGGATTTTAATGTGTTTTGTGAAGTTAATATGCATACAAATGCTAGATTGAGTCTCAACTACAATTCAACTATCACCTACTCCTTTTCACTAATAATAATATTCAAGACCATATACAAATAGATCAAATAACAAACACATTGCCTAAGAATTAACCTTGAACCACCGATATCTAGAATATACGTGCAACAACTCTAATATAAACTTTGTTACTCCCATCCTTCTGTCTTAAGTCTAATTCCTCTCCAATAACTCATCAACCCATATAGGAACTAGATATTCACACCCAACATTCCTATACCCACTAATTCAACGATACCACACTATCGTAACTAAATATTTTTACTCACTAACCAATTAATTATGCACAAGGAATGATAGGGCAACATTAATAACATAGAAAAACACATTTCTGAATATCCATATTATTTATATAACCCAAATTACTGATTTTATCCATCCAAAAACCTTTCCCACAGGCTTACACCTGGAATATCCTATCAATCTATTTTATGCATATGTTTTCTAACATAAGTCTTTTCTAATCAATTAAACCTTGTCTACCTGGGCACCAGGCGGCTGTTATAGAGATATATACTTGAACTTCTGGATTTATTCTAGTGATTTTCATTGTAAAATTTGTAATGGAATATTAGGTTTTACCCTATCTATGCATGCCCCTTATTCTCTAATACAACGAAGCTTTTTAAGGCAATCCTAAAGAGTTTTTTGAGTGAAGCCTCATTTTGGTTTATAATTGAAAAGAGAAAGGTAATTAAAAATTTGAGTTGACTATTTTTGTTTCACCACGTTTCACTATAGCTAACTGTAGGCCGCTACCATGGTGATGCTATAATAGAAAAATTCCTGCTACAGTGGACAGCATCATGCTACCCTAAAAATTTTACTTCAAATTTATTTAATTATGCCTTTTACACACCTATTTCAAAGGTATTAAGGATATTTTGATACCCCAGGCTCCAACAAATGCGATAATTTTAGTAACAACGTAACAGGTTATTTTATATAATTTGAATCAATATATCTTGGTTGTCCAGATGTGCCCCCTTTCATAGAGATAGACATTGTCATGATCCAATTTCTCATATCATGATGGCGCCTACTATAACTTACCAGTAGGCAAGACAATACCATGGTTTGGAATGGCTAGTAATGGACTACTCAAATATATAAAGGAAAGAATGAAGAGTATCTAAAATACAAGATTAGTTAAAAATTATAATCTCAAGACCTAGTGGTATCAGTACAAGAGCTGCTAATATAACAAAAGTACAAAGTGAAGTACAGATGAATACTCTGATATTACTTATCTCTAAATACAACATAGAGACTAGTCTAATACATAAGAGAGGGAGAGAGATAAGTAATGCTCCGAACATTAGGAGCTCACTCTAAGTCTCCAAACCATGGCTGCTCCACATGACACACACACCTATGGTGATAACTTGTACTAAGATCTGCAAGCTGCAAAAGTGTAGTATAAGTACCAAATGACGGTACCAATAAGCAACTACCGACTGAGCTCCAAAGATAAAGAAGATATATATATATATATATATATATATATATATAGAATAAAAATTATACTCAAATATCCAGCAACAATATAAGACAACTAATGAAATAATAAGGATAATATGTACTAGTCATCTCCAAGAGACTTAAAATATTAAGGATAAGGAAGTAGCAAGAATGTGCTATCTTAATTCCATCCATGCTTAGTAATCTACACATTATACCATATATCACTAGCCAATATACCAATTAAAAGCGGAAGGAAGGTATATATAAGTATACAAATCGAAGGAATGAATATACAATATAAATCAATTAAAGAAAGGGATATACGATAACACTGTAGCTATATATTGCTAGGTATACATATAAATATGTATATAACCAATGCCTACTCAAAGTACAACCTCGATCGTCAAACTATCTATTCAAGCCTCATAATCATAGTAGGAGCTAGTGCTAGAATACTTGGGGTTCTAATCCATATATCGAGTCATCAGATGGTTATGCATAATAATGTAATTATAAGATAAGAGAGGTTAGAATCATGCCTCAAGTATAGATATCAAATAAATGACCAAACTGTCATAAACTAATCATAACAATAATAAGAAAAATGAGAATAACAATATCAATAACAACATGAGTAATCGGCTATTTCGTACAACTAAATACCTATCCGAGCCTATGCGTACCTCAACCATAATAGGCTTAGAAGTTTCAATCAGTATATAATAACACAAGTCATAATCATTACCTATATCTATGTAACTCTCCCATATAAGCTGATAGATATAGGTACATATTAGTGATAGAAGATGTACATGCAAGTATGAATGCAACAAAATCCTCAATGTCATAATACCAACGTCATAACCATAACTTTCATAATTATCATCATCATAAAAATCATCATCATAATAATCCTTTGACCTTACCGGGCATCTATATATAAATGCCATACATAGGAACAGTCAAACTCAAACTACTAGATATACACATAGGCACACTAATATAATCATCCTCTGACCTCGCTAGGTATCAATGTCACCATCATAACATCCTATGGCCTTACTAGTATCATCACATCATCATAATACCCTCTGGCCTTGCTGGGTATCATCATATCATCATAATATCCTCCAACCTTATCGGGTATCATTATAATATCCAAATCAATGTCAATAATAGAGAGCGAGCTCCACATAGGCTAACATAAGTGTAAGCCTCATGAGGGTAAAGTAAATAACAAGCCCTACGAGGCTAAAGTAAATAATCTTAAACAGAGAAGAGAGGTAGAGTATACTTCCATTATTCACCGCTCATCATTAGTCTCACATTATCAATAACCATATATACATCACATGAATATTATAACTTCCATCAGGTTTTACCCAAAATTTATATAATCAATCTAAGATCTTCCTCTATCCCATATCGAAGATATGTTTATCTGGATATGATAGGTGCACGGGCTCAAGTCAAGGCTAAAATAATGTAAATCCGTAAGTTTGTTACCCGAAATGAAATTCAGAACTCAATTATTATAAAGTGTATAAAGGGTTAGAATCATTTACGACCGGAGTAATTAGTAATATCAAATCATATACCAGAAATTCTCTCGGTCAAGTCTTAAAAACATCATTATTAACCTCTTTTACATATAAGTTATCCATTAAAATAGGCATTTATTATTAAGAAGAAATCCATTTTAAGTTAGAAAGTGGACTTTAACCCTTAATTAGTGAAACCAATAGTGAAACCAATAATAATATTATAATCTAATTGTGATTGTATTAATCATTGATGAAATGATCATGATGTACCGAATCTATTCATGCCATCACCAGTATTCATACAATGGAATCATAAGTATTAATATATAAATAAACTAAAATCACATCCTTTACAAGTATAAACACTTCCTAGATGGTTAACTCATATCAATAATGGGTATGAACCCTAATTTTATACTCATGTATAATCATTCAAAATCATATAAATTTAAATTAAAAACTTGGTTTTGGGCACAAGGATGAAAGAGGATCCTTATTCATAAATCTCAAATACCTTGATTGATTATTAGATGAAGAAACTTGAATTTTTTATTCCTATTTGAGTTTTTGAAGATGAGTTGTTGATTATCTTATCTTAGGAATCCTTAATTTTGAGCTTTCTTGGAGAAACAATGGTGGAATTTGATTTCTTGGAGAAGAAGCTTTTGGGTTCTAGGATTTTTCATTAGAAGAAAAAGGATGAAAATAAGCACAAAGTGCTTTGAATATGATAAATTCCTTGTTTATGATGAATTAGAGCCTTGTGGATTGACCAAAATACCTTTTTTAATATTTTAAACGAAATTCAAAAAAGCAATATTTTTCCTGATTTACCATGCCACCGCGATGCGCCACTATCGCAGTGGATCACTGGAAAAGGACGAGTGGGAACTGGAAGTTCTCCGTGATGCAGAGCTATCACGGTGCACCTTTGGAATGTCATTTGGCCCATCAACACAATGCTGTACAATCGCGTTTACCTACTGGAAATTGACAACTAGGAAATTAGGTTTCTCTGCGATGCAAGGTAATCGCGGAGGTCCATTGGAATTAAAAATTGCCATAATTACCTTCACCGCAATGTGGTGCTCACCAAGCTGGCATACTGCCTTACTAAAAATGCCCTAACTTCTCAACCGAGTATCGGATTCAGGCGAAATTGGTATAGATGGAAAGCTTATTCAATTTTCTACACAATTGAGAGTCTAAATCTGGAAAATTCAATATGTAATAAAAGTCATTCATTTTGTAAGCAAGTATTTGACATTCTAGGAGCAAAATTAAGCTAGGAAAAGTACAGGGTATTACATCACCATTATGCTTTGGGTCCAAAAATGAAACAAAAAACCCCAAGTAGGTCCCACTTACAAAAAGCACATTTGTCAGGTCAACCCAACATCCATACATGATTAAAGAATCACAAACCTCAAGAAATGGGTGAAAATCAAGCAAACTTTGGGCTAAAATCAAGCCCTAAGTGAATTTGGGGTTTTGGGTCAAAAACTAAGAAATTCATCAAGAAAATGATGAAATATTACCTTAATTTGGATGATAATCATGACAAATGATGTTATTCAAGCTCCTAAGTCACACACAAGACTCAATTTTGAGTTATCAGACCCTTTTAGGGTTTTTATATCTCAAGGATGAACAGAAAATGGACGAAATTGAGACATTGGGCTCTATTTATACCTCTATAGGTAAAGAGATATCTCTATTATCATTCCTCAGAATGTAATAGCCCCACGTTTAATTTCTATAGACCTCTTGCGATTGCCATAGTATGGTCATGATGATCCTTGTGCGATCGTCATGCACCACTACCAGCAAGCTTGCAAAGTTTTTCAAGTATCTAACAATGCCTTGAGATTCATTCTGTATTGCAAATGAACTATGTAACCATACTAAATTTGAAGTTCTAAATGTAATGAAAAATTTAGATATTCCATCCGAGGTTGTTTTGACAAAATATGGTTCCTAATCCTAAATTTCTAATTTTTTCAACTTTTTAACCAACAGATCGAAATGAGCTTGGGTTCATTGGGACCCAAACCAAAGGTTTAACTAGCCAAAAATCAAGATTTTAGAGCTGCTAGCACAGTCAAAATTTGCATCTGAGATTTTTTTTACTAAAGTTTTTGCTCAGTGTCCATTTAGAACCAGCGAAAACTTTTAAACAAGGAATTGGCTCTAAGAACCAAATGAACTGTCCATTAACCAAACTGTTAGTCCCAACAAGTGATAAATGACTTATGGAAACTCCATAGCTGAATCTGAGACTTAAAAAGAACTGAATGAAAGAAGACTATTACCTTCGGTTGAATCTAAGTTCATGGAGAAGAGATGAGGATATTTGGTACGCATGTCTGCTTTCATTTCCCAAATAGCACCCTCAATGGACTGATTTTGCCACAGAACGTTGACCAAGAGAACTTATTTGTTCCTTATTCTATGGATTTGGTAATCAAGAATCTCTACTGGGACTTCTTCTTATGAGAGGCTATTTTGAATATCTGTACTTTCTAGAGGGACTATAATGGCTGAATCGTCCATGCACTTCTTCAACAAGGACACATGGAACACTGGATTAACTAAGGATAAATCTGTGGGTAGCTCAAGCTCATATGCTACCTTATCAACATGACTCAAAATTCGAAAGGGACCTACATATCGAGGACTAAGCTTTCCCTTTTTTCCAAATCTCTTCACCCATTTCATGGGTGAAACTTTCAAATAAACAAGGTCATCAGTCTCAAACTCAAGATCTCTTTTTCTTACATCTGCATAAGATTTCTGACGACTCTGAGCTACTTTCAATCTCTCTCGGATTAACTGAACTTTCTCCATGGTTTCAAACACCATGTCTGGCCCAATCAAAGCAACTTCACCCACTTCTAATCAACCAATTGGCGATCTATATCTTCATCCATAAAAAGCCTCAAACGGGGCCATCTGAATACTAGCATGCTAAATGTTATTATAAGCTAACTCAATCAACGACAAATGCTCATCCCAACTACCTTCAAAATTAAGAACACATGCCCTCAACATGTCCTCTAAAGTCTGAATGATCCTTTATGCCTGACCATCTATCTGCGGATGAAAAGTTGAGCTAAGATAAACTTGTGTACCAAGACCCTTCGGAAATACTTTCTAAAACTGAGAGGTAAACTGAGTGCCCCTATCTGAGATGATGCACAAAGGAACTCCATGCAATCTAACTAACTTCTGATATACAACTTATCATAATCTTCATCTGTGTAAGATGTGTGAAATGTAAAGAAATGTGCTGACTTAGTCAATCTGTCTACAATAAGCCAAATCAAATCATGCTAATGATGCGAATAGGGTAATCCAGTCACAAAGTCCATATTCACCTCTTCCCACTTCCAAGTGGGGATACCAAACTCTTATAATGCACCACCAGGTCTTTGGTGCTCTACCTTCATCTGTTGATAAGTTTCACACTTATATACAAACTTTGCTTATCTTTCTTCATACCACTCCATCAATAGACTTCCCACAAGTTGCAGTATATCTTGGTGGCTCCTAGATGAATGGAATAACTTACACTATGTGCTTCTTCCATAATATGCTACCTCAAATCCTCAACATATGGCGCACATAATCTACTCTGGTACCTCAACACACCACCACCACCCCCTTGGGAGAAATTCTCTACCTATTGGTCTTTAACTGACTCCTTCAGTTTGACCAAACTAGCATCTTTATCTTGATTCTCTTTCACTTCCAAAACTAAAGAGGATTTGAAACTACTATGAACCCAAATATTCCCTTCAGCTGAATCAACCAATCTCACACCCAATATAGCTAACCGATGAACTTCTTTAACTAACTCTCTCTTATCATTTTCCACATGAGCAACACTACCCATAGACAATCTACTAAGGGCATCTACCACTACATTAGCCTTGCCCGTATGATACAACACACTTATATCATAATCCTTCAATAATTCTAACCATCTTCTCTGATAAAGATTCAACTACCTCTGAGTAAATACATACTGCAAGCTTTTGTGATCCGTGAACATATCAACATGCATCCCATAAAGATAATGTCTCCAAATTTTCAAAGCAAACACAGCAGCAGCTAATTTAAGATCATGGGTTGGGTAATTCATTTTATGATTTTTAAGCTATCTAGAGGCATAGGCTATGACCTTACCTCTTTGCATCAAAATACAACTCAAACAAACTCTAGAGGCATCATAATACACCATGAAACCATCTGTACTATCAAGTAATGCTAAAATTGGGGTTGAGGTGAGTTGAGTCTTCAACTCCTAAAAACTCTTCTCACAAAAATTTGACCACTGGAACTTAACTTTCTTCTGAGTTAATATGCACATAGGGCATGCAATAGATGCAAAACTATCAATGAAACATCTGTAATAGCAAGCTAAACCCAAGAAACTCTTAATTTCTAATGGAGAGATAGGTCTAGGCCAATTTCTTACTAATTCTATCTTTTGGGGATCAACTCTAATACAATCACTGGAAATAATATGACCAAGGAAAGCTAATGACCTCAGCCAAAATTCACATTTGCCTGAATTTGGTGAACAACTGGTGATCTCTAAGTGTTTGCAACATAATTATAAGATGGTCTACATGACCATTCTCACTACGGGAGTAGACAAGAATATCATTGATAAAGACTATGTCAAACTGATGATAGGCAAATTTACACGCCTAAAGTACTATATTTCACCCATATTTTAGCTAAGTTTTGAGGACAAATTATATAATTCATGCACTTTTAGTCCTTTTTCTTGTAAGTGAGCTAACGAACATGATTAGCAAGTTTTCAGGTATAAATGATGCAGAATTCAGCATTTCATGGATAACTTGACGCCAAAGAAAGCTTCACGAAGGACGGAAGGGGAATCTTGGATGCCAAGGACCAAAAGTGGCGCATGGAAAATCTGTCCCGGGCAAAAACAGCAATTCTGAAGACTTTGGGCACTAGCAATAACTTATTAGGATTAGGATAATAATACATTAACCTAATAGGATTGGGTTAAGTAATGCATTAGCTTAGTAGGAATAGGACATGGGTATTATAAATACCCTATTTTGCTAGAGATTTTCATTCATTCACCCATTCATCCATCCACCTATCCATCCACTCATCTACAACTCAAAACAATTTGCTTTCAATTAATTCTTAGTTACTTTCTCTTCATCTATTCAATTCTTAATTTTCACAACAAGAGAAACGCTATTCTAAAAGGAAATCACGCCACAAACACTACCAAACAACACTACACGTGAGATCTTTATTTTGGTATAATAATAATGTCTATTATGATTTCCATCGCACTCATGAATAGCTAAACTTCTCGGTTGGGGTTATGGAAGCCTTATGAGATACTATCTATTGCTATGAGTTTGTGAATTCGTGACACGTATGCTGCTTATATCATTATTCTATTCATCTTAATCTAAATTCTTTATGGTTGCAAACACATAGAATACGCCAGTATAGCATTAACTTGTTCGAAAAAAAAGTATGTCTGGAAAAGAGATAATTTTAAGGTAATAGGGTCCCATCCCCTATTAAAAAGTTAGTGCCGTAACTGGATTAACCTCTTGGAGAATTTGTACCGTTAGATACGCTTTAAGCTTGAAAGAGTTAAAGTGAAATAGTCCTTGTTTAGGTCGAAAGATGCTTGGATTTACCATAGAATACAATTCTCTATAAGCACATGCATGTCTGAATTCCACATAACTCATAGCCAATAGAGACGTACAACTCATAAGGTGGACATAACCCCAACTTCTCAATTCTCATTGTTTTACATCTTACCAAACATTCTTTCTTTTTACTTTGCTATTTTTTGTTTTTACATTACTATTTTGTTTACATTATTTGCACGATAAAATCCCCCCTTTCACGAGACTTGCACCAAAAGTCTAGTAATCCTTGCTTACTTGTTGACCAAGCTATTCCCTGTGGGATCGATACCCAACCCAATGGGTTCTATATTTGACTACAACCGTTTTACACTCCTATGTGAGCTGTAGATTGAGCATTATCAAAAATTGGCGCCGTTGTTGGGGAATACGGTTGTATACTAAGTTTGTGATAATTACTAGACCTTTTGGTCAAAGATTCTCATACATTACTTTTAGTTTTTGTTTTTGTTTTCTGCAGGTTTTTATTCAGTGCATGCCCCATACTCAAAGTTCTGGTCAACCGTTATTACCTATCAATCCTGAACCACAACGTATTGGCAGAATGGAGGCACAACACGAAATTGAAAGGATGGTTGCTCAATAGGAACAGGCGATACTAGCTGCTCTAGCCGCCGCTCAAGTGCATGAACAGAATATTGATAACCCTAGGTGAGCAATAAATCCTAACGACGAGGACCTAGGTGATGACGAGTTACTAAACCCTAGGCATGCTGCTGAGATCGCAACACCTGCCAACAGAAGAGATCGTCAAGCAAGGTTTAGGCATGAACAGCGACCTGTACAACCAGCTTTCGACGAGGATGATGATGATCTTGATGGAGCCGGAGCCACAGGAGCCATTATTCCTCCACCATTGGCACCCGGAGCCAAGTTCAACATCACAAGCACCATGATTCAATTATTGCAACTCAAGGGATTATTTGGTGGACTAACAGGCGATGATCCGAATATGCATCTCATCAACTTTATTTCTACATGCAAGTCATTCGACAATCCAGGCGTTGGACAGAATGCAATTTGATTACGCTTATTTCCATTGTCTCTGTTTGGGGAGGCAACTCTATGGTTAAATGGGCTGACTCCTGATTCCATTAAAAATTGGAGGCAATTAAAAGACGCTTTCCTAGAAAGATTCTTTCCGCAATCCAAAAGAGCATAATTAAGAGATAAAATCAGAAACTTTTGGCATCTTCCAACCGAATCTCTCCATGAAACATGGGAGAGGTTCAAGACGAAGCTTATGAGGTGCCCAAACCACCATATGACCAATGTCCACCTAATGGAGATACTATACAGATCCTTGAATTCAATAACTAAACCAGTGGTGGATAATGCGGCTGGAGGATCTTTTATGGACCTCACCTTTGGTCAAGCAAGCAATATGCTAGATCGGATGACAAAGCAAAGTAGAGCTTGGCATACCAGGGATTTTGAGGTAGCAATCCCCACTTTATCTATTGGCATGATTGCATACCAAAGGAGAAGAGAAGAAGAACGTGATCAAGATATGGCGCACATGAAAACACAAGTGGATCTTCTTACAAAGCATCTATTATCAGGGAAGACCGAAAAAGTCAAAGCTGTTGCGTCAAAACAAAGAGACGAATCTGATTCAGAAGAAGAAGCCAACTACTTGAACAATCAGGGGGTTTCCGAGGCAATGCCCAAGGAAACCAAGGTCGAAGCTATTATGATAAATCTGGAAACAAGGACCACGGTAGTTGGAAAAACAAGAATGATAATAGTGGTCTGTATATTCCCCCAGGAAGACGTGACGCCCCTGCATCTGGTTTTGGAAATATGGAAGATATGATGGCTAAACTATTGAAAGGAGTGGAGGCAACCAGCGCAAGAGTAATGGAGGTAATACATGATTTATCCTTGATGAAGCAATTGGTTGACTCACATTCCACTTCAATAAAACAAATAGAGCAGAAATTGAGCCAACATTCAGCAGCAATCAATCAAAGAAAGGCTAGCACTTTACCTAGAGACACTGTGCAAAATCGAAGGAACGATGGATCATGCATGGCTATTACTACCAGGAGTGGTAAGGTGCTGGAAAATTCATCCCAAAGCAAGCAAGTGGCCAAATATAAAGAAGATGAGGACGCCATAGAAGCTGACCAAGACGTCCATGATGTCACACCGAGTATGTTGCAGCCTGAAAAGGCTGAAAAATGAAAGCAAGAGGAGAAGAAAGCCATGGAGAAAACAATTCCTTATCCACCACCACCTTTTCCTCAAAGATTAAAGAAGATTGCGAATGATACAAAGTTCAGCAAATTCATGAATATGTTAAAGCAGCTGACCATTAATGTTCCGTTGGTAGAGGCACTAGAACAAATGCCTGGGTATGCAAAATTTATGAAAGATCTTTTGACAAAGAAGCGGGCAGCAAGATATGAGTTGAAAGATACTGTTCATCATTGCAGCGCTATTGCTACCCAATCACTAGTTCAGAAAAAGGCAGACCATGGTGCTTTCACTATTCCGTGTACGGTTGGATCTATGAATTTTGCTAAGGCATTGTGCGATTTGGGAGCAAGCATCAATTTGATGCCACTATCCGTCTATAGGAAGTTGGGGTTAGGCGATCCGACACCAACTAATATGAGGCTCGTGATGGCTGATAGGTCAGTAAAATAACCTGTGGGTATCTTGAATGATGTGTTGGTGAAGGTTTCTTCATTCATCTTTCCTGCAGACTTCGTTATTCTAGATTGTGAGGTGGATTCTGAAGTTCCCATAATCTTGGGACGTCCTTTCCTTGCAACAGGAAGTGTGGTTATTGACATGAGAGCTAATGAGATTTTATTTCGGTTGAATGACGAAGTGGTCTGCTTTGATATATGCAAATCAATAAAGTAGCCCAGCGATATGGATGTGTTCTTCGTAGCTTATGAGGATAAGAAAGCATTATCTATAAAGAAACAGCTTACTGTTGAGCCATTGTCTGCTGCGCTACTGAATGTTGAGCATGAGAACAATGAAGATTATAAAGAAACTATGTGTCCTCTAACAGAAATAGGGTCCTATTCTCATACTCCTAAACAGTCGGACCTTGATCTTAAGAATCAACCGTCATCAACAGCGAAGACTTCCATTGAAGATCCACCAGTGCTAGAATCGAAAGAGCAGCCCAATTATTTAAAGTATGCATACGTGGGAAGTGGAAATACACTACCGATAAGTGCGGTGGATGATTTCAGTGAACAGCACGTAGAGGCACTAATCTCTACTCTAACGAGAAACAAGAGAGCTATGGGTTGGACTATTGATGATATAATTGGTATCTCTCCTGAGGTATGTATGCACAAGAGTCATATCGAAGAAGATTTCATGCCTACAAGTAAGTATCAGCGTCGTTTGAATCCATTTAGAAAACGATGCCCCATCTATCTCGATGAAGACTAAGTAATCGAGATAGCTATGTCGTGCCGCGATAATAAATCAAGCACTTGGTGGGAGGCAACCCATCATTTTTAAATGTTCTTGTTGTTTTTGTTTTCTTAGGATTTTGTCGAGCCACGACCAAAACTAAGGCACTTGATGGGAGGCAACCCATCGTTCTAATCGTTTTTGTTATTTTTGAGTGAATGTAGGTACAAGAGGTGTAAAAAGGGAGATTGGTTGCAAATTTTGATTTGGAAGAATTGCATGTTGAAGGTGGTAATTTAGGAATGAAGAAGCAAAAGTCTATAGGTTAGGCATTGCCTATGAAAACATAGGCAAAGAACAAGGCAAGGCCTATGTAAATCTAGGCCACGAACAAGGCAAGGCCTATGCTATGGCATAAGCTCTCGGATTCTAGAGTGCCATAGCATAGGCGCCACCTATGCTTAACAATGCTTTACAAAAGGCGCCGCCTATGCTCAACAATGCCATAGCATAGGCGCCGCCTATGCAAAAGCATTCTGCTCAACTAGGCAAAGCATTAGGCATGGCCTATGCTATCGCATTCTGCTCAACTAGGCAAAGCATTAGGCACCTCCTATGGTCACTTTTGGTCTCTAAATCTGATTCCAAATGGGTCAAAACCCGACCCAAGCTTGCCCTATAAATAAGAACCTTAGTCTTAGACAAAAAAACACATTGCAAATCATACCTAAACATCGTCTACCTCTCCAAATTCTCTCAAAAAATTTCCTTTTGCTCTCTTTACTTTAAAAGAACATCTTCCAAGGCCATCAACCAAGTAAGTACTTCTTTGTTCTTCATTTATACTCCGTAAGTACTACACTACTACACCTATAATGAATTGTTAAATCTTGAAATAGTAGTAGTGATTTGAATGTGGTTGATTTGTTGTGATACAACTAAGTGAGTGAACAAAATGTAAGGATGATCTTGACTTGTTTCCAACTTGTATTTAATTTTGATACACTGTCATACTTTTACGGAATCAACATGGTCAAGATAATTGCATAATCTTGTAACTTGAAAGCTTGCATGCGTTGAATGACTTGTTCATTGAGATGAAAATCAGGGTTAACTACAAACATAAGATGTTGTGATTATTTCTATGCCATAAACTGATACAATATCTATGTAGTAGTTTTTGATGCATTAGTCCAAGACATGAAAACATAAGTCAAGATTACATGCAATAGAATCGAAAAGGATAGTAAGATGACATGAAAGTATGACTGCGCTGAACATATGGTTGGAACATATCACCTAAATGTATGTCGATGAAGTCTGAGTAATCGACAGCATTCACTTAATTAGTTTGTGTCAACAAATTATGTGTGGGGTGGTTCCACTATTGTATGTTTGTTGATTGAATCTTCCGAGATGAATCTAACATGAATCTATTGAGATCGCAGGTACAATGGTACCAAAAGACAAGAAAAACAACCACTTCACAAAAAGGCCAGAAAAAGGGAAGAAAAGAGCAAGCTGAATCCTCCATACTGCAAATACCTAGACGCACTCTTGGAATCAAGTGGGGTACTTATGAGGAACTTATGAGGATGACGACTCTAATGATGATTCCGATGCAGGGGGTATGACCCCAGACATAGAGGAGGAGTCCGACTAACCAGATTCTTCTTATTTATTTTCCACTGAGGGCAGTGTGTCCCGTCTAATTGTGGGGTGCGCTGGTATTTGCATGCTATACTTCTCTATCTACATTTTCATTTATTTATGTTTGTTTGTTTTATTTTAGTAGTAAATTTTTTTTAGTAGTTAACTTTTTTTCTTAGATAAAAAAAAAATTTAACTTTGCATGAAACAATTCTGATAGGCAGCATGGTATTGTGACAAGAGTCTGTGATAAAATCATTACTATTGAGACGTTTAGGCTCTAATTGTGACTCACTATGTTATATTTTTATGGTTTAATTCCTTCAACTGTTGGGACAAGAGTCTATACTACTCCCAATAAAGTCGACCATGTGCCTTGTGTGTGTGAGATAATATTATATTCTATGTTTGTGGCTGATGCTAGAACTTGCCTGGTGTGTGTGTGAAGCGAAAATAAAGAATGTGAGTTTAGGAGATGATTTAGGCATTTCTTTGACAACCTATACTTGTGTACCTTCATTTTACCTACCCGTGGACATTATCCTAGTTAACCCCTTTTGAGCCTTTAAGCCTATTTTCTTTGACAGCCTCATATGTAAGCCTAATCCATTTTTTCAAGACCATAATTTGATCCAAATTCCTAAGTGCTTTAAATTGAAAGAGTCATGTGACAAAATAAGAGGATATTGGATGAGTATGATGCCTTAGAATGTATTGGTGCTTGAATTTGTTATGAAAAAGAATTGCTATCATAAGAGGTATGTTATGAAAAGAAAAAGGAAAGGAAAACTAAAAAGTTAGTTATGTTTAAAATTGAAAAACAAAAGAGGAGAAAAAGGGTGGTAGAATAAAAGAAAGAAGAAAGGTTGTTTGAAAAGAAAGTATTAATGGCATAATGTGATGTATTAAAGCGCTTAGGAACATAGTCACTATTTATGGCCAAAATAGTCCTACCCGTCCCTTAGCCTACATTACAACCTGTAGAAGACCTATTTGATCCTAAGCTTAGCATTCTGATATTTAGTGGAGCATTACACTAAGGGCAAGCCTATGGTCATCAGTTGCAACATATGAATTCTTTGTGATAGTGAGAGCAAGGATAATCCTATACCCATGTTCGAAATATAAACAATACTTGTGAGTGATTATGGGTAATATATGGTGAGACACATATGGTTGATTAGTTTTGGATAGTTGTGTATGATTCTTTGTGCCTTGACTTTTGAATATGAGTTGACCACCATCAAGAGTCTATGTTAGAGGTTAAATTGTTTTTACTAATGATCAGAAAACTACTCTTTGTTAATGATTGCTATGCCTGTCTTGATGAATATTTTGTGTTGTTACTGTGAAACCCTAAGTAGATGATTAGATGGACATGATAGTCTGTTCGAGGACGAACAAAGCTTTAAGTGTGGGGTGTTGATGATAGGCGAATTTACACGCCTAAAGTACTATATTTCACCCATATTTTAGCTAACTTTTGAGGACAAATTATATAATTCATGCACTTTTAGTCCTTTTTCCTATAAGTGAGCTAACGAACATGATTAGCAAGTTTTCAGGTATAAATGATGCAGAATTCAGCATTTCATGGATAACTTGACGCCAAAGAAAGCTTCACGAAGGACGGAAGGGGAATCTTGGACGCCAAGGACCAAAAGTGGCGCATGGAAAATCTGTCCCGGGCAAAAACAGCAATTCTGAAGACTTTGGGCACTAGCAGTAACTTATTAGGATTAGGATAATAATACATTAACCTAGTAGGATTGGGTTAAGTAATGCATTAGCTTAGTAGTAATAGGACATGGGTATTATAAATACCCTATTTTGCTAGAGATTTTCATTCATTCACCCATTCATCCATCCACCCATCCATCCACCTATCCATCCACTCATCTACAACTCAAAACAATTTGCTTTCAATTAATTCTTAATTACTTTCTCTTCATCTATTCAATTCTTAATTTCCACAACAAGAGAAACGCTATTCTAAAAGGAAATCACGCCACAAGCACTACCAAATAACACTACACGTGAGATCTTTATTTTGGTATAATAATAATGTCTATTATGATTTCCATCACACTCATGAATATCTAAACTTCTCTGTTGGGGTTATGGAAGCCTTATGAGATACTATCTATTGCTATGAGTTTGTGAATTCGTGACACGTATGTTGCTTATATCATTATTCTATTCATCTTAATCTAAATTCTTTGTGGTTGCAAACACATAGAATACGCCAGTATAGCATTAACTTGTTCGAAAGAAAAGTTATATGTCTGAAAAAGAGATAATGTCAAGGTAATAGGGTCCCATCCCTATTAAAAAGTTAGTGTCGTAACTGGATTAACCTCTTGGAGAATTTGTACCGTTAGATACGCTTTAAGCTCAAAAGAGTTAAAGTGAAATAGTCCTTATTTAGGTCAAAAGACGCTTGGATTTACCATAGAATACAATTCTCTATAAGCACATGCATGTCTGAATTCCACATAACTCATAGCCAATAGAGACGTACAACTCATAAGGTGGACATAACTCCAACTTCTCAATTCTCATTGTTTTACATCTTACCAAACATTCTTTCTTTTTACTTTGCTATTTTCTGTTTTTACGTTACTATTTTGTTTACATTATTTGCACGATAAAATCCCCCCTTTCACGAGACTTGCACCAAAAGTCTAGTAATCCTTGCTTACTTGTTGACCAAGCTATTCCCTGTGGGATCGATACCCAACCCAGTTGGGTTCTATATTTGACTACGACCGCTTTACACTCCTACATGAGCTGTAGATTGAGCGTTATCACAAACATGTCTAGATACTATTTGAACACTCTATTCATCAAGTTCATAATAGTTGTTGGAGCATTTGTTAGCCTAAAGGACATGACTAGAAACTAAAAATGACCATAACGGGTTCTGAAAGCTGTCTTTAGAATATCACATTCCCTCAATTTAAGCTGATGATAGCTTGATCTAAGGTCTATCTTTGAGAAATAACTTGTACCTTGGAGTTGGTTAAATAAATCATCAATTCTAGGAAGAGGAAATTTGTTTTTAACTATGACTTTATTCAGCTGATGATAGTCAATGCACATACGCAAAGAACCATATTTCTTTTGCATAAATATGTAAGACCCCACAAAATTCTAAGCTTAACTCAGTCTGTTAAAGCTTGAAAAGACATCCCAAACTTAGAAATTTCAGCTAAGTTCTTACACTTAAAAGTATTTTCGCCTTCATAAGTTGACAATCCTATTTTACGACCCTTAGAAACTTAAAATATTGATTTTTTGGTTGATTCATGATCAGGAATGTCAGTAGGTCACTTTGGGTGAGTTTTAAATTTTTCAGACTTCGTTTGAACCATGTTAGGGTGACCAAAATAATGGGTCGACGCAATCGCGTCGCCCATCATATCGATAGATAATTTTTACCTAGCTTTTAGTGCAATTCTAGTAAACCAATGTGAACTCGATGTGGTGCATTGGTCTACGCATTGATGCCATCGATGTGGTGCGTTGATGCTATTGATGTGGCGTGCCAGTCTTTGCATCACTAAACATGTTTTCAATCATTAAAAGCTCGCATCTAGAGGGTTAATTGGCTTATTTTCCACCCATATTCATCTCCAAAAACATGAGATTAAGTCATTCTTAGGGCTAAAACACTCATTACTCTCAAAATTTCTCAAGAAACAAAACCCTAGGGCTTCCAAGTCAAGATTCGAGAAATTCTCCACAATTTTTAGAGAATTAACAACTAAGGTATGTTAGGTGTTCATCTAAGGGTTTCCTTCCGCCCTTGGAGTTTAAGAGACTCTTTTAAAACTTAAGTTTGTTGAATTCATGAATTCCATGTTAGGCTTGAATGTATTCATAATTATGATGTTAATTGGGTTTTTAATTCATGATTTATTACAAGGTTCATGTAAATTTATTGGACATGTGTAGTATTATCTGAATTCATGTTAAAGCCCTTGAATTTGTAAGATGGGATTGGAATCATGATGCCTACATGTTGATTACTATTATATGAATAGATTATGTTCCCCAAATGTTTGATAAATATCTCATATGGATTAAATGGGGAAATCATGACATGCTAGCAATATTACAAGCTTATATTTTGCAAGTGTTTGATAAAATATCTCTATAAATGAGTTATGAATATTGTAATGCTTTTCAAGATCATGCTATGCTTTACTTTTCATGTTATCGAGTCCTAGGGGTATCTAATACCTGAAAATCTAGCTGTTTACCTAGAATTACTATAGCTTCAGAATAGTCTCAATAATGTTACGTACAGTAGCTTTCAATCAATATAGAACTCAGTATATCCAGTCAGCAAATAGAATTCAGAACACTCAATCAGTTACACTACTCAGTGAACTCAGTCCAGTTCAGTCAGCTAACATGATCAGTAACAGTTCAGTCTATCCTAGAACAGTTTAGAAATCAGTTCAACGTCTATTCAATTGGGAGTAGGATTCAGTAGCGAATGAACCAAAGGATGGGGAATCACCTGCCAGTAGAGGGTGCGATCTTTAAAAGCAATTGTGGCATTCTGAAACTACGTAGTCAGTGTAGGTTGAGACATCAACCTGCTAGTTGAGGGTTGATGAGGTGTTCTACCTGTCAGTTGAGGGTACCAACATTCTCGTTTAGAGCACCTTCCAGATAGGGTGACTTAGCACTTGTCTTTACCCGTGGCATGGTACTAATACCTTTCTAGCTGGGGTTAGAGGTTGAACCCTAATCAGTTTATAGAGGGGCATGTTGGTTAGATGATTACCTCCCACAGTTTCAGTTTTAGTCTTAGTATAGAACTCAGTTCAGTTATACCAAATCAGGACTGTCAAACACAGTCACCCAGCTCAGTATAGAACTCAGTTCAGTTCTAAAGAAACGGGACTGTCAAAACTCATATCCAATGTTACTATGATCTCACAAATATCAGTCAATCAGTTATCAGATCTTATTGTCTATTGTTACTATGATCTCAGACAGAGCGTATATAGATATGTGCATAGTATTGCATAAATAGTGTTTCATTAGTTTAGTTATACATGTACTCTTATTTAGTTGTATTCATGTTATTCAGTCAGTTATTGTTCATGCATAAGAACCCTAGCATATCAGCCTACCTCACTTACCATACCAATACATTCAAAGTACTGACGCATACTTTTTCTTTTATGCTATGATGTTTTCTATCATTGGTTCAGATGCATGAGCTCCTGACCAAACTTAGAAACCCAAACTATCAGTAGAATACATAGTGGTAAATCCTCATAGTTTGAGGACAAAGTTATCATATCATTTTACTATTTCTGTATTTAGTTTATTTCAATAGTCAGAGTTAGTTGGGGACTTGTACCATCAACTCTATATTCAGATAGATAGAGGCTTTCAAACTAGACTTTCAGGCAGTATTCAGTTGTACAAATTAGTATTACAGTTAGTATATTCAAATAGATAGAGGCTTTCAGACTAGACTTTCAGACAGTATTCAGTTGTATAAATTATTATTATAGTTGGTATTCTTTATTAGTATTTTAGAATTCAGAGCAGGTATCCCATGTAGAATTCAGAGCAGATTTCACCACTCTAGCTTATTTTGTGGTAGCCCAGACTGAACGTCAAACTGTCATTCCGGCCAATCTGGTGGCCAACACTGTTGCAGCTAGAATTTGGGACTTTACCCGAATGAACCCTCCAGCCTTTACTGGGTCTAAGTCAGATAAGGACCCATAAGAATTTCTTGATCAGGTGTAAAAAGTTATAGATATTATGGGGGTGACAGCTAGGTGAGAGTGTTGAGTTGGCCGCATATTATTTGTAGGATGTGGCTCACTCATGTTTTAAGCAGTAGAAGGTAGAGAGGGCTGCAGATATAGGTCCCATAGAATAGGAGGAGTTTGCCACTATTTTTCTGGATAGGTTCTTCCCACTGGAGTTGAGAAAAGTAAAGGTTTTGGAGTTTGTTAATCTGAAGCAGGGCAATATAATAGTGAAAGAGTATTCTCTCAATTTTACTCAGCTAGCCAGATACGTTCCTTATATGGTAGCAGATAGCAGATATAAGATAAGTAAGTTTATGTCTGGATGTCTAATAGTGTGGTCAAGGAGTGTAGGACCATAATACTAATTAAGAAGATAGACATATCCAGACTCATGATCTATGCTCAGCAGATAGAGGGGGCTAAGAATAGGGAGAAGAAGAGGGAGAACAAAAGAGTTAGAATAGGTAGCTTTAACTTTTCTCAGCCTAAGTCAAAAGGTGAAATCGTTCTCAATTTTAACTAAAATCCTTAGTTCCAAGTTTGTCCTCAACCAGTGCTCCAGTGCTGAAATTCAAACACGACAATAGAGATAGGGCACCAGGCCCTAAACCTCATGATAGTGTTAGCAGTGCCCGAACAAACCCTCTTTTCCAAAAATATAGCAGAAACCACCAAGGTGTCTACAGGGTCGGCAGTGATGTATGTTTTGGATGTGGCAAGCCAGGACATAGGGTCAAGAGATTATCCTCAGTTAGGTTCTCAAGGTCAGTATAATCATCCTTCGGCTTAGTTCAATCGCCCAAATCAGCAGGGTGCCATTTCCAGTGCCACTAGTGAGCAGCGCCCAAATAGACTCTATGCACTTCAGTCCTCACAGGATCAGGAAAGGTCTCCTAATATGGTTACTCATACGTTAAAAGTTTATTGTTTACACATTTATGCTTTTCTAGATCCAGGAGCTTCTTTGTCCTTTGTAACTCCTTATATAGTTGTAAACTTCGGAGTCAATCCTAAAATCCTAGAAGAGCCCTTCTCAGTCTCTACCCCAGTGGGTAATTCTATCATAGCCCGATGGGTGTACAGGAACTGTCCAGTTATGGTATCTCAGAAAGTTACTTCAGCAGACTTAGTAGAATTAGAGATGACAAATTTTGATGTCATTATCGGCATGGATTGGCTTCATTTATGCTATGATTTAGTTGACTACAGAAATTAAAATATCCATTTTTAATTTTCGAATGAACCTATCCTTGAATGGAGGGGAGTACTTCAGTACTTAGGGGTTAGCTTGTTTCTTACCTTAGGGCGAGAAGAATGATATCTAAGGGATGTGTGTATCATCTCATTTGAGTTTAAGACTCTAGTTTAGGGACCTCTAATTTTGAGTCAGTATTAGTCGTAAGTGAATATCCTGATGTGTTTCCCGAAGATCTTCTCGGGGTCCCTCCCGAAAGGTAAATTGACTTCGAAATAGACTTTTTTCCAGATACTCAGCCTATCTCTATTATGACATATAGAATGGCTCTAGTAGAACTCAACGAATTAAAAGAATAGTTAAAGGATCTCCTAATTAAGAGATTTATCAAACCCATCATATTCCCTTGGGGTGCACCAGTTCTATTCGTGCATAAGAAAGACAGTTCTCTCAGAATGTGTATAGCCTACCATCAACTAAATAAAGTCATAGTCAAGAACAAGTATCCACTTCCTAGAATCGATGACCTATTTGACCAACTTCAGGGTGCCAGTTACTTCTCTAAGATAGACCTCAGATCAGGCTATCATCAGCTCAGGGTCAGACAATGTGACATTCTAAAAATAGCTTTTAGAACTTAGTATGGCGACTTCAAATTCTTAGTCATGTTATTTGGTCATACTAATGCTCAAGCAGCCTTCATGGACTTGATGAACCGCGTGTTCACGTAGTACTTGGACATGGTTGTCATAGTCTTTATTGATGACATTCTTGTCTACTCTCGCAGTGAACATAAATATGCAGACCATCTCAAAATAGTGTTACAGACTCTTAGAGCATATCAATTATTCACCAACTTCAGTAAGTGTGAATTTTGGCTAAGTTCACTAGCTTTCCTTGGCCATTTAGTTTCTTGTGATAGCATTAGAGTAGATTCTCAAAATACCGAAGCATTGATAAACTAGCCCAGACCTATCTCTTTATCAAATATCAAGAGTTTCTTAGGTTTGGCTGCCTATTACTAACGATTTGTCAAGGAATTCTTGTCTATTGCATTTTCTATGTCCAGATTGACTCAGAAAAAAAGGCAAATTCTAGTGGTTAGATTTTCTGAGAAGAGTTTTCAGGAGTTAAAGACTCGACTCACTATAGCCCTAATTTTGACTCTACCAAATGGTTCAGATGGATTTGTGGTATATTGCGATGTTTCCAGAGTTGGATTGGGGTGTGTTTTGATGTAGAGAAGTAAGGTCATAGTCTATGCCTCTAGACAGCTTAAGCCCCATGAAAAGAATTACCCGACTCATGATCTTGAGTTAGAAGCTGTGGTGTTTTCCTTAAAGATTTGGAGGCATTATTTGTATAGCGTATATGTTGATGTGTTCACAGACCACAAGATCCTGTAGTATGTGTTTTTTAGAAATCTCTGAACCTACATCAGAGGAGGTGGTTAGATTTGTTGAAGGACTAGGACATGAGCATCCTGTATCACCCAAGCAAGGACAATGTAGTGGTTGGTGCTCTCAATAGGATGTCTATGGGTAGTGTTGCTCACGGTGAGGATAATAAGAAGAAGTTAGTTCAAGAAGTTCATCAACTTACCCAATAAGGTATCTACTTAGTCAATTCAGCAGAGGGAAGTGTGTGGGTACAGAATAGTTTAGAATCATCTCTGGTTTCTGAAGTAGAGGAAATGCAAGAAAGAGATCCTAGTTTAGTCAAGTTAAAAGAGTCAGTTAGAGATCAGAAACTAGAGGTTTTCTCCCAAGGGTAGATGGTGTGTTGCAATGCCAGGGTCGGTTATACGTACCAGGTGTAGATGAGTTGAGGAAACGAATTCTTGTAGAATGCATGGTGCGCATTACTCAATTAATCCAGGGGCCACTAAGATATAACATGATTTGTGGGAGGTCTATTGGTGGAGTGGGATGAAGAGAGACATTGAGAGTTTGTGGCTAAGTGTTCTACATATTAGCAGGTTAAGATTGAGCACCAGAAACCTAGTGGTTCTATGCAAGAGTTAAATATTCCTACGTGGAAGTGGGAGAAAGTAAACATGGACTTTGTGATAGGTTTGCCCCGTACTTGTCATCATCATGATTCAATTTGGGTCATTGTAGATAGGATGACCAAATTAGCTCATTTCTTACCAGTTCATACCTCTTATTCAGCCGAGAATTATGCCAAGCTCTATGTTAGAGAGCTGGTCAGATTGTATGGAGTTCCGTTGTCCATCATCTCATATAGAGGTATGTAGTTCACCTCTCACTTTTTCAAAGCCTTCCAAAAGGGTCTTGGTACCCAAGTTCACCTCAGTACAGCCTTCCATCCTCAGACAGATAGTCAAGCAGAGATAACAATTCAGACTTTGGAAGATATATTAAAAGTGTGTGCCATTGACTTTAAGGGGAGTTGGGATAACTATTTTCCCTTGATTGAGTTTGCATATAACAACAATTATCATTCTAGCATTCAGATGACTCCATTTAAGATGCTTTATGAGATGAGATGTAGATCTCCCATTAGTTAGTTTGAAGTGGGTAAGGCCACAGTGGTAGGTCCTGACTTGGTATTTGACACCTTAGAAAAGGTTCAATTGATTAGGAAAAGGATTAAGACAGCTCAGAGTTAACAGAAGTCGTATGCAGATGTGCGAAGAAAGGATCTCGAGTTTGAGATTGGTGATTATGTGTATTTAAAAATCTCACTTATGAAGGGATTGGAGAGGTTTAACAAGAAGGGGAAACTCAGTCCCTGATATGGTAGTCCTTACCGAATTCTCAGCCATTTCGAAAAGGTAGCTTATGAGCTTGAGTTGCCTTCAGACTTAGCTTCAGTACATCCATATTTCATGTCTCCTTGCTAAAGAAGTGCATAGGTGATCCAACAATTGTAGTCCCTATAGAGGGTATAGATGTTCAGAACAACCTCTCTTATGAAAAGATCCCAGTCAAAATTCTCGATCATCAGGTTCGTAAACTGAGAAACAAAGAAGTTTCGCTAGTCAAAGTTCTTTGGAAGAATTAGCTCGTTGAGGGAGCTACTTGGCAAGCAGAAGAAGATATACAGACCAAGTATCCTTACCTCTTCTCCATAAACTCATCCTCAAATCAAGGTAACAATCTTTCTTATATTTGCTCAGTTCCATGTTCAGTTACAGTTATAATTTGGTATTCATTATCGTTGCATATTATCTTCATGATATTCATGCATTCATGATTCAGTTCACCATGTACTCATGAATCAGATATGCATGTTCAGTTTGAAAACTCAGGTTATCAGTAGTTTCACTTAAGTATTCCATGCATCAAGTATGCATGTTCAATGTGTAAGCTCAGTCTATCAGTGTTTCACAGTTTAGTCAGACTCATTAGAGGATGAATGTTCCCAAGGGGGAGATATTGTAAGACTTCAAAAAATTCTAATCTTAACTCAATCCGTTAAATCTTGAAAAAAGGTCTCAGACTTAGAAATTTCAGCCAAGTGTTTACACTTAGAAGTATTTTAGCCTTCATAAGTTGGCGATCCAATTCTAGGACCCTTATGACCTTAAAATAATAATTTTTTGGTTAATTCATGATCAGGAATGTCAATAGGTCACTTCAGATGAGTTTTGGATTTTTCGGACCTCGTTTGAACCATGTTTGGGTGACCAAAATAGTGGGTCGATGCAATCTCGATGTGTCGCATCACCCATCGCAACTATAGATAATTTTCCCCCAGCTTTCAGTTCAATTTTAGTAAACCAACACGAACTCAATACGGTGCGTTGGTCATCACGTTGATGCCATCGATGCGGTGCGCCATTCTATGCATCACTGGACACATTTTCAGTCATTAAAAGTTGCGTCCAGAGGGATAATTGGCACATTTTCCACCCATATTCATCCCCAAAAACACGATATTAAGTCATTCTTAGGGCTAAAACACTCATTATTCTAAACATTACTCAAAAAACTAAACCCTAGGTCTTCCAATTCAATATTCAAGTTTCAAGAAATTCTCCACAATTTTCAGAGAATTAACAACTAAGGTATGTTAGGTGTTCATCCAAGGGTTTCTTTCCACCCTTGGAGTTCAAGAACCCCTTTTAAAACTTTAAGTTTATTGAACTCATGAATTCCAAGTTGGGCTTGAATGTATTCATGATTATGATGTTAATTGGGTTTCTAATTCATGATTTATTACAAGGTTCATGTAAATTTATTGGACATGTGTGTAGTATTATGTGAATTTATGTTAAAGACCTTGAATTTGTAAGTTGGGATTGTAAATCATGATGCCTACATGTTGATTAGTATTATGTGCATAGATTATGTTCCCCAAGTGTTTGTTAAATTGGTCATGTGGATTAAATGGGGAAATCATGACATGCTAGCATATGTACAAGCTTATATCTTGTAAGTGTTTGATAAAATATCTCTATGAATGAGTTATGAACATTATAATGCTTTTCAAGATCATGTTATGCTTTACTTTTTATGTTATCGATTCCTGGTGGTATCTAATACTTGAAAATCTAGTTGTTTACTTAGAATTGCAGTAACTTCAGAATAGTCTCAGTAATGTCACATACAGTAGCTTTCAGTCAGTACAGAACTCAGTATATCCAGTCAACAAATAGAACTCAGAACACTCAATCAGTTACACTACTTAGTGAACTCAATCCAGTTCAGTCAGTTAACATGATCAGTAATAGTTCAGTCTAGCCTAGAATAGTTTACAGATCAGTTTAGTGTCTGTGCTATTGGGAGTAGGATTCAGCATTGAGTAAATCCAATGATGGGGAATCACCTGCCAGTAGAGGGTATGATCCTTAGAAGAAGTCCTGGCATTCCAGAACTACGTAGCCAGCATAGGTTGAGACATCAACCTGCCAATTAAGGGTTGATGAGGTGTTCTACCAGCCAATTGAGGGTACCACCATTCTCATTCAGAGTACTTGCCAGATAAGGGAGACTCAGCACTTGTATGTACCCGTGGCACAATACTGACACCCTTCCAGCTGGGGTTACAGGTTGGACCCCAATCAGTTCTGAGAGAGGCATATCAGTTAGATGATTACCTCCCACAATTTTAGTTTCAGTCTCAATATAGAACTCAGTTCAGTTCTACAGAATCAGGACTATCAGAACTCAGTATCTAGTGTTACTATGATCTCAGACACAGCGTATATAGATATGTGCACAGTATTGCATAAATAGTGTTTCATCAGTTCAGTTATACATGTACTCTTATTCAGTTGTATTTATGTTATTCATTTAGTTATTGTTCATGCATATGAATCCTTGCATATCAGCCTACCTCACTTAGCATATCAGTACATTCAAAGTACTGATGCATACCTTTTATTTTATGCTGTGATGTTTTATATGATAGGTTCAGACGCATGAACTCCTGGCCAAACTTAATAGCTTATACTATCAGCAGCAGCCCTAGTGGTGAGTCCTCTTGTTCGAGGACAAAGTTATCATATTCTTTCATTATGTCAGTATTCAGTTTATTTTAGTAGGCGGAGTTAGTTGGGGACTTGGCCCATTAACTCCATATTCCAACAAATAGAGGCTTTTAGACTATACTTTCAGATAGTATTCAGTTGTACAAATTAGTTTTGCAATTTGTATTCTTTATTAGTATTTAAGGATTTGAACCTTATGGCATTTTATCCTATTTTTCCATATTTATAACGGTATTATTACTCAGTGCTCATAACAGATATCAGTCATGGGTTAGCTTATGGTCATTCGGGGTTGTAAGCATTGTGTGGCATCCGGGGTGCAGACTCGGGGCATTATAGAATTAGACGGGATCACCCCATGGAGAAACACTAGGCCTTATAAAACCTTTATCTAAAAGATCTTTGAGTTGCTCTTTCAACTTTTTATGCTCGGCGGGAGATATACGATATGAAGGTATAGAAATAGGTTGAGTATTTGGGAGAAGTTCCATACCGAATTCTATTTCCCTATCAGGAGGTACCCCTGGCAGATCTTCAGGAAACTCATTAACTACACTGACTGACTGAACTGTTGGAGCCTCAGATTTAGTATTTTTGACTCGAATTAGATGGTAGATACACCCTTTGGAAATTAACTTTCTGGCTTTAAGATAAGTTATGAAATGACTCTTGGGAATACTAAACTTCTTTTCCACTCCAAGACTGGCGTATTTGGAAACTAAAACTTCACCACTCGGGTGCGACAATCTATGGATGCATAATAGGAATGAAGCCAATCCATTCCAAGAATAAGATCAAAGTCAACCATATCTAACTCTATTAAATCTACTAACATGACTTAATGAAGGATAGTGATAGGATACTTTCTATAAATTTGTTTAGCAATAATTGTCTCACCTACTAGGGTAGAAAATAAGAAGGGCTCAGGGATCTTTCCAGGAATTATTTCAAAATTAACTATAACTAATGGGGTCACATAAGAGAAAGTCAACCTAGGGTCTAACAACACATAAACATCAAGATGAAAGACGCAAAGCATACCACTAACAACATCTGGTGAATCCTCTTGCTCCTGATGGGATGATAAGGCATAAACCAATTCTGGCGCTGACCACCACTAGTATCGGATGATGCGTCCTGAGGAGGGACTGGGAGACCTAAAGAAGTTGGTGTACTAGTAGCTTGAGTCTGTGGTCGAACATTTCTATTTCCCTACTTAGCATGAGGACAATCTATAATTCTATAACCTAACTTACCACAACCAAAACAACCTTTCTGACCAGCTAAACACTCACCAGGGTAATTCTTACCACACTTAGCAAATGGAGGATAACTGGGTCTTCCACTCATACTATTCTGATATTTATACATAGTATACTTACCCCACTGCTCTTGCCTAGCTCTAGGAGTGGGAGCACTAACTAAAGATGGTGCTGGTATAGATGAACAATTCTGAAACTGTGAATGATTTCCCCCTCTAGACCTAGCCTGGCCATACTCAAACTGCCCTATTCTATCCCTCTTATTACTTCTATCTCTTCCCTTCAACTTCTCTGCCTTAATCTACTCAGCATGAATCATAAACCTAGAAATATCCATGTCTCCAATAATCATAGTAGTCCTACACTCCTTGACTACCAAGCTAGACACCCAGTAACAAACTTACTCATACTTGCCCTAGGATCAGGCCTCGTATCAGGGGCATACTTAGAACACTTGTTGAACTTAAGAAAATACTCCTTCACTTTCATTGAGCCCTACCTCAAATTTACAAACTCCTCTATCTTAGCTTCCCTAATCTCATATGGGAAGAACCTATCTAAAAAAGTATCTTGAAATATATGCCAACTCATAGGAGATGTATTCTCACCTCTAGCATTCTTCCACATAACTACCCAGTCCTACGCTACATCCTTCAACCTATAAGATGCCAACTCTACACTCTTCTCTTTTGAAACATGCATAATCTGGGTGATTTTCTTAACTTCATCTAAATAAAGTTGTGGGTCTCACATACTTTTGACCTAAAGAACTCTAGCGGCTTTATTCTTATGAAATCTATGATTCTGGATGCTGCTAAATCACCATTATATTGAAGTGTGACTATAGCCTTATGGTTTCCATGAACATTGGTAGTCACTACCTGGTCTAACACCTGAAAGGCAGCCCTAAACTCAATATGGGATACATTCACATTCAGAGGATCAGTAGGCTGAGGTGGCTGGTTATCATTTCTGTGGGTGTTAGCTTGACGAGGAGGCATATTCAACTATCACATAATAGCATGAGTTAAAAGCATATAGAGATACTATAAGCATGATAGATCATGAAAGAAATAGATGATTTCCTAAAAACATTTTGTAGCCTCTTGCTCATAAATGTGGTGCGTTTCACACCCATGATCAAGACTCTACGTAACGCGGCTTGTCTGACTCCCTAGGATTCTTATAAACCTTAGGCTCTAATACCAAGTTTGTAATGCACCAAATTCTAATCCCTATACATCACACGGTACTCAAGATTACGAATAGCCTTAAACTCGCCCAGTTATCCTTTTACTAAATCTGAATCTCATAATAATGGAAATATAGATATAAAAGTCATACTAAATATGGAAAACTGCCTGAGATAGCTTAGAATAATCTAAATGTAATGTCTGAAAATCAATACGGTAAGTCTAAATAATGTCTAGCAGTCTGACAAGACTCTACTACTAATAACTAAAGAGTCGCTGGGACAAACCCTAGTTGTCTCGAACTGTCTGAAAAGAACATTGAATCACCTAAACTGATAAGCTAAAAATAAACTGAATGACTAAGTCCCCAAACAATGAGGACTCACCAAATGTCG
Source organism: Capsicum baccatum var. pendulum (assembly GCA_030864225.1). Lineage (NCBI taxonomy): Eukaryota > Viridiplantae > Streptophyta > Magnoliopsida > Solanales > Solanaceae > Capsicum > Capsicum baccatum. The sequence continues at coordinate 197,102,146 of CM061557.1, forward strand.
AATATAGATGGAGATGCTTGAACTACTCACGCTGTTGAAACTGAGCACCTAAACCTATATTATGAGACAATGTAGTACATAAACGTATATGTGGATTAGTACTTTGAGGATGTACTGAGTAAATAGGGGTGAAATTCATAGATAAACATCATCTCATTATTATAATTTGTAAAACAATGCATGCTAAATGTAAATGACTCACATAAGCTGGAATATCTAAAATACTGAAATCTAAAATCACGAATAGCAAATCATACTTTATAAATCTAGTGAGTCATAACATTTAGTTCTAAAAGTTGTGCTAATAATCTGTCTTTAAATCATACTGTCTAAGTGTAGAAAGTACTCACTTCTATATCTAAAATCTAAAACCTGAAATTTGTAGCTATTATCTTTCTGTAAAGCATAATCTGAATAAAATTGTGAGCCTTTACACTTAGTTTTCTTAAAGCTTTTTGTTATTCACTTATGTTATCTGTATTCTGTAGAGAGGTTCTTCTAACCAACATAAATCATATGAGCTAACATGGAGTCCAACATCTCATTACCCTAAGGGGAAAACCTTACGATGGGGAGAAGTGTCATACTTTTGCCAAGGAGTAAAACTTGAGCTAAGTGATCACGTCTATAACTGACATTCACATAGAAGTGGGAGTAATCTGATAATCTGTGCCTATGTTGGCTACATAGTTTTGTGGAAAATAGGACATGCTAATCCCACACTTCCCGCTCGATGCTAAATACTACTCCCTTTAAGTTGCGCTCATTCTGTTGGAAATCCACTTTAAAACTACCATAAGGGTTTATTCTGAAACCAATTATGCTTTTATCTGATTAAATCTATGAATAAAGTTGTTCTGAATTCTATAATCTGTAATAAATCTGTAAAGTCGATTCCAAATCTTACCTACGGATCAAAATATCAAAGCTTTCTTGAAATATCAATATATAAACTTGGGCTTAATAACCCATGCATAAAGTTCATGTCAAAATATCATAAAATTCATGCTTGATATTGAGAATATTGATAATTCAATTCAAAATCTAAAATTTACTGTAATAGGCATGAAAATATAGAAATAGACATGCAATTAAACTTCATAAACACTTGAAATCTCAAAATCTTGCAATTAGAAATAATGGGTATGAACCATAATTTGAAACTCAAGGAAAGCATTCAAAATCATATAAATTTGAATTAAAAACTTAATTTTGGGCACAAGGATGAAAGAGGATCCTTATTCATAAACCCCATATACCTTGATTGATGATTAGATGAAGGAACTTGAATTTTTTATTCCTATTTGAGTTCTTGAAGATGAGTTCTTGATTATCTTGTCTTAGGAATCCTTAATTTTGAGCTTTCTTGGAGAAACAATGGTGGAATTTGATTTCTTGGAGAAGAAGCTTTTGAGTTCTAGGATTTTTCTTTAGAATAAAAAGGATAAAAATAAGCATAAAGTGCTTTGAATATGATAAATTCCTTGTTTATGAAAAATTGCGGCCTTGGGGATTGACCAAAATACCCTTTTTAATATTTTAAACAAAACTAGAAAAAGCAATATTTTTCTCGATTTACCATGCCATCGTGATGTGCCACTATCGCGGTGGCTCACTGGAAAAGGATGAGTGGGAACTGGAAGTTCTTTGCAACACGGAGCTATTGCAGTGCACCTTTGGAATGCTATTTAGGCCATCACCGCAACGCGGTACAATCATGTTTGCCTACTGGAAATTGACAACTGGGAAATTAGGTTTCTCTGAGATACGGGGTAATAACGGAGGTCCAATGGAATTGAAAATTTCCATAATTACCTTCACCGCGATGCGGTGCTTGATCAGCTGGCATACTGCCTTACTAAAAATTCCCTAACTTCTCAACCGAGTATCGGATTCAGGCAAAATTGGTATAGATGGAAAGCTTATTCAATTTTCTATATAATGGAGGGTCTAAATCTATAAAATTCCATATGTAATAAAATTCATTCATTTTTTAAGCTAGTCTTTGACATTCTAGGAGAAAAATTAAGCTAGGAAAAGTACGGGGTATTACATCACCATTGTACTTTGGATCCAAAAATGACACAAAAAACCCTAAGTGGGTCCCACTTACAAAAATCACATTTTTCAGGTCAACCCAACATCCATACATGATTAAAAATCACAACCCTCAAGAAATAGGTGAAAACCAAGCAAACTTTGGTCTAAAATTAAGCCCTAAGTGAATTTGGGATTTTGGGTCAAAAACTTACAAATTCATTAAGAATGTGATGAAATCTTACCTTATTCGGATGATAATCACGACAAACGATGTTAATCAAGCTCCTAAGTCACACACATGACTCAATTTTTAGTTATCATACCCTTTTAGGATTTTTAGATCTCAAGGATGAAGAGAAAATGGACAAAATTGTGACATTGGGGTCTATTTATACCTCTATAGGTAAAGAGAAATTGCTATCATCATCCCTCAGACTGTAATAGCCCATGTTTGATTGCTATAGACCTCTTGTAATTGCCATAGTACGGTCATGATGGATCTTGTGCGATTGTCATGTACCACTACCAGCAAACTTGCAAAGTTTTCCAAGTATCTAACAATGCCTCGGGATTCATTCTGTATTGCAAATGAACTATGTAACAATACTAAATTTGAAGTTTTAAATATAATAGAAAATTTAGGTATTCCATCCGAGATTGTTATGAACAAATATGATTCCCGCACCTAAATTTCTAATTTTTTCAACTTTCTGACCAATAGATCGAAATGAGCTCGGGTACATTGGGACCCGAACCAATGGTTTAACTACCTAAAAATTAATATTTTAGAGCTTCTAGCGCATTCAAATTTTGCATCTGAGATTTTTTTACTAAAGTTTTTGGTCAGTGTCCATTTGGAACCAGCAAGGAATTGGCTCTAAGAACCAAATGAACTACCCATTAACCAAACTGTTAGTCCCAGCAAATGATAAATGATTTGGGCAGCTATGGGAAATCCTTAACAGCAAAAATAAGCATAAGTATGAAAAATGATCTGAAAGTTCATTACAATATCCAGTACGAAAAGGACTTTCAACGCTGAAAGTCAACGGATAGAAAGAATCGCAAAAGTTTAAAAGAATGAGGTATTGGGTTTGCATGCTCCAAGCATGACTTCCTAGATAACCTAAACAAAGAGCGAACACTTTCAAGAAATTTTTCAGCAAGTATTTCTTTTCAAACAACTTTCTCACTTCACTTCCAGACAGTCAAAACTCAATCTTAACCACTATCCAGCCTTCAATTAATCCAAAAAAGCCTGATGCACACAAATTTGAACCATGACATATTGATACCATCTCAATAACTGTAGAATCCAATAAAGGCTCATCCAAGACAAACCAAACCCAAGACATGAGTCATACCACCAACTCCAAACCCAAATATTACTTTTCTTTACCTTTTTGTACCTGCTATCCACTCTAAACCATGATAAAAATTACCTGAGTCCTGCTCGTGCAACCTCATCACAGACAATTCAAAGAACTGAGGCTGCTCTGCTGAAATTTCATTTAGAAAATATGAAAATAAGATAATAAGGCGTTATCTAAGCACACGGATGGATATAGTAAAGGAATACCACCTATGTCAATTCTACCTATAGTTTGGATGGCAACAAGGACTGAATCCAGAAGATCAAAGCACAACTACTCATCACAGAATGATCACCTCTAGGATATCCCATCAACATAGAATGAAATCATACTGAATCCAACTCAAGCACACTACTCCTACTGAGTATATCATCCAAAATTCTCAAAGTAGCCTGAAGACTCGAGGTCAAAGCTGAAGGAACCAATATCTAGCTCATATGTTATCATCTGAGCACTTATTAACTATAATCCATCCAAAATAGAGAAGAACAAATAGGAAACCATAGATTAGGCTCAACCAGCCTATAAATGAAATCTGAACTGAGATAAATCAAAAATGAAAGTCGCACTAAAGCTTTATAACTCTAAGCTGATATAGTGACCCTTTTGGTCACTTTCTATATTTCGACTTATCTTCACCATTAGAGCTTATATATAGCTTCCCAAGTCTATTATGACTTGCTAGGACTTGCGGTTTGATTATCGGGTAGTTTGTTTGATTTTTTGAACCAAATTCCTATTTAGAAGGTTCGCTAGTTCTAAATAACTATCGGGAAAAACCTTCAGTAAAATAATTTTGTATGTAAATTTTGACTGTGCTAGAAGATCCAGAATATCAATTTAAGGCTAGGTAGACCTTTGGTTTATGTCCTAATACACCTGAGCTTATTTTGACCTATTGGTCGAAAAGTGAAAATCTGGAAATATGGGTGTAAGGACCATATTTGGTTGAAACGACCTTGGATTCAGAATCCAACATATCCAACGCATCCTAAATGTCAAATTTAGTGAGGTTACATAGTGCATTTACAAAAATTGGATTCCAAACGAGTACTGAAGCATTGATCAAAAATTAGAAAAATTCTAAGTTTCAGTTATCATCTATGATGACAGAGGATAGCGCGATCCTAGTGAGCCCTGTAGAGATCACCTTTGTGCAATCACATCCCATTTATGGTGATCTCGACGTCTCTTTTTCTAGGGGGGTCTATAAATAGACCCCAATATTGCGAATTTGGCATTTTTCTTCACCATTGAGACCAAGAACCCTAAATGGGTATGATAACTCAAAATTGATCATTGTGGGTGACTTGGGAGCTTGATAAACATGTTATATCATGAATATCTTTGGATTAAAGGTAAGATTTCATCAATTTCATGATGAATTTCTTAGTTTTTATCCAAAACCCCAATATAGCTTAGGGCTTGATTTTAGCCCTGCATTAACTTTGTTTTTACCTAATTTTTGAGGATTATGATTCCTTGCTCCTGTATGAACGTTGGGTTGACCTAAAAAATGTGATTTCTATAAGTGGGAACCACTTAGGGTTTTTGGTTTCATTTTTGAACCCAAAGCACAATGAAGAAATATGTGTATCGTTAGACTCGTATTGATAACTATATTAGTAATTTGATAGTGTGTTGGAATCTTGAGTATTATGAAGTAAAGATGGACACAAGGTGAATGATTTAAGGTTTTGTAGTTTGGCTTTAAAGTAGGCTTCTGTCTACTCTTCTTTGTAGATGATGTGTGATATATAATGTGTGTGAATGTGAATGTTATGATTGATTATAAGTAGAATGATTTAGTCTTGACTATTGAAGTTAGGGGATTATATGAGGGTTTTGGATCCATAAGGTGAAATGATTAGTACCTTTTTGAATCATACTGCCTTCTCGCTATATTGAACTAATTTGTAGAATAAATATGATATAATGCTAGGTTTGAGATGTGGTTTTAGAATTAGAGTATGATTAGTATGTTTCACCTTATTTGGGCTACAGTTGTGATCTTGAAAACTTTGTTTGGGTAAAGTTGACTTAAATGCCCTTGTTTCTAGACGAACTTTCTATCATAGGATTGGTTATGGCTTCCTTTATATCGAGAAGCTAAACTAGATACCTTAGCCTATTTTGCGGCGTAGATTGCCTAAGTCTGGAAATTGAGGATTAGAACTGGGATCATCCGGCCCACCTTAGGCCAAGACTTGTGTTAGCCTTGTGTACTTATTTATGGATATTAGGCATAGTTGAGACTTGTAAACCTTAGTGTAAGGTTACTTTGTTGTTGATGAATAGTGATGGTATTTTCACCTGGATAATGACTAATGGCTTATGGCCATGATATTCCTTATAGAAATAATATTGGTCCATTAGAGATGTTATTTTCTCTTAGATACGATATTGAGACTTTAGAGATGTTATTCCTCTTAGATATAATAATTGACCTATAGAGATGATATTCCTCATAGTCATGATATATGACCTATAGATACGAGATGTGTCATAGATGTGATATGTCTCGTAGTACTAGTTATACTTATTTGCATTATTCCTCCTAGAAGTGAGTTGCCTCATATATGTGAGATGATTATAGATATGATTCATAACTTATAGAGATCTTACGCCTTGTGAATACGCTATGGACTATAGTTATAAGATGGTTTATATATACATGATTATTGATGTGAGATTCTGATACGTATGTGGACCTAAGGTTGTGATTATAATGTTATGATTATTTCAGACATATTATTGGGCCAACGACCATGTTATGATATTCGTTGGATATCCATAAAGTAATTACCCTTATAAATGATACGATTGTAATTTATGAATATATAAATATTTATATAGACATATCTCTCTGGTATGGGATGTAGGAAGATGTGGTATGATGTTTATGAATCCAATGTTTGAATATTGGTGATGGCATGCATAGATTTGGTACATTCATGATTGTTGCATCGATGGTTGATACAATTCCAATTAGATTATAATCTAATTATTGTTGTCACTGACTAAGGGCTAAATCCCACCTTTTTCCCTAAAATGAATTTTTTCTACAATAATAATTGCCAAACTCAATAAATAGTTTACATATATAAAAAAAAATTGATAATCATGATTTAAAGATTTGATTGATATATATTGTAGTCCATGATTCGACACTACTATCTACTCCGTTTGTGAGATATCCCTATGCTTTCTACACTTTTATAGAGATTTAGTCCCGGAGTTCACTCCAAGCAACCAACTTACAGATTTACACTCTTTTAGCTATGGCTTAAGTCCGTAAACCTATTATATATATACTTATTAATGATGTGATATTGATGATGAATGATGAATTATGGAAATATAATCTACCTTAATTCTCTTCTCATAATCATTTACTTTAGCCCTCGTGGGGCTTGTCATTTACTTTAGTCATCGTGGGCCTTGCACTTTAATTTAGACCTCATGGGGATCGCTCTCTATGATTGATATTAATTTGGATATTATGATAATTTGATGATTTCAGGCAAGTCCAGAGGATATTATGATGATGTAGTGATGCCCGGCAAGGCCGAAGAATATTATAATGAAGTGTAAAAGTTCAAATCACTTTTCAAAAATCTGATGATTTGATGATTATTTAAAATTAAATAATTTTATTTATTGCGGAGATTTTTAATAAAGTGTAAAAGTTCAAATCACTTTTCAAAAATCTTTCACACTTTAATATAATAATGTAAATATAAACATATATAAATATATACATATATATTTTCCCACCAGAAGTTTCAAGTGGTTAAGGATCATCACTTGCATCTGACATATAGTACGTCTTTCCCTTATGGCCACAAATTAAAAGACACACATCAATTTGCACCATATTTATGTTACGATTATTATTTTTATATTTAAAAATCTATCCTTATTTTTAAACTTAAATTTTTACAAAATCATTGATTCACGTACTTAAAACTTTTTAAAATCTGGTACTTCTTAAATTTTTCGTATTCTAACGGTTTTAAATTTATTTCTAGATTTTTCAAATCTTCTTAAAATCAAATTTAGTTGATTTAAAATTCTTAAACTAGTGCAAAAAGTATTAGTTGTCATTAATGTTGATGACTTCTAATAAGAAATGGGGTTACTATAAATATATTTAATTAATTTTCAACTCTTAAATTAGGAAAAAATAGTGAAATTCTGATGACTTCTAATAAGGAAAGATTTTACCATAAGTATGTTTAATAAATTTTCAACTCTTAAATATTAGAAAAAAATCGTGAAAAGATAATTTTGTCTAAATCAAAGCCTTTTAATAAAGAATAAAAAGTTCAAACAATATTTTTATGGCCCTTCACACTTTTAATATTATATATATATATATATATATATATATATATATGGAGAGAGAGAGAGAGAGAAATATTCAAACTTATAGAGAAACCAAAAGAGAATTAAAAAGTCTTTATTTTGAATATAAAAGACTAAATAACACAAAAGAAGATCTAATAAGATTAGATCAGCTAATCACCATAATCTCTAGATTAGAGTATAAATTAATTGGGCATCTAAAGTCTAAAAATAAAATCAAATGAATAAAGAACAAAATAAAGAAAGAATTTTAAAATTACTTGTGGAAAGCAAGAACCCATTATGCGAAGAAATCGCTATGAATATAATTCATTCGCAGGAGTTTGCAAAAAATCATTATTTTCTCATAAAATAGAAATACTCCAATTGAAAATTGAAAATTTTCATTAAAACATAAACTTGAACATAATTTATACTAACACTCTATGAGTCATAACGAAATTCTACAGAAACTTAACGGCCCTGTTGATATGCAAAAGCATTTAGTCGTTAAAATCAACTTAATAGAAAAGGAAATCAAACTTATGAAAGAGAATTCACCAATAAGGGTAAATAACCTCATTGAAAGGGCTGAAGCTTTCGATAAAGAATTAAGAAAAAATATTAGGAGAAAAATTTTTGCTCCCTCCTTCTCAAATAAAGGAACCTATAAAAAGGTAGCTTGGATGAAGAAATTATATCTAGCTTTCTAGAAAAGAATTGAAATAAAGAAATAGAGGAAGAATCTACTCCTAAAGTAGAAGAAAATTCTAGTTCTAAATTAGAAAAAGGTTCTAGTTCAAATAGTAAAATAGAAGAATCAAATGAATGACATAGAAAAATTAGTTTATGCATTAGAAGAGCTTGATCTAAAAGACCAAGATTATCATGTTCTTATGAACAGAGGAGATACAGGAGGACCACAAGGAAGCTTTAGGAGTCCTAAAGAGGAAGGAAGCTCTTTTACAGAACCTATGCAAAAGGTAATTTCTTACCTAAATCCAAAAGAGGGAAAGACTATAATAGTCAATATCATAATAATATTAAGGCCAGATATATGCCTAATAGACTTCCAATAGGAGATGGTGAATCTACTCAATTTTATATCTAGATTGCAAAAGAGAACCAGGAGAACTTCTGGACTTATGGGCTAAAAACCTAGAATTATTCTTCATCATGGAAAAAGGAGTAAACTAAACCAATAATGAAAAATATTTAATTACTATCAACACCTTCACTGGAAAGGTAAATAATTGATTTAATGTAGTATCCAAAAACACTAAAACAGTTTTTAAAATTGAAGTCCTAGATCATTTGAAAAATCAACTAGAGCAGGAATAGATCAAATAGTAAAATACGTTGGATGCAAATTCTTAGGTATCTAATTTGATGTCTCGAAAGAGAAATAAAGACAAAGGCTATTAGCAGTAGAATGACTAGAAAAATTTTAAATTTGTAAAATGTGTTATATTCATGAATATACTTGCAAGTTTGAAGAATATTACTACAATCTATTCGACAGTAACATAGATATGAAGCCATATATGGATAAATACTTTCAGAAACTATCAAGATTTTGAGCTGGTTATTTTAGAGAAGAATAAGCTAAAAAGGACAAAACAAGAGATTCATTAGGAAAAGAATTTCATTCCTTAATCAAATAATTAGCCAGCTTTGTATGTTACATAATATACAAAGAAATCCAAAAGTATAAACACCCAAATTTGCTGTGAAGATACAGAAACAGCATCACAATGGGGATGTCATAAAAAAATCCTTTAAAAAGGAAAAAAAACAAAGGATTAATTAAAAGGAAAAATGTTTCCAAAAGAAATTATGTACCAAGGAAAAGGTACTTCAAAAAATGGAGAAATTTCAAAAAGAAGTCTACAGACAAATGTAAGTGCTATAATTGTGGAGAAGAAGGCAACAAAAGTTATGAGCGTAACAAAAAGAAATTTAAGATCTCTAAAATAGATAAACAAGAAATTGATTCTGACTTTGAGTCAATAACATCTATCAAAAGTAAAGTCTTTTATGTAGAACGCTATGAATAATTCTCATATTCGAGTACTTATTGAGAAGAATTAATCAAATTGAGAATCTAAAAGAAACCACTTAGGTTATAGAAGCTGAAGAAGACCAGCGAGGATATGCTTTGAAAGCAACATTCGATGGAGAATTATTAAGAAAAATCCAAGAATTAAAATTTAACCTTAGGACTGAGAATAGTCCGTTCAGTAGATTACAAAGAACCTTTTCAAGAGATAAAATATCATACCATGAATATCAAGAAATTGAAAAAGCAATAGAGATTACTCAAACTACGTGAAGACATAAGCTTAACCTTTTAACAAAGCCTATGATCGACCAAATCCTAAGAAAAATTCTGAAAGAAAAAGGAAAAAGATGAATTACGTTCATCTTGAAGGAATTCAAATAATGGTAAAATCCACGTTCAAGGAATGAATTAATTGTCCAATAGTCATCAACCTTTCAGATGAAAGATTCATTAATACTCGAGAAAGAAACCTAGGTATTGTTGAAGGAAATTTGTCTTACACCAAATTATTATATACCTACTACCCGAGGTGTTTTATATAATTGAAAGATGCTAACTTTAATGAAGCCTTAAATCTGTGTTTTCAAGTAAAAAGAGATGATTTATTCAAATCAGGTAATCATATTATGAGCATATATTATCAGGCTCTATACACAGTTACTAATTTCAATTATGGAAATATCTATAAGAATAAAAGCTTGGTCGAAATTGATCAAGAATATGCAGGGATAGCCAGAATAGTTGAAGCAGAAGTTCAACCAGTAGAAATTCCAAGTGAATACGAAATTCAGATAGTAAAATACCTAGAAATAGAAAGTTCAAATACTTCAATTCCAAGACTCTCAATAAAATATGAAAATAGTTTCATACAAAAAGGTAATTATATGAGATTTATCAATACAAACTCTAACAACATTACTAAAGTTTTAGAAAGATTCTTTAATGGAAGCGACTGGAGCAAAAAAATCATCCTAATCCAATCAGGATCTTCAGCAAATCATGTCAAGAAAAGCATCCTAGACGGTTTAACTACATATGAAGGTACTCTTTACCTTTATAAAATATTTGAAGGAAACAGCTACAGCTATTCAAAGATGGTAAAATTATCAATTCAATTTGAATCAATTAGAATAACCGTTTCTTATTATATTACCAATCATGAAAATGATTATAATATAATATTAGGAGGAACATTTCTCAACACTTTGGATCAATATAATATCCATAAAAAAGGAATTGAGATCACCTTAGGAGAAAAAACTTGTTTTATCCTTAAAATCTAAATTCCAAAAGAAATCTCTTTTAGAATATCAGTATTCGTAGAATTTACTACCTATGAAACAAGATTGACATCATAAAAGAATAAAAGAATAAAATACTAATAATATTAATGCTTCTGTTGTCGGGATTACAGGTGACAAAGAAAAGCTCACACATTATAAAGAGAGTGTGAAAATAATTTTAGGATCTAAAATTGTTTCAATAAAATATGTTTATGCTTATGATAAACTAGAAACTGATTTATTACTTGAAAATGATTTTATCCAACTGTTTCAGGATTATCATCAAACAATCTACATGGTTAGCTTCAAAACTCCGTGTAATCATTTTATTAAAATTTCAAGAAAACACAATCCCTATATTTTGATAAAAGAAAGAAGAATCTTTAATAAAAAAATTTTGGACAACCCAACAAATTATTCTTGTAAATGTCTTAATCTTAAAAAAATAAAACAAGATTTACAATATTCTTATGGAGAAAATTCATTAGAAAAATGAGACAACAATCATGAAAAAATAGTTTTAACTCTTAAAGATCTTAGTATCATTGTAAGAGTTAAACCCATGTTTTACAATGAAGAAGACAAAACTAAATTTAAAATTCAGATACAGGAACTTCTTAATCTCAAATTAATAAGAGAAAGTAGAAGTCCTCACAGGAGTTCAACATTTATGATTAGAAATGATGCTGAACAAAAGAGAGGAAAAGCTCGAATTGTATCATACTATCATGAGCCAAACAAAAATTATTTTTTTGATGGATATGTTATACAAACAAAAACAATCTTATTAACCTGGCCAAAGGAAAAATCTACTTTTCAAATTTTAACTGTAAAAGTGATTTTTGACAAATTAAGCTATCAGAGGAATCAATCCATTACAGCATTTAGCACTCCTAATGGACATTGTGAATGGTTAGTAATACCATTTGGATTAAAAAATACACCACAAATCTTTCAAAGAAAAATGAATAAAATATTCTCTGAAAAGAATTTTTTAATTGTCTACATAGACGATATTTTGGTATGCTCAGAAAACTATCAAGAACTTTAACACATTTAAAAAAAATATTGTGTTAAAAATGAAATTATTTTGAGCCCAAAAAGGACTGAAATAAACAAAAATGAAATAGAATTTCTTGAAATAGTTATTTCAAAAAATGGAATAGAGTTACAAACTCATATTTCGAAGAAAATAATAAAATTTCCTGATAAACTAACTACAAAATAAGAGATATAAAAATTTCTTGTTTGTTTAAACTATGCATGCGAATTTGTTCCAAATCTTGCAAAGAAAAAATCCGCTACAAAAATTCATTCGTAAGTCAAATCAACTCAGATGGACCAATGAAGATACTCTTTGTGTTCAAAATCTAAAAAAAGAATTTGCTAAGCTTCCAAAGCTTAGACTCCTGAACCAGAAGACAATTTAATCTTACAAACAGATGCCTCTGACTATCATTGGGGAGCATTATTACAAGCAGATTTAAATGAAATTTGCAGGTATACCAGTGAAATTTTTAACGAAGCAGAAGTTAATTATTTCACAAATGAAAAGAAATTACTAGTAGTAATAAAAGAAATACGAAATTTTCAGCATTTTTATTACCAAAATTATTTATTATAAAAACAGATAACACACAAATATCAGGTTTAATATCTAATAAATTATCTTCGTAGCCACAATACAGAAGGTTACACAGATGACAGGTATTGTTGTCATTCTATTATTTTAAAATAGAAAATATGAAAGGATCTGACAATGTTTTTGCAAATTTTCTTTCAAGAAACGTTCAATATGGACAATAGAATCCAGGTATTGGTCAACAGGATATTCCAAAGAATGAATGGCATTGAAGAAGCCATAAGTGAAAAAAGCAATACGCTATTTATCATTTGTGATGAACTATCAACCTTGTATGAAAAAGCGAGAAAATTATAATGTGAACTAAATCAGCTTAACACTGATCAAGCTGAAAATATCACAGAATTTTAACTTCTCTGTGAACATCTGGATACCAGATCTAAGGGATAAAAGTCCCTAATAAAGTGGTAGGAGATATTCCACTAACACCTAGTGTCAAAAACATCTCGACGGTAAGTTCGGACATGTCGATGGCTGAGTTTTCAACCTAGCTAAAAGCCGAGCACATGAAAAACTCCCTATGAAAACATCATCAGTGAAAACTGAAAAAAACTTCTAATAAATCAAAAAAAAGGTACTAACTCTTCTACAGGAAAAAGATTTATTTTTTTTTCAAGTCAGAAAAATTCATCCAAAAAAGGAAGAATATTTGGCATTCACTAAACAGATTTCAGTATTCCCTGGTGGAAGTCCTAGCTTCATAGCTAAATTATTTGAATTTGGATATCTGGATCGAGTCTATACCAATCCAGACTTATCTGAATTGATGAAATTACCAACCAAATTGACAAGTTCAATAAAAAACTATGTTGATAAACAAGGAGTCTATTGCAAATTCTACAACATATTCATGGAGTTTCAAGATGAAAAATTATACTTTCCAATGATTAATTATATTTTGGTGAAAAAAATAAAAACTTTCAATGGCAGCGCAATAGGAGTAGATAAAAAACTCTCATATTTGAATTCAAAAGGGATTCAAACAATAAGAGTATTAGGGATGAAGGCCTTATACATTCTTAAGAAAATATTATGATAATAATTATAAAGTCCTCGACAGAGATATACATTAGGTTTTAATGATCAGAGAAAAATCAAAATCAGTAGTTCTAAAGGAGAAAATTACTGAATTTGAAACGCATTAATTTCATGCCACCCCAGAAACATTGTTTATGATGTGTAAATTTTTAGATCACAAGCACAATAAAAGAGATGATGAAGACAACAGCACATCAATGTCCGAAGAAATATGAAATACAGCTGTAAGAACAGTCGAAAGACAATAATAAGCAGGAGACGTAAGCACTTACGTCAAAATATTCGTTGGCACAAGACGATAAAATAATAAAGAAGATTGGACCAGTTAGTCCAAAAGCAATCACAGAAGAAAAAGGAACCTTATACAGATAAGGAATCAAAAAAAAAATAGAAGACATTCTAAGAATGACCTAGAAGAAATAGATATTTGTAATTCTACCCCTCCTTGTATTTATAAAAGGAACATTCGAAATTTAAGAAAGGCAGACTAGATTTTCTTTGCAACTTATAATCTTAGAAAAATGCTAGGTGTCTTCTTCATGAGTAAATAAAATACAAGTCTCCCATCAAGAAAAAGTATCAAAGTAGTTTGTATGTATGTATAAGGAAAATATGATTAAAGATTTTTCCCATGTAATATATTTATGAAATAAAAAGTTTTTTTCTATATTCTTCATCTATCTCATATGTTAGTTATAAGGGAAGGTTGCGATCTTCAGCCTCAGCGGAGGAAAGACACTACAGTAGCCTCAGACTGAGCATCGTAATAGGCTAACAAGTCTTTCATAGCCGGAAGGAGAAGTACTGCGGTACTGATACATCTAACATAGAAAGAAAATTCGAAAGGTATAAACATAAACTTTGTCTTTCATAAACGTATTATCATAAGAAAAAATTATTTTCATATCTATTTTATGCATCCATACATTCTATATGATACTAAGTACCTGTAGGGATTAAATAATCATGAATTTTTTAAATTTAAATAACTCATCATGAGAGTGGTACAACCATAATTAAAATAAATAAATAAAAGATATTGAAAAACCAAAGCTACTATAGAAACTCTTAATACTGAATTATTAAAGATTGAAAAACATCTTTGAAAAGAAAAACAGATGCCTCTGAATTTGACATAATAAAGAAGTTTTATATGAATCTTGGCACGAAGCTCGCATGCTAAGAGAAACACAGATATTTTTGTATAAAAATTGAAAGATCCTATTAAAAAAATTTATTCTTTACACAGCCTAATGGGTTATTATACTATTTTTCTTGATGAAAAAATATTAATTACCATTTTAATGGTAATTAAATTAAATAAAGATTTGCAAAAAATAATTCTTAAAAAAATTATAGATAACCTGGTTCAAGAACAATGGCCTATCCCTGATTACTCATATGTAGACAGCGTGATGAATTATATTATTTGTATGATAATAGATATTTCACCGACTAAGTCAAATAAATTTTCACATACCCTATGTACGAACAACACTCTCCAATTTGATATCAAAGCCATATGACAAAAATAAAATAAACTATGAGAAGATCTCGTAGAAATATTCAAACTTATTGAGAAATCAAAAGAGAATTAAAAAGTCTTTATTTTGAATATAAAAATAAATAACACAAAAGAAGATCTAATATGAGAGAGAGAAAGATATATATATATATATATATATATATATATATATATATATATATATATATAACATAATAAAAGAAGCTTTATATAAATGTTGGCACGAAGCTTTTATATATAGAGAGAGAGAAAGTGATATAGATATATAGATTATAAAATTATAGATTATAGATATAGGTTATAAGTTATATAGAAGTAATTAAGGCAGAAGGAAAAGAATCAAGGAATAATGTCAATGAAATTGACCATATTAGACTTTCAAAATATACATGTGGGGTATGGAATCTCGATGATATATTAATGAATATCAACTTGCATGGTTGATGGTTTTTTTTTTTTGGTTGAACTTTATAATTTTCATTTTGTAATATGGGAAAATGTAAAACTTATACTTCCCCCGTTTTTCTTTATTTGATCTTTTTTGACTTAATATACTATTAAAAAAATATTATTTAGAAGTATATTTTATAAACTTAATTTTATTAATGATGTCTTAGTATATTTTATATAATTAATTTTATTAATGATGTTTTAGTATATTTTATAAAATTAATTTTATTAATGATATCTTAAAACTCTAAATCTAATTATTGTTATTTTCTTTAGTTATTTAATATTGAAGGTAATATTAAAAAGAAGTAATTAAATATTTTTGATTTACAAAAATAAATAATTAATTTGAGATTAGCATATTTAAAAAGAAGGCTAAATAAAGTAAAACGGAGAAAGTAATATCAATTTTAAAGTTTTCCTATCTTTTTTTTTGTCCAACATAACTAGTTTAATTGAACTTGTCATCCAGAAAATGATTTGAGTTGAAAATCCTTTAGAAGGCCGGATTCTATTTGGGTCAGACCTGAACCTGTTCAAATTTGTACCTTCTTTAAGAAAAAAACTTTTATCTTCAAAATGATACTAGTACGCAGTTTTTCAATCTTAGGTGAATATGGGTCAAAAATGCTAACCAAAAAACAGAATATGGGTCAAAATCATCTCTTTGCTACCGTTACTGAAATCAGCAAGCTATAAAAGTGGCTATTCCCCAAAATCACCCGACCCTAGTGTGGGACCCAAAGAGAATTCCCCGAGTCAAACACATGTAATTAAATATATTCATTGATAGAGAAAAGCCAATGGTCTTGAAAGTGGCACGTAGTCTACATTATCTTCTTCGTTGATTAATTAGAACCAGGAGTGTTTAGTGGGTCGGACTGAGTCAATCCAAAATCGACTCATGATAGTTAATTGGGTTGGTAGGCCGGGCTAATTTGGGGTTAAGTGGGCCGGATCGAGTCCTGGTTTAACAGTAAAAAGTTTAAAAACAATTCTAATTCGGCCCACTTAATTCAATTCGGTTAAATCCACCTAAATCCGATTAAAAAATCAGTCAACCTATTTAAAAACAAGAAAAAAATCCAATATACACTATAATTATATACACTATATACACTCCAATATACACTATATATTTTTTAATAAATATATACACAATTACACATATATACGTACCATTCAATATATACGACTATGCGTACTACTTTAAATAAAACATATACTACAATTGTACAATATATATATATACACTACAATATATATATATATATATATATATATATATATATATATATATAGTTATATACTAATTTATAAAATATATACACATTTATACGTTAAATATATAAGTTTATAGAAGATATATACACATATATAAGCATCATATATGTCTATAAAATATATAAACACATATATACGCACCATTCAATATATATGTACTACTTTAAATAAAACATATATATACAACAATATATATATATATGTATATATAGTTATATACTAATTTATAAAACATATACACATTTATACGTACCATTCAATATATATGTACTACTTTAAATAAAATACAACAATATATATATATATATATATATATATATATATATATATAGTTATATAGTTATAGTTATAGTTATATACTAATTTATAAAACATATACGTAAGTATACGTTAAATATATACGTCTATAGAAGATATATACACATATATACGTACCATTCAATATATATGTACTACTTTAAATAAAACATACATACACTACAATATATATACACTACAAGTCTACAATATATATATATAGTTATGTACTAATTTATAAAACATATACACATGTATATGTTAAATATATACGTCTACTGAAGCTATATGCACATATCTATGCATCATTCAATATATATGTACTACTTTAAATATAAAATATACTACAATATATATACATTACAATGTATATATATATAGTTATATACTAATTTATACAACATATACACATGTATACGTTAAATATATATGTCTATAGAATATATATACACAAATATACACACCATTCAATATATATGTACTATTTTAAGTAAAACACATACTACAATATATATATATATATATATATATATATATATATATATATATATATATATATATATATATATATATATATATATATATATACTAGAGGAGCATGGCCCGTGTCAGCACGGGCCCAACATTAAGATATTTATTTATTTATTTATTTAATCTTGATATATTTAAATAAAATTTTTTAATAAAAGGATTGCATGTTTTCTAGAATTCATTCGGAATCTAGCATGAGTTCAATATATGTTATTTTAATAAGTATTTAGATAATTTAAGTTGTTAACTATTGTAATTTATAATATTTTTTATGGAATTTTTAAATTAATATACGTTACTTTTCTTGTCCAAATTATTGTGGCATTGATAGTCAATTATATTTTAAAAATAGTTTAAGTTTTTAATTCTTGTGATTTATAATACTTTTCTTCTATTCCAATTTCAGTGACACTAATATAATTTCAAGGGTCGATCAAATATTTTATATCTTTTAAATTTTTTAAGTTGTCAATCATTGTGATTTCTAGTATTTTTCATGTAATTTTCTTGAAATATATAACATATTAAATTATTTTTATATATCTTAAGTTGTTAACAATTGTAATTTATAATACTTTTTATGTAATTTTTGAATAATATATGTTACTCTCCTTGTCTATAATTTTGTGTCGACGACAGCCAATTATATTTTTAAAATAATTTAAATTTCTTATCATTGTGATTTATAATATTTTTTCTATCTCAACTTATATGGCACAATGCTTAAATGACCATAATAATTAATTAGGGGTGATATATTAAAATCATGACTGAAGCAGCTGAAGTAGAAATCAGTCAATTTTTAATTTATTTTTGTTAATTATTGTTATTTATAGTACTTTTTATTTTATTTAAAAATAATATATGTTGTTTTATATCTTCTTCTGTCTCGTCCCAATTTATGTGGCACTAATATAATTTTAATAGTCAATCAAATATTTTATGTTGACATATCATTTTGTTATTTTTATTTTTTTAATACATAAATGACTTATAATAAGGAGTGATATAGTAAAATCATCGTCCGAAAGACGAAAATTTAATTTAAAACATTAAGAGTTAATTTCGTATTTTATGTCTATTTTATATTTTATTTTTTATTAAACATTATTTTTTTCTTAATACCTAGATGACTCATAATAATTAATTAAGAGCGATCGATTATGTTATTACTATAAAAATTAATATAATTTTATCATATCCAATAGTAATCATCGATAATTCATCGGAATAGTATATTAATTAAATACGAAATGCTATATTTGTATATGCGAAATATGATATTATTAAACATTATTGGATAGTGCATTATATTTATCTTTCACAATAATAAAATTTTACTACATATTTTTCTTTATTTCTTTTTAACTTGATACATATTGACCCAACACAAATTCTAAGAAAATATTCATTAGAAATTTATTTTATTAAATTAAATTTATTAATCTTTTACTTTAAAAATTTTAATTTAATTTTAAATATTAGTATTTCTATATAAGAAAAAAATAATTTTAAAATTTAAAGTTACTAAAATAAATAAATAAATAAATAAAAAGATTATTTTTATATAAAATTCAATTAAAATAATAAAATTGATTTGCTTTAAATATTTAGTTGCAATTAATTAAGATAATTTTTTATTTTGTTATGATTTATGTTGCACCGATAAATTTTTGAGAATTGAATTGAACTATTATCTATTTTTAAAAAAGTATTTTAACTAGTTAATTATTGTGATTTATAATAATTTTTATGTAATTATCAAATAATATATCTACTCTTTGTGTCCCAATTTATGTGGCTTTGATGCAATTTAGAGAGTCAACTAAATTTTTTATATATCTTTTAAATATTTTTAGTTGTTAATTATTATGATTTGCAGTACTTTTTCTTTTATCTCAATTTATGTGATATTGCTAAAATAATGAGAGTCAATAAAATTTTTATATGTCTTTTAAATATATTAAGTTATTAATTATTGTGATTTGTGGTAACAAATTAGTTTTGAACATGATAGCTAATTAAATAAAAAAAAATTACTTTCAATATATAGTTATAGTTAATTAATATAAATTAATAGAATATATTAAATATTTAAAATATTATGCTGAAGCAATAGAATTATTATATATTGGTATGTAATTAAGTGGGGGTAGAGGAGATTTTTGGTAAGAGTCAATAAAATTTCTAAATGTCTTATAAATATTTTAATTTATTAATTATTGTGATTTGTGGTAATAAATTAGTTTTGAATAAGATAGACAATTAAATAAATAAAAACAAATTACTTCCAATATTAGTTATAGTTAATTAATATAAATTAATAAAATATATTAAATATTTAAATCATTATAGTAAAATAATAAAATTATTATATATTGGGATATAATATATAATTAAATGAAAGTAATTGAGTTTTTGGTAATTGCAAGAGGTGGTGAAATCACCTCTTCTATATAATAGAAATATACTAATTTATATAACATATACAAATGTATACATTAAATATAGATGTCTATAGAAGATATATATACACATATATAATACAATATATGTAGTTATATACTAATTTATAAAATATATACACATGTATACATTAAATATACATGTCTATAGAAGATATATACACAAATATAAGCATCATTCAATATATATGTACTACTTTAAATAAAACATATACTACAATATATATATATATATATATATATATATATATATATATATATATATATATATATATATATATATATATATACATACATAGTTATAGACTAATTTATAAAACATATACAACTGTATACATTAAATTTATACGTCTATAGGAGATATATACACATATATATACTACAATATAGTTATATACTAATTTATAAAACATATACATATGTATACATTAAATATACATGTCTATAGAAGATATATACACAAATATACGCATCATTCAATATATATGTACTTTTAATTAAAACATATATTACAATATATATATATATATAGTAATATACTAATTTATATAACATATACACATGTATACATTAAATATATACGTCTATAGAAGATATATACACATATATACTACAATATATATTGTTATATACTAATTTATAAAGCATATACATATGTATACATTAAATATACATGTCTATAGAAGATATATACACAAATATACGCATCATTCAATATATATGCACTACTTTAAGTAAAACATATACTACAATATATATATATATATATATATATATATATATATATATATATATATATATATATATATATAGCTATATACTAATTTATAAAACATATACACATGTATATATTAAATATACACGTCTATAGAAGATATATACATAAATATATGTACCATTCAATATATATGTACTAATTTAAGTAAAACATATACTACAATATATATAGTTATATACTAATTTATAAGACATATACACATGTATGTATTAAATATACACGTCTATAAAAAATATATACACAAATATACGCATCATTCAATATATATGTACTACTTTAACTAAAACATATACTACAATATATGTATATACTACAATATATATATATATATATATATAGTTATATACTCATTTATAAAACATATACACATATATACATTAAATATACATATCTATAGAAGATATATAAACAAATATACACACCATTCAATATATATGTACTAATTTAAGTAAAACATATACTACAATATATATATACTACAATATATATATATATATATATATATATATATATATATATATATATAGTTATAGTTATAGTTATAGTTATAGTTATATACAATTTATAAAATATATACACATCTATGCGTTAAATATATACGTCTGTAGAAGATATATATACACATATATACGCACCATTCAATATATATGTACTGCTTTAAATAAAATATACTGCAATATATATACGCTACAATATATACACACACACACTATATAGTTATATACTAATTTATAAAACATATACACATGTATACATTAAATATATACTACTTTAGAAGATACACACACACATATGCGTACCATTCAATATATGTACTACTTTAAATAAAATATACTACAATATATATACACTAAAATATATACAAACACTATATATATAATTATATACTAATTTATAAAACATATACACATGTATACATTAAATATATATGTCTATACAAGATATATACACATATATACGTATCATTCAATATGTATGTACTACTTTAAATAAATTATACTACAATATATATATACTACAATATATAATTATATATATAGTTATATATTAATTTATATATCATATACACATATATACGTTAAATATATACGTCTATAGATGATATATATACACATATATAAATTAATAATACTTGATAGTCTATTAATAATATATTAAAACTAAGTTATAATTAAATCCAATTTATTTTTTTTTAGAAAAAAAAAAAAACTTAAACGAGCCGGGCCTGTTAACCGACAAGCCCTAACCGGGCTTGGTCCGGACCGGGTTAACCGGCCCAAATCAATAAAAAAACCCGACCCAGTACCTGGTACCCTAAAGCCCTAGGGCTTACAGGGTCGTGTCAAACCAGATCGGTTTTTGTAAGTGGGTTGGGCTGGGTCGGGTTAGCCCGACCCATTTGATAGGCTTAATTAGAACCCACATCTTTTACAATCATATCATTAGGGGTGCTTATCGGACGGATCGGACGGATAAATATGCTTAACGGTTCGACTTATTGGATATGGGCTTTTAAATATACTAATCCACTAGCCAGCCAGTAAGATATCGGTTGGTTCAGTTCGAATTAGTAATTATCGGATGGTTACGGGCGATGTATTGGCTCAATCATTTCCTGCTCCCTTCTTTCACTTTCACAATTTCACTTGCCAATAAATTGATCTCCATAAAACCTTTTTTTCACACTCTATTAAGCTTATAATTTTAATTTAAAACAAAGTGAAAAGTACATAAAAGCTTAAATTTTTGTATAAATAACATAAATACCAACCCTTTTGGAAGTAATTACACTCTCTCCCACTTTTTTAATTACTTTACTCTCTTTCCCAATTAATATACATAACATAACCGACATATACATAACATTCTGTGTATATGTTGGGATATTTGTAATATGTTTAGGGAGTTGGAATTTTTTATAATATTGAAAACATAAGTTGTGTATTTGTGTAATTTTTAGTAAATTTTGAGGGTGCATACACATAAACATTTATTTAAAAAATATTAATCATAATATACTTCAAGTATACATATTTATATATTAGAAGTGAAGACAAGTCTAATATAGTCCAAACTCTAGACTAACGAGCTAGTATCAGTAAGAAATTCAACTTGCAAATCGTATCGTCATATAACTACGATGTCTGTGAGCTAGCTAATAAAACATGTAGCTTTCTTGTCATAATCGAAAGTCCAAAATAGAGAGTAAAACAACTTGTTTTGATTTGATCTTTAAAGAGCGACGTTTTGGTTTGATCAATTTTAAGGAGCAGTAGAATATTAAATGGAGCTTTAGGGTTAATAATAAGTACTTTGAAGTATATAGCTAAGTGGTAAAAATTAACTATAATAGTCCTTAACAGGTTAATGGTTTATCCAATAAGAAAATCGAGTAATCCATCTCCGCACCAATAAACCGTTAACTATAAAATTTTAATCCATTTTTCAGCCGTTAATTCAATAACCCAATACTAATAAGTTAATAAGTTAATTTTGTAATTGACTTATCAATTACAGTTCAGTTTTGAACAGTCCTACATATAATTATAAGAAAAGATTATCATCAAAATTCTTCACTACTATAAGTTCGAAAACGACCCTATTTAGTAATGCGGTTATTAGTATAGGGAGTTAGCCGAAAGCTACCTTCGTTTCTGGTATTATTCTCTTTCTTTTCTCCCCTTTCAAAAATTAATCATTTAAGTTCTCACCATGTTGATAAAGAAAAAGAGCCAATAAAATTTATAAATATATAGAATCCAAAAGCTTGCTAAAATAATTGGAGACAAAGATGTGGTTACCAATACGGATGTACATAGGTCGAATTAGTTCGATTTTTATTAAAAAAAAAATCAAATCAATCATGTCGGTTTATTAAAATTATAAATCAAATCAAATCAATATAAAATTGGTTTTTTCGATTTATGTTTTAGTCGATTTTTTCGGATTTTTTGGTTTTTTTGATCTTTTTGGGATTTTTTTTATAATCTTTGTTTTTTACAATTATATTGTGATCGAAGACTAGATCAAATATGTTTTCACTCATGTGCTAATGATAAATCATAATTATGAAAAAATGAGGTGCGGAAAACTCTCTTTAAACTAAAAAGTGAGATGAAGAGTAAAAAATTTAAGTTTTAAGTTTATATTGAATTTTCGATCATTTAATTAGCAATTAATGGACAAATATTACAACTTAAAGACCCAAATCTAAATATATATAGGGCAAAATTCAGAAATAGCATACTTATCTCCTAAATATATCTACATCTACTTTTAAATTATTGAAAATTACTAAAACTAGTTGAAAAAGTATTTAAAAAGTAGATTATAATTAATATTTTATGTATAAAAAAGTTTGAAATATATATATATATATATATATATATATATATATATATATATATATATATATATATATATATATATATATATATATATATTATGTCGGTTTGATTTGAATTTGGTTTGACTTTTTTTTTGTTAACATTAAACCAAATCAAGAATGGTCGATTTTTTTTTTCTAACGCCAAACCAATAAAAAACAAATCATAAATTATTTTTTTTCTCGATTTGATTTAGTTCATCAATTTGATTTGACTTGACGGTTTAATCTGTACACCCCTAATTACCATTAAGAGAATTTTTCTTTTAAGAAACGTCAAGTTTGTGGTGTTTAATAAAAGGAATAATTCCCCTTTTAGGTGGTACGGGGAACTTATATTATAATATAATAATTTATTAGTGCGTATGACGTCAAAGCAACGATTGCTTATTCGGAGACAAAGCAGCGAATGTTTGGAGTAATTAAAAATTATTGAGATCATATTAATTAAATCTGGTCTGTTGTTGGTTCGCTGAAAAAAAATGAATTAGAAAGAAAATGGACAAAATTTGGTTTGTAAGTTATCCGTCATTGTTAAATGATGTACAACGCCACCATTACTTAGAAGTTTATAAAATCGAATGTAGCCCTCCCCCAAAACTTTGTTAATTTAAACAGCAAGTCATACTTTGAATATTAATTTTAATGAGTCTGGTGCTAGAAGAGACATTTTTTTTCAGATTTAGAATCCAAAATGAATATTACTTTAATTTATGTTATAAAATGAACAGTTTGCCCAAATGGGTAAACTACAACTAACGATGTTTATTAAACGTTTGGCATGAAAAAATTGTTAATATGACTTGCCTAAAAATGGACAAAATAAATTTCATAAACTTTTTTTGTAATGTGAATTGCGAGATTCATTGAGAAATTTCTGAAAATATTTTTATATAGTGAACGTTTTGTTACTTCAGTACAGTTTTTTCACTTATAAATGTGTTGTTGTTAATTCACTCTATTTTATCTCATTCCTCTATCATATTATTCTACTAATATTAACTCAAATTCAAAAGTACCTTGATATTTTAATAGAGTAATGAACAAGAAAAAAATATGAAAAATTGTGTCAACAAATTAATTGAGATTGAAGATATTGATATCTTGACTTATAAAAGAAGTTTTAAAACTATAGTTTGCAATTCTTATGAGATTGAAGTTATGAAATGTGCTATTTATGGACTTCTTGTATAGAGTGGGAATAGATTTTTTATTCAAAAAATATTATATTCCCTCCATTTCAAAAATAATAATCTACTTTTCCTTTTTATCAATTTAAAAAAAATGACCTTTTTTTTGTGGTAATACTTCAATTTTAAAATTTCACGTGACATATTTAAGACCACAAAATTAAAGTATATCTTACCACAAGATTCAAAAGTTTTCTTTATATTATTAAACTCTTTGTCAAGTTAAATTAGGTCTTTTTTTTTGAAACAGAGTGAGTATTAAAAAAATAATAGATAAATTATATCTAATAAAATATTTATATAATACATAAACTGAATTTTGAGAAAATCTCTATATAATTGCATTTTTTTGTAGTGTTAAACATCGTCACATCTAATTTTAAATTATGGATTTAAAAAATATAGATAACAAAATACAATTTATAAAAATTAAAACTTGTAATAAAAATGAATAGAAAATAATTACTTAGATGAAGTAAATGAACAATAATTACTAAATAGGAACCGATTTTATTTGAATTTAAATTGAAAAACATATTACATGACAGATTCAAACTACTAAAAATCATTAAAAAAAACATACTGCATAAACATTAAACTTATTGAAAGACTACATAATAACAAATCAACGATAAACAAATTTCAAATCAAATAACAAATCAATATAACACATAAAAACTTCCAATAGTTTCTTTTTTTCTATTTTTCAATTTATTTCCTTTTCAAAATGCGATACTCCTGCTCAGTTTCATTAAGCATATCCTTCAAATGATTTTGTTTTTCTTCGGATCCTTTTAGCAATGTCCTAAGAAAATCTGTATCTTGTATGACTTCGTTGAGATTAAATAGCATGTCAAACTTCATAGTGTTATGTGAAGTCGCGGTATCACCATCGATTGTGGGTCTCTTTAATTATCAAAGAATGATATTCGTTTCAATTATTGACATACTTTCTACCCATCAAAAATAATTACATCCATTATTTTCCAAAAAATAAATAAATAAGGAACAAGGTAAACGTACAGATAGTTTTAATTGAACAACTTAAAAATTTTACCTTCGAACGCGCACAACTCCAAAACTTACGGCAACATTTCTTTGAGTCCTTGATGTTTTCGTTTTACAATATTAATTGCATTTACATACATCCGGTTCAATTGAAAATAAAGACATTTTGAATTGTTGAGACATAATTATGAAGGGATTCTCAAAGCTCAAAAGAGATAATATTAGTAGTAGAATATGATAGATGAATGAGATAAAATGGAGTGAATTAACAACAACACATTTATAAGTGAAAAAGTTGTATTAAAGTGACAAAACGTTCACTGTATAAGAATATTTTCAGGAATCTCTCAGTGAATCTCTTCAGACAATTTACATTACAAAAGAAGTTTATGAAATGTAGTTTGTCCATTTTTGGGAAATCATATTAACAATTTTTTCACCCCAAATATTTAACAAATACCGTTAGTTGTAGTTTGCCAAAAAAATGGGCAAACTGTCTGTTTTGTAACATAAATTAAAGTACTATCTGTTTTGACTCCTAAATATGAAAAAAGTGTCCCTTTTAACTCCAAACTCAATTTTAATCAATGATCTTTGATGGATCAATATGAACTTTGTCTTACTTTGACATAAATGAGGCTTAATACTTATAGAAAATATTTTATTATTTTTTCAAATGAGATGAGATGAGATGATGATTAGTTTGCATATTTTGCTTTATAAATCAACATACAAGTTATGTGTAATGGAATCCATCACTCTCTCTTGAGGTTATATCAACATATAGAACTAGTTGTCCTTAAAAGAAGATTGGTAAACAAAATCAAGCTCAAGTAGGAACTAGTTCGGAGGATTTTGAAGATGAATTTCCCTAATTAGCGAGGCAGAGTGCATAACAAGTGCAGAAGAAGAAAGTTTCATCAATAAGCAATCTGAAGCTTCTACACCAAAATTGACACCTGGAATAGAGAAAGATACAGTGAAACGAGTAGGATCATCGAAAAAGATCACGGGAAAACTAATGGAATAGTACCTCCTTATCTATCTCAGAAGAGAGATCTACACTCAAAACTACTTCAGTAGTGAGCAAACTCTCATGGGCTGATGAAGTTGACCTGGAACAAAAACAGGGGAGACGACCATTGATATGGGATAACTTCGATATACAGAAGATGACAAATGCTGGTTTTTAGCTGGACTTTGTTGCCCCAGGTCTATATGGCATGGTACCTGTTCGTGAATATTTTTTAGAGGACATTAGTACTGAAATTTTATACTGGAAGAATGTTGTTGTATGGTATGTATTGGGGGATTACCCCTCCCCCCCTTCGTGCTGCTAAATGGGTTCATCCAAAGGAGGTGGTCAAACTATGGTATAAATATGGTGTCTATGCTGCAAGATGACATTATAATTGTAAGGTTTGACAATGAATTAGGCAAGAATGAAGCCCTCTAGAGTGGTATCTACCACTTTGACTTCACGTTGTTCATATTAAAAGCTTGGAATGTATATATAGAATTCACAAGGAAGGAATTACATACTGTCCCTATCTGGGTAAAGTTACCAGACTTGGATTTCAAATATTAGAGCCTAACATGGTTGAATAAAATTGGTAGTTCAATAGGGAAATCATTAATGGTGGACCATAATACGGAGAATAAAGTAGGTCTGAATTTTGTGAGATTATTGATTAAAGTGGATATTGACACACCACTATCGGGCAAAGCGTTTTTCAGATCAGAAAAAGGTCATTTGTTGGAGCAAGAAGTCCAATATGATTGGAAACAAATACTATGCAAATATTATAGTAAGTATAGGCACAATAAAGAGATATGTAGGAGGAAAATTCCACAAGCAGCACTTAATAAGCACAAGAAAGTCAATAATATAGTGAGGAAAAAATAGAATGGGAAAACACCTAAGTCTGCATCTATCAAGCAAGAAATGGAAGCTACACAAGAAGGACCTAGCAAGAGTATGGCTAGCGTAGTCCCTACTGTGGGGTACATAGAGTCTATTGAGACTATTACCCCACATGAGAGGGAAAGGTTGGAACTGGTTGGGTTACTACTTTAAATCCTAGTAAGCAGAAGTTAGGGAAAGAAAAGCAATTGCACCAAGTAATAAATGCCATGAACACTTTTCAGTTGCTGGATAGACCAAAACTAAGTAGACTTGGACAAAATCAGCAGGCTATAAATGTGGGAGACAAACATAAACTTCCTACATGGAATGAATAGCATGCTTTATTGGAATGTTAGGGGCCTAAATGGCCCTAATAATAAAAGTTAAGTTCAAATCCTTAGGAAAAAGAATCAACAGGTTTAGTAGGGCTTGTGGAAACTAAAGGTGGAAGTGACTAAATTGAACAACTGACAACTCGACTATTTAATGGATGAAAGTATGTAACAAATTTAAGGTATCATTATAATGGTAGAATATGGTTGACATGGAGTCTTGATTACTATACAGTGCAGTACATGAATGGCGATGCCCAAGCCATCACTTATCAGGTGGAAAATAAAAGCCTAGCCATGACTTTTTTTATTGATAATAGTGTATAGACACAATAATAGAGAGGATAGAAGAGAATTACGGAGCTATCTAGGGGGTGTAAAGCAATCTTGTAATGAGCCTTGGATTTTAATAGGTGATTTTAATATAGTTCTAAAGATGGGTGATAGATTTAGAGGCAATTCTATCTCTGTCCCTGAGGTCTTGGATTTCCAAACACGTGTATCAAATTATAAGTTGATGGAGCTCCCGACTAAAGGATGTAGATATACTTGAAAGACAAACAAAGAGTAAATAGGGTGTTTTCAAATCTTGATTAGGTTTTAGTGAACATGGCATAGTTGAATCAAATGCCTAGCTATACAACAAACTATCTTTTGGAGGAAATTAGTGACCATTGTCCTGTAAAGGGAGTATGAAAAAGCCAAGTGGAGGTTGTATAATTCGACAGGTGGTGAAAAGGCTTAAAAAGCTGAAAATAAAACTAAGAGATCTGAATAAAAATCATTTCAGGAATATACTTACAGAATTAGAGGATGATAGATTGTCCTTAGCCACTATACAACAATAACTTCAAAGATATCTAGGGGATTAAAATACGCAAAGGCAAGAAAAGGAATAAGCTCAAAATTTAAGGGCTTCTTCCTATATGACAAAAGTTTTTTTGCAACAGAGAAGTAAAGTGAACTAGATTAAGCTGGGGGATGATAACACCAAATATTTTTACTCTATGATCAAGTATAAGAAACTTCAACAAGCTATAACTCTATTAAAAAACAGTGAAGATGTGACACAACATGACCCTAAGGAGATTGCTAAGATCTTTATGGAATATTATCAAAAACTCTTGGGGAAAAAAAGAGGATCGGAAGGATGTTGAGTCAGATATTTATCCAAAATAGTCATATACTCTCAATAGAGCAACAAATGGAGTTGGTGAAGCCATACACTAGCAAAGATGTAAAACAAGAAATGTTTAGTATTGATGGGAACAAGAACCCTAGACCTGATGGCTATAGCCGTCATTTTTTCAAACAGGATTGGGTAGTGATAGGAGAATATGTGACTACTGTTGTGTTAGAATTTCTGCGAAATGGTAAATTGTTGAAGCAGATCAATGCTACTATGATATCTTTGATTCCTAAAGTAAAGAACCCCTTGAGTTTTTCTTATTTCAATGTACTATATAAATGCATTTTCAAAGTGTTATATGTCAAACTAAGAAAATCTTTTTCTGTTCTAGTAGCAGAAACTCAGGCTGCATTTGTAGGAGAAAGGTCCTTAGTGCATAATGTCCTCATATGCCATGACTTAATGAGGCATTACAATAGAAAAATATCACCTAGATGCCTTATGAAAATAGATTTAAAGAAGGCCTATGATATGGTGAATTGGAGTTTTGTGAAAGATGCAGTGGTGGGGTATGAATTTTCGCAATCCTTCATTCACTTGATGGTATGTTGTGTCACTACGACTAAGTTTTCAGTAAAAGTAAATGGAGAGAGATATGAATATTTTGAAGGAGGTAGAGGGTTAAGGCAAGGACATCCACTCTCGCTCTTATTGTTTGTGTTAGTGATGGAGTACCTCACCAGAACAGTTAACGTAATGAGCGGCCTTCCTGAGTTTAAATTTCGTCCTATGTGTGAGACTTTAAAACTAACTCATTTAATATTTGTAGATAATTTAATGATATTTTGCAAAGTGAGAATTAATTATATCAAGAGAGTATTAGAGGCTCTGAATCACTTCAGCACAATGTGACAGGGTTGTAAGCAAATGTGGAAAAAACTAGCATATTCTTAGTAGAAATGGATATGTGAAGAAGGCAGAGATTGTGACTTACACTGGTTTCTTAATAAGAAGTCTTCCTATTAGATACCTTGGACTTCCTTTATTTTCCAAGAAGTGGAGTAAAATGGATTGTCACCAACTAGTTGAAAAGGTCACTGCTAGAATCACCATTGCTTAGTATAAATCATTAATACTGTGTTGTTCTCTATCTATAACTTTTGGGGGTCTATTTTCATATTACCCTAAAGTGTGGTAAAGGAGGTTGATAGTAAATATCGAGAGTACTTATGGGGGATAAATGTGGAATACAAGAAGATTACTCTGGCGTCCTGGAAAAAGATTGTGTTTCAAAGAAATATGGAGGTTTGAACATAAGGAGTTGTCAATAGTAGAATATAGCAGCTGTAGAAAAATTACTCAGGCAACTAGCAAAAAAAAATATCCTTTGGGTTAGATGGGTGCTTGGTCTTTATATAAAGAATGATGTGCATATTTGAGGCCACATACCACCACTAGATAGCAGTTGGTACTGGAAGAATTTGAACTACTTAAAGAGTATAATGCAATAATGGTATCAAGGGGATAAATATTTACTCACTCACAATGGAAAATATTCCGTGTCTACTGGTTATCAAGCAATGTTATCAGGACTTTTGAAGATGCAGGAATCTGAGTTAGTATGGACAATAGTCATGCAACAAAAACACAAATTCATATTATGGTTGGCAAGCTAGAATAGACTACTAACAAAAGCGAGATTATTGAAACTGAATATTCCCGTAGCTGATGCAACTTGTTGTTTATGTGATGAGCTATCTCTTTGTTAAATGTAAATGGATATCTAAAGTAAGACATGGAGTGAAGACATGGTCCAAGCTATCAATCTAGCGACTAGGAGCGAAGCAATATGCACAGTGGATACAAAGAAGACATTGGAGGAAACTGAAAAAGGAGATAACCACAACCTTATCGGGAGCTATGATCTATAATATTTGGCAGGTTAGAAATTGAAAGTTGTCTAGAAATACCATGTTAGAACGTTTGTTATTACACAAATCCTATAAGGACTAGACTAGACATGATACAATGCTCTATGGGAGCACATAAATGTAGAGATTTAGTTCATAGACTTTGTAGTTAGTCGATGTGGTTGCTCTTGATGAGGCTTAAACTGACTAGAGGCACTCTTCCTAGAAGATGGCCCTTTTAGTCCTAGGTGCTCTTTTTGCATAAATATTCTTTTGTTACCACTGATAATTTCACAGTTATTACCAAAAAAATTATAAAATTTTTATAAACTTCCGTTATAATAGAAATTAAGAAGATATACTTTAATAAGTCTTTTTATGGAACAACATGCAAAGTGACAGTATGTATGAAGTCGAAGATTCAGCCAATGAATGTTATATTTCAAATTGAGACCTAAACATGCTCATAAGAACTTATTACCCAATTTCTCTATAATAAGTAATCAGTATTTTTTTTAAAAGAAAACTATAATTTTTTTTTTTAAAGAATTTTTTTTTAAGTTAGAGTTAAGTCTGAATTATCAACAACTTACCCTACCAATTAGTAAAATTGAACTCCTATTCAAGAAGCATCAAACCCTTTAAACACAATATTGGTCGACAAAGTGCATTTATGAGCTGGGTTTCTTTTGTTTTTAAATAAAAAATTAAATAGAAAAAATCATAAGAATTTTGTAATTTAGTATATGGTATAACATAGACATGTCACAAAAGTGGAATTGTTGAAATATCTTCAAGACTTTTACGAGTGAATATGATGAATATGCAGGTCGACATGCTACATGATCAATCTACCAACTATTAAAAGGCAAAAAGTCATTGAATAGTTGATTCATATAATTTATGTATTCAAAATTATTGGCAATAACTTTACTTATTTGGTGTCAAACTAAAGAATAAGGTCAATATATACAACTAATGCATTTAAAAGCATGTCCCTGACTTTCTTTGGGAATTAATTCATCTCATTTTTTTAATGAAGTGCTCCTATTTTTTCTTCACATGATTAATTAGGAGAATAGAAAATATCTAACTAGACAACAATGACTAGAAGATCGATGAATTCAAATCACGAATGAAGTGTTTCACAAACATGGTCCTCCCTTTTAAAGTAATTTTTACTTTTGCAAGATCTCTAGTCTGGCTAGCTTAGCTGATTAGAAGTAAATGATTTAGAGTTGATAATTAGTTTTAAGTTTTGAAATTATTTTATAATTTGCAATTACCTGTTTAAATAAAATAACGAAACTTCATAATATATAGTTTGTGAATTTGATAAAATAATATTATTAGGCATTTCTTCTATTAAAAAGACTGTTGATCAAGGTGATTAAAGAAGCTAAATTATGGTTACTAATCATAATAGTCATTAGGCAATAAAACAGTAAAGTAGTTAGTTATAACTAACTGTACAACTCACCTCTAACCAACTAGTAGTTAGTTACTTAGACCAAGATAGGATCATTATATATATCTGATGTATTCATCATTATTGAAAGAATTTGAATAATAATACACTCTCATTTTACTCTATAATCTTCTTCTTTACTACATCTCCTTCTAGTCTATAATTGTTTGATCTTGTTCAAATGATTCAGAGATACTGAATCTATCTAAATTCTTCAAGGTATCAAAGCGGGAAGCTCATGATAACATATTCATATTCTCTTTCTTATCTTGAGTCTATGTGGAATTAACAGATATTCAATTCTCATCTCTTTGATTTCTATGGGTTTTTGATTCATCTGGGCAGTTAAGTTCTTAAAAGGTCTGAAGAAAAAGAAAATCCAAGAACAATGTCTTTAAGTAATAATAACAACAATCGATCTACAGAGTTCACATCTTCTCATACCTCCAGTGGTGTACTTAGGAATTCTTCAGTGAATGCTGGTAAATAACGTGCTATTGATCTTAATCATCCTCCCTATCTAACAACTAGTGATGTAAGTGGTACTTCTATCATCTCAACTCAATTAGCCGGTGGTGAAAATTACTTGGTATGGAGTAAATCTATGAGAATTGCTCTCCTAGGAAGAAATAAATTGAAATTTGTTGATGGTAGTCTGAGTAAAGATGCTTTCCCAATTGAGTTGCATAATCAGTGGGAGAGGGTGAATGCTATAGTCTTATCTTAGCACATTAATCTAGTCTCAAATAGTCTAGAGGCTGGAGTTGTATATGCATCAACTGCTAGTGAGGTATGGACAAATTTAAGAGAAAGATTCAATAAGATTGATGGTTCAAGAACCTACAGTATACATCAAGGAATTGCTTCCATTACTCAAGGAGTATAATCTGTGGCTGTGTATTTTTTAAAATTGAAAGCATTATGGGATGAGTTTCAGTCAATGGTGCCTTCCCCTGCATGTTCATGTGAAAGGTCTAGGGACTTTATTTTGTATTTGCAAAGATTAAAATTGTATCAATTTTCGATGGGATTAACTGATACCTATAGTCAAGCAAGAAGTCAGATTTTGTTAATGCCCCTCTTACCCTTGGTAAAGCAAGCTTATGCAATAATCATAAGTGATGAAAATCAGAAGACAATTTCTCAATCTCTTAGAAGTGTTAGTTTTCTTGGAGCCACCCCTGGTATGACTGATGCAATTGCAATATACTCAAGGGGTGGGATGCAAAAAAAAAAAGAAACATAATCCAAATGTGGTGTGTGTCACTTCAAACTTACAGGATATTATATGAGAGATTGTTACAGACTGATTGGTTATCCCCCAGGACATCCTAAACATAATGAGAAAAGAAATCTCCATCAAGGGTATGGATCAAATACTAATATCATTGTTGTTCACTGATTCTAAATTATTTATGAATCATATTGTTGGTCTATTGAATCCTCAAGTGTTTGGTACAAGTTTTCCCCATTTTGAGTAATAATATGTATCTGTGTTTTAGTTTTTGTGGTTGCATGTGTTATGAAAGTTACTATTATGGAGATTTTTCATGTATTGTTGTTTATTTTCTCTGATTTTGAATTGTTGATTGAGATTATGTTTTTATATTGGTTCGTGTTTTAGACCTAAAAGATGATATTCCTTTGGCTGGACCCCTTATGCTAATTTCTGCCTTCGTCAATATTGAAGAGTCATCGATTCCCATATGGTTGGAAATGGATGATCATTTTCCTTCGGCAAATAGATATTAAAAGAATATTCAGTGGTTCATCAATGTGGTTTATTGTGCAAATGATTTACTTATTACTGATTATGGGTTCTTACGGGGCCTGGATGTTTGTCGATCGCCTTTGGATTAGTTGAGGAACATGGACCTTTTCATATTGAGAAAGATGAGAAGATATTTAACTGGAATTCATATTCTTGGAACTTAGGTATGTTTCGCAATGCCCCTTTTTCTTACTATAAAAACTTATGCTACTTTTGAAGAATTTTACTTTTTTGAGTGCGCTCGTTATACTATAAGTAAAGATTTTGGTGGTACTACCAAGGGTAATTTTTCT
The DNA here is from genome assembly GCA_030864225.1 of Capsicum baccatum var. pendulum. Taxonomy (NCBI): domain Eukaryota; kingdom Viridiplantae; phylum Streptophyta; class Magnoliopsida; order Solanales; family Solanaceae; genus Capsicum; species Capsicum baccatum. Next base: position 197,137,653 of record CM061557.1, read on the forward strand.
GTAAATAACAAAAATAGTGATGACAAATATATAATGTATTAATTACACGTGTGTTACACCTCTTTCAAAGCCACCATTGTCTTTTCCACTTCACAATTTTTTTCCTCTTTCATTTTTACTTTCACCTTTCAATTCCCTTTTATTTTCACAGACAACTAGCTATACTTTTTGCTTTCAATCCCTTCTTCGATTAATCTTCAAAAAACTGTACTGGAGTTCGTATATATAAGGTTCTGCTTCTATTGTTTAAAAAAATGATTTCTACTGTTAATCTTTGAGGAACATGGTGCAACCTTCTTTTTCTTTCATTTTCTATGTTTTAGGTGAATTTTATTGTTTATTTTCTCCGATTTTGAGTTTTTGATTGTGATTATATTTCTATATCTATCTGTGTTTTAGTTTTTATGGTTGCATGTCTTATGGACAAAGACTAAACAAAAAGTGATTTTTTTTCATAATTTCTTCTTCGTATTAATTATCAGTTGGATTAACTTATGTTTTTACTGTTTTTTGATTTTGCAAGCATTGTTGTTTTAACAATTTCTTCTTTTTTGGCCTAAAATCACTTGTACCTGCAAAAAAGATGTTTAATGCAATCAAGTGTTAGCTTATTGAGGTTTCACCGATTGTATGATTAGACTTAAATATAATAAACTTGATTTTTGATGTTGCATGTATTATTATTTAAATAATTTCTCTTTTTTCGCCCTAATTTTGCTTTGGTTCCAACTGGTGTTTTTTTTTTTTTTTTTAAAGTTATGTGTATTTCTATTCTCTATTGTGATTATGTATGTATCTGGGTTTTAAGTTGGGTACAATTTTCTTCGATTTTAAGTTTTAGATTGTGATTATGTTTCTATAGCTATCTGTGAACCTCGAGAACTATGAGGTGATACATCACATTCCAGAAGGAACAAGAATGATAACTGAATTCGCATCTAGATCAAGTCTAGCAATCTGATTATTCTAGCTTCTGGAATTTATTACAGCTCTAAATTATGCTTTTTTCTAAGTTGGAGGTTTGTTTGAGTAACAAATAAAGTAACATAGGCTTAAGGGATTGATCACACTAATATTTTCCTTCCATATCTTCATGATAGAGCAATTGAATGAAACAGTGTGAAGCTTGTATGATTGTGATTAAGCTATTCTTTCTTCGTCTATTTTGAATTTTAAAAAATCTCGATTGATGGTAGTAGAATAGTCAATCTGATCTTGTGCGAGAACATGTAGAAACACCTTTGTGGATTGTAACACTCCTGTTTTTCACCGCATCTGACCCCGCTAGGGAGTTGGTTTTAGAAAAAATGGGTTTTTTCAATTAAAGTGACGTTTTGAAAAGGGATTATTTTATTTACAGAGTCGCCACTTGGAATTGAGTTTGGGTGGTCCAAGTCACCTTATTGAATCCCTGTTCAAAAGGAAATGACTCTTCAATTTTTTTTTGGTCTGCGAACTAGAAATCCGAATAAGGAATTTTGTTGACTGAGGGGAAGGTGTTAGGCACCCCTCGAGTCCCGTGGTTCTAGCACGGTCGCTTTAATGACTTACGTCTGGCTTAAATTATTTTTTTTTTTGAATTTATAATATTTGTTAACCTAAAAGCTATTTGCCTCCCGCTTTTAATTTATTTTGAAATTATTTATTATATTGACGTGTGGCTTACCGATAGTAGTACTTTTCGGCCTCACCACAAATTTTGCACGTTTCTCGCGCCTTTTCGGCATTTATGAGTCGTCCCCATTTTTCTAATCTAAATAAACACCCAATGGGTTTAAAACCTACCCAACCCAATTCAATCGGCTTCAAATGGTAAATTAGTTTAATTATAACGAATGGTCGGTAGCAGGGCTTTCCAACTTCATCGTTAATTTTCACTTGTATATTAAATTCTTAATTATTTAGAGGATAAGAACGTGACTCATTCTTTTATGAATTCACTCTCTTACAATATGTTTTCCTCCTCTCTCCCCTTTTTAAAATAAATAAATAAATAAATAAATAATAATGGGTCGTGGATAAAATCACAATTCATCTTAATCATTAATTAACGACTGAACTTATATATCGAATCAGGTCCAACGAAATCTATTAATTAATAAAAGGATGGAGGAATTAAATAACTATTTTATTCTAAATCAGTTGAAGCCATATTCAATCGAATTATCATTATTTTCACGATAAACACAGTGAACAATTATGATATATATTCACAATAACAAACAAGCCAATAATTAAATGAATGAAAATTGCTTCTATCATAAGATCTCAGAAATCAAACAAAATTGAAATGTGATTTGATTTGCATGCAATTTGCAGATGTCAGAAAAATTTCACGTGCTTATCTCTAAGATACTTGTATATTGTACGACTATTTTTATCATTTATTAGTCGGCATTTGAATAATAAATAGTAGTACCATATTTCTTTATCTCCTATATATATCTACTTTTTACATTAGCACATCTTATCACCAAACACGAACACACTTAATTAACTACAAATACCACATCAATTACACTATATAAAAGATAGTCACAAGTAAATAACGAATAACAATAAAAGAGACTTTAGATACTAAACGATGCATGAGATCATTTAAACTTTATATTTTCTTTTGATTCATCATGAATTTTTTAAAAAAATAATAGGACGAACTAAATTGACTACGGAAACAAGAATGTCGCCACTAGAAACTCGAACAAAGGCTCGGACTCAAAATCGCCAATTCTTTTCTTTGTGTGTTTTTCTCACCATTTTGAGTGCAGTAAGTTAAATATGAAAAGTATCTATCAACATGAATTTCAAATGTAAAAATACATACTGATTAACATAATCACACAAAGATGAACGGAAACAATAAATATAAATGGAGATATTATCACAATGAAATAGGAAGTTCAAGGACTGAACATCGAATAGAACCAACATAAGATATTTTCGAAATTGAATTAATTAACAATGAATCATTCTTGATACAACAAAGTCAAGCCTCGACAATAGGCACACCTGTGTAACAAATTAATTGAAAGCAGGAGTAGGATGTCATTACCGGAGACTAAAACAGGATCCGAAACTCTAATTCCAACTCACGAATGCTCCTCTTTGATTTTTTTTTTCGTATTTTTTTTTTGTGTTCTGTTTTCTTTTCTTCCGTTGTTTTTTTTTTGTGTGTTGTCTTTTTTTCTTCTGTTTTTTCTTCTTTTCCTCCCTGTGTTGTGTGCATGTGTGTGTTATATATAATTAGTGTATGTGTGTGTTTGTGTCGTGTGTGTGTGTTATATATCGTGTGTGTGTGTGTTTGTGTTACAGGAAAATTGGCAGATAATGGGGGAGAGGTTTTGTGAAAGTGGGACTTGTGGGGTGGTTTGGGTAGTTTAGGTTTTTTTTTTTTTAAATAAAAATAATGAAAATAAAAGAAAAAAGATAAAATTATTTAAAACTAATAAAATATAAGTAAGTTAAATAATTAATCTTAAAACATGATTACGGAATATTAATATTACTAGATTATTTATTAAAAGTTAAAAGAGGAAAATAACATAATTTATTATTATTATTATTTTTTTAAATAAATAAATAATAATAATGAAAATAAAAACTTATCTAATATGTGATTTTAGTTTTGTATTTTTTCAAAACTATTAAACCAAACTTAATAAAAATAAGATAAACTTACAATATTTAATTTAGAATTAAGTAAATAAATAAATTTAAAACTAAAATGGCGTAAAAACGTTATGTTTGGTAAAAAATTAGGTTTTTAATGGATGAGGTGCACGATGTTAACTTGCTCTACAAAAGACGTATCTGGTAATCTTTTCTTTGATTATATGAAGAACAGTTGATTGCAACCAGTTCTTAAAAACATGTTAGTTGAAAGAACCTGTATATGAAAAGATGAAGCTAAATAAATTCGCGAGGTCAGCTAAATTTTGTATTCTGTAAACACAATGAAAGGACGAAGATGACAGAGGAAACACAAATGAGGTATTATCCATATACATCAGCAATGGCTGAATAAAAGTGGCAAAGTATGGTAAGTATCTTTACTCCAAATTTTGATTAAATAAATTTATTTCAACAAGTGATGTTTGAATCAGAAGTAGTATGACAAAAAAAATACTGTGTCATAACTGAACAACACTACAGGTTGACTCAGTGACTTAGGGTTTCAACTTCAACTCCTAAGACATTATATTTTTATTTTTTGAACCATCTTAATGAATATCCTGGATTCGTCACCTGAACTTATTAGACATGAAATGCAAATGTCATGTTTACTTCGATTAGTTTTTCTCAACATTACTGAATTTGTCTATTTGTTTTCTTTCATTACTTTAAAGATGCAGGGGAATTACTTCTTCTCCACAAAAGAGTGGAGCACCTTTGCAGCAGATTAATTGGGCAAAGTTAAAAGAGAAAGCCATAGGTATGTATGTTTTAGATTAACTTTACTATAAACATGTAATCTACTTTCTGAGTCATCCTACTACAACATAAAATTGAAGTTTGTCTTAATCTATCAGCTTTGTTAACCATTTTCAGTCTTAACAATGCGTTCAATTCTTAAATGGGTAGTAAAGTCTCAGGATACTTTCTTTTCCAATCTCACATGAGGTATTGAATAAAGTACTATCCTAATAATATGATAAGGTATATATTTATATTGTCATGATTCAATTCAGGTCCATCTTGATTGATTTCTCATTTTTCGGACCTTGATCCTACAATTGGAAAGTGGAAAAAACTTTTTTAGGATTAAAATTGATACAAAATCATTCCCACTTTTTTATGGGAATATTTCTTGAAAATATTTGCCAGTATGTGTACTTTATGTGTTGCAGCTGAATTGGCAAATTTGTGGTCAAGGAAAGAAGTGGTTGAGCACTACTGATTTTTCTTGCTTTCTTCAAATAGAGTACAAGATACTTGAATGGATCGATTCAAATAAAACAAAATCATTCGCACTTTATTTTACAGGAAAGTTACTTGAAAATATTCATCAATAGATTTCTAAACTACAGGTTGGAGCTGCACTATCAAATCTTCAGTCAAGAAAAAGAAGTGGGTACAAAAAATTAATTAAATGTTTAACATATTTTCAAACACTTGGGAGTAGTTAGAGGTTCTTATGTTGAATTGGTAACAACATTTGATGTTGGACCTAATTAACGTGTGGAGTGATGATACATCAGTGAGGCTATTTGTACGCAACCAGATTAGTTGTATTGATTTATGAAGGACTACACAGATGAAGCAGTTCATTCTCTGTAAGAACTTGTGTTGTATACTTTTACATTTTGAGTCCAAGTTTACACACCATCAGTAAACAATTTATGGCACTATCAAGTCATCCAGAGGTCTACAGTTGAACCTTCTTAATAAATTGTGCAACACACTATCTAAAGTAGAAGTGACTTGATGAAAAGTTATTGAAGCTCACAATGCATGTTATTTGAACTCTTACATTATATAGTCAAGTAGGAAACTTGAGCTCGTCACTTTTGGGTTTTGTTCATCCCTTCTTCACTGTGTTTAACCCCCATTTTACTTAGTAAAATTTTATGTTTGTGTGAAAATGCAATTTAGTTTTTAAAGAAACACATTCATGTTTTTATAAGTTTCATTGTACCTACATTAAGATGAGATTTAGTATAACAGTCATTAAGTAGGGGTTCCAATAACTTTTATCCCTTTTTACATGCTAATATTTACTCTTCATGAGTAACCTCATCTATTTATTTATTTATTTATTTATTTTTTCAGTTTACCATGCCTCTTATCTCGATGGTAAATAAGTTTTTTGAGGTATTTTCAGATGATCTTCCTGGTGTTCCTCTTGATAGAGAAATAGAGTTTGGTATTGATTTGGTTCCAGACACTCATCCAATATCTATTCTTCCTTATAGAATGGCTCTGGCTGAGTTGAGGAAACTCAAAGAGCAACTTAGGGATCTTCTGGATAAGGGGTTTATTTATCCTAGTGTATCTCCGTGGGGTGCACTGGTGTTGTTCGTGCACAACAAGGATAGTTCCCTTCAGATGTGCATTGACTATCGACAGTTAAATAAGGTAACAGTCAAGAACAAGTATCCTCTTCTAAGGAAAGATGACTTGGTTGATTAGTTGCAAGGTGCCAAGTTCTTTTCTAAGATAGATCTTTGGTCTGGGTATCATCAACTAAAGATTAGGGAGGTGTATATCTTAAGACGACTTTTCATACTCGGTATGGGTACTTTGAATTATTGGTGATGTCATTTGGTTTGACTAATACCCCAATGACATTTATGGATATGATGAACAAGGTTTTCAGGCAGTTCTTGGATTTTTTCGTCATTATGTTTATTGATGACATTCTGGTTTATCCTAAAAGTGAGGTGGATCATTCTAATCACCTCTGTGTGGTATTATAGACCTTGAAGGAACAACAGTTATATGTCAAGTTCTCCAAGCGTTTTGGTTGAACGCTGTGACTTTTCTTGGTCATATTATTTCTAGCGAGGGGATCATGATGAATCCGTTAAAGGTGGATACGGTAAAAAAGTGGCCTAGACCCACGACTCCAATTGATATTCAGAGCTTCTTGGGTTTGCCTGGGTATTATCGGTGGTTTGTGGAGAGCTTTTCGACAATTGCTGCCCCTTTGACTAAGTTGACTTAGGAGAATGTTAAGTTTTCTTAGTTGGATGCTTGTGAGGGAGTTTTGAGAAGTTGAAAGACAAGATGACTTTGGCTCCAATTCTGACTTTGTCGGAAGGCAATTACAGGTTTGTGGTCTATTTTGATGCATTTTGGATTGGTTTTAGTTGTGTTTTGATGCAACATGGGAAGATAATTGCCAATGCTTCTAGGAAGTTGAAGGTAGATAAGGGGAACTATCCTACTCAAGATTTGGATCTATTAGTGGTTGTGTTTTCTTTGAAAATATGATGTCATTATTTGTATGGTGTACACGTTGACATCTTTTCTGATCATAAGAGTCCACAATATGTGTTCACTCATAATGAGCTTAATCTCAAGCAAAAGATATGGTTGGAGCTTCTCAAGGACTATGACATGAGTCTTCACTATTACCCAGGTAAGGCTAAGGTGGTTGCTGATGCTCTAAGCAGGTTGTCCATGGGGAGTTTGGCTCATGTGGAGAAAGAAAAATAGTAATTGGTGAAGGATATTCACCCCTTGGCTAATCTTAGAGTTCGCCTCTTGGACTCCAAGGATGGAGGTGTAATGATACAGGAAGTGGTTCGGTCATATCTTTATGCAGAGGTTAAGGAGAAGCAAGTGTTGGATCCTTTCTTAAAGAAAAAGAAAGGTGATGTCTGTGGAAAAGGTGATGGTGTTTGAGATCAGCGGTTACGGTAGTTTACGGCACCAAGGGAGGTTATGCGTTCCTATTGTCGAAGGTTTGTGGCAAAGGATCTTGGCTGAGGCACATGAATCGCGCAACGTTGTACATCCCCAATTGACAAAAATATATCATGATCTCAAGGAGATATATTGGTGGAATGGTATGAAAAAGGAATATGGATAATTTTGTGGCTAAGTGCTTGTTGTGTTAACAAGTTAAAGTTGAATACATGAAACCTGGAGGGTTATGTCAGGAGATTGTTTTGCCCGAATAAAAATAAGAGGTAATCAATATGGATTTTGTTATCTGTCTTTCTCGGTCTCGGAATCAATAAGATTCAATTTGGGTCATCGTGGATAGGATGAAAAAGTTTGCTTACTTCTTGCCAATGAGGACTACCTTTTTGACAAAGGATTATGCGAAGTTATATCTTGATGAGATTGTGAAGCTGTATTAGGTACCTGTTTTAATTATCTCTGATCGTGGTACGTTGTTTTTATCCCATTTTGGTGGTCTTTTTAGAAGGGATTTGGTACTAAGGTGAGTCTATGTACTGCTTTTCATCCTCAGATGGATGGGCAAGCAGAAAAAACTATTTAGACATTGGAGAATATGCTTTGGGCTTGTGTGGTTGATTATAGTGGTAGTTGGGTTGAGCATCTACCTTTGGTAGAGTTTGCTTACAATAATAGCTATCATTGTAGTATTGGTATGGTTCTTTTTGAGACATTGTATGGTAGGAGGTGTAGATCTCTTATTGGTTGGTTTCGATGAGGCAAACATGTTCGGTCCAAATTTGGTTTATCAGGCTATGGAAAAGGTGAAGCTGATTCGAGAAAGGATTAAGGCTGCCTAAAGTCACCAAAAGTCTTATGCGGATGTTAGGCGTAGAGACTTAGTGTTTGAGGTTGGGGATTAGGTATTCCTCAAGGTATCTCTCATAACTGGAGTAGTGCGGTTTGGTAATAAGTGGAAGCTCAGTCCCTGGTATGTTGGTCCTTATGAGATTTTTTAGATGGTTGGTAATGTTGGTTACGAGTTGTAGTTACCTTCTAGCTTAAGCTCGGTTCATCCAGTATTTCATGTCTCCATGTTGAGGAAGTGTCTTGGTGATCATTCTTCGATTATTCCTTTGGAGGGGTTGGGTATCTTGGAATCTCTGTCTTAAGAAGAGGTCCTGATTGAGATCTTGGATAGGCAGGTTCGTCGGTTGCGAACCAAAGATGTGGCTTCGGTTAAGGTTCTATGGTGGAACTGACAGCACCCAAGCGTACACACAAGTAAATGTGGTCTTATCAAGTGGTAAAGTGGCCTTTAGAAAGCCCAAGTATCGATCTCTCAAGGACTTGCATTTGCCGCCTATCCAATTCTAGTTTAACAAATTGAGAAGAGTAACAAATAGAGTTTTAGAATTGATAACTAAAATAAAACTAAACTAATGCGAAAAAGTAAATAACTTTGGACAATCAATGGATAGAGATCCAGGATTAAGGCTTATGAACAATCATACTATGTTATTGAACTTCATTAATTAAATTGCTTATCGTGGTTGTTGATTCGTAGGGTTAATTGCATGATCATGGTTTTCCAACCTCTAATCCTTTACCTAAGTTGAACCTTACAACTACATCGTTGAGCGGGGATGTAATAGTCCACTTAAGTTCTTTAAATCTATCATCCTATGTGTGAATCAAGTAAGCCAAGATACTAATTCAAATTCCTTATTTTATAAAGAAACAAGAACCATACTTTGCTTATTCCAATGTTCTATCTCTCTATTCCCTCTCCCGAGATCACAAGGTTGACAATTGATGTATTCTAAGGGTAGCTAATCCTTAAAATAGTTAAAACAAGAATAAACGAACAACCAATAATGATAATAAAATTAACAAACATAATTCAAAATGAAAGAAATCATGATCGTGTACTTAACCCTGGATAGGAGTTTTAGCCTTTAATGAAAATATTCATTATCCAATTCCTTGGATTGATGATACAAACCATGAAAGAAACTAAAATAAAAGAATGATAAAAAAGCCCTTAAAATAAGTTGTGTAGACTCCAATATCTTCCAAGTATGTCCAAAAGTAAGTTAAAAAACGTGAATAATGTCCTATTTATAGTGGAAGAAATATCCCATGCCTTGTTGAACAAGGAAACAGTTTCTGGTCATCTGCAAACCTAGTGACGCACCGCGTAAACTTCACATTGGTTCACTGTTTTGGGTGCCTTATGAATTCATTGAAATGTTGCAAGTTCCAATACTCCTTCCCACGCGCCTACACTCTCCCCATACTTTTTCAGGTATCCAAATTGGCGTCAAGCTGCGTTTTGTGCTTCCGTGATCCATTCCAAGACTTTTTGAGTTTTTTCCACTTAAGTTGAAGCTTGTAAATCCTTCATATATCATCATAGTCCATTAAAAAAAATCCTATAGAATTAAACATAATAATTTAGAGCTCAAAACAACACAACATCCTCAACGATGAACTAGAAACACGAGCTAAGCATAGGCTAAATTCACATTGAGCTTTAACTTATTGTTTTGACTCTTTTATTGATCCAATTGACCCTTGAACATTATAAATAAGTTGTTTCAAATGTAAATAAATAATAAAAACCTTAGTAACTCATTAAAACACATTAGAACTCTACACAATAGACTAGAAAAATATCTAGCTCAAGCTAGTTACACTAGTTTTCTCGATTGAACTCTAAATGCTCAAATTGAATAAAAACTCATGTGAATCCACCATTAAACATTGTAAACACATTCTTGGACACATAAATTCTCATTTGTATCATTATTAACGCATATGGCATAATAATAATCCTCAAAATAAGGCTAAATAAGTGAGAATGGTAGCACTAGAATGCATAAATACACCCAACATCACCACCCCACACTTAAAGCCTTGTTCGTCCTTGAACAACTCTTAACTACAAACACTGTGAGCTGAAGAGACTCCACACTTCTACTATATTCAAGAGATTCAAGCTAGAACTACAATGACTACACAGAATGCAAGTTTACAACACAAAGAATGTTACACACAATTGTAAGCTCAAGAATCCTACTTCCAAAACATCCTAGCCTCAAGAATGGACTCCACAAGTGGCAAAATCATGCATATTTATCAATCAAAGAGATCACAAGAATCACCCATATTCATCAAACATGTGTCCCTCACCACAATAGAGTTACCCATAATCACTTATAATAATGCAACTCATCACAATGGGTATACAAATCAAGTTACGCTCACTCTCGCAAAGAATTCACAAGTTACACATAATGAACCATAGGACTGGCCTTAGTGTAATGCTCCACTAATAGTCGAATGTAAAGTTTAGGATCAAGTAGGACTTTTTTGGGTTATATTGTAGGCTAAGGGACGGGTAGGAACTATTTGGGAATAGTGACTAACCTCTCTAAGCGCTTTAATACACTACATTAAACATTTAAAACCAATCTCCAACAACCAAATTACCCCATTTTTTTCTACCCGATTCTTTTATTTTTACCCCATCTCTTTTAAGCATTTTCACAAATACTTGGTGGACACATAGTTTACTACCGCAAGAATCAATTTTTCTCTTTTTTTTTCACAATCATGGCAATATTTTTAGCATAATTTATATCACAACCATCCAGCACACATCAATTATACACCAATAACCATTACCTTAGGGTACAATTTCACCTTTTTATTCTTCAATTTCACAACTCCTTTCTTAATTTTTTTTTATTAAAGCACTTAGGAGCTTTTTGGATCAAATTATGGTCTATCAAAGAAGGAAATTAGGCTACTTATGAGGTTTCCAAAGAAAAAGTTAAAGGATCAATAGGGGTTAACTAGGATAATGCACAAGGGTCGGTAAAAATAAGGTAAAAGATAAGGCTATAAAAAATGCCTATATTATCTCCTAAATCCACATTCTTTATTTTGCTTCACACACATACCGGGCAAGTTCTACACATCACATACAACAAGAAGTATACAAAAAAAACCTTACACACTCATGACACATGCTCAACTCAATAGGATCATCATAGACTCCCAACCAACAATAGCATGAATTCAAAATCAAACCAATATGAAAAAATCATAAACTTGAGCCTAGGCGTTTAAAACATAGTAATTCACATCAATCAACATACTTTTACAAACAAATCCACTTGCATCATGTCATAACAAATAGAACCAATAAGAATATCTCACTTATTCCTAACCTAATTTTTTTTCAATTGAGTCAAAATTTGGAAATTTCCCTCCACCCCACACTTAAAAATCTACTTTGTCCCCCAAGTGAATTTAAAGGTAAGGGATAGAAATACTCCCTGAGGCATCAAGGCCTAGCTAGTAGCATCTTCACATAAAGGAGATCCATGGGACCCCACACTCATTCTTTGCCATGTTTCAAGCTCAAGTTTATGGTACTCAAACTTCCCGTTAACCTGTGACTCAACCAAAAATAAAAACTACATGAATTAAAAACTAAAAAGAAAACATACCTTAGCTTGGGTTTCCTACCAAGAAGGGCTTAATTTAGTGTCGCGGCACAACACAATTAACTTTTTCCTCCACCTTGAGGATATAAATTTCACCCCCAACATCGCATCCATCTTCTTTCCTGATTATAAGGAGGTGGTACAAAAATTAAGGAACCAAGTAATGGAATGTGCATGGTAAACCACTCATCCTTCAAGTGAGGTGTGTTTTTATGTTGCTTAACCGCTGCAAAATCAAGAATATAGAATTCTTATTCCTCATCTTCATACTCTTCCACTATTTTAAATAATTCCACAGAAAAGACATCATCTAAGCATAATGAAGAAAAGTTCTTCAAATGCTGTCCAACTAATCCTACTTCAAAATTTACACAATCCACAACACCTTCACTTTTATTCACCTTCTCACTTTCATTCTCAAGATAAAGATGACAATCGAGTGGCTGTGATTCTTGTGTTTGCTCCACAAATTGACTAATGTCCTCCTCATATATTTTTTTGCTTAACCACTATAGATATGGTGGCAGTGGTGTCTCGTTAATTTTTACAATATCAGTTTTTGAGTACTCAAACTTTCTCAAATTATCTGCATCATATTGTGAAGGTTCTATCCATGCACTTTTATAAAAATCTGGACAATAAGCCACAAGGTGGTGTCCTCCACAAAAATAATAAGAATTGCCATCACTCAAAAACATCTATCCCAGATAGACATCTCGAGAAGAGTGTGAGGAAAATAGAAATAAAGAAAATAAAAAGAAACTAAATAAAACATTTTTACAACTCAATATAGAAAAACTAAAAATAAGATAGTTTCCTAATAACAAGTCCCTGGCAACGGTGTCAAAAACATGATAGTACCCAAGCGCAAACGCAAGTGTATATGGTCTTATCAAGTAGTAAAGTGGCTTCAAGAAAGCCCAAGTATCGATCTCTCAGGGACTTGTGTTCGCCGCCTATCCAATTCTAGTTTAACAAATTGAGAAGAGTAATGAATAGAGTTTTAGAATCGATAACTAAAAAGAAACTAAACTAATGCAAAAAAATAAATGACTTTGGACAATCAAAGGATAGAGATCCAGGATTAAGGCTTACGAACAATCATACTACAATATTACACTTCATTCATTAAATTGCTTATCGTGGTTGTTGATTCATAGGTTTAATTGCATGATCATGGTTTCTCAACCTCTAATATTTTACCTAATTTGAACCTTAGAACTACATCATTGAGCGGGGATGTAATAGTCCACTTAAGTTCTTTAAAGCTATCATCCTACGTGTGAATCAAGTAAGGCATCTAAGTACATCCTAGTCCTAGATACTAATTCAAATACCTTATTTTATAAAGAAACAAGAACCATACTTTGCTTATTACCATGTTCTATCTATCTATGCTCTCTCCCGAGATCAAAACGTTGACAATTGATACTAGTTAAAATAAGAATAAAAAAACAACAAATAATGATAAACAAATTAACAAACTTAAATCAAAATGAAAGTAATCATGATAGTGTCCTTAACACCGGATAGGAGTTTTAGCCTTTAATGAAAATATTCATCATCCAATTCCTTGGATTGATGATACAAACCATGAAAGAAACTAAAATAAAAGAATGATAAAAAAACCCTTAAAAGAAGTTGTGTAGCCTCCAATATCTTCCAAGGATATCCAAAAGTATGTAAAAAATGTGAATACTGTCCTATTTATAGTGGAATAAATATCCCATGCCTCATTGAATAAGAAAACAGTTTCTGGTCATCTGCGAACCCAGTGACGCCCTGCGTTGATTATCGCGTTGTGTACATCGACGCTAAGCATAGACTTTGCATTGGTTCACTGTTTTGGGTGCCTTATAAATCCATTGATGTGTCACACGTACCAAGAATACTTCCTACGCGCCCTCACTCTCCCAATACTTTTCAAGTATCCAAATTGGCGTCTAGCTGTATTTTGTGTTTCCGTGATCCATTCCAAGGCTTTTTGAGTTGTTTTCACTTAACTTGAAGCTTGTAAATCCTTCATATATCCTTATAGTCCATTAAAAAAGCATCATACAGCATTAAACACAACAATTTAGAGCTCAAAATGACACAACATTCTCAACAATGAACTAGAAACACGAACAAAGCATAGGCTAAATTCACTTTGAGTTTTAACTTATTGTTTTGTCTCTTTTCTTGATCCAATTGACCCTTGAACATTATAAATAAGTTTTTTCACATATAAATACATAATAAAAACCTTAGTAACTCATTAAAACACATTATAACCCAACATAATAGACTAGAAAAACACCTAGCTCAAGCTAGTTTCACTAGTTTTGTCTATTGAACTCTAAATGCTTAAATTGAATCAAAACTCATGTGAATCCACCATTAAACATTATAAACACATACTTGGACACATAAATGATCATTTATATCATTATTAACACATATAGCATAAGAATCATCCTCAAAATAAGGTTAAATAAACTAGAATAGTAGCACTAGAATCCATAAATACACCCAACATCTGGAACCATAAGGTGGAAGAAGCTACATGGGAAGTGGAATAAGCTACATGGGAAGTGGAGAAGGATATGAAGTCTAGGTATATATATTTATTTTTTTCTCCTGGGTTCGTATGAAAGGTATATGTCTTCAACACATCTTTATTTTTTGATATTGTTAAAGGAAAGATTAATATCTTTGCCTCTTTTTCCAAAATTTGTTAAAGATTGGGAATATATTTGATAATGAAAATGAATTGTGTGTGTGATTACCCCTACTCTATATGTCATTCGGGGACTAATGTTTCTAGTGGGGGAGACTGAAACACCCTGGTTTTTGGATATTAGAAAATTCCTCGAGTTCTTATCTCAGGACCTTATACAACTCATGGTTATGAGATGTATGTTGGGGTATGAATGGTATGGTCCAGTCGTATGCTGACAAGTGTTGGTTGGTGGGATGGATTTGGTTACTGGAATGAGTACGACTTGAATGGTACGAGTCCTATGGTTGGATACGAATTGCTTGGTTTGGGTTTTCCATAGATTAATATTAGACTTGGTAGCTTAAGTTGGATTTGAGTATGAGTGGATCTCCATGAGCTGTAATCCAGGGTACGAGTCATACCCAGGATTCGTATGGTGGTTAGTGTTTGAACCTCCTGTGGAATCTATTCTTCCAGAGATACGAGTGAAGGGTATGGATCATGTGCTGTCAATACACTTAGGTAGAATGAGTTGTATTATAGATAGTGTTGGGTCCTAGGGTTGAGGAGTTAGACATGAGTGATGAGTACCACTCATATCAAAGGGTACGACTTGTGAGGATCAGTCGTACCCCTGTCATGAGATTTTTGTGCAACTTAAGTGGGGGTAATCTGGACATTTCCCCACTTACCCTAATAAGGTACCATGACTTCTAACTCACTTGGGATGTTATTTACCCTATTATTCTATTTATTAACACTTAGAAACTCTTTTAAACACTCTATAATTTTCTCAAGAGCTTTTAGAATAGGAAGCTAGGGTTTTAACTAGAGTACTAAATTGGGGATCTTGTTGGTGGTTTCTCTCTGTCTACTTTGTCAATTAAGGAATGTTCTCTTCTCTCACTGTTAGTTCCAACTAAATCATGGTTTTTATGAATGCTTTTCATGATTTCATTGTTCTATGATTTTGGGTTTTCAGCTATGATTTGGCGGTTTTGATTTTAAATACTTGGTTATGGTTTTACATGGTTTTAATTATGTATTTACATGATTAAATAAAGGTTTTGGATAATTGGATTGCATGGGAATAGTTGAATGGTAATTGGAATTTGTTTTTGTTATATTATTCCCCTAATTTACAAAATACCAATAAGGATGTTTTCATTGCACTTACTATTTGTAATGAAACTCTTGCCTGTTTTAAACTTGGTAAATGAATTATGCATGGTTTAAATGATTTGAAAAGGTAAAAATGCTAAATGGTTATGCTCGTAGGGTATATGAGAATCCCCCATATGGTTTAATATGGTTAATAAAAGGGCACATGGAATCCCTTAAACCTATATATGGTTGGTTATGGATAAAACTTGCAAGTATAGTTAGTATGAAGATACCATTACTAATGGCCTTGGATAATTAATGGTTAATAGATTGGTTGGTTGCTTGGTAATGGTTTTAATTAGGCAATAATAAAGGGGTGTATATCAAAGATATGGAAGGTGGAGGTTCTGGGGGACCAAAACTGGAAACTCATATTTGTTGATGGGAGATTTGGTCTAAGTGACCGTGTGCATGATGTCACACTTTATATTGGGGGATGTATTAGTCATCCCAAATTTTCTTCCTTGGTCATGTGACTACACGCACTAGGGCCTTTTCATTAGGGGGAGCTGAACCGATATAACCCATAGGTGTTTTAGGATAGAAGAGCTACACAACCCAGGTAAAGGTTTTAATGGCATTCTAAACCCGATTTCCTTTTCCTGCATGGTTATATATATATATATATCTAGTGTGTGCATATGGATGGTTTTTACTTGGTTTTATAAATGACATTATTTTATCCTTATCATGAGTTCACTCTAGCATTCACCTGCTAACCCGTCTTTGGTCAGCTGTATGCCCACGCTATATAGGAACCGACTATTCTACTTCTCCTACATAGTTATTGACTTGGAGACATTTGTTGGATTAATGTGGTGAGCTTTAATCTTTTCGGAAGGCTCTATTTCATGATATGAGTGTTTTAAGACATTTTGATTTATTTTTTGATATTTGGCTATTGTTGGGGGCATGTCCCAACTAGATATTCTTACTCTTTTAATTAAAGTCTTTGTGGTACTGCTATAGGTTGGAATGGGCAGGATCGGTATTGGTGTCATCCTTAATATTGGCATTGGTTTTGGGGCTGATATCATTGGACATAATTTCTCACTATTCCATCGTATTTCATTTTATGGTTAATCATAATATGTCTTAAATCTCATTTGGTTATGGCCTGGTTTGTGGACCTTGGTTCGTATTGGGTTGGCTTGATGGTTTGCTTTGTATGGATTGGTGGACTGGAAGACTTAGTAGGGTTGGTCAAGAAATGGACCTATCCTAAAGTCAGTACTTTTCAAGTTATGCTATCTTGTTATATGTTCAAAATTAAGCTGACTTAGGGCAAGCAGTTGGAGGTCAAGTTGGGTAATGAGAGTGGTCTTCTAGTCTCGGTCGGACTTGGGATGCCCATTATGACAAGGCCCCGGGTCAGGTTGGGTCAATGTAACTAATTTGTACTGGTGACATAGGATGTAGAATATGCTTATACTCTCTTTGGTCAAAAGAGTAGCGATTGGTGCAATCATCATGATTAGTAGCTCTATCATATTATAACAGTCGCCCAAGCAAGAGGTGACAAGCTTGCATTGGCACCACATCACATATTTTCATCTTGGTACTTGACAAGTTTAAACTTAAATCACAACTTACCTATGTACCTTCAATTCCCTATATTAACTCACCTATTGAATCTTGTAAGGAGTAAATTGTTTGGTGATGGGAAGGTAAAAAAAATCCACCAAAGTAGTACTTGCAACATTATCACAAATTCCTCCATCGATTATCACGGAGCACACGTTTTTGTTGTTGAGGCACTTATATTAGAAAAGGTTTTCCTTTTGGTTTGGGTCCTCCAAGGCCTTGCTAATCATTGTCGTCCTCACTATATAGTTTGGGAGCTTCGGCTCCCCTTCTTGAGAAATATTGTTAAGGAAAAAGGACCTTGTAGTCAAACCTTAAGGAAAAACAACAAATTCCATATTCTTCACTTGCCTCCTCTTTATCATAATCCACCGCATCAAGAGCACCCTCAATATTATTCCCTGTAAGGAGAGATATATCATTAATAGTATAAGAATTATCAACCATAACAACAAGCGCCCTCTTATTGGGGCACTCACTCATTCTATGTCAAATCATTGACATTTAAAATAAGGAAGAGGTTAGAAGAACTACATCCTTCATATAGAATGGATTTGGGGGTAATTTTCTCAACTTGAGCATTTTGACCCAAGGTTTCTTTGTCTATTGTGTGGTGCCCTTATTTTTTGACCAAGTGAAAGATGAAGACCCCCCTTATTTGTAGTCGTTCCAAGACGCTTTGTTGCTTCTTGACTTGTTGAGTTTCTCTTCCTTGAGTCCCAAATCGATCTCAATAGCCGCTTCAAGAGTTTCATTAATATCACAATAGGTATGGAGTTTTATTTTGGAAGCAATCTCTTTACTCAACCCCACTCAAAATATTGTCATAGTATGTAAAGGATATTTTTTAAAGTCTATTATCATCTTTACAAATTGGAACTCATCATAGTATTGTTCCACACTCTTTGTGCCTTTTTTTAAAGTATATATCTTCTTTAGTTGCTCTTGACGATATCGATCCATGGTATACTTATGAATCAAGGTAGATTTGAGATTTTCCAAAGTAGGAGTGGGGGATAGATCATGTAATCTCCCTACCTTCACTTTAATTTCCCTTAAAGTATATGTAAACCTTTCAAATTGAGCAATTATATGTGATGCCTTCCACACCTCGGACATGTCATTAGTCAAGAAAATTTGATCCTATTATGTCACCTAATAAAGAAACACGTTGGGGTTTCTTTCACCCTTGATAGGTAGGAGGGTTACCTTGATGGCATTAAGACTCATTTCTTGACCCATATGATAAGCATGGGGCCCTTTGTTCTCATATAGATCCTCATCATAGTTTTCACCATGAATTTCTCATCCTGAAAATCCACTTTGCCTACCCAATTAAGGGATAAGACCATGCCTTCCTTCTCTACCTCTACGAGCACCATAAAAATATAATTATGGATCCTTATTCTATTGCTGAATTCATCATATACTCCTCCTAACTCATCTTGGAACTCCTCTTGTAGCTTATCATCCAATGGTTGGATATTATGGGTTGGTAGGGTATTTCGGCATGGCTGGGGATTATTTTGTGGTGGTGGAGGTCTATTTAGGGTTGATGTACTTGCTGTAGGTAGGGAGAATTATATGGTTGTGGTTGGAGGCGTTAGTGGATAACATTTGTAGTTTGGGTAATAACTAGGTGAGCGGTGGATATAGGATAGACCATTTGATTAAGAGCATTGGGTGAAATTAGAGTGGAGGAGTCATGGTGAACTCCACTTGTATTTCCAAAATGATGAGTCATCAGAGGAGTGAAAGGAGCATCCTTACTCCTTGCTTTAACAACTTCTACTTGATTATCTATTTTATCCAGTTGCTCTTCCATTCGTCATTGGAAAGCGATGAACATGCTCAACAATTCAAGTGTTTTGGGATCTCATGTTATAACTGATTCAGCTTTGCCGTGATTTGACATAGATACCTAGTTATAACACTCAGACAAAACAAGCAAACACATTAAGTCAAATAAAAATAAGAGGCTCACAAATGCTCAATAATCAACCTTTTTATGCCTCACAAATTGCATCAGCTAATGGTTGTAGCTTGTTTAGCTCCGATGAGTTTCAAGAGTCTAATCACTACTTGAAGGTTAATAATGAGTTCTTGTCGACTCAAGAATGAAAGCTCATAAGCTAAGGACAGAATCAAGAAATTTTAATGAAAAATTAAGAAGAAAACTAAAAGAAAAAGTACAAAAAAATTGAACTAAGAAATGATGTAACAAAAGTAGAAGAAATTACTTATTGTTACTTAGTTTGAAGGATAAAAAAAGATTTGAATGTTTAAAACTATCTCACAAGTAATTAAATATGTTAATTACTGGCTAAATAGATGAGAAATCGAAGGAAGAAAGTGCAGAAAAAAGAACCATGAAATTTGGACACAAATTTTTTTTGGGACCCACAAATTTGATTAGATATAGTAATGAGCAGAGAAATGGTCTCTGAAGTTGTAATACACGCGCCTGAATAGTGTTGTGTATTGGGCTGTGGCGTTGCTTGCTGCTGATATGGCAGTTCGGGTGGGTGCCGCGTGGAAATTCCACCTTTTCCTAATAGTTTTTTTTTTGAATTTCCACAAGTAACTCACTAACACTTTGGCCAACTTTGACCTTAAAATTTTTGGATTCAAAGTGTACTTTCCTACCTTATTCTTCAAGAATAAGATGAAAATGCTCAAGAACAATAATGAAAAACTCAATCTTCGCATTTTCATAACTTCTTTATTTCAACTCTTAATTTGATAAAATTTTCATCCATGTACTCCTTTCAATATCACAAACTCAACTAATTTTTAGCCTTCAGCAAAAAAATACTTTTTCAAACTCCACAAAGTTTCAAAAGTTCAAAACTCCTCCATGGTATCTTCGATTGTACACCTCCAAATAAAGTGAAATTTGAGATTTAGGCTTAAAAACACTAGAGAATCAAGATCTAGTGTCAAAAACAACAAATCAAGACAAAAATTTCCTTTTTTTATTTTTGATTTTTTTAATTTCTGAAGAGATCAAAATCTCAAGATTAAGATTTGTGAAAACAAACCCTAACCTAGTCTCCTTGAAACACCTTGGGTTCTAGCCCTTGCAAATTTCTCGAGTCTTGAGCTTTCTGATTATGATATGACTTACCATAATAGTCGTATGGTATGGGTACGGGTCAGGTAACCCAACTCATAAGGTATCTAGCGTTTGGTGGTTGGGTATCTATCGTGGTTATGGGTTGGTGGTGATGAGTTGAATGTTGATATGATAAAGGGTTGCGTCCAATCATATGTTGTCTAGTGTCTAGACTTTGATGTTCCGCCTAGGGTACGAATTAATAATACTAGTTATATGGAAAAGATACAAGTAGAGTAAGGGAGTCGTATATTAGATAGATCGTGGTGTCAAACTTTCTAATCAAGTGACGTCTTGAGGGTACCACTTGTAAGATGTGTTGATGAGTTGAAGGGTCCAATCGTACCCACCTACTTTGTTTTTACAACTTTTAATCTAAGGGTATTTTGGATATTTCCCTCCCCACAACCTTAATACACCACGTCTTATAACACTATTTGGTCCATCATTCTACACTTTAGAAGATCAAAACACTCTCTAAGAACCTCTCAAGAAGATTGGGCTAGGTTTTCTTTAAGGTGGTCATCTAAAGGCTTAAAGATCAAAACCTCCCAGTGAATCTTCATGAATAAGGCATGTTACTCCTCCCTCATTATTAGTTCAACTAAAAGCATATTTTAATGAATGATTTTTATGGTATTATTGTGGTATTATTTGGGTTTTCAAATAGATGTTGGGGGTTTTGTTTTTTCTTGGTTGGATAATGCTTTCCCATATTTTACTAATGGTTTCTCATGTTATAATTATGATTTGAACATGTGGTTGCATGGGGATGGTCAATTGATACTTGGTTTTGCTTTTGGAGACTATATGCCATCAACTTGTTTGGTAAAATGCCAATGAGAATGATTTTGTCACATGGTTTGTCTATTCTTGAAAACTATTGCATTGCGTAATATGGTAATTGAATCTAAATGGTTTTATTAGTTTTGAATAGATTGGAAAGGCAGTGGCCATGATTTTTGCTTAATTGCAAACTTTGGAGTCAACATAGTTTAATAGCCTTGGTATGGAATAAATGGATAAACTTGCAAGCTCTAATATTGGTATGATGATACCGACGGTAAATGCTTAATTAAAAGTGTCACGCCTCAAATCCTATTGGGGCGGACTGGCACCCGTAACCGAGGAGGCCCGGGAGAACCAACTCATAACCTTATACTTCCCATGTATACCTCTATGACAACCCAAAATTTGAACAACATCATGTCGCATATAAAAGGAAATAATCACATGTATAACCTCGAGCACACACACACACACACATATATATAATACTTGGTCATTGGAGCCATCACATCTACTAACAAAACACCACCTTGACTGTACATTAGGTCTACAAAGCCTCTAGACAATACACAAAGTTTAACTAAGGTCGGAACACACCCCGCCATATAACTAACTTCTATACAATACCAAAAGTGACTGGATATGACACGGAAATCCCCAAAGCAAACTGGAGCTTACCAAAAGTAGCTGGATATCCTGGATCCTACTTGTGCGGTGTATGAGCTGAGGTACCTGTGCCTGCAGCATGAAATGCAGGTCCTTCGTGGGGGACGTCAGTACAAAATATGTACTGAGTATGTAAAGCTATAGATAATCACATATGATATAGGAGCTCAATAGAAATAAAAAACAAGTGAATAAATCGTAATAGGAGTGGACCAAACTTACTAGAACTTGTGACAACCTGTACATGGTATTTATTCACTCACTTTACCTTCGTTCTTATCATCTTTGTAATCATTACTGTACTGTACTATGACCATTAGGCTTTCTCCAGTACATATCAACTAGGATCGACCCATGATAGGCTTATGTCCCTGGGATACCACCCATAAACACATAAATAGGGATCGACCCATGATAGGCATATGCCCCTGGGATACCACCCGATAAGAGAGAACTTTCATCACTTAGTTTGATTAATCTTTGAGATTGTTATTTCGGTCGTCACCGCATTTTTGATACTTTGAAACAATGATACATCTATAAGAGACATATAAATAGACCATCAATGCAATAACAATGAAGTAAGAACTCATTGGCACATTAATGAAGTATTTTGGAGTCATCAATGCCATAACAATGAAGTAGGAACTTATTGGTATATGAATGAAACATTTTGGAGTCATTAATAGCACATGGATCTTGTTTGAGTAACCGGATACCTTCTGACATTCATTAGTGCAATAAACGTGTAAGATTTGGAAAACAAGTAAGTATTGGAATGTCTTGACATCTTGTAGGGTGGAAACAAGTTCATTGGTAACGTAGCATATCGTACAAAACCATTATGGATCACATGTTACTGAATAACTTTGAAAACTCTCTTAATAGAACAATTGTTCACTTTTATGCCAAAGATATGGTATAGAGTATGCTTTACATACCTGACTGTCAACCTTCAATACTAGTCCCAAATGGACTTCTCGTCTTTTTGAATTACTTATCTACAATGAATATATATAGCAATCTAGTATTAGCAACCAAACATCACAATTCAATTATTTGAATTTACCAAATTATTTGTTAAGTAGTAAGCCTTAATCACACCATAAAGGGTGTCACTTTAACCCTCTTATACTCCAATTACATTCACATGCCATGCATATTCATACAACATCCTCCAATATCAAGTTTGGATTCATTTATCCTTCCAACCAATCCATTAAACCAAATTGAGCCATAGATATAAATAATCATCAATTAAATAGTATATCACCATATCCACCTTCCATAACTCAATTACCATATCCATGTTCCACAATTCAATACAACCAAACCATGCAAAATAGTCTATAACCCTGTTTCCATCACCTTTCAATAACAACCAATACATATAATCCTCTATCACACACATATATATGGAAAAGAATAAAGGCAAACACTATTCATACCTTAGAATTCACCTCTTGATTATGAAATCCTGTTTGCACAAATAATAGGTGCCGTTCGAAGCTCTCGAGATGACAAACACAGTTATCGGATTACTTTGGAATTTCTACGGTTGAATCAAAAGTAATTTAAAGGTCAAATTTGGCTAGGGTTTGTTATTTCTCAATGATTGATGATGAAAATGAGTTTTTAAACTCATATACATGTATATATACACATATTCCCGTCCATTATATAATAGGAAATGACCAAAATGCCTTTAAAATTTAAATAATGTCAAATCTGTCCTTTGGTGGACTGTTTTGATAAGCTAAAGTAGATCGACCATAACTCTTTGCTCCGATTTAGTATTTGGGTGAAATTGGTATCGTTGGAAGGATAATTCAAAGGGATTTCATTTCATATAAGGTAGGCTACCCAGTTCATCCCGTATAAGGAGTTATGGTCATTTGAAGTTGACCCTAAAAATCTGTTTTGATAGGCTGAAGTAAAACGCATATAACTCCTTACTCAGACGTTGGATTTGGATGAAACCAATTGAATTGGAAAGAAGACTCAAAGATATTTCTTTTCATAGGTCGCATCTATCCCAGTTCATTATATTAAGGAAGTTATGATCGTTCGAAGTTGACCCAAAAATTTGGCTGGCCTCAGTAGTTTGTGTGCAGGAAATTTTCCTGCATATTTACTATTCCCAAATATCCCGACCACCGTTTTATAGTTTCGAACGTGCTCGATTATTTACAAAACCTATCCATTTTTGGAAATCTTTATATCGTTAGAAATCTTATTCAATAACCTTCGTATGGAACAATCGACGGGCAAATTCCGTTATAAATAAAATAAAAAAATTAATTCCATATAAATAAGATCAATACACGTACTTGAATATGCCAATACACGTACTTGAATATGGGGTGTTACATCCTTCCCCCCTTTAGGACATTCGTCCTCAAATGTTAGCGTAGTTTTTCAACCGAAACAAGTTCAAGTCCATCATTAATATTCACATCATCACATAAATACTATGCATATATAAAAAAAAAACTTACTTGTTAATGTTCTAACTCCGTTTCTTGAACTTCCTCTTCATATTTGAACAAATGAGGGTACTTAGATTTCATTGCTTCCTCAGCTTCCCATGTAATCTCTTCCCTTTGACGATTTCTCCAACGTACTTTCACAGATGCTATCTCTTTATTTCTCATCTTCTTAACTTGGCGATCTAGAATAGCAATAGGCACTTCCTCATAGGTAAGATCTTTTGCAAATTGCACATCCTCAGTAGATGTGATATGTGATGGATCTCCGATGCACTTTCGAAGCATTGACACATGAAATACCAGATGTACTGATGATAACTCTTGGGGTAGTTTTAATTCATATGCAACTTGTCCAAACCTTCGAGTGATCTTATACGGGCCTATATAACGTGGAGTCAACTTTCCTTTCTTGCCAAATCTTATTACCCCTTTCATTGGTGATACCTTCAAAAATACCCAATCACCTATAGAAAACTCTAGCCCTCTCTTTCTACTATCCGCATATGACTTGTGTCGACTTTGGACTATTTTTAGTCATTGCTGAATTACTTTAACCTTCTCTATGGCTTGATAAACAAGATCCGGTCCGAACAAAAGAGTTTCACCCACTTCGAACCATCCTATTGGTTATCTACACTTCCTTCTATATAGAGCTTCATATGGTGCCATTTGGATACTTGAATGATAACTATTATCATAGGAAAACTCAATAAGAGGTAAATGATCATCCGAGTTACCCTTAAAATCTATTACACAAGCTCGTAGCATATCTTCAAGTGTTTGGATGGTACGTTCTGCTTGTCCATCTGTTTGAGGGTGAAAAGCTGTAGTCAACTTCACTTGTGTTCCCAAACACCTCTAAAAAGACTTCCAAAAGTTTGTGGTAAATTGGGTTCCCCGATCTGATATAATAGAAATTGGCACTCCACGTTATCGGACTATCTCTTTAATGTATAGCCTTGCATACTCTTCAACTGTGTAAGTGGTCCTAACTGATAGGAAATATGCGTATTTGGTAAGCCTATCAACAATCACCCATATAGAATCGAACTTCTAGGATGTACGAGGCAAACCAATAACGAAATCCATGTTGATCATGTCCCACTTCCAGCTTGGAAGATCAATACATTGCATATAACCTCCGGGTTTTTGGTGCTCAACTTTAACTCTTTGACAATTTGGACATTCAGCTACAAATTCTGCAATGCCCTTCTTCATGTCATTCCACCAATACATATCTTTTAAATCTTGATACATTTTGGTTGATCCTGGATGAATGGAATACCTTGAACAATGTGCCTCTGTTATAATCTTCTTTCTTAGCTCGTCTACATCTGGCACACATAATCAGTTCTGGCACTGAAGTACTACTTTTCGTATAAGCTTAAATTCCTTGGTCGCACCACTCTGAACGTTCTCCTTAAGATTTAATAAAATAGGATCTGCATATTGCTTCTCTTTCACTTGAGCTACTAATGAAGATTCCGCAGCATTATGTACGATAAGCTCTTTATTCGGAGTTTCAAGAAGGAGAACTCCCAAACTAGCTAATTGGTGAAGATATTTAATCATCCCTTGCCTTTCTATAAGTGCCATCATAGCCTTACGGCTTAACGCATTAGCTACCACATTTGCTTTTCCTGGATGGTACAAGATATCAACATCGTAGTCCTTTAATTGTTCAAGCCATCTCCGCTACCTTAAATCTAGATCCTTCTGATTAAGAATATATTGCAAGCTCTTATGGTTAGTATATATATCAACATAAACCCCATATAAGTAGTGGCGCCATATCTTTAAAGCAAAAATAATTGCTGCCAGCTCAAAATCATGTGTAGGATAATTTTTCTCATGTGGACGCAATTATCTAGAAGCATATGCTATTACCTTGCCATGCTGCATCAATACACATCCTAAACCAATTCTAGAAGCATCACAATACACTGTATACCCTTCGGTGCCTTTTGGAAGTACCATCACGAGTGTAGAAATCAACTTGTTCTTTAAATATTGAAAACTCTTTTCACAGGCATCATTCCATTGGAATTTGGATGCTTTATGGGTTAGCTTGGTTAAGGGTGCTGAAATGGAAGAAAAGACTTCAACAAACCTTCTATAATAACCGGCCAACCTGAGAAAGCTATGAATCTCCGTAGGCGTTGTGGGCCTTGGCCAGTTCTTCACAGTTTCTATCTTTTGAGAATCAACCTTTATCCCTTCACTAGATACAATATGACCCAAAAATGCCACCGACTTTAACCAAAACTCATATTTAGAGAACTTTACATAAAGATTACAATCACGAAGAGTCTGCAATACCTGTCGTAAGTGATTGGCATAGTCCTCTTCTGATCTAGAATAAACTTGAATATCATCTATAAAAACTATCACAAATACATCCAGGAATGGATTAAACACCGTATTCATCAAATCCATAAAAGCTGTGGGTGCATTTGTTAGCCCAAATGACATAACTAGAAACTCATGACCATACCGTTTTCGGAAAGCTGTCTTGGGTATATCCTTCTCTTTGACCCTCACTTGGTGGTAACCTGACCTCAAATCAATCTTAGAAAAGCACTTGGCACCCTATAACTGATCAAATAAATCATCAATTCTTGGGAGAGGATATTTATTCTTAATAGTCACCTTATTCAATTATCGATAATCAATACACATCCTCAGCAAGCCATCCTTTTTGTGCACAAATAACACTGGTGCTTCCCAGGGGGACATACTAGGCCTTATGAATCCCTTCTCTAGCAAATATTTCAATTGCTCTTTCAATTCTCGTAATTCTACTGGGGCCATTCTATACGGAGGAATGGAGATTGGTTGGGTGCCTGGTATTACATCAACACCAAACTCTACTTCTCGTTCAGGAGGCAAACCTGGAAGATCTTCAGGAAATACATTAGAAAATTCATTTACCATCGGAACAGCGTGAAGGGTTGGTGGCTCCGCTTCTGTATCCATTACTCTAACTAAATGATATATGTATCCCTTGAAAATTATTCTTCTTGCCTTAAAATAAGAAATAAATCTACCTCTTGGCATGCCAATTTCACCTTTTCATTCAAGGACTGATTCATTTGGAAAATGGAAATATACCTTTTTCGTGCATCAATCAATTGTGGCATAACAAGACGCCAACTAGTCCATACCCATTATAACATCAAAATCTACCATTTCTAACTCCACAAGATCAGCCATCATATCACAACCACAAACAGTTACTATGCAATTTCGGTAAACCCTTCTAGCTATAATAGATTCCCCAACTGGTGTGGACACTTCAACTGGCTTAACTAACAGTTCGGGTATTCGTTCGAACTTTCCAGCAACCAATGGAGTAACATAAGATAATGTTGAACCGGGATCAATTAAGGCATATACATCAAATGAAAAGATAGAAAACGTACCCGTAACCACATCTAGGGAAACCTCTAAATTCTGTCGATCCGCTAGAGCATACGTATGCTTTTGAGCCCCACTAGAACTCGTGGCTCCTCTATCACCTCTAACATGACCCAATGGTTGTGTACCCCTTCCTGAATAAGGCATCGATGATGATGATGTAACAAATGACCCCGTAGGCCGTGCCATACCTCCTATGCCTCTTTGTGGGCATTCTCTCATCATATGCCCCAACATACCACACCAAAAGCAAACATTGGTCCCCATCCAACATGCTCCTAAATGATACCTTCCACATTTATTGCATGGCTCTCGAGGAGGTCTCGATTGGCTCCTATTCCCTTGCCCTTGGTACCCACTGTCCGCGAACTTTGACTCTCACTTCTGCGCCCAAATTGATTTCCTATGGACCCTTGGAACTGTGGTGGGGCACTAGCTACAAAATAAGAAGATAATGGCCTAGGTGGTCTAGCATAAAACTGTGGTCTGAACCCTCCTTGGGATGCCATCAACTGCCTTGTAGATCTGGCCCTCTTGGAATATCCTCTTTCTAATTCCTATGTTCTTCTCCTCTACCTCTGATCTTCCATTTTCTATGCAAAAGCTTGGATCCTTGCTATGTCCATATCTTTGTTCAAAGCAGCAATAGTATAATCTCTAACCAGATATGGATCCAGCCTATCCACATATTGTTGAACTCTGTCATCCATAGTAGCTAAAACATTAGGAGCATATCTCGACAAGGAATTAGATCAGAGACTGTACTCCCTCATGCTCATATTCCCCTGACGAAGACTTAAAAACTGATCTGCATGGGCCTGGAAAATCTTAAAAGAAAGATAATGATCAAGAAATGCCTCTTTGAACTCTTTCCAAGTAGTTGGGGGTGCATCAATACCCCTAGATTGTTTCCAATCCTTGTACCAATATATAGCCTTCCCTTTGAATCTATATGCCGCTAACTCCTCTGTCTCTCTACCCGTTATATGCATAACATCTAAAGCCCTTTGAATTTGATCATTTAAGTCCTGTGGGTCCTCGTTAAGATCTGATCCAGTAAAAGTGGGAGGATCCATCTTAAAAAAATCCTATGTTCGAAGGCTAGCCGCCCTATCTGTACCACTAGGACCCGTGGTAGAAATGACTTGCCCTTGAGCTTGCCCAGCAACTATACGAGTCAAAAGTTGCACTAAATTTCTAAGATCTTGATTATCAGCATTAATAGGTGGATCTAGGGAAATAGTTCTCCTCCCCCTTATTTCTTCCGGAGTGGAAGAAGTTTCTGATGCATGCTCAGCTATAGCCTTACTTTGATTAGCTGGTATAGTGGGTGACTTACTAGTCCCTTCTCCGGCAGCCACATCTACTTATTTACCAGTATTCTTGCTTCTGGTAACCGACATCATTACTATAATAAGAGAAACAAATGAATTCAGTAGTTAACTATGACTTCATATACAATAAAGGATCTATCGCACGATCTAAGACATGAAGAAAAAAACAATTTCTAAATGTCCATAGCCTCATGTTTATAGATGTGGTGCACGACACATCGATAAACAAGACTCTATGTTGACACGGCTTTGTAGACTCACTAGGACGAACTTCTCTGATACCACTTTTGTCACGACTCAAATCCTATTGGGGCAGACTGACACCCGTAACCGAAGAGGCCCGGGAAAACCAGATCATAACCTTATACTTCCCATGCATACCTCTATGACAACCCAAAATTCAGACATCATCATGTCACATATAAAAGGAAATAATCACCGGTATAAGCTCGAGCACACATATATATATATACAATACTTGGCCATTGGAGCCATCACGCCTATTAACAAAACACAACCTTGACTGTACATTAGGTCTACAAAGCCTCTAGACAATACACAGAGTTTAACTAAGGTCGGGACACACCCCGCCATATAACTAACTTCTATACAATATCAAAAGTGAATGGATATGACACGAAAAGCCTCAAAGCAAACTGGAGCTCACCAAAAGCAGTTGGATATCCTGGCTCCTACTTGTGCGGTATATGAGCGGAGGTACCTGTGCCTGCAGCATGAAATGCAGGTCCCCCGTGGGGGACGTCAGTACAAAATATGTACTAAGTATGTAAAGATATAGATAATCACATATGATATAGGAGCTCAATAGAAATAAAAAACAAGTGAATAAATCGTAATAGAAGTGGACCACACTTACTAGAACTTGTGACAACCTGTACATTATATTTATTCACTCACTTTACCTTCGTTCTTATCATCTTTGTAATCATTACTGTACTGTACTATGACCATTAGGCTGTCTCCAGTACATATCAACTAGGATCGACCCATGATAGGCTTATGCCCTTGGGATACCACCCATAAATATATAAACAGGGATCGACCCATGATAGGCTTATGCACCTAGGATACCACTCGATAAGAGAGAACATCCATCAATTAGTTCAATTAATCTTTGAGATTGTTATTTCGGTCACCACCGTATTTTTGATACTTTGAAACAATGATACATCAATAAGAGATATATAAATAGACAATCAATGCAATAACGATGAAGTAAGAACTTATTGGCACATCAATCAAGTGTTTTGGAGTCATCAATGCCATAAAAATGAAGCAGGAACCTATTGGTATATCAATGAAATGTTTTGGAGTCATTAATAGTACATGGATCTTGTTTGAGTAACCGGATACCTTCTGACATTTATTAGTTCAATAAACATGTAAGATTTGGAAAACAAGTAAGTATTGGAATGTCTTGACATCTTGTAGGGTGGAAACAAGTTCATTGGTAACGTAGGACATCATACAAAACCATTATGGATCACATGTTACTGAATAACTTTGAAAACTCTCTTAATAGAACAATTGTTCACTTTTATGCCAAAGATATGGTATAGAGTATGCTTTACATACCTGACTGTCAACCTTCAATACTAGTCCCAAATGGACTTCTCGTCTTTTTGAATTACTTATCTACAATGAATATATATAGCTATCTAGTATTAGCAACCAAACGTCACAATTCAATTATTTGAATTTACCAAATTATTTGTTAAGTAGTAAGCCTTAATTACACCATAAAGGGTGTCACTTTAACCCTCTTATACTCTAATTACATTCACATGCCATGCATATTTATACAACATCCTCCAATATCAAGTTTGGATTCATTTATCCTTCCAACCAATCCATTAAACCAAATTGAGCCATAGATATAAATAATCATCAATTCAATAGTATATCACCATATCCACCTTCCATAACTCAATTACCATATCCACGTTCCACAATTCAATACAACCAAAGCATGCAAAATAGTCTATAACCCTGTTTCCATCACCTTTCAATAACAACCAATACATATAATCCTCTATCACACATATATATATGGA
Organism: Capsicum baccatum var. pendulum; assembly: GCA_030864225.1. Taxonomy (NCBI): domain Eukaryota; kingdom Viridiplantae; phylum Streptophyta; class Magnoliopsida; order Solanales; family Solanaceae; genus Capsicum; species Capsicum baccatum. Next base: position 197,168,851 of record CM061557.1, read on the forward strand.
AAAGAATAAAGGCAAACAATATTCATACCTTAGAATTCACCTATTGATTATGCAATCCTGTTTGCACAAATAATAGGTGCCGTTCGAAGCTCTCGAGATGAAAAACGCAGTTATTGGATTACTTTAGAATTTCTACGGTTGAATCAAAAGTAATTTAAAGGTTAAATTTGGCTAGGGTTTGTTCTTTCTCAATGATTGATGATGAAAATGAGTTTTGGAACTCATATACATATATATACACACATATTCCCATCCATAATATAATATGAAATGACCAAAATGCCTTTAAAATTTAAATAATGTCAAATTTGTCCTTTGGTGGACTGCTTTGATAAGCTAACGTAGATCGACCATAACTCTTTGCTCCGATATCGGATTTGGGTGAAATTGGTATAGTTGGAAGAATAATTCAAAGGACTTTCATTTCATATAAAGTAGGGGTTGTCTTTGATCCCGATTGGACCTGAGGAACCCGACCTGACTAGGCCTTGGTTTGGGTCATGTCAGATCTAAATTAGAGCCCTAGGTTTATGGTAAATTTAGAGACCACAAATCCATGTCGAGTAGAGTCTCTTTTAATGGTGTGTAGTATGCCACACTCATAAGGGAAAGTCTACGAGGCATTTAGAAATGTTTTTCTTTCCTATGTTCTATTTTTGAGCTATAGAGTCTAAGCTCCTGAATTCTCCTCTAATTCTTATTTGTTTTCTTTTTAGATCATGCCTCCACGATGATCTTAAGCTCACAGATACTCCTTTGTCCCACTCGAGGAAAATATCAATGGAACCCATTCTACTTATGGGGTCCATAATCGGTCTAGGGGTCTAGTTATTGATTGTTGTAGATTTCAATCGGTTCCCTCCAGTCCTTTTAGATATCCTTAGGCTGACGTGATGAATGTAGAGTTTCCTTAATCTATCCATATATTGGCTCAATTGGTATATTCTTAGGCTGAGTGTGGTGCTCCTATTAGTCCATCTTCTAAGGCTACAAGGGTTGGCCATTTTTTGAGGTTGAACCCTTTAACCTTAACTGGTATTAAGGTTGAGGAGGATCCTCATAGTTTTCTAGATAAGATGGAAAATATCTTTTGTGTTATGCATGCCATAAATATAAAGGGCATAGATTTTGCCGCCTACTAGTTGAAAAATATGGCATACCAATGGTACGAGGAATTGGATCAGGCAAGGGGAGACAATTCTGAGTTATCTCTATGAGAGGATTTTTCTAATTCTTATTTGGACTACTTTTTTCCTTAGGAGTTGAGGGAGGCTTAAGCCGAAGAGTTTGTTTATCCAAAGCAATGTAAGATGTCAGTCAAGGAGTATGTCTTAAAGTTTCACCAGTTATCATGGTATGGTCTGAAGTTGGTTTCTAGCATGAGGGATAGAATGAGACAGTTTACTTTTGGTTTGTTCTGAGACTTGGTTATTGGGGAGTAAGACTTCTTTGTTAAACAAGTACATGGATATCTCCTAGTTTGAAATGTATATGCAATAATGTACATATAGCACGTTGGGGAAGAGAAGAAGAAATAGGCTGAGTTAGAGGAGACAAAGGACAAGAAGCTTAGATTTCTTGATCTGAGTGGTGGCCAACAATAGAGTGGCAGGGATAGTGGTAAGTAGCCTAAGAAGAAGTGAGGCAATTCTTGATCTTACTTGACGGCTAGTGCTCCCCACCCAAAGCCATCGGGAGATAGGCGTTTCTAAGGTGGCGACAGCTTTAGGGAACAAGATGCACAATCTTAGGTTAGTGGGGCCCAGTCAGCTCTATCATATCCTCCTTTTAGATTTTATGGATGATTGCATCAGGGTTTTTATGATAAAGAAAGGTACAATTGCTTCAACGGTGGCCAACTAGGGCATATGGTTAGAAACTGTCTGATTGGTAAGGTTACCTCTGGGAAAACAAGGTTTCAGTTGCCTCTTCTTTAGCTATGATACCAAAGGGTAAACCATCTAGCTCTGACACTGGTCGGAACCATCTCTATGCTCTACTACCCAACATGAGTCTGGGGCATCACTTGATGTTGTGACTGGTATATTGAAACTCTTTTCCATTGATGTGCATAGTTTACTTGATCTGGGGTGCACTCTCTCTTACTGACTTTATTTATGGTTGTGCGTTTTGGTTTCCATCTCAAGTGTGTTTCGAACCTTTTTTCTGTTTCTATCCCTGTAGGTGACTCTGTGATTTCTAGAAGATTCTATAGGGGGTTTGTGGTATTTGTTGGAAGTAAATAAATTGTGGTGGATCTATTTGAATTAGATATGGTGGGCTTTAATATCATATTAGAGATGGATTGGTTGCACTTGTTCTATGCATATCTAGACTATCATACCCATAAGGTTGTCTTTAACCTTTTTAATAAGCTAGTTATTGAATGGTAGGGTAGTTCCCTAGCTTCTAAGGGGAGGTTCATATCATATCTTAGAGCTCAGAGATTAATTTCCAAGGGATGTCTCTATTAACTGGTTTGGGTTAAAGATTCTAGCACAGAGTTTTTTTTTTGTATTCTATCTTGGTGGTGAATGAATTTCCTGAGGTATTTCCTGATGACCTTCCTAGTGTTCCTCCTGATAGAGAGATTGAGTTTGGAGTTGATCTTGTTCTGGACACTCATCTGATTTCTATTCCCTCGTATAAAAGGGCTCCAACTGAGTTAAAGAAGCTAAATGAGCAACACATGGATCTTTTAGATAAGGGTTTCATTTGTCCTAGTATGTCTCTGTGGGGTGCACCGGTGTTATTCGTGCTTAATAAGGATTGTTCCGGTTGAATATGTATTAATTACCGACAGTTGAATAAGGTGATGGTAAAGCATAAGTATCCTCTTCTAAGGGTACACGATTTGTTTGATCAGTTGCAGGGTGTTTTTATATAAGATCAATCTTCGATTCGGGTATCATCAGTTAAGGATTAGGGAGGTGGATATCCCTAAGACTGCCTTTCATACTTGGTATGGGCATTTTGAGTTTTTGGTTATGTCATTTGGATTGACCAATGCCTCAAAGACAATCATGGATTTAATGAATATGGTTTTCTATGAGTTTCCGGATTTATTTGTCATTGTTTTCATAGATGACATTCTGGTGTATTCTATGAGAAAGGTGGATAATGCTGCTCACCTCCATATTGTATTACAGACCCTGAAGGAGCAATCGTTGAATGCCAAATTTTCAAGATGTGAATTCTGGTTTAACGTTGTTACTTTTCTAGGTTGTGTTATTTTTAGTGAAAGGATCATGGTAGATCCACAAAAGGTTGCAGTGGTTAATAATTGGCTTAGACTCATGACTCCAACCAACATTTAGAGCTTCTTGGGTTTAGCTAGTTACTACTGGAGGTTCGTAGAGAGTTTTTCTTCTATAGTTGCCCAGATGACTAAGTTAACTTAGAAAAAGTTAAAGTTCTTATGGTTTGATACTTGTGAGAGTAGTTTTGAGAAGTAAAAGGATAAGCTAACTTGGGCTGAGGTTTTGACTTTGCCTGAAGGCACTGATGGGTTTGTGGTTTATTGTGATGCATCCCATGTTGGGCTTGGTTGTGCTCTGATGCAGCATGGCAGGATGATAGCTTATGCCTCTAGGAAGTTGAAGGTGCATGAGAGGAATTATACAACTCATGATTTGGAATTGTTAGTTGTGGTGTTCATATTAAAACTCTAGTGTCACTATTTGTTTAGAGTGCATGTGGACATCTTTTTTTCATCATAATATCCTACAGTATGTGTTTGCTCACAAAGAGCTTAACCTCAGTAAAAGGAGATGGTTTGAGCTTCTCAGGAATTATGACATGAGTCTTCAGTACCATCCAGGTAAAGCTAATATGGTTGTTGATGCTCTTAGAAGGTTATCCATAGGAAGTCTAGCTCATGTGTATTAGGAGAAGCGGATGTTGGTGAAGGATATTCACCATTTGTCTAACCTTAGAATTCGTCACTTAGACTTTGAGAATGGTGGTGTATTTGTACAGGAGGTGACGCAGTCGTCTCTTGGAGCTAAGATCAAGGAAAAACAAGTGTTAGATCCTATCTTAATGAGGATCAAGTATGATGTAGGTGGGTAGAAGGTAATGGACTTCGAGATCAGTGGTGATGGAACCTTGCGGTACTAAGAAAGGTTATGTATTCCTGATATATATGGTTTACGAGAGAGGATCTTGGCTGAGGTGCATGAGTCGCGTTATATTATTCATCTTGGTTCGATGAAAATATATCATGACCTTAAGGAGATGTATTATTGGAATAATATGAAGTGGGATGTGGCTAATTTTGTGGCCAAGTGCATGGTGTGACAGCAAGTAAGAGTTGAGCACATAAGGCTCGAAGAATTGTATCAAGAAATTCAATTGCCTATGTGGAAGTAGGAAGTAATCAACATGGATTTTAGTATCGGTCTTCCTCGATCTCAAAATCAATTTGATTCAGTTTGGGTCATCGTGGATAGGATCACAAATTTGGCTCACTTTTTTCCAGTGAGGACTAACTTCTCGGCTGAGAATTATGCTATATTGTACCTCCAAGAAATTATGAAGTTGCAGGGGTACCTGTTTCTATCATCTCTGATCATGGTATGCAGTTCTTGTTTCTTTTTTGGTGGTTATTTCAGAAAGGTTTGGGGACCAAGGTGAGTCTTAGTACTGCTTTTCACCCACAGCCTGATGGGCAAGTAGAAAAGACTATTTGGATGTTAGAGGATATACTTCGGGATTGTGTGATTGACTATGATGGTAGTTGGGTTGAGCACATGCCTCTTATGAAGTTTGCATACAACATCTATAACTCTAGCATTATGATGGCTCAATTTGAGGCATTATATAGTAGGAGGCATAGGTCTTCTATTGGGTGGTTCGAGGTTGATGAGGCAGATATGTTTGGCCCAAATTTGGTTCACCAATCTATGGAGAAGGTGAATGTGATTCGAGATAGGTTTAAGTCTTCCAAAAGTCATCTAAATTCCTATGCGAATTTAAGGCGAAGAGAGTCAGAGTTTGAGGTTGGGGATTAGGTGTTCTTGAAGGTGTCTTCCATGAAGGGAGTGATGCAGTTTGGGAAGAAGGAGAAAATTAGTCCCTGATATGTTGGTTTGTATTTGGCTTTGAGGAGGGTTGGCAATCTTGCGTATGAGTTGGAGTTTCCTTCTAGTTTGAACTACATTCACCCTCTATTCTATGTTTCTATGTTGATGAAGTATATGGGTGATTCATCACAAATTGTACCTGTTAAGGATATTGGTATTTTCGATTCCCTGTCTTATGAGGAGATCCCGATTAAAATCTTGGATTGGTAGGTTCGTCAGTTGCAGACCAAGGATGTGGCCTCGATAAAGGTTCTATAGAGGAATAATAAGGTCGAAGAGGCTACTTGGGATGCCAAAGAGGATATGATGTCCAAGTGTCTGTTCCTATTGTCTACTCTGAAAATAAATGCGGATGGTATGTCTTCTTCATAACAACTTTGTTTTCTAACTTAGTTAAAGGAAAAATTGATTTCCTTGTATCTTTGTTTTCTAACTTAGTTTATGGTTAATGTAGAGGTGTTGGGGTATAAATCGTGCTTGTACTGCCTTGTTCCATCATTCGAGGATGAATGATCCAAGGGGGAGAATTGAAATACCCTGGGTTCTGGCCCTTACAAATTACTCGAATCTTGAGCTTTCTGATCATCATACGACTCAATATACTAGTAGTATGGTGTGGGTACGGGTCAGGTAACCTAACTCGTAAGGTGTACAGTGTTTGGTGGTTGGGTTTATATTGTGGTTACGGGTTGGCAGTGATGAGTCGTATGTTAATATGATACGAGGGTTGAGTCCAATCGTATGTTGTCCAGTGTCTAGCCTCTGATGTTCAGCCTAGGGTATGACTTAATGATACTAGTCGTATGGTGAAGATATGAGTTGAGCAAGGGAGTCGTATGTTAGACAGAATGTGATGCCCAACTTTCTAATCAAGTGACTACTTGAGGGTACCACTCATAAGATGTGTTGACGAGTTGAAGGTTCCAATCGTACCCACCTGCGCTCTTTTTACAGCTTTTAAGCTAAGGGTATTTTTGACATTCCGCACCCAAAGCCCCTAAGATCCCATGTCTTATAACACTATTGTCCCTCATTCTACACTTTAGAAGATCAAAACGCTCTCTAAACACAATCTAAAACCCTCTCGAGAAGATTGGGCTAGGGTTTGTTTCACGACCCGAGGCTACCCATAGTCGCGACAATGGTGCTTAAAGCCATAAGTGATGACAAGATAACCCATGAGCTGGTACCTGCTATAAACACTGAATAAAATAGTAAGATAACACATGTGTAGAAGGTAAGTTGAGAAGATACTGTAAAACTAGATACTGAAATACGTATCAAAATATGGCTGAAATATCTGATAGAATACTAGAAACCAACTGTCTATCTAAAAATAATTGATAACACTGAAATGACTGACTGACTGTCTAACTGATTGTTTAAAAGCCTCTAAACCTCATAAGAAGTTAATGGGACAAACCTCCAACTGACTGAACATGAGAAGGAACTAAAGTAAACAAATCATGTCATTGATGGCTGAGGATTCACCACTACTGCTGCTGAGTAACGCTGAGCTGTCTAAGAGTGGTCGAGAAACTGTGCGTCAGAACCTATGTTATAAGATGACATAGCACAAAGAAAAGAATGCGGTCAGTACTTTGAATGTATTGATATATGATATGAGGACCGGCTGAAATGCATGAACATGTAATATCTGAGAATGGAAGACCAAGCATAAATAGGTTTCTGAGATAATCTGAAATCTGAAAGACTGAAAGTTGTATAACTGAATAACTAAAAATCTGTACACTTGGTCAAGGAAACCAGAACTGAAATACACTGATTATTGTATTGAGACAGTGGGATAAATCATATAACCAACATGCTCCAATCTGAGCTAATTGAGGTCCAATATCTGTAACCCCAGTTGGAAGGGAGTCAGTACCGTTCCACAGGTAATAACACTGGCTGTGTGGATCCACTAGTCTGGTGTCCCGAAGAACTAGAGAGTCAATCCTAGTAGGCGAGTGACCCCTAAGAGAATGTCAGTCCTAAATTGGTGGGTGACATCTCATAATCCTATGTTGGCTATGTAGTTCTGGAACTTAGGGACTGCTTCTATGGACCCAGTTCTAACTGGCGGGTGAGTCCCCATCCCTAGGTTCGCTCGGTGCTAAATCCTACTCCCAACTAAGATGGCGCTGGTATGGAACTAGACTAAGTTTAACTGAACATTATTTCTGATAGTGCTTATCATAATTACATCAACTGATTAAAATAATAATATCCATGGTTTAAATGAATCATTACTTGAAAATCTGAAATCATGTAAAACACATAGGTGTCGGGTGTTTATTACCTAGTGCGGCACTGAATGAATATTAAAATATGATATAAAACTTGAAATACTATGGTATGAAATCATGGTTCAAAGACCCAAACACATTGACATTTCATCAAACATGAAAGAATCATAAGCTTGAACATGGGAATGTCTTAAATATGAGGAAACAACATGATTACATGGCTAAATTCATAATTTGGGGATTTATCCTGAAATCAATTGAAACATGATATGACTCATTCCACTTGAAAAGACTTGTAACCATAGCTTGAAATTGAATTAATAGGAGATTCATGGATTTATTTCATCTTGAACATATATAAACTTATAAATTAAATTAAAAGATGGTTTTTGGGCTCCATGGGTGAAAGAAACCCATGGATGAACACCCCACATACCATAACAACTAAATTCTTGAAGATTTCTTCGATTGAAAGCTTGAACTCTTGATTTCTTGAGAATGAAGCTTGAATTTGTTCTTGGGGAAGAAGGAGGGTTTTCTTGGGAGCAATTTGAGTGAAAGAGGCAAATAATGCCCTTTTGGAAGCACCAATTCGTGTTATGGACGAAAAAGGATGAGGAAAAATGACCCAAATGACCCTTATCTTAAAGTCCAAGGGACTAGATGAAAGTTATGGGCAGGCTGCTGGCTTCAGACCAGCAGGGTAAGACCAGCACCGCGGGCTCTGTCTCAGCAGACTAAACCAGGCGCTGCTGGCGTATCCTGGTAGGTATACTGCTTTTATTTTCCAAACACACCCCTACATCCATCTAAAAATCCAGAAAAACTCACCTGGGATGTAGTTTTAACAACCTCGAACATGAATCAACTCAAAAATCAAGGTATCAAGGTCGGGAAGGCGAAAATAAATTTCATCAAAGTTTAGTGGTCTTGAAAATGATTAAGTCCTTAACACTTAGTGAAAATTTTAAGCCTTGGAATCCTTAGACAGTGCAACTTTGAGCTAAAACAAATTTAGAACATCATGGGTATTACAATATCTCCCCCTTGGGAACATTCATCCTTGAATGAGACTGGTTAGACCAAGACTATTGAGGAAATTGAGATCATATACTGAACATGCATGACTTGAGACATGATTACATAACTGAGTCTGAAACATGATACATAAACTGAACTAGTTTCATGAATGCATGAAATGACATAAGATTGGTTACATAGCTGAAACTAAGAATGAAAAAGAATAGATCTAACAAAAATCGTTAGCTTAAGCTTAATCTGGTTTTGTGGAGAAAAGAGAGTGTACTTGGTGTGCATATCTGCTTCTTCTTCCTAAGTAGCTCCCTCAACAAGTTGATTTCACCAAAGACCTTTAACCATGGGAACTTCTTTATTCCTTAGCCTATGAATCTAATGATCAAGGATCTCAACTAGGACTTCTTCGTAGGGAAGTCTATCCTTCACGCCAATATCTTCTAAAGGAACAACTACAGCTAAATCACTAATACATTTCTTTAACAAGGAAACATGAAATACCAGATGTACTTACGCCAAATCTGCAGACAACTCTAGCTGATAAGCTATTTTCCCAAAATGACTCAAGATTCTATATGGGCCAACATAGCAGGGACTGAGTTTCCCCTTCTTGCCAGATCTCTTCACTCCTTTCATAGGTAAAATCTTTAAATAGAACAAATCACCAACCTTAAACTCAATATCCCTTCTCTCCACATCTACATAAGATTTCTGATTGCTCTAGGCTTTCATTAGCCTCTCCCATATCAACTAAACTTTTTCCATTGAATCAAACACTAAATTTAGCCCTATGAAAATAGCTTCACCTACCTTAAACCTACCCAGAGGAGATCTACATCTCCTTCCATAGAGAGACTCAAACAGAGATATTTGAATACTGGAGTGATAATTATTTTTATGGGCAAACTCATTCAAAGGTAAGTGGTCATCCAACTACCTTTAAAGTCAACAACACATGCCCTCAACATGTCCTCTAAGGTCTGAATGGTCCTCTTTGCCTAACCATCTGTCTGAGGATGAAAAGTTGTATTGAGATGAACTTAGGTACCAAGACCCTTCTGAAAAGCATTTCAAAAGTGAGAGGTAAAATGAATACCTCTATCTGATATGATAGACAATGAAATCCCATACAACTTAACCAACTCCTTAATATAAAGCCTGACATAATCCTCAGCTGAGTACGAAGTATAAACTGGAAAGAAATGAGCTGTTTTGGTCATTATATAGACAATGACCCATATCGAATTATGCTGACGATGCATACGAGGCAACCCTATCACAAAATCTATGTTCACCATTTCTCACTTCTAAGTAGGGATGCTAAACTCCTGCAATGTACCACTAGGATAGTGCTCAACTTTGACCTGGTGAAAATTTGGACACTTAGCCATAAACCCTTCAATATCCTTCTTCATACCATGCGCTTTTATAAGTATTCGTTGTCTCAAGCCATCAACACATGGAACACATAATCTACCCAGACAACAAAGCGCACCATCTCCCCTGTGAGAGTAAACCTTTACTTTTTGATCTCTAACAGCCTTCTTTAACTTAACCAAACTAGGATCTCTGTCCTGCTTTTCTTTTGCTTCAGCCACCAATGGAAATTTTGAACCTTCCTGAACCCATATACTACCCTCATCCAAATCAACCAACCAAATACCTAATCTAGCAAGCTGATGAACCTCACTGACTGCTTCTTTTTATCTCCCTCAACATGAGCAAAAATACCCATAGGCAATCTACTAAAGGCATCTGCCACTACATTAGCCTTGTCTGAATGATACAACACACTTATATCATAATCTTTTAACAACTCAAGCCACCTTCTCTGATGAAGATTTAGATCTTTCTACATGAACATATACTATAAACTCTTATGATCAGTGAACACATCAACATGAACCCCATAAATATAATATCTCTAAATTTTTAAGGCAACTCAAGATTATTGGTAGGATAATTCTTTTTATGGGGTTTAAGCTGTGTAGAGGTATAGTCTATGACCTTGCCTCTTTGCATCAAAATACAACCAAGACCAAATCAGGAAACATCATAGTAAACTACAAATCCATCTGGCAAAGTCCAGACTAGAGTGGAAGTGAGTCGAGTCTTCAACACCTGAAAACTCTTCTCACAAGAATCTGACCACTAAAATTTAACCTTTTTTTGAGTCAATTGAGACATAGGGGATGCAATAGAACATAACCCCTCAACAAACCTCCTGCAATAGCTATCCAAACCCTAAAAATCTTGATATCTGATGGAGAGATGGGTCTGGGCCAGTTTCTCACTGCTTTGGTCTTTTGAGGGTCAACTCTAATGCTATCACCATAAATAATATAGCTAAGAAAAGCTAATGATCTTAGCCAAAACTTGCACTTACTAAATTTGGCGAATAACTATTGAGATTTAAAGGTCTGCAACACAATTCTCAGATGGTCTGCATGATCATTCTCACTATAGGAATAGACAAGGATATCATCAATGAAGACTATGACGAATATGTCCAAGTACTGTTTGAACATCCTGTTCATACCGAGTTCTAAAATCTATTTTTAGAATGTCATATTCTCTGACTCTAAGCTGATAATAGCTAGATCTGAGGTCTATCTTAGCAAAATAATTGACACTCTTAAGTTGGCCGAAGAAGTAATCAATTATGGGGAGTAGATACTTATTCTTGATTGTGACTTTGTTCAACTGGTGGTAGTCGATGCATATTCTGACAGACCTATTTTTCTTATGCACGAACAGGACTGGAGAACCTCATGGAGAAATACTGGGCTTAATGAAACCCTTATCTAAGAGATTTTTAACTTTTCTTTCATCCTTAAGATCAGTTGGGTCCATTCTGTAAAGTGGAATAGAGATAGGCTTGGTATTTGGAAGGAGATCTATTTTGAAGTCAATTTCCCTTTCGGGAGAAACTCCGAGAACATCTTTAGGGAACACATTTGGAAATTCCCTTACTACTAAAACTGACTCAAGACTTAGAGTCACAAAACTAGAGTCCTTGACTCAAACATGATGGAAAACACACCCTTTAGATATCATCTTTCTTGATCTAAGATAGGAAATAAATTGACATTTAGGCACTAAGGCACTACCTCTTCATTCAATAACTAGTTCATTAGGAAACTGAAACTAAATGACTCTCTTTCTGCAATCAACGAAGGCATAACATGAGTTGAGCCAATCCATGTCGAGAATGACATCAAAATCAGTTATCCCTAACTCCACAAGATCAATTGAAGTGATTTTCTGAGATACAGTAACCAAGAAATATCTATACACCCATTTGGCGATAATAGATTTACCCACTGAGGTAGACACTAAGAAAGCCTCTGCTAATATTTTGGGACTAACACTAAAATCAATAGTTATGTAAGGAGTCACAAAGGAAAGTGAAGCTCCGGGATCTAATAATGTATAAACATAAAGATGGAAAACCTGTAATATCCCTATAACCATATCAAGAGAACTTTCCTAATCATTTTGAGTCTGGAGTGCATACAACCTATTTTGACAATGCCCACTGATTGTATTGGAGGTGGCACCTGCTAAGTCGAGTGACCTGCTGAAGCTGATAAAAGATTAGACTAGCCCTATTAGAGAAAATTCTTTCTCCTCTGATCGGACATTCCCAGACCCTGTGGCCTGGATTGACACATCCAAAACATACATCACTACAACCCTTACACTTGCCATGATGATTTCTACCACATTTTCGACAAAGCGGATTAGTATGACCACTTTTTATAATGCCCTAGGACTTAGAGCCTAGCACCCTAACCTGATTGTCTTGCCTAAATTTAGGAAATAGCACAGTAGCTAAAGATAGAGCAGGAACGATTACTACCTTTTAACCTTGACTGAGAAAAATCAAAACTACATATTTTAGCCCTCTTATTCCCTCTCCCTATCCTTATGCATTTACTCTTTAATCTACTGGGCGTAAACCATGAGCCTAGATAGGTCCATAACCTTAAACAACATGGTAGTCCTACATTCCTTAACCATACTATTAGCTACACTAGATACAAAATTACTCATTCTAGACCTATTGTCTGCCACCATGGTAGGAGCATACCTCGCTAACTAAGTGAACTTAAGAGAGTACTCTGTCATACTCATACTACCTTGCTTCAAATTGATGAACTCCTGCACCTTAGCATCCCTCAACTCCAAGGAAAAGAACCTATGTAAGAAATCTGTGGCAAACTCCTCCTACATTACCGGCCATGCATCAACACCATAGTCCTCCTTCCACTATTTAAGCCAGGTATGGGCTACATCCTACAACTGATATGCTGCCAACTCTGTCCTATCACTTGAGGTGACTCCCATGATATCAGTCACCTTCTATACCATATCCAACAACTCTTGTGGATTCTCTTCAAACTTGAATCTAAAAAATAAAAGGTGATTTATTCGGGTGAAATTCTAAATTTAAGCTACAGCTATATTTGCCACTCGATTGACTGGGAAAATAGCTTGATGGTTGTTTAAATAATCTACTGAATTGGGTCAGGGTCATAAACACAGCCTTAAATTTGGCATGACAGAAATACTCATTTAGGGGATCTTCCTAAATAGACGGTAGTACAAGCTGATCCCCGTTCATTCTTTTATTGTTTCCTTTGGGTGGAATTATCTGTAAATGGAATAAATGATGATTTAGAAAGAGGGATTAAATAGAGCTTATGCTCCTTCACACAACTTGAACACTGAAAGAAGGGAAACTATCCTAAAAGTGCCTCATAGACTCTTGTCCATAAGTGTGTCACATTTCACACCCATGCACAAGACTCTACTCAACACAACTTTCAGACTCCCTAGGACACTTTAAAACCTTATTCTTTGATACTAAGTTTTTTCACGACCCGAGACTACCCCTAGTTATGACAATGGTGCTTACGACTACAAGTGACCACAAGTTAACCTATAAGCTAGTACTTGTTGTAAGCACTGAACAAAATGGTAATACAAAATATGTGTGGAAGGTAAGCTGATAAAATATAGTTAAATTAGATACTAAAATACTATCAAAACATTTCTTTAATATATTTGATAGATATTAGAAACCAACTGTCTATCTGAAAATAACTAATAACACTTAAATGACTGACTGACTGTCTAACTGGTTATCTAAAATGCTCTAAACATCATGAGGAGTTAATGGGACATCCCCCAACTAACTCCAACTAAATGAACAGGAGAAGGAACTAAAGTAACAATAATAAACAAATTATTTCCTCGATGGATGAGGACTCACCACTACTGCTATTGAGTAATAATGAGATATCTAAGAGCGGTCGGGAAACTGTATGTCAGATCCTATGTTATAAGACAACATAGCACAAGGAAATATATGTGGCCAATACTTTAAATATACTGGTATATAAGATGAGGACTGGCTAAAATGCATGAGCATGTAATATCTGAGAATGCAAGACCAAGCATAAATGTTTCTGAGAAAATCTATAATTTGAAAAACTGAAAGCTGTATAATTGAATAACTAAAAATCTGTATACTCTGTCAAGCAAACCTAAACTAAAATACACTGATTATGATACTGATACTGTGGGAGGTATCATATAATCGACATGCCCCAATCTGAGCTAATTGGGGTACAACATTTAACCCAGTTGGAAGGGTGTCAGTACTGTGCCATGGGTACTAATATTGTCCTTGTGGATCCACTAGTTAGGTGTTCCAAAGGACTAGGGATTCATTCCTAACTAGAGGGTGACGCCTAAGAGAGTGTTACTCCTAAACTATTGGGTGACATCTCATAATCCTATATTGGCTACATAGTTCTTGAACTTAGGAACTTTTTATAAGGACCCAGTCCTAACTTGCGGGTGAGACCCCATCCCTAAGCTCACTCGGTGCTAAATTATACTCCCAACTAAACTGATGTTGGTACTAAACTAGACTAAGTTTAATTGAACATTATTTCTGATGGTACCCATCATGATTACATCAATTGATTAAAATAATAAGATCCATGGTTTAATTGAATCATTACTTGAAAATTTTAAATCATGTAAAACACATAGGTGTCGGGTGTTCATAACCCACCAACACTAAATGATCATAAAAATATGATATCAAACTTGAAATACTGTGGTATACAATCATGGTTCAAGGACCCAAAACATGGACATTTCATCAAACATCTAAGAATCAAAAGCTTTAACATTGGAATGTCTTAAACATGAGGAAACTACATGATTACATGTCTAAATTCATAATTTGGGGATTTATCCTGAAATAGATTGAACATGACATGGGAATCGCAATACTTGAAACATGATATGACTCATTCCACTTGAAAACACTTGTAACCATAACTTGAAATTGAATTAATAGGAGATTCATGGATTTATTTCATCTTGAACATGTATAAACTCATAAATTAAACCAAAAAAGGGTTTTTGGGCTCCATGGGTGAAAACAACCTATTGATGAACATCCCATATACCTTAACAACTGAATTTTTGAAAATTTCTTGGATTGGAAGCTTGAACTCTTGATTTCTTTAGAATTAAGCTTGAATTTGTTCTTGGGGAAGAAGGGGGTTTTCTTGAGAGCAATTTGAGTGAAAGAGGAAAATAATGCCCTTTTGGAAGCCTCAATTCTTGTTATGGATAAAATAGGATTAGGGAAAATAACCCAATGCCCTTTAGCTTAAAGGCCAAGTGGCAAAATGAAAGATATGCGCTCCACGGGCTCCACACTGGTGGGGTTAGCCCCGTGCTGCCATCCCCAGTTTGGATGACAAGACCAGGTGACAAAGTCTCTGTCCCAACAGACTAGATCGGGTGCCCCTGGCCTATCCCGGTGGGTCTATTGGTTTCATTTTCAAAATATACCAATACTGTAGTACCCTATATATTTCTAAGCTAGAAATCGAACCTTCATTCCTACATGTGTAAACTCTAGTCCCTTGATTCATACTTGAATCCATATTTCATGATCATTAACCTAGTATGAAGAGAGTTTATGAGGTGGTAAATATGTTCATAAGAGTGACTTAGAGCAATGTGAGCTAAGAGCTTTTGATTCGGCCAAATTTTGGTGTTTGATTCCACAAGGGGCATTTTGAATTAGTATAGATTTATGTATATATGGAATTTGGCATCTTAAGACCTAAAAAATTATAGATAATTGAATTATATTTCCAATGATTCCAATTTTGCCTTAATCCGATACCCGAATGAAAAGTTATGGCCATGTAAAGGGGTGTGCATTGCGTAACAATCGCCTAAGGCTACTAGAATGTGTGTGCTATTGGCTAGGCGTCACCTAACCAAGGTCTAGGCAATTAGCCATGCATCACCCATCCCAGGGCTAGGCGATTGGCAAGGCATCGCCCACCTTGTCTTAGGCGATTGACTGGGTGTCGCCTAAGTCATTGCCCATTGCCAAAAACACTCTGTTTTGACTTTAATAAAGGGTGTTTAAGTCATTTCACACCCCTAAATCATCCTTAATCACTTTAAAACATTTTGATAATGAATTAAACAGATTAACTTCATTCTCTTAACCCTAAGAAATTAGTAGACAAATCAAAAACCCTCCCCAATTCCCAAGAACAAAAATTCAAGTGTTATCCCTTAAGAATCAAGAAGTTAATTTTCAAATTCAAAGTTCTCTCCAAGGATTCTTTCAATTAATGTATGTGGGGTTATGAACAAGGGTATCCTTTCACCCTTGTGCCCAAGTTGCATGATTTTAAGATTTAATTTACTTGTTTTGAATTAGGGTTCAAACCTAAGTTTCTACATTCTTGAAGCATGTGATTATTATGAGATTTAAAGTTTTGATATATCAAGAATTACTTATGTTTTTGTTTTAACTTATAAGATTTATATTATGAATGAGATTTTACTATCTTGATTTGATATTGTTGAAGTATTTCAAGATTATTACTGAGCATGAAGTGTTGTTATGAATTACCATGATTTTTAGGCATGAATTTCAATCCATAAGTTTAAGTGTTGAGATTGTAAGAGAATTATATTCTTAAGTTCTTCTTTGATAAGTTTATACCATCATTTAAAGAAAGAAGTGATATTTTGATCATAACCTAAGATATGGAATCCATATTTGTTCATTTTAAGTTTGAATAAAGCAAAGAGAAGAATAACTGGATTTCGTTCTATAAACTCTTATACTATTTTATGGTGGATTTCCTAAAGTATGAGCATATAGTAATAAGGGAATATTATTTAGCACCGAGTTGGGTATGAGTCCAAGGTTGCATGCCCCAGAACTACGAGACAACATAGGTTAAGCTTATTCTCAATATGAAGTAAGTTAAAGATAGTGATCACTTAAGTTAAGGTTCTATTTTGATTGAAAGGGTAGAATAGCTCTCCCCAATATGGGTAAGATGTTGGACTCTATGTTAACTCACATGGTTTATGTTGGTTAGAAGAACCTCCCTATTAAGGAATAATAGTAAATCTTTTAGAACTAAGTGTTATGGCTCACAAAGTTATTTAGTATGCTTTATTATTCATGATTTATGAGTTATCAACTATTAGTTTTATTCAAGCCCAAGGAGAGTCATTTACACTTAGTATGCATCTTTGAAAGTTGATATGAACATTGAGTTATTGTTTTACTTATGCATTCACCCCCACATACCCAGTACATTCCAGAAGTACTGATCCAGATGTATGTTTATGTGCTATATTGTCTTATAATGTAGGTCCTGGTGCTCATTTCCAGCAGTGTGATTGACTACGAACATCTCTACCTATATCCCAACATTTGGTGAGTCCTCATAGTTCAAGGACCCATGTATTCAGAATTTGATATTGATGAAGTATTATGGTTATTTGATTTCTGTCAAGTTCGAGTCAGTTGGGGCTTGTCCCAATGCTCTTTAGTTAGAAGTAGAGGCTTGTCAGACTGTTTTATGTTTTGGATTCTAAAGTATTTATTTTTAATATTTCCAAGATTAGGATTGTCAATTAAGATATTAATTCAGTTTTAGTTAAGATTTTGCATGTCAAACTTACCTTTATCATAAGTTCCAAATTTAGAAGGCTTAAAGGGTTAGCTTGAGACTACTCGTAGTCTCGAGTGCCGTGTGACGTCCAGGGTATACTCCTGGGGCATCACACCTATGCCCATCCAAAAATCCTGAAACTCACCTGGGACATACTTTTAATAACCCCGGACATGAATTAACTCAAAAATCAAAATCTCAAGGTCGGAAGACCAAAACAAAATTTATTGAAGTTTAGGGGTCTTGAAAATGATTGAGTCCTTAACACTTAGTAAAAATTTCAAGCCTTAGACCCCTTAGGCAATGCAATTAAGAGATGAAACAAGCTTAGAGCTTCACAGGGTATTATAGTTTCTTCAAGAAGGTCATCTAGAGAGTTAAGGATCAAAATCTCTCCAAGAATCATCGTGACTAAGGCATGTTACTCCTCCCTCATTGTTATTTCAACTAAAAGCATTTTTTCATGAATGGTTTTAATGGTATTATTGTGGTATTGTTTTGGTTTTCAAATAGATGTTGGAGGTTTTGGTTTCTCTTGGTTGGATAATGCTCTCCCATGTTTTACTTATGGTTTTTAATGTTATAATTATGATTTGAACATGTGGTTGCATGGAAATGGTCAATTATACTATGTTTTGCTTTTGGAAACTATATGCCCTCAACATGTTTGTTAAAATGCCAATGAGAATGATTTTTTCACATGGTTTGACTATTTTTGAAAACTTTCATAATAAGGTAATGGAACCTAAATGATTTGGTTGGTTTTAAATGAATTGGAAAGGGCTTGGTGGCCATGGTTTTGGTTTAATTGGAAACTTTAGAGTCAACTTGGTTTAATGTCCTTGGTATGGCATAAATTGATAGACTTGCAAGGTCTAATATTGGTATGACGATACCAGCGGTAAATCCCTAATTAAAAGACTCTTTATTAAATCATTGGTTGTGTGCTAAATATTTTAATTGGGAAACAAAAAGGGTTGTGATAGCTAGCTGTGAAGGTGTAAATCCGATGGATGGAAACTGGAAACTCATGTTTCCGACATGAGGGTTGGTTTTGGTGACCTTATTCTTGTAGGGTACATATGAATCCCCCAAGTATATACTTGTATGTATGTATTATGGAGGGCGAAGGGTATATGGTAATTCCCCACCCTTATGATATCTCCATTTAGTGTGGCTACACGTATTGGATCCTGTTCAAGGGGTAACACTAGACCCATATATCCCATGGGTGGTATTAGGAAGACCAATATGCATGACCTACATTAAGTTTTTAAAAGCATGCTAACCCCGATTCCCTTCCCGACATGGTATATATGTATTTATATATGTGATTGCATATAGTTGTTTACTTTGGTTTTGAATAATGGAAGTATTTTATCCTTACTCCTGAGTACATGGTAGCATTCACTTTGCTAACCATCTTCGGGAACTGTATCCCCACGCGATGCAAGAACCGGCCATACTACTCTTCCTGCTCAGTGACTTGGATTTGGGGACAACTTTGTGTCAAACTGAAGTGGAGAGTTTCCATGCTCTGGAAGACTCCATTTCATGCTATGGACTTCTTTACATTATTTTGTTCTTGGACCTTGGTTTTTGGCTATGGTTGGGGGCATGTCCCAACCGGATATACTTTATTTTTGGATAAAGGCTTTGTGGGACTACAATGGGCATGGGTGGTGTTATTGGTGTTAGCCTTGGTATTGGTATTGGAATTAGGGTTGGTACCGGTTTGAAATTTGATTGAGGTTGTTGGATTATGATTATAGACTTTAATTAATTCCTTTGATTTATTATTTTTCTATCTTGTTATATGTGCGAAATTCATCCAACATAGGCATCATATTAGGGGGTGGTCTCCGGTCCCGATTGGAACTGAGGCACCCGACGCGACTAGGTCTTAGTTTGGGTCATGTCACTCTCAATACAAAATGACACAAAACCTAAAATGGAAGCTATAATTAACAAGAAAATAAAGCGCGAACTAAGACTAATAATAAGAGGATGAATAAAGAAACAAAAGAAGATAAATAGATTGACACGAGAATTAAAGACAACCAACTTTAATAAAGTAAAGTGACCTTTAAACATCCTAACAAGTACCTAACTCTAAGAGAAACTCAAGGGAATTTATATCCCAAGCAACTCTTCTTTCCAAACAGGAAACAACTAAAATCTTAGTAAGCTCTTATAATCTCTCAATAACAATGGAGTTGTTTTAGTTATCAAATTCTAAGTCTTCCAACATAAAAGAAGCTACTTATACTAAGCAAATAAACAAGACCCTATGTTATTACATTTCTACCTTTAATAAAGTAAGGGCCTTGTTTGGATGTTGAATTTATCAAGAAAATCCTTATCCTCCTTTTCCTCATGTATGACCCATTAAATGTTATTACGAATACATGAAATTCTTGGGAGGATTTCATAATGCACTCAAGTACATCCTTCTTCATGAATAACCCTTGCCAATGTTGAAGATCATGGGCTTGGATCCTTTTGAAATACCTTGGGAGCCCTTGGGGTGTATTTGGTATTGTATTAGCACACAGTAAAACAACAGTGTACTAGTAGGGTCATTTAGCCAACCCAAGATGAGAATATAAAAACTCAACCACAACATACTACAACAAGTTAATGCATGCTTTTCCTAACTACACCTTAATGTAACACGTAGCATTTAAGCAGTTTACGATTTACAATAAGTTAAAGACATCTATAAAATTGTAAATCAGTGAAGTCAAGACAATTAAATCTAGGTCAAGCAAATACCATAATATAAATGCAATACTTGGTTCACTCACGGAATCATCAAACTCACTTGTACCTTATACATACATGCTAAGGGCATTGTAAACACTCTCTAGTCATGTCCTAAAGGGTAAAAATTCCATCTATGTACCTAATCCTAGACGAAAATTTCTACCAACCTTATTCCACTAATAAATTGTGATAATATCCAATTAACGTAACATTCCATAGTCAACCATTATAATATGACAAAACCATATGAAATAAGATATTAACCAAACTTGTAATATCCACAAGACTTGCATATGTTCATTTGAAAAGTGACCATACATAATCAACATGCACTAACAAGCAATACTAAGAAATAGTTAACATGAATTTATGACACAAATTGAAATAAACTACGTGATCATCACTACCTCAATTCAAGTGTGCACAACTCAATTAATTCTGAGCCTGCATTTTTGGGTAATTTTTCCTGCTTTTGGTATAGAGATAAATACAAAATATATAATTAATGCAATGGCTTATCCCGTTATGGATTATAACTCTTTTCCAATCCTAAGGCCATATTCATGATCATCCCCTTCCCATTCTAAGGCTTTTCTACCATACTTCCCATAAAACTATCAAGTGCATAGTTAAATTAGTGAATTAACAACATGCAAGTTAACCATGATGTTTATATTTAAATTACCCCCTTGCACTAGATAATCAACTAAAATCATCCCTTAACCCCCCAACCAATGTAAACTTACAATTTGAAGTCTAGATTATTAATTTTCTAATTAACGAGGATGAATTTCTTATCTTAACAAAGAAAAATAATGGATAACCAATGATTATCACCCAAATTTGTCTCTTCTTTGCACAAAATTATCTTTTAACAAAATAAATCATCCTTTGGAGATTTTGAGACAACATTTATTTATGTCCCTATAGCGATATTGCTATAACGATCTTTGACCGCATTGATTGATCGCTATATTAGGACTTTCTCCATTTTTGTACATGTCTCTATAGAAACATTGATGGGACTGAATGTCCAGTTTTCTCCAAAAATTCTTTTTCTCATAACATACCTTAAATCTAAGACATCCAAACATACCCTTTATGCTAAGATCAATTCTGGGAATTCTACCTACATAACTTCAATTCCATAAAATTTCATGGCTTTTAATCGTACTAGCTAACTAGACATTAAGTCAAACACTATCATACTTATCCAGTACTTTCTTGATTGCCCTAAACCCCAGGTTGCTTAATTGAAACTAGCTTAACCTAAAATTTATAACTTTAAATTTGACAAGAATCTTAACCCAAATTTTTAAATAAGAGTCTTATGCATAATGATACAGAGTTTTTTTAAAAATAGATACCAATTTATCCATCATTCATCCTTGAATGATTAAATAAGAAAATTAGGTTGAAACAAAGAAAGAAAATAGCACTTATATCCTCAAACATCCGAGGGTACTTGTGTTGCATGTCCTTGTCAATTTTTCAACTGACTTCTTTAACTAGACAATGCTTTCATTAAGACTTGACCAAATGATTTTTCATTTTTCTTGATGTGTGATGGTTTCATGGTTCTTTTGATGCTTAAAACAAGGAAATTATGCAAGTACTTAGGTATTTTTGTTAGATGTGATGTACGTTTGTGTTGATATTGTAGGAAAATAGATTTCAGAGTAGAGAAGAAGCAAAAATTGATGAAGTGAAGATGAGAGTCTACCTACGAGTCTAACTACGGTCCGTAGAAAGTATCTATGGTCCCACAGGTTGGCCACGTAGTTTGATGGTCCAAAGTACTGGAAGTTGGTAACTTCTTCTGATTCTATGAAAACTACATATGAGGCATTGGTAGTACCTACTAATCGTAGGTAACCTTGTAGGTAGGTGTTTTTTAAGTGAAGATTCCTCTGAGGTCCACAAATCCTACCTATGCCTCGTAAGTACTACCTATGACCCATAAGTAGGGTCTTAGGGTATTGTCGACTCAAGTTTCCCTTTTTTTAGGATAAGCTTTCTGATGTATCTATAAATACCCATTGGATGCTTTGTTATTAGTTTACACACCTTACACACTTTATTCACTTATTACATTATTTTTAGTTCTGAGATATACTTTTTATCTTCGATTCATTATTCTTGGTTTTTAGGGTTTGACATTAATTTTAGATTTTGGTTTTCATTCTTATTATTCGTGAGATCTTTCTTATACTTTCATCTATGAAATCTATGTGTGTTCTTGCAATCATGAGCAGTTAAACCCTATAATTAGGATTGTGAGAACCCTGATGAATTAAAAAAATAGATGAAGCACAAAGTCATTCTTGATTGGTGTTCTTACATATATTATGGTTTCCTTGGATTTATTTGATTTTCTAATGGTTTCAAATATTAAGAACTTGCCTATATTCAATAGTGACTCGAGAGAGTTAGAGATTAGGAAAAGGAGATAACAATAGTAATTTGAAGCCACCAATCTTCATCTAACTAACGTGAGACCGAAGAAGATATTTAATCTGAGATCCAAAACAATGGTTAGTAATGTGACACTCTGAGACCGAGAGAAAATGAGTGGAATTCACCTAAACCAAGGTCAAGATTTGATTAGGTGATACATAACTTATTAGATTTTACATGTAAGGTATCGATATATTTTGATGAGCATGATAAGTCTGCAGAGTTAAAAAGTCGGGGGAAACACAATCCTAGAGATCATCTCAAATTGGCAACAACTCTATTTGCCCAAGCATCGTTACTATTACTATTATTCTTAAAAACCTCCTATTTACTTTCAGCACTTTCTAGCTACATTAACAAGCTCATGACAGACTTCCATTTGATTTCCTCTATGATTAACCCCAACCTTGTTAAGTTTTATATTTGACAAGCGATTGGGCTATACTTTTTAGGAGGTATAATTTAGGTGACATCAACTTTTTAGCACCATTATCGGGAAATAAAGTTATGAATTGATTGAGTTTGTTGAGGTTGTTGGTTTTTTATTTTCTACTATTTCTAAGGTATACGTTGTTGTATTCCCAGTACTGAAAGTCAATAAAATCCCATAATTCTATTAGATTAGGAGCTTGAATGGAACTTACGACAAAATTATAAGATAAAAGAGTATGATTAAAGAGACTAATGTGATGGAGTTTGGGATGATATGATTAAAAAGATTGATGTGAAGGGGTTTGGGATGACCCAAATACATTGAATTGGGCACCTCTTCATGGAGTTCATGAAACTACCAAGGAAACTACTAATCAATTGATAGACAAAGAGAATATGAGGTTGGCACTTGCTCGATGTGCTAAAGAAAAGGCTATATAGGAGGAATAAGATCATTGAGCAACCCTTGACCGAGATAAACTTAGGAGGAATAAAGTTCAGCCACCTATTTATCATTACATTCTAGTTTATGATAGTCCAAAAGAAGATTTAAGGTATGTTGATCTTATTAAGATGGGAGCAATCATTCCTTATGAGTGTAATAATTCAGTTGCTTAATCTGAATGGTGTGTTTATTGGTCTGACTACTGACGATGAAGTATGCATATTATGAACTTTATGGGGATTTGCACTTCGTACAATCTACTGGGGGGTGTCAGGAAGCTCTGTGACTCAGGTTGTTCCCATTCTTTCTTACAGGTGAAGTGATGTTATGGTTATGAGAACTAACTCATGTGTCCGTTACCACTTGGAATGAGTTGAGGAAATAATTCATGGGTTGATTTTTCTAGCCTTCTAGAATGTTGCAATTGAAGGCTAAGATTTTTAATTTCAGATGGTTACATTCAAAGTCACTATACGAGACATGTTTGAGGTTTAAGAAGAAGCTGATAAATGTTCCCAATCACAGGATTTTAGGGAGGAACTTGCTGGAGATATTTTATAGAGCCTTGAATGTAAATACCATGGTCGTGGCTAATACTATTACTAGTGAAACTTTCATGAGTCTTTATTAGGAGCAGATTGTGGAAATCTTAGACTAAGTTACTAAAACCAACCGAGGATGACATACTCGAGAGGCGAATAGGGAAGCTAGTACTTATACTATTGGTGCTTCTAGTAAGTAGAGAGCCCTAGAGGAGATAGCAACTCAAGAGGTAGTAAAGTTATGGACTGAGATTGGGTTAGAGACTAAACAATTTACAGCTATTTGAGCAGAAAAGGTTAACATAATGGGAGCATAAAGAAATTCTTCTATACATGACAAGTCTGACTCTATGAAGGAAGCAAAGTACTTAGATGGAGAGATGACAGTTTTTGAGTCAAGGGCCAAGGGTCTAATCAAGACACTTGGAACTCAAGACAAGGGAATTAAGGTTAAAACTATTATGGAGATAGGTATAGGGACATGAGTAGAAAATATGATAGTGACTGGAAGAGAAAGAATGATTACAAGGAGAGGGTGGTGTTTATGTTCCATAGAGGAATCGTGATGCTGAGTCAAGAATGAAAGATTGCTTTCTAAGCTTTCTAAGGGTTCAGAGAGCCAAGAGAGTTGCCTTGAGGAGATTATGGTAGATATATCAAAGTTGAGCTAGAAAGTAGAATCGTATGCCACCATAATTAAAAAACTTGAGCAATAATTTGGGAAGATGTCCACTACATTGAATCAACATCAATTGCGTACTCTTCATAGTATTACCATTAAAAATCCAAATAATGACATTACTACCTAGCCATCACTATTTGGAATTATAAGGCTACTATTGATCCACCTTATCTTGTGGTTGATGATGTGAGGAATAATACTGTAGATGTTAATGATGCACTCCAAGTTAAAACTAAGAAGTTGGTAACTAATGGTGAGACATAGCAAAAATCATCGGGCGCAGAGAAATGAGCTAAAAACAAAGGAAAAGATAAGAAGGTGATACTACCATTAAAGCCCATTCCATGACCTTCTATATTTTTACCCAATGATTGAAGCAGGAAGCTAAATAAGGAAAGTATAAGAAGTTAATTTCTATGCTAAAGGAGTTGATCGTGAACATCCCTCTTTTTAAAGCTCTAGAAAAGATGTCTGGCCATGCAAAATTTATGAAAGTTTTGGTGATAAATAATAAAACTATCAGTTATGAGGATGTTGGTAGTTTTCACTATTATAGTGGGATTACAGCTCGATCTCTTGTAAAAAAGAAGGGTGACCCTGGTGCCTTCATAATTCCTTGCACAATTGGGTTATCTTGATTTAGGTAGGACTCTATGTGACTTGGGTGCAAGCATTAACTTGATACCACTGGAAGTGTTTAAACAATTAAGCTTAAGACACCCTACACACACGACAATGTGGTTCGTAATGGTAGATCGTACGATGAAAAAGCACGTGGGCATATCATTTAATATTTTGGTTAAAATAGAAACCTTTATATTTTTGGCCGACTTTGTTGTCTTGGATTTTGAGAAGTCTGTAATTTTAGGGAGACTATTTTTAGCCACGGGCAAAGAACTGGTGGATATGGAAAGAGGTGAGCTTAAGTTCAGGCTAAATAATGTGGAATCACATTTAGTGTTTGCAGAACTATGAAGCAGTTAACTGACATGAGGGTGGATTTGGTAATAAACAATGTTGATAAACCTGGAGGACAACTCGATGGATACCTTGATGAAGTCTAAGCAATCAAAGTCCCCACATCATGCCGTGTTGTTAAATTAGGTGTTGCTTGAGAGGTAACTCAACGTGTCTTATTATTTCTATATTTGTAATTATTTATGTTATTTGTGATTGAAATTAGATCTACGAACCTAAGATGCCATAGGTATGTTCCTAACTCTCTTGATTTATGGTGGCCTAATGCATTGGGGACAATGCATATTTATTTAGTGGGAGGTAAGGCTACTTGTAGGTCTAGATATTTTCTTAGGATTTTTGTTACTGTGTCTCTTTTCCTTGGAGTGTCTTATCATAGTAGCGCCGACATGTTTAGGATATTATATTTTACATGATATATATTTTATTTATGAAGTTGAGTCCTTTAACCTTTATTGGAGTTAAGGTGGAGGATGATCCTTAGGGTTTTATAGATGAGATAAAAAAGATATTCAGGATTATGCATGTCACAAATGTGGAAGGGGTGGAGTTTGTAGCTTATCAGCTCAAGGATATGGTGCACCAATGGTACGAGGAATAGGTTTAGGCGAGGGGTGAGCCTGATGAGTCATCTCTGTGGGATACATTCTTTAATGCTTTTCTAGATTATTTATTTCCTTAGGAGTTGAGGGAAGCAAAAGTGGAGTAATTTGTTAATCTAAATAGGGGAAGATGTTGGTCAAAGAGTACACCTTGAAAATTCACCAACTGCCTAGGTATGCTCCAAAATTAGTGTCTGATATGAGGGATATAATGAAAAAATTTGCCTTAAGACTGTTCTGAGATTTTATCCTTGAAAGCAAGACTACATTATTGTTAAAAAACATTGATATCTCTAGATTGGTAGTTCATATACAACAGGTTGGGGAGGAAAAAAGAAAATAGGTTGAGGTAGGGGAAAGGAAAAATAAGAGGTTTAGGTTCTTTGAGCAGGGTAGTCAATAGAAAGGTGGTCGGGATGGTAGTAAGTGGCTAAATAAAAAGTGGAGGAGTTCTGGTTCTTTCTTTACAGCTAGTTCTCCTTACCTAAAGCAGTTGAGTGATAGGTGTCAGTAAGGTGGTGATAACTTCAGGGTGTAGGGTGCCCGATCTCAGGATAGTGGGGCATACTCAATATTATCGTTTCCTTCATGTAGGTTTTAAGGTTGGTTACATTGGGGGTTTTATAAAGAAGGGAGGGATAGGTGCTTTAAATATGGTCAGCCAGGCCATATAATTTGAAATTTTTCAGTTAGTAAGGTTGCTTTGGGAGTGAATAAAGCTCCAGTTGCCTCTTCATCTGGTCTAGCACCAAAGGGTGTTTCTTCTACATCTATTTCTATTTTTTGTACCGGCACAGGCCGAAATAGGTTATATTCTCTTGCTACTCGATTGGAGTCTGAGGCATCACCTAATGTCGTAACTGGTACGTTACAACAGTTTTCTCATGACATGTATTGCTTACTTGATCTGGGGTCCACTCTCTCTTATGTGACCTTATTTGTGGTTGCTTATTTTGGTTTTGATCTCGAGGTTATTTTAGATTCTTTTTTTATTTCTACCACGGTAGGTGACCTGTGGTCGCTAAAGGAGTCTATAGGGGATGTGGTATCTGTTGGTGGTAAGGAGAATTTGGTGGATTTTTTCAAATTAGATATGGTGGATTTTGATGCCATTCTAGGATAGATTGGTTACATTTGTGCTATGCGTCCTTGGATTGTCGGACCCTTAAGTTTGTCTTTAAGTTCCCTAGTGAGCCGATTATTAAATGGGAGAGTGGTTCCTTAGCTCATAAGGGGAAGTTTATATCATATCTTAGGGCCCAGAGATTAATCTCTAAAGGGTGTCTTTATCATTTGGTCTAGGTTAAAGACTCAAACTCGAAAGGTCCTTTTTACATTTGATTTTAGAGGTGAATAAATTTCCTAAGGTTTTTCTGGATGAGTTTCCTGGTGTTCCTCCAGATAGAGAGATCGAGTTTGGGATTGATATGGCTCAAGACACTCGTCTAATATCTATTCCTCCTTATAGAATGGCTCTGACTGAGTTGAAGGAACTTAATGAGCATCTTTAGGATCTTTTGGATAAGGGTTTCATCTGTTCTAGTGTATCCCCGTGGGGTGCACTGGTTTTATTCATGCATAAGAAGGATGGTTCCCTTTGGATGTGCATTAATTATAGGCAGTTGAATAGGGTAATGGTAAAAAATGAGTATCCTCTTCTAAGGATATATGACTTTTTTGATCAGTTGCAATGTTCCAAGTTCTTCTCCAAGATTGATCTTATATCCGGGTATCATTAGCTTAAAATTAGGGAGGTGGATATCCCTAAAATGGTATTTCATACTTAGTATAGGAACTTTGAGTTCTTGGTTATGTCATTGGGTTCGACTAATGCCCCGACATTATTCATGGATTAGATAAATAGGGAATTCAGTTAGTTTTTGGATCTGTTTGTCATTGTATTAATAGATGACATCTTGGTACATTCTAAAAGTGAGGTGGATCATGCCAATTACCTCTGTGTAGAGTTGCAGACCTTGAAAGAGCAGCAGTTGTATGGCAAATTCTTAAAATATGAATTCTGGTGAACGTTGTCACTTTTTTAGGTCATATTATTTCTAGTTAGGGGATCATGATAGATCCATAAAAGGTTGCAGTGGTTAAGAAGTATCCTAGACCCATGACCCCAACTGACATTTAGAGCTTCTTAGGTTTGGTAAGTACTATAGGAGGTATGTGGAGAGTTTTTTTTATGATAGCTACCCCGTTGACTAAGTTGACTTAGAAAAAGATAAAGTTCTCTTGGTCAGATGCTTGTGAGAATGGTTTCGAGAAGCTAAAGGATAAGCTAACTTTGGCTCCAGTTTTGACTATGCCTGAAGACAATGAGGGGTTTGTGGTCTACTGTGATGCATCCTGGGTGGGACTTAGTTGCATTTTGATGCAGCATAGTAAGGTGATTATCTATGCTTCTAGGTAGTTGAAGGTACATGAGAGAAACTGTCCTACTCATGATTTGGAGCTTTTAGCGATGGTGTTTTCTTTGAAAATCTAGCGGCACTATTTATATGGGGTACGTGTGGACATTTTTTATGATCATAAGAGTCCACAGTATGTGTTCAGTAAGAAAAAGCTTAACCTCAGGCAAAAAAGGTGGCTTGAGCTACTCAAGGATTATGATATGGGTCTTCACTACCATCTAAATAAAGCTAATGTTGTTGCTGATGCTCTTAGCAGGTTATCCATGGGGAGTTTAGCTCATATGGATAAGGAAAGGCAGATGTTGGTGAAGGATATTCACTTCTTGGCTAGTCTTAGAGTTTGCCTTTTAGACTCCGATAATAGTGATGTATTGTTACAGGAAGTGGTTTGATCATCTTTTGGTGCAGAGATCAAGGAAAAACAAATGCCAAATGCTGTCTTGATAAAATCAAAGGTAATGAGGGTAGGAAAAAGGTAATGGTATTTTAGATAAGTGGTGATGTTACCTTGCGGTACTAAGGAAGGTTATGTGTTCCTGATGTTGATGGTTTGGGAGAAAGGGTAATGGTTGAGGTGCATAAATCGCGCTACGTTGTTCATCCCGGTTTGACAAAAAATATATTATGATCTAAAGGATATGTACTGGTGGAATGGTATGAAGAAGGATGTGGCTGATTTTGTGACCAAATGTTTGGTGTGTCAAAGAGTGAAAGTTGAGCACATGAGGCCTGGAGGATTTTATCAAGAAATTAAATTGCTAGAATAGAAATAGGAAATGATCATCATAGATTTTGTTAACGGTTTTCCTCGGTCTTAGAACCAATTTGATTCAGTTTAAGCCATCGTGGATAGGATGATAAAGTTGGCTCACTTATTTCCAGTGAGGATTAACTTCTTGGCTGAGGATTATATGAGGTTGTATCTTTATGAGATTGTGAAGCTGCATGGGGTACCGATTTCGATTATATCTGATTATGGTATGCAATTTTCATCTCACTTCTGTCGGTTGTTTCAGAAGGGGTTGGGGACTAAGGTTAGTCTGAGTATTGCTTTTCACCCTAGACGGATGGGCAAGTAGAAAGGACTATTCAGACATTGGAGGAATGCTTTGTGTATCTGAGATTGATTATGGTGGTAATTGGGTTGAGCATCTACCTCTTGTAGAGTTTGCTTACAATAATAGTTATCATTCTAGCATTGGGATGGCCTCTTTTGAGGCCCTATAGAGTAGGAGGTATTCATCTCCTATTTGGTGGTTCGACCTTGGTGAGGCGGATATGTTTGGCCTTGATTAAGTTTATCAGGCTATGGAGAAGTTAATGGTGATTCAGGATAGGCTTAAATCTTCCTAAAGTCGCCAAAAGTCCAATGCGAATATAAGGCGTAGGGACTTGAAGTTTGAGTCTAGGATAGGGTGTTCCTAAAGGTGTCACCCATGAAGGGATTAATCAAGTTTGAGAAAAAAAGGATGCTCAGTCCCCGATATTTTGGTCCTTATTTGGTTTTAAGGAGGGTTAGTAATGTTGCATATGAATTGGATTTGCCTTCTAGTTTGAACTCCATTCAGTCGGTATTCTATGTCTCTATGTTGAAAAAGTGTATACGTGATCCTTCATCGATTATTCCTTTGGAAGGTTGGGTATCTCAAATTCTCTTTCTTATAAAGAGATCTTGGATCGACAAGTTCATCTGTAGAGAAACTAAAAGGTCGAAGAATCTAGTTGGGACGTGGAAGAGGACTTGAAGTCCAAGTATCCGCATTTGTTTTCTTCTCTAGATATTTGTGTGGAATGTGTTTATTCCTGATCACATATTTGTTTTCTAACTTAGTTAAACGAAGGCTGATTTCCTTGCATCTTTGTTTTCTAACTTAGTTAAAGGTTGGAACGGTATATGTTGGGGTGTAATTCATACTTGTACTACCTTGTTCGTAATTCGGGGATGAATGATCCTAGTGGGGAAAATTGAAACACCCTGGGTTTTTGTCCATAGAAATTTCCTGAGTTTTGGACTTTCTGGATATCATACAACTCACTATACAAGTCGTATGGTGAGGGTACAGGTCAGGTGACCTAATCATATATTATCGAGTGTTGGGTGGTTGAGTTTCTAGAATGGGTACGACTTGGGTAGGTACGAGTCATATGGTGTGTAACGGGTCATGGGGTTGGGTTTTCCTTCACTTAATATGAAATTTAGTAACTTAACTTGGATCTTAGTATGAGTGGCTCACCATGAGTCATGAGATGGGGTACGAATTGTACTGTCCAACTCGTATGTTGGGATAGTGTCAACCCCTCTTGGTTCTATTATGGGTACGGGTTAAGGGTACTAGTCATACCTTTGGATATGATTGGGGCTTGGTGGTCATATGTTGGACAGTGTTGGGGGTCCAAGGGATGCCTAGGGTACGAGTGGTTGGTACCACTCATATGATAGGGTATGGATGGTATTGTGGAGTTATACCCTCTTGTGGAAAATTAATATAGTTTAAGTTGGGGGTATTCTGGATATTTCCCCTTATACCCACAACTTAAAACACCTTTTTGGGGCTTCATTAACCTATTTGCAGTCAATCAAACACTCTAAACTCTCTCAAATTCTCTCAAAGATTTTGGGTCAAGGAAGCTAGGGTTTCATCAATAGGATCAATTTGGGGGATTACTAGGGTGATTTCTCTCTATCATCTTAGTAATCTAAGGCAAGTTACTCCTCCCTCATTGCTAGTTCCAACTAAAGTCATGTTTTATGAATTGTTTTCATGGCATAATTGTTGTATGGTTTTGGGTTTTCAAATATATGTAGGGGTTTTGGTTATAAATGCTTGGTTTTGGTTTTCCCATGTTTTAATTATGGATTTACATATTTCAATGGTGGTTTGAACATTAGGTTGCATAGGAATGGTTAATTGGCACTTGGTTTTGATTTTGGAAACACTATGCCCCTAATGTGTTTGATAAAATGCCTATGAGAATACTTTTGTCACATTATTGAACTTTTAATGGAACTGTTGTATGGTATAATTTGGTAATGAAACCCTAAATGGTTTAGAATAGGTAAATGGTAAGGTTTTGGTGGTCATGGTTGGTTTAATTGAAAGCCTTGTGGGGTACAAGGGAATCCCCCAAACAAAGTAAGTAATGCACTATACTTTCAGGGTACATGGAATTTCCCCAAGTCAACTTGATAATGTAATATATGGGTACATGAGAATCCCTTCTTCTTAAAAAGGATGGATAAGGACATTGCTTGCAAGCTATAGTCAGTATGACGATACCACTACTTATAGCCTTGGTTAATAATAGATGGAATGGTGGGTTGGTTGTGTGGTAATGGTTTTAATTGGGCAATAATGGCGGCGTGTGATAGCTAACCGTGAAGGTGTGAGTCTAATGGACGGACACTGGAAACTCATATTTGTTGACATGATGATTGGTCATGGTGACCATATATGATACTTACATGGTACACGAAAGTCCACTAAGTACACTTGTACATATGTATCATGAAGAGCGATGGGTAATCAGGAATCCCCAACTCTTATGGCATATTCGATTTATGCGGCTACACGCATCGGGGCTCGTTCAAAGGGTTATACTGGACCCTATAGCTCATGGGTGGTTCTGGGATGGTTAATCTACAAATACCCAGGTTAATGGTTTTAAATGAATGTTAAACCCGGTCTCTTTCCTGGCATGGATTATCTATATATGTGTATGTATGGTTGTGTATGTATATGGTTGGTTTATTTGGTTTTAAAGGTTGACATTATTGTATCCTTATCCTAAGTACTTGCTAGCGTTCATCCGCTAACCCTTCTTCGAGCAGTTGTATCCTCACGCAGTGCAAGAACCGACCATTTTACTCCTCCTACTTAGTGTTCGGACTCGAGATCATCTCGGTTAGATTGAAGCGGTGAGCTTCCATAATTTGGAAAGCTCCATTTTATATCATGGATGTCTTTTCATACTTTGGTCATTTTATAGACATTGGTTTTGGCTATGGTTGGGGGCATGTTCCAATCGGATATTGTTTTACTTTTGGTTAGAGGCTTTGTGGAACTATTATTGTTTGGAATGAGTGGTGTAAGTAGTGGTGTCAGCCTTAGTATTGGCATTGGTATTGGGGCTAATACCGTTTAACTGAATTTGTGATTGTTCCATCCTATTATGTTGTGTTATATTATACATACTCTTGGTTATTGTTTTGATTTTGGTATAGTTATTGGTGGGATATTTGAAGGTTGGACATGCTTGGGTTGGTCATGGTTATGTACCTATCCCAGAGTTTGAAATTGTACAAAATGCTATCTTGTTATATATTGAGAATTCATCCGACTCAGGGTACTTTTTTGGAGGTTGGGTTAGGCAACGGGGGTGGTCCCTGGTCCTGATTGGACTAGGGATACCAATTATGACAAGGCCCCGATTCGGATCGTGCCAATATTACATAGAGGAGCTACAGATTTCATATTTACGGATCTCTAGAACTCCTTTTTGGGTATCACACTTCGGAAAGTTGTATGTTAGTTACAATCTTGTTGATGTCACGACCTGAACCAGGGCCTGTCCATGACGAGCATCTCAAGCCCGCCAAGGACCAGAGACCACCCCCATTTCCTAGTCAACAGAACACAACACACACTCAACTGGATTGAAGTCCGAACATATAATAAGACAGAGTAATATAAGTTTAAAGAATCTATGTTATATCAATAAACACCAACTGACATCGATAACCAATACCAACTAACAACAACACACCCAAGTCCACATTACCCAGAAAGCCTCTAGTAAAACCGAATGCCAATAAAGTGTCGGGACACGCCCCCGACCATAACTAAAAATAAGTTTGAAATAAAATCTAAGACATAAGAAACCAGAACAAGAAATGAAGTCTTTCGAAGGATGGAAGCTTACCACTTTAAGTCAACTCACGAACTATCCACGAACACCTGATCACTGTGAAGGAAATATAGAAAATTTCTTGCCGCCTACATCGTGTGAGGATACAACGTCTGGAGATTGTTAGCGGTTGGAGCGCTGGCATGTAGCTTAGGGATAAGGAATAAAATAATGCCACGAGTAATAATTCAAAACCATTAAAATCCAATGCACATCATCAAATGCAAACACACACACTCTCTCACACATAGATATATATATATATATATATCATATGTCGGGGAGGGAACAAGGCATAACATGAACTTTTAAAATCTTAACTTAGATTGTGCAATATGACCGTCATAATCAAGGTACCCACGGGATATATGGTCCTGGCTCTCCCCTAGCTGGAAGGGCCCCAGTGTATGTAATTGCACGAACTAGAGAATAATCATATGTCATATGCCTGAAGGGAAAATTGAACCTCCCAACATAAATCAAAGGTGACTTAAGCACCAATTTATATTATATGGGGGACTCATACCTCACGATCATCTAGACCCCCGCGTCGACTAGCACGTTTTTTGGTGTTGGTCCCTCGGGACCTCCACCTTCATGGCCCGGCTACACAACCCGCATTTAATCCCAACTAAAATATTTAACACACATTACCAATTTATTGAAATGATTATACATTTAGGCATCCCATTGGTATCGCCATACCAACCCCACTCGCAAGTTCATTATTATGTCACAATCCATTAACCATCACACGGGGGAAATTCATGAACCCATAGGTTAAATTAATATTCACACGGGAAATTTACATACCCCAAAGTTCAATTAAATCATATCATGGTTCATTAACCTTTTATACCAATTCATTAGTTCAAGTTACCAAGTCAAAACAAATGACAAAACCATGTATCATTAACAATTTCATATTTAGGTTGCCTCAACTCAATTTTCAAAACCATATGTCAAAGAAAAATTCATCACAGTTGGGGAAAACATAACCCCCTCTGATTATTCACCAATCCTATGCACCCTACAAGTTCAAAACCTTTAACAAATCATGAATAATGCATAATAAACTAGGGGAAATCAATTTAAGAACCATTCATGTCAAAGCCCTCAACCATATCAAAAACCTTATTTCAAATCCACATAATTAACCATATAAATTCATGCATTTGATAAAACGAGTTTAAGGGTAGAGTTACATGTCTGAAATACCCAAGATTAAGAAGACAATTCAACCCTCGAAACTCTACTTGACCTACTTCTTGGAAACCCTAAGTATTGATGCTTGAGAGGATTTGAGAGAGAAAACAGTGTATTTGACGTGTTTATAGATGAAAATACGGTCCCAAGTATGTTTAAAGGTCGTGGGTTAGGAATAAGAGGGAAATGACTAAAATAACCTTATTAAAAGGCAGAAAATAAGTGGCCAGTAGTTACAGCAGACCTTATAACTCGTAGGGTCACCTTACGACTCGTTTACCCTCAGATGTAATCTGGACAGTGTCCCAAACCACTAACACTGGTCTGGTTATGAAAAGGACCTTATGAATCGTAATGAGACCGTACGACTCATTATATCCTAGTCGTCCTTAGGACAGAATACTTTGGTATCACACTAGTTTCCTTACAGAAAGGACTATACGAGCCTTTTAGAGTCCTTTTGACTCATAACATGGTTGTCGTAGTCAAAATAGTGACTTAAAAAATCTCACTAGGCACATTATGACTAGGTCCTATAACCCGTAATGACTCCGTAGGACTCACAAGGAGAGTCGTATCAAGGGCAGTAAGATCAGAATTCAGAATTATCTTAGGACCAACACCTGAGGTGTTTTATTCTCCCCCCTAGTATCATTTATCCTCGAATGCTGGGTCGAGGCAAACATTAGCTCAATTTAATAAAGAAACAAATGTACACTTACCTTTAATAAAGACAAAAAACAAATAAGTCAAGGAATATACAATTTCCTTTAACAATAAACAAAGATGTTAAGATCACACATACCTTAAGCACAATTTTTTGGAATAGGGATTAGGAATAGATACTTATATTTCATGTCCTCCTCGACTTCCCAAGTAGCTTCCTCAAAATTTTGGTTCATCCAAATATCCTTTACCGAAGCCACGTACTTCGTTTGCAACAGATGGACTTGCCAATCCAAGATCTCTATCGGAACCTCCTCATAAGATTAGGATTCTAAAATGCCCTCACCTTTCAAAGGAACAACCAATGAAGGATCACTCACGCACTTCCTCAACATTGAGAGATGGAAGACCGGATGAATAGAGCCCAAGCTAGAAGGCAACTCCAATTCATATGCATCATTACCAACCTTCCTCGAAACCAAATACAAACCAACATAACGGGGACTGAGCTTTTCCTTCTTTCCAAACCGCATCACTTCCTTCAAGAGAAACACTTTTAAGAACACCCAGTCACCAACATTAAACTTTAACTCCGATCATCTCACATTTACATAGGACTTTTGGCAACTTTGGGTGGTCTTAAGCCTATCCTAAATTAACTTAACCTTCTCCATGGTTTGGTGAACCAAATCAGGACCTAACAACTCTGCCTCACAAACTTTAAACCACCCAATAGGAGAACGACACCTCCTCTCATAAAAGCCTCAAACAAAGCCATACCAATGCTAGAGTGATTGCTGTGATTCTAGACAAATTCTGTGAAAGGCAAGTGGTCAACCCAACTACCACCAAAGTCAATCACATAAGATCTGAGCATATCCTCCAATGTCTGAATGGTTCTCTCAACTTGCCCATCCGTCTGCGGGTGTAAAGTGGTACTAAGGCTCACCTTAGTCCTTAAAGCTCTCTGAAATAAGCGCCAAAAATGAAATGAGAACTAAGTACCTTAATTAGAGATAATATAAACAGGCGCACCGTTCAAATTCATTATCTCTTGAATAAATAACTTTCAATAGTCCTCGGCAGCGTAGTTAGTTCTCACCGGTAAAAAGTGAGCAGTCATCCTATCCACGATGACCCAAATACAATCAAACTGATATCGAGATTATAGAAGAATGTTAATAAAATCCATATTAATTATTTGTCATTTCCACATAGGCAGCTCAATTTCTTAAAATAATCCACTGAGCCTCAAGTGCTCCACCTTCACTTGCTGAGACACTATGCACTTAGCCACAAAATTGGCCATATTACTCTTCATGTTATTCCACCAATATATCTCTTTAAGATTATAATAAATCTTTGTTGAACTAGGATGAACCATATAACGCGTCTCATGAGCTTCAGTCATAATCTTCCTAGCAACCCATCAATGTTGGAAACACACAGCTTCCCTTGGAATCTCAAGATACCATTACCACCAATCTCAAACGCCATCACTTTTTGCCTGCGCACATCCTCCTTGATTTGCATAAAGATAGGGTCCAATGCCTGATTCTCTGTTACCTCAACACCAAGAAATGATGTCTCCACCTCTTGCACCAATACACCATCATCCTCAAATCTAAGAAACAAACTCGAAAATTAGCCAAATGGTGAATATCCTTTAACAAATCCATTTCTCCTCATCCACATAAGATAAGCTCCCCATGGATAACCTATAAAGAGAATTAGAAACCATGTTAGCTTTACTTAGGTCATAGTGGAGACTCATGTCATAGAACTTTAGCAACTTCAGCCACCTCCTTTGACTAAGATTTAAATCCTTCTGAGTGAATACGTATTGCAGGTCTTATGATCAGAATAAATATCAATGTGGATACCATACAAATAGTGTCGCTAAAATTTTAATGAGAACATCATAACTAACAATTCTAAATCATGAGTCGAATATACTTTTTATGAACCTTCAACTATCTAGAAACATATGCCACAATTCTACTATGTTGCATCAAGACACAACCAAGTCCCACTTGGGATGCATCACAATAGATAACTAAGCTATCAGTCCCCTCAAAACCAGATCAGAAGTCAACCTATCTCTCGGCTTTTCAAAACTCCCCTCACAAGCATTCGACTAGAGAAATTTCATCTTGTTTTGGGTCAACTTAGTCAACAGAGCCGCAATAAACAAGAAGCCCTCCACAAACCTTCAATAATAACCGGCTAAACCCAAGAAGCTCCACGTATCGGTTGGAGTCGTGGGACTATGACACTTCTTAACCACCATCACCTTCTGTGGATCCACCATGATCCCTTCACTAGATACAAGATCTGTAAAAGTAATAGCATTCCACCAAAATTTATACTTTCAAAACTTAGCACACAAACGTTGATCCTTTAGGGTCTGCAATACAATATGGAGGTGATCATTATGATCTACCTCACTCTTTGAATAAACAAGAATATCATTAATAAACACAATAACAAACTAATCCAGAAAATGATAGAATACCCAATTCATGAGATCAATAAATATTATCGGGGCATTGGTCAACCCAAAAGATATGACCAAGAACTCAAAACAACCATAATGGGTACGGAAAATAGTCTTAAGGATATCCTCCTTTCTAATCTTTAGCTGATGATAGCCCGAATGAAGATCAATCTTAGAGAAATACTTTACACCCTAAAGCTGATCAAATAAGTCATCTATCCTAGGAAGAGGGTACTTATTCTTCACTGTCACCTTAGTTAACTGGTGGTAATCAATGTATATACAAAGGGAACCATCCTTCTTATGCATAAAAAGAACAGGAGCACTCCACGAAGATACACTAGGGTGAACAAAACTCTTATCAAGGAGATCTTAAAACTACTCCTTAAGCTTCTTTAACTCACTTGGAGACATCCTAAAGGGAGGGATAGAGATAGGACGAGTGTCCAAAAGAAGATCAATCCCAAAATTAATTTTCTATTGGGAGGAACACCAGGAAGATCATCGGGAAAGACCTAAAAAAATTCACTAACCACGCGTACAAACTGTAAGGAAGGTTCCTTTGAGTTAGAATTTTTAACCCAGACTAAATGATAAAGACACACCTTGGAAATAAATTTCTGGGATCTAGTATATGATATGAACATCCCCTTAGGAACTAGGGAACTCCCTTTCCACTCAATAACCAGCTCATTCAAAAATTTGAAAATGACCTTACAGGACCAACAATCTAAAGAGGCATAGCACGAGTGTAACCAATCTATTTCCAAAATGACATCAAAATCAAATGTCTAATTCAATCATATACACCAAAGTTTTCCTACCATAAGTAGATACCACACTACCCTATAGACTCTTCTAGTAACCATAGAATCACCCATCGAGATAAATATAAAAAAAGGGTTTGAAATACACTCCGAACCAAAATGAAAATGTACAGCCACAAATGGGGTCACATAAGAAAGAGTAGACCCCAGATTAATCAAGAAATACACATCATGAGAGAAGAGTTTCAACATACCAAGGGGCGACATCAGGAGATGCATCGAACTCCTGATGGTTAGTAAGAGCATAGAGACAGTTACAACCAGTATTGGAGCCAGAAGTGGCACCCTTTGGTGCAGAAGCTGATGAAGTAGCAATTAGAAGATTGTTGTCCCCATAAGCAACTTTAGAAGGACAACCCCATAGCATATAACCAATCTGACCACAACTAAAACACTGATTCCTCCCCTTCTTACACTGACCACAGAATCTACAAAAATAATATAATGATGTTGACTGGATCCTACTAGACTGAGACTGGGAACCCTTTGCCCTAGAATCATCACCACTCTAAAAGCATCAATTACCAAACGACTTTGGGTAAGGAACATTAGCCATCACATAG
This sequence comes from Capsicum baccatum var. pendulum, assembly GCA_030864225.1. Taxonomy (NCBI): domain Eukaryota; kingdom Viridiplantae; phylum Streptophyta; class Magnoliopsida; order Solanales; family Solanaceae; genus Capsicum; species Capsicum baccatum. The sequence continues at coordinate 197,208,236 of CM061557.1, forward strand.
GAGTTAGAAATCCCCAAATTCTCATTTTGAGACCATTTCCTACCATCTGTACTACTCTGCTATTGGCCTCCACCCTCCTCTGAATGTCTAAATCTCTTAATCTATGTTAGATTTCTTCTTCTATTCCTCTTTGACTGGTTGTATATATACCATAATTCTAGATATGTCTATATCTTTGTTCAACAAGGTAGCCTTGCTCTCTAAAATCAAATCATGGGATAACCCAAAAGCAAATTTCCTCATTCTAGCCCTTCTGATAGACATTAACTCAGGAGCATATCATGCCAACTGATGGAATTTCAAGGTATACTCCTTTACCATCATCCTACCTTGCTTTAGATTTACAATCTCATCAGTTTTTGCCTCCCTCAACTCCCGAGGAAAGAAACAAACAATAAAGGCACCTAAAAAATTATCCCACAAAGCTAACTCAGCATCATCACCCCTAGACTGATCCCACTCCTCATACCAGTGATATTTCACATCCTTCAACTGATAAGTGGAAAACTCCACACCCTCTACATATCTCGAAAGAACTTTTCCACATTATCTATGAACACTTGAGGATCCTTCTTAACCTTAGTACCATTGTAAGTCGGAGGGTACAACCTCATAAAGAGGCCAACTCTTGTGGCCTCATAAGAACTTACAGTAATATCAGTAGGACCCGACTGTTGTGACTAAGACATCACCAATTAGGTCAGTAAATGAATGAAGTATCAAAACTTAGCATTGGTAATATCTTACTGAGGTGAATGATCATGAATGTTACCCTCAGGAGTAGGATCAGTGAAGATTGGTGGGACTCCATGAGAGTAATCAGAAGCAGCGACCATAGACCAGGCCTGTACCCCAAAAGTAGGATGAGCTCTGTACACATTGTCCTTAGACAAAACAAAAGAGTTTCCACAAATATCATGTCTTCTTGGAGGTATGATCTAAAAGGAAAGCAAACAATAATTAGAGAGATTCAAGACCTTAGACTCTATAGCTTAAAATAAAGACAACAAGAAACAGAAATATTTCTAAATGCCTCATAGCCTCTCCCTTATAAGTATGGTGCACTACACACCCATAAAAGAGATTCTACTTAACACGGCTTTATGGATACCCAATTAACTATGAACCAAGGCTCTGATACCAACTTTTTCATGACTCAAATCAGGGCCTGACCGTGATAGGCATCTCAAGTTTACCAAAGACCGGAGACCACCGCCACTTCCTAGTCAACAAAACACAACACATACTAATCTAGACTGAAGTTTGAATATGTAACAAGATAGAGTAACATAAGTTCAGAGATTCTAAGTTATATTAATAACCACAAACCGACATTGATAACCAATACCAACTACCAAAACAACACCCAGGTCCACATTACCTACTTCTAACAAAATTGAATACCACTAAAGTGTCAGGACATGCTCCCGACCATTGCCAAAAATAAGTCTGAAACAAAGTCTAATACATAAGAAATCAAGATATGAAATAAAGTCTTTCGAAGGATGGAAGCTCACCACTTTAAGTCAACTCATGAACTATCCACCAATACCTGATCACTATATAGGAAAGATAGAAAACTTTTTAGTGCCTGCATTTTATGAGGATATAGTGTCCGAAGATGGTTAGCAGTTAGAGTGCTAACATGTAACTCAGAGATAAGAGATAAAATAATGTCATGAGTAATAATTCAAAACTAGTCAAATTCAATGTACATCATTAAATGCCAATACATATATATAGATATACATATCACATGCCAGGGTAAGGAACAAGGAATAGCATGAACTTTTAGAATCTCAACCTGGATTGTGTAGCATAATTATCATAATCAAGAAACCCACGGGCTAGATAGGCCCAGCTCTACCCCAGTTGGAAGGGACCTAGTACATGTATTTGCAAAACTAGAGGATAATCATATGTCATATGACTGATAAGGGACTTAAACCTCCCAACATAAATAAAAGGTGACTTAAGCACCAATTTATATAATATGTGGGATTTAAAGTGCCCAATCATAAATAATAATAAGAGAGACTCAAACCTTCCGATCATCTAGACCTTTGTACCAGCTAGCACGGTTTTGGTGTTGGTCCCTCGGGACCTCTACTTTTATAGTCCGGCTACACAAACTACTTTTAAGCCCAAATAAAATATTTAACACATTCTCAATTTATTAAATAGATTATGCATTTATGCATCCTGTTGGTATCGTCATACCAACCCCACTTGCAAGTTCATTATCATGCCATAATCTATTAACCATCACACAGAGGAAATTCATGACCCCTTAGGTTCAATTAACATTCACACTAGGAACTCACATACCCCAAAGTTCAATAAAATCATACCATGCTTCACTAACCTTTTATACCAATGCATTAGTTCAAGTGAGCAAGTCAAAACATATGACAAAGGCATGTATCATTATCAATTTCACATGTAGGTTGAGAAAACTCAATTTTCAAAACCATGTGTCAAAGAAAAATTCATCACAATTGGGGAAACCATAACCCCCTTTGATTATTAACCAATCTTATGCACCCCACAAGTTCAAAACCATTAACAAAGCATGAATAATTCATAATAAACCAGGGGAAATCAATTTAAGAACCATTCATGTCAAATCCCTCAACCATATCAAAACCCTTATTTCAAATCCACATAATTAACCATAGAAATGCATGCATTATATAAAACGAGTTTAAGAGTAGAGTCATATACCTGAAATACCCAAGATTATGAAGAGAATTCAATCTTTTAAGCTCTACTTGTCAAACTTCTAGGAAACCCTAAGTATTGATGCTTGAGAGGATTTGAGATAGAAGAGAGTGTATTTAATATGTATTATTGATGAGAATAGGGTACCAAGTATGATTATAGGTCATGGGTTATTATTTGAATAAGAGAAAAATGTGTAAAATACCTCCATTAAAATACTAGAAAATAAGTCGCCAGTCATTACAGGTGACCTTATGACTCATAGGGTCACCTATGACTCGTTTCCGCTCAGGCATAGTCTGAACAGTGTCCCGAACCACTAACGCCGGTCCAATTAAAGAAATGACCTTATGACTCATAATGAGTCCATACAACTCATTACATCCTAGTCGTACTCAGGACATAATACTTTGGCATCATACTGGTTTCCTTATGGAAAGGATTATACGAGTTATTTAGAGTCCTTACAACTCGTAACATGGTAGTCATAGTTAAAACAGTGAATTATACAAATCTCACTAGATATATGCAAGACCTCGCAAAGTTCCCTTGTATTTTGAGCCTTGAGTGTGTCAAGTGAAGTGTAATACCGCCCCTAAAAAATTCAGAAGAGAGTTCCTAAGTGATTAGTGATTTAATCTTATTGAACTTTTTTGAAAATGACTTCCTATAGTGTAGATAATTGAATTAGATTTCCAACTATACCAATTTCATCCAAATCCGACATTAGGGTGGGAGGTTATGGCCGTTTTACTGAGAGTTGTCAGAACTACCCAAGTACGATGGATAGATTGACGAATCATCAAGTGTGCGATGGACCGTTGAGTGTGGGATGGACCATTACTCAAACCATCGCAACCAAGGTAGTAACTCACTTTTTAGGCCCAAATTCAACGACCAGGATGACGGACCGTCAAGACTGTGATGGACCATCACTGAAACTATCATCGCTGAGGCAGTGTAGCCTCATCTTGGCCAATGTGTGATAGACAATACGAAGGACCATCGAATTTGTGATGGTCCATCTTTGAAACCATCAAATCGAGTCAGTGTGTCCTTTCTCTGACCGATTTGAGACAGACGATCCGACGGACCATCAGGCTAGCGACGGACCATTGCTTCAACCATTGCAACCCTCGTTCAGTATTTTAAGTCATTTTTTTAAGAGGAATTTTTTGGTATTTCCACTCTTTTATTAACCATATATATTCCAAATGAAGCAAATGACTTCATTCCTCATCCAAAACACAAGAGACCTAGGGTTTCTCCCTCAAGATCAAATCTAAAACCCTTATCTAAGAAATCCAAGAACTCACCATAAATTCTACAAATTGAGTTGAGATTTAAGTTCTCCAAGTTCAAGGGTTGTAAAAAACCTATCTCCAAATTAGGAAGAGATTTAGCACTAAGTTGGGTAAGTTACCACGGTTTCTTACCCCAGAACTATGTGCCACTGTAGGTTTGAGATTTTGGGCCTGAGGTCGAGATAATTGGGCTCGAGGCTAAGGTAAGTGATCACTGAGTTGAGGTTATACTCCTTGACAAGAGCATGATGCCTCTCCCCAATGAGAGGGTTCTTCCTTAGGAGGAAAAGACGTTGGACTCCATGTAACTCGCATTGTTTATGTCGGTTAAGAGAACCTCCCAAAACTAAAGTATTTTCCATTAAGATAGAATATTTTCTCTAAAGGTATGAGATAAGATATTTTCTAAAGTGAACTAATTGCTTTTGAGTATTTTCCAAAGAAGGAAGTAGTTTTCTCTACTAATAAGAGTTGATCATCAGTTTTTAAACCAAAGTCATATGATTCCGAGTTCCAAGTGTTTGAGTTCAAAAGAGTTATAAGTTCTTGAGCAATAAATAAGTTTTACTCTCTATGAGACATATGCATGAGTTGAAAGTATTGTTTAAAGCTTCCTTCGTCCTATGGGTAATAAGAATAAGAGGAGAGCGTAGATTTTAAAGCCAAAGTATAATGACTCACGAGATTTATGTTACATGCTTCCTCTTATATGATTATGAGCTTTACATTTTAGACTTATTCGAGCCATGTGAGTCATTAATTAAAGAGTACTGATATTGTTTTATGTAAATGCATACACCCCCATATACTCAGTACATTCCCAAGTACTGATCCACACATACGTCTATGTGCTACATTATCTTATAATATAGGTTGGGTGCTCAGTCCCAGCCTCATCAGTGATTCTCGAGTGCCTTCGTCTATATTTCTACAGTGGTAAGTCCTAATGGTTCGAGGACCTATCTGTAGACATTTTAGTATTCAAGTTTTTATGTTATTATTTTTAGTTTAGTTTGAGTCAGTTGGGGACCTGTCCCAATGGCTCTCAAGTTCATGGAATAGTAGAGGCTTTGTCAGACTAGTTATCAGACTGTGGTTGTGTTGAGATTTCCTGTATTGTGGTTGTTTAGATTGAGTATTACCTTAGTATTCCCTTTCATTTAATATGAAACTACCAGTGTTTTGTATATTTCTTCTTAAATGAGCTATTATGAGAAGTGATAGGCTCAAAGGGTTAGCTTGGGGCTACTTGTAGCCTGAAGCACCGTGTGACGCTCCGGGAGGTAATTTTAGGTTGTTACAAACTTGGTATCGGAGCCTAAGGTTTTAAAGAAGTCCTAGGGAGTCTGATAAGCTACGTTGAGTAGAGTTTTGATCATCGGTGTGTAACGCGCCACATCTATGAGCAAGAGGCTTCAATACGTTTTAGGAAAAAGTTGTTTCTTTCTTTCAGATTCTATCGTGCCTACAGTTGTCCCTCTCATATAATAATTTATTCTCTCCTATTTCAGAAAATGCCTCTTCAAAGAGAGAATACCTACAGAAACGATGATGAGCAACCCCCACCTATTGATCCTTTAAATAAGATTGTGTCTCATGCTGAGTTTCGGGCGTCCTTTCAGGCATTAGCCCAAGTAGTCACTGATAATGTTTGGGCCAATAACCAGGACATGGTTGAAAATTAGCATGGAGGTGATATAACTGCTTCTAGGATCTATGATTTCATGTGGATGAATCCGCCAGAGTTTTATGGGTCCAAGGCAGAGGAGGACCCATAATTGTACCTTGAGGAGGTGAGAAAGATCATGTAGGTGATGCATGTTTTTGAGGAAGAAAGTGTTGAGTTGGCATCTTATAGGTTAAAGGACATAGCTTATGACTGGGTTGTATCATGAAAGAAGGATAGAGGTGAGGATGTTGCTCCTATGACTTGGTAGGTGTTCCAAGATGTATTCTTGGACAAGTTATTTCCGCTTGAGATGAGTGAAGCAAAGATTCATGAGTTTATGAACTTGAGGCAAGGCTCCATGACTATTAAGGAGTACTGCTTGAAGTTTAACCAGTTGGCCAAGCATGCTCCTGATTTGATTTCTGACACCCGAGCTAGTATGAGCAAGTTCGTAACAGGTGTTTCTAGTTTGATGCTGAAAGAGTGTAGGATTGCGATGCTGTATAGGGATATAGATCTTTCTAGGTTGATGATACATGCACAACAGATAGAGGTGGATAATATTAGAGAGAGAGACAGAGTGGGGTAACAAGAGGGCTAAATCTGAGCAGCATGAGTATAGTCAGCCTAGGTTCCATGGAGGAAACTTCCCTCAGTTTCAGAGACGTATATCTATTCCAGCGCCTTCATCAGCTAGTGTTCCCATGCCTAGAGGCAGGCAGGAGTAAGGAAGCAGGTCTTTTATGTCTAGGTCATAGAATAGTGTTGGTAACAGGCCCCATTATCCTTCTTATGCTAAGTGCAGTAGGGATCATCCCGGTGAGTGTTTTGTAGATTTGAGGGGTTGTTTTGGTTATGGCAAGCAGGGCTACAGACTTAGAGATTATCCGTATGCTAGGCAGGGTACCAGAGATACCCGACCTCAGGCATAGACTACTAGTACACCAGCTTCTGTCTCAGATCCCACCACTATTTAGGGCACTTCATCTAGCACTGCTGGCAGCCAGCGCCAGAACAGATTCTATGCCTTACCATCCTATTAGGATCAGGAGGACTTTCTCGATGTTATTACTGGTATACTCCGCGTCTTTTGTTTTGATGTTTATGTATTGTTGGACCTCGGGTCAAGTCTCTCCTATATGATGCCACTTGTGGCTGTGAATTTCAAAATAAGTCCAGAAAAGATTCCTGAGCCTTTCCTAGTCTCTACACCAGTAGGGGAGTCAGTTGTTGCTAAACAAATGTATAGAGATTGTCCTGTTACTGTTCTTCATAGAGTCATACTTATTGATATGATAGAGTTAGACATGGTGCATTTTGACCTTGTTCTAGGTATGGATTGACTTCATTCTTGTTATGCATCTATAGACTATTGTACCCATGTGGTCAAGTTTCAGTTCCCTGATGAGCCAATTTTTGAGTGGTTCAAGAGTTCGGTATCTCCCAAGAGTCATTTTATCTCCTATATCAAAGACAGAAAGCTAATATCCAAGGTTTGTATCTATCACCTAGTTAGAGTCAAAGATACTAAGTTTGAGGCTCCAACTATTTGGTCAGTCGATATTGTTAACGAGTTTCCAGATGTTTTTATGGAAGATCTCTCAGGGATACCTCCCGATAAAGAGATAAAATTTGGGATTGACCTTCTTCCCAACACTCATTCTATTTCTATTCCGCCATACTATATGGTATCTGCTGAGTTTAAGGAGTTGAAAGAGCAACTCAAAGATATTTTAGACAAAGGTTTCATAAGGCCCAGTATTTCTCCTTGGGGCTCACCTGTTCTATTCATACGGAAGAAAGATGGTTCTTTGCATATGTGCATTAACTATCGTTAGATTAACAAGGTCACAGTCAAAAATAAGTATCCTCTTGTGAGAATTGATGACCTGTTTGATTAGTTGCAAGGTGTAAGTTATTTCTCCAAGATACACCTTAGATTCGGTTATCATCAACTTAAAGTGAGGGAATATGATATTCCAAAGACAGCTTTCCAAACCCACTATGGTAACTTTGAGTTTCTAGTTATGTCTTTCAGGCTAACCAATGCCCCAACAGCTTTTATGGACCTCATGAATCGAATGTTCAAGTAATATCTTGATATGTTTGTTATAGTGTTCATAGATGATATCCTTGTGAACTCCCACACTGAGAATGACCATGCAGATCACCTTAGAATTGTCTTGCAAACTCTTAGAGGTCACCAGTTGTTCGCCAAATTTAGTAAGTGTGAATTTTGGCTAAGGTATGTAGCCTTTTTGGGTCATATTATTTCAGCCAAAGGTATTAGAGTTGATCCCCAAAAGACAGAAGTTGTAAGAAATTAGCCTAGACCTATCTCTCTATATGACATTAGAAGTTTCTTGGGTTTAGCAGGATACTACCGCCATTTTGTTAAAGGTTTCTCTTCTATTGCGTATCCCATGACTCGGTTGACCCAAAAGAAAGTCAAGTTCCAGTGGTCAGATTCTTGTGAGAAGAATCTTTAGGAGTTGAAGAGTCGACTTACTTCAACCCCTGAGTTGACTTTGCCTGATGGTACAGATAGTTTTGTGGTGTATTGTGATGCCTATAAAATTGGTTTGGGTTGTGTGTTGATGCAAAAAGGTAAGGTTATAGCCTATGCCTCTAGACAGTTAAAGTAGCATGAGAAGAATTGCCCATGATCTTGAGTTAGTTGTTGTGGTCTTTTCTTTGAAAATTTGGAGACACTATCTTTATGGTGTTCATGTTGACGTGTTTACTGATCATAAGAGCCTGCAATATGTGTTTACTCAGAGGGAGTTGAATCTTAGGCAGAGGAGGTGGTTAGAGTTATTAAAAAACTATGATATAAGTGTATTGTATCTCCTGGGCAAGGCCAATGTAGTGGTGGATGCCCTTAACAGATTGTCTATGGGTAGTGTTGCTCATGCAGAGGAAGGTAAGAAAGAGTTAGCTCGTGATGTGCATTATCTGGATAGATTGGGTGTTAGGTTGCTTGATTTAGCTGAGGGAAATACTTTGGTGCAAAGTAGTTCTGAATCCTTTTTAGTTTCGAAAGTGAAAAAGAAGCAAGATAGAGATCCTAGTTTGGTCAGACTGAAGGAGGCAGGTAAGGACCAAAACGTAAAGGTTATCTCCTAAGAGGGAGATGACGTGTTGAGATTGCAGGGTAGATTGTGTATTCTGTGTGTTGATGATCTAAGGCAGAGGATTATGGCTGAAGCGCATAGCGTGTGGTATTCTATTCATCCCTGCACTACCAAGATATACCACGACTTGTGGGAAATCTATTGGTGGAATGGTATGAATAAAGATATAGCTGAGTTTGTAGCAAAGTGTGCAACGTGCCAACAGGTTAAGGTAGAGCACCAAAGACCTGGTGGTGTGATGCAGGAGTTTGGTATACCCACTTGGTAGTGGAAGGTGGTGAATATAGACTTTGTGACTGTGTTACCTCTTTCGCGTCGTCATCATAATTGTATTTGGGTTATTATAGACAGGCTGACTAAGTCCGCGCACTTCTTGCCCGTGCATCCATCTTATACAGCTAAGGATTATGCTAGATTGTATATCTGGGAGTTAGTCTGGTTGCACGGAGTTCCCTTATCTATCATTTCGGATAGGGGTACTCAATTTACTTCTCAGTTTTGGAGGGCTTTCAGCAGGGTCTTGGTACCCAAGTTCTTTTAAGTTTTATTTTTCATCTGAAGATAGATGGTCAAGTGAGAGGACCATTCAGACCCTAGAAGACATGTTGAGGGCGTATGCTCTTGATTTCAAAGGTAGTCGGGATGAGCATTTGCCATTGATAGAGTTCGCCTATAACAATAGTTATCATGCTAGCATTGGGAATGATGCAATAACATTCGATATAAGCTTTTTGAAAATTATATGAAAATATGACACATTTAGATTATATATATCGGTGCATTATCAGTATCATTTAAATTAGAAAATATTATAAAAAATATTATTCTGTTATAAATGTACCATATATAGTGAATACGTACTTTATTATATATTGTGTATGCCTATTTATAAAAAATTTATAAACCCCAAGCATAATGAAATCACATGCCATAATAAACTAAGAATTTATTGTTTATTGATACAAAATTCATGTCACAGTAAACAAGAAGTTTACTAAAGTAAAATACATATGTCATGGTAAACTTGGAGTTTACTAGTACAAATAAATTCATAAGTTGACATGAACGATTATGACATCCTGAAGATGTGCATATTAAGTATTAAACATATATTGAAGAATTCAAAAATTCTTCATGAACTTTAATGTTGCTTGTTCTCATGATACATTGGTTGAACCAACTAATTTTGGGATTGAATTTCTTAAAATCTGAAAAGTATAAAAGGTGAATAAGGGTTTGTTCACCTATCATGTGATCTATTAAGATGCATCAATAACATGATCACTATGTATATTTATTGTCAATCTGTAGTTTGACATTCATAAAATTGGTTGCTCAACAAAATTGAGTCAAGAGCATAATTTCAGATTGTGTAATCAAGAAAATTCATCTTGATGATGATGATTTGTCATTGAATGCTTTCGATAAATATCTAAACCATTGCTAATGAGAACAAAACTTCATTTGTTCGTCTGAAATATAATATGTTGCATATAATAGCACTTGTATGCATTAGACCAATAAATTATGATTAATTCCCTCTCAAAGTTGATTTTGAGTCAGGAATCACACGTTGTCCATCTAATAGTTTTGTTTTGCAGTATACGATTAATGAAAATATCATAATGCACAAAGGTGGATTCCTCAAAGAAGATGGAGGATATATGTTAGTTTTCCTAACATAAGGGGGAGATTATAGAAATCTTTTTAATTATTTTATACAAAATATCAACAAATTTGTATTTTTAGGGGAGAAATTCCCTCTCAAAATTTTAACAAAAATTTTTCTACAGGGAAATTATGAGACCTGGAATACCAGGATCAAGGTTAAGGCCTCCATTCCAGCCTTTACGACCAGAGAAAAAAATGAAATGACTCTTCACTGAAGAAGATAAAAAGTCAAATAAAAGGTCAGAAAATAGGTTTTCAGTCTGGACAGAATTTCCATCGCTGCAAAAGCCTACCATTTCGCTATTATCAAAAGAGACCATTACTAGTGATGCAGCCACTTAAACAGATATTTAAAAAATAATATTCATCATCCAATAAAAATATTCCATCCAAACAAAAGGTAGTTATACGATTAAACCACCAGAGACCTACTCACAAGCAGTCTCCCCAGCCACTCCGCAAAAGAAAAAAGAGCTGAGTATTTCTGATAAACAGTAATTTGAGATATTAAATTTACAGGTATTGCCGATAATGGCACTTGATAAAAAGTATGAAAATTTTTTAGTACCAAAATCATTAAAGCCTTGTTATATAAATTGGGACTATGTGGAGACAGATGATTCCCTCAAGAGCCGAAGGTATTATGAATTCATATTAACAGATACAGATTCATTACAAATCGAGCATAAATTAGCTGATATAAGTGATCCCAATAGTATTCAATTTTCAAAGTTTACAATTAAAATGATATTGAGCCCATTTGAATGGTATGTAGATCACTTATATACACCCATTCCTCTATCGAGACCTCATCGACCTCAGACCTATAATTGGTACGATTATAAGGTGGTCCGGTACTACTTTATGTATGTTAGGCCCAACACTCACTCTTGGTTCGTATAATATTCAGAGAAGATAAAGACTGCTATAATTTCCCGATGGTTCTACGACTGGTGAAGCCAGTTTGGAGAAAATAAATAGGTATTGTCTACACAGTTTCAAAAGCAATTTGAAAAGTTTCAGGTAGAGCAGAATATTTCTACACTACCAGAAAATATTAAATGGTGTAAATTTTTATCGCTCAAAGAATTTCATATATTATCTATTGGTCCTTTGATATTTATGAAATTGAAAGGACCAAATGCTTAAGCAAAACTATCAAGATTAAAGGCTGAAGTTCGACAGAGAAGCCAGTAAAAAGCTCATCCTCACAAAAGAAAGCGCACCTCTTCAAGGAGGAATTAAAAAGAAGGCTCAAAGAAGCCTTGTCAAATCTAGATAATGAGAGTAATTCAAAACAGACTATTGAGTTATTGAAAACTGCATCCTCTCATGCCAGCGAATCTAGCAACAAAAATATATTGGACCCACAAGGAATAGTACAGGTGTACCTTCTAAATTGAAAGAAAGGTGCCCACACCCCTTCGAATTTTGAAAAGCTACTTTATGGACCTCACAAATAAAATGATGACTAGAAGACATGGCATCAATTTTCAAGAAAGAAAATGTCAAAATCTTCTCAAAATCATCAAAAGACAAGTTCAAGATAAAGATGAAAAGATAGTTAGAGACACATGCAGGACAAGTGGACAAGTCATCAGCTACTCCTAGATAGGCGTAAAATAAATAGCTTGTATTAGTGTAAGGACAAAAGTAAAATAGATAGTGTTTGTTCAATTTTAGTCAGCACTTCTGAGGCCTATTTAAGGATTTTAACCTGTAATAGGAGGGAGTATTCTGAATTTTTTCTAAGTCAGAAATTTCTCTACCATCTCCCATATTTTTCATCTCTTTTTGTAAAAGTTCTCTCACTTCCCATATCAATAAAAAGTTTCGCAAGTGTAAATTTCTTCATTTTCCTATTGTTTTAATTAATTTTGCTTTACATTTATTTATTTTATTTTGTTGATTTAAAGTTGATTTTATACCTAAGACGTCTTTATATGGATAAGACGTTGAGTTTGAATCTCAATACACCATATTAATGATATCATGATGGCCAAGAAAAAATAATAGGTGTTTGATGAAAAGTCATGAAACATGTCCCATTAAATATGCGTCATTCCTTGAATTGAATATGGTAGCAATAAATGATATGTATGTCTTAATTTGCTTTTGTAGTAGCTATCATAATTTGATACGCTTAAGACATGATTATATTCCATTTCTGGGAATGAGAATTTCGATTATTATAAATACAGATCTATACCCTGGGGTGAATGTGACTGTATATACACTTGAACGTATTCTTTGTTGTGAAGATATCACAATCCACCTCTAGAAGAGGTAAAATAATTGGAAGATTGAATATCTTCAAGTTACTGTGGTAAGAAACATGAATGTAAAAAGTTACCTAAGCATGATGAAATCACATGCCATAATAAACTAAGAAGTTGTTGTTTATTAATACAAAATTCATGTGACAATAAACAAGAAGTTTACTAAAGTAAAAGACACATGTCATGGTAAACTTGGAGTTTACTAGTACAAATAAATTCATAAGTTGACATGAACGATTATGACATTCCGAAGATGTGCATATTGAGTATTAAACATATATTGAAGAATTCAAAACTTCTTCATGAAATTTAATGTTGCTTTTTCTCATGATACGTTGGTTGGGACAACTAATTTTGGGATTGAATTCCTTAAAATTTGAAAAGCATAAAAGGTGAATAAGAGCCAGTTCACCTATCATGTGATCTATTAAGACGCATCAATAATATGATCACTATGTATATTTATTGTTAACCTCCAGTTTGACATTCATAAAATTGCTTGCTCAATAAAATTGAGTCAATAGCATGATTTTCAGATTGTTTAATCAAGATAATTCATCTTCATGATGATGGTTTGGCATTGAATGCCTTCGATAAATAGCTAAACATTGCTAATAAGAACAAAGCTTCATGTGTTGGTCTGAAATATGATATGTTGCATACAATAGCACTTGTATGCATTAGACCAATAAATTATGATTAATTTCCTCTCAAAGTTGGTTCTGAGCCAGGAACCACACGTTGTCCATCTAATAGTTTTATTATGCGATATACGATTAATGAATATATCATAATGCATAAAGGTGGATTTCTCAAAGAAGATGGAGGATGTAGAAAGGGACGATCCGGTTCATACCTACTCCATAGGTCTCGGGGAGGGGGGGGGGACCAAATGGCCTTACCTACGCGTCCTCACCCTAGCTTTTCTGAAGGGATGTTTCGAACCCCCGACTCTGGCACACCACGGTAAGCAAGCTTACCGCTGAGCCAGAGCCATCGCTCAGAAGATGGAGGATGTATGTTAGTTTTTCTAACATAAGGGGGAGATTATAAGCATCTAAGAAATATGTTAGGAATTATTATCAAATCCTCTTCAAAAGATAATTCAAGTCAAATGCCAAAAGCATCTCATAGTAATTAAGCTGCAACTGCTCCTATTTTGTGTCCCTAAAGGACAAAGTTTGTGCATGCGTGAAGCATGGTAGACCAATCGATTCCAAATGGAATATTCCTTGAAAATAATAAGGAGAAAATAATCATAATAAGAAGGCAATGTGCTCTTGAAGAGGCTACGACATAACACTTCATGAAACCTTAGGAGAGGTTCAGGTACCTGAAAATAATGAAGTAATGAGATCTCAAAATATTATGTCGCATTGGGAACCAATACGAAATGATATATCATCAATATATTTGACATAATATTGGCGTAATGTTGTGAAAGATTATGCGGATCTGAATTCTACATTTATTTAAGCATGCTGACGTAGAAACATTTATCAAGTAACATGAAAGGGTGCATCTTAGTAAGTGAAAACTTATTTGATTTGCACTCCACACACGTGAAGATGTCACATATGAAATGTTGAATATTTTCACTTGAAAAAATATATCTTGCAAATACTACAACGCCTGATATAGCCTTTTCGATTAATTTGTTAGCAAGGTATGGTTTTGCTCCTACTAAGAGACATCGAAATGGGATCAAATACATGATCTTATATTATTATAAAAATTGCATTCTCGATCTTATTGATTATGATGATGCTGGGTATTTAATGAACCCGCATAAATCTCCATCTCAAACAGGTTATGTGTTCATATGTGAGGATACTGCCATATCTTGGAGATAAACAAAGCAGTCTATCGTAGCCACTTTATTAATCCATAATGAGATAATAGTTATTCATGAAGCTAGCCGAGAATGTGTATGGTTAAGGTCCATGATACATCTCATTCGAGAAAAATATGATTTGAAATGTGACAATGTCCCATAATTTTATACAGAGATAATGCAGCATTCATAGCACATCTTAATGGAGGATTCATAAAAGGAGATAGAACGAAGCATACTTCATCAAAACTTTTCTACATACATGAGCTACAATAGAATGGTGATATTAACGTGCAACAGATTCGTTCAAGTGACAATATGACAGATTTATCCACCAAGTCTCCTCTAATTGCAACTTTCAAGAAGATGGTGCACAAGATTGGAATGCAAAGATTCAAGAATGTTATCATTAGGGGGATTTAATACGCATTGTACTCTTTTTGCCTTACGAGGTTTTGTCCCACTGGGTTTTCCTTGTAAGAATTTTAATGAGGCAGCCTATATGCGTATTATCTATCAATTAAACATTCAAGGGAGAGTGTTAATATACCATATATAGTGAATGTCCATTTTACCATATATAGTGATGCCTATTTTACCATATATTGTGTATGCTTAATTATGAAAAAGTTACAAACCCCAAAGTTAGTTTTTCCCTATAAATAAATGCGTTTTCGGTCATTGTAATTCATCTCTCAAGAGAAATAACAATTACTCTCTCTTCTCTCCACTCTTGTTCTTTATTCTTTATTATTTCATAACATATTCTAATATTTAAGCTTTTGTAATTAGCTAAAATAATAGCTATTACACCTTTAATTATTTGTAAAATGTAAGATTTTTTTAATGTTTTAAATACTTTAGGGTTAAGAAATGTTTCCTATAATTGTGTTTTTTGAATAATGACCAAAAAGATTAATCAACTTTTTTGAAGGGTTATCATGCTTTTCATATCTAAGTAATTTTATAAAATTAAATTCATTAAAATGAGATACACGTACGAGACACGTACACCTAAACTAATATTTTTCCTTTTTGGTACCTTCGTTACAACGTTCTTATGGGACCACATAGTTTCCTGATTCCTAAGACAACATTATCTCCCGACCAGAGTGAAAGCTAGTAGTATTTTTATATGACAATTAAGCTTTGTTAAATAGCATTTTTCTCTTTAATTGATTTATTAAATTCATGGTAACTTTATTCTCTTAATTCACAACGCAGGACAACAAATGCTCTTGTCAGAAAGACAAAATGTCATGTCAAAGAAGTCACGTGCTCTAGATTAGATCGAACTAATTTTATTTCTTGATGATACTCAAGAACTGAAGAATGATTTTCTTTTGTAGTAGAATAACCAATAAGAATTTAATAAAAATGATCTGTTCCAAAATTAAAGTGGTCCAGTAATTGATAAGGATTTGTCACACTTTATGGAAAAAAAAGAAAGATTCTCAAAGGGAATGATTAGTTAAGTGATTTGATTTGATTAAATAAAACTTATAATATACTATTATTAGCAAGATTTGCCGAAAAGTCTCCGGTCTCTACTTTAATCCTTCTTAAGTTCCTTGTTTTGAAAAAATTATTGCTTAATCACTCAATTAACACTCGAAGAAGTTCTAAATCCGTTATCTTTTATAAATGGGTGTATTAACTTATTTCCTAAGCTAGTTCTCACAATCACATGTGAGGCATCAATTACAAGTTCTCTTTTTATTTATCCGATAAATAATTTTGAAAGAATGTATACGGTGTTTTATTTAAGGATGATAATATATTTGGTTCTATCGGATACAACTTATCAGACCCCACTTTGTGAGAATACACTCAATATGTTGTTGTTATAATAATCTTATTGGTCCCAAAATTATTGATAACTTTTGTTTTTGGTCCTTAGCCTTGAATTAATTAAAATATGTACTTTTTCCCTTATATGCTACAATTGACTATTTATAAAATTATTTTACCGTTAAATATAGGGTAATAGTATAAACTTGACATATCACATGAGTATTTAAGTAATGATTAATATTTATCATAAATTTGTAAAGAATCACAAGTTAAGGGATCAAAAATGCACATCAACTAATTGGAGTTTTAATGTGTTTAGTCATGTATCCAAGAAACTAACATAAACTTATCAAGAACTAAGGGATCAAAAATGTTATTAATTATTTATTAATAAGATAACAATAAAAAGGACGAGTTTCTAACGGATGAAGCACTAACATGTCGCTTAACTTAGGAGGAATCCCATTCAATTTGTTTTGCAAATAATGTGTAATTTTACTCCAAGATTATTAATATGACTATAAGTATCCTTAGTCTCTCCAAAGCATTATTTCCCACTAAGAATTTAAGAAACTATGCAAGATCCTTGAGAATATGTCAGTGTAATAATCTAAATTGTTGTTACGTGTGAAAATGCCTTGATAACAATTTACGATGAATAATAAGTTCAAAATGGATTTCAAAAAAATAGATTAGAAAGAAAATCGTGTTCTAAGGAAATTTGGGCCAAGAGGCCCAATGAGATTTCAAAGGTCAAGGTTTGTGAGAGCAGTTTTGAAGCACATCCGGAGGAAACCCGACATGAAAATACGTCTAGCACACATTGATAACACTTAAACTACACCTCTCAATGAGAATGTAAGCGATCGTTGTCAATATAAAACCCAACTAGGTTGGGTTCGAATCCCACAGGAAATATGGTGTGAACGTAAGTCGTTTGCAAATTAATCAACTGATAGTTGGATGTTTCCAGAAATGGGGGGTTTTTAGTTTAACAAGCAATTTTTGGTTACGTTAGTTTCAATGTTCGTAATCAAGAGTTTATGAAAAACTAGAATTATGTTCACTAGGGATTTTGGTACTTGACGGATGCTACTAGTGGTTCAGGATTCCCACGGTAGGTAGGACAACAAGTTATCATTATCAAATTTATTCTTAAATGTCTCTCGACCTACTTAAGCATTTAATTACCTAATCCTCTCGGACATTCACTGCCTAGATTTTACCTCAGGTTAACGAACCTTGTTATAGCACTGATTATTAAATGGAGTATTTCTAAGTCCCTGTTGATAATTCACTTCCTACTATATTTGATTTCTTTCTCAAGCAAATAAAAGTAGGTTTTATCTATTGTTTGTAACCAACAGACATTAATTAAAACCTTAGAATTATCAAGAAATCCTACCACCTTTCGAATCCTGATCACTCAGCACCTTATCAAGACCTAACCCTAGATCCCATAATTCAGGTTAAAGGAATTTAGCCGCTCATGACGTAAAAATCTAAGCAACTAGATGAATTCATACTCTTAAAGATAAACTTACCACAATATGGATAGAAACTAGAGATTCTCAGATTAAATCACAAAGGAAATCTCAAAATAATGAATATAATATCTTCAAAGTAATTGCTTTCTCAAGTCAAAAGTAGAGAGAGAAAATATCAAAGTATATTGCTCAAAACTCAATGTGTCGAACTCCTAAGAAAACCCTAAACAAGACTTTAAATAGTTCACCCTAATTATGGAAACAAAATAATAGAATTCAGAAATCCCTCGGATTAGGTGATGACATTTGTTATAGCCTATCAAGAGGCTAACGACTTATCACAAATGTCGTCAGCTTTCTTTATGCTTTTGGCCACTTGCTGCTTAACGCTGACGACAATCTTGATGATTTATTAGCTCCTTGACGACCTATCATAAAATGTTGTCAAGGCTCTGCTTCAGTTCTCATGTGCTGCCTTAGGCTGACGGCATTCTTGACGCCTTATCAGCTCCATGACGTCCTATCATAAAATATCATCACAACTTTCAACTTAGGCAACTCTCTGTCTTCGGCTGACGATGAACTTGCTATCTTATCACAGGGCTGACGACTTATCATAAATATCGTCAGTCACACTTTGCCTCTTAAGACTTTACAATTATTCTTAGTTAAAAGCATCAAATGTGTTAGCATTAGCTCACATATCACACATAAGACATATCACTCTTTTCTGAAACAGTATGTTTCTTCTAAGAAGTAAGTTGCGATTAATTTGTAGCTACTAGACTTGGGCTAGATGCATTTAATATTAATAGTAATGCCATGAGTATCATACATTAGGCCTTCGAAACAAAGTTGGTTGGTTGGACATATTAAAAATTGGATAGGCTTGAACATGTGATTAATTATATCTTACTTTAAGGTTGTTCAGAATATGTGACGGTTAGGAATGCGGGAATGAGATGCGTAGTTTATTATAAATCATGATGGGGTATGATAGAAAGTTAAACAAAATAATATGAGATGGTAAAATGGAAAGTTAGGACGTTCCAACTAGTGTATAAATGCTTAAATGTTCAAATTGCATTAGGAAAACTTGTTTAGCTTCAATGTCTTGATGGTTATTATTGATGCTTTCTAGAGTATAGAAAATAAGATAGTGAGTCACAAAGTATTGTTAAAAGATAAGATAGCAAGTAAAAACGTATTGAGGTTAACTGGTTTACAGTTTTGGCATTGCTTGACATGTTGTCGCAGTTAGTATTGCCATAGTAAAAAGGATAATGTGAAATCTTGAGGTTAAGGTACGATCAGAGAGAAAAATGCATAATAATGTGAACTCAGGTGATGATAGTCCATTGGGGTACTTGGTAAGTTGTGATTTTGATATTTATGTAAGAACTAAGGCAATAAATAAATAAATTAATAAATAAGACGATTAATGTAACGGTAGAATGGGTTGAATAGTAATGTATCTTGGGTTGGCGCTTGTGATTACATTTTCATGGATTATGATTTCTTAAATTCTTGCATACATTCATATGCATTATGATGAGATGTGAGGTGATAGATCGAGTAACACATCAGTACAATATTGTGTATTATAATATAGGTTGGGTACCACACCGGTATAATATGATCTATTCTAATAATGAGTTGGGTACCATTTTAATATTTTATGATGTTGATGAGATAAAGAGAGATAATGTACACACCTATCGTGCATGCATTCATTCATACGTTGAATGTGCTTTTATTTTATATATGTTCTCCTATGTGTTGCCTTGTATGGTGAATGATGGAAGAGAGTTATGGCTATAAATGGGGTCCCTTGAGTGAATCGAGTTAGAAAAATAACTATATGGTATAGTTTTGTGATTGTAAGTACCAAAATAAATTAATTAATTATAGCTTAAGATATTGTAAGCTCTATGGAGGAGGGTAAATGTGAGAGAGAAAGGGGTCTCGATTGGAGTGGATAGTCAAAGGACAAAGATATATAGAATGTATTCAAAGAACAAAGATACACAAATTATAAGTCAAAGGACAAAGGTACACAAAAATATTAAAAGACAGGTAGGTCACAGAGATTCTAAGTGTAGGTCAAAAAGATTCTAAGTATGGGTCACTAAGATAATAAGTGTAGGTAACAGAGATGCTAAAAAGGGGATAATATGAGTTGATAATTATGAATTAAAAATAAAAATTTACTTGATGTTATGATTTTTTGGTATTTATTATTGATGTTATTTGTTTCTAACCCTGATCGATCTGATGTTTACTAGTACATGTGGTTGTACTGATGCTACATTTACTATACCTCGACTTGGGGGTATAACTATGGTGCAGTAGTTAGAGTTTCTATTAGAACAACGCCAATCACTCAGCAACAACTTCTACAATTTCTATTATACATTGATGTTGTGTCATGGATATCTCTACTCCTTATCTAGTGCTCTTGTATCATTTTAGGTTAGGTTCTAGGGAGTCACTAGTAGTTCTTTTTTGCATTTACTTTTCATACCTGATGTATTAAAATAAGTTTTGATAAGAATTGAGCGAGTATTATGGTTTCAACTTGATTAGACATTCATATGGTGAATATTGAATTAATTAAGTATTTATCATTTTAACTTTAGTGTTTGGTTGACCTAAGGGATTATCAAGGTTCTCATATATGAGATATGTTTCTGGAAAATCTCGGTGGGTTGTGTCATGACAAGGATGATATTAGAGCTTAGGTTGCCAGTCTCCCAGTACAAGAGCACATGTTAAGTAGACTCCAATAGATTGGTGTGTTGAAGTCCACATCAAATTTGAAAGAAACTATAAAATATCTAAAAATCTATCTCATTTTCTTCTTTCTTATTGTGCTATCTCAATGTCGTATCCTTAGGATTATCCCAATAGGTATATAGTTGATTCCAATTGGTATCTCAATCATCACAGTTGAAAATAGTTGATCCTAATTGACATTTCTTAATATTGAAAGGTTGGTAAAACTGCTCAACCAATAAGAGCTAATAAAGACCTAAAAATGGATTGTGTATGTATTTGACATGGGATGAATCACTTGCAATGATACAATGATGTGTTAAATATAAGCTATGTGTATGGTTGTTGATGGTGATATACATTAACTCATTGCGATGTTTGAGTCTCAAATATGATGTTGATTATGTATGTGGTTGGATGGTTTTTAGATAAGTAGAGGATGGACGTAAGGTCCAAGTGTGATCTCATGAGTGTCTTTATTTTGGAGACTTGAGCGACAATGCATCTCTAGGTGATTTGGAGTACTTTTTATCTCTATCCAATTTTGTATGAACCACCCAGATGCTTGGCTATTGGTGAAATACTTTGAAGGGTAACGAGTTGCGTGGGTAAGAATAATGATATAGTGTAGAGATATTTAATTTGATAGATAAAAGATTTTGTTAGTTATGGTTCTGGTTTAACAGAATTGCGAATTCAAATTACTGTAAGTATAACGAGAGATTATTACGCTACTTGAACAAATATAAAAAGAGTTTAGTAAAAAAGAACCTATAATCTAGAAAGGGTAATTTAAGGCAGAGCTACTGGAGGCTACTACCGCAGCAGTAAAATCAACCGCAGTGGCTCCAGGAAAATTCCTGCCAGGTGCATCTCCTATTTTTGCAATGTTGCAATTTTTGCAAACAATCCTATTTTTGGAGCAATATTGTGATAAAATTCATCCAACCTGCATTCTAAAATAAGGCCTTTATTATTAAAGGGGGTGGGAAGTAAAAACATCTAAAATAATGCAGAAAAATAAAAACAGTAATTTTTTAATATGACCAAAATGGGGGCAACCAAAATTCAGAAAACTATAAAATGCAACTAAGGGGGAGGGGGCAGCCTCTAGCTTGTGGCATCATCTCCAAGGCTGGTGGCATTTGGACTCTCCTCCTCTTTGTTGTTAAGAAATGAGAACTCCTCGACATCCTCCGTACCCAACTTTGGGAACTCCTTATCAAGGATAGTGCACACGAACATAATCTGCATGGCCTTTTAAATCCTCACCAGTATGCGACTCTATGAGTGGTGT
This sequence comes from Capsicum baccatum var. pendulum, assembly GCA_030864225.1. Classification (NCBI taxonomy): domain Eukaryota; kingdom Viridiplantae; phylum Streptophyta; class Magnoliopsida; order Solanales; family Solanaceae; genus Capsicum; species Capsicum baccatum. The sequence continues at coordinate 197,230,201 of CM061557.1, forward strand.
TTCTTCCTCTCTTTATCCAGCTCCCTTTGAAGCACAACATAAGCTCAGGCTAGATCTACTGAGGCAGTATAGCTTGAAGGAGCCAACCCTGACAGGGACATCTGGACCCTCTTTATGTAGTTGTGCATAGGCTAGCCACCCAGTCGCTAGGAGAAGCGAATGTCTGAAAATGGGGACTACCTCTACTCCCATCAACTCTACTATTGTCACCCTTCTCTCCAATCAACTTTTTTTTCCTATGCCTCAGGTACTTCTTCATATAAGGAGGTTGTATGGTACGTTTATCGAAACATCATAGTCCACCTGGGGAACACTCAATTAGTTCCACAACTTTAGAATCAGAGAAGGTAAGAGGAGGTCCCTTGGAGACCTCCCACGAGCATAAAAATACCACTAATCATCCATGATTTAAGCCCCTACAGTCATATCAATCCAATCCATAAAGCACACCACCACCATAGCTTGGTGGAACACCACATTTGTAACATTTCCCAAAGGATGGATCCTCCAGGACATCAACTGTAACTAAATCATAGCCTCAATTGAAAAGTATGCACTACTGGTCCCCTTTTGGATAGACCACTTTACCCCATTGGACTTATCGTTGGGCGCCACAAATTGAGCCACCCACCCTAAGTATGACTCTAATATTAACCTTAAAGTCTACATCAAAGGTTTGGGAACACCAAGATCTTATTAATGGTAGTGGCATCCATGGACACATTCTTTCTCTAAATTAAGATGGTAGGGAGAGGTACTTCCCACTCTACCGTATGGAGTATGGTATAAAATTTTAGAACCCAAGTCAGGTTGCACTTTGGGATCGACTCGATTAACATCTTCCGTCAAATAATTTTAGCTGATTGTTCAATTTAGGCATCCTGTCCTTCTCTGCCTCATCCATCACAAACCCTCGCTCATAAAGAAAATTTCTATTGTATGGTCCCTCCTCATACCGAGTGTGGCAAGAGGCATCAGAAAATCTATGATAGGTAGGTTGTTTGGTCATTTTTATCCTACAAATGCCACAAAAAATAGTTAGAAGCATATTAGAACACCACGGAGGAAGGGGAATTGAAAGTTTCAGAAAATGCAGAAATTAGGGACACACTACCCAGTACCACTACAACTAATAATTAACCTCTACAGCAGTACCGGAACAATAATTAATTACCACTATGGTGATACCACTACAGCAATTCATAATCTTCAACCTACTAACCACTCATCCCACGACAAATTTTAGACTTTTTTAAGTACTTTATAAAATTAAGCATAGATCAAACTTGGAAAAGTGCGTGTGAACCATTTTACACAAAATTAGGGGTATGGAACACTCGAATCAAGTCCAAATCAAAAGAATTTATTAGAGAAGATGACTTCTCAACTACAACTCTCCTATGGTTGAAACCAATCATGAACTACGTTAATCATATGCCTGAATGCTATTGGAGTATTGAAAATATAAGAAAACTAAGCATGCCAACTACTTACTCAATAATACCACAAAAAATCAAATTCAACAAGTTGTACCCAAAACCACCCAAATTCCTCTATTCTAATGAAATTCTATGATTCAATAATGAGAAATACGTAAAGAAAGTAAAAAGATGAAGAATATACCTTGAATTCATTAAGGGAGGGAGATTTTACAGAGAAGGTGGAGAAAATTTTGAGAGAAAGTAAAGTGAAATGGAGGAATTAAAATTTCCCCTTATAAAACTACCTTGAACAATTGTTCCGATAGTGTTGTAGTGGGTAAGACTTCTTCGAGATTCATTTATTCTCTATTTTTTGTGCATTGTGGTGTTGTACCATGTTGAGGTAATCAGTTGGGAATTATCCCACTAAGTTAACTACATACATTTACTCAAGAAAGGACGTGAGAATAGTTGTCGGACATCAATTAAGCAATATTGTTACAATCACCCATTAATAAACATGGCTGTATAATGAGATAATATATATTGAATAATTATATTACTGTCTATTTGTAGTTATAAACCCAGTTGAGAGTTTGTGAAAATGTTTTGACCTCACTCTTAGGGTCATTCATGAATGAATAATAGGTATATTAGTATCTAATGTAATGATCTAAATCATTATTACATATGAAAATACCTCGTGAATAATTTACAATGTATACTAGGCTCAAAATAGACCTGAGAAAAAATAATCATAAAGAAAACTGAGATCTAAGGCAATTGTGATCAAGAGGTCCAATAAGGGGTTGTGTCGGACTGCTGACAACCATTGCAATGGTAAAAGTTTTCACTACGTCGGTAATAGGCAGTGTCCCAACCAAGGGAGCTTTTGTATTTTTCCTAGGTCGTCCCTTCATTTAAAAATATTTTAAAAAATCCAAACTCCCACATCCATGAGATTTCAAAGTCTATGGTATATAAGAGCGATTTTAAGGCATATCCAGAAGGAACCCGGCATGGCAATACATCTAGCATACATGGGACAACTCACTATTGTCAATAGCAGTATGTTTCATCTAAAAGGTAAGCTAAGATTTAATTTGAAGCTACTAGACTTGGGCTAGATGTATTTAATATTAATAGTAATGTCAGATATATCATACATGAGGCCTTCAGGCACAGAGTTTGTTGGTTGGACAGGTTATAAATCGGCTAGGCTTGAATATGTGATTTATTATATCTTGTATTAAAGTTGTTTGGAACATGTAATGATTAAGAATACGGGGTAGAGATAAGTAGTTTATTATCACTCATGGTATAGTATGGTGGAAGTCAAACAAAATCATATAAAATGGTAAAATTTAAAGTTAGGATACCCCGACTAGTGTATAAATGCTTACATGTTTGAATTACGTTAGGGCAGTTTATTTAGTCTCAATATCTTAGTGGTCATGATTGATGCTTTCCATAGTTTAGAAGATGAGATAGTGAGTAAAAAGATATTATTAGAAGACGAGATAGTGAGTAAAAAGGTATTGAGGTTAACTGGTTTACAATGTTGGATTGCTTGACATGTTGTCGCAATTATTATTTCCATAGTAAAAAGTATAATGTGAAATCTTGAGGTTAGGGTACGACTAGAGGGAAAAAATGTAATAATGTGAATTTGGACGATGACAACTCATTAGGGTGCTTGGTACATTGTGATTATGACATTTATGTGATAAAAATGGTTACCAAATAAATGAATTATACGATCCGATGTAACGGTGACTGGGTTGAACCGTGATGTATCTTGGGCTGACTTGTGATTATATTTGTATGAATTATAATTTATTTAATTCTTGCATATATTCATATACATTGTGGTGACATATTAAGGTGATAGATCGGGTACTGCACAATATATTATGATACTGTTGAGATAAGTAGCGATGATTCGCATATCGTGCATGCTTGCATGTATTCATATGTTAAACGTGATTTTATTTTATATATGTTTTCTTATGTGTTGCTTTGTTGTGGTGAATGATGGAAGAGTTATGACTATAAATGGGATCCCTTGTGTGAATTAGGTTAGTAATATGATTCTATGGTATCTTCTCGAGAAGACTTAATTGATTATAGCTTAAAGAATTGTAATCTATATAATGACGCACCAGTGTGAGAGAAAAAAAGGTACTGGTTGGAGTGGGTATTCCAAGGATAAATATATACAAATTGAAAGGCAAAGGACAAAGATATATAAAAATATTAAAATAACAGGTCGATCACAAAGATGCTAAGTATAGGTCACAGAGATGCTAAGTATAGGTCATGGAGATGCTAAGTGCAAGTCATAGAGATGCTAAGTGTAGGTCACAGGGATGTTAAAGGAAGAATAATAAGAGTTGGTGGTTGCGGATTTAAAATCAGTAACTTTACTTGATGTTGTGACTTTCCCATATTTATTATTAATGTTATTTGTTTCTAGGCCTAGTCGGATTATGACAGTTACCAGTACTCCTAATCTAGTGCTCTTGTATCGGTTTAGGCTAGGTTTTGAGAAGTCACTTGTCATTCTTTTCTACATTTGATTTTTATACCTGATGTATTAAAATACATTTTAAGAAAAATTAAGCGGGTATTATGGTTTCAACTTAATTAGATATTCAGATGATGAATATTAAATTAATTAAGTATTTATTATTTTAACTTTGGTATTTGGTTGATCTACGGGATTATCAGGGTTCTTTTATTAAGGTAGGTATAGGTAGGTACCTGGAACAACTCGATGATTTAGGTCATGATAGTTAGGTGAGCAAAGATATCGATCACTCAAAAGTAGCTCCTACTATATTTATTCTACATGAATGTCATGTCTTGGATGTCCCTACTCCTTGTCTGGTGCTCTTGTATCAGTTTGGGTTAGGTTCTGGGAGTCATTTGTTGTTCTTTTCTTTATTTACTTTTCATACCTGGCATATTAAAATAAGTTTTTAGAACAATTGAGTGGGTATTATGGTTTCAACTTGATTGGGTATTCAAATTGTGAATATTAAATTAATTAAGTATTTATTATTTTAACTTTCACATCTGGTTGATCTACGAGATTATCAGGGTTCTCCTATCTAGAGTAGATATAGATAGGTGCTCGAAACAACTCGATGGGTTGCGTCATGACAGTTAGGTGCTCCGTTTTTGTGGCAGATAACTCATCTGTACATGATTAGATGTGCAATATAAATTAAGTAGAAGGCATTGGAGGCAATACCAACGTTCCAATGTCGAGTTGAAAACTCCTTCTTGGTGGCTTGAAATTGTTTACTCCTATTGTATCTAATAATATGTATATCATATTTGGAATTTTACTTTTCATTCTCAATAGCTCATGACACGTGAATTAATTTTTGGTGGGTTGTAGAATATATGTTTGCATCATATTAACTTGAAAGATATCTCATTGTTATCTGTTCGTACTTTATTTTTATTGTAGTATTTTGATATCATGGTTACTTTTAAATTAATTTACCTACGGAGTAGGATTATGTATCATCACGACTTAAAAGAGTTTTAGATCGTGACAAAGTGGTATCAGAGTTCACCAGGGTCACAACTCTTACGAGTCATAAGCAATATTCTACTACAATCTCATTTATTGATATGTATTGCTCCATGTGCAATACCTCCAAACTAGTTTCATGTTAATATAGTTTTTCATGCACTTTAATCTTACAAATGAAGTCATTTGACCTAGAAAAAAGTCGTAAATCATTTGGGAAGTATTTCAGTACTTAAATGGGAGTTTTTAATGCTAGAAATAGATAGTGTGCCATGTTTTAGGATCCCATACAATAGAAATGATGCTAAGACTAAAAATAATGTCACAACATAAAATTCTTGAAGCTTGGCATACTGGGAGGCATGACATAGAGGCTATCAGGCATGTCTAGACCCACTCCATAATGCTTAGCGGGCGCATTCTCCTTCGCACCATGCCCAACCTCTAAAGAGTGAAATGTTTTTTCCTCCTCTATATAAATAAGGGTGTTTTGATCCTTTTACCCTTATTAAAACCTCTTAGATGATTATTAAAGTCCTTTAAGTTATGTATTAGCCAGCTAACATCGTACATTTTCCTATTCCTTCTCCTAAAAATATCAAACATAGAATTCCCAAAGGTTCAAGCATAGGTTTCAACCAGTTATTTCAACTTCTTCTTCAAAGCACTTGTTCTCTTGAAGTACGTGAGGGTTCAATGAGGAAAATACGTTCATCCCTACCTTCATAGTTTTAAAAGTGCTATATTACTTGATATTAAAATTAGGGTTCAAAACTCCAAATCTCAAAATTTTAATTTCTATATATCTTTCACTAAATGTTATGAAATGTTTGGTAAGGATTATGGTATTTCATTAAGACTCTTGGTAAGCTCTAACATTGATTTATAATTTGTATTTGTATTTTGAAACTACTTCAAGAAACTTGAAAATCTTACTTTGTGACTTTTAAAGTGTTATCTTGATTTTTATTGAAATTCATCACATCTAATTATTTGAAATATAGTTTGAAGCATATATAGTTACTTGAAAACTGATATAGAATTTATGCATAGACACAACATAATAATTTTTAGAGTAAAATTTGAGCAAAGACTCACAATATGATTTCACTTGCTTTACATTATACATTATGTGAGCATAAATAATTTTGGAAGGATTATTTAGCATTGAAAGGGTATGGTTTAGACTACGCAATAAGATCTGTACTTGAATCACCATTGAATCTCTTAAGGGAACCCTTCTATCACAAAGAACTAGAAGTAGGCACCACACTAGTGTTTCGAACCAATATAAACATCTTCTATTATATTTACTCTAAGTTTAGTTATTATTCCTTCTTTAATTGGTCTTCTCTACTAATGTTTTTGTGTAGGCAGTTAATCGACTATGTTTTGTACTCGGTCAACTTGGCTCGATATTTTAAAAGAGTTCAATTTACTCCCTCTTGACTTTCAATTGATATCAGAGTAGTTCTCCTGATTGTTTGCTTATCTACATGTGAGAAAAGATAAACTAGAAAATTTAGATTCCAGAAGAAATTCTTCATGATGGTCTTCATCAATTAGACCACCTTACTTTAACAGGAAATACTATTCTCATTATAAAGAAAGATTTAGAGTTCTTATTTAGTCAAATGATGTCCAAGCAGGGGTCGTGTTCAAAAAGAGGCCAAAACCAATTCCTAGACTACAGGACAAAGAAACTGACAACAAAATCAATCTCAAAACCTTTGTTGTCACAAAGAAACCACAAGAGACAATCCAAACTATTGCTAAAGCTATCAGTTTGCTTTATTATGCTATTAGCAAATCAAAATATGACAAAATTTCAATGTGTGAAACTGCCAGAGAAATGTAGAAAAAGTTTGAAGTTACGTATGAAGGAACAACTAAAGTAAAACAGTTGAAGATTGGAGCACTTGCTAATGAATATGAACTATTCAGAATGAATAATGATGAAGGAGTAGAATCAATGTACTTTTGGTACAATAAGATTGTTAGTGAACTCAAGTATCTAGGAATGATTTACTCAAATATCTATAATTTAAAAACTTATAATAAGCCAACCTTCAGTTTGGGAGACAAAAACTTCTATCCTGAAAGATATAGATCTACACAAGATGACCTACGATTAACTAAGAAGTAATCTTATTGCTTACAAACAAAATTACATTATTAGATACAATAAAGAAGAAAAGAAAAAATATTGGCCTTCAGTGCGGTAAATTCCAGCAAATAAAAAACATAGATGAAGACAAAATGAAGGAATGAACCTTATAAATCATGAAATAGCTAGACACATCTTGATACAAAGGCAATTTGTACCGTAATAATTATTCAAATAATAATGATAGTTGCTATGACTACAGTAAATTGGGTCATATCAAATAATACTACCCTGAGATAAAAATAATATCTTCAAGAAAAACTAACACTGGTGCTTGAAGCAATGAAAAAGAAATTAAGGTTGATGCAAAAATTATAAATATATATTTCATGGTTATGGGAGAATCAAGTGAGATAAGATTCTTTAACTTTCAAAATTGTAATACTCTACAATTAAAACTTGCTTTGATTATTGATGAACTTCAAAAATATTGATGAATATAATAAGATTCCTCAAGAAAATAAAAAACTAGCAAATTCTTCTAGAAGAAAGTCAGATAAAAGTCGACTAACTTGTGAAAGAGCTTGGTGAAATTAAGATGCACATAAATAGCATTAAGAAATTACCCAGTTGCAGTTCTATTAGATCTAATAATTATTTTGTCAAGAATAGTTTTCAATGTCATCCATCAATATCTTTTATGTCTGCCAACTCCTCATGGTCCCAATACAGACCTAGTTTCTGCCCCTGTGGCAAAGTTGGCCACATATATTTCAACAATAGATAAAGGTCTCGTGGAAAATAGATTTGGAGATTGAAAGATATAAGTTCTATTTTTCAAAAGACCCGAGGACACTTGGGTACCCAAAAGAAACTAATTATCTATTTTGTAGGAATACACCCAATAATCATATAAAAAATGTGGATTATCGCTTGAAACATAACTGGAGAAAAAAGAGAATTTCAGATATATTAAAGGGATGAAATGAGGCTATGTTAGATTTGGAGACAATTTAAAAGGAGAAATAGTTGGAGTAAGATCAATAACCATTATTCCATCTTGTGACTTCATTGAAGGGTACTTAGTTGATGGAGTCAGATACAATATACTTAGTGTTAGTCGACTCTGTGAGGATTTGAAGTTTTATTCAATGTTCTCAAGTGCACAATCAGGAACCCCTTCAAAAATATCACCTTGATTGGTAATAGAGTTAATAATATATAAGTTTTAAATAATGTTGATTTACATACACTAACTTGTCTTATATTATTGCTTGAGATTTTTGGTTATGGCACAACAAACTTGGACATACAAACATGTATGTCCTTGAAAAATTTTCTAGACTTGAACTGGTGACATGCTTGCCTAACCTAAAATTTGAAAAAGGATCATATCAGTGATGCCTGTCTGCTTGGTAAATAGATCCACATATTTTAAAGTCAAAGATATAGTTACCACTTCTAAACCCCTTAAAATTCTTCATATTGACCTTTTTGATCCAACTAGAACAACTAGTATCGGTGGTATATGATAAGCTCGGGCTATTGTGGATGATTTCTCTAAATTCACTTGGGTAATTTTTCTTCGTTACAAAAGTGATGCTTTTGCTTACTTGGAAGTGTTTTGTAGAAAAGTACAAAGAGGAGTTGGTTATTTCATTTCTACAATCCATAGTGACCATGGTGTAGAATTTGAAAACAACTATTGAAGAGTTGTATGACTATGGGTATACTCAAAACTTCTCATCACCATGCTCATGAAATATATGACAAAGGTGGATCTATAGATCGGTCGTGTCATATAGGCTTGAGTTGGACAACTAATAACTTCAATTTAAATTATTCAAAGAATGCATTGACTGATATATATTTCAAAGAGATGGACAATCAAACCTATTTCTCAATTCACTCAAAGAGGTGAATAGAGTCTCGATAGAGATATGTAAAAATTAGGTTTGATTATGCGCATTTCTAATCCTAAATAGAATGTAACTATGCAGGAATCCAAAATGTAAACATAGTATATATTTAGATAGGCTCGATGAAGTTATAGAATAAAAGAGTTGGTCACTTTAAGACACAACTCAAGACATTATTCTAAAGCAAAGCTTACCCAAATAATTTTTGGACAGAAGTTGTAAGCACTGCATGTCACATTCCAAATTGGGGCCTCATTCGATCGATACTTAAGAAAAAACCTTATGAATTATAGAGAAGGAAATAGACAAACATAAGCTATTTTCATCCCTTTGGATGAAAGTACTTTATACATAAAAATGGTAAGATTAACCTTGGTAATTTTGATCCTCGCAGTGATGAAGGTGTATTTCTTAGTTATTTTTCCTTCTAGTCAATTTTGTTTTTATTTTTAATAAAAAGACGCTAAGTGTTGAAGAATATGTACATGTGGTATTTTATGACGTTAATCCAAGTGTGTAGATTTCTAAACATTAACATATAGACACTACTCAAAATCATGTTCATAAAAACTCTTCTCAAGGCATTGAGACAACTGCCTCTAAAAATCCTACTCTTGAGTTGGCTCTAGAAGTTATAGAGCAGTCTGCTAAAATTTTGATAGTAGTTGTTCCTAGAGAATAAAGACATGAAGACAAATTTTTAAATGAGTTCATTCTGGAGATCTAAAGGAATAAAGTGGAAAAGGGTCTCTCTCAGAAAGAAAACATTAATAACTTTCGTGTCTTGAATAGAACTAAAGCAAATTGATAAAGCACTAACTGATGAATCTTGGCTAAATGCCATGAAAAAAGAACTTGATAAAAATTTAATAGAATGACCAAAGAATTTTTTAGTCATCAAAATGATGATAGGAGAATTTACACGCCTATATCAATATATTTTGCCCATATTTTAGCCTAGTTTTGAGAACAAATTATATATTTTATGCACCTTTAGTCCTTTTTCCTGTAAATGAGCTAACGAACATGATTAGGAAAGTTTCAGGTATAAATTATGCAAAATACAGCATTTTATGGCTTACTTGACGCAAAAGAAAGCTCACAAAGGAAGGGAAGGAAGTCTACACGCCTAAGGACCAAAACTGCTGCATGGAAAATCTGTCCCGGGCTAAAACAGCATTTCTGAAGACTTTGGGGACTTACAGATACAAAGTTGGATTTTGACAATGATACATTAACCTAGTACAATTGGGTTATGTATTTCATTAGTTTATTTGGATTAGGAGAATGTTACATTAACCTAGTACAAATGGGTTAAGTATTTCCTTAGTTTAGTAGGATTTGATTATTTATTTCATTAGCATAGTAGGAGTAGGATAGGGGTATTATAAATACCTATCATGCTAGAGATTTTTAATTAAGTCCTCCCTTAGTGGAGAGGCAAGTCCTCCCTTAGTGGAGAGGCAAGTCCTCCCTTAGTGGAGAGACACATTCTACTTCTCAATTACAACTCTTCTAATCTTTTCATTAATTCTATTCTTAAATTCCACAACAAGAGAATCGTTACTTGCTAAGGAATCACGCCACACGCCTATCACCTAATCCACACGCCATTACTCAACAATAACAATGCAAATCGTGATCTCCTTCGCACTCATGGGTAACTAAACTTCTCTGTTGGGGCTATGGAAGCCGAATGAGATACTATCTATTTCTGTGAGTTTGTGAGTTCGAGACACGTATATTTCTTATATCATTATTCTCTTCATCTTAATGCAAATTCTTGTGGCTGCAGACGCATAGAATAACGCCAGTCTAACATTTAACTTGTTCGAGAGAAAGGTTATTTGTCTGGAAAAGAGATAATGTCAAGGTAGTAGGACACCCTTTCCTATTAAAAAGCTAGTGCCGTAACTGGACTAACCTTTTGGAGAATTCGTACCGTTAGACATGCTTTAAGCTCGAGAGAGTTAAAGTGAAATAGTCCTTGTTCAGGTCGAGAGACGCTTGGATTTACCATCGACTACAATTCTCTATAAGCAATTGCATGTCAAGACTCTACACACTCATAGCCGATAGAGACGTATACCTCAGAAGGTGGACATAACCCCAACGCTTCAATTCTTATTGTTTACAACTTACGTAACAATCTTTCTCTCTTTACTTTGCTATTTTCAGCCTTTACTTTATTGCTTTCGTTACACATTACAATCCCCCCTTTTACGAGACTTGCACCAAAAGTTTAGTAATTTTGCTTACTTGTTGGCCAAGCTATTCCCTGTGGGATCGACACCCAACCCAGGTTGGGTTCTATATTTGCTAACGACCGCTTTACACTCACAAGAGCTGTAGATTGAGCGTTATCAAAAATTGGCGCAGTTGCCGGGGAATACGAGTGTCAATTAAGTTTGTGATAGTTGCTAGACCCTTTGGTCAAAGATTCTCGTACTTTTACTTTTAGTTGTTGTTTTTGTTTTATTCAGGTTCTATTGACAGAATGGATGCACAACGTGAAATTGATAGGATGGCTGCTCAAGTGCATCAACAGAATATTGATAACCGTAGGCGAGCAACAAATCCTGACGATGAGGATCTAGGCGATGAAAAGCTACTAAACCCATGACATACTGCTGAAATGGCGGCACCCATGCAAAGGAGAGATCGTCAAGCGCGATTTAGGCCCGAACACCGAGCTGTGCACATACCGTTTGATGATGATGATGATGATCTTGATGGAGCTGGTGCCACAGGAGCCATTATTATTCCACCCTTGGCACCTGGAGCAAAGTTCAATATCACTATCGCCATGATTCAGCTTTTGCAACTCAAGGTATTATTTGGTGGACTAGCAGGCGATGATCCGAATATGCATCTGATCAACTTTATTTCCAAATGCAAGTCATTCGACAATCCGGGCGTTGGACAGAATGCAATTCGATTACGTCTATTTCCATTGTCTCTGTCTGGGGAGGCAACTCTATGGATGAATGGGCTGACTCCTGATTCTATTACTAATTGGAGACAATTGAAAGACGCTTTCCTAGAAAGATTCTTTCCGCCATCCAAAAGAGCACAGTTGAGAGATGAGATCATAAATTTTCGACAGCTTCCCTCTGAAGCTCTTCATGAAACATGGGAGAGGTTCAAGACAAAGCTAGCGAGATGCCCAAACCATCACATGACTAATGTTCACCTAATGGAGATCTTGTATAGAGCCTTGAATTCAATAACTAAACGAGTGGTGGATAACGCAGCTGGAGGTTCTTTCATGGACCTCACCTTTGGTCAAGCAACCAATATGCTAGATCGCATGACAAAGCAGAGTAGAGCTTGGCATACCAGGGATTCTGAGGTAGCAAGCCCCACTTTATCTATTGGCATGTCTGCAGACCAAAGAAGAAGAGAAGAAGAACGTGAGCAAGACATGGCGCACATGAAAACACAATTGGATCTTCTGACAAAGCACTTATTATCAGGGAAGACCGAAAAAGTGAAAGCTGTAGCGCTAAAAGGAAGAGACGAATCTGATTCTGAAGAGGAGGCCAACTACTTGAACAATCAGGGGGGTTTCCGTGGGAATGCCCAAGGAAACCAAGGTCGGAACTATTATGATAAATCTGGAAGCAAAGACCAAGGTAGTTGGAAGAAAAATAATGAAAACAGTGGTTTGTACGTTCCCCCTGGTAGACGTGATACCACCACATCTAATTCTGGGAGTATGGAAGACATGATGGCTAAGTTATTGAAAGGAGTGGAAGCAACGAGCGCAGGAGTTAAGGAGGTGATTGATGATTTGTCCTCCATGAAGCAACTTGTTGATTCTCATTCCACTTCTATCAGGCAAATAGAGCAGGAATTGTGCCAACTTTCAGCAGCATTCAATCAAAGAAAGGCTGGCACCTTACCAAGCGATACTGTGCAAAACCCAAAGAATGATGGGTCATGCATGGCCATCACTACCAGAAGTGGTAAGGTGCTGGAAACTTCAGCAAAAGGCAAGCAAGTGGTTGACGAAGTTGCGGACATGGACATTACACCTAGTGACGTTACAAAAGGAGAAGAAGCCGCAACAACTACTCCCAACGTCAGGGACGTTTCACCTAGTGATGTGCAGCCTGAAAAAGTGGAAAAACAGAAGCAAGAGGAGAAAAAAACCGTGGAGAGAACACTTCCATACCCACCACCACCTTTTCCTCAAAGATTGAAGAAGGTGGCGGATGACACAAAGTTCAGCAAATTCATGAATATGTTAAAACAGCTCACCATTAATGTTCCATTGGTGGAGGCACTTGAACAAATGCCTAGGTATGCGAAATTTATAAAGGATCTCTTTACAAAGAAGCGGGCAGCAAGTTATGACTTGGCGGATAATGTTCATCATTGTAGTGCAATCGCTACAAGATCGCTAGTTCAAAAGAAGGCAGATCCTGGAGCTTTCACTATTCCTTGCACAATTGGATCGTTGGATTTTGCTAAGGCATTGTGCGATTTGGGAGCTAGCATCAATTTGATGCCACTATCTATCTACAGAAAGTTGGGGTTGGGAGACCCTACACCAACCAATATGAGGCTCGTGATGGCTGATAGGTCGGTAAAACAACCTGTGGGTATCTTGAATGATGTGTTGGTGAAAGTTTCTTCATTCATCTTTCTTGCAGACTTCGTTATTCTGGATTGTAAGGAGGATTCTGAAGTTCCCATCATCTTGGGACGTCCCTTCCTTGCAACTGGAAGTGTGCTTATTGACATGAAAGATAATGAGCTTTTGTTTCGAATTAATGACGAAGTGGTACGGTTTGATATATGCAAAACAATGAAGCAGCCCCACGATATGAATGAGTTATCTGAAGCTGATGTTCATCATGAGGATACAAAAGCATTATCTATAGAGAAACAGCCTACTGTTGAGCCATTGTCTGATGTGCCACTGAAATTTGAGCATGAAGATAATGAAGGTTATGAAGAACTTATGAGTGCTCTAACAGAAATAGAGCCTTATACTCCTAAGCAACCAGATTGTGATCTCAAGAATCAACCAACAGCGAAGACTCCCATTGACGAGCCACTAATGCTAGAATCGCAAGAGATTCCCGATTATCTAAGGTATGTGTTCATGGAAAGTGGAAGTATACTTCCGATAAGTGTGGTGGATGATTTAAGTGAACAGCATGTGGAGGCTCTCATCTCTGCTCTGATGAGGTACAAGAGAGCTATGGGTTGGACTATTGATGATATAATTGGTGACTCTCTGGAGAAACGTAGGAGCCATCTCGAAGAAGATCGCATGCCCACAGGTAAGCCTCATTGCCGTCTAAATCCTTTTAGAAAATGATCCACCATTTACCTCGACGAAGTCTGAGTACTCGAGGTAACCATGTCGTGCCACGATAATAAATAAGGTGCTAGATGGGAGGCAACCCATTGTTTATCGTTTTTCATTTATCGTTTATCGTTTTCTTTCATCCTAGTACTTGTCTTGTTTTTAATTAATGAAAATCCAAAAATAAGAGTCGTGCCACGACCAAAACTAAGGCGCTTGGTGGGAGGCAACCCATCGTACTAATCATTTTTATTGTTTTGAGCAAATATAGGTGCAAGAGGTATTCAACGAGGAGATTGGTTTCAAATGACGATTTGGATGTATTGAATGGTAAAGGTGGTAAGTTAGGTATAAAGATGCATAAGGGTATGGATTGAGCATTACTCATGCTTAAATAGGCATCGAGGAAGGCTAGGACTAGGTAAAACTAGGCCACGAACAATGCAAAACCTATCCTATAGCCTAAGGTCTCGGAATCTTGTGTGCTATACACTATGCGCCGCCCATTCCTAAGTGTGCTTTTGACTATGCGCCGCCTATGCTATAGCATTAGGTCTCAGGATCTCATATGCCATAGACTATGCGCCGCATAGTGTATGGCATTCTTAAATAAATGCATGGCATAGTGTATGGCATTCTTAAATAAATGCATGGCATATGCTATGGCATTCTGCTCAACTAGGCAAAGCATTAGGCACCGCCTATGGTCACTTTTGGTCTCCAAATCCGATTTTAATGGGTCAAAACTCAACCCAACCTTTTCTTACAAATATGAGACTTAATCTTGAACCAAAAACACATTGGAAACCTAGCTCATGCACCACCTATAGTCTCCAAATCCTATCAAAAAGTTTCCTTTTGCTCTTTTTCTTCACAAGAACATCATCCAAAGGCTTCAACCAAGTAAGTACTACTTTGTTCTTCATTTAAATTTTGTAAGTACTACTTTACTACACCTATTATGAATTGCTAAATCTTGAAAAATTATTGGTGATGTGAACGTGTTTGAATTGTTGATACAAAACCAAGTGAGTGAACATGTACGTTAGGATGCTCTTAACTTATTTCCGACTTGAATTTGATTTTGATGCATTGTTATACTACTTTCGTAATTGCTATAGTAATGAACATTGCATAATCTTGTCACTTGAATACTTACATGTTAGAATATCCCATTCATCGGAATAAGACTTATAACTACCTACCGACCTAGGAGGTTGAGTTTATTGATAGAAACTATACCATGTGGTTACCCCTATGTAGTAGTGTTGTTATATCTACCATGAAAGTAGTCCAATGGCTTCAAGTAAGTGATGCATTGCTGAGTTTCTTGTCAGAATATAATCCTAAAACGTATGTCGATGAAGTCTAAGTAATCGACCACTTTCACTTCACTGATTTGTATCCACAAAACTAAGTGTGGGGTGGTACCCCTACTGCTTGTGTATAGATTGTAACCATTGAGATTGTGCTACGATTAACACTATTTCTAGTCTCAGGTACAATGGCACCCAAAGCAAGACAAGGCAAAGAAAAGGCTACCACTTCACAAAAAGGCAAGAAAAGAGGCCAAAGAGAGCAAGGAGAACCCTCCTTGATGCAAACACCTCAACTCACTCTTGGAATTAAGTGGGATACTTATGAGGAACTTCTAAGGATGATGACTCTGATGATGATTCCGATGCAAGGGGTATGACCCCAGACATAGAGAATGAGTCCGACTAACCAGGTTCTTCTTATTTATTTTCCACTGAGGACAGTGTGCCCCGTCTAAGTGTGGGGTGATGGTATTTGCATGCTATACTTCTCGATCCGCATTTGCATTTATTCATGTTTGTTTGCTTAGTTTTTTTTGTAGTAAAATTTTTTTTCTAGCTTCGCATGAAATTATTTTGATAGGCAGCATGAGATTATAACAAGAGTATGTGTTACAATTGTGACTATTGAGACGTTTAGACTCTAGCTGTTACTCATTATGTGATATTTTGTGGTTCAATTCCTTCACTTGTTGGGTCGAGAGTCTATATTACTTCCAATCAAGTCGACCATGTGCCTTGTGCTTGTGAGATTAATAGTATCTTCTATGTATGTGGCTGATGCTAGAACTTGCCTGGTATGTATGCAAAGCGAAAATAAGGAGTGTAAGTTTAGGATATGATTTAGGCATTTCTTTGGAAACCTATATTTGTTTACCTTCAGTTTTACCTACCCATGGACATCATCCTAGTTAAACCTTTTTGAGCCTTTAGCCTATTTCTTTGACAACCTTGTATGTAAGCCTAATCCATTTCTTTCAAGACCGTAATTTGATCCAAATTCCTAAGTTCTTTAAAGTGAAAAAGTCATGTGACAACATAAGAGGAAATTGGGTGAGTATGATGCTATAAATTGTAATGGTTCTTGAATGTGTTATGAAAAAGAAAAAAAGTGCTATCATAAGAGGGATGTTGTGAAAAGAAAAAGGAAAAGAAAGCTGAAAAGTGAGTTGTGCTTAAAATTGAAAAGAGGAGAACAAGGGTGGTAGAACAAAAGAAAGAAGAAAGGTTGAAAGAAAAAAGTGTCAATGATACAAAGTGATGTATTAAAGCGCTTAGGAACCTAGTCACTATTCTTGGCCAAAATAGTCCTACCCGTCCCTTAGCCAACATTACAACCATCAAAAGACCTACTTGATCCTAATCTTAACATTCCGACATTTAGTGGAGTACTACATTAAGGGCAAGCCTATGGTCATCAGTTGCTACATATGAATTCTTTGTGAGAGTGAGAGCAAGGATATTGTTGATACCCATGTTTGAAAAATATGCTATACTTGTGAGTGAATATGGGTAATATATGGTGAGACACACATGGTTGATGAGTTTTGGATAGTTGTATATGATTCTATGCACTTTAACGTTTGCATGCGAGTTGATCACCATCACGAGTCTATACTTGAGGTTAAATTGTTTCTACTTATAATCGGAAAACTACTCTTTGTTGATAATTGTTGTGCTTGTCTTGACGAATGTTTTGTGTTGTTGTAAAAACCCTAAGTTAATGCTTAGAAGGACATGATATTTTTTTCGAGGACGAACAAAGCTGCAAGTGTGGGGTGTTGATGATAGGCGAATTTACACGCCTATATCAATATATTTTGCCCATATTTTAGCCTAGTTTTGAGAACAAATTATATATTTCATGCACTTTTAGTCCTTTTTCCTGTAAATGAGCTAACGAACATGATTAGGAAAGTTTCAGGTATAAATTATGCAAAATACAGCATTTTATGGCTTACTTGACGCAAAAGAAAGCTCACAAAGGAAGGGAAGGAAGTCTACACGCCTAAGGACCAAAACTGCTGCATGGAAAATCTGTCCCGGGCTAAACAGCATTTCTGAAGACTTTGGGGACTTACAGATACAAAGTTGGATTTTGACAATGATACATTAACCTAGTACAATTGGGTTATGTATTTCATTAGTTTATTTGGATTAGGAGAATGTTACATTAACCTAGTACAAATGGGTTAAGTATTTCCTTAGTTTAGTAGGATTTGGTTATTTATTTCATTAGCATAGTAGGAGTAGGATAGGAGTATTATAAATACCCTATCATGCTAGAGATTTTTAATTAAGTCCTCCCTTAGTGGAGAGGCAAGTCCTCCCTTAGTGGAGAGACACATTCTACTTCTCAATTACAACGTTTCTAATCTTTCCATTAATTCTATTCTTAAATTCCACAACAAGAGAATCGTTACTTGCTAAGGAATCACTCCACACGCCTATCACCTAATCCACACGCCATTACTCAACAATAACAATGCAAATCGTGATCTCCTTCGTACTCATGGGTAACTAAACTTCTCTGTTGGGGCTATGGAAGCCGAATGAGATACTATCTATTTCTGTGAGTTTGTGAGTTCGAGACACGTATATTGCTTATATCATTATTCTCTTCATCTTAATGCAAATTCTTGTGGCTGCAGACGCATAGAATAACGCCAGTCTAACATTTAACTTGTTCGAGAGAAAGGTTATTTGTCTGGAAAAGAGATAATGTCAAGGTAGTAGGACACCCTTTCCTATTAAAAAGCTAGTGCCGTAACTGGACTAACCTCTTGGAGAATTCGTACCGTTAGACACGCTTTAAGCTCGAGAGAGTTAAAGTGAAATAGTCCTTGTTCAGGTCGAGAGACGCTTGGATTTACCATCGACTACAATTCTCTATAAGCAATTGCATGTCAAGACTCTACACACTCATAGCCGATAGAGACGTATACCTCAGAAGGTGGACATAACCCCAACGCTTCAATTCTCATTGTTTACAACTTACGTAACAATCTTTCTCTATTTACTTTGCTATTTTCAGCCTTTACTTTATTGCTTTCGTTACACATTACAATCCCCCCTTTTACGAGACTTGCACCAAAAGTTTAGTAATTTTGCTTACTTGTTGGCCAAGCTATTCCCTGTGGGATCGACACCCAACCCAGGTTGGGTTCTATATTTGCTAACGACCGATTTACACTCACAAGAGCTGTAGATTGAGCGTTATCACAAAACCAAATGGATCATCCAAAACAAGAACAATAAAGAAGGAAAAGTCATCAGAAATAAAGTTATATTAGTAACGAAAGGCTATTTCCAGCAAGAAGGTATTAATTAAGATGAAATTTTTACCCTTGATGCAAGGTTAGAATCCATTCAATTCCTATTGTAATATGCTTATTTTGAACATTTTAAAATTTATCAAATGAATATCAAAAGTGTTTTTATAAATCATTTAATCAAAGAAGAAGTTTTATAAAGCAACCGCTAGGTTTTGAAAAAAAAAATTGTCTCGATTATATTTTTGAATTATCAAAAGATCTTATGGTCTCATGCAAGCTTTAAATTCTTGATATGAATGATCGAGAACCTTTTTATTACAAAATAATTTTATGTGTGATAAATTTGACATCACTCTTTTTATTCAAAAACTTGATTATAATATTTCCATTGCACAAACTTATGTTGATGATATTATTTTGGAAGTTTTAATACTCTTCTTT
This sequence comes from Capsicum baccatum var. pendulum, assembly GCA_030864225.1. Classification (NCBI taxonomy): domain Eukaryota; kingdom Viridiplantae; phylum Streptophyta; class Magnoliopsida; order Solanales; family Solanaceae; genus Capsicum; species Capsicum baccatum. The sequence continues at coordinate 197,249,544 of CM061557.1, forward strand.
GTTAGAATTTTGTGAATCTCACAAAAGTAAAATTAGAGATGAGTCTCATGAAATAATTAACCTTCTTTCTTGAACTTTAAATCAAATAAACCTTGAAAGACACTTTCATCAGTCAAGCTAAATACATAAAGTACTTGATAAAGAAATTTGGAATTAAAACAAGTAAAGCTTTTGACACTTTTAGAGCCCTTCCACCTTCCTCAACAATAATGCTCCTCATAACGACGTCATCCTGACATTATGTTCAGTATTTGTAAATGCATAAAATTTCAATCTAGCCCAAAGGAGTCTCATCCGACTGCCGTAAAAAGAATTATTCGATATCTTATTGATACTATGAATCTAGGATTATGGTGCCCCTACTCTAATAATTTTAATTTAGTTGTATATTCTAGTCAAAGATAATGTAGGGGATAAAAAGGATCACCCGAGTACCAGTGGTACGTGTCAATGCTTGATAACTCCCTACAATGAAAAACAAACCTTTGTAGTTCTTAAAAATAATGAATTTGAATATTTGACTATTAAAAGTTATGATATTCAATTAGTATAAAGTATGCATCAATTTCTTGACTATGATTTATTGTATGAATTTGTACCAATTTTTTTTATGATAATACTAGTACAATTAGTCTTATAAAATATATTGTACATTACTATAGGCCAAGCATATATATATATAAAACATTATTTTATTCTTGATCGTATTGAAAGTGGTGATTTTATTTTAAATTTTGTTGATTTAAAAAATTAATTAGTTGACATTTTTACAAAATTCCTTTTGGAAGACAAATTTTGTTTTCTCAAAAGCCAACAAGACATTGTTTGTTTCAATGATATTCTCTCTGCATAAAATCTTTCATAATTATTGCCGTCAATGCATGAGTCAGTTCAAGTCTTTTCAAACCTTCCCTTCCCCAAAAAACTCTTTCTCTCCCTATCATTTGATTTCTCTGTCACCCTTTCACCTTTCTCTCTAAACTTTATAAAACCCCATCTTTCTCTCTTTTTATCAATCATTGAATTGTTTTCCCTCTCTAATATCTTCAATGGCTTCCATTGAAAAGCATGTTAGTTGTCATCTCCAAAACCTTTCTACTATTGAAGCCTTAGCTTACTTTTTCTCCAATTTATCTGGTGATGAATCTTAAAATTGCTCCAAAAATACTTCTCTAAAATCCTAAAAGTCATCCTCCCTAAAAAAAATCCTCCCAAAAAGATAAAATTCTATGACTCCCCTAATTTTAATTTTGATAATTTGCACTTATTTTGGAGTATGGAACATAAAAATAAATGTTCTTCTTTCAAAAATTGGTTCTTTGTTGCTAAAAGGTTCATCAATTTGGGACAACGTAAGAACAGTAACTTCCCTGTAAGTACTTTTCTCAAATATTTGGATCTTTATATATTATTTAAACTATGTGGGATGGAGATGTATGAAGAATATATGCATATGTTTTATGTTTTTGAGAATGTCCAAAGACAACGGTGCACTCAAACTCTTGTGCTAGGTAATCATATTCTTGTCAATGATTTTCTATTTGAAGATGTTTTTAGAACTAAATTATTTGGTAACATTTCTTTTATGAATGACACTTGGACTGATAACTTTGAGGTTTCTCTAGAAGAGGCCAAGGCTTTATGGCTCTTCTAGGAAAAGATTTGACTAATTTTTTACCCTTTTATATGTGCTTTGAAATCATATTTTAGCTCACATTATTGATACAACACTTCTTTTGAGAAATGGATCTCTTAATATCACTAGTAGAGATATCTTTGTTCTTTACTATTGATTAAAGAAGTATAAGATTAACTAGGCTAAATGGCTTTGGTGCTATATGATTGAAAGAACTAAGGAATGTAGTTCTGCTTATAGTATTCCATATGGACTACTCTTATCTCTTATCTTGCTTGATTCAATGATTGATCTTTCTCCCTACAAATTTTTGGAAATTTTCTCCTTTTATGTCAAAAGATCTTTTGGGAGTTTGGGATATATCTTTCAAGATAAAAATGGGTTAATAAGAACTCTGTTGTAGCCAAGAAAGAATTAACCATGCCTACCAGAATTTAGCTGATTCAACAACTATTCTAATTCAAGAAGCTAGTGACATAATGTAACGCCCCGAATTTGGTATCCGGAGAGCTACACGGTGCTCATGACCTCGAAGGACCACAAGTTAACCCATGACTGATATCTATACCTGAGCACTGCATAATATATTGTGTAAATATGGAAATAAAGGCTGAAAGGCCATAATTCAAAACTAATAAAACATAACATCTGATAGTATGGTATATCAATACCAAAACAAAATTGTCTGAACATACTGTAGTTTGAAAATCCTCTAAAACTGAGCTGTTTGAATGAGGAGTTGATGGTACATGTCCCCAACTGACTCCAGCTACTAAAATAAACTAAGTAATGAAGAAATAAAGTAATGATCATGTCCTCAAAAGATAAGGACTCACTGCTAGCTCTGACTGCTGAAACTGGAATGCTACTAATTCTTTGGAGCTTTTCCTTCTGAACCTATGGTATAGAATAAACACCATAGTGCAAATGCATTAGTACAATTGATGTACTGGTATGCATGTGAGGTAGGTTGAATACAAAGGGTTCAAATACATGAACAATGGTAACTTACTGTATAACATGAACTTGATAATACATGTATGAATAAGTGACTGTAACTGAATTCATGATGGTACTAACTACTGAGTCTAATTACTGATAATATGAGTTACTGATAACTAATATAACTGATACTGAGCGACTGTATCTGACAGTATAGGTTCTGATGAAACTAGCTGAGTTTCACACTGTGCTGAGTTGACTGTGTCTGATAGTCCTCAAATTTGAAGGACTATCTGAGTTCTTTTACTGAAACTGAGACTGTGGGAAGTATTTATCAAACCGACAGTCTCCAAATAATGCATTATAGCTGAGTTGGTGTCCAATCTATAACCCCAATTGGAAGGGTGTCAATACCACGCTACTTGTAAAGACAAGTTGTGGGTGATCCTCATCTGACAATATCCCCAAAAAAGAATGGTGGTACCCTCATCTAACAGTGTTTATCCACCTTATTAACCCTTATCTGTCAGTGTTGATATCTCAACCTATGCTAGCTACATGGTTCTGGAATACAAGGATTGCTTTTAAGGATCACACCTTCAACTGTTAATGTGTGTCCTCATCCTTGGGTTCACTCGGTGCTAAATCCTACTCCCATATGAATAGACATTGAACATGATTAACTAAACTGAACTAGACTGATTTCATTGAGTTTCTTTGACTGAAGAAATACTACTGAAATTACTGAATTATTGAGATTTCTGAGATTACTGGGATTACTGAGCTTATTGAGTTTTCCTGAGTCATATGACTGACTTGTAAGATCCCGCAAAATTCTCTCATAGTCTGAGCCTTAGAGCATGTTTAGTAAAGTGTTAATCCAACCCAAAAAGGTTAGGTGTCTTCCAAAAAGGTAAAGCCTTAGAGCATTGAATAAGCTTTCCGTCGATATCAAATTCGCCCAAATCTGACACTCGAATAAGGAGTTAGAGCTATATTAGTGAGACGTGTGCCACCTAGCACTTTAGCGCATTGCGAAGCCAGCCAAAATGGAATTTGTTAAAATCCAGTGAGCCTCTGCGATTATGGCGCATCGTGCCAAGGCTTAATTTTAGAATTGTGAATTTTCTGTGAACCAACGCGATTCCACTGCGTTGTGGTGCCTTTTTAGTTTGCAACCAAGGTGGCAACGCGATTCCACCGTATCGCGCCATCAAGCGATTTCTCAATTGTCTAATTTCCATTGAGCTGGCATAATTATGGCTCATCGCATCAGTATGTAAAATTGGGATTCTTCAGTTTAATTCCAAGGAAAAAAAGGGTCTTTTCCCAACCCCTATTTATACTCCTTAACACGGGATTTGGCCTCATTTCACCCAAAATATCATTATTTTCTCTCAAAGTTGTTCAAGAACAAGAGCTAGGATTCCAAAATTAAAACCCTTCCTTCTTCTTCAAGAGAAATCAAGAAATCAATAATCTCTTCAAGGGCTTTCAAGAAAGAGTTTCTCTAAGCTATGCAGATGTTGATTCTTGGGTTTCTTTCATCGAAGAAGCTCAAGAACCCTTTTCTAAATTTCAAAGATTTTATGTTTATGAGTTTTCATGATTCATGTGATTTGAAATTGATGTTCATGCTATTATTGAGTTGTGATTCATGTTTGTTTACAAGGTTTTCAAGCTTTGACCCTAGTATGTGGTATTCATGTGATGTTCATGATAAACCCTCTTCAAGTTTCTCGTTAAGTGGTGTGTTCATGTCAATTAAGTGTAGAAATTATTGAATAAGCAAAACATGCTCCCCGTATGCTTGATAAAATACTTAGGTGAATGAATTAGAGCCATTGTAGCATGTTGACTAGAAATTCCCATTTGTGTGTAAGCCCATGCATGCCAAGTGTTTGTTGAAAAGCCTTAGTGAATGAATTGTGGCATGATAGCATGAAATTCCCTAATTATGTGCTCTTTGATAAATGCTAAGATTTTAATACATACTAAGTGTTTGATGAATGAATTGTAACATGATTTCATGAAGTTCCCCAATTATATGTTCTCCGGTACATGTCAAGACTTAAATATGTGCGAAGTACTTGATGCAAGGCCTTGTTGAATGGAGTAAGATCCAATAGCATGTCCCCCTATGTTATTACATGTTAGGATTTCTAAATGATTGAAGTGATGCCTTAGTGATTGTGATGGTGAATGATTGTCCATGGTCTTGATTATTTAAGAATGGTTATGTTTTACTTTTATGTTATCGAGTCCTGGGGGTATTTATACTCGACAATTTAGCTGTTGTCTAGAGCCCATATCAATTTTCATGATAATTCCAGTCGAGCTATGATTCTCAAAACTCAGCAAGTTATAGAACTCTATATTCTCAGACAGATATAGAATTTAAGAAATCTCAATAATCTTTATAATCGTCGTAATCTCAGTATCGCTAGTAATCTAGGCTCAGTTCTATACTCAGCTCAGATCTAGTAGTGTTCAAGTGTTTAGTTCAGTACTTAGTAGTATTCGGTAATCTATCTCGAGCTTCGTGTCATTCAGTCAGATAACGAGATTCAGTAGTATTCTATCAGATACGAAACTAAGTGAATTTAGCTTAACTCAGTCAGATCATTCAAGAAATATGATCAGTAATAGATTCAGCTTAGTTTGTGTTCAGTTAAGAATAGTTTAGAGCCTTTCAGTTAGGAGTAGGAACTAGCACCGAGCGAGGGAAGGGATGGCAGCTCCCCATCAGAGAGGCAGAGTCGTTAGGAGCAATCTCTGAACTCCAGAACTGTGTAGCCAGCCCAGGATGCAGGAGTCACCCATCAGGAAAGGCTGGTCACCCGTCAGATAGGCTTGACCAGAGATGTCTTTATCCGTGGCACGGTATTGACACCCTTCTAGCTGGGGTTATAGGTTGAATTCCACTAGTTGAGATTTGGGGTATGTCGATTAAGTGACTACTTCCCACAATTGCAGTTTTAGTATCAATCTTTAAAAATCAAGATTGTCAGATACAGTCATCTATCTCAGTAAGGAACTCAGATAGTTTCATTGATTCATGGACCACCCTTCAGATAGGCTTGGTCCCATATAAAGTTATTAAATATCAAATCTAGAAATCACCTGTCAGATAGGCTTGATCTTAGTCTCATATTCAGTTGAGTAATCCCATTATCAGATCTTGAGATCACCCACCAGATAGGCTTGATTTCAGTCTCAAATTCAGTTGCGTATTCTTGTTATCAAATCTAGAGATCACCCATTAGATAGGATTGATGTCAGTCTTAGATTCAGTTGAGTAATCTCATTATTAGATTCAGTTGAGTAATCTCACCTGTACTATAGGCTTGATCTCAGTCTTATATTCAGTTGAGTAATCTCATTATCATATCCCAAGGTCACCCATCAGATAGGCTTGATCTCAATCTCAGATTTAGTTGAGTATTCTTGTTATTAGATCTAGAGATCACCCATCAGATAGGCTTGATCTTAGTCTCAGATTCAGTTGAGTAACCTCATTATCAGATTCTGAGATCATCCATCAGATAGGATTGATCTCAGACTTAGATTGAGTTGAGTAATCTTATTATCAAATCCTGAGGTCACCCATCAGATAGGCTTGATCTCAATCTCAGATTCAGTTGAGTATTCTTTTTGTCAGATTTGGACATGATCATTTCTTATTATTGATAGTAGATTTTGAAATCATCCGTTACAGAGGTTTGATCTCTGATGCATTCAGTCTAGAGTAGAAAGCTTAGAATGCAGTCATTTATATGAGTAGATTCAGTTAATAAGTTTCAGTATTTCAAGTTAGGATAATTTCGGTTATGGTTTGTGCATTCATGAATGTGTTCTCATTCAGTACTCTCATGATTATTCAGTTAAGTGATTGTTCATAAATAAGCCCTTTAATTTATCCTTACCTCATCTTCATACTCGGTACATTCCCGTACTGACATATTTGTGTAATGATTTTTTATTTGACACCATAGGTTCAGAGGCACGAGATCCAGAGTACCCTTAGCAGCTCAGTCCCAGTCAGCAGCAGTAGACATAGCAGTGAGTCCTCTTTATTCGAGGATGATCCTTTTATCATTACTGCATCAGATTTTGTCTAATTTCAATAGGTGGAGTTATTTGGGGACATGTCTCATCAACTCCACAGCTCAGACATTTAAGAGGCTTTTCGGACAGATGTATCAGTATTTAGTTTTAAATTTTGAGTATTTTTAGATATTTTGAACCTTATGGCCAGTTTTTGCATTTATTATCTATATTATGTAGTGTTTAAGTACAGATATCAGTAGAGGTTTGGCTTGTGGTCCTTTGGGATCATAAGCACCGTGTGACATTTTGGTTCCATAAAATTGAGTTGTTACATGACTGAATTCTACTGAACATGGCTTGACTGAGGATATAGTGAAAACATGACACTGTATCTAGGAACACAGCTAAATTTTTATGTACAAGTACCCCCAAGACTCGATAGAAGAAAACTAACAAGGCATGACATTCTTGAATACATAACCGACATCAACAATCCATAATACAATAAGTTGGGGATTTTATGAAGTACATGGTTATCATAATCTTGTACATGGTAGGAATTCATATATTCAATGTCATAATTTCATATTCTAACATCACGACCATTCCAACAAACATCTACATTGCACATCAATAGCATTGGAGTCATTTGAACATAAGGGTAAAATATAAATCCATCACATACGTCACAATTGAGCTATATTACATAATTTCTAGTCTCTTAGGCATTTTATCAAACACTTAGGTTGTATGACTTAAGGCATGGCATAATCATCAAATTAACATATCATAACCAACTAAAATTCATGATTTTCAACTCACATGCTAACATATTTTCATAAAAACACATAAAGATTCCAACTTGGGAATCATACCACAACAACCACATGAACATAATCAACCCATAGCATGAATATCATAATCTATAGTTTAAAACTTCATTCTTGGGTTTCATGGACGAAAGGGATCCATGAATGAACACTATGCATATGTTAGTTCTTGATTCCACGAAGATTTACGGTGGAATTTTCTTGAATTTAAATCCCTAATTGAGAACCCTAACTTGTTCTTGAGTGAATTTTGAGAGAAGTGACTATATTTTGGTTGAATTAGAGCTAAATCCCATGTTATAGGCTTATATAGGGGTGGGAAATACCCACTCTGTCCTTAAAATAATTCAAAAATGGGGTGTTTACGTCATTTGGGCCATAAGATATGCGACCACAACTTATCGTGTATGCTTGATTGTGTGTCGCACAAATTATGGCATAATTTAGGTTGTACGTCGCACAACTTATGGCATAACCATTCCAGTAGGCTTAGGCGATGCACTCCACTTTGCAAATCCATAACTTCTTACTCGGGTGTCGGATTTTGGTAAAATTGATATCATTGGAAAGCTAATTCGATCCTGTACAATTTGTGGGTCTAAATCTTCCAAAATACCACATATACATCAAGTTATGCTCATTCATAGATGAATCTTATGAAATCAAACACTAAAACTTGATGAATTCAAAAACTCTTAGCTTGCCTTACTCTAAGTTACTCTTATGAACACACTTAACACATCATAAGCTCTCTTCTAGCTAGGATACTCATTGTAACTCATGTACTTAAATATGAATCACAGGATAGGAGGTTTCATACGTAGGAACAATGGTTCATTTTCTAGCTTAGAAATATACGGGGTATTACAATATCTCCCCCTTGGGATCATTCATCCTCGAATGGGACTGATTGAGAGTGGAGGAATGATAACTGAAGTACACACTAAACATGAACAACTAAAATATGATTCCATGACTGACATGACTAATAAGATGATTATATTATACTTAGCATGCATATCTGATGCATATTTTCATGACTAAACTGATTCATGAATGCATGACTGGTATTTTTGATAAACTGAGTTTCTCACAAGGAGAATGCATATCTGATGCATGAATACATGATTTATCTGATTCATGAACACGTGACTAAATATGCAATGGTTTTTTATACCAATTTTATGATGGGAATCTGAGCATGAAATTGGTTTGTAGCTGAAATTTGAACATGAAACTGAATAAGCTTAAGGAAAGCTATAATCTTGGGCTGAGTCTGGATTAGCAGAGAAGAGGTGAGGGTACTTGGATCACATATTTGCTTCTGCTTCCCAAGTAGCTCCCTCAATGGACTGATTCAGCCAAAGATCTTTGACTAGAGGAACCTCTTTGTTCCTCAGTCTGCAAATTTGGTAGTTAAGAATTTTCCACTAGAAACTCTTCAAAAAAAAGTCGTTCTAAATGTCTACACCCTCAATAGGGACTAAGACTGCTGGGTAACCTATGCATTTCTTAAGCAAGGAGACATGAAAGACTGGATGCACTGAAGATAGATATGAAAGCGACTCGAGATCATAAGCTACTTTGCCAAAGCGACTAAGAATTTTAAAGGGATAGATATATCAGGGACTGCGCTTTCCTTTCTTGCAAAACCTCTTCACTTCCTTTATGGGAGAGTTTTTCAAATACATAAAATTTTCTGACCTTATCTCAAGATCCTTTCTAAACATGAATGAACGAGAACCTGAGAACACGGCTGAGTCAATAACATATGACGTGGACTGGGTATTGTGAACTAAATTGAGCCATTAAGTACATGGATTATGGCTGATATTAGAGACAGAGGGTCAACCTACGGGTACCCATAACTCCAAATTAGATTCATTATGAGAAGCAAAATTAGAGGAATTAGGGCATGATAGCTTGGGGGTTATAGAGCATCTCCCCCTTGGGAAATTATGTCCCTAGAAGAATACTGACTTGACTGAGATACTAAGGAAAACTAGGACGATGCACAGGGCACCTATGAACTGAATCATGACTGAATATCTAGGATCTGAAACTGAGTCATAATACATGAACTGATCTGATCTTGCAACTACTGGGTCTTTCTATCTTGGAATAGTTACATTCCTAAGATTTATGATAGCAGGACTAGGTGGAAAAATAGGAAACCACACCATACAAACTTGTTGCCTGATTACTAAATTGAATTACTGGTTGATCGATCTAACTCATACTAAGAACTTATACTTAACTGAAGTACTTCTTCTTCACCTGAGACTACTAAAAATATTCACATGATCATTGAGCATGAATGCCTAAACATACTAACTTATCTAATTAACTAAATGACTGATAGTTGAATACTGTATTTGCAAGATGGAACTGTACTTAGTCTTGATAACTAGACTACAACTGCAGAGCATTATGCATAGGAGATAAGGACTAACTGAGTGACATGAGATAACTGAGCATGAATTGAGGGTAACTTTATTATTTGAGAATGCAACACCAGGAGTACAACATGATTCTGAAATAGTCTTATAAACTGAGATACTGGAAGTTTGACAACTAAATGACTGATAATTGTACGTTATGGTCGAGTAAACCTAAAATTGAATTGAGTTACCAACCAGATTACTGGGCTAGGACTGGGACTAAGATTGTAGCTAAGATGGTAATTGAGATTGAAACTATAACTAAGACTGTAGCTGGGACTGAATACTGAATTCTGATAACTTAGGTTTAGATTGGTACTGAAGTACTGAATTCTAATGGTTAAGTAACTGATAGCTGAAAGTCATGGTTTTATAGGACTATCTGAGTCCTTTACTAAATATTTATTACTGAACTGACTCCATAACTAAGACTCAAGGGATAGAACATCATCCCAATGGATTCACCAAGGGATCTAAACTGAGGGTATACGTGACATAGTCTGAGTTGGGTTGATCATTAGGAGTGGAGCATGAGTCATGTGAGCTGAGCATAATGTAAAGAATGACATGAGTGTATGATTCATAAGCTGCATAACCTGAGTTTAAAATTTTTGTACTCATGGAACATGATTCGTAACACTGAGTGAACTGGAACTCCTTATAATAGGAACTGTAAGCATACATGATTTTCACTAACGTTCACAAATATGCGTGGTGATCATAGAGATGACTTGTGGGGCATAAATATATATCATGATAACTGATGGGTTTTGAGGTTCTAAAATACTATTCGGCAATGGTCTGTAGGATCATGCTCATTTCGAGAATAAACAAGGATATTATCTATGAAGACTATGATGAACAGGTTTATGTACTGGTTGAACATTCGGTTCATCAAGTCTATGAAAGTTTTTGGGGGCATTGGTAAGACAAAATGACATAACTAATAATTCAAAGTGACCATACTGAGTTTGAAAACCCATTTTTGGAATGTCACCTTCTCTGACCCTAAGCTGATGATAGCCTGATCTAAGGTTTATCTTAGAGAAATTAACTGACACTCTGAAGTTGGTCAAACAATTTATTGATTCTAGAAAGTGGATACTGATTCTTAACTGTGAGTTTATTAAGCTGACAGCAATCTATGCACATTCTGAGGGAACCATCTTTCTTTCGCTCGAATAAGACTGGTGCACCCTACGGAGAAACACTGGGTCTGATGAATCCCTCATCTAGGAGATCCTTCAACTGTTCTTTCAATTCCCTGAGTTCTGCTGGTGTCATTCTGTATGGTGGAATAGATATGGTCTGAGTATCTGGAAGAAGATCAATGTCGAAGTCTATTTCCCTCTCGGGAGGAATTCCTGGAAGATCTTCGGGAAAGAAATCTACATATTCATTCACTACTAGAACTGGCTCAAGAATGGGAGTTTTGGAACTAGAGTCCTTATCTCAAACAAGATAATAGACACATCCCTTAGATATCAATTTCCTAGCCTGTAGGTCGGAAGAAAATTACACCTGAATGCCAAAATACTACCCTTCCACTCAAGGACAGGTTCATTCGGAAACTAAAACTGGAAAATTCTATTTCTGCAATCGACTGTCGCATAGCAGGAATAAAACCAATCCATGCCGAGAATAACATTTGAATTCAGTCATATCTAATTCAACTAAGCTTGCTAAAGTGACTTTCTGAGATACCATAATCGGGCAGTTTCTGTATACCTATCGGGCTATGATTGTTTTACCCACTGGGGTAGAGACTGAGAAGGGCTCTGCTAGAATTTTGAGACTGACTCCAAAATCAACTGCTATATAAGTAGTAACAAAAGACAAGAAAGCTCCGGGATCTAACATAGCATAAACATGCAAGTAAAAGAAATGTAATGTACCAGTTACTACATCAGGAGAATTTTCCTGATCCTGTCGGGACTGAAGAGCATAGAGTCTGTTTGGGCGTTGCCCATTGGTGGCACTAGATGTGGCTCCCTGCTGATTCGGGTGATCGAACTGAACTGAAGGACGGTTATGCTAATTTCATAGACTAGCCTTAGTATAGTATAGGACTCTATGACTTGACTCACCACATTCAAAGCAAACATTACTGCTAACTCTGCAAACACCCTTATGATGCTTTCCACAAATCTGACAATGGGGATTGGTCCGGGCACTGCTACCACTACCCTGAGGTTTAGGACCTAGCGCCTTATCTCTAAATTTAGGAATTGGAGCACTGGTCGGGGAAGGAACTAGAACGGATGCCTTTGGGAAAAAATGATAATTGTTACCACCCTCTAACTTAGGCTGAGCAAAATTGAAATTATTTGTTCTCGTACTCTTATTTTCTCTCTTTCTATGCTTTCCCACCATAATTTGCCGAGCATAAATCATATGCCTGGATAGGACAACAGCCTGCTGATTGATCTGAGCTACTATTAAGTACTATAGGTAAGAGACTCAGTTCTGAATTCGCAATAAAAGACATGCTCATCCAGGAAATCTGCCTGAATGGGCAGAGGTGCTGACTGATTCTTAGTTCTTATTTTATTAGTCCTTTTGGGAGGCATATTTTGTAACGAAAGGGAGAAATGGATTTGACTGGGAGTAAAATTTGAGCTCATGCTTATTGGCACGACATGAATACTGAAAGAAGGGAAACTTTTCCTAAAATATCTCATAGCATCCTGTACATAAGTGTGGTGCACAGCACACCTATGCACAAGACTCTACTAGATGCGGCTTTTCAGACTTCTTAGGATACTGTTGAACCTTAGGCTCTGATACCAAGTTTGTAACGCCTCAAATATGGTACCCGGAGTGCTACATGGTGCTCATGACCCCAAAGGACCACAAGCTAACTCATGACTGATATCTGTACCTGAATACTGCATAATATATTGTATAAATGCAGAAATAAAGGCTGAAAGGCCATAAAGTTCAAAACTAATCAAATATAACATCTGCTAGTACGGTATATCAACACCAAAACAAACTGAAACAAAATTATTTGAACATACTATAGTCTGAAAAGCCTCTAAAATTGAACTGTCTGAATAAGGAGTTGATGGGAAATATTCGCAACTGACTCCAACTATTGAAATAAACTAAGTAATGAAGAAATAAAGTAATGATCATGTCCTCGAAGAATGAGGACTCACTGCTAACTCTAAGCTCATCCTTCTGAACCTAAGGTATAGAATAAAACACCATAGCATAAATGCGTCAGTGCGATTGAATGTACTGGTATACATGTTAGGTAGGCTGAATGCAAAGGGTTCAAATGTATAAACAATGCTAACTGACTGTATAACATGAACATGAGAATACATGCATGAATAAGTGACTGTAACTAAATTCATGATGGTACTGACTACTGAGTCTGATTACTGATAACATGAGTTACTGATAACTGATATAACTGATACTGAGCGATTATATCTTATAGGCTAGGTTCTGATAGAACTAGTTCAGTTCCATACTATCCTGAGTTAACTATATCTGATAGTCTTAAAATTTGAAGGACTATTTGAGTTCTTTTTACTGAGACTAAGACTGTCAGAAGTAGTCATCTAACTGACATACCCCAAATAAAACATTATAGCTGAGTTGGGGTCCAATTTGTAACCCCAATTAGAAGAGTTTCAATACCTCGCCACTGGTAAAGACAAGCTGTGGGTGACCCTTATCTGATAGTGTCCCCAAAAGAAAATAATGAGACCCTTATCTGACAGTATTTATCCACCTCTTCAACCCTTATCTGTCAGTGTTGATGACTCAACCTATGCTAGCTATATAGTTTTGGAATACAAGGATTGATTCTAAGGATCACACCCTCAACTGTCAGTGTGTGTCCTCATCCTTGGGTTCACTCGATACTAAATCCTACTCCCATTTGAATAGACACTGAACATAATTAACTGAATGGAACTGGACTAAATTTATTGAGTTCTGTTGAATGATGAAATACTACTGAGATTATTGAATTACTGGGCTTTCTTAGATTACTGGGATTACTGAGTTTTCCTGAGTCACATGACTGATTGAATTCTACTGAACATGGCTTGACTGAGGATATCGTGAAAACATTACACTGTATCTAGGCACACAACTAAATTTTCGAGTACAAGTACCCCCAGGACTCAATAGAAGTAAACTAACAAGGCATGACATTCTTGAATACATGACCGGCATCAACAATCCATAATACAATAAGTTAGAGATTTCATGAAGTACATGGTTATCATAATCTTGTACGTGGTAGGAATGCACATACTAATTTCATATTCTAACATCACGACCATTCCAACAAACATCTACATTGCACATCAGTAGCATGGGAGTTATTTGAACATAAGGGTAAAATATGAATCCATCACATACGTCACAATTAAGATATATTATATAATATCTAGTCTCTTAGGTATTTTATCAAACACTTAAGTTGCATGACTTAAGGTATGGCATAATCATCAAATTAACATATCATAACCAACTAAAATTCATGGTTTTCAACTCACATGCCAACATATTTTCATAAAAAAACATAAATATTCCAACTTAGGAATCATACCACAATAACCACATGAACATAATCAACTCATAGCATGAATATCATAATCCATAGTTTAAAACTTGATTCTTGGGCCTCATGGATGAAAGAAATCCATGAATGAACACTATGAATACCTTAGTTCTTAATTCTGCAAAGATTTACGGTTGAATTTTCTTGAATTTGAATCCCCAATTGAGAATCCTAACTTTTTATTGAGATTATTTTGAGAGAAGTGACTATATTTTGGTTGAATTAGGGCTAAATTCGTTGTTATAGGCTTATATGGGGGTGGAAAATACCCATTCTGCCCTTAAAATAACTCAAAAATAAGGTGTTTACGTCACTTGGGCCATAAGATATGCGGCACACAACTTATCATGTAAGCTAGGTTGTGTGTCGCACAACTTATGAAATAACCATTCCAGTAGCCGTAGACGATGCACTCCACTTTAAAAATCCATAATTCTTGCTTGGGTGTTGGATTTTTATAAAATTAGGATCGTTAGAAAGCTAATTTGATCCTCTACAATTTGGTGGGTCTAAATCTGCCAAAATACCAAATATACATAAAGTTATGCTCGTTCAAAGATGACTCTTACAAAATCAAACATTAGTACTTGATGGATTCAAAAGCTCTTGGCTTGCCTTACTCTAAGTGACTCTTATGAACACGCTTAACACATCATAAGCTCTCTTCTCATAGGATACTCCTTGTAAGTCATGTACTCAAATATGAATCACGGGATAGGAGGTTTCATACGTAGGAACAATGGTTCATTTTCTAGCTTAGAAATATACAGGGTATTATACATAAAGAAAAGGCTCTCATTTTTAGAGGAGAACATTCTCACTATCTCATACACTCTTGATAAGGTTCTACAACATACAAAGGATTCTATAAGCTATCTCTAAATCATATCAAGAAAGAATAATTCAACATCATTAATAAGCTACTGAAGAAAGTTAACTCCACCAATACGGAAGCAAACTCCTCTCACAACTAGCAGTCCTAGTGCAGACATCCAATTGAAGTATTGTCGTCATTATCCCAACAATCAAGATAGTTATATATTAACCAATATTCAAACACCATAAAAATAGAACAAAAAGAGCATTGCAATCAAAGGATCATGACAAAGAAAGAAAAAAAAATGTATCAGATACAAATGCATATAGTCAATATTGAGTATTTTCATAACTCTTAAGATTGACCATATACTTTGGGTTACCCTAGAAGAGTTGATTTGAAAGAAAGGAAAATTATAATTCCCTAAAATTGTGAAAGATAATCAATTCTCTCCAATGTCAAAATCAAATTTAAAGACTTCTTAACGGCCCACTTAAATTAATTTTATATAGAGAGAAGCTCAGTATTAGGATTATTTGTACAACGTAACCAAGTTCTTGTATTTTATTTTGATTCTTACATTCACTGTAATAACTTGATTGGTTTTGAGAATAAAGGAAAAATAGAGAGCTAAATGAGTAGAGGTTGTATACCTATTAGAACTAATTAGAGTTTAAGCAAAAACTACAAGGATATAATATCTGTACTTGAATCACCATTTAAGCTCTTAAGGTAACCCTTTTGACTCAATAAAATTATAAATAGGCACCACAATAATGTTTATAACTAGTATAAACATCTTATGTCATATTTACATTAAGTTTAATTATTCTGCCTTCTTTATTTTGTCTTCTTTACTAACGTGCTTGTGCAGGAAGTCACTCAACTATTTCGTGTACTCAATCAACTTGGCTTGATATTTTGAGAGAGGTAAATTCAACCCCTTCTCCCACTTGACTTTTAAAAACTAGCCATTCTTCAATAAGAAATCATCTACATTAGCCATATCTTCAGCTAGTGCACCAACACCCAGGCCTAGGAATGATTAAAAGTTTAGAGAACCGGGATCTTAGTCTTATGAAAGTGTTGCATAGGGGTTCTCTTTCCATGTATATAATAAGTATGAAAAAATCATCTGAATGAGTGTCTTTATTATACTGAAGAATGTTTTAGGTCGTTCATTCAGTTAAGTCAATTGTTAAAGCATTATCTCTCTACTAGGTAGGGCAATAGGGTAACATGGCTCATTCCATTACATCATTCACTCTGACATGCCACGTTGCTCAAAAAAGTTACTACTTTAGGTATAGGGTATGGTCAGGGATAGTTTTATGACTATTCAATTACCAGGACAGGAGAGTTCCCCAAATCTTATTATTGGTATGTCAAAAGTTTTCCCTTAATGTTTATGCTTTTCTCGACGTTGGAGATATCTTGGAATTTATAACTTTATATATTGTTGTGAATTCTAGAATTAGTTCTAAATGACTTTTAGATAACTTTTTTGTTTCCACTCCAGTTGGTAAGTCCATCATAGCTAGATGAGTTTATAGAAACTGCATTGTATAGTCCATCACAAAGATACCATATCTATTCAAGTTGGGTTAAACATCGTAGATTTAGATGTTATTCTAGGCATGGACTGGTTGTATTCATTTTATGCCTCAGTTAATTGTAGAACCAAACTTGTGAAATTCTAGTTTCCAAATGAACTTATCATATAGTTGAAAGGTAGTCTTGTTGTGAGAAATATTCATTTTATATCATAACTTAAGGCTATAAATATGATCTCTAGAGGATGTGCCTATCATCTAGTTTGGTTTATGGATTCTAAAGATAAAGCCCCATCTTCAGTCTATCCCTATTGTTAATAAATTCCAAGAATTCTTTCATAATGATCTTCTCAGAGTCCCTCTTGATAGGTAGCTAGACTTTGGGATAGACATCCTTCTTGATATTCAACCTAACTTTATTCAACCATACATAATTGATCCAACTTAGTTGAAAGAGCTTAAGGAATAGGAAAAAAACGTCATTCATAAGGTATTTATTTGACCAAGTGCCTCTTAATAGATGCCTCAGTCCTTTTCATTTGTAATAAAGATGGTTCGCTTGGAATGCATATCGATTACCACTAGTTAAACAAGGTCAGTATTAGAAACAAATATCCCTTCCTAAAAATTAATGACCTATTCGACCAACTTCAGGGTGCTACATATTTTTCTAAAATTTATCTCAAGTCCAATTACCATTAGTTGAAGGTCTAAGAAAGTGACACTCCTAAGAAAACTTTCCATACTCGATGTGGACACTTTAATTTCTTGTCAAGTCTTTTCATCTAACCAATACTCATGTAGCCTTTATGGATATCATGAATAAAGTGTTTTATTAGTAACTCGATATATTTAGAATTTTCTTCACTAATTATTTCTTGATTTTACTCCCATGGTGAGGAATAACATGATAATAATCTTATAATTATGCTATAAACACTCAAAGACCATGATTTGTGTGCAAAATTTTCTTAGTGTGAATTCTCATTAAAATCTGTGGCATTTTTTGGTTATGTGTTTATTGAAGGTATCCATTTGGATTCTTAAAAGATTGAGGTTGTGAAAATTTTGGCTAGACTCACTACTCGACAGATATCATGAGTCTTTTAGATTTGGTAGGTTACTACAAGAGATCCGTTGAGGGTTTTTATCTATTGATATCTTATTGACCAAGTTGACTCATAAGGAAGCAAAGTCTCAATGGTTTGAGGCTTGTGAGAAGAGCTTTCAAGAGTTGAAAACTAAATTGAGTTTTGCTCTAGTGTTGACCCTACCGGAGGGGGAAAATGGTTTTGGTGTCCACTATAATGCGTCAAGAATCTATAGTGGTTAACTATATTAATGCCGAATGATAAGGTCATATACTATGCTTCTAGACAGCTTAAGACCCATGGAAGAACTACTTGACTCATGAGTTTGAGCTAGCAGAGGTTGTGTTTGCTTTGAAGCTATGGCACAATTAGTAATATAGTGTTCATGTTAATGTTTTCATAGATCATAAGAGCATTCAGTATGTTTTCACTCAAAAAGAATTGAATCTCAAGTAGAGAATAAAATGGCTTGAATTTGCTAAAGACTAAGTGTGCTATATTATATAGAAAAGGTGAATATAGTGGTGTTGAGGAAGAAATAAAGGAACTCATAAAGAATGTCCATTAGCTTGCCTTTTTAGGAGTTTTGTGGACTTAATAGATAGTGTTGTGGTAGTTCATAATAGGTATAAGCCATCTTTATTGGTTGATCTCAAAGAGAAGCAAGACCAACATTGCATCTTGATCTACTTGAAAGAGGAAGTCCACAAGTAGAAAGTTATAATTTTTAAACAAAGGGGGTTTGAAGTCTTGAGATAACAACATAGGTTATATGTTATAGACATTAATGGTCTCAAAGAAAGAGTTATTGCAAAATTATAGAGTATTAGGTATTCTATTTAGCTGGGATCCTCTAAGATGTTCCATGAGTTAAGAGTAATCTATTGGTGGAATACTATGAAGAAGAACATTACAGATTACATAACTAAGTGTTCCAACTATTAACAAGTCACGGTTGATTACTAAAAGACTAATGGAAAGGATAAAGTATAAATATCCATGAGTTAAAATGAGGGATGATAAATATGCACTTTATAATAGGTTTGCCGCAAATGAATTGTCAGTATGATTTAATTTGAATAATTGTAGATTGAATGACTAAATCGGCTTGGTTTTTATACATCAAGAAAATTAATTCAACTGAGGATTATGCTAGATTATGTATCCGAGAGATAGTCAAACTTCATGCAATCACCTTGTCCATCATTTCTAATAGGGGCTCTCAATTCATGACTCACTTTCGTATGTTGTTTTAGAGGATTTTAGGTACAAAGATAAACTTTAGTACCACTTTTCATCCGAATATATACATGGGTAGGTGGAACACACAATTCAAACACTTAAAGATATATTGAAGGCTTGTATTATTGACTTCAAAAGTAATTGGAACAACCATCTACCTCTCATTGAGTTTTCAAATAATAATAGTTACTACTCAAATATCCAAATGGCACCATTTTAGGGTCTTTACCGGCGGAGGTGTAGATCTTTGATTGGTTTGTTCAAGGTAGGTGAAGATACATTTATAGGGCTAGACTTATTTCACCAAGATTTAGAAAACTTTAAACTCATTTAAGAGTAATTGAATAATGCCCAAAGAAAACAAAAAATTTGCTTGAACGTGAGGCAGAGAGTTTTGGTGTTTGAGGTAGATGATTGGGTCTAATATAAGGTTTCATCTATAAAGAGTGTTATGCATTTTTGTAATAATGGAAAAATCAGTCCTTAATTTATTGGTCCCTACCATATTATGCATATGATTGGGAAAGTAGCTTATAAACTAGAGCGACCTATGGAATTGGTGTCTGTTCATTCAGTGTTTCACATTTTTATGTTAAAAAAATGTGTTAGTGATCCTCCTCTATTCATTCCTATAAATATTGTTGGGGTGAAAGATAAATTATCATAAGAAAAAGTTCTAGTTGATAACTCAGATAGTTAGGTTCGCAAGCTGAGAATCAAAGAGGTAGCATCAATTAAGTCTTATAGAGGAACCAGTTAGTTGAGGATTTTATGCAGGAATCTGATGAGAATATGTAAGGCCAGGTAACCCCAACTATTCACTCTTGTAGATGATAATATTTAAGGTAATAGTCCTCTTTCTATAGTAACTTCTCGAAGCTCTTTTCTATAGTAACTCCTCGAAGATCTTACTCATAATGGTCTTGCTATAGTTTCTTCGATATGCTCATGCTCATGCACTCTCTAATTGACTCCCAAACCTTAGTAAGATACAATTTATTTCATGTTAGTAAGTGTAGCTCAGATAGCCTAAAAGTGATACTGATTGATTCCACTTGTATGTTCATTCTATATTTAACCACCATTCTAGGACGCATGATTTCAAAGGGAGAAATTATAACACCTAAGAAGTAGCTTCATATTTATGCAACCTTTGATGCACTTTTGATATTACAAATAAAGTCGTTTGATATTTAAAATGATTAGAATTCATTTAGGGTGTGTTTAGTTACTTAGATAGGAGCTTTCAATGTTAGAAATGAATCATGCGCCATATTTTATGATCCCACAAATTGGGAACCATGATAGGATTGAGAAAAATCCCACAAGATAAAAGCCCTGCAGCTTGGTGCATGAAGAGGCGTGACACAAAACCACTAGCATGTCCAACCTTACACTATAAGGATTGACTGGCGTGTTGGCCTACGCAGCACACCCGTCTTTCCATGTGTGAAATATTTTCCCCTCAATCATTTGAATAAGAGTATTTGGTCATTTTATCCTTATTAAAACCTCATAAATAATTTTTAAAGTCCTTTAAGTTACATATATTAGTCAGTTAACATTGAACTTTTTCTATTTCCTTTTCTCAAAAACATCACATGTAATCTTGGGAATATTTATATGTTCAAGGCACCAATATGCACCCTGATTTCGACTTGTTTTAAGAACTTTCTTGTGAATTCTTGAGTATAATTCAGCTTTAATTCTATTATGTACCTGATGGATATGATTAGTGTTTTTAGGGATCAAATCATTGATGAATTGGACGTAATTTAATACATTGATTATATGTCATGGTAGAGGGAATAAAAGTCATGGGAACATAGCTCAGAAAGACAAGGTAAAAGGCAAAACTTCACATTTATAAAGTCACTACGTTGCGCCGACCAACAAAATGGCATTGGTCGAATTCCAGTGGAGTAGCGTGATAATGGCGCATCGCAAGGTGGCTCAAATTCCCATTTGGCAAAATCTAGTATTGGTCCGTAATTGTGGCACGTCGCGGTGAAGAAGGAAATCAAAGTTGTCACTTTCAGTGACTTGTCGCAATTTCACCGCATGGCAGTATAAGCCCAGTTGCTAATTTTTGAGACCTGGAATTTTAGCGCATCATGGAGGAAGAAGATTTCACAATTGTCAAAAACCAATGGCTCACCGCGATAGTGGCCCGTCGCGGCGAGTGTAAATTTCACAATTTCACTGAATAATGGATTTCTGTGATTATACAAAGTTTGACAGAATATGGTATTTGACGGCATAGTACGATGTGCCATTTGGCAAAATTGGAAATATTTTTAATATTTTGTCCCAGCTATAAAAGGAAAGATCCATGATAACTTGGGGGGCGTTAGAAAGCATAGTAGCAGCGGAGAAACACAAACTTCTCTCTTTTGGCGTTCTTAGAATTTCTTTTGAACTTCACAACTTCAAGATTAATTTTTGGTATGATTAATTTCTTATTTTTTTATGTTGAATTCAAACATAAGTGGCCAAATACCCTTGTTCTGGGGTTGAGGTCAAGAACATGATTACTCTTTGATATTCTTTACAGTAGTTTCTTTTTGGATTATTATCTGGGTTGTTCTTAATTTCTTAAGCTTACTATTTTGATGAGTGGACACCATTAGAATAGATCTATATTTCTATGTGAATACGAAAGGAGAATTGTAGGATAGAATGAAGAAATTAAGGAGCAAGGTTCTTATCCTTTTATGAAATAAGGGGTTTGAATTTACATCTAGGATAGGGATATACCTAGAAGTCGTGCTTGGTTCAATTGCAAGAACATAAATTTATGAATCTAGAAGAATTGTTGTATCTCTGTGGGAGTAGTAGCTGCAATATTCCATAGATAGAAGATTTGAGGTCGGAAGACCAAGATTGTAGTTTAAACCTTGCGAATCAATGACCCAATAATCAATTAGACAGTTATAAGAATAGAGACTTGTATGATTGTTCGATATGCCTCAACCCTAGAATTATCATCATTACTGTTTACAACCGTGCTTGCTTTGCGATTGTCACAAGTTGCTATTTCTTATTTATTAATTTATATTTTTTGTGTTAAATTCCAAATCATCTTGATTATTTCCAACACTTAATACCTCCTTGTCTAAAACTAAAAGTTGGTTGAATTTCTAGTTATTTAGTCCTCGTGGAAATGATATCTAACTGTCAAAGTCACTATATTACTTGTACGATCGGATACACTTGCATGCACAATTGGTGGAGTGTATAATTAGTAAATTGCTAAATTTTTTGTTTTTGATAATAAGTTTAAGTGTTAGCAACTTGATCTTAGCCACTAATTTTTTACAGGAATAGCAGATTATAGGACTGGCGATAGATAAAGAGTTGGTGGAGTCTCTTGCGGAACCAAAACTAATATTTCAACAGAGGCGAAGAGCTCAATATCATAATCAACAGGCTCAAATGGCTCATCTAGATGATCCAAATGACCTTGTCGATCCAGATGCTAAAAATGTCCCACCTTCGATTATCCCTATTGTTCCTGTTCAACCAGCTGCTAAACGTGTTCATGATGTGGAAATCCCACTCACGTACCATGTGATGAAAAGTATTCACAAGCCCAGACCAGGTGGTCGATTTGAATTAAAGCAGAAAATAGTGCAATTGTTGAATTCAAAGGGACAATTCCATGGCATTTCACATGAAGACCCGCAACAACACATACAGACCTTCCTAGAAATAAGCAATACTTACATTCCTGAAGGGGTGAATTCTGATTATGTCAGATTGACACTCTTTTATTTTTCTCTAATGAGGGAAGCAAAAAGGTGGTTACATACTAAACCACCACTCTCCATCACTTTATGGAAAGATCTAGCTCAGAATTTCCTTATTCAATTTTTTCTATCAGGGAAGACTGCACGTTTGAGAAGTAAGATTCTGAGTTTTAGACAGAAAGAAGGAGAAAATCTCTACCAGGCTTGGGAGAGATTTAAGGGTATGCTTAGAAATTTCCCTCACCATCATCAGTCTAATAATGTTCTTGTTTACACTTTCATTGAGGGATTGGATCCAAATACAAAGATTCTGTTAAATTCAGCAGCAGGTGGGCAGGCTCTTGAAAAGACTTATGAAGAATTGTACACACTACTGAATCAAATTTTACAAGGGAATCCTGACTGGCATGTTGATTCAAGGAGTGTTCCTAGAAAGGTTGCATTGATAATGCTCAAACTACAGCTCTCATAAGAGTGTAAGCGGTCGTCGTCAAATATAGAACCCAACTGGGTTGGGTGTCGAATCCCACAGGGAATACTTGGTCACTAAGTAAGCAACGATTATTAGACTTTTGATGAAAGTTCTGCGAATAAAGGGGGGATTTTGTGCGTGCAAATGATGTAAACAAAATAGTAGAGTAAAAACGGAAAATAGAAGAATAAAACGGAGTACTTAGTAGGTTTTAATCAATGAGAATTGAGAGTTAGGGTTATGTCCACCTTATGAGTTATACGTATCTATTGACTATGAGTTATGCGGAATTCAGACATGCATGCGCTTATAGAGATTCGTATTCTATGGTAAATCCAGGCGTCTTTCGACCATCAAGGATTATTTCACTTTAACTCTTTCGAGCTTAAAGCGTATCTAATGGTACGGAGTCCCCAAGAGGTTAATCCAGTTACAACACTAACTTTTAAACAGGGGTTGGTGCCCTATTTCCTTGACATTCTCTCTTTTCCAGACATGTAACTTTTATTTCGAACAAGTTAATATTATACTGGCGTATTCTATATGTTTGCAACCACAAGAATTTATATTAAGATGAAGAGAAGAATGATATAAGCAGCATACGTGTCAAGAATTCACAAACTCATAGCAATAGATAGTATCTCATAAGGCTTCCATAACCCTAACCGAGAAGTTTAGCTACTCATGAGTGCAACGGAAATCACAATAGACATCATCATCATACCAAGATAACAACAATCTCATGAGAAATATGTAAATGGCGTCACTTGTGGCATGAAATCCTTGGTAGTAGAGTTTCTCTTGTTATGAAATTTAAAAGTCGAATAGATGAAGAATAATGTTTGAAAACGAATTTTTGAAGAAGGGAAAGAATAGAAAGGGGGATAAGAAGAGAATTGTTTTTAATTGTAATAATGCTTGCTGAAAAGTTCAGCATCATAGGGTTTTTATAACACCCATATCCTATTCCTACTAGGTTACTGCATCCTTATCCTAATCCTACTAAGTTACTGCTGATCCCTAAGTCTTTGGAAATGTTGTTTTTGCCTGGAGCAAGTTTTCCACGCGTCACTTTCAGTCCATAGGCGTCGAAACGCTGCTTTCCTTCTTACGTGAAGCTTCCTTTGGCATCAAGTTATCCATAAAATGCTGAAATCTTCATCATTTATACCTGAAAACTTGCTAATCACGTTGGTTAGCTCACTTACAGGAAAAAGGACTAAAAGTGCATGAATTATATATTTTGTCCTCAAAACTTAGCTAAAATATGGGTAAATTAAGGCGCTTTAGGCATGTAAATATGCCTAACATCACAGGGGTATTATACGTAGACTAATTTACCAAATTACAAGCACAGATCACAGCAATGCAAAATCATATGATTACTCAAAATATCATGTCCATATAAACATCTACTTAGGGTTTCACAGTAACAACACAAAATATTCATCAAGAAAACAAAGAGTAGTTTTCTGGATCAATACTAGAAACAATTCAACCTCCAACCTAGACTCGTGATGATGGTTAATTCGTATTCAAAAGTTAAGGAACAAAGAATCATACAAGACTACCCAAAACTCATCAACCATGTGTGTCTCACCTAAGATATTACCCATAATCACTCATAAGTATTGCATTTTTCGAAACATGGGTATAAGATTTTCCTTGCTCTCACTCTCACAAAGAATTCATATGTTGCAACTGATGACCATAGGCTTGCCCTTAGTGTAATGCTCTACTAATATCAAAATGCTGAGCTTAGGATCAAATAGGTCTTTTACCGGTTGTAATGTAGGCTAAGGGACGGGTAGGACTATTTTGGCCAGAAATAGTGACTATGTTCCTAAGCGCTTTAATACATCACATTATTCCATTAACACTTTCTTTTAATCAACCCTGCTACCTTTCTTTCATCTATCACCACTTTTTACCTATTTTGCCATTCAAACATAACTATCTTTTTATTTCATCATAAACACAATTTATCTTTTTGTTTTTCCATTTCTTTTTCTTTTCTTCTCTTTTTTTTTATAACACAACTCTATGATAGCCACTCTTTTTCATAACAAATTCAAGTACCAATACACTCTAAGGCATCATACTCACCCAATTTTCTCTTATTTTGTCACATGACTTTACAATTTAAAGCACTTAAGAATTTGGATCAAATTATGGTCTTGAAAAAAATGGATTAGGCTAACATATGAGGCTTTCAAAGAAAATGGCTTAAAGGCTCAAAAGGGGTTGACTAGGATAATGTCCATGGGTAGGTAAAACGAAGGTAAACAATCACAGGTTGCCAAAGAAATGCCTAAATCATCTCCTAAACTTACACTCTTTATTTCGCTTTACATACACACCAGGCAAGTTCTAGCATCAGCCACAAACACAGAATAAACTATCACCTCACACACACAAGGCATATGGTCGACTTTACTGGGAGTAGTATAGACTCTTGACCCAACAGATGAATGTATTAAACCACACAAATATCACACCATGAGTCACATTTAGAGCCTAAACGTCTCAATAGTAATGATTGTATCACAGACTCTTGTCACAATACCATGCTGCCTATCAGAACAATTTTATGTAAAATTTTAACAACAAAAAAAAAATTTAAAATTTGACTACTAAAAAAATAAAACAAATAAACATAAATAAGCAAATGCAGGTAAGGAAGTATAGAATACAAATACCAGCACCCCATACTTAGACGGGACACACTGCCCTCAGTGGAAGATAAATAAGAAGAACCTGATTAGTCGGACTCATCTTCTATGTCTGGGGTCATACCCCCTGCATCAGAATCATCATCAGAGTCATCTTCCTCAGAGTTTCCTCAAATTGTACCCCACTTGATGCCAAAAGTGTGTCGAGTTATTTGTAGCGAGGAGGATTCAGCTTGCTCTTTTCTTCCTCTTTTCTTATCTTTCTGTGAGGTGGGCGCTTTTTTTTTCCTTGTCGTCCTTTTGAGGCCATTCTACCTGAGATCCTAATAGAGTCATGTTAGCTTTATCTCGGAAGATTCAATCGACAAACAGACAATAGTGGCGTCACCCCACACTTAATTTGTTGACACAAACTAATTAAGTGAATGATGTCGATTACTCAGACTTCATCGACATACATTTAGGGGATATGTTCCAACAATATGTTTAGCACAGTCATACTTTTATGTCATCTTACTATCCTTTCCAACTCTATTTCATGTAATCTTGACTATACTTTCATGTTTGGATTGATGGACCCTTTTGAACAAGACTACTACATCGAGATTGTATCAAGTTATGGCATAGAAATAGTCACAACATCGTATGTTTGTAGTCAACCATGATTCTCATCTCGATGAACAAGTCATTCCAACATGTAAGCTTTCTAGTTACAAGATTATGCAATTTTCTTAACTATGTCAATTCCGCAAAAGTATGACAGTGTATCAAAATCAAATTCAAGTTGAAAACAAGTCAAGACCATTCTTACGTATCCTTTCACTCACTTAGTTGTATCACAACAAATCAACCATATTCAAATCACCAACACTACTTCGAGGTTTAACAACTTAGTATAGGCGTAGTATTGTAATACTTACAGAATATAAGAGAAGATAGCCGAAGTACTTACTTGGTTCATGGCCTCGGAAGATGTTCTTGCAAAGTAAAAGAGCAAAAGGAAAATTTTTTCAGAGAATTTGGAGAGGTAGGCGGCGCCTAGGTTGAAGTTGTAATGCAATTTTGTTTTAAGACTAAGGTTCTATTTATAGGACAAGCTTGGGTCGGGTTTTGACCCATTTGGAATCGGATTTGAAGACCAAAAAGTGAGCATAGGCGGCGCCTAATGCCTTGCCTATGCTTGGCATAGGCGGCGCCTTTTGCAAAGCCTAGTTGGACATAGGCTTTGGCATAGGCGGCGCCTATGCTATGGCATTGTTGGGCATAGGCGGCGCCTATGCTATGGCATTGTAGAATCCGAGACCAAAGGCTTTGGCATAGGCGGCGCCTATGGCATTGTTGGGCATAGGCAGCGCCTATGCTATGGCATTCTAGATTCTGAGAGCTTAGGCCATAGCATAGGCCATGCCTTGTTCATTGCCTAGACTTACATAGGCCTTGCCTTGTTCGTTGCCTAGATTTTCATAGTCAATGCCTAACCCATAGCCTTTTCTTCTTTATTCCTAACTTACCACCTTCAACATGAACCACTTTAAAATCAAAATTTAAGACCGATCTCCTCCTTTATACATCTTGCACCTACACTTACTCAAAAACAACAAAAACAATTACAACGATGGGTTGCCTCCCATCAAGCGCCTTAGTTTTGGTCGTGGCTCGACAAAATCCTAGGAAAACAAAACAATTAAAAACAATTAAAAATGATGGGTTGCCTCCCATCAAGCATTTGATTTATTGTCGCGGCACGACATAGCTATCTCGATTACTTAGACTTCATCGAGATAGATGGTGGATCATTTTCTGAATGGATTCAGACAACAATGAGGCTTACTTGTAGGCATGCAACCTTCTTCGAGATGACTCTTGTGCATACATATCCCAGGTTGGATACCAATTATATCATTAATATTCCAACCCATAGCTCTCTTGTACCTCTTCAGAGTAGAGATGAGAGCCTCTACGTGTTGTTCACCTAAATCATCCGCAATACTCACCGAAAGTGTATTTCCACTTCCCAAGAACTCATACCTTAGGTGATTGGGGAGCTCTTCCGATTCTAACACTGGTGGCTCTTCAATGGACGGTTTTGCTGGTGGTGAAGGTTGATTCTTAAGATCAAGGTCCAGCTTATTAGGGGCATGAGAATAGGACCTTATTCCTGTTAGAGCACAAGCGGTTTCTTCATATTCTTCAACCTCCTCACGCTCACAATTCAATAGCACAGCAGATAATGGCTCATCAATAAGCTGCTTATCTACAGATAATTCTTTCTCAACATCATCTACAGAGAACACATTCATATCGCTGGGCTGCTTCATCGATTTGCATACATCAAAACGAACCACTTCATCATTCAACCGAAATAAAAGCTCATTGGCTCTTAAATCAATAAGCACGCTTCCAGTTGCGAGGAAAGGGCATCCCAAGATTATGGGAACTTCAGAATCCACCTCACAATCCAAAATAACAAAGTCTGCAGGAAAGATAAAGGTGTAAACCTTCACCAACACATCATTCAAGATACCCACAGGTCGTTTTACCGACCTATCTGCCATCAAGAGCCACATATTGGTTGGTGTAGGGTCACCCAACCCCAACTTTCTGTAGACGGATAGTGGCATCAAATTGATGCTTGCTCCCAAATCACACAATGCCTTAGCAAAATTCATAGATCCAACCGTACAAGGAATAGTGAAAGCACCAGGGTCTGCCTTCTTCTGTACTAAGGACCTTGTGGCAATTGCACTGCAATGATGAATATAATCTGTCGGCTCACAGCTTACTGCCCGCTTCTTTGTTAAAAGTTCCTTCATGAATTTAGCGTACCCAGGCATCTGCTCCAGTGCCTCCACCAAAGGAACATTAATAGTCAGCTGCTTCAACATAGTCATGAATTTGCTGAACCTGGTATCATCATCTTTCTTCTTCAGTCTCTGAGCAAAAGGTGGTGGTGGAAGGGGAATAGTTTTCTCCACCACTTCCTTTTTATCTTGCTTCCGATTATCAACCTTTTCAGGAGTGTCATCCTTCTTCTTCTTTAGTCTCTGAGGAAAAGGTGGTGGTGGAAGGGGAATAGTTTTCTCATGAATGCTCTTATTCAGATTTTCAGCTTCTACAAAATCATCACAATCTGCATCAATAACATTATCCGTTATATTATCAACTACTTGCTTGCCTTTGGACGGATTTTCCAATACTTTACCACTCCTGGTAGTAATAGCCATACATGATCCATCATTCCTCGGATTTTGTACAGTGTTGCTGGGTAGCGTTCCAGCCTTTCTTTGGTTAAATGTCGCAGATAATTGACTCAATTGTTGCTCCAGCTGTTTTATTGAAGTGGAATGCGAGTCAACCAATTGCTTCATTGAGGACAAATCTTTTATTACCTCAGTTACTCCTGTGCTGGTTGCCTCCACTCCTTTCAACAGCTTAGCCATCATATCTTCCATGGACATATTTCCAGAACCAGATGCAGCGGCGTCACGTCTTCCAGGAGAAACATACAAACCACTCCTATCAGTCTTATCCTTCCAACTACCTTGATCATGGTCCTTGTTTCCAGATCTATCATAATAGTTCCAACCTTGGTTTCCTTAAGCATTGCCTCGGAAACCCCCTAATTATTTAAGTAGTTCGCTTCTTCCTCAGAATCAGATTCATCTCTTCCTTTTGACACAACCGCTTGGACTTTTTCGGTCTTCCCTGATAATAGATGCTTTGTAAAAAGATCCATCTGTGTTTTCATGTGCGCCATATCTTGGTCGCGTTCCTCCTCTCTTCGCCTTTGTTCAGCAGTCATGCCAATAGATATAGTGGGGCTTGTCACCTCAGAATCTCTGGTATGCCAAGCCCTACTTTGCTTTGTCATCCGGTCTAGCATATCACTTTCCTGAACAAAGGTAAGGTCCATAAATGATCCTCAAGCCGCATTATCCACCACTGGTTTAGTTACTGAATTCAAGGATCTGTATAGTATCTCCATCAAGTGGACATTGGTCATGTGGTGGTTTGGGCACCTCATAAGCTTCTTCTTGAATCTCTCCCATGTTTCGTGGAGGGCTTCAATTGGAAGCTGACGAAAGTTACTAATTTTATCTCTCAATTGTGCTCTTTTGGATGGCGGAAAGAATATTTCTAGGAAAGCATCTTTCAATTGCCTCCAATTTGTAATAGAATCAGGAGTCAGCCCGTTCAACCATAGAGTTGCCTCTCCAAATAGAGACAATGGAAATAAGCGTAGCCGGATTGCATTTTTTCCAACCCCCGAATTGTCAAAACCCTTGCATGTTGAGATAAAATTAATCAGATACATATTCGGATCGTCTCCTACAAGTCCACCAAACAATCCCTTGAGTTGCAATAACTGAATCATGGTGCTAGTGATGTTGAACTTGGCTTCGGGTGCCAATGGTGGAGAAATAATAGCAACTGTGGCGCCAGCTCCATCCAGATCATCATCATCATCATCAAAGGGAATCTGCATAGCTCGGCGTTCAGGCCAAAATTTTTCTTGACGATCTCTTCTATTTGCCGGTGTCGCCACCTCAGCATCACGCCTAGGGTTTAGTAGCTCATCATCACCTAAGTCCTTATCATCAGGATCTGCTGCTCGCCCTGGGTTATCAATATTTCTGTTGATGTACTTGGGCAGCGGCCAATGCAGCTAGTCTAGCCTGCTCCTGTTGAGCAGCCCTTCTCTCAATGTCATGTTGTGTATCCATCCTTCCAATAAGTTGCGGTTTAGGGTTTATGGGTAATAATGGTTGTCCCGAACTTCGAGTATTTGGCATGCACTGAACAAAAACCTGCAGAAAACAAAAACAACAACTAAAAGTAAAGTACAAGTATCTTTGACCAAAGGGTCTAGTAACTATCACAAACTTAGTTGACAACCGTATTCCCCGGCAACGGCGCCAAAATTTGATAACGCTTAAACTACATCTCTCGTAAGAGTGTAAGCGGTCATCGTCAAATATAGAAACCAACTGGGTTGGGTGTCGAATCCCACAGGGAATACATGGTCACTAAGTAAGCAACGATTATTAGACTTTTGATGAAAGTTCTGCGAATAAAGGGGGGATTTTGTGCGTGCAAATGATGTAAACAAAATAGTAGAGTAAAAACGGAAAATAGAAGAGTAAAACGGAGTACTTGGTAGGTTTTAATCAATGAGAATTGAGAGTTAGGGTTATGTCCACCTTATGAGTTATACGTATCTATTGACTATGAGTTATGCGGAATTCAGACATGCATGCGCTTATAGAGATTCGTATTCTATGGTAAATCCAGGCGTCTTTCGACCATCAAGGATTATTTCACTTTAACTCTTTCGAGCTTAAAGTGTATCTAATGGTATGGAGTCTCCAAGAGGTTAATCCAGTTACAGCACTAACTTTTAAACAGGGGTTGGTGCCCCATTTCTTTGACATTCTCTCTTTTCCAGACATGTAACTTTTCTTTCAAACAAGTTAATGCTATACTGGCGTATTCTATATGTTTGCAACCACAAGAATTTATATTAAGATGAAGAGAAGAATGATATAAGCAGCATACGTGTCAAGAATTCACAAACTCATAGCAATAGATAGTATCTCATAAGGCTTCCATAACCCTAACCGAGAAGTTTAGCTACTCATGAGTGCAACGGAAATCACAATAGACATCATCATCATACCAAGATAACAATAATCTGACGAGAAGTATGTAAATGGCATCACTTGTGGCGTGAAATCCGTGGTAGTAGCTTTTCTCTTGTTATGAAATTTAAAAGTCGAATAGATGAAGAATAATGTTTGAAAATGAATTTTTGAAGGGAAATAATAGAAAGGGGGATAAGAAGAGAATTGTTTTTAATTGTAATAATGCTTGCTGAAAAGTTCAGCATCATAGGGTTTTTATAACACCCATATCCTATTCCTACTAGGTTACTGCATCCTTATCCTAATCCTACTAAGTTACTGCTGATCCCTAAGTCTTTGGAAATGTTGTTTTTGCCTGGAACAAGTTTTCCACGCGTCACTTTCAGTCCATAGGCGTCGAAACGCTGCTTTCCTTCTTACGTGAAGCTTCCTTTGGCATCAAGTTATCCATAAAATGCTGAAATCTTCATCATTTATACCTGAAAACTTGCTAATCACGTTGGTTAGCTCACTTACAGGAAAAAGGACTAAAAGTGCATGAATTATATATTTTGTCCTCAAAACTTAGCTAAAATATGGGTAAATTAAGGCGCTTCAGGCGTGTAAATATGCCTAACATCACAGGGGTATTGTACGTAGACTAATTTACCAAATTACAAGCACAGATCACAACAATGCAAAATCATATGATTACTCAATTTAATAACATAAAGTTGGGGGTTCCACAAGCAGCAACTATAGATAATGCAGTCTAATAGGAAAATTCTTGGTGTGAGGTTTTTGGAAGTAGTGAGCATACAACAGATGCTTGCACGGCTAATCCAAATTTTGTCAACTATGTGGGGAATGCAAATTGTCAGGGACAGCAGAATTTTGGTAACACGTATATTCCCAACTGGATGAACTATCCCAATTTCTCATGGGGTAGAAATCAAGCACAGAACACTATTCAGTTTAAGGGGCTAGTGCAATCAAATCAATAGCAGGTTCAGAATAATCAAGCTACTTCTCAAGCTAGTAATATAGAGGAGATGATGAAATAGCTTTTAGCTCAACAAGCATAGTTTGTAGCAGAAGTAAAGACTCAAAAAATGCAGTTTGCAGTAGAGTTGAAGAGTCAACAATTGCTTATAAGAAATCTGGAGTTACAACTTGGTCAAATTGTAGGAGCATAGAATACAAGGCCTTAAGGAGGCATACCTAGTAAAACTGAGGCAAATTCAAAGCAGGTGAATACGATTATAACAAGAAGTGAATTACAAGCTAAGGAGATGGTTCAGGAGCAGGTTATTCCCACAGTCAATAATGATGGTTCTAAAGACAATGAGAAGAAAGAAGTGAAAAAAAAGCTACAAGTGATGAAATTCATGTCGAAAAGAAAACTTTACCTTTACCCTTTCCTCAAAGGGAAAGGAAGCATCAAGAGGAGGTGAGTTACAACAAGTTCTTGGCTCTTCTAAAGCAGGTTCATGTAAATCTTTCTCTTGTTAATATTCTACAAAGCTTTCCAAAATATGCAAAATACCTGAAAGATATAGTCAAAAATAAAAATTGGTTGACCAAATATGCTACAGTTGCACTTACTGAGGAGTGCACATCCAAGATATAAAACAAAATACCCATGAAGTTGAAGGATCCAGGTAGTTTTACATTATAGATAACTATTGGGCAAACCATCAGTGCTCGTAGATTGTGTAACTTGGGAGCTAGCATCAATCTTATGCCCATATCTTAGTATCAGAAGATGTGTCTTGGGAGTCCCAAACCCACTACTATTGTTTTGCAGTTGGCAGATAGATCTATTCTAAGCCTGATGGTATTATTGAAGATGTGTTGGTGTAAGTGGGATCCTTAATCTTTCTAATGGACTTTGTAATTCTTGACTTTGAAGTTGATCCTCTTGTTCTATTTATTTTGGGACGGCCTTTCCTAGTAACATGATACTCATTAATTGATGTAGCAGTAGGGAAGATGATAATAAGAGCGTATAATAAAGTGAAGGTTTTTGGTGTGTATAAGAGCTAAAATTGTCAGCTATATATGAGGAGTTGTCAGCTATATCCATTATAGATCTAGAGTCTGATCAGAGGTTATTATTGTCAGATGATCTATTTGAGCGAGCCTTGGTGGGTCATGATCTTTATAGATATATGGAGGCATTGGCATTAATTCAAGTCATGAATTCGGTAGTCATTAAAACAAAAAATTGCTTTTTGAGCCATTGAATAGGATAATTGGTCCATCCCCCAAAGCTTCAATTGATGAAGCTCCAAAATTGGAGCTTAAAGTTCTTTCTTCTCACTTAAAATATGTTTACCTTGGTGATAATGAAACCTTGCCTGTTATTTTGTTTGTAAAATTATCTGATATGCAGGTAAAGGAAGTAATAATAGTGTTGAAAAGGAAGAAGAAGCCGATCGGGTGGCAGATGTCTGACATTACAAGAATAAATCCAGCTTTTTGCATGCTCAAGATACACATGGAAGAAGGTTTTAAACCAAGGGAAGCAACAACATAGGTTGAATCCAGTGATGAAAGACGTGGTGCAGAAAGAGGTCATAAAGTGGCTCGACAATGGAACTTTTTATCTAGTTTCAGACAGCAAGTGGGTAAGCCCAATATATTATGTCCCAAAGAAAGGAGGGGTGATCATGGTTATTAATGAAGCAAATGATCTAATTCCCACTCTTATGGTGACTGGATGGAGAATCTGTATTGACTAACAGATGTTGAATGAAGCCACAATAAAGGACTACTATCCCATCCCGCTCATTGATCAGATGTTGGATAGGTTGGTAGGGCAGGAGTATTATTGTTTTCTTGATGGTTACTCAGGTTATAATCAGATCACCATTGCTCCTGAGAACCAAGAGAAGACAACTTTTACTTGCATGTATGGTATGCATTCATACATATGCCATTTGGCCTCTGCAATGCACCTGCAATGTTTCAGAGATGCATGATGAAAATATTCTACAACATGGTTGAGGAATTTGTCGAGGTATTTTTGGACGATTTCTCTATTTATGGTGATTCTTTAGATTAATGCTTGCAAAATCTAGATCGAGTCCTAGCTCGATGTGAAGAGACAAATTTGGTGTTAAACTGGGAGAAGTGCCACTTTTTGGTGAAGGAAGGAATAATCCTTGTCCATAAAGTATTATGTAGAGGACTTGAAGTAGATCGAGCCAAAATTAAAGTGATTGAAAAGCTGTCACATCCAGTCACAGTGAAGGGAGTGCAAAATTTCTTGGGGCATGCTGATTTCTACAAACGTTTTATTCAGGATTTTTCAAAGATTGCAAACCCGATGTGCAAATTGTTAGAAAAAGAGACCAAGTTTGATTTTGGGGCAGATTGTCAAAAAACCTTTGAGAAACTGAAAAAGAAGTTGATAGAAACTCCTATTTTGATTTCTCCAGATTGAGAGTTGCCATTTGAATTGATGTGTGATGCTAGTGATGTGGCTGTAGGAGCTATTTTAGGGCAAATAAAATACAAGGTATTTCACTCTATTTACAATGCTAGTAAAGTCTTGAACGATGCCCAAATGAATTATACAGTCACTGAAAATGAGATGTTAGTGGTAGTTTATGCATTTGATAAATTTAGAGCATACTTGGTGGGAACAAAGCTTATTATTCTCACGGACCATGCGGCCATCAAGTATCTCTTTAATAAAAGGGATGCAAAGCCTCAATTGATCCGTTGGATTTGGTTAGTACAAGAGTTTGACTTAGAGGTTTGTGATCGTAAAAGAGCAGAAAATCAAGTTGCAGACTATTTGTCGAGATTAGAGACTCATGATCATGTTGTTGATAACTTTCTCTACATTCGGGAAGAGTTTTTGGATGATAAATTATTATTTATAAAGGAGTGTGAAGTTCCTTGGTATGTGGACACTGTGAATTTGTTGGCAAGTAACTTTTACCCTCCTAAAAGTACAACTCAACATACGAAGAAATTTCTCCATGATTCTCGTGCTTATATATGGGATGAGACATATCTTTTCAAGTAGGGTTCAGATAGTATTATACAAAGATGTGTTCCAAAAGCTGAATTCACACAAATGCTACAAAAGTGCCATTCGTCCCCTTATGGTGGACATCATGGAGGTGAGAGAACAACTCAAAAAGAGTTGCAATTTGGTTTCTTTTGGCCAACATTGTTTTGAGATGTAGTGGTCTTCATGAAGATTTGTGATCAATGTCAGAGGTTAGGAACAATTTTAAGGCGTCATGAGATGCCCCTAAATAATATTCTTGAAGTTGAAGTATTTGATGTTGGGGAAATTGATTTTATGGGACCATTCCCACCATCCAATGGCAACTTGTACATTCTAGTGGCAGTTGATTACTTATCCAAATGAGTGGAAGCTGCAGTTTATCCTACTAATGATGCGAGAGTAGTGCTGAAGCTCATGAAGAACCAAATATTTTCTCAGTTTAGTACCCCAACATCTATAATCAGTGACAGAGGTATGCATTTTATTAACACTTGGTTTAAGTATCTTTTAGCTAAATATGGTGTTAGGACAAGGTGGCCACTGCGTACCATCCCCAAATGAGTGGACAAGTTGAGGTGTCCAACCAGGAAATTAAGCAGATACTACAGAAGACTATGAATGGGCAGCAAAAAGATTGGGCTGAGAAGTTAGATGACGCACTTTGGGCTTACAGAATAGCTTACGAGATGCCCATTGGGACATCTCCATATCTTTTGGTTTATGGTAAGTCATGCTATCTGCCTGTGGAGTTGGAACATCAAGCATATTGGGCCGTGAAAAAGTTAGATTTTGAGATGAAACCCGTGGGGGAGAAACATTTGTTGTAACTTGTTGAATTAGATGAATTTTGGCTCCATGCCTATGAAAATGCCAAGCTATGTAAGGAGAAGACCAAAATATGGCATTACAAATATATTCAAGAAAGAATGTTTGAACCCGGGCAACTTGTTCTACTATTCAATTCAAGGTTAAAGTTGTTTCTAGGAAAATTGTGGTCTAAGTGGTCTGGACCTTTCGAAGTAGTACAAATGACGCCTCATGGAGCAGTTGAACTATGGAACAAAAATAAGACTGAGAAGTTTTTGGTGAATGGACAACATGTAAAGCATTATTGGGCTGATCATGGAGACAAGCACAATGTTTCCATCACCTTTGCTAATGAGTAAGACTGAGCCAAGTCGTGCCATAACGTAAAATAGGGCGCTATGTGGGAGGCAACACATAAATGTAATGAATAGGCAGTTTAAATTTTAGTTGTTAAATATAAAGAGAAAAATACAAAAAGATGAGTCGTGCCACGACCAAAACTAAGGCGCTGAGTGAGAGGCAACCCACTTTTTCTTATAACATTTTCTTATTTTTGTTTGATTTGTAAGGATGAGAAAATTTGAACCAAGGAGAAAAACATATCCAATGAAGCAATCAGGTTTGCAAAAAGTTAATGTGTGAAAATCAGGTGCAAAAAATTAGGTTAAAAGGTAGAAAAATGCACTAGGAACGTAAAATAAGAGGCTAACACATCGCGTCGTCGGGCGATTTGACAATTGTCAAATTCCAGTGCCCTGGCACGATACCCACGCATCGCACCGTCTGGCACATTAACAATTTTCCAATTCTAGTGGCCTGGCGCGATACCACCGCATCGCGGTGGATGGTAAATTGGCAATTACCACTTTTCAATGGCTCAGCGCGATACCACCGCATTGTAGTGGGGGTTAAAATTGAACTTAAATTTTTAAATTAACCTAACCCGACCCGCCCCTCTATAAATATAATCTCAACCCTAATTCCCTCACTTTTTCACCCTCAGCGTCGCCTCTCACTCCCTTAAACTAAATTCTCTCTTAATTTTCCTTAAGATTTTCACCTTTCACTCAACAATTAAGGTAAGTGCTTTAATGCTTCAATTTTCCTTTTTATTGTATTGAGAATTTCGATATTTTTGGGCATGAATTGGTTTTATTCTTCATAATTTTTGTGCATTATAAGATCTATCTACTAAGATTTTGCTTAAATGTTTTGTGAATCCTTCATTATAGTCTTCATAATATTGCGTCGAATTATTTAATTGGTAAGATAAGGACTGCTAAATTGAAGTACAGGGGTGATAATCAAGTTTTAATTGGGAAAATTGACTAAGTGGGCACATTGATTAATGAAAATGTGTGGTAGGGCGTAGGGTGTATTCTATAGTTGTGAATCCATGAGGTACAATTAATAGGGATATTGTGAGTTGAGTTCTTATGATGAAATCTTGCATTTTGTCGATGGTACACACCATGTGAATGTGTTAAAGCATTGGGATTTATGTCATTCGGTAATGGAAAGTCAGAGTATCTTGTGTGGTAACGATGAAATGCTATGGGAATAAATTAGTCAAAAATGAATTATTTTTCTTGACATATATTTGTTTCAATATTTTGAGGTAAATTTGAATTGAATTGATCTTATACTCATTATCACTATCTTAATTGTGTGAGAATCTAAAGTTGAGCGGGGGATTGAATATATGTTTAGTTTGGAATGACTGAGGTAGTAATGATTCTACACTCAACATTGCGATATATTTTACCAATCTTATGTACAAAAAAATATAAGCTATAAATTGTCATCGGTTGGTTGTTTAACATGTGTATGTGATAAAAGATTTTTTCCAAATACGGGGAAGTCTGAGTACCCTATTCTTTATTCCACATGCCTCAACTAGCAACTAAGTATGGGGTGGTATCACCTGTTCACACTCAGTTTAGGCTAGCCATCCTGTGTTTCACATACTTATTTGTTTGTTTGTTGCATCTGCCGTATAACACAGGTATCATGGATCCCTAACCAATCAAAGGAAAGTCCAAGGCCGATACCTCTGCACCAGTTTGGAAACGAAGCAGGTCGTCTGAGAGTCAACTCACTAGGGTACCCCGAGCTCCGCCACTTCAGTGTGGGCAGGTCATAAAGTTTGGGTATAAGGCTGTGAACAAAGTGGGCAAGCAGTGGTACTCAAAGCATACTGATGCCAAATACATCCCCGGGGTGTTCATTGATCGGGCAAGCTTACTGAGGGAATGCCTAACCATGGTATGAAGAATTAAGTAGCTGAATATAAATTTCATCTTTCATCAACCTACTGAGTACAACTTGCACTTCGTACGTGAGTTTTATGCTAACTGGGATCCCAGTGACCCCTATCATGAGTTGAAGATTTATGGGAAGGTAATTCGTTTCACTGCTGCAGATATTAATGAGTTGTTGGGTATACCATAGGAAAATCTAAACTTTTTTAGGCAGTTCATTATCACTCCCTCGTATGCTCACATCAAGCATCTGTTATGCGGGATATGCTCCTCAACTCGTTGGACTAGGCATCATTTCACTGGCTTGTACTCTCCTTTTCCTTATGCTCAGATGAATAAGAAGGCCAGGATGTGGGGTCGCATTATGTATCTTGCTTGATTCAGGGCAAGCATATGACAGAGGTTACTCGGGACTGGGTATATTTGATTTATGTGCTAATGTGTGATGATGTTGATGTTAATATGGGGCATGTAATTTTTTCTAATATGAAGAAGGCGCGTACCCAGGCGAGGAACAGTTTTGGTTTTGGAGGATTGGTGACATAATTTCTGCGAAGGCACAGAGTAGTTGAAAAGGAGATGGACTATAAGCTCGATGTTTTAACTCGCCCTATGGATATCACTACTTCTAGGAGCGCATCAGAGGCAAATTGCCCAATCTTGACGATGTCTGAGAGCCAAACTCGAGCTAATGAGATTTCTGCCAGAATGTATTACCTGCAGATGTTGCAACTGAATATTGGGGGCAGACCAGCCACACCTGAAGAGCTTCATGCTGTCAGGTTAGATTACCCCTTCGGGCATCATGCTAGGACCTTACTATGGATCGGCCTGAACTTTGTAGAGCCTGTTGATGATGATATTTTGACTAATGAGGAGAGGAAGTACAGGGACTCGGATATAGAGTCAGATAAGGAGGATTTGTCTGATGATGGAGTTGATGATGATGGTGATGAAGTGGATAGGGTCGCTAATGACATGACCGCCATGGTAGCGTTCGAGTGACCAGGGAGTATGCTGCCACCTTACCATATGCTTATTTGAAAGAACTGGTATAGTGCTTTATTTAAGTGTGGGGTGGTTGGTTTGTCTTTTGCTTCTTCATCTTATTTCTTTTTATTCTGGCTGAATAATTTTTATTTTCTGTTTTGTTGGTTTTTGCAACTTCTAGCTATTCGGAACACTGGTCTGTAATAGTTAGTAACTTTGTTAGATTGCAATTTGCCCTCTTTGGTATTTATCGCATTTTACTTTTAGTTCAAAGTGTTTGATCTCATTATTTTCGCCCTTATTGGCAAATTTCAGTATCAAGTATTTATTTGTGCCCTCTTTGGCAATAATAGTCATAGTTAGTTTCCCTCCTCTATGATAGATGGATGACGACTGTCTTAAGGGGTGTGGGTCATAAGAAGTGAAGAATAAACAAGAACTTAATCACGATTTTGGAGGAGTGCATTGTGTAGGCCATCTTTGCAGTAATTTGAACTAAATTAGGTTTTACAAAATAAGAGCATGTCTTGATTTTGAAAGGGAGTTTTGTGTAAACGGTTTAATCACAATATGTGAAATCTTATTTGTTGGTTTAATCTTGAATTCAATAAAGGATGAGATCAGGAACCTTAAGGATTTGACTTGATTCCGTACATGCACTGTGAGTGTGAGGATTTTCTTATATTTTACATGTATAGGAATGTCTAGAACTTGCCCTGTGTATTTATGAAGCGAAATAAAGGGTGTTGGGTGAAGGAAGTGATGTAGGCATTTCTTTGATAGCTGCATTTTTAGCCTTAATATACCTACCTTTGTGCATAATCCTAGTCTGCCCCATTGAGCCTTTAGCCTATTCTTTGGTAGCTTTATATATAGCCAAATCCTTTCTTTAATAGACCTTAATTTGATCCAAATAAACCCCTAAGCGCTTTAGTGTAGAATAAAGAGGAGTTAGGAGTTTGAAAAATAAGAAGAAAAAGGTTAAATTGGATCCCCAAAGTAGTAGTTAATGATTTTGAAAATTTGTAATATGGTTGGGAGTTAGTAAAGTATGAATTGTGCTTTAGAAGTTTCTAATTTGAGCCCGGAATGTTACAATGAACCTGTTTTGGCCCTAGTCCATTTTGGACATTGTACACCTTAACGAGGGCAAGTTATTTAAGTTGAGGGTGGCTATAATAAGGGTGCGTATCATAAAATGGATGCGAAAAAGAAAATATTTTTAAGGAAAAGTTAAATACTCCCTCCAGGGTCTGTGTGAATAAGGTTCATCAAAAAAGGGGTGAAAAATAAAAGAATGGGGAGATAATAGTGATGTAAATTAGGTGTTGGAGGATTGATTTAATTAACAGTTGTTGTATTAAAGCGCTTAGGTGTGATAGTCACTATTTCCAAAATAGTACCTACATGTCCCCTAGCCTTCATTACCACCCGAAAAGACCTAGTTGATCCTCCACCCCAACATCCGACTATTAGTGGAGTAGTACACTAAGGGTAAGCTTATGGTTCATTCACTAAAATGTATGAATTCTTTGTTGAGAGAGAGAGAGCGATTTGATTTTGATACTCCCCTTATTTTTACATTGATATTATTGTGAGTTAATATGGGGAAGTTTTCTTTGTACGAGGATGCATGCAGATGAAAGTTCGTGTAACGCCCCAAAAATGGGTCCCGAGATGTCACACGGTGCTTAGGACCACAAGTGATCCCAAACTAACCTATGAGCTGGAATACTGATAAGTAACTAATTAAACATGTATAAAATGACAGAGTTTACTGTACGGAAACATAACCATGATGGAATCTGAGAAAAATACAATATTGGTACACTCGTACATTCTGATAAAATCTGAAAA
The DNA here is from genome assembly GCA_030864225.1 of Capsicum baccatum var. pendulum. Lineage (NCBI taxonomy): Eukaryota > Viridiplantae > Streptophyta > Magnoliopsida > Solanales > Solanaceae > Capsicum > Capsicum baccatum. The sequence continues at coordinate 197,291,187 of CM061557.1, forward strand.
GAGGGACTATATTATATAACTGACTCTAACTGACATCTGTGAAGCCTCTAATATACTGACAACAGATAGCTGGGACATGACCCCCAACTATCCCAAATCAATACAATTGAATAAAGAAAAAAAATATTTCTCTAACTGTATGACTAACTCGAGACCTAAAATCAAGAGGACTCATCACCTACTGACTGAAAGCTGCAAACTGTCTGAATATGGTATGTGTGCTACAACTAAACTGATACCTACATTATAAGATAATATAGCACATAGACGTATATGTGGATCAGTACTTTGAGGATGTACTGAGTATATGGGGGTGAATGCATAAGTAAAACATAACATCAATCATCATAATTTATAAGACAATGCATGCTAAATGTAAAAGACTCACATAAGCTGGAATATTTGAAATACTGAAAATTATGAGTAACAAATCATACTTTATAAATCTAGTGAGTCATAACATTTAGTTCTAAAAGTTGTACTTGCATTCTCTCTTTAAATCATACTGTCTAAGTGTAGAAAGGACTCACTCTAAAATCTGAATTCTAAAAGCTAAAATCTAAAGTTACTATCTTTCTTTAAAACATAATCTGAGTAAAACTTTTGAGCCTTTACACTTAGTTTTTTAAAAGCTTTTCTGCTACTCTTTCTGTTCTAAGATCTGTAGTCTGAAAGGAAACTCTTTAAAACTGTTCTGAAAAAGAAAATACTTCATCTCAAGACTTTAAGAATCTTAAAACCATAGCTTTCAAAACATATGCTTTTATCTTAAAGCTTTAAATCAATAGACTCTTGAAGAATGGAGGACATCTGTTGGGAGGTTCTTCTAACCGACATACACTATGTGAACATCTATGGATTTCCACGTCTGTCCCCCGTTAGGTAGGGCTGTTCTACCCTTACCATCGGAATAGAACTTCTATCTTAGTGATCACAATCTAAGTCATCCTCGTAGAAATGGAAATAAATCTGAATCCTACGTTGGCACGTTTTGGGGTCTGAAACTGTAGTAACCTACCCATCTCAGTGTTAAATACTACTCTCATTCTTATGCTCAAAATCTTTAAGAAATCCACTTCAAAAATAGCACATGGGTTTACAAGAAAACCAATTATGCTTTTCTTTCTTTAAATCTCAAATTATCTGAACAAAGTGGATTCTTTATCTTAGCTTAGGACCAAAAGGCCAAATCTTTATCAAAATCTGAGGATAATCTTATCTGGGGGTACTCACAGCACAAATAATTTCAAAATAGCAAATCTTAATTAGGGCGTAATACCCCATGCATCAATCTTATGTTAAAACATCTTAAAATTCATTCTTGATAATGTAAATATTGATATATCAACTCAGAATTTGGAAATTTCAACAATATGCATGGAAATATAAATATAATCATGTAATTCAACTTCTAAATCATGGGAAATCTCATAATCTTACAAATAATGATAATGGGTATAATTCCTAACTTAAATTTCATAGAAAATCATATAAATTGTAGTAAATTTGAAATTAAAATAAAGTTTTGGGCACAAGAATGAAAGAATTATCCTTGTTCAAACCTCACATACCTCAATTGATGATATATATGCTAAAACTTGAATCTTGGATCTTTATTAATGCCTTGGAGATGACTTCCTAAAGTTCTTGAATAGGAAATTCTCAATCTTAAATTGCTTTGGAGAATTAATGGAGAAATTTGGATTTCTTGGAGAAGGAGCTTTGATGATCTAGAGTTTTATTTTGAGAGAAAAGTGATGAAATAAGCAAAAAGTGCTTTGGTATAAGCTTAATGATGTGTTTTGGATGGATTGGGGGTTAGGTAATTCACCAAAATACCCCTTTTAAACTCCTAAATGGAACTGAAAAAATGATCCAAAAATCCCGATTTACTGGGCCACCGCGACGCGCCACTATCGCGGTGGCTCACTGGGAAAAAATGAATGGGAACTGGGTGCTCTACACGACACGCCACAATCACGGTGCCCTTTGGATTGCCATTTTGGCCCTTGGAGCGACGCACCAGTATCGTGGAGTCTCACTGGAATGGGATAATTGGGAAAATGGGTTTATCCGCAATGCAAGGCTATCGCGAAGGGCCACTGAAATTTGATAATTGCAGATTTTGCCTTCTCCGCGACGCGCCAAGTGCCCAGGTGGCACATTGTCAACTTAAAAATGCTTTAACTTCTCAATCGAGTGTCAGATTTAGGCAAACTTGATATCGATGGAAAGCTTATTCAATTTTCCACACAATAAAAAGTCAAAATCTTAAAAATACCACATGAAATAAATGGTATTCATCTTTGAATAAAATTCTTGACATTCTAGGAATGAATTTAAGCTAGAAAAAGTACGGGGTATTACAGTCCGGTTACTTGTTGTGTTTCTAGATTGAGTCTGCCGACACATTGGAAATTCATTATTGAGATAGAAAAATTTGAAATAACTTGTTCCATGTGCTAAAAATGTTTTGACATGTTTGTGTAAGAATACAATGTTAAGAAGTGTAAGTGCCCATCGCAAACATAACTCTGAGATTGTGGTGTAAAGATGAAGTGATTATGCTTTTGATTTAAATTTTTCGAGGACGAACAAGGTTTTAAGTGTGGGGTGGTGATCTTGGGCATATTTATATGTTCATGGCACCAATATGCACCCAGATTTGGACTTGTTTTGAGAACTTTAATGTGAATTCTTGAGTATAATTCAGCTTTAATTTTGTTCTGTACCTAATGGATATGATTAGTGTTTTCAGGGCTCAAATCTTGGTGAATTAGATACAATTGGATACATTGATGATATATCATGGTAGAAGGAATAAAAGTCGTGGGAACATAGCTCAAAAAGACAAGCTGAAAGGCAGAACTTCGCTTTTATAAAGTCACTGCATCACGCCGACCGACAAAATGGCATTTGACGAATTCCAGTAGAGTAGCATAATTATGGTGCATCGCGGAGAGGCTCAAATTCCTATTTGGCAAAATCCAGTATTGGTCCGTAATTATGGCGCATCGCGGTGAAGAAGGAAATCACAGTTGTCACATTTTAGTGACTTGGTGCGACTTCACCACGTCGCGGTACAAGTCCAGTTGCCAATTTTTGAGACCTGGAAGTTTAGCGCATTGCGGAGGAAGGATATTTCACAATTATCAAAAACCAGTGGCTCACCGCAATGGTAGCGCATCGCGGTGAGTGTAAATTTCATAATTTCACTGAATAATGGATTTTCGCGACTCTACAAAGTTTGACAGAATATGGCATTTGATGGCATGGCGCGATGCGCCGTCTAGAAAAATTGAAAATATTTTTAGTATTTTGTCCCAGCTATAAAAGAAAAGATCCAAGATAATTTGGAGGACTTTTGGAAAGCATAGTAGCGGCGGAGAAACACAAACTTCTCTCTTTTAGGGTTCTTAGAATTTCTTTTGAACTTCACAACTTCAAGATTAATTTTTGGTATGATTAATTGCTTATTTTTTATGTTGAATTCAAACATGAGTGGCTAAATACCCTTGTTCTGGGGTTGAAGTCAAGAACATGATTACTCTTTGATATTCTTTATAGTAGTTTCTTGTTGGATTATTATCTGGGTTGTTCTTAATTTCTTGAGCTTACTATTTTGATGAGTAGCCACCACTAGAATAAATCTATATTTCTATGTGAATTTGGGAGGAGAATCATAGGATAGAACGAAGAATTAAGGAGCAAGGTTCTTATCCTTTTATGAAATAAGGGGTTTGAATTGACATCTAGGATAAGGATATACCTAGAAGTCGTGCTTGGTTCAATTGCAAGAAGATAACTTTATGAATCTAGAAGAATTGTTGTATCTCTGTGGGAGTAGTAGCTGCAATATTCCATAGATAGAAGATTTGAGGCCGGGAGACCAAGATCGTAGCATAAACCTTGCGAATCAACAACCCGATAAACAATTAGACTGCTATAAGAATAGAGACTTTTATGATTGTTCGATATGCCTCAACCTTGAAATTATCATCATTACCATTTACAACCGTGCTTGCTTTGCGATTGTCACAAATTTCTATTTCCTATTTATTAATTTATATTTTTAATCTTAAATTCCAAATCATCTTGATTATTTTCAACACTTAATACCTCATTGTCTAAAACTAAAATTTAGTTGAATTTCTAGTTGCTTAGTCCTCATGGAAATGATATTTGACTATCTAAGTCACTATATTACTTGTACGATCGCGTACACTTGCATGTGCGATTGACCGCAACAATATGCAGAAGTCTTTTCCGAAGGTTCAAGCATAGGATTTCAACCTACCATTTGAAATTCTTATTCTTCTCAGGTATGTAGAGGTTCAGTGATGGAAATTCATTCTTCCTCACACCCATATGAATAAAATTATTACATTACTGGATAATAAAGTTAAGGTTCAAAATCTTAAATTCCAAATTTCAATTTCTTGATATCTTGCACTGATTTTTAGGAAAGAATTGTAAATAAAATTATGATATTTCATGGAGATGGTTGTTATTCCCTAACATTTATTCATTTTTTGTATTTTGGAACTATTTCAAGAAACTTAAAAATATAACTTTGTGATTTTTGATGCTTTATCATGCTTCTCATTGAAATTTCTCATATTCAATTATTTTGAGTATAGTTTAAAGCAGATATAATTACTTGATAATTCAAAACTTGATTTTAATATAGAATTTGAGCATAAGCTCCAACAGTATAATTTTCAGAACAAAATTTTGGCAAAGACTTACAATATAATTTCTATTGCTTTACATGATTTAATATGGCTAGAAATAACTTTGAGAAGATTATTTAGAGGATATGATTTATATTTTATAAGTATCAAAACTACGTAGCCATCATAGATTAGAATTGTATGTTTTAGTGATTCCTTTACCCCACGAGGCTCAGTTACGGATCTACAATTTAGTAGATTCTATGCTCTTCTAAGTATAGGGTATCTCCCTCAATCGAAATAAATATTTGACATCATGAGCTTACACGATGCTTTTTGATTTTAAGAAACTCGTCAAATAAGGAATTCAGTATTTTATTTACTTAAGCTTGATTATGATTATAATGTTTTTATGCATTTTAGATACGGTGTTATTTCAGATACTCAATTTTAAGTCATATTTCAGTTTTTTGATAACATTTTTTACCTACACCATTAGTTTATTGAAATATCACGAATGATCATCTCACATCAGATGTCGTAGCTTTGACTCTTCTCATTTAAGTTACTATTTATACTCGACTATACAATCATTCAGATATTGTGTAATTTTTATGTTCAGTTTTATCCTATATACCAATACATTTAATTCTATTGACACCCTTAACTTCTTGTGCTACATCATTTTTATGATGTAGATCCAACTCTCAGAATTAGACTCATAGTCAGACGGTCCACTAGCTCTCACACTCTGTAGTGAGTCCTCTTTGTATCTAGAAGACCTTTAAGTCTTCAGATATTAGTTTAGTTTTAGATATTTGATTTCTTTGAAGATAGTCCGATCCTTGTCCCAATAGAATTTTTTTCATTTCATTTATTAGAGGCTTCAGCGGACATTAGTCACTCGGTATTTAATACTCTTTTAGTTTTTCAGTAATCATATTATAAATATTATTCTATTTTTTTCAGAAATAATTTCATAACTATTATTTTGTAGCTTCCATTTAAATTTAAAATTGCTATGTTAGTTGTATTACAGATCAAGAATTTGCTCGTGTCCTTTGTGGTTCTAAGTCACGGTCAGACCTAAGGTGTAGACTCGGATCATGACACCATCCATCTTTATGTGTGAGAGAGTATAAAGGAATTTAGAATATTATTTTCCTTATTTAATTTTTCTTGCTAAATAACTTAACTTGGATGTAGAAATTATGATAATAATTGTTATTTTCCTATACAAAGACTAGGAAAGTTTCTCAGCTTTTAAACTAGTGGCTTAAGATGATGTCCCAAGCGAGGTGTGAGATGTCAATAATGATGTAGGAGTAGACTAGTCTATTGGACATATGGCCTAGTATGGACCACAACTTTAGCTCTGATACATAATTGAGTGAGCCTATGATTCCGAACACTTTAGTTCGATAATATACCTAAAACTTTTAAGTGATAGTATAAAGAGATATATGACAATCATGTTTTCATAGTTAGTTTTTTTTTAAGTTTAGTAAGTTACCTCTATGACCACAAAGAATAATGTAAAGCAGAGTTATCTTACAATGACAATGAGTATGATATAGTTGTACTCTTACATATAGATATTAAAATAAGATTAATTGCATAATGCAAATAAAAGCAATGTAAATCCTTAATAATATAGTTATCATAACAAATATCGTTCAATTTTTTCTTGTTATGAGATGGAGGACATTTATTTGATCTACATAAAGTTTGATCTCAAACAAGTATCTATTTCCATATTGGGGTGTTGCCATGTTATTTGTTCTATAAGAAAATACGTGTATTTCTCTGGAGGCAAATTTCAATGAAATTATATAAAATGAATGCTCGAGTTTAATCAAAAGTATGGTGATAAAAGATTTTACCTGTTTTTTCAAAAGTTAATTTGAAAGGTTCTACTCTCTAAGACATTATCGACCTCAACATTTAAAAAATTGATATACAAGATTGGAATACACTGTCTCAGAAATATCAAGTGGTGTAAAGTTTGCACTACACTTGTTTTCTTAATAAAGGTGTTCTGTATCAATTGAATCTTTCTGATATATATGTATTTAATCAGATAGCTCAAAATACGTATTACTAGATACTAGTATATATATCTGTGCGATGTGCGGGTGATATTAAAGTATTATTTTTTATTGTTAAAGATTTCAATATTTTGTCAAAGCATGTTAAAACATACTATCTTTTAAAAAGTTTAACTACTATATTATTTCTCAATGAAATGCCTTCACGCCCCACCCTCCTTCAACACCATCAGAGACATACCTAATATATGTATATTAATATAAACATATAAATGTAAAAAAAACTATTGTGTTTCATATTTTTTATTATATTATTCACAATTTAAATATATTATATTATTAATATTATTTTATTTTTATTTTTAAATTTTATTCTATAATTCACATATCTCCTGTTTAAATTTATGATTAGTAATATTTGTATGATCTAATTAGTTTAATATATTCTTAAAATCAGTTCTTATTTTTATCTATTGTATTTTTATTATTTTATTTTTTCTAATAAATTAAATTGTGTTTTGTGTGTAATATGCATAAGTAATTTAGTGTTCTTTTTCTTTATCTCAAAATATTTGTTATACATAATAGGATAAAATTTAAAATAAAACCCTGGTAAATACATTTTTTTATATAAATATACTCTAAAAGAAGTAAAAAATAATAATGTATATATGGCAACATTAATCATTGCCTAAATTTTATAAAATTGTTTAAAATTAATTATCGTAATCGCATATTTTGTGTAGAATAACATAACTTCAAACAAATAAAAAACAAATAAGGCAAAGGCAAAAAGAAGAACATACATTATTAATTAATTCATTACAAATTGATTGGTTTTATGTTGAAAGTATTGTTAGATTGTTAAAATAAGTTCATTACATTCTTAAAATTTGTTTGAATTCCCCCCACCCCCACCCCCACCCCCACCCCACACCCCACACCTCAATATGTGTACATTTTGTACACTTAATTACTTTATTTTTGTTTTATTGACTTTACATTAATTTTTTCGTCGTGTGTCTTACATGTATAAGTATTTTGAATTTTCTTATCGCTTATTTCAAAATAAAGAAATTAGAATATATAACTTTAGTTACGCATAATAGAATAAAATCTAAAATAAATCATATTAAATACGTTTATTTATATGTAAACATACTCTAAAAGAAGTAAAAACAATCTGAAATTAGTGTTATGCTTGTTGATTTTTTGTTCTTGGATTCATATCAATATATGTTATTTTGGATAGATCGCTTGTAATAGTATTTTGTGGTAGTGTTTTTCTGTTACTATCTGTTGTATTGTGTTTGTCTTGAGCCGAGGACTTAACGAAAACCACCAATCTATCTAGCCACTGAGGTAATGATATAAACTGTGTACACACTATCCTTTTCAGATCCCACTATGTGAGAATAAACTGTTTATGTTGTTGAAATTCAAAAGGTCACATTCTTCTATACGCTATAATTCTTTTGTTAGAAATAGTTCGCTTATAAATAAAAATATATATTTGAAAAAATAGGACACTAATATCATATTTATACTTATTTTATTTTATGATATAGTTGTACATAATATCATAGTTATTCTTATTTTATTTTATGATATAGTTGTAAATTAATGTTAAATATAATGTTGCAAAGTTATTTATAAAATTATCTTGGAGTTGTTTATTCAAATTTAAGATATTGTTTGCTTCAATTACTCTATCCACAATTACATGTTAGTAATATAAAATTTAAATGTAGATTATGTTGCAGCGATATCATCAAACAAATACGACATATATAGTCCTTAATATTCAAAGTAGGATAATTATTATTCATGAACCGTACATAACTTTTCAGTAGAAGATTATTATTATTATTATTATTATAATTATTATTATTATTATTACTACTACGATTATTATCCGTAAAAATTTGCATGCTCATATATTTTTATCACCAAATTTTACTTTAGACATGATTATCTCAGTGGAACTAGCAGCAGTGCACCTGAAGAAAATGAAGAAACCAATGAAGATATCCTGCAAACCATCATACATGTATCATATTATTACGTAAACAAAAGAATTTGAAAAGGAACAATACAAAGTAATTTCTTTTTTATCTTATGTAGCATTCCCAATCGACAATGACGAAATACTTGATTTTGAGATTCTTCCTATTAATTAAACTCGAAATCAATAAATAAAAATAAGATTGAGAATATATAATTGACACAGAAGCAACACTGATTGTGAATAGAATAGTGTCAATAAAAGAAAAGTGACCAAAATCTCTCTCTCCTAGGGCTGTGCAAAAATCGAACCGATCGATAAACCGAACCGATAAAAATCATATTGGGTTATCGGGTTAATACTTTTTTATTGGTTTTATAAAAAAATTTATTGGGTAAACGATTCGGTATCGATTTTAGCTTATTGGGTTATCGGTTTAACCGATAACCCAATAAAGATACACTAAGTTATTGTTTTATCCCTATTTATGCTATATATTTAAATATGTCTCTCTTTATATATATATATATATATATATATATATATATATATAGAGAGAGAGAGAGAGAGAGAGAGAGAGAGAGAGATGTGTATGTATATAGATTATATGCACTACTAATTCATAATTCAGTGATTCACAAAGTATTAACCTATTCAGTGAAACAAAGGCACAATATAAAGTTCGGCTATTATCGTAATAAAAAGTTTGAAGCATTTATAGCTTCCAACAATTAGGATTCAATTTTTTTCCTAACTAACATTCAGTTCAAGTTTGAAGATTCTTGTAAACTAAAATGCATTGCGTAGGTTTTGGCGGTAATTAAGATTTCATTTTTTATGTTAGTTGTTACAATTTTTATTTTATAAGTATTGTCTTATTGGTTAAACCAAAAATCGAATCGTTAAGGACCAAAAACCGATAAACCAAAACCGATAAGAAAATATCTTATTGGTTGGTTATTGATTTTACATATTTAAAAATTGAAAACCGATAAACCGAACTAATAACACGTAAAACCGAATCAAACCGATCGAAATAGTGTTTTTAAGTGTGTATTTAAGTGTTTATGAGTGTGTATTTTTTTAAAAGTGTTTTTAGAGAGGAGTTACTTTTTTTAGCTTATGAAAAACTATTTTTTTAACTCCTCAGGAACACTTATTTTCTTTCAAAAGTCTGATCAAACACTTTTTTTAAAAAAAATAAACATTTTAAAGAAAAAATAAGCAATTTCGAAGAAAATTAAATTAAGCTTGGACAACCAGCCATAGCCCCACCTTGCTATAATATAATTGTCCGTCATTGTCTATTTATCAAATCAAAATAAAATTAATTAAAACTTTCCCCCTTTACCCTATAATTACTTTTTTTTGAAAGCTTAAATAAATTTATAAGTTCCAAAAGCTTCTTTTTTAAAAGATTGAATAAAGAGTAAATTAATAAAATTATTTATTTTATTTATAATTTCTTAAGAGGTATATAAAGAAAATATGAACAACTAATATGAAAGAAAAAAAGTACACTATCGAAATTGAAAATAAGAATATCTATAATTCGTTGCACCTTTTCTTCACTTTATTATTATTTTATAACACTCACAATATTCACTCTTAAAGAGGTTCAAACCAAGTAGTAGGATAACATTTGTTTCACAATTTCTTTCCTAAACAATACTTTAATCCTTAATTAAAAGACTATATTGTAAATGCTACTAAATGCTTAAAGAATAGTAGCATACTCATATAAAAGATTTCTTGTTTACACTCTAGGAAAGAGGCTAAGAAAAGGGGAATGTAGTGATAGACTACATCTATAAGATATTAATGAACTCTCTATGGGAGATTTGATATAAACCCAGAAGATAGGAGATCTGGTATAAATTATCCTAAAAGCACTACTATCAAGTTGTGCAACAATGATCATCTAAGAATTTTAATTAAAATGTGTCAGAAGTTCTATACGGTGAATCCCCTAGAAATAAAAAATTCTAAACTCGCTTCCTGTCATGTTAATACAAACTCAACCTTTGAAAAAGTCTTATACGAAGAATGTTGTGGTCCAATTACCAAGTGACGAGAAATGAATGACCCTCAACGAAATAAGTGTTCAAAACATTTTCCTCTGAGAAAAAAGTTAACCAATTATAAAAGACGTATATTTTTCTTTTCTTAAAAGAAAAAAAATTAATTACGATAAATGCATTGTTCTCCCTTGAGAAAAAGGTAAACTCATGTAGGGTAAGAAAATTTAAGATAAATCTCTAAGGAATCGTTTGTTGTGATGTATAAGAGATAAATAGTCTCAAAATAAAATGAAGGATTATTTTATCTCATATTTGGTGTGAGGTATTAGTTAGTATCAGAATTATTTATTTCACCATTTATATCATAATGATGGGATAAGTTATTCCATATACATAGTGGAATAACTAATTCATCATATCCACAGTGATTGCCTCCTGTTTTAATCAAACGACAATGACGATCTTTTTCATTTCTTGATTGATTGTCGAAAAGACAACAGTGTGGAGGAACTAGAAAGTGTCCAACAACAACAACAATAAACTCAGTGTATTCCCATACAGTGGGGTCTGGGAGGGTAAGATGTACGCAGTCCATACCACTACCTCCGAAGAAGTAGCAAGGTTGTTTCTGATAGACCCCCGACTTAAGATAAAGAATAATAAATAAATTCATAATAAAAGCATGAAACAAGATGGCACAACAGAGATAAGACACCCACACAGTAATACCCTACACTAACGTACCAAAGGCACCCCCCACATGCACTAGCCTTCTATCCTAATTTGCATCATCTACACTTTTCTATCTAGAGTCATGTCTTAGAAAGTGTCGAAAAGGGAAAAAGGCACACAAAATAAATGGAATCCTACAATTTTGTTTGAATAGTTTGTACACTTGATAAAAGTTGGATAGTCTTAAGAGGGATAAAGCGCTGCAAACGTACTGATGGACCATGTCATAGAAATATTGGCACGTGTTTACGTAAAGAATTGGAAATAATATATGAAATTTCCGTCAAACATTTAATATTTTGATGTTGATAAGTTTTTGAATTTTCATATGTCATCCCAATATATAGACAAAGATTGTGATTTTCCTTTTCTTTTATATATTTACGATGTTTTGTTTCTGAAACAATTGAGGGAAGTGCAGATATACTCGAACCACCATAGAAGTTATACCCAAAACAGACAAAATTTTGCAATTTTATCCGCTTCGAAACACATAGCTTAAACAAGGGCAATCAAATAGGGTGCCCTATGAATATTTTATGGAACAATCGTCTAAAGGCCCATATACCACTAGGTATAAATAAAAAAGATTTACTTTCAGTTTCAGTTTCTACACTCGTACATATTCACACATGCAAACCACTCAATATATCATCGTACTAATACATGCATAACTATGGAATTCACTGTCCAAGTCATTGTTATTATTCCTCCTATTGGATCCAAAGTTGATGAAACTAAAATGGCTACTCTCTTTAGAACAACTAATTTCTCTGAAAAATTTAATCTATAAAAGAATTTCATGTCATCTCCCGAAAATATAATGAATCTCTTTCTGGCACTCATTTTCGAGGTAAAACAATACTCCATCCGGCTCATTTTATGTATCATCATTTTTTTTATCCGTCCTAAAAACAATATCACATTTCCTTATTTGAAAATTATTTAATAGCATCATCTCTATTTTATTCTTATTGGGTTTCATTTAATAAGAAAAGGTAAATAAAAAGTAAATATTAAAGTGATTTTAAAAGGAGCAATATTGTAAACTTTACAAAGTCATTATTTATTTCTTAAACTCCGTGTCCGGTCAAAAGACGACACATAAAATGGGACAGAGGGAGTATAACAAAAGTGATATAGATTTTTTTCTTATACTATGGTTGTGTTTGGTATGAAGGACACAATTTTTTCATATTTGGTTGACATAAATGACTTGAAAAATATTTTTTAAATTAACTTATTTTTTATCAAATCTAAAGAAAATGTCTTCTCTTCAAAGAGTAAGGAAAACATTTTTCAAAACTCTCTTTCAACCTCACTCTCAAGTTGAAATGTTTATACAACTTTTAAAATCACTCACCCTTACTCCGACACTCAATCCCCTACCACCCCAACCCCTACCACACCCAATCCAAAAAACATATTTAATTTTTTAAAAATATTTTAAATTTATTTCTTACTTCATCCCTTACTCCGACCCCCACCCTCACCAATCCTCCTCCAAAAAAGCAAAAATTTAATTTTTTAAAAATAAATTCAAACTTTTTTCTTACACCACCCCAGCCGACCCCCACCCCTACCAACACTCCCCACCAAAAATATTAAATACTTTAAATTTATTTTTAAAAAAAAAATTAATTTTTTTCTTACCCCTCCCTTCATCCTGCCCCGACTCCCATCCCCTACTAGTCATCGCCCCGCCCCCTCCCCCCACCCAAAAAAAAATATTATTTTAATTTTTTAAAAAATAAATAAATTTTTTTTCTTACACCATCCCTATCACCTATTCTGACCTCCCCAGCCCCCCCCCCCCCCCCCCCAAAAGAAGATTGAATGTTTTAATTTATTTTTTAAAATAATTTCAAAACTTTTTTCTTAAACATCCTTCATACCTTATTCGTTCTCGTTGTTTTTTATTAAATATATACAATACTTTTAAAAAATATTTTCCTACTTGCATAACAAACACAAGAATATAAGTAAGAAACAACTTATTTTTCTAGAAAATATATTGAATTTATTTAATTAATTTATTAATTATGACTGACTTATTTGATAAAACTAAATTTAGATATTTCCCAAAATATTATTTAGATGAATAAAGTACAAAATTTATCAAAACGTAAAGAATTAAAAATAAGGATAGAAAGACTACAATATAACATAATTACCGGAGTTAGTAAAAACTCAATAAATGCACAAAAAGAAGAAATATCAAAATCAACAATAGATAGTCTAGAATATACAATCCAACATAAGCTATTAACAATTAGATAAAAATGAACAAAGAAGAATTTATAATAGATGAAAAAATATATGAAAACCATGAAGGATTAAAAATAAAAATAATATTTTCTAATCTAGGAAGAAGGTATAAGAAAATAGGTGAACATTTATATTTAATGTTAGAAAAAGAAGAATTAAAATTAGAAGATAAATTGACAGCTATGGTAAGAATAGAAATTGAAAATGAAGAAATAGATTAAAAAAAAAAAGAAACAAAAAAAATAAAAAAACAAACTACAAAAGAAATATGAAAAATAGAAGAAACTAAAAATAGTAGGATTGCTGAATTAGAAAAAGAACTACAAATGCTAAAAGATTTGTATGAAAAAAGACAGAAAGAAAAAAGAAGAAAAAGATATAGAACAAAAATTATTAAACGAGATAAATCAATTTAAAGAAAAATTAGAAATAAATACAATAGATATTGAAGAAACAGATAATTATGATTCAGAAGATAGTGAAACATATACAGAAATCTTAACAAATACAAAAAATTTAGAAATCAATGAAAAACAAGAAATAATTAATGAAGAAAACTTAGAAAATAGAAACACAGAAATAAGTACTCTTGATAAAGACAAAAAAGATGAAAATATAATACCTAAAACATCAGAAATAAGAAAACCTACATATTATAAGAATAAGTTTAAGAGATATAATCTAAAAGATAAATATGACAACTGGACACCAAAACAAATAGTTAATAAAACTTATAACAACTTTTTAGACTTAGATTGTGTAATAGATACAGAAAAAACAATACAATTATGGATAGGATATATGACAAAATAATTATTAGATAATAATATAAACATAACAGATGCACCAGAATATATAGAAAGAACACTAATAGGAACAGTGAAATTATGGTTTTCAAATTTAACTGAAAATAGCAAGAAGGTATTAAGAACTGATAAACCTACAGAAGGAACATCATCAACAACTACAACTAAATTAACACCTATAGAATTATTTAAAAAAATATGAAATAGCTATAAAAGACGAATTTAACAGCATGACAACAACAGAAGAAGAACAAAATGAAAAGAAAGATACAGATAGGAATTTAATGTTAAAATTAGCAATATGTAATCTGTGTTACATAGATGAGTATACTTGCGCATTTAAAGAATATTATTATAAAGGAACATATAATACAGAAGAAAGTAAAGACCATATAGGAAAAAAAATCTATAAAAGAATGTACTTGTTATAATTGCGGAAAATTAGGACATTTAGCTAGAGATTGTAAATTACCTTAAAACCCAAAAAATAAATAAATATCAGAAATAAAAATAGAAAATACAGAATATATGCAGATAGATTATATAGATTACGAATTAGAAAGTGAAGATAGTATATATGAAATTTCAGAGAATGAAACAGATAATGAAATAAATAGTGAATTAGATGAATTAAATGACTGAAGAAGATATAAAAATAATAACAAAGGAAGAATATTTAAATGAAGAAGGAACAGATCAAAAAATAATATTTGATAGTCACATATTTGATGAAATAAAAGGAACAGAATTAGATTTAAGTGTAGAAAAAATATTTAAAATACCAACAATAAAAAACATATTTAGTAAAAGAAAAGAAGAATACTACGTAGTAAGCCAAAAAGAAAATGTAATAGACTGTAGATATGTAAAAGGTAAAGCCAGTATACCACTAGTAACAAAAAGGATAATTAATAAAGAAATAAACGATATAAAAATTAGAGACCCAATAAAATACGTACACCTAGTAGGTACAGAGATATTAATAAAAGCATGTTTCAGAGAAGGAATAGATACACCAATAGAATTATACCTAGCAGATGATAGAATTATAAAACCTATAGAAAAAAAATATAATAACTGCCATAAAAGGAAATTTAATATACCAAAAATTTAATTTTATAATAAGTGTGAATTATTCAATAGCAATAATAGATAAAAATATAGATAAATCATTAGTATTATATTGGAAAATATCAGGAATAGAACTAACCCCAGGAAGTAAAATATTTACAGTAAGATGTAAAAATCTATATGTATTAATAATAAAACATAAAATAACGCAAAAAAATAAAATTAACAAAATACAATTAGAAAGTCCTTTCGAACAATTTGTAAAAACAATTGATAATAATGATTATAGTTATAGAGACATAGATATAGAAGAAAATTTAGAAATAATAAATGATAGAATAAGCACAACAAAAAGAATAGCTTATAAAAAACCAGAATCATCAAGTTCATCAAAAAGAACAAGTTATGAAACAAGTTCAACAACTAATTTAAACCAATATTACAGAACAGGAACAATAAATGAAAAGGAATATTTAATACTCTTAAATACAGGACAAGAAGAAAATTATATAGCAAGATATCTAATAAAAATGAGGAAATAAAATCTGACAATAATATATACCCAGATCTACCAAGAAGCTTAATAAACTCTAAAAATATAGCAAAAAAATAAATAAATAACAATAGGCGTTAGAAAAATAAAAATAGAATTTAAAATAAAAGAAGAAATCCAAAAAAGCTGACATAATATTAGGAATAAAATGGCTAGAACAAGTAAAACCACATAATATAGAGCATACACAATTATCTATAACATATAACAGAGAGAAATTATTCTTAAGAAGAGATTTAACATGATATGAAGATATATGTATTAATGAAGATAGTAGTAGAAAGGTATTACAGTAGATATTATACGTCTATGATAGATACAGGAGCAGAAGCTAATTTATGTAGATATAATTGTTTACCAAAAAGTAAATGGGATAAATTAAAGACACCAATAATAGTTAAATAATTTAATAACGAAGGAAGCTTAATTACTTATAAAGCTAAGAATGTATAAACACAAGTATGGGATACAATACTAACAATAGAAGAAATCTATAATTATGAGCTAACATCAAAAGATATACTTTTAGGAATGTCGTTTTTAGATAAATTATACCCACATATAATAACTATAACGGATTGGTGGTTTACAACACCATGTAAACAAAAAGTAAGAGCAAAAAGAGTTACTAATAAAATAAGAAAGAAAACTGATTGGATAGAAAGAAGTGAAAAAATTACACAAAAATTAAAAATATAAAAAATACTGAAGATACAATAGAATTGGTCGTATTTTCAAAAAATAAAAAGGCAATAACTATATTTTCAACAAGTAAGATAGAAATAATTAAGAAAAAATTAGAACAATTATATAGTGAAGATCCATTAAAAGGATGAAGAGAAACATAAAACCACTATAAAAATTGAATTAATAGATAAAAATAGCATAATAACTCAAAAACCATTAACATATAATTCTGATGATTTAAAAGAATTTAAAATGCACATAGAAGAATTATTAGAAAAACAATATATACAAAAAAGTAATAGTAAGCATAATAGCCCAGCATTTATAGTAAATTAACATAGTGAACAAAAAAGAGGAAAAAGTAGAATGGTTATTGATTATAGAAATTTAAATGCAAAAACTATGACATATAATTACCCAATACCAAATAAGATATTAAAAATAAGACAAATACAAAGATATAATTACTTTAGTAAATTTGATTGTAAATTAGGATTTTACCATTTAAAGTTAGAAGAAGAATCTAAGTAATTAACTGCATTTATGGTACCACAAGGATTTTATGAATGGAATGTACTACCATTTGGATATAAAAATGCACCAGGTAGATATCAACATTTTATGGATAGTTATTTTAAACAATTGCCTAATTGTATAGTATATATATAGATGATATACTAATATATACAAAAACCAAAGAAGAACATTTAAAATTATTAGAACAATTTACGGATATAATAGAAAAATCGGGAATAAGTTTAAGTGAAAAGAAAGCTGAAATTATGAAAAATCAGATAGAATTTTTAGGAATACAAATAGATAAAAGTGGAGTAAAAATGCAACAACATATAGTACAAAAAATAATAAATTCAAAAGAAGAATTAGATACAAAAAAGAAATTACAATCATTTTTAGGATTAGTTAACCAAGTAAGAGAATATATATCAAAATTAGCAAAAAACCTAATGCCTTTACAGAAAAAATTAAAAAAGGATGTAGAATATAATTACAATGAAGAAGATAAAAAACAAGTTCAAAAAATAAAAATTCTTTGTAAAGAATTACCAAAATTATAATTTTCAGACGAAAATAAAAAATTTATATATATAGTAGAAGCAGATGCTAGTGAATGTAGTTATGGAGGAATACTTAAATATAGATAGAAAGAAGAAAAATTAGAACACCATTGTAGATACTACTCAGGTACGTTTAATGAAACAGAAATAAAATGGAAAATAAATAGAAAAGAATTATGTTCATTATATAAATGTTTATTAGCATTTGAGCCATATATTGTATATAACAAGTTTATTGTATGAACAGATAATACACAGGTACGCATTGGCTAACAAAGAAAATACAAAATTCAGTTACAACAAAAGAGATTCGGAGACTAGTCTTGAATATATTAAATTTCACATTTACAATTGAAGTAATTAGTAATAACAAAAATGTTATTGCAGATTACATATCAAGACAAAGCTACACAGACTGATATAATAAAAGAGGATATTCTAGAAAAGATATTCAACACCCTAACTACACTTTCAATGAAAGTGGACAATATGGGTAATCAAATAGAAAAGCTAAAGACTAATGAAGTTAAACTAAAGTCTGAAGCTACAAATCGGCTAACTCAGTAGTGTGCAGAGCTATGTCGATCGGAAGACTTTAAAATTCCAGAGTTAGAAGGAGATGTTGGGATACTCCATAAAACCCATAACGTTTATCAATCTATTTCTGCAGGTACAAGCAAAGGAGTTAGGAAAAACACAAATATGAACCTAAACAGGCTATTTGATAAAACCTTTATTCTAAATACACCAAAAGATCCTATGTTCATACCCCCACAAATTACCACATATCGAGATAGTTTAAACCAAGAAAAAAAGACCTACAACTATACAGCCCGAACATACATAGAAAATATTTACAAAATACAAACCTTCTTAAATACCAACCCCAGAGCTATAAACATCCAAGAACCACATACGAATTACATAACCCAGAAGCTAACCGGATACAATAAGCTAATTGCTTTACCCAAAATCAAACCAAGTCTATTTAAAACCTGTTACGAATATGGGCTAATTAGTACCATATATACCCAAGACGGAAATAAAATATCCACTATACCAGAAATATATGAGTCATTTAATATTTTTAAAAGAATAACCAAAGGTAACCTATTTTTTATAAAATTTTACACAGCACCAACAGAGATATTGTATGATGAAGTTAAATCACCTATACAAGTTGTAAAAATAGGAATGACCCGAGATATGATTATACCAGAAGATATTACTCAACAACCAGAAATACCTAGAATTGAGATACTAAATTTTTGTGCAAATAAGAGAATTATTGGACTATCCACGATTCTTCAAGAGTTAGCAAACACTTATCGCAACAGAAATCCCATATGGAGTTATTATTCAAGAGGTAATGTAATAGTATACTCAAATTCAAAGGAACTACGAGAAGCAGATATGGAAGACGCTAGGCAATGGATCTTGACGTTACTCAATCCATAGAAAAAACCTATTGCCAGAGCCATTAGAGAAAAAATTATTTTGGAAGAATTATTAACCAGATATTGCAAGTTAATTGGACATAAATATCCAGACCATTAATGTTCAAAATGTAATGGAGAAGATAATATTGTCCCAGAAGTTCAACTGGAATAGAGAAGATAAAACCGACAGCTAGAAGATGCAAGATATGAATCAATAATGGAGATACAGAGCAATAAAAAGAAGATAACTACAGATAAAGAAAGAAGACAAAGAAAGTAATTCAAGTTATTAAAGGAGAAAAAAACATATGGAAGATTTAAAATAGCTAGATAACTTTACGTAAATTATCATGTAAGTCGCCTTAGGCTTTTTGACTTTTCTTAGTCTTTTTTGGCAAGTAGTGCCATTATTAGATTAGACATTAGCTTTAGGACTTTGCAGAAACATTTTTTTACTTTTGTAAAGTAGCTGACAGATGTAAAGAAAAACAGTGTACGCATTTTAATTTCTAAGAATATAAATAAACAAGCACTTGCTCAGATGAAGGTAAGCCTTCATGCATTGAAACACAAAATCTCTCTTGTCCACGACAAATATTTTTCTTATTTATTAAAAAACAGGTATATTTTAATGGAAAAATCTATGGAGAAACACAGCTTAGAATTACCAAACCTACCAGAACAGGTATATTCATTTACTATTATGAATAGCTAAATTCATAAATTCCTAACAATCATGATATGATAAAATAAGTTCATGTTAGTTGCTTTATAGTAGAATTATTCGAAAAATAGCATGTTAAGAAGTTTATTAGCAAAGTGGAAAAGGAGAAAAATTCTTAAGAACTATGCCATCCTAAAGGTAAAATCGGTGAGGCAAGAAAGCCGTAATAGGGGAGTAACCAGAGTAGAGACGTTGTTTATTAATTATTATTAATTTTTAATACATAAATGACATATAATAATTAATTAAGGGTGATATAGTAAAATTACGGAGCAAACAGTGGTCGGCAAGCATGTCGATCACCGAAATGAAAAAATTATTAAAAAATGTAAAATTTAATTTTCTTATTTACGTATTTTATGCTTCATTAGTTGCACCTAATAAAAATTAATATTTTGTTCACTCAGATCTTAGATCGTAACTATGTATTTAATTTTTTTATTTGAATCTAATCATTTAGATCTCAATAGGTGTACTACTTTCATACCTTTTTTTGACACAGGTATTACTATTGTAAAGAACTTGATCCGATCATTTTTTATTTGTAATTTTCTTATCTATTTTATCCTTGTTGTTAAATATTATTTATAATCTAATACTTAAATGACTTATAATAACTATCTATAAGTGATATAATAAAATTACTATAAAAGTTACTTGTGAAAATATTTTAAGTGAAATCCTTGTAAGTCGACAACTTAATTTAAAGCATTAATGGTTAACTAATTAGAAGTGATATAATAAAATAACTATAAAAAGTAATTGTGGAAAAAGAATTAAGTGGACTCCACATAAGTTGTCAAGTTAGTTTAAAACATCAAGAGTTAACTTATAATTTTATGTCTATTTTATCCTTTTTATGAAATATTATCAATTCTCTAATGCTTAAATGGTCTATAATAATTAATTAGGGGTGATATAATAAAATCACGATTGAAATAGCTGAAATAGGCACGTCATAAATGTCTATTGTACTTTTTTTAATTAAATATTATTAATTTTCTAATACGTAAATAACTTATAATAATTAATTAGGAATGATATAGTAAAATCACGGTTGAAGAAGCTGAAGCAGACATATCATAAATATCTTTTTCTTTTTTTTTAATTATATATTACTAATTTTTTAAAATGTAAATGACTTATATAATTAATTAGGAATGATATAGTAAAATCACAATTGAAGCAGTTGAAGTGAGCATGTCATAAATTTTTATTTACTTTTTTTAATTAAATAATATTATCTTTCTAATACATAAATGACTTATAATAATTAATTAGGGATGATATATTAAAATCATGATTGAAGCAGCTGAAGCGGGCATGTCATAAATTTTTATTTTACCTTTTTTAATTAAATAATATAAATTTTCTAATACATAAATGACTTATAGTAATTAATCAGAGATAATATAGTAAAATCACGGATGAAGCAGGCATGTTGTCCACAAGCTTCCTGCTTCAGTAGTTTCTTTCACACTTATATATATGTAATAAAATTACTATAAAAAGCACTTGTGGAAAAAAACTTAAGTGGACTCCATATAAGTCGTCAAGTTAATTTAAAACACCAAGAGTTAACTTATAATTTTTGTCTATTTTATCTTATTTCTATGAAATATTATCGATTCTCTAATGCTTAAATGACTATAATAATTAATTAGGGGTGATATAATAAAACCACGATTGAAGTAGCTGAAGCAGACACGTCATAAATGTATATTGTACCTTTTTTAATTAAATATTATTAATTTTTTAATATGTAACTGACTTATAATGATTAATTAGGAATGATATAGTAAAATCAAGGTTGACGCAACTGAAGCAGAGATGTCATAAATATCTATTTTACCTTTTTTAATTATATATTATTAATTTTCTAATACGTAAATGACTTATATAATTAATTATGAATGATATAGTAAAATCACGATTGAAGCAGCTGAAGCAGACATGTCATAAATTTTTATTTTACTTTTATAATTAAATAATATTAATTTTCTAGTACATAAATGACTTATAATAATTAATTAGGGATGATATAGTAAAATCACGATTGAAGCAGTTGAAGCAGGCATGTCATAAATTTTTATTTTGTATTTTTTAATTAAATATTATTAATTTTCTAATACATAAATGACTTATAATAATTAATTAGGAATGATATAGTAAAATCACGGCTGAAGCAGCTGAAGCAGGCATGTCGTCCACAAGCTGCCTGCTTCAGTTGCTTTTCTCACATTTATATAGAAAAAAAAAAAGGAAACTATAAGTAACCATCTGTCAGGTTAATTTAAGTTATTTGACTTTGAGAACACTATAAAATATACT
The DNA here is from genome assembly GCA_030864225.1 of Capsicum baccatum var. pendulum. Taxonomy (NCBI): domain Eukaryota; kingdom Viridiplantae; phylum Streptophyta; class Magnoliopsida; order Solanales; family Solanaceae; genus Capsicum; species Capsicum baccatum. The sequence goes on from CM061557.1 coordinate 197,313,621, forward strand.
TCTGTAAATATTTTATCGAACTTTGCTTTTGTATATGTTCTTCCATTGAAACGTAGGAGTCGTTTGTTAGAATGTATAAAAATAATTTTGAATAGAATATATTAGTAATGTTTGCATTAGTAATGCTTATATTATAATACTGGTATTATTTATGCTAACATTAGTTCTTATACACAGTTTGATGTGTTGTATTAGAACTTGTCTTTTCAATTTTTATATAGTTAAACAAAAGTTTTTTTTAAAAAAAAAAACTATATATACATTCTAAGATTCAATTGAGATCTAGAATGAGTTCAATATATGCTATTTTTTATCTCAATTTATGTGACATAAATAAAATTTAGATAATTAATCATACTTTTAATATGTATTTAGATAATTTAATCTGTCAACTACTGTAATTTATATTTTTTATGTAATTTTTAAATAATACATATTATTTTTCTTGTCCAAACTTTTGTGACATTGGTAGACAATTATATTTTAAAAATAATTTATTACTCCTTATTATTGTGATTTATAATAATTTTATTCTATTCCAATTTAAGTGACTAATATAATTTTGAGAGTCAACCAAATTTTTATATTTTAAAAAAAAATTAAGTTGTTCATTATTGTGATTTATAGTATTTTTACATATTTTTATGAAATATTTAACAGATTAAATTATTTTTAGATATTTTAAGTTGTTAAATATTATAATTTATAAATATTTTTGTAATTTTTGAATAATATATGTTACTCTCCTTGTCCAAAGTTTGTGTCGTTGATAGCCAATTATATTTTTTAAATAATTTAAACTTTTAATTATTGAGATTTATAATATTTTTTCTATTCCAGTTTAAGTGGCACAATACTTAAATAACTATAATAATTAATTAGGGGTGATATAATAAAATAACGATTGAAGCAACGAAGCATAAATGTCTTAAATGACTTACAACAACTAATTAGAAGTAACATAACAAAATTATTATAAAAAATACTGGTGAAAAATTTTAAGTGGACCTCATAAAGACGATCAAGTTAATTTAAAATATCAAAAGTTAATTTATTATTTTTGTATCTATTTTAATTTTTTTTATTAATCATTATTAAATTTTTTAATACTTAAATAATTATTATTATTAATTAATTAGGATAATATTTAGTAAAACTGCGGTTGAAGCAGATGAAGTAGACATGTCATAAATGTCTATTTTACTTTTTTTAATTAAATACTATTAACTTTAAATGATTATAATAATTAATTAGGGGTGGTATAGTAAAATCACGGTTGAAGCAGTTGAAGCGAACATGTCATAAATGTTTATTTTATTTTTTTAATTAAATATTATTAATTTTTAATACGTAAATAACTTAATATAATTAATTAGGGGTGATATAGTAAAATCACGGATTGGATATTATTAAATTTTCAATATATAAATGACTTATAATAATTAATTATGAATGATATAGTAAAATTATGGTTGAAACAGACATGTCATAAATGTCTATTTTATTTTTTAATTAAATATTATTAATTTTTTTAATATATAAATAACTTATAGTACTAATAATTAATTAGGGGTGATATGATAAAATTACGAGCCAAGTAGCCTGGTGAAGCAGGCATGTCAAAATTACTGCTTCTATATAATAGCAATACGTTATCCATCATTTAACAAAAAGTCTCGTGCCACATACATATATATTATTTTTAAGTGTGTGTTTTAAATATTATTCTTGTGTGTTGTAATGTTTAATTTACAAATTTAATTATCATGAGGATATTTAACAAATGTTTCGTATCGCATGTATATTTGACTGGTGAAACTTATGTTAATATGTATTTATATATCAATCTGTTGTGTATTTAAACAACTTAGATATAGTGTCATGTACATATATGTTATGTATATGAAATACGTATACATATGAAGTATCAACACATCTTCAAAATGTATGAAGCTACATATATTATTTCAATATATAAAAAAAATTAATACACACAAGTTATACCTAATAAAAATTTGACAAATAACACAAATGTTTAAATCAACATTATAGTGTAAAATGATAAAACAATGACATAAAAGTAATACGTTCATTAGCAAAACGTAACTATGTTTACCATACATAAAAAAATAGTATTTTCAACACAGTACTGTGACCAACCTACTCTATACTATAAACATACAATCAGGCCTATTCTATCTCAAGTATGAGCAAACATTTTAAAATTGATCGCTGAAAATTATAATTAGGCATTTCGAGAAACTTTTCAAAAATTAATTGTCGGAACAAATTTTGTACATCTTCAATCAAATAATTTTTGATATCTTCTCCAAAATCACGATGCATGAACTGTCGAAATGAAATAAATGCGCAGGGACTTGTTTTATCTTGTATTTCAAATCCTGAAAAAAAAATCATAATGTCCAGGAGGTTGACAATATGTGTATAGCTTGAACTAAATCAAATAAAAGGAAGAAACATACAAAAAAATCATAATAAAAAATTATTAGATGTATGTTGACTATACATATCAATGTAGCACAGATACATAAATTACTTATGTATATTACATTCTGAGATGTATATGAACTAAACATATCAGTTTAGTTCATAAACATAACATTATTTATGTATATGTTTATCATATACACAAATAATGTTATGTATATGAACTGTCAACTACTAATAAATAATTTCATGCTTGAAAAAAATAACACAAATGTTGCACAAACTAACAGTCATATTCAAAAATAAAATTTCAAAATACCCCACTATACTAGTAATGTCCAGGTGGTTGACTATATTTATATAGCTTGAACCAAAATCAAATAAAATCGTATAGAAACATACTAAAATACCATACAAACTTAATGAGATGTACAAATATAGTTATTAGATATACATAAAATACTTATTCATACATTTATGTATATAAACTAAACATATCAGTTTAGTTCATATACATAATATTATTTATATATATATATATGTTTATCATATACATAAATAATGTTATGTATATACGAGCTGTCAACTACTAATAAACCATCACATTCCAAGAAAAAAACACACATATGCTACACAACTAACAATAATATATAAAAAGTAAAAATCAAGTACCCTCACATTACTTTAAAAAAAACACAATATTTCATTACGAAAAATAATCATATTCAAATCGAAAAAATAAAAAATCTTTGGTAGACGTGACCGTGCAGTATCATTTTGTTTTCATCTTTTTTGAGAATTCTCCGATTTGATTTTTGAACTTTGATCAATAGCTTTCTTGAGCTTTTTCATCTTAATGTGGTCGTTATGGTATTTTGATCTGTTTTCGACAAAATTAGGATTCTCGTAATTAAATTTTTCGAGAACGAACCCAATAATCCGATTTGTTGGTTCACAATGATCTAACTGAGCTAATTCTAAATTAAAAGACGGAGTATCATCCATTTACTAAGTAATAACGAGTGAATGAAGTACATGCAAGAATTTATTCAATAGAATTTTAAATTTTGGTAAAGTAGAAAAAGAAAATCTTACTCAAAGTAGAAAAAACAATGTTGAAACTTATTCTATTGAATGAATAACATGTAAGAAATTGTTAAATCAGAATTTAAGATTTTTTGATGAAGTCGAAAAAAAAAACTAACCCGATTTATTGTAAATAACGTTTTTGTTAGAATTGAATGCCACAGAGAAAGAGGTTGAATCAAACATGGTAATTAATTCAAAAATGGTAATTGCTACTTTATGACTCCTTGATTTTAGGCCTCTTCCAAGGATAACAAATTGTAAACAATTTGGTAAAGTTATGTATATGTACTTTTAGAGAGAAATAAAAAAAGTGGGATTTATGTAATATGTTTTGAGAGTTGGGATATTGTGTGATAAGTGAAACTTAAGTTGTTGCTTTGTGTAATTTTTAGCAATTTATTTTGAAAAATTGAAAAAAAGATACCCTAATGGGTCTACAAAAATAAATGTCAACCATAACACACAAATTGAAAAACATGCACTTTAGTCTCACTCCCACTTCAGCCCCTATGTTTTAGAAACTACACTTTAGAACATATCCAAAAATATAAATATTAAATATTTAATTAAAAAAAGCTGAAGCTTCTCAATCAAGCTCCACTATCAACCACTATTTTTCGATTTTTCAGCGATTTTTTGGCAATTTTTCTGGCATCCATCGAAAAGTGACATTACCTCCATTATTTTAAGCTATTTTCTCATATTTTTATTTCAACATTTTCATCCATTTTCATTCAAAAAGCTTGAAAATCAATCCCACTTTTTAAAAATGATTTTAGCCTAAATAGCAACATTCCAACACTCCTTAGCTTGTTTCAAAATTTTTCTTTTTGCTTTTTTTGCTGTAATTTTGTCCCAATATTAATATATGTAATTGCAATGAACTTGTTTAATGAAAAATCTTCAATTTCTCTATAATATTGTGTTTAAGTTATCTTCAATGTTGTCTTAAATTTTTGAGTTTTTGTTCATATATTTCAGTAATAGCAATTTCTGATAATGTAAAAGTAGCAATTTGAGTAATGATTTTTTGTCTTCTATAATCGATCAGTAAGATAATGTTTATGTCTTCTATAATCGATTAGTAAGGTTTACTATAGACCCTTTCATCATATGATCTAGAAGGCCTGTAATTTTAAATAAGGACTAAAGAATATTTATGTAATTTTAAGTAAGAAGAGATTGAAGAAATACTAGACTATGCAAATTATTTATTATATACTGATGTCGTTGTTGGTTTCTATACATGATGGATAGACTATCAAATTTTTGAGAAGTCAATTATTCACCAACTCATAGGTTTATGATCAACTATTTGAATATATGAACAAGTTAAAATAATGACAAAAAAGAGAAATTAAATTAAATAAAATTAAAGTATAGCAATTAACACCTTTCAAACATTGTAAAGTAATTTAGATACATTAATTATGATATTAAATCACTTTTGAACATGATCAAGTGATATTTAAGGCATTATATAGTCGTAATCAATGAAATGGGACTAAAAGAAAAGAAATAAAATAAAATAAATAAGCACCATCCAAGCGATGTAAAACAACTAGTTATCATCAAATGGGATTAGACGTGTCTAATGAGCATAAGGAAGAGTGATGATTGTGACTTTTGGGTGCTCATGGAACAAGTAGTCTTTCTCAATGTAGACATTGTTCAGAGTAATTGGTTGTTACTACCATTGCTCTTTCTTATACTTATTTGATCGAGTGTTCAATTATTTTGTGCTCTCATTGATATTTAATCACTTTTCATTGCTTAAATGATGTTTATTTATTTATTTTACTTCCCCCTTTTCAGTCTCGCTTACTTGTCAATAGAATTAGATGATTGATGCTAGACCTATAAAGATATCATACATATATTATAGATAAATGCATGTATTTATATCAGACTAAATTAACAGTCATGTATTAATCAATTGAGTATACACTACAAGAAAACTGCTTATTACCTGGGGATTTTCATAGGGATAATGTGGTAAAATCTCCAAGTAATTTGATTACCTGTGGATTTTCTTACCAATTATAATCCAAAGGAAATACCTTCGTAGGTAATTATTACCTGCGGATTTATAAAATCCCTAGGTAATTTAGCTGTAAAAATAAATTCTCAGGTAAGTTATTTACGGATTTATTTGCGATTAACTATCAAAATTTTGCAAGAATTATTTGGTAAAATTTCATAAAAAAAAGGATTTTTCCTGCGGATTTTCACGAAAAAAATCACAAATTATTCTCCACGAATATTCCCAAGTAAATTTCTAGGAAATTTAGCTGCAAAAATAAATTCGCAGGTACGTTATTTGTGAATTTATTTGCGATTAACTATCAAAATTTTGCATGAATTATTTGGTAAAATTTCATAAAAAAGGGATTTTACCTATGGATTTTCACGAAAAAAATCACAAATTATTCTCCACAAAGATTCCCAAGTAAATCCCTAGAAAATTTAGCTGCGGAAATAAATCCGCAGGTACGTTATTTACGGATTTATTTGCGATTAACTATCAAAATTTTTCATGAATTATTTGGTAAAGTTTCATAAAAAAAAAAGATTTTACCTGCGGATTTCCACGAAAAAAATCACAAATAATTCCCCACGAAGATTGCCAAGTAAATCCCTAGGTAATTTAGCTACGAAAATAAATCTGCAGGTATGTTATTTCCGAATTTATTTGCGATTAATTAGCAAAATTTTGAATGAATTATTTGGTAAAATTTCATTAAAAAGGATTTTACCTATGGATTTTCACGAAAATAATTCACACATAAATTACTAGAATTTCACAATTAATCAAAAATCAATTTAAAACCTTCAATAATTCTCAAAAACATCATTCAAAACAAGTTTAGTGTAAACCATTATAGCTAACAAACAACATAATTCAAAACATCCACATCAATAATGTATTATTCTTAAATGGTCCAAAACAAAATATTTCAAACTTAAACCTCAATAAAACTACCAACCATCAGGGTCAGAATCACTTTCATTTACGTTATCGGGATTATCACTTTCATTCACGTCATCAAAGTCATTATCACTTTCATCCTGATAAGTTTGGTAGTCTTCTTAAGATGGACGTTCATTGTTTGAAGATGATTTGTTGTATACATGCTTCATCAGCAAGTGTAATTCCTTTCTCATCTTCTTATTTTTTTTCGCTCATTCTGCAACTGAGCATACAAATCAGCATTTGAAGCATCAACCTGAGATTTAATCATCTCATCAATTTCTTTTGGCAAAGTTGATGTTGAACTGTTAGTTTCCTTTACACTTCGACCTAGGGAGCCGAGACCTTTGACTCTTCCTTTAACTTTGTACCAACAGATTGCACCTAGATATCCATTTCACTTAATTGAGTTGGCTGACTAGCTGAATTAGTTTATCCATCCACAGCTGATGCACTTTGAACAACTAATATTTCTTGTTTTATTCTTTCAAACTCATTCTGCATAAGGATATGTTAAGTTAGACCATAAAAAGTGGTAAGACATATATTATTAACATAAATTATATAAGATTATAGACTAACTACTGCTACATTATTAATAGACTTTCTCATTTTCATAGAACTTAATCAACAGTAAATCATTGAACTAGATGACAACAACAAAGATTTGTATATTTTTAAATATGAACCAGATAACAAAATTTACATCCCTGATATATAATTATCTACTAATGCTTGCTCTGCCAACTCCCTTTTTATATAGAATGATTATTGGAACTCTAACTGATATTTAGGCGTGACACACTTTGAGGGGATTTTTCTGTTAACTGAGAATACTGATAGGATAACACAAGTTGGAATGGTGTTAAAGAGCTGAATCACAAACTTGAGAACATACAAAAATTATTGATGCGATTGGTTCTTTTTGTAATATGTTGTGTTACTATAGTTAAAAGAATCATACAGGTTGGTCATTCTTTTTTTCTAAATATGTACTACCCAAAATATGTTGAGCAATGTAACACAGCTAGAAAATGTAGAAAGAAATCTCAATTGCATAGCAAATTTTGTATTGATATATATGATCAGATTTCATCACCCACTTATGTTAGGGTTTCTTGATATTGTATTGAATTTTTCCATCATTATGGAAGATCATTATGTTGGCCAAATTGAGATATCATTGATTTTTGGCACATTTTTGCCTAGCTCTCACAGTTTTGGGTTCTTCTTTATTTGGACTATCAATTGAAGAGTGGAGGAATATTGTTGAGAAACTAAAATGAATTCCCAATGAAAACATACAAGAAAAACTCAAAATAAGCTTTGATGCACTCCCAGATGATAAGGTTAAGGAAATTTTCCTAGATATTTCCTATTGCTTGATGGGAGTGGACAATGATGATGTCGTTACAATACTGGATGCTGGTGACCTTTTTGTTGAAGTTGTAATCCAGGATTTATTAGATAGATGTTTGATAGCAATTGATATAAACAATAGATTGGTCATGCATGGACTAATTCAAGATATGGGAAGAGAAATTGTACGTCAGGAATCACCAGATGAGCCTGGGAGGCGTAGTAGATTGTTCTTTGAGAAAGATATTTCCGATGTACTCTTGGGATTAGTAATCAATTCTTGATATAATTAATTTCAACACTTAAACTGGGATGCATTCAAACACCAAACTGAGATTAATATTAAAAACTTAGCAAGAATCTCAAACCCACTCAAGGCTACACTGAGCTTTGGCCACTACCAAAAGCTATAGTTACAACATTATGTCCAATACTAATACAACATACTCGTTTTAATCCCACTAGTGGAGTCTGAGAGTGGTGAATACGCAAATCATACCCTTACCTTGAGAAAGATAGGGAGACTTTTTGATAGACCCTCAACACAATAGCTCAATTAAAGCATTTGAGGAGAATACAGTAGTTACAAAGCCATGTAGAAAAGAACAGTAAAAGTAAATTTTTTCGCTGATGGAGGATGAAATCGATGAGTCACAGTATTACACAAAGGGTATTGAATGGCTGTATAAATTTTTCTATGGTTTTCTAGAAAAACTAGTGTTTTCTTTACAGATTTTGGAAGATTGATGGGGTTTGAAAGAGGGAGGAGAAGACAGGCAAGCTGTATAGATCTGGTTGTCTTTGTATCTTAAAATTCTGGAGGATTTAACTAGTATATCAAAACTGTATACCGGCCTAGAGAAATCAAATTCATACCTGCTATGGGGCACAACATATCAAGGCATACGTAAGAACTTATTGGGACTGTAAAGAGGCCTAATGATAGCCAAAACTCCAACAATTAAGGGAACACTACTATCAATACTCACTCCTTAGGGTCACCCCCTTTGGTTACCTATAAATGATAATTACATAGATAATTGCATTTTTGTTAAGTTACTGCAAAATAATAATTAAGTTAGTAAGAAGGAAAGAATGTTTTGAGAAGGAAATCACTAGAGGGTATACGTCTTAGGACCTCCCCGACGGTGGAGGATTTGGTTGGAAAATGTGTGGCAAGGGGAATATCACCGGTAGAAATAAATCAAAGAGGAATAACAACTAGTATGAATACTGGAGTATAAGGAAATTTGACTAAAATCACCATAGATCCACCTAGCCCTAGCTTGACTGTGGGTGTTGTTACTACTGGCGATACAGGATCTGGGAAATCAACTAGGGAAATCGATTCTACTAGCCAAGTTATAGAAGAAAATATCAATCAAGATGAATCGAAAGTGTCATATATCACTGGATAGACGGGTATGGATCAGAACATTATGGTGACACACTAAGGGATTCACGGAGTAGCTCGACAACTCAATTTGGGAGAAGGTTCTTCCAAGGAGGAGGTGAATGCTTGGTTTAACTTATTCACCTTTAATTGTACAATATCTACTGGTATGACTCTTAATTTTAAACCCCAATTATTATTGACGACAGACCTGTGGTAATACTAGATGCACCTGAAATTGAAAAGCAAACACATGAATGGAACTATATAGCTCTATATTGGAATTTTGTTGCGGAACCTAAGTTGTACTATCATGATGTTGGCTTTTACATAGTGAAGTTCCAAAATACGCAGGATAGAGATGATGTTCTCTTCTCTGGTCCATATTTCATTAATAGTAAGCCATTGATCCTTCAAAATTGGACCCACGATTTTGATTTTACTCGAGAGCTCCCTACAACTATACCCCTATGTGTGAGGCTACTAAACCTGCCCCTTAATTACTAGGGAGCGGAGGCTCTTAGCAAAATTACTAGCTGATTAGAGAGACCAGTTTTTATTGATGCTTGTACTACAAAACAAAGTAGAGTGTCCTATGCTAGAGTTTTAGTGGATATGAACTTGACTCAAGATCTACCAGATGTGGTTGAGATTTCTGATCCCAGCGGAAAGATTAACAACCAGAAGGTAGCTTATGACTGGAAACATCTATTTTGCGAAAAATGTATAAGGTTTGGCCATGTGTGTCGACGTAAAGAACCGAAGGATAATAAACCTCAAGGGAGACAAAACTAGGATATAGAGGGTGCTCATAGACGAGGAAAAGAGGTAAAATAATGGCTACCTAAACATGTTGCTGAAGAAATGGATAAACAGCCCCAACGTACTGTTGCTACTAATATACCACATCTACAGACCATGGGATTTAGAATTAAAGATAATCAAGCATTGATTCAGAAAGATGATAAACTCAAGACTAATTGCGATGTACAAATGTGGAATGATACCCTAGAAAGAGTGATTACGTCCATACAAATAGGTGAAGATATCAGAATGTAAATTTATTGTTGAAGAACATTATCGCGAATGGGAAAACTATAGGTTAAACACATATCAGTTTTAGAATTGTTGATGATAAATGCATCCATGACATTATCAGTTCATATATGACCAAGTCTGTTACATCAATACATAGTAGGTATGCTATCTATATCACAGTGTTAGAATTTTGTAAGATTATAGGAAAGGTGGTAGAGTTTAAAGATAATTTGTATATTTTTTATTGGAGTATATTAGGCTCTATTATACAGGAGAACCGAGAACAAATTTTGACTGCAGGGGAACTGAGAACACCGAGTGCTAATAGAAGAAGACATGTATCAGGTAAGCCACTGATCCTAGAGCCATAGTGTAGTAATAACATTACATTTATTAAATAGAAAATTTATAGGAGCAACGTTTGGATACTATGGCACTTATTATGCAGCATCTCCACTTTACCAGAATATTATTATCAAATTCATGATTATCCCAAGACTTTCTTCAATTAATTTTGCTATAAGTTAATACAATCATCTAACTATATGAAAGCATAGGACACATGCCCACATATGGGCAACTGTTAAACAAATTGAAATTAACAGTCCAAGCAGAAAATCTTAACATAAATATTAACACCTCAGCATCAGACCAACTGATTCTACTGCTCGACTTTAATTACTTCCATATTAACTAAATGGTTCTAAAGCGCTTATTCGAACCATAATAGAACATTTATGACTATGTCCCAAACAAGTTGGGATCGACTAAATGAATCCCATTTCTTCATTTTAAACTCATTTCATATCACCATCATTGATACAAGATCAAGTTCAAAAACATAAAAATCAAACCACAACAAGAACATTAAGATGTTAACAACAATGCTAGTGAATTGAAATAGGCCACACACGGCTTCACTAGACTTCAAGATTACAACAAAAACCAAATTTTAAGAGTACAAGATTGCAACAAGTTGTAGTGAATCAAAATTGGCCCCACACGGCTTCACTACTTCAAGATTGAAATGAACTCAACTAGTAAACAGATTAAATGAATACTTTCATAAGTAGCTTCATCTTTCTCATTTACCCAACTTTCATCACTTTTCTTGCGATGAGTTCGAAAATAAAATTCTAAAATAGAATGATCTTTTCCAGTAGCCTCTTTCTATATTCGAAAAAAGAGATGTGTGTTATCAATATTGAATATGATATTATTTTCTTCAAAGAAATATATTTAAAAAGATTTATAATTACCATTGTCTTATAGATCAATCGATGAGGTACACAACCACCTGTATGAAGTGATGCACCGGCATTTGAATCACGATTGTCTGTATTTCGTTCAGAATTTGTTTTGAACTCATCAAACTCCCAATACACCTTCATCTCCTTGAATACTGCATCTCCCATCGAATGTGGTTTCAGAGGCAATTTTTTTCTAACATCTTGGAAAAGTTGGGTCATTTTTGAAGATGCCCTTTTATTAAAATTAGACCATATAACATCATTATAGTGAGGAAGCCACTTAAATTTCTTCTGCATATATCAAATGAATAAAATATTAGCTATATAGTCCCACAATTATATTTATACATGAATCAGAATTTATAAATTTTTTATCTTGAATTACTCAAACCACATCTCGCGAGTAGACTTTGGAAACTTCTTCCATGAAGGTCTAGCCAATTCAAACTTACTCCAAATACAGTTAGCAATACCATCAATAACTACCTTGTGTAGATCAAACCTACATAACATATAGTAGTTATCAAACATCTGCACATATAAATAGTCCACCAAAATATATGTATTATTAAACATTAGTTGTATTACCCATCCCCTTCAGGTACAATCCATATTTGATTATCATCGGCTACATTGTCAACTATATTAGGTGAGGTTACTAGAGTCCTATTGGTCGGTGGTGACATTAATGGTTCTGAATCTTTATTTGTAGGTGGGGACCAATTAGATTGAGGTGTAGATTCAATAATAGTAGGCTGGGGTTGGTTGATCCCAAGATTAGGTTGAGACTCATTTACATAAAGTAGATTAGTATGGGAATAGAGGGGTTGTGATGGTATTTGGGAGGCACACCAATGTTATAAGTCTGGGATTGATTGAATTTAGGATTTGGTTGATGTGAGGATGAGTTATTCACATGAGGTGAATCGGTATGAGATTGAAGGGATCCTGACAGAATTATGGGAGGTAATTGAACTGTTTGTCGCTCTATTGTCTATTTTTTTTATTACTTGACTTCTCTCCTTTTCCATTAGGCAATCCAGCTCTTTTAGATCCTACACCTTACATCTTTATCAAATAAAAAAATAATATATTAGTGATTTAATTGATGAACAACACATGAATAAAGGTGATAAAAATAATGTATTAGTGTATAATGTAAAGAGAACGATCTTATTAAGTATTAGAGTGAAAAAGTTCCAAATGAAGCAAAATAGATATCATGATTCATGATATAACTGATTTTGGCTTGTGCACAAAGAATGTTAGAGCTACAAGGAAAATGCCTCTTAGAAGAGATAATGAATGAAGGAATGAGAATGGTAATGAGCAAGCTTCACCAGGTCCAACATATTCCTTAAATTAGCAAGCCATTCATGCCAAATTTAGGGATGTTTCACAAGTGTTCCCTTAGGCCATGTTTAACCTGGCCAATTATTAAGTTGTTGCACCTACTAATCCTAATGGTAATGCAATTGCTATCATATTCCAAAACTTTATTCTCCAGGTTTCCATAATTCAGAGGCAAAGAAAGATGCATAATATTTCATTGTTTAGGTTAAATGATCACTTAGTTTATGAGCATTACTTTAGTTATAAGTGTGGTTTTTGATGTTTATCAATTGAAGGAAACAACTAAGGCTTAGTTAAAGTAAGGGAATAAAAGTAGGCATGTAGATGTAGGCCCAGTTTATTGGGATGAGTTTGTAACGGCCTTTCTGGATAGGTTCATTCCCTGTGAATTAGGTGAAGCTAAGGTTGAATAGTTTATCAACTTGAAGCAGCATAATACGTCTTTGAAAGAATATTCTCTAAAGTTTACCCAACTCTCAAAGTATGCTCCAAAGATGGTTGTAGAGATAACGGCTCGTATAAGAAAGTTTGTTTCAAGTACTTGTGAGTTAGTGGTCAAGGAGTTTAGGTCTTCTATAATTATTCAGAGTATAGATATATTATGACTCATGCCTGGTATATTGAGGAGGGCCAGATCAAGGAGAAGTAAAGAGGGACTAAGCATTCTAGGATATCTAACTTTGACTGCTCTGAGTAGAGTTCAGGTTATGGTAATCATTCTCAATTTCAGTAATGGTATTAAGCTACTTCACGATCACCTAGGTCTTTTTATGATTAGAATAATAGAGTATCCTTATCTATGTCACAAGGTAGTGTTCTAGAAATCCATACTTTTCTAGTATATCCTAACTGATTTCTTGAAAGCATGGGAGGTCTGGCTGATAACAGGCATTTCACCAGTGAATCCTTAATTATACAAAGTGTCAATCTTGTTGCGAAAGTATAGCAAGACACATTTACAGCCGGGAGAAGAAAAGTATAAGCATATTTGCAGATGACACTAGATTAGTTATCAATCCTTCATACATAAGGTCTTGGCTAGACCTTTTATCCAAAACACCTAATGTGGAACCTTTTCTTTCAAAGAATGACCCGTTTATAAAGGCACTAGAGAAGGAATTAGCGGATCATAATGCAGAGGTGAATGTACAACATGAGACTCTAGATGGAATGTTCACTTTTTACGATTTAACTAGTGGCAAAATGCATATATATATATTAGGTTGCCAGCGTGACATTTGACTTGCTTTTGCTGTTGGTTCTAGGATCATACTTGATTGCACTTTTCAGTTTTTCTTTTATCACCACCAGGGGTCTTAACAATCTTATTAGTCTAATCTGTCGCCCCCTATCATAGAAAGTAAAACTGCTTGATTCCTGAAGCCTACATTTCTGCATCAGGTGCTTGTGAATCAAGAAGTAGGTGTTACTTTTTGTAATCTTAAGGAAGCTCATTTTCAGCAAGTTGTTATCAGTGGTTCAATATATTGTAATGTAAACATTTAGCATTTCATGGACAAGCTCCACATATTTTGCTATGGTAGGTTTCCCATAGTCATTTTTTTAAATGAGATAAGAATGTCATTCTCGTAGCAATCAAATCTATGATATGTTAAATCAAATCTAATTTTTTTTACCTGTAGGGATATATGATATGTTAAATCAAATCTAATTGTTTGACATGCAACAAGACTCTAACTTGATTCAATAAATACCTACTATGACTTTTCACTATATATGGCCTCTTAGAGGTATAAACTCTTGGAAGTGCTTTTGATAGTGATTAGTTTTTGTTTAAGAATACTTTTTAGTAATAGCTGGCTCTTTATAAGTTACCAAATGCAATCAACCCTTCATAGCTCACAGTCTATTGTTAGCCTATCTTTATGTTTCGTCTCTCTCCCCGAAGTGGATGTGTCTGCTCAATTCCTAACAATGAGTCATGGCATAAGCACGAGACTACTACATAGTACTTGTAATTTCTTATAACTCTAATGTGATAAAGCAATCAAATATACAAGTCACAGATATGGAAAATTAAAACATGTTTCCCAGATAATGGATTGATACAAAACTAATTTATTTAAGCTAGTTGAAGTAGTAATAGAACATGTTGAGACTAGGTTAATAGGATATCTTGCCAAAAGAACTAGATAAGGAAGAAATCTTAAGTTTTAGGTTAGGGACCACGAACTTCAGTGCAGGTCATAGTCTCATGTCATGCATCATACTGAGTAACCTAATCTAAAACATCACCTATATGACTCTTCTTTATGAGTTATCCTAAGAATGGTGCTTTCATAAAACTAGTCATGGCAAAACTTGTACCATTGAAGTTTAAATAACTTAGTTTCAAACCATGAGTAGTAGTATGACTTGTCCTGAGCAGGTCTTGTCACACCCCTTTTTTAACCGAAAAGATTGATTTTAAGTTTCCAAAGGGTTTTAATTATCAAAGTGACAAAAGATTAAAAAATTATTTCAAAAAAGAATTATTAATATTTTTTACTCAGAGTCGCCACTTGACATAATCCGGTGTGCCAAGTCACATTTGAAAATCCTTTTTCAAAACTGTTTTGACTCTTTTAAACTGATCCACGAATAGAGATTCTGGCTAAGGAATTCTGTTGACCGAGAGGTAGGTGTTAGGCACCTCTCGGTCCCGTGGTTCGACCACGGTCACTTGGTGAAGCGTATAGGATAATTTGATACTATGAATGTATAAACCACACAAAACACATAGAACAATCAATCAAACCAACAAAAACAAAACAAATCCAACATATAGTGTCCAATCTCATTATACAGTCCAAAAATAGAAAAATGCGAAAATGTAAACCTACGCTAACTTGCACTAATCCTAAACTATGCTCCAATGCTTTACCCGATGCCTCGGTCCTTCGTTACAAACATCTTCCACCAGCATAATACGTCGGGGCATTCCCCGGTGAATAATTACAATGTGTCTTGGGGCATTTCCCGGCTAAATGAATACATTTTCCGATTGCAAGAAAGACAAACCATTCCACAAACATTCCAAACACTCAATCCCATAAGTTCTAAATTTGCCTACCCAAGCCTACTATTTGCCTACGCAGCTCGACCTATCAGGGCATTATTATATTCAATAATATCAATAAATCAAAACAAATTAATGCTTTTTTTTTATCAATTTTCAATTTCTTACCCCTAAATAACTGATTTTACTTCTCGAATAAGATATCATTTCATCACACAATTCATGATCAATGGGACCAACAATGAATCAAAACAAATAAATATTAACCAATCCAACATTCAAACATCACCAACAATTCACATATCGAATCACATTCAACCATCACGTAAGAATTAAAAGGAAGAGAAGAAAGAATTGGACCTCAATGCCTCTTTCAAAGAGTATTATTCTATTAATAAAATAGAGTCCGCACCTAAACCTCGAATCGAACTTTAGCAGGTAAATCCACCAACTCAAATTCCTAATTCGACCATTTGAACCCGAACAACTGATTGAACAACAAATAAGACTAGATGGATTTTGAAATTGATGGAAACTGACTGGAAACAGGGGCCCACAATGATGGCTATAATATTCCGATGAAAACTCAATAGAATCGAAGCTAAAATTAGTAGGCTATGGGCCTTTCCATCGCTGCCAGATCTGGCGATGGTCCTTACCGCTAGAACGGTACAACAACGATAGTAGGTAGGGCGTCCAACCACTGGTTTTAGGATTTTGAGAGTGGCGGCCGTCAACGGTTAATTGGGTTTTTAGAAAAGTGGATCGGTGTTCTCCGGTGATGAAATCGCCGACTGAATCGAGCTTCTCTGATCATTTTCTCTCGTCTTTTACCACTCTTTCTCTATCTCTCTTGATCTCTCCATCTTTCCTTCTCTCACTGCTTTTTCTCTTAATTGTTTGTGTCGATCGTTATAAAAAATGGTGAGGTGTGATCTCTGTGTATGTGTTTCTGGTGGTGAGTGTGTGTATGTCGTATGGAAAAAAAAAAGATGTTCTATGTGTGCTCCTGTGAGGTGGAGTGGAATTTTGTATGTAGAGTGTGTGCGTATAATGTATTATGTTTTTTGGTTGTCCCTAACTTAGTGTGCACGTGGGTTTGTTTGTTTAGTGGGTAGGATTAGGTGAGGGTAGGGGTAGGTAGGGGGTAGGGTAGGTAGGGGTAAGGTATAGGTAAGGAGAGACAAATTAGTAGAAATTAATTCTTGGGACGGATAAAATTATGTGTCTATAGGTCCAAAATTCCAGTTGTCTGCTTTTTTTAATGAGTCATGTCACAAGTCATGGACTTTTTTACATAGCTCATACGCTCACCACTCTACAAAATTTTCAAACTTATAATTTGCTTTTTGTTTCTTCAATATAATAATTTCACCCACATGTACTATGCCTCCAGAGAACACACCTAATAGGGAAGGAAAATCAACACCAGCTCCTACATACCATAATTTACTAGATGAATTGAGTGGTTCTGAGGCGTAATATCGGTTTGGCCATGACCATCTATAGCATAAGCCTCGTTCCATGAGGAGAAAAACTAAAGAGCATGTTGAGGATCAGGTTATAACATAGACATAGGCACAGGCACCGATAACCCCTTCCCAATCTAAAGAGGGAGAAGAGTCATCTTAAACGACTAAGAGTTACTGAGAAAGGAATCTACGTTTCCTCCAACACTTCTTATCAGAAGTTCTAATAACATTCAAGGGAAATAATTTTAAGCAAAATCTAATTAAGAAATTCAAAAAACGAACCCCAGTATGGTTTTATTCTCTCATTCTACTGATATAAGTTCACAGACTTGATACAGTATATACTCGAACATGAGACATTCAATGGCTGAAATAATATAATCGAGAATATAAGTATCTAAGACTTAAGCAATAATAGAATTACTTTTCCTTAAGCGATGCATCTATTAACATTCAATGTTAACAATACTTATCAACCATTCTCTTCCTTACAAAATAATACACTACACCAGTCTTATGTTTAAATTTACTTAATAGCATACTAAACGAGGCTGACTAAGGTAAATCTAACTGAATGATTTTACTCTATTTCAGTATAACTTACAGGTACAAAGTGTTATCCATAAGGTACAAAATCTATTCTCAACCTATTTTGCTCGGACTCTCCAAAATTGTCAGTGGGTGCGTGCCGGATTCTCCAAAAGTAATGTATTTTTTAGGGAATCCAACACGGGTGCGGCATCAAAAGTGAAGAGTCCTCACAACATAGGTTTCAACTAGAGGGTCTGCAACTTTAAAAGGGTCTGCAAATAAGATTAATAAGTACAAAAATAAGAAAATCAAAAAATGCCAAAACAGAGAAATCCAAAGCAGTAGGAGATTGTCTACTCACACCACCAAGCATAACAAAGTGGAGCAATGAAAGTCAACATACCTACAAAACCACAATTATTCACTTCAAAATGATCTATTGGGTCCATTGCAAACGAAAAATTATGGAATTTAAGAAACTAAACCTCTGTTTTCAAAAATATCTGCAAGCAATTGACAAAGTATCAATGACCAAGGAGAAGACCTTTGATTTTCGAATATCTCCAAGCTTACCTCTGATTTTTGAAAATTCCCGTGCTTGAGATATTGAGAATTGAGAGTGATGCTTAGAGAATTGAGAGGAGAAGGTGGAGAGTCTCTACGAGCCTGCAATAACTGTCAAAGGGAAAAAAAATTGAGGGAATAAATTTATATATATATATATATATTTATTTTATATATTTAGTATAAATAATATTTTTCGTTATTTCGTTTCATTTAATCCATATTGAGTTATTTATATTTAAAATTGAAAAATAAATTTGAAAAAAATATTTTTTTTTAAAAAATACTAATTTTAAATGTCCGATCGCGACAAAGAAAAACTCACTAATCTTTTAATCTTCAAAATCGAAATACAAAACTAAAATAACTAAACTGATTTGTAAAAATTAAACCAATTCGAATTTATTTCGGTTCGGTTACTGTTGTCATTTTCATCAACCCGAAATCAAAAAATTGAACCGATACCGAACAATTAGAATGCACACCCCATAATTTTAAATAGACACATAATAAATTACTTTAAAATCAATGATAACAATAATATTGGGATGTCAAATTGGGTGTCAACACAACTACCCCACCGATTTATTCTCACAAATTGGGGTCCGTGGAGGGTACGGTGTACGCAGACCTTATTGCTAAGGTAGATAGGCTGTTTCCAATAGACCCTCGGTTTAAGAAAAATAGTTTGAAGCTGTCCAATTTCAAAAAAAATATTAGTAACAATTTATTTAATATTGGCTGTTGATCAGATATGATGAACGACTGAGATTGCAATTGAGGAGATGAGTCAAATTCATATTAGATATTGGGTTAAAAAATTGAATTGAGGTTTTTGATTGAGTCAAATTAAACTCAATTGATACAAATTGAGTATAAAATGGCCAGAATTTAAATAAATTAGAAAAATTGAATTGAATTATGTTGATATTTCATAAATATAGTAACTATATAAAATTAGTATTAAAAATAAATATAATAATAATAATAATAAATGAATGTTGATCAACGGCTGAGTTCTAAAGATTAATAAGAATTTGGTTAAAAAATTTGAATGAAATTTGAAATTGAGTTCAATTGGATAAAATTTGAGCTAGGATTGTAATAAATTAGATAAAATTAGGCTAAAATTGTTACAAATTGGCAAAATCAGACTAGAAATAAATAAATTAAAAAATTAAATCAACTAAGGTTGCAGATTAATACAATAATAATAATAATAATAATAGTAAAATAAATAATATAATTATTCTCAGATTAGTTATGAATAAATTGTGTAACTAAAAATACGTAATATATTACTTTAAAATCAACGATAACAATAATATATATATATATATATATTTATTTATTTTATATATTTCGTATAAATATTATTTTTCCGTTATTTCATTTCATCCATGCTGAGTTATTTATATTTAAAAATAAAAAATAGGTTTAAAAAATTATTTTTTTCTAAAAAAAAAATTACAAATTTTAAATGCCCGGTCATGACAAAGAAAGACTCACTACTTTAATCTTTAAAATCGAAATAAAAATTTGAAATAACTGAACCGAATTTATACAAATTGAATCAAATCGAATTTATTTTGGTTTATTACGGCTGCCATTTTCGTCAATCCAAATATTGAAAAAATAAATCGATATTAAACAAGCAAATCGAACAAACAGAATGTGCACCCCTAATCTCATCGTATATATAATTCTGAAACTAGCTAATACTTTCAACTCAATGTTATATAAATTATTTTTTTTACTTTATTTCATAATTATTATACCTTATATCTCACATCAAATGACTCCTACATGTACATTATATTGATATATTTTATTGTCGTGCGTAGTATGATGCCTTAGAATTATATTTAAATTAACCAATAGAAAACGCGCTCTATTTGAGCCTTGAGTCGTACTTCACCCTATCTTAGGCCAACGAAATTTAACCTCTTTAATTTTTTGGTGATAACATAACGAGTCAAGCTAAGGTTTATTCGGCTCGAATACATCTGTGATACCATCTATGCCGTCAACAAACTAATTTTAATTTCTTGATCATCTTTTGCTTGATTATACATGTCCACCAATTTAATGTCTAATTTCTTTTTATTTTATGTTTTTATTCTTCAAGTTTATCCTTTTCCTATTAAAATTTTTCAAGTCACAAAAATTCTACGTAAATCTCCAAGAAATAGTTTCAGCTAAATTCGTAGCAACACAATCCCCCAATAATTTTTCAAGTAATAATTTCGTAGGTAAATCCCCAAGAAATAATCTCACCTAAATTTGTAGCAACACAATCCCCCAATAATTTTCCAAGTAATAGTTTCGCAGGTAAATCCCCAACATAAATCCCCAGAAAAATTCGTAGAACAAAATTCCCAAATAATTTTTCAGGTAATAAAATTTATTACATAAATTTTCACCAAATTATCTCTATGTAAATCCGTAGGATAAATTACCTAGGCATTTTTCTATGGATTTAAAATATATATATATATTTGTCCATATACCTGCGGATTTACCTAGAGATAAAATACCCACCGATACATTTTCTTAGATAATGTCGCAAGTAATAATTTTGCAGGTAAATCCCCAAGAATAAATCTCCAACAAATTTCGTAGCACAAAATCTCCAAATAATTTCCTAGGAAATAAAATTCATTACATAAATTTCCACCAAAATATCTCTAAGTAAATCCGTAGGATAAATTACCTGGGGATTTGTCTATGAATTTAAAAAATATATATATTTGTTCATATACCTGCGGATTTAACTAGATATAAAATACCCATCGATATATTTTCTCAGGTAATATCACAAGTAATAATTTCGCAGGCAAATCCCCAAGAATAAATCCCCAGCAAAATTCGCAGCACTAAATCCCCAAATAATTTCCCAGAAAATAAAATCCCTTTCATAAATTTTCACCGAAATATCTCCAAGTAAATCCGTAGGATGAATTACCCGAGAATTTTTCTACAGATTTAAAATATATATATATTTGTCCATATACCTACTAATTTACCTAGAGATAAAATACCCGTCGATATATTTTCCGAGGTAATGTCGCAAGTATGAAATTTACGCAATATGACGCCAAATTTACCTGCGAAATTTGTTGCAAATATATAGTTCGCAGGTAATATATTTTAATATTGATGAATTTAATAATTTCGTAGGTAAATCCGCATGTTTTTCCTGCGATATTATTCCCTAGGTAATAAGCAATTTTCTAGTAGTGATAGTGGAAAATAAGACGAGATTAAAAAGGGGAGAACTAAAATAAAATAAACAAAGATCATTCAAGAAATGGTTAGTGACTAAATATTGATGATAGGCGAATTTACGCGCCTATATCAATATATTTTGCCAATATTTTAGCCTAGTTTTGAGAACTAATTATCTATTTCATACACTTTTAGTCCTTTTTCATGTACATGAGCTAACAAATGTGATTAGGAAAGTTTCAGGTATAAATGATGCAAAATACAGCAATTTATGGCTTACTTGACGTAAAAGAAAGCTCACGAACGAAGTGGAAAGGAGCTGGACGCCTAAAGGACTAAATCTGCTGCATGGAAAATCTGTCCCGGGCTAAAACAGCATTTCTGAAGACTTTGGGGACTTACAGACACAAAGCTGGATTTTGACAATGATACATTAACCTAGTACAATTGGGTTATGTATTTCATTAGTTTATTTGGATTAGGAGAATGTTACATTAACCTAGTACAAATGGGTTAAGTATTTCCTTAGTTTAGTAGGATTTGGTTATTTATTTCATTAGCATAGTAGGAGTAGGATAGGAGTATTATAAATACCCTATCATGCTAGAGATTTTAATCAAGTCCTCCCTTAGTGGAGGCAACTCCTCTCTAAATTCAAGAAATTCATTCTTAAACTATTAATTTTCTTCCATCTCTCTCATCTTCCACCACAAACATTCAACTCTTAAATTCCACAACAAGAGAATCGTTACTTGCTAAGGAATCACCAAAACCACACGCCAAACACCTACTATTCACGCCATCCACCATGCAAAACGTGATATCCTTCGCATTCATGGGTAACTAAACCTCTTAGTTGGGGTTATGGAAGCCGAATGAGTTACTATCTATTGCTATGAGCTTGTGAGTTCAAGACAAGTATATTGCTTATATCATTATTCTCTTCATCTTAAATCTACATCCTTTGCGGTTCAAACACAAGAACACGCCATTCTAACATTTAACCTGTTCGAGAGAAAGGTTATTTGTCTAGAAAAGAAGACGCATAGACCAACGCCAGTCTAACATTTAACTTGTTCGAGAGAAAGGTTATTTGTCTGGAAAAGAGATAATGTCAAGGTAGTAGGACACCCTTTCCTATTAAAAAGCTAGTGCCGTAACTGGACTAACCTCTTGGAGAATTTGTACCGCTAGACACATTTTAAGCTCGAGAGAGTTAAAGTGAAATAGTCCTTGTTTAGGTCGAGAGACGCTTGGATTTACCATCGACTACAATTCTCTATAAGCAATTGCATGTCAAGACTCTACACACTCATAGCCAATAGAGACGTATACCTCTGAAGGTGGACATAACCCCAACGCTTTAATTCTCATTGTTTACAACCAACGTGACAATCTTTCTCTTTTTACTTTATTGTTTTGGTTACATATTACAATCCCCCCTTTTTACGAGACTTGCACCAAAAGTCTAGTAACCGTTGCTTACTTGTTGGCCGAGCTATTCCCTGTGGGATCGACACCCAACCCAGGTTGGGTTCTATATTTGCTAACGACCGCTTTACACTCAAACGAGAGCTGTAGATTGAGCGTTATCAAAAATTGGCGCCGTTGCCGGGGAATACTAGTGTCAATCAAGTTCGTGATAATTACTAGACCCTTTGGTCAAAGATTCTCGTACTTTTACTTTTAGTTGTTGTTTTTGTTTTTTTTAGGTTTATTCAGTGCATCAATGGAGGCACAACGTGAAATTGAAAGGATAGCTGCTCAAGTGCATCAACAAAATATTGATAACAGTAGGCGAGCAACAAATCCTGACGATGAGGATCTGGGCGATGAAGAGCTATTAAACCCACAGCATGCTGCTGAGATGGCGACACCAGCAAACAGAAGAGATCGTCAAGCAAGATATAGGCCCGAATGTCAAACTGTACCAATGCTGTTCGATGATGATGAAGATGATCTTGACGAAGCTGGTTCCACAGGAGCTATTATTCTTCCTCCCTTAGCACCGGGAGCAAAGTTCAATATCACTAGCGCCATGATTCAGCTTTTGCAACTCAAGGGATTATTTGGTGGACTAGCAGGCGATGATCCGAATATGCATCTCATCAACTTTATTTCTATATGCAAGTCATTCGACAATCCTGGAGTTGGACAGAATGCAATTCGATTACGTCTATTTCCATTGTCTCTGTCTGGGGAGGCAACTATGTGGTTGAATGGGCTGACTCCTGATTCTATTACTAATTGGAGGCAATTGAAAGACGCTTTCCTAGAAAGATTCTTTCCACCATCCAAAAGAGCACAGTTGAGAGATGAGATCATCAACTTTCGACAGCTTCCAACTGAAGCTCTCCACGAAACATGGGAGAGGTTCAAGACGAAGCTAATGCGATGCCCAAACCATCATATGACCAATGTCCACTTGATGGAGATATTATACAGAGCTTTGAATTCGGTGACTAAGTCAGTGGTTGATAATGCGGCTGGAGGATCTTTTATGGACCTCACCTTTGGGCAGGCAAGCCATATGCTAGATCGGATGACAAAGCAAAGTAGAGCTTGGCATACCAGGGATTCTGAGGTAACAAGCCCCACTTTATCTTTTGGCATGACTGCAGAGCAGAGGAGAAGACAAGAGGATCGTGACCAAGACATGGCTCACATGAAAATGCAGATGGATCTTCTTACCAAGCACTTATTATCAGGGAAGACCGAAAAAGTGAAAGCTGTAGCGCTAAAAGGAAGAGATGAATCTGATTCTGAAGCGGAGGCCGACTACTTGAACAATCAGAGGGGTTTCCGTGGGAATGCCCAAGGAAACCAAGGTCGGAACCATTATGATAAATCTGGAAACAAAGACCAAGGTAGTTGGAAGAACAAAAATGAAAAGAGTGGTTTGTACGTTCCCCCTGGTAGACGTGATACCACCACATCTAATTCTGGGAGTATGGAAGACATGATGGCTAAGTTATTGAAAGGAGTGGAAGCAACGAGCGCAGGAGTTAAGGAGGTGATTGATGATTTGTCCTCCATGAAGCAACTAGTTGATTCTCATTCCACTTCTATCAAGCAAATAGAGCAGCAATTGAGCCAACTTTCAGCTGCATTTAATCAAAGAAAGGCTGGCACCTTACCAAGCGATACTGTGTAGAACCCAAAAAATGATGGGTCATGCATGGCCATCACTACCAGAAGTGGTAAGGTGCTGGAAACTTCAGCAAAAGGCAAGCAAGTGGTTGACAAAGTGGTACGGTTTGATATATGCAAAACAATGAAGCAGCCCAGCGATATGAATGAGTCATCTGTAGCTGATGTTCATTATGAGGATACAAAAGCATTATCTATAGAGAAACAACCTACTGTTGAGCCATTGTCTGCTGCGCCACTGAATGTTGAGCATGAGGATAATGAAGATTATGAAGAACTTATGGGTGATCTAACAGAAATAGAGTCTTATACTCCTAAGAAACCGGATTGTGATCTCAAGAATCAACCAACAGCGAAGACTCACTTTGACGAGCCACCAATGCTAGAATCGCAAGAGCTCCCCGATTATCTAAGGTATGTGTTCTTGGAAAGTAGAAATATACTTCCAGAGAGAGCAGATGATTTAAGTGAACAGCACGTAGAAGCTCTCATCTCTGCTCTGAGGAGATACAAGAGAGCTATGGGTTGGACTATTGATGATATAATTGGTGACTCTCCGGAGAAACGTAGGAGCCATCTTGAAGAAGATCGCATGCCCACAGGTAAGCCTCATTGTTGTCTAAATCCTTTCAGAAAACGATCCATCACTTACCTCGACGAAGTCTGAGTACTCGAGGTAACTACATCGAGCCACGACAATAAATAAGGCGCTAGATGGGAGGCAACCCATCGTTTTATCATTTTATCGTTTTTTCTTTCATTCTAGTACTTGTTTTGTTTTATGAAAAATCCAAAAATAAGAGTCGTGCCACGACCAAAACTAAGGCGCTTGGTGGGAGGCAACCCATCGTACTAATCGTTTTCATTTGGTTTTGAGCAAAAATAGGTGCAAGAAGTATGCAACGAGGAGATTGATTTCAATTGACGATTTGGTCGCATTGTATGGTAAAGTCGGTAAGTTAGGAATGGTGATGCATAAGGCTATGAAGTGAGCCTTTCTCACGTCATAATAGGCTTCGAGGAAGGCTAGGCCTTGGTAAAAATAGGCCACGAACGATGCACAACCTATTCTATAGCCTAAGGACTCGGAATCTAGTGTGCTATACACTATGCGCCGCCTATTCCTAGGTGTGCTTTTGACTATGCGCCGCCTATGCTATGGCATTTGAGATACTGAGACCAAATGCCATAGACTATGCGGCGCATATGTCTAGAAATGCCATAGGATATGCGGCGCATATGTCCCATTATGCCATGGACAATGCGCCGCATATGTCATTGATATGCCAAGAGATATGCGCCGCATATGTGGTGAATTTTGTCTCCAAAACCGATTGTAAATGGGTCAAAACCCGACCCATTCTCTTCCTATATAAAGGGGACTTAGTTTTACAACACAACCACACTAAAAATTGACCTAAGGGCGCCGCATATACATCCAAATCCTCTCAAAATTTTCTTCTTTTGCTCTTCCAATTCACAACACCGTCTCCACAAGCTTCAAGCAAGTAAGTACTCTCTTATTCTTCATTTATTTATCGTAAGTACTACGTTGCTATGCTTATTATAAATTGCTAAATCATATAAGATTGTTGGTGATGTTCATGTGTTTGAATTGTTGTTGCATAATCATGTGAGTGAACATATACGTAGGGAATTCTTGACTTATTTCCGACTTGAATTTGGTTTCAATAGCATTGTTATGATATTTGCTGAATAGATATGACTATGAATATTGCTTAAGAGTGTTGTTTGGATACTTAAATGTTAGACTATCCCGGCCATCGGGATAAGACTTATAGTGCCTACCGACATAAGAGGTTGTGATTGTTGTAAGAATAACTATTCCATATGGTAACCCCTATGTAGTAGTGTTGCTATAGCTACCATGAAAGTAGTCCAATGGCTGCAAGTAAGTAATGCATTGCTGATTCTCTTGTCGGAATACAATCCTAAAACGTATGTCGATGAATTCTGAGTAATCGATCACTTTCACCTCACTAGTTGGTGCCAACACCCTAAGTGTGGGGTGGTACCCCTACTGTCTGTGTATAGATTGTATCCATTGAGATTGTGCTACCATTAACACTATTTCAAGTCTCAGGTACAATGGCACCTAAAGAGAGACCAGGCAAGGAAGAAGGCTACCACTTCCCAAAAGGGCAAGAAAAGAGGCCGCAAGGAGCAAGGAGAACCCTCCTCGCTGCAAACACCTCGACTCACGCTTGGAATTAAGTGGGATACTTATACGGAACTTATAAGGATGATGACTCTTATGATGATCCCAACGCAAGGGGTATGACCCCAGACATAGAGGAGGAGTCCGACTGACCAGGTTCCTCGTATTTATTTTCCACTGAGGACAGTGTCCCGTCTAAGTGTGGGGTGGCATTGCATGCTATACTTCTCTGTTTGCACCTATGTTTGTTTGTTTACTTTGTTTATTTGAGTTCGTTTCTTTTTGTTTTTTTTCGTTTGACGTTTTTTTTTTAGATTTTTTTAGTAGTTAAAATTTTTCTAGCTTCGCATGAAATTATTTTGATAGGCAGCATGAGATTATAACAAGAGTATGTATTACAATTGTGACTATTGAGACGTTTAGGCTCTAGTTGTGACTCATTATGTGATATTGTGTGATTCAATTCCTTCACTTGTTGGGTCAAGAGTCTATATTACTTCCAATCAAGTCGACCATGTGCCTTGTGTGTGTGAGATAATAGTATATTCTATGTGTGTGGCTGATACTAGAACTTGCCTGGTATGTATGCAAAGCGAAAATAAGGAGTGTAAGTTTAGGATATGATTTAGGCATTTCTTTGGCAACCTATATTTGTTTACCTTCAGTTTTACCTACCCATGGACATCATCCTAGTTAAACCCTTTTGAGCCTTTAGCCTATTTCTTTGACAACCTTGTATGTAAGCCTAATCCATTTTTTTCAAGACCGTAATTTGATCCAAATTCCTAAGTGCTTTAAAGTGAAAAAGTCATGTGACAACATAAGAGGAAATTGGTTGAGTAGGATGCTTTAAATTGTAATGGTGCTTGAATGTGTTATGAAAAAGAAAGTGCTATCATAAGAGGTATGTTGTGAAAAGAAAAAGGAAAAGAAAGCTGAAAAGTGAGTTGTGCTTAAAATTGAAAAACAAAAGATGAGAACAAGGGTGGAAGAATAAAATGAAGAAAGGTTGAAAGAAAAAAGTGTCAATGATACAATGTGATGTATTAAAGTGCTTAGGAACTTAGTCACTATTTCTGGCCAAAATAGCTGATCCTACCCGTCCCTTAGCCTACATTACAACCATCAAAAGACCTACTTGATCCTAAGCTTAGCATTCTGACATTTAGTAGAGTACTACATTAAGGGCAAGCCTATGGTCATTAGTTGCTACATATGAATTTTTTGTGAGAGCAAAAGCAAGGACATTTTGATACCCATGTTTGAAAATATGCTATACTTGTGAGTGATTATGGGTACTATATTGTGAGACACACATGGTTGATGAGTCTTGGATAGTTGTATATGATTCTATGCACCTTAACGTTTGCATGCGAGTTGATCACCATCACGAGTCTATGCTTGAGGTTAAATTGTTTCTACTTATAATCGGAAAGCTACTCTTCGTTGATAATTGTTGTGCTTGTCTTGAAGAATGTTTTGTGTTGTTTCTGTAAAAACCTTAAGTCGATGCTTAGAAGGACATGATATGTTGTTCGAGGACGAACAAAGCTCTAAGTGTGGGGTGTTGATGATAGGCGAATTTACGCGCCTATATCAATATATTTTGCCCATATTTTAGCCTAGTTTTGAGAACTAATTATCTATTTCATACACTTTTAGTCCTTTTTCATGTACATGAGCTAACAAATGTGATTAGGAAAGTTTCAGGTATAAATGATGCAAAATACAGCAATTTATGGCTTACTTGACGTAAAAGAAAGCTCACGAACGAAGTGGAAAGGAGCTGGACGCCTAAAGGACTAAATCTGCTGCATGGAAAATCTGTCCCGGGCTAAAACAACATTTCTGAAGACTTTGGGGACTTACAGACACAAAGCTGGATTTTGACAATGATACATTAACCTAGTACAATTGGGTTATGTATTTCATTAGTTTATTTGGATTAGGAGAATGTTACATTAACCTAGTACAAATGGGTTAAGTATTTCCTTAGTTTAGTAGGGTTTGGTTATTTATTTCATTAGCATAGTAGGAGTAGGATAGGAGTATTATAAATACCCTATCATGCTAGAGATTTTAATCAAGTCCTCCCTTAGTGGAGGCAACTCCTCTCTAAATTCAAGAAATTCATTCTTAAACTATTAATTTTCTTCCATCTCTCTCATCTTCCACCACAAACATTCAACTCTTAAATTCCACAACAAGAGAATCGTTACTTGCTAAGGAATCACCAAAACCACACGCCAAACACCTACTATTCACGCCATCCACCATGCAAAACGTGATATCCTTCGCATTCATGGGTAACTAAACCTCTTAGTTGGGGTTATGGAAGCCGAATGAGTTACTATCTATTGCTATGAGCTTGTGAGTTCAAGACAAGTATATTGCTTATATCATTATTCTCTTCATCTTAAATCTACATCCTTTGCGGTTCAAACACAAGAACACGCCATTCTAACATCTAACCTGTTCGAGAGAAAGGTTATTTGTCTAGAAAAGAAGACGCATAGACCAACGCCAGTCTAACATTTAACTTGTTCGAGAGAAAGGTTATTTGTCTGGAAAAGAGATAATGTCAAGGTAGTAGGACACCCTTTCCTATTAAAAAGCTAGTGCCGTAACTGGACTAACCTCTTGGAGAATTTGTACCGCTAGACACACTTTAAGCTCGAGAGAGTTAAAGTGAAATAGTCCTTGTTTAGGTCGAGAGACGCTTGGATTTACCATCGACTACAATTCTCTATAAGCAATTGCATGTCAAGACTCTACACACTCATAGCCAATAGAGACGTATACCTCTGAAGGTGGACATAACCCCAACGCTTCAATTCTCATTGTTTACAACCAACGTGGCAATCTTTCTCTTTTTACTTTATTGTTTTGGTTACATATTACAATCCCCCCTTTTTACGAGACTTGCACCAAAAGTCTAGTAACCGTTGCTTACTTGTTGGCCGAGCTATTCCCTGTGGGATCGACACCCAACCCAGGTTGGGTTCTATATTTGCTAACGACCGCTTTACACTCAAACGAGAGCTGTAGATTGAGCGTTATCAAATATCATCAAATGAGAGTACAAAATAATTAAACATTTGATCAAATGAGTATAAGAAAATACAATGGTAGGAACAACCAAATTACTCAGAGCAAACGTCTGCATTGAGAAGGACTACTTGTTCTCAAACACTACTTATCCCATGAACACCCACATGTCACAACTATCATTTTTCTTTTTTCTTTATGCTCATTAGACACATCTAATCTCATTCGATGATATCTGGTTATTTTTCATTGCTTGGTTGGTGCTTATTTATCTTATTTTATTTTATTATTCCCTTTTTTAGCCCTATTTCACTATTTATGACTATAGCATACCTTGAATGTCACTAGATCATGTTCAAAAGTGATTTGGTGTCATAATTGATGTATCTAAATTGCTTTACAATGTTTGAAAGATGTTAATTGTCATACTTTAATTTTATTTAATTTAATTTTTTTTTTAAATTGTCCATATATTCAGATAGTTGATCATAGACCTATGAGTTGGTGAATAATGGAGTTCTCAAAAAATTAATAATCTATCTATCTTGTATAGAAATCAACAACAACTCCAGTATATAATAAATAATTTGCATAGTCTAGTATTTCTTCAATCTATTTTTACTTCGTCAATTTTAAGAAGTTCCAATTGCACCTTGTTTAAAATTATAACTCTTTCAGCCCATTCAATGATAGGGTCTATAGTAAACCTTAATAATCGATTATAGAAGACATACACATTCTTTAGACCTTTTCCAATGGTTTCTTTGGTAGCCCTACTATATAAATGAAGGAACCTTTTTGAGCTTCTCCACATTCATTTATTCACCCCTTTCTCATTTTAATTCAGCAATAACAATGTCTCCCTTTGTCATTCGAAACACTCCTTAGCTTGTTCCAAAACTGTAATCCATTGCATTATTTCGGTGGTCGTCGGAAAAATGATATCAAGTATCGTATGAAAATTAGGTAAGAAGAAGAAGACTACAATATATTAAGTCTAGGATCATACATGAACTTGTCCTTCTTATTCATATTTGGCACACTAACCGATGAAATTCGAAAAAAATTCACCATACAATTGATAAGGACAGTCATAATCCATTAATAATCAAACAAATATCAACTTAAAAATACAGATTTTCATTAAAATCAAGCCTCATTTAAAAAAAAAAATCTAATTTTTCATCCAAATCAAAAAAATATCTAATCAACCGAATGATCTATTAACAAAACAACAAAAATGTATGATGAAACCATCCCCCACAAGAACATGCATCTAAAACATCATTACATTAAAGAAGAATTTGAAGAAAACTCGAATTTCTTGGCACATTAGCTGATCAAATTTGCGAAAAAAATTTCACTATGCAATCGGTAAGGACAATCATAATCCATCAAATATGAAACAAATACCAACTTAAAAATAAAATTTTCAGTAAAATCAATCCCTGTTTTTTTTTTTAAAAAAGTTTTCCTTCAAAATCAACTCAATCACCACAAATCAAAACTGAAAAAAACAAAAAATAACCATCATTATGAAGCACAAATTACCCAGAAGATTAAAATAAATTACTTGAAGTGGAAGATGAAAGATCTTAGAGCTTTAGAGAAGAAAGAAATAAAAAATAAAGGTTGGGGGAAGGAGAAGAGGGAATGTCCATGGTTTTGTGAGTGAGAGTGAGGAGAGAGAAAATTAATATAGGTATTTTAAAGAAAAGTGGGATGAAAAGTATTTAAAAAAGATTTAAGCGGTGACAATAACTTGTGGGACTTTACAAATTAATCCATACCCCACACCTATTCTATTTTCTCTTTTCA
Source organism: Capsicum baccatum var. pendulum (assembly GCA_030864225.1). NCBI lineage: Eukaryota > Viridiplantae > Streptophyta > Magnoliopsida > Solanales > Solanaceae > Capsicum > Capsicum baccatum. The sequence goes on from CM061557.1 coordinate 197,345,531, forward strand.
AACCCTAAAAAATTAATTCAAAAAGAACTGTCTCTTTTCTCAATTAAGTTTTCAACGTGTCATTTTTTGCAAATCTTCTCAAAATAGTATTAGAAAAACTTAAGGAGAGCTTTGAAATAACTAGTAAAGTTATTGTCATGTGACCAAGAGGTCATGAGTTCTAGACTTCAAGCCTTGAAAACAACCTTTGACAGAAATTCTAGGTAACGTTGCATACAATACACCCTTGTGGTGAGACCCATCCTCAAACATAGTGAAACTTTAGTGCATCAGATTTTCTTTTTTTTTAATATTAAAAAAATATGATAAATTTCTCTTGATTTCATAAATTGGCCAAGTAACTTTTTAGTATTGAAAAATAATCATAAATTTATCTTGATTTCATAAATTGATCAAGTAAATTAAAACAAGTATTTTTTTTTTTTTAATAAAATGACCAAGTTATCATGGATATTTTTATGTCCTCCAGTTGATGTTTGGTATGTATATATAACTTTAATTGATTTAGCTTTTTATTTATCAAATCAAATTTATTGCAGCAATTTCTTATATCAATAAACCATACTCAATCAACAAAACAAATTAAAATTTTTGATTATTATTTATTTAAATTTTCTCAATTTTTTTGAGTTTTTCTTTGAAAATAAAAATAAAAATGATTTGAAGCATATTTCAATAAATTTAATTGGATTTTCAATTATAGTAAATACCAGATTATCATACAATTATAGTTTATATCTAATCCAATTCATTTGTAAACAATTACAAAGAGAACTATCAATCATAACGCAAAAAATGAAAAAATAAAAAAACATGCCGTACATGGAAGCTGCTTTAAATTTTAGAAATGGGATTCGTGTTAAATTTATAAGTTGCATGTTAAGTAACATAAATTATGACAAAAAAGTTACTTTATAAACGTTTATTCTTTCTCAAATATAAATTAACAGTTTAAAAAATAGTATCTATCTTTATTTTTATTCTTGTTCTTAATCTCCTTCATCGTTAATTATCTTAATTAATTAATTACATTCTAATTTACAAAACATTACTACTGTAATTGTTTTCCTATGCTTTGTTGTGTGATTTAAATTTGTGCAGTCAAGCAAAAAATAAAAAGTGCTTTTTTAAAATCAGCAAGATAGAAATTATAATTTTTTTGGAGGGGGAGGGGGGGGGGGGAGAGAGTTGAGAGAGGCGGTTAGGGTATGGGAGAAGTGAATGGTAGCCGGTAGGTGAAAAACAGGAAGGAATCAAAATAAAGTGGGATCCATAGTACTCTTGTCAAATAATAAAATGTTCATACAAGTATGACGTGGCATATCTCCACATCATAAAATTTTTCGAGAATTGTGATATTGGCTTAAGGATTTTGGTGTCTGATTGCATGTTTGACTGTGTGGGAGTGAGATGTTCTTGAAAGGAGGAGATGTCTTAAAGGAAATATTTCAATTAGCAAGTTTTTCTTGAGCTTCCTGTCAATTATTATTGCTGGGGCAATTCAGCTTTTGAAAAAGGATGAGAAGAGTACACACAAAATACTTCATGTTTCCCTATCTCCCTATTTTAAGTAACAACTTCATATATAGGCTTCTCCATAGGGATGACTTCGTGTGCCACCCCCACTTTACTATTGGATTTGATATATATGTAGGACAAATTAAATAGTAGTAACTCGTTTTGATATGAATTTGAATATTTAACTTTACGTAATTATTTAATGATAGAGACATAATTAATAAAATACAATAAACTTCTCTTGATTTTAGATTTTGAACAATTAAAATAAAATAAATATTTTGAGCAAGAAAATCAACTAATATGAAATCAAGGGAATAGTAAAGGACTTAATTTTGTGCTATTTAAAATATTAATAGGGTTAATTCGGTCAAAGTAATGTAGTACTTAAGATAATTTATGATAGTAGGGGAAGTCTTCCACATGTGAGTTTAATTCTTACTGTCCATTTCCCCTTCCCCTACTTATTTCATTTTTTAATTTATACGACATATTTTTTTAAATTAATTTTTAAAAAATAACATATTTTTTTATTTGATAAATATTTAATGACTCTAGCAATATTTTACATATGTTGAGTCTCACTTAATTGACAAAATAAATCCACAAAAATGTAATCTTCTATTTAATAATTCACGTATCTTATGTGTAATTTTGAAATATTAAAAATTCTTTCCATATTTTTTAAAGTCTGTACTCCGATCATATACATAACATAAACTGAGACGTAGGCCATATAATATATTTATAGGATAACCTAGAAAGGTAAGGGAAGTTTTTTTTTTTTTTTTTTTTTTTTTTTTTTTTTGTGTATGTGTGTGTGGAGGGAGAGGTATACACTTGTCGATATTTAATAATTGGTGTGTGAGATATATTGCTATAGTTTCTTTCTTCAAGAAAATATTTGTATTCTTTATTTAAAGTGGAATTTGTCCTCAAGAAGAAATCTTAAAAGACCCACGATTGTTTTATTTACGACGCACCTCTGGATAAGTTGACGTCTATCGCTCTCGTAGCTTTTTAGTGGCTGGGTACTTCCATTGGACACTATCGTTTACTTTAGGCAATAAGCCAAGAACATATCTATTGCACCTAAAAAGACAAACTAGTTGGCCTATAGACGTGTGACCCTGTGTCCTATTTCAGAAACAACGCAATACGTTTACATATAGTAACTCTCCTAGACGTGCAATATAGTTTTTAAAATGGTGTGAAGTCAGTTTACACTCTATACTGTATTTGTTCACTGTTCTAGTAGACAAGAAGACCTATTAAAAATGTCATTGTATCAAGAAAAATGCACAAGTTGAACGGGTTAGGTTTTAATTTTGATTTGAATTTAGTGACGTGAACCCCTAATAAGAGGTAACATGACAAAAATTATTTTGTAAACCACCATTTAAAATAATAGTACGAATGAACCTGTTTTGTATAGGCAATAACATAGACGAGTCAAACTTTTAACGAATGACATAGATGTGCCATTTCTAATAGTAAGATGACATATTTGAATCTTTTTCCAACTAACTTTGAGGTAAGATAGTATCTAAAACATGCTAACGGATGTATGATACTTTTAGAAAATACTACGCAGCCCGCAGGAAAAGCGTTCAATAATCTTACTGCTTATATGAATCATAGACAATAAATAAAAATATGTAGAGCATGCAAAATGTGCTGAAAATATAACTCAAAGAATACCTCTCGAAGAGTGAGAAGAAATTTTGAAGCAAGTTCACAGACATCAGAAATTGGGACTCTACAAGATGAGCCAATTATGTTAGGATTCGTGGAGGTTAATTGTCTCGATCCGATCCTAGACCCGAGACGTAACTGGCACTCAGACCATCGCTGGCCCGAGCGAAATGCCTAGGCTTAAAACATGAGCATTCAGAAGTGTGGAAGAAACATTTAATTCATAAAGATATAACAAAGGGAAATCCATTTCATAAAATAGAAATTTAAAGACATAAGCCTGCGATGATCACGACATTTGTGTCACGACCTAAACTCATCGCGAGTGACACCCACACTAATCCTTCGGTGAGAGAACCATCCAACCCAAATTACTCAATATCAACACTTAGTCAAAATTAAGAAAAACTAGTCATTCTATTAGATAAAATCGATGTTTCAAATATCTAACAATAGAACCAAATGCGGAAAAATAGAAAAGTCTACAGTATCCTAACGAACTGAAAGTCATTGTATCAAAACACTACAATTGTCAATAATGGGTTCAACCCAAAATAGAGAGAAAATATTCATGTTTGAAATAAGGACAAAAATTAAATGAAGGACTCATGGTTGTCTGAAAAATGTAGCTCAGCCTTGAGTAGAAATATAGTCTGCTCTAAAGTTGAGGCCTCGATAGAGTCGCTGAAAAATACTTTGCACTCAACAAAAAGAAGAGTACATATAGTATCAGTAAAAAAAAGCTATAGTGTACTGATAGTCATTGATCAACCCAAAATAATAAATGTGATCAAACAACGATAACTTAGTAGACAAGACAATCATGAACACCTACCAAACAACTTTATGTCAAGTATGTGACACTTAGCTTTCTTCAAATAATACAATAGAATTTAGTCAAATACAAGTCAACATAGACAACAACCAAGTCAATACCATGACTACCAATATTAACCAAGTCATCAGAACCATGACTCAACAACAATATGCTACATGTTGTCTCAAATACATAGTAAGTAGTCAATAAAAAAGAGATATGTGTAATGACCCTCCAGGTCATTTTTTGTATTTCCACTCATTTTTGTTGTTTGGAGTTTTCCTATAGCTTCTCCAAGTCATAAATGACTTGCTGGAGCCGACAATTCAATTATTGGGCCATTCGTTTGGTTTTTAGAGCTTAAGTCCTTGTTGGTTAAAATTGACTACCTGGCAAAAACTTTAGTCAAACGACCTTATATTCTAATTCTGATAGTCCCAATAGCTCTGGAACATTGATTTTAGGCTAGTTCGACCCTTAGTTTGGGTCTCGAGGATTTCAAATTAATTTTGAACTACTGGCCGGAAGTTAAGAAAAATGACACATGGATGTGAGACCCACTTTTTATTAAAACGACCTCGGATAAAAATTTTGACCGCTCCATTGAATTTAAATTGTCAAATTTGATAAGTTAGCATATCTCATTTTCATATACATTATTTTCGATGAATATCGAGGGGTCGGTGGAGACTTTGAAAAATTTAAGTCTTAGCTGGTGTTAGTGCATTTGCTTAAGCGCCCATTGGTTCACTTAAGCAGCTAACTGGTCTCTTAAGCAGCTTGGATTGCCCAGCAGGTATCGCTTAAGTGATGCTTTTGGAGTTTAAGCGATGGCCTCTTAAGCGTCCAAAGGTCACTTAAGCGACAATGCATAGACTCAGCAAGTGTTGCTAAAGCAACATTTGGTCACTTAAGCGATGCCCGCTTAAGTGACTCAGTGTTCGCCTAAGTGACACCTATACACTTGAGATCCTTATAAATTTCCCACTTAGCCTGTATTTTCTATTTTTCATCCATTTCTAAGAGAGTAGAACCTTAAAAAGTGTGATAATTTGAGAAAACTATTAGTGGGTGATTCTGAAGTGATCATAAGCTCGAGTAACATATTTCTTCTCCAAATTCTTGGTAAGTTACATCAATTTCATGAATAATTTCTCATAGTTTTCTCAAAATTCCTAAAATATTAGTTGGTTGATTATGATCAATGTCCATACAACACCTCTAATTGAGGATACAACGATCGCTACCAAGTATAGTAACCCAACTAGGTTAGGGTCGAACCCATAGGGAAGATGTGAATTTGTATCTCTAGTTTGCTGAACTCAACGGGTAGAACAGAAGTAAATTGGTGGGGGTGAGGGTGAGGGGTTATTGTTGTAATCTTGAACAAGTAGCAAATCTCAACTTTGGTTGTAATAAATTAGTGGCGAGTACTAGGATTGTGTTCCCTCCGACTTCTCAACTCAATAGGATTATCGTGCTTTATTGAACCAGCCCAGTACCTTGCATGCAGAATCTGATAAGTTATGTACCATCAAATGTCTTGTAGAATCATTGATGAATTTTATCTCTGGATGTCGCATTACTAACCCTTATCCTAGATCCCAATTAACTATTACTTTTTAAGTCTCAAGTTATTAGATAATAAATAACCATCTTATATAGATGATACTGATTAGCCTAGATCGACAATTAATCTTTAAATTATTATTGTAATTATCTTTCCTTAGTCACTACTCCTTTTATGGAGTAAGTAGTGATATTCTAGTTGGGATCTTACCGTTTGTAACCATTAAGACATCTATCAAACTGAAGATAATACAATACACACATAGATACTAGTTCATAACAATTTAGCACTTCCCCTACTTCGTTAATACACCTGAGTTCCCACAACCCTAGCTAAGGAATTTAGCCGCTAATGTTTGTGAAACGATCAACAAAGTTCATGATGAAAAACATTAAATGATATCACAATGATAAATAAGTAAAACCTAAAGCCAACAACTGAATTATAAGCCAAAAATCAAGCACAAAGTAATCCCAAGATCAAAATCTAAATCTTGGAATCGAAGATATGTTTATAAGTGTTAAGAGTGCGTAATAACTACAAAATGTCATAAGGGTATTTATAGGATACAAGGAAATCCTAAAAATTAAAACCCGAATGGAAAAGGATAATTGAGGTTGGTGGCCACTTACTTAAGCCACGTATGCACCGTATGTACTACATACGGACTGTATATGGTCCTAAGTAAGTGATAGAACTCCTGCAACTCTCTGGACTTGGACCTCTGTCACTTACTTTGGTCAAGTACGGACCATATGTACTACATACGGACCGTATGTGTCCTTAGTAAGTGATAGAGTCTTCTTGCTCCCGCTTTTGATCCTCTTAACTTCTAGTTCTGATACCTACTTTGATCACCTACACCCGATAAGTGGAACATATGCCCAGAATTGTCTAAGTAAGTATCCCAAAACTTTAATTTTCATGTTTTTCTTCTGTTTAGCATCCAAAACCTAATTTCCTGCAAAACACATCATATATCACAAAACAACTTAAGAAATGTTCATATTTTCATAGTTTTAAGTGTCGAAAGCTCTATAAATACAACAATCAACACCCTCAACTTAGAATATTTGCATGTCCTCAGGAAACACAATAAAATGATACAAAAACACGATATATAACTAGGAGAATCTAAGATATCTAAGGTAGTCAATCATCACTTTAAGATCAAACATATTACCCCCTTCTATATCACCAATCCAAAACCAACTGTGTGTAAACAGTGCAGCACAACAATGTGACACAAAGGAATCAAGGTATGACAATTACATTAGTAACAGACAACCATGCATATATATAAGTCACACTACCCAAAAAAGTGAACAACTAGCCATACAACCCATGTGCCCTCACAACAAAGAAGTCCCACTCATATGAATTAAGAATGTCAATGGGGGGACAATCAAGAGACACTCACTCTTAAAAGAAGTTCCACCAATGCACATCACATATCATAAGACCTGCCCTTATTTTCTTTATCTTAGTTTTTAGACAGTCAAGTTAGGGTCACTATAGGACTTTATTCGACTTTTAATGTATGCATGAGGGCTGGTATGGTACATATGGATATATCAAGTGACTAAACCTCCTTGGCACTACTCTAACTTTAGGGTCCCTACTTTAAATAATTTTCTTTTATTCCACTCTTATTTCTCCCTTTTTATTCTTTATTGCACATTCAGGTTGGGTGTGGTTTCTTTTATTCATTCTTTTTATCTATATTTTTTTCTTTTTTCTTTTTCTTTTCTACCACACCCAACCCTACTTTCTTTTCTCTTATTTTAGCCTTCTTCATACCACTTTACATTACGCACCCCTATGATAGCCACCCCCAACTTAGGCAATTTTCTTGAGATGAGGTGCACAATATTTAAGAAGGACCAGGGCTAAAATAGGTTCATTGTAATACAAATAGGAAGGTGAAAGATGAAAACAAGAAAATAGGCTATAAGGCTAAAAAATGGGATCAAAGGATACTATTTCACATTGGGAAGGTTATTTAGGCTAAAAGTGGACTAAGATAAAAAAAGGCCTATGATCCTTTCCTAACCGACTCTCCTACAACCTAGGCAAGACTAACCACACAAGTTTTGGATTTAACATACAAAGGGAACTAGGTAGCATCTCGCTCACACATGGCATAGAGTCATATCACAAGCTACTACCTATCTGGTTCATGCACAAGTTAACTATGATTATTATGTACCTAATCTAATGCCATAACAGGATCCACAATGGTCAGACATATATATATATTCACACATTTCTTAAAACAAAATTTTGGAGGGGTACCATTTTTCAAAATAAAAAAAAATAACAATTTCCCTAAATACTCAAAAATCTCCTAATTACACAAAAAAGTACTACCTATACGGTACATGCACAAGTTAGCTATGATTATCATGTCTCTAATCTAATACCATAACATGATCCACGTTGGTCACACATATATACATTCAAACATTTCTAAAAATAAAATTTTGGAGGGGTACTATTTTTCAAAATCCACAAAAGAAACATGACAACTGTCGTAAATACTCAAAAATCTCCTAATTACACAAAAACAAACACAATATAAAACAAAACACATCATGACTGCGGTCGACAAAAAAAGAAGCATGACAACAAAAACCCACAACAGATATGGTATACCCCACCCCCAAACTAATAATTTCACACTGTCCCTAGTGCATTTAAATAATATAAAGCAAGGGAATGAGAACATACTTGGGATGCACTAGGCATACGAGTCATGATCACTCTCATGTGAGGGTATCTGGTATGGCAGAGATGGTGGTGGTAGCGGTGCACTACTAGAAGATACACCCGTTGCTATCTCGACACGCCTCAACCTACCAGTCACTGCATTATCTTATGAATCATGTTTGGCCTATTTTAGGGCCTGGTCGAATAAAATATTAGGATTTTTCAGGTCCAACTCTCGACATCTCTTAGTCCCTACTATGGGGCCCACCTCATCATCCTCCACAACTAAGTCAAATCATCTGGGCCAAGGCGAAGGTGCTAGTTGAATAAATGGGGAAACAATTAGAGAGATGGATGACATGTGGCTCTCAGTGAGAGAGCATACCTCTGCTCTAAGTATATCCACTTTCTCCCTAATATCACCTAGATTCGGCGTCTCAATGCTGCTGAACCGGGTCAATACTCTACTATCAAAAGCATCTATCCATGCATCCAACTCATGTCATAGATTTAAAATAGTATCATGGTGTACACAATGTAATCTAGCCACAACCTTCTCTAGTGTAGTTCAGACCCATGGCCAGATTTGTACAAATAATATCGCTACCTTGGTCCTGACATTCTATAGTTGAGTGGTGGTGACTCTCTAACTGTACACCAAGCTCTAATCATATAAAACTAACGTCATACCTGATGCAAAAGCTGGGTGGGCGAGGGGGCACTAAAGATGTACCCACCGACTCTAAAGTAAATGCCGGGGTTGATTTTATATATAGCTAGGGTCTCTTCACATTGTGTATTCAACTCAGGGGCCTTTATCTGCTCCCTTATCTCAAACTCGATGCTAAATCCCATGTTACCTCCCTATGTATCATTAGGCTCCTTAGGAATTGATGAGCCCTTAAATAGGGTCGGAGTCATTGTAGTGGGTGCACAGGGTCTCTTAGGAAGGTCGGGGTGTGTCGGATCCTTCATCGTCTTAGTTTGTGCCACGACCATTGCCACTACTATCTAATATACACCTGGTACCTCTGGAATCTTGTCCTTATCACACAATCTCTAGACAAAACATGGGAACAACAAAGTCATAGTGTAATACCCCATACTTTTTCCTAGCTAATTTCATCTCAAGAATGTCTAGTATTAGATTCTAAATTTAATGATGGTTATTCCATGATAAATTCTCAAGATTTTACTTTTTTTTCATGTGGAAAATTTAATAAGCTTTCCATAGATATAAGATTTTCCTAAATTCGATAACCGGGTCAGAAGTTACGACTATTTCAAGTTTTCATCGTAAAACAACGCAATATTAGTCAGTGGCGCACCGCGCCACAAGAGGAAATGGAATTTGGCAAATTCTAGTCGGGGTCCACGATTATGGCGCGTTACGCCAGGTCCCAAATTCAGAATTGTCCTTTTTCAGTGTTTTAGCGCGATTTCCTCCACGTTGCGCCAAAGTTTTAGGTCACAAAAGGAGAGGCAACATGATGACTCCGTGTCACGCCATCCCTCAGTTTCCCAATTGTCAGATTCTAGTGACACGACGTGATAGCACCACGTCGCGCCAGGGGTTTAGTTTGGAAAATTTTTACTGAAATTAAATGATGCATCTAGGGTTAAAAGGGTCAACTTCCCACCCCTATTTAAGCTCTTTAACATGTGATTCAACCACTTTTTACCCAAAATATACTAGTTTATCTCAAGAACAAGCTAGGGTTTTCATAGAAGATCTAATTTCAATAAGATTTCACTGTCAATCTTCACGAAATCACGAACTAAGGTATGCATAGTGTTCATTTATGGACTCCTTTCGTCCATGAAGCCCAAGAATCCATTTTCTAAATTCAAGTTATGGATTTTCTTATGAATTTCATGATTTGGATTCTCTTGTTTATGTTGATAATGAGTAATTGAATTGTATTTCATGAATGAGTGCTAAATTCCATATGGGTAGATTTGTATAGGTATAGAATCATGAAATCCTATGACTAAACCCCTGAACGATTAAATTAGAATTGAATCATGACGGTTATTTGTTGTATGATGTTGTTTACACATTCTATGCCTACCATGTATTTGATTAAACGCCCAAATGAAGTAAAAATGTCTAATTAGCATGATATCATGAAATCCCCATGTATGTACAAGCTTATGCCTATCACATGTTTGATGAAATGCTTCAGTAAATGTATTATGATGATTATTATGTATTAAAGCAAGTCATGCTTTGTTAGTTTCCTTCTATTGAGTCCTGGGGGTACTTGTACCTGAAACATTAGCTGTGTGCTTAGAGCTATGTTATGTTTTAATGATACTCTCAGTCAAACTATGATCCTTAGACTTCAGACAATCTTATGACTCAGGAAATCTCTATGATCTCATGAACTCAGTCAGTTTTTAGATATCAGTAGTAGTCCGTCACTCAATGGAATTTATTAACTCTGCCCATGTTTATTTCAGTAAATCATGTTCAGAGTCTATTCAGATGGGAGTAGGAATTAGCACCGAATGAACCCAAGGATGAGAACACACACTATCAGATGAGGGTGTGATTATTAAATATCATTCTTGTATTCTAGAACTATATAGCCAACATAGGTTGAGACATCAACACTGTCCGATGAGGGTTGATGAGGTGGATAAGCACTGTTAGATAAGGGCCCCACCATTCTCGTATAGGGAACACTATCAGATAATGGTCGGCCATAACTTTTCCTTATCGGTGGTGCGGTATTGATACCTTTTCATTTGGGGTTATAGATTAGACCCCAACTCAGCCATAATGACATATTTGGGGAATGTCTGTTAGATGACTACCTCCCACAGTCTTAGTATCAGTCTTAGTAAAAGAACTTAGATAGTTATTCAGAATTAAAGACTGTTAGATACAGTCAACTCAGAGACAGTATGGAACTCAGATAGTTCCGTTAGATTCAGGACTGTCAGATATAGTCACTCATGTTATCAGTTATATTTAGATTCAGTAATTATGTATCACAATATTAGTGCCAGTTGTTATGTCTCATACATATATTCTCACACTCATGATAGTTAGTCAGTTATTATTATTGTTTATTCATATGAACCCTATGCATTCAACCTACCTCACATGTATACCAGTACATTTAAAGTACTGAAGCATTTGCACTATGGTGTCTTATTCCATAGGTTCAGAGGCACAAGCTCCAAAGCAACAGTACATTCCAGATATCTATAGACATAGTTAGAAGTGAGTCCTCATCTTTTGAGGACATGATTATTTCTCTATTATCTCATAATCAGTTTCTTAGTTGGAGTTAATTGGGGACATATTCCATCAACTCCTTACTCCGATAGTTCAATCAGTTACAAGCGTTCTAGACTATCATATTTCAGACTTTAATATGGTCAGATTTGTTTTGGGTATTCTATTACCCCACACAGATATTATATCATTTAGATCATGTTCAGTATTAATCCTTATGGCCTTTCAGTTATTATTTCCACATTATAAAGTATTTTATGCAGTATACAGATACAAATATCAGTCATGAGTTAGCTTGTGGTCCTTCGGGGTCATGAGCACCGTGTAGCATTTTGGGTACTAGATTTGGGGTGTTACAAACTTGGTATCAGAGCTTAAGGTTCAATAGAGTCCTAGGAAGTTTGAAAGCTGCATCTAGTAGAGTCTTGTACATGGGTGTGTTGCGCGCCGTATTTATGTACAGGAGGCTATAAGATATTTTAAGAACAGTTTCTCCTCTTTCAGTATTCATGTCGTGCCAGTGTGCATAATCTCAAGTCAATCTCTCAGTGTAATCCGTTTCTCCCTTCCTTCTACAGAACATGCCTCCTAAAATAAGAAACAAAAATTAGTCTGCCCCTCAGCTCGAAGATTCATTGGGCGATCATGTTTCTCATGCGGAGTTCAGGGCCACATTCACTCTCTTGCTCAGTCATTTGTTGCTTAAAAAAAATGGCCAACAGTCATTCCGGCTAACTCAGTGGGCAATTTAGCCACAGCTAGGATTCGGGAGTTCACCCGAATAAATCCTCCATTCTTTCTTGGGTCTAAGATAGATGAGGACCCTCAGGATTTCCTAGATTAGGTGAAGAAGGTTACAAACATAATGAGGGTTACGTCTAGTGAGAGTGCTGAGCTGGCTGCATATCAGTTTCACGATGTTGGTCACCCTTCATTCAAGCAGTGAAAGTCAGAGAGGGAAGACGATACAGGGTTAGTTGAGTGGGAGGAGTTTGGTTCAGTGTTCCTTGATAGATTCTTTCCCCTAGAGCTTAGAGAAGTTAAGGTTATAGAATTCATCAACCTCAGGTAGGGAAATATGATGGTGAAAGAGTATTCTCTTAATTTTACTTAATTAGCCACATATGCCCCTTATGCAGTTGCAGATAGCAGGGCAAGGATGAGTAAGTTTGTTTCAAGGGTAAATGATAACGTGGTAAATGAGTGCAGATCTACCATGCTAAACAATGGCATGACTTTAACCAGGCTTATGACTCATGCTTAGCAGATAGAGGAGCATAATATTAAGTAGAAGGACATGCAGAATAAGAGAGCGAAGACAAGTAGCTTCAAATTTGCTCAGCCTAAGTCAGAAGGAGGAAACCATTCTCAGTTTCATCCTAAGTCATCAGTTCCACCCCCTTCTTCAGCCAGTGTTCTAGTTCCTAAGTTCAGGGAGGGTAACAAGGATAGAATACCAGGCTTTAAGTCTCAGGGCAGTGTTAGCAATGCCCAAACTAATCCCCTTTGTCAGACTTGTGGTAAGAACCACAAGGGTGATTGCAGAGCTGGTAGCGATGTCTATTTTGGTTGTGGTAAGCCAGGCCACAGAGTCAGAGATTGTCCTTAATAAGGTTATCGAAGTCATCTCCGCTCCTCAACTTAGTTTGGTCGCTCGAATTAGCACGGTTCCACCACAAGTGCTACTAGTGGGCAACATTCAAATTATCTCTATGCTTTTCAGTCCCAAAAAGATCAAAAAAATTTTCCTGATGTAGTTACTGGTACGTTACAGATCTTTCATGCGCATGTTTACTCTTTGCAAGATCCAGGAACTTCTTTGTCTTTTGTCACTCCTTGTATAGCAGTTGATTTTAGAATCAGTCCTGAAATCCTAGTAGAGCTCTTTTCAGTATCTACCCCAGTGGGTAAAACCATCATAGCCAGGAGGGTATACAAGAACTGCCCGGTTATAATATTTCAAAAAGTCACTAAATTAGACTTAGTCGAATTAGAGATGACTAATTTTGACGTTATTCTTGGCATGGATTGGCTTCATTCTTGCTATGCCACAGTCAATTGTAGAAACAAAATAGTCCAATTTCAGTTCCCAAATGAACCCATCCTTGAGTGGAAGGGTAGTGTATCCATTTTCAAAGGTCAGCTTGTTTTCTACCTTCAGGCAATGAAAATGATATCTAAAGGATATGTCTATTATCTTATTCGAGTTAAGGATACTAGTTTTGAAAATCCCAGCCTTGAATCAGTTCTATTTATAGGTGAATACTCAGATGTCTTTCCCGAAGATCTTCCAGGAATTCCTTCTGAAAGAGAAATAGACTTCGGTATTAATCTTCTTCCAGATACTTAACCTATCTCTATTCTACCATATAAAATGGCACCAGCAGAACTCAGATAACTAAAAGAATAATTGAAGGATCTCTTAGAAAAGGGATTCATTTCGTGCACAAGAAAGACAGTTCTCTTAGGATGTGTGTAGACTACCGTCAACTCAATAAGGTCACGGTCAAGACAAAGTATCCTCTTCCCAAAATTGATGACTTGTTTGACCAACTTTAGGGTGCCAATTATTTCACTAAGATAGACCTTAGATCCAGCTATTATCAGCTCAGAGTCAGAGAATGTGACATTCTAAAAACAACTTTCTATACTCGGTATGGTCACTTCAAATTCCTAGTCATGTCATTTGGTCTTACCAACACCCCAATCGCTTTCATGGACTTGATGAACCTTGTGCTCAAGTAGTACTTGGACATGTTCGTCATAATCTTCATAGATGATATCCTGGTCTTTTTCCGTAGTGAAAATGATCATGCAGACTATCTCAGTATAGTACTTTAGACTCTCAAAAATCATCAGTTGTTTGCCAAATTCAATAAGTGCAAATTTTGGCTAAGTTCAGTGGTATTCCTTGGTCACATCATTTTAGGTAATGGCATTAGAGTAGATCCTCAAAAGACCAAAGTAGTAAGAAACTGGCCTCGCCCTGTCTCTCTATCAGATATTAGGAGTTTTTTAGGTTTTGGCTGGCTATTACAGATAGTTTGTTGAGAGATTTTCTTCTATTGCATCCCCTATGGATAGATTGACTAAGAATAAAGTCAAGTTTCATTGGTTAGATCCTTGCGAGAAGAGTTTTCAGGAGTTGAAAACTCGACTCACCTCAGCTCCAGTTGTAGCTCTTCCAGATGGTCCAGATGGGTTCATAGTGTATTGTGATGTATCCAGAGTAGGTTTGGGTTGTGTCTTCATGCAGTATGGTAAGGTTATAGCCTATGCCTCCAGACAACTTAAACCCCATGAGAAGAATTATCCTACTCATGATCTTGAGTTAGCTGCCGTAGTCTTTGCCTTGAAGATTTAGAGGCATTATCTCTAAGAAGTTCATGTAGATGTCTTCACTGATCATAAAATCCTTAAGTATGTCTTTTCTCAAAAAGATCTCAATCTTCTTTAGAGAAGGTGGTTAGAACTCTTGAAAGATTATGACATAAGTGTCTTTTATCATCTGGGCAAGGCCAACATAGTGGCCGACGCTCTCAGTAGACTATCCATGGGTAGTGTTTCTCATGTTGAGGATAGTAAGAAGAAGTTAGCTCAGGAATTCCATCAGCTTTCCAGACTAGGAGTTCGCTTATTCAATATAGATAATGGTGATATATGGGTTTAGAGTAGTTCAGAATTATCTCTAGTTTCTGAGGTAAAAGAAAAACAAGATAGAGATCCCGGCCTTGTCAAGTTGAAAGAGTCAGTCAAGGATCAGCAAATAGAGGTTTTCTCCCAAGGGGGAGATAGTGTTCTTTGTTATTAGGGTCATCTCTGTGTTCCAGGTGTAGATGAATTAAGGTAGCGAATTCTTACAGAAGTGCATGGTAAGTGCTACTCTGTTCATCCAGGGGTCACAAAGATGTAGCGCGATTTGCGGGAAATCTATTGGTGGAATGAGATGAAGAAAGACATTGCAAAGTTTGTGGCTAAGTGCTTTACATGTCAGCAGGTTAAGATAGAGCATCAGAAGCCTAGTGGGTCCATGTAGGAGTTCAGTGTTCCTATTTGGAAGTGGGAAGTTGTGAACATGGACTTCGTGATGGGTTTGCCTCGAACTCGTCATCAGCATAATTCAGTATGGATCATTGTAGATAGAATTACCAAATCAGCTCATTTCCTTCCAGTTCATACCTCTTATTCAACTGAGGATTATGCCAAACTCTATATCAGGGAGTTGGTCAGAATGGATGGTGTTCCGCTATCTATTATCTCAGACAGAGGCACCCAGTTTACCTCTTATTTCTGAAAAGCATTCCAAAGGGTCTTGGTACCCAATTTCATCTCAGTAAAACCTTTCATTCTCAGATAGATGGTCAATTAGAAAGGACCATTAAGATGTTAGAAGATATGCTAAGGGTGTGTGCAGTTTATTTCAAGGGAAGTTGGGATGACCACTTACCTTTGATTGAGTTTGCATACAACAACAACTATCATTCCAGTATTCAGATGGATCTATTCAAAGATCTCTATGGTAGGAGATGTAGGTCTCTAATTGGTTGGTTCAAAATTAGTGAGGCCTCAGTTATGGGGCCTAACTTGGTATTCGATGCCTTAGAAAAAGTCTAGTTGATTAGAGAAAAACTCTAGGCTGCTTAGAGCCGATAGAAATCTTATGCAGATGCTTGTAGAAAAGATCTCGAGTTTGAGATTGGTGACTATATCTATCTAAAGATATCTCCCATGAAGGGAGTGAAGCGGTTTGGCAAGTAAGGGAAACTTAGTCCCCAATATGTTGGGCCCTTCAAGATTCTAAGTCTCTTTGGCAAAGTAGCCTATGAGCTTGAATTGCCTTTAGATCTAGCCTCCATTCATCCAGTCTTCCATGTCTCTTTGCTCAAGAAGTGCATATGTGACCCATCAGTTATAGTCCCTATTCAGAGAATTGATGTTCAGAACACTTCTCTTATGAAGAGATTTTAGTCGAAATCTTAGATTATCAGACTCATAGATTGAGGAACAAAGAAGTACCTCTAGTTAAGGTTCTTTGGAGAAATCAGTCCATCGAGGGACCTACTTGGGAAGCAGAGGCAGACATGCGTACCAAGTATCGTCACCTCTTCTTCGCCAACTCAGATCAAGCTCAAGGTAACATTTCTTCTTAAGCTTACTCAGTTTCATATTCAGTGTTCATCACAAACTTGGTATGCAGTTTCATGCTCATGTTCCTATTATAAACTTGGTATCAAGTACCATTACATATTCAGTCATGCACTCATGTATTAGTTTAGTTATGTAATTATTCATCAGACATGCATTCTCAATATGAGAAACATAGTTCTTCAGAACAACCAGTCATGCATTCATGAATCAGTTACACATGTATCAGATATGCATATTTAGTATTATATGTTCAGTGTTTCAGTCGTGTCATTTATGAGATCATGTTCCAGTTATTCATGTTCAGTATATACGTCAGTTGTCTTTTCTCCCTTCCCAGTCAGTCTCAGTCGAGGATGAATGTTCTTAAGGGGGAGATATTGTGATATCCTGTACTTTTTCCTAGCTAATTTTATCTCAAGAATGTCTAGTATTAGCTTCTAAATTGAATGATGGTTATTCCATGAGGAATTCTCAAGATTTTTCTTTTTTTCATGTGGAAAATTCAATAATCTTTCCATCGATATAAGATTCGCCCAAATCCTATAACCGGGTCAGAAGTTATGACTATTTCAAGTTTCCGTCATAAAATAGCACCATATTAGTCAGTGGCATGTCGCGCCACAAGAAGAAATGGTATTTGGCAAATTCCAGTGGGGTCCGCGATTATAGCGCATCGCGCTAGGGCACAAATTTAGAATTTTCCTTTTCCAGTGTCTTAGCGCGATTTCCACCGTATCGCGCCAAAGTTCCAGGTTGTAAAAGAAGGGTCAATGCGATGGCTCCACATCGCGCCATCCCTCAGTTTCCTAATTTTCAAATTCCAGTGACACGACGCGACTGCGCCGCATCGCGCCAGGGGTTCAGTTTGGAAAAATTTTACTGAAATTAAATGACGTGTCCAGGGTTAAAAGGGTCAACTTCCCACCCCTATTTAAGCCCTTTAACACGTGATTCATCCACTTTTTACCCAAAATATACTAGTTTCTCTCAAGTTTCTCTCAAGAACAAATCCAATTTCAGGAAGGTTTCACCGTTAATCTTCACGAAATCACGAACTAAGGTATGCATAGTGTTCATTCATGGACTCCTTTTATCCATGAAGCCCAAGAATCCCTTTTCTAAATTCAAGTTATGGATTTTCTTATGAATTTCATGATTTGGCTACTCTTGTTCATGTTGATAATGAGTAATTGAATTGTATTCCATGAATAAGTGCTAAATTCCATATAAGTAGATTTGTATAGGTATAGAATCATGAAATCCTATGATTAAACCCCCGAATGATTAAATTAGAATTGAATCATGACAATTCTTTGTTGTATGATGTTGTTTACAGATTCTACGCCTACCATGTGTTTGATTAAATGCCTAGATGAAGGAAAAGTGTCTAATAAGCATGATATCATGAAATTCCCATATATGTACAAGCTTATGCCTATCACATATTTGATGAGATGCTTCAGTAAATGTATTATGATGATTATTATATATTCAAGCAAGTTATGCTTTGTCAGTCTCCTTCTATCGAGTCCTGGGGGTACTTGTACCCAAAACATTAGCTGTGTGCTTAAAGCCATGTCATGTTTTCATGATACTCTCACTCAAGCTATGATCCTTAGACTTCAGTAGGTCTTATGACTCAGGAAATATCCATGATCTCATGAACTCAGTCAGTTGTCTAATATTAGTAGTATTCTGTCAGTCAACGGAATTCAGTAACTCATCCCATGTTCAGTTCAGTAAATCATGTTCAGAGTCTATTCAGATGGGATTATGAATTAGCACTGAGTGAACCCAAGGATGGGAACACACACTATCAGATGAGGGTGTGATTCTTAAAAGTCATCCTTGTATTCCAGAATTATGTTGCCAGCATAGATTGAGACATCAACACTGTCCGATGAGGGTTGATGAGGTGGATAAGCACTGTCAGATAAGGGCCTCACCATTCTCGTATAGGGAACACTATCAGATAATGGTCGGCCATAACTTTTCCTTATCAGTGGTGCGGTATTGATACCTTTTCATTTGGGGTTATAGATTAGACCCCAACTCAGCCATAATGACATATTTGGGGAATGTCTGTTAGATGACTACCTCCCACAGTCTTAGTATCAGTCTTAGTAAAAGAACTTAGATAGTTATTCAGAGTTAAAGACTGTTAGATACAGTTAACTCAGATACAGTACGGAACTCAGATAGCTCCATCAGATTCAGAACTGTCAGATACAGTCACTCATGTTATCAGTTATATTCAGATTCAGTAATCATGTTATCACAATATTAGTGTCAGTTCTTATGTCTCATGCATGTATTCTCATGCTCATGATATTTAGTCAGTTATTATTATTGTTCATGCATATGAACCACATGTATTCAACCTACCTCACATGCATACCAGTATATTAAACGTACTGACGCATTTGTGCTATGGTGTCTTTTACCATAAATTCAAAGACATAAGCTCCAGAGATACAACAGATTCTAGATATCTACAGACAGAGTTAGAAGTGAGTCCTCATATTTTGAGGACATGATTATTTCCCTTTTATCTTATTAATCAGTTTATTAGTTGGGGACATATCCCATCAACTCCTTACTCAGATAGTTCAGTCAGTTAGAGGCTTTCTAGACTATCATGTTTCAGACTTCAATATGTTCAAATTGTTGTGGGTATTCTATTACCCCACACAGATGTCATATCATTTAGATCATGTTTAGTATTGAACTTTATCACCTTTCAGTTTATGTTTCCATATTATAAAGTATTTTATGCAGTATACAGGTACAAATATCAGTCATGGGTTAACTTGTGGTCCTTCAAGGGTCATGAGTACCGTGTAGCATTCCGGGTACTAGATTTGGGGCGTTACACATAGTCTTACTAAATCTCTCTCATAAAGCTCATGCCAGATAATAGCAACAAAGTCAATATCGTATCCATCCATCATGTTTGCAGTCAGTACAACTCTCTCTCAAGTCAATACATTATCTGCAGCAGTCAGACACAATCTATATTGAACAAGCATCCACCAAAACTTTGCGACAAAAGTCAGTGCCTCCTTTTTGATCATACCATGCCCCTCGATCCAAGGGGTATCATCACCCAAAGGTGAAATATAGCTGTCGATACATCTCGCCATCTTCACTCTCTCTCTCTCCTGTGCTCAGCATCACGTATAAAGTATATATCTTGTGTAACTCTCAATCTATAATCATACTCTATTATGGATGCTAGAGCAACATATTGTGGCCCAAAGAGCACTCAACGGATGGTCTCCACTAAAATAGCAACCATAAACCCTCTTACAAGTGTATGCTCAAGTTGGGGCTGCTCATTGTACCTCAAAATACCACTACTCTTTAGCATAGTCAATAATACTGTGGCATGATATGAGGCATTAAATTCCCACACCAAAGACAGGATGTAATAACCTATGGTTGAGTCATCCACCCAAACTAATACTTTTCAAATACAGCTTGAAATAATAGTGTATCGGCCAACCCAGTCAAGTCGATCTATCTCTCCTCATAGATAGCCCTCTTGAGCTATTCAATATCAATAATAAAACAATTTATATCATAAAGTAGCTGAAATATCTCAACACACCATCTTAGGTTTACCTCATCAATAGGTTCATCCAAGATATGTGTGAGATCAGAAGTCTGATCCTACTGAGATGGTGCCTTTGAATCAGGAACTAGCACCTGGTATTAATACTCGTTTGTACCCTCCTCAGACTGGTGTACAACTAGTGGCAGCTGAGGGACTGGTGTCTCTAACTCATCCTCGTCCTATGACCCCTTCTCATAGTGAGGTCCTAGGTATCTACCTCTGGTGCTATCTCAGACTCTGCCTCCTCCTCTTTCTTATAACCATCATCACCACCCTTAATAGGCTTAGTAGAGTATGGTGGTGATCTCCTAGCCTACTTCATCCTCTCGTTATATATGAATTGGATAGCCTCAGTCTGGATCCTAAGCCAAGTGAAAATCGTTCATTTGCCCCACTATGATTTCTCTATAAGATGTACACCTAATTTCTCAATAATAATAGCCTCAGTTGTAGCATGCTTTTGGCCTCTAGTCACTGGCCGTGTCACCCTTATTGAGGCTGCTCTATTTTGGGCAAATGGGTATACCTCCTCCAAGCTACTACTCTCGGGAGAGTCATCCCATCGCCTAGAATGTGTAACCTTATTCTTTGAAGCGTTGGGTACCATGTGTACCTAAAAATTCAAGTGTTAGTATCCAAAAGATACCGAGGGACTGCAAAAGTTGATGAAAAACTCAAAATTCATAAACTTTGAATTTTTTCTCAATTTGGGAATCCTTATAACCTATACTTAGTCCCAGCAAGTCCAATATGCACACATTTAACTAGAATTAACTTTTTCAATAACTAGCATTCAAAACTTTTGGTAGTCCTCTATGTTATCAAATTCACCTTCCATTTTAGGGCATGATCTTAAGGTTTACTTAGAGAAAAATGCCCTACATTAAGTTTTTAGGCTAATTCAAGGATCCTATATACAAGCAAGATGGTTTCTAATTATTTGGCATGCAAATAAATATATCAACTTACTTATTTCCTGTTTAGCACATGATACTACTATTAGGAGCTAGAATATTTCCTTTTAATTGGAGAACCAGAAGTGATCTATGAAAAAGTAAAGTAAAACCAAAGCTTGAATGTGTACTTAGTGCTTTAGGGCAAGGGAAGTAGGGTAGTTTGAATTTTAAGAGGGAAGAGGGAATTTTGAGGATTTTTTTGTTAAAAATGGATTATGAGGGCTTAAATAGGGATGAGGGGTCAGTTTAGGGTTACTATAGGGTGAGATGGGCCCAAGTTTCTTTAAAAATTGGTCCCAAAATGTGCCCACTTACAGAAGCAACATACGGGCAGTATGTGGTACATACAGTCCATATGTTCCAACCGTAAGTGGGCCTAAATTTCCTGCTCTCCAAATTATGTATTATGATACTTACTTTGCTACTTACGAGTCATTAAGTGGTATTTATGTCCTTGTAACTAAGTTCGTAGGTTAAAGTCCAAAAATTTCCCAAAAAATCCTCAAAATTCTATCTTTTCAGTTTGTACACAACTTACCTGGCCCACTTGGGACTTATGACCTTGTGAGTTGGTCACAAAGTCCCCTTACTTGGAGGATTATGAATCAAGTAATTTTTACCACATTCCGGGCCATGGGTTTCCTCCTATGTAATACTTGATTTAATGTCGCGAGTACCTTGACTACGCAGAATTTGTCAAGGTACCGTAAGGAATACCCTCCAAGATCATTATTACAATGGATAACCAATACAAACCTCATGTCGGTAGGCTGATCATAGTTCGTCGGGCATTGAAGGCATCTTCTTTGCTATTGACTCTGAACCCGAGCTCCCCTTTTTCCATATCATTTTGTATTTGTTTCAATTATTTATTTGTAGTGTTGGAGCTTATTTCTAGGTTTACCCTTTTCACCTTGACTTCACTTATTTATCTTGCATCTTGTCCTATTTATCTCATGATTTATATCAGTTAGCCAACTATGCCTATTGAGTACTTATGGTTTTGGTACTCATACTATAATTATATATCTTTTTGGTATAGATTCGAGTACTAATGGATGCCGTTGATGCCGAGACTATGCTAGGTTGAGTTCAATTATATAGGGTGAGCTGTTGGAGTCGAAGTTCTCCTTTTTTCTTCTATTATTTATGTCTAATCATTCACTATTCGAGACAAATTTGTATTTGACTATTTTAGTACTTTGTTCCCTTTTTAGTAGCTCTTGTACCGACACTACTAGGTTGTTGGATGTTTGTTGATGTATTATCTATCTTTTAGACTATCATTATTGCTTTATTATTATTATTATTATTATAAGTTTTTATGAGTTATTTTTTGGCTTTTAGGCCATTTTCACCAAATTAGCCCATTGCTTATAGCTCTAGGCTACTGTTTGGCTTACCTACTGGAGGGATAGAGTAGGTTCCCTCATGACTCATAGCGCGTCATGACAATATGCCAATCACTTGTAATTTCAGATTGGACCATTCAAGAATCCAATTTAATTAATAACAATAACAATAAGCATAAGCAACCATACTTGTACAATCAACAAGCTTTTTATATAACCTCATCATATGTGATTAATAAATAGATATCATTCAACGGTTTATTTCCCTTGAACATGCATTGTCACAAATATATGAAGAATCAATTAACATACCCACATAAATCAATTTGGGTTTCAACTATATTAAACCATCACCTACCTCAATCCAAATTGCACTTCTTTAATGAGCTTGAGACTTTTCTTCTATGCAATTTCACCTTGATTGTTGTCTATAAACAATAATATAATCACAATTCAGACAATAACTTGACACTTTTAGGGATTACAATCTAATCTTAAACCCCAAGGTCAAATTCATGATCACTCCTCCCATTCTAGGGTTTTCTTTCATCATACAATCTCAATTCTACAAATTTCATCAATATAATGGCGAATTCTACACATTCAGTTATAATTTATTAACTTTTTATCAAAACGTAAGAGTTTTTCATCCTATTCACGTAATTGCACCATAAAATTTACCTAGATAAAGTTAAATCACTCTCAAAATAAAAAAACTTATGATTCTAGGAATTAAATATTGAAAAACTAGTTATTGGGGTGGATTAACTTACCTCATAAAAGAGATTGATGAAAATGTTTGCATTAATCAACTCTTATCCTACAATAATGACATTACTATAGTGGGATTCGTCTGCTATGGTAGGATTGACCAAAGTTGATTCCCGCTATAGAGGTGCAGTGATAGCGGCCTGCCTCCCTTTATAATTGGGTAGGTGAGGCAGAAACTTAGAATATTCCCCAGTTTCACCATTTTTACAACACATCCTCTAATTTTTATATTTTGAACTAACCCTTTTAAGCCAAATACAGTATCATGAGTTTTATTCACCCCTATTTATTTTTGAAAGTTGATATGAATTTCATATCATCTTAGCTATTATAAAATCACTCCAAAACACTTAACCATTGCCTAATCCATTCTCTAATACTCTAGACTATACCATACTCAAATTTTATCTCAGGCTAAACTAGCCTGAAATTTCTAACTCTTAATTTAGAAAAAAACTTAATCTAAATTTTGGCACTTTAGATACACGTATTGATGGAAATGGTCATTAAAAAAGATACTAATTTACTTATGGTTTTTCCTCGAATGATCAAATAAGAAAAATAAAGTAGTAAAAAGTAAGAGAATAACTGTATCCTCAAACAAGTAAAGGTACTTTCCCCTCATGTCCCTCTCAAGTCCCAAGTAGCCTCCTCGACCAAATGATGTTTCTAGTAAACTTTCACAAACTGAATCACTTTTTTCCTTAATTTTCAAACATCCCGATCAAGAATTATAACCCACTTCTCTATATATGAAGGATTTTTATCTAGCAAAACTGAGTCCCATTTGATAATATACTCCCAACCCATGATATTTCTTAAGAATTGGTACATGGAATAACATATAGAACTCTGATAGGTTTGGTACCAAAGCCAACCTATTAGCTACTGGCTTAAATCATCAATGACTTTTAACAAACCAATATACCTAGGACTAAGCTTACTGTAATACCGCATATTTTCCTAGCTCAATTTTACTCTAAGTACTTGAGTATCTTTAGATAAATTATTCAAAATACTTAGAATTTTCTAGTTTAAGACTTGCCATTGAGTAGGAAATCCAGTCAACTTTCCAACAATATAAAATTTGCCTAAATTTGATACCCGAGCAAAGAGTTAGAGCAATTTTTGTAAAACAGTGTGCCACTTAGTGCAGCACCACGTCGCGAAGCCAGTTCAAATGGCATTCATCAGTTTCTAGTGAAGCTCCATGATAATGACATGTCAAACCAATGTTCCAGTTCAAAAATGTCATTTTCTAGTAATGGACCGCGATCCCACCGCGTTGCACCAAGGGTCATTTTCCTAATTATCAAAATCCAGTGAGACTCCGCGATGGTGCCGCGTCGTGCCAAGGGTCAATTTCACATTCGTCCTTCTTACATAGTTCCTAGTCAATTTCCAGTGGCTCACTGTGATGCCATTGCATCGTGGTGAAGTCCAAAATCGGTCATCCAGTGACAAAATTTTAGTTATCCCCAGGGGTAAATTGATCTTTTTGCATGGTCCTAATCCATCCTAAACACGAGATTTATGCCCTAAATAACCTAATTAGTCATTATTTTATTAAATTTTCCCCAAAATCAAGACCTTTCTCTCAAAATACAAAACCCTAGATTCAAGAAATCAAGAACAATTCTCAAGAAATCCTTCAAGAATTAATCTTCTCAGGTATGTTAGGTGTTCATTCATGGGTTCCTTTCATGCATGGAGCCCAATAACCCTATTTAAACATATGAGTTTCTAGATTTATGATTTCTATGCTTGAAATTAATTGTATTCATATTCATGTTGTTGTTTGGGGTTTAATTCCATGATTAATTATAATTTTCATGAAAACTAGATAGTTTGTGGGTTGCTTTATGTGATCTTTGTGTTGAACTCTTGAACTACAAGTTGAATGTAGTATCCATGATATTATTATATGTTTATTGCTATATGAAATAATCATGCTCCCCAAGTGTTTGATAAAATGCTCATTGAATTGGATAGTGCCATCATGACATATTATTATGTGTTCACATTCATGTACAAGTTCATGTATATCAAATGTTTGGAAAAATGTCTAAATAAATGTATTGTGAACAAGAAACTAGTGCTATGCTTTCTAGTTCATGCCATGCTTTACTTTCCATGCTATTGAGTCCTGGGGGCATTTAATACTCAAAAATCTAGCTATTTTCCTAGAATTTTATTAGCTTCAGAATAGTCTCAGTAATGTTATGAACAATAATACTCAGTTAGTTATAGAATTCAGTGAACTCAATCTAGTTCAGTCAGTTAACATAATTAATAATAGTTCAGTCCAGCGTAGAACAGTCTAGTGATTAGTTCAGTGTCTATTCAGCCAGGAGTAGGATTCAGCATCGAGCGAACCCAAGGATAGGGGTTCACCTGCCAATAGAGAGTGTGATCCTTAGAAGCAGTCCTTGTATTCCAGAACTATGGATCCAACATAGGTTGAAACATCAGTTTGCTAGTTAAGGGTTGATGAGGTGTCTTCCTTGCCAGTTAAGGGTACCACTATTCTCATTTAGGGCACCTGCCAGATGAGGGTGACTCTTCAACTCGTCTTTACCCATGGCATGGTACTGACACCTTTCCAATTAAGGTTACAGGTTGGACCCAGTTATCTTATTTGGGGCATGTTGGTTAGATAATTACCTCTCACAGTTTCGTTTTAGTCTTAGTATAAAACTCAATTTAGTTCGACAGAATTAGGACTATCAGATACAGTCACTTAATATCAGTAATTCAGTTATCAGTAATCTCAGATATCAGTTACTCAGTATAAGATATCAGTATTCAGATTTAGTAAAATCTCAGATATAGTATACATGTATATGCACATTATTGCATGCTCAACATTTTACAACAGTCTTAGTTATTCATGCACTCTTATTCAATTAGTCTATATCATTTAGTTAGGTACTGTTCCTCTATATGAACCCTTGCATTCATCCTTACCTCATCTAGCATACCAGTATATTCCATGTACTAATATATACTTTCTCTTTACGCTATGATATCTCATATCATAGGTTCGGATGCTCAGGTTCCTGACTGCGTTTAGACAGATTCAATTAGCAGTCACAGATTTAATAGTGAATCCTCATCTGTCAAGGATATGCTTTTATTTTAGTATTTCATTAGCTTTAGTATTTTAGTAGTCGGAGTTAGTTGGGGGCTTGTCCCATCAACTCCATTTTCAGAGAGTTCAATTAGGATTTTTCAGACTAGACTAGTTCAGACAATATTCAGTTTTACAGATGTTATTTTTAGGTTTTATATTCATCAGTATTCAGAATATGAACCTTATGACATTTTAGCCTAATTTTTGCATTATCACAGTATTATTATACAATGCTCATAGCAGGTACTAGTCATGGGTTAGCTTATACCGTGTGGCATCCGGGGTATAGAATCGAGGAGTTACAAACTTGATATCAGAGCCTAAGGTTCAACAAAGTCCTAGGGATCCTGAAAGATGCATCAAGTAAAGTCTTGTGCATGGGTGTGTAGCGCGCCACACTTATGAACAGGAGGTTATGAGGTATTTTTAGGAAAGTTTCCCTTCTTTTAGTATTTATGTCGTACGAGTGAGCATGAGCTCAAGTTAAACTCTTAATCTAATTCTTTTATTTCTTCCATTTATAGAACATGCCTCCCAAAAAGACCAATGGAAGAAGAATAGAAACCCAGCCACAACCTCAGCCTATTCAGGCAGATCCCCTAGACGAGCATGTCTCCCATGCAAAATTTAGAGCTGCGTTCACCACACTAGCCTATTTCGTAGTATATCTAAATGAACGACCAACTACTGTACAGGCCAAACCAGTGGCTAATACTGCTGCAGTCAGAATTTGGGACTTCACCCGAATAAATCCTTTCCTATTTTCTGGATCTAAGTTTGAAGAGGATCCACAGGAGTTCCTCGATCAGGTTCAGAAAGTCACATATATTATGGGAGTGACTTCTAGTGAGAGTGCTGATTTAGATTCCTATCAGCTACAAGATATGGCTCATACGTGGTTTAAGTAGTAGAAGGTAGATAGGGGCACAGATGCAGAGCCCATAGAGTGGGAAGAGTTTGCTACTACATTTCTAGATAGATTCTTTCCCTTAAAGCATAGAGAAGCCAAGGTGTTAGAGTTCATTAATCTCAATTAAGAAAACATGAGTGTGAAAGAGTATTCCCTAAAGTTTACCCAGTTAGCCAGGTATGCTCCCCATGTAGTAGCAGATAATAGGTCCAGAATGAATAAGTTTGTGTCTGGGGTGTCAGAGAGTGTGGTTAAGGAGTGCAAAACTGCGATGTTAATTAAGGAAATATACATATCCAGGCTCATGGTCCATGCTCAGTAAATAGAAGAGGCTAAGAATAAGGAGAGAGAGAGAGAAAATAAGAGGGCTAGAATAGGTAGCTTTAATTTCACTCAGCCTAAGTTAGAAGGCGGTAACCGTTTCTAGTTTTGTCCAAAGTATTTAGTTCCAGCTCTATCCTCAGCCGGTGATCCAGTACCCAAGTTCAAAAATAGTAACAAAGATAGGGAGCTAAGCTCTAAATCTCAGGGTAGTGTCAGTAGTGCTCGAACAAATCCTTTTTGTCTTAAATATAGCAGAAACATCAGGGTGTTTACAGGGCTGGTAGTGATGTTTGTTTCGGGTGTGGTAAGCTAGGCCATAAAATCAGAGATTGTTAGGTTCACATGGTCAGTAAAATTGTCCCCCAGCTCAGTCCGGTTGCCCGAATCTATAGGGTGCCGCTTCTAGTGCCACTAGTGGGCAACGCCCAAATAGGCTTTATGCACTTCATTCCCAACAAGATCAGGAAAATTCTCCTGATGTGGTAATTGGTACATTACAAATCTTCCATTTACATCTTTATTACTTATTAGATCCAAGAGCTTTTCTATCTTTTGTAACACCTTATATAGTAGTCAACTTTAAGGTCTAACCAAACATCTTAACAGAACCTTTCTCATTCTCTACCCCAGTGGGTCAGTTATCATAGCTCGGCGGGTATACTAGAACTTTTCGATTATGATATCTCAGAAAATCACTCTAACAGACTTAGTAGAGTTAGATATGATGGATTTTAACATCATTCTCGACATGGATTGGCTTCATTCATGCTATGCCTTTGTTGATTGTAGAAGCAAAATTGTTCATTTTTAGTTTCCAACTGAACCAGTCCTTAAATGGAGGGGTAGTACCACAACGCTTAAGGGTCAGTTGATTTCTTACCTTAAAACGAGAAAAATGATATCCAAGGGATTTTTCTATCATCTTATACAAATCAAAGACTCTAGTTCAGAGACTCCTAGTCTTGAGTCGGTTCTAGTAGTAAATGAAGTCTTAGATGTGTTCCCTAAAGATCATCCCAAAGTTTCTCCCATAAAAGAAATTGACTTTGGAATAGGCCTTCTTCTAGACACTGAGCCCATATCTATTTCGCCATAGCACTAGCTAAAATCAGAGAGTTATAAGAATAGTTAAAAGACCTTTTTGATAAGGGATTCATCAGACCCAATATTTTCACGTGGGGTGCACCAGTCTTATTCATGCATAAGAAAGACGGTTCTCTCAGAATATGTATAGACTACCGTCAGTTGAACAAAGTCACAGTCAAGAAAAAATACCTACTTCCTAGAATTGATGACTTGTTTGACCAACTTCAGGGTGCTAGTTACTTTTCTAAGTTAGATCTCAGATCAGGCTATCATCAGCTTAGAGTCAGAGAATGTGACATTTGGAAAATATCTTTTCAAACCCAGTATGGTCACTTTGAGTTTCTAGTCATGTCCTTTGGTCTCACTAATGCCCCAACAACCTTCATGGACTTAATGAATCGTGTGTTCAAGTAGTACTTAGATATGTTCGTTATAGTCTTCATTATTGACATTTTTGTCTACTCCCGTAAGCGAGAATGATCGCGCAGATCACCTCAGAATTATACTTAAGACTCTTAAAGCCTACTAGTTGTTCACCAAATTCAGTAAATACGAATTTTAGCTAAGGTCAGTAGCATTCCTTGGTCATATTATTTTTGGGATAGCATTAGAGTTGATCCTCAAAAGATCAAAGCAGTAAAAAAACTGGCCTAGACCTATTTCTCCATCAAATATCAGGAGTTTATTAGGTTTAGCTGACTATTATTGTTGGTTTGTTTAAGGGTTTTTGTCTATTGCATCCCCATGTCCAGATTGAGTCAGAAGAAAGCTAAGTTTTAGTGGTCAGATACTTGCGAGAAGAGTTTTTATGATTTGAAGACTCGACTCACCTCCGCCCCAGTTCTAGCATTACTAGATGGTTCAGTTGGGTTTGTTGTGTACTATGATGCATACTGAGTAGGTTTGGGTTGTGTCCTAATGTAGAGAGGAAAGGTCAAAGCCTACGCCTCTAAACAACTTAAGCATTATGAGAAAACTTACCCTATCCATGATCTTGAGTTAGCAGTTGTTGTGTTTACCTTAAAGATTTGGAGGCATTATTTGTGTGGGGTGTATGTTGATGTGTTCACAGATCACAAAAGCTTGCAGTATGTGTTAACTTAGAAAGATTTGAATTTGAGTCAGAGAAGGTGGTTAGATTTGTTGAAAGATTATGATATGAGTATCCTGTATCATCCGGGAAAGCCAATATAGTGGCAGATGCTCTCAGTAGATTGTCTATAGGTAGTGTTACTTATGTTGAGAATGGTAATAAGAAGTTAGTTTAGGAACTTCATCAGCTTGCCCGACTAGGTGTCTGCTTAGTCGATTCGGCAGAAGGTAGTGTATGGGTGTAGAATAGTTCAGAATCATCTCTGATTTCCAAAGTAAAGGAAAATCAGGATAGAGATCCCAGTCTAGTAAATTTGAAAGAGTCAGTCAGAGATCTAAAAGTAGAGGTTTTCTCCCAAGGGGGAGATGATGTGTTGCATTGCCAGGTTTGGTTATGTGTGCTAGATATAGATATTTTTAGGCAACAAATTCTTGCAGAAGCGCATAGTGCGCATTACTCTATTCATCTAGGGGCCACTAAGATATACCATAATTTTCAAGAGATCTATTGGTGGAGTGGAATGAAAAGAGATATTATAGTATTTGTAGCTAAGTGCTCTACATGTCAGAAGGTTAATATTGAGAACCAAAATCCTAGTGGGTCAATATAGGAGTTTAGTATTCCTACATGGAAATGGGAAGAAGTGAATATAGACTTTGTTATGGATTATTATTGTAGAAAAAATGACCAAATCCGCTCATTTTTTGCCAGTTCATACTTCCTATTCAGTTAAGGACTATACCAAACTCTATATCAGAGAGTTGGTCAAGTTACACGGAGTCCCAGTATCCATTATTTCAGATAGAGCTACACAATTCACCTCTTATTTTTGGAAAGCATTCCAGAAGGGTCTTGGTACCTAAGTTTACCTCAGTATAACTTTTTATCCTTAGATAGATGGTCAAGCATCAAGGACCATTCAGACTTTAGAAGATATGTTAAGAGTATATGTTGTTGATTTTAAAAGTAGCTGGGATGGCCACTTTTCTTTGATCGAATTTACATATAATAACAACTATCATTCTAGTATTCAGATGGCTCCGTTTAAGGCTCTTTATGGTAGGAGATGTAGATCTCCAATTGGTTGGTTTGAGGTAGGTGAGGCCGCAGTGGTAGGGCCTGATTTCGTGTTTGATGTCTTGGAGAAGGTTCAGTTAATTAGATAAAGTCTTAGGGAAGCCCAGAGCAGACAAAAATCATATGTAGATGTGAGGAGAAAAGATCTCGAGTTTAAGATTGCTGATTTTGTGTTCTTGAAAATCTCTCCCATGAAAGGAGTGAAGAGGTTCGGAAAGAAGGGGAAACTTAGTCCCTGATATTTTGGTCCTTACAGAATTCTCAGCCATTTTGGAATGGTAGCTTATGAGCTTGAGTTGCCTTTGGATTTAGCTTTAGTGCACCCAGTATTCCACGTCTCCTTGCAGAAGAAATGCATTGAGGACCCAGCAGTCATAGTTCTCTTAGAGGGTGTAGACATTCAGAATAATCTTTCTTTCAAAGAGGTTCCAATCCAAATCTTCGATCATTAGATTCTCAGACTGAGGAACAAAAAAGTTCCTTTGGTCATAGTTCTTTGTCGGAATCAGTCTGTTGAGGGAGCTACTTGGGAAGCAGAAGCAGATATGCAGATCAAGTATCCTTACCTCTTCTTTACAAACTCTGATCCAGCATAAGGTAACAATCTTTCTTAGATTTACTCAGTTCCATATTACAGTTACAAATTTTGTATTATTACCATTGCATATCATCTCCACAACAGTTATGCATTCATTAATTAGTTCAGCCATGTACTCGTGTATCAGATATGTATGTTCAGTATGGAAACTTAGCTTCTCAGTAGTTTCAATCATGTATTCCATGCTTCACTTGTGTTTGTTCAGTATGTAAACTCAGTCTATCAGTATTTCTCAGCTCAATCAGTCTTATTCAAGGATGAATGTTCCCAAGGGGGAGATATTGTAATACCCCATAATTCCCTAGCCCAATTTAACTCTCAGTACTCGAGTATCTCTATATAAATTTTTCAAAATACTTAGAATTTTACAATTTAATACCTTCCATTGCATAGGAAATTTGGTCATCTTTCCAACGATATAAAATTTGCCCAAATCTGATACCCGAGCGAAGAGTTAGAGTAATTTTTGTAAAACAGTGTACCACCTGGTGCAGCACCAGCATTGCCGATCCAGTTTAGCATTCGTCAGTTTCCAGTGAATCTCCATGATAATAGCACGTTGCGCCAATATTCTAGTTCATAAAAATTATTTTTCAGTGAGGGACAAAAATCCCACCTCGTCGGGCCAAGGGCCATTTTCTTAATTTTTCAAAATACAGTGAGACTCCGCGATGGTGCCACATCGCGCCAAGGGTCAATTTCACGTTCGTCCTTTTTACACGGTTCCCAGTCGATTTCCAGTGGCTCACTGTGATGCCACTGCGTCGTGGTGAAGTCCAATATCGGTCATCCAGTGACAAAATTTTTAGTTACTCTCAGGGGTAAATTGGTCTTTTTGAACGGCCCTAATTAGTCCTAAACACAAGATTTATTCCCTAAATAACCTAATTAATCATTATTTTATTAAAGTTTCCCCAATATCAAGAGCTTTCTCTCAAAATACAAAACCCTGGCATCAAGAAATCAAGAACAATTCTCAAGAACTCCTTCAAGAACCTTCAAGAATTAATCTTCTCAGGTATGTTAGGTGTTCATTCATTGGTTCCTTTCACTTATGGAGTCCAAGAATCCTATTTAAATGTACAAGTTTATATATGTATAATTTCCATACTTGAAATTGATTGTATTCATGTTCACAATGTTGTTTGGGGTTTAATTCCATGATTAATTAAAATTTTCATGAAAACTAGATAGTGTGTGGGTTGATTTATGTGATCTTCGTGTTGAACTCTTGAACTACAAGTTGAATGTAGTAGCCATGATATTATTATATGTTTATTGCTGTATGAAATAATCATGCTCCCCAAGTGTTTGATTAAATGCTCATTGAATTGGGTAGTGCCATCATGACATGTTATTATGTGTTCACATTCATGTATAAGTTCATGTATATCAAGTGTTTGGCAAAATGTCTAAATAAATGTATTGTGAACAAGAAACTAGTGCTATGCTTTCAAGTTCATGCCATGCTTTACTTTCCATGCTATTGAGTCCTGGGGGCATTTAATACTCAAAAATCTAGCTGTTTACCTAGAATTTCATTAGCTTCAGAATAGTCTCAGTAATGTTATGAACAATAGTACTCAGTTAGTTATAGAACTCAGTGAACTCAGTCTAGTTCAGTCAGTTAACAGGATCAATAATAGTTTAGTCCAGCCTAGAACAGTCCAGTGATCAGTTCAGTGTCTATTCAGTTGGGAGTAGGATTCAACACCGAGCAAACCCAAGGATGGGGGCTCACCTACCAGTAGAGGGTGTGATCCTTAGAAGCAGTACTTGCATTCTAGAACTACGTAGCCAGCATAGGTTGAGACATCAACCTGCCAGTTGAGGGTTGATGAGGTGTCTTACCTGCCAGTTGAGGGTACCACCGTTCTCATTCAGGGCACCTGCCAGATGAGGGTGACTCTTTAGCTTGTCTTTACCCTTGGCACGGTACTGACACCCTCCCAACTGGGATTACAGGTTAGACCCCAGTTATGTTATTTGGGGCATGTCGGTTAGATAATTACCTCCCACAATTTTAGTTTCAGTCTTAGTATAGAACTCAGTTCAGTTCTACGGAATCAGGACTGTCAGATACAGTCACTCAGTATCAGTAATTCAGTAATCAGTAATCTCAGATATCAGTTACTCAGTATCAAAAATTAGTATTCAGTTTTAGTAAAAGCTCAGATATAGTATACATGTATATGCACAGTATTGCATGCTCAACATTTTATAGCAGTCTCAGTTATTCATGTACTCTTATTCAGTTACTCTATGAGCCATTTGGATAGGATTAAAATCTGGTCAAATCAACTTTTAATCCTTTTTTAGATTTTTAAGGTGTTTGGTAAAATTAAAATGCGCTTAAAAAAGCTAAAAACTGATTAAAAGAATCAAAAAGTGAGAAGCTGGGTACCCCCAGCTTTTTGCTTCTTAGATTAAAATTTCTTTTTGGTTTGGCCTAAATATTTACGTTTTTATCCCTTATATTTTCCTCCAATTCCAATAATATATTAAACTTGTAGCCCTTAAATATATAGTTTTTTTTCTCTTTGCTACTTCTCTTAATCTCTTCCCTCTAATTTTCTCTTCATCTTTCTTCTTTTTATTCATCGAATTCATCATTACATCCGAGATTTGTTCAAAAAATTTATTTTAGAATTTAAAATTATAAATAATTCACCTTATTTATGGTGTTAACAACTTTAATGACATTTAAGTCATTTTAACAACAAAAAAGTGCTTAACATCACTTGTTTACCAAACACATCAACAACTTTTTTTTTTCCAGTTTTGGCACTTCTATCTAAACACTCATTTGCTTAATTTATAAGCACTTATTTTAAGTTTTTAATCACTTAAGCTAAAAAGCTATCTTTTAATCTTATCCAAACGGGCTCTATATCATTCAGTCAGCTACTGTTCATGCACATGAACCCTTGCATTCAGCCTTACCTCATCTAGCATACCAGTACATTCCACGTACTGATGCATACTTTCTATTTGCGCTATGATGTCTTTTATCATTGGTTTGGATGCTCAGGTTCCTGACCGAGTTTAGATATATTGAATCAGCAGTCGCAGATTCAATATTGAGTCCTCATCTATTGAGGATATGACTACTCACTAGGTTTGAATGGCATTCCCCTTAGCTTGTGATCCACATACTTGTCCTCAAAGACATCTTGTCCTAAATGAACCTCACCTTCTTCTGAGCTTTCTTCACTAAGTTTTTTCCCAAAGGCTTCACATTACTAACTTCGAACCAACCTATAGGTGATATACACCTTCTCCTATGGAATGCTTTGAATAAAGCCACATTGATCCTCTCCAAATTTTTGTTAGTATAAGGATAAAATGCAGTGCTAAAGTCAAGCTTCATGCCCATCTGTTCATGTAACTTGTCCCAAACTTAGAGGTGAATTGCATATCTCTATTGAAATGATGGAAAATAACACCCTATGCAACCTTAATACCTTTTTGACATAAATCTTTGCTATTTATTTCAAATTATAGTCCACTTTAACTAGAATGAAATGACCTGACTTGGTTAGCCTTTCCACTATGACACATATTGAGTCATATGACCCCAAGGTAATAGGAAAACCCACAACAAAATCCATAGCTATCCTCTCCCATTTTTATTTGGGAATAAGAATTCTCTGATGTAAATGCATAGACTTTTATGTATTTCACCTGCTGACAGTTATGGAGTTTAGACACATACTCTACTATATCTTTTTTCATTCTTGGCCTCCAATAGAGTTGTCTCATGTTATGATACTTCTTGGTTGATCTCGGATGAATAATGTATTAGGAACCATAAGCTTCTACAAGCAAATCCTGAATCATATCACCAACCCAAGGCATATACACGTGGCCTCTCACTATTAACACTCTATACGCATCAAGTGTATCATCAAAAGCTTCACCAAATACCACTTTGTTTTTATTTTTATTCAGCTTCACATCCTAAGGTGTCTATCCTTTATTTGACAAAGGAATGTTCACTTTATTTCTACACTAGCCAATACTCCACCGTTTTCAGAAATACCC
Source organism: Capsicum baccatum var. pendulum (assembly GCA_030864225.1). Lineage (NCBI taxonomy): Eukaryota > Viridiplantae > Streptophyta > Magnoliopsida > Solanales > Solanaceae > Capsicum > Capsicum baccatum. Next base: position 197,381,195 of record CM061557.1, read on the forward strand.
AACTAAATGAACTGTGATGCTAGAGTTTAAATATCTCTAGCGAAAGGTCGCCTTGACACCCTCAAATTAGCCTAACTACCTATACTTACAGATTTATGGCTTAATGCATCTGCCACCATACTAACTTTGCTCGAATGGTATTAAATGGTGACATCATAATATTTTAACAATTCCATCACCTCTGCCTCAAGTTCAAAGCTTTTTATGTAAAAAAATATTGCAAGCTATAGTGGTCTGTAAATACTTCACACTTGACACAATATAGGTAGTGTCTCCAAATTATAAATGCAGAAACCATAGTTGCCTACTCCAAGTCATGTGCTGGATAATATTTCTCATGAGGCTTTAATTGCCTTGAAGCATAGGCAATCAAATTCCGATCTTACATTAAGACAACAACCAAACCAGAGCGTGAAGCATTATGAAACACAATAAAGTCCTTCACTGTAATTAACAAGGCAAGAATGAGAGTTGTAGTCAAAAGAGTCTTGAGCTTTTAGAAGCTCTCCTCACACTTTTCAGACTATACAAATGGCACCTCCTTCTAAGTCAATCTTGTAAAGTGAGCAACAATGGAGGCAAAGTTCTTAACAAACCCGCGATAGTAATTAGCAAGACCTACAAAACATCTAGCATCAATCACCAAGCTAGACCAAACCCAACACTTGACAACCTTAATCTTCTGGGGATCTACTATCACTCCCTTTTCTAAAATCACATACACTATAAAGGCAATAGAAGGAAACCAAAATTCATATTTATAGAGCTTAATATAAAGATGCTTCTCTTTTGAAATTCCCAAAACAATATGAAGATGACCTGCATGCTTCTCCTTACTCTTGGAGTAGACTAAAATGTCATCAATAATAATAATTACAAAAGAATATCAGAAATACTTATAAATACCACTAATCAAACTCATGAAGGTGGCTGGCGCATTGGCAAACCCAAAGGTCATCACTCAGTACTTGTAATGCCCATACTGAGTCTTGAATGATGTCTTATGTATATTCTCAAGCTAAATATTTAGCAGATGATAACCTAACCTCATCTCTACTACTGATCATAAAGATAATTTATTTGTGAAAAAGGATACTTATTCGTGATGGTAACTTTGTTCAACAATCTATAGTCATTATAAATTCTCATGCTAGCATGCCTTTTGTTAATAGACAATACTGAAGCAGCCTAAAGAAAAACACTAGGATGAATGTATCCCTTATCAAGTAACTCCTGTAATTGAGTCTTAAGTTCTCAAAACTTAATTGGAGCCATTTGATAGAGAGAAATTGAAATTCAGTGAGTTGCTTATTCCAAATCAATGCAAAATTCAATCTTTTAGTCCAGAGGTATAGCACGCAAGTGTACAAAAAATACCTCATGAAACTCTGACACCACGGGAACAAACTTAATATAAGAGACCTCAAGAGACCTCCACACTAACATCCCAAATATATACCAGAAAAGCCAAATTACCTCTCTCGACTAACTTCTTAGAATGAGTAAAAGATATAATTTTCATCTGTTTGGCTTATACACACATTCCCACTCTAACTTATCCATCCCAAACATCTTTATAGTCATAGTATTACCATTATAATTTAGAATAAAATGATACTGAGATAGCAAATTCATACCTAGGATGTTGTCAAAATCAAGCATCTCTAAAATTATCAAATCTACCCAAGTCTGGAAACCCATAAATAAGACAGAACAATTACAATACACATGGGTTACTACTATAGAGTCTCTAATCAGAGTAGTCACATATATAGGAGAGTCAAGTATATCATAAATCAAGTCTAAAACTAAGGAAAATTTAATAGATACATAAGAATAAGTGGAACCTGGATCAAATAAAATAGTATCCATTAGATGAAAAATGAAACTAATACCTATAATGACAACTTTGAAAGCCTTGACCTTGATCTTTCCTGGAAAGGCATAACAATAAGCTCTATCATCAATCTGGGTAATCTCTTTAGAAGGTTATGAACCTACTCTCCTTGTATTACTACCATTGCCTCTTTGATAATTACCCCACCTATCCTATGGACAACCTTTACCATTATCTCCACCATCTCTACTAATAGAAACCACAACTTTAGCCTATTACTACCCTAGAAAACTAGCTTGCCTTGAGGAAAATCCCTATTAAAGTTCCCTATAGCACTATAAGTATATGAACCTCGATCTAAGGAAGGCCTGATCCCAATGAATATAAAACTCCTTGGTTTTTAGCAACAGAGGAATGCTGAGTGGCCACTTACTAACCCACTATAAAAATAGCAGATCTAACATAATAGTACGAGCTGGATAGTCCTGATAGACTTGACCCATGAACTAAGAACCATCAAAGTTACACATATTCAGGGTTTCTCTTTGCTACAACCTTGGCTTGGAAAACCTATTTGACTCATTCATTCTTTACACAATCAACAATATCATTGGAGGTCTTTCTACTAGAAGCCATATGCAAGTCAAAACTTGTAAGTCAATATATATACCTTCAAAAATAACTAAATCTTCTCCACTTTTATACCAAGTAGCTAAGTAACATATTGGGAAAATACATGAAAATTAGTCTCAGAGGTGCAATGGATATATTTCTATGCTCAAAGGCTAGAAACTCATCCTTCTACCATTTACAAAGAGTACGAGGTATATATTTCTCTAAAAATAAGCTATAAAACTATGCCTATGTCAATAAAGGTAAAGCTAGAGACCGATATTCCATATAATCCCTCCACCACTACTTTACATCATCTTGCAGTAGGAAGGTTACAAACTCAGCCTGATGTTTCTCTATGATACCCACTTTGTACAGCCTCTCATAACAATTAACTATGAACTCAAAGACATCCTTACTCGTAGAACCAACAAATATTGTAGGTTTTATTTTTAGAAGCTTAGTTTGCTTTTTATGTTCAGTCACAATAATAGTAGGACCTAACACCGAGCAAGGGAAAATCTCAATTTCTAACGCCTCACCGATTCTAAGAGTACCATTGGTTATCGATTGAGCACTTAAAAACTGATAAGTAGGCATAGTAGGAGTGGCTCCAATATTGTCTAATCCACTTAGAAAAGTAAGAACCTATTGAATCATCTCGAATGACATCAGAGGAAGAGCTATACCCCCTATTGGTGCTACCTTTTCCTGTTCTACAATATACTTATTCAAAAACTTCTCAAATTGATCCAGGTGTAGGGGAGGTGTGTTAGATCTCTAATGATCTAGATTAGTTATTGTCTGAGATCTACCTTTGGCAAGTGTTGATCTACCCCTCCTTATTCCCATACTTTTTTTTTGACCTTGGACAGCCGGTTCTACAACTAGAACTACTATTGTAGGGGCTGCTGCTCTTGGTTTATTAGCTCTTGTGTTCATCTACGAGAAAAACCATAAAGGGGATTAGTTATCAATTTTGATTGCCAAATACCTATTGGAATCAAGTCATAGCAAAAACGAAGAAAGAAAGTGATAATTTCCTAAAATACCATGGCCACTCAAAGAAAAGTACCAATGTTTCTATACAATTTCATAAAACTCCAGTAGATCCATTTTAGTCTAACAATATCAATAAATCTGGGGCTCTGATACAAACTTTATCAACAGACTAAACCCTTCGTGGGTGACACCCATATTAATCCTCTAGTGGAAAAACTATCCAACCCAAATTTCTCCATACCAACACTAAGTCCAAATTAAGAGGAAATAGTCATTCCATTAAATATTTCCAATGTTTCAAAAATCTAACAATAAAACCAAAGACAAAAAATATTAAATTCTAAAATATCCCCAAGAATTAAAAGTCCTTATAATGATTAAATCATTGTTAATAAGAAAAATATTGATATTTGTGCCGAGTATGGGTATTATCAGAATTTTATTAGCAAACTTACATGGAGTCATGTGTGTTAGAAATTCAACACTTACAAAAGTTGGGTCCGATTGACATTATCCTGCTATAATGGGATTTATTCTGCTATATTACTATAATGGTGAACATGCCTCTGTAGTGACAGGACATAAATTAGAACATACACTTAAGTGAGTTTTATTTATTTTCTCTACTGGGTTGAAATAAAGGATGTAGGAGGCTCCAAAAACTTTATGGATTTGCAAGGATTAATGTGTTTTCAATCTTGGAAAGGATCTATTTTTTATTCATTCTTTCTTTAAATAGCTAGTTGAAATCCATGTAACCTTTGGTTAATTATTGGATGTACTTGGTTAGAGAGAATGATTGTACAAATATGGATATGAGATTTTATATCTAGGCCTTTGATCATGGAGTTAGGATGGATAAAATTTGTTAGGGTTTAGGTAACGTACAATAATGGGATGCTTATATACATTGTCATGTTATGCTATACTTATGGCTTAATATGAATATTTCTCTATCGTAGACTCGTAATTGAAGTAGTTAGAAGTGTGAAATACCGATCATTAGTTAAACCTTATGGAAAAGAATTGTATAATGTTTAAGTGGGGGAGAACTTATGGATGAGCTACAGTGGTAATACTTATTGTAGTTTTTGGAGTGTAGCATTATGGATGTGTTGTGATTAAAGCCCTAACTGGTAATGTAGGTGATAGAACTGTGGTTTAATTCAATCTGTGCTATATAAGCATGTTAACTACTTTGTAGTGTTTCTTGTTAGTGTATGTTATTGGTGTGGTCAACATAAATAATTTTATGTTGTATGATTTTGACATGCCTCATTGCTAAATGCAGAATGTTTTGGTATTTGAAACGTTCTCATGGGTTATTGGTGACACAAGTTTGGCAGACACTTATGTCTGGGATTTAGTACATAGACAAATTTTTTTTCCTACTGGTCATGCCTAGAGGGTGGATGCATCACCCCATAAAGAGTATGTAAGAGGGTTAGGTGAGGTTGATGGTTGTGGTCTAATTACTTATCATTTATTTTAGATCTTGTTATTATAGTTATGGCTGGTTAACTTGGAAATTATTAGAGTCAGGGTTGTTGACTCGATCTTGGTTGTCATAATTTATTTTTATTAACTTGTCTTCACTTAGCTTGGTTGTACGTGATTTGGTAATAATATCTTACTTGCTAATTGAATATCCTAAATTGCTTATCCGATACTTATTGTGCTAAGTGTATTGGTTTGAGTATGTGTTACGTGTGGTACCATATGCTAGTTAGGTCTCTTAACTACTTATTATTTGGCTAGGCCTTATTGTATAGCCTCAGATTGGGAAATCAACTAAGAGGATAAGTTTGATTAAAGAGATTCATATTAGCGGGATATAAAGAAGGACTGGTGGAAGTTATAGACTAAATTCAAGATAATGTTCGGGGACTCGGGTGGACATGTCACATGTTTGAATGGGTCTTATCCAAGTGTAACAGGTGACTTATTAGGTTCTTGACTTTGGTATAGGTCTTTCCTTATTGTAGTTTTCTTTAGAAGATATGTTGAACATTATTGTATGGCCAGACTAAGTGATTGGAGTGGTAAATTCGTAAGATAAAGAGTGGTGTCTTAAAAATCATAACTAAAAGTTGGAAAATCGGTGGAAGGAAGCATTGGAGTTGGTCGTGAGTCTTAAGGAACACATGTATTTTTTGAATATATATGTTAAATTTGTGCTACCCAATTTGGGTCAACTTATGAGACTTACCAATATGTATGGTTTGTACTGATACTACTCTTGTTATACCCTTTGTAGGTTATAATCTTTTGCAGGGATGAGAGTTGGTTTCTTAACTATTGTGACAATGATCCATCAACCACTTCTACTTCACTCACTCAAGGTGGAAGTTGTGCCTAGTGTTATTTTTCCTTTTAGAATATCTTATACCTGTTTAGACTAGATCCTAGGGTTGTTCCTATTCCGTACTATTTTACAAGATTTTTTGTAATAAAAATTAGCTTCAGTATTTAATTAAAGTATTTCAGTTGTTTTCTGAAAGGGATAGTAAGGAGTTCTCCTTTCTAGGTGTGTTAGAATAGGTACCCTCACGATTCGATAGTTGGATGATGACAATTTAGTATCAAAGCCTAGGTTTCTGATATCCAGTACAAGAGCAAATGTCGAGTAGAGTTGTGGATTGGTGTTGTTTACGATTACATATAATCTTCAAAGAGCTATGAGGCATTTTAAGAAATGGTTCCATTTTTTCTTTTTCTCTCGTGCTATTGTATGGTTGACATATAAGTTAAGTCCTAATTGGTATCTATTGATTCCAATTGATATATCAACCGGGCAAGTTGATGTCACTTAACTCCAGTTGGAGGTTCAAAAGGAACACAAATTAGAAAAGGGAAGGTTCCAATTGGTATCTAGCCATCAGGGCTATGTAAGGCATACTAGATGACCCACTTAGGGTCATTACGAGCTCAATTGGAAATTCTTAATGGGGCATGAATAAATGATAATTGGGTTGATTTTCCTTGATTTTATATGCCATGATTATAGTTTCCTGATTTGCCATGATTATATAAATGTTGTGAGTTGCCATGTGTTGCGTGGTGTTAGGCAAAACTTTGACTATGACCGTACTATTGGGTGATGGTAATATAAAGGTTTAGACTACTGCTTAAGGCCAAGGGAGTTGGGTATTCATTTGAAACCATACCTAAAATAATTATGAAAAGGTGCAATTATACGAGGTCTGATCATAGTTGCTGAAAATTCAGGAATCTATGCGAAGTCTAGTCAAACACATAGAATTTGTTGTTTCTTTTTTTTTTACAAGGCTAAAATTTACATGCCACAAAAAGTAAGGTTTGAAGCCGCAATAGCAGGGGTGGTCTAACAAGGAACTTCTTTTGTAATTATGCTTTCTTGAAACTTCGTGTGTAATAAAGTGGTGTTAGTGGTCTGTTATAAAGTGGCTGAACTTATTTTTTTCACAATTAACAAGACATAAATATGTTTGCAATTACATTACTAGTATTAAGGGGGTTCGAAAAGGAAATGTGTTGAGTATGAAAAAAATCTAGGTGACCACTAAATTTCTCCGCTAGCGGTGCTACATAGCGGCATGCAGGATGCTATAGATACACAGAAAGGAAATGGCAATGCCCTATTTTGACCTCTGCATTTGTCTTGTTTATTTTGATATTTTGATTTTGGAGCATTTCATGAATATAAAAAAAATTGCTTAAATCTCTATACAAGCAGGTTATATTATTAATGAGAAGGGAAAAATTAGTATCCATATGTGAAAAAGAAAGGAAATGAAAGTATAATATCTAGTACATTCCCCAAATGGAGGCAAACCAATCCCATCATAAAATAAAGAGGGAAGGAACCTAGCTAGGTGCCTTGTCCATTACAGGTTGCTAGGGCAAGGTCATTTCCTTTAGCATCGCTCAGAAAGAAAAACTCTCTCAAATCTGTCTGCTCCAATTGGGGATGCTCCTGGTATGGTGGCATACATCCAAATATGACCTTTATGGTCTTCCAAATTTGGGCAAGTAATCGATCCTGAGAGATTCTTTTCTTTCTCTTCCCAGCGAGCTTTTAATGGAGTGCTGAAATATCTTGGGCAGTGAAAGAGGTGATAGAACTGGAGGGGCCCTGCCCCTTGGACCTCCTATCAATGACTAGATATTCCTCCAAATAGATACCATAGATCGAGGGCTATGACTGTGAGAGAGAGGCATTATCATCCTCGATTGCCTTAGTGGCCTTCTCTACTGCTCTACTATACTCTGACCCACCCATTTTCCTCTTCTTCCTCTTTTAACATGATGGCGCCATTACTAAAAGAGGTTTGAAGTGTATGTCATTCTTTTCTATTGTCTCATTTGGCTTCTCTGGTGTCCCAACCTTCCTGCACAACTCTGATACCAACCTTGGGAGGAAGGGGCCTTTCTTAGTGCCCCAATAGAAGTCCTTCCACTCTATCATAATTTGGGTCCCCATATTTAGCCTGATGCCTCGAATAGTACAGGCCACTTCCAAAGATCGAAGTTAGGTCACGTTGGAAGTGTTGTTCAATAGATAAATCCTTTGGGTCACTAGGTTCAACCATCTCCGAGCATAAGCTAAAAAATAAGCACTAGTAACGCCCTCAGTGAAAGGACAATAAACCTGCTCCCTAAACTACTACTAAAATAGTGTTTCCCACAGTCATATCATGTCTATCTCTTGGTACTTGTTCATATACTCAGCATTGGAGATGTGGCGCACCTTGAGCATCTTATTAATGGTGTGAAAGTTAATTGGGACGTCCATTCCGCAGTTGTGGAGGGTCGGGTAAAAGATATCCCAAAACACGGTAGGGAGTATGGAAAATCCCTATTTCATTGGTACTTACGATATCATTCCTAACTACTTCTTTGAGAAATCTTTCATAGGAGGGGTCATTTTCTTAATTACTAGCCATTGTGGATGTTTAACCTTCAAATTTCAATAGGGGAACTCATTAGAAATCCTCAAGTATCAAGAAAATATTAAACTAAAAGGTTTAAAATTTTTAGCTTTTAGTTGGGAGGCTACTGCCTGTGCCTCCCTCTATAGCAGCATTCATGTGGCTATAGTGAGAATATTTCCACTATAGTGGTGCTAATATAGAAATGAGGTTGCTATAGTGGCCTTCCTCATCCCTAATAGGCATGGGCTGAAAAAATAGTGCTCCTTTACTCAATGTTATCCTTTTTCAATTTTTGAAAGCAGATCAGTGTTCCAAAAGTGTCCTTAAACTACCTTACACAAAAATTTGAGCATGCTAACTCCTAACTCATTCTCAAATTAGCATTTCAAACCCAAAAATAACCTTTCACATTCTCTTCTATTTTGGCTCATTTTAACCCATAAATTATGAGGTTTTTACTCTCAGAACATAGCTGAAGCATTGTGAATGTAAGAAAAACACCTATGCTGCTATTTTTGATTCAAACAAGCCCCAAGAATCAAAATTTAAGAATTTAATTCCGAGCCCCTATTTAAATGTAATTATCCTAATGTATGCAAAATATGAGTAATAAAGTAATAGAGGGTAAGGAATTAAATGTTACCTTGTTCTAGTTATGAGATTAAAGTGATCGGGGTAGGGGAGTGTAATTTTTAAGTGAAGGAGAAAAATCCATAATGAACCTATTTTCCCCCTTTTAAAACTACTTTGGGTTGTAGCAGCTATATGTGATGCAATAGCAATACCACTATAGTAGGAAAAATACCGCTATAGAGGAGTCCTACCTTGGGTTCCATATTTTTTTTTGTTTTAAAATTTCTAAATACCTTGTCCGACGTCAGTAGTTTTATGAGTTTTCAGGTATCTCAGGTATTCAGAGAATGAGTTCCTTATTTTTCATTGTGCCTTCATGAGTACAAAGGATCCTTTTTCCTTAGACTAGTAACCAGGTTTCAATACTAGAAGTCTAGTGATTGAGGTTTAGGGGTTCTTATTTTTTAAATTCACCTGGTATTTTTAACTCCAAGTTAGGATCTAGGTATTGGTAATTAGGCTTTTACAATCTTGCGGGAAAGGTGTTAAGTTAAAAAATATAGACTTAGGTTGTTACTTCTTTAGATCGTTCGGGGACAAAAATGCGTAAATTCATATTAGTTATAATGACTGAATTTATCCTTACTAAGAAATACCTCGATATTAGTATAGAGTATAGATATTATTGAGATTTCATTAGAAAATTTACATTGGGTTATGTTTGTTAGAAATTCAGAAATTAAAGAAGTTAGGTCAAGTGATGTCATCCCATTATGGAAGGATTTATTCCACTAAGTAGTGCCACTATAACAACATAACGCAGACCACAACACCGACTTAAGAAATTTTTATTTCTTTGCTCCACTAGGGTTGAAATTAACGATGTAGGAGGCTCTGAAAACCCTTAGGGTTGCTCCCATATATTAGAACTAATGAGAAGGGGAGGAAGAGATACAAAAGGTACAAACTATGGACAAAATTCAAGCACTAAGGTATGTGAAGTGTACATCCAAGGGCCCCTTCAACCTTTGGAGTTCAAGAAACTTTTTTTAAACATCAAGTATATGAGATTCATGAATTCCACATTGGGTTTGATGATATTCATGTTTATAATGATTAATTGGGTTTCAAATTCACATTTCATGATAAATTTCATGTGGGATTAACTGAATTATATGTGTTATCATGTGAGATCATGCTAAAGCCTTCAAATTGTGAAATTTGATGTTTGGAATTGTGTGCTCATATGTTGATTAGTATTATATGCCTATTTTATGTTTTTTCAAGTGATTGATTAAGTAAGAATATGAGTTGAGTAGTGGAATTATATCATGTTAGCACATATTCAAGTTCATGCCATACAGGTGTTTGATAAAATTCCCCATTGAATGAATGTTGATCAAGTACTTAGTTTACATATTCCAAGTTTGTGCCATGTCTCTTAATTTATGCTCTCGAGTCCTGGGGGTACTTGTATACGACAATTTAGCTGTTTACCTAGAGCCATGGTTAGTCATAGATAAGTAGTATTCCATAATTCAATGGAACTCAGTGAATTTAGTTCAGGTTAGTTAAATAGTAGTATCAGTAACAGTTCAGTCCAGCCTAGTACATAGTAGAAATCAATTCAATGTCTATTTAGTTGGGAGTAGGATTGAGCACCGAGCGAGCCCAGGGATGGGGGAATTTCTGCCAGTAGAGGGTTTGACCCTTAGTAGTAATCCCTGTATTACATAATTACGAAGCTAGCGTAGGTTGAGATATATTCCTGCCAGATATCATGAGGGTTGATATATCTCATTCTAGTTATCCTACCAGCGAGGGTTGATGAAAGAGCTTCCTGTTAGACAGGGTTAACTCACAGCTTATCCTTAACCATGGTATGGTATTGACACCCTTCCAACTGGGGTTATAGGTTGGACCCCAATCAGATTAGAGAGAGGCATGCCGGTTAGATGCTTACCTCCCATACTCTCAATTTTAGTCTTTGTCTTGGAATAGAACTTTGGTCAGTTCTACAGATTTAGGACTATCAGATATAGTTACTCAACTCAGTACGGAACTCATTATAGTTCCACGAAATTCGGGACTGTCAGATACAATTACTCAAATAATTAGTAATATAGTATCAGTAAACTCAAATATCAGTTATTAGTATTCAGACTCAGTTCTTAGTCTTATTACGATCTCAGTTACAGTCTATGTATTCATAAATGTACTCTTATTCAGTCATACTCATGTTATTTAGTTAGTATTGTTCATGGATATGAACCCATGGATTTCATCCTATCTCACTAAACATACCAGTACATTCAAAATTTTGACGCATGCTTTTTGCACTATGATGTCTTATATCATAGGTTCAGATGCACGGGTTCCAGAGCACCCTTAGCAATTCAGATCTTCTGCTTTCAGAGTAGTGGTGATCCTCATAGTTCGAGTACATGCTTGTTATTTTCAGCATTTTAATATTATTTTTTCAGTAGTCAGAGTTAGTTGGGAACTTGTCCCATCAACTCCACAGTTCAGACAGTTTAGAGGCTTTCCAAACTAGAGTATTTTCATACAGTTGTTCAGTTTTACAGTACTTATATTCAGTTTTGGTATTTTGATACCGCATTCATATTTATTTATAGATTTGAACCTTATGGCATATGTTTTAACCTATTTCTATAATCATTACAGTATTTATTACAAAGTTATTATAGCAGGTATCAGTCATGGGTTAGTTTGTGGTCCTTCCGGATTATGAGCACCATATAGCGTCTGGGGTATAGACTTGGGGTGTTACAAACTTGGTATCAGAGTCTAAGGTACAACAGAGTCCTAGGAAGTTTGGAAGATGCATCTAGTAGAGTCTTATTCATGTGTGTGAAGCGCGACACACTTATGGACAAGAGGCTTCGAGATGTTTTAGGAATAGTTTCCCTTCTTTCAGTATTCATGTCGTGCGAGTGAGCATCAGCTCCAGTTACACTCTATTTCTAATCCTAGTTTCTCTTCCGTTTACAGAATATGCCTCCAAAGAGGACTCAGGGAAGATGAAAAAGAGACCATTCAGCCTCTCAGCCCATCCATCTAGATCCTTTGGGAGAGCATATCTCCTACGCGGAGTTTAGAGCATCCTTCACCACCTAGCTCATTCTGTGGCATCCCAAAATAAACTCCTAGCTGCAGTTCTAGACAACCCAGTAGCTAATACTACTACTTTAAAGATTCAGGACTTCACCCGAATAAACCCTCCATCGTTTACCGAGTCTAAGTCATATGAGGATCCTCAGGAATTTCTTAATTAAGTGTAGAAGGTTACCAATATCATAGGGGATATGCTATTGATAGCGATGAGTTAGCCATATATCAATTAAAAGATATGGCTCACTCATGGTTTAAACAGTGGAAAACAGAGAGGCACGCAGATGCAGGGCCCATAGAATGGGGGAGTTTGCAGTCTCTTTTTTGGATAGGTTCTTCCCACTAGAGTTGAGGGAAGAGAAGGTTTTAGAGTTTATTAATTTAAAGCAGGCAAATATGAAAGTACAAGAGTATTCTATCAAGTTTACTCAGTTAGCTAGATATGCCCCGTATGTTGTAGCAGATAACAAATCTAAGATGAGAAAGTTTGTATCAGAGGTGTCTAGCAGCGTTGTCAAAGAGTATAAAACTACAATGTTGATAAAAGAGATGGACATAGAAGGCTTATAGTCCATGCCCACCTGATAGAGGAGGCTAAGAATAAAGAGAAGGAGAGGGAGAATAAGAGAGCGAGGACAGGTAGTTTTAATTTCGCTCAGCCTAAGTTAGAGGGTAGGAATCGTTCTCAGTTCTGCCCAAAATCATCAGTTCCAGCTCCATCCTCATCCAGTACTTTGGTGCCAAAATTCAGAGATGACAATAGAGATAGGGCATCGGGCTCTAAGCCCCAGGGTAGTGTTAGCAGTGCTCGAACCAATCCCCTTTGTAAGAAGTGTGGCAAAAACCACCAGGGTATTTGCAGAGATGGGAACAATGTGTGTTTCAGATGTGGCAAGCCAGGCCACAGAGTCAGAAAGTATCCTCAGGTTGGTTCACAGATTTAGCATACCCGTCCCCCAACTCAATTCGGTCGCCCGAATCATCAGGGTTTCTCTTCCAGTGCCACTAGTGGGAAACGCCCAAACAAAATCTATGCTCTTTAGTCCTGATAGGATCAAAAGATTTCTCTTAATGTGGTCACTAGTATGTTACAGTTTTATCATTTGCATGTTTACGCTTTGCTAGATCTAGGAACTTCCTTCCATATATAGCAATTGATTTTGGAGTCAGTCCTAAAATTTTAGCAAAGACTTTCTTAGTCTCTACCCTGTGGGTAAATACATCATAGCCAGGTGGGTATACACGAATTTTCTAACTATGATATCTCAGAAAGACACTTCATCAGTCTTAGTCAAATTAGAGTTGACTGATTTTGATGTCATTCTCGATATGGATTCACTTCATTCCTGCTATGCCTCAGTCGACTGCAGAAAAAAATTATCCAACTTCAGTTTCTAAATGAACCCATCCTAGAGTGAAGGGGTACTACTTGGTACCCGAGTTCACCTCAATACAATCTTTCACCCTCAGATGGATGCTCAAGAAAAAAAGACTATTCAAACTTTAGAAGATATGCTGCGAGCGTGTGTAATAGTCTTTAAAGATAGTTGGAATAACCACTTGCCTTTGATTGAATTCACATATAACAACAACTATTACTCCATCATTCAGATGGCTCTGTTTGAGGCGCTTTATAGGAGGAGGTATAGATCTCCTATTGGTTGGTTTGAAGTAGGAGAGGCCACAGTGATAGGGCCTGACTTAGAATTTGATACCTTAGAGAAAGTTCAGTCGATTAGGGAAAGTCTTAAGACAACTCAGAGCCGACAGAAATCGTACGCAGATATGCATAGAAAGGATCTCGATTTTAATATTGTGGGTTTTGTATATCTAAAAATCTCTCCTATGAAAGGGGTGAAAATGTTTGGAAAGAAAGGAAAGCACAGTCCCTGATATGTCGGTCCTTACTGAATTCTCAACCATTTCAAAAGGGAAGCTTATGAGCTTGAGTTTCCTTCCGATCTATCTTTAGTGCATCCAGTGGTCCACGTCTCCTTGCTAAAGAAATACATAGGTGACCCAGCAGTCATAGTCCCTATAGAGGGCATAGATTTTGAGAACAGTCTCTCTTATAAAGAGATTCCAATCAAAATCCTTGACTATTATATTTGTAGACTGAGGAACATAGAAGTCCCTCTAGTCAAAGTTTTGTGTCCACATCATTCCATTGAGAGAACTATTTGGAAAGCCAAAGTAGACATGCGGACCAAGTATTCTCACCCCTTCTCCGCTAATCCAAACTCAGCTCAAGGTAATAGTTTTCCATAAACTTATTTAGTTTCATGTTCTGATTTCAGTTACAAACTTGGTATTAATTACCATTACATATTCAGTCATATATTCATGAGTCAGTTCAATCATGTATTCATGCATCCGATATGCATGTTTAGTATGACAATTCAGTGTATAAGTGATCTCAGTCATAAAACCATGCTTCAGTTGTGCATGTCCAGTGTCTAAGTCCTGTCTCTTTGTATTCTCAGTCTCAATAGTCTGATTCGAGGACTAATATTCCCAAGGGGGAGATAATGTAAGACCCTACAAAATTCTTAGCTTAAATCAGTCCTTTAGACTTGTCAAGAGGTCCCAGACTTAGGATATTTTAGCTAAGTATTCAGACTTAGTGCCATTTTAACCTTCGAAAGTTGACAATCTTATTTCATGACCTTTATTTCCATTAAATATTAATAGTTTTCTAGGATGAGTTTTGGATTTTTCGGACCTTATTTAGACCATGTTTGAGTGCCCAAAACATTGGGTCGACATAATCTTGACGCATCACGTTGACCATCACGTCGATGGATGATTTTTTCCCTAGCTCTAGGCAAAATTCCAGTGAACCGACGTGGAATCAATGCAATGCGTTGGCTATGGTGTTGATGTCAATGACGCGGTGCATCGGGTAGCGCATCAGTAACACAGTTTTTAGCCATTAAAAGACTGCGTCCTTGAGGGTAATTGAGTTTTTTTCCACGATGTTCAGCCCCCAAAATATGAAATTAAACCCTTTGGAGAGAAATTATACTTGTTATTCCTTAAATTACTCAAGAACAAGAATCCTAGGAGATTCAATTTCAAATGAAGAACTCAAGAACTCACTATCAATCCCTCAGAATTCAAGAACTAAGGTATGTGAAGTGTTCATCCAATGGTCCTTTCCAGCCTTGAAGTCGAAGAAACTATTTTTAAACATCAAGTATATGAGATTCATGAATTCCATGTTGGGTTTGATGATATTCATGTTTATAATGATTAATTGGGTTTCAAATCCATGTTTCATGATAAATTTCATGTGGGATTAATTGAATTATATGTGTTATCATGTGAGATCATGCTAAATCCTTCAAATTGTGAATTTGATATTTGGAATTGTGTTCTCACATGTTGATTAGTATTATGTGCCTATTTTATGCTTTTCAAGTGATTGATGAATTAAGCATGTGAGTTGAATAGTGGAATTATATCATGTTAGCATGTATTCAGGTTCATGCCATACAAGTGTTTGTTAAAATACCCCAATGAATGAATGATGATCAAGTACTTAGATTATATGTTTCAAGTTTGTTCCATGTCTCTTAATTTATACTATTGAGTTCTGGGGGTACTTGTGCCCGACAATTTAGCTATTTACCTAGAGCTATGGTCAGTCATAGATCAGTAGTATTCCGCCAGTCAACGAAACTCAGTGAATCCAGTTCACTTTTGTTAAATAGTATTATCAGTAACAGTTCAGTCTAGCCTAGTACAGACTAGAAATTAGTTCAGTGTTTATTCAGTTGGGAGTAGGATTCAGCACCAAGCGAGCCCAGGGATGGAGGCATTTCTGCTAGTAGAGGGTTTGACCCTTAGTAGCAATCCCTGTGCTACAGAACTACGTAGCCAACATAGGTTGAGTTATATTCCTGCCAGATATCATGGGGGTTGATATATCTCATTCGAGTTATCTTTCCAGCGAGGGTTGACGAAAGAGCTTTCTATCAGAGAGGGTTAACTCACAGCTTGTCCTTACCTGTGTCATGGTATTGACACCCTTCCAACTGGGGTTATAGGTTGGACCCTAATCAGATTAGAGAGTGGCATGTCAGTTAGATGATTACCTCCCACAGTCTCAGTTTCAGTCTCAGTCTTGAAATAGAACTCAGTTCAGTTCTACAAATTCAGGACTATTAGATATTGTTACTCAGCTCAGTACAGAAGTCAGTATAGTTCCGCAAAATTTGGGACTGTCAGATATAGTCATTCAGATAATCAGTAATACAATATCAGTAACTCAGATATCAGTTATTAGTATTCAGACTCAGTACTGAGTATTATCACAATCTCAGTTACAGTCTATGTATTCATGCATGTACTCTTATTTAGTAATACTCATGTTATTCAGTTCGTATTGTTCATGCGTATGAACCCATGCATTTCAGCCTACCTCACTAAGCATACCAGTACATTCAATGTACTGATGCATGATTTTTGCGCTATGATGTCTTATATCATAGGTTCAGACGCACGGGTTCCAGAGCACCCTTAGCAGTTCAGATCTTCAGCTTTCAGAGTAGTGGTAAGTCCTCATAGTTCGAGGATATGTTTGTTATTTTTAGTATTTCAGTACTATTTTTTAGTATTCGAAGTTAGTTGGGGACTTGTCCCATCAAATCCATAGTTTAGACAGTTTAGAGGCTTTCCAGACTAGAGTATTTTCAGATAGTTGTTCAGTTTTATAGTACTTATATTCAGTTTTTATATTTTGATACCGCATTCAGATTTATTTACAGCTTTGAACCTTATGGCATATTTTTTCGCCTATTTCCACAATCATTATATTATTTATTACAAAGTTATTGCAGAAGGTACCAGTCATCGATTAGCTTGTGGTCCTTTGGTATTATGAGTACCGTGTAGTATCCGGGTTACAAACTCAAAGGCCTTACAAAGAGGCATCTCCCATTTATTATACTTTGATATACTCATAAAGGAATCAGGGAACCAAATATTGCCTTTATAAATATGCCACATGATGTTCCTTGCGGTTAAATACACCAATACCTAGGAGAGTATTGGTTTGAAAAAGAGATATTCAAAACCCCTAATATACGTGAACTAAAATTTTAATAGGACATTTATTTCATTTCCTATGTACAAGTTCTTGTTTAGTGTAGGTTGAATATAATGTCTTTTTGATATTCATGAATAAAAATTATAATTAAAGTAACAAGTTAATACTTCAAGCCTAGTCTTTAAATCATATAACATCTCTACAATTCTTTAAGTGGGGCATTTTTAATCATAAAAAAATTATTGAAATTACATTTCAAAATATATTAGTCCAAATAAAAATTATAGATTAATTTAAATGAATTAATTAATTAAGTCTAATAAATATGGATTAATTAAGTCTATTTCACCATGTTAGTCCATTAAATTGAGGTACAAGTTATGAGCCTACTTTTGCTGAACTCAAAATGTCATCTTATTCTAAAGGCCTAATTTGGTACTATACATTAAATGACGTGGCATACCAATTCAACTAAATAAGCCAATTGGGTCATGTCACATATCAAAATGACACAACATACCTAGTTCAAAGGCTAATAATAGTATACCACGCGTACAATTGACATGTTTCGATCAATCAAATATCACCTTGCCACCCAAATATGATCGGCCAAAAGAAGCCCATCTTCATAAAAAATACTATATTCTACAACTACAAATAGGAGTCTCCATAATTTAGAAAAGACACCAAAATTTTAACAACAAGACAAAGAGAATTCGTGGATCGAATGTCACAGCTTTCTCTATAAGCTACAACTTCAAACATTCAAGCACTGAAGCTCGAATGAGACTGAAGATCAAATAAAGAATCAAAATCAATCTTAAAAGACACTAAATTCAAGTACAAGTCAAGATCAAGTTCTTCAAGATTTAAAATCAAACACATCTATATTCGGAAAGAGAAACTAGAGGATTCATAGATATTGTATGCCTCATTTATTGAAATCAAATATTACTATTATTGTAACCTTTTTCTTTCTTTATTTTTATTTTTTCAACATGAATTTATTGTTTTCAAATTCTAGCACACACAGGAGGACAATCTTTGCCTCTCTTCTTTTCTTTTAAAACTCGAAGAACATCAAAATGACTGAAGTAAAAAATGAACTCTAAATATAATGCTACTATGAATGATCACTCTAAAAGCAAATTAAAAGTAGCCATATTGATTACTGGCCAAATCAAAAGAAAATTATCTAAACTTAACTTGCCACAAGACACAATTACAAGTCCAACAACACCTTCATGAAAGAAGATTATGATGATATATTGAATGTTGGATGTGCTCCAAATTTATATTAAGAGGCCGTTTGGCCATAAATATTATTTACTTTTTCCAAATTTTTTTCACTTTATGGAATTCATGGTGTTTGGCCATAGATATTTCAAAAACATTTCAATTTTTTTTTGAAAAAAAGTGAAAACAACTTTTTGTTCTTTTCACTTTTTTTCAACTCCAATTTCAACTTTTTTTTTTATTAGATATAACCCCAATTTTTTTTATATTACACAAAAATTCCTTAAATGGTTTAGATGAGTTTTGGAGCAAATCCGGAAAGAAAGACATTTTTGATGAACAACAAATCAAGTCCGGACATATTTTTAAAAGACATTTCTTCTCGGTAAAAGACATTTTTGAACAACAAATAAAGATTTTTAAGCTAAAAGATTGGTATAATTTCATTATTTGTAGGTATATTTTTATTTT
Organism: Capsicum baccatum var. pendulum; assembly: GCA_030864225.1. NCBI lineage: Eukaryota > Viridiplantae > Streptophyta > Magnoliopsida > Solanales > Solanaceae > Capsicum > Capsicum baccatum. The sequence goes on from CM061557.1 coordinate 197,400,021, forward strand.
TAAGCTCAGGGCCCCTTCCATCATTGATGTGAAATTCTTTTAATTCATGAGTATAATCAGTAGATAAATTAGTTGGGTAATTTTGATAGTTTTAAAAAGTTTGGGGTATAAAATTAAATTTAAAAAAGACTTTCCAAAAGTCAAAAATATATCTTTCAAAAATACATGGTCAAACACAACTCCAACTTCAAAATTTGTTAGTTTTTATGGCCAAACGCCTACTAAGTATCTTCTAAGTCCAAGATTATCCAAAATGAGATCTACATCATTCTTCATCCTCTATGAAAGTGGTACAAGCAATGATGATTGATGCTTTCACTATAGAATAACAACTTGCAAGTTTGACTACAGTAGTTGAAGGCTACACAAATTACATCCAGGAATAAGATGCTAGACTTTACAAGATAACAAACAAGATGAAGAGCATGTCACAGAGAGAATAAAGTCAAACACCTATGAATCTTTCTAAAATTCAAGAGAAAGAAGAGTCATCCATAAAGAAAACACCAATGACAACGAGATTCAAGTCTTTGCTGAAGGACTGATTCTTGATGACCAATTGAAAGATTTAATTATGTGGGCAATAAAAAATAATCTAAGTCCCCATCTAAATTTTCTCTCACATATGAAAATTTATATAGACAAATGTTTGATAACTTGATGATGCATGTTGTTGATTAACCTTCTAAGTTCCAAGAAATTTTTACATGACTAGTGGTATCAAAATCTACCTTTGGCACTTCCTTCACAGATCAAATATGCAAAATTAGAGTCACAAAATCATAAAGATGGAAATTACTTCGATCCTTTTCTTTCAGTTTTATCAAGTCTACACTTTGATAAGTTTTAAAGTAGGGCATATTTATAGACATCAAAAATTTGTGGGACTCCACAAGATGATCCCAATTTTTGATTTTTGGAGCCTATTCTACCTCTAAACTCTATTTTTGAGGCTATTCTACCTAACTTATAAATTATGCATATTTAAAGGTTGCATACCCTCTAGAAGAGCCATATCCAAATATGATAAACTTTGGGATATTCATAAAGTGATCAAGACACTTTACGTCCCCCGAACTATACCTCCAATTAAAGGATAAAGTAGTTGCTATAAAAATATAGTAACCCAACTAGGTTAGGGTTGATGCCATAGGGAATACATCAAAAATCCTTCTCGAACTTATTAAAATCACCAGGCAGTGCGGAAAAGTAAAAGGGGGATTTGCTAAAATAGTAAAAAGTAACAAGAATTGGATGCTTGATGTTGTAATAAATCTAAGACGAACACTAGGCTTGTGTTCCCCCTGACTTCTCAACTATGTAGATTTATTGTTCACTATCAAACTATTCTGATACCTTGCATGCAAAATTTGGTAAGTTATGTACCATCAACTGTCTTGTGGAATCATTGATAGATTTCACCCTTTGCCTTTTGAGTCTCAGGGTGTCGCCTTACTAACCCTTATCCTGGACCTCAGTTTAACTATTGCCTTTTAAGTTTCATGTTATTAGATAAAAGTTAATCATCTAAAGTAGATAGTACAGGTAAGCTTATTTCGACAATTAACTTCAAATCACTGTTGTGATCTTCTCTTCCCAATCCCTACCTTTCGTTTAGGCTCATAGTGGATACAGGCAGGATCCTAACATGTGCAATCGTTAAGAAGAAAACCAAATCAAAGAAAAACCACAATAAATACAAGAACCTTTATCTAGAACGACGCGGAACTTAATCTACTTCATTAATACGCAAGGGTTCCTACAATACTAGCTAAGGGAATTAGCCACTCACAGTTATGAGATCATTCATGGAATTCACAGATAAAATTACAAAATCAATCTCTCAATAATGAGAGAAGAAAACAAAAAGTCTTAAATTAAATAAAAATCAAGAATAATAAGATGTTTGCAATAGTGTATGGTAGCCCCAAAGGGCATAAACTTTGATATCTCGTACTACAAAGGGTCTAAAGAGAATTTATAGATTACAAGAAAACCCTATAATTCAAATCCTAAGAAATTGAGGAAAACTTGACTAAACATACATAATAATGACTAAAAATATCATAGGAGTGTATGCCGAATTCATGAAAACCCTATGAAATCAAGTCAAAATGATATGGGAAAATTGCATCGGTGGCCACCTATGGACCCATCTACGGGTCGTAGGTGGAACCTACTACCTGTAAGTGGGTGGCCGTAGGTGTACTAAAAAACTTCTCTATAATTTTTCTTTCTAACACCTACTGTCCTACCACCTAGTAGGTGGTACCTACGGGGCGTAGCTAACAAAATAAGTGGTCATTTTTTGGCTTTTCATTCCATTTTCTTATGGTTAGATTCCAATACCTAGTTTTCTGCAAAATCACTCCAAAACACATAAAATCCAACAAAATAGCCTTAAGTACATACATATTCTCCAAGTTTAAGCATCGCAAGTGCCATAAAACCATGGCACATCAAGAACCTCAACTTAGAACGTTGCATGTCCTCAGGAAATAAAATATAACAAAACAATACAATTATGCTTAACCAAGAGAAACCTAAGATACCTATGGCAATCAATCATCAATTTTGACTCAAAACATATTACTCTCTCCAAATTCAACACTCTAAAATCAACTATGTGTATCCATAAAGCATAGCAATATGACACAAGGGAATCAAGATATGATATTAGATTAGTAACAAACAACTATGCATATGTACCAGTTACACTATCCAAACAAGTAAACAACAAGCAATACAACCCCTGCACCCTCACCACAAAGAAGTCCCAATCACTCATATGAAGTCATGTATGTCAATGCAGGGATGGTCGAGAGACACTCACACTCAAAAGAGAAGTTCCACCAATGTGCATCAAATACCATAGGCTTGCCTTTATTTTCTTTACCTTAACTTTTAGATGGTTAGGTTAGGATCACTATAGTACTTTATTTGGCTTGTAATGTAGGCTTGGGGACTGGTATGGTACATATGGACATTTTAGTGACTAAGCCTCCTTGGAACTACACTTACATTGGGGTTCCACTTATCAACCAATTTTCTTTTATTTCATCATTATTTCTCCCTTTTTTTTTATTGCACATTTAGGTTGGGTGTGGTTTTTTTATTCATTCTTTTTCAATTTTTTTTTTCTACCACATCTAGTCCTACTTTCTTTTCTCTTATTTTACCCTTGTTCATACTCACTTTACATTACACACCCCTATGATAGTCACCCTTAACTTAGGCGATTTACCTAAGTTGAGGTGTATAACGTACAATGAGGACCAGGGCTAAAACAAGTTCATTGAAATACAAATAGGAAGGTCAAAGGTGTAATAAGAAAAATAGGCTATACAGGTTCAACAATCAGGATCAAAGGATACTTATTTACACATAGACGGTCATTTAGGTTAAAAATAGACTACTATCAAGAACGACCTATAATGCTTTTCTAACCGACTATCCTACAACCTAGGCAAGACTGACCAAACAAGTTCTTAATTCAACACACAAAGGGAACAAAGTAGTATCTACACATACATGGAGTAGGGTCAAATCATAAGCTACTACCTATCTGCTTCATGAAATTGTTAGCTATAATTATCATGTTCCTAATCTTAATGCCATATCAAGATCCAGATAGTCACATATATATACATATCACACAGTTAAAAAAAAATATTTTAGAGACAAAGAATATCACAAAACAAAATACAATACACCTAACATGTCGGCTTTACTAGGAGCAGGACTCCGGGGAAAAGAGTCATGATAACAAAAACCCCAAGAGGATATCAAGACCACAAGTAGCCCCACCCTCAACTTAAGAAATGCATTGGGCCGCTACAAATCAAGAGAGTTAGAAACATACCCGTGGCACCATAGGTGCGCAGATCCGACATTAATCACAATAACAAGAATACAAACAAAAAAATACCTATGGTTGTATCCCAAGCAACACCTGTTTTAACATCACGATATGACGGAGCTAGGATGGTTAGTCAGACTTCACCAATAAGCCTATGGGTACCTTGATTACTCAGAATTCATCAAGGTAGCCCAAGGGTTGGCCTCTATTATTCTCTTTTTAATTTGAACTTATGAATTTCACCCCTAATTATTTTTTTGATTTCTCATTATGCTCAAGGGGTGGTGGTATAAAAATAAAGGATCGAAACAATAGATGAGGCATATTGTACTTCTTAGCCCTTATGTGAGGAATGTAATTCCTTATTTCTGGCCCAATAAATTCAGGAATATCGACATATGGTTCCTCTTTATTTCGCTCTACTTTAGGTTTGAATGGCTCGATTAAGATTTGATTATCCAAACACAATGTGGAAAAATGCTTGAATGAGGCCCAATATGCGCCAACTTAGGAATTAAAGTGTTATTTACATCCTACATAACTCTAGTATGCTCCCCTTAAAAGTAAAACTATCCATAAGAGTATGAGCAATTTTTATCTCCTTCAATTAGATCTCCTCAATTTGGCTTTTCAAAATTTTTTTAGTTTAACACCACCTATAACTAAGTTGTTGGGCGTTGCACGCAATAAATGTTCCATTCAACTTTACTTGTAAGTGGTGAATATCCAAGCCAAACTTATCAACCTTTTGAATAGGCCCATGATTTTTGTTTGCAAGGTGTGTCAATGTTTCGATTAGGCTCTCCTTGTCTTCACATATTATATTTACCACGCTTCTGTAATAATGCACCATATAAAAAAGATAAGGATGAATAATAAAGAAGTCTTCATCACTCTATACTTTCTCTGGCAAAGTTGTCATATAAAGAAGAGTAGGCATAGACTAGCGTATGCCTGAAGAAGAATAGAAAAAAAAAACTGACAGTTTCAAAAACTCCAATCAATAAATTTACAACCCTATTCCTCGGCAATGGTGCCAAAATTTTGATGTCGCCCAAACTACACCTCTATCCCAGAGTGCATAAACTTCGATATCTCTTACTATAAATGGTCTAAAGAGTATTTATAGATTACAAGGAAATCCTATATTTCAAATCCCAAACAAATGAGAAAAACTTGACCAAACATACATAATAATGACCAAAAACTTGTGTTAGTGGCCACCTACGGACCCACCTACGGGTTGCAGGTGACTCCTACTACCTGTAAGTAGGTGGCCATAGATGGTCCTCAAAAAATTATCTCTATAATTTTGCTTTCTGACACCTACAGACCCACCTATGCCTAGTGGATGGTACCTACGTGGCGTAAGTGACAAAATAAGTGGTCATTTTTCTGATTTTCATTCCATTTTCTTTTAGTTTTCTTCCAACACCTAGTTTCCTGCAAAATCACTCCAAAAACACATCAAATCTAACAAAATAGCCTTAAGTACATGCATATTCTCTAAGCTTAAGCATCGTAAGTGCCATAAAACCATGGAACACCAACACTAAATACAGCCTTTATCATGGATGATGCCCGATGTTCCTTATGAACAAATATATTACAATGATGTTCAAATATTCCTATAATTAAGAATCTTCTACTAATAACCCTTGAGTTATGAATAAAATCAAAAGAGAAGATCAACAAAGGAACATAATTATTTATTTTTCATTACCTAAAATTTGTTGCAAAATAAGTCTGCTTCCAGTTGTGCAATATTTAGTAGTGATCCAAATATAACAATACAAATCTCTAAATAATTATGTGGGCAATAACTGAATCATGACCTGAGTTCTAGCCATAAGTCATATCTACCTGCTCACTGGTGATCTGATGGGACCCTTGACATAACATATCTATATAGTAATATAATAAAAGAACTAATGAAAAATAAAGACACTCAAAGTGGTATAAATCATAAAAATACTAATCCTTTACTAAGACATAACTAGAATGAATCAAAGAATGTCACTACTAAATATAGTCTATCTAGTAAAGCCACTACTACTATCATAAAATCTAACTGGGATAAGATCCCATAACCTTTATTGAATAGAAGTTTAAACCAAAATGAATAAAATTAAATATTCTCCAAATCTCTTGAATTATATAAGAGCTCATTAATCAACTGTATATTAGGGGATACTTAATGCCCAACAACAAACTTAGCTTAAATATCTGTATCTACATCATATGAAAAATATATTGTTAAATATAGTCAATACATGTATTGGTGTGCAAGTATATACATATGAATATAATTTAAATTGAAGAACTGAACATAGAAACATATAGAGAATAGCACAAAATAGTTTTAAAATAGAGAAGTGAGATCATAAGAGATAAGTTATGCATAAAAATAGTTCATAAGTATATGGATAGTAATTTTCATAAATTCACACAATTTGGGGAGTTTCTTACAATTGAAAACACCATATTATGTCTTGATGCCCAGTGTCTTTCACTCATACTAGAAACGAGCTTGATAGGAAACCTAGCTCGCTTGATCTTGCTTAGACTTGTTATGGACTTATGCTAGACTTGATATTGAGTGTTTAAAGTAATAGACACTAGCATGTCATATATATATATATGTATATGTAGGTTTTGGTGGCCAAAACATTTCAGTAAAGGGTTAAAGAATAAGAAAAAGTTGAAGTTACTCGTAATTAGACGTGCTTTAGTTTGTTGTTGGAATTTTCAACTCTTAGTTGAGACTTCAGTTATATTGATAGTATTAGACTTGGTATGACTTGTACCTATTCCCACGACTCGTGGTATGAGTTGTTGAGACTAAAAATGTTGGAACATTTTGGACATGATGCCTTGAGTCTTACCACAAATCATGGTCACATAGTATGATTCGTACTAAGGGTCGTATTATGATGGACTTCAAGTTTCAAACTTTGAGTTTTCATAGTGAACAATGAGTATTTGCAGGTTCAAAAAACAAGGTGTTATAATATCTCTCTTATAAGATTATTCTTTCTCAAATATAGTCTAGGGATTGGTTCAAAGGACAAAGAAACTATCATAAACTGAATCATACTAAGGCATGGAACTCATATAGAGATAAGAGCATAAACATAGACATAAGCATATAGGTCATCGAGTTATGGATTAAGATCTCAAAGAGTCGCAATTAGAACAATGTTATTTCCTTAAATGCTTTCATTGGAAGGGGTGAAAAGATAAAAATATTTTTCTTTCAAATATTCCTTTACCTTTGGTGAATATTCTTTAACTATCCGATTCTTGTATAGAACTTTAACTGATGTAACTTTTTTAGTCTCAATTTACAAACCAAATAATCTAAACTTTGAATCAAAACCTCTTCATATGACAAGTTATCCTTAATCTCAATGTTATCTATAGTGATAATATGTGAAGGATCACTAATGCAGTTCTTCATCATAAAACTATGAACACTAGATACACGATGCCAACTCCATAGGTAACTCTAAATCATAAGGTACTTATCCCATCCTATCCATAATTTGATAAGTACTAACATATAGGGACTAAGTTTTCCTTTCTTACCCAAACATATAACACCCTTCATGAGTGAAAGCTTTAAGATACCAAATCATTAATGTCAAACCCTTACTCTTTCTTTCTCAAATATGAATATTATTTCTATCGATTTTGTGTAGTTCTTAATCTTTGTTGAATCACATTAATCTTCTTCGTCGCTTCATGAACCAAGCCTGGATCTATCAACACAGTCTCACTAATTTTGAACCAACCAATAGAAGATCTATATATTCTTCCATAAAACGCCTCAATTGAGCCATTTGATTCTAGAAGAATAACTATTATTATAGGAAAAATCATTAAGAGGTAAGTGATTTGTAATGACCCGATTTTCTGGAACCAAAATATCACACGGTGTTCATGATCTCGAAGGACCACAAGCTAACCCTCTACTGATATCTATACTTGAGCACTGCATAATATAGATTATAAATGCAAAAACTGGCCATAAGGTTCAAAACATCTAAAAATACTCAAAACTACAAACTAAATACTAATACATCAGTACAAAAAACCTCTAAACTTTCTAAACTGTGGAGTTGATGGGACATGTCCACAACTAACTCCGTCTACTGAAAATAAACAAAACTTGATGCAATAATAAACTAACGATCATCCTCAAATGAAGAGGACTCACTACTACGTCTACTGCTGCTGACTAGGATTGAGCCGCTAAGGGTACTCTGGATCTCGTGCCTCTGAACCTATGGTGTCAAATAAAACATCATAATGCAAATACGTCAGTACGGGAATGTACTGAGTATGAAGATAAGGTAAGTCTAAATGCAAGGGCTTATGCATGAACAATTACTTAACTGAATAATCATGAGAATATTGAATGTGAACATATGCATGAATGCACAAACCATAACTAAAATCATCATGACTCTGAATACTAAAACTTGAATACTATTTTACTATCATCTGAACTCACTACTAATACTGAGATACTAAATAATTGAATCTCATGATATCGATAAATGAGTACTGAATTTGAGATCAGTCTTATCTAGTGAGTGATCTAAAAAACTGATGATACTGAAACTAATTAACTGAATCTACTCATATCAATGACTAAACTTTGAGCTTGCTACTCTCGACTGATTGAATCTGAGATCAAACCTCTCTAATGGTTGATCCCTTAATCTATGATCAATGATAAGAAATGATCATGTCTGAGATCAAACCTATCCAGTAGAAGATCTCTGAATCTGATAATGAGATCAGGCCTATCTGACGGGTAATCTCTGGATCTGTAATAAAAATACTTAACTAAATCTGAGACTGAGATCAAGCCTATCTAATAGGTGATCTTATGATCTGATAATGAGATTACTCAACTAAATCTGAGACTGAGATCAAGCCTATCTAACGGGTGATCTCTGGATCTGATAATGATATTACTCAACTGAATCTAAGACTGAGATCAAGCCTATCTAATGGGTGGTATATGGATCTGATAATGATATTACTCAACAAATATATGTAGAACCATCCCTATCTAGTGGTTGGTCCATGAGTCAATGAAACTATCTGAGTTCCTTACTGAGATAGATGACTATATCTAACAGTCCTGATTTCTGAGTTTTACTCTAAAGATTTATACTAAAACTGCAGCAACGGGAGTGCTCACTTAATTGATATGCCCTAAATCTGAATTGGTGGGGTCCAACCTGTAACCCTAGCTGGAAGGGTGTAAATAATGGGCCACCAGTAAGGACCTCAACTTTGGTCAAGCCTCTCTAACGGGTGACCTTCACAAGAAGTCAATCCTAAGGCAGTATAATAGTCAAACCTTTTCCTAACGGGTGACTCCTGCATCTTGCGCTAGATCCGCAGTTCTGGAGTTCAGGGATTGCTCCTAAAGACTCTGCCTCTCTAATAGAGAGCTGCCATCCCTACACTCACTCGGTGCTAGCTCCTACTCCCAACTGAAAAACTTTGAACTGATTTTTAATTGAACTTAAACTGAGCTGAATCTGATACTGATCATGTTTCTCGAATGATCTGACTAAGTTAAGTTGAATTCACTTGGTTCCGTATCTGATGGAATATTACTGAATCTCGTTATCTGACTGAATGATACTGTACTCTGAAAAGATTGCTCAAATACTACTAAGGTCTGAACTGAACACTCAAATACTACTAGATCTGAGCTGAGTACTGAACTGAGGCTAGAACACTAGCGATACATAGATTACTGAGAAACTGAGATTTTTTATGTTTTGTATCAAACTGAGAGTACAGAGTTCAATAACTCACTGAGTTCTGAGAATCACGGCTTGACTGAGCTTATCGAGAAAACTGACACTGGCTCTAGACTGCGGCTAATTTGTCGGGTATAAATTACCCCAGGACTCGATGACATAAAAGTAACACAAAACCATTCTTGAATAATTCAAGACCATGGACATTCATTCACCATCACAATCACGAAAGCATCTCTTCAAGCATTTAGGAATCATAAACATGTGATAGTATAGGGAGACATGCTATTGGCTCATACTCCATTCAACAATGTCTTACATCAGACACTCAGCATGTATTAAAGTCTTAGCATGCATCGAGGATTACATAATTGGGGAATTTCATGCTATCATATCACAATTCATTCACTAAGGCTTTTCAACAAACACTTTGCATACATGGGTTTGCACATAATTGAGGATTTCTAGTCAACATGCTATAATGGCTCTAATTCCTTCACATAAGCATTTTATCAAACATATGGGGAGCATGCTTTGCTTATTCAACAATTCCTACACTTAATTAGCATGAACACATCACTTAACAAGCAACTTTAAGAGGGTTTATCATGGACATCACATGAATATCACATAGTAGGGTCGAAGCTTGAAAACCTTGTAAACAAAACATTAATTAAAACCTCAATAATAGCATAAACTCCAATTTTAATTCACATAAATCATGAAAATTCATAAACTTAAGAATATTTGAATTTATAAAAGGATTCTTGAGCTTCTTTGATAAAAGGGACCAAAGAATCAACATCTGCCTACCTTAGGAAACTCTTTCTTAAAGGCTCTTGGAGAGATTTTTGATTTTTTTTGATTTTTCTCGAAGAAGAAAGTAAGGTTTTGATTTTGTAGAAACCCTAGCTTTTGATTTTGAAGAGGAGAAATAAAGTTGTGAGCCTTGATCGGGTATAAATAGGGGCTGAAAAAGTGGGAAAAAGGACAAAAAGCTCTTTTAAAAATGAGTTAAAAATATTGAACAGGGGCTGCGACGGTCGAAGCGATAGTCCGTCGCTTAGTCTGATGGTCTGCCGGACCGTTCGTCACACATTGGTTTGAAAAACACACACTACATCGATGCAACGGTCTTAGTGATGGTCCTTTGCAAACCCCGATGGTCCATCAGATCGTCCGTCGCACGTTGGCCAGGATGACACCACATTTCCTCAGCGGCGATGGTCCAATGATGGTCCATCAAAGTCTTGATGGTCTGTCCTCCTGGCCGTTGCACTTGAGCTAGTCACTGCCTTGGTTGCGATGGTCTGGGCAATGGTTCGTTGCAAGCTCGATGGTTCATCAACCTGACCGTCGCACCTCAGCGGTTCCGACTGCTTTCAGTAAAACGGCCATAACTTCCTCGTTCGATGCTGGATTTTGACAAAATTGGTATCGATGGAAAGCTTATTCAATGCTCTACTTGACACTTAGGGAAATTATACACGGTTCAAAATATTTCTCACTTGGGAAGGCACTTCTCCATATTTTAAGGATGAATTTGTGCTTCACTGAACACGCTTTAAGGCTCAGACTACGAGATGATTTTGTGGGGTCTTACATGATCATACCAACTATTTTTGAAATTAATAAAAAATTACATTAATAAATCCTCTAGAGTATGAATAGTGTGCTCTTCCCGACCATTGGTCTGCGAATGAAAATGGTGATAAGATTTAACCTCGTACCCAAAAATTTCTAAAAAGATAGCTAAAATTGAGTTGTAAACTATGCACCCCTATCTAAAATGATGGACAATGTAATCCTATGAAGTCTAAATATCTTTCTCCGAGAATAATCTGTGGTAGTATCTTTCGGTTTGACATATAAAAGGTGGTCTAGTTAAATCATATAATTGTTAGTAACCCAAATTGAATCATACTAACATTGTGTACGTGAAAATCCTATAATGAAGTGCATATTAAGCATCTCCCACTTCAATGTAGGAATACATATGTTTTGAGCTAATACAATGGGCCCTTAATGTTCCACTTTAACTTTTTGATAATTCGACCACTTAGCCATAAAATCTACAATATCTAGAGTTATATTAATAGACCTCTCTCGAATCACGATACATAATTAGGAACCCAGATGAATGGAGGTTCTAGAAGTATGCACCTTTTCCACAATCTGCTCTCTTAACCAATTAATATTTGGAACTCATAAACTACCTTAATACCCAATAACACGATCTACCCCTTGGGAGAAAACCAACACACTCTTCGTAAGAATTGCTTTCTTCAACTAAGGAAATATAAAACCTTTACCATTCTTCTATTTCACTTACATCATTAGTGAAGACTCGAAGCTATTTTAAACTATCATACCACCATCATCTGCATCCGCAGGAGGAACTCCCAGTTGTGCAAGTCTATGAACATCCTTCACATGCTATTTCTTATCTTTCACTATGCCAGAAACACTCCCCATGGATAAACTTCTAAGTGCATCATCAATGACATTTACCTTACCTGAATAGTAAATCAAACTCATATTATGGTTTTTCAAATGCTCTATAATCTTCTTTGTCAAAGATTCAACTCTTTCGAAATGAACACATATTGCAAGCTCTTATGGCCTGTAAAAATAAGTCATGACCCAACTTCTCATGTCATAATGGCGCCTACCATAACCCACCAGTAGGTAAGCCAAACCGTAGTCCAGAACAGCTAGTAATGGACTACTCAATCATATAAGAAAAAAGAATCCGGAATATATGAAATGAAGATTAAGATATAGAAGAATGCTAAAACCTGGTGGTATCAGTACAAGAGCTTCAAATATAAAAAGAGTACAAAAGTGAAATATCATGAGAAATACAATGATACAACTTATCTTCGAATAGAACTTAGAGACTATTCTAATACATAAGAGAGAGATAAGTAATGCTCCGAACATCAGGATCTCACTCTAAGTCTCTGAACCAAGGCTGCTTTGCACGATACACACATCAACGACGATAACCCGTACTATGATCTGCATATTGTAGAAGTGTAGTATGAGTACCAAATTAATGGTACTCAATAGGCTACTGCAAACTGAGCTCCAAAGATAAAAAAAATATATAAAACATATAAACAGAATGGAAACTACACCCAAGAGTCCAGAAATCATATGACAAGTCAATAAGATAATAAGGAACAACTATCCTTTTCATGTCCAAGAGTCTAACATAATAAAACTAAGGAAGTATCAGGGTGACCTATCCTATTCTAGCTACATTCAATATACGTTCAAGCTATACCGTATATCACAGGTCAATATACAAATAAAGAGCAAAAGAAAAATATATATAGTAATATGCAAGTCAAAGAAATGACTATACAACATGAACAATGAAGGAAGGGACATATGGTAGAATCATAGCTTCATATAGTTATACATATATAGGTATCTATACATATAAATACGAGGTCATCTCAAAGCATAACTATATCATCACATTCTCATTTTTAGATCTCATTATAAAAGAATCAGGATTTAAATACTATCATACTCGGAGTTTCTAATCCACATAGCTAGACATGAAATAATCGTGCATAATAATGTAGAAAAGGCCGAAGACATACCTCAAATACTGATATCGGATCAAAGACCAATCTGTCATAAGCTAGCCATAATAATAATTATAACAATGTTAACGACAATATCAATAACAACGTGAATAACCGGCTACTTCGGACAACCAAATATTAGCCGAGCCTATGTGTACCCCTACCACCCCAGGATCAGAAGGTTCAATCAACATACAACAACACAAGGCAAATTTTTCACACATATCTATGCAACTATCCCATATCGACTGATAGACATAGGTGCATACGGGTGATAGGCGCATGCAGGAATGAATGCAAAGTATACAATCAATATCACAACTCATTATAACTATCCTCATCAGGACCATCATCATCGTAGTCAACTTTCAACCTTGTCGGATCTCAATATATCATCAATATATCCTCCGAACTTACTAGGTATTAACATCCTCACAATAGTATGCTCTGGCCTTGCCAGGTATCAATATCATCACAACAGTATCCTCCGGCCTTGTTGGGTATCAATATCACCACAATAGTATCCTTTGGCCTTGCTGGATATCAATATCATCACAATAGTATCCTCCAGATTTGCTGGGTATCAATATCATCACAATAGTATCCTCCAGCCTTGCTGGGTATTAATATCATCACAATAGTATCCTTCGGCCTTAACGAGCATCAATGTCATCACAATTACCATAACCGAATAAGATACACTAAAATACTCATAAATATAGATATATCACCATAGAATATCTATCTAGTCAATATTTCCTAACTACTTGTTATTAGTTAACCAACACTTATTATAATAGAATCAATACTTTACTATTCATCACATAACCTCTAGTTGTTTGCCTAAACATTATCCTTACTCACGGGATAGCAACTAACCACTATATATTAAATATCCAACATCTAACATCTAATCAAGGTTCATCACTAGACCAAAACTGCCATTTATCCACCATTCATTATTATCAACTAATCATACTATATCCGTTAATCATTAATAGTCAACAATTTACCATTTATCACCTAACCATTCTTTATTAACTAACATCATTTATTAACTAACCATCGTTTACCAACTAATCCTTGTTTATCAACTATTCAACATCATTATTAGCTATGTATCAATCATCGCTAGTTACCATATCTCAACTAAGCAAGGTTCATTAACTAGTACATTCGATTTCTAGCCATCAAGTACTATAACCACAAAAGACATCTAGATACCACTTAGCTTAACCCTTGATTAGGAAGAACAGTCATAAGATTGTATTTCAACTAGAGTCACATTAATTACTGGCATAATAATCATGAATGTACCAAATCTATGCATGCCACACCAACATTCAATAAGTGGAATAGTAAGCATCATCCCGTATCTTTCTCCATCCCATACCGGAGAGATATGTATACAAACATATACATATTCATAAACTGTAATCATATTATTAATAATGATAAACAGTTCTCGGCTATTGAATCAATATCATACCACAACCCTTAGCCCATCAATTTATTCAGAATAATCACAACATCATAATCACAAACTTAGTCCCATACACACATCCGATACTTATATCAATAATTATATTTATAAGCCATAGCATATCTCTAATCATCTCACATATAGGAGGCATCTCACATATATGAGGCATAATATCAATAAGCATGTAATAATCTCTCACACAAGAGGCATGCCACATCTAGAAAGCATAATATATATAGATATGTAATTGCTTATAGGATATCATATATCAATAGGTTATACATCATGACTACAAGGAATATCACTTCTCTAGACCAATTTACATATCCAAGAGGAACATTATCTCTATAAGTCCAACAATTATGACTAAAGGAAATAGCAACTCTATAGGCCAATCATCAAGTATAGGAGAAAATAACATCTCTATAGGCCAATCATCAAGTCAAAGAGGAAATAGTATCTCTATAGGCCAATCATCAAGTCTAAGAGAAAATAACATCTCTATAGGCCACATAACTTATCTAGGAGGAATATCATCTCTAAATGGCCAATATCACTTCCACAAGGAGTATCATAACCATAATTCAATTGCCAGAATCCGGGAATATCAATACATGTTACCAAGTTATGAAGTAGCCTTATTCAAGGTTTACTACCCTCATCTATGTCTAACATCCTCACTAAGTCCACAAGACTTAACACAAGCTTAGGCCTAAGTTGGCCGAATGATCCCACTTCTAATCCAAAATTTCTATAATTAGGCATACTATGCTCCAAACTAGGCTAAGGTATCTAGTTTATCTTCTAGATGTCAAGTAATCCATATTAAATCCTAAGATAGCAACTTTGACTAGAAATAAGGGCACTCAAGTCAACTCTATCCAAATTACAGTTTTAAGACTACCATACTAGCCTAATAAGGTTAAATACACAAATCATGCTTCAAATTCTAAAACCATATTCCAAACGTAGAATTATATAATATCCATGATATACCTAAACTAAACTAAAGAGGGAAGGAAATAGGATACAAAAGGGTTATAAACATGCCATCTTACGGGTCCAAAACCCCCATCTATTCCCTAAAACACCAATAATCAAGGCCAAGTTATACTACTCATAATCAAGTCTAACATCCATATTCACATGCAACATATATCACACATCTTCTATGAAGAAAAGTAAATAGAAGACTACCTCAAGGCCAAACCGCAAAACGTCACTTTATGGACCACATGCTCATCTTCACTTAACAATCCTCAAAATGCCACCACACTATCAAAACCATAATCTACTCATTAATAGGAGTCTAATGATACCCATATTGCACTATTGTTCTTTGGGTCCAAAAATTACACTAAAACCCCAAGTGGGTCCCACATACGGAAAAAGAGTTTCCGAGACCAACCCAATGTTCACACATTAATAAGGAATCATAACCCTCAATGAATGGATGAAAACTAAGAATACTTTGGGCTAAAATCAAGCCCTAAGCTAAATTGGGGTTTATGGTCCAAACTAAGAAATTAAAGCATGAATTCAAGAAATTCTTACCTTAACCTTGAATATAATCGTGATACAAAATGATAATTAATCTCACAAGTCACCCCCATGACCAATTTCGAGTTATTACACTCATGTTGGGGTTTCTAGGTTTAAATTGTAAAGGGAAAGTGCCCCGCACGCATCTTGGGGACTTTATATAGCCCTTACAGGTACTTAAATGCCACACTCTTGGCCGCGATCGTGGTTGCACCAGAAGACAACAAACTCAAAAATAAGTTTTTGACCCTTGAAACTCATCCAGAATCCAAAGAACATGATCTAATAGTGAAATTTGAGTGTAAACCACATTTCAAATCCATTGGAATTAGCAAAACTTTCATCAGAGATTGTTTAAGCAAAAAGTGGGGCTCACACCTATAGTTTCATCACTTTTCATAAAATCCGCTCAATAGACCAAAATAAGTCCAAGAGCCTTGGAACTTGAACCAAGGGTCTCCCTAGCAAAAATCAAAGTTCTACACGCGGTGGAGAAGTCATATTTTTAATCCAAGGTTTTTTCAACCAAATATGGATCCCACACCCATTCTTTCACATTTTTAACTTTCCAATCAATAGGTCAAAATGAGCTCAGGTGCATTGGGACCCGAACCAAAGGTCTACCTATACTAAAATCAATATTACTTATTTTCTAGCATGATCAAAATTTGTATTCAAGATTGTTTCAATGAAGTTTTCGCCTAGTGGCCATTTGGAACCAGCGAAGACTTCAAAATAGGGAATCGGGGAAATGAATTGGGGATAAATGAACCGTCGGTCCCAGCAAGTGATAAATGAATTGGGGAAGCTATAGAGAAAATCAAACGGTAAAGGTAAGCATAAATATGGAAAATAACATGAAGGTTCATTAGAAAATATCTACTTGTAATAGAGATAATGATACCAAAAATTCAAGGCAAACACAACATCCGCTAACTCAAGGTCATGGGTGCGGTAATTCATGTCATGAGTTTTAAGATGCTTAGATGCATAAGTAATAACCTTATTATTCTTCATAAATACACAATCATTACCAATTCTAGAAGCATCATAATAAACCACAAAATTGTTTACACCCACTGGCAATGTCAAAACTAGAGTCGAAGTTAATTTAGCTTCCAATTTTTGAAAACACATCTCATAAGCAACAGACCACTGGAACTTTGTTGTGATTTGAGTTAACTTGGTCAATTGTGAAGATCTAGATGTAAAAAGCTTTTCAAACCATCTGTAATTATTAGATAAACCCAAAAGACTCCTGATATGTGATAGGGATATCGGTCTAGGTCAATTCTTACCAACTATAATTTTCTTTGAACCAACTTGAATCCCCTCATTATAAATGGCATGTCTAAGGAAAACTATAGACCTCTACCAAAACTCATACTTCAAAAACTTTACATAAAATTGTCTATCTCAAAGAGTGTGAAGAACTATTACGAGTTGATTTTCATGCTTTTTCTCACTAGGGAGTACATCAGAATATCAATTATGAACATAATATGAACATCTCAAAGTGTGGATTGAAAAACATATTCATGAGATTTATAAAGGCTGGAGAGTATTGGTTAACCCAAAGGACATAACTAGAAACTTATAGTCACTATAACAAGTACAGAAATCCATCTTTGGGATGTTATACTCCCTAACGTTAAACTAATGATCGTTAAATTAGATATCAAAGACAAACATGTCATTGATTCTAGAATGGGAAATTTGTTCTTAATCTTGACCTTGTTCGACTAATGGTAATCAATACATATTTTAAGGGAACTATATTTCTTATGCACGAATAGAACCAGACTACCTCATGGAGGCTCACTAGGCTTGATGAAACCTTTATCTAGAAGATGTTTTAACTTTTATTTTAACTCTTTGAGTTTAGCTAGATCCTTTCTAGATAGACTGGAGGTAGGTCATATTTTAGAAATGTTGTCTATCCCTAAACTATCCCCCTCTCGAGAGGAAATCTAGAAAGATTATAGAATAAAACTTTGGGAAAGTCAACTATGAGGACTGACTAAAAAGAATAGTTCTCAATACTAGAATTCTTAACCCAAACTACATGGTAGATACAATCCTTACAAATCAATTCTAGACTTAAGATATGAGATGAACTGATATTTTTGTACGACCGAGCTGCTCTTCCACTCTAAGATGAGTTCATTATAGGAACTAAAATTTAAAAATTCAAGTTCATAATCAGCTGAAGCATAACATGACTATAAAAAATTTATGCCTTCATAAATCACAATACATGCTCTCTCTGTGGCCCTCACGTGATCCACGACCTGAAGGAAGAAAGACCATCTCCTATCAAATGACCGATGCCAAGCAGAGTGAACATCATCTCTGGCCTTGAGGTATCTGTATAAAGGCTCAAAATCTCAGATGCTGAATCTCAAAAGGCTGAAGCGGTCACTAATTTTATCAGAGCCTGGGTTGGCCCTAAACCCTCAAACTGATGCTAAATATCTTCAATGTTAATGTTTGACTCCCTAGTCTGACGTTGCACTAAAGCTAGAGAAACACGTGTCGAAGTCTCATCCATATCTATCAATAACCTTCTATCATCCATCTAGAATAAATAGACTTAAATACTGTAGCTAAGGCTCATATAAATACAGACACATAACAAGGAATCTAGAATAAAATTTCCTAAGAATGCCTTATAACCTCCTAATTATAGGATACATACATCTTCGCACCAATCCGCAGGACTCTACCAGACACTTAGCTATTGCAACGACACACTGGTAAACTTAGATTTGACACCAATTTGTCATGACTCAATTTCTTAGGTCATGATGGCACCTACTGTAACCCACTAGTAGGTAATCTAACCCATAGACAGAACTGCTAGTAATGGACTATTAAGATAAATGCATAAGGGTAGTGGAATAATTATGATGAAAGACTAATATATACTATATAGTCCCAAAACCTGATGGAATCATTACAAGAGCTGATAATATACTAAAAATACAACATGAAGTACTAAATGAATATGCATGTACAACCCATCTTTGAATATTATATAGAGATCAATGCAATCTGTAGAGGGGATAGTAATACTCCAAACGCTAGGAGCTCACCCTGAATTTACAATCCATAGCTTCTCTACACGATGTACACAACGACGAGAACTGTACTATGATCTACAGGCTGCAGAAGTGTAGTATGAGTACCAACACGTGTTACCCAATGGCAACTTTTGACTAAGCTTAAAAGATAATGCAAATATAGATAACATGTAAGAAAGAATGTAACTACAACCAAATATCCAGGAAGCTAAAATAATAAAACTAGGGAGGTAGTAGGATAAACTACCTTATTCCATCTCTATATAGGTATTAAAGTACCATACCATTTATCACTGGCCAATATATGAATAAAGGGTAAAAGAAATATATATAATAGTATACAAGGATAATGAATGGATATAAAACATAAATAAATGAAAGAAGAGAAGGATATATAATAATAATATAGCTAGACACACACACACATATCTATATCTATGTATGTATGTATGTATGTATGTATATATACAAGACTAACTCAAAGGTACAACCTAAGGTAGTACAAACATATTAAGGCACCCTAATCATAGGAGGAACTAGTGCTGGCATAATTTGGGTCCCGAAAACAAACATCTAAACATGAGATAATTATCCATAATATAAAAAACCATTAAAAAAGGAATTAAAATCATACCTCCAACCTCAATATCAGTCCATAATCAAAAAACCACGGACTAATCATAATAATAATAATAATAATAATGTAACCAGTAAGTGATAACAAACAATGCCTTTACCAAGCCCCATAAACCTAAAGGTTAAATCATCACACGAGACACAAAAAACAAAACTCATGGACTATATCTATGCAACCCTCCATAAGGCTGATAGGTATAGAGACCAAACAATATATTGGTGATAGGCAACACACATGCAAGAATAAATGCAAAGTAAATTCATAATACCATAAATGATCTAAGTTCTATAATGTAAAACAATATGCACATGTCTTACTGCACGAGGACCTCAAAGGCAGGACCTATGATTACCTCTCTTCTTCGACACAACTGCTCAAGGATGAAGGGGCCCCTAGGGGGTTAGAGATTACCCGTATACACCGACTTGGTCTTGATCCAGGATTTCTAGTCGATATTATCAATCTACTCCATACAGTACCAAAGAGATCTATATATAATTAATGCACAGATTCAAACCATGTCTAAAAAGATATATGAGGTCAGAATCTCCCCTGTCCAAAGTAAATAATAGTGGTAAAACCATGGACCAAAATCTATTTTAATCAAATCTTTAAAACAACATTGTAGTTCTAAATGCTCATAAATCATCCATTAAGGTGGTACGATTTCCGTTATGAAAGAATCAAAAGTGAAAAACGGGAATAAAATCCTCTTTTAGGAAAATAGTAGTAAAATCATGATTTTAGTTAGAATCGTACCATTAAGTGAGTGTGAATATACCGAATCTATGCATGTCGTGACCAATACCCAAATAATACAATTATACGTATATAAATGACCATAGACTATGGTTACATCCCTTACAAGGATAAATCACTCACCTGGGTCCAACTAATATTGTCATCACGGTCTAGGGCCCAATAATATCCAACCAGCATAATTTTAATACCATAATCTGAGAAACCATGATAATCCACTGAGTCAAGTGATAAAACCTATATTAAAGAGGTATTTAGCCTCAACTATGTCTAACATGCTAGTAACCTAGGGTAATAGGATCCTATAAGCATAATAAGTATTTCATCTTAAGGGCCAATTCACTCTTCTATCCCCCAACTCATAATTTAGGCTAAGTCTTGGTAATCTATCCATAATCATATCCTAACATCCCTATCTAGCATGGAATAAATATCATACACTATATCATGAAAAAAGTAGACTGAAGCTACCTCGATGCTGAACCGCATGTCCTTGAGTTATCCATAAATTTCCCACTTTTGCTCCACGATCCCGAAATGCTGCTAGACTATCAAAATAGTAATCTACATGTCATTAGGAGTAAAATGAGAACCATATTCCTATATAAAGGATCATGTCAGAGTTCAGTTTAAGAATGGGCCTACACGGACCGCAACCGAAATTCAAAATAAAACCCATCACGAGGTCTCTCGAAGGATAAAAAATGTGTGCTCCAAAGTTGAGCACAATTGGTACATAAATTGGGGCCCAAATTGGCCCCTAAAGTTGAGGGACTAAGGACCTAAATTCTTAGAATTTACAATGAAATAGAATGGAAATTAACGAGAAAAATAATGGGAAATGACTAAGGAGTGTTAGGCGAGCTTACCTTAACATCAATGGATAATTCTCCATTATTTCCTCTCTTCAAGCTCTCAAATTGGTGTAACAATTAAGGATAAAATGATGGGAATTTGGATGAGGAAGGGGATTTAATAATCCCTAGGTGCTACTTAAGAGGTCACCCAGTATCTTTAAGTAACAACCACTTACGTGGCTTCTCGACCGCTAAAGCGGTCTGGCACGAGGCAAGAATAACGCTAAAGTGGTGTCTGCTAAAGCAGACATAGTTTGCTTAAGTGTCCCTTAGCCAAGTGGTCAAGGATGCTAAAGTAACCAAATGTAACTAAAGTGACTATATCTTAAGCTATAAAATGGCCGCTTAGCGGTTGCACCATAAACCTGATAAATCAAATTTTCTTAGTCCATAATGGACTCCGACCGGGAGCTCGAAATTCGTTCAGAACCCTGTTCGCGCAAACAAACTATGCAACCATACAAAATTTGACATTTTGGACTCAATGGAACTATCAAAACTTTCATCTGAGATCATTTTCAATAAATATGGGGGACCACACCTATAGTTCCACCTATCATATAATCCACCCAATACACCAAAATGAGTATGCATGCCTCACGACATGAACTATATGTCACCCTAGCCTAAAATCAACGTTCTAGAGCTGATGGCATTGTTAGAATTCTCATCTAGGGTCATCTTCAAGGTGTTTTGGTTTGAGACCAATTTATTAACAACGAAAGATCCAAAATAGGGAAATAAGTCTAAAATCCAAGCAAACTATTTGATAACGAAACCGATTATCCCATCAAGTCATAAGTAACCTATAGCCGCCATAGAAAGGTTCAAAACATTGAAAATGCACATAAATTGAGGAAATGCCCTAGAGAGTAATTACAATATTCACTACTAAAAGGAATTTTATCCACAAAAGTCAATGGATGGAAAGAGCATAAAACTCTAAGGGAAGAGATACTGGGCCCACATTCCTCAAGCAAGACTTTCCAGGTAACCTCTAGAAAGAAACAACACTTCCAAGGTATTTAGCTATAGGTATCCCTTTTTCAACCAACCTCCTTCCTTCACCTCCCAAACAACTAAAACTCAACCTCATCAATCACCTGGCCTCCATCTGAACTGAGATTGATTGATACACTCTAACCCAAAGCCTAGTACCCTGAGACTATATCGATACCAGCACAACTAAGTGAAGACTCATCCAAGCCAAAGGAAATCCATGGCATAAGTTATGAAACTGACTCTAATATCTAAATATAAACTTCTTTTGCTTTTTCCAAACCTGCTATTCACTCCAAACCAAGAAGTGGTCATCGGAGTTTTTTTCGTGCAACTCCATCACAATAACCTCAGAGAACTGAAGCTGATCCACCAAAATCCAAATGGAAAGTATAAGAATAAGCCCATAAGGTGATACCTGGTTACACAATAGAGATGGTCAAAGTCTGCAATATATGTCAATTCTATAACTGGTCCAAATGACATTGTCAATCGAGAGTCCAAAGCATAAAAACTCACCACTAAATAATTCCCTCTAGTATGTCCCACCAACTGAGGATGAAATTATGATGAATACGACTCGATCACACAACTACAGTTGAGTAGATAATCTAAAATTTGGGCAAAAATATAAAATTAAAGTCAAGGGCAGAAGAAACCATCACCAAGTGCCAACAAGCTACCATCTAATCATTTATCAACCACAATCCATCCTAACAAAAAAAGACCGAATAGGTATCCAAAGAGCAAGATGATCCATCCTATAGATAACCCCAACTGAGACAAATCTAAAAACAAAGGACATACCCAAGCTATACAACTCCTAGTTGAAATTCTAACACCAAGGTTAAATAGCTCAATCACAACTATCCAAAGTAATCGTGTAGATGGGTAAGCATCAATACTCTAAATCTGTGATAAACCTCAAGCCGACATTCCAAGGCATCAAATTCAAAATTAAACTCGACAAGTCTAAACTAAGGCCAAATACACAAATCAACCTCACAATCCAATTCAGACATAACCGCACTAGATTATGCCAGAGCTGAAGTTCAAATATAGTTGTACAACAAAATCACGATGGATGATAACCACAAACTAAAAGTACAAGCTATCAACTCCATATCTGCTAGAGGGTACAAATCATCAAAGCATACCTAAGAACCTACCAAGGCTGTAAGCAATACTGGTTATAGCCAAACTCTAGAAACTCAGAGAAATACAACCTTAGCCAATAACTGGCTAATCTACTATGCTATCTCAGCAATTGATACCTAATTTTCAAAATTAAGAAGTGGTCATAAAAAATTACCTATATCCACCTCTCTTAACTTCACTGGAACAAGAACCACCTTATAGAAAGTATGTAGTATCCAACTCCACACTAATTCAAAGATCAAACTATTATCGAGAGAAAATGGCAAGTCCAAGACCTCTCGACATCAGCATCAAGACTACTACTGGGCGATGAACTAGTCAAATCAAAAAAACTGATCCAAAACTAGTCAACCTCAAAAATGGGCTATATAGAGAAGGGAAACCAATGCTAAATTATCAGCATGCTTGAAGGCAACCCTTAGAATGTCAAACTAAAAAACACGCAATATAACTGAATTGCGAACTTTATAACCAAAGAAGACCACCCTAACCTCACTTCCATAGCCCAATCATCAATCGATCTACCATTGCCTATAAAAAAGAAAATGACTAACCTCACTTAGCTATAAAAGAGAAATTATCCAACCAAGCTCGTCGCCTTGGCCATGAACAAAAATCACGAGAAAGCAAAATAATGACAATAATAACATCAACAATAGAACACAAGCATAATAAGTAGGTGGTACAAAAAATGATCACCAATAATAAGTACCACACTAGGTCCATTAGAAGTCCAATATGCAAAGGTAATTGGGACTCGAACCCAAATGCTACAGCCCTAGGAAAATATCAACATTAACCCACTCTATCCACTACTAAAAGAGATCATCTATAGGGATAATCATATAATCATGAACTCTACACCAAGGCACTACAACCAATATAGAACTACCAAGAAACATAATCATCAATGGGTATGAAAACCATAATACACAAAAGTAAAAGGTAAAGGTAGGAAATAAAAGGCCCACCTATCATAGTAAAATTCAAAGGAACATGCCTGATGTGCCTGAGGGAAACAAATCTGAGCAGGTCCAAACTCAAATTAAGTGTTTGAATCACCAACCAAGGTACTAAATTCATTACCTCTAACTGAAGGTGTCACAAAATTATTAAACTAATCTAGATGACTTGAATGACTAATATTCCTACACCGGGGACACTCTCTGGACCAGTGATCAATCTCTTTGTAGTCATAGCAAACCCTTGAAGCCTTAACCTGATGAGAAACATGAGCTAACCCCAATTGGTTGACCAACTAATGTCGGGGGCATTCCTTACTGGAATGACTATCATCCCTGCAATCATAATATATCTCAGAAGCCCTAGGCTAGTATGGACACATGTTAATTATGTCTGAGCAACCAACTCACATCTAGGGTACTCTCTAGACTAATGACCAATCTCAACACATCCACGACAAGCTTCTAGAATACTCTGAGGTGCTTCTCCCATTAATTTATAACGATCGCAGACAAAATTCCTATACCAAATCCTCCATAAGGTCCGATTAGAGTTCTGCCTGTTGGGATCACCATAACTGATCTTAGATTTACCTACTATTTGATTACTACCTGCGTAGAACAAATAGGCTGCAAGTAAAGTATATCTCTATCGAGAGGATCCTTACTCGTGAAGGGAATGCTAGAACATTGTACTTATGACATGGCTCTTACCTTCACCTTCATAAATCTAAAAACATGCTCTCTTTATAGCCTTTATATAATTAATAACTTAGGGGAAGAAAGACCCAGCTACTATCAAATAATTTGATGCCAAGTGGAGTGGCAATGCAAATCCTTTAATAAATCCATGCACAATATCATGGTCTAAAGGCTATAGTATAGAAGTATGCCTAACCCACTCAAGAAACCCAATCACGTACTTTGAAATTGGCCAGAAACCCTATTAGACATAAACAAACCAAACTCTAGCCTAAGAGCTACTCTATGACCCAGACATTATATCTGGCTGTGAGGTATCCAAAAAAAGGCTTGAAATCGCCGATGTTGAATCTAGAAAGGATAAAGATTTCACCAATTCAATCAGAGCATGGGAAAACCTAAAATTCTTTAATTGACACTAAAGATCAACAATGTTAACCTTTGACTCCCTAGTTTTTTGTTGCACTGAAGCTCGAGAAACCTGTGTCGAAGTCCCATCAGCATTTATCAATTATTTTGTATCAGCTATTTGGGAAAAAATAGAGTCAAAGAATGTAATTGAGGCTTATAGAAATATGAACATGACAAGGAGTGAATAATAAAATTTTCTAAGAACACCATGTAGCCTTCCAAAGTAAGATATGGAAGTCTCCGTATTGATTCACAGAACTCTAAAGAAAACTTAGCTCTTGTACCAACAGAGTGGTAAATCTAGATCTGATACCAATTTGTCATAGTCTGATTCTCAGGTTGAGATGGAACCTACTATAACCCATAAATAGGTAAACCAACCTGTAGTCTGAAACCACTAGTAATGGCTACCAAGAGAAATGCATGAGTAGAATAATTATGATAGAAGATTAATATATATTAGATAGTCCTATAACTTTGTGGAATCAGTACAACTTCTTCAAATTATCATGACCCAAAACCAAAGTTCATGATGGGACTTGTCGCGGCAAGCCTTGAGAAGTAAGCCTATCACCCAAACTAATATGAAATGAGAAATCAATACCAAATCCCAAGGTGAGACTTCTAGAACAAATTCAAAGCCTAGATTGGTAATAATGGCAAAAACTAAATAATAATAACACCATAAAATACACAATAATCCAGTGACACAGCGTAAGAACCAAACTAAGTATATCTCGAATATCAAAAGATACAATAACAGTAAGGATCATAATTTATCTCAGAATACAAAACAAGACATAAAATAGATTAGAAGAGGTAGTAGGCTAAATTTGGAAGCATAGATAGATAACTAACTTGAATATACTGCAAATATTGCTTGAATCAGCTACTACGCAATGCACTCATTCTTTGATCTACATTGAAAGAGCAAAGTAGGGGTGAGTATGACCCACTTGTACTCAGTAGGTATCAAAGGCCAACTGAAAAAAGTAGAAAGTAAAGCACATTGAATACACACTATGGGTACGTCACCTATAATAAAAAAATGTCCTAAATGGCAGCCGACACCATCTCTACTAACAGTTCTACAATATACACATACACAAAAAACAAGTATGACAAAGGGACACAATGGATAAAGTGTAAACTGCAATGAAGACAACAATAATGATGATAATCATGTGATGCACAAGGATGTCGTGTAACCTCCGTATACACCTATAAAATTATGCTTTCGAGATAGGACCCTTGGGGGGTTCGACAACCTATATACAATCCAATATCCAATACAAATATCTATAACTCCTATTCGGTACATATATCAGTAGAGGGTTTTTAAAGATGTCATATTTCTTTCAAAAAAGTGAGTTTTTTCAGTATTTTCACGGTGGTACTAATGTTTCATGAATGTATATGATATGAGGATGTAATGCTCACAACCAACAAGAATAAGAATTTTCAAATCCCACCAATATATAAGCCATATGAGCAAAAATCCACTCAATATGCCAAATATCTATGAATCTAATGTAATCTATACACCAATTGAGTAAAATATATAGAAATATGTCATTGACACATCATATATTATAATTTAGGCTATTTCACCAAATAGATACCTCTAAATATATATACATAAGGCATAATATCATATAAGACCCCTATAAAACCTCAGGAGTACCCCATAGACATCACACAGTGCCTAGGGCTACGAATAGCCCTAAGCTAACCCTTGACATCTGTATAGTGTGAAACTCTTATAGAAGATGGACTAACACATATATGTAAATATGTGAAGAAACAATCTTATTCTCAACTTAAAATGTTGAAATCTCAAATAAACTCTTTAAACTGAAGATACTTAGTCTGACAAGCCTCTACTACTAACGAGAGAGCAACTGGGATAGACCCCAGCTGACCCGAATATAAACTAAAATCAAATAATTAAAGTAAAATTTATAAATGATTATGAGTCTGATAAGCTATGTCCTCAGACTTTGAGGACTCACCAAATGCCGAAATGCAGGACGTGATGCCCGTGACCGATCGTAGTGCTAAAAATGAGCACTTGAACCTATATTATAAGATAATGTACCACATAGACATATATGTGCGGCCATTGCAGACATATATGTTTGGGCCAGTACTATGGAATGTATTGAGTTTATAGGGGTTAACGCATAAGTAAAACAAGAAGCGAAGATATTTTCAAATCATGCATAATAAGTGTAAATGACTCACCTTGGACATGAATTAGACTAAAAACTGTATGATGATAAAGCATGAATAATAAAGCACACTAAATAAGCTTTGTGAGCCATTACACTTAGTTTCTAAAATCTTTTCTTTTAGTCTTTCTTGTGGGAGATTCTTCTAACTGACATAAACCAGCGAGATATCATGGAGTCCAACGTCTTACCTACATTGGGGGAAATTTTCCTACCCTTTCCATAAGAGTTAACCTTAATTTACAGTGATCACTAAACTTTACCCATATTGGAAATTAAACCTATAGTAGCTCATAGTTTTCAAAAATTAGGATACGCTCATCCACATTTCCTTCTCAGTTCTAAATACTACTCCCAAATATATATATGCTCATACTTAGGAAATCCACCTTAAATTAGCATATGGGTCTATTATTAGAAACCAACTATGCATCTCTTGCTTATATCATACCCAATGGGTGAAATTGTAAATTTTTCAAATCTTAATGGAGATCATAAGATCAAAATTAAACTTTAATAAAGTTGTAAAACTTGTAAATTGAACTCATAAACTTAAAATTCTTGGAACTCAAAAATTGGTACTTAATTCTTGAAATTCGTGCATTCTTTCTGGGAAACTTACTGCAAAATATTATGCTCAATACTTAAGTTGGAACCTTTTGTGAACTCATCAAAATCCAAGTCAAAATACTAAAAATATTAACATAATAACAATTATGCAATTCAAAATATTAATAAAGACAATTTCTTGTGCACTTTAGGCTTTAAATCACATTGTAATGTCATAACTTCAAGAATATGAGAATAGGGTATGAACCCTAATTGAAATCATATAAATTCAACTTTAAAATAAAGTTTTCGGGCACAAGGATGAAAGATTATCCTTGCTCAAATCCTACATACCAGTATTTACTTGACCTGTGAAGAGAACCTCAACTTAGAGACTTTAGTGATGTCTTTGTGGGAGAAAACCCTAATCTTGTCGTTCTTGAGGGTAGAGGAGAAAGAGTTTTGTTAATCTATTGATAGTAGGGGAAAATACTGCCTCTTCTTCGATTATAAGTTGTGGGTTGGAAGTTTTATGAGGAGAAAAAACCAAAAGGACCCTCAACTGAATTTACATAAACTTGATCGTCGATCATCACGAGTCATCTCACGACTTGTGAAATCTAGTTATGAGTTTCCCCAGTAACTCGTACCCTTGGCAGATATAAATAAAGTATGTATTGGTATGGATATGAGTCATAACCTATGACTCATAACTTGTCACTACGACTTGTAGCAACCTCTCGTAATCTAGAAAGAAACTTAGAGGACCTACTCTTCTAATCTTATGACTCTTTTTATACGACTCGTAACATTAAGTGATGACTCCTAGGGTCGAGTCATCGTATGACTAGAAACTTTTAGAAGTTTCCACTGAGTTGGTCACGACTGGACTACATGATTCATATAGACTTCTTATGACTCTTAGGTTCGAGTTATACCCAAGGTAGAACTTCAGTCATTTCACATTATCTTGGTTATAATTGCATCATATGACTCGTGATGAGTCTTCACGACTTGAGGAATGAGCCATAGGTTCCATAGTGACCTTGAAAGCATGGGGTATAATAATATCTCCCCCTTGGAAACATTCATTCCCAAATGAGACTTATTTTGGATAGGGACATTAGAACCAAGTTGACTCGCCCACACTAATCTTAAAATCAAGGTTATAAATTATCACTAGGATTTCAAGGCCCACAAACTCATGATACGATATAAGAATACTTTAACGGACGTAGAGAGAAAGAATTTTCTTAAAATAGCAGTTTACCTTTTGTAGGAAATGAATCAGAAGAAAAGCGATGAGGGTACTTGGTAATCATGTCTCCTTCAACTTCCCAAGTGGCTCCTTCGACCAACTGATTCCTCCAAAGAACCATTACTTATGCTACAACCTTATTCCTTAGTCTTCAAACTTGCCTATCAAATATCTCGACAGGAATTTGTTCATACGATAAGCTATCTTTGACCCCAATAACGGATTTCCAATACACTTCTTAAGCATTTAAACATGGAAACTGGGTGAATCACAACTAACTCTGGCAAAAGTTCAAATTCATAAGCGACCTCTCCAACACATCTTAATATCTCATATAACAAATTGGGGACTCAACTTTTTTTTCTTTACAAATCTCACTATCCCTTTCAGAGGCGACACCTTCAAGAATTACCCAATCATCTTCTTCAAACTTGAGCTCTCTCCTTCTTATATCTGAATACAATTTCTGATGGCTCTCAGCAGTTTTTAGTCTTTCATGAATCAGCTGAACTATTTCCATAGCTTCAAGAATAGATTCTGGCCTAATCAAAACCACTTCACTGACGTCGAACCATCCTATAGGGGATCTACACCAATGCCCGTACAATGCTTCAAATAGAGCCATCTGAATATTGACATGGCACCTATTATTATAAGCAAACTCAATCAAAGGTAGATGATCAATGAAACTTCCTTTAAAATATTAAACACACTCTCTCAGCATGTCTTTCAATGTTTAAATTATGCGTTCAGCCTAACCATCAATCTGCGGATTAGAAATAGTACTAAGCTTAATCTTTGTACCAAGGCCTTTTTGAAACGATTTCCAAATATGGGAAATGAATTGCATTCCTTTATCTAAAATCATGGACAAGGGTATCCCATGAATCCTTACTAACTCGCAAATGTATATTTTGGCATAATCTTCTGCCGTATCTAAAGTCTTAATAGGTAGAAAATAAGCAGATTTGGTTATTCGATTGACTATGACCCAGATTGAATCATGATGATGTATTGTATGAGGCAACCCTATAAGGAAATACATATTAATTACTTCCCACTTCTAAGTAGGGATGCTGATCTCTTGAAGTGTACTGCCCGATCTCTAGTGTTCAACCTTAACTTGTTGGCAATTGGGACACCTGGCTACAAACTCGGCTATGTCCGTCTTAATACCATTCCACCAATAAATCTTTTGCATATCACGGTACATATTTGTAGCATTAGGATGAATAGAATACTTTGAACCATAAGCCTCATCTAGTATCCTCTCCCTCAACCTATCTATATTAGGAACATAAAGCCTACCTTGATAGCGAAGTATACCATCTCCCCCTTGGGAGAAAACCTTGACCTTCTGCTGCTGGACTGCTTCTAATATTTGGAAAAGTATGGGATCATTACACTATTTCTCCTTTACTTCCATTACCAGAGATGATTTTGAACCAATCTGTACCACTACTCACCCATCATCCGTGTCAAGCAAACATACTCACAAACGGGCCAACCTATACACTTCTTTGGCCAACTCCTATTCTTTCTCTTTTACATGAGACATACTACCCATAGACAACCTACTGAGTGCATCTATCACTACGTTAGCCTTGCCCAGATGATAAAGCACATTCATGTCATAATCTTTCAATAACTCCAACCACCTTTTTTGACGAAGATTTAGCTCCATTTGAGAAAATACATACTGAAGACTTTTGTGGTTAGTGAAAATATCAACATGCACTCCATAAAGGTAGTGCCTCTAAATTTTAAGAGCAAACACCATAACAACTAACTCCAAATCATGAGTTGGATAGTTTTTTTCGTGATCCTTAAGTTGCCTCGAGGCATAAGCTATTACTCTCCTATTTTGCAATAACACATAGCCTAACTCAACTTTGGAAGCATCACAATACACCAAGAATCCATCTAACCCATTTGGAAGGGCTAACACTAGTTCCGGAGTCAATCTATACTTCAAATATTGTAAGCTCTTCTCATATTTATCCGACCATATAAACTTTAACTTCTTTTATGTTGACTTAGTCAATGGTGCAGCTATGGAGGAAAACCCTTCAACAAATCTTCTATAGTACCCAACCAAATAGAAAAAGCTCTGGATATCGGTTGGAGTGATGGGTCTATGCCAGTGCTTCACTGCATTAGTCTTATGAGGATCTACATGAATGCTGCCCCTGAAATAACATGCCCAGAAAAGGTGACAGACTCCAACCAAAATTCACACTTAATAAAATTCGCATACAATTGACAGTCTATGAGGGTTATCAGCACTATCCTTAAATGATACGCAAGCTCCTCCTCACTCCAAGAATATACTAGCATGTCTTGTACGAAGACACTAATGAACATTTCTAAGTACTACTTGAAGACCCTGTTCATCAAGTCTATAACGGATGTAAGAGCATTTGTTAGTCCAAATGGCATAACAACAAACTCAAAATGACCGTACCTTATTTGGAAAGCTATTTTTGGAATCTCACGCTCCCTGACTTTCAACTGGCGGTACCCTGAAGCCGACCGAACAACTAGAATTAGGGTAATTTTTCTTGATGGTAACCTTATTTAGCTATCTATAGTCTATACACATTCTAAAAGTGTCATCTTTCTTATGCACAAAATGAATATGAGTTCCTCACGGGGAAACACTAGGTCTAATGAAACCTTTATGTAAGAGATCTTTAAGTTTCTTCTTTAACTCTTTAAGTTTAGATGGAGCTATGCGATATGGAGGGATAGAGATAGGATGAGTATCAGAAAGAAGATCAGTACCAAACTCTATTTCTCATTCTGGAGGTACCCCTGACTGATCTTCAAGAAAAACCACTAAAAACTCATTGACAAATAGGACTGATCAAACGCCGTGGCTTCAAACTTAATATCTTTGACTCAAACTAAATAGTATTTACACCTTTTTAATATTCTTGGCCTTAATATAGGAGTTGAAATGACCCTTGGGAGACATAGAACTACCCTCTCACTCAAAAACTGTCTCATTAGGAAACTGAAACTTCACCATATGGGTGCGAGAATTTACAGATGCTTAGTATGATGGAGACAATCCATGCCAGAATGACGTTAAAATCTACCATCTCTAAATCTATTCAATCCAGTAGTGTGACTTTATGCCGGACGATAATAGGACACTTTCTATAAACTCGTCTACTAATAACTAACTCACCCACTGGGGTAGAGACTGAGAAGGGCATAGGAAGATTTTTGGGCTTACCCCAAAATTTAATGTTATAAGTGGGGTCACATAATAGAGATTCTATCTCGGGTCTAACAACACAAATACATCAAGGTGAAAGGCACGAAGCATACCAGTGACAAAATCTGGTGAACTCTCCTTTTCTGACAGGATGGCAAAGTATAGAACCGATTCTAGCGCTGACTGCCTAGCTGAGCTGCTGGATTTGTAGCCTGAGACTGAGGGAAAACATCCCTACTTCCCTTCTTATCATACAAACACTCCTTGATATTATGGACCAACTTGTCACAACCATAGCAACCCTCTTTTCCTAATAAACACTTACTAGGATGGGTCCTACCACACTTTTCACATGCCAGATAACTGAGCCTCCCGACCATACTGTTAAGAGACCAGGAATTCAAAGTCTTTTCCCACTGCTCTTTCTTAGTCCTGGGTGTGGCAACACTGGTTGAGGATGGTGCAGGCAGTGATGAATGACCCAAAAATTGTGAATGACTTCCCCCTTCGAACCTTTATTGACTATACTTAAACTGTCTAGTCCTAACTATTTTGTTTTTCTTCTCTCTATCCTTCAACTTCTCTGCCTCAATCTGTTGTACATGCATCATCAACCAATCAATATCCATATCCCCAATAATCATGGCAGTCTAATACTCTGTAATCACCAAATTCTATACCCAATAAAAAATTTTCTCATGCGAGATCTATAGTCAGATAACAACTCTGGGGCATTCTTAGCTAGTTGAGTGTGGCAGTATTCCTTCACTATCATAGAGCCTTTCCTAAGGTTCATAAACTCCTCTACCTGGCCTCCCTCATCTCACGAGGAAAGAACAGATGTACAAAAGCACTTTAAAACACCTGCCAACTCATAAGAGCTGCATTTTCACCCCTACCATCCTTCCATATAATGAACCAATTATAAGTAACATCATTCAACCAATAAGATGCTAGTTCCACACCCTCCTCGTCAGTAACAAGCATGATTTGAGTAATCTTTCTTACCTTATTAATAAATAGTTAAGGATCCTCATCTACCTTTGACCCGTGGAACTCAGGTGGATTCATCCTCATAAAATCCCAAATCTTGGCTACAGCTAAGTTACCATTTTGCTAAAGTGGGACTGCTGCCTGTTGGTTTCCCTTAACATTAGTATTCATAGCTTGGGCCAACATTTGAAAGACAACCCAAAAATCTGCATATGAGACATTTTCATTCAAAGGATTTGAATGTAGTGGTGGTGGATCATTGTTTTTGTGGGCGTCATCTCGACGAGGAGGCATATTTTGTCACATAAAATAACAAATTAAGAAAGATAAAGACAAATTCAAGCACAATATATCATTAAAGAAAAGATGATTCCTAACTTTTTTGTAGCCTCTTGATCATAAATGTGGTGTGCTTCACACTCCTTATCAAGACTCTACGTAACATGACTTTTCTGACATCCTAGGACTTATTAAAACCATAGGCTCTTATACCAAGTTTGTAACACAGCAGGAGTTTCCCCCGGACGTCATACACTACCTAGGGACACAAATAGTTCCAAGCTAACCCTTGACATCTTTATAGTGTGAAACTCCTATAGAAGGTGGACTAACACATACATGTAAATATGGGATGAAACAACTTAAAATCTTATACTCAACTTGAAATTTTGAAATCTCAAATAAAATCTTTAAGCTAAAGGTACGTAGTCCGACAAACCTCTACTACTAACTAAAGAGCCACTGGGAAAGACCCTAGATGACCTGAATATAAACTAAACTAAAATAACTAAATTAATATTAATAAATGATTATGAGCCTAATAAAATCTGTCCTCAAACTATGAGGACTCACCAAATGTCAGGATGTAGGAAGTAATGCCCATGATCGATCGTACTGCTGGAAACGAGCACCAGAACCTACATTATAAGACAATGTATCACATAGACATATATGTATGGGTCAGTACTTTGGAATGTACACAGTATATGGGGGTGAATGCATAAGTAAAACAAGAACTAAAGATATTTTCAAATCATTCATGATAAGTGTAAACGACTCACCTTGGACATGAATAAAACTGAAAACTGTATGATGATATAACATGAATAATAAAGCAAACTTAATAAGCTTAGTGATCCATTTCACTTAGTTTCTAAATTCTTTTCTTTTAGTCTTTCTTGTGGGATATTCTACTAACCGACATAAGCCATGTAAGCTATAATGGATTCCAATATCTTACCCACACTGGGGAGAACTGTCCTACCCCTGCCATCAGAATATAACTTTCACTTATAGTGATCACTAAACTTGAGCCAGATTTGGGCTTAAACCTATGGTGGCTTATAGTTTCTGGAAATCAGGATATGCTCATCCATATTTCCTTTTTGGTGCTAAATACTGCTCCCAAATATATATACATATACATATATATATGTATATATTGTTATACTTAGGAAATCCACCTTAAAATAGCATATGGGTTTGTAATTAGAAACCAACTATGCATCTCTTGCTTAGATCATACCCAATGGGTGAAATTATGGATTTCAAATCTTAACTGAGATCAGAAGATCTAAATTAAACTTTAACCAGGTTGTTAAACTTGTAAATTAAACTCATAAACTTAAACTTCTTGGAACTCAACAACTTGTACTTAATTCTTGAAATTCATGCATTCTTTCAAGAAAACTTATAGCAAAATATTATGCTCAATACTTGAATTGGGATCTTTCATTAAAATTCAAGCCAAAATAATGAAAATATTAACATAATAACAATCAGGCAATTCAAAATAAAAATAAAGATAATTTCTTGTGTAGTTTAGGCTTTAAGCCGCACTGTAATATCATAACTTCAAGAATATGAGAATTGGGTATGCACCTAATTCAAATCATGTAAATTCAACTTTAAAATCATGTTTTAAGGCACAAGGATGAAAGATTATCCTTTCTCAAACCCCACATTCCTGAGTTTACTTGACTTATGAAGAGAACATAAACTTAGAGACTTGAGAGATGTCTTTGTGGAAGAAGACCCTAGCCTTGTCATTCTTGAAGGTGAGAGAAGAAAGAATGTTGTTAATCGATTAAAATAGCAGAAAATAATGCCTCTTCTTAGGTTATAAGTCATGCGTTAGAAGTTTTAAGAGGGGATATGACCAAAAGACCGCTCAACTAAATTATAGAAACTTGACCGTCGGTCGTCACATGTCATCTCACGACTTGTAATATCTTATTAGGATTTGACCAAGCGAATCGTAACCTTGGTAGAAACAAATAAAGTATGTATTAGTCTAGATACGAGTCGTACCCTATGACTCATAACATGTCACTATGACTAGTATTAACCTCTCGTAACCTTGACAAAACTTAGAGGACCTTTCCTGCTGGTCTTATGACTCTTCTTATACATAAAATCAAGTGATGAATCCTAGGGTCGAGTCATCTTGTGACCAGTAACTTTTAGGCATTTCCACTGAGCTTCTTAGGACTGGACTACATGATTCATATAGTATCCATCTCTTAGGATCGAGTCATACCCAATACAGAACTGTAATTATTTCATATTGTCTTAGTTATAACTACATCGTATGTGTAATGCCGCGAAACATATGTCCCAAAGTATCACACGGTGCTTGAGGCTACGAGTATCCCCAAGCTAACCCTTTGAGCCAATTTCATCTAGTTCAACACAAATCAATGGGGTTTTCATAAATAACCCTCAAATATCAACAGAGTAATAATCATCCAAGAGTAAAAGAATTTCAGAAAGATAACAAAATACGACGTATTAGTCAACTCCCAACATCTATACTAGTCTGACAAGCCTCTAAGAAAATCAATAAAACTAGAGAGCCATTGAGACATGCCCCAACTGAATTATACTCAGTTATCAAATGTAAACAATTTCGTAAAACCAACATCAGACAACAGGTCCTCGAAAAATGAGGACTCACCAAAATACAGGATGTAGAACAGCGTGCCCGAAGAATCACTGTCGAACCTAGAACTGAGCACCTGAACCTACATTCTGAGAAAATGCAGCCCACATCCGAAGATATGGGTTAGTACCATGGAAAGGAATCGAGTATATGGGGGTTTATGCAGTTGTATAAACATCATCATCATACATATTTATAAGAAATATACAGGATGTATGAAAGACTCACATAGCCCAAAAAAAATCATCATACTCATGAGAGGATGAAATAAGTACAATAACACATGTGAGTCATTATATAATTTGTCAATAACTTTTTGTTCATCAAGAATATCAATTCTCATAATGTAAATATCATTTAAATATTTTGAAAGAATAACTTTCACAATTCCACTTTCAAATCACTTCACCATTCACCATAGACACAAGAAAACACACACACACTGGGAGATCCTATAATCGACACAAACCATGTGAGCTAAATTGAGTCCAATTTACAACCCACGTTGGGAAGATCCGTCCTATCCTTGCCATCGGAGTAGGACTATGGATATAAAATCCACACAAACTAGTGATCACTATATAAATCAGCCTCAGGCTCACTCTTATGGGGGCATGTAGTTCTAGGGAAGTAAGGTTGCTTTATACCTCCCACTCGGTGCTAAAGATTTCTCCCGAACTTAGCTCAGATCATTTCTAAGACAATCCACAATAAAACAATTTTAGTAATATATAAATATACATCGGGAGCCATCATGCTTCCCATCTATCAAAATCAACCACGTTGTCGATTTCTTTCACACTCGAGTTCAAAACAGCTCCATTAAGACCAAAAGGTCAAATCATTCAAAATATCTCAAATATTTAACATCAACGTGCTTATAACACACACTTTCTAAAAAACACAATTTTGAATAGGGATTCATGACCAAATATTAAAGTCATGATAAATATCGTTCAAGATTCATGCTTTGTATCTCCACACATGTAAATTCATCTTTCAAAATCATAAACATCACGATTTCATAATAATCATAATAAGATATGGGATCATGCTTCAAATTCATAAAAATCAAACAAAAATCATGCCTTCATAAAGAAAATTACTTCTGGGCACAAGAACGAAAGAGATTTCTTGTTGAAAAACCCCACATACCTTGAATGACGAACTTTAGATCGATATTCGTTTTTGAGATGTTAATCGTGCCTTTGAATGATGGTTCTTGGAGTTCTTGAACTAGGAACTTGGAATCTTGAATAAATTTGCAGAATTAATGGTGAACTTTGGAGGTTCTTGAAGTTGGATGTAGGAGCTTAGGGTTTTATTTTTGAGCGAATTTAATGAAATATAACATATAATGCTTCTAATAGGCTTTAATATAGGGTTTGGACGAATTTTGGGTGAGTGGGAATGACCAAAATGCCCCTAAAAATCAAATAATTCTAGAATATGTCTTTTGGTGGACTGTTTTGATAGTCTGAAGTAGATCAACCATAACATTTTACTCCGATATCTAAATTGGATGAAACCAATTTCATTAGAAATAGGACTCTCATATCTTTCTGTTGATATATAGTATCTCACCCAAATCATTGTGTACGAGGAGTTATGATCATTTGAAGTTGACCCAAAAATTTGCTTTTGGTAGGCTGAAGTAGATCGACCATAACTTTTAGCTCCAATAGACAAAGTGGATGAAACCAATTTTATTGAAAAGAGAACTCACAGTGCTTTCCGTTGATATATAGTTAATCACCCAGATCATTATGTACA
The DNA here is from genome assembly GCA_030864225.1 of Capsicum baccatum var. pendulum. NCBI lineage: Eukaryota > Viridiplantae > Streptophyta > Magnoliopsida > Solanales > Solanaceae > Capsicum > Capsicum baccatum. Next base: position 197,438,829 of record CM061557.1, read on the forward strand.
AGGAATTATGATCATTTAAAGTGGGAGCAAAAATACGCCAGGCCTCAGTGCTTTTTCCTGCACGTTTTACTGTTCACTACTATTCATGGTTCGATCGGAATGTTCATAACTCGTCGCTCGGGTGTCCGTTTTGGATGATCCACATATCGTTGGAAAGCTTATTCGATACTATACGTAATGTTGGGTCATAATCTAAGACATCCTGCATGGAAAATTTATAATTCATTCTGGAAGATAGAACCCAACATGTTTATGGACAAAATTTCATCAAAAAATTTTCCGGGGTATTACATCTCCCCTCCCTTGGAAACATTCTTCCTCGAATGATGCTAGACATGCCAAGATTAGATAGGGAATAGAGCATACATCTGAAACCATTCGTTAGACTCATCACTACATCGTTTCTCACTCCGAATGCAACATAGAATGCATAAATTCAAGAAACTACAGCTGAACACATAATAAATGACAGCTGAATTGCTGCAACTTTTATCAAAAGTAAATGATTTAGAAAAGATCGGTACCTTCGGCTTGATCAGAGTTCGCAGAAAATAGGTGTGGGTACTTGGATCGCATATCCGCCTCAGCTTCCCAAGTTGCACCCTGAACAGATTGGTTTTGCCACAACACCTTGACCAAGGGAACTTCTTTGTTCCTTAGTCTTCGGACACTGAAATCAAGAATCTCAACAAAAATCCCATCAAAAGAAAAATTTTCTTGAATGTCAGCACTCACAGAGGAATCCACCACCACAACATCGCTAATATGCTTTCTAAGCATGGATACATGGAATATTGGATGAACAGAGGACAACTCGGAAGGCATCTCGACCTCATAAACTACATTACCAACACGGCTAAGAATTTTGTAAGGACCAACCTAACGGGGACTAAGCTTCCCCTTCTTTCTGAATCTCTTCATCCCCCTCATAGGTGAAATTTTAGATACACTAGGTCACCAACTTCAAACTCAAGGTCCTTCTTTCTAACATCCGCATATGAATTCTGAAGACTTTGTGCAGTTTTCAACCTTTCACTAATCAACTTAGCTTTTTCCATAGCCTCAAATACCGAATCAGGACCACACACAACCGCTTCACCTACCTCGAACCAACCTATGGGTGATCTACACTTCCTCCCATATAAGGCTTCAAACAGAGCCATGCCAATACTAGAGTGGAAACTGTTATTGTAAGCAAACTCTATTAACGGTAAGTGATCATACCAACTTCCCTTAAAGTCAAGTGCATAAGCTCTCAACATATCTTCTAAGGTCTGGATAGTTCGCTCAGCTTGACCATCGGTCTGCGGATGAAAAGCAGAACTCAAAAGCACTTGGGTACCAAGACCCTTCTGAAAAGCTTTCCAAAATTATGAAGTGAACTGAGTACCCCTATCTGAAATGATAGACAAGGGAACTCCATGCAATCTGACTAGCTCTCGGATATACAATCTAGCATAATCCTCAGCAGTATATAAAGTATGAACAGGCAAGAATGAGAAGACTTAGTCAACCTATCAACCACAACCCAAATGGAATCATGATGGCGTCGGGAAGGAGGTAAGCCAATCACGAAGTTCATGTTTATCTCTTACCACTTCCAGGTAGGAATACTAAACTTTTGCATCATACCACTAGGTCTTTGGTGTTCAACCTTAACCTGTTGGCATGTTGCACACTTAGCTACAAAGGCTGCTATATCTTTCTTCATGCCACTCCACCAATAGATTTCCCGCAAGTCTCGGTATATCTTGGTTGCACTAGGATGAATAGAATATCGCGACCTGTGTGCTTCAGCCATAATCCTCTGACTCAGATCATCAATATTTGGGACACACAATCTACCCTGCAATCTCAACACACCATCTCACCCTTGGGAGAAAACCTCTACTTTCTGGGCCTTGACTGATTTCTTGACCAAACTAGCATCTAAGTATTGTTTTTCCTTCACTTCTAAAACCAAGGTGGATTCGGAACTACTCTGAACCCCTATACTACCTTCAACAAAGTCAAACAACCTAACCCCCAATCTAGCCAAACGATGTACATCATGAGCCAACTCTTTCTTACCTTCTACCATATGCAAAACACTACCCGTGGATACTCTACTTAGGGCATCTGCCACAACATTGGCCTTGCTCGAATGGTACAACACACTCATATCGTAGTCCTTTAATAATTCTAACCATTGTCTCTGCCTAAGATTCAATTCTCTCTGGGTAAACACATACTGCAGTCTCTTATGATCAGTGAAAACATCAACATAGACACCATACAAATAGTGTCTCTAGATTTTCAAAGCAAACACAACAGCAGCCAACTCAAGGTCATGGGTGGGGTAATTTTTCTCATGGGGTTTCAACTGTCTAGAAGCATAAGCTATCACCTTACCCTTCTGCATCAATACGCAACCCAACCCAACTCTCAAAGCATCACAGTACACCACAAAACCATCAACACCATCAGGTAAAGTCAAAACAGGGGCTGAGTGAGTCGATTCTTCAACTCTTGAAAACTCTTCTCATAAGATTCAGACCACAAGAACTTCACTTTCTTTTGGATCAACCGAGTCATAGGAGATGCCATAGAGGAGAAACCCTCAACAAAATAGCGGTAATAGCCAGCTAAACCCAAGAAACTTTGGATATCAGTCGGAGAAATAGGTCTAGGCCAATTTCTAACAGCTTTGGTCTTTTGGGGATCAACTCTAATACCCTCGAAAGAAATGATATAACCCATAAAAGCAATTGACCTTAGCCAAAACTCACACTTACTGAACTTGGCAAACAACTTGTGATCTCTAAGGGTTTGCAAGATAGTTTGGAGATAATTAGAATGTTCATCCTCACTACGGGAGTACACCAGTATATCATCGATGAACACTATGAAAAACATATCCAGATATGGTCTGAACACTTGATTCATAAGGTCCATGAAAGCTGCTGGGGCATTATTTAACCCAAAAGACATAACAAAAAACTCAAAATGGACATAATGAGTTTGGAAAGCTATTTTTGGGATGTCACACTCCCTAACTTTGAGTTGATGACTGCCGTAATGAAGGTCTATCTTTGAGAAATAACTTGTATCTTGCAATTGGTCAAACAAATCATCTATTCTCGAAAAGGGGTACTTATTTTTGACGGTGACTTTATTCAGTTGGCGGTAATCAATTGACATACGCAAAGATCCATCTTTCTTTCTCACAAACAACATAGGAGCCCCCCAAGGAGAAATACTGGGCATTATGAAAGCCTTATCTAATAGATCTTTGAGTTTCTCTTTCAACTCTTTAGGTTCTACAGTGGCCATATGGTAAGGAGGAATAGAAATAGGTTAAGTATCAGGACGAAGATCAATCCCAAACTCTATCTCTCTATCAGGAGGTATCCCTGGGAGATCATTCAGAGAGACATCAGAACACTCATTGAAGATGTTAACAGACTGGAGAGTTGGAGTCTCAGACTTAGTGTCTTTGACTCTAACCAAATGGTAAATACACCCCTTGGAAATAAGCTTTCTAGCTTTGAGGTAAGAGATAAAATAACTCTTGGGAGACACAGAATTCCCAGACCACTCAAACACGAATGCACCCAGAAATTGAAACTTGACCACTTGGATCTGACAACCAATAGAGGCATAAGAAGAATACAGGCAGTCCATACCCAGAATCACATCAAAATCTACCATGCCTAACTTAATCAAATCAGCGAACAAGACTCTATGAAGAACGGTAATAGGACACTTTTTATACACTTTCTGGGCAATAATCGAATCACCCACTGGGGTAGAAACTAGGATAGGCTCAGGAATAATCTCAGGAATCATTTCAAAATTCACAACAACAAAAGGTGTAACCTATGAGAAACTAGATGTGGAGGCATATTTCTGAAAGAGGAGAGCATGAATCAATAGCAGAGAGATACACTTTAAGCATGATAGACTTCTAAAAGAAAGAATCACACTTTTTTATAAAATGTCTTGTAGCGTCTTGGTCATAGATGTGGTGCGCTACAGACCGATGATCAAGACTCTACTTAACACAGCTTTTCAGACTCCCTAGGAAACCTTAAAACCTTAAGCTCTGATACCAAGTTTGTAACGCCCCAGAAAATGGGTCCTAGAGAGTCGCACGGTGCTTGAGGCTACGAGTAGCCCTAAGCTAACCCTTTGAGCCATTTTCATTCAGTTCAACACAAATCAACGGGGTTTCCATAAGTAACCCTCAAATATCAAAAGAGTAATCATCATCCAAGAATAAAAGAATTTTAGAAAGATAACAAAATACGACTTATTAGTCAACTCCAAAAATCTATACTAGTATGACAAGCCTTTAAGAAAATCAATAAAACCAGCGAGCCATTGAGACATGCCCCAATTGACTCATACTCAGTTATCAAATGTAAACAATTTTGTGAAACCAATATTAGACATCACATCCTCGGAACATGAGGACTCACCACAACAAAGGATATAGAACAGCGTGCCTGAAGAATCACTATCGAACCTGGAACTGAGCATCTGAACCTACATTTTGAGAAAATGCAGCCCACATCTGAAGATATAGGTTAGTACCATGGAAAGGAATCGAGTATATGGTGGTTTATGTAGTTGTATAAACATCATCATCATACATATTTATAAGAAATATACAGGATGTATGAAAGACTCACATAGCCCCAAAAAATCATCATAATCATGAGAGGATGAAATAAGTACAATAACATATGTGAGTCATCATATAATTTGTTAATCACTTTTTGTTCATCAAGAATATCAATTCTCATAATGTAAATATCATTTAAATATTTTGGAAGAATAACTTTCACAATTCCACTTTCAAATCACTTCACCATTCACCATAGACACAAGGAAACACACACACTGGGAGATCCAATAATCGACACAAACCATGTGAGCTAAATTGAGTCCAATGTACAACCCACGTTGAGGAGAACCATCCTATCCTTGCCATCGGAGTAGGACTATCGATATCAAATCCACACAAACTAGTGATCACTATATAAATCAGCCTCAGGCTCACTCCTATGGGGGCACGTAGTTCTAGGGAAGTAAGGTCACGTTATACCTCCCACTCGGCGCTAAATATTTCTTCCGGACTTAGCTCAGATCATTTCAAAGACAATCACAACAAAATAATTTCAGTAATATATAAATATATATCGGGAGCCATCATGCTTCCCATTTATCAAAATTAACAACGTTGTGGATTTCTTTCACACTCGAGTTCAAAATAACTCCATTAAGATCGAAAGGTCCTATTATTAAAAATATCTCAAATATTCAAACACCAACGTGCTTATAACACACCCTTTTAAAAAAACACAATTTCCAATGGAGATTTACGATCCAAATATCAAAATCATGATAAATATCGTTCAAGATTCATGCTTTATATCTCCACACATGTAAATTCATCTCTCAAAATTATAAACATCAAGATTTCATAATAATCATCATAAGAAATGGGTTCATGCTTCAAATTCATAAAAAATCAAATAAAAATCATGCCTTTGTAAAGAAAACTACTTTTGGGCACAAGAACGAAAGAGATTTCTTATTGAAAAATCCCACATAACTTGAATGATGAACTTTAGATCGATAATTGTTTTTGAGATGTTAATCGTGCCTTTGAATGATGGTTCTTGGAGTTCTTGAACTAGGAACTTGAAATCTTAAATAAATTTGCAGAATTAATGGTGAACTTTGGAGGTTCTTGAAGTTGGATGTAGGAGCTTAGAGTTTTCTTTTTGAGGGAATTTGATAAAATATAACATATAATGCTTCTAATAGGCTTTAATATAGGGTTTGGATGGATTTTGGGTGAGGGGGAGTGACCAAAACACCCCTAAAAATCAAATAATTCTTTAATCTGTCCTTTGGTGGATTGTTTTGATAGTCTAAAGTAGATCAACCATAACGTTTTACTACGATATCGAAATTGGTTGAAACCAATTTTATTAAAAAGAGGACTCTCATATCTTTTCGTTGATATATAGTATATTACCCAGATCATTGTGTACGAGGAGTTATGATCGTTTGAAGTTGACTGAAAAATTTGCTTTTGATAGGCTGAAGTAGATCAACCATATCTTTTTCCTCCGATAGACAAATTGGATGAAACCAATTTAGACAAATTGGATAAAACCAATTTTATTGGAAAAAGGACTCGCAAAGCTTTCTGTTGATATATAGTAGATAACCTAGATCATTATGTACAAGGAGTTATGATCATTTAAAGTTGGAAAAAAAATACACCAGGCGTCGATACTTTTTCCTGCACGTTTTACTGTTCACTACTACGCATGGTTCGATCAGAATGTTCATAACTCATCGCTCGAGTGTCTGTTTTGGATGATCCACATAAAGTTGGAAAGCTTATTTGATACTCTACGCAATGGTGAGTCATAATCTACGACATTCCACATGAAAAATTTATAATTTATTCTAGAAGATAGAACCCAACACGTTTACGCACAAAATTTCAACGAAAAATTTCTCGGGGTATTACAGTATGACTCCTGATGAGTCTTCAAGACTTGAGGAATGATTCATTGGTTCCAAAGTGACCTTAAAACCACGGGGTATAACAACCCCACATGGTTATACATATCTAATAATGTCTATAAAACTGCTAAATAGCAGAAACATAATCCCTCACATGATTTTATTGCAACATTAGCTATCCAGCTAGTCTGAAAAAACTTAATCCATAACCTACCTTAAATGTTGAAAACAGGTCCAAAAAGCCTTTATCTTAGATCTTTCCCTCTATGAATGGACCCAAATATAATGACCCAATTTTCTGGAACTGGAATGTCACAAGGTGCTCATGATCCCGAAGGACCACAAGCTAACCCTCTACTGATATCTGTACCTGAGCACTCCATAATATAGAAAATATATTCAAAAACTGGCGATAAGGTTCAAAACATCTAAAAATACTCAAAATTCAAAACTGAATACTGATACATCTATCTGAAAAGCCTCTAAACTGTTTGAACAATGGAGTTGATGGGAAATGTCCCTAGCTAACTCTGTCTACTGAAAATAAAGTAAGTTTGATATAATTATAATAAGAATAAGGATCATCTTCAACTTAAAAGGACTCACTACTATGTCTAATGCTGCTAGCAGGGACTGAACTGCTAAGGGTACTCTGGATCTCGTGCTTCTAAACCTATGGTATCAAATAAAACACCATAGCATAAATACGTCAGTATGGGAATGTACCGAGTATGAAGATGAGGTAAGGCTAAATGCAAGGTCTTATGCATAAACAATTACTTAACTGAATAATCATGAGAATACTGAATGAGGACATATGCATAAATGCACAAAACATAACTGAAAATATCACAACTCAAAGTACTGAATCTCGGATACTACTTTACTATCATCTAAACTCACTACTAATGCGTGAGATACTGAAAAATTGAATCTACTCATATCAATAACTGAAACCTGAGCTTTCTAATCTTCACTGACTGAATTTGAGATCAAATATCTCTAATAGATGATCCCTGAATCTACTATCAATGATAAAAATAGATTTTATCTGAGATCAAACCTATCTAGCGGAAGATCTCTGAATCTGATAGTAAGAAAACTAAATCTGAGACTGAGATCAAGCCTATCTAGCCGGTGATCTATGGATCTGATAATGAGATTACTCAACTGAACTAAGATTGAGATCAAGACTATATAGTGGGTAATCTCTGGATCTAATAATGAGATTACTCAACTGAATCTGAGACTGAGATCAAGCCTATCTAGCGGGTGATCTCTGGATTTAATGATGATATTACTCAACTAAATTTGAGACTGAGATCAAGCCTATCTAGCGAGCGATCTTTGGATCTGATAATGAGATTACTAAACTAAATCTTAGACTGAGATCAATCCTATCTACTGGGTGATCTCTGGATCTGATAATGAGATTATTCAACTAAATCTGAGACTGAGATCATGCCTATCTAGCGGGTGATATCTAGATCTGATAATAAGATTACTCAACTGAATTTGAGACATAGATCAAGCCTATCTAGCGGGTGATATCTAGATCTGATAATGAGATTACTCAACTGAATCTGAGACTAAGATCAAGACGATATCGCAGTTGATCTCTGGATCTGATAATGGGATTAGTCAACTAAATCTGAGATTGAGATCACGCCTATCTTGCAGGTGATCTATGGATCTGATAATGAGATTACTCAACTGAATCTAAGATTGAGATCAACCCTATCTATCAGGTGATCGCTGGATCTGATAATGAGATTACTCAACTGAATATGAGACTGAGATCAAGCCTATCAAGTAGGTGATCTCTAGATCTGATAATGAGATTACTCAATAACTTTATATGGGACCATGACTATCTAGCGAGTGACCGATTAATCAATTGAACTATCTGAGTTTCTCACTGAGATAGAGGACTGTATCTAACAGTCCTAATTTTTGAGTTTTTCCTAAAGACTGATACTAAATATAATTGTGGGAGTGTTCACTTAACTGACATGCCCCAAATCTAAATTGGTGGGGTCCAACCTGTAACCCCAGCTGGAGGGGTGTCAATACAATGCCATGGGTAAAGGCCTCTCTGGTTAAGCCTCTCTAACCAGTGACTCTCTAAGGAAGTTAAGCTTAAGGTAGTATAATAGTCAAACCTATATAGCGGGTGACAATCTGTAATACCCCAGGAAATTTTTCGTTGAAATTTCATGCGTAAACGTGTTGAGTTATATCTTCTAAAATGAATTATAAATTTTTTGTGCGGAATGTCTTAGATTATGACCCACCATTACGTAGAGTATTGAATAAAATTTCCAACGATATGTCGATCATCCAAAACGGACACCCGAGCGACGAGTTATGAACATTCCGATCGAACCGTGAATAGTAGTGAACTGTAAAACATGCAGGAAAAAGTACTGAGGCCTGGCGTATTTTTGCTCCAACTTTAAACGATCATAACTCCTTGTACATAATGATCTGGGTAATTTACTATATATCAATGGAAAGATCTGTGAGTCCTATTTCTAATGAAATTAGTTTTATCCAATTTGTCTATCGGAGCAAAAAGTTATGGTCGATCTATTTCAGCCTACCAAAAGTGAATTTTTGGGTCAACTTCAAATGATCATAACTCCTCCTACACAATGATCTGGGTGAAATACTATATATCAATGGAAATATGTGAGAGTCCTCTTTCTAATGAAATTGGTTTCATCCAATTTAAATATCAGAGTAAAACGTTATGGTTGATCTACTTCAGACTATCAAAATAGTCTACCAAAGGACAGATTCAAGAATTATTTGATTTTTAGGGGCGTTTTGGTCATTCCCCCTCACCCAAAATCCATCCAAACCCTATATTAAAGCCTATTAGAAGCATTATATGTTATATTTCATCAAATTCCCTCAAAAAGAAAACCCTAAGCTCCTACATCCAACTTTAAGAACCTCTAAAGTTCACCATTAATTCTGCAAATTTATTTAAGATTCCAAGTTCCTAGTTGAAGAACTCCAATAACCATCATTTAAAGGCACGATTAACATCTCAAAAATGAGTATCAATCTAAAGTTCATCACTCAAGGTATATGGGGTTTTTCAACAAGAACTCTCTTTCGTTCTTATGCCCAAAAGTAATTTTCTTTACAAAAGCATGATTTTTATTTGATTTTTTACGAATTTGAAGCATGAACCCATATCATATGATGATTATTATGAAATCTTGATTTTTAAGATTTTGAAAGATGAATTTACATGTGTGGAGATATAAAGCATGAATGTTGAACGATATTTCTCATGAGTTTGAAACTTAGGTCGTGAATCCCTATTGGAAATTGTGTTTTCTTTAGAAAGTGTGTGTCATAAGCACGTTGATGTTGAATATTTGAGATATTTTTAATGATTTGACCTTTTGGTCGTAATGGAGTTTTTTTGAACTCGAGTGTGAAAGAAATCTACAACGTGGTTGATTTTGATAGATAGGAAGAATAATGGCTCCCGATGTATATTTATATATTACTGAAATTGTTTTATTATGGATTGTATTTGAAATGATCTGAGCTAAGTTCGGGAGAAATCTTTAGCACCGAGTGAGAGGTATAAAGCGATATTACTTTCCTAGAACTATGTGCCCCCATAGGAGTGAGCCTGAGGCTGATTTATGTAGTGATCACTAGTTTGTGTGGATTTGATATCGATAGTCTTACTCCGATGGAAAGGATAGGACGGCTCTCCCCAACGTGGGTTGTACTTGGACTCCATGTAGCTCACATGATTTATGTCGGTTATAGGATCTCCCAGTGTGTGTGTGTTACCTTGTGTCTATAGTGAATGGTGAAGTGATTTGAAAGTGGAATTGTGAAAGTTATTCTTTCGAAAGATTTAAATGATATTTACATTATGAGATTTGATATTCTTGATGAACTGAAAGTGATTGACAAATTATATGATGACTCACATGTGTATGGTACTTATTTCATCCTCTCATGATTTTGATGATTTTCTTCGGGCTATGTGAGTTTTTCATACATCCTGCATATTTGTTTTATAAACATTTATGATGATGATGTTTACACAACTACATACACCCCCCATATACTCGGTTCATTTCCATGGTACTGACCCACATCTTTAGATGTGGGCTGTATTTTCTCGAAATATAGGTTCAGGTGCTCAGTTCCAAGTTTGACAGTGATTCTTCGGGCACGCTGTTCTACATCCTCTGTTGTGGTGAGTCCTCATGTTTTGAGGATGTGATGTTTGATGTTAGTTTCACGAAATTGTTTACATTTGATAACTGAGTATGGGTCAGTTGGGGCATGCCTCAATGGCTCGCTGATTTTATTGATTTTCTTAGAGGCTTGTCAGACTAGTATAGATGTTGGGAGTCGACTAATTAGTCGTATTTTGTTATCTTTCTGAAATTCTTTCATTCTTGGATAATGATTACTTTGTTGATTGATTTGTGTTGAACTGAATGAAAATGGCTCAAAGGGCTAGCTTGGGGCTACTCGTAGCCTCAAGCACCGTGTGATGCTCCGGGACCCGTTTTCTGGGGCGTTACACAAGCATTTTCTAATGGGTAACTCCTGTATCCTGCACTGGCTACGCAGTTTCAGAGTTCAGGGATTCCTCCTAATGACTCTTCCTTTCTATTGGGGAGTCGCCATCCCTGCACTCGTTCAGTGCTAGCTCCTACTCCCAACTGAATGACTCTGAACTGATTCTTAACTTAAACTAAACTAAATCTGATACTGATCAATTTTCTCGACTGATTTGACTGAGTTAAGATGAATTCACTTGGTTCCGTATCTGACGGAATACTACTGAATCTCGTTATCTGACTGATGATACCGAGTTCTGGACTGAACACTCAAATACTACTAGATTTGAGCTAAGTACTGAACTGAGGCTAGAATACTAGCGATACTGAGATTACTGAGTTTTCTGAGGTTTCTTAAGCTCTGTATCTCTCTGAGAGCATAGAGTTCTATAACTCACTGAGTTATGAGAATCATGGCGTGACGAAGATTATCGGGAAAACTGACACGGGCTCTAGACTGCAGCTAAATTGTCGTGTATAAATACCCCAGGACTCGATAACATAAAAGTAACACAAAATCAATCTTGAATAATTCAAGACCATGGACATTCATTCACCATCACAATCACGAAAGCATCTCTTCTAGTATTTAGGAATCATAAACATGTGATAGTATAGGGAGACATGCTACTAGCTCGTACTCCATTCAACAAGGTCTTGCATCAAACACTTAGCATGTATTAATGTCTTAGAATGTATCGGAGAGCACATAATTGGGAAATTTCATTCTATCATGTCACAATTCATTCACTAAGGCTTTTCAACAAACACTTGGCATGCATTGGATTGCACACAATTGGGGATTTGTAGTCCACATGCTATAATGGCTCTAATTCCTTCACATAAGCATTTTATCAAACATATTGGGAGTATGCTTTGATTATTCAGCAATTTCTACACTTAATTGACATGAACACATCACTTAACAAGCAACTTGAAGAGGGTTTATCATGAACATCACATGAATATCACATACTAGGGTCAAAGCTTAATAACCTTTTAAACAAACATGAATCAGAACTCAATAATAGCATGAACATCAATTTCAACTCATATGAATCATGATAACTCATAAACATAAGATCTTTGAAATTTACAAAAGGGTTCTTGATCTTCTTGGATGAAAGGGACCCAAGAATCAACATCTGCATACCTTAGGAAACTCTTTCTTGAAGGCTCTTGAGAGAGATTCTTGATTTCTTGATTTCTCTTGATTTTTCTTGTAGAAGAAAGAATGGTTTTGATTTTGTAGAAACCCTAGCTTTTGATGTTGAAGATGAAGAATGAAATTATAAGCCTTGGTCGGATATAAATAGGGGCTAAAAAGAGTGGGAAAAAGACCAAAAAGTCCTTTTAAATTTGAGTTAAAAATGCTAAACGGGGGCTACGACAGTCGAAGCAATGGTCCGTCGATCAGTCTGATGGTCCGTCAGACCATCCGTCGCACATTGGCCTAGAAAAGAATACACTGCCTTAATGCGAAGGTCTCAGCGATGGTCTATTTCAAACCGGACGGTCTGTCAGATCGTCAGTTGCATGTTGGCCAAGATGAGGCCACACTGCCTCAGCGTGATGGTCCTAGAAATAGCCCGTCGCAGACCCGATGATTCATAATCCTGGCTGTCGCACTTGGGCCAGTCACTGCCTTGGTTGTGATGGTTTAGGCGATTGTCCATCGCAAGATCGACGGTCTATTAACCCGACCATCACACTTGGGGGGTTACAATTGCTTTCAGTAAAACGGACATAACTTTCTCGTCCAATTCCGGATTTTGACGAAATTGGCATCGATGGAAAGCTTATTCAATGCTTTACACGGTTCAAACTATTTCTCACTTCGGAAGACACTTCTCAACCTCTTAGGTCCAAATTTACACTTCATTGAAAATGCTCTAAGGCTCAGACTACGAGAGAATTTTGCAGGGTCTTACACCAAAATAAAGTAAAATACACAAATATTAAATCTACGCATTAAAATGAAGCCGACGATACGCATATTGACTATTTTTGAATCGAGGTCAAAACGGACCCCTGAAATGGTTTTTTGAAAAAAGGATAAAACCAGAATTTTAGTCCAAAAATATATTTCCCATGATTAAAGGCACTCGTTAGAGAAAACCCAAGTGAAAAACGGGTTGAATTTGGGGTTTAAATCGAGAAATCACTAATTTAGGCCTTCTGGGCGAAAATCCCCAAATTCAACTTTTGAATTCAAGTTTTAACAAGATCTAAGTGATATGAATAAAAGAAAAATAATTGACATAGGGATTTGGAGCTTACCCAAGCTTAAAAATAGAAGCGATTTCCCAAAAACTCGAAACCCTAAGCACCAAGTGTGAATAATCTCAAAAAAAAAGATAGAACCTACCCAAGCATCGCTTAAGAGATCACCGGTTTGCTTAAGAAGACATTTCTTAAGCGACCAGGTGTTGCTTTTGTGGCCCCTACCTTGTCGCGTAAGCGACCTGGTTATCGCTTAAACGAAAGGCGCCCACACGATGGGGGAGTCGCTTAAGCTATACCGCTAGCAGGCTGCCAGGTCTCTTAAGAAACCAAAAAGTCACCCAAGCGAGTGCACCAGCTGAGTGGTGCACCAATAGGTGAGTTGGAGAACTCCAAGTCCCTGCGGACCCGCTGGGATTTATCTGGAATATTGAGAATACAAACAAGCTATGCTACTACAGTAAATTCAATGCTCCAAACACAATGGCGACATCAGTTTTTTTTTCTAAATATTGTTTTCACAAAGTTGACCACAAAATCTAATCTCATAACCTTCCAAACCGAGGGTCAAAATGAGATACAAAAGCCATAAAATCACACCAACTATGTTACCAGCCTAAAATTGTCGTTTCAAATTAGTTGGCATAGTCCATTTTGCCATTCGATACACAAATTAGTAAATATTGACTGAAGTAAACTATGAAGCCTTTTTAACCACCAAAAATCATAAAATTACGCAAATCAAACCAAATTGCATTGGGAATTATACCAATCATCCCATACCCCAGAAATACCACAAAGCAACTACGAGGATGGGTAAAATGGTCAAATCACACAAAAATGAATAATTTCAAAAAATTACCAAAAGTTAGGTCATTACATCATCTACTACTAATAATCTAGTTAATCCTTGAACTAAAGGGAAGAAAAATACCTAAATTAGAGAAAAGTTAGGGATCATTACCAGGCATATCAGACTCAACCTCCCAAGTAGCCTCATCATAGGTCGGTGTCTCCACTAGATCTTAACTACAGGGATATCTATGGAACGCAACCATCTCACTTCCTTAGCTAAAAAGGTGACATGATCCTCAATAAGACAACATCTCATCTAACTGCATTGAATCCTAATGAGTGACATGAGACTCATCCAAAATATAACGCCAAAGCATGGAAACATGAAAAAATGGATAATAACATCTGGGGGTAATTCTAACTCATAATCCACCTGTCCAATAGGCCAAAGAATCTAGAAAAGTACTATATACCTAGGGTTAAACTTGCCCCTCTTCCTAAACCTCATCACCCCCTTCATGGGAGACGCATGATGGAAAAATTAGTCACTAACACTAAATCTCAGGGCACAAAGTCTACGATCTGCATAGCACTTTTGCCTAATTTGAGCTATTCTTAGTCTATCCTAAATGACCCAAACTCTATTGAAAGACTCACAAAGTAAGGTAGTACCTCGAGGTCTAACCTCAAAAAATTTAAGCAAACCAACTAAAGAGTGACAACACCTACCATATAAAGCCTCAAAAGGAGCCAACTCAATACTAGAATGGTAGCTATTATTATATGCAAACTCTGTCAAAGTTAGATGCTAATCTCATTGACCTTTAAAATGCATGATACACACACGAAGCATATTCTTCCAAAAGTGAGATGTAAACACTGAACCTTGATTTTAGATAATAGACACTAGTACACCATAAAGCCAAACTATTTCAAGAATATAGATACGGGCCAACCACTCAGTAATGAAAGAATATTGAATCAGAATAAAATGGGCATATTTGGTCAATTGATCCACGATAACCCAAACACTATTAGAACCACGAGAAGTACAAAGTAACCTAGTCGTGAAGTCCATAGTGATCCATTCCTATTTCCACTCGAGAATGGGTAACATTTCAAGAAAAATTCCAGGCCTCAAATACTTAGCCTTCCTTTGCTGGAAACATAGGCAACAAGCTATAGAATATGCTATATCTTTTCTCATACCACCCAACTAGTAGTGCTATCTCAAATCACAGTACATCTAAATCATTCCCGGATAGATGGAATATCTTGAACAATGAGCCTTCTCCAAGATTAAGCTAATCCAATCACCCACTCTAGATACATAAAATTGGTTACCAACTCTCAAAACACCATCTGAGTCAAGTGGAAATCACATAATGGACTCCAAGTAATGCCATCACAACTTAAAAGAAAAAACAACCGCACACAACTCTAAATCATGGTTAGGGTAATTTCTCTTACTGGACTTCAACTGCCGAGAAGCATACACAATCACCTTACTCTCTGCATCAACACAACACGTAACCCAACACCAGGAGCATTACTGAAGATGGTAAAACCCACAACCTCCTTGGGCAAAGTAAATATCAAAGTTGATGACAACAAATCCTTGAGATTTTGAAAGCTTGCCTCAGAAGGATCGGATACTTAAAGAAAATCTTTTAGAGTCAACTTAGTCAATGAAGATACAATAGATGAAAAACCCTCAACAAAACACCGATAGTAACATGCCAAACCAACAAAACTATGAATCGCAATAGAAGAAGTAGGCCTAGACCAATCACAAATCGCTGCAATAATGGATGGATCAACCATAATACCATTCTTGGCTACCATATGACCCCAAAAAGATATAGACCCCAACCAAAACTCACTGTAGGAGAACATAGCATGAAACTTCTGATCCTTCAATCTCTAAAGCACAAACATAAATGCTCCTCATGGTCAGCATCACTCTTGGAATAAATCAAGATATCATCTATAAATACAATGACCAAAGAGTTATGATATGTTTGAAATACTCAGTTCATCAACTCCGTGAATGAAGTTGGAGCATTGGTCAACCTAACAGACATGAACAAGAACTCATAATAGTTGTAATGACTCTGAAAAGCTTTTTTAGAATATTTAAAGCTCTAATCCTCAACTGGTGATACTCGAACCTCAAATCAATCTTTGAGAACCAAAAAGTAACATAAAGCTGATCGAACTCATAAATAATATGAGGAAGAGGATACTTATTCTTAGTTGTCACCTTGTTCAACTACTTATAATCAATTGAGATATGCATAAACCTATTTTTTCTTCACAAACAAGAAAGACGCACCCCAAGGTGTTATACTAGGTTGGATAAATCCCTTATCTTACCCTACTTGCAATTGATTCTTAAATTCCTTTAAATCAGCTGAGGCTATCTTATAAGGAGGAATAGAAATCGTATTAGTTCCTAAATCAACATCAATGGCAAAGTCAATATCACAATTTGGAGGCATACCAGGAATATCCATAGGGAAAACACCCATGAACACACAAACAGTACGAACTAAATCCAATGATGGCGGTGAAATAACTCTAGTATCACAAATATGAGCTAAATAGGACAAACTTCCCCTCTCAACCCAGGGACAAGCTTGAAGAAAAGATATAACACTCTTGGGATCCAAATGAAGCACACCCTTCAAAGCAATCCTTAGCACACTTAGCGAAGCTAAGGTTATGGTCTTAGCATAACAGTCTAGGAAAACATGATAAGGAGCTAACCAATCCATACCTAAAATGACATTAAAAACTACCATATCTAGGATAATCAGATCTAACCAAGTCTCTAGCCCAACAAAAGTCACAACATAAGATTAGTACACTAGATCCAAAACTAAAGAGTCTTCTACAAGGGAAGATACATGGATTGGCATTGAAAGAGGCTCACTAGTAGAATCAATACCCAAAGCAAAATTTGTAGGCACATAGAAGAGCGTCGATCCCAGATCAAATAACATAAATGCAAATCTAAAATAAACAAGGACAATACATATGATAACAACATCGGTAGCCTTTGCCTCTAGTCTGGTGGGTATAGCATATCACTATAGCGACCACCATCTGGCTGAGTAGCCCCATAATAAACAGCAAGGCCACCACTACCTCTAACTAGCACACCCTTAAAATAACTTCTACCTCTCACTATCGATATTAGAGTAGCCTTGAAAACATGATAAAAATAGTCTTTGGCCAAATAGACAACCTTATCTCACACTAAGCAAACTCTATGGCCAACTCAATAGGAGAAGTACAATTAAGATAAAACAACTACCCAAAGTTGCTGAACTAGATGACTTACTACCTAAACTATATAAGGCAGTCTACAATGGGTCTATTATTATAGCCTCGGAAGCCTCCAGAATCTCTACCTTGAGGAGTGTGACCTATAAACTTGCCTTGATGACGTACCCACTAGGTGCCTCCTTGATACATTCAAAGAATAAAATCAGTGATCTTAGCATGATCCACTATACACTAAAATAAAGCTCCATACACAACCATTTGGGAAGTACCCAACTGAATAGAAACTTTCAACCACTTTTTGAACTTCCAAATCTTCTCATACTCGGTGGCAATATTGGAATAAGAATATATAGATAAGGCAAAGAAATATGCCTCATACTTTACAACTATCATGGAGACCTGCTCCAAGTGATCAAACTCATTCTCTAATCTAATCCCTAAAATAGTATGACACAAAGCTATCCAAAAAGGCCTTAAAATTGATCCCAAGCCATCTCTGGAGAACCAAGAGGTGTACAACTAACAAGTGACATCCACCAATCCCTGTTTGCATCTCTCAACCTGCAGGTAGTGTAAGCAACCCCATGTGACATTAGTGATCTAAGGTTATCCAAATTTTTATGAAAATCAATCAAGAACTCATAGGGATCTTTGTACACAGCACCACTAAACTTAGGAGGGCCTAAATAAATAAATCTCTTAAACCTCTTCTAATCTTTAGAAAATGTAATTATACTCACAATAATAGGAGACATAGTAAATCTGGTTGGCTGAGATCCTACCTGAGAAGGTAATATAGATATAGGTTGATCTCCTGATATTAAAATACCATACTCAAATACTGATAAAAAGAATGAACAACACTTAGAGTATGTGGAGTACCATAACAAGATATTGGTACCACCAGAGGATCCATACTCAGAGATAGAGAAACACCATTGGTAGACTCTAGCACAGACATAGGTACAATATTCAGAGCGAAGGGAACACCAGGTTCACTCAAAGAAACACCCTCCAAATGGCTCAGCAAGCAAAATTAATAACCCCTCTAATATTGAGATAGAAGAACCCTATGGGATCAGGGTATGTCTCTTATCCCTAGCATGTTCAACTCGAGGATAAAAGATAAGACCTCTAGTACTACATTTTGATGGGGAAAATCCTCGTGCCCCTGTACCACCTTAAGCCCATCCATAATACATAAATCGCCCTCTAGACTAAGCTCTTTCCTCAAATCATAGCTCTGCATCTCTAACCTTATGAGATCTTATCCTCACCATCTGCATAAAAAGGGGTTAAATACAATTTAGTAAACAAGGTATGTAAAGATTTGTATGATAGGGAAAAAATAAAGAAAGTTTTCTAATAATATCTTATAGCCTCTCGAAGATAGATAAAAATGTACATGTAATGGTTTATGAAACTCTACTAGACACCCTGTTCTTATACTGATAAGAATAATGAACCTAACTACTCTGATACCAGTTTATCATGATAAAAAAACCAAGGGTCATGATAGCACTTATTGCAATAAGCCTTGACAAGCCTATCACCTAATCTGATATGAAAGGAGAAATCAAAATCAAATTCCCAAGGGAAGAATTCTAGAGTAAAGTCGAACCTTTATGGGTAATAATGGTGGAAAGTGAATAACAATAATACCATCAAACACCCTAAAATATGGTGTCACAGTGTAAAAACCAAACTAAGTACATCTTAAATGTCAAAAGATACAATGATAGTCCAAAAAAGATCATAATATGTCTCTGTATACAAAACAAGACATAAAATAGATAAAAAGAGGTAGTATATCAACTTTTGAAGCATAGACCGACCGCTGCATCGAATATAATCAAGACACAACCTAAACTAGCTATTGTGCAGCACATTAACACCTTTGTCTGCATTGAAATGACATAGTAGGGGTGAGTATAATTCATTTGTACACAGTACGCATCATAGGATGATATAGCAAAGTAGAAAATAAAGCACATAAAATACACATCATGGGCACGTCACCTGCAATCAGAAAATGTTCCAGATGGTAGCCCATATCGTCTCCACTAAAAGTTCTACAATATACACATATAACAAAAATAAGAACAAGGAAGTAACACAATGGATAAACATTAATGAGGTACAAATAGATAGATATCACAGAAAGAATGTAATTATAACACAAAATATACAAAAAGTGTAAAATGCAATGAAGATGATGGTGATGATAAAGATAATAATTTGATGCACAAGGTCATCACATAACCTCCGTATACACCTACCAAGCTATGCTACTAATGTATGACCTATGGAGGGTTCTTCAACCCATACAAAATACAATATCCAATAACAATATCCATAACTCCTTTTCAACACATACATTAATAGAGGGTTTTAAAGATGTCATATTTTCATTAAAAAGCTAGTGTTTCCAATATTTCCATTGGAGTAGCAATGTTTCATGAATGTATATAATATGAGGATGTAATGCTCACAACTAACCTGAATGAGAATTTCCAAATCCAACCAATATACCAACCATGTGAGCTAAAATCCACTCAATATACCAACCATCCATGAATCCATTGTATTCCATATGCTAATAAAGTAAAATAGATAGAAATATTCCATTGATGCCACATAAATTCCAATTTAGGCTTTTTCACTAGTAAAGATACCACCAAATATACATAAATAAGGCCAACAACATCATATAAGGCCCCACATAACACACACATCAAATAATGTCTCAAAAACCACCAAACAGAAATAAAATCGGCCCTCACATAAGCAAAATACAATAATAAACTATTTCCATGTTTAGTTCCCACACCCATAACCTGATTTTATACCAATATTAACTACCCATCTAGTCTGAAGAAAGTTAAGTCATAATCTACCTCGAATGCTAAAAATCATCCAAAAAGCCTATACTATGGAGATTTTCTTTAATGAACAGACTTAAAATTAACTAAAAGACACAAATATGGAATCTACACAATAAAAGAAAGCCAACGATACCCATATTTACCATCTCTAGGCCGGGGTCAAAATGGACCCCCAAAATGGATTTTTGAAAAAAAAGTGTAAAACTAGAATTTTAGTCCAAGAATATATTTTCCATGATTAAAGAAACTCATTAAATAAAAATCAAGTGAAAAGAGGTTGAATTTAGGGTTTTAATCGAGAAATCACTAATTTAGGCCTTCAAGACAAAAAATTCCAAATTTCACTTTTAGGTTTCTAGTTTCAACAAGATTGAAATGATAAAATCAAAGAAAAATAATTTAAATAGGAATTTGGAGCTTAACCAAGCTTAAAAATGAAAGAAATCACCTAAAAACTCAAAACCCCATGCTCCAAGTATCAAAAATGGTGAAAATCACAAAAAGGGGGATATAACCCACCCAGGAATCACTTAACCAATCACCAGGTCACTTAAGCAGACATCAGGTAAGCGACTCGGCTGTTCTTAAGAAATAGGCTCCACGCGATGGGGAGTCGCATAAATGATACTCCCCAAGTCACATAAGAGACAAAAAGTTATCTAAGTGGGTGCACCATCTGAATGGTGGACCAGCTTAAGACTTAGAGAATTTCAAGTCTTTATAGGTCCCTCGGGATTTATCCAGAATCCCTATAACACAAATGAACGTTTCTAATAGACTAAATTCAATGCTTCAAACTCAATAGTAATATCAATTTTTTGAAAAAAATATCATTTTCATAAAGTTTCCAAATGAGGGTTAAAATGAGATATAAAAGTCGTAAAACCATACAAACCATGTTGGCAACCTAAATCTATATCTCGGATCTATTGGCACAGTTTGTTTTACCATCCAATGCACTGATCAATAAATGTTGATCAAAG
This sequence comes from Capsicum baccatum var. pendulum, assembly GCA_030864225.1. NCBI lineage: Eukaryota > Viridiplantae > Streptophyta > Magnoliopsida > Solanales > Solanaceae > Capsicum > Capsicum baccatum. The sequence continues at coordinate 197,460,144 of CM061557.1, forward strand.
TTAACTATGAAGCCTTTTAAACCACCAAAATCCATAAAATTACACAAATCACACTGAAAGGCATTGGGAACCATGAAAATCATCCCCACACTACAAAAGTACCATAAAGTAATCACGAGGAGAGGTGAAATAATCAAATCACATAGAAATGAATAATTTAAAAAAAATCACCCAAAGTTAGGTCAGTACACTAATATAATAAGAATACAACATGATGTACTAAATGAATCTACAGGTACAAACCATATTTGAATACAACATAAAGATCATTCCAATCTATAAGGAGGAAAATAATAATACTCCAAACGCCAGAAGCTCATCTCACATCTTTGATACATAGATGCCATGCATGATGCACACAACTATGATGAGAACCCATACTATAATCTATAAGTAACGGTAGTGTAGTATTAGTACTAACACATGCTACAAAATAGGCACCTACCGATTGAGATTCAAAGATAGTGCAAATATAGACAACATGCAAGTAGGAATGTAACTACAACCAATATCCAGGAAGCTAACATAGTAAAACTAGGGCGGCAATAAGGATAAACTACCCTATTCTCACCCTATTCATGCGCTAAAGCACCATAACATATATCACTGGCCAAAATACAAATAAAGTATAGAAGAAGGATATATAGCAGTATACGAGGACAAATCATAGATATATAACATTAATAAATAAAGAAAGACAGGTATATACGGTAATACTATAGATAGATACATACACATACACACGCGCGCACACACACACAAACACACACACACACACATATATATATATATATAAGAATAACTCAAAGGTACATCCTAAGGTAGTACTAACGTCTTAAGGATTTCTAATCATAGTAAAAACTAGTACTAACATACCCCGATTCCTTATTCCAAACATCCAAATATGAGATAATTATCCATAATATATATAACTATAAGAATAAGGGAATTATAATTATGCCTCCAACCTCAATATAAGTCCATAATAAACCTACCACGAACTAACCATAATAATAACAATAAATTAATTGACAAGTTCGAACAAACAATACCTTAGTTTGTCCCCATACACCAAAAGGCTCAATCAACACACAACAAACAACACTCATAACCTATACCAATACACCCTTTATAAGGTTGACAGATGTAGGGACCAAACAACATACTGTTAATAGCCAATACACATGTAAGAATGAGTGCAACGTAAATCCATAATACCATAATCAATCTAATTTCCATAATGTAACCTAGTATGTACACCTCCTCCAGCTCAACAACTTAGAAAGGTAGGACCTAAAATAACCTCTTTTCTTATGTATGATGGCTCAGGGTAAAGGGGCCCCTAAGGGGTTTAAGAGTACCCGTATACACCAACCATGTCCTGAAATAGGATTTCAATCATCATTCTTAATCAAATCTATCTAGTAGTGGAGAGATGTATACATAATGAATATGTGGACTCAAGTCATGGCTAAAAGACTGTAATAAAGGTCAGAATATCTCTAGATTGAAGTAACAGTACTGGAAATACTATGGACAAGAATCTATCTCGTTAAAATCTCTAAATCATTATTTTAGTTTTTAAAGATCATAAATCATCCATTAAGGTGGTATGACTCCCATTATGAAGTAATCTATTTTAGAAGTGAACCGTGGGAACAAAATCTATTATTAGGAAAATAGTAGTAAAACAATGATTTTAGTTGAAATCATACCACTAAGTGAGTGTAATATTTGAAGTTATGCATGTCATCACCAGTATCCAAACAATACAATTATAAGTATCTAAATAACAATAGACTAAAGCTATATCCTTTACAAGGTTAAATCACTCACCGATGTCCAACTATTATCATCAAAGCTTTGAGCCTAATAATATATAACTGACATAATTATGTAATGATCTAAAAATTTGATGAAATATGCATTTCTATGTAAAATGAATATTTTACCCCTCCCCATATTTGGATTGTGGTATTTTTGAGTGTGGTAAGATTGGCACTATTCTCGATGTAGTTTGGTGCCTTTTGTGCGATATTATGTTTTTTGGTGACCTTGAAAGACCTATTATGGACCTGTGTAGTTATCTTTTGATTCGTGAAATAGATGATTGAACGGACTACACCACTAGATTTGGAACATCAATTTTAGGGTAGTAACATATTTGCTTTACTTGTATGACTTTTAAATCTAATGTTAACCCTAGGTTTGAAAATTATGATTTCAAATTTTGGGGGTTAAATTTGTGAAAACATCTTTTCAAAAATACAATTTTTCCAATGTATCCAGAATAAAGTTTAGTAGGGTTACATAGTTCATCATAAATAGAATTCTTAATGAATCCCGAGGCCTTAGTAGAAACTTGGAAATTTTTCTAAGTTTCAGCTGATATCTGGTGCCGGAGAGAATAGTGCAGTCGCATAAGGGGTGATTAGGATTGGAATATCTTCTCCTTAGGCTAAATAGTGTCATTGCACATGTGGGAGTGCAATAACACTACCTGGATACCTGAAGGGGCTATAAATAATCCCCTCAAGTCGCATTTTTGCCCATTTTCACCTTGCCTCTTGAAGGATAAACCTTAAAATAATGTGAGAGCTTAAAAGTGAAGCTTATGGGTGCTTGCAAAGCTAGATTAATGTCTATTTCTTGATTCTATTATGGATTTAAGGTGAGTTTTCATCCTTTTCTTACTCTATTTCTTGATTTATTGTTCAAAACCCCCAAAACCTTATTACTTGATTTATCCCCAAATTTTACTTTTTTTCACTTAAATAATATTTCAAATCCTATAATTACCATATTTTCCTTAGTTTAACCTTTAAAACAAGTTTAACTATTAGTTCTAAAATGGATTTCAAAAGTTTTACTTGGTAAAGTTAAAAATAGTTTTTCTTTAATTTGAACCTAATTTTAACTTGATTTGACTTGAATTTTCAACTATAGTTTTCTAAAGGTATGGGAAACTTGTTTTTAAAGTAAAGTTCTAATTTTTCCTTTCTTTTTTAAAAACCCATTTTGGGGGTCCATTTTGCCCTAAACTAAAAGTAGGCAATATGGGTATCATCGATTTTGTTTTGATGCCTAGATTCTTTATTTCATGCTTTTAGTTGAATTTGCGATTGTTCATGAGAAGTAAGACTTTGTGTTTGAAATATTACAAACTAATTATTGGTTGTTAAGGTAGGTTATGGCTTTCTTCAGATTGGGCTGGGTAGTTATTTGTATACAAAAATGCATGTTAAGGGTGGAAACTAATCATGAAATATGACTATCTATATATTGTGCCCGTGTGGCGACATGAATGTGATATAATCATTAAATTTGAGATATCATGTGGTATAGTGACCATACAGAGTCTTATGTGATGTTCTAGCCTGGAATACATGTGAATAATTTCATTGTGTTGATTAGAAATATATATTGTGGTGCCTTTGGAGTATTATGATATATTCACACTTTGAGGGCATATGCATCATGTGGAAAATTCATGGATAGTAGAAATGATGAGTGGATATTTGGTCACATGGTTGTGGAATTAAAATATTATGGAATGGTTGTGAAAACACATCATATGAATTGGTTGTGGGAATACTCATTTTGAATGGTTGTGAACATTACATCATCATTCTTATGTCATCAAACACATAATTTAACTTGTTTGTTTTATTGTGTTATATATATGCTTATTGTTATGTATGTGAACTTGGCCTGCATCTTATGAATTGTATGTGCTTTGGGAACACTTAAAATACTAAAAATATGGGAAAAATACTAAATATTAATATCAGCTATTAGATATTATGGGCCTTTTTCAAAGGATTATGCAGAGAAGACTCGATCACTGTGTGTTAACCTTGAGACTGCCTGTCAATCTCAATGACTCTATGTCGACCTTGATGACTATGTGTTAACCTCGATGACTATGTGTTAATCTCAAGGTTGTGTTCCAACCTTATTCATCATTATCATAATCACATCATCATCATCATCGACATCATCATCAACATCATCATCTTATACATCACATTTGTTTTATTGTATTAACGTTGGGCTTGATTTTTTATATTGACTTGTTATATGTCTAATTGCTCTATATCCTATTACTTATACTTGACCATCATGTATATACATATTCTTATCTATTTATACTTGCATATGATATACTATATACTTGTGTTATACTAGTTGTGTTGTTGCTGTATTTATGATATATTAGAATTGTTAGTGCAAACGGTATGGACTACCGTTGTGTGACATTTTTTGATTGCAGGTGATGTGTGCTTAGTATGTATTTTGTGTAGTTTATTTTATACTTTGCTCAGTCGACCTATGATACCTACTGAGTATAATTAGACCATACTCACTCCTAATATGCCCTTTTAGTGCAGATTCAGGTTCGGGTGCACCCTATGTTGCTTGACTCAAGTAATTATTCGAGATTTCAAGGTAGTTAATGATTTTCAAGAATTCAGATTTCTTCTACTTCCTTTCCTTATAGATTATGTCTTTACTTTTATTTTAGTGGTAGAGTTTTTCTTGTATTTGGATATCTTATGTATTTTTTTTGGATTTGAGTTGTACTAAATACATTCTTATAGTATTGATACCTAGTTTTGGGAGCTATAGTTGCATTGTTATGTTTCTTTCTGCATTTATTATACTTGTAAGGATTGGATTAGTTCTAGAAGACTTACCTTGGGGTCATTATTATCTTTTCCCCTATTCTGTTTAGTTAGGGTGAAAGCTTACTTGTCAAGGTTCATTGTGATAAGTTCCATCATAACCCTTTAGATTTTTGGTTGTGATGAATTGCTATGAGAGAAGCCAGGTTTCATTGATCTTAATGGTGTAATAACGGGATATTTAATAGAGTATCACAGATTGGTACATAGACATTTATATATATCTTTAAGGATCTATCACATATATTTAGGAAACTTTCCTCATTTTACTCCTTATCGTGCAATTTCTTGGATACGTTGAGTTTTTAGTTGTGTTTCACTTTTTCCATTTTTATGGTGTCAACTAGGTACACTATTATAAGAGACGTGGAGCCTTCTTCCAAAGGGTGATCCTCGAGTCGTGGATGGACTCGAGAGAGCGGATGGTCCCGTGGATCAACCCTATCATGGAGTAGTTCTAGGGGACTTTCCCTTGATCCTTATGTTGAGCATGTTAGAGGTATGGGTTCCTCTCTAGTTCCTCAAAATTCTTCTGCCTCAGTCATTGAGGGACTGTTGATTCATCTATTCACCCATTCGAAGGGTGCCTCTTTGAGTTCATTTGGTATTCCCTCATCTCCGAGCATGGTACCTCTATATGTGCTAGAGTATGGTTTTGGTGTTCCTCTAGTTTCACCTACTTTAGTTTTAGGTACTCCTAAGACCCAAAGTACTATTAATCCTTCAACACCAATAGTTGAGTATGGTATTTCGAGATTAAGATTCCAACCTTTATCTGTGTTTCCTCCTTAGGTGGGGCCTTTTATAGCTAGTCTTGCTATGGCTCCTACTCTTTAACGAGCCATCAAGCATACGGTAGTGTTTGGGGCATCATTACAGAGTATAAGGGACCATGAGCAGACACAGGGATCCAACTCAAGAAGTCTGATCATAGAGAGACACTAAAAAGATGCGCTATTTTGGTGGGTTCAGAGGTCAGACTTCTCGAGTTAGAGATTTTAGAGGTTCTCGTGGGTCTTCTGGTTAAGTAGTACAAGGTGTCCATTCAAGCTGAGTGGTTTCTTCTCCTATTAAGGTGGGCCATATGACTTGTTATATGTGTCGTGAGTTTGGCCATTACGCAATGGACTGCCCCCACCATATAATTAGGGATACTTCTATTTTAGTAGTGAGAGGTAAGAGTTCTACTAAAAAAGTAATAGGTAGAGGTGGTAGATTCTACGGTGGTGGTTTGGGGCTACTCAGTTAGTAAGTGGTCTTAGTTAGTATTGTCCTATACCCACCAGGCCAAAGGCTAAGGCTTTTAATGTTGTGATCATATGTATCATCCCAATTTATTTTAGATCTGTATCTATGTTATTAGACCCTGTATCAACTTTCTCCTATATGTGTGCATATTTTTCTTTAGGTTTTGATTCTGTTAGTAAACCTCTTTCCATGCTTATTCAAGTATCTACCACTGTAGGAGATAGTTTAGTGGTGGATTAGATATACCAATCTTGTCTTTTTACTTTTGTGGCCGTGAGACTTAAGTAGATTTTCTTGTGTTAGATATGGTTGATTTTGATGTTATTTTGGGTATGGATTCATTGGCTTCTTAAAATGTTGTCTTAGATAGTTTTTCTATGACCGTGACTTTAGCTTTGCCGGGTGTGCAAAGGATAGCTTGGAAAAGTAAGCTTTATTTAAGTCATGATACTAGTTTCATTTCACCTTTTTCTTTGGATTCTATTTATGTTGTTCATGAGTTTGTGGATGTGTTATTCCTAGTATCTTCTAAATCTTTATATGGATTTTGCTATTGATGTTGAGTCGGGCACCAACCCCATTTCTATTTATTCTTCTAGGATGACCCCAACTGAGTTTAAAGAATTAAAGGATTAGTTGCAGAAGTTATTAGATAAGGGATTTATATGAACTAGTGTATCATTATAGGGTGCGCTGGGCTTGTTTAAAAAGAAGAAAGATGGATCTATGCGCATGTGTATTGATTATAGACAGTTGAACAAGATGGGGAATAAGAATAAGTATCATTATCTTTGTATTGATGATTTATTTATTCAACTTCAGGATGTTGAGGTGTTTTTGAAGATTGATTTGAGATCCGATTACCTCCATTTGAGGATTAGAGCTTTGAATGTTCTAAAGACAATTCTTGGTCATATTTTTTGGGTAAACCAATTCCCCTGCCACAATCATAAAGTTAATAAACCGGATATTTTGACTGCATCTCAACTCCTTTGCCATTGTATTTATGGATGATATCTTGGTTTATTCTAAGAGTAAGGTTGAGCATGAGGAGCATTTGTGAGTTATTCTTTAAAGATTGATGGATGAGAAGTTGTATGCTAAGTTCTCCAAGTGCGAGTTTTGGTTGGAGTTTCTTTATTTCTTGGGTGATGTGGTGACAAAGATAGGTATTATGGTTGATCCAACCAAGGTTGTAGCGGTTTATGATTGGGATAGACCTACTTTGCCCATCAAGATTCAGAGTTTCATTTGTTTGACAGGTTATTATCAATGTTTTGTTGAGGATTTCTTATCTATTTTAGCTCCATTAACTAACTTGACTCAAAAAAAGATATTTTTTCTGTGGTTTGATACTTGTTAAGCGAGCTTTTAAAAGCTCAAGGATTTGGTTATTTCAGCTCATACCTTATCTGTGATGCTTCAGGTGTTGGGTTAGGTTCTGTGTTAATACAGGTTAATGCAGGAGGGTAAGGTAATTATGTATGCTTTTTTTTCGGTTGAAGCCCCGTGAGAGGAATTATCCTACTCATGATTTTGAGTTAAATGCGATTGTTTTTTTGTTGAAGTTGTTGAGGCACTACTTATATGGGGTTCATTGTGAGATTTTCTCAGATCATCATAGCCTTCAGTAATTCTTCAACCCGGGAGATCTTAATATGAGGTAGCATCGCTGGCTTGATTTCCTTGAGGATTACGACTTGACTATTCTCTATTATCCGGGTAACGCTAATGTGTTTATGGATGCCTTGATCTTGAAGTAGACTAGTATGGGTATCTTGGTGCAACTTTTGACCCAGGAGAAGACTTTGGACTTAGAGGTTCAGTCTTTAGCTAATCAGGTGGTTAGGCTTGACATCTCATAACTTGGGCATGTTTTAGCATTTGTTGAGGCTAGGTCTTCTTTGATGATATAGATCTGAGATCACTAGTTTGATGATGCAGGACTGAGATCAATTCGATAGAAGGTGTTAAGTGGAGAGGCTAAGGAAGCCTCACTTGATTCAGATGGTGTTTTAAGGATTGGTAGTAGAGTTTACATATCGATAATGGGTAATAAGATTAGATTGATTTTGGAGGAGGCCCATTGTTCTAGGTATTCTATCCATCTAGGTGTGACTATGATGTATTGTGATTTGAGGCAACATTTATGGTGGGGTAGTCGGAGAAATAAAGTAGCAAACTTTGTAGCTCGTTTCCTTTGTTGTTGTTAGGTAAAGGCCAAACATATGAGACCTGGTGGATTGCTTCAGAGGTTATGCATTCTCGAATGGAAATAGGTATGGATCATCATGGACTTTGTAACTAGTTTTCCTTGTACTTTGCATGGTTTTGATAGCATTTGGATCATCATGGATCGATTGACCAAGTTGACATATTTCTTTTTGGTCTAAATTTCCTTCAGTACTGAGGCGTTGGTCAGTAGATACATTCATGAGATTTTGCATCTGTATGGTATGCCCATGTCTATCATCTTAGATCATGTTTCTACATTCATATCCCATTTTTTGAATACTTTCAGGATGAGTTGGGCATTCGGGTTGACCTTAGCATAATATTTTACCCCAGACTAATGATCTGTTAGAGCAGATTATCTAGGTTTTAGAGGATGTGCTTTGCGCTTGTGTGATGTATCTTGGTAGCCAGTGGAAGCAATATTTGTCTTTAATAGTGTTTTCCAATAATAATAGCTACCATTCCAATATTCATATGGCTCATTTTGAGGCATCATATGGTAGGCATTGTCGCTGAAATTGGTCTATTTAATGTTTTTAAGGTTAGACCTCAAGGTACATACTTTCCTTGTGAGTCTTTGGATAGGGTTCTGGTAATTTAGGATAGACTTTGAATGGCTCAAAGCAGGCAGAAGTGCTATGCTGATCGTAGACTTTGTGTCTTGAGATTTGGTGTTGATTATCATGTTTTCCTTTGAGTTTAACCCATGAAGGGTGTGATCAGGTTAAGTAGGAAAGGAAAGCCTATCCCTTAGTATATTGTTCCATCTGAGATTCTTTAGGCCATTGGTGATGTGGTATATGAGTTAGCTTTGTCCCTAGATTTGTCGGCTATTCATCTAGTTTTTCAGGTTTCTATTCTTTGCCCTTACATTCCTAATGAGTTTCATTTCATTCATTGGGAGTCGGTTAAGTTAGATGAGAAATTGTCATTCATTGAGGAATTGGTCTCAAATTTAGATATAGATGTTAGACGATTACGCTCTAGAGTTATCCTTGTGGTTAAGATTCAGTGGTGATATCGACCTGTGGATGAGTCTACTTGGGAGGTCGAGTCTGATATGCGTAGTTTTTATCCCTAGCTTTTTGTTGATTCAGGTATTTCATTGCCTTAGCACGAGGATGAACTAGATTCTTAGTGATGGATAACATAATGAGCTAAAAATTTTATGAAATATGTGAAATATGTATTTTTATATGAAATGACTATTTTACCCCCTATAGTTTTATTATGTATTTATGGGGTTTGGGGGTGATTGGCATGGTTCCTGATGCATTTTGGTGTCTTTTGTGCGATATTGTGATTTTTGGTGGCTTTGAGAGCCTTATTATGGACTTGTGTGGTTATCCTTTGATATATGCGATAGATGACTGAACGGACTACACCAGTAGATTTGGAACATTGATTTTAAGGTGGTAACATGTTTGATTTAGTTTTATGGCTTTTAAATCTTATTTCGAACCTCGATTTAAAAATTGTGATTTCGGATTTCAAAGGTTAACTTTGTGAAAACGACGTATTTTTGATAATTTGACTTTTCCAATGCGTTTGGAACATCCAATTTAGTGGGTTACATAGTTTATTTGTGTAAATTGAATTCCGAATGAATCCCAAGGCCTTAGCAAAAACTTGGAAAATTTTCCAAGTTTCAGCTGATATCTGGTGCCAAAGAGGATAGTGTAATTTCACAAGGGGTGATTGCAATTGCAATATCTACTCCGAAGGTTATATAGTGCGATTGCACATCTGGGAGCATGATAGTACTACCTTGATACCTGAATGGGCTACAAATAAGCGCCTTAGGTCGCATTTTTACTCATTTTCACCTTGTCTCTTGAGAGAGAAATGCTATAGTAGTACGAGAGCTTAACAATGAAGCTTGTGGGTGCTTGTATTGCTAGATTAACGTCTATTTCTTGATTCTATTATGCGTTTAAGGTGATATTTCATCCTTTTCTTACTCTAATTCTTGATTTATTGTTCAAAACTCAAAAACCTTATTACTTGATTGATTCCCAAATTTCACTCCTTTTCACTTGAATAATGTTTCTAATACTATAATTATTAGATTTCCCTCAATTTAACCTTCAAAACAAATTTTTTTCTTGGATTTAAAACAAATTTCATAAGTTTTGCCTGGTAAAGGTTAAAAATAGTTTTTCTTCAATTTGAACTTCATTTTTAACTCGATTTGTCTTGGGTTTTCAACTATAGATTCCTTAAGGTATGGGAAACACATTTTTTAAATAAAGCTTCGATTTGGCCCTTTGTTTGAAAACCCATTTCGGGGGTCCATTTTTACCCCAAACCATTTTGATGCATCGAATTTATATTTCTTGGTTTTAGTTGATTTTAGGATCATTCGTGAGAAGTAAGGCTTTATGGTTGAAGTATTGTGGATCGATTTTTGTCTTTTGAAGTAGGTTATGGATTAACTCTTCCGACTGGGTTAAGTAGTTAATTTGTATACCAAAATGCATTCTAAGTGTGGGAACTAATCCTGAATATGGCTAACTATATATTATGCCCATATGGGGTCCTGAATGTGATGTAAGTATTGAATCTAAGATATAATGTGATATGTGTTACTATGATGGGTCTTATGTGATGTTGATAGCCTGGAATACTGATGTTGGGCGTATTTACACGCCTAAGTACCATAATTTACCCATGTTTTAGCCAAGTTTTGAGGATAAAATATATAATTCTTGCACTTTTAGTCCATTTTCCTTTAAGTTAGCTGACCTACGTGACTAGCATGTTTTTCAGGTATTAATGATGAAGATTTGAGCACTTTATGGACTTGTGAGCAACAAAGGAAAACTTCACATTAGAGGGAAGGCAGCTTTTGGAAGCTTGTGGACTGAATGTGACGCATGGAGAATTTATCCCGGGCAAAATCAGTATTTCTAAATACTTAGGGATGCAGCAGTAATTTAGTAAACAAGGACATTATAGAAACCCTATTGCTGAATTTTTCAGCATGTTGTTTTCATTATTCAGTTTTCAGATTTTGTAAGTTTTGGGACAGAGAAAAACACGCTACACTTAAGAACAGCTAGAGGGAAGAAAAACGTCAACTCTTGTTTGACGCCAAACTCATCCCCATCGTGATATTATCCTAACTTTGGTATGATAATGATGTCTTCGTTGATTTCCGTTGTAATCATGAGTAGCTAAACTTCTCTGTTAGGGTTATGGAAGCCTCGAAATATACTATCTATTACTATGAGTTTGTGAATTCTTGATGTGTATGCTACTTATATCATTACTCTCTTCGTTTTAATTAAATTCTTATGGTTGCAAACATAGAGAATATGTCAGTATAGCATTAACTTGTTCGAGAGAAAAGTTACATGTTTGGAAAAGAGTGTGTGACAAGAAAATAGGGTTCCAACCCCTGTTTACACGTTAATGCCTTAAACGGATTAACTTTCTTGGAGAATTTGTACCATTCGTTACACACTTTAGGATCGAGAGAGCTAAAGTGAAATAATCCTTGATGGTTCGGAAACACTTGGATTTACAATTAGAATACGAATCTATATAAGTGCATGCATGTCTAAATTCCGCATTACTCATTGTTAATAGATACATAGAACTTACAAGGTGGACATAACCCTAACTCATTATTCTCTGTGATTAAACCTTAGTAAATACATCGTCTCATTCGTTACTTTGATATTATTGATTCACGCATAATCAAATCCCCCTTTTCCGTGGAATTACAGTCTACTAATAATTGCAACACTTAGTGACCAAGTATTCCCTGTGGGATTCGACACCCAACCTAGTTGGGTTCTATATTTGACAGCGACCGCTTACACTTTCTAACGAGAGCTGTAGTTTGGGTGTTATCAAATTTTAGCGCCGCTGCCGGGGAATACGGTTGTCAACTAAGTTTGTGATAGTTAATAGACCCTTTGGTCAAAGATTCTATAATTTACTTTTTGTTTGTTGTTTTTGTTTTGTTCAGGTTTGGTAGAGTGCATGCCAAATACACGAAGTTCTGGTCAGCCATTATTACCTATAAATCCTGAACCACATCTTATTGGCAGAATGGATGCACAAGGAGACCTTGAAAGTAGGGCTGCTCAGCAGGAGCAGGCTAGATTAGCTGCATTGGCAGCTGCGCAAGTACATCAATAGAATATTGATAACCTAGGTCGGGCAACAAATCTTGATGAAGAGGACCTGGGTGATGATGAGTTACTAAATCCAAGGCGTGCAGATGAGGTGGCGGCACCTGTGAACAGGAGAGATCGTCAAGCTAGAATGAGACCTGAACGCCGAGCTGTGAAGGTTTCTTTTGATGATGATGATGACGATTTGGATGGGGATGGTGCCACAGGGGTTATTATTCCTCCGCCCTTAGCACCCGTAGCCAAGTTCAATATCACTAGTACCATGATTCAGCTAATGCAACTCAAAGGGTTATTTGGTGGACTTGCAGGCGACGATCCGAATATGCATCTGATTAACTTTATCTCAATATGTAAAGCGTTTGACAATCCAGGGGTTGGACAGAATACGATCCGGCTACGCTTATTCCCATTGTCTCTATCTGGAGAGGCAACTCTATGGTTGAACGGGATAACTCCTGACTCTATTACTAATTGGAGGCAATTGAAAGACGCTTTCCTAGAAGGATTCTTTCCGCCATCCAAGAGAGCACAATTATGATATGAGATCAGCAATTTTCGACAGCTTCCAACTGAAGATCTCCATGAAACATGGGAGAGGTTCAAGAAGAAGCTTATACGGTGCCCAAACCATCAGCTGACCAATATCCACTTGATGGAAATATTATATAGGGCTTTGAACTCGGTGATTAAGATAGTGGTTGATAATACTGCGGGTGGGTCATTCATGGACCTTACTTTTAATGAGGCAAGTGATATGCTTGATCGTATGACAAAGCAGAGTAGAGCTTGGCATACCAGAGATTCTGAGGTAGCAAGCTCTACTTTATCTATTGGCATGACTGCAGAACAGAGACGAAGACAACAGAAATATGACCAGGATATGGCCCACATGAAAATGCAGATGGATCTTCTTACCAAGCATTTATTATCAGGGAAGACAGAAAAGGTTAAGGCCATTGTATCACAGGGAAGAGATGAATCCGATTCTGAGGAGGAAGCGAATTACTTGAATAATCAGGGGAGTTTACGAGGCAATGCCCAAGGAAACCAAGGTCGGAACTACTATGATAAATCCGGATACAAGGACCGAGACCAAGAGAGTTGGTAGAATAAGACTGACAGGAGTGATTTGTATGTTCCTCCTGGAAATCGTGAAGCTGCTGCGTCTGGTTCTGGGAAGATGTCCATGGAGGACATGATGGCTAAGCTGTTGAAAGGAGTGGAGGCAACCAACACGGGAGTAGCCGAGGTAAAAAATGATTTGTCCTCAATGAAGCAATTGGTTGACTCGCATTCCACTGCAATAAAACAGCTGGAACAACAACTGAGTCAACTTTTAGCGGTATTCAATCAAAGAAAGGTTGGCACTTTGCCTAGTGACACTGTGCAAAATCCAAGAAATGATGGATCATGTATGGCTATTACTACCAGGAGTGGTAAATTGTTGGAAAATCCATCCAAAGGCAAGCAGGTAGTTGATAATACAGAAGAGAATGTTATTGAAGTAGATTACGATGATTCGGTAGACGCTGAAAATCAGAATGAGAACGTTCATGACTCTACACCTAGATGTCACCAGCCTGAAAAGATTGATAATCGGAAGCAAGATAAAAAGAAAGTGGTGGAGAAAACTCTTCCCCTTCCACCACCACCTTTTCCTCAGAGACTGAAGAAGAAAGCTGAGGACACCAGGTTCAGTAAATTCATAACCATGTTGAAGCAACTGACTATTAATGTGCCTTTGGTGGAGGCACTAGAGCAGATGCCAGGGTACGCCAAATTCATGAAGGACCTTTTGACAAAGAAAAGGGCAGTAAGTTATGAACTAGCAGATGATGTTCATCATTACAGTGCGATTGCCACGAGATCTTTAGTACAGAAGAAGGCAGATCCTGGTGCTTTCACTATTCCTTGCACGGTTGGATCCTTGGATTTTGCTAAGGCATTGTGCAATTTGGGGTCTAGCATCAATTTGATGCTGCTGTCCGTTTACAGAAAGTTGGGGTTGGGTGATCCTACACCAACCAACATGCAGCTCGTGATGGCAGATAGGTCGGTAAAACGACCTGTTGGTATCTTTTATGATGTATTGGTGAAGGTTTCTTCCTTCATTTTTCCTGCAGACTTTGTTATTTTGGACTGCGAGGTGGATTCTGAAGTTCCCATAATCTTGGGACGCCCTTTTCTCACAACAGAAAGTGTGCTTATTGATTTAAGAGCTAATGAGCTTTTATTTCGGCTGAATGGCGAAGTGGTCCATTTTGATGTATGCAAATCAATGAAGCAGCCTAAGGATATGAATGTGTTTTCTATAGCTGATGTTTATCATGAGGATGAGAAGGAACTATCGTTAGAGAAACAGCTTACTGTTGAGCCAATGGCTGCTGTGCTTATGAATTTTGAGTGTGAGGATGTTGAGGAGTATGAAGAAAATATTTGTGCTCTAACAGGAATGGGCTCCTATTCTCATGCCCCTAAGAAGCTGGACCTTGAACTTAAGAATCGACTTTCACCACCAGCGAAACCATCCATTGAAGAGCCACCAGTGCTAGAATCGAAAGAGCTCCCCAGTCATTTAAAGTATGAGTTTTTGGGAAATGGAAATACACTTTCGGTGATTGTTGCGGCTGATTTAGGTGAACAACAAGTAGAGGCTCTCATCACTGTTCTGAAGAGGTACAAGAGAGCTATTGGTTGGATTATTGATGATATAATTGGTATGCACAAGATTCAACTCGAGGAAGATTGCGTGCCCACAATTAAGCATCAGCGTCGTCTGAATCCATTCAGAAAACGATGGACCATCTATCTTGATGAAGTCTAAGTAATCGAGATAACTATGTCGTGCCGCGATAATAAATCAAGCGCTACATGGGAGGCAACCCATCATTTTTAATCATTTTGTTTTACTAGGAGTTTGTTTTTGTTAAATAAAAATCCAAAAAGAAGAGTCGAGCCACGACCAAAACTAAGGCGCTTGGTGGGAGGCAACCCATCCTTCTAATCGTTTTTGTTATTTTTGATTAAGTATAGGTGCAAGACGTACAAAGGAGGGGATTAGTCCCAAATTTTGATTTGAAAGTGATCCATGTTAAAGGTGGTAAGTTAGGAATTAAGGAGAAAAGGCTATCGGTTAGGCATTGCCTATACTAATCTAGGCAATGGACAAGGCAAGGCCTATGCTAATCTAGGCAATGGACAAGGCAAGGCCTATACTATTGCCTATGCTCAATGCCTCACATATGTAACGGACAAGGTATTGCCTATGCAAATCTAGGCAACACCATAGGCGCCGCCTATGCCAAACTAGGAAATACCATAGGCGCCGCCTATGCCTAACTAGGCAATAGCATAGGCGCCGCCTATGCCCAACTAGGCATTGACAAAGGTTCCGCCTTAGCTAAGCATAGGCAACGCATTAGGCGCCGCCTACTTATGCTTTTTTATCTCCTAACCCGACTTTACATGGATAAAACCCGACCCATGGCTTAGTCTATAAATAGATCTTCAACCTTAGAACAAAATACACCTGTTTGCTCAACCTAGGCGCCGCCTAAGCTTCCCAAATCTCTCAAAGTTTTTCTTTTTGCTCATCTAATCTTGCAAGATCATCTTCCCGAACTATCACCAAGTAAGTTATTCTTTTATATTCTGTAGTTGTTACAATACTATGCTTATAATGGTATTTTAGATTTTGAAGTGGTGTTTGGTGATAAGAATATGATTGGTTTGTTATGATACATCTAGTTGAGTGAAATGCTTTGTGTGGGTGCTTTTGACTTTATTCCGACTTGTATTTGATTGTTATACACTGTCATATTTTTATGAAGTCAAAATTGTGAAATTAATGCGTAATCTTGAAAGTTGAAAGCTTGAATGTTTGAATGACTCGTTCATCGAGATACCGATCATAATTGACCACAAGCATAAGATGTTGTGATTATTTATATGCAATAACTTGATACGATTTCTATGTGGTGGTCTTGTTTAAAAAGTGCATTCATCCAAACATGAAAGTATAGTCAAGATTACATGAAATAGAGTTGGAAAGGATATTCAAGATTACATGAAAGTATAACTGTGCTAAACATGTTGTTGGAACATATCGCCTAAAAGTATGTCGATGAAGTCTGAGTAATCTACATCACTCACTTAATTAGTCTGTGCCAACAAATTAAGTGTGGGGTGGTGCCATTACTATTTGTTTTTCGATTGAATCTTCCGAGATGAAGATAACATGACTCTATTGTGATCTCAGGAAGAATGGCCCCAAAAGGATGACAAGGAAAATAAAAAGCGTCCACCTCACAGAAAGGACAGAAAAGGTCAAGAAAAGAGCAAGCTAAGTCCTCCTCTTTGCAAATACCTCGACGCACTTTCAGGATAAAGTGGGTCCTAGAGGAGGAAGGAAAGGAGTGGTACAAGAACAACAAAGTAAAGAAATATGTTCACGTAGATTTGATGCAGAAAGAGAGTCTAGCAAAGAGAGAACCCCGCATTTTGGCTAAAATAATGGCACTAAACCTTGAATTCATTTTTCGAGATATGGGGGAATGCAATCTTGATCTAACACACGAGTTTTCTGCCAATTGGTCCCCAAAGACTACCAGAAGTGAAGTAAAGATTCGGGGCCAAGTGTTGTAACTGAATGCGGAGTTCTTCAACTCTTTTCTGGGCCTTCCATCTGTGGATCCATCACCGCTCAAGGAGCTGTATCACAGACCTCCCTACAGTCCAATCAGACACACACTGTGCGGAACAAGGTCCATGGCCCGGTGGATTCGTCACAAGGATAACGGTCGGCACAATACCTTATCGTATGCTTCCTTAAACAGAGAAGCTCATATATGGTTGAGGATAGTCAACTCTTGCCTGATTCCTATGACACAGTACACAAAGATCACACGTGATAGAGTATGCTTAGTGTACGCTCTGATGACTAATATTCCCATCAACATTGGTGCGATTATACGATCGTCAATGCGTAAGGCTAGGCTACACAAAAGGTCCCATTTCAGCTTTGGTGATTTGTTAACTGCGATATTAAGGAAGGAACACATTGAGGAGGAACCTGCAGATCATAAGCTTCCACACAACCCGAAGAAGGTTGATCTCATGAAAGTTAAAGATCCTGAAACTGGTCATGGCATCAACCTTACCACTGCAGAAAGACATGCTTGGGATGAAAGTTTCTTTCGCCATCTATATGGTATGACTAGGTTTACAATGATGAGTGGAGGTTGTATTCTGACTGATGTAGAGCTCCAGCAGTTGGACTATGACTACCCGATGAATGAGCATGGGCGGGCCATGTGTGGAGTTGGGGTACATTTTGAGGAACCTCTCGATGATGACGTGCCGACTGATGATGATCACCGACTGCCAGACTCAGACGTGGAGGACAACTCTGATGACGACGACTCTGATGATGATTTTGACGAAGGGGGTATGACCCCAGACATAGAGGAGGAGTCCGACTAATTAGGTTTTCCTTATTTATTTTCCACTGAGGGAAGTGTGTCTCATCTAAGTGTGGGGTGCTGGTATTTGTATGCTGTATTATGCTTCTTTTCCTACATTTATTCTGGTTTGTTTGAATTAGTCGTAGTTAGATTTTTAGATTTTGCATGAAATTTTCTGATAGACGGCATGGTATTATGACAAGAGTTTGTGCTAAATCATTACTATTGAGATATTTAGGCTCTAAGTGTGACTCACTGTGTGATAATTGTATGGTTTAATTCATTCATCTATTGGGTCAAGAGTCTATAATGCTCCCAATTAAGTTGACCATGTGCCTTGTGTGGGTGAGGTTATAGTATATTCTGTGTTGTGACTGATGCTAGAACTTGCCTGGTGTGTGTGTAAAGCGAAATAAAGAGTGTGAGTTTAGGAGATGATTTAGGCATTTCTTTGGCAGCCCTAATTTGTTTACCTTCTTTTTACCTACCCTTGTACATTGTCCTAGTAAACCCCATTTGAGCCTTTAGCTATTTTCTTTGACAGCCTCATATGTAGCCTAATCCATTTTTTTCAAGACCATAATTTGATCCAAAAGCTCCTAAGCACTTTAAATTGTAGAACCAAGTGAGTAAGGAGTGTGGCAAAATAAGAGAAAAATGGTAAAAGTAATACCACAGAGTGTATTGGTACTTGAAAATAAGGTGAAAAAGAGTGGCTATCATAGGGATGCTTATAAAAAAAAAGAAAAAAAAATAATAATAAAAATATATATAAAAAAAAATAATAGAAAAGAAAAGAAAAAAAAATATAAATAAATAAGAGAGTTGTATATTCTCATCTTTGTGTTTCTTAGTGAATAACTAATTGGATGAAAAGGGGTTGGTAGATGAAAAGAAGGAAGAGGGGTTGTTAAAAGCTAGTGTTAATGACATATTGTAGTGTATTAAAGCGCTTAGGAAACATAGTCACTATTTCTGGCCAAAATAGTCCTACCTATCCCTTAGCCTACATTACAACCCTGTAAAGACCTATTTGATCCTAAGCTTAGCATTTTGATATTAGTGGAACATTACACTAACGGCAAGCCTATGGTCATCAGTTGCAATATAAGAATTCTTTGTGAGAGTGAGAGCAAAGAGAGTCTTATACCCATGTTTCGAAAAATGCAAAACTATGAGCGATTATGGGTGATATCTTGTGTGAGACACACATGGTTGATGATTTTTGGGTAGTGTTATATGATTCTTTGTGTCTTAACTTGTGGATACGAATTAACCATCATCACAAGTCTATGTTGGAGGTTGAATTGTTTCTAGTAGTGATCAAGAAACCTACTCTTTGTTAAAAATTGTTGTGCATGTCTTGAGGATAAATTTTGTGTTGCTATGGTGAAATTCTAGTTAGGTGTTGCTGTTGTAAAATTCTAGATTATGTGTTTGCATGGATGTTATAATTTGTTCGAGGATGAACAAAGCTTTAAGTTTGGGGTGTTGATGTTGGGCGTATTTACACGCCTAAGCACCATAATTTACCCATGTTTTAGCAAAGTTTTGAGGATAAAATATATAATTCTTGCACTTTTAGTCCATTTTCCTTTAAGTGAGCTGACCTACGTGATTAGCATGTTTTTCAGGTATTAATGATGAAGATTTCAGCACTTTATGGACTTGTGAGCAGCAAAGGAAAACTTCACATTAGAGGGAAGGCAGCTTTTGGAAGCTTGTGGACTGAATGTGACGCATGGAGAATTTGTCCCAGGCAAAATCAGTATTTCTAAATACTTAGGGATGCAGCAGTAATTTAGAAGACAAGGACATTATAAAAACTCTATTGCTGAATTTTTCAGCATGTTGTTTTCATTATTCAGTTTTCAGATTCTGTAAGTTTTGGGACAGAGAAAAACACGCTACACTTAAGAACGGCTAGAGAGAAGAAAAACGTCAACTCTTGTTTGACACCAAACTCATCCCCATCGTGAGATTATTCTAACTTTGGTATGATGATGATGTCTTCGTTGATTTCCGTTGTAATCATGAGTAGCTAAAATTCTCTGTTAGGGTTATGGAAGCCTCGTAATATACTATCTATTACTATGAGTTTGTGAATTGTTGATGTGTATGCTACTTATATCACTACTCCCTTCATTTTAATTAAATTCTTATGGTTGCAAACATAGAGAATATGCCAGTATAGCATTAACTTGTTCGAGAGAAAAGTTACATGTTTGGAAAAGAGAGTGTGACAAGAAAATAGGATTTCCAACCCTTGTTTACACGTTAATGCCTTAACCAGATTAACTTTCTTGGAGAATTTGTACCATTCGTTACACACTTTAGGCTCGAGAGAGCTAAAGTGAAATAATCCTTGATGGTTGGGAAACACTTGGATTTACAATTAGAATACGAATCTCTATAAGTGCATGCATGTCTAAATTCCGCTTGTTAATAGATACGTAGAACTTACAAGGTGGACATAACCCTAACTCTTTATTCTCTGTGATTAAACCTTACTAAATACATTGTCTCATTCGTTACTTTGATATTATTAATTCACGCATAATCAAATCCCCCCTTTTCCATGGAATTTGCGATCAACAACCTACTAATAATTGCAACACTTAGTGACCAAGTATTCCCTGTGGGATTCGACACCCAACCCAGTTGGGTTCTATATTTGACAGCGACTGCTTACACTTTCTAACGAGAGCTATAGTTTGGGCGTTATCAAATACATGTGAATAATTACATTGTGTTGATTAGAAATGCCTATTATGGTACCATTGGCATATTGTGATATATTCACACTTTGTGGGCATGTGCATTACGAAGAAAATTCATGGATAAATAATGTGTATGATGACATGAGAATGAAAGATTGCATCTTTGTTCTTATGTCATCATACACATTATTTAACTTGTTTGTTTTATTGTTTTACATATACATATATATATACTTGTTATCATGTATGTAGACTTGGTTTGTGTCCTATGTTATGTATGTGCTTTGGGAACACTGAAAATATGGCAAATATTAGAAAATACTCAATATTCATATCAAATATTAGATATAATAGACCTTCTCCAAAGGATTATGCTAGAGAAGACTCAATCACTGTGTGTCAACCTTGATGATTATGTGTCAACTTTGATGGCTGTGTGTCAACCTCGATGACTGTGTGTTAACCTTGATGACTATGTGTCAGCCTCGATGGCTATGTGTCCACCTCAATGACTGTGTGTCAACCTCAAGACTGTGTGCCAACCTCTTCCATCATCATCATCATCATCATCATCACATCATCATTGTCATTATCATCAACATCTTATACATCACATTTGCTTTATTGTGTTGGCATTGTGATTGAATTTCCATATTGACTTGTTATATGTCTACTTGCTCTATATCCTTTTACTTATACTTGACCATCCTGTATATGTATGTTCTTCTTTGTTTATACTTGTGTGAGATATAATGTATACTTGCGTTATATTTATTGTGGTTGTTGTTATATTTATAATATATTAGAACTGTCAATACAAGCGGTTTGGGCTACCGTTGTGGGACATTTTTCGATTGTAGGTGACGTACCCTTACTGTGTATTTTGTGTACTTTATGTTCCAGTTTGCTTGGTTGTCCTATGATACCTACTGAGTACAAGTGTACCGTACTCACTCCTAATGTACTCTTTCGGTGCAGATTCAGATTTGGGTGTGCCCCATGTTTCTTGACTCAAGCGATTGTTGGAGCTTTCAAGGTAGTTAATGATTTTTAGGCGTTCAAATGACTTCTAATACCTTTCTTCATAGACTATGTCTTTACTTTTATTTTAGAGACAGAGTTTCTCTTGTATATGTCTTTTGAATTCAAGTTGTACTAGATACGTTCTTATACAATTGACACATGATTTTGGGAGTTATGGTTGCATTGTTATGTTTCTTTCTACATTTATTATACTTGTATGGTTTGGCTTCATTCTAAAAGCTTTAACCTGGGGTTATTATGGTCTTTTCCCATTTTGTGTATTGGTTAGGGTGATAGGCTTACTTGTCAAGGTTATAAGTACCATCATAACCATTTTAATTTAAGATCATGACAATTATAATACCATTATTCGAGAAACCATGATAATCCACTGAGACAAGTGGTAAAACGTATAATAAAGCAGTCCTTAGCCTCAACCATGTCTAACATGCTAGTAACCTAGGGTAATAGGATCCTATAAGCAAAATAAGTATTTCATCTTAAGGGTCGGTTCACCCTTCTATCCCCCAAATTCATAATTTAGGCTAGGTCATGGTAGATACCCATAATAATGTCTTAACAACCCTATCTAGCATACAATATATATCATACACTATCTTGTGAAGAAGAGTTGATCGAAGCCTACCTCGATGCCAAACCATAAGTCCTTAAGTCATCCACAAATTGTTTGTCTTTGCTCAATGATCCTGAAATTCCGTCACACTAAAAATATAGTAATCTACATGTAATTTGGAGTATAATGAAACTCATATTTCTATAAAAGGGTTGAGGCAAAATTTGGGTCAAAAATGAGCCTGCGGGGCACGTAACTAGAAACCAAAATTGAACCTTTCATGAGGTCTCTCGAAGGACAGGGAATTTGTAGTAAAAAGTTGAGCACAATTGATGTATTAATCAGGGCCTAAATTATCTCCTAAAGTCTAGGGATTAAAGACCTAATTTCAAAGAATTTACCATGAAATAAGATGGAAATTGATAGGAAAATTAATAGGAAATGACCAAGGATTGTTAGGCTAGCTTACCTTAGCATCAATGGATAATTCCCTACTCTTATCTCTCTTCAAGCTCTCAAAGTGATATAAAAATAAAGGACAAAGTGATGGGAATTTTGGGTGAGTAAGAGGATCTAATAATCCCAAGGTGCCGCTTAAGAAGTCACCCAGTTGCTTAAGTGACAACCACTTAAAGGCTCCTCGACTGCTAAAGCATTCTGGCATGAGACACAGTATCGCAAAAGTGATACCAAGGCCGCTAAATCAATGTCCGTTGAATCAGAAATTATTCACTTAAGCGGCTCTAGGCTAAATGACCAAGGCTGCTATAACGACCCAATGTCGCTATAGCGACAATCGCTTAAGAGGTAAAATGGACGCTTAAGCAGTTACTCCAGCAACCTGATGCATAAGATTTTCTAAGCCTACAATGGACTCTGATCGGGTGCCCGATATTCATTTGAAACCCCATGCTAGAAAATGAACAATGCACTCATACCAAATTCAATATTTCAAACTCAATGGAAACATCAAAATTTTCATTCAAGATTTTTTTGATTAAATGTGAGGACCATACCTATAGTTTTATTTTTCATATAATCCACCCAATAGCCTAAAATAAGTCTAAATGCCTCAGTACCTGAACCAAGGGTCCCTCTAGCAAACAATTAATGTTTCAGATCTAATGTTGCCATTAGAATTCTCATCCGAGGTCATTTACTAGGATTTTTGGTCCAAAATATATGAATAAGTCTAAAACCAAATGAACTATCGAACAACCAAACCGATAGTCTCGTAAAGTCATAAATGAACTGTAGCCACTGTGGGGAGGCTCTAAATGCTAAACATATGCATTAATTAAGGAAATAAATATACAAATCCATTGATTAATTTTTCAAATGATAGATTGATTTTATCTTTCTTTCATTTCTATATATATTAAAAAATACCTACAACACTTGTATCATTGTTTAGATTTTAAAGAGTAACTTTTATTCCTTACTTCCTAGATAACTAGTCAAACTGTACATCCTGGATTCGACCCCGATTCTTCTTAGATAAATATATTTCCAATGACTTCATGCATTCATATTCAAAAATGTATTTGAGCATAATCATTGCTCACAACCATGATCTGCGGGGGAAGATTTTAGTCTATGTACCAATCATACTAGACAACCAAGTATCTTGCCACCCTTATTCCAAACAAGTATTATGCAACCATTTTTCTAACATTCCCACCCTTATACCTCCTTAAACTGCTAATTTAATGTTACATATTTATCATATATCAATTTACAACAATAATCATGTAGTATTCCTATGTATAATTTTGAAGTAAATTCATTATTAACCAATAGTTGCACTTAAAAATCAAATATTTAGCATCATTTACAAGCATAAACTAAATCCAAGAGAAAAAATATTCAGTTAATGAGAACATATATAATCAAATTAAGTTTAAACTCTATTATTTACAAGCATGACTTAAAACCCCGTAAACAAATATTCAGTTACTGAGCACATATACATTCAAACTAAGTTTAAATTCTAGTTCAATCATAACCTTCCTCAAACAAAGCCACAGAATGACTAATTCACTTGAAATTTTCCCTTTCTTCCAGCCTTGACGTGATCTAGATCCAAGATTAACAAATAAAGTTCAATTCAACCAATTATTCATCAATTCTAGGTATTTCTAACACTATTCAATGCTTTATCCTATGATATAGACTATTTCTTCATTCTAGGACCGTCTACTCTTTCATTCAATTTAAATTCCCCATAATATAGAATTATTTAAACAAATTCTACTCTAAAAAGTATAATCTAATATCCTAAAGTCATTAACAAGTGTTTCTAAATGAGTTAGAGCTTGATCATTCAACATAGGTATAATACCCACCATGAACATAATTTAACACCAATCCAAAAACTAGTTTCACCACCAATCTGCCTGATACCCGTTCCAACTATTTTTTGTCCTAAATATGCTAATATATTATTTTAAATACCTGTACCATCATTTTACATGTTTGCTTCTTTTCTAGGTACTATTTTTTAAAAATGGATGCAGAATCAACTGCTGACATTCCCAAGAATGTAGATCAAGTAGTGGAGGATGGATTCTATGATCAAGAAGCCTTTTTGTTGAAATTCATGGGGGGGGGGTGAATTGAAAAATTTTTGTGAGTCGATTACTGACACTTTACAGTCAAATCGCCTACAGATAAGTATATTTCACAAGAAATATTAGATTTAAAATAATTAAGACAATAAGTAATCAAAAATAAAGTAAAGACACTGAGATTTATCCTGGTTCAGAACACCGATGCGTTGCCTACTTCTAGTCCCCTTGGGTTTCAACATTTCCTTAGATCTTTCAATCTTGGCTTCGAGTACAATGATGAAAAATAAGTTCTGAAGACTTATTTTGCTCTTCGAATCTTGTGACACAACTTCAGTTTGTATCACAAAGTGGACTTGATCCTATTCTTAGTATAACAACTGTAGGCTAAAGATAACAAATCCTTATGAGACCAAGATTGAGACACTTTGAGTTTTTCTTGTTGATGTTGCTTCTTGAAGTTGCACCTGTGCTTCAGCCTTTCACCTCTTCTTTTATAGTGTGCACATTTTTCCTATCGTTCTTTTTGTGAGGAAATTCAAGATATTTTTTCTCAATCAAGGATTTGGATTTATTCCTTGATTGAGGTATGGCACCATAATATATGTCCATATCAGATATGTCCATATATGGTGTAGTTTCTATTATTATACATGTCCATATCAGATATATTCATGTAACAGTTGTGGCCTTTCTTTCTTTTGTTTTATGTCCTAATTGATTTGGTCTGCTGTGACTTTGGGGTTGCGATCCTTCTTCTATTTTCAAGATATTTAATTGATTTGATTTCCATAATGTTTAATACTGTGATCCTCCTTTTCATGATTGGATGTTCTTCCATTTTTGGAGCTGGTTCTCTTAATTAATTCCATGTTGAGTTAGTCTTTTTTGATCCTTTATATCTTCGGGTGAGATACCGTTATATCTTCCAATATCCTGCAAAGGTCCACTCATTAGTTTTTCATTATTAAAACTTAAATACAGGAGGCTAACAATCTCCCATTTTTTGATAATGAGAAATAAGCATAACCATTAGTTAACCTCCCTATTTGTCACAATAGTCGGCTTGCTCCCCAAACTTGTAAGCATCTATGCTGTCCCTAAGTTTCTTCGGTATCAGTCTTCCTTTGTGTATCAAAAGTCAACTTTTTTCCCCTGACTTGTAAGCATTTCTACTATCCTAGTTTTCTTGGGTATCAGTCGGCCTTTGTTTATCAAAAGTTGATTTTCTCCACCTAACTGGTGGGTTCTTTCTGAGTTCTTGATGTTCCCATCTTTCTCCTTTTTTTGGTATAATAAGAAAAAATAGAAGCAAAAAATAAAACACATAGATAGAACAACAACGAGAAGCCATAGACAAACATGGATAGTCATAATCTATTAACGAGGTAGAGCGAAAAAAAATTATTCTAGATAGTATGATTAAGATTATATTATAACCCATCAACACAAGGAACACAACCCTCTTTTAAATAAAAAATCACAATTCACCGTTTCGCTAGGATGTGTGTTAGGGTATTATGCACATTATGAAAAAAAATTCATAGGATTTTTCAATATTTTTGATAAAGGAGGAGTAGGAGGTTTAAAAGAGACAACCAGATCATCATTCGAGGAAGAGACTTATGATTTGAATGAGTCCATGAGAGAGGGCACTGGATAGAACAATTTGACTCTTTTTTGTTTGAGCCCATCAAGTGCCAGCCGAACCATACATATGTCAGAGCTTGTACTTTTCCCAAGGTCCAGGAGTGTGGTAGTTGACTCCTGGAGTTGCATGACACATGGCTTTGAACCACTGCTTGAGTTCTTAGCGTTCTTTCAACAAATAGGTAGAGGGGTTAGAAACAGATTTACTTACCTTTGGAGGTTCAACCTTAGCATGAGTAGACTCTTTCTTGCACCACTCATTTTCCACCAAGACATACCCCATGTTGCCAATCATTTTTGAATCATAAGTTGCAGCAACTTCTATAGGGGGTAAGTAAAGAGATCGTTGAAGTAGAACAGAAGGATCCGGGTGATGAGCAACCCATATGGAAAACTGGCAGAGGCATGAACTTTTATTGCACTCTCAAGCATGTACTCACATATCCAGGTTGCCCAATTGATTTTGATCTTCTTGACCAGAAAATACAATACGAAAACATCACGACAAGTAATGTTTCTTACGAATCCTTTTTGCGGAATTAGATTAGTAGCAATAATATGAGCCATGATGCAAAATTTGAAATATAATGACAGGGGACCAAAGTTGGTTGACACGGAGTTAGGGTCAGACAAAAATTTCTTGGCTTCCTCAAAGCCCACTTCAAAGACCTCAGGCCAGCTACTGTTCATAAAAGGGACCACACTAGAAAAATTAGTATAAAAAATATTTTCAAATAGGAAGTTGGTCAAGACAATTCTTAAGCCCATCACAAGATTCTCAAATTCAACACTGTTTGGGGAAAGTCAGAGATTAGCATAAAACATACGGATAGGGCCTTCATAAACTAGAAGTGCACAGAGCCGAAAAATAAAGGACAAATCTTGAAACTTGAAAAAATGACTTACATTACAAGAGGCATCTTTCAATTGACGAAGATTGATGATGCGACCAGGTATGATGGAGTAATTTTTAAAGAAGTTGAATTTTTCTTTGTGAGAGTTTGTCAAGGATTAGTGTATCTCTTCTGGAGGGATAGAGTTAGAAGGATTTTGATGAGGTTTTTTGATAGAGGAGACAGGGTTGGAAGAGGTGATGAGATTTAAAGGATGAGAGAAGAAGGAGAAGGGCCTTTAAGAAGACCAAAAACAAGAGGGTATGAGGCGACTGTTCAATAGAGATAATGGAGGGAAAGGTGAAGGGGCGTGAAGTAAAAAGGGATTGATATAGGTGAAAGGACAATGCACGAGGAAGGGAAAAGGGCGGTAGGGTAGGCATGGAAAATGGTGAAGTTAATGATGACTTTCCTTAAAAAAAAACCTTTTTTTTGGGCAAAATAGGTAAAATCAGACTATGTAAAAGATTTGTGTCCAAAAATATGACTCAGAAATCATTAGTGCTGAGAATGCCAAATCATTTTTTTCTTTGAGAAAACAATATCTTTCTTTCAGCCATGGTTTTGTAAAAATATCTGCCAGCTGATTTTCATAGTCAACAAATTTTAATGAAAATCACTACTTTCTACATGATCACAAATAAAATGATGCTTTATGTCAGTATGCTTTGCTCTAGAATGATGTACAATACATTTATATAGACCAATGACACTAGTATTGTCACACATTATGGGAACAGATTCAAAAGACATATTAAAATCAAGTATTTGATGCATGTTTCATGAAATTTAAGTAAAACAACTCCTAATGACTATGTATATTGCTCAAGTTATTGGCAAGTCAACTAAAGTTTGCTTCAAGATATGTCAAGGACTTAGGATAATTTCCTTAAGGCCAAAAATTTCATCAGGGTAGCAAAAAGGAATTCTCACACAAAGAAAAGTTAGAATTATCAAGAATAATATCATTTAAAATGACTCAAAACATTTGAAAGCAGTAGTAGCTAGAATTAATTCTAACCTTTCCATGAGGGGAAGGGTTTCATTATATTCAATACCTTCTCACAGAGTACCTAGTCGTTCAGATTTTTAAGGGTGAAAGCTGGCAATTTTTTATGATTTCTTGGAACACGTAGTTTAGTCGTTTCAGATGTAGAAGTCGACTGTAAAGGGGGTATAGTTTACTTTTATTTGTGATGGTTTTGAGGTAGTGCAAACATTTTCTCTGGATTGTACATCGCTCACCTATTCTTTGACATTAAATTGTCACTTTGTGGATCAAATTTTTTCTCGAGATATTCTTACCATTGTTGAGGATGAGGCATTGATTCTGCCTAGCAGTGACTTGGGATTTAACTTTCTAATCCATAGATCTTGGTAATTTCCCAAAACAACTAGTTCTTTCTCTTCACTACACCATTCTTGATGTTTGCAGATGAGAGATATGCTATTTTTGATATGCTTAAAGGACTAACTTTAAGCTTGGAGGATATTTCAAACTAGGCATCATATATACTTTACCAAATTCGAGTGAGAGGCTAAGCTTTACTGAACCAATTTAATGACATTGTCTCTAGAGTTGTCAATTATTCTGACTAATTTTCTGTCTATATTTTTTAAAACAAAAGATATTCCTTTTTTTAGCTATGCATTTAGAACATACACTATCAATCCCTCACATTTCCTTTTTATAGATTTGGCAGACATGTTCCTGATAAACAAGAAGATTAATTTTATTTAGGTACCCAAGTGGTCTTGGATCCTTAAGGGTTAGAGGATGTTCTCTTAGTCTTACAAATCCACGTGCTACTCGGCCTATGCCTATAGCTATAGGATTTGTGCCCCTTCTTTCCACAGATAAAACAAATAGGTTTTTAAGAGGAGAAAGTGGTCTTGCCTGATTTAAACAATCCCGATGAGGAACTTGAACTGATTTTAAAAGAATTGGATCCTACAAAACTATGATTTGGAGATTTCCTAAAACTTTCTAACTGAAATTTTATGTCATCAAGATCTTCGTGAAGCAAGTCAATTTTGATTTGACAAGCTTCGATTTGTATCTGATAGCTTCTTTGTTCCTATTTGAGTTTTCATTTAAATTGAGCTTTGCAACTTTTCTTCTCTTGAGCTAGTTTGTTATATTCATCTATAAATTTTTAATGTTTTTCAGTTATCATACCTAAGTTAGATTTAAGAATATTATAGTCATGAAATTTATGTAGTCTTACCTTGCTAGATGCACCAGTTGCCATAAAGCAGATATTGGCGGCTTTTGTTTTTTCTTCTATTTCATCTTTATCACTCCAGACTCTAAAATTTTGGTTCTTCCTAGATGTTCTTCTCTTTAATTTGGATAGTTCTGTTTGAAATGGCTAGGATTTCCACAATAATAGCAACGTTTATCATTTTTGGTAGAGTCATTATTTTTGGCTCCTTGGGATCCTCTTTGTCTTTGTCTCAAGATCTGCCTTACTCCACGGTTAATGAAGGTCATTCCTTTGTTATTAGTATTTTCCAAAATGTCCTTTTCTTCAGTTGGAACAACGGTAAAGGCCACTGGTTTCTTGTTTTTCTTATTTTGGTACCTGTTGATATAATTTCGTTCATATGCGATGAGATTACCTCTTAGTTCATCATATGTCATATTGTGAAGGTCTCCATCTTCTAGAATGGTCGCCTTAGTTTCCAAAATTTTTGGAAGACTTCAGACCAACTTCTGAACTTGTAGGCTAAGTGGGTAGATCATTCCTAGTGATTTCAGTTCACACATGATCTTACTAAATCTGGCAAACATTGTTTCAATATTTTCATTCTCATGCATCTTGAACAACTTATATTCATTCGCAAGGGAAACAATCTTTGACTTCTTGACTTTGGTGGTTCCTACATAGGTCACCTCCAATTTGCTCCAGATTTATCTTGTTGTCTCACAAGTTGATATTTTGTTATGTTCTTCTCCACTAGCTGCACAAACAAGCAAACTTATAGCACGTGCATTAGTTTGAATTATCTCTTGTTGTTCTTTAGTGACCTAAATGCTTTTAAGGTCTTCTATGTCAGAATTGCTAGATTCTGTGTTTATCCTTCAACTTCTCTTTAAGCTCTGGAATCAATTTTTGGACCTTTCTTGATGAAAACCCATGCTTGGAAGTCATTTGATTGGTTAAAGATTCTGAACATATTAATGTTGTGTAATAATGTATGGTGGTCTTGTGGAGTGGTCATCCTAGGAAAAGCATTTAGGAATTGATAATTTTCCATTTGATCTTTACTTACTTGCGGTTAAGCAACACTGCTGGTGAGACCTTCTCTAATACTAATTGAAATTCAAGAGGGGGTGAATTGAAAATTTTCTATGAGTTGACTACTAACTCTTCACATTCTAGTCACTTGCAGATCAGTAAACTTCAAAAAATAGTTTAAATTTAAAATAATTAATCAAATAAGTAATCAAACATAAAGTATAGATACCAAAATTTATCCTGGGTCAGAACACCAATGCGGTGCCTACTTTCAGTCCCCTTGGGTTTCAATATTTCCTTAGATCTTGCAATATTGGCTTCGAGTGCAATGCTTAGAAATAAGTTTTGAAGACTTACTTTGCTCTTCGGATGTTGTGATATAACATCAGTTTATATCACAAATTGGACTCGATCCTATTCTTTATATAATAATTGTAAGATAAAGATTACAAAGCCTTATGATACTAAGATTGAGATACTTTGAGTTTTTTTTCTTGAAGTTACGCACGTGCATCATCATTTCATCTCTTCTTTTATAGTGTTCACATTTTTGCTGCCGCTGCCCTTTGTGAGGAAACCCAAGATATTTTTTCTCAATCAAGGATTTGGATTTATTCCTTGATTGAGGGATGGCACCATAATGTATGTCCATATCAGATATGTCCATATGTGGTGAAGTTTCCATAATTATACATGTCCATATCAGATATATGTATGTAACGGTTGTGGCCTTCATTCCTTTTATTTTATGTCCTAATTGATTTGGTCTGCCGTGATTCTGGATAACGATCCTTTTTCCATTTCCAAGATATTTGATTGATTTTCGTGCCATACTGTTTAAATCCTGTGATCCTTCTTTTCATGATTGGATGTTCTTTCATTTTTAGAGCTGGTCCTCTCGCTTGCTTCCATCTTGAGTTAGTCTTTTTTGATCCTCCATATCTTTGGGTTATATACCCTTCTATCTTCCAATATCCTATAAAGGTCTACTTACTTATTTTTAAAAATTGAATACAGGAGGCTAACACTTGTCACTCAAATATTCTCAATTGCATGGTCATCTATTGAAAAAATACTTCACAATAGAAAGAGGCATCCTTTTTGAGAAGCTTTAAACCCAATGGCATGATATTCATGGGAGATTGGTGATTTGTGGATGGATGTGTTTTTCTAAGGATCCAATTGAGGAGAATTTGCAAATTGTTAAAGATTTTTGCCAATCCTACTAGGATAGACTTTTCCAATGACTTGGCTATGACACTTAAGGGAAGAAAATAAGATTTGATGCTTTTATGATCAATGGTTATTTTAATCTTCCTAATGTAGTTAATGAGTTGTATAAAACAAAAGAAAAAAAGTGAGACATGAGTGGTATGGAAGACATTGGCATGATGGATGAAATGGATAACCAATAATATCTAAGTCAAGTCCTCAGATTTCACTGTAGAAGCCAAATCTTGTCTTTCCATCATTTGTGCTTGGATTATCCCCCCAAGAATGAGACAGAATTCTTAATAATCCGAGCTCAGATTTTTCATGCCACTATGGAGGGTATGCATGTGAATGTTGAAGCATTTTTTGTGCAACAGATTCACAATTTGGTTAATGAGGAGTCCAATAAATAAAGAAGAGTAGAGACCATATGAAGGGTCCATAAATGAAGATTCATCCTTTGAAGAAAAAGAGGCTTAAGAATGTGCTTAATAAGAGAAAGATTAATGTAACTAACACCAACATTTGGCACTTTGACCAAGGATAGGGAGATTCTTGATCCTGCTAGAGCTTCAATGGACATTGTACCATTTCAGACAGGACCTTCTACACTCCAATATATATCTAGCTAGGCATATGGCATGGATGCCCATATTCAACAGTTGGTAGCTGGTCTTCCCATAGGACCAGGAAAGAGATTTTTCTCTTATCCGACACTGGTACCTTGACCTTATCCACCATATCTCATGACCGACCAATAATACATCAAAGAAAGGTTGGTGAAGGTGAATAAAAGGCAAAATGGATGAAGGAACATGAGAATAAGAAAACAAACTTCTATAACAAGATGATTAACACACTTTAGATGTTCTATGGAACTAAAAATAAAGAGGAGGAGGAAGAAGAAAAGGATTAGACCAAGTTTTTTAACAAGATGATGAGCATAATTTGGAAGTTCTGTGGCTCTAAAAATGATACTGGGGAGGAGAAGGATGATGAGGACGACTACATCCTAAAGGATCCTAATAGTTCAAATTCTGATTGATACATCTTTTAGGGAACCGTTTTATCTCTTTATGATTTGATGTTATGTAGTGAGGATACTACAATTTATTTATTTGGGGAGGTTTGAGTTTATGCTTTTGTTTCCTTGTCGGGATTGACTAATGTTTAATGTTTTATTATGTGCCTCTCAGATTTGATATTTTTATTTAGATATTTTTATTTCCTTTGTTGGGCCTTTGGATTAATTTTTGGATAATGTTGCGCATTTGTTGGGCTTGATTTTTATGTTTTGGACCGTTAGTGACCTTGTCGGCTGTATATATGTAATACCCCATACCTTTTCTACCTTAAATTTGTCCCTAGAATGTCATGAATATTCTTCAAATATGAATACCATTTATTTCATATGGTATTTTGAAGTTTTCGACCTTTTATTATGTGAGAAATTGAATACGCTTTCCATCGATACCAAATTCGCCCAATTTCGACAGTCGGTGAAAAAGTTAGAGCATTTTTAGTAAAACAGTGTGCCACCTAGACTCTCAGCGTGTGACAGAGAAAGAAAAATCTGCAATTGTCAAATTTCAGTGGTACTCCGCGATATCCCCATATCGCGGAGAATCTCATTTTCAGAACTGTTCTATTCCAGTGAGACTCTGCGATTCTGGCGCGTCGCGCCAAAGGCTAAAATGGCAATCCAAGGGGCACCGCGATTGTGGTGCATTGTGGTGAGTGCCCAGTTCCCATTTGTCCTTTTCTAGTAAGCCACCGCGATTGTGGCGCGTTGTGGTGGCCAATGAAATATGAAAAAATGTTGCATTTTTTAGTTCCGACTTAAAGTTTAAAAAGGGCATTTTGGTCAATTTCCAAGGCCCCAATCCGTCTGAACATAAGATTTAAGCTTATTCTAAGCACGTTATGCTCATTATTCACCATTCTCTTCAAATGCAAAACCCTAGAAACCAAAAGATCCTTCTCCAACAAATTCAAATTCCTCTATTTATTCTCCAAAGAAATTCAAGATTAAGGATTTTCAATACGAGAACTCCAAGAATTCATATCCAAAAGCACAATAGGAATCCAAGATTGAAGCTTTTCATTTACGATCTTCAATTAAGGTATGTGGGGTTATGAATAAGGATACTCCTTTCATCCTAGTGCCCAAAACTTATTTTAATTATGAATTTACTGAATTTTATATGATTTTCCATGAAATTGAAGTTAGGGTTTATACCCATTAAAGTTGTTTACAAGCTTATGAGATTTCCAATGATTTAGAAGTTGAATTACATGATTATGTTCATATTTTCATGCATATTGCTGAAACTTTCAGATTTTTAGTTGAATTATGAATGTTTACATTACCAAGCATGAATATTATGATGTTTTAACATGAGATTGAAGCATGGATTATTTTCCCAAGATTAATTTTACGATTTTTAGAAAGATGATGCTTTAAGCATCTTATGAGCAAATTATTTATAGATTTTCAGAAAAAGCTTTGATCCTTTGATCCTCAGTTAAGCTATGAAATCTACTTTATAGATTATTACAGATTACAGAACTCAGCACATATTTATTTATAGATTTACTCAACTAATTGCATAATTGGTTTTAGATAAACCCTTATGCTAGTTTTAAAGTGGATTTCCAACAGAATGAGCGTAGCAAATAAAAAAGGATTAGTATTTAGCACCGAGCGGGAAGTGTGGGTTTAGCGCAACCTACTTTTACAGAACTACGTAGCCAACGTAGGTATAGATTATCAGATTATTTCCATTTCTATATGAATGATAGATTTAGCTTGTGATCAATCACATAGGTAGGTTATACTCCCTAGCAAGAGTATGACACCTCTCCCTAATGTGAGGTTTCTTTCTTAGGACGACGATACATTAGACTCCATGTTAGCTCACATAGTTTATGTCAGTTAAGAGAACCTCCCTGCTAGTAAAAGTAACAGTTTTTAGAATAGTTTTTAAGTATTGCCTTTCAGATAAGAGATAAAGTATTCTCCTTAATAGTAAAAGAAGAACAGAAAAGTTTTAGAAAACTTAGTGTAAAGGCTCACAAGTTTTACTCAGATTACACTTTACAGAAAAGATAATAGTTATAGATTTCAGCTTTCAGATTTTAGATTTAGTAGTGAGTCCTTCTACACTTAGACAAAATAATTTAAAGGGAGAATACAAGTATAGTTTTTAGAACTAAATGTTATGGCTCACAAGATTTATAAAGTATGTTTTGCTTCTTATTGCTACATATTCCAGTATTTCAGATATTCTAGCTTATGTGAGTCATCTACATTTAACATGCATTATTTTATAAATTTTAACGATTAGATAATGTTTTACTTATGCATTTCACCCCATATACTCAGTACATCCTCAAAGTATAGATCCACATATACGTGTATGTGCTACATTATCTCATAATGAAGGTACAAGTTATAGCATGTGCAGACATAATCAGACAGTTGCAAATTCCAGCCAGCAGATGATGAGTCCTCCTACTTCGGAGACTTTAGATAGATGTTATTTATGTACTTTACTTCCTTACTCTCATGTATTGATTAGTGATAGTTGGAGTCGCATCCTAGCTATCTATAGTCAGTATAGTAGAGGCTTCACAGATGTCAATTAGAGTCAGCTATGTATTTTTAGTCCCTTTTTTAGAATTTATCAGAATGTAATAGTTGAATTGATATTGTATTTTTCCTAGATTCCATCATTATTATGTTTCCGCATAGTAATATCAGTCATTTTATATATATTATTCAGTTCCTTAGGAGTTATGCTTGTAGAAGGGTTAGCTTAGGACCACTCGAGGTTCTAAGAACCGTGTGACGTCTTGGGACTGATTTTTGGGGCTTTACAATATATGGATTTTATTGTGCTCTTTCTACATTGATGATTTTTGTTGGATAAGTCATTTCTTATATTTTCATTTCTGGATTAGTTTCTTTATTGCATTAGCTATTTGTCGTTTCTCTTTTAGTTATTTTGGGCAATTCCTTCTCTATGATAGATTGAGTGACAACATTCTTCATAGAAATTTTTTTTTTGAAAGTTGGTATCATTTAGGCTGGGGAAGTCCGAGCACCCATCAATAACATGAATTGGGGTTGTGATTGCTATTATGTTGAAGTTTAAGTAGCTAATTGCTATGGTAAAGCCCGAGTAGCCTTGTTGAGATCAAAATATGGGATTGGGGTATGTTTGGTTATAATATATTTAGTATTGCATCATGAAATATTGAAATTTGCATACCACTCTAAAAAGTTTTGAGAAAATAAGTGCATGGATGTGAATAATATTTGAGACAACACTTTTGACTCTTTTTGTGACTTTGTAATCATTAGGTGGTGATAATGCGGAAAAATAACTCTTTTGTTATTTTTAGGAAATAAAACCGATCCTTCTAGAATAGTTTTTATGCCATGTGTGGTGTGGTTTTGTTGGATAATTGTTGTACTTAGTTGTGTCATCTAGAACTTTTCCCATTAGTCTTTCAATGCTAGTCTTGAATGTGTTGGTTGGTGAAATAATCATAGTCTTTCTTAGTGATTTTAAGAAACTACTTTAGCCATAAAAGTCTACTCGTGCATGAATCTTATCACTAGTTATCTTACTTGAGCCTAATAACCTTTCTTTGGAAACAACATTGCAAGTCTTGAACCTTTTGAAATTTTTACCTCGCCTGAACCACCCTACCCTCCTTGATCTTGAAATTGCCAACTTGAGGATAAATACCTAAGTTGGGTATGGTAGAACTTGAAAAAGGTAGTTATTTGTCATGGTTTATTAAGTATCTTAAAATCAAGTCAATTCTTGAATAAAAAGAGAGGAAGGGAAAAAATGGATAATAAAGAAAATGAGAAGAAAAAAGAATTTTCAATAATTGCGTGAAGTAGAATGAAAAGGATAGGCACTTGTGTTGTGTGAAAATTAAGTGGAAATAAAGTTTGATTTGTATTGTATTTTGTGGAGTTCAAGGAGTGAGTTGTCCCTTTTATTCTAAATGCATATCCTACCCTTCCCCAAGCCTACATTGCCAGCTTGAAAAAAGTCCTTTGAGATCCCCAACCAGATGCTTTAGAGATATTGGCGATTGAAAATAAGAAAAAGCATATTGTATGATGCTTGTTTGCATTGGAAGTTCTTTTTTGAGTGTGTGTTTTGTCCATTTTTCCCGGGTAGAAGTGTTGTAGATATTGCGTGTTTTGGGACTTTCTTTTTTTGTGAGCGAATTTAAATTAGGATAGATTGGTGAAGTTGACAAGTTTTAAAAATAAGTCAAAGGAGCATATTTGATTGATTATTGATTGTGAGTCACTTCTTGATAATTGTTTGTTGTTAACTTGATCATTTTTGAACTTCCATTGTGCTTTTGAAAGTGTGTTTGAATTTGACAGAGTTGCTTGGGTAGAAACTAACATGCTTGCTGAAATAAGGATAATTATTCATTATATAGTATTATTTTCAAGTATTTTGGATTTACAAGGAGTATTGACAAAAAGGAGTGAGATCGAGGCAAAACAGAGCTAAAACCAAGCTGAATTGGACAAGTTTAAAAATATAGGCAAAAATAATCATCGCTATCGCGATGAAGTATGGTCGCAATTGTGACTTGGTCAAAGTCACATCAAGCGATTGTGTGAGAAGCAGTTGCGGTCAATAACTAGTCAATGCTTCGCGAATGCAGAGCCACCTGAACGCTACAACGATGAAAAATGTGACTAGGTGTCAAGGACAGATTTGGTATTTCAAAAATTCAATCCCAATTAATCAAAACCTAATCCCTAGCCATTCCAACAAATCTTTGGCATAATTTATAAATTTGGAGCTAGGGTTCTTCAACCAACAACCTTTGAAACTTAAGTATTGTAGTTAGATATAATGCATTATTTTTGTGTTGAATTTAGGTTTTGATTCTATCTTATGCTTTTGAATTAATTGATTATTATTGATTTTAAATGGGTTTATCTAAATTAATCTCATATTTACCATTACTCTATGGCTATGTATCAAATGGGATCAAGGGATTGCCTTTACTCCTAATACTGGGCATACATCAACGTACATCCCAAGAAAAATAGAAAAGTAAAAGCAAACAACCTCAACAACTCCAATCAACCAATTTGTAATCGTATTCCCCGACAACGAGGCCAAAATTTGTTGTTTCCCAAATTATACCCTCTAAGAAGATACAATACGGTCATTGTTAAATTATAGTAACCCAAATAGGGTGGGTTCAATCTCACAGGGAATAGGTCAAATCTTTTTCCAAACTATCTAAAGTAGCCGGTAGTACAGAGAAGTTAATTGGGGGGATTTGTAGTAATGGTAAAAAGTAACTAGTTTTGATTCGTTTCAGTTGTCATAAATTTGAGATGAACACTAGGACTGTGTTCCCCCATGGATCCCTAACTCCATAGGCTTCTCATTCTCAATCTAACTATCTCACTTCCACATAAGCAAAATCTGATAAGCTAGGTATTATGAACCGTATTGTGAACGCTTCGATAAATCCCACCCTTTACCTTGTAAGTCTCAGGGTGTCCCATTTCTAACTCTTTTCTTTGATTCTAGTTTAACTTTAACCTTTTAGGTATCAAGTTCTTAGACGAGGGTTGTTAGCCTTGAATCACTATTATAATTTTTTTTCCCAATCTCAATCTTGTGAAGATGATCTAGAATACAAGAAAGTTCTTAGCTTTGACTACCACTAAGAAAACAATTAAGCTTAAGAAGATCATAATGAAAGTGTAAATAGTGATCTTGAAGAATCTCACACTTCCCCTACTTTGTTATTGTTCCAGGGTTTCCAAAACCCTAACTAAGGGAATTAGCTGCTCATAGTTGCAAAACGATCCATAGAATTCAATAAAGAAAGCAAAAAAGTAATCTGACAACAATGGAAGAATAAAACACAAATTCTAAAATCAATTAATCAACCAAAAAACCAATAACAAAGATATTCTAAGATCAAAATTCAATATTAGAATCAAATATATGTTTGTGAATAGTGTGAGTGCATAAACTGACTAAAAAATACCAAAACATTATATATTGGTTACATAAAAACCCTAGAAATCTAAGCCAAATTGTACAAGGAAAACTAAGTCGGTGGCTATTTACCGATCGTAAGTAGCACTTATGCCACGTAGTTGGCCCTCGTAAGTGGTAGTCTTCTTCATTTTGTAGAAACTTATCTTGTTCTTAGCTTCTCTGAACTTTAAATCTCTAACACTTAGCCTAGTACCTACGGGCCGTAGGTGACCCATCAGAGGTGATAGGCTCAATTCTCCATTTTTGATTCTCGAAAGTTGCATAATCTGAGATATATGACAACTGCCTACACCATGAAAGTGCTACCTACGCCATGTAGGTAGCCTCGTAAGTAGGCTTTTCTGCAAATCTTGACTCATTTTCTGCCTATTATGCTAAAAAATCTAGTTCCCTGCAAAATAGACACAAAAACACATCATGTCTACCAAAACAAAACTAAGTACTTGAATATTTTTGGGTTTGAGCATAAAAAGTGCTATAAAACCATGGCACATCAACACCATCAACATAGAATGTTTGCGTGTCCTCAAACAAAAAAACACAACAAAACAACACAACGATGCTTAACCAAGAGAAACCTAAGATACCTATGGCAGTTAATTTTAGTTTCAGCAAAAAAACATAACCTCCTCTTGCTTTTAATCTTTTCAAAACCAACTATGTGGATCTATGTAGCACAATGTATGATACCATGGATTCAAGCTGTGGCATTACATTATCAACAAATAATCAAGAAAGTATGCATGTTACACTACCCAAACAAGTAAACAGTTTGCAACATAACCCATGTACCCTCCCGATGAAGAAGTCCCATTCTCACAATATAATGGAACGACGATATCTGACATTCACTCTCACAAAAGAAGTTCCAATCAATATTTATATAATACCATAGGATTGCCTTTATTTTCTTTACCTTACTTTTTCGAACAGTCGAACTAGGATCACTATAGGACTTTATTCGTCTTCACACTTTTCTTTACCTTTATTTTTCGGACAGTCTGACAAGGATCACCATAGGAATTTATTCAACTTGTAATGTAGGCTTGGGGGTTGGCATGGTACATTTAGTAATTTAGAGACTAAGCCTCCTTGGACTACAGTTAAGTTAAGGGTCCACTTATTAACAAACTTTTTCTTTTATTCAAGATGTGTATGGTTTCTTTTTCTTTTCAAATCTATTATTATTTTATATTTTTTTGTTTTCTTTTTCTATTTTTTTACTACACATAGCCATACTTCCCTTTTTATTATTTACAAACTTTTGCATACCCACTTCTATTACACACCCCTATGATACCAACTTGTAACTAAAATGGGAAGTAAAAGGTGGAAATAAAGAAAATAGGTCCATATAGGATCAAACAGGGATCAATGGATACTTATTCTCATTTGGGAGGTCGATTAGGAAAAAAGTGGACTAATTTCAAGAATGACCTATGATCCTTTCCTAACCGACTATCTTACAACCTATGCAAGAATAAATGGGCAAGTTTTGGATTCCATAGACAAAGGGAACTAAATAAGCATCTCACACACATATGGCATAGGGTTGCATCACAAACTAATATCTCTCTGGTTCATGCAAATGCTACCTATGATTATTATTTCCATTATACTAATGCCATAGCGAGATTCACAGTGGTCACATATATATATACATATCGCATAGTTCATAATAATTTTTTCTAGAGGGGTATCATTTTTTAACACATTTAAGCACAA
Source organism: Capsicum baccatum var. pendulum (assembly GCA_030864225.1). Classification (NCBI taxonomy): domain Eukaryota; kingdom Viridiplantae; phylum Streptophyta; class Magnoliopsida; order Solanales; family Solanaceae; genus Capsicum; species Capsicum baccatum. The sequence goes on from CM061557.1 coordinate 197,500,601, forward strand.
ACAAATAGAACACATGTACTGCCCTTAGGTACTTATTTTCCCTTTTGCTAAATAAAAGAATACAAAAAACACAAAAAAAACAAAATATGATAAAATATTTCCTAGAAATATTAGTTCTACCATTATACTACGGTTGGCAGGAAAAAAAACACCACAACAAAAACTTGCGGTGGATGTAGTATACCCCCACCCTCAATAAAAAGGCTATGAACTATCCCCACTACATAACTACAATATAAAACAAGGGAGTGAAGACATACTTGGGATGGACTAGGCGTCCATCTTAAGCTCATAACCATCTAGGGATATGTGTACTGGTAGAGGCAGCGGTGGTAGTGGGTCATGATTAAAAGACACAGGCATTGCTATTTCATAATCTCTGACCGCATACATCGCAGTGGAATCCCTAGACTCATGAGTGGGTCTTTTTACTGCCTGATCTTATGGAATAGTAGGGTCCTACAACTCCTCATCTCTACCTCTTTTTATCCCAACTACCGGGACTGAGTACTCCTCCACAAACAAATCAAAGTATCTTAATTTTTATGGAGACATCGACTGAGTAAATAATGTATAATCGAAGGGATAGCCTAAATTTGGATCTCAGTGAAAGAGCATACCTCGTATCATAGTATGGCTACCTCTTTTTGAATCCCACCCAGATTAGGAACCTATATATATCTAAACCGAGTCAACCCCGCCCCTCAAAAGCCTCAACCCAAGCATAAACTTACTAGTGAACTTAAATATCTCAGCTTATATTGTAGCCTGAATTTCAGTCTTAGTGCTCTCTAACACCGTTCAAACCCAAGGCTGGATTTGAGCATACAATGAAGCCATCTCAGACTCAACATCATTAAAGAGGCATTAGTCACATCCTTATGATCCACTAGGCGCTGTAATAACTCACGGGATACTGCAATAAAGCAAAAAAATATAGCTGTAGCAGTAGAAGTAGGGTGAGGAGGCATAATAGATGCCCTAATCGACTCATACATGGTGGCCTGGGCTAAAGTAGAAGTAGTTGAGGGCCCCTCCCTATCTATAGAAACCTCGGGCGTATCTCTATGCTTGCCTATATTAACATTAACACCCGCATCATGAACATCTATGTTTGGCCTATCAACATGCTTTGCTGGGGATGGATGCCCTTTAAAATAGCCAGTAATAATAGTCAGAGGTGTGTGTGATTTCTCAGCAAGGATCAAGTTTTCCAAATCCTTGATCATTCTAGTATATTTAGTGCTCATCATCTTAAGTCTCCTACCCATAGGTGAAATCTCAAGCATACCTATCTCATTACACAAACTTTATATCAGACAATGGAAGAAAAGTGTAGTCATGTCCCCAAATACCTACTCATACATCTTATATTTGATAAGTGCTACAATGTCAACCTCATATCCTACCATCAAACTCACAACTAATACAACTCTATCCCATGTCAAATGTTGTCTGATGTAGTCGGACATAATTAAAAGTGCATGATTGTCCACCAAAACTTTGTGGAAAATAAAATATCGCCTTCTTAATCTCCCCTATCCTCAATCCAAGGGTAATCATCACCCAAATTTGAAATCTAGTTGGTGATCCATCTCGCCAGAGCCAACGTCTACTATCTAGAATCAGTATCTTTCATGGTCTATATATCTAGATCCAATCTTAATCAGAATTTACACTTTATTGTAGATGTTGGAGCTACATAGTCTAGCCTAAAGAGAAATTAGTGGATGGCCTCTGCTGAAAATATCAACCTGAACTCTTCTCACCAATGCGTGCTCGAAATGGGGTTTCCTTGTGCCTTTACCATCTATAGGTATGGTCAAAGCAACTGTGGCATAGTAGGTAGCATAGAGCTTTCACACCCCGGCTATACTGTATGATCTCTAGGTTTAAGTCATCCACCTCAAGTGGTAATGCTCAAAAGAGGCCCACAGGTCTGGTGCTCCTGCTAGCCCTGATAACTCAAACCTCTTCTCTTCCTTAATAGTCCTTGTAGGTTAACCCACATCAATAATAAAGCTATCTGATAACGCTCAATCTACAACTCTTGTAGGAGTGTAAAGCGGTCGTTAGCAAATATAGAACCCAACTGGGTTGGGTATCGATCCCACAGAGAATAGCTTGGTCAACAAGTAAGTAAAATTAATAGACTTTTGGTGCAAGTCTCGTAAGAAGGGGGGATTGTAATAAGTAACCAAAGTAATGAAATAAAAGCTGAAAAATAGCAAAGTAAAAGAGAAAGATTGTCACGTTGGTTGTAAACAATGAGAATTGAGGCGTTGGGATTATGTCCACCTTCAGAAGTATACGTCTCTATTGGCTATGAGTGTGTAGAGTCTTGACATGCAATTGCTTATAGAGAATTGTAGTCGATGGTAAATCCAAGCGTCTCTCGACCTAAACAAGGACTATTTCACTTTAACTCTCTCGAGCTTAAAGTGTGTCTAGCGGTACGAATTCTCCAAGAGGTTAGTCCAGTTACGGCACTAGCTTTTTAATAGGAAAGGGTGTCCTACTACCTTGACATTATCTCTTTTCCAGACAAATAACCTTTCTCTCGAACAAGTTAAATGTTAGACTGGCGTTGGTCTATGCGTATTCTTTTCTAGACAAGTAACCTTTCTCTCGAACAGGTTAGATGTTAGAATGGCGTGATCTTGTGTTTGAAACCGCAAAGATTGTAGTTTTAAGATGAAGAGAATAATGATATAAGCAATATACGTGTCTTGAACTCACAAGCTCATAGCAATAGATAGTAACTCATTCGGCTTCCATAACCCCAACTAAGAGGTTTAGTTACCCATGAATGCGTAGGATATCACGTTTTGCATGGTGGATGGCGTGAATAGTAGGTGTTTGGCGTGTGGTTTTAGTGATTCCGTAGCAAGTAACGATTCTCTTGTTGTGGAATTTAAGAATAGAAGAATGAAGAATTAAGAATGTATTGTAGGAAGATGTCTTAAGTTAAGAGTTAATTGAATTGTAAGAATGTGATAAAAAAATCTCTAACATGATAGGGTATTTATAATACTCCTATCCTACTCCTACTAAGCTAATGAAATAAATAACCAAATCCTAATATACTAATGAAATCCTTGACCCAAATGTACTAGGGTAAGGTTACAAAATTATAATCCAAATAGAATAATGAAACACATAACCTAATTGCACTAGGTTAATGTATTATGGCAATAATCCAGCTTTGTGTCTGTAAGTCCCCAAAGTCTTCAGAAATGCTGTTTTAGCCCGGGACAGATTTTCCATGCAGCAGATTTAGTCCTTTATGCGTCCAGCTCCTTTCCATCTCGTTTGTGAGCTTTCTTTTGCGTCAAGTAAGCCATAAATTGCTGTATTTTGCATCATTTATACCTGAAACTTTCCTAATCACATTTGTTAGCTCATTTACAGGAAAAAGGACTAAAAGTGTATGAAATAGATAATTAGTTCTCAAAACTAGGCTAAAATATGGGCAAAATATATTGATATAGGCGCGTAAATTCGCCTATCATCAACACCCCACACTTAGAGCTTTGTTTGTCCTCGAACAACATATCATGTCCTTCTAAGCATTGACTTAAGGTTTTTACAGAAACAACACAAAACATTCTTCAAGACAAGCACAACAATTATCAACAAAGAGTAGCTTTCCGATTATAAGTAGAAACAATTTAACCTCAAGCATAGACTCGTGATGGTGATCAATTCGCATGCAAACGTTACGGTACATAGAATCATATACAACTATCCAAAACTCATCAACCATGTGTGTCTCACAATATAGTACCCATAATCACTCACAAATATAGCATATTTTTCAAACATGGGTATCAAAGTGTCCTTGCTCTCACTCTCACAAAGAATTCATATGTAGCAACTAATGACCATAAGCTTGCCCTTAATGTAGTACTCTACTAAATGTCGGAATGTTAAGATTAGGATCAAGTAGGTCTTTAGATGGTTGTAATGTAGGCTAAGGGACGGGTAGGACTATTTTGGCCAGAAATAGTGACTAAGTTCCTAAGCACTTTAATACATCACTTTGTATCTATGACACTTTTTTCTTTCAACCTTTCTTTATTTTATTTTTCCACCCTTGTTCTCATCTTTTGTTTTCCAATTTTAAGCACAACTCCCTTTTCGGCTTTCTTTTCCTTTTTCTTTTCACAACGTACCTCCTATGATAGCATTTTTTTTCTTTTTCATAACACCTTCAAGAACCTTTACAATTTAAAGCATCATACTCACCCAATTTCCTCTTATGTTGTCACATGACTTATTCACTTTAAAGCACTTAGGAATTTGGATCAAATTATGGTCTTGAAAGAAATAGATTAGGCTTACATACAAGGTTGTCAAAGAAATAGGCTAAAGGCTCAAAAGGGTTTGACTAGGATGATTTACATGGGTAGGTAAAACTGATGGTAAACAAATATAGGTTGCCAAAGAAATGCCTAAATCATATCCTAACTTACACTCCTTATTTTCGCTTTGAATACGTACCAGGCAAGTTCTAGCATCAGCCACACACATAGAATATACTATTATCTCACACACACAAGGCACATGGTCGACTTGTTTGGAAGTAATATAGACTCTCGACCCAACAAGTGAAGGAATCGAATCACACAATATCACATAATGAGTCACAACTAGAGCCTAAATGTCTCAACAGTCATAATTGTAGCACATACTCTTGTTCTAATCTCATGCTGCCTATCCAAATAATTTCATGCGTAGCTAGAAAAATTTTACTCCTAAAAAATAAAAAAAACGTCACACGAAAAAAATAAAAAATTTGGACTCAAAACAAAATAAACAAGAGCAAACATACAAACATAGCATGCAGATTCTGCCGACACCCCACACTTAGACTAAACACTGCCCTCAGTGGAAAATAAAGTCGAAGAACCTGATTAGTCGGACTCTTCCTCAATGTCGGGGGTCATACCCCCTTCGTCCGAGTCATCGTAAGAGTCGTCGTCAGAGTTCTCCTCAGCATCAGAATCAGGCAAGCGTCTATCATCATCAGTTGGCACGTCATCATCAAGAGGGTCCTCGAAATAGACTCCCACTCCACACATCTCCCGGGCATGTCTGTTCATTGGGTAGTCGTGGTCCAGCTGTTGGAGCTCTACAGCAGTTGGAATACGTCCACCACTCATCATAGTGAATCTCGTCATGCCATAGAGATGACGGAAGAAACTCTCGTCACGAGCATGTCTCTCTGCAGTGGTAAGGTTGACTCCATGCGTGGTTTCAGCATCTTTGACCTTGGTGAGGTCAACCTTCTTTGGGGTATGTGGGAGTTTGTGGTCAGCTGGTTCCTCTTCTATATCCTCCTTCCGCAACATCGCTGTCAACAAATTGCCGAATGTGAAATGGGACCTGCTGTGGAGTCTGGCTTTTCTCATGGTCGATCGAATGATTGCCCCAAAGTTGATAGGGACATTTGTCATCAATGCATAAACCAGACACACTCTATCTCTCGATATCTTTGTGTATTGCATCCCAGGAATGAGGCATGAGTTGACAATGCGCATCCAGATTCTTGCTTCCCTATTTAGTGGAGCATAGGGGAATGTGTTGTGACGGCCTGTTTCCTTATGTCTGCCCCATCTTGCCATCGATCGGCTTCCACAAAGCGTGTGTCTTATAGCTCTGTAAGGAGGCCTGCTGTACAGCTCTTTGTATGGTGCAGTGTCGACCGAAGGTAGGCCTAGAAACGAGTTGATCCAATCCGCTGTAAGCTGTAACACTTGGCCCCGAATTTTGACTTCGTTGCCTGTTGTGTTTGGCGACCAGTTGGCATAAAACTCTCTTGTCAAGTCAAGATTGCACTCTCCCATGTCACGGAAGATGAAATCCAGCTTCAAAGCCATTATCTTAGCCAACATTTGCGGCTCCTTCTTTGCTAAGGTCTCCTTGTTGATGAAGTCGACGTGCACATATTTCTTTTCTTTGTTGCTGCTGTACCATGCCTTGGCTTCTTCCTCAAGAACCCATTTGATTCCGAACATTCTGCGTGGTAGGTGTGCTGAAGATGATTCTCCTTGGTCTTTTCGGCTTCTCTTTTTATCCTTTCGGGTTGTGGTAGCCTTCTCCTTGCCTTGCCTTGCTTTCGGTGCCATTGTACCTGAGACTAAAAATAATGTTAGTTGCAGCACAATCGCACTTTATACAATCTACATTCAAGCACTAGGGGTACCACCCCACACTTAATCTTGTTAGCACAAATCAGTGAAGTGAAAGTGGTCGAGTACTCAGACTTCGTCGACATACGTTTTAGGATTGTATTCCGACAAGAAAATCAGCATTACATCACTTATGAGCAGCCACTTGGACGTCTTTCATGGTGCATATAGCGACACTACAACATAGGAGTTACCGCATGGAATTGCTATTCGTACAACAAACACTACCTCCTACGTCGATAGTCACTATAACCTTATCCCGATGGCCGGGATGGTTAATCATGCAGGCATCCAAACAACACTCTCAATCAATATTCATGGCCACATATGTTCAGCAAGTATCACAACAATGCCATTGAAACAAAATTCAAGTCGGAAACAAGTCATGAATTCCATACGTATATAATCAATCACACGATTTTGCAACAATTATCCACACACATGAACATCACCACCAATCTCTCATGAGTTAGCATTTTATAATAAGCATAGTAAAGTAGTACTTACGATAAATAGATGAAGAATAAGAGAGCACTTACTTGCTTGAAGATTGTGGAGAAGTTGTTGTGGATTGGAAGAACAAAGGAAGAAAAATTTGAGAGGATTTGGGATGATATGCGGCGCCTTTAGGGTTACTTCTAATGTGTTTGTGATAAAAAAACAAGTCCCCTTTATATAGGAGGAGTATGGGGCGGGTTATGACCCATTTACAATCGGATTTGGGGACAAAATCACCCTATATGCGGCGCATATCCCTCGGCATATCACATGTATATGCGGCGCATTGTCCATGGCATAATGGGACATATGCGCCGCACATAGTATGGCATATATAGGCATATGCGGCGCATATGGTATGGCATTTGGTCTCAGTATCTCAAATGCCATAGCATAGGCGGCGCATAGTCAAAAGCACACCTAGGAATAGGCGGCGCATAGTGTATTGCACACTAGATTCTGAGTCCTTAGGCGATAGAATAGGTTGTGCATCGTTCGTGGCCTATTTTTACCAAGGCCTAGCCTTTCTCGAAGCCTATTATGACGTGAGAAAGGCTCAATCCATAGCCTTATGCATCACCATTCCTAACTTACCGACTTTACCATACAATGCGACCAAATCGTCAATTGAAATCAATCTCCTCGTTGCATACTTCTTACACCTATATTTGCTCAAACAAATGAAAACGATTAGTACGATGGGTTGCCTCCCACCAAGCGCCTTAGTTTTGGTCGTGGCACGACTCTTATTTTTGGATTTTCATTTATCAAAAAGAAAAAATACTAAAACGACAAAACGATAAAACAATAAAACGAAGGGTTGCCTCCCATCTAGCGCCTTATTTATTGTCGTGGCTCGACATAGTAATCTCGAGTACTTAGACTTCGTCGAGATAAGTGATGGCCATGTCATTCATCGAGTCAAGAGGACCGATATATGGCTTAACACGTTGGCCATTCACCTTGAAGATAACACCCTCATTATTTTCCAATTCGACTACTCCAGACGAGTAGACGTGGGTGACTTTAAATGGACCAGACCACTTTGATTTTAACTTACCTGGGAAGAGCTTGAATCTGGAGTTAAAGAGTAGTACCATGTCACCTTTTTGGAAGTGTCGTCGAACAATCCGCTGATCGTGATACTTCTTCATCCGCTCCTTGTATAAATCTGATCTTTCATATGCATGGAGACGGAATTCATCTAGCTCGTTCAGCTGCTCCAACCTCAGGTTCTTCACATCATCCCGATTCAGATTCAAGTGCTTCAATGCCCATAATGCCTTGTATTCAAGCTCGATGGGTAGATGACAAGCCTTCCCATAAACTAGCTGATAAGGTGACATGCCAATGGGTGTCTTGAATGCAGTCCTATACGCCCATAGTGCATCATCTAGCTTTCGAGACCAATCCTTCCGATTCGCATTGACCGTCTTGGCAAGGATTTGCTTGATCTCACGATTGGAAACCTCTACTTGTCCACTAGTTTGGGGATGATAAGGCGTAGCTACCTTGTGTTGCTTGACTCCATACTTGGCCAATACAGATTTGAATAGCTTGTTGCAGAAGTGAGATCCTCCATCACTTATGATAGTACGAGGTACCCCAAAGCGAGAGAAGATATTCTTCTTTAAAAACGCTACAACACGCTTTCCTTCGTTATCGGCCAATGCTACAGCTTCAACCCATTTCGACACATAATCCACAGCAACCAAGATGTACTTCATTCCAAACGAATTCACGAATGGTCCCATGAAATCAATTCCCCATACATCAAAGAGTTCTACCTCCAGAATTTTGGACATGGGCATTTCATGGTGTTTTGAAATAGCACCTTGACGTTGGCATTGGTCACACCTTCTCACATAGTCGTGTGCATCTCTGAATATTGTAGGCCAATAATAACCACTTTGCAAGACTTTTCTTGCTGTTCGATTCCCTGCATGATGGCCTCCAACTTGCGAAGTGTGGCATGCTTCTAATATAGTGGGCACTTCTTCATGGGATATACATCGTCGAATGATACCATCCGCACATCTTCGAAACAAATAAGGCTCATCCCAATAATAGTGCTGAACGTCATGCATAAACTTCCTCCTCTGGTGGTAAGATAAATTGGAAGGTAACACATTACTCACCACGAAATTTGCAAAGTCGGCATACCATGGTAAGTTCTCCATTGTTGTCGCTAGTATCTCCTCGTCAGGGAATGCATCGCCAATCTGATTTTCTGATTGCGCCACATACTCATTCTCAAGTCTAGATAGGTGATCAGCCACTTGGTTCTCGCAACCTCTTCTATCTTTGACTTCGAAATCAAACTCTTGCAGCAGCAACACCCATCGAATCAGCCTTGGTTTTGCATCCTTCTTTGTCATTAGATACCTAAGAGCTGCATGGTCTGTATGAACGATCACTTTAGTACCTAATAGGTAGGCGCGGAACTTCTCAAACGCATACACAACCGCTAATAGCTCTTGTTCAGTGACAGTGTAGTTCCTTTGGGCTTCATTGAGGACCTTACTCGCATAGTAGATAGGATGAAATAATTTCTCCTTTCTCTGTCCAAGAACAGCACCAACGGCTACACCACTAGCATCACACATGACTTCGAACGGGAGCGTCCAATCTGGTGTTACCATGATAGGGGCTTCAATGAGTTTTTCTTTAAGGCATTCAAATGCCTTTAAGCAATCATCATTAAAGTCAAACTTCGCATCTTTCTCCAATAGCTTGCACAATGGACTAGAAATTTTGGAGAAGTCTTTGATGAATCTACGATAAAACCCAGCATGGCCAAGAAAACTACGAACTCCCTTCACCGAAATTGGAGGTGGTAGCTTCTCAATTACCTCTATTTTGGCGCGATCAACCTCTATTCCTCTTTCGGAGATCTTGTGCCCAAGAACAATTCCTTCTTTTACCATGAAGTGGCACTTCTCCCAATTCAGCACAAGGTTGAACTCTACACATCTTTGTAATGCCATGCTTAAATTCACCAAACATGCTTCGAAAGACTCCCCAACAACTGAAAAGTCGTCCATAAATACCTCCAAAGTGTCTTCTACCATATCAGAGAAAATAGACATCATACATCGCTGAAAGGTGGCTGGTGCGTTACATAACCCGAATGGCATACGTTTAAAGGCAAACGTACCATATGGGCATGTAAACATTGTCTTCTCTTGGTCTTCTGGTGCAATAAAAATCTGATTATAACCTGAATAACCATCAAGAAATCAAAACCATCCTTTTCCCGCTAATCGATCTAGCATTTGGTCCATAAATGGCATGGGGAAGTGATCCTTGAGAGTCCAAGAATTCAGCTTGTGGTAGTCCATGCATACTCTCCATCCAGTGACGGGCCTGAGTGGAATAAGCTCATTCTTTGCATTCGCAACCACCGTCATACCTCCTTTCTTGGGAACACATTGTACTGGGCTTACCCATGTACTATCAGAAATAGGATACACAACTCCTGCGTCTAACCACTTGATAATCTCCTTCTTCACCACCTCTTGCATTGGTGGGTTTAGACGTCTTTGGTGTTCGATGGTGGGTGTGCACTTTTCTATGAGCTGAATTTTATGAGTGCAAATCCCAGGTGGAATACCAAGGATATCCGCAATGGTCCATCCAATAGCTCTAATATACTTGCGTAAAATTACAATAAGAGCTGCAACTTGTTGCTCACCTAAATCGGCTGCCACTATGACTGGAAGAGTGTTTCCGCTTCCTAAGAATGCATACTTCAAATGGCTTGGCAGCTCCTTTAATTCTAATGTGGGTGGTTCTTCAATAGATGGCTTAGCTGGTGGTGTGGGTCGATTCTTGAGATCAAGATCCAGCTTCTTAGGAGGATAGCGATGTGCTCCTAATCCCGATAGAGCACAAATATCATCTTCAGAAATTTCAGCATCATCATCATCTTCTTCCATGAGCAAAACCTCCAAAGGATCATCAAGAATTTGCTCTTCAGCAAGTAACTCATCCTCGTCATCAACGACAACATCAGCCACAGAAAATACACTTAGATCTTTGGGTTGCTTCATTGATTTGCAAACATCAAAGCGCACCACTTCATCATTTATTCGGAATGAAAGCTCATTAGCTCTCAAATCTATGAGCACACTTCCCGTAGCAAGGAAAGGGCGTCCCAAGATTATGGGAACCTCTGAATCTGCTTCGCAATCCAAGATGACAAAGTCTGCTGGAAATATGAATGAAGATACCTTCACCAAGACATCGCATAGAATACCAACCGGTCGTTTTACCGACCTATCCGCCATAACAAGCTTCATATTAGTTGGTGTAGGATCTCCTAACCCCAAATTCTTGTAGATTGATAATGGCATCAAGTTGATGCTGGCTCCTAAGTCACATAATGCTTTAGCAAAGTCCAAAGATCCGACGGTGCAAGGAATAGTGAAAGCTCCGGGGTCGGCCTTCTTCTGAACTATGGATCGGGTAGCTATTGCACTACAATGATGCACATCTTCTTTCAGCTCATAGCTTGCTGCCCTCTTTTTAGTCAAAAGATCTTTCATAAACTTCGCATACCCAGGCATTTGTTCAAGTGCCTCTACCAATGGGACATTAATAGTTAGCTGCTTCAACATGGTCATAAATTTGCTGAACTTAGTGTCATCGGCCACCTTCTTCAATCTTTGTGGAAAAGGTGGTGGTGGGTATGGAAGTGTTCTTTCCATGGCTTTCTTCTCCTCTTGCTTCCGTTTATTATTTTTTTCAGGCTGCACGTCACTAGGCAACACGTCCTTGACGTTGGAAGTGGATATTGCGGCGTCTTCCCTAGTGGCGTCACTAGGCGTGGCGTCCATGTCTGCTGTTCTGTCAACTACTTGCTTGCCTTCTGCTGAAGTTTCCAGCACCTTACCACTCCTCGTAGTGATGGCCATGCATGACCCATCATTCCTTGGGTTTTGCACAGTATCGCTAGGCAAGGTGCCGGCTTTTCTTTGGTTGAGTGCTGCTGAAAGTTGACTGAATTGCTGCTCTAGTTGCTTGATAGAAGTGGAATGAGAATCAACTAATTGCTTCATGGAGGCCAAATCGTCAATCACCTCCTTAACTCCCGCGCTCGTCGCTTCCACTCCTTTCAATAACTTAGCCATCATGTCTTCCATAGAATTAGATGTGGTGGTATCACGTCTACCAGGGGGAACGTACAAACCACTATTTTCATTATTTTTCTTCCAACTACCTTGGTCTTTACCTCCAGATTTATCATAATAGTTCCGACCTTGGTTTCCTTGGGCATTCCCACGGAAACCCCCCTGATTGTTCAAGTAGTTGGCCTCCTCTTCTGAATCAGATTCGTCTCTTCCTTTTGACGCAATAGCTTTCACTTTTTCAGTCTTCCCCAATAGATGCTTTGTAAGAAGATCCATTTGGGTTTTCATGTGCGCCATATCTTGATCACGTTCTTCTTCTCTTCTTCTTTGGTCTGCAGACATGCCAATAGATAAAGTGGGGCTTGCTACCTCAGAATCCCTGGTATGCCAAGCTCTACTTTGTTTCGTCATACGATCTAGCATGTTGCTTGCTTGACCAAAGGTGAGGTCCATAAAAGAACCTCCAGCTGCGTTGTCCACCACTGGTTTAGTTACTGAATTCAAGGCTCTATACAAGATCTCCATCAAGTGGACATTGGTCATGTGATGGTTTGGGCATCTCGCTAGCTTTGTCTTGAACCTCTCCCATGTTTCGTGAAGAGCTTCAGATGGAAGCTGACGAAAGTTGCTGATTTCATCTCTCAATTGAGCCCTCTTGGATGGCGGAAAGAATCTTTCTAGGAAAGCGTCTCTCAATTGCCTCCAATTTGTAATAGAATCAGGAGTCAGCCCATTCAACCATAATGTTGCCTCCCCAGACAGAGACAATGGAAATAGACGTAATCGAATAGCATTCTGACCAACTCCAGGATTGTCAAAAGACCTGCATGTAGAAATAAAGTTGATGAGATGCATATTCGGGTCATCGCCTGCTAGTCCACCAAATAATCCCTTGAGTTGCAATAACTGAATCATGGTGCTAGTGATGTTGAACTTGGCTCCGGGCGCTAATGGTGGTGGAATTATAGCTCCAGTGGCTCCGGCACCATCAAGATCATCATCATCATCGTCGAAAGCTGGTTGCAAAGGTTGGCGATCATATCTGTACCGAGCTTGTCGACCTCGTCTGTTGGCAGGTGTTGCCATTTCAGCGCCATGCCTTGGGTTGATCAACTCGTCATCTCCTAAATCTTCATCGTCAGGATTTGTTGCTCGTCCAGGATTATCAATGTTTTGTTGTTGGACTTGAGCAGCGGCAAGAGCAGCTAATCTTGCTTGCTCGTGTTGAGCAGCCATCCTGTCGATTTCCGCTTGTGCTTCCATTCTTCTAATTCGTTGCGGTTCCGGATTGATTGGTAATAACGGTTGACCAGAACTTCTAGTATGGGGCATGCACTAAAAGAAAAACCTGCAATAAACAAAAACAAAAACTAAACGTAAAAGTACGAGAATCTTTGACCAAAGGGTCTAGTAATTTTCACGAACTTGATTGACACTTGTATTCCCCGGCAACGGCGCCAATTTTTGATAACGCTCAATCTACAGCTCTCGTAGGAGTGTAAAGCGGTCGTTAGCAAATATAGAACCCAACTGGGTTGGGTATCGATCCCACAGAGAATAGCTTGGTCAACAAGTAAGTAAAATTAATAGACTTTTGGTGCAAGTCTCGTAACAAGGGGGGATTGTAATAAGTAACCAAAGTAATGAAATAAAAGCTGAAAAATAGCAAAGTAAAAGAGAAAGATTGTCACGTTGGTTGTAAACAATGAGAATTGAGGCGTTGGGATTATGTCCACCTTCAGAAGTATACGTCTCTATTGGCTATGAGTGTGTAGAGTCTTGACATGCAATTGCTTATAGAGAATTGTAGTCGATGGTAAATCCAAGCGTCTCTCAACCTAAACAAGGACTATTTCACTTTAACTCTCTCGAGCTTAAAGTGTGTCTAGCGGTACGAATTCTCCAAGAGGTTAGTCCAGTTACGGCACTAGCTTTTTAATAGGAAAGGGTGTCCTACTACCTTGACATTATCTCTTTTCCAGACAAATAACCTTTCTCTCGAACAAGTTAAATGTTAGACTGGCGTTGGTCTATGCGTCTTCTTTTCTAGACAAGTAACCTTTCTCTCGAACAGGTTAGATGTTAGAATGGCGTGATCTTGTGTTTGAAACCGCAAAGATTGTAGTTTTAAGATGAAGAGAATAATGATATAAGCAATATACGTGTCTTGAACTCACAAGCTCATAGCAATAGATAGTAACTCATTCGGCTTCCATAACCCCAACTAAGAGGTTTAGTTACCCATGAATGCGTAGGATATCACGTTTTGCATGGTGGATGGCGTGAATAGTAGGTGTTTGGCGTGTGGTTTTAGTGATTCCGTAGCAAGTAACGATTCTCTTGTTGTGGAATTTAAGAATAGAAGAATGAAGAATTAAGAATGTATTGTAGGAAGATGTCTTAAGTTAAGAGTTAATTGAATTGTAAGAATGTGATAAAAAAATCTCTAACATGATAGGGTATTTATAATACTCCTATCCTACTCCTACTAAGCTAATGAAATAAATAACCAAATCCTAATATACTAATGAAATCCTTGACCCAAATGTACTAGGGTAAGGTTACAAAATTATAATCCAAATAGAATAATGAAACACATAACCTAATTGCACTAGGTTAATGTATTATGGCAATAATCCAGCTTTGTGTCTGTAAGTCCCCAAAGTCTTCAGAAATGCTGTTTTAGCCCGGGACAGATTTTCCATGCAGCAGATTTAGTCCTTTATGCGTCCAGCTCCTTTCCATCTCGTTTGTGAGCTTTCTTTTGCGTCAAGTAAGCCATAAATTGCTGTATTTTGCATCATTTATACCTGAAACTTTTCTAATCACATTTGTTAGCTCATTTACAGGAAAAAGGACTAAAAGTGTATGAAATAGATAATTAGTTCTCAAAACTAGGCTAAAATATGGGCAAAATATATTGATATAGGCGCGTAAATTCGCCTATCATCACTATCCCAATCATAAATAGCTCGCATCCCCTCTACACACCACCTTAGGTTTATCTCACCTATATGTACCATCGAGATATATATATAGAGTTAGATACAAGGTCAGATAGTGGTGGAATAGAAGGCTGAGGATCCTGTGTAGGGAGCTCTCTGTCATGTGCTGAAGAAGATAAAACCTAAAGTGGCACCTGAGATGTACCCTCCTTAGACTGGGGTACTACTAACATTGACACACTCACTGAGTTCGACTCATCCTCTAAACCCTCCTCAGATTGTGGCCCTGTGTGCTCTACTCACCCTAACTAAAAATTAATCCAGACTCATCTTCATCTCCAAATCCTTACTCATCCTCAATAGAATCCACTCCTTTCTTAGACTGAGGAGTGTGTGGTAGTGAAGTCTCGACCATCTTCATCCTCAGCCTAGGAACTGATCTAGATATGACCATTTAGGCCTCAGCCCATGTAGATACAGGATGAGTTCGCAACTGAGTATGTATAAGGTTATGTTTGGTGCTTGGAATGCCTAAGGTGGCTACAATGATGGGTGAAATAGTAGTCTGTCTCTTCCTCCTAGTCTGTGGAGCCTTTGGTCTATCTGGGGCTGCCGCGTACTCCTTTACTTAGATGCTACTCTTAGGGGACTCATCCTAAAGCCTCTACTATACACCTTTTTTTGTGGTTATCTTGGGTGCCATAGTACTTGAAAAATCAGGTGTTAGTGCTTGGAAGAGAAAATGGAAGTGAAATTTTCTTAAAATAAATTGAGAACTTTCTGGGTGGGAACCTACGAAGGACACCTATGGGCCATAGGTTCCATATATGGTCTATAAGAGGCCTTCAAAAGTGTTAGACAAAGCCGTAAAGATTCAGAGCTTCAGATTTGATGCCTACGAAGGCATTTACACCCTTTTCAAGGTACTTTAATTTTTCTAAATTTTCACCCGCATACAATGCACATAGACCATTCAATTCCTATTTTGCACATGTTAACATTTATGAAGTTTACAAACACATGTAAGACATGCAAAATTTGGGTTTTTATCAACCATTTCAACTTCTACTTCCATTTAGGGCATGATTACATAGTATATTCAAGAACGTGGATTCTAGGTGCCATCACATGTACCCTAGGTTCCATTGCATGTACCCTTTTGAGGGTACTTTGATTTTTTTAAATTTTACACCCCCATACAATGAACATAGCCCATTCAATTCCCATTTTGAGCACAACAACATTTATCAAGTTTACAAACACGTGTAAGGAACACAAAATTTGGGTTTTTATTAACCTTTTCAACTTCTACTTCCATTCCGGGCATGATTACACAGTATATTCAAGAACAATGCACCAATTTTAACTTTTTAGATTATTCAAGGCTCCTACAAACACGATTTTTGAGTTTTACATAATTTTCAATCATATTCAAGTAGCAACTCATTATTCTTTTTAAAGAACAATAACATACTATAAGAGCCAAGAAATTTACCTTAATTTTGCGAGATGGAGGTAGAAAATTGAGGAAGTTAAGAAAACCCTAGACTTTGAATGTCTTTAAGCGTGCATGTGATGGGCTAATGAAGGATTTTTGCCTTTTATAGAATTCATGAGGAAGTTGAAGAGTTTGAATTTGGGTGGGAGTTATAAATTCTTAGAATGTGGGGCATATGAGTTGAATTTTAGGCTTTTAAATGTGTTGGTAGGCCTATTTGGGTCGGATCCTCTTGGATTCAGCCCAGATTTTTAAAATTTGGACCAAAATTTTTCTATCATTTGCGGGAACCACTTACGACCCGTAAATACAGGTCGTAAGTGGAAAAAAACTTTCTACCCCTCCAGACCTTTTATTCTGATACTTATGACACCACTTAAAAGGTTGTAAGTGGTACTTACGACCTTAGTAAGTGGGTTCATAGGTAAAGTTTAGAGACCCCAATTTTTTTGTTAGATTTTTCACTCCGACAATTATTCTGTTACTTACCTGGCCTAAGTGGAACTTATGACCCTTACAAGTGGACCAATAAGTCCGCTTACCTGGAATTTTCTTAATCTTGCAATGTTTTACCATATTCCAGGCGGTTCCTCAGATTGTACACTTACAAAAAGAAGAGGACAATGCATACACTAAAATAGTGGGATGTTTCCCACCCAACACTTTATTTAATATTGTAGCATGATGTGGCTATTTTGCTTAATCAGAATTCACCAATAAGCTAATGGGCAGCCTCTAATGAAGCATCTGATTTAGCGATGCGGGATGACTCAGTTACCTTGGCTACTCAAACTTTGCAAAGGCCGACATTAACGAACACTTTAACCTTATCAACATTACCGAAATAGTGCTAGATATGATGCCCGTTCACCTTAAATAGTGCTTCACCATCACATTCTATCTCAATAGCACTATGTGGGAACACCCTAACCATGATTAATGGTCCATACCACCTAGACTTGTACTTGCTAGGAAATAAGTGAAGTCTTGAATTATATAACAAGACCATATCATTTTGCTGAAACACTCTTTTTTCGATCTTCCTGTCATGACAGAACTTCGATATTTCTTTGTACAGATCAAAACTCTCATAAGAAAGAAGATGAAATTCAGCCAACTCATTCACCTTTCTCATTCTCAACTTAGCTGCACCATGCTACTCAAAATTGAGTTTTTTCAAACTAATATGGAGAGGAAAATACGAGTGTCTTAAAATTTATTGGGTGGGCTGAAAAAGTATCATCTAATCTCCTTGACTAGTCAGTCCTGTTGGCATTCACAGTCTTCACCAATATGAACTTGATCTCTTGATTGGAGACCTCAACCTGCCTACACATTTGAGGATGGTAAGGTGTTTCTACCTTATGCTTCACTCCATATTTTTCAAGTAGGGGATTTAAAAGGAGATTGAATAAATGAGACCCTCCATCACTAATAATCGCACGCGGAGTGCCAAATCAAAAAAAGATGTTCTTTTTCAAGAACATAGTGACACTTTAATCCTTATTGTTGGGAAGCGCAACCGACTTCACCTACTTAGAAACATAGTTGACTGCCATAAGAATTTAATTCATCCCATAGGAGCTCACAAATGGAACCATGGAATAAATTCCCATACATAAAATAACTCCAACTCCACAATAGGTATTATGGGGAGTTTATGTTTTTATGGGATATTGCCTTGTCGATGACACTAGTCACAATCTTGAGCATATTCGTGAGCATTATTGTATATAGTAGGACAATCATACCCATGTTGCAAATATTGTGGGATGTGCGGGTACTACCATGATGACCCCCAACTGGCGATGAATAACAATCCTCAAGAATGCTCATCATCTCCATATCAGGAATACATCTACGAATAACACCATCCACATAAATTTGAATGGGATAAGGCTCATCCCAAAAATATTTTCTTAACTCATGCATGATTCGATTTTAGTGCTAGAATGAAAACACTTTTGAAATAAGATTAGATGCAAAAAATGGCAAAATCAGCGACCTAAGGGATTAAGTCTTGTGATGCTACCAACAAGAGGACCCAACGTATAAATCTCAGGTTTGTATATTTCTTTGACATTAGATACCTCAACGTTGTATTATCTATATGAATTATGACTTTGGTCCCAATTAATAGAATTGGAATTTCTCAAAGGAAAAAACCTACCGCAAGTAACTTTTGCTCAATAACTGTGTAATTCTTCGGTGTGGGGTTTGATGCCTTCTTGGAATAATTGATAGGTACTAGGACAGTATCTAAGGCCACTCCGCTAGCATCATATATAAGCTCAATGGTATAGACCAATCAAGGGATACAATAATGGGAGTCGAGACCAACCTCTCCTCAAGGCACTCAAAGTCATTGAGACATGCATTATCAAATACAAATTTCACCTCCTTCTCTAAAAGCTTGCAAAAAGGATTACTAATTTCAGAGAAGTCCTTGATGAAACTCCTATAAAAGCTTGAATGACCTAAAAAACTATAGATTTCTTTAATTGAGACCGGTGGAGGCAATTATTCAATCACCTCTATCTTTGCTCTATCCACCTTAATACCCTGCTTTGAAATTTTGTGATAGAGAACAATACCTTCTTTCAATATAAAATGGCACTTCTCCCAATTCGGCACCAGATCTCACTTCTTGTATCTTTGGAGTGCGTTGGCCAAATGGGTCAAACAATCATCAAAAGAGTCCCTAACTAACAATAACTCATCCATGAAAACCTCTATAGTATCCTTCACTATATTTGAAAATATCAACATCATACACTGCCTGCTAGTTTGTCAATCATCTAATCCATAAACTAAATGGGAAAATGGTCCTTCTTAGTCCAAGTATTTAAGTTTTTATAATCCATGTACACTCTCCAACCAGTAATTGATCTCATGGTCACCAATTCATTCTTCTTACTTGATACCATAGCGATCCAACCCATCTTGGATACACATTAAATCGAGCTGACCCACTTATTGTATGCAATAGGGTAAATCACTTATGTGTCTAACCATTTTATGATCACTTTCTTCACTGCCTCCTATATAGGAGAATTCAACCAATGCTGGTGCTCGATGCCGAGAATATAATTTGATTCAAGTTGTATCTTATGAGTGCAAATATCGGGTGGGATCCCCATAATGTCTGCACTAGTCCATCTGATGGCTCTCTTGAACCTCATTTAAATCAATGTTTGAACCTATGTCTCCAATAATTTAGCAAAAAAAAAAACCAATAATTTATTATAGACCCCCAAGAATACATATCACAAATGAGATGGGAAGGCCTTTAATTCCAAGACCGGTCACTCCTCAATAGATGGTTAATCTATAGGAGTGGTTCTATTCTTCAATTCAAGATCTATATTTTTCAAAGAATAGTTATAAAAACCTCCACCATATAATGGACTCAGCGTAAACCTATGAAATTAGAAGCTAGGGGGAACACAATCCTAGTGTTCGTTTCAGATTGTTTACAACCAAAAGCATTCAAATTTTGTTACATTTGCTGATTACTACAAATCCCCTAATTTATTTTTTGGCACTTTTGGATACTTTAGCAAGTTTAGGAGACAGATTTAATCTATATCTGGTGGGATCGACCCCAACCTAATTGGGCAACTATAATCTGACATTGACTACATTGTATCTTCTTGGAGGGTATATTTTTTATGACATCAAATTTTCACGTCATTGATAGGGAATATGGTCAAGGATTGGTTGATTTTAGTTGTTGAAGTTTTTTGAGTTTTATTTTTCTGTTCTTCTAGGGATGTACGTTGGTTTATGCCAACACAAGTAGTCAAGGAGATCCCTTGATCCCATTTGATCTAGAGCCAGAGAGTATCCTATAATAGAATCGTAGGTTGTCAGACCACAACCATAAAGCTCACCAAGAGAAGCTTTGAGATAATCCATATAACTTTCCTTTTTCTTCTCTTCATGGTGTTCATGATACATTTGAGCAAATTCCTGTATGATTATTAGTGGAGAAGAAATAAAAAAGGGATAATGAGGTTTCTTAACATGTAGTTAAAGATATAGAGAGAGTGCGACAGGGGTAGAAAGTTTATCATTAAGCAGAACTAGACTGGGGTAGAAAAGATAAATCTTGGGTGCTCCCAACTTATCAATATTTTCCAGTTTATGATGATCCAGAGGATGACCTGAGGAACATTGAGCCTATACAAATTGGAGATATCATACTATTTGCACTACCCCTTGGGGGAAAAGTTCGACATTAATAGTGCTATGATTTAGTTATTGAATCTGAAAGGTGTGTTTTCTTGTTTGCCGCCTGATGATGCAAACATGCACCTTATAATTTTTGTTGGGAATTATACTTTATATGTGGTTAAGATATTTCCATTCTCAAACTCAAATTATTTCCATTCTCTCTAACTAGTGAAACCGACATTATGGTTAAGATAACTACCTCATGGCTCCATTACTACTTGAAACAAGTTGCGAAAGCTACTTTTAGACCATTTCTTCCCTCTGGACAAAATGCTACAGTTGAAGGATGTGATATATAATTTTAGGCAACTACATTCTAAATTGATGTATGAGGCATGGTTTCAGTTTAAGAAGAAATTGATGATGGTACCTAATCACAAAATTTCAAGGAGAAATTTATTAGAGATTTTCTATTGTGCCCTAAATAATAGTTCTAGAGCTATAGCGGATACTATCACTTGTGAAATATTCATCACCCTGTGTTAGGAAACAACATCATATATCTTAGATCACATCTCTCTTACCAACTGAGGGTGACATAATCGAGGGGCAGAGAGAGTTAGCAAGTTTCTTAGCTAAGGGCTAATCATCTGCCCAAGACAATTGGAACTAAAGGCATGAAAACAAAGGTTGAAACTACTATGGGGATATATACAGGGATCAGAGTAGACAAAGAGATGGTGATTGGAGATAAAAGTATGACTACAAGGAAAAGAGTGGTGTTAACCTTCCACCAAGGAATAGAGTTACCAATTCGAGAATAGAGGCAATGTTGTCAAATCTAGTGAAGGGTTAGGAAATTAAAGAGAGTAGCATTAAGGAGATTAAGGTTGATATTTCAAGTTTGACCCAGAAAGTAGAATCGCATGTGACTGGTTTTGGGAAAATATTGGTGACTTTGAATCACTATAAAGGGGGCACTCTTCGATTAACCTTGTGCAAAATTTAAAGAATGATAGTCACTACCTATCCATGACCACTCGCAGTGGTAAGCAACCATAGATCCTCCTATGCTTATGGTTGATAAGCCGAGGACTCATGTTAATAATTTTGATGAGGCACCTAAAGCAAAATTTGAAAAGTTGGTGACTAGTGGTGAGTCAAGACAATATCGACAAGTGTTGATAAGAGTGTTGAGAATGCCATAGAAAAGGAAAAGGAAGATGAACTAGCAGGAAAAACTATTCTATGACCTCTCCCACCTTTTACTCAAAGGTTAAACCAGTAGAAAGAAGAAGGAAAGTTTGAAAAGTGTATTGTTATGTTAAAAGGGTTGAGCTTGAATATCCCTCTCCTTGAAGCTCATGAGAAGATGCCTGGGTATGTAAAATTTATAAAAGAGTTGGTGACAAAGAAGAGCGGTCAGTTATAAGGACATTGGTGGGTTGCATCATTGTAGTGTGATTTCATCCAGATCTCTTGCAAAGACAAAAGATGATCCCAGAGCCTTCATGATTCCTTGCACCGTTGGGACATTTAGATTTGCAGAGCTCTATCTAACTTGGGTGCCATTATTAACTTGATGTTGTTGGCCGTGTTCAAATAGTTGGGTTTGAGACATCTTGAATCAATGATGATACGATTGTTAATAGTAGATTGTCTGGTGAAGAAGTCTGTGGGTATATCTTATGATATTTTAGTATAGATGAACAACTTAGTATTTTTGGCCAACTATGTTGTCTTTGATTGTGAAGTTGATTTTGAGATGCCCATAATTTTGGGAAGACCATTTTGGCCGCGGGAGAGCATTGGTGGATATGAAAAAAGGGGAACTTAAGTTCCAACTGTATGAAAATAAGGTCACATTTAATGTTCACAGAACCATGAAGCAGCCGACTGATAGAAGGGTGGTCTCAGTAATAAATAGCATTGATGACCCTATAGGCCTCTTTTATGGATACCTTGATGAAGTCAGAGTAATCAAGGTGCCCGCATCGTGCTGCAATGTTAAATCAAATGCTTCTTGGGAGAAAACCCAAGGTATTATGTTATTTTTTACATTTATGTTCATGTTAGTATGATTGACATCAGATCAATGCATGTATGGTGTTGTAGCTATGTTCTTAACCCTCTTGTTTTGTGGTAGTTTAATGCATTGGGGGCAATGCATGTTTATATGTTAAGGGTTAGGCTACTTGTGGTTCTAGATGTCCTTTTTTGGGATTTTATTAACATGTCTCTTTTCCCTTGAGTTTTTTTCTTAGTAGTTCTGGCGTGTTTAAGACTTATTATGTTTTGTTTCATGTTGTTTTGTGTTGTTTTTGTCTAACTAAGAGAAAAATAAATACCTAAACGCAGTTGATGTATTTTGTTTTGATGTGCTAGAAAATTGATACCCTTATGAAAAATATTTTTTGAATTGTGTGATGTGTATATATATTTGACCTTTGTGAATCTCTTTATGACATTAGTATTAGGGACATAATAATCATAGTTAGCATTTGGATGAACCAGATAGGTAGTATTTTGTGATGCAACCCTGTGCCATATATGCGTGAGATGCTTACTTTTTTCCCTTTGTATGTTGAATCCAGAACTTTCCCGGTTAGTCTTACCTAGGTTGTAGGATAGTTGGTTAGGAAACAATCATAGGTTGTAATTAAAGTAGTCCACTTTTAGCTTAAATAACCTTCCAAATATAAATATGTATCCCTTGATTCCAATTTTGATCCTATTTAGACTATTTTTTTTATTTCACCTTTCACCTTCCCATTTTAGTTACAATGAACCTATTTTGTCCTTGGTTTCCTTAGACATAGTACACCTCAACTCAAGTAAATCACCTAAGTTAAGAGTGACTATCATAGGAGTGAGTGATTAACAATAGGTATGAGGAAGAGTGTAAATAAGAAAAATGAGAGTAGGGTTGGGTATGGTAGAAAAAGAAAAAGAAGAAGAAAATGAAAAGAAAGAAAAAATCAAAAAAAGAAAGAATAAAAGAAACTGTAAAACCTGAATGAGTAATAAAAGGAAAAACAGAAAAATAAGGGCGGAATAAAAGAAAAACTGGTTGATAAGTGGACCCCTAATGTAATGTAGTGCCAAGGAGGCTTAGTCACTAAAATTTCCAAATATACCATACCATCCCCCAACACTACGTTACAAGCCAAGTGATGTCCTATAATGATCCAAAACCAACTGCCTGAAACTTAAGGTAAAGAAAATAAAGGCAAGCCTATGGTATTCTACGTACCCTGTTGAACTTCTTTATGAGTGTAAGTGTCTCGTAATTCTCCAAGCATTAACATGCATTATTCTTCTGAGTGAATGGGACTTCTTTATTGTGATGGTGCAATGGGTTGTGTTGCCAATGGCTTTTTTGTTCGGGTAGTGTAACTTATACACATGCATGATTATTTGTTGCTAATGTAATGCCATAGCTTGATTCCATTTTGTCATATTATTGTGCTACGTAGATCCAGACATTTGGTTCTGAAGTGTTAAAATTGGAAGGGGTGATGTTCTTGAGCTTAAATTGAAACTGACTATCGTCGGTGTCTTAGGTTTCTCTTGGTTAAGCATTATTGTGTTATTTTTTTGCATTTTACTGCCTGAGGACTTGCAAACGTCTAAGTTGAGGGAGTTGATATGCCATGGTTTTATGGTACATTCAATGCTTAAGACCGAGAAATATGCAAGTACTTAGGAATATTTTAGGAGATATGATGTGTTTTTGTGTTGTCTTTGGCAGGAAACCATATTTTGGGAATTAAATAGAAGAAAAGAAGTTGAAAGCTGGATTTGGGCCACCTACATTGGTACTTACTGGGCATAGTTGCTAGTTATGTGGCATAGGTATCATAGTAGGTGTCAGAAGGTAGAAGTTCAGAGAATCAAAAGTTGAGTATTTGACCTTGTCACCTACACGGGGCTGCCTATGACCCTAAGTGGCACGCGTAGTAGGTGGCCACCGATCCAACTTTCCCAGTTTGTGTTGGTTTTAATTTTTAGGGTTTCTATGTAACCTATAAATACTCTTATGTTGTTTTTGAGTTAGCTTATGGCCTTTGATGCAAGTTTATGCACTCTTTCTATTCACAAACATATTTTGATTCCAAGATTGACTTTGGATCTTGGGATTCTTGTGTCCTTGGTTTTTTGTTGATTAATTTATTTGAGACTTTGGGTTTTCTTCATCTATTATTGTGAGATAGATTCTATTCTTGTTTTATCGAATTCCATGGACTATTTTGCAACTATGAGTGGCTAATTCCATTAGCTAGGGTTGTGGAAATCCTGGTGGGATAATGAAGTAATGGAAGTCTGAGATCCTTTAGTTCCTTCATATATTGTGATTTTCTTTGCGTTGATTACTTTCTTTATGATTGAAAACTTTAGGAACCCACTTGTATTTGATACTAACTCAAGAGAGAGATATATATTGGGAAAAAAAGATCACAATTGTTATTTAAGGCTATCAAATCTCATATAATAACTTGAGTCTGAGAGGAGATAGGTAAACATGGATCAAAGACAAGGGTTAGTAATGGGACACTCTAAGACCAAGAGGAGATGAGTGAAATTCAGTAGAGGGTGTAATGGGGCACTCTAAGACCAAGAAGAGATGAGTGAAATTCACTTGAGGGTGTCGAGAGATTATTTGGGATGCATAACTTCTTAGATTCTACATGCGTAGCTATGGTATAGTTGGGTTGACCATGATAAACTTATGTAATTAGAATCCAGGGGGAACATAAGCCTAATGTTCGTTTTAGATTGTTTACAACCAAAAGCATTCAAATCTTGTTACTTTTACTGATTATTACAAATCCCTCTTTTACTTTCCTACACTATCGGATACTTTAGCAAGTTTAAGAGATAGATTTGATCTATTCCATATGGGATATATCCCAACCTAGTTGGATTACTATAATTCTACAGCGACCGCATTATATCTTCTTGGAGGTTATAGTTTGGGCGACATCACCCTCGCTGTCAAAGTTCATAATAACCGCTACTAAAGCTTTAACCCCAAGTCTCTCTTTAATAGGCACAATCATTATATCATCATCAATAGTGTCAATCGTATACACTACTCTATCAACCAAGGCCCTAACCGTAGCTTGAAAAGGCCTGCCCAAGATAATCGGGACTTCAAAGTCAACCTTACAGTCAAGGATCATAAAGTCATATGGATATATAAAGGTTGCAACCTTCACCCAAATATCACATTATATGCAAATCGATTTCTTCACAGTCCGGTCAAACATCAATAACCTTATATATGTAGGTTTGGGTGCCACCAACCTCAATGGCTTATATACTACCAACAACATCAAATTGATGCTAGCTCCCAAATTATATAAAGTTCAAGAGAAGATTGAGGACCCATTGGTACATGTAATAGTAAATGCTCTAGGTCCTCCTTTTTCTTAACCAACTATCAAAAAGCGATGGCACTGCAATGATGCACATTATCAATGGAATCAAAACTTGCTGTCCACTTTCTAGTAACCAAATCCTTTAAGAATTTAGCATAGTCAGGCATTTTCCCCAATTCTTCTACAAAAGAAATATTAATAGAAAATTTTTTCAACATCAACAACTTCTGATACTTCCCTTTCTCTTTTTTCTTATTCAGTATCTAAGAAAAATGCAGAGAAGGTCATGGAATTATCTTAGGTATAGGCTTAAATTACTTTCCCTTACCATTGTCCTTCTCAACTCGTTTATCAACACCTGTATATTTTTTGATGACTCTCTACTAGTCACCTATTTTTCAGATTTAGCTTCACATGCCTCATTGACATCAACAACATCATCCCTATATTCATGAACTATAGGCATGGAAGGCTTAATAGTTGAATTACCATTATAAGTGGTAATGGCTAAACAATGACTATCATTTGTAGGATTCTGCATAGTATTACCCGAAAAGAGCCCAATTGACTCTGTTTCTAGGTTTCCAATATTTGACCAAATTGTTGCTTGCGTTGATTGATCAAAGTAGCATGCGATTCCAGTTTTTGGATCAAACCTAAAATATTTTCCTGAAGACAAATTTCTTAACATTCTTGACCCTTTACTAGCTTTAACAACATAGCCTCCATCCTTGACCCAATATCACAATTTCCCTGTGGAACATACACACCACTCTTCTCCTTGTAGTCATCCGTATGCCTCTAGTCACCATCTCTATCTACTCTGATTCCTATATCGATTCCCATATTAGTTCTAACCTTAGTCCCTTTCCTTGAGTTACAATTGTCTAGATCCGAAAATTGTCCCTTGGCTAGGAAATCCACCAACTCTATAGCTAGATACTTTGCCTCTTTATCCACATCCAAATCATATGACCTTAAAGATTTACCCTGTGCACCTATAATATTTACCTTCACAAAATTCATAGTCATGAACTGCTTTGTCAGTAACACAATCCTAGTCCTTAGTTGAGAAACCTCCTGATCCACTGAATCATCAACAACTTTATGCTCTTTGGTAGCCCTAATGGCATAAGTGTAGACACCTCCC
Source organism: Capsicum baccatum var. pendulum (assembly GCA_030864225.1). NCBI lineage: Eukaryota > Viridiplantae > Streptophyta > Magnoliopsida > Solanales > Solanaceae > Capsicum > Capsicum baccatum. The sequence goes on from CM061557.1 coordinate 197,527,575, forward strand.
TCTACCTCCTGAGTATGCCAATCTCAGTTGGTAAGAGAGATCTTATGTAACATTTTCAATGATATGTCCTAACACATGTCTATGAATGCTTCGCCAGTAATAGTATCCACCATAGCATTAGAACTAGTACTTAGGGAATGATAAAAAATCTCCATTAAATTTCTCCCTAAAATCTTATGATTAGGCACCATCATTAACTTCTTCTTAAATAGAAACTATGCCTCATACATTGGTTCAGAATATTGTTGCATGAAATTATGTAACTCATCCTTCAATTGTAGCATTCTGGCCAGAAGGAAGAAACAGTCTAAGAACTACTTCTGCAACTCGTTCTAAGTAGTAACAAACCCACAAGGTAGTTTGTAATGACCCAATTTGGTAAACCGGAATGCTACACGGTGCTCATGACCCCGAGAGACCACAAGCTAACCCATGACTGATATCTGTACCTGCATACTGCATAAGATAACTTAATAATACGGAAACATGCACTGAAAGGCCATAATGTCAAATAGGGAACATAATTGAATGGTACAACATCTGTGTGGGGTAATAAAATACCTAAAACAAAATTGAAAATTTTGAAGTCTGAACATGATAGTCTGTATCTAGTCTGCATATAGTCTGAAAGCCTCTATTGTCTGAAGAATCTGAATAAGGAGTTGATGGGACATGTTCCCAACTAACTCCAACTAATAAGCTAATCAATGAGAAACTAAAAATCATTGTGTCCTTGAAGGATGAAGACTCACTTCTACTCTGACTTCTAAATCTGAAATCTACTGTTGATCTGGAACTCGTGTCTCTGAACCTATGGTGTAACATAAAAAGAAAGCATCACAGCGCAAATACGCCAGTACAAAGGAATGTACTGAGTATACATGTGAGGTAGGATATATGAAAGGTTTTGCATGCATGATCAATACTAACTAACTGTCTAACATGAATGTAAGAATGCATACATAAATACACAACTATAACTGACAACGTGATAACATGATACTGATACCACGGTAGCATGAATACTGAGTCGGGACACTAAAACATGACATAACTAATAACATGAATGACTGTATCTGAATATAACTGAAAACATGGGTGACTGTGTCTGACAGTCCTGAATTTGATGGAACTATCTGAGTTCCATACTATATCTGAGTTGACTTTATTTGACAGTCCTAAAATCTGAAGAACTATCTGAGTTCTATTAGTGAGACTGATTGAGAGTATCTAACAGTCCTGATTGTGTAACATGAAATTGTTGGAAGTAGTACCTAACCGACATGCCCAAAGGTACTATAATAGTTGAGTTGGGGTCCAATCTATGCCCTGATTAGAAGGGTGTTAATACCGCGCCACTAGTAAGGACAACATGTGAGTAACCCTCATATAACAGGTTACTCTAGCGATAACGGTGGGAAACCTCATATAACATGTTAAGCCACCTTATATACCCTCATATAGCAAGCTATGATGTCTCAACCTATACTCACTACATAGTTCAGGAATGCAAGGATTGTTTCTAGGAATCACACCCTCGTATAATAGGTGAGTCCCCATCCTTGGGTTTACTCGGTGCTAATTCCTACTCCCATCTGAATGGACACTGAACATGATTTACTGAACTGAACTGAGCATGGACTGAGTTACTGAATTTTCATGGCTACTGGAATACTAATGATATCTAACAACTGACAGCTTCATGAGATCATGGAGATTTTTCCTTAATCATAACACTATTTGAAGTCTAAGAGTTCATAGCTTGACTGAGAGTATCATGGAAAAAATGACATGGTTTTAGGCACATAGCTAATATTTTAGGTACAAGTACCCCAGGACTCGATAGAAGGAAACTGACATAGCATGATTTACTTGAAGACTTGACTAACATCATGATACATACTACATTTATATGAGCGTTTCATCAAACATGTAATAGGCATTAACTTGTACATACATGGGGATTTCATGATATCATACTAGTTGGACAATATTCCTTCATCTAGATATTTAATCAAACATATGATAGGCATGGAACATGTAAACATCATTATTCAATTCTAATTTCATCATTAAAGGGTTTAAATCTTAGGGTAGCATGAATCTATGGCTATAGTAATTAAACCCACATAGAAAATATTAACAATCATGGAGTAGAATCCGATTTCATATTTATCAAACATGAACATGAGCATCCAAATCATAAAAACATATAAAAAATCCATAACTTGAGTTTAGAAAAGGGATTCTTGAACTTTATTGATGAAAGGAGTCCCTGAATGAACACTATGCATTCCTTAGTTTCCGATTTCATGAAGATTGATGATGAAACCTTCCTGAATTTGAATCCTCAATAGAAACCCTAATTTGTTCTTGAGATAAACTTGAGAGTAATATGTTTTAGGTGAAAAGTGGCTGAATCACGTGTTAAAGGGATTATATAGGGGTAGGAAGTTGACCCTTTTAACTCTGGACACGTCATTAAATTTTCAGTAAAATTTCTCGAGTTGGGCCCTTGGCGCGATGCGGTGCTATCGCACCGTGTCACTGGAAATTGACAATAGGGAAACTACACAGTGGCACGACATAGAGCTATCGTGTTGCCACCTTGTCTACGACCTGAAAGTTTGGCGTGACACATCAATATCATGGAGCAACACTAGAATTTGACAATTTCCATTTGAGCTATCTCCGAGACACGCTGAAGGCTCTGATCAAATACTGTCTTACTAAAAATGCTCTAACTCTTCGCCCGGGTGTCATATTTGATCAAATTATAAATTGATGGAAAGATTATTCAATTTCCCACATGATAGGAAGTGGAAATTATAGAAATAACATGAATGAATTCTTATTTCAAAGCAAGTTCTAACATCCTTTAGATGATTTTTGAGCTAAGACAAAGCACGGGTATTACAATATCTCCCCCTTGAGAACATTCATCCTCGAATGAGACTAACTGAGAGGGGAAAAAATGAGCTGAACATGAATAACTAGAACATAATATCATGACAGACTTGACTGAGAAGATGAACATAACATATTGAACATGCATATCTGATGCATGTGTAACTGATTCATAAATGCATAACTGGAAGTTCTGAATAACTAAGTTTTCTCACAATGAGAATGCATTTCTAATGCATAACTATTAACTGATCTGATACACAAATGCATGACTGAATATTCGGTGGAACTTTATACCAGGCTTATTATGGGAACATGAGCATGCGACTGAATACTAAGTTAGTGATGTACACTAATCATGAAACTGAGTAAACTTATGGAGACCTATTACCTTGAGCTTAATCTGAGATGTTGGGGAAGAGGTGAGGGTACTTGGTATGCATATCTTCTTCTGCTTCCCAAGTAGCTCCCTCGACGGACTGATTTCGCCAAAGAACTGTAACTAGAGGGACTTCTTTTTTCCTTAATCTATGAGTATGATAGTCTAACATTTAAACTGGAATCTCTTCATATGAGAGGCTGTTCTGAACTTTTATGCTCTGAATAGGGACTAAAAATGATAGGTCACCTATACACTTCTTGAGTAAAGAGACATAAAAGACTGGATGAAATGAGGTTAGATCTGAAGGCAATTCGAGCTCATGAGCTACCTTGTCGAATTGACTGAGAATCTTAAAGGGATTGATATATCGGGACTGATCTTTCCCTTATCGCCGAATATCTTCACTCCCTTCATGGGAGAGATCTTGAGGTAGACATAGTCACCAATCTTAAACTTAATATCCTTTTTACGAACATCTGCATAATACTTCTGGTGGCTCTAAGGATCCCAAAGTCTTTTTCTAATTAACTGAACTTTCTCTAAGGTGTCAAATACTAAGTCAAGACCTATGAATGAGGCCTCACTAATTTCAAACCAACCAATTAGAGATCTACATCTCCAACCATAGAGAGATTCGAATGGAGCCATCTGAATAATGGAATAATAGCTATTGTTGTATGCAAATTCAATCAAAGGAAAGTGTTTATCCCAACTACCCTTGAATTCAATCACACACGCCCTTAGCATATATTTCAAAGTCTGAATGGTCCTTTCTACTTGACCATCTGTCTGAGGATGAAAGGCTATACTATGATGGACTTGGGTACCAAGACCCTTTTAGAATGATTTCCAAAAATGAGAGGTGAACTAGATACCTCTGTCTAAAATAATTGTCAACAGAACACCATGCAATCTGACCAGCTCCTTGATGTAGAGCTTGTTGTAATCCTCGACTGAATAAGAGGTATGAACTAGAAGAAAAAAAGATAATTTGGTCATTCTGTCTACAATAACCCAGACTGAATCATGCTGACGATGAGTTCGAGGCAAACTCATCACGAAGTCCATGTTCACAACTTTCCACTTCTAAGTAGGAATACTAAACTCCTGTATAAGACCACTAGGCTTTTGATGCTCTATCTTAACTTGCTGACATATAGAGCACTTAGCCACAAACTCTGCAACATCTTTTTTCATACCACTCCTCCAATATATTTCTCGCAAGTTTTGGTACATCTTAGTGGCCCCTAGATGAATAGAGTAATGCACACCATACGCTTCTACAAGAATTTGCTGCCTTAAGTCATCTATTCAGAAACACAGGGACGAACCTGACAACAAGAACACCATCTCCCCTTTGGGAGAAAACCTTTATTTTCTGATTCTGAACTGACTCTTTTAGCTTGACAAGGATAGGATCCTTATCTTTCTTTTCTTTCACCTCAAAAACTAGAGATGATTCTTAGCTACTCTGAACACATACACTGCCCTTTGAAGAGTCGACTAAGCGAATGCCTAGTCTGGCAAGCTGGTGGACTTCCTAGGCTAACTTCTTCTTAATATTATCAACATGAGAAATACTACTCATGGACAGTCTAATGAGAGCGTCAGTCACTGCATAAGCCTTGCCTGGATGACAGAGGAAACTCATGTCATAATCTTTTAAGAGTTCTAACCACCTTCTCTAATGAAGATTGAGATCTTTTTGAGAAAAGACATACTGAAGACTATTATGATCTATGAAGACATCTACATGAACTTCGTAGAGATAATGACTCCAAATCTTTAAGTCGAAGACTATGGCTGCTAACTTAAGATCATGTGTAGGATAATTCCTCTCATTGGGTTTAAGCTATCTGGAGGCAGAGGCTAGGACTTTGCCATGCTGCATGAAGACACAACCTAAACCCACTCTAGATGCATCACAATAAACTAAAAAAATCATCTGAACCATCTGGAAGAGCTAGAACTGGAGCTGAGGTAAGTCGAGTCTTTAATTCCTGAAAACTCTTCTCACAAGGATGTGACAACTAGAACTTGACTTTCTTCTGAGTCAGTCTGGACATAGGGGATGCAATGGATGAAAATTCATCAACAAACCATCTGTAATATCCAGCCAAACCCAAGAAACTACTGATATCTGATGGAGAAACAAGGTGATGCTAGTTTCTTACTACTTTGGTCTTTTGAGGATTCACTCTAATGCCATCACCAAAAATAATATGACCAAGGAATGCTACTGACCTTAGCCAAAATTCACACTTCCTGAATTTGGCAAATAACAGATGATCTCTCAGAGTCTAAAGTGCAATTCTGAGATGGTCCGCATGATCTTGCTCAAAGTAGGAATTGACCAAAATATCATCCATGAAGACTATGATGAATATGTCCAAGTACTTCTTGAACACACGATTCATCAAGTCCATGAAAGCGGCTGAGGCATTGCTAAGACCAAAGAACATAAATAAAAATTTGAAGTAAACATACCGAGTATGGAAAGCTTTTTTTAGGATGTCACATTCTCAAACTCTGAGCTGATGATAGCCAGATCTGAGGTCTATCTTAGAGAAATAAATGGCACCCTGAAGTTGGTCAAACAAGTCATCAATTCTAAGAAGAGGGTCAAATAAGTCATCAATTCTAGGAAGAGGATATTTGTTCTTGATTGTAACCTTATTGAGTTGATGGTAATCAGTGTACATTTTGAGAGAACCGTCTTTCTTGCGCACGAATAATACTGTTGTGCCCCACGGAGACATGTTGGGTCTGATGAATCCCTTATCTAAGAGATCCTTCAACTATTATTTTAGTTCTTTGAGTTCTACTGGTGCCATTCTGTATGGCAGAATAGAGATAGGCTAAGTTTTTGAAAGAAGATCAATACCGAAGTTTATTTTTATTTTGGGAGGAATTCCTGGAAGATCTTCAAGAAAGACATCTGAATATTCATTCACAACTGGGACTGATTCAAGACTGGGAGCCTCAGAACTGGAATCTGTAACATGAAATAGATGATAAACACATCACTTATATATCAATTTCCTTGCCCGAAGGTAGGAAACAAGCTGACCACTAAAAACAGATACACTACCCTTCCACTCTAGGATGGGTTCATTCGGGAACTGAAACTAAATTATTATGTTTCTACACTCGACTGCATCATAGTAGGAATGAAGCCAATCCATGCCAAGAATGACATCAAAATCAGTCATCTTTAACTCGACTAAATCTGTTGACATGACTTTTTGAAGTATCATAATCGGGCAGTTCCTGTATACCCTCTGGGATATGATGGTTTTACCCACTAGGGTAGAGACTGAAAAGGGTTCTGCTAGAATTTTGGGACTGACTCCAAAATCAACTGCTATATAAGGAGTAACAAAAGATAAGGAAGCTCCGGTATCTAGCAAAGCGTAAACATGCACATGAAAGATCTATAACATACCGACAACTACATCAGGAGAATTTTCCTTATCCTGTCGGGTCTGAAGAGCATAGAGATGATTTGGGTATTGCCCGCTAGTAGCACTGGAAGTGGCACCCTACTGATTTGGGCGACCGAACTAAGCTGAAGAGCGATTCTGCTGACCTTGAGGACCTGGCTGTGGATAGTCTCTAACTCTATAGCCTGGCTTGCCATAACCAAAACAAATACCACTACCTACTCTACACACACCCTGATCGTACTTACCATAAGTTTGGTAAAGAGGATAGGAGCGGGCACTGCTAATACTGGCTTGGGTCTTAGAGCCTGGCGCTCTATCTTTTGTTAGCCTCTCTAAACTTAGAAACTGGAGCACTGGCTATAGAAGGAGCTGAAACTGATGACTTAGGATGAAACTGAGAATGGTTTCCTTCTTCTGATTTAGGATGAGTGAAGTTGAAACTAACTTTCTTCACTCTCTTATTCCGCTTTTCCTTCTGCTTAATTTTTTGCTCTTCTATCTGCTGAGCGTGGTCATAAGTCTAGCTAAGGTCATGTCACTTTTTAGCATGGCCGATCTGCACTCATTAACCACGTTGTCGTTCACCCCTAAAGCAAACTTACTCATCTTGGATCTACTGTCTGCAACCACATGAGGGGCATACCTGGCTAATTGAGTAAACTTAAAAGAATACTCTTTTACTGTCATATTCTCCTGCCTGAGGTTGATGAGCTTTAGCACCTTGGCTTTTCTAAGATCTTAGGGAAAGAATCTGTCTAAGAAAGTAGTGACAAAGTCCTCCCACTCTATAAGACCTGCATCATATGATCTTTCGGACTTCCATTATTTGAACCAAGCATGAGCCACATCCTGCAATTGGTATACAGCTAGCTCAGTGCTCTCAACAGTAGCCACCCCCATGGAATCTATCACTTTCTAAACTTGATCTAAGAATTCCTGAGGGTCTTCATCTACCTTAGACCCGAGGAAGGTTGGAGGATTCATTTGGGTAAAGTCCCAAATCGTCGTTGCAGCTGAGTTAGCACTGGGTTGGTCGAAAAAACTGTTGGTTGTTCATTATGAGCAACGACTGATTGAGCAAGAGTGCTAAATATGGTCCTAAACTCTGCATGAGAAACATGATCGCCCAAAGATTCTTCGGGCTGAGGGGCTAACAGATTTTTTCTTTTAGGAGGCATATTCTGAAATAAAGAAAAGAAGCAGATTAGACTAAGAGATTGACTTATGATTATGCTCACTGGCATGACACAAATACTGAAAGAGGGGAAACTATTCTTAAATATCTCATAGCCTCTTGCACATAAATGTGGCGCGCAACACACCCATGTACAAGACTCTACTAGATGTGGCTTGTAGACTTCCTAGCACTCTATTGAACCTTAGGCTCTGATACTAAGTTTGTAACAACACAATTTGCTGAACCGAAATACTACACGGTGCTCATGACCCTGAGGGACCACAAACTAACCCATGACTGATATTTGTACCTCTATACTGCATAAGATAACTTAATAATACAGTAACATGCACTGACAGGCCATAAGATTCAATACTAAACATAATTGAATGGTATAAAATATGCGTGGGATAATAAAATACCCAAAACAAAACTAAAAATACTGAAGTCTAAACATGATAGTCTATATCTAGTCTACATCTACTCTAAAAGCCTCAACTATTTGAAGAATCTGAATAAGGAGTTGATGGGACAATTCCCCAACTAACTACAACTAATAAGCTAATCAATAAGATACTAAAAATAATTATGTCCTTGAAGGATGAGGACTCATTTCTACTCTGACTGCTGAATCTGGAATCTACTGTTGATCTGGAACTCGTGTCTCTGAACCTATGGTGTAATATAAAAACAAAGCACCATAGCACAAATGTGTTAGTATAATGGAATGTACTGAGTACACATGTGAGATAGGCTATATGCAAGGTTTTGCATGCATGATCAATACTAACTGACTCTCTAATATGAATATGAGAATGCATACATAAATATGCAACTGTAACTGACAACGTGATAACATGATACTGATACTGTGGTAGCATGACTACTGAGTCTGTACTCTGATAACATGACATAACTGATGACATGAATGACTGTATCTGAATAACACTGATAAAATAGGTGACTATGTCTGACAGTCCTGAATTTGATGGAATTATCTGAGTTTCATACTTTGTTTGAGTTGACTATGTCTGACAGTCCTAAAATCTGAAGAACTATCTAAGTTCTATTATTGAGACTGATTGACTTTATCTAATAGTCCTAATTCTGTAACATGAAACTGTGGGAAGTAGTATCTAACCGACATGCCCCAAAGGTGCTATAATAGCTGAGCTGGGGTCCAATCTATGCCCTGATTAGAAGGGTGTCAATGCCGCACCACTGGTAAGGACAATATGTTAGTAACCCTCATATAACAAGTAAGTCTAGCGAGAAATATGGGAACCCTCACATAACAGGTTAAGCCACCTCTTCTATCCTCATATAGCAGGCTACGATGTCTCAACCTATGCTGGCTACATAGTTATGGAATGCAAAGATTGCTTCTAGGAATAACACCCTCGTATAACAGGTGAGTCTCCATCCCTGGGTTCACTCGGTGCTAATTCCTACTCCCATATGAATGGAAACTGAACATGATTTATTGAATTGAACTGAGCATGGACTGAGTTACTAAATTTCCATGGCTGATGGATTACTACTGATATCTAACAACTGACTGAGTCATGAGATCATGGAGATTTTTCCTAATTCATATGACTATCTGAAGTCTAAGAGTTTATAGCTTGACTGAGAGTATCATGAAAAACATGACATGGCTCTAGGTGCACAACTAATATTTTGGGTACAAGTACCCTCAGGACTCGATACAAGGAAACTGACATAGCATGATTTACTTGAAAACTTGCCTAACATCATGATACATACTACATTCATAGGATTGTTTCATCAAACATGTAATAGTCATGAACTTGTACATACATGGGATTTCATGATATCATGCTAGTTAGATAATATTCCTTCATCTAGGAATTTAATCAAACATATGACAGGCATGGTACATGTAAACATCATTATTCAATTCTAATTTTATCATTCAAGGGTTTAAATCTTAAGGTTACATGAATCTATGGATAAAGTAATTAAACCCACACAGAAAATATCAACAATTATGGAGTAGAATCCAATTTCTTATTTATCAAACATGAACATGAGCAGTTAAAGCATGAAAATATATAGAAAATCCATAACTTGAGCTTAGAAAAGGGATTCTTGAACTTAATGGATTAAAGGATTCCCTGAATGAACACTATGCATACCTTAGTTCATGATTTCGTGAATATTGATGGTGAAACCTTCCTGAATTTGAATGCCCAATAGAAACTCTAATTTGTTCTTGAGATAAACTTGAGATAAACTAATATGTTTTGGGTGAAAAGTGGTTGAATCACGTGTTAAAGAGATTATATAGGGGTAGGAAGTTGACCCTTTTAACCCTGGATATGTCATTAAATTTCTAGTAAAATTTCCCGAGTTGGGCACTTGGCGCGCCATGTCACTGGAAATTGATAATTGGGAAACTGCAGGTGGCGCGATGCAGAACATTGCATTTCCACCTTGTATACGACTTGGAAGTTTGGTGCAACGCGTCAGTATCGTGGAGCAACACTATAATTTGACTATTTCCATTTGAGCTATCTCCGCGACGCGCTGAAGGCTCAGGTCAAATACTGTCTCACTAAAAAGGCTCTAACTCTTCTCCCAGGTGTCGGATTTGGGCAAATTATATATCGATGGAAAGCTTATTCAATTTCCCACGTTATATAAAGTGAAAATTATGGAAATACCACGTGTATAAGAATGAATTATTATTTCAAAGAAAGTTCTAACATCCTTGAGATGATTTTCGAGCTCAGAAAAAGCACGGGTATTACGTAGTTAACCTAACCATAATGTCACTTCACCTAGTAGAGAGAATAGGAACAACCTGAGTCTCAATGCTTGCAAATCAACTCTAGGTATATTATATGAAGTTCAACTTCCAACAAAATTTATGAGGTGAATATTTTCATCATCAGTTTATAGGCTAGCAAACACACTTTTTATGTTCAACAATAGGATCATAGAACTAATAATGTCAAATTTCACCCCACTAGGGAAAAGCAGGAGGAATGGTGGCTCCTGTATCAATAGGCTCTACATACCCCATGTCTTTATCTTGATCTTTATATGCTGACTGAAAAATAGGGTGTACTAGACCTCTATCTCTTCTACCTCTATTGAGTTCTACTAAACGATCACCTTCTTGTCTCTGTGTTGCGTCTAGAGCTGCATGATAGGCATCCTCATTGTCCCTCCTTCCATTTTATCTACTAATAATGATGTAGTAGTTTGCTCGGTGCTTCCCCAAATAGCATGTGGAGGAGGGAGAGGCAAGTTGTATGGATTATGTTGAATCCCCTTATGATGAGCATCATAATTATAGTCTAAAATCATATAATTATACTATATTATTATTTTTGTCTTTGAATCGAATGGGATCAAGGGATTACCTTAAATCCTAGCATTGGACATACATTAGTGTATGCCCCAAGAAAAATATAAAAGAAAAAGCCAACAACCTCAATAACCGCAATTATCCAATCTGTAACTGTATTCCCCGGTAACGACGCCAAAATTATATGTCGCCCAAACTATAACCTCTAAAAAGATACAATATGGCTGTTGCCAAATTAGTGTAACCCTACTAGGTTAGGGTCAATCCCACCGGGAATTGGTCAAATCTGTCTCTCGAACTTGTTGAAGTAGTCTTTAGTGTAGAAAAGTAAATAGGGGAATTTGTGTAGTAAACCATAAAAAGTAATAAGTCTTGATTGCTTCTGGTTGTGATCAATCTATGATAATTACTAGGACTGTGTTCCCCCTGGATTCCAAACTCTATAAGTTTCTCACCAACACACTTGCAGAATCTGACAAGCTAGGTACTACCAACCTTCTTGTGAATGCTTTGATAAATCTCACCCTTTACCTTATAAGTCTCAAGGTGTCTCCTTACTAACTGTAATACCGCGTATGTTTCTAAGCTAGAAGATGAACCATTTTTACTACGTATGAAACTTCCTATCCTGTGAGTAGTATTTTAGTTCATGACTTACAATGAGTATCCTAGCTATAATATAGCTTATGATGCATTAATCATGTTCATATGTGTCACTTAAGGTAAAACAAGCCAAGAGTTTTTGAATCTATCAAGTTTTAGTGTTCAATTTTGTAAGGGTCATATTTGAACGAGTATACCTCAATGTTAATGTGGTATTTCTACATATTTCTACCCACCAAATTTTAGATAATTGAATTAGATTTTCAACGATACCAATTTCTCCTTAATCCAATACCCAAAATAAAAGTTATTCCTATTTTCGTGAGAGACAGTAAGGATAGGCGATTGGTTAGATACCGCCCAACAAAACTTAGAAGATTGGTTAGGCGCTGCCTAAGTCATTTCCAATGCCAAAAACACTCCATTTTCAGCTATTTTGAGGGTAATTAAGTCTTTTAACACTCCTTACACGTCCCTAAACTTAACCCTACAAAATATATAGCCTCTAAACATATTACAACCCTATTAACATCTCAAAGCTCATCATCCAAAAGCACTAAAAGATAAAAACAAATAGGGTTGCATAATTAAGCGTGAAGATCCAATTTCAAGAAAATTCCTCCATCAATCATCAAGAACCTCCCTTCCAAGGTATGCGTAGTGTTCATCCATGGATTCCTTTCGTCCGTGGAGTTCAAGAATCAATCTTTAAAATACAAAAGCTTGGTTGATTGTGGTGATATAATCATACCCATATTGATGCTTGTTTGTTTTGATATATAATAGTATCATGACTACATATCTCATAAAAGTTATGTTTTTAGTTGAAAAACATGATATTTAGATGGATTGATAGAATGCAAGTATGAAACCCACCTATGCCTTAAAGAATGCATGCAAGGTGTTCGATAAAATGCCTAGTATGTTAGAACTTCATATTTACATGATTTCATGATATCTAAATAACAAGTTCATGTTAGTCATACACTCCAATATGAATTTCCATGCAAATTATGTGTTTTTATAATTGTGGTATAAAGTATGTATGATAATGGAGATATAAATTATGTACACAAAATATATCCATGTTTTCCCTACCATGTTTGAGATGTTGAATAGATACATGAAGTATAATATCCCCAAATCATTACAATATGAACTAAACGTTACATGTTATCGTTCTCTTACGCTTGAATGGTTTCCATGTGATTGCTATGAATAGTATATATTGTCGGAATGCCCATGATATTAGAATATGAGATTTATGAATTGATTATAAGCATTCCTATTCATGATAGATATTATGATGACCATGTACTTCATGAAATCCCCCACTCATGTATTATGGATTTTTATTGATAGTCGTGTACTCAAGAAATTCAAGTTGTGTCAGTTTCCTTCCATCGAGTCCTGGGGGTACTTGTACCCAAAAAATATAGATGTGTTCCTAGAGCCATGTCATGTTTTCACGATACTCTCAGTCAAGCCATGATCTATAGAATTCAGTCAGTCATGTGACTCAGGAAAACTCAAAAATCTCAGTAATCTCAGAAGTCCAGTAATCTCAATAATCTCAGTGCTCAGTAACATCAGCAACCTCAGTATTCACATTCAATCTTAGTAACTTCAGTACTCTCAACCAGTCCTCAGAACTAAGTACATTTCATCAGTCATTGGAATCCAGTAAACTTAGTTTAGCTCTGCTAAACAATACCACTAGTGTCAGTCCAGTTAATCAGTATCAGTTGAGCTAACCAGTTCAGTTTAGTTATTCAGTTCAGCTTAGTTATTCAGTTCAGTGTCCTTCAGATCAGAGTAGAAGTTAGCACTGAGTAAAGCCAAGGATGGGAAGTCACCTGCCAGTTCAGGGTGTGATTCTTAGTAGTCATCCTTGTGTTCCAGAACTACGTAGCTAGCGTAGGTTGAGATATCTTAACCCGTCAGATTAGGGTAGATGAGGTGGCTTCACCCATCATTTTAGGGTTCCCACCATTCTTATTTAGTACCTGCCAATATAGGGTTCTCGCAGCTGTCCTTACCAGTGGTGCGGTATTGACACCCCTCTAGTTGGGGCAGAGATTGGACCCCAGCTTAGCTATTATAGAATATTTGGGACATGTCGGTTAGATAAATACTTCCCATAATTTTAGTTACAGATTTCAGGACTATCAGCTATAGCTATCCAGTCTCAGTAAAGAACTCAGATAGCTCTTCAGATTTCAGAATATCAGGGCTGTCAGATACAGTCAACTCAGAAATAGAATGGAACTTAGATAGTTTTCTTCAGATTAATGAACTGTGAGATACAGTCACTTATGCTATCAATCACAAAAGTTATCAAAACTCATGCTATCAGTACTCAACTTCAGGACTGTCAGATATAGTAAATCAAACTAGTTCTTCATAATTCGAACCGTCAAAAACAATCATTCATTTATTAGTAATGCAATATCAGTCTCTTAGTATTCAGTAATACAGTATTAGATCCATCACTTATTAGTGATTTACATATCAATATAAGTAAACTCAGTCTTTCATAATCTCATTATTAGTACACTCATGTTGTCAGTATTCAGACTCAGTAGTCTGTATCTCCAAGTGTTCAGTTACAGTTACGTATGCATGTATGTACTCTTACATTCATAGCAGTCAATATTGTCCATGCATATAACCCTTTGCATTTAGCCTACCTCACTCGCATACTCAGTATATTCAGACGTACTAACGTATTTGTGCTATGGTGCTTTCTCTTATGTTACACCATAGGTTCAGAGGCATGAGCTCCAAATCAGCAGTAGATTCCAAGATCAGCAGTCAGAGTTAGACGTGATCCCTCATCCTTTGAGGACATGATGATTTCATTTCTATTTTAGTTTTCACTTTATTTCAGTAGTTGGAGTTAGTTGAGGACGTGTCCCATGAACTCCTTATTCAGTTCAGTTAGAGGCTTTCATACTAGATGTCATATTAGATGTTCAGACTTCAATATTTATGTTCCTTTTTGGTATTGTTATACCATATTTTTCAAATATGTATTAGTATTGAACCTTATGTCCTTACAGTTCATGTTTTTGTATATTTTATGAGATATTATGCCGTTTAAAGGTATAGATATCAGTCAAGGGTTAGCTTGTGGTCCTTCGGAGTCATGAGCACCCTGTAGTATTTTCGTTCAGAAAATTGGGGCATTACACTAACCCTTGTATTTGATCTCAGTTTAACTATCACCTTTTGGGTATCAAGTTACTAGACGAGTGTGATGATAGGCGAATTTACACGCCTAAAGTACTATATTTTACCCATATTTTAGCTAAGTTTTGAGGACAAAATATATAATTCATGCAGTTTTAGTCCTTTTTCCTGTAATTGAGCTAACAAACGTGATTAGCAAGTTTTCAGGTATAAATGATGCAGATTTCAGTATTTTATGGATAACCTGACGCCAAAGGAAGCTTCACGAAAGAAGGAAGGGAAAGCTTGGACGCCAAGGACCAAAAGTGACACATGGAAAATCTGTCCCGGGAAAAAACAACAATTCTAAAGACTTTAGGTACTAGTAGTAACTTATTAGGATTAGGATAATGATGCAGTAACCTAGTAGGATTGGGTTAAGTAATGCATTAGCTTTGTAGGAATAGGATATGGGTGTTATAAATACCCTATTTTGCTAGAGATTTTTATCATTCTCATTCTACTTCTTATTCCACAACTTACAACTCGGATTTTAATTCTTCCATTAATTCTACTTTTTATTCTTCTTCTATTCATCTACTCAATTCTTAATTTACACAACAAGAGAAACCTTACTTTACAAGGGAGTTCACGCCTAAAAATGCCACACCACACCTTATTACACGAGATCTTTATTGTGGTATAATAATAATGTCTAATGTGATTTCCTTAGCACTCATGGGTAACTAAACTCCTCTGTTAGGGTTATGGAAGCCTTATGAGATACTATGTAAGGCTATGAGTTTGTGAATTCGTGACACGTGTATTGCTTATATCATTACTCTCTTCATCTTAATACAAATTCTTGTGGCTGCAGACGCATAGAATAATGCCAGTATAGCATTAACTTGTTCGAAAGAAAATTTATATGTCTGGAAAAGAGATAATGTCAAGGTAATAGGGCACCAACCCCTATTAAAAAGTTAGTGCCATAACTGGATTAACCTCTTGGAGAATTTGTACCATTAGACACGCTTTAAGCTCGAAAGAGTTAAAGTGAAATAGTCCTTGTTAGGTCGAAAGACGCTTGGATTTACCATAGAATACAATTCTCTATAAGCACATGCATGTCTGAATTCCGCACAACTCATAGCCAATAGAGACGTACAACTCATAAGGTGGACATAACCCCAACTTCTCAATTCTCATTGTTTTACAGCTTACTAAACATTCTTTCTTTTTACTTTGCTATATACTGTTTAACTCTACTATTTTGTTCACATCAATTGCACGTTACAATCCCCCCTCTTTTACGAGACTTTCACCACAAGTCTAGTAATCTTTGCTTACTTAGTGACCGACTATTCTCTGTGGGATCAATACCCAATCCAGTTGGGTTATATATTTGACAGCAACCGCTTTACACTCTTACGAGAGCTGTAGATTGAGCGTTACCAAAAATTGGCACCGTTGCCGGGGAATACGAATGTCAACTAAGTTTGTGATAATTACTAGACCCTTTGGTCAAAGATTTTCGTACTTTTACTTTTAGTTTTTGTTTTTGTTTTCTGCAGGTTTTTATTCAGTGCATGCCCCGTACTCGAAGTTCTGGTTAACCGTTATTACCTATCAATCCTGAACCACAACGTATTGGCAGAATGGAGGCACAACACGAAATTAAAAGGATGGATGCTCAACAGGAATAGGCGAGACTAGCTGCTCTAGTTGCCGCTCAAGTGAATCATCAGAATATTGATAACCCTATGAGAGCGACAAATCTTGACGATGAGGACCTAGGTGATGACGAGTTACTAAACCCAAGGCGTGATGCTGAGATAGCAATACCTGCTAACAGAAGAGATCGTCAAGCTAGGATTAGGCATGAATGCCGACCTGTACAACCAGCTTTCGATGATGATGATGATGATCTTGATGGAGCCGGAGCCACAGGAGCCATTATTCCTCCACTATTGGCACCCGGAGTCAAGTTCAACATCACAAGCACCATGATTCAGTTATTGCAACTCAAGGGATTATTTGGTGGACTAGCAGGCGATGATCCGAATATGCATCTCATCAACTTTATTTCTACATGCAAGTCGTTTGACAATCCTGGCGTTAGTCAGAATGCAATTCGATTACGCCTATTTCCATTGTCTCTGTCTGGGGAGGCAACTCTATGGTTGAATGGGCTGACTCCTGATTCTATTACAAATTGAAGGCAATTGAGAGACACTTTCCTAGAAAGATTCTTTCCGCCATCCAAAAGAGCATTATTAAGAGGTGAAATCAGCAACTTTCGGTAGCTTCCAACCGAAGCTCTTCATGAAACATGGGAGAGGTTCAAGACGAAGCTTATGAGGTGCCCAAACCATCACATAACCAATGTCCACCTAATGGAGATACTATACAGAGCCTTGAATTCAATAACTAAACCAGTGGTGGATAATGCGGCTGGAGGATCATTTATGGACCTCACCTTTGGGCAGGCAAGCAATATGCCAGGCATACTAGGGATTCTGAAGTAGCAAGCCCTACTATATCTATTGGCATGACTGCTGAACAAAGGAGAAGAGAAGAAGAACGTGATCAAGATATGGCGCACATGAAAACACAAGTGGATCTTCTTACAAAGCATCTATTATCAGGGAAGACCAAAAAAGTAAAAGTTGTTGCATTAAAAGGAAGAGACGAATCTGATTCAGAAGAAGAAGCAAACTACTTGAACAATAAGGGGGTTTCCGAGGTAATACCCAAGGAAACCAAGGTCGGAACTACTATGATAAATCTAGAAACAAAGACCAAGGTAGTTGGAAGAACAAGAATGAAAAGAGTGGTTTATACGTTCCCCCAGGAAGACGTTACACCACCACATCAGGTTCTGGAAATATGGAAGATATGATAGCTAAACTGTTGAAAGGAGTAGAAGCAACCAACACAGGAGTAACGGAGGTAATAAATGATTTGTCCTCAATGAAGCAATTGGTTGACTCACATTCCACTTCAATCAAGCAAATAGAGCAACAATTGAGCCAACTTTCAGCAGCACTTAATCAAAGAAAGGTTGGCACCTTACCTAGCGACTCTGTGTAAAATCCAAGGAATGACGGATCATGCATGGCTATTACTACCCGAAGTGGTAAGGTGCTGGAAACTATATCCAAAGGCAAGCAAGTGGTTGACGAGGCAGTAGACATCGATGATAAGGCAAAAGGAGAAGCTGTCGTAGACACCACCCACGACGTCCATGACGTCATACCAAGTATGTTGCAGCCTGAAAAGGCTGAAAAACGGAAGCAAGAGGAGAAGAAAGCCGTGGAGAAAACAATTCCTTATCCACCACCACCTTTTCCACAAAGATTGAAGAATATTGTGGATGATACAAAGTTCAGCAAATTCATGAATATGTTAAAGCAGCTGACCATTAATGTTCCTTTGGTAGAGGCACTAGAACAAATGCTTGGGTATGCGAAATTTATGATGGATCTTTTGACAAAGAAGCGAGCAGCAAGCTATGAGTTGAAGGATACTGTTCATCACTGCAGCACAATCGCTACCCGATCACTAGTTCAGAAGAAGGCTGACCCCGGTGCTTTCACTATTCCTTGCACCGTTGGATCTTTGAATTTTGCCAAAGCATTATGCTATTTAGGAGCCAGCATCAATTTGATGCCATTATCTATTTATAAAAAGTTGGGGTTGGGTGATCCTACTCCAACCAATATGAGGCTCATAATGGCGGATAGGTCGGTGAAACGACCTGTTGGTATTCTATGTGATGTATTGGTAAAGGTTTCTTCATTCATCTTTCTGGCAGACTTAGTAATTCTGGATTTTGAGGCAGACTCAGAAGTTTCGATAATCTTGGGGCGCCCTTTCCTTGCTACAGGAAGTGTGCTTATTAATTTGAGAGCAAATGAGCTTTCATTCCAAATAAATGACAAAGTAGTTCGCTTTGATGTGTGCAAATCAATGAAGCAACCCAAAGATCTGAACGTATTTTTAGTGGCCGATGTTTACTTTGATGATGAGGAAGAATTACTTAAAGAAGAGCAAATTATTAATGACCCATTGGCGGCTGTGCTCATGAATGGTGAGAGTAAGGATGTTGAAAATTGTGAAGAAACTATTGGTGCTCTGACAGGATTAGGGTCATATCCTCATGCTCCCAAGAAGCTGGACCTCGATCTCAAAAATCGACCCACACCACCAGCTAAGCCATCTATTGAAGAGCCACTCACGTTAGAATTGAAGGAGCTGCCTAGTCATTTAAAGTATGTATTCTTAGGAAGCGGAAACACACTTCCAGTCATTATGGCGGCAGATTTGGGTGAGCAACAACTTGCAGCTCTCATTTCTATTCTACGGAAGTATATAAGAGCCATTGGTTGGACCATCGCTGACATTATTGGTATCCCACCTGGGATTGGTACACACAAGATTCATCTTGAAGAAAATTGCACACCCACCATTGAGCATCAAAGGCATCTAAATCCACCTATGTAAGAAGTGGTAAAGAAAGAAATTATCAAGTGGTTAGATGCGGGGGTTGTGTATCCAATCTCTGACAGTGCATGGGTAAGCCTGGTACAATGTGTTCCCAAGAAAGGAGGCATGACGGTAGTCGCGAATGAAAAGAATGAACTTATTCCACTCAGACCCGTCACCGGATGGAGAGTATGCATGGACTACCGAAAGCTGAATTCATGGACACTCAAAAATCACTTTCCAATGCCATTTATGGACCAAATGCTAGATCGATTAGCGGGGAAAGGATGGTTTTGTTTTCTAGACAGTTATTCAGGCTATAATCAGATTTGTATTGCTCCCAAAGACCAAGAGAAAACAATGTTTATATGCCTATATGGTACGTTTGCCTTTAAACGTATGCCATTCGGGCTATGTAACGCACCAGCCACCTTTCAACGTTGTATGATGTCCATTTTCTCTGGTATGGTCGAAGATACTTTGGAAGTATTCATGGACGATTTTTCAGTGGTTGGCGAGACGTTTGAAGCGTGATTATCAAATTTAAGTATGGCATTGCAAAGATGTGTAGAATTCAACCTAGTGCTGAATTAGGAAAAGTGCCACTTTATGGTTAAAGAAGGTATTGTTCTTGGGCATAAAATCTCCGAAAGAGGAATTGAGGTTGATCGAGATAAAATTGAAGTTATCTAGAAGCTACCACCTCCAATTTCCGTGAAGGGAGTTCGTAGTTTCCTCGGGCATGCAGGTTTCTATCGGCGGTTCATCAAAGACTTCTCCAAAATTGCTAGTCCATTATGCAAAATTTTGGAGAAAGATGCAAAGTTTGACTTCAATGAAGATTGTTTGAAGGCATTCGAATGCCTCAAAGAAAAACTGATTGAAGCTCCTATCATGGTAGCACCAGATTGGTCTTTACCATTTGAAGTCATGTGTGATGCCAGTGAGGTAGCATTAGGCGCTGTGCTTGGCCAGAGAAGGGAGAAGATATTCCATCCTATCTACTATGCGAACAAGGTCCTGAACGAAGCCCAAAAGAACTACATTGTCATAGAACAAGAGCTCCTAGCGATTGCGTATGTGTTTGAGAAGTTTTGTGCTTATTTGTTGGGCACCAAAGTAATCGTTCATACAGACCATGCAGCTCTGAGGTACTTAATGAAAAAGAAGGATGAAAAACCAAGACTAATTCGATGGGTATTGCTGCTGCAAGAATTTGATTTCGAGGTAAAAGATAGAAGGGGTTGCGAGAACCAAGTGGCTGATCATCTATCTAGACTTGAGAACGAGCATATGGCGCAGCCCGAAATTGAGATTGATGATGCATTCCCTGACGAGGAGATCTTAGTAACAATAATGGAGAAGTTACCATGGTATGCTGACTTTACAAATTTTGTGGTGAGTAATGTGATACCTGCAAACTTATCTTACCATCAAAAGAGGAAGTTCATGCATGATGTAAAACACTACTTTTGGGATGAACCATATTTGTTTCGACGATGCACGGATGCATGTCACACTTCCCCCAGTTGGGGGACATCACGCAGGTAATCGGACAGCAAGAAAGGTATTGCAAAGTGGATATTATTGGCCTTCGATATTTAGAGATGCCTACGACTTTGTTAGAAGATGTGACCAATGCCAGAGACAAGGTGCTATTTCGAAACACCATGAGATGCCCATGTCGAAAATTCTTGAAGTAGAGTTCTTTGATATATGGGGTATTGATTTCATGGGTCCATTCGTAAATTTGTTTGGAATGAAATACATCCTAGTAGCTGTAGATTATGTTTCAAAATGGGTTGAAGCAGTAGCGTTGGCCGACAATGAGGGAAAGCGTGTTGTAGCATTATTGAAGAGAAATATCTTCTCTCGTTTTGGAGTACCACGTACTATCATAAGCGATGGAGGATCTTACTTTTGCAACAAGCTATTCAAATCCATGTTGGCAAAATATGGTGTCAAGCAGCATAAGGTAGCCACACCTTATCACCCACAAACTAGTGGACAGGTAGAGGTTTCCAATCGAGAGATCAAGCAAATCCTTGCTAAGACAGTAAATGCTAATAGGAAAGATTGGTCTCGGAAGCTGGACGATGCACTATGGGCCTATAGGACTGCGTTCAAGACGCCAATTGGCATGTCCCCTTACCAACTAATTTATGGGAAGGCATGTCACTTGCCCATTGAGCTTGAGCATAAGGCGTTGTGGGCTTTGAAGCGGCTAAATCTAAACTGGGATGATGCAATGAATCTGAGATTAGAGCAACTGAACGAGATGGATGAATTCCTTCTATATGCTTATGAGAGATCAGACCTATACAAGGAGCGGATGAAAAAGTATCATGATCAACGGATTTTTCAACGAAACTTTCAAAAAGATGATATGTTACTTCTTTTCAATTCCATATTGAAGCTATTCCCAGGTAAGTTGAAGTCCAAGTGGTCTGGTCCGTACAAAGTAAACCAAGTCTACTCGTCTGGAGTAGTTGAGTTGAAAGACACTAATGGTGTTGTCTTCATGGTGAATGGCCAACGAGTAAAACCATATATCGGTCCTCTTGACTCAATAAATTATATGGCCACCACTTATCTTGACGAAGTCTAAGTACTCGAGATAACTATGTCGTGCCGCGACAATAAATCAAGCGCTAGATGGGAGGCAACCCATCATTTTTCCTTTTTTTCTTTCTTTCGTTCTATTACGTGTTTGCTTTTGATAAATAAAAATCCAAAAAGAAGAGTCGTGCCACGACCAAAACAAAGGCGCTTGATGGGAGGCAACCCATCGTTCTAATTGTCTTTGTTGTTTTTGAGTAAATGTAGGTGCAAGAGGCGTAAACGAGGAGATTGGTTTCAAATTTTGATTTGGACGTATTGCATGTTAAAGGTGGTAAGTTAGGAATGAAGAAACAAAAGGATATGGATTAGGCATTGCTTATGAAAATATAGGCAACAAACAAGGCTAGGCCTATGTAAAACTAGGCCACGAACAAGGCAAGGCCTATACTATGGCCTAATCTCTCGGAATCTAGTGTGCCATAGCATAGGCACCGCCCATGCACAAGTATGCCATAGCATACGCGCCGCCTATGCCAATGCCTTTTGTCTCTGAATCTCATATGCTAAGTGAAAGGTGCCGCCTATTCCTAAGAATGCCATGGCATAGGCGCCGCCTATGCCCAACAATGCTATGCAAAAGGCGCCGCATATGGTCACTTCTTGTCTCCAAAACTGATTTTAAATGGGTCAAAACCCGACCCAACCTTCCCCTATATATAAGAGACTTAGTCTTGAACCAAAAACACATTGGAAACCTAGCATAAGCGCCGCCTATAGTCTCCAAATCCTCTCCAAAATTTTCGTTTTGCTCTTTTACTTCACAAGAACATCATCCAAAGGCATCAATTAAGTAAGTACTTCTTTGTTCTTCATTTATATTCCGTAAGTACTACACTACTATGCCTATTATGAATTGTTAAATCTTGAAATAATAGAAGTGACTTGAATGTGGTTGATGTGTTGTGATACAACTAAGTGAGTGAGAGAATACGTAAGAATGATCTTAACATGTTTCCAACTTGAATTTGATTTTGATGCACTGTCATACTTTTGCGGAATTGACATGGTCACAAAAATTGCATAATCTTGTCAATAGAAAGCTTACATGTTGGAACAACTTGTTCATCAAGATGAGAATTATGGTTGACTACCAACATAGGAGGTTGTGATTATTTCTAGATGCTATACCTTGATTCAATCACTATGTAGTAGCATGAAAGTATTGCTAAGAATACAAGAAGTATGAATGCACTGATTTTATTGTTGGAATATATCACCTAAAACGTATGCCGATGAAGTCTGAGTAATCAACCACTTTCACTACACTAGTCTGTACCAACAAACTAAGTGTGGGGTGGTGCCACTACTGCCTGTTTATAGATTGTATCCATCGAGATGACGCTAACATGAACATTGTTTTAGTCTCAGGTACAATGGTACCCAAAGCAAGACAAGGCAAAGATAAGGCAACCACTTCCCAAAAAGGCAAGAAAAGAGGACGCAAAGAGCAAGGAGAGTCCTCCTCGATGCAAGTACCACGCCGTATGTTCAGAATTAAATGGGTTTTAGAGGAGGAAGCAAAGAAATGGTATAGGAACAACAAAGATAAGAAATATGTTCATGTGGACTTGATAAACAAGGAAGGCCTAGCAAAGAAAGAACCGCGCATGTTGGCAAAGATCATGGCGTTACATCTTGATTTCATCTTCCGAGACATGGGAGAATGCAATCTCGATTTAACAAGAGAATTCTATGCCAACTGGTCACCGAAAACCACAGGAAGCGAGGTCAAGATTCGGGGCCAAGTTTTACAACTCAATGCGGATTACTTCAACTCCTTTCTTGGCTTGCCTACTGTTGATCCATCACCATTCAAAGAGCTGTACAGTAGACCTCCATATAGATCCATTCGACACACACTCTATGGAACAAGGTCCATGGCACGGTGGAGTAGACACAAGGACACCGGACGACACAACACCTTCCCATATGCTCTTTTGAATGGAGAAGCAAGAATATGGTTGTGCATAGTCAACTCTTGCCTAATTCCAGGAACTCAGTACACAAAGATAACATGAGATAGATTGTGCTTGTTATACGCATTGATGACGAATGTCCCTATCAACATTGGGGCAATTATTCAATCCACAATGCGGAAAGCTAGGCTGCACAAGAGGTCCCACTTCAGTTTTGGCAATTTGTTGACCGCAATATTGAGGAAGAAAGACATCGAAGAGGAACCGACTGATCATAAACTCCCACACAACCCAAAGAAGTTTGGCCTCACGAAGGTTAAGGAAGCTGAAACTACGCATGGCGTCAACCTTACCACTTCAAAAAGGCATGCTCGAGATGAGAGTTTCTTTCGCCATCTTTATGGCATGACTCGGTTTACAATGATGAGTGGTGGCCGTGTTCCAACTGCTGCAGAGCTCCAACAGCTGGACTATGACTACCCAATGAATGAGCACGCGAAGGCAATGTGTGGAGTAGGTACATATTTTGAGGAACCTCTTGATGACGATGTGCGATGATGATCGACGAATGCCAGACTCCGACGTGGAGGAGAATTCTGATGACAACGTCTCCAATGATGATTCCGATGAAGGGGGTATGACCCAGACATAGAGGAGGAGTCTGACTAACCAGGTTCTTCTTATTTATTTTCCACTGAGGGCAGTGTGTCCCATCTAAGTGTGGGGTGCTGGTATTTGCATGTAATACTTCCTTATCTAAATTTGCTTATTTATGTGTGTTTTGTTTATTTATGTTTGTTTGTCTTAATTTTTTAGGAATTTTTTTTTGTTTACAAACTTTGCACAAAATTGTTCTGATAGGCAGCATGGTATTATGACAAGAGTCTTTGCTAAAATTATTACTATTGAGATGTTTAGGCTCTAATTGTGACTCACTATGTGATATTGTGTGGTTCAATTCCTTCATCTGTTGGGTCAAGAGTCTATGCTACTCCCAATAAAGTCGACCATGTGCCTTGTGTGTGTGAGATGATAGTATGTTCTATGTTTGTGGCTGATGCTAGAACTTGCCTGGTATGTATGTAAAGCGAAAAAATTAATGTGAGTTTAGGAGATGATTTAGGCATTTCTTTGGCAACCTATGATTGTTTACCTTCATTTTATCTACCCATGGGCATCATCCTAGATAACCCCCTTTGAGCCTTAAGCCTATTTTCTTTGACAGCCTCATATGTAAGCCTAATCCATTTTTTTTCAAGACCATAATTTGATCCAAATTCCTAAATGCTTTAAATTGTAAAGTAATGTGAAAAAATAAGAGGAAATTGGGTGAGAATAGGGCCTTAGAATGCTTTGGTTCTTGAATGTGTTATGAAAAATAATTGCTATCATAAGAGGTGTGTTATGAAAAGAAAAAGGAAAAGAAAAATAAAAAGTTAATTCTGTTCAAAATTGAAAAACAAAAGAGGAGAGAAAGGGTGGTAGATTAAAAGAAAGTAGAAAGGTTGTTTGGAAGAAAGCATAAATGGCATAATGTGATGTATTAAAGCGCTTAGAAACATAGTCACTATGTCTGGCCAAAATAGTCCTACCCGTCCCTTAGCCTACATTACAACCTTTAAAAGACCTATTTGATCCTAAGCTTAGCATTCTGATATTTTGTGGAGCATTACACTAAGGGCAAGCCTATGGTCATCAGTTGCAGCATATGAATTCTTTGTGAGAGCGAGAGCAAGGATACTCGTATACCCATGTTTCAATAAATATGTAATATATTGTGAGACACACATGGTTGATGAGGTTCGGGTAGTTGTGTATGATTCTTTGTACCTTAACCTTTGAATACGAACTAACCATCATCACGAGTCTATATTAGAGGTTAAAATTGTTTCAAGTAATGATCAGAAAACTTCTCTTTGTTAATGATTGCTACGCCTGTCTTGATGACTATTTTGTGTTGTTACTGTGAAACCCTAAGTAGATGTTTAGATGGACATGATATTTTGTTCGAGGACGAACAAAGCTTTAAGTGTGGGGTGTTGATGATAGGCGAATTTACACGCCTGAAGTACTATATTTTACCCATATTTTAGCTAAGTTTTGAGGACAAAATATATAATTCATGCACTTTTAGTCCTTTTTCCTGTAATTGAGCTAACAACCGTGATTAACAAGTTTTCAGGTATAAATGATGTAGATTTCAGTATTTTATGGATAACTTGACACCAAAGGAAGCTTCACGAAAGAAGGAAGGGAAAGATTGGACGCCAAGGACCAAAAGTGAAGCATGGAAAATCTGTCCCGGGCAAAAACAGCAATTCTAAAGACTTTAGGTACTAGCAGTAACTTATTAGGATTAGGATAATGATGCAGTAACCTAGTAGGATTGGGTTAAGTAATGCATTAACTTAGTAGGAATAGGATATGAGTGTTATAAATACCCTATTTTGCTAGAGATTTTTATCATTCTCATTCTACTTCTTATTCCACAACTTACAACTCGGATTATAATTCTTTCATTAATTCTACTTTTTATTCTTCTTCTATTCATCTACTCAATTCTTAATTTACACAACAAGAGAAATGTTACTTTGTAAGGGAGTTCACGCCTAAAAATGCCAGACCACACCTTATTACACGAGATCTTTATTGTGGTATAATAATAATGTCTATTGTGATTTCCTTAGCACTCATGGGTAACTAAACTCCTCTGTTGGGGTTATGGAAGCCTTATGAGATACTATCTAAGGCTATGAGTTTGTGAATTCGTGACACGTGTATTGCTTATATCATTACTCTCTTCATCTTAATACCAATTCTTGTGGCTGCAGACGCATAGAATAACGCCAGTATAGCAATAACTTGTTCGAAAGAAAAGTTATATGTCTGGAAAAGAGATAATGTCAAGGTAATAGGGCACCAACCCCTATTAAAAAGTTAGTGCCGTAACTGGATTAACCTCTTGGATAATTTGTACCGTTAGACACGCTTTAAGCTCGAAAGAGTTAAAGTGAAATAGTCCTTGTTAGGTCGAAAGACGCTTGGATTTACCATAGAATACAATTCTCTATAAGCACATGCATGTCTGAATTCCGCACAACTCATAGCCAATAGAGACGTACAACTCATAAGGAGGACATAACCCCAACTTCTCAATTCTCATTGTTTTACAGCTTACTAAACATTCTTTCTTTTTACTTTGCTATATACTGTTTAACTCTACTATTTTGTTCACATCAATTGCACGTTACAATCCCCCCCTCTTTTACGAGACTTGCACCACAAGTCTAGTAATCTTTGCTTACTTAGTGACCGACTATTCTCTGTGGGATCAATACCCAACCCAGTTGGGTTATATATTTGACAGCGACCGCTTTACACTCTTACGAGAGCTGTAGATTGAGCGTTACCAAAAATTGGCACCGTTGCCGGGGAATACGAATGTCAACTAAGTTTGTGATAATTACTAGACCCTTTGGTCAAAGATTTTCGTACTTTTACTTTTAGTTTTTGTTTTTGTTTTCTGCAGGTTTTTATTCAGTGCATGCCCCATACTCGAAGTTCTGGTCAACCGTTATTACCTATCAATCCTGAACCACAACGTATTGATAGAATGGAGGCACAACACGAAATTGAAAGGATGGATGCTCAACAGGAACAGGCGAGACTAGCTGCTCTAGTAGTCGCTCAAGTGCATCATCAGAATATTGATAACCCTAGGAGAGCGACAAATCCTGACGATGAGGACCTAGGTGATGACGAGTTACTAAACCCAAGGTGTGATGCTGAGATAGCAACACCTGCTACGGGAAGAGATCGTCAAGCTAGGTTTAGGCATGAACGCCGACCTATACAACCAGCTTTCGACAATGATAATGATAATCTTAATGGAGCCGGAGCGACAGGAGCCATTATTCCTCCACCATTGGCACCCCGAGCCAAGTTCAACATCACAAGCACCATGATTCAGTTATTGCAACTCAAGGGAATATTTGGTGGACTAGCAGGCGATGATCCGAATATGCATCTCATCAACTTTATTTCTACATGCAAGTCGTTTGACAATCCTGGCGTTAGTCAGAATGCAATTCGATTATGCCTATTTCCATTGTCTCTGTCTGGGGAGGCAACTCTATGGTTGAATGGGCTGACTCCTGATTTTATTACAAATTGGAGGCAATTGAGAGACGCTTTCCTAGAAAGATTCTTTCCGCCATCCAAAAGAGCACAATTAAGAGATGAAATCAGCAACTTTCGGTAGCTTCCAACCGAAGCTCTTCATGAAACATGGGAGAGGTTCAAGACGAAGCTTATGAGATGCCCAAACCATTACATGACCAATGTCCACCTAATGGAGATACTATACAGAGCCTTGAATTCAATAACTAAACCAGTGGTGGATAATGCGGCTGGAGGATCATTTATGGACCTCACCTTTGGGCAGGCAAGCAATATGCTAGATCGGATGACGAAGAAAAGTAGAGCTTGGCATACCAGGGATTCTGAAGTAGCAAGCCCTACTATATCTATTGGCATGACTGCTGAACAAAGGAGAAAAGAAGAAGAACGTGATCAAGATATGGCGCACATGAAAACACAAGTGGATCTTCTTACAAAGTATCTATTATTAGGGAGGACCAAAAAAGTCATAGCTGTTGCGTTAAAAGGAAGAGACGAATCTGATTCAGAAGAAGAAGCCAACTACTTGAACAATAAGGGGGGTTTCCGAGGTAATACCCAAGGAAACCAAGGTCGGAACTACTATGATAAATCTTGAAACAAGGACCAAGGTAGTTAGAAGAACAAGAATGAAAAGGGTGGTTTATACGTTCCCCCAGGAAGACGTTACACCACCACATCTGGTTCTGGAAATATGGAAGATATAAAGGCTAAACTGTTGAAAGGAGTGGAAGCAACCAGCGCAGGAGTAACGGAGGTAATAAATGATTTGTCCTCAATGAAGCAATTGGTTGAGTCACATTCCACTTCAATCAAGCAAATAGAGCAGCAATTGAGCCAACTTTCAGCAGCACTCAATCAAAGAAAGGCTGGCACCTTACCTAGCGACACTGTGTAAAATCCAAAGAATGACGGATCATGCATGGCTATTACTACCCGAAGTGGTAAGGTGCTGGAAACTTCATCCAAAGGCAAGCAAATGGTTGACGAGGCAGCAGACATCAATGATAAGGCAAAAGGACAAGCTGCCGTAGACACCACCCACGATGTCCATGACGTCACACCAAGTATGTTGCAGCCTGAAAAGGCTAAAAAACGGAATTAAGAAGAGAAGAAAGTCGTGGAGAAAACAATTCCTTATCCACCACCACCTTTTCCTCAAAGATTGAAGAATATTGCGGATGATACAAAGTTCAGCAAATTCATGAATATGTTAAAGCAGCTGACCATTAATGTTCCGTTGGTAGACATAACCCCAACTTCTCAATTCTCATTGTTTTACAGCTTACTAAACATTCTTTCTTTTTACTTTGCTATTTTCTGTTTTACTCTACTATTTTGTTCATATCAATTGCACGTTACAATCCCCCCTCTTTTACGAGACTTGCACCACAAGTCTAGTAATCTTTGCTTACTTAGTGACCGACTATTCTCTGTAGGATCGATACCCAACCCAGTTGGGTTATATATTTGACAACGATCGCTTTACACTCTTACGAGAGCTGTAGATTGAGCGTTATCAGAGTGTTAATGGACTCGAATCACTGTTGTAATCTTCTCTTCCCAATTTACATCTCTCTTGTGAAGATAATCTCAAATACAGGAAAGTTCGAAGCATTGGTCACCACTAAGAAAATAATTAAACTGAAGAAGATCACAATGCAAGTGTAAACAATGATATAGAAGAATCTCATAATTCCCCTACTTCGTTATTGTATTAGGGGTCACACAACCCTAGCAATGGGAATTAGTAGCTCGTAGTTGCGAAACAGTAGGTGGAATTTAATAATGAAAGAATAGAAGTAATGTCACAATGATGGAAGAAGAAAACCCAAAGACTCAAATCAATTAATCAACCAAAAATGCAAGAACAAAGAGATTTCAAGATCAAAAGTCAATCTTAGAATCAAATATATGTTTGTAAATAGTATGAGTGCATAAACTAACAAAAATTGTCAAAAGAGTATATATTGTATCCCTGAAAATCTAAAGCAAAATGACAGGGAAAACTAAGTTGGTGGCCACTTATGGGTCATAAGTGGAACCTACATCACGTAGGTGGTCCTCGTAAGTGGTAGTCCTCGTCACTCTACAACTTCTCCTATTTTGATTCCTACGGGACGTCAATAATACTTACGTCCCATAGGTTGTCTCATCGTAAGTACCAGAAAACATTCTCTTCTACAGCTTCTTTAAATTTTAAATATCTGACACCTACACTGGTACCTGTGGAATGTAGGTGGTACCTCGGGCCATAGGTGACAGTTTTAATTCTCTAATTTTGATTATCTGAAGTTGCACAATCTGACACATATGACAACTACTTATGCCATGTAGGTAGCCTTGTAAGTTGCTTTTTATGCAAATCTTGACTCCTTATCTTTCTGTTAAGCTCAAAAACCTAGTTCCCCACAAAATAGACACAAAAACACATCATATCTACAAAAATAAACCTAAGAACTTTCATATTTTTTGATTTTAAGAATAGGAATTTCAATGAAACCATGGCACATTAGGTAAATATATTGCTAGCGATCGCACACATTTCATATTCAAAAGCTTATTTGAGTGTTATCAATGTTTGCATCCATGATCTACAGGGGACGAGTTCAGTCTATGTGCTAATCACACTAGACAACTAAATATCTTGCCACCCTTATTCCAAACAAGTATTATGCCACGATTATTTAAACATTCCCACCCTTATACCACCTTAAACCACTAATTCTATGTTATATGTTTATCATTATCAATTTACAACAATAATCATGCACTAGTCCTATGTATGAATTTTGCAGTAAGTTCATTATTAACCAACAGTTGCACTTAATAATCAATCATTTAGCATCATTTACAAGCATGACTTAAAACCAAGTAAACAAATATTCAGTTAATGATTACATATAAAGTCAAACTAATTCTAAATTTCAGTTCATCCATAACCTATCTCAAATCAAGGAACACAATACCCTAACTCACTTAGCTTTGCACTTTCTAGCAGCTTCGACGTGATCAAGGTCTAAAGAAAAACAAATAAAGATCAATTCAACCAATTATTAATCAATTCTTTGTATTACAAACCCAAGTTCTATATTTTATCTCATGATATCGACTATTTCCTCATTCTAGGATCTTCAACCCTTTCTTTCAATTTAAATTCCCCATAATATAGAATTGTTTAAATAAATTCTACTCTAGGGAGTATAATCTAACATTCTAAAGTCATTGACCAGTTATTCTAAACAAGCCATAGTAAATTTCCGACAAGATCATTCAACTTAGGATTAATATTATACTGTGTCAATCCCACCAGAACTCAGAAAAATCACCCTCTCTTGTCCTAAATCAGCCCTTGTAAGTTTTTGACAAAACAAAAGCCAATGAAAACATACATAATATTATATCAGTCCTACCATAGCAACCCATATCCTATTGTCGTGGCAGTGTTGTAGGGGAATTATTTCCGTTATAGCATCTCTACTTAAATAGGACTACCGTTGTATTGGCTCATATCCAATCATAGAGAGACCACTATGGAGGACTTCAATCCTACTATAGTGACATTGAGGCAGAAACTCTAGGAATTTTCTAGGTTTTGTCCATTTAAATATAAGTTTCCAAGATTTTGTCATCCTGACTCAATTTTTTTATGTCAAATACTATAACTTGAGTTTTATTAACTCAATTTTGGTTCTCAGAATTTCAATGGATTCCTTAACCTCTTGGCTATCAAAATAAAATCTTAAATCCATGAGCCACTATAACATTAATCACCATACTTACCTATACCAACTAATACCAAATATTCATCCAAAACTAGCTTAGACTAAATTTCTCAAAATTTTCATCTGGGAAAAATTTTGAGTGTTAGATAATATTGTAAAGTTTGTTACATATTCACCTAACTAGTACCTTAATTACTACCCAAATATTGTCTAGACATGTAAAAGATCTATTAATACCATAAAGAACAATGAGGACACAACTCCCAGTAAAGTAATAAAATGAGCAGAAGTAATAGTGAAATACTTGTCACCTCAATAAGTAACTTTACTGGTCCGACAATATATCTATATACCAAAAGGGAATATAGAAAGAGTATCATTAGTACAACCACTACTGATGGAATCATTGGTAGACCAGGGTTAGAAACATATAACAACATATAGAAATCTTAGAAGAATAACATGATAATTCAAGTTAACATAAATCACCCATGTTCACATTCCACATCCCAACATTCACTTTCTATAGAAACATCAATTTATATCTTATCAAACTAGCTAACCCCTTTTAATTACAAGCAAGCAACCTAAATCCTTATTTGGAATTTCTGCTTAATCATCATTACTATAATTAACTCTATGAGTTGGATTATGACTACCCCATTCCCTTACTCTAAATGATGATATTTGTACCCTTTAATAGATAAAGATAACACCATGATAAATCTCAAAGTATTAAAATCTCTAGAGTCATAAAGTGTCAAAACTAATGGGGGAGCACTACCTCACCTAGATCTAATAAGGTATGAATAACTTAGTAATCATTACTTAATAAACAATCTATAAATGCCATATTATTATTCACCAATAACCACTCAAGCTACCAATAACCTCTATGAGACTAACCTTACCCCTATTAAGACCCTACCCAAACATTCACGGGTGTGGATTTAACCCTAATGAAGATGATCTATAACTCTCAAATTAACATAAGTGTAACATTTTAATGTACATTAATCTTATCATTCCACAAGTAGTCTCATGCCATTTTTATTAATCGTAACATTCGTGCAATGCAAACATTGCAACCCATTTCTATGAATAATGTGTTAAACTAATTTGATTGATCGTAAATTATATATACATATACTAAGGGTCTTATATGACCATTTGTCATGACTTGCAAGGGACGAGCTCACATCTATGTACCACACCAGCAAGGTACCAACTCCTTTGAATATTTAATTATAAGTAACATATATTGATGACGTATCTAATCCACCGAACATCATAATAAATGAATATCTCAATAATCATTAACCCCAATATAAGAGGAGGCACCTATATATAATTACACAATTTATATAAGCATTAATCAACTTTAAGGTTCATTATTTTAAGTATACCACCAGCTACATTCACCTCACTAATCACAAGAAAGCTCGGAGGCCAATCACAACTATTTAATTCATAGATAAACGTGGGAACCAAATCTTGTTTATATCTACATTTTATATACTCAATGATTACTTATCTAACTGAGTCTTTATCAGATGCTTCCTGACCTCTATCTATTACTAGAACAACCAAGGTTCCCTAATATAAGGATGTCACCAATCTACAAGCACTTTTTAACTCCAATATTAATGATCATACTCTATGTTACCCCACTGTTACTACTTCTACCATGCACTTTATTTGTAGTTTATACATAATTATTATTACCGTAATCCTTCTTTCAACAATTA
Organism: Capsicum baccatum var. pendulum; assembly: GCA_030864225.1. Classification (NCBI taxonomy): domain Eukaryota; kingdom Viridiplantae; phylum Streptophyta; class Magnoliopsida; order Solanales; family Solanaceae; genus Capsicum; species Capsicum baccatum. Next base: position 197,561,276 of record CM061557.1, read on the forward strand.
CAACCCGACTATACTAATCCATAATAGGTGCAACACTCGTAAGACCCTACCTAGACCTACCCTTCTCCTTAATCTCATTTACACTATTTTCATAACTACAAACTCACATAACACCTTATCATTACTTGTTTCCTATAAGTCGCCTAACTCTAGCTAATATTAACTTCATAATGATAATATACTACTTCTGATAACATCCATATAACATACTAAAAGACAACCCCATCTATTCTATGATTTGTATATGATTTACTATCCAAACTCTATACTTGTATGCCTAAGCAAGATATCTTCAGTGAAATAATCTACCGCATATGCAGAGGTCACCACTAATTAAACAATAATCTATCTCGATGCTGATTTTGCTACTATGAAGTGTATAGATCTCTATTCCTTGATCTTATACTAGAAAACTCAATGGAAGATTCCTCAAAATAATTATTAGAATATTACTTGAAGCCTTACCTCTTCATCTATGTCGTATTTTGTCTAGTGGTAATTCTAGGGTGTTTTTAGGAAGAGGAAATGAAATCATCGCAATTGTTAGTGGAAAAAGCTTTTAAAATAGAGGGTTGACTACCCATTACCGCTGTAACATTCAAAGTACCATTGTAGCTGATGTAGGGCGGTGCATCCTTCCAAATTCTTGGTTGATTATTTTTATCTCATTTAACTTTATCAATATTTTCAAATCTAAAAATGTTAATTTAAGAAACATCTTATTCACTTCCCTTTTGTTGTTGTCTTCATCATAATAATGAGGCAGTTCATTACAGACACTTTTCTAGTCTTCTTTGGTATGAGTCAAGGTATGACTTGTACTTACTCTCACAACTTGTGGTATAAGTCATTGAGACTTGGAATATTGGAACACTTCTGGATTTGGTGTCATGTTCATATCACGAATCGAGGTCACATAGTATGATTCATACTAAGGGTCTAACTTTGTGGGACCACAAGTCACAAACTTTGAGTATTCATAGTGAACTTTGAGTGTTTGGATATTTGAAATACAAGGTTTTACTATGCGTCTAACTAATAACTTTTCTAGGTTAGAAGAGTCCATATGTACAAGGATATTTTTCTCAGTCCAAGTCTAAATCAAAAATGTAATTTTCTTTCTTTTCCACCAAGAAATAAGATTATGAATTCTAGTTAATATGAACACAATAGGGAGAACAAATTAATTACTACAACTCCCTATTATAGAAATAACTTGAATCATTTTTTTCACGATAATTTATAAACTATTTCACTAGAAATTCATAATTACACTCTATTTATATTTCAAAACTTTTCATTAAATAGATACATAATTTCTTATATCAAGATTACAGATAATCAATACATTAAATTATGATGAATTTAATTCAATAATTAAATTTTTTCCCAAGCACTACTTGACTTTACATGTGTCAGATTCATAATCTATCGGGTTGGTTTGTACATAAAAAATTATCAGCTTCTCATAAAAATGTATATCATCAATCTCTAAATTGAGACTCAAATTTCATCTACTAACTTGTTATTTTATAAATATATATTAGTATCATACGATCCAGCTACCAGACATATTGATCCATCTTAGAATCTTACCTTTAATAAATTAAAATGATAACCATTATATACCACTCATAATAGTTATATCAAGATTGAAAATTGATGATAGGCGAAATTACGCGCCTATATCAATATATTTTGCCCATATTTTAGCCTAGTTTTGAGAACAAATTATATATTTCATGCACTTTTAGTCCCTTTTCCTATAAATGAGCTAACGAACATGATTAGTAAAGTTTCAGGTATAAATGATGCAAAATTCAGCATTTTATGGCTTACTTGACGCAAAAGAAAGCTCACGAAGGAAGGAAAGGGAGTTTGGACGCCTAAGGACCAAAACTGCTGCATGGAAAATCTATCCCGGGCTAAAACAGCATTTCTGAAGACTCTGGGGACCTGGACCAAAACTGCTGCATGGAAAATTTGTCCCGGGCTAAAACAGCATTTCTGAAGACTTTGGGGACCTACAGACACAAAGCTGGATTTTGACAATGATACATTAACCTAGTACAATTGGGTTATGTATTTCATTAGTTTATTTGGATTAGGAGAATGTTACATTAACCTAGTACAAATGGGTTAAGTATTTCCTTAGTTTAGTAGGATTTGGTTATTTATTTCATTAGCATAGTAGGAGTAGGATAGGAGTATTATAAATACTCTATCATGCTAGGGATTTTTAATTAAGTCCTCCCTTAGTGGAGAGGCAAGTCCTCCCTTAGTGGAGAGACACATTCTACTTCTCAATTACAACTCTTCTAATCTTTCCATTAATTCTATTCTTAAATTCCACAACAAGAGAATCGTTACTTGCTAAGGAATCACGCCACACGCCTATCACCTAATCCACACGCCATTACTCAACAATAACAATGCAAATCGTGATCTCCTTCGCACTCATGGGTAACTAAACTTCTCTGTTGGGGTTATGGAAGCCGAATGAGATACTATCTATTACTGTGAGTTTGTGAGTTCGTGACACGTATATTGCTTATATCATTATTCTCTTCATCTTAATCTACATTCTTTGCGGTTGCAAACGCAAGAATACGCCAGTCTAACATTTAACTTGTTCGAGAGAAAGGTTATTTGTCTGGAAAAGAGATAATGTCAAGGTAGTAGGACACCCTTTCCTATTAAAAAGCTAGTGCCGTAACTGGACTAACCTCTTGGAGAATTCGTACCGTTAGAAACGCTTTAAGCTCGCGAGAGTTAAAGTGAAATAGTCCTTGTTTAGGTCGAGAGACGCTTGGATTTACCATCGACTACAATTCTCTATTAGCAATTACATGTCAAGACTCTACACACTCATAGCCAATAGAGACGTATACCTTAGAAGGTGGACATAACCCCAACGCCTCAATTCTCATTGTTTACAACTTACATAATATTCTTCCTCTTTTTTCTTTGCTATTTTCAGCTTTTACTTTATTGTTTTGGTTACACATTACAATCCCCCCTTTTTACGAGACTTGCACTAAAAGTCTAGTAATTTTACTTACTTGTTGGCCAAGCTATTCCCTGTGGGATCGACACCCAACCCAGGTTGGGTTCTATATTTGCTAACGACCGCTTTACACTCCCACGAGAGCTGTAGATTGAGCGTTATCAAAAATATATGTACGATTAACAATTTACAAAATATATTTTTATCAGTCGGACTAAAAAATCTGTCTTTACTCAATCATGTTCAATACATATAAAATGCACGAGCACAAGAACTTAGAACTATATCATTTTCATAATCAGGATAAATTACCTTTAATCTCATGCTACAATCATTCTGATGGTTTGTGTAAATGTTCATCGACATTGTAAGTTATAACATTTTACTTATAAGAACTAATAATTTCATTTTTTTTTGTGTATAATTTAAATTTTATATATTAAATCATCTATTATATATATAATTCAAGGATCCATATATGACAAATGTAAACCTATAAAATGCAAAACTTTATTGAATTGAATAAATAAATAATCAATTAGTCCATAAACATACTATATAAAAAGGCATGATTAATAGTATATCTATCATATACGAGATGATACGTGACAGAAGTAATTAGGGATTTAAAATATTCAAAATAAACAAAATAAAACAACAAAAGACTTGAAAAATCCATGCATCACATGACCATCATGTGGGAAAAACATTAAAACTTCTGTAAGTGTTGTGGTTACGTACCTCGAGATGGGAAAAGAAATCCACACATTTCTATGATGTATTAGAGAGATTTTCGCATGGTAAATGACCTAAGATTTAACCAATCTGCTTGAGGTAAGAATTGAATATAATTATTCTAAGTCATCTCACCACTTATGATAATGAATATGACCATTGATATCATTTACAGTCCATGGAAATGACCTTACATAGACACCCCTTCTAAAATAGTTCTTCAATTTTTGGGAGTTCTCGATCGGGGTATAATATATGTTTTGTATTCAGATTTATTGTTGTATATATCCCTATACTTACAATCATTGATGACTTAAATTATTATCCTCTCATAGATCATTATATGGATTATAAGTGAATTTTGCGGTCCGTGAACCGACCACCTTTAGTCGTAACTATCAGTGTTATCCTTGATCATTGTACATGACGTAAAGTATAAGTAGGTCCGTACTTTGTCTATATTTTCCAAAATTCAGTTCTTTCAATTTCTTTACATTTTCATATATTTGCAACAATATCGTACTTTAAAATAAGTTCTTAGCTCATACATGTGATCATGTTCTCGTGGTTTGGATTGAGTTATTCATGCATAATAGGTCAAGTCATAGCCAAAATATATGAGGTGTTACGCTATCTCTCCTTTGAAATCATCTTTCTCAAATAGTTATTCTCAGTAATATAACTCTAACTTTGGAATTTTTTGTAGTGCTTGCTTTATTAACAGAGCTATCCTAAATTCTTCAATGTGTTATAAACTAACTAGAAACATTATCGTAAGAAATATGGATATAAGATCTCTCTACCTTCTAAAGCATGAATAAGGAAATTCTCCTAAAATGTGTATTTCTTTTCATTCATTCCTATAGACATCATCATCACAAGAAATTTCATGAGATTTAGAAGAAAAAAGTAGGAGGCATGAATCATCTAAGACAATTAGACTTTAACACAAATGTGACATAACATGGGTATATTAGACATACAGAACATAAATGGAGTGAATTGTTTTTAACATGGAGAGTATTGTATAAGCTATGATTTTTTGTAGTACTTAGAATTTCTTGACTTTGTGCTTGTTTGTGGTTTGAACATCTATTTTTCATATCTAGCATGATTTTATATTTTGATGACTGCATGCATTGTGTGAGGTGTTGACGAAATGAGTCAGGTACCACACCTGTACAATATGATATGATAATAATAGGGCGGGTACCATGCTGGTATGTTATGATGTGCACATCTTGCATGCATCTACTCATTCACATGAATTGAGTGTCATTTGATGAATATATCTGATGATGAATGATTGATGAAAATGATTAAGTATGAAAGCCTAAAAATTGAACTTCTGAGTGTAATTATATGGTAATTTATGATGTATTGTTTGATTGATATCATTAATCATGAATTTTATTATGATTTCTTTTATACTTATTTGACTTGCTTACTTGTACATTGTTAAGTTAGTCAATCTATGATGCTTACCAGTACTTGTTGGTGTACTGATGCTTGTTGTACTTTTCATTTATTGATTGTATAACATACTCTAGCGGTTGACACGCGACCTTTACTCTAGATTGTGATTCAGTATTTATTTCAATGGTGAGTACCATTTTCAGGCAACCTATAGTTCTTTAATAATGTTATGTCCCTTTATCATTGACTAAGATAATTCCTTTCTGTTTATGTTTTTGGATATTCATATTAGTTTTAGACCTAGTCATTCTTATTAGATGTTCTTATATGATGACTTCAGATCTCAAAAATTGTAATAAACTAAGGTTTCCGCAATCTATTTATTTCAACGGATGATGACATTTTGACTAAGGTATTATTTAAAGGAACCCTTTTTGAACTAATTTAATATATGAAAAATCGTATGAGAAAGAAACAATTAAGTTTAAGAGGGTGAGATTAGTATGTTTCTCCCACCATAGGATAAGGTGAGTGCCAATCATGATCGCTTGGATCATGACAATAAGATCTTTACCTTACTCATTTTCTTCTCAATCTTGGAAAATAAGAGGCACATTTATTTTCATGTCTTCTTTGACTTTACTTTATCATCTTTAATATTTTTGTTGCTTCATAAAACTTTTACTGATGCTACTTCTTTGGTCCTCAATTTGCAAATCTGATAATCAACAATGGACACCGAGACTTCTTTAAAGTCATTCTTCATTTGGTACCTATGTTTTTTGATAAATACAACTAAGGATAGATTCTCTAAATATTTCTTCAAAATGGACACATGGAATGTTGGATGTACAAATGTCAACTTTGTAGGCAATTTCAACTCATAAGCTACATGTTTAATGCTTTGTAAGATCATGTATGGAACAATGTATCTAGCATTAAGCTTTCCATTTCTTCAAAAATGCGTAATTCCTTTTGTAGGTCAAACTTTAAGAAATATCCAATTATCAACATCAAATTATAAATCTATGTTTCTCACATCTAAATAGGATTTTTGACGAATCTAAGTAGTCTTCAAATTTTCCTAAATTAATTTAACCTTCTCAATATCATAGTAGGCCAAGTATGGTCCAATCAGTTCTACCTTACCAACTTAGAACCAATAGATATGTGATATACATATTTTGATATACAAGACTTAATATGGTGCCATCTTGATATTCACATAATATTTATTGCCATAAGAAAACTCAACAAGTTGTAAATGATTATTTCAGTTAACTTTGAAGTCTAGGGTACAAGACTTTGACATATATTTTTGCGTCTAATTTGTACATTCATCCTGAACATCTTTATATGGATAGAAAGAAATATTAAATTTAACCTTTGTACCAGAAACACTAGTGGAAAACTAATCAACCAAATAACATAACAAGAAACTCATAATGCATATAGTAAGTCTTAAAAGTTGTTTGAAGGATATTTATTGCACTAATATTTAATTGATGGTATTCAAATTTCAAATGAATCTTAGAGAATGTGATAGCATGTTGTATTTGTCAAACAAATGGTCAATATATAGTATTGGATGGTTATTCTTTATAGTGATCTTCTTTATCAATAAATAGTTAATGTATATCTTCTTTGATTTATCCTTTGATTAACCGATAAGAAAAGAGAGCCCCCAAGAAGTGAAACTCAATTCAATGAATCATTACTCAAAAGTAAAAAAAATGCTTTAATTCATTCAACTCTATTTGTTTCACTCAATATTGTGAAATAGATATTAGTTGAGTGTTCGGTACTAAGTCAATAATAAAATCAATATCAAGGATTAGTGGACTATGATGGATGTATTGACGTGAAAAAGTCAAGGTAAGGTGCCATGGTGTATGTTATTTATAAATGATGTAGTTTGGATTAACAGGACTTATAGTGGAGTTAATACGAAGTTAGAGGTAGAGGTAGATCCTAAAATCTAAAGGGCTTAAGTTTAGTAGGATAAGATAGAATATTAAGAGTGTAATTTCATAAAGGTGACTCATGAAGATAATGTGGTGATAAAGTTTGATAATTGGGCCAGTTAAAAGAGAGATAATTTCATGATTCTAGGATCTATTATCTAGGAAAATGGAGAGATTGATGAGGAGTCACTCACTGTATTAGGGTAGAATGGATAAAATAGAGGCTCGCTTTTGGAATATTATATGATAAGAAGGTTCCTCCTAAACTCAGAGGAAAGTTGTACAGAGTGGTGATTATACTAGATATATTGTATGGGGCAGAATGTTGGCCAGTCAAGAACTCCTACATCCAAAAGATAAAGGCAGTAAAGATGAGAGCGCTATGATAAATGTGTGCATTTACTAAGAAATATAGGATTAAAGGTGATGTTATTCTAGATAAGGTAGGAGTTTTTTTCGTGGAATTCAAGATGCAGGAAGCAAGATTGAGATAGTTTAGGCCTGTGATGAAAAAATATACAGTTACCCAAATTTGAAGGTTTGAGAGGATGGCTTGGGATAGATGATCTGATTGTGAAAGCCATATTACTGGATAATTCATGGGTAGAGCCAAAGTGTGTGAACTATTCTAGTGAGGTAGATGTAGTCTGAAGAATTATTTAGGTGAGGTAATTAGACTTGATGTGGAGCAGCTTCATCTTACTGAGGGCAAGACCCTATATAGAAAGGTGTGTAGAAGGCGTATTAGGGTATATGTCTAGTAGGAAAGAGGGCATCCATTCTAGTAGGTAGGATATATTTTTTTGTTATCTCAGCTAGACTTATTTCAGAGTGTGTCATTTTTTGTCATATTACTTGGTGATAGTTTTGCTTATGTTATTACTTGGTGTGTTAATACCTATTGAGTTTTGTTCCTTTACTATTTTATTTGTAGTATGTTTTTGTCTTTAGTTGGGGGTTAATCAAAAGTAGTGTCTCTATCTCACCTCTAAGGTAGTAATATGGGTTGTATATACTTACTCTCCCAGAACCCATTTTGTGGGAATATATTAGGTATGTTGTTGTTGTTATTGTTGGCTGAGTGGAATCTAATGTAAATATAAAGAAAGTACTTTTGATAACTCTCTTACTAGTGGTACCAAATCAAGTGTAGGAATCTTCATACTAGTGTCCTGAATAAAGTTTTGATAATCCAAGTACTCCTTATTCACCATACATTATTCCTTCAAGAAAAAGATCACTTACCCTATCAACTGGTTGTGCCTACCATTCCTCTCTATCCTTTAAAACCCCCTCCAAGATATCCAATATAATTATCTTGACATGTAATCCAAAATCACAAGATACAAAGATAATCGATCCAATCAAAGAATGCCCTAAAAATAATTCATATCAAGTAATAAAAGATCAACTAGCATATCAAACTCGAGAATATAGAACAAACAAGACTAACAAACTCAATTAACTATAGTTTAATCCCTCACATAAACATATACATGTATAGAAAACATCAAGTAACACATTAAAAAGACACAACTTCATTAAAAAATATGATAACACATATGAATGTATGAAATTCAGATCAAATAATATAAATGCATCTCAGTTAAAGACTAATATGACACTTTTGGTAGTAATAGTCGATGCAACCATTTTGTCCTACGTAGACAATTATATAAGATAGTTTGGACTTCCATGATCTGACGTCCAATTCTAAATCAAACTCTACAAACCTAGGAACCACTCCAAGCTAATAATATAGTCCTTTTAAAATAGAGTCTATACAATAGCCAAATTACCTCATTGTGTAATGTAGGATAGTTTCTCCTTATGTGTTGTAATTCACCATATTCAAAGAACCCCTATGTTTATGAGATTGTTGAAAATGTTCCTACTAACCACAATATTAACCAAAAGCCTCTATCTTGAAGGTGCACTATTAATTTGACTGCAATCTACAAGCTGAAAAAACTAAGTTCTTTGAGTAATTATGAAAAAAATAAAAGAATGTGAAATTTAACATAAGTAGTTTTACATAAAAGCTTCTTTCTTAAGAAAGGATAAAAATATGACCTATATCTTGTAGGGTTTTTCAAAATTCTTCTACAAAAATTGAACAATTTAAGGTTGCAACTTCTCGTATAGACCTAAGGAACTATTTCCAATTCTCCTTATCTCTATCCTTAATAATTCTCCCAATTGTTTGCTATTTTCTTAACTCTTTAATAACTCTACCAATTCAAAGAAACCCCTTAACCATACAATAACACCTACTACAATTAATTAATGATAACGATCAATTTCATAGTTACTGAAAATATTTATGGTAATGATATATGAATCTCATTTTCCATATGTGCTAGGATCAATTCCTTAGTATGATGGTGCATTTGATATTTACTAAGGTCATAAAATACTCCTAGCACAAAATTAAGTTTAAAGTATCATTGCCATTTAGTTTTGGACTAAGTTTAATCTAAGGTCAACTTCAAATGAGCACTCCTTCTATAATATTAGGATTAATGGGTCTTAATACCGACCAAATTATTTTCAACGCAATCAATCACTCATCAATCCACTTCCTGAGTAAGATGTTATGATCATTTTAATAAAGATGATCCAGACTAAAAATACTAAGGGATCTATAGCGAGTGAGGTTGCTACAGTGACAGCATATCATTATAAGGACGCTATAGTAGTTTATAACCTATTTTTGATGGGTTTCATCTCCCAAACCCCAAATTTCATTCCTAAGCCCTAGAGAGGCGATTCTCTCTTGGTATGTGTAGAAGTTCTTATTTGTAGTAAGTTTCTTTCATTATCTTCTCCATTTTTTTAGTCTGTTAACATCCTAAAATCATTAGAAAATCCTTAATGGTGAAATTTTGGGGAATTAAACCCTAAATTCAGTATATTTTGGGGAAAACTTATATGTTGGGCTAATACCATCTAGAGTCACTTCTAAATTATTAATTAACACTTCCGATCATGAATAGTGATTCTAAAATAAGAAAATTGATAGTTGAGGACCTTGAATTCAATAGAGGTGGAAACTTTAACCTAAAAACTCCATTAATAGAGTTGGATTGAGATAAAAGGAACTATTTTGGTGACTAATTGAGTCATGTATAATGTTGTAGACCATAAATAAGGGTAAAATTAATGGGTTTGAATTATCAAGATTTTTTTTAGAAGAGTAGTTTATTAATTACTTTTGTATTTGTTATTATTAGATAATTTATCCTTTATAAACATGAAGAAGAAAAAACATCATCCATTGAATAAATTACTTGTTGCAACAATTTAGCACCCAGGTAAGTTATGATTTATGAGCAGCACACTGTGGTTAGTAATCTTATCCGTAATGTAGATTTGATAGGAAAAATAATTCTTAGGCCTGCATGTATGAAGTTTGGATGGATAAAATAAAAATTTAATGTAGTAAGGACCTAAGTGTGTGTTGATATGTTAATGTATGAATTTTTAATAGATGTTTTGTGTTTGTATGACTCTATAGTAGATTGTAATGTAAATTAGGTGAATTTATATGACAATGAGATGATATGAGCTCCTAATCGAGTTATTTAGCCTAATTACCTTAAGATAGAGAACTTGGTGTTAAGTTTGGTTAGAATATGGGATGATCTTGCTTAAGGTTAGTGACGAGTATTGATTATGATTTAAAGAGGCAACGACTTAAGGGCTTAAGGTCAAGTTGGACTAAGGGTTAGGAAGTAAAAAGTATAAAAGTGTATGAATAAAGGTATATTGTGAGTTGAATAAAGTTGAATGATTGGTTAATAAAGTAGTTCTTGAACCTTGTAGTGACTCTAATTAAAGTGTTTCTAAATAATGGCAGAATCTTTAGTTTTGATATAAAGAAAGGGGGATTGGATCAATGAATAATTTACTAGAGTTTAGAATCTATTTGATTGAATGCGCCCTCCTAAAATGAATACTTGAATTTAATGAATATGTCTTGATAATGCATACTTGAATATGACAGGGATTGGTTTTTAGATATGTTATAACTGATGAAACTAATTGTTCATATCTACTTGTGATTTAGTTTGTTAAAGTAAGATTGTTTTTTACATGTATTGATTAACTCGAGTTGACCAAGTATTTGGGTAGTTGTCAATTGTTATAATGAATACTTAAGAAATGAAATTGATAAATGATATCCTAAGTGGTTAAGCATATATAATGATGTTATATTAATGACTTATTGATTGTACAAGTATGATTGCTTATTATTATTGTGATTGTGATTGTTGTGATATTAGTTATTACTATGAAATGTACCAAAATTTAGACATATTCACAAGATTGGTTGATATGATTCATTAGTTTGATTGAGTACCACACTGACGCAGTACTTGGATAAGAGCTTGTCCCTAGTATGTCATGAATAGTGGGCAACCATAGGACCCATAAAATATATGTACAAGGTATGTAAGAGTGTGAAAGTTCTTTACGTGGACCAGGTATATGATTATTATTATTGTTGTTGTTTATATTGGTTTCATAAGTGGACCAAGTAATATTACGGTTGTTGTAATGGGTTTCTTGAGTGAACTGAATTATGAGGTTGCTTGATATATTTAGGATTCTTGTGTGGTATGATTAATTTTCATATATTTTGGGATTCTTGTTGTTAGATTCATGGTTTGTTGACTTAGATATCGTTAGAGTCATGATTTGTTGACTTAGATATGGTTAGAGTCATGATTTTTTAACTTGGATATTGTTAGAGTCAGGGTTATTGATTTGGTCATGGTTTGACTTGACTTGTTATCTCTTCTCTTATACATGACTGAAGTTGTAGAGTTACTTGAAAAGTTTAAGTGTCATAAATTTGGGGTATTTATCATAAAGTGTGTTCATAGTTGTATTTATTACGAGGTTATGATTATTAATTATAAATCATGATTAATAACTATTCGGATAAAACAAGTAAGATTTAGGATGGATGACACTTGATATGAAAGTGATGAATGAACGATGGGAATAAGAATGAAAATACTCTTAGCTAAAACAAGGGATAACGATTGCATAAGTGCATGAAGGTATTATGAATTAAATTATTATATAAGTTGTCATATTTTCTTTTTGTGATTTCTATATTGTGTTTACATTTATCTAACCCTGGTCGGCCAATGATTCCTAGCAGCACGTGTTGTTTGTACTGATACTACTCTTGATATATCCTTTTTGGGGTATATTATTTTACAGGAATGAGTGTTGGTTTCATGATTGGTGTGGATAGCAATCCTTTAGCATCTTCTACTCCTCTCATTCATGGTGGAAGTTGTGTCCGTTATTATCGTTCTTGATTTAGAAGCTCTTGTACCTATTTAGACTAGTTCGTAGGAGTAGTTTACATTTTAGAACTTAATATTAGTATTAAAATAGCTGTAATAAAGGTTGGTTATTTCTATTTAATAAATACTTCCACATGTTATGTTGAACGAGTGGTAAGAGATTCTTCTATCTAGGTGGAATAAAATAGGTGCCCTCATAATCCAGTAGTTTGGGTCATGACATTAATAATGTAATCAAGATCTTATTTTTGAACCACAATATACAACTATTATAACTAAATAACAGCAAAGATAGAACTTAATAGAAGTATGTCCTCTCATTGTAACAATTGACTCTCTTCGAGACTCTAGGCGTAAAATTTTCTCTCAGTTTCTCATCTGTCTATTTTGCCATAGTTTAGAATTAGAAAAACAATAACTTGTAAAGTTTTAAATATCAGCAAAGAGTGATTTTGACATAAGATGATATGCTAAATTCAATATTAGTATTCTGTATGATGTCTGAATTAATTGATTTTAGTTAATATACCATGCAACTTTTGAGATTTTTGAGGTGTTACATATGGTATAAAACTAGGGATCATGAGTTAAATTTAGCATTCATAATCGATATCTGTTAAAATCATAGACATTTATAGTCAAATCCACTATTTTCAATTATTTAGAAGATTATTGAAAAGGTCCAATCCATTGAAGGAGATGTATCAAATGAGAACATAGTTTCCACTATTCCGTTGGTATAAAAAGTTTCAAGATATCTAGAACAGTTTGTTGCAGAAAATAAAAGGCTTAGATTTTCTATTATTGGATTTAAGTTTAGGTGGTGAAATTAAATCTATCTGGGATTTCAACCCATCAAATTTAAATTTAAGTCCTAGATCCAAAAAATGATGTTGATTTTATCCTCCAGATCCAAGAAAGACATTTTAATTTTAATTTTTGACTTAAAGATTTGTAAGACCCCGTAAAATCCAAAGCTCAACTCAATCTTTTAGGCTTGCTAAGGGGTCGCAGACTTAGAAAATTCTTACTAAGTATTCAGACTTAGTATTATTTTGGCCTTCTAAGTTGGTAGCTCTATTTCATGACTCTTATGACCTTAAAATGTCAATCTTTAGGTTAGTTCATGAACAGGAATGTCAGTAGGAGTACCCGGACGAGTGTCATATTTTTTGGACCTCGTTTGAACTACGTTTGGGAATCCAAAATAGTGCATCGACGCAATCTTCGTGCAGAATGGCGGCCATCACATCATCTATATTTTTACTTGGATCCCAGTGGCAATTTCCAGTGAACTGACTCGGACTCAATGCGGTGCATTGGCTATCGTGTCGATGCCAACGACATGGCACATTGTCCTACGCATCGATAGTGTGGTTTTCAATCATTAAAAATCCTAGTCTATAAAGTTATTTTGGGTCTCCCCCCCCCCCCCCTTCAGCCCTAAAATATGAGATCCAACCCTCATTAAAAAAAATACACTTACTTCCTCTCAAATTGCTCAAAAATAAGAACCCTAGGTGATTTAAATTCAAAGCCAAGGCTCAACCAAGGCACATCAAGTGTTCATCCAAGGGTTCCTTCCAGCCTTGAAGTCCAAGAAAATCTTTTAAACTTCAAGTATCTTGATTTCATGCTTTTTATGATTTTGATTCAAGGGTATTCATGATTATAATGTTAATTGGATTTCTATTTCCTGATTAAGTGCAAGATTTATGTAAAAACAACTATTATGTATGTAGTATCATGTGAATTTATGTTAAACCCTTGAAATTGTGATGTTCATGTGTTGATTAGTACTAAGTGCATACATAATTCCTTCCAAGTGTTTGATGAGTTGTTCATCAAAATTAAATAATTAAATTATATCATGTTAGCATGTATTCTAGTTATTTATCAAGTAGTTATTTATCATGTTTCAAGATTGAGCCATATCTTATAATTTATGCTATCAAGTCCTGGTTATATTTAATACTTGACAATTTAGCTGATTACCTAGAGCCATGGTCAGTCTCACGATAGTATCAATTATGTCACGATCAGTAGTACTCTCAGTCAGTTATAGAACTCAGGAAAAACTCAGTAGACTCAATATCAGTCCCGTCCAGTTTAGTATTCAGTTCAGACCTTAGTAAATTTAGTCAATTAATAGAATTCAGTAGTATTCCGTCAGTCATTGGAGCTCAGTAAACTTAGTTGAAATCAGTTATACAGTATAATCAGTAACAGTTTAGTCAAGCCTAGTATGAACTAGGAATCAGTTCAGTGTCTAATCAATTAGTTGAAATCAGTTATACAGTATAAGCAGTAACAGTTTAGTCAAGCCTAGTATGAACTAGGAATCAGTTCAGTGAATAATCAATTGCGAGTAGGATTCAACATCGAGCGATCCTAGGGATAGGGGCTCACCCATTAGGTAGAACTGGGTCCCTATAAGCAATCCCTAAGTTCCAAAACTACGTAGCTAGCGTAGGTTATGAGATCTCACCCATTAGATAGAACTGACATACTCAGAGATCACCCACTTATTAGGACTGATCTCAGGGGTCACCCGCTAGACTAAGGTGGACCTCAAAGACAGTTGTCTTTACCTGTGGCACGGTACTAAAATCCTTCCAATTGGAGTTACAAGTTGGACCCCAATCTATTTAGAAAGGAGCATGTCGGATAGATGATTACCTCCCACAGTCTTAGTTTCAGTTCCAATCTCAGAATAGAACTTATATCAGTTCTACAGATTTAGAACTATCAAATACAGTCACTCAGTTCAGTATGGAACACAGTATATTTCTATAGGATTAATACTATCAGATACAGTCACTCCATTATCAGCTACACAATGTCAGTAAACTTAGATATCAGGAAATTAGTAACTCAGAACTCAATATCTAGTGTTATCACGATATCAATTACCGTTTATGTATTCACGTATGTACTCTAATTCAGTTATACTCATATCATTCGGTCAGTATTGTTCATGCATATGAACCCATGCATCTCAGCCTACCTCACTTAGCATACCAGTACATTCAAAGTACTGATGCAGACCTTTCTTTTGTGCTATGATGTCTTATATCATAGGTTTAGATGTACGGGATCCCGTTCATACTTAGCAGCCCGATCTATCAGCAGCAGACTTAGCAATGAGTCCTCATAGTTCAAGGATAGACTTATTATTTTAGTATTTATGAACTCAGTTTATTTCAGTAGTTAGAGTTACTAAGGGACTTGTCTCATCAACCTTTTTTTCAAATAGTAAAAGCTTTTTATAATAGAGTATTTCAAACTAATGCATCAGTATTCAGTTATTATTATTTAGTATTTACTTACAAGTTTGAACTTTATGGCAAGTTTCTGCCTAATTTTTGCATAATTATAGTTTTATTATATAGTTATTATAGTAGGTACCAGTCATGGGTTAGCTTGTGGTCCCTTAGGATTATGAGCACTGTGTAGCGTCTGGGGTATAGATTCGGGGCGTTGCAAGCTTGGTATCAGAGCCTAAGATTTAGGAAAGTCCTGGAAAGTCTAAAAGATACATCTAGTAGAGCCTTGTGCATGGGTTTATAGCGCGCCACATTTATGTACATAAGGCTACGAGATGTTTTAGGAAAAGTTTCCCTTTTTCCATATTCATATCGTATGAGTGAGCATGAGTTTAAGCTAAATTCTCAGTCTAATACTTTTCTTCCTTTTAATTATAGAACATGCCTCCTAAAAAGACTGATAGAAGGAGAATCAGAAATAAGTTAGCACCTCAACCCATTCAGTTAGATCCCCTGGATGAGCATGTCTCTCATGCAGAATTCGGAGTTCCATTCACTGCTCTAGCCAATTCAGTAGCATCTTAAAATGAACAGCCAGCTGTTGTTCAGGCCAATCCAGTGGTCAATACTGCTATAGCCAGGATTCGAGACTTCACCCAAAAGAATCCTTCCTTATTCTCAGGATCTAAGTTTGAAGAGGATCCACAGGAGTTCCTCTATTAGGTTCAAAAAGTCACAGATATAATGGGAGTAACTTCTAGTGAGAGTGTTGAGTTAGCTGCCTATCAGCTACAAGATGTAGCTCATACATGGTTTAATTAGTGCAAGGTAGACAAGGGCACAGATGCAGCGCCCATAGAATGGGATGAGTTTGCTACTGCTTTTCTAGATAAATTCTTTCCCTTAGAGATGAGAGAGACCAAGGTGTTAGAGTTCATCAATCTCAGGCAAGGAAGTATGAATATGAAAGAGTATTCCCTTAAGTTTCTTCAGTTAGCCAGGTATGCTCCCCTTGTAGTGGAAGATAATATGTCCAGAATAAGAAAGTTCGTGTCTGGGGTGTCAGAGGTGTGGTTAAGGAGTGCAGAACAACAATGCTAATTAAGGAGATGGACATATCCAAGCTTATGGTCCATGCTTAATAGATTAAGGAGGAGAAGCTTAAGAAGAAGGATAGAGAGCTAGAACAGGTAGTTTTAAGTTCAATCATCCTAAGTCAGAGGGTGGTAACCGTTCCCAGTTTTATCTAAACTCTTCAGTTCCATCTCTGTCCTTAGATAGTACGCTAGTACCAAAGTTTAGAAATGACACTCATGATGGGGAACCAGGATCCAAAACCCAGGATAGCATCAGCAGTGGTCATACCCATCCACTTTGTGAAAAATATGGTAGAAATCTCCAAGGTGTGTGAAGAGTAGGCAGCCATGTATATTTTAGATGTGGTGATCCAGGCCATAGGATGTAGAAGTGTAGAGTAATGGCTTAAAGGGGAAAATATTTGCGCCAAAAAGGTCAGTATAATCATCCTTCAACTCAGTCTGATCGCCCAAATCAACAGGGTGCCACTTCCAGTTCCACCAGTGGGCAACGCCCAAATAGGCTCTAGGCACTTCCATCCAGAGGAGATCAGTAAAATTCTCCTAATGCGGTTACAGTTATGTTTTAGATCTTCCATTAACATGTTTTGTCTTATTAGATTTAGGAGCTTCTTTATCTTTTGTAGCTTTTTACATAACAGTCGATATCAATGTGCGACCAGAAACCTTAATATAACCTTTCTCAGTCTCCACCCCAATGGGTCAATTTATCATAGCCGGTGGGTATACAATAAATGTATGATTATGATATCTCAGAAAGTTGGGCCTTCAGATTTTAGTAGTAATGCCAGCGCGTGTAGAAAAGTAGTGAGAGAGGTTGATGCCCAACCCGTCCTTACCTCAATTCAAAGTTTTGTACTTCAGTTATCATGAAAACTACCCATACCTTACAGGTCAGCTTTATGATCATAGCTCATATTCGTGCACGTTAAAAATAATCATGTACGCTTATAATTCCAAATGTAAGGAGTTCCAGTCCACTTTACGTTATGAATCACATTCCATGAATACAGAACATCAAAAATTAGGTCATGCAACTCTTGAATCATGTACTCATGACATGCTTTACAATATGTTCATTTCCCATGACTTATGCTATACTCCTAATGATCAGCTAAATTTAGATTTCATCATGTAAATCCTTAATTTAGATTTCTTGATAAAATCCAGGATATTGATGTCCTATTACTCAGGCTTTTATTAAGTGTTAAGTTTGGTATAATGCCATTCATACTGTAGGACCTCATTTATAACCTTCAGTGAACTCTCCTTATGAAGTGATGTAGCAATGAGCAGTTGCTTAGAAGGGAGAGTGTAAATGTTTCATGTTAAGAAAAGATTATTATATGCTAGTCTTACAAGAGGCTGTAGTTATGAAGATAGGCTTGAATGGCATGTAGATGTGTAAGTGACTAAATGCATTTTGGAGATTTGAGTAGGCTTGAACATAAAGGGAGAATTCAATCTAGATCAGAAGCAAGACGTCGAGTTATCAGAAATGTGTATTCAGTTCCAGTATAGTGTCAATTTTAGTCTTTGTTACAGTATCAGTCATAGTCCCAATCCATTAATCTGATCAGTAACTCAGTTCAGTTTTAGATTTATTTGACTAAAGCGTACAACTATTAGTTATTCAATTATCAGTATTTCAGTACGTCGGTTTACAGACTATTTTAGAGTCATGTTATATGCTTGTTCTTGCCTTCTCAAATAATACAGTTTTCATGAATTGAAGCTCAATTATCTCCGGTTACATAGTCAGTGTGTACCTCATATGCATAATACCTTCTATTTCAGCACTGTTATTTAGACTAATCACATTTTGATATTACTTGACAAAGTATTCAGCTATTAGCCACTCAGATAAATAGATAAGTTAGTGTGTTTATACACTATGCTCAGTGCCCATGTGAATATTTTAGTAGTGCCAGGAGAAGTGTTGTACTAAGGTTGAGAGTATAGTTGATAAAGTATTCAAGGGATGTGTCTAATCTTGAAAAATTATAGTTGTAGTGCATAAGGCTTAGTCACTTCAGTTGTTTTATTCAGCCATGCCAAGACTCGTTGCTCCCTAAAGCCACTAGAACTCTATTAAAAGGGTGTCAAATAAAGGATCCAGTTGAATATAACTTTTTAGCATAAGTTATTCCTTAAAACTAGCAATTCAGTTTAGCAGTTAGGTGGACAATATTCGTATGGTTGGGTTTCCTATCCTTCTATCTTGTCACACTATCTGAAGCCTCATAAATGTAACTATTCCAATATGGAGAAACCAGGTAGTTGCGTGTTCATCTCAGTTCATGTATCATGTCCCAAATTTAGATTCTAGATATTCAGTCACAACTCAGTTCGGAAGTTCCCTAATCATAATTCCAACTTTTCCTCAGTATCTCAGCCAAGTTACTATTTTTCAAGGGACATAATATCCTAGGGGGGAGATGCACCATAACCCCCAAGATTTCATGTCCTAAACATCCTAGTTTCACTTCACGTAACAAATATAGTTTGGAATAATGGGTACTAATGAGTAGACACTCAAGTTCCAATCTCAGCCGTAAGCCATGTGTTTAGGGGCTTAGTTCAATTCATGATATTCAGTTCATATATCCTGTTTCAGTCTCAATAATGTTCTTATATTCTCGTTCATACTTGTTTAGTAAATGATTTTAGGTTAATCAGTATTCTCAGCTTAAGGTAACAGTCTTCCTTAGATTGGCTTTTTCCATGTTTAGTTACAGTTATAAACTTGGCATCCAGTACAATGGCATATTCAGTCCTGCATTCATGAATTAGTTCAGTCATGTACTCATATATCAGACATGTATATCCAGTATATAATACCAGTTTATCAGTAATACCAGCCATCCATTCATTAAATCATGTTCAGTTATGTATTCATGCTTCAGATATGCATGTTCAGTATGATAATTCAGTATATCAATAATTTCAGTCGTGAAATCATACTTCAGTTGTGCATGTTCAGTGTCTAAGTCCAGTCTATCAGTATTCTCAGTTTAATCAGTCTTATTGAAAGATGAATGTTCCCACAGGGGAAATATTGTAATACCCCGCAAAATCCCAAGCTTTACTCAGTCTTTTAGTATGCTAAGGGGTCCCAGACTTGGAGAATTCTAGTTAAGTATTCAGACTTAAAATTATTTTGGCCTTCATAACTTGGAAACTCTATTTCATGACTCTTATGAACTTAAAATGTCAATCTTTAGGTTAGTTCATGATCAGGAATGTCAGTAGGTGTACCCGAATGAGTTTCGTATTTTTCGGACCTCGTTTGAACCACGTTTGGGAATCTAAAATAGTGAATCGATGCGATCTCAGCGTGGCGCGGCAGCCATTAAAGCAATCAATATTTTTCCTTGGATCCCAGTGGAAATTTCTAGTAAACTAGTGTAGACTCAACGCGGTGCATTGTCTATCATGTCAAATCCATTGACGCGGTACGTCGGCCTATGCGTCGACAGTTTAATATTCAGTCATTAAAAAGCCTCATCCATAGGGGTATTTGGGTCTTTTTCCCAACCCTTATTCATCCCTAAAACACAAGATTCAAACCCTCATTAAGCAAAATACACTCACTTCCTCTCATATAGCTCAAGAACAAGAACGCTAGGTAATTTAATTTCAAAGCCAAGGCTTGACGTTTCACCATTTTTCTTTAAGAATTTAGCAACCAAGGTATGTCAAGTGTTCATCAAAGGGTTCATTCCACCCTTTGAGTCTAAGAAACTCTTTTAAACTCTAAGTATCTTTATTTCATGCTTTCCATGATTTGGATTGAAGTGTATTCATGATTATAATGTTAATTGAATTTCTATTCCATGATTAAGATCAAGATTTATGTAAAAACAACTATTATGTGGGTAGTATCATGTGAATTCATGTTAAAGCCTTGAATTTGTGATGCTTATGTGATTAGTGCTAAGTGCATATACAATGCTTTCCAAGCATTTGATGAGTTGTTCATGAGAATTAAGTAATGAAATTATATCATGTTAGCATGTATTCAAGTTCATGTAATGCAAGTGTTTGCTAGAATGTCTAAATGAATGAATGATGATCAAGTACTTATTTATGATGTTTCAAGATTGATCCATGTCTTATAATTTATGCTATCGAGTCCTGGGGGTATTTAATACCTGATAATTTAGTTGATTACCTAGAGCCATGGTCAGTCTCAGGATTACCTAGAGCCATGGTCAGTCTCAGGATAGTATCAGTCATGTCACGATCAATAGTACTCTCAGTCAGTTACAAATCTTAGGAAAAACTAAGTAAACTAAGTATCAGTCTAGTCCAGTTCAGTATTCAGTTTAGACCTTAGTAAATTCAGTCAGTTAATATAATTCAGTAGTATTTCATCAGTCAACGGAGCTCAGTGAACTCAGTTCAGTTCAGTTAGACAATATAATCAGTAAACGTTTTGTCAAGCCTAGTATGAAATAGAAATCAGGTCAATGTCTATTCAGTTGGGAGTAGGATTCAATACCGAGCGATCCTAGGGATAAGGGCTCACCCGTTAGCTAGGACTAGGTCCCTAGAATCAATCCCTAACTTCCAGTACTACGTATCCAGTGTAGATTATCAGATATCACCCATTAGATAGGACTAACTTAATCACGGATCACCCGCTAGTTAGGGCTGATCTTAGGGGTCACCAGCTAGACTAGGACTGACCACATAGCTACTTGTCTTTACCCGTGGTACGGTACTGACACCTTTCCAACAGGGGTTACAGGTTGGACCAAAATCTATATAGAAAGGGGATTTTTGGTTTGAATTTTACCTCCCACTATCTCAATTTCAGTTCCAGTCTTAGAATAGAACTCAGTTCAATTCTACAGATTTAGGACTGTTAGATACAGTCGCTCAGTTTAATATTAAACTCAGTATAGTTCCACAGGATCAAAAATATCAGATATAGTCACTCAGTTATCAGTTACACAGTATCAATAAACTCAAATACCAGCAAATCAGTAATTTGGAAATCAGTATCCAGTGTTATCAGGATTTTAGTTACAGTTTGCATATTTACCCATGTACTCTTATTCAGTTATACTCATATTATTCAGTTAGTATTGTTCATGGATATGACCCCATGCATCTCATCCTACCTTACTTAGCATACCGGTACATTCAAAGTACTGACACATACCTTTTTTATAATTTGATGTCTGATATTATAGGTTCGGACGTATGGGCTCCCAATCATACTTAGAAACCCGATCTATCAGCAACAGACTTAGTGGTAAGTCCTCATAGTTCGAGGACAGACTTATTATTTTATTATTTTAGTACTCAATTTATTTCAATAGTCGGAGTTAGTTAGGGACTTATTCCATCAACTCCTTATTTAGACAATATAGGCTTTTTCAGACTAGAGTATTTCAGATGGGTTTATCAGTATTCAGTTTTCTATATTCAGTATTTACTTTCAAGTTTGAAACTTATGGAAAGTTTCTGCCTAATTTTCCCATAAATACAGTATTCTTATATTGTTCTTATAGCAGGTACCAGTCATGGGTTAGCTTATGGTCCCTCAAGATTATGAGCACCATGTAGCATTCGGGGTACAAACTCGGGGCGTTACATATTTGATATTAGAGCCTAAGGTTAAAAAGATGTCTAGGAAATCTAAAAAACACATCTAGTAAAGCCTTATGCATGTGTTTGTAGCGCGCCACACTTATGGATAGGGGGATACGAGATATTTTAGGAAAAGTTTCCTTTCTTTCAGTATTTATGTCGTATGAGTGAGCATGAGCTCAAGATAAATTCTCAGTCTAATCCTTTTTTTCCTTCTTATTACAGAATATGCATCCCAAGAAGACTAACAGAAGGAGAACCAAAAATCAGTCAATACCTCAGCCCGTTAAGTCAGATCCCTTGGACGAGCATGTCTCTCATGCAGAATTCAGAGTTGTACTCGCTACTCTAGCCAATTCAGTAGTAGATCAAAATGAATAGCCAACTGCTGGTTAGGCCAACCTAGTGGTCAGTACTATTGTAGCTAGGATTCGGGACTTTAGCCGAAGGAATCCTCCCCTATTCTTAGGATCTAAGTCAGAAGAGGATCTAAAGGAGTTACTTGATCAGGTTCAAAAAGTCGTAGTTATCATGGGTGTAGCTTCTAGTAAGAGTGTTTATTTAACTGCCTATCATCTATATGAAGTAGCTCAACTATTATTTAAGTAGTGAAAGGTAGATAGGGGAACAGATGCAGGTCCCATAGAATGGGAAGAGTTTGCTACTACTTTTCTAGATAGATTCTTTCCTTTAGATCTGAGAGAAGCTTAGGTGTTAGAGTTTATCAATCTCAAGAAAGGCAGTACGAATGTTAAAGTGTATTCCATTAAGTTTATCCATTTAGCCAGGGATGCTTCCCATGTAGTAGCAGACAATAGGTCCAGAATGAGCAAGTTTATGTCTAGGTTGATAGATAGTGTGGTTAAGTAATGTTGATCAATGATACTAATTAACGAGATGGACATATCCAAGCTCATAGTCCATGCTCAATAGATTGAGGAGCAAAAGCTTAAGAAGAACAATAGGGAGAACAAGAGAGCTAGAATAGGTAGTTTTAATTTTAATCATCCTAAGTTAGAGGGCAGTAACCGTTCCCAGTTTCATCCAAAATCTCCAGTTCCATCTCCATCCTCAGCTAGTGCATCAATACAAAAGTTTAGAAATAATAGTCATGATGGGGTTCCAGTCTCTAAAACCCATGGTAGTGTGAGCACTGGTCATACCTATCCATTTTGCAAAGAATATGGTTGAAATCACCTAGATGTGTGTAGAGTAGGCAGCGACATGTGTTTTGGATATGGTAAGCCAGGCCACAGGATGCAGAAGTGTAGAGTAATGGCTCAGAAGGGAAAAGATTTGTGCCAATAGGGTCAGCATAATTATCCTTCAGCTCAGTTCGGTCACCCAAATCAGCAGGGTGCCACTTCCAGTTCCACTAGTGGGCAACACCTAAACAGGCTCTAGGCACTTCAGTCTGGACGAGATTAGGAAAATTCTCCTGATGCGGTTACTGGTATGTTACAGATCTTTCATTAAAATATTTTATCTTATTAGATTCAGGAGCTTCTGTATCTTTCGGAGTTTCTTACATAACAATCGATTTCAAAGTTAGACCGGAAACCTTAACAAAACCTTTCTCAGTCACCACCCTCGTGGGTCAGTCTATCACAGCCGGTGGGTATACAGGAACTGTCCAGTTATGATATCTTAAAAATTAAGGCCTTTATATTTTAGTAGTAATCCCAGCATGTGTAGAAAAATGGTGGGAGAGGTTGATGCCCGACCCATCCTTACCTCAATGCAAACTTTTTTACTTCAGCTATCACGACAACTACCCATGCCTTACATGTCAGCTTTATGATCTAGCTCATATTCGTGTACATTAACAAGAATCATGTACACTTATAATTCCTAGTATAAGGAGTTCCAGTTCACTCTGTGTTACAAATCATGTTCCATGAATACAAAAATTCCAAAATCAAGTCATGCAACTCATGACTCATGTATTAATGTCATGCTTTAGTATGCTCAGCTCACATGACTTATGCTATACTCCTAATGATCAGCTAAATTTGGATTTCATCATGTAAATCCTCAATTTATATTTCTTGATAAAATCCAGTAGATTGATGTCCTATTACTAAGGCCTCAATTAAGTGTCAAGTTTGATATCATTCCATTTATTCTTCAGGTTGTTATGTTTTAACCTTCAGTGAACTCTCTCTATGAAGTGATGTAGCAACGAGCAGTTGTTTAGAAGGGAGAGAGTAAATATTTCATATTAAGATAAGATTATTACATGCTAGTTTTACACGAGGCTGTAGTTATGAAGATAGGATTGAATATCATTTAGATGTGTAAGTGACTAAATGCATTTCAAAGATTTGAGTAGGCTTGAACATAGAGGGAGAATTCAGTCCGGATCAGAACTCCGTAGGTAGAGTTGTCACAACCTAGTATTCAGTTCCAATATATTCTCAGTTGCAGTCTTAGTTACAGTCTCAATCCCAGTCCCAGTCCAGTAATCAGACTAGTAACTCAGTTTAGTTTTAGATTTGCTTAACTATATCGTACAGTTATCAGTTATTCTGTTATCAATATTTTGGTACTTTAGTTCACAGACTATGTTAGAGTCATGTTATACGCTTGGTCTTGCCTTCTCAAATAACACAGTTTTCATGAATTCAAGCTCAGTTATCTCCTGTACACAGTCAATCCTTACCTCATATGCATGATACTCTATAGTTTTAGCCCAGTTATTCAGACTAAGACAGTTCAATACTACTTGACCAAGTATTCAGTTATCAGCAACTTAGATAAATAGATAAGTTAGTGTGTTTATGCACTCATGCTCAGCACCCATGTGAATATTTTAGTGGTCTCAGGATAAATAATGTAAAAAGGTGGAGAGTATAGTTGAGAGAGTATTCAAGGGAAATGTCTAAGCTTGAAAAATTATAGTTGTAGTTCATAAGGCTTAGTCACTTCATCTTAGATGATGTTTCATAGGCCCTGACTCATAGTACAAAATTTTAGCCAGGATATCATTTCCTTATTCAGCTATTTTATTCTGTCATGCCAAGACTCCTTGCTCCCTAAAGCCCCTATAACACTGTGGAAATGGAGTCAAAGAAAGGCTCCAGTCAATTATAAGTTTTCAGCATAAGTTAATCCGTAAAACCAGCAATTCTGTTTAGCAGTTAGGCGGACAATATTCGTATGGTTGGGTTTCCCATCCTTTCATCTGGTCACACTATCTGAAGCCTCATGAATGTAACTATTCCAAGATTAAGAAAATAGGTAGTTGCGTGTTCAGCTATGTTCATGTATCATGTCCCAGATTAAGATCCTAGATATTCAGTCATGACTCTGTTCTAAAGTGCCCTACGTATCGTTCTAGCTTTTCCTTAGCATCTCAGCCAAGTCAGCGTTCTTCAAGGGATATAATGTCCCAAGAGGTAGATGTACCATAACCCCTGAGCTTTCATATCCTAAACCTCCTAGTTTATCTTCACGTAACGAATCCAGTTTGGAATAATGGGTACTCATGAGTAGACCCTCAAGTTCTAATCTCATCCATTAGCTATGTATTCAGGGGCTTAGTTTAGTTCATGATATTTAGTTCATGTATCCCGTTTCAGTCTCAGTAATGTTCTCATGTTCCCACTCATACATGATTTGTAAATGATCTCATGTTCATTAGTATTCTTATCTTAAGATAACAGTCTTTCTTAGATATGCTTAGTCCATGTTCAATTACATTTATAAACTTGGCATCTAGTACCGTGACATATTCATTCATTAATTCATGAATCAGTTCAGTCATGTACTCATGCATAAAACATGTATGTCTAGTATATAAGCCTTGCTTTAGTAATCCCAGTCATGCATTCATGAATCATGTTCATCTATGTACTCATGCATCCAATATGCATGTTCAGTATGATAATTCAGTATATTAATAATTTCATTCATGAAATCATGCTTTAGTTGTGCATGTTCAGTGTCAAAATCCAGTCTATCAATATTCTCAATTTAATCATTCTAATTCGAGGACGAATGTTCCAAGGGGGAGATATTGTGAGACGCCACAAAATCCTAAGCTCAAATCAGTCTTTAAGCTTGCTAAGGGGTCCCAAACTTAGAAAATTCTAGCCAAGTATTCATACTTAGTATTATTTTGTCCTTCATAAGTTGGAAACTCTATTTTACGACTCTTGTGACCTTAAAATATCAATCTTTAGGTTAGACATGACCAGGAATGTCAGTAGGTATACCCAAATAAGTTTTGTATTTTTCAGACCTTATTTGAACAATATTCGAGAATCCAAAATAGTGTGTCGACGCGATCTCAGTGCGGTGCGTCGACCATCGCATCGATCAATATTTTTCCTTGGCTTCCAGTGGCAATTTCTAGTGAACTGACATGGATTCGATGCAGCACGTTGGCTATAACGTCGAAGCCAATGATGCAGCGTGTCGGCCTACATGTCAACAGTTTGATTTTCAGTCATTAAAAAAACATCTTGCATAAGAGTATTTGGTTCTTTTTCCCCACCCCTATTCATCCCTAAAATATTAGATTCAACCCTCATTAAGCAAAATAAACTCACTTTCTCTCAAATCACTCAAGAACAAGAACCCTAGGTGATTTAATTTCAAAGCCAAGGCTCAAGGTTTTTCCATTTTTCTTCAAGAATTTAGCAACCAAGTATGTCAAGTGTTCAGAAAAGGGTTCCTTCCACCCTTGAAGCACAAGAAACTCTTTTAAACTTCAAGTAGCTTGATTTCATGCTTTCCACAATTTGGATTCAAGTGTACTCATGGTTGTAATGTTAATTGGATTTCTATTCCATGGTTAAGTGCATAATTTATGCAAAAGCAACTATTATATGTGTAGTATCATGTGAATTCATGTTAAAGCCTTTAAATTGTGATGCTCACATGTTGATCAGTACAAAGTGCATATACAATGCCTTCCAAGTGTTTGATTAGTTACTCATAAGAATCAAATAATGAAATTATATCAGGTTAGGCATGTATTCAAGTTCATGTCATGCAAGTGTTTGCTAGAATGTCCAATTGAATGAATGGTGATAAAGTAGTTATTTATCATATTTAGAGATTAAGCCATGTCTTATAATTTATGCTATCGATTCCTTGAGGTATTTAATACCTGACAATTTAGCTGATTACCTAGAGCCATGGTCAGGCTCAGGATAGTATCAGTCATGTCACGATCAGTAGTACTCTCAGTCAGTTATAGAACTCAGGAAAAACTCAGTAGACTCAGTATCAGTCCAGTCCAGTTCAGTATTTAGTTTAGACCTCAGTTAATTTAGTCACTTAACAAAATTCAATAGTATTCCGTTTGTCAACGGAGAGCTCAGTTTAATTTAATTAGACAGTATAATCAGTAAAAGTTCAGTCAAGCTTAGTATGAACTAGGAATCAGTTCAATGTCTATTTAGTTGGGAGTAGGATTCAGCACCGAGCGAGCCTAGGGATAGGGGCTCACCCATTTGCTAGGAATGGGTCCATAGAACCAATACCTAAGTTCCAGAACTACATATCTAGTGTAGGTTATGATATGTCACCCGTTAGATAGGACTGACATACTCAGGGATCAGCTGCTAGTTAGGACTGATCTCAGGGGTCACCCGCTAGATTAGGACTGGCCCCACAGCCAGTTGTCTTTACCTTTGTCACAGTAATGACACCCTTCCAACTGGGGTTACAAGTTGGACCCCAAATTATTCAGAAAGGGGCATGTCAGTTGATGATTACCTTCCACAGTCTCTGTTTCAGTTCAAATGTTATAATAAAATTCAGCTTAGTTCTACAGATTCAGGACTGTTAGATACAGTTACTTAGTTTAGTGCAGAACTCAGGAGAGTTCCAAAGGACCAAGACTATCAGATATAGTCACTTAATTATTTGCTACACAGTATCAGTAAACTTAGATATCAATAAATCAGTAACTCAGAACTCAGTATCCAGTGTTATCACGATCTCAGTTGCAGTTTACATATTCACGCATGTACTCTTATTAAGTTATACTCTTGTCATTCAGTTAGTATTTTTTATGTATATGAACCCATGCATCTCAGCTTACCTTACTTAGCATACCAGTACATTCAAAGTACTGAAACATACCATTATTTTGTGCTATGATATCTTATATTATAGGTTTAAATGCACGGGCTCTCGATCATACTTAGCAGCCCGATCTATTAGTAGCAAACTTAGTGGTATTTCCTCATAGTTTGAGGATGGACTTATTATTTTAGTATTTCAGTACTTAGTTTATTTCAATAGTCGGAGTTAGTTGGGGACTTATCCCATTAACTCCTTGTTCAGACTAGAGGCTTTTTAGATTAGAGTATTTTAGATAGATGTATTAGTATTCAATTTTCAGTATTTAGTATTTACTTTTAAGTTTGAACCTTATGGCAAGTTTCTGCCTAATTTCTACATAAATACAGTATTATTATATAGTTATTGTAACAGGTACTAATCATGGGTTAGATTGTTGTTCCTCAGGATTATAAGCATCGTATAGTATCCGAGGTACATACTCGGGGCATTACAAGATTCATATGCTATGCTCATTGATCTGCTGGAAAGAATCTACATCAAAAACTCATCAATTAACAAAAGGACGATGAGATAAAAGAGTTGACAAAAGGACGATGAGATAAAAGAGGAACTTACCAATTTCAACTCAGGAAGGAAATTTTTGCACTTATAAATTAGATCAACGTTATATCCAGTTGAGTGATTCTAGCTTCATCGATCATGGAATAAAGTTCAATCTCAAAGAAGAGGAAGACACAAGAGGTCCACAAATTTCTATACAAGCCCAAATATTTCCCTATTTTACTTTAGGATTTTTTCCTTTTTTAGTCATGTTTTTTTTGTTTCTGGGTTTAAATTGTACTCAACACTTTGTGCTGACTCAAATTTGTAAATAACCTTTTTTTTAAATGAACCACTCAATAGTTCTTTTGATTAAAAAAACTCTCTTTGGTTGTTATTCAGCGCTAAAACTTTTATTTATGTTGTATTTTATAGGAGTAAAATAGTTGCCTTGTAGTTCTCCAAACCCAACTAATACTTGCACTAAGACTTCCTAAAACTCCTATTTTATTTGATTTGGATTTCTTCTTAAAGCGCATATTCCAACTTCTCCTTATTTCAGGTTAGTTTCATGTGTTGTTTATCATAATATTTATATAATTTAAATTATAGCTCCTTGTAGAGGTGAAATAGGTCCTAAAACCAATTCTCTAAGTTTTCATGAAATATATTCTACAAATAGTTTCTAATTCCATAGTTCTTTTTTCTAAAAGGTAAGTTTCTATTTGTAGTTCACTTATAGTGTTGCATGTTGTATTAAATCCTTTTGGAGATCTATTATGGACCTAGTGTAATATTCTATGTTATTTTGTAATTTTTACCTATTGTTCTAATTAACCATCCCATAATTTTGAATTGATATTTATGACTTACAGGGATAGGTGTTCGACTGTCAAGATGATTGATTGTATGGATAAATTTTTTATTTATAAAGATTTTGAACTTATGAAAGTTTGACCAAAGTTAAAATTTTATGAATATGAGCTCGACATAGAATTCTGACAGTTTCATTAGGTCTGAGTGTGATTTCTAAGTTGGTGAGACATTTAGTTTGGGTACTGAGCTTTTCCAATTCAATTGGAGTCATTGGAGGAAAATTTGAAAACCTAGGACGTAAGAACTAACTTTGGTCAACTAGTCTAAAATAACATTGTTACTCTAGTAGCATATTTGACTTGTGCCCAAAGGGTTCTAAATGATTTTGGTCACTCGAGTTTCATTCTAGCTGAATATAAAGTTAAGAGTTAATCTCAGTCAAAGTGTTGACTAAATGAGCTTAGACTCATAATATGAAAGTTCTAGAAGGTATACGATTATTCTAGACTTGTCCATAATTTTTGTTTACTTCCAATGAGTTTCGAATGGATTTTGATCATTTTGGGCGCTTTAGCCTTGTATAAGTATAAAAATATAACTTCTCAAAGGTCTGTATTAAGTTCTAGTGATCAAAAAAATATTTTAAGACTTTCAAAAATGTAAGAATGAATTATAGGACACATCTGGAAAGCTTGATACATTTTTGCTAAGTCCAGAATGGATTTTTAATACAAAACATGAAATAATTCTTTAAAGAGAAAAAATAATATCTAAGTGGGTAAATAATGATGGGATTGAACTTTTGACTAAATGAGAATGGCTGTATCACAATTTAGGAATCACAGCAAAGAAAATTGATGAATTTCAAGAGCGTATGAGGGGATTATTATCATTTTAGTGAGAGTTAAAGTTGTTGATGCAAAATTTTTCATGTGCAAAAATTGTAGAGCACTATATTTATAACCCATACTGTATTTATTTGGTATTTTAAGTATATTGGGAGTTGTAAACCTCGAAATTAAGTGATTTTTTCGAATTCTTTTTAGTTTAACGAAGGTTTAAGTATCTAATTTGTATTATGGTAATGT
Source organism: Capsicum baccatum var. pendulum (assembly GCA_030864225.1). Lineage (NCBI taxonomy): Eukaryota > Viridiplantae > Streptophyta > Magnoliopsida > Solanales > Solanaceae > Capsicum > Capsicum baccatum. Next base: position 197,592,169 of record CM061557.1, read on the forward strand.
TTGATGATTTCTCTTATTGGTTTTCTTTTTTATTCATGAGTTTATTAGAGAGAAATAGGGTCTTGTTGATTCATACTTGATTTTGTTAAATTTTAGGTTTAGGGCCTTTATGTTATGGGTAAATCAATTTTGACAACAAAATTTCTAATTTATTGATTATTTAACTACGTAAAATCTTATATGAGCATGAATGTTGGCATTTTGGACCTAAACAACAACAACAGACCCAGTGTATTCCTTCAAAGTGGGATCTGAGAGGGGGGATAAGATATACGTAGTCCATACCGCTACCTCCAAAGAAGTATAGAGGTTATTTCTGATAGACCCCCCGCTCAAGATACAAAATATTAGACATAGGGATGGATGACATAACAAAAACAGAAATAAAAGACATAGAAATAACAAAGATAAGACATAAGGAATACTAAAACATAAATTAGAGAAATACGCAATACGAGATATAAGGCAACACGCAATAAGAAAATAGGAACTGAGAAATTATTAATGGGACTGCTGCGTAGAAGAAACAATAACTCACAAACCATAGGCACCTATGCGCACAGTCCTAATAGTACTAGCCCACTAGCCTTCTACCCTTATCCACGACCTCCACACCTTCCTATCTAGGGTCATGTCCTCAGTAAGTTGCAGATGCTCCATGTCATGTCTGATCACCTCCCTCTAGTATTTCTTTGGCCTAACTCTACTCTACCTTAAGCCTTCTAATGCTAGCCTCTTATATCTATGATGCATTTATTTAAGTTTTTTTGTAAGAAAATAAGTCTTGGTAGTGAACAGAGGATAAAAAAAGTGAAAATTGGCTAAGTACAGGTTTTTGATACCTGGTCATGACTCATTGCATCTAATAACGAGTTATGGAAAGGCTCATTCTGAACACAAATATGAGATCCTGAAAAGATGCAATCCAAGGCAATGGTAACAACTCTCACAGTGCATTATCATGAGAATGGAACAAACAGTTACTTGAGTAGTTCTCAGCAGTAACGACCCAAGATCTAAAGTATGAAAAATGCAATTGAGGGTCAACGGCCCTCACAACGAGTCATTGTGATACAGGATAGGTTCCTTTGCAGTTGTTTTGAGAAATCATTGAAAAAAATATAAAAGACAACAAAAGAGACTTTAGTAACAATAAATTACCTAATGACTTATCAAGACTAACATTGAGTCATCACGAGAAGCATCACTAGCCTAGTAGAGAGTACACAACATGCCTTCACTAACACATGATGAGTTGTGGCGAGGCCTAATAACTGTTGGTAAGTGCTAACTCCATTGTCCAACATATTTTAGGATAAGATTTATTTTGTATGTAAAATTAATCCCCATGGGTTTTATGTACTATATTACACTCTATTACCTTTTGTTAGCTTATATACACCCTTTTAAGGGTTGCAAAACATATTCAACAATAAATAATAGTTAAGATTCTCAATTTTACTCTATTCTTCTTGTAAGTGCATGATTATGTTTTCTTTTATGAATTACTATCATTTTCTTGCAATAACAAGTAGTTAAACACCACAAATAGGGTTGTAGAAACTATGATGGAGTAATAATGTAGGGTTCAAAGTACATAGTGATTCAAACTGGTATGTGCACATGCATTGTTATTCCCTTCATACTGATTGTTCTCTAATGGTGTAACATTAGAACTTGTATGTATTCATTACTTGCATGAACACAGAGAGATAGATATTGGAAAAAGTGAATAAATAACGGAGATTTAGAGATATCAACCTTTACTTAATAGCTTGAGTTGTAGATTAAGGAAAGCTAATTTGGTATCAAGGATAAAGGTTGGATAGTAAATTTAAAAAGACCAGGTTAGGTACTTAAGGATAGACATATAATAAGGGTGAACAAGCAATTTAGGTAAACATAAATGATTGTTTTTTCATGCTAAGTGAAACACCTCAAATTGTTGCCTTTGCAAATTTTCTCGAGTCTCAAACTTTGTGATCACCATACGAGTCACACCACGAATCGTGTTTTGTTATAACGGGTCTATGGACCCTAGTCATATATTGGTCAGTGTATGATTGTCTAGATTCTTTCCTAGACATGAAAGGCCCTATACTAGTTGTATGGTCAAGTGACAAAAGGGTAGGGCTAATCATATGTTGTCTATTATCTAGCCCTTGGTGTTCTATCAAACATAAGACTAGACCATACTAGTTGTATGGTATGGTAACGAGTTTCGCAAGAGTGTCATATATTGCACAGAATATGGTGTCCAACATTTTGATATTGTGACGACTGGAAGGTACTAGTCGAATGGTGTGGTAACGAGTTAGAGGGTCAACTTGTACTTACCATTGAGTTTTCTATAGCTTTTAAGCTAAGGGTATTTTAGACATTTCCCACCCTAAGCCCGTAATACCCCATGTCTTATAAAAATCATTGGCCATTTATTCTATACTTTGGAATATCAAACACTCTCTAAAATCTCTCTAAAACTTATCTAGAAAGATTGGGCTAGGGTTTCCTCAAGGTGTCTATCTAGAGGCTTAAGATCAAAATCTATTTACGAGTCTTCACAATTCAAGCATGTGACTCATCCTTCATTTTTAGTTCATAAAAATCATATGTTTTAAATATTTTTCATGAATAATTAATGGTGGTTTTGTAGACCATGGTTGAGGGTTTGAAGTCATAATGTTAAATATTGCTTCCTCATGACTTAAATTGTGATTATAAATGTTTTGATAATGGTTTTACATGTATGGGTTCTTGGAGATTGTGATTTAAACTAAGGTTTTATGGTTAACCATAACTAGATGGTTGATGTTAGCCAGTGCGAGTGTTTCTATGTCTGGGAAGTTTGAGTCCCCCAAAAGGATATATGAATGGGAGGTTGGACTTCCCCATATTATATACAATGGTGCTTAAGTAACTAATTATGTCAAGAGGTTTTAGTTCTCTATGAAGGCATATATGGATATAGATATTCTCTGGTTCATATGGCTACATGCACTGGGCCCTTCCAGCTAGGGGAGAGCTGTGCTCATATAGCCTGTGGGTTCCTTGTTATATGATGGTTATGCTATACAGCCAAGGTTAAGTATTTCAAAGTTTATGATAATCCTTGGTCCCCATCTTGACATGATATATATATATATACATGTATGTATGTTATTGCATATGATAATTTGACTTGGTTTTGAATGATGGCATTATTTTATTTCTCTACCGCTAAGTTATATGCTCACGCTTCAACTGCTAACCCTCTTCAAATATTGTATCCCTATGTGATTTATTTCCCAAAACTTTTCTGCATTTCCTACATTGTGATCAGGTGTTCAAGTGGTTCGCGAGTTAAAAGTAAAGTGGTGATCTTTCCTACTTCGAAAGGTTTTATTTTATGATCTTTATATTCTATGTCTTGGACTTTGATTAAACTTTTTTTTGCTATTATCAGGGACATGTCCTGACACATGATTGACTTTGGATTTATAGAGGCTTTGTTGGATTACTGTGGACTTGGGTGTTTCATTTTGGTAGATTGGTTGGTGACAGACAGTTGTCCATTTATCGGTGATTGGTTTTGATATTTTATGAATAAATATTGGTTTTAGTTTACCCTATATTTTTAGATGATCGGAATTCATCTGACACTTGAGGTTTTTCAACTCACTAGGTTAGGTAAAAGGGTGATCTCCTGTCCATGTGGGACTTGAGATACCTATCATGGCTAGGCCCTGGTTCGAGTTGTGACAAAGTTGGTATCAGAGCATAGATTCATGGTAAATTAGGTGTCCATGAAGCCATGTCAAGTAAAGTCTATTTTATGGGTATGTAGCGTGTCACACTTATAAAAGAAAAGCTATGACATATTTAAGAATATTACCTTTTCTTGTTATCTTCGAGCTATAAAGTCTAAGGTCTTGGATTCCTCTAATTTTCTATTTGCTCGCTTTTTTAGATCATGTTTCCTAGATTATCTAAATTTCATGGGAACTCCTCTATTCTACTTGGGGATATTGTTGATAGCTCATGCCCTGTTTATGGGATGCAGACCCGGTCTAGGGGTCCAATTCTTGATTGCCCTCCTGGAATTCCACCAGTTCCCTCTAGACCTTCTTTATCTCCTCAAGTAAATATGACAAATGCTGAGTTTCATCAGTCTATTCATATGTTGTCTTAGTATGTAGCTTCTTATTTTGAGTGTGGTTCTTCTGTTACTCCATCCGTTGAGGCCAAAATGGTTGGCCAATTCATGAGGTTGAGCCCTTCAACTTTTACTGGTATTAAGATTGAGGAGGATCCTCAAGCTTTTGTTGAGGAGATAAAGAAGATCTTCTGGATTATACATGTGTCATATGTTGAAGGTGTGGGGTTTGCTTCCTACCAATTGAATGATATGGCATACTAGTGGTACAAAGAGTGAGAATAGTCTAGGGGAAGTAATGTTGATTTCGCATTATGGGTTGACATCTCTAGTGACTTTTTGGACTTTTTTTCAGGAGTTAAGGGACACAAAAGCAAAGGAATTTTTGAATTTGAGGCAAGGTAGGATGTTGTTCAAGGAGTACGCTTTGAAATTTCATTAGTATTACAGGTATGCTCCTGAGTTGGTGTCTAGCATAAGACCTAAAATTTGCAAGTTTGCTTTTGGGTTATCTTATGAGTTGATTTTGGAGAGTAAGGGTGCCTTGTCAAATAAGAATATAGATATTTATCATCTTATGGTTTATATCCAATAGGTTGAGGAAGAAAAGAAGAAGCAAGCTAAAATTGGTAAGAGGCAGAGTAAGAAGTTTAAATTTTTTTATCAGGGAGAAGGCCAGTAATAGAGTGGTAGAGATGGGGGAAAGTTTCCTAAGAAAAAGTGCGGGAGTTCTAGTTTTTTTTCTATGGTTAGTAACCCTTACCCAAATCCATCAGGTGATCATTTTTCTTAGTATGGTGGAGGGTATAGCACATAGGTGCCTAATCTCAGGCTGGTGGGGCTCATTCCTCTCAGTCATATCTTTTTTGTAGATTTTATTGTCAGCCACACCATGGTCAGTGTGAGAAAGGGAGAAACTAATGTTTTAGCTATAATCAGATTGGCCATATGCAACATTATTTTCCTTCAAAGGTTGCTTTTGGGCCCAATAAGGTTCCTATTTTCTCTTCATCACCTCCTGCACTAAAGGGTGCTGCTTCTGCTTTTGGTACTGGCACTAGCTGAAATTTCTTATATGCTCTTATTTCTCGTTAGGACTTTGAGGTATCTCCTGATGTGGTTACTTGTATGTTGAAACTCTTTCCCCATGATGTGTACTATTTTCTTGATTTAGGGTCTAATTTTTCTTATGTGACCCTATTTGTGGCTGTGCATTTTGGTTTTGGTCTCAGTGTATTACACACCCTTTTTTATGTCTACCCTAGTGGGTGACTCTGTGGTTGCTATAAGAGTCTATAGGTTTTTTATTGTATCTGTTGGTGGTCAGGAGACCTTGGTGGATTTATTTGAATTAGACATGATTTACTTTGATATTATTGTAAGAATGGACTTGTGCTATGCTTCTTTAGACTATCGGACCCATAAGGTTATGTTTAAATTCCTTTATGTGACAGTTATTAAATAGGAGTGTAGTTTCTTAGCTCCTAAGAAGAGGTTCATATCATATCTTAAAGCTCGGAGATTGATCTCCAATGGGTGTATCTATCATCTAGTCTGGGTTAAAGATTGTAACTCAGAGGGTCCTTATTTTCTTTTTGTTTTGATAGAGAATGAATTTCTTGAGGTCTACCCTGATGACCTCCCTAATGTACCTCTCGATAGGGAGATTTATTTTTTTACTAATCTTGTTTGGGACACTTGTCCTATCTCTATTCCCTCATATAGAATGGCTCCTACTGAGTGAAAGAGCTTAAAGAGCAATTAAGGGATCTTTTAGATAGGTTTTCACCTATCATAGTGTCTTTCTATAGGGTGCATTAGTGGTATTCATCCGTAAAAAGGATGGTTCACTTCAAATGTGTATTAATTACCAACAGTTGAATAAGGTAACGGTAGAGAATAAGTATCCTCTTTCATGGATAGATGACTTTTTTGATTAGATCCAGGGTGGTAAGTTCTTATTTAAGATTGATCTTCGGTCTAGGTATCATCAGTTAAATATTAGAGAGGTGGATTTCCCTAGGACAAATTTTTGCACCCGGTACGAGCATTTTGATATCTTGGTGATGTAGTTTGGTTTGACTAATGCCCTTACGACATTCATGAACTTGATGAATAGGGTCTTTCACCAGTTTCTAGATCTATTCATGATTGTCTTCATTGATAATATTTTGGTTTACTCTAAGAGTGAGGAGGATCATGCTGATCACCCTTAAATTATGTTGCAGACATTAAAAGATCAACAGTTTTATGCTACATTCTATAAATATGAATTCTAGTTGAATGTTGTTACATTTATGGGTCATATTGTGTCTAGTGAAGTGATTATGGTAGATCCTCAAAAGGTTATTATGGTTAAGTAGTGGCCTAGACCTATGACTCCAATCGATACTCGGAGCTTCATGGGTTTAGTTGGTTATTATAAGAGGTTTGTGTAACTCTGTTGACCAAGTTAACTCAGAAAAAGGTGAAGTTCTTATGGTCAGATGCTTGTGAGGGTAGTTTTGAGAAGCTAAAAGATAAGTTTTTAACTCTGGTCGTGATTCTACCTGAGAGAACCGAGGGTTTTGTCATCTATTATAAAGCATCCCAATTTGGTTTGGGCTATGTCTTGATGCAGTATGGCAAGGTTATTGCTTATGCCTCAAGACAGTTAAGGGTTCATAAGAAGAATTATCTGACTCATGACTTGGAGCTATTGGTTATTATATTTGCATTGAAAATTTGGCATCATTATTTGTAAGGGGTGCATGTTGATATCATTTTGTATCACAAAAGCCTACAGTATGTGTTCACTCAAAAAAAGATTGATCTCATGGAGAGGAGGTAGCTTGAGTTGTTGAAGGACCATGATATGAGCCTTCATTACCATCTAGATAAAGCTAATGTAGTTGTTGATGCTCTTAGCAAGATATCCATGGGGATTCTACCTCATATGGATGAGGATAAGTGGGAAATGGTGAAGGATATTCACTACCTGGCTAACCTTGGAGTTTGTCTACTGGACTCTGATGATGGTGGTATATTTGTACAACAGGTGGCGCAATCATCTCTTGGTTCAAAAATAAAGAAGATATAGGTATTAGATCTTCTCTTGATGAAAATCAAGGATGATATGGGTACACAGAAGGTGATGGCTTTCAAGATCGGTGGTGATGGTATCTTGAGGTACCAACGGAGGTTGTGTGTTGTCGATATTGATGGATTGTGAGGGAGGATTTTGACCAAGGACCATGGATCATGATATATAGTTCATCTAGATTCAATAAATATATATTATGATCTTAAAGATATGTATCGGTGGAATAATATGAAGTGTGATATATCCAACTTCGGGGCAAAGTGTATAGAGTGTCAGCAAGTAAAGGTAGAGCACATGAGGCTTGATGGTCTACTTTAAGAGATTGAATTACCGGTGTGGAAATGGGAGATTATCAATATGGATTTTTTTATCGTTCCTTCGAGGTCATGGAATCAGTGTGACACTATTTTGATCATCGTGGATAGGATGACTAAGTCCGCTTACTTTTTTCTAGTGAGGACTAATTTTTCTGCCGAGGACTATAAGAAGTTGTTCCTTCAGAAAGTGGTAAAGTTGTGTAGTGCATCTGTCTCGATTATTTTAGACCATGGTACTCAGTTCTTATCACATTTTTGGTGCTCGTTTCAGCATGGTTTGGTACCAAAGTAAGTCTTAGTAGGGTCTCTCACCGACAGTCGGATGAGCTGGCTGAAAGGATTATTCTTACTTTAGAAAATATGTTGTGAGCTTATGTAATCAATTTTGATGGTAGTTGGTATGACCACTTGCCTCTTATTGAGTTTTCAAATAACAATAGTTATCATTCTATTATTAGTATGGTCCCATTTGAGGTGTTGTATAAAAGGAGGTATAGATCTCTTATTGGGTGGTTTGAGGTTGGTGAAGCAAACATGTTTGGCCCAAATTTGGCTCACCAAGCCATAGAAAAGGTGAAGGTGATTTTGGATAGGCTTATGACTACCCAAAGTTGCAAAAAGCCCTATACAGATGTGACGCGAAGGGACTTGGAATTTGAGGTTGGAGATTGGGTGTTCTTGAAGGTGTCTCCCAATAAAGAGGTAATGCAGTTTGGGAAGAAAGGGAAGTTAGTCCTTGGTATGTTGGCCCGTACTTGTTTTTAAAATGGTTGGTAGCATTATGTATGAGTTGGATATTCCATCTAGCAAGAGTTCCATTCACTCAGTATTCTATGTGTCTATGTTGCAGAATTATATGGGTGATCCTTCATTGGTTCTTTATTTGGAGAACATTGATATTTCAGATTCCTTATCCCATGAGGAGGTCCCATAAGGATCTTGGATCGGCAAGTTCATTTATTGCAGATGAAAGATGTGGCTTTGGTAAAGGTTCTATGGAGAAACCAAAAGCATGAGGAAGCTACTTAGGAAGCCGAGGAGGACTTCAAGTCCAAATATCCATTTCTATTCTCGATTTTGGAAATTTATGCTTAAGGTATGTGTTGATCGTACCATCTTTGTTTTCTATCTTTGTTAATGGTAGATGGTGAATTGCTTGGTATCTTTGTTTTCTAACTTGGTTAAAGGTAAGAGTAGAGGCATGTAGAGTCCAAATCGTGCTTGTATAGCCTTGTCCGCACATTCGAGAATGAATGATCCTAGGTGGGGGAGACTGGAATACCCCAAACTTTGGCCCACGAAAATTTTCTCAAGTCTTGAACTTTTTTATCACCATACGACTCAAACAATGACTCGAATTTTGTGGTTACAGGTCTAAGGACCCTAGTAATACGTTGGTCAGTGTATGCTTAACTATATTTTATCCTACACACCAGAGGCCCCATATGATTTGTATAGTGATGTGATGAGAGAGTAGGGCTAATCGTATGTTGTCCAGTGTCTAGTCCTTGGTGTTCTGTCTAACATACGACTACACCATACTAGTCATATGGTATGGTAAAAAGTTAAGAAAGGGAGTTGTATGTTGGACAGAATGTGGTTTCCAACTTTTTAATTTAGTTACGACTGAAAGATACTAGTCGTATAGTGTTGTCACGAGTTGGAGGGTCAACTCATACCTACCTGCGAGTTTTCTACAGATTTTAAGTTGACGGTATTTTGGACATTTCCCAGGCCAATACCTTAATACCCTACATCTTATAACACTTATTGGGCATTCATTCTTCATATTAGAAGATCAAACACTCTCTAAACTCTCTCTAAAACTTCTCTAAAAAAATTGGGCTATGGTTTTCTCAAAGTGGTCATCTGGAGGCTTAAAAATCAAAATCTCTTTGTGAATCTTCGCATTTCAAGCATGCGACTCTTCCTTCATTGTTAGTTCAAAAAAATCATGTGTTTTAAACATTGTACAAGAATCATTAATGGTGGTTTTGAAAACCATGGTTGTGGGTTTGAAGGCATAATGTTGAATATTGTTTCCTTATGTTTTAAATTGTGATTAGACATATTTTGATAATTGTTCTGCACGTATGGGTTCTTGGGAATTATGATTTAAACTAAGGGTTCATAGTTAACCCTAACTTGATGGTTTTTGGATTGAATAATGGTTTTATAGTTGTATGCCCTCAACTTGTTTGTGAAAATACCCATGAGAATGATCTTGTCACATGTTGAATTGTGTTTTGAACTAAGGCCTTGGCCTATGAATGTTGACGGTTAGTAAATGGTTTCATGAAGGTCTTGTTGGCCATAAATTTATTTGAATCATCACCTTGGTGGTTTAATTGGATAAATGGATTTGACTCCCTAAATATTGATTTGAATTAATGTCATTGTTTAGAAAATGGGTTTGAGTCCCAAAGTTGATTAATAATGGTTATGGAATGATGTACGCATGCAAGTGAGGTTGGTATGACAATACCAACGAGATGCCTTTGGTAAGTAATTAGATTAATAGTTGTGTATATGAAATTTATGTTTATATTGGTCTTTAATATGGGATGTATAGCTGGGCCATGAAAGTGGAGTCCAAAGGACTAACACTTGAATTTGTGCTAGCCAGTGCAGGTTCCTATATGATCGGGAGGTTTAAGTCCCTTGAATGGATATATGAACGGGAGGTTCGAGTTCCCCATGTTGTATATATTTGTGCTTGTGTCACCTTAATTATGCCGGGAGATTCAAGTTTCCCATGAAGAAATATACAAATATGGATATTCTCTAGTTTGTGCAGCTACACACACTGGGGCCCTTCCAACTAGGGGAGAGTTAGGACCATATAGTCTTGTTCTATGATAGTTATGCTACACAGCCCAGGTTAAGGTTTTCAAAGTTTATGCTAAGCTCTGTTCCCTATCCCGGCATGATATATATATATATACATACATGTATATATATGATTGCATATGATTATTTGACTTGGTTTTGAATAATGGTATTATTTTATTCCTATGTCCCTAAGTTACATGTTAGAGCTCCAACCACTAACCATCTTCGGACACTGTATCCCAGAATCACCTAAGATTTTGAGCTTTAGAAAATCCCCTTAGTTGAAGTTTTTGGGCAAGGTACGACTCAAGGTTACCAATCGTACCCTAGGATATGACTTGGGGTCCTCTCACTCAACTAAGTGGTAGAGAAACTCTTGTAGACTTGATAGAGTTAGATATGGTGAATTTTAATGTTATTCTGTGGATGGATTGGTTATATTCATGATATTCCACCTTATATTGCCAAACCCATTAGATCATATTTAAATCTCCTAATGAGTTGGTCTGAGTTAAATATTCCAACTTAGAAGGTCATTTTCTAGAATCTATTCCTATGGTTAATGAGTTTCCTGAGGTCTTTCTCGATGACCTTCATGGTATTCCTCCCAATAAGGAATTGATTTTGGAATTGATTTTGTTTCGTACACTGATCCTATCTCTATCCCTCTATAAAAAATGGCTCTAGTAGAGTTGAAGGACCTTAAAGAGCAATTGAAAGGTCTCTTAGATAAAGGCGTTATCCATCCTAGCATGTCTCCTTAGGGTTCTCCCATATTGATCGTGCGTAACAAAGATGGTTCCCTTCAAATGAGCATTGAATATAGTTAGTTGAACAAGGTTACCATAAGGAACAAGTATCCTCTTCCTAGGATCAATGATTTGTTTGATCATCTTCAGGGTGAAAAGTGTTTTTCTAAGATTGATCTTAGGTCAGGTTATCATCAGCTTAAGATTAGGGATGTGGATATCCCTAAAAATGCCTTCAAGAGTCGGTATTGTCACTATGAGTTCTTAGTTATGTCTTTTGGGTTGACTAATGACCCAACGACATTCATGGACATAATGAATAGGGTCTTCCACCCGTTCTTGGATTTGCTTGTCGTTGTTTTCTTTGATAACATCTTGGTTTATTCTAAGAGTGAAGTAGGTTATGTTGACCACCTTCGTGTTATGTTGCAAACCTTAAAGGTTCATTATTTGTATGCCAAGTTCTCTAAGTGTAAGTTTTGGCTGAAGGGAATGTTTTTCCTTGGTCATGTTTTCTTAGGTGAAGGGATCTTGGTGGATCCACAAAAGGTTGCGACAGTTAAGAAGTGGCCTTAACTTGTGACTCCAACCTATATTCAAAGCTTCTTGGGTCTAGCTGATTACTATAGGAGATTTGTGGAAAGTTTTTCAACTATAGGTACCCCATTGACTAAGTTGACCCAAAAGAAGGTTAAATTCTTATGGATGGATGCATGTGAGGTTAGTTTTGAAAAGTTCAAAGATAAATTTACTTTGGCTCCAATTTTGACCTTTCTTAAGGGTAATGATGGTTTTGTAATGTATAGTGATCCTTCTCGTATTGGGCTTGGTTGTGTGTTGAGGCAACATGGTAGGGTGGTAGCCTATACTTCTAGGTAATTGAAAGTTCATGATAAGAACTAACCTACTCATGATATAGAGTTATTGGTCGTGGTATTTGCATTGAAGATTTGGCATCATTATCTGTAAGGGGCTCATGTTGACATATTTTCTGATCATAAGAGCCTACAGTTTGTGTTCAGTCAAAAGAAGTTGAATCTTAGACAAACAAGTTGGCTTGAGTTGCTAAAGAACTATGATATGAGCCTTCATTACCATCCAGGTAAAGCAAACATAGTTGTTGATGCTCTTAGCAAGTTATCCATGGGGATTTTAGCTCATGAGGATGAGGATGAGCAGGAGTTGGTGAAGTAAATTCATCATTTAGCTAATTTTGGGGTTTGTCTCATGAACTCTGAGAATAGTGGTGTGTTTTTGCATCCGGTATCGTAGTCGTCTCTTGTTGTATAGATAATGGAAAAATAGATGTTGGATCCCGATTTGATGAAGATTAAGAGTAATGTGGGTCAACGAAAAGTAATCGATTTTGCGATTGGTGGTGATTCAATCTTGAGGTACAAAGATAGTCAATGTATTCTCGATGTCGATGGATTGAGGGAACGGATTATGACTGAGGCTCATAGATCTTAGTATGCTATTCATCCTAATTCTATGAAGATGTATCATGATCTTTGGGAGTTTTATTAGTTGATTAATATAAAGGGAGATGTGTCTAGCTAAGTAGCAAAGTGTATGGTATGTCAACAAGTGAAAAATAAGCACTTTAGACCCGTTGGTTTGTACCAAGATATAGATTTGCCCGAATAAAAGGGGAAAGTGGAAAGTGATTAATATGGATGTCGTCAGTGTTCTTCCCCGGTCTTGGAATCAATGTGATTCTATTTGGGTCATTATAGATACAATGACTAAATCTGCTCATTTCTTGAGGGTGAGGACTACTTATTCCATGGAGGATTATGCTAAGTTGTATCTTTCACATACTGTGAACTTACATGGTGCTTCAGTTTCTATTATTTCATATCGTGGTACTCCATTCTCATCTTATTTTTGTAAGTCATTTCAGAAAAATTTGGGAACTAGGGTATGCCTTCGTACTGCTCTCCACTCGCAGACAAGTGGACAAGCAGAGTGGACTATCCAAACATTGAACGATATGTTGCGTGCTTGTGTGATTAATTATGGTGATAATTGGTATGATCATTTGCTTTTGATTGAATTTGCCTATAATAATAATTACTACTCTAGCATTGGTATGGTTTCTTTTGAGGCATTGTATGGAATGAGGTGTTATTCTCCTATTCGGTGGTATGAAGTGAATGAGGGTAAGTTACTTGGCCCGGATTTTGTTCACCAAGCCTTAGAGAAGGTGAAGGTGATTTTTGATAGGTTCAAAGCCATTAAAAGTCGTCAAAAGTCTTATGCGAATGTGAGGCTTAGGAATTTGAAGTTTAATGTTGGCGATTGGGTATTCTGGAAGGTATCTCCCATGAAAGAGGTGATGTGGTTTGTTAAGAAAGGGAAGCTTAGTCCCTGGTATGTTGGTCCATATTTGAATTTGAAGAGAGTGGGTAATGTTTCCTATGATTTGGAGTTGGCTTCTAGTTTAAGCTCCATTAATCTGGAATTCCATGTGTCCATGTTACGGAAGGGTATAGGTGATCCTTCATTGGTTGTTCCCTTGGAGAATGTTGTTGTTTTGGACTCTTTTTCCTATGAGGAGGTCCCGGTGAGGATCTTAGATCGTCAAGTTCGCCGGTTGTGAACAAAAGACTTGGATTCTGTAATGGTTCTATAGAGGAACCAAAAGTCCGAGTAAGCTACATAGGAAGCGAAAGAGGACATAAAGTCAAAGTATCCACATTTGTTTTCCATTCTGGAAACTCATGCTTGAGGTATGTGTTAATCTTCTTATATTGGTTTATGTCTTTTATAGGCGTGGGTTCATGTCCCTAAACTTTCAATTGATCAAATGTTTGGATAGACTATGGGTTCGAGTCCCAAAGTCAATTGAATAAATTGTCGAGTGATAATGATCATGGCATGTGTCTTATCTTTATTGTATGTCTTTGTTTTCTATCTTGGTTAAAGGTTAGGTGGTGTGTAATAATGTGTTAAAATGTGCTTATGCTTTCCTTGTCCATTATTCGGGGATGAATGATCCAAGTGGGGGAGCATTGAAACACCTAGGCTTTGGACCCTTAGAAAATTCCCTTAGTTGAAGTTTCTCGATAAGGTACAACTCAAGGGTTCTAGTTGTACCATAGGATATGACTTGGGGTCCTCTCACTCATATTTTAGGCAGTGTAGTGGGGGTTACATTCTATCTAAGGTACGATTTAGCCTCTCCCAAGTCGTATGTTAGGGTATGGGTCGTATGTTGCCTAATCGTATGATGCCATATGCTTAACCTAGTTAAATCTTTCCAAGGTATGGATCAAGGTACGATTTAGGGTACCATTTGTACCCTAAGGTACGATTTATTCATGAGGTGGCGTATGTTGGTCAGTTTATCGGTCCATGCTGAGGTCTAGGGTCCGAGCTAGGGCACCATCAAGACCCTAGGGTACGGGTCAAGGGGGTGAGTTGTACCCTCCTGGGCGTAATATTTTTAGCTTTTAAGCTGAAGACAGTTTAGACTTTTCCTACTCATAAACCCTTATAACCCACGACTCATAACCTCATTTGGCTCTTCACTGTTCACATATACAATCTCAGCACATTCCAAATCACACTCCAAAACTTCCCTATCAAGATTGAGGCTAGGGTTTCAAGAGGTATCCTTCTAGAGGCTCGAAAACCAAAAATCTCCCCGTGAATCATCTAGTATAAGTCATGTAACTCTTCCCTCATTGTTAGTTTGAAAATATCATGTGTTTGAACATTAATTTTTATTCTTAAATTGTGGTCTTCAAAATCAAATGTTGAGAGTTTTGATGTATATTGTTGAGTATTGTTTACTCCTTATTTAAATAATGTTTTCACATATTTTTGCTGATGGCTTGCATATGTGGGTTCTTGTTGATTGTAGTTTAATACATGGTTCATGGGTAACCCTAATCTTAATGGTTTTTACCTTGGTTTTGGTCTTGTTAAACATGTGCTCACAAGATGTTTGTGAAAATGTCTAAAAGAAATTACGAGTCATATATTAATGGTGCTTTTCACTAAGGCAATAGCTTAATGAGTATGAATGGTTGGAAAATGGTATGGTAAAGGCCTTGTTGGCCATGAAATGGTTTAAATGGAAACCTTGGTGGTTTAATTGATTAAAATGGGTTTGAGTCCCTAAACTTGGAGTTAATGAGTGTCATTGTTGGATGATATGAGTGTCCTTATTGGATGGATTAGAGACAAATCATATGAATGGTTGATTAATAAGGGTAGTATCATGTGTATGGATGGATTAGAGCCCTAAATCATATGAATGGTCGAATAATAAGGGTAATTACATGTGTATACTTGCAAGTAGTATTGGTATGACGATACCAACTAAGTGCCTTAGGTAAGAAATTGATTAAATGGTTGGTTGTATGTTAATGGTTTTAATTTGGGCTTTAAAGCGGGATATTTAGCCAAGCCATGTAAGGCAGAGGTCTCGGGGGGCCAAAACTGGGAACTCATAATTTACTAATGTGAGGTTGGTCATGGTGACCGTGTGTATGATATCACATTTATACTCTTATATATGCACTAGTCATCTTAAATTCTCTCAAGCTCTTGTGACAAACACATGTCGGGGCACTTTCAGCATGTGGCGCTGACCCCATATAGCCCATGGGTGAATTCTGAACGGTAAGGCTACACATCCTAGGTTAATAATTTCAAATTTTATGCTAATCTCATTCCCTATCCTAGCATGTCATATATATATATATATGTATTGCATAGGTTATATGCATTGATTAAATGGTCGTAAAATATTGGAATTATCTTACCCTTATCCTTGAGTTACATTCTAGAGTTCCAACCGCTAACCATCTCCAAATGTTGTGTCCCCACACGAAAAGGGGGCCAAAGCTTCTTCTTATCTTCCTGCGTAGTGATCAGGTGTTCAGGCGGTTCGAGTGTTGACGTTGAAGTGGTGAACTTCTATACTTTGGAAGGCACATATTTCATTGTCTTGTTACCTTATGTTATAGACTTTTTTGGATTTAGTTTTTGCTATAGTCAGGGGCTTGTCCCAACTTATTATTGACTTCAGAATTGTAGAGTCTTTGTGGATAACTGTGGACTTGGGTAGGTTAGATGTTCTATGTAGATATAAATGGAATGATTAGATGTTCTTAAGTTATGTCTATTAGTCTTGTTTCAACTTTAGTATTATATATTCATAGTTTATCTGACACTTATGGTTTGATATGATAGTTAGGTTAGGCTAATGGGGCAATCTTCGGTCCTTGTTGGGCTTGAGGTTACCGTTACAATAAAGCTCCGATTTGGGTTGTATCAAGTTGGTATCGGAGCCTAGGTTCATGGTTAGCTGGGTGACCCCAAATTCGTGTCAAGTAGAGTCTCTTTTATGGGTACGTAGCATGCCACACTTATAAGAGAGAGGCTATGCGGCATTTAAAAATGTTTCACCTTCTTGTTGTCTTTTTTCGAGATATAGAGTTTAAGGCCTTGGACCTTTCTAATTTTTAATTGCTCGTCTTTCAAATCATGCCTCCAAAAAGATCTAAAGTTCCTGCAAACCCTTTTATTCCGACTAGGGATGATGTTCATGGGACTCGCTCTACTTATGAAGTCCATACTTGGTCTAGAGGTTCGGTACCTGATGCTCTGGGAGCCCCACCAGTCCCCTCTAGTCCTCCTCCTCAGTCACTCCATCTTCTGAGGCCACAAGGTTTGTCCAGTTCATGAGGTTGCATCCTCCTATGTTTACTTGTACCACGGTTGAGGAGGATCCTCAAGGTTTCATTGATAAAATGGAGAAGATCTTCCAAATTATGAGTAACCCCATCGTTATGTCGCCTAGTTTGATGATGATGATGATGATGATGTTGACCTAGATGATGTAGGTGTGACAGATGCTATTGTTCAACTGCAACTGCCAGCTGGAACTAAGTTTGATATCACCATCATGATAATATAAATATTTAACCTAAAAGGAGTATTCACTAACCACACTACTATTGAAGCAAACATGCATATAATGAACTTTGTAAGTATTTACAAATCCTACAAGATGCCTAGTACGAACAAATTTCTTATAAGACTGTGGTTGTTTCCTTTTTCATTGGTTGGAGAAGCTACTCTATGGCTGGCGGAATTACCAGGTAGATTAATCACTACCTGGTAAAAGTTGAAGACGACTTTCTTGGAAAGGTTTTCTCCACCATCTTGAATGTTGCAGCTAAAAGAGAAAATTTAAAACTTTAGGCAACTACATCCAGAAGCATTGTATGAGACATGGGTGAGATTCTAGAAGAAGTTGCAGCAATTCCCAAATCATAAAATACCTAAACATAATTTTCTTGATATCTTCTACATGTATTTAAATGCTAGAAAAAAAGGTTATAGCTAGCACTATAATTGGAGGTGCATTCATAGGTCTAACTTGGAAACAAGCTTCAGTGATACCAGATTAAATCAGCAAAACTAACATGGGTTAGCACATATAGTAATCTGATGTTCTCATAGATATTTATATAATAAGAGCATTAGTAAAGCAACGGAGGATAAATGAGGAGGTCATTTAAGAAGTAGCTCAAATGAGAATCAAATTGATCTTGATTGTGAAATAATTCACAAAAATGAGGGCAAAAAAGGTCCACACAGTCTCTCAAGGTAAAATACTGAGACATGATGATTTTGATTCTAATAAGGAGGCAAATTATTTGGATGATCAAGTGGGGGGGTGTCCAAGACAAAGGCCAACGTTCTAATATACACACTTTATGCCAAGGTTAAGGGGATCAAGGTCAAAATAATTACAAGAAAACAACTACAATCGATAGGGATACAGAGATAGGAGTAAAGGTAGATATGGTTATTGGAAGAAGAGATATAGTTACAAGAATGACAAAAGTGGTTTGTACATTACTCTCAATAGTCTTGAAATTGAGTCGAGTTATGCTAGAAAGGAGAAGCATCTTTCTAAAGTGTTGAAAAGGATAGAAAATACTAATGACGGTCTTAAAAAGATTTGAGTGATTATTTCTAGGATGATCCTTAAGAATACCCATGAGTTTTAAGCCATTTGATAATTTGCATCATTATAATTTAACAGCTTCATGGCCTCTTATGTAAAAAATAAAGGATCCTTAACCATTCAATATTTTATGCACTATTAAAGCATTTAACTTTGTGAAGATGTTGTGTGACTTGGGTGTTGTATTAATTACATGCAAATAGTAGTGTTCAAATAGTTGGGCTTGAGGCCTCCCAAACCAACTTCAATGAGATTTCTTATGGTAGATCGCATTGTAAAAAAACTTATGGGTACTTTGTATAATGTTTTGGTTAAGGTTGATGTTTATGTTTCCAACTAATTTTGTCATCGTTGATTATGAATTTAAATTTTAGGTTCTATCACATTAAGGAGACCATTTCTAGCTACTGAACGATCATTAGTTGATATGAAAACTGGTTAGTTGAAGTTTTGATGGAATAAAGAAGAAATAAATTTAAATGTTTGCAAATATATGAAGAAATTGACTGGCATACGTGTGGTCAAGGTTATTGATACAATTGATGAGGAGTCCTTGAAAATTCCTATTAAAGAGAGGATTAGTGTTGAGGTACTCACAACAGTGATCATGAACTTTGATGATGGTGATATTGAAGGGTATAATGAGATGATTAGTGTGCTTGTTGGTATGGCTTCCTACACTAATGCTCCAAAAAAGTTAGACTTGCATTTGAAGAATAAGGCAACTCCACAAGCCAAGCCATTTATTAAGGAGCCTCTTGTCTTAGAGCTTAAAGTCTCCCGTCCCACCTTCACTATGCTTTATTGGGACTCAATAACACTTTGAAAGTCATTATAGTACATAATTTGTTCGAATGTCAAATTAAGGCTATAGAATCCATTTTTCAAAAGTTTAAGAGGGTCATTAGATGGTCCATTATTTATATTATAGCTATTTTGCTGAGAATTTGCACTCATAAAATCCAGGTTAGGGTATATTATATTCCTAGTATTAAACATCAATGTTTCCTGAATTAGCATATGTAATAGGTAGTCAATAAGGGAATCATCAAGTGGCTGGATACATGTGTAGTTTACTTTACTATGGACAAAAAATATGTGATACTAGTTCAATGTATGCTCAAGAAGAGTGGAATCATTTTTCAAATGCAAGGGATGAGCTAATTCCAATAAGACTATTACTAATTTAAGTGTGCACGAATTGTATGAAGCTAAATGCATGGACTAAAAAAGTTTATTTTCCAATGTCATTTATGGACCATATGTTAGACCGTCTTTCTAGTAGAGGATGGTATTATTTTCATGATGGATACTAAAAATACAACTAGATTTTGATTTCTCCAGAGGACCAAGAGAAGACTACTTTTATTTTTCAATATAGAATGAATTCTTTTATGAGGATGCTTTTTGGATATATAATGCGCCATCAACATTTCAGCATTGTATGATATTTATCTTCTTAATAGCTTTTTGGATATATAATGCACCATCAACATTTCAGCATTGTATGATATTTATCTTCTCAAACATATTAGAAGACATTATTGAGGTATTCATGGATGATATGGATGGTTAGTGACTCTTCTAAGGATTGCTTATCCTAACTAGCTAGTGTTCTGAGGAGGTGTGAAGACTGTAACTTGATTCTTAATTGAGAAGGGTTCAACTTTATGATAAAAGAAGGAATAATACTCAACCAAAAGATTTCGACAAGGGCATTGAGGTTAATAAGGCAAATATTGAGGTGATTGTAAAAGTCCCTTCATTAGTTTGTCTAAAGGGTATTCAAAGTTTTTTGGGGATGCTAGATTTTACCATAGGTTCATAAATGATTTCACTAAGATTGCACATCCTTTGTGTAAATTATTAGAGAAGCGGTGAAGTTTTTGTTAGATGATGGTGTCTAGAGGCATTTGAGTGCCTTAAAGAGACATTGACATCTGTCCCTATCATTGTTTCACCTAATTGGTCCATGGATTTTGAGGTTATGTGCAATGCTAAAGGAGTGGCACTAGGAGAAGTCATAGGCTAACGGCGCGAAAACAATCTTCATCTTATTCATAAATTGTCGAAACACTTAATTCTGCTCAAGAAAATTATATTATGATTGAACAAAAGTTACTTTCGTGGTTTTCCTTTTGAGAAGTTTTGATCCTACTTGCTTGGCACAAAAGTGATTTTACACACTGACCATGAAGCTCTTTGATTACTCATGCTGATAAAGGATGTAAAGCTTACATTATTCAATGGGTATTTCTAGTGCAAGAATTTAACTTCGAGGTTAAGGACCGAAAGAGGACCAAAAATCAAGTGTCAGACAACTTTTCACATCTTGAAGAAAAGGCAATGTTGAAGTAGAAATATGATCGTAAAATGGATGACATATTTCTAGACGAGCAAATATTAGTTGCATTACAAGACTTGCTTCCATGGCTACAGATTTTGTTCATTATTTGGTAAGTGATGTGGTACGTGTTGACTTATCCTTTAAGTAGTTGAATAAGTTAATGTTTGATATGTATAAATTATTTTTGGATGATCCATTTTTGTTATTCATAGATGTGTCCAAATGATTTAAATGATGAGTAGTAAGAGGAATATCACTTATCCCAATTAGGGGTCATCATAGTGGTGTATGTATAGATCATAAGATTTTGCAATATGGTACTATTATCCCACCTTCCACCAAGATTCGTATGACTATGCAAAGTTGTTTGACCAATACCAAAGACAAAGGAATATCTTATTGAAGCATGAGCTATCATTGACCCTAATTCATGATATTGGTCTATTTGATATATTAGGTATGTGATTTCATGGTCTCGTTTATGAGATCATATGGTATAAAGTATATATTGGTTGTGGTTGACTATGGCCTAAAGACAGTATAGGAAATTGTGCTTGCAAACAATAAGGAAAAAGTATGATACATTTCTTTTGAAGAATACCTTTCAAGATTTGGTAAGCCGAGAGACATTATCAGTGATGGGGCTTCTCACTTTTGTATTCATTTGTTCAAATCTCTAGTTGTAAATATGATTTGAAGCAAAGGGTGGAAACCCTCTACCATCCTCAATCTACTGAGCAAGTAGATATCTCAAGAACATCCTTGTGAAGACTATAAATACAAGTAGAATGGATTGGTCTAGAAAATTAGACAATGCATTATGGGGCTATTGAGAAGCATTAATATCCTATTGGTGCTTCCTCATATCATATCATGTTTGACAAAGAATGTCATTTGCATATTGAATTTGTGAAAAAGGCATTGTGTGCACTCAAGAGGTTGAATCTAGCATGGAGTTATGCTATGAGCTGACATTTGATCAATTGAATAAGGTGGATGAATTTCATCTCAAAGTATATGATGTTTCATCTTTGTAAAAAGAAAAATGACGTGAGTAACATGACTGGAAGATTGACAAGAGAACTTCACTGCTGGTAATATGCTTCTGCTATTCAATTCTAAGCTTCATATGTTTACAGGCTAATGAAGTCAGATAGATAAGACTATATTGAGTGGTGAAATTATATCCATATGATTCCACAGATTTGGATAACAACTATGGCAAGATATTTAGAGTTAATGGCCAAAGGGTGAAATAATACCTCAAAACTAATTAAGAGGTCAAGGTGATGTGTAAGGTGTATCTTGATGAAGTTTGGTAATCAAGATACCTAAGTTGTATCGTAACATTAAATCAGTCATTTTATGGGAGGCAACCCATGGGTTAGTTTGGTGATGTAGCCAAGTACCACGCCATGTCATGATGTTAAATCAACCACTACTTGAGAGGAAACCCAAGTAATTTGTTTCTGTTTTTCATTTATTTTTAGTTTGTACTCTTGAACTAATGAGTGTTAAAATGTGTAAGGTAGTGTTGGACCAAAGATAAAAAACCAGAAAAAAACTATTGAACCTATCTCACGAGTCTCATATCGAGTCATCATCATTGAAGACGACTTATGAGCTAATCTATTTCCACGAGGATTAGAAATTATGAACTTGTAAGATTGAAGAAACTCCACTTAATGAATCTGAGTATGAGTCAAAAAGATCTTCACGGTCTTATTTGACTAGTCATGATGGCTGAACAAGGTTAAGCCAAAGTTAGTCTTCATCGTACAAGTCTCATGATGACTTAGAAGGGATTGTCCCTCTTTATGGATAGAAATCATATTTCAAAGGGTCAATCAAGTGAGAGATAAAGAAGGTTCTTTAAACCACTATGCAACAGGTGTTGGTGACGATCGCCACCCATGATGATGAGTCATTCAGTCAGTCATGGTCATTAGGACAACATCGGTCAATAATTTAAATAACCCAACTCAATTGACTTGATCTGATGGTTTTAAACCCAAAATTGATGCCTGAGTTGTTTTCTTGTTCCCTATCTTGAAATGTATACTCCCTCCACACCAAAATTAACTCCACTCCTCCATTATTCTTCATTAATTCACCCTTTATCATTGAAAAAATTCTTTATCTCACCTCCAAGTTGTCGGTTTTCTCTAAAAAATTCAAGATCAAATGATTGTTTTTCATGTTTTCTCTCCTACAAGAATCAAACTAAAATATCAAAGTAAATATATTTTAATGTATTTGATTATGTGTTTTGATAATCATTAGTGGGTGTCCAACCACTATTTTAAATTAACATAACCCTAAATAAATTTGCTTGAGTATGGGGAGTGGGTTTGTTTGAACTAAAAATTCAATCACTTGTAAAATCGATTAAAACTTGTCACATTGGGTTCATACTCTATTCTTACATTCCTGTGCACCAAAACCTATGATAAGTTATAAATGAGTTAAGTCTAATTATCCCCCATGCATGATAAATTGTTGAGCATGAGGATTTGGTATTCTCTACCATTCTGGTGATCGTAGTAGATGGTATTGAATGTAAGCTTCTAAAGGAAATAAGATTAATTAACATGTTCTTATAAACTACATCAGTGTAGATAAATTAAAATATATGTACAAATTACCTCAGTGCAATCCTCACGACTTACGCAATGACTCATCCCCAAAGGAAATAAATCCCTGTGTGAGTTGTGATCATTAGCTCTAGGTTGAAATTGTTAATATTTTTGAATTTGGAGAATTTTTTTAGAGGAGTCTCATGACGAGTTGTAGGGAGTCGTGAAAACTTATCATGACAAATCATTCTGAGATCCTGTACTTAACTATTTGTAGGAGTTGGACACAATGATTAATCCATTATCATGTACCTTCTAGTAGTGATTTATTGCTGACCCATTATGAATGCCATCGACACAAACACTTCTATTTTGTTTCTTAAATAGATTAAGTGCTAATATTTACCATCCACCGGTACTATGATACCCAAGAATGGATCAATTCAAGGACCTAAAAGAAAACCCCCACCAAGAACAAAACTAAGGAAACATCTACTTGACATATAAAGGTTAAATCTACTGATAAATCCAACAACTTAGTAGAGGAGTATCCAATCAAGACTCCACAAGAGTGATGTGCAAATTTACCCAGACAATCAATTTAGGGCCTAGAATAAAGAATCCAGGGGTTATCCCACCTCTGACCATTACCATATCACCTAAAGGAACTCTTCAGTCTAAAGAGGGATGAAAGTTAGATTCCAAAAGAAGGAGAAAAGAAACTAACCCGATAATAAAAAAGTAAATTGGTTGATAGTCCCATAAATATTAAGAAGTAGCTAAGTCCAACATTCAAGACTCAAATGGTCATAATGAGATCCCTCAGTAGACAGTCCTCTACCACCAGCACCTACACCACAAGAACAGATAACTCCAACAATCAATATATGGTATGTCTTAGGTATGCATCGTATTTATGATTAGCTTTTAGTCTTGAATGACTAGGGTCGACTAAAGTAGAGGCTTTACAAAGAGGCAAGACTTATTACCACGGGTATGCTTGAGATGCCGAATTTGAGAGACTAATCAATAAATATAGGTTTGGATAAATAACTGAGCAGATTGGTAGATATAAAATTGTCATAGTTTGGGATTTTTATGTATCTTATCATATCGTACTCAAGGTATAGGATCCTCAGGGTATATTGTGTAAGGGTTTGTCGACACTGCCCTTTATGCTGTTACGAGATACATAAGTAGATATTTTGGGACACACCATTTTGTGATTTCTTCATAGTCATGGTTTTAAGCCTCAAATTGATATAGATTATTTTGATTATAGGGGTGGATGAGATGAAGAAAGTGAAATTAAAGAAAATTGGCATCGAGGATAAAATGGTGTATTACAAATAGATAGTGAACATAATTACGACACAATGGAAAGAAGTTGAATGGGTGGTCAGTGGTAAATCTAAGATCAAGAAAGGTACATTGTGTTTTACTCCAAGTATAGATGGTGTTTGGTTTGTAATTAATTGGTCCTATAGCTGGAGAAAATGTATTAAGCATAGATAGAGCTGTCGTAATAGCAGTAATTGTAGAGGTCTATAAGATCAACATTTCTAGGGAAATTTATGATACAACCATGGAGGACACAACGAGCACAACATTTTCATGTTTGATTAATTAGTGTTCTTTAGAGTCAAGTATTCTGCAGGTACTCAAGATTGATCACTTTGTAGAGGTTCAACGTATTACAAATCTTAGGTTGATTAAAGACCCAAAAAATTTAGTGGAAAAGGTGAAGATTATTATTGGTGCTACCTTGTTAGTTGGGGAATTATAGTCGGGAATGCTCATGAAAAATTATATTCCTGCATTTTATAATATCAGGGTTGCACCGATTAAGTCACAGACAGAGGACTTGAGACCTAAACCTTAGACTACTACTAATGCCACAACCTCCTCTACTTCGTAACTGACTTCACTCAAAGATTCACTGACTCCCACTCCAGCTTCATCCATGATTCACCCATTTGTTAGTGGATATGTTATTGGACCACAGGAATTTAAGCAAAAGGTTCTTAAAAGATTAGCCACCAGTGAGCTAAAAATTAAAAACCTAGTTGGAGTGGTCAAACCATGTTTGAAAGATGAGATTAGTGAGGTTATGTGGGAGTGCAAGCTCAGTCTGATGGTTTTGAGTGGAGGATATTGGTATGATTGAGGGTATTTTTTCTCAGAACCTAACTGAGATCAAAGATGAGCTTACCTTACTTTGCACAGAAGTCTAGGAGCTATCCTCTAGGTAATTCTAGGAATTCTAGAATCCTAGCATATATTTGACTTAGGAGGTTTTTAATGATATTGAGGTTCGCAACATCTGGGACATAATACATACAGATACAGTTAAAAGAAATAATGCTAAGAAGAGTGAGGAGTTGGCTCGATAAAAGAGAATAAATAAGATAGATAAATAGAACTTGATAGAGTTGTACGTAAGAGTAAGAAATCCATTGAGCTTCACTTAACTGTGATAAGTGATAGGGTGCAAGGTGCCAGGAGCTCCTCAACTAGTGCAGTCCTAAGGGATAATTTCATTGTTGTGTATAAGAGTGGTAGAGGTACGGTAGTAGCCCCTATGAGTACTACTTTATAATGTGTGTCAGTTGTTGCTAGCATTACGAAAGAGGAGAATGGGGTTATTGTTGAGAACCTAGTGAAACTCCCTGGATTTTTGGTCCTTGAAAAAATTCTTGAGCCTTAGGCTGACTATCCAACCTATGAATTACCATACGAGTCATGTGGTGTCTTGACGGGTCATAGGACCCTAATCATAATTATAATGACCCTTTAGGTCATTTTCCATATTTATGCTTATTTCCATTGTTTGAACTTTCTATAGCTACCCAAGTTATTTATGACTTTTTGGAACTAACAGTTCGCTTATCGAGTAGTTCGTTGGTTTTTAGAGCCAATTTCTCATTTAGAAGTCTTCATCGATTCCAAATGGCCGCCGAATGAAAACTTTAGTAAAATGATTTCAGATGCAAATTTTGACTACACCGGCAATTTTATGATAGTAGACCCTTGGTTCGAATCCTACAACACCTGAGTTCATTTTGACCCATTGGTCAAAAAGTCAAAAATCAAAATATATGGGTATGGGACCCACAAGTAGCCTATATGACCTCGGATGGAAAATCTGACTTCACCAATGCATCCAGAATGTTGAATTTTGCGGGGTTACATAGTTTGTTTGCAAAACAGTGTCTGAATGAGTCTGGGAGGTCAAAAATAAATTTTGACCTTACGGACCCATTTAAACTCTAATAAAAGGCCCATTTGGCCTATTTTTGGGGCATTCTTCTCCTTTTTGAGGACCCTAGTAGCCACAAAGATTTTTTGACTTAAAATTAAGTCTTGTGGGTTGATTAGGAGCTTAAATAACTTGTGTAATTCATTTTTGCTACAAATCTAAGGTAAGATTCCTTCAAATATGGTATTAATTTCTTGATTTTTAAACCCAAACCCTAAGTCCTTGAGACTAAATTTTATCTACAGATATGATTGTTTTACTAAAAATTTTTGAGGGTTATAGGTCTCTAATGGTGTTTGAATAATGGGTTGGTCTCGGAAACTCATTTTTTGAAGGGGGACCCACTTGGGGGTTTGTAGTCATTTTGGACCCATGGCATAGTTGGTGTTGTTGTTCTTGTAATGATGCTTATATTATGTTGTTGATAGCTTGACTCGTAGAAGAAGAAGATTCAAGAAAAGAGAAGGCAAAGCTTGTTGGTTCATGAGCAATTGGACTCATGGTAGGTTAGGCTTACTTATAGATAGATTGAGATTGATTGTAGTATAATTATTGATATCATGTGATATTGGCTGGGGTTTTAGATGATAAATAAAGGAATGGAGATACTTGGGATTAGTTTTTTCTTGTAGGCTATTAAACTTGTTAAGTGTGATGTTTGAGGTTTAGCTTAGAACCTTGGATAGTTCTACTTGAAGTCTCATGAATAGCATGAGAATACTTTAGTTACTCTAGTACTTGAGAATGAGGTTGTTGTCTAACCTTAAGAGTATGTAATCTAGTTATGACTAGTTATGAAATGGCGTTAGTGTTTGGGGTGACTTTGGAATATCTCTTGAAGAATATTTTTCCCTTATAGGCTTAGTATGGATTGATAAGCCCTTATGGTGTGATTTAGATAACCTAGCATAACTCAGGGTCAAAGTTAGCCTGGTAGAAGTAAACTTTGGCATTATTGGGATTTACGAGTAGGACTTGGCCCACTTTAAGCTTGAACTATGAAATTCCTTAGTAACCTAGCTACTTGATGAACGTCTAAATTATGTTATTGAGGCTAGAATCGTTAAACCCGGTTGTCGGTTTATGTATGTGGTCGATGGTTGGATAATATGTATACTTGATTGATTATCTTGCAATCATAATATGGATAGCCTCGAAAAGTCTTTTGAATTGAAGTTATGGTTATGTCATCACTTTATTTATCGATTTTTTTGCCAAGTAAACCTTTAATTATGTTACTACTCTTTCTATGAACTAAGTGTAATGATTAAGCATTGTGTTTATGTGAATGATTTCCCTTTTTGGTTAGTATTATGAAATATGGGAATAAAAAAGTGACTAGCAAGCATGCACTTGACTTATAATTGACTTGCTAATAAACATGATAACCTTGGAAAAATGGTGATTGTGTATCTCATTTAGATATTCATGCTCATGCATCTACTTATATTATGTACTGATGACTAAATATAAAGTATGATGATATGTGTCACCTTACATCACTTATACTCTATTATTATGGCTTGTATATGTTCATTGATTTGACTAGATATGTAAGTGAATGTTGATTTTCTTGGGAGATGTACTAATGATATGATGATGCCTAGTGAATATTTGTAATACCTCGTATATTTCTAAGCTAGAAAATGAACTGTTATTGCTACACATGAAAACTCTTATCCTATGATTCATATTGGATTACATGAATTATAATAAGTATTCTAGTGGTAATAGATCTTACGATGTGTTAAGCATCTTCATAAGAGTCACTTAGAGTAAGCCAAGCTAAGAACTTTTGAATCCACCAAGTTTTCATGTGTGATATCACATAGGTCATCTTTAAATGAGAATAACTTGGTTTATAGTGGTATTTTAGCAGATTTATACCCTCCAAATTGTAGAGAATTGAATAAGCTTTACGTCGATACCAAATTCACCTAAAACAGACACCCAGTGAAGTATGGTGATATAAAGTTTTAGCAGCGTCATTTCAGTCAGTGGCGTGTCGCGCCGTAAGACAAAATGACGTTTGTCAATTTTCAGTGTCTCTTCACGATTCCACCGCATCGCGGTCAGTTTCCAGGTCACAAACGGGGGGCAACGCGATATCTCCAAGTCTCGTCGGGGGCCCAAATTGGATAATTTTTACAGAAATTAAATGACGCATCTAGAGGGGTATTTGGGTCATCTTTCCACCCCTATATATTCTGTAAACATGCAATTAAGCCCATATTTCACTAAAACATACTCTTTCTCTCACGATCCTCTCAAGAACACATTAGGATTTTTAATTGGGGATTCAAGTTCAAGCAAATTTATCCATCAATCATCAAGAATCTTCCATCTAAGGTATGTGTAGTGTTCATCTATGGATCCATTTCATTCATAGAGCTTAACAACCATGTTTTAAATATTATATTGTGATTGTCTTGTTTTGATATGACCATGTGCATGTTGATTATTGTGGTTTAAGTTTCAAGATGATATCTAAAGGTGTTTTCATGAAGTATATGTGTTCGTTAGTTTAAATTCATGAACTTTATGTGGTTTAAAATGGGGAAATTCATGAAAGCACACCTATGCTCAAAGAATGCATGCAAAGTGTTTGATAAAAGGCCTAGGATGATAGAATTCATTTCCCATGATTTAATAGTGTTTAAATGACAAGTCCATGCTCTATGCTTTATGATTTCACATGAATTCCATGTGATTTATATACATCATTATTGTGATATGGATTGAGCATGATATTGAAGCTATGTAAGTATACAGATGTTGTATGAATTTTCCTTCCATATGTAAGATTTTGAGAACTATGCTTAGTGTGAAATCCCCTACTAATGATATGGTGAATTGTGGACTCCATTTTCTGATCAAGTCAGTTATGTGTGTCAGTTTCCTTCCATCGAGTCCTGGGGGTACAAGTACCCAAGAAAAATATAGTTTTTTGCCTAGAGCCATGCCACGTTATTACGATAATCTCAGTCAAGCCATGATCTATAGAACTCAGTCAGTCATGTGACTCAGGAAATCTCAAAAATCTCATGACCTCAATAAATTCTAAGATAGTAGTACTATTTCATCAGTCAACGGAAGTCAGTTACTCAGTCCATGTACAACCAGTTAAATCATGTTCAGTCTCTTCCGATGGGAGTAGAAGTTAGCACCGAGTGAACCCAAGGATGGGAATTCACCTGCCAGTTTAGGGTGTGATTCTTAGTGGTCATCCTTGTGTTCCAGAACTACGGAGCCAGCATAGTTTGAGACATTTTAACCTACCAAATTAGGGTTGATGAGGTGGCTTAACCTGTCATTTTAGGGTTCCCACTGTTCTCATTCAAGTACATTCCAGCTAAGGGTCACTTACAGCTATCCTTACCAGTGGCGCGGTATTGATACCCTTCCAGTCGGGGCAGAGATTTGACCCCAACCTAGCTATATGCATTATTATGGCATGTCGGTTAAGCAACTACCTCCCACAGTTTTAGTACCAAACTTCGTAAAAGAACTCAGATAGTTTTTTAGATTTTAGTATACCAGGACTGTCAGTTACAGTCAATTCAGTTACAGTACGAAGCTCAGGTAGTTCCATCAGATTCAGGACTGTAAGACACAGTCATCCATGTTATCAAAATTTTTGTATCAGTCATGTTAGATAACAGTAAACCATGTATTAGAGTACAGATCCAGATATCATGTATATACG
The DNA here is from genome assembly GCA_030864225.1 of Capsicum baccatum var. pendulum. Classification (NCBI taxonomy): domain Eukaryota; kingdom Viridiplantae; phylum Streptophyta; class Magnoliopsida; order Solanales; family Solanaceae; genus Capsicum; species Capsicum baccatum. Next base: position 197,622,160 of record CM061557.1, read on the forward strand.
ATTTTAGGTACTATGTATGCATATTTGTACTCTTACGTTCATATCAATCAGTCAGTTAACATTGTTCATGTATGTGAACCCTTTTGCATTTAGCCTACCTCACTCATATACTCAGTACTCCCAATCGTACTGACGTATTTGCACTATGGTGCTCTCTTTCATGTTACACCATAGATTAAGAGACATGAGTTCCAGATCAGCAGTAGCATTCCAGTCGCAGAGTTGCAGTGAGTCCTCATCCATTCGATGACGATATTATTTTATTTCATTTATTATTTTAGTTCAATTTTTCTAGATGGAGTTAGTTAGAGACATATTCCTTCAACTCCTTATTTCAGACAGTATTTAGAGGTTTTCAAATTTAGTTCAGATTTGATTTAGACTTCAGCTGTTTAGGGTATTTCTCACCTATATGGATGTTATGTTTTGTCCGACACTTTATTCAGCTGAACCTTATGTCCTATTGTTCATGTTTTCCATATTTTATATGTATAATATGCAGTGTACATATGCAGATATTAGTCATGGGTTAGCTTGTGGTCCTTTGGGACCATAAGCACCGTGTAGCATTTTGGTTTAGAAAATTGAGGTGTTACAATCTGGAGAATATGTTGATATTATGATGATACCTGATCAATTCAGAAGAGGTGATGATATTGTGATAATGCCCGGTTAATCCAAAAAAAATAATGATGTTATGATGATGCTCGATGAATTTGGGGGATATGTTGATATTATGATGATGCTCGATTAATCCAGAATAGGTAAGGATGTTATGATAATACCCAGTGAATTTGAAGGATATAATGATGTTATGATGATGCCCGGTGAATCCGAAGGATATGTTGATATTATGATCATGCCCAATTCATCCAAAAAAGATAATGATGTTATGATGATACTGGTGAATCTAGAGGATATGTTGATATTATGATCATGCACAATTAATCCAAAAAAGGTAATGATGTTATGATGATGCTGGTGAATCCAGAAGATATGTTGATATTATGATGATGCCCGATTAATCCGAAAGAGGTAATGATGTAATGATGATGCTTGGTTAATCTTAAAGAGGTAATGATGTTATGATAATGCCTGGTGAATCCAGAGGATATGTTTATGTTACGATGATGCTCGATTAATTTGGAAGAGGAAATGATGTAATGATGATGCCCGGTGAATCTGAAGGATATAATGATGTTATAATGATGCCCGGTGAATTCGGAGGATACAATGATATTGTGATGATGCCTAGTTAATTAAGAATAGTTAATGATGTTATGATGAAATCATGTGTGGTGAATATATATGAATATATGGACCTATGTGGGGTTATACCATGTGTGGGTAAACCCATTTATGTACTAGGGACATGATGCCTTCCTTGGTTGATTATTAATCATTCTTCTTCACTAATCACTAGTTAAGAGGTATGACCTGTATAAATACTAATTAGTAACTAAAAGTGGATTATGTCGAGTATTGGGTTAAGGTTTATTGATATGTGTAATCTTCTGTAGAACCAACGGCCCAGCTAGTAAATCTATTTGAATTGGATAAATAGTCATGTTATGGAATTTTGCCTAATAAAGTGTCTTATGTGATAGCTAGTTGTCTCTAATAAATGATTATGACTTGTGGCCTAGAGGCCTAGTAAACTAGTAGGTGGACCTTTCTTGGTTAAAATATGGAAAATAGTCCTTAAGGTTGTAACATGCCCAATGATATTGGTCTTAGTATTGTATGATGATTGGTTAAGTTGACATCTAGCATGTGATGTTGTGTTGGCTTAATCACCGACTTATATAATGAGAATACTAACTAGAAAATAGCCTTGAGATAGGTGAATAAATAATAGTATTTGTAACTTGTAGCTTTTCTTTATTTGATGACTAGTAAACTATAAAACTTGTAAGCTAGGGCTTCATGGATATGGAGATTAACTAATATAGACTAGACTTGGAGTTCATCAATAAAATAGAGAATAAGTAACTATATAACTATGCTATGGTGATATTGGTTTCGTTGTGCTAAATTGTGGTATTGATAATAATTGTAGACCCCGGTAAGAGGACATGGCGGGAATATTTAACCCGGGGCTTTGATGAGTTTCTTGTATAGTTTTTCCTTGATATATTGATGGATTGATCTTTTGGTGTACTCTCTAGTGGTATGGGACGCCGTGACGAGTTCTTTATTTTGTTCTTTTGTGTGTATTTCTCCGCGGTATGGGATATCGTAGCATATTCTTGTGCTTTATACTCTAATGATGGTTGGTGTTGATTATGGTAAATACATGGTTATTATTGTATATATGTGGCTTTATGCTTCCAAAATGATTACTCATTTGTATAATGATTATGGTATATATTGATATGATACGTTAGGCTATTGCCCTAGTAGATTATGTTGTTTTATACAGTGACATCGAAAAATATTCAGGTTCGATCCTATACCTTGACTTTAAGTTATTGTCTTTATTTATATCATCTTTATATTATAATTTAGCTTTGTCGGCCGATGATGCCTACTAAGTACCCATGTTTTGGTACTCATACTATACTTCTATACCTTTTGGTGCAGACCAGAGTTCTAGTTGCTGCCATTGAGTCCAGATTGTGTCATATTGATCATCAGGAGATAGTGTGAGCTATTAGAGCTCGAGTTGTCATTTTACCCCTCTATCTTTATTCTGTCTTTTGTATTCGAGACGAATGTATGAGATCATTTAAGATTATTTAAGTTTATTAGACTTTAAGTTGTAATTTCTATTGTCGGATTTAGAGTTGATCTTATACTTACACTGTAACACCCCGGAAAATGGGTCCCGGAGCATCACACGGTGCTTGAGGCTACGAGTAGCCCCAAGATAACCCTTTGATCCATTTTCATTTAGTTCAACACAAATCAACGGGGTTTCCATAAATAACCCTCAAATATCAATAGAGTAATCATCATCCAAGAATAAAAGAATTTTAGAAAGATAACAAAATATGAATTATTAGTCAACTCCCAATATCTATACTAGTCTGACAAGCCTCTAAGAAAATCAATAAAACTAGCGAGCCATTGAGACATTCCCCGACTGACTCATACTTAGTTATCAAATCTAAACAATTCTGTGAAACCAACATCAGAAATCACATCCTCGGAACATGAGGACTCACCACAACAGAGGATGTTGAACAGCGTGCCTGAAGAATCACTGTCCAACCTGGAACTAAGCACCTGGACCTACATTCCAAGAAAATGCAGCCCACATCCAAAGATGTGGGTCAGTACCATGGAAAGGAACCGAGTATATGGGGGTATATGCAGTTGTATAAACACCATCATCATAAATATTTATAAGAAATATGCAGGATGTATGGAAGACTCACATAGCCCGAAGAAAATCATCATAATCATGAGAGGATGAAATAAGTACAATAACACATGTGAGTCATCATATAATTTGTCAATCACTTTCAGTTCATCAAGAATATCAATTCTCATAATGTAAATATCATTTAAATCTTTCGAAAGAATAACTTTCACAATTCCACTTTCAAATCACTTCACCATTCACCATAAAAACAAGGAAACACACACACACTGGGAGATCCTATAACTGACATGAACCATTTGAGCTACATGGAGTCCAACGTACAACCCACATTGGGGAGAGCCATCTTATCCTTGCCATCAGAGTAGGACTATCGATATAAAATCCACACAAACTAGTGATCACTATATAAATCAGCCTCAGGCTCACTCTTACGGGGGCACGTAGTTCTAGGGAAGTAAGGTCGCTTTATACCTCCCACTCTGTGCAAAAATTTTCTCCCAAACCTAGCTCAGATCATTTCAAAAACAATCCACAACAAAATAATTTCAGTAATATATAAATATACATTAGGAGTCATCATGCTTCCCATCTATCAAAATCAACCACGTTGTGGATTTCTTTCACACTCGAGTTCAAAACGACTCCATTAAGACCAAAAGGTCAAATCATTCAAAATATCTCAAATATTCAACATCAGCATTCTTATAACACACTTTCTAAAAAAACACAATTTTCAATGGGGATTCACGACCCAAATATCAAAATCATGATAAATATCGTTCAAGATTCATGTTTTATATCACCACACATGTAAATTCATCTTTCAAAATCATAAACATCAAGATTTCATAATCATCATAAGACATGGGTTCATGCTTCAAATTCATAAAAATCAAATAAAAATCATGCCTTTGTAAAAAAAATTACTTTTGGGCACAAGAACGAAAGAGAGTTCTTGTTGAAAAATCCCACATACCTTGAATGATGAACTTTAGATCGATACACGTTTTTGAGATGTTAATCGTGCCTTTGAATGATGGTTCTTGGAGTTCTTGAACTAGGAACTTGAAATCTTGAATAAATTTCCAGAATTAAGGGTGAACTTTGGAGGTTTTTGAAGTTCTTGAACCAGGAACTTGGAATCTTGAATAAATTTGCAGAATTAATGGTGAACTTTGGAGGTTCTTGAAGTTGGATATATGTGCTTAGATTTTTTCTTTTTGAGGGAATTTGATGAAATATAACATATAATGCTTCTAATAGGCTTTAATATAGAGTTTGGACGGATTTTTGGTGAGGGGGAATGACCAAAACACCCCTAAAAATCAAATAATTCTTGAATCTGTCCTTTGGTGGACTGTTTTGATAGTCTGAAGTAGATCAACCATAACGTTTTACTCTGATACACAAATTGGATGAAACCAATTTCATTAGAAAGAGAAATCTTACATCTTTTTTTTTTGATATATAGTATCTCACCCAGATCATTGTGTACGAGGAGTTATGATCATTTGAAGTTGACCCAAAAATTTGCTTTTGGAAGGATAAAGTAGATCGACCATAACTTTTTGCTCCGATAGACAAATTGGATGAAATCAATTTCATTGGAAAGAGGACTCGCAGAGATTTCTGTTGATATATAGCAGATCACCCAGATCATTATGTACAAGGAGATATGATTATTTAAAGTTGGAGCAACAATACGTCAGGCCACAGTACTTTTTCCTGCACGTTTGACTGTTCACTACTATTCACTGTACGATCGTAATGTTCATAACTCGTCGCTAGGGTGTCCGTTTTGGATGATCCACATATCGTTGGAAAGCTTATTCAATACTCTACTCAATTGTGGGTCATAATCTAAGACATTCCACATGGAAAAATTAATAATTCATTCTAGAAGATAGAACCCAACACATTTACGCACTAAATTTCAACAAAAAATTTCCCAGGGTATTACTTCACCCCCCCTGGAAACATTCATCCTCGAATGATGCTAGACATGACAAGATTAGATAAGGAATAGAGCATACAGCTGAAACCATTCGTTAGAATCATCACCTCCTCTTTTCTCACTCCGAATGCAACATAGAATGCATAAATTCAAGAAACTACAGCTGAACACATAACAAATGACAGCTGAACTGCTGCAACTTTTATCAAAAGTGCATGGTGTAAGAAAAAATGGTACCTTCGGTTTGATCGGAGTTCGCAGAAAATAGGTGCGGTACTTGGATCGCATATCCGCCTCAGCTTCCCAAGTTGCACTCTCAGCAGATTGGTTTCGCCACAACACCCTGACCAAGGGAACTTCTTTGTTCCTTAGTCTTCGGACACTGAAATCAAGAATCTCAATAGGAATCTCATCAAAAGAAAGATTTTCTTGAATGTCAGCACTCACAGAGGAATCCACTACCACAACATCGCTAATATGTTTTCTAAGCATGCAGACATGGAATATTGGATGAACAGAGGACAACTCAGAAGGAAACTCGACCTCATAAGCTACCTTACCAACATGGCTAAGAATTTTGTAAGCACTAACAAAATAGGGACTAAGCTTCCCCTTCTTTCCGAATCTCTTCACTCCCCTCATGGGTGAAACTTTTAGATACACTAGGTCACCAACTTCAAACTCAAGGTCTCTCCTTCTAACATCCGCATATGACTTCTGACCATTTCACCCACCTCACAACTGTTTCACCCACCTCGAACCGACCTATGGGTGATCTACACTTTCTCCCGTATAAGGCTTCAAATGGATCCATGCCAATACTAGAGTGGAAACTATTATTGTAAGCAAACTCTATCAACGATAAGTGATCATACCAACTTCCCTTAAAGTCAAGTGCACAAGCTCTCAACATATCCTCTAAGGTATGGATGGTCCGCTCAGCCTGACCATCGGTCTGCGAATAAAAAGCAGAACTCAAAAGTACTTGGGTACCAAGACTCTTCTGAAAAGCTTTCCAAAATTGCGAAGTAAACTGAGTACCCCTATCCGAAATGATAGACAAGGGAACTCCATGCAGTCTGACTAGCTTTCGGATATACAATCTAGCATAATCCTCAGCAGTATATGAAGTATGAACAGGCAAGAAATGAGCAGACTTAGTCAGCCTATCAACCATAACCCAAAAGGAATCATGATGGCGTCGGAAAGGAGGTAAACCAATCATGAAGTCCATATTTATCTCTCCCCACTTCCTGGTGGGAATGCTAAACTCTTGCATCATACCACCAGGTCTTTGGTGTTCAACCTTAACCTGTTGGCATGTTGCACACTTAGATACAAATGCTGCTATATCTTTCTTTATTCCACTCCACCAATAGATTTCCCGTAAGTCTCAGTACATCTTGGCGGCACCAGGATGAATAGTATATCGTGCCCCGTGTGCTTCAGCCATAATCCTCTCTCTTAAATCATCAATATTCGGGACACACAATCTACCCTACAATCTCAACACACCATCTCCCCCTTGGGAGAAAACCTCTTCTTTTTGGTCCTTGACTGATTCCTTCAGTCTGACCAAACTAGCATCTAAGTATTGTTTTTCCTTCACTTCTGAACCCAAGGAGGATTCGGAACTACTCTGAACCCCTATACTACCTTCAACAGAGTCAAACAACCTAACCCTCAATCTAGACAAACGATGTACATCACGAGCCAACTCTTTCTTACCTTCTACCACATGCAAAACACTATCCATGGACACTCTACTTAGGTCATCCGCCACAACATTGGCCTTGCCCGAATGGTACAGCACACTCATATGATAGTTCTTTAATAATTCTAACCATCGTCTCTGCCTAAGATTCAATTCTCTCTGGGTAAACACATACTGCAGACTCTTATGATCAGTGAAAACATCAACATGAACACCATACAAATAGTGTCTCTAGATTTTCAAAGCAAACACAACAGCAGCCAACTCAAGGTCATGGGTGGGGTAATTTTTCTTATGAGGTTTCAACTGTCTAGAATCATAAGTTATCACCTTACCTTTCTGCATTAATACGCAACCCAACCCAACTCTCAAAGCATCACAGTACACCACAAAACCATCAACACCATCAGGCAAAGTCAAAACAGGGGATGAAGAGAGTCGAGTCTTCAACTCCTAAAAACTCTTCTCACAAGATTCAAACCACAAGAACTTCACTTTTTTGGGTCAATCGAGTCATAGGAGACGCTATAGAGGAGAAACCCTCAAACAAATGGCGGTAATAGCCAGCTAAACCCAAGAAACTTCGAATATCAGTTGTAGAAATAGGTCTAGGCCAATTTCTAACAGCTTCAGTCTTTTGGGGATCAACTCTAATACCCTCAAAAGAAATGATATGACCCAGAAAAGAAAATGACCTTAGCCAAAACTAACACTTACTGAACTTAGCAAACAACTTGTAATCTCTAAGGGTTTGGAAGACAGTTCAGAGATGATCAGAATGTTTATCCTCACTACGGGAGTACACCAGTATATCATCAATGAACACTATGAAAAACATATCTAGATATGGTCTGAACACTTGATTCATGAGGTCCATGAAAGCAGCTGGGGCATTAGTTAACTCATAAGACATAACAAGAAACTCAAAATGGCCATAACGAGTTCGGAAAGTGGTTTACAGGATGTCACACTCCCTAACTTTGAGTTTATGATAGCCGGAACGAAGGTATATCTTTGAGAATTAACTTGCACCTTGCAATTGGTCAAGCAAATAATCTATTCTAAGAATGGGGTACTTATATTTTACGGTGACTTTATTCAGTTGGCGGTAATCAATGCACATACGCAAAGAGCCATTTTTCTTTCTGACAAACAACAAAGGAGCATACTTTAACCACGATAGACTTCTGAAAGAAAGAATCTCACTTTTTCCTAAAACTTCTTGTAGCCTCTTGCTCATAGATGTGGCGTGCTAAACACCGATGATCAAGACTCTACTTAATGTGGCTTGTCAGACTCCCTGGGACACCATAAAACCTTAGGCTCTGATACTAAGTTTGTAACGCCCTGGAAAATAGGTCCCGGAGCGTCACATGGTGCATGAGGCTTAGAGTAGCCCCAAGCTAACCCTTTGAGCCATTTTCATTTAGTTCAACACAAATCAATGGGGTTTCCATAAATAACCCTCAAATATTAACAGAGTAATCATCAACTCATAATAAAAGAATTTCAGAATGATAAAAAAATATGACTTATTAGTCAACTCCCAACATGTATACTAGTTTGACAAGCCTCTAAGAAAATCAATAAAACCAGCGAGTCATTGAGACATGCCCCAACTGACTCATACTCAGTTATCAAATGTAAACAATTCCGTGAAACCAACATCAGACATCACGTCCTCAGAATATGAGGACTCACTACAATAGAGGATTTACAACAGCGTGCCCGAAGAATCACTGTCACTTGAACCTACATTCTGAGAAAATGCAGCCCACATCCAAAGATGTGGGTCAGTACCATGGAAAGGAATCGAGTATATAGTGGTGTATGCAGTTGTATAAACATCATCATCATAAATATTTATAAAAAATACGCAGGATATATGAAAGACTCACATAGCCTGAAGAAAATTATCATAATCATGAAAGGATGAAATAAGTAGAATAACACATGTGAGTCATCATATAATTTGTCAATCACTTTCAGTTCATCAAGAATATCAATTCTCATAATGTAAATATCATTTAAATCGTTTGAAAGATTAACTTTCACAATTCAACTTTCAAATCACTTTACCATTCACCATAAACACAAGGAAACACACACATACTGGAGATCCTATAACTGACATAAACCATGTGAGCTACATGGAGTCCAACGTAAAACCCATGTTGGGGAGAGTCGTCCTATCCCTTCCATCAGAGTAGGACTATCGATATCAAATCCACACAAACTAGTGATCACTATATAAATCAACCTCAAGCTCACTCCTATGGGGGAACATAGTTCTAGGGAAGTAAGGTCGCTTTATACCTCCCACTCGGTGCTAAAGATTTCTCCCGGACTTAGCTCAGATCATTTCAAAGACAATTCATAACAAAATAATTTCAGTAATATATAAATATACATCGGAAGACATCATGCTTCCAATCTATGAAAATCAACCACGTTGTGGATTTCTTTCACACTCGAGTTCAAAACAACACCATTAAGACCAAAAGGTCAAATCATTCAAAGTATCTCAAATATTCAACATCAACGTACTTATAACACACACTTTCTAAAAAAAACACAATTTCCAATGGGGATTTACGACCCAAATATCAAAATCATGATAAATATCATTCAAGATTCATGCTTTATATCACCACATATGTAAATTCATCTTTCAAAATCATAAACATCAAGATTTCATAATAATCATCATAAGACATGGGTTCATGCTTTAAATTCATAAAAATCAAATAAAAATCATGCCTTTGTAAAGAAAATTACTTTTGGGCCCAAGAACGACAGAGAGTTATTGTTGAAAAACCCCACATACCTTGAATGATGAACTTTAGATTCATACTCGTTTTTGAAATGTTAATCGTGCCTTTGAATGATGGTTCTTGGAGTTCTTGAACTAGGAACTTGGAATCTTGAATAAATTTGCAGAATTAATGGTGAACTTTGGAGGTTCTTGAAGTTGGATGTTGGAGCTTAGGGTTTTCTTTTAGAGGGAATTTGATGAAATATAATATATAATGCTTCTAATAGGCTTTAATATAGGGTTTGGACTGATTTTGGGTAAGGGGAAATGACCAAAACGCCCCTAAAATTTAAATAATTCTCGAATCTGTCCTTTGATGGACTATTTGGATAGTCTGAAATAGATCAATCATAATGTTTTACTCTGATATGAAAATTAGATGAAACCAATTTAATTAGAAAGAAGACTCTCATCTATTTCCGTTGATATATAGTATCTCACTCAGATCATTGTGTACGAGGAGTTATGATTGTTTGAAGTTGACTCAAAAATTCCCTTTTGGTAGGCTGAAGTAGATCGACCATTACGTTTTGCTCCAATAGACAAATTGGATGAAACTAATTTCATTAGAAAGAGGACTCGCAGAGATTTCCATTGATATATAGTAGATCACCTAGATCATTATGTACAAAGACTTATGATTGTTTAAAGGTTGACCAAAAATACGCCAGGCCTCAGTACTTTTTCCTGCACGTTTTACTGTTCACTACTATTCACGGTTCGATTGGAATGTTCATAATTCGTTGTTCGGGTGTCTATTTTGGATGATCCATATATCGTTGGAAATATTATTCAATACTCTACGCAATGGTGGGTCATAATCTAAGCTATTCCGCACGGAAAAATTTATAATTCATTCTAGAAGATAGAACACAACATATTTACGCACAAAATTTCAATGAAAAATTTCCCGTGGTATTACATACACTATCAGGTCATAGGATTTGTATTTGAATGTTAGTAATTTTTTTTGTGGAATATTATTGTTATATTGTGTTCCTATATAGGATCCATGTTGGATGATTACACTAAGGTAACCTACTGATTTAACTCTGAGTTACGGTACGCTTACCTATTGGTGGGTAATAGCAGGTTACATCATGACTCAAAAATTGGGTCGTGACTGTAAGGTACCCAGTTAAGATTGCCTTAGTTACTCTTTGGTAATGACTGGGTGGTAACGAGTCATTAAAACTCTATACGAGTCATATAGTCTAAATTATAGGCTAACTAGTATTGTGTCCCAAGTGTTCAATCCTGATTACGACTAGGTGCTATGAGTCGTATAGACTCATTACGAGTCAAAATATACCTTTCATAAGGTAACCAATGTAGGGCCTTGATGTTTATTCTTTGACTGCGACTCATGGTGACGAGTCATAGTGAGTTCTTACAAGTCGTATATTGACCCATTGTCACTGACGATAATTTTTTTGCTTTTAATTAAGGGCACTTTGGAAATTTTCCTCTTTACCCACTTAAGACCCACAGCTATAAAACACCTTTGGGGTATTATTTTTAATTTTTTACGAAATCAAAACACTCCCTCAAACTCTCTCAAATTCTCTAAAGAAAAACACTAAAGTTTTCAAGCAATTGGAGGGTAAGGGCTTAAGGGTTGATTTCTCTCCACAATTCTCTGTACTTTCTTGTACGTTAATATTCCCCAAATATTATTTTGTTAAATCATGCATTCTAAAGTGTTATTCATGTGGTTTTGATGTTAGGTCGAGGGTTTTGAATGTTTGTTTTTTGAATAATGTTTCTCATGATTTACATATGATTGTTCATACTTTATTTATAGTTTTGAACTTATGAGGTGCATGGGCAAGGTTAATAAACTAGGGGATTGTGATTTTCCCTAATTTTATGAATCTTGATAATTGAATTAGTAATAACCCCAACCCAATCTTGTGAAATTAATTTTGAGTATGAGTATAATTGCATTGAATTACTTTTGGAACAATTGCATGACATAAAGAGGCTATTGAAACATGATGGTTTTATTTAATGAACAAAGGGGGTTGGCGTCTCCCCATAATGAACAAAGGGAGTCGTTTATCCAAGGGAATGGAATTGTATTATCATGATGATGTTATCTTACAAGTTTAGTTTGGTATGACACTTACCAACAGTGTATGCCTTAAGGAATATTATGGTTCAATTAATAGGAATATGTGAAAAATGTTTTAACTAGGCTTAAAGAGGGTTGTTTAGTTGGGCTATCAAAGTGTAGGTCCCGAGGGACCAATACTAGAAACCATGTTTTTGGGTCAAGTGGTCGAAATGACCAGGTAGTTCAACTCCCCCTTATTAAATAATTAGGTGGTTTGACTCCCCCATATTAATTGACTGGGTGCTTAAGTCACCCTTGATGTATGACTTAAAGGTTCAATTCCCCACTGGTACATATGTACATTAAATTATTTTTTGGTTCATGTGGATACAGGTACTGGGGCCCTTTCAGCATGCAGAGAGCTGGACCCATATCGCCCATGGGTGCCTTCTTATTACGGTTGAGCTATATATTCTAGGCTAATATTTTAAGGTTCATGCTCAGCTTTATTTCCTATACAATCATTTTATATAAGTATCTATATATGTATACATGTATGTGAATATGTACATTGAGTTGAATTGGATTTTAAATTGTCATTACTTTATCCTTATCGCTGAGTTATAGGCTATCACTCAACCCGCTAACCATCTTCGGACACTGTATCCCCAGGTGATGCAGAAATCAGAAATATTTCTACTTTTCCTACACTATGATAGGATATCTATATTTTCAGCAATCAGGTCAAAGTAGTGAGCCTCTTTCTTTTGAAAGTCCGTTACTTCTTGGTTTATCTTCTATCTTAGACTTTTTTGGATTTTGTCGGGCGCATGTACCAATATTAGTTCGATTAGGTTTCTTCATAGAAGCTTTATGGATTATTGTAGGTTTGGTACTGGTTATTGAAGTATCTTAGACCTCTTGAATTTGTATCATTATTTCTTATGATATGTTTCGAATTCAACCAATGACAGTGTATTATGTTTTATGTGACTAGGGAAGGGGGGGTGACCGGTTCATGACAGACTTAGGATGCCCTTCCCAGCCAGGCCCTGGTTTGGATCATGACCAAGTTGGTATTAGAGCCTTGGCTCATGGTCAATTGGGTGTCCACAAAGTCGAATCAAGTAAAGTCTCTTTTATGGGTGTGTAGGGCGCCACACTTATAAGGGAGAGGTTATAAGATATTTAGGAATGTTTCCCTTTCTTGTTATTTTATTTTGGGATGTAGAGTCTAAGGCATTAAATATCCCCTAATTCTCGATTGTTCGTATTTCTGATCATGCATCCGAGAAGATCTGATGTTCGTGGAAAACCTTCAGTCCCGCTTGAGAATAATACGTATGGAGCTCATCCTACTTATAGAGTTTAGAAACGGTCCAGGGGTCAAGCTCCTGATTGCCTTCGTGAAATTCCGTTGGTTCCCTCTAACCCTACTCGGATACATCAGGTCATTGTGTCTGATGCACAGTTTCATACGTCGATCCATTTTCTTACCCAGTTGGTGGCCTCTCATACTGAGTGTGGTTCTTTAGTTTTTCTATCTTTTGAGTTCTCTAGATTTGGATAATTTATGAGGTTGTGTCCTCCAATTTTAACCAATTTCAAGGTTGAGCAGGATCCTTTTAATTTTTGTAAGGAGATAGAGAAGATTTTTTGTGTGATGCATGCTTCTGACTCTCAGGTGTTGAGTTTGCCGTATACCAGCTAAATGATATGGAATATCAATGGTATGAGGAGTAGGATAAGTTAAGAGGAAATGATGCTAAGAGAAAAATATGGGATAACTTTTCTAGTTATTTTCAAGATAATGTCTTTCCTCAAGAGTTTAGGGAGGAAAAGGCCGAGAAGTTCATGAATTTGAAATAAGACAGAATGACTGTGAAGGAGTGTGCCTTGATATTTTACCAGCTATCTCATTATGCTCCGGAGTTGGTGTTTTCTATTAGGGAAAAGTTGAGGAAGTTTGCTTCGGGCTTGTCTAATGATTTGGTATGGAGTGAAAGATTGCCTTGTTAAACAAGGATATGGATATCTCTATGCTTGTGTGTATATGAAATAACTTACGGAGGAAAAGAAGAAGTAGGTCGAGATAAGGAAAAAGTAGAGTAAGAAGCTTAGATATGCAGAACAGGGAGGAGGTCATCATAATAGTGGTAGGGATGGTAGGCAGTGGTCTAAAAGAAAGTGGGAAAATTCTGGTTCTTATTCAATGGCTAGTTCCCCGTATCCTAAGTGATTTGGTAACCGTTTCTTTCAGACTGACAGTGGATTTAGGGCACAGGATGCCCAGTCTCAGGCCAGTAGAGCTCAGTCAGATCCATCTTATCCCCTTTGTCATTTTTGTCGGCAGAGCCATCGTAGAGTATATGATGAGGAAAGAAATAAGTACTTTATGTGTGGTTAGCTTGGTCACATACAACGGGATTGTACTTCAAGGTTTGCTACTGGAGCTAATAAAGTCCATGCTGCAACTTATTCAGCTCCTGAACCAAAAGGTGTTGCTTCTATTAGCGACTCTACCTAGAATAGTCTGTATGTTTTTGCCACCAGTCAAGACTTTGAGGCCTCTCCTGATGTTTTCATTGGTACATTACAACTCTTTCCCTATGATGTGTATTGTTTGCTTGATCTAGGGTCGACTCTTTCTTAAGTAACCGCTTATGTGGCTGTTCATTTAGGTTTTGGCCCTGAGTGTATTCCTGGTCCTTTTTTTTGTCTGTCCCAATGGGTGATTATATTGTGTCTAGAAGTGTCTATAGGGGTTGTGTAGTATCTATCTGTGGTTGAGAGACCTTGGTAGAATTGATAGAATTGGATATGGTGGACTTTGATGTGATTTTGGGTATGGATTAGTTGCACTCGTGCTAGGCCCCTTTAGACTGTCGGACCCACAAGTTCATTTTCAAACTTCCTGATGAGCCAGTTATTGAATGGGAAGGAAGTTCCCTAATGCCTAAGGGATGCTTAATTTCTTATCTTGGAGCCCGGAATTTGATTTCCAAAGGGTGTCTTTATCTTCTTATGCATGTTAAGGATTCTAATTTAGAGGATCCCTCTATCACGGCCTAATTTCTCAGGTTATGATGGCGCCTACCATAACCCACCAGTAGACAAGCCAAGCCCATAGTCTAGAATGGCTAGTAACGGACTACACAATAATATAAGGAAAAGAATTCAGAACAAATGAAGTAAAGACCAATACATTATAAAATCCCTAAACTTGGTGGCATCAGTACAAGAGTTTCTAATATAGCAGTAGTACAAAAGTGAATTATCAAAGGAATTACACTAATACAACTTGTCTCAGAATACAATATAGAGAAAAGTGTAATGCATAAGAGAGAGATAAGTAATACTTCAAATTCTAGGAGCTCAATCTACATCTCTAAACCAGCTCTGCAGGATGTACATATCAACAATGATAACCCGTACTATGATCTGCATGCTGCAGAAATGTAGTATGAGTGCAAAATGAATCGTACTCAGTAGGCAAATGCCAATTAAGCTCCAAAGATAACGCAGATATCTGCAACATTTGAAATGAATAGAAACTATACCAAAAAGTCTAGAAATCATATAACAAGTCAATGAGATAATAAAGTACAACTCTTTTGTTCATGTTTAAGCGTCTAACATAATAAGGCTAAGGAAGTATCAAGGGTGAACTATCCTATTCCATCCACATTCAATAGATGTCAATTCTATATCATATATCCCAAGCCAATATACGAATAAAGGGCGAAAGAAAGATAAATAGCAATATACAAGGACGAAAAATTGATATACATTATGAAGAATTAAGGGAAAGGTTATGCAATAGTACCATAGCTTTACATTGCTATATATATATATATACTTATTAATATGAGGTCATCTCAAAGAATAAAATAGATCATCATATCCTTATTTTAAGTCCTCATTATAGTCCTATCAGGATTCAATTCTATCATAATCAGGGTTTTAATCCACATGGATAGACATGAAATAAACGTGCATAATAATGCAATCATAAGATAGAAGAGGAAAAAAACATACGCCAATTATTGATACTGAATCAAAGACCAATCTGTCATAAACTAGTCTTAGTAATGATCATAACAATGATAAAAATATCAATAACATCTCGAATAACAGGCAACTCTGGACAACCAAAATACCTAGTCGAGCCTACACAACCCCTTCCCCAGTCTCAGAAGGTTCAATAAATATACAATAACACAACCCATATTCCTCACTCAAATCTATGCATCTATCTCATATAAACTAATAAATGTAGGTGCATATTGGTGATAGGTGATGCGTATGCAAGAATGAATGCAAGGTACACAATCCATATCACAATCTCATCATCATAACCATCATCATCATCATACTCAACCTCCGGACTCTAACCAGGCATCAATATATTATCACAACAGTATCCTTCAGACTTGAACTAAGTATCAATAGTTTGTCACAATAGTATCCTTCGGACACAAATCAGTTATCAATATATTATCATAATAGCATCATCCTAACTCTTACCGAGTATTAATATATCATCATAATAGTATTGTCCGGCCTTGTCGGGTATCAATATGGTCATAAACATCAATACGCATATAGGTATAGACATGTAATAGGTGCACAAGCTCAAGCAGTGGCTTAAAGGAGTGTAAAATCTGTAAGTTTGTTGCCTGGAATAATCTTTGGGACTAAATCAATATTAAAGTGTAGAAAGGGTCAAAATATCTCACAACCGGAGTAAGTAATAGTGTCAAATCATGGACCAGAATCCACGTCGGTCAATCTTTAAAATAATATATTTAACCTCTTTTATATGTATGAATATTCCATTAGTTAGCAATTATTATAGTAAAGAAATTCACTATTAAGGTGAAAAGTGATTTTTTAACCTTTATTTAGGAAAAATAGTGATAAGGTCATATTTTAGCTATGAACACATCCATACCAATATAATAATCATGAATGTACCAAATCTATGCATGTCATCACCAGTATTCATTCAATGAAATCGTAAGCAACATAAACATATATGTATCCATATTCTATAACTGTATATTGTAAAAGGATAAATACGTTCCGGATATCCAACCAAAATCATAGCACGGCCCTTAGCCCAATAATATGTCTGAAATAATCACAATATCATAACCAAGGTCTTAGGACTAAATACATATATGGAACTCATGTCGATAATAATATTTATAAGTCGTAGCATGTCTATAATCACATAACATCTAGGAGACATCTCATATCCAAGAAGCATGATGTATTGATAAAACATAACTCATATCTATGGGTCGTTTTACATTTATAAGACATCTCATATCTATAGGTTGTATATCATGACTATGAGGAGTATCACCATAAAAGGTCATTTATAGTATCTAAGAGGTATATCGTCTCTATAGGCTCAACAATCTTAATTAAGAAGAAAGGACATCTATGAAGGTTCGAGTAACCTGTCAAAAAGGAATAACATCAATAAAGACCCAACGTAATATGCATGAGGGATTAATGCCTCTATGGGCCAAATATAGAGTCTACAAGAAAACAACATCTCTAAAGGCACAAAATAAAGTCTAAGAGGAAATAGCATCGCTGAAGGCCCAATACCATTTCTATATGGATTAACATAGCCATAACTCATCAATCATAATACGGGGAACATTATCGTAATTTACCAAGTCACAAACTGACCTGATACTAAGGTTTAATGGTCTTAACTATGTCTAACATATGCAACTGTATCCACAAGGGTAACATAAGTCTTGGAATAAGTGGGCCAGGCAACCCCACTTATAATTCTCAATTTCCATATTTAGGCAAACTATGCCCCAACTAGGCTAAGATATTTAGTTAAACTTCTAAATGTCAAGTAAGCCATAACCAAGTCTAAGATAGGAATTTTGACTAGAAACATGAGCATTAAGTCAACTCTACCCAAATCATAATTTCAAGATCACCAAAGTAGCCCAACAAAGGTTAATCATGCTATAAATTTGTTCAATCTAGGGAGAAGTCAATCGGGTTCAAAAGGGTATTAAGCAATTCAAATTACGGGTTAAAACCCCCATCTAATCCCCAAACTTCAATATTCAATACAAAGTTATTCTATTTATAATCAAACCTAACATTCATGTTCACACTCAATATATCATACGTCATCTATGAAGAAGAATAGAAAGAAACCTATCTTAAAGCCGAACCATAAACCTCACATCATGTACCACATACTCATCTTTACTTTAAAATCCCCAAATTTCCATCATGTAATGAAAATCACAATCTACTCATCAATACGAGTTTAACATTTCACTATTGTGCTTTAGGTCAAAAAATGACACCAAAAACCCTAAGTGTGTCCCACATATTGAAAATGTATTTTCAAGGTCAACCCAATGTTCATACAAGAACAAAGAATCATAACCCTCAAGAAATGGGTAAAAACAAAGCAAACTTTGGACTAAAATCTAGCCCTAAATGAGTTTGGAGTTTTGGAGTTTTGGGACGAAACTACGAAATTCAACCATGAATTTGAAGGATTCTTACCTTAAAATTGAAGATATTTGCTATAATAGATGACAAACAAGATTCCAAGTGACCCATCATGACCAATTTTGAGTTACTATACCTATTTAGGGTTTTACGCTATCAAGGGTGATGAGAAAATGACCCAATTTGCGACTATGAGGTCCATAAATAGACCCCCCCCCCCGGTGAAGAGATACCGTGATTGCCAAAATGCATGCTACTATTACAATTCCTTGATCTCCATGTCCTTTAGGAGATTATCATGCCGCGATCACCATCCTACTTGCCGCGAATGTCATCACACCAGTACCAACATAACTTGGAAATTTTCCAAGTTTCCAATAATGCTTCAGGATTCATTTGAAATTTCATTTTCATGTATGTACTATATAACCACACTAAATTTGATATTCTATATGCATTGGCAAAGTCATATTTTCAATCTAGGGTTGTTTTGACCAAATATGGGTCCCACACCCTTACTTTCTAATTTTCAACTTTTAGACCAATAGGTCGAAATAAGCTCAAGTACATTAGGATCCAGACCAAGGGTCTACCTAGCCTAAAATTAATATTCTGAAGCTATTTGCATAGTCAAAATTTACATCTGAGATTTTTTTACTAAAGGTTTTGCCTAGTGGCTATTTGGAAGCATTGGAGACTTCTAAATAGAGAATTGGTTCTAAAAAACAAATGAACTACCCGACAATAAAACCACCAGTCTAGCAAGTCATAAATGATTTGGGGTAGCTATGGAGAAGCTCAAATGGTAGAAATAAGTATATGGAAAATGACCAGAAGGGTCATTACATCCTCTCTATAATCTGTCACTATGGTCGGTAAGTTTCTCAATATGTTCTCTGATGATCTTCTTAGTGTTACTCCTAATATGAAAATAGACTTTAGGATTTACCTGTCAAAATGTAATGGGATAATAGGTAGATGCTAAATAATAGAACACGTATAATGATAACAACCATAATAATAAGTAAAAACTAAGGGGAGCATATATAATAATCAAAACAAGAGGAGGAAAAAGGACCAACAATACAAATGATTCCCTCCCAAGACCTGATAAGGTCAGTATTAGAGCCACTACTAACAGGTACCTAGAGTACTAGATAAAAATCTAAAAGTACACAATATACACAAGCAGTCTCAAGTGTAAAAAACTAAATAAAGTAGATAGAGGAGGGTCAGCCTCAGATGATAGCAAGATCACCCTACTCTAAATCAATACTGGAAGGTAGGAATCATGTCAACATCAGTCCTGAGTAAAGGAAAATGTGTCTTTATCCACCCTAATGTGTCTTTATGGGGTTCTCTTATTCGTTTTACATGTAAGAAAGATCGATCCCCTCGTATGTTATAGACTACTGCCGGTTGAATAAGGTGACAGTGAATAATTAGTACCCTATCCCTAGGATTGAACATCTATTTGACCAGCATTAGTATGCTAAGTACTTCTCTATGACCGTTCATCAGTAGGTTATCATCAGTTGAAGATTAAAGAGGTAGATATCCTTAAGACTGCCTTCCTAACTCGATATGGTCATTTAGAGATTTTGGTGATGTCCATTGGTTTGACAAATTCCCCAACGGCATATATAGATATTATGATTCAGTTATTTCTATCAGTTTTTTGACTTGATCATCATTTTGTTCATCGATCATATTTTGGTATCTTCGAAGAGTGAGGAGGATAATGCCAATCACCTTTATATAGTGTTGCAAACCCAAAAGAATTAGCGTTGTATGCTAAGTTCTCAAAGTACAAATTCAGGTTAAATGATGTTACTTTCTAGGTCATGTTATTTCTAGTGAAGGGAACTTGGTGGATCCATAGAAGGTTGTGAAGGTTAAAAATTGGCCAGGTTCCATGACTCCAACCAGTATACAAACCTTCTTGGGTTTATATGGGTATTATAGGAGGTTTTTGGAGAGTTTCTCTTTGATTTCTTCCTCATTGACTAAGTTGACTTAGAAAAAGGAGAATTTCCTATGGTCTGATATTTGTAAGGGTAGTTTTGAGAAGCTGAAGGATAAGTTAAATTTGGCTCTAGTCTTCACCCTACTCGAGGGTTCTGATGGTTTCATTGTATATTGCGATGTGTATCATATGGGAATTGGTTATGTGTTTTATATAGTATGGAAGGGTGGTGGTGTATGCTTTTAGAAAGCTTAAGGTTCATAGAAGAATTATCCCACTCATGACTTGGATTTGTTGTCCGTGGTTTTTGTTTTGAAGATTTGGCACTATTGCTTTTATAGAGTTTACATTGATATATATTCTGATCATAAGATCCTATAGTACGTGTTCACTCTGAAGGAGTTGAACCTCAGGCAAATGAGATGTCTTGAGTAGCTTAAGGACTATTATATGAGTCTTCACTATCATCCAGGTAAAGTAAATGTTGTTGCTGATATGCTTAGAAAGTTATCCATGGAGAGCTTATTTCATGTGGACAAGGAGAAATGAGGTTTGGTTAAGGATATTCATGGGTTGGCTAATCTCGAGATTCGTTTTTTGGACACCGAGGTTGAAGGTGTGATTATTCAAGAAATGGTGAAATTATCTCTCAATGTTGAGGTAAAGGAGAATCCAATTTTAGATCCTTTATTGATGCAAATTAAGGGTGAGGTGGATTAATAAAAAGTCTTGGGTTTTGAGATTGGTGGTGATGGTATCCTTAGGTACCAAGGTAGATTGTGCATTCTACTGTCAATGGGTTGCGAGAAATTATTTTGGTCGAGGATCATGAGTCAAGGTATACTATTTATCCTGGTTCAACGAAGATGTATCATGACTTAAAAGAGATCTATTGGTGCAATAATAAGAAGAGAGATATGGCAAATTTTATGGCTAAGTGTATGGTGTGCCAGCATGTGAAGATGAAGCACATGAGGCCTGGTGGGTTATTGCATGAAATTTAGTTACCTATATGAAAGTGGTAGGTGATTAATATGGATTTTGTTGTCAGTCTTCCGCGGTCTCATAGTAAGTTTGATTCGATTTGGGTCGTCGTGGATAGGATGACAAAGTCTACTCACTTCTTGCATAGGTCTCATAGTAAGTTCTTGCACGTTTGGCATTCTTTTCAGAGAGGTTTGGAGACTAAGGTGAACCTTAGTACCATTTTCCACCCTTGAGGGGATGGACAAATAGAGAGGACCATTCATACATTAGAGGATATGCTAAGGTCTTGTGTAATCCACTTTGGCTGTAGTTGGATTGATCATATCCCTCTCATAGAGTTTGCGTATAATAATAGCTATCACTGTAGTTATATGATGGCTCATTTCAAGGCCCTCTATGGTACGAGGTGTAGGTATCTTATTGGGTAGTTTGATATTAGTAAGAATGGCATGTACGGTCCTAACTTGGTTCCCTAACCTATGAAAAAGGTGAAGGTGATTTGGGATAGGCTTAAGACTGCCCAAAGTCACTAAAAGTCCTATGCGAACATGAGGTGAAGGGAGTTGGAATTTGAAGTTGGAGATTTAGTGTTCTTGAAGGTTTCTCCCATGAAGGTAGTGATGTCCCCATTATGTGGGTCTGTATTTGGTTTTTAACAGAGTGTGTAATATAGTTTATGAATTGGATTTGTCTCCTAGATTGGGTTCTATTCATTCAGTCTTATATGTTTCAATATTGAAGAAGTGTGTGGGTGATCCTTCGTTGGGTATTACTTTAGAGAGTGTGGATATTTCGGATTTCTTGCCTTATAAGGAAGTACCGATTGTGATCTAAGATTAACAAGTTCGTCAGTTGTGAACTAAGGATGTGGCTTTAGTGATGGTTCTATGGAGGAACCAAAATTTTGAAGAAGCTACTTAGGAATTTAAAGAGGACATGAAGTCTAAATATACATTCTTGTTTCCCGCTTTGGGTAATCGCGCTTTAGGTATGTGGTATTCCTTAACATCTTTGTTTTCTATCTTTGTAAAAGGAAATTGTAGATATGTTCTATTTTAAGTCGTACTGATGGATGCCCATACTCATCATTCGAGGTTGAATGATCCTAAGAGGGGATAATAAAATACCCTAGATTTTTGGTCCGTCAAAAAATCCCGTAGCCTTAGGCTCATTGTCCAACCTACAACTCACCAGACAAGTCGTAAGGTGTCTTGACGGGTTATAGGCCCCCAATCGTATAGTACCCAGTGAATATTGCCGAAGTTTTCCCTTGGTTACGACTTGGTGGTCACGAGTCGTAAAGTCACTATATGAGTCGTATAGTCTAAATCGTAGGCTAACTAGTATCGTATCCCAAGTGTTCTATCCCAATTACGACTAAGTGTTGCTAGTCGTATATACTCATTATGAGTTATAATTTACCTTCTATACGGTAATCAGTGTTGGGCTTTGATGTTTTTTATTTGACCATGAATCATGGTGAAGAGTTGTAGTAAGTCTTTACGAGTCGTATAATGACCCATAGTCACGGCGACAGATTTTCATCTTATAATGAATGGCACTTTGGACATTTCCCTCTTTACCCACTTAAAACACACTACCATAAAACACCTTTGGGGAATTATTTTCATTCATTATCAAATCAAAACACTCTCTCAAACTCTCTTTAATTCTCTCAAGCAAAACCACTAGGG
The DNA here is from genome assembly GCA_030864225.1 of Capsicum baccatum var. pendulum. Classification (NCBI taxonomy): domain Eukaryota; kingdom Viridiplantae; phylum Streptophyta; class Magnoliopsida; order Solanales; family Solanaceae; genus Capsicum; species Capsicum baccatum. Next base: position 197,645,178 of record CM061557.1, read on the forward strand.
TTTTCAAGCAACTGGCATCTAAGGGCCAAAGGGTCGATTTCTCTCCACAATTCTCTATACTTTCAGGCATGTTACTCTTCCCCAAATATTGTTTTGTTAAAGAATGTTTTTAAAAGTGTTATTTATGTGGTTTTGATATTAGTTTTGGAACATGGGTCGAGGATTTTGAATGTTAGTATTCAGAATAATGCTTCTCATGGTTTACATATGATTGTTCATACTTTATTAATTGTTTTAAACTTGTGGGCTGCATAAGCATGGTGAATAAACTAGGGGATTGTGATTTCCCCCAATTTTTTGAATACTGAAAACTAAATTTGTAATAACCCAAACCCAATCTTGTGAAATTGGCTTTAAGTATGAGTATGATTGCATTGAACTACTTTTGGAATAATTGCATGATATAAAGAAGCTATTTAATCATGATGGTTTTATTAACTAAACAAAGGGGGTTGGTGTCTCCCCTTCTTGCATTAATAAACTGTAATACCCAAAATTTTCTTTAAGTCGAGTTTCATCCTTAAGGGGAGTAAGGGCTGACTTCCCATCGATACGAAATTCACCCAACTCCGACACTCGGACGAATATTTGAGCCATTTTAGTGAGACAGTGTACCACTAGGTACTTTAGTGCGTCGCGGAGTTAGCCAAAATGGCAATCATCAAAATTCAGTGAGACTCTGCAATTATGGCGAGTCGCGCCAAGACTTAATTTTAGAGTTGTCAATTTCCAGTGCACCAACGCGATTCCACCACATCGCGGTGCCTTTTCAGTTCGTAACCAAGGTGGCAACGCGATTTCCACCGCGTCGTGCCATCAAGTAGTTTCCCAATTATCCAATATCTAGTAAGCTGACATGATTATGGCGCGTCGCGCCATCATGAAAAATTGAGATTTTCACATTCCGTTGGTTAATTCCAAGGGCATCTTAGACTTTTTCTATGACCCCTATCAGCCCTAAACATGAAATAAAATGCCTAATAAGCCCTTATTCCATTATTTTCCTCACTTTCCCTCAAGAAAATTATATTTTCTCACAAAGGGGCGAGAACCCTAGCCAAGAAATCAATAACAAGACTAAGGATTTTCTTCAAGAACCTTCAAGAGAGAGACTTCTAAGGTATGTTAGATGTTGATTCTTGGGTTCCTTCCACCCAAGAAGCTCAAGAATCCTTTTCAAAATTTTGAGGTTTATGTATTTATGAGATTTCATGACTTATGTGTATTAGAGTTCATGATATTGAATTGTTAGGTTTTAATTCATGATTTATACTACCAATTTCAAGAGTTGATTCTAGTATGTGATGAATTATATGATGTTCATAATAAACCCTCTTCAAGTTGCATGATGTTGATGTATTTATGATAATTAAGTATAGAATCTGTGGTATAACCAAAGCATGCTCCCCATATGTTTGATAGAATTCTTAAGTAAAGATAATAGTGCCTATTTAGTATGTTAAGCATGAAATCCCCAATTTTGTGATAACTAGTGCATACCAAGCGTTTGTTGAAATGCCTTAGTGAATGTATTATGATAAGTTGCATGCATTCTTATCCATGTGTATTCCTTATTGAAAAACTATGAGATATTAGTATGCATTCCCTATACATTTACATGTGTATGATATTTAAGTGATTGACGAGATATCGTATTGATTGTGTTGTGAATGAAAGCCCATGGTCATGATTATTCAAGAATGGTTATGTTTTACTTTTATGTTATCGAATCCTGGGGATATTTATATCCAACAAATTAGCTATTGTCTGTAGCCAGTGTCAGTTTTCACAATAATCTGAGTAAATCCATGATCATTAGAACTTAGTCAATTACAGAATTTAGTACTCTTAGACAGTTACAAAACTTAAGAAATCTCAGTAATCTAAGTATCATTAGCATTCCAACTTCAGTTCAGTACTCAACTTAGATCTTAGTTGTATTCAAGAATTCAATTTCAAACCTCGGTAGAATTCAAGTAATCAATTCAGAACTTAGTACCATCCAGTCAGATAATGAGATTCAAAAGTATTCCGTCAGATAACGGAATCAAGTAAACTCAGTCAGATCTGTCAAGTAAGATAATCAGTAATAGATTCAGTTTAGTCTAGTATAGTCCAAGAATCAGTTTAGTGTCTTTCAGTTGGGAGTAGGAACTAGCACCGAGCGAGTCTAGGGATGACGGCTTCCCTTTTAGAGAGGTAGTGTAATACCTCGATCATTTCTTAAACCTAAATCTGTCTTTTTGAATGGATTTGTATGACTTCCAAAGTGATTGATGTTAAAACCATGTTGTATTTCTCTAATTTCATCGATACCAATTTCATCAAAATCTTACATCAATACCAATTTCATCAAAATCTGACATCGGACGAAGGAGTTATGGCCATTTTACTAAACAGTATTAGAAATCCCAGGTTTGACGGTAGACTTGGTGGACCGTCAGGTCTCTGGTAGCCCGTCAAGTTTCGCATCAAGATGAGGCAGTAACCTTATTTTTGGGCCATCGTATAACGGCCTGGTTGGTGGACAGAATGTCCCATTCCTGGACCTCGAGTAACGGACGACTTGGTGGATGATGATAGGCGATATTACGCGCCTATATCAATATATTTTGCCCATATTTATGCCATATTTCGAGAACAAATTACATATTTCATGCACTTTTAGTCCTTTTTCCTATAAGTGAGCTAACGAACATGATTAGCAAAGTTTCAGGTGTAAATGATGCAGAATTCAGCACTTTATGGATTACTTGACGCCAAAGAAAGCTTCAAGGAAGGAGAAAAGGAAGCTTGGACGCCTAAGGATCCAAAAGTGATGCATGGAAAATCTGTCCCGGGCTAAAACAGCATTTCTGAAGACTTTGGGGACTTGCAGTAACTTATTTGGATTAGGATAATAATACATTAACCTAGTACAATTGGGTTAAGTATTTCATTAGTCTATTTGGATTTGGATAATGTTACATTAACCTAGTACAATTGGGTTAAGTGTTTCATTAGCTTAGTAGGATTTGGTTAAGTATTTCATTAGCTTAGTAGGAGTAGGATATGGGTATTATAAATACCCTATCATGCTAGAGATTTTGGAGGATCCATATTCATTCTTCAACTATTAATCTTTTCTACTCTTCCAACAATTCTATCTTTCCATTAATTCTATTTTTCTTCTTCTATTTATCTATTCTTAATTTCCGCAACAACAGAATTGTTACTTTGCCTAGGAATTCACGCCTAAACGCCTACCACCTGTGCTACACGAAATTAATCAGTATTATGGTATAATAACAATGTCAACCATGAGCTCCTTCGCATTCATGGGTAACTAAACTTCTCTGTTGGGGTTATGGAAACCGAATGAGATACTATCTATTGCTGTGAGTTTGTGAGTTCGTGACACGTATGCTACTTATATCATTATTCTCTTCATCTTAATCTAAATTCTTTGTGGTTACAAACGCAAGAATACACCAGTATAACATTTAACTTGTTCGAAAGAAAGGTTATTTGTCTGGAAAAGAGATAGTGTCAAGGTAGTAGGGTCCCATCCCCTATTAAAAAGTTAGTGCCGTAACTAGATTAACCTCTTGGAGAATTCGTACCGTTAGACACGCTTTAAGCTCGAAAAAGTTAAAGTGAAATAATCCTCGAATAGGTCGAAAGACGTCTGTATTTACCATCGAATACAATTCTCTATAAGCACATACATGTCTGAATTCTACACACTCATAGCCAATAGAGACGTATAACTCAGAAGGTGGACATAACCCCAACTCTTCAATTCTCATTGTTTTACAACCTACTAAACATTCTTTCTTTTTACTTTGCTATTTCAGTTTTTACTTTAATATTTTTGTTACACATTACAATCCCCCCTTTTTACGAGACTTGCACTAAAAGTTTAGTAATCGTTCCTTACTCGTTGACCAAGCTATTCTCTGAGGGATCGATACCCAACCCAGTTGGGTTCTATATTTGCTAACGACCGCTTTACACTCCTACAAGAGCTGTAGATTGAGCGTTATCAAAAATTGGCGCCGTTGCCGGGGAATACAAGTGTCAATTAAGTTTGTAATAATTACTAGACCCTTTGGTCAAAGATTCTCATACTTTTACTTTTAGTTGTTGTTTTTGTTTACTGCATGTTTTTATTCAGTGCATGCCCCATACTCGAAGTTCTGGTCAACCGTTATTACCTATCAATCCTGAACCACAACGAATTGGCAGAATGGAGGCACAAATGGAAATTGAAAGGATGGCCGCTCAACAAGAACAGGCGAGATTGGCTGCTCTTGCTGCCGCCCAAGTTCAACAGCAAAACATTGATAACCCTGGGCGAGCAACAAATCCTGACGATGAGGATTTAAGTGATGACGAGTTACTAAACCCAAGGCATGATGCTGAAATCATAACACTTGCCAACCAAAGAGGTCGACAAGCTCGGTTTAGGTATGATCGCCAACCCATGCAACCAGCTTTCGACGATGAAGATGATGATCTTGATGGTGCCGGAGCCACTGGAGCCATAATTCCTCCACCATTAGCGCCCGGAGCCAAGTTCAACATCACAAGCACCATGATTCAGTTATTGCAACTCAAGGGATTATTTGGTGGACTAGCAGGCGATGATCCGAATATGCATCTCATCAACTTTATTTCTACATGCAAGTTGTTTGACAATCCTGGTGTTGGTCAGAATGCAATTCGATTACGTCTATTCCCATTGGCTCTATCTGGGGAGGCAACTCTATGGATAAATGGGCTGACTCCTGATTCTATTACAAATTGGAGGAAATTGAGACACGCTTTCCTAGAAAGATTCTTTCTGCCATCCAAAAGAGCACAATTGAGAGATGAAATCAGCAACTTTCATCAGCTTCCAACTGAAGCCCTTTATGAAACATGGGAGAGGTTCAAGACAAAGCTAGCGAGATTCCCAAACCATCACATGACTAATGTTCACCTAATGGAGATATTATACAGAGCCTTGAATTCAATAACTAAAACAGTGGTGGATAATGCAGCTGGAGGATCTTTTATGGACCTCACCTTTGGTCAAGCAAGAAATATGCTAGATCGTATGACGAAGCAATGTAGAGCTTGGCATACCAGGGATTCTGAGGTAGCAAGCTCTACTATATCTATTAGCATGACTGCAGAACAAAGGCGTAGACAAGAGGAACGTGATCAAGATATGCGCATATGAAAACACAAATGGATCTTCTTACAAAGCATTTATTATCAGGGAAGACCGAAATAGTGAAAGCTATTGCGTCAATAGGAAGAGACGAATCTGATTCAGAAGAGGAGGCCAACTACTTGAACAATCAGGGGGGTTTCCGTGGGAATACCCAAGGAAACCAAGGTCAGAACTATTATGATAAATCTGGAAACAAGGACCAAGGTAGTTAGAAGAACAAGAATAAAAAGAGTGGTTTGTACATTCCCCCTGGTAGACGTGACACCACCACATCTAATTCTGGAAGTATGGAAGACATGATGGCTAAATTATTGAAAGGAGTGGAAGCAACGAGTGCGGGAGTAACGGAGGTAATTAATGATTTGTCCCCCATGAAACAATTAGTTGATTCACATTCCACTTCAATCAAGCAAATAGAGCAGCAATTGAGCCAACATTCAGCAGCACTCAATCAAAGAAAGGCCGGCACTCTACCTAGCGATACTGTCAAAAACCCAAGGAATGATGGGTCATTCATGGCCATCACTACCAGAAGTGGTAAGGTGCTGGAAACGTCAGCAAAAGGCAAGAAAGTGGTTGACGAAGCCGCGGACTTAGATGACAACACAATAGGAAAGGAGTCCACGAAAGACGTCAAGGACGTCACACCCAGCGACGTGCAGCCTGAAAAAGTGGAAAAACGGAAGCAAGAGGAGAAGAAAGCCATGGAGAGAACAATTCCATACCCACCACCACTTTTTCCCCAAAGATTGAAGAATGTGGCGGATCACACGAAGTTCAGCAAATTCATGACTATGTTGAAGCAGCTGACCATTAATGTTCCATTGGTGGAGGCACTTGAACAAATGCCTGGGTATGCGAAATTTATGAAGGATATTTTGACAAAGAAGCGGGCAGCAAGTTATGAGTTGAAAGATGATGTTCATCACTACAGCGCAATCGCTACCCGATCAATAGTTCAGAAGAAGGCTGACCCCGGCGCTTTCACTATTCCTTGCACCGTTGGATCTTTGAATTTTGCCAAAGCATTATATGACTTAGGATACAGCATCAATTTGATGCCATTATCTATCTATAAGAAGTTGGGGTTGGGTGATCCTACTCCAACCAACATGAGGCTCGTAATGGCAGATAGGTCGGTAAAATGACCTGTTGGTATTCTATGTGATGTCTTGGTAAAGGTTTCTTCATTTATCTTTCTGGCAGACTTCGTTATTTTGGATTGTGAGGCAGACTCAGAAGTTCCCATAATCTTGGGGTGCCCTTTCCTTGCTACAGGAAGTGTGCTCATTGATTTGAGAGCCAATGAGCTTTCATTCCGAATAAATGACGAAGTAGTTCACTTTGATGTTTGCAAATCAATGAAGCAACCCAAAGATCTGAGTGTATTTTCGGTGGCTGACGTTTTCTTTGATGATAAGAAAGAATTACTTGAAGAAGAGCAAATTATTGATGACCCTTTGGCGGTTGTGCTCATGAATGGAGAGACTGAGGATGCTAAAATTTGTGAAGAAGCTATTTCTGCTCTATCGGGATTAGGGACATATCGCTATTCTCCCAAGAAGCTGGACCTTGATCTCAAGAATCGACCCACACCACCAGCTAAGCCATCTATTGAAGAGCCACCCACATTAGAATTGAAGAAGCTGTCAAGTCATCTAAAGTACGCATTCTTAGGAAGCGGAAACACACTTCCAGTCATTGTAGAAGCAGATTTGGGTGAGCAACAAGTTGCAGCCCTCATTGCTATCTTACGGAAGTACATTAGAGCCATCGGATGAACCACTGCAGATATTATTGGTATTCCACCTGGGATTTGTACACATAAAATTCAGCTTCAAGAAAATTGCACACCCACCATTGAGCATCAAAGATGTCTAAACCCACCTATGCAAGAAGTGGTGAAGAAAGAAATTATCAAGTGGTTAGACGCAGGAGTTGTATATCCAATCTCTGATAGTACATGGGCAAGCCCGGTACAATGTGTTCCCAAGAGTGGAGGCATGACGGTGGTCTCAAATGCGAAGAATGAGTTTATTCCACTCAGACCTATCACTGGATGGAGAGTATGCATGGACTGCCGAAATTTGAATTCTTGGACACTCAAAGATCACTTCCCAATGCCATTCATGGACCAAATGCTAGATCGATTAGCGGGGGAAGGATGGTTTTGTTTCTTGGACGGTTATTCAGGCTACAATCAAATTTGTAATTCCCCCGAAGACCAAGAGAAGACAATGTTTACATGCCCATATGGTACGTTTGCCTTCAAATGTATGCCATTCGGGTTATGTAATGCACCAGCCACCTTTCAACGCTGTATGATGTCTATTTTTTCTGATATGGTTGAAGACACTTTGGAGGTATTCATGGACGATTTTTCAGTTGTTGGTGAGTCTTTTGAAGCGTGCTTGGCAAACCTAAGCATGGCATTGCAAAGATTTGTAGAATTCAACCTAGTGCTGAATTGGGAGAAGTGTTACTTTATGGTAAAAAAGGTATCGTTCTTGGGCACAAGATCTCCGAAAGTGGGATTGAGGTTGATCGAGCAAAAATAGAGGTTATTAAGAAGCTACCGCCTCCAATTTCGGTGAAGGGAGTTCGTAGTTTTCTCGGCCATGCAGGTTTCTATCGTCGGTTCATCAAAGACTTCTCCAAAATTGCTAGTCCATTGTGCAAACTCTTGGAGAAAGATGCGAAGTTTGACTTTAATAAAGATTGCTTAAAGGCATTCGAATGCCTCAAAGGAAAACTCATTGAAGCCCCTATCATGGTAGCACCAGATTGGTCTCTCCCGTTCGAAGTTATGTGTGATGCTAGTGGTGTAGCCATTGGAGCTGTGCTTGTTCAGAGAAAGGAGAAATTATTTCATCCTATCTACTATGCAATTAAGGTCCTAAATGAAGCCCAAAGGAACTACACTGTGATAGAACAAGAGCTCCTAGCGGTTGTGTATGCGTTTGAGAAGTTTCGTGCCTATCTATTGGGTACTAAGGTGATCGTTCATACAGACCATGTAGCTCTTAGGTATCTAATGAAAAAGAAGGATGCAAAACCAAGATTAATTCGATGGGTATTACTGATGCAAGAGTTCGATTTTGAGGTCAAAGATAGAAGAGGTTGCGAGAACTAAGTGGCCGACCACCTATCTAGACTCGAGAATGAGCATGTGGCGCAACCTGAAATTCAGATTGATGATGCATTCCCTGATGAGGAGATATTAACAACAACAATGGAAAAATTACCATGGTATGCCGACTTTGCAAATTTTGTGGTGAGTAATGTGATACCTGCCAATTTATCTTACCACCAAAGGAGGAAGTTTATGCACGATGTACAACACTACTATTTGGATGAGCCATATTTGTTTCGATGATGTGCGGATGGTATTATTCGACGATGTATATCCCATGTAGAGGTGCCTAATATTTTGGAAGCATGCCATACTTCCCAAGTTGGTGGACATCACGCAGGCAATTTGACGGCAAGAAAGGTATTGCAAAGTGGATATTATTGGCCTTCGATATTTAGAGATGCCTATGACTTTGTTAGAAGATGCGACCAATGCCAAAGACAAGGTGCTATTTCGAAACACCATGAGATGCCCATGTCGAAAATTCTTGAGGTAGAACTCTTTGATGTGTGGGGCATTGATTTCATGGGTCCATTCGAGAATTCGTTTGGAATGAAGTACATCTTAGTTGCGGTAGATTATGTCTCGAAATGGGTTGAAGCTGTAGCGTTGGCCGACAACGAGGGAAAGCGTGTTGTAGCATTTTTAAAGAGGAATATCTTCTCTAGCTTTGGAGTACCATGTACTATCATAAGTGATGGAGGATCTCACTTTTGCAACAAGCTATTCAAATCCGTGTTGGCCAAGTATGGTGTCAAGCAACATAGGGTAGCCACGCCTTATCACCCACAAACGAGTGGACAAGTAGAGGTTTCTAATCGGGAGATCAAGCAAATCCTTGCGAAGATGGTAAATGCTAATAGGCAGGATTGGTCTCGAAAGCTAGATGATGCACTATGGGCGTATAGAACTGCATTCAAAACACCCATTGGCATGTCTCCTTATCAACTAGTTTATGGGAAGGCTTGTCACTTACCCATCGAGCTCGATCATAAGGCATTGTGGGCATTGAAGCAATTGAACTTGAATTGGGATGGTGCAATGAATCTGAGGTTGGAGCAGCTGAACGAATTAGATGAGTTCCGTCTCCATGCATATGAAAGGTCAGACCTATACAAGGAGCGGATGAAAAAGTATCATGATCAGCGGATTGTTCGACGAAACTTCCAAAAGGATGATATGGTACTTCTCTTCAACTCAAGATTGAAGCTCTTTCCAGGTAAGTTAAAGTCTAAGTGGTCTGGTCCATACAAAGTTCTCCAAGTCTACTCGTCTGGAGTAGTGGAATTGGAAGACAATAATGGTGTTGTCTTCAAGGTGAATGGCCAACGTGTTAAACCTTATATCGGTCCTCTTGACTCGATGAATTATCTGGCCATCACTTATATCGACGAAGTCTAAGTACTCGAGGTAACTATGTTGAGCCACGACAATAAATAAGGCGCTAGATGGGAGGCAACCCATCGTTTATCGTTTGTCATTTATCGTTTTTGTCTTTCTTTCGTTCTAAGTACTTGTTTTGCTTTTGATAAAAGAAAATCCAACAATAAGAGTCGTTCCACGACCAAAACCAAGGCGCTTGGTGGGAGGCAACCCATCGTACTAATCGTTTTCATTGGTTTTGAGAAAATATAGGTGCAAGAGGTATTCAACGAGGAGATTGGTTTCAAATAACGATTTGGACGTATTGCATGGTAAAGGTGGTAAGTTAGGAATAAAGATGCATAAGGCTATGGATTGAGCATTGCTCATGACAAAATATGCATCGAGCAAGGCTATGCCTAGGAACAATGGCACCTAAAGCGAGACAAGATAAGGCTACCACATCCCAAAAGGGCAAGAAGAGAGGTCGCAAGGACCAAGGAGAGTCATCCTCAATACAATTACCCCGCCGAATGTTTGGAATAAAATGGGTTCTTGAGGAGGAAGCCAAAGAATGGTATAGGAACAAGAAGGAAATCAAATATGTTCATGTCGACTTGATCAACAAGGACAGCCTAGCGAAAAAGGAACCGCGTATGTTGGCAAAAATCATGGCATTGAATCTGGATTTCATCTTCTGCGACATGGGAGAATGTAATATTGATTTGACAAGAGAATTTTATGTCAACTGGTCGCCGACAACCACGGGCAGCGAAGTCAAGATTCGGGGCCAAGTGTTACAGATCAACGCGGATTTGATCAACTCCTTTCTTGGCTTACCTTCGGTCGATCCAGCACCATTCAAAGAGCTGTACAGCAGACCTCCTTATAGAGAAATTCGACACACACTTTGTGGAAGTAGATCCATGGCAAGGTGGAGCAGACACCAAGACACCGGACGACACAACACCTTCCCCTATGCTCCTTTGAATAGGGAAGCAAGAATCTGGTTGCGCATCATCAACTCATGCCTTATTCCTGGGACTCAATACACCAAAATAACTAGAGATAGAGTGTGTTTGGACTATGCATTGATGACGAATGTCCCTATCAACATTAGGGCAATCATTCGCTCTACAATGCGGAAGGCCAGACTACACAAGAGGTCCCACTTCACTTTTGGTAATCTGTTGACAGCAATCTTGCGGAAGGAGGATATCGAAGAGGAACCAGCTGATCATAAACTCCCACATAACCCTAAGAAGGTTGACCTCACACAGGTCAAAGATGCTGAAACAACACATGGCGTCAACCTTACTACTGCGGAGAGACATGCTCGAGATGAGAGTTTCTTCCATCATCTTTATGGCATGACTCGGTTCAAAATGATGAGCGGGGGTCGTGTTCCAACTGCGGCAGAGCTCCAACAGCTGGACCATGACTATCCCATAAATATGCATGCACGGGAGATGTGTGGAGTAGGCACATACTTTGAGGAACCTGTAGACGATGATGTGCCAACCGATGATGATCGACGCTTGCCAGATTCCGACGTGGAGGAGAACTCTGACGATGACTCTTATGATGATTCCGACGAAGGGGGTATGACCCCCGACATTGAGGAAGACTCCGACTGACCAGGTTCTTCGTATTTACTTTCCACTGAGGGCAGTGTCCCGTTTAAGTGTGGGGTGGCGGTATTGCATGCTATACTTCTCTACCGCATCTATGTTTGTTCACTTTGTTTACTTTGTTTTATTTGTTTCGTTTTTTTCGTGTGTTTCATTTTTTTAGTTTAAGTTAAGTTTTTTTAGTAGTAATTTTTTTACTTAGCTTCGCACGAAATTATTCTAATAGGCAGCATGAGATCATAACAAGAGTAGGTGCTAAAATCATGACTATTGAGACGTTTAGTCTCTAATTGTGACTCATTATGTGATATTGTGTGGTTCAATTCCTTCACTTGTTGGGTCGAGAGTCTATACTACTTCTAATAAAGTCGACCATGTGCCTTGTGTGTGTGAGATTAATAGTATATTCTATGTTTGTAGCTGATGCTAGAACTTGTCTGGTATGTATGCAAAGCGAAAATAAGGAGTGTAAGTTTAGGAGATGATTTAGGCATTTCTTTGGCAACCTATACATGTTTACCTTCATTTTACCTACCCATGGACATCATCCTAGTTAAACCCTTTTGAGCCTTTAACCTACTTCTTTGATAACCTCATATGTAAGCCTAATCCATTTTTTTCACGACCGTAATTTGATCCAAATTCCTAAGTGCTTTAACGTATAAAGTCATGTGACGAAATAAGAGGAAATTGGGTGAGTATGATGCTTTAAATTAAAGTGGTGCTTGCATTATGAAAAAGAAAGTGCTATCATAAGAGGTATGTTATGAAAAGAAAAAAGGAAAAAAAAAGCTGAAAAGTGAGTTATGCTTAAAATTGAAAAACAAAAGAGGAGAACAAGGGTGGTAGAATAAAAGAAAGAAGAAAGGTTGAAAGAAAAATGTTGATGATACAATGTGATGATTAAAGTGCTTAGGAACTTAGTCACTATTTCTGGCCAAAATAGTCCTACCCGTCCCTTAGCCTACATTGCAACCTGTAAAAGACCTATTTGATCCTAAGCTTAGTATTCTGACATTTAGTGGAGCATTACACCAAGGGCAAGCTTATGGTCATCAGTTCCTGCATATGAATTCTTTGTGAGAGCGAGAGCAAGGATATTTCTATACCCATGTTTGAAAGATATGCTATACTTGTGAGTGATTATGGGTAATATATTGTGAGACACAAATGGTTGATGAGTTTTGGGTAGTTGTGTATAACTCTTTGTACCTTAACTTTTGGATATGAATTAACTACCATCACGAGTCTATGTTGGAGGTTGAATTGTTTCTACTAATGATCAGAAAACTACTCTTTGTTGATAATTGTTGTGCTTGTCTTGACGAATATTTTGTGTTGTTGCTGTAAAACCCTAAGTTGATGTTTAGAAGGACATGATATTTTGTTCGAGGACTAACAAAGCTTCAAGTATGGGGTGTTGATGATAGGAGATATTACGCGCCTATATCAATATATTTTGCCCATATTTGTGCCATGTTTCGAGAACAAATTATATATTTCATGCACTTTTAGTCCTTTTTCCTGTAAGTGATCTAACGAACATGATTAGCAAAGTTTCAAGTGTAAATGATGCATAATTCAGTATTTTATTGATTACTTGATGCCAAAGAAAGCTTCACGGAAGGATAAAAGAAAGCTTGGACGCCTAAGGACCCAAACGTGATGCATGGAAAATCTATCCCGAGCTAAAACAGCATTTCTGAAGACTTTGGGGACTTGCAGTAACTTATTTGGATTAGGATAATAATACATTAACCTAGTACAATTGGGTTAAGTATTTCATTAGTCTATTTGGATTTGGATAATGTTACATTAACCTAGTACAATTGGGTTAAGTATTTCATTAGCTTAGTAGGATTTGGTTAAGTATTTCATTAGCTTAGTAGGAGTAGGATATGGGTATTATAAATACCCTATCATGCTAGAGATTTTGGAGGATCCATATTCATTCTTCAACTATTAATCTTTTCTACTCTTCCAACAATTCTAATCTTTCCATTAATTCTATTTTTCTTCTTCTATTCATCTATTCTTAATTTCCGCAACAAGAGAATCATTACTTTGCCTAGGAATTCACGCCTAAACGCCTACCACCTGTGCTACACGAAATTAATCAGTATTGTGGTATAATAACAATGTCAACCATGAGCTCCTTCGCATTCATGGGTAACTAAACTTCTCTGTTGGGGTTATGGAAACCGAATGAGATACTATCTATTGCTGTGAGTTTGTGAGTTCGTGACACGTATGCTACTTATATCATTATTCTCTTCATCTTAATCTAAATTCTTTGTGGTTGCAAACGCAAGAATACTCCAGTATAACATTTAACTTGTTCGAAAGAAAGGTTATTTGTCTGGAAAAGAGATAGTGTCAAGGTAGTAGGGTCCCATCCCCTATTAAAAAGTTAGTGCCGTAACTGGATTAACCTCTTGGAGAATTCGTACCGTTAGACACGCTTTAAGCTCGAAAGAGTTAAAGTGAAATAATCCTCGAATAGGTCGAAAGACGCCTGGATTTACCATCGAATACAATTCTCTATAAGCACATACATGTCTGAATTCTACACACTCATAGCCAATAGAGACGTATAACTCAGAAGGTGGACATAACCCCAACTCTTCAATTCTCATTGTTTTACAACCTACTAAATATTCTTTCTTTTTACTTTTCTATTTCAGTTTTTACTTTAATATTTTGGTTACACATTACAATCCCCCCTTTTTACAAGACTTGCACTAAAAGTCTAGTAATCGTTGCTTACTCGTTGACCAAGCTATTCTCTGAGGGATCGATACCCAACCCAGTTGGGTTCTATATTTGCTAACGACCGCTTTACACTCCTACGAGAGCTGTAGATTGAGAGTTATCGGTGGATCATCACACCCTTTGACGGACCGTCACTCTGACCGACACGCCAAGGCAGAACGTTCCAGATTTGGCACTTGAGTGACGGATGACCTAGTGGACCGTCAGCTCATCTGACGGACCATCGATCGATCGTCACAGACCCCGATCTACAATTTTCAACTTTTTTAAAAAGGTATTTTGGTCATTTCCGCTCATTATGCCCCTATATATATATATCTAAGTAGAGAAGAGGAGATCATTTTCTCTCTTTTCTCCTTTCCTCTTCCAAGAAACATCTAGAGATTAGGGTTTCCTCTAAAACCCAAAAATCAAATCTTCTTCCAAATAAATTCAAGAATCCTCCATAGTGATTCAAAGTGATTCAAGAATTAATTTCCCCAAGTCAAAGGAATCAAGAATCGTCTCAAAGTGTAAGGAAGAAGTTCCGAACAAGTTTCTACATCTCCAAAAAAATCAAAATCCAACATATGTGGGGTTTGAACAAGAACACACATTTCGTTCTTGTGACTAAATATTTACTTTCTATTATTAATTTACATGATATTGCAAGTGGGTTTACACCCAAATTTCTCTATTAATGATTTATGAGATTTGAGTTGAATAAGTTTGATATTAATGATTATTTCACCATCATGTTTCTTAAATTGAGAATTTATTCCATGAGTCGTATATTATCATTATGTATTGATGATTTCTAAGCAATTTAAGTCAAGTTCCATGAGTTGAATATTTTAATTACGAATTGATGATTTTTGAATGATTTGAGACAAGTGTCATGAGTTATGTCTTTCCATGAGATTGATGTTGTACTCCCTGGCAAGAGTACAACACCCCTGCAAATGTGGGGTTCTCTCCTTAGGAGGGCAAAACGTTGAACTCCATGTGACTCACATGGTGTAGTCATGTCGGTTATAAGAAACTCCCACGTCCATAATGATCTAAGTACCATGAGATACCAAGTCACTCTAAGTCATGATTCAAAGAGTTTGAGTTGAGATAAATGATTTATGATATTTATGAAGCATATGTTATTACTAATGACTTACAAAAATGATGTTTTAGATAATTCAAGGGAACAGAGTTATTATTGTCATCATGCATGATTTTCTTATACATTTATGATATTATTTAAATGTTGCATCCACCCCCGCATACTCAGTACATTCCCAAGTACTGACTCTCATACTCTTTTGTATTCTATATTTCCTCATGATATAGGTTCAGGTGCTCAGTCTCTGCAGTGACAGTGATCTTTAAGTACCTTTATCTATATTTCTGCGGTTGGTGAGTCCTCATGGTTCGAGGACCTGTGCCATCGATTTTGTTTTGTTAATAGATGGTTGTTTACTTTCTGTTCAGTACGAGCCAGTTGGGGATCTGTCCCAATGGCTCTTCAGACTTATGTAGTAGAGGCTTTGTCAGATTAGAGTACCAGTATGTATAGAACGTTGGTATTTTCATTGTACAAGACAGTATTACTATGTATCTCAGTATGTTCATGGCATGATTATTCTTCCTTATTACCGCTCGATTATTATCATGGTGAATTAAAGGAGAAAAGACAGGCTCATAGGGTTAGCTTAAGGCTGTGTGTGGCCTTAAGCACCGTGTGACGTCTCGGGATAGGTTCTTGGGGCGTTACAAGTAGAGTTGTTAGTAATAGTCCCTGAACTACAGAACTGTGTAGCCAGCACAAGACAAGGAGTCACCCGTTTGATTAAGGCTTGACTATCATGTTTCCTTAGGCTTGAAGATTGTTCTTCAGAGAAACTTGAGAGAAAATAGTATATTTTGGGTGAACAATGGATAAATCATATGTTATTGGGTTTAAATAGGGGTAGGAAATTAACCCTTTTAACCCTGGACACATCATTTAATTTTAGTAAAATTTTCCTGAACTAGGCCCCTGGCGCGACGTAGCATTATCGCGCCCTGTCACTGGAAATTGACAATTAGGAAATTGAGGGATGGCGTGATGTTGAGCCATCACGCTGCCCCTTCCTTCGTGACCAGAACTTTGGCGCAACGCAGGGGAAATAGAATTGAGACACTGGAAAAAGGACAATTATGAATTTGAGTGCTGGCGAGACACGCCATAATCGAAGACACCTACTGGAAATTGCAAAATTCCATTTCCCCTTGTGGCACGATCCGCCACTGACTAATATGGCGTTGTCTTATGATGGAAACTTAAAATATTCATAAATTCTTACCTGGTTATCAGATTTAAGCAAATCATATATCGATGGAAATCTTATTAAATTTATCACATGCCGAAAAATGAAAATATTAAAAATTCCACATGGAATAGTTATCATTCACTTTAGAATCTAATACTAGGCATTCTTGGGATGAAATTTTCTAGAAATCTTCGGGGTATTACAACCACCCCCAATACCCAAACCATTGACCACCTTACACCCCATGTCAGATGAATTTTGAACATATAATAAGATAGAAGAATATCAATTTAGAGATATTATAATAAGACTATAACCAAAACCAACCTTCCACAACAATACCAATTCTAATAACAATTCCAATACCTACACCGGCTAGGCCCACCGTAGTCTGACAAAGCCTCTAATCAAAACTTAATAATGTCCAATTAGGACATGACCCCGACCAAATCCAAAACCAAGACCAAAGGAATAGTAAATACATAAATAAATCCATAGCATGAAATGGGGTATTCCAAAGTATGAAATCTTACCACTTTAGTCTGACTTATAAGTTTTTGTCCGAATCACCTAGTCACTGAAAAATAGGAGTAGAAGTATGGCTGGTTCTTGCACCACATGGGGATACAGCATCTGAAAATGGTTAGCAAGGTGAACGCTAGTATGTAGCTCAGGGATCAAGATAAAGTAATGTTATCAATCAAAAACTAAGTCAACCAAATGCATATAACCATGTGCAAATATATACATATATAAATACCATGCTAGGATAGGGAACAAGATTCATCATGCATTTTAAAATCTTAACATGGGTTGTGTAGCTTTACCGATATAAGTTCACCCACGGGCTATATAGGTCCAATGTTACCCCATGAACGGCCCCAAGTGTGTATTAGCCGCATGAATTGGAGATATCATAAATAGTCAAGGATTCCCTTATACCCTTCAACTTCAATGATACATATATACGAGTATAGGCATAGGGGATTTCCTTGTACCATTCAAACACACGGTCATCAAGACCAACCCTAATGTCAACAAACATGAGTTTCTAGTGTCCATCTTCGGACTCATACCTTCGCGGCTAGAAATCACAACCCCCATTTTTGCCCAATTAAAACATTTAAGACATAACCAAACCACAATCCTTAGAGTCAATTATTAAGGCATTATTAAGTAGTATTGTCATAATAACTATAGCTAGCAAGAAATGTCATTAGCTAAACTTAGGGGATTCCCAAGTACCTTGTAAAATCCATTAATAAAATCACCTGGGATATTCTGATGTACCTCACAAGGTTTTTAAAATCATCCTTAGTCATTTAACCATTTATACCATGCATTAGTTTTAAGAAACAAGTTAAGCCAAGTGATAATGCATAAACCAAATCAATTATACAAGTGGGTTGAGTTAATTACCAATTTTTGTACCAAATGATTTATTTTAGGACTCCATTATACACCTATTTCTGTCCACCATTCCCTCATACCCTAATGCATTTACCAACTATCAACTTAAGTACAATTATTAAAAAAATACCAAAGAAGAAGAATTTAAACAATTTATATTAAAATCCTCAACCTATAGTACAAAATAATATCTCATGAACAATACTTTAAATCATATGCTCTTGCAAAATTGATAATGAGGGAAGAGTAATATGCCATAAATACAAACTAGTTTGGAGAGAAATCACCCTTGGAATCCCTTGAGGATATGAGAGTGTTTCAGGGTCTATTTGATATGTTTATAAGGGCTAATGATAACCTAAATAGATTATAAGACATGGGTTTCAAGTTAGGAAAAAGGGGAAATATCCAGAATGGCCTTGACTTACAAGATGGGAAAATTGCGCCTTTAACTATGAGTCAACCATTGACTCATAACCCGTCCTTACGACTTATAACCATGAATCATAACCAAGACAATGACCATGATCCCCATACATTGCGAACCTTATGACTCAAAAAGATTACTCGTAACCAAGACCATATGACTCGTAAGGTCAAGTCATAGTGAACACAGAACTCAATTGGGTTGAACACTTAACACCCTACAATTTCATTTTACGACTCATAACTTATCTGTATGGCTCTTAGTGAGTCACTCATACTCATAGAAGAATTAAACCACAAACTTATATAATTTAGTTAAGACTCCTCTTAACAACTCATCGCAAGCCTTTATGAACTGTTCTCTCAAATCGTACCCAGGACATAAACTCAAAAACACACATTGGTCACCCTACAGTTAGGGTCACCTAACCCATAAAGACACTCTGTGACTCATTGGTTCAAGTTGTAATTAAGGCAATGAACTCAAATCTAAATAAATTTTGAAGGGTTAAAATCTGGGGTGTTTCAGTTAGGGAATAGGCTTCAATACTAACATGACCTCTTTACCCTTCTCTTTATTAGTATTACCTTCTTTCTCAATAACAAGTGTCTTCTGTAAAGCCTCATCATTCATCTACTCAATGTTTATGGGTTCATTTCATATGTTATCAACCACAGGCATAGGCGTATCAATAGTGGCCTTACCACTTGAGTAGATAGATAGACAATGACTTTCCTTCTAAGGATTCTGAACAGTGCTGCTCAAAGGCACTTATATGTATCAAACCTAAAATGTCTACCTTTATTCCCTCTAGAAATATCTCTTGGGTATCCAACCCCTTATCTAATTTCACCAAAAAAAGCCTCCATCCTCAAGTTTCCAAAATTAGCATCTCAGTTTTTTGGTGGAACATAAGGTCTACCTTTTTCCTTGTTGTCACTTGTCATCCTCCAATCACTATCATACTCTCTAATATTAATTCTATACCTATTGTAGTTTTCTCTATAAATTTCTGACCTTGATTTGTTTGCCTCGAGTTTCAATTATCTTTATTAGACCCTTGGACCTTGGCTCGAAAACCAGTTACTTCTCTATCAAGATACTTAGCTTTTTTTTTAAATCTAAATATTTATGTCTAAAAACCTTACCTCGTGCACCTACAACATTGAACTTTTATATTTCAATTGCCTCAAATTGCATAATAAGCCAATCTCAGCATCCAGTTATGCCTCCTCTTAAAACACGATCTTATTTAGTGCTCCACACTCATTAGAGGCTTCAATTGCATAAGTATCAGCTGATATATCTGCCTTTCTAGTTTGACATCCTAGGTTGGTTTTAGTGATTTGATCTAATATATCAAAAGTATGCTCCCACCGTAGACTCATGAAGCCTCGACTAGTGATAGTATCATTACATCCTTAGTATTAGCATTCGAGGCTCTGTAAAAAATCTCAAGCTAGTTTTTACCTGTAATCCTATTATTTAGCATATTTTGTAGCTTCTTCTTAAGCCTCAACCATGTCTTGTATACTCCCTCTAAATGTAACTACCAGAAGTTATAAATCTTATTTTTCAAATGCATTATTCTAGAGCGTGAGAAAAATTGGTCAAAAAACTAAGTCCTTAACTTATTTCAAGTAGTGATAGATCCATGGGGAAACTCACCTAAACACAAAGTAGTTCAGAGATTGGTAATCTTAATCATAGGTACTCTTGACTCATCCCAGATAGATTTTATAAAGTGTAGATCGCTATGAAATTCATAATATGCTTATTTGCATCATCGGTAGGTAGACCATCAAAACCCCCATCAAATTAAGTAGCTGGATCATCACACTTGTGATATCAAACTTAGTCTCTTGAGGTAATTTTTTAAGAACTATTGCACCTGTTTTAACTGGATCACATACCCCAAATCCTCTTCAGATCATCATAATTTAGGACATATTGTTGGATAGGATATTTTCCCCTAGTTTTTCATAATTTGTCCCTTGATCAAGTGTAGCAGATGATCTTTATCTTCTAGTCTGGACCTTTCTTCCCTTGATTATCGTTGGGCAACTACTTACCTAGTATTTTCTTCATCCATTACGCGATCATTCACTTGCTCTATAGTTTTCTAAACATCATGTTAAATTTGTCAATTCAATGTTGATGGGTCATCATGAACCCATTAGAGCAAGGCTCATTGATTATGAACTTATTTCTCTCAATCCTTCTATTTTGTCTCAAAGTTCTCTCAAGTTCAGGATCAAATAGAATCAGGGATCTCCTTGACTCAGAGTAATGGGCATACATTGGCGTGTGCCCTAGAAATAGTAAAAAAAAGTAAAATCAGCAAGTAAAACCAACAACCTGATGAATACAATAATTCAACTTTTTTACCAAATTATTTGACAATGCTCCAAAAATTTAATGTCACCCAAATTACACCTCACAAAAATATAAATGCCACTAATTAAATATAGAATCCAATAATTTTGGGTTCAATCTCACAAGGAATATGCCGAGATTTAATTACGTATTTGCCTGAGTAATTGGTAAATAAGAAAAAGGGGGGTTTATGAAACAAATTAGCACTAGTATCGAGCATTAATTTGTTGGATTTGCAATTATTATGAGATAGGCACTAGGATTGTGTTCCCTAATGACATTATAACTCCAGAGGTTCTCTACGCTCTAGTAATCTCTTATGGTATTTGGTATACAGAATAGATAGTTCATCTATCATCTAACTGACTATGTTACACTCCTTGTAAATGGCTATCTCCAAGAACAAAGGTTAATCTATCATGAGTGTTGCAGTTTGACCCCTATCTGTGATCTCAATATAGTCTTTCCTATTTACTGGGTCAAGGCTAATTAAATAAAAATAACCCAAAGTCGTGTTGTTAATTCAGTAATTGGATCAATCTATCCTTAATAAAGTCAACGGTAGAGATAGGACAAGTCCCAATGTATGTATTCGTTGCAAAGAAATCAAATTAGAAAAAACAATAATGCATGCCCAAATACACTTTGAGAATCTACTTGTACTTTGAATACTACTTTGTTAATCCATCATAATTCCCACAACTTAGTTGTGGTGTTTTGCTACTCATAATTCAAAGAACACAAGAAGAATTTGAATAAGAAATCATAATCATGCACTTAGAATAATTAGATGAAAAACTCCAAAATCACAATTTGAATTAAAACTCTAAAAATCAATGTTAATAATTCCATCACTAGGAATATCATTAAGAACTTTAAAATAATGTAATAGTGCATAAAATAATCATAAAACCCAATAGGATTATTTATAGATAAAAAATGAATCCTATCAAAAACTACATAGGATAAATAGATCGACACCTTTCTACGACTCATAGACTTGAGTCATGAATTAGTCCGCAGGTCATAAGTCTCTCTCATGGAAGTCAGGCTTTTAAGTCCCTTCTTTTTATTTGGTTCATGCTTCAAAGTCACAGATCATAGGTGAAATTCATGATTCATAGGATTCTTTTGTGAAAATCAGACTCGATCCTCACCTACAGCTTCTCACTTATGACGTAGTTCCACGAGTCGTAGATCAAGTCTACAAATCTTGGGATTGATTTATGGAACTCATACACATTTTTCATCTTCAAACCCCTTTCACAATTGTATTCTACAAGTTGTGATCTAATTTATGGGTCATATACCACACACCCATACAACTCCATCTTCTTCTTTACTTGTTAAATTTTTATCCTTTTTCCTCAACTTTGCCTCAAACCCCTATTTTCCTACACATCATCAAAAATGCACATCACACACAACATATATGTTTCTTGTTTTAGCCATCAAAAGTTCCATGAAACTAAGGACATCCCACCCGCCAAACCTTCTATTCTTAAATCACCTAAACTTGAGCTTAAGCCATTGCCTTCATATCTTTGTTATATCTTCTTAGATGAGAATAATTCTTTTCCAATAATTATTATGAATGATTTATTGTCTTGGCAAGTGGAGGTCATGAAGTCTATTATAAAAATATTTATTCAAGCTAATAGGGTAGATCATAGAAGATATCATAGGGATTGATCTCAGAGTTCACACCAATAAAATTAGTTTAGAGGTTGATAATGTGCCTAGTGTGGATCACCAATGAAGGCTAAACCCACCAACACAAGCAGTGGTCAAGAAGGACATTATCAAGTATCTTGATGCAGGTGTTGTATACCTGATTTCAAATAGTATGTGGGTTATTCCAATCCAATATGTTCCAAGAAGGGTGGTATGATGGTAGTCCAAAATTATAACTATGATCTTGCACTCATCTTTTCGATCATGGGTTGGAAGGTATGCAAAGATTACCAAAAATTGAACTATTAGACAAAAAGAGACCACTTTCCTATGTCATTCATGGACTAAATGTTATATTTATTGGTCGGGTTGGGGGGAGTTATTTTATTGATGGATTTTAAGGTTATAGTAAAATTAGTATTTCACCTAAAGATTAAGATAAAACCATATTTGCATTTCCTACGGGACCTTTTCCATAAAATGCATGCCCTTTGGGGTATGAAAATCATCGCTACCTTTTAAATACATATGTTGTATAAATTCTCAAGCGTGGTAGAAGAAACCATGAAAGTTTTCACGGTTAATTTTTTCATGGTCGGTGAATCATTCAAATTTTGCCTCCAACAATTGAGGAAGGTACTTAAGTGGTGTATGGAGATAAATCCAAGTGAATAAGCTTCAAACATTATGAGAAAATAATGTTCAAGGTGAACGGTCAAAGTTTGAAATATTAAAATGTGGCTTGACTCACAATAGTGCCTAACACACTACCTCAAAGAGAAAACCCAAGGCGCAACTTGGGGGGAAACCCAAGGTTCATTCTTGTCAATTTACATTAGTTTGAGTAATAATTTTAGTTTATTATGGTGAATGCAGGTAAAAATTCTAAGTAAGAAAGGCATCACACACTATTTTGGAATAAATTAAGAATATTCTACCCTACATGCGCATATTCCCACGCATATTGGAGAGCATATGGCTAGCAAGAGTTCCTAAAACATTATCAAAAAGAGAAAAATCTACCTGCAATACATGCCAAGCACAGGCATATGCACGTTGGTTGCAGAGGTAGCTTTGCATTGCCCAGGTAAACTACCTA
Source organism: Capsicum baccatum var. pendulum (assembly GCA_030864225.1). Lineage (NCBI taxonomy): Eukaryota > Viridiplantae > Streptophyta > Magnoliopsida > Solanales > Solanaceae > Capsicum > Capsicum baccatum. The sequence goes on from CM061557.1 coordinate 197,668,544, forward strand.
CGTACTGCGTCAAGATGCAAAAACTACCTGGGTATGCATGCCAAGCACCAGCGTGTGTTGGTTTCTTTGAGCTTCTTAGGTAAACTACCAAGTTTCTTAAGGGCTATATGTGCGTGCAGGCCTAGCACATCCATGCGCAAGCCTGCCACACGAGCGTAAGACCCAACATTTTTGGACTAGACTTTGAACCATTGTTCCTATGTGTGTAAACACTAATCCCATGATTTATATTTGATTACATGTTTCCTGGTCATTATCCTAGTGTTAAGAGTGCTTATGAGGTGAAAAATATTCATTGGAAACACTTAGAGCAAAGTTGAGCTAAGAGCCTTTGTTTTGGAAAAATTTTGGTGTTCGATTCTACAAGGGTCAAATTTGAATGTATATAACTTTTGAATTATGTAGAATTTTCCATCTCAAGACATACCAAATTATAGATAATTGAATTATCTTTCCAACGATACCAATTTTGTCTTAATCTAATACCCGAGCAAAAAGTTATGACCATTTTTGAGAAAAATAATAAGCCTCTGTGTTAGGGTCGCATCGCGAGGGCTATTCCTGGGGATTCCGGGTCGCGTCATGAAGGTGGTTTACTAGGAATAGGGGTCGCGCCATGAGCGCTATTCCCTCACTATTCCGGCTTCTTAAAGGGTCAAGGGACAATTGGGTATTTTTCCCTTAACCCAAGTCATACAAAACACGATTTGGGACACACTTAAAAGGGAATTATTTTCCCATTACCCTCAAAAATTCTCACGTAGAACCCCTCCCCCTTCGCAAAAAAGAGAAATTCAAGCCTCTTTTCCAAAAAAATAAAAAATTCAAGCTTTCTTACTGAAAAATTCAAGGATTCAAGTTCCAATTTCAAGTATTCCTTCAAGAATTCATCCAATTGAGCTATGTGGGGTATTCATCAATAGGTCATTTTTATCCATTGAGCCCAAAAACCCTCTCTATTATTAAAGAATGAGTTTTTCCTTTATTACAGAATTTTCATATATTCAAGATGAATTCAATCTATGCTTTTCCTTTGTAAATTCACTCAATCCATGTCCTCATATGACCCAATGAAAAATTAGGTTATTTCATTCTTTAAATTTTAAGTTCCCATGTCATATTCAAGTGATTTCATGTTACAATATCAAATTATGTATTAAATTGTGTAAATAAGTTTCCCTCACTAGTTTAACACATTCTCATGTTCAAAATTCAAGTTTCTCACCTATTTGTTAAAATGTCTTATGTTTTTTGGGACTTTGAATTATGATTACATACCACTATTTTAAGCATTGTTATCATATTTTTGTAAATATTTTGTGCTGGTTGGTTATGAACATCCGATACCTATGTGTCTTAATGTGATTTTTATTTCTAAGAAATAAAACATTCAAACCATGATTATTGTGTTTTATTACCACCTTCAGAATATTATATTTATGCTGAGCATTTACCAGTACCATACCATGTCATGTTAAACAACTAATAATGCTAAAGTCTTTTAATTAGGACCAACACTTAGCACCGAGTGAACGTAGGGATGACGACTCCCCCCTCATTAGAGGCATGAGTCCTTAGTAGCAGTCTCTAAATTCTAGACCTATGGAACCACCGTAGATTATGAGGGGTCTCCTGTCAATAGAGGCATAACACCCTCGTCCTTGGAGACATCAACCTTGTGGATCCACATCATCGGTCATGTGTTAGTACCCCTTGCAATGTACCTACACCCTTCTAACTGGGGTTACAGGTTGGAACCCAATAGCTTAGATTGGAGCACATCAGTTGTAGTTAGTTCCCACAGTTTTAGTGTAGTATTCAGAGTAGGTCAGTTCAGGTTTTCTTGACCAAGTAATTAGATTTCAGTAATTATTCAGTCAGTTTTATAGATTATTCATGTTATTCGGATCATGTTAGTACATGTTATACTTGGTCTTGTATTCTCAGTTTTTCATGTTCATGTTTTTCATGTTCAGTAACCATACATGATCCTCGATTCAGTTATACAGCATGTTTAACTATACATGAGATTTACATAGAGTATTCGTGTTTTACTGCTTTCCAACTTCAGTTCTACTTATCTAAAAGTAGATATTTAAGAAATTAAGAATAGTGACTCACCATTTTATCAGATTATGTTTGTTACTAATTTTTTAAGATATTTCAAATTTTAGTCGATTTTAATCTCTTGGTATGTCTACTTAAACTTAGCATGCATGTTTTAAGATTATGTATTTATTCAGTTTTACTAATTGCATTCACTCCCACTTATTCAGTACATTCCAAAGTACTGATCCACATATATGTCTATGTGCTAAATTGTCTAATAATATAGGTATCAGTTATAGCCCACACATTATAATACGACAGTTTACAGCTTCCAGCCAGTACGTGATGAGTTCTCTTGTTTTGGGGACTCCAGTCAGTAGTAATTCATGTACTATATTGTTATTATTCATATGTATTGACCAGTGGTAGTTGGAGGCAGGTCCCAGCTATCTATTGTTAGTATAGTAGAGGTTTTATAGATAGTTAGTCTAATTCATTACATGTAAATTAAGTTTCTTTCCTTAATTTTATCATGTTGTAAAATTTATCAATATCTCATTTATTTAGACTTACTCATGATCATATTTTCGCTCAGTAAATTTAGTTTTTTATTCAATTTAAATGAGTTTCTCAAGAAGTATGCTAGTTCATGGGTTAGCTTGGGATCACTTGTGGTTCTAAGCATCGTGTTATGACTAGGGAGTAGTCTCGAGTCGTGACAAACTTTGTATCAGAGCACAGAGTTCAAGTTTCCTAGGGTGTTTATGAAGCCTCTATATTAGAGTCTTGCATAGAGATACAGGGACGTTTAGTAGAGTCTTGTAGAATGGTACAGAGACATCTGTATTTTTCTTTGAGAGGCTACTGGGAATATAAGAAATGTTTCCCTTTTCTATGTCTCAGATCGTGTTGTATAAAGGTTCTCTGAGAAACTTGTACAGATTCTCATCATTCTTCAATCATGTCAACTCTGCCTTATATTAAAGGTACCAGAAATAGTAAAGCTTAAATTCCTATAAATAGAGTTTTCTCAGACAGTCCCCATAGATAGTTACGGGATTATATGTAAACTCGAAAAGTACCTACAGTGACTTCATCTTCCAAAGTATGTAAGATTACATTCATGATCATGAAAAATTATGCATTAAGCTGAAGTCAGATGTGCTTTTAAATACCTTCTCAAAATCCTATGACAGTATATAACCTAGAGTTAAGTATGAACCCAAAAGATTTAACAGCAGTAAACTGGGGACAGTGGTTATCTGGATTTAGTATATTATATATCCATGGGGTTAGTTGTATGAAAGGTAAACCAGTAGGCTTGAAATTGTACATGTAATAATTTAAGTTTATTTATTTGAAATTAAGTATAATGATGTGGGTGTGATCTAGAGGTGTGCCCAAGGTAATATGGGATTGTATTACTTTTATATTTTAATGTGTGTATGTTTAGATAGTACCTTTGAGTTGCTAAGTGTGAATGAGACTAGTTATGTAGCATATGATATTCTTACCAGCTAAGTTATGGGTTATAGGTTGTTGATATTGGGAATGATGGTGTAATGGTAATTCTCATGGTTTTGAGAAAAATATAAGTTTATAGATGTAATATTAGTAGGCTATGAAGTAAAAGAAGCAAGTTATGTGTTTGGTGAGGCAAGTATGTTGTCAAGAAGAGTGTAAGTATATGATGGCCATTGCGGAAGCTAAAGAAAGTTAAAGATAGTATCTATTAAGGGAGTGTTCAAGAATGAAGTTATTATAGTTTATTAGAAAGTTTGGGAATATCCATGTTAAGTCATAGATTCTTAAGTTTGAATCTTGGATGATTGAGCTAATAGAAAGAAGAGTTGAAATTCTAGATGTTGTGAACTCAGGATATAGTAATACTCCCAAAGATTCTAAGTTTGTAAGTGTTTAAGTTGTTATATGATGACTATTGGGACTATAGAAAGTTAATATTTTGATCTCAAAAAGAAGTATTAGCTGTGGGTTTTACATTTTTGGGTGTAGTTCATCAAGGTGAGTTAATTATTTATGCGTATTGTTATATCTCAAACCCTAAAGTAGAATAGATGTGGTTAAATTTAGAGTTTATTATAGGGGTCTGCAGACTTAGAATAAATAGCTTCAAGCTAAGGGGGAGATGATAGAACAAGGAACCAAATCAAGCTCTCAGTTTCTAGTAGTGATGCCAGTGTATTATAGAACATCAGTAGGGGAGGAAAATCCTTGACCCATTCTCATCTCAATGCAAAGTTTCATACTTCAGTCATCACGACATCTACTCAAGCCTTACAAGTCAGCTCTATGATCATAGCTCATCTCTATGCTCTTTCTATAGAATTATGTACGCTTCCAGTTCCTAGTATGAGGAGTTCAGTCCATATAATAGTACGAATCATATTCCATGAATTTATAAACTACAAACTCAGGTCATGCAGCTCATGACTCATGTACTCATGCTTTACAAAATGTTCAGTTCCAGGTACTCAAGCTACACTCTTAAAGATCAGCAAAATTCAGATTATGTTATGTATGTCCTCATATTTGATCTCTTTGATAAATTTATGATGTTGATATTCTATTTCTCAAGCCTTAATTAAGTGTCAAAGTTATACATAGTGTTCTTCTATGCTTTAGGACTTCATGTTCTAACCTTTCAGTGACCTCCCCTTATGCTAAGGTAGTGGTAATGTAAAATTAATGATCAATGGTTTAGATAGGAGAGAGTAAATATTCCGTATTGGGAAAATATTGTTGTATGCTTATTGTATGTAAGTTTATAAGTTTGAATAAATATTGAGGCAAAGCTTTTGGTATATTTCTTGGTCAGTTAAAAAAAATCCATTTGTGTTTTCTTAGGGATAGTGCATGGAAATTGATTATTGACAGCGGTATTTGAGAATATGAGAAAGATGCTTTGGTGGGTTGTTTACCTAGAAGGGCATATGCAGTTATAATGATAGGCTTGCATGTTATGTTTGTATAGAAGTGGATAAATGCATTAGGCATTAGTGAATTCCTAATAAGAGGTTGAAGTTAGTTGTTGAAGTGGTAAGGAGTATTATTCTTGAGACTAGAGCTGTGAAAACACATAGGGTGTTGAATTTGTGGTTTGTACTAGTGTTATGGTATTATGTGTAGTACCTAGTGATTTCGAGTTAGGCTTGAACATGGCGAGTATGTAGTTCAACTCAGAATTTGGCTAGAGTAGTTATATGTACCCATGTGAGAATTATAAGTTAAATCAAATGAGTATGGTATTTAAGGGGAAAAGTAAAGCTGGAGGATTATTTTAGAAGTGTGGCTAAGCTTGAAAGTTAGCAGTTACATTGACTAAAGCATAGTAAATTTCATAGTCCTAAATTACATGTTATAGAGTTATAGCCATGTTGTGATTCCTTATTAAGATATCTAAATCAGATCATGCCCAAAATTCCTTGCTCCCTAATGTTATTAGAACATCTTGCAAAGAGTGTTGAAGAAATACTCTAGTTGAGTATAAACTTTTAGTATAATCCAGTCTATATAGCCGGTAATTTAGTTTAGCAATCAAACAGATAAGCTCCTATAGTTTTCCATCTTTCCATATAGTCTTACTATCCTAAGTTTCTTCAATATGGCTATTCCATGAGGTAATTGATTTATCTCTATGCAAACTACTAATTCAGTTCAATCTAAGCATTATGCCTATGATTCAGATATTTCATCATGATTCCGTTCAGAATTGTTCAGTGAATTATCTTAATTTTCCAAGTATTCTAGCTGAGATAGGGTAATACCCTTTGTATGACCTTAGTCATGTTATCTTATGATTCGTTCTTACATAATGTATTTGGCGATGCCATGAAGCCCATGTTCCTTTGATTTCTGTACGTGTTTTGTTGAGGTATAATTCCTAATGAGACGTTATGTACTTTATTCCCTCCTTAGTAAATTTTGGAATTTTATTGCATTAGTTATCACTTCACAGTTGTATATACATGATCGTATCAGGAACATTTCAAGTGAGTTCTAAACTCTCGGCATGAATCAGCTCCTTACAATCAATAGAGTCAAGTTAGCTGAGAAATCAATTTCATGATAAAAGTTTTTAATGTTCCAGCGAAGCTACATCCTTCATTATCAAAAATGTCAAATGTACATTATTACGTACTAGTAATACTTCAATAAGTTCCTATCCATCATTCGAGGATGACTGATTCTAAGGGGGAAATAATAAAACACCCCGCATTTTTGGGCTAAACTTAGAACCATCGTTCCTATGTGTGTAAACACTAATCCATGATTTATATTTGATTACATGTGTCATAATATTATCACCCTGTCAAGAGTGCTTATGAGCTGAAAAATGTTCATAGGAAATACTAGCAAAGTTGAGCTAGGAGTCTTTGATTTGGCCAAATTTTAGTGTTCGATTCTATAAGGGTCAACTTTAAGAGCGTGTAACTTTTGAAATATGTGGAATTTTGCATCTCAAGACCCAAAAAATTATATATAATTAAATTACCTTTCCAAAAATATCAATTTCCCCTTAATTCAATACCCGAGCAAAAATTTATGACCATTTTTGAGAGAAATAGTAAACCTCCATGATAGGGTTGCATCGCGAGGGTTGTTCTCTAGGAATAGGGATTGCGTTATGAGGGTTGTTCCCTGGGAAGAGGGGTCGCTCCACGAGGGCTATTCCATTATAATTATAGATTCTTAAATGGTCAAGGGGGAATTGGGCCTTCTTCCCTCAACCCAAGTTATCCAAAACACTATTTGGGATACTCAACAGGGAATTATTTGCCCATTGCCCTAAATATTTCTCATTTAGAAACCCTTTCCCTCCGAAGAATGATAAATTCAAGTGTTTCTTCCAAAGAACAAGATATTCAAGCTTTCTTCCTCAAGAATTCAAGGATTCAAGTTCAAATTTTAAATTATCCTTTAAGAAATCATCCAATTGAGGTATGTGGGGTATTCATCAATGGGTCTGTTTCACCCATTGAAACAAAAAACCCACTCTTTCATTAAAGTGTGAGTTTTTTCTTTATTATAGAATCTTGACATGTTCAAGATTGACTCAATCCATGTCCTCATAGGACCCCATGAAAAATTGGGTTATTTCATTCTTTAAATTTCAAGTTCCCATGTCATATTCAAGTGATTTCATATTACAATATCAAATTATGTATTAAACCATGTAAATATGTTTCCCTGTCTAGTTTAACACATTCTCATGTTCAAAATTCATGTTTTTTGACTATTTGTAAATATGTCTTATGTTTTTGGGTTTGTGAATTATGATTCCATACCACTATTTTAAGCAATGTTATCATATATTTGTAATTATTCAGTGTTGGCGGGTATGAACACCTAATACATATGTGTCTTTACATGATTTTCGTTACCAAGAAATAAATCAGTCAGACCATTATTATTGTTTTTTATTACCACCTTAAGGACATTATATTCATCTTGAGAATTTACCAGTATTGAATCATGTTATGTTAAACAACTAATAATGCCAAAGTTTTTAGTAGGCAGTAACACTTTGTACCGAGTAAATGTAGGTATGATGACTCCCCCATCAGTAGAGGCATGAGTTGTTAGTAGCTATCCCTAAGTTCCAAACCTACAGCACCATCATAGATTATGAGGGGTCCCCCGTCAGTAGAGAAATAACGCCTTCAACCTTTGGGACATCAGCCTTATGGATCCACATCGTTAGTTATGTGTTGGTACCCCTAGTAAGGTACCAACAACCATCCCACCACGGTTACAGTTTGGACCCTGATAGCTCAGATTGGGGCATGTCAGTTGTAGTTAGCTCCCACAGTCTTAATACAGTATTCAGAGCAGGTCAGTTCAGGTTTGCTTGACAAAGTAATCAAATTTTAGTAATTATTCAGTTAATTTTACAGATTATTCATGTTATTTAAATCATGTCAGTACATGCTATATTTGGTCTTGTATTGTCAGTTTTACATGTTCACATTTATCATGTTCAGTATCCATACATAAACCTTAGTTCAGTTTTACAACTTGTTAAGCTTTACATGAGATTTACATATAATATTCATGTTTTACCGCTTCCCAGCTTCAGTTCTGCTTAAATAAAAATAAAGATTAAGAAACTAAGTGTAGTGACTCACCAGCTTATCAGATTATGTTTGTTACTCATGTTTTAAGATATTTCAGCTTTCAGTCGATTTTATCTCTTGGTGAGTCTACCTGCACTTAGCATGCACATTTTAAGATTATGTATTTATTTAGTTTTACTTGTTGCATTCACCCCCACTTACTCGGTACATTCCAAAGTACTAATCCACATATAGTATATGTGTTACATTATCTCATAATGTATGTACTAGTTGTAGCCCACCATAATTAGATAGTTTGAAACCTCCAGTCAGTACGTGATGAGTTCTCTTATTTTCGGGACTCCAGTCAGTTATAATGAATGTACTATATTGATATTATTCATATGTATTGACTAGTGGTAGTTGGAGTCTTGTCGCCGTTGTTTATAGTCAGTATAGTAAAGGTTTCTTAGATAGTCAATCAGAGTCGTTACATATAATTCAAGTTTTTTCTCTATTTTATCTATTGTAAAATTTATCCGTATTTTATTTATTCAGACTTTCTCAAGATCATGTTTTCTCTCAGCAAACTTAGTTTTTTATAAAATTCAAATCAGTTGCTCAAGCAGTATGCCCATTCATGGGTTATCTTGGGATCATTTGTGGTTTCGAGCACCATGTTACGACTAGGGAGTAGTCTCAGATCATGACAACAGATGAGCCTATGGTGCATCTAAATTATGGGGATTTTTATGTCTTACCTAACCCGATAAGTCCAATGCCATTTTCTTTACATGTTATTACCCTTTTTCACTTAAATTCATCATTTTTTCATAGTCTACTACAGCCAAGTATGCAATTTTTCTCTCTTCACAAAAATTTTCCCTTTCTTCACACTACAAAAAATTCTTCAAGTCTCTTCTAAGAACACACTCACACGTTATCAATTCCAACTCTAGGGACCTTAATCTTGTGATTTTCTCTTCCTTTTATTGCATCTTAAATTGATTTGGTAAATTCACTTTTTACAAGTTTATTCAAATTTCTCTTCGGTTGAAATAGTGAAACATATCTTATGTTATATTTTTGTGATATTTTGGTTTATTTGAGTCGCCTTAGGTGTAAGATTGATGTTTTTATAGATTATTTGGAATGGATGCTATCTTTTATATCAAAATTGTGGAATTCTTGAGTACTCACCTTTATGTTCGCCATGTGTTTGATGAAATTCCCTCATGAGCCTTTCTTTGAATCTTTGTGTTATGGGTGATCTAAATAAGCTTTAGGGAGTTTGTTGTGAATGTTTTGAGTAAAATTCATCAATGAATGGGTGTCACTATTTTTTTGGATTTGAGAAACATGACTTGGATTGCCTTAAAGTGTCATCCTCATTATTTTCCAAGTTCAATTTCTAATGTGCACCAAGTGTCTGTTAAAATGTTCATGAGAATTTTTGGCATGATTGTTACTTGTAGTTGGTGAATTCAATTTTAGGGCATCATTCGAATATTTATAGAGTTTTAATTTGAATTAACTAGTATTATAATGAGTACAAACCAATGGTTCAAGTTGGTGCAGTGTGTTTCTTGAATTAGTCCTCCATGACCTTGGTTTCTTTGGTTGTTTGATGTACAACTCATGGGCATAGTCTAAATAACCTGGTGGACAAAAATACGTATTTTACCCTATGAAGGATTATGTGAAGCCATTCATAAGGGAAAATTGTCGTTTTTCTCATGTGAAGATCATGATTTAAGTATATGCTTAAAGGGCAAGTGTAGCAAGTATGGGGATGTTGGAACTTCCAATATTTGAATCTTGACAAATATTTCTCCCATGTGTTATCATGTGATAATTCTCCTTGCATTTACCTTATTTAGATAAAATTTATTTTTGTTCATGATATATAAAAAAAATCAAAACATGTTTTACCTTGGTTTTCTTTTGTTTGATCTAGGAATAACTTTGAGGAAACAAATTTCAAGATCCTCAAAGAAGGATAACACTAGGGCTGCATATCGGTCGGTTCGGTTCGGTTTTGAAAATTTTCGGTTTCACTTATTCATTATCGGTTTGTATATATGCTAAACCGTTAAAGAACCGTTAAGATATTGGTTAATCGGTTATCGGTTTATTGATTTTTCATTGTTATCGGTTAGGTTATCGGGTTAACCATTGACATTAAACATTAAAACTCTAAGTCACAAATTAATTTAAAACTGCTAGTACAAACAAAATAGAAAAATCCAAAGTTAAAAGTCACATGCTCACAGAAGTTGAAAATTAAGTGCAAATCAGTGTATGTGTATCATCACAGGAATAACAGGAATAACAAAAAAGGGAGCTACTCTATGTCTATTTGTATCATCACAATCAGAAACCAACAACTTAATTAGTTCCTCTTTTTCAGTATACCTTCCATAAACATACGATACAAGTATCAACGGAGTACTTGGACCTCGACACATCTTTCCATAACAAGACTTTTTATTACTTTCTAAACCAAGAATATTTTTTAGTTTTGCAATGTATTCGAGTCTAGTTATAAGCTCTTCGATTCTTGATTTCATAGCGATAAAGTTCCAACTACTACGCACCTGCTGAGAATATTTCTGAGAATCTGGCTCTAGTTTGCATCTCAAGGCTTCAGTAGCTAGTTCATCAAGAGTGTCCTCAGCTTCAAACACAGCATCTCTAAGAATATCGATCCAAGTCTCGACCGCTGGATTGAGGTACTGTTTCTCTTCTGCATCATCAAGAACAGCTGTATTTATGAAGTAAGAAATCTTGAGTTTGTCAAGTAACAGTTCATTAACATTCCATACTTTAACTATGTTTAGGACATCTCCTGAAGCTAATTTGCCAAAGAGAACCTGTAGAGCTGGAGATAACACTGCCTCCCACCAAACCATCTCCCTCTGTAAATTGATTTGCTTTATGTAGCTAGGGTTTTTGCACTTCCCGAGGATCTGATCTATGTAGTTTGAGATTTCGTCTTCTAACGAAGCTATGTGGAGGAGGACCACAACCGCCGCTGCCGTCAATGATGCTGCCACCTCCGGGACCTCCGCCGCAGTCTATGATGCCTCCGCCACCTGATACTAGAATTAAAATAGAATGAACCCTAACTACTGCCATCTCCCTAGGTATCTTAAGTAGTAAGTACTAGGTTTGGAGGGGAATTGGGCCTTTAGAGTAGTTTTGGGCCAGTTTTACTGAATTGGGGCTTGGGCATTTTAGCATATAATGGATATACTGTACATTCTCTTATCGGGTTATCGGGTGTCCCGATAAAAAAATAAGCAATCCCGAGTCCCGAACCGTTAACCCGTTATTTGGAAATTTTAAACCGACACCCGACCCGATAGTGAAAAAAACCGAACCGTTAAACCGATAAAGTATTTATCGGTTCGGGTTAACAGTTTGAACCAAAATTTGCACAGCCCTAGATAACACCAAAGATAAAGGCAAGTCTATAGCAACTACCTCTAAGGATAAAGTTTCGTCTAATTAGTAGGTTATTGAGGTTCTGAAATTCAAAGCATGATCAATCTATCTAAAGGGTTAGCCAAGGAAGTTGATAAAATTAATTTTGGATTTTAGGGAATACATGATATAATGAATGTGTTAACACCTGGGGTTTCAATCCCCAGAAATTATTTACCATGAAGGGTGACCAAGATCACTTCCCGAAAAAAATAAAGCAAATTCAAAAGCGCAAGTGGGATGTCTTCACCAATCTTGATCCTGCATCCCATGCTCCTTACTATTATTCGAACATTGTTGGGGAGTTCTATGCTTCCTACATCGTCTACCAAAACAAACACAGATATAAACCACCAGTAACGAACCAACCTTGTTTACCAAGTGTTATTATTATAAGTGTTGAGGTACCATGGTCTGTATCCTATTTCAACAATATTTATTTAGATAATGACTGTGCACCCAAGATTTAAAGTAAGAAGAGGGTGCAAGGTGGGCATATACATGTTCCTTGGCTTTCCTTTACTATTGCAAAGGCATTCCTCAATGGGCTGATGGCATAGAAAAAATGAAAAAGAGGGATCTTTCTATTCAAGCCAAGCAAGTGCTTAGTTTTGTGGGTAATTTGTTGCTTCCTTCGACCAGTGATCAAGACATCACGATTGAGAGAACAATTATAGTTTGCTGCATTATGGCAATTTTATTGTAAATTTGGGGGAGATGATTGCCGAAATGATTAAGCCAATGTCAAAAAAACTAGGAACTTTATTGTTTTTCCCGCTCTCATATCTATGTTATTCTTTGCACATAATATGCCTATCTTCTCCAAGATCAGCGAAAAAATTAAGTGCACTAGCCGATTGACATTACTCATAGCCAAGTAGACGAAAATCCCACGGGGATTAATATGAAAGCTAAAGTGTTGGATGATTCTTCTTTGGGTGAGTTACCTTTTTTTGAGGGCATATATACCCCTCTGGTTCTTTCACTTATATTAGATACTCCCCAACTCTCTAGTGATACTACTCTAGCGGTCGATCTTTCAACACACTACCTTTCTCGAGCACTACACCACCAACTTGGTTTACTGAGCCTCCACAATTATCCACTGTTACATTTCCTAAGGTTGATTCTATGCCTTTGGAAAACAATAGTACCATTACTAGGTTGCTGGCTAATATCTCCTAGTTTAATCAAATAACTATTTAGAGGAGTTTTGGGCCTCTACTTGCTCGAATTAAGGATTATGAGCAAAGATTAGCCATAGTAAAGGTTGAGGGGACAATGAGGTGGTTTTTTAACTGAGGATTGATCTTGATTGTTTACATGCAAAGATTCATTCTATAAAATCCTTTTTTACTCTAGATGATCTTGAGGTTACCATTCCTCGGGTTGCTAATGGCGCGGTTCATCCACTTGTTGACCTTTTTAGGCATTCCACTATGAGAGATAAGATAGGTATTAATTTTAGTGAGGGGATTATCTAGGCCTAATAGGTAGAGATAGCTAAGCATTTATCTAAAGATGAGCAACATGCAAGGATGGTTGTGCCTAGTTCTAGTTCCTAGCCTATTGAGGAGGTGCACATTCCTGCAGATATAGAAATAGGATCCCAGTCTGAGGAGGCTCCTAGTATTTCAATTATTTATAATATACAAACATCACAAGACAAGGACCCATATACCTAGTGCACTACAGGGAGTCTTTATCATATACCTAGTATTTCAATTATTTATCATATACAAACATCACAAGACAAGGACCCATATACCTAGTGCACTACAGGGAGTCTTTAAACTCCTTTTTGCTCTCTTAATTATTGTGTTGGTATTAATGCAACACTCTTTAGTTGGGGAAAAACATTATATATTTGATGGTCTATAATTATATTTTATTGATACACTATTATGATGTTATTTGGATCTTTCCTTTGTAGGGCCTACTTCATGTTTGTTGATTTGGATATTGCCCTTGGATAGCTTACTTTTTATGATGTTGTTGGGATATTGCCCTTGTCGGGCCAGCTTTATGGTCTTCATATCATTTGAAACCCGATTATGTTTCTTCATTTGATTTCTTATTCAGGTGATGTGTATGTGGATTATGCATATCGTTCTATTACCCTTGCATAAATACGCATTAAATTAACTCCAAGCGTTTTCTTAAAAACTTGATTCTTTCCCAAGGAAATTTTTTTTCTTTTCCTTTTTCTATTTCATTTTCTTTGTCAAACAGAGTGGTACTTCTCCTATGATAAAGGAGTAGGAGACATTCTTTGGCAAAATACCTATTGTCTTGAGTTAAAGTCAAGTAGTAGTTGGGAAAGTTTAAACATCCCCTCCAATGTCATTGGCAAGAAAAAATGGTCTTGAAAATAGTTTGTGGAAAAGAAAGAAAAAATGATTTGGGAAAACCAAAATAGTTTTAAAAATGGGTTTTGAAAAAAAAAAAGCAACGAGGTTTTATGCTTTCTCCTGAGTTGTGACCATTAAGTTCAATTTTGGATCTTTCTTTACAAAGAATATCTTTGGACTGAGAGTAGCTTGTCAAGTTCATTTTCTCAAATTGGTTGGAAGACTAGCTTTTTGTTAAAAGAAGTACGGTGCCTTGTATGGTAAGGTGTTTGATAATTATGTACATATATGTAGTATATAACTTGACTTGAGTGTATTCAAGGTGAAATCCTAGACCACTCTTGGTTTGGAAGTCTAAACTTTCCAACATGATAGACGATTCACGTCCATATAAGCAGCAAGCCATATGAAATCAAAGCTTTTAATTGTCCCCAACATAATTCTTATAACTGAGCTACACATCCGGTGAAGGATGGTCTGTTTTATCAATAAAGACTTTGAAACCCTCAATGGGTTGGGATGAATTTTTCTCTAAGATACACATCCGGCTAAGGATGGTTTGCCTTGGCAACAAAGACTTCACAACCCTCAACGAGATGGCATAACTTTGCCAATCTTAGAACAAATGAAATCTTTTGTCACCATAGTACAAGATTGTTCCGTATATGACATAAATGGGTCTTACAGTGGCTCTCCCTAGACTATTTCCCTTAATATTGTGTGGAACAAAAGGTGTACTAAGTTAGATCTTAGATCTGCATGTTCTTTCTAAGATAACAAATTATTTTGGAAAGCTATGGCGTAGACTAAGCCAATTTTGTTTCATATACTTGGAAAGTAGTTAGACATCTACATTTTGTGGAAAAAGCAAACTTTATTTCATATTCATAAAAAGTACCTTTGGAGTGCTATGTTTCAATCATAATAGCTACTTCGCCGAAGTATGTCCTTACCCCACTACTCCAACCTAAAGGATCGAAGTACCCATCTTTTTAAAAGAGGGAAGACAAGAGAAATAAGGATTAACCACAAATATTTTTATTGAATGAGAAAAACTATACAAAAATTTTTTAGGCACAGAGAATGACGCCCTATAACTAAAGGGCTATGCTTTCTTTTACAGGATAATAAAGCTTTCTAAATAAGCTAGACCTATGGATAAACATGAAATGGAATATTACAATCCTATCCTATCTTCTAAGGGATAAGCATTATCCGTTATGACTAGAAAATCATTATTATTTTGTAAGGGATAAGCTTTATCTATTATGACAAGATAAGCTTCATTATAATTCACACTGGGCCCAGTTGATATATGATGTCCTAAAAAAACACTAATGTTGTTGGCATGTGACAGCATGCGCAAGTAGGTGAATTAATAGCTTGCAAGTAGGTGCATCAGCAGCTTGTAGGTATCTTGCAAGTAGGTGGATAAGCTCCTTGTCTTCAAAGTAGCTGAGCAAGCAGCTTTAAGACAAACCCATCTGAAAGGTTAACCCACTAAACAAGGTTTCCTTAGAGTAAAGGTAACTCACAGGATAGGATAACCCACTGGTGAGGGTAACCCATCTAACAGGGTTTCTTTGGAGAGGAAGGTAACCCACTGGAAAGGGTAACCAACTGGATAGGGTAAATTCTTACACATGTCCTCTAACATCATCTTTCATAAAGTAGTGTCATATGTTTCCCTCTACCAATCGACGCCATGCTTCTGCCTGAGGTATCTTGGCCTTCCAAGCATCACTTTATCAATCTGGCGAAGTAACTCCTTCCGCTGGATGATGAATCTTTGCATTCTTCTTGGTGAGCTTTCAGTCATCTGCCTTTGATGGATTTTGTGACTTTATCTCTTGTGATTTCATACTGTGGCTGAAATTTTTTCACCAGTCATCGGACTTTATCCCAGTGGGGATAATCATCGATGTAGTTCTACTTTCGCTAATCCTTTGGCCAGCTTTCTTTCAAAATGCTTCTATTCTACTGGAAAATGAAGCCATGTGCTTCATAGTATTCATCTTCCATGGAGAGTATAGACATGGGAAATTTCTAGATGAGTGAAATTTTTGACATATCTTGGATGCCATAGCTCATGATTCCCACAAAACAATGCAGCATAAAGGCCAATGCATCATTGGAATCTTTGAATCATTGAATCCAGTATTCTCGTGGATTGAACCATAGCATGAATCTCTTCAGAGCTGGTTGGATTCAATCGAAATGCCTGAAGTTATCAAACTTGAACTCCATGAGAATATTGTGTTGGTAGCACAGAAAACAGAATAGCCATAGAAGTTCTTGCAGGAGGTCATCGGCTATTAATATGAACACATAACAAAAAAGATATCCTGGGTGTTCTCTGAATAACTATAGGATGGATTTATTATACCTTTGGAATACTTAAAGCTCATAGAAAGTTTGTCTTACTTAGAGGATACATAGATCGGAGGGATCAATATTTTGGTTGAACAGATCTGGAGGGCAATCTGCTATTTTGGAAGATAATATTTTTGTTGTGTTGCACATGAGAATTTGGCAAGCCGATCTCTGGTTGTGTTCTCTAGTACTGAATATCAGGATGGGGTCATCTGCATGGATATCTCATTATTCTTCATAAACATCTACAAAAAAGGGAGTACTTCATGGGCTCTTCATCTAGCAAGAAGACCAACACAAGGTCATCCTATTTGCTGATATAGATTCTTGTATGATCATCTATTTTTTCAAAAAGGTGGACAGAGTCCTTTACTTCTTGGTTTGAGGACATTTCTTGAATATTGACCAGACTTTCTGCAGATGAAGAAGTCTTCCTCACTTCTTGTATTTTTTTGGGCTCCTTCATCTAAAGTACCTGGTTTGACAGGCTGCCTTGCTTCTATCTTCGAGAGGCCTTATCAGTTTGAATCTCCTGAACTACAGCTTTCTTTGGGATCCCGCCTGATAACTTGAGAAGGGGAAATAGGACTTCATAACAAAATAATTCTTGTTGTAATGAATATCAATATTTGAATTATTTTGGATGATCTACTTTAGTATATATCTCTTTTTGCATAGACTATTTAAGGCCTGGAAGATGGCCTGCCTAGTGTAGTTCGCATCTCAATAGAAGACTTCTCATAGGATTCTGATGATGATGGCAAAGAATTGGGATGTGAGATAAGTGTTTTTACTTGTAATCCCAAGTGCATTCCACTAATCAGCGAAAATTTCAAAAAAATTGGATGTGCAATATGCCAGTATTGTGTATTTCCCTCTTTCATCCAGATTGTTCATCTTTATGAAAGTGAAAAAATCCTGAGACCAAGGTAGAATCGGAGAAATGTTTTCCTTTGCCTCTATTGTTGGTTCTTACCACCTTTCTGTGACTAGATCACTGGTCAACTCATTTTGATCAGGGACCTCTGGCTCTTTGGAGTGCATTCTGAACATAGATGGATATTTCTCCTCAGGCAATTGGATCGATGGATACGAAGCATATTTATTTCCTTTGACACAATCATAAGTGTAGAAGTCATTGTTAGCATCAGATGACTGTCTACTAATGAAAGTTTGTGGTTCGCCATTAATAAAGATGTCATCGGATGTCCTTAGTTTGCGTTGAGAGAGGACTCAAGAATGTCATCTGGATTAGGATTAAGACCATGAAGATCTTCATCTTTAGTTGGGAACTGAGAATCCATGGTTTCCTCTGAGGTTTGAGATGCCCTCGTGGCTTTTCTAGATTTAGGACATACTTTTGCAAAATGTCCTTTGTCATGGCAGATGAAGCATTTGTGCTTTCCTGGATATTTTCTCCATGAGGAGTTAGAGTCTTTGCTGATCATCAATTCCTTATTTTACAGTTTCTTCTTTCTGGCCTGCCTATACTGTATGTACCTCTTGTGCCTTGCTTGACGCCTTGAGCGCTGGGGAAACTTATCTAGCTTAAGAACTGAATTGTCATGTATTACACCAAAGTGTATAGATTTTGAGATTTCATTCAACATGATGTTCTTCAATAAAGTTTCCTTATGCTTTTTGGGAGGATGGGAGTCGGTGGGAGGAGATGACTCTTTGTGAGTAATCTCATCATCCTTTGGAACAACAAGATTTTGGTCAACTTGATTGAGTTTATTCAAGTAAGCGACCTTGACATTGTTCTTGAGAAGGAATTATTTTAGAGAGACCTATTTTCCATAGTGGAATTCCTCATCAGGGATCTGTAAGAGATCATCTAAAGTGGTGGAATTTGGTTCACGACTTGAGATTATCATATGTGTTGGGTTAACTGATAGGTAGTTATGTGCTACAATTATTCTTTTAGATCAAAACTCTGGAGTACTCTCTAAATAGAAGGAATGTTTGGTGGCTCATCATTTTGGTTTTTTGAGCTTTGGATCTATTAAATGTAAGCTAGAACTACATTATCTAGTTTATTGAAGATGGAAGCAAATCTCGATACCATCTTATTAGCATCATTGGAACCTGGCTAGAATTCATTTTTTTGGACCTGGTTTTGTGCAATCTCCACTTTTTCTGTCATCGAATCTTTCCTCGTCTACATAGCATCAGACTCTTGTTCATCTTTTGAAGATGAGGTGAACTAAGGTGGAAACAGTTGGCCTAATCGAGAGAGGCCATTTCAGATTCTAGATTTATTCTTTGAGAGAGGCCATTTCTTTTTGTTGTTGGTCAAAAAATATAGAAATGGGGTTCCTAATAGACATTTTTTAGACTAAATAATCTGTAACTTATCTTTGACTGCTCTGATAAAAATGTCATGTTGGGTGTATGCTTGAGCACCTTCTGAGCAGATAACATGTGGTACGTTTAGATCTCAGATTAGGTTATCCTTTTTAAAGTGGTGGTTTGGTGAGAATTCATTGATGTTACTAGATCTATAAAGGGATGTCATGAGCATCTGAGGGTTGAACTCAGATGGATTAGCCATTTCATCCTTTCTATTGAACATTTTACAATGCTCTATGAGTAATTTCCTAAGAAAGGGCATTTACGCCACATCAGACTAAGACCCTTATGATTGAAGTGCCTTATCCAATCACGTCCTTTCGTGAAGCCAGCGAGGAACGTAAGAATGTTCCTTGGGTCTTTTACATCCGGAAGATCATTACTTGGGGTTGTACATGGGTATATAGAAGGTGGTTTTGGGTGGCCTTTTTAGATAGAGGTTGTTGAAATCATCAATGGACTTGAGAGGTTGAGTATAGGCTCTTAACTTCTCATATTTGGTGACCCATGAGGCTGGGATAATGCTGACTAGAACATCCGTCGATATGTTTCTCGGGATCTTAGTGCACTCTGTGGTTCAATCAGTTTATCTATGCTCAAGAACAGAGATTTCTTTCCACTTGGAGAAGATAGGTTCATATTATGGTTTTGGACTCACGAGGCTATTTAGCAGTGAAGAGTTGCTAGAATGGCATCTTTATCCTGTGGAGCCTTGAGAATCTGAACCTGGATCTTCAACGCCTTCATGTGATGTGGATCAGATAGTGGCATGTTGAAGCTGGGGAACATGGTGACAAAGACTGTACAATCATCAAGAATGATCTCTAACGTACTCAAATTTGTATATTGGTACTTGTTGAATATGGTATCAAGAAGATATAGATTCACCATAACTATCTGGCCTTTTCTCCCTTGATATGTCAACCCAATTCGTACAACACCAATATGGATATGAGTAAATCCAAGGCTTTTCCATTGTTATGGAAAATCCTTAGGCATCTATAGTGAGATGAACTATTCCTCTGGAGTAATAAGAATAAGGTGTTGGACACATAGTGTGGAAGCAAATATTCCTTAACCCTTTTTGGCTTTTGTTGGACCATAGAGTGGATCTTCATCCAGGGATTGCTTATCTTTTTAGCAATAGATGAATAGAAATGTTGTAAATGTATGATAGATATCTGGTTTTATGATGGCAACACATCAACTTTATATAGATAGTCAACTTTACAAGACAATACATCATGAGGAATGATAGACATGTTTATCTTATGAAAAGGATTATATGAACTAGATGAGGAAGATGGTGAGAATTCAGAGGCATACATATTTTTGTTTTTGTTAGACTATAAGGACTCGATGTATTTGTTCTATGGTTCTAAGGAAAAGACTCAATAAAATTTAAAATCGTTTTGTGCTTTTGTGGACTATAAGACTATATATTTGTGATAAAGATCTAAGGACAAGACCAAACAAACATTTGTTCTAAAATTTAGGAAAAGGAACTATGACTCGATTATTACAAGACGCAGAATATGATAACTGCATAACACTGACTCTGATAATGAAAATACTATGACTCTAATGTTTACAGGACTTTGGTAGCAAAACTGGGAAGTGAGAACTAAGGACGAGTCTAAGACTAGCAGCTAAGACAAAGAAAAGTAAAAGCGAAAAATAAAAATGAAAAAGTTAGCTCACGTGTTATCAATCAGTAGATGTGTATGCAAACTCCTGCTTCCTCCCTCCATTCGGGAGTAGGGATGGCTTTGATACCAAATAAACGGGGAGACAGCGGGTCACGGAGGACTTTGTACGAAGGCAACTAGGTGGCTAGCAACAGAGCTCCAAACTTTCTAACATGATAGGTGGTTTTACGACTATGCAGGTGGCACGCCATACGAAATCAATGCTTCTGTCGACACCATAGACACAGAGTCTAACCTTTCAAACATAATAGGTGATTCATGTCCATATAGGCAGCAAGCCATACGAAATCAAACTTTTTTATCGACACACCATAGCTATCCTATGACTAAGATACCTCACCTTAACATTTTTCCCTAGTTAACCAATTTTAACCTCTTTCTATTCTTTTCTTTTATTAGTGATGATCATAGTATGACACTCTAACTATAACGCCCCGAAATATCATCCCAAGTTGCCACACGGTGCCCAAGGCTACACGTAGCCTCAAGCTAACCCTTTAAGCCAAAACACTACCCTTGGGTTCCAACGCAACAACATACACGCTACGCTAAGGATATATATAAGTATATATCATATCACATCTCACATAGCACAGAATATCGTTAGACTGTACATATATGGAATGTCTATACACAAACCAACCCAACAATACACTAGTCTAACATAGCCTCTATACAGCAAAATCAACGAGCCATTGGGACAAACCCCCAACTGACTCAACAGACCAAAGGGATCACAAAACAACAACACCAAAACTAGCAACTTGGTCCTCGAACCATGAGGACTCACCACTGAATGAACGTAGATGCGGCACTCGGATATCACTGTCACGGCTGCAACAGAGTACCTAAACCTACATCATGGTAAGAATGTAGCCCATAGAGAAATATGTGGGTCAGCACAAGATACGTATTGAGTATGTGGGGGCGCATGCAAAATATAAACAATATCATAAATTTTGTAAAAACATACATACGGACCATAATGACACACCTGGCTTGAGTGACATTGAATCATGCAACTCATAATATCTTAGATAGGAAATGTAGGAGAAAAACCTCATAAATCATTATAGATCATCATAGGCAACTTGACTTACCACATCAAAACTCGGAGTGACTCGGTATATCAATAAACATGACACTTATGGACAGGGGAGTTTCCTATAACCGACAACCCCACGTGAGCTACGCGGAATACCAACTTTTGAAAACCCCATCGGCGGGAGCGTCATACTCTTTGCCAGAGAGTATGATCTTAAAACTACAATAATCACAATCGGGCTCTCTAGCCAATAATATCATCATCAAACAACTCTACGGTGGTACATAGGTTTGGGAAAATACCAAATTTCCCTCTTGGTGCTAAGTACTACTCCCCAACAAGCTCAAAACGGGTTAGGAAATCCACCACAACATCAAAAGGGCCTATCATAAAGACCAAATCAAATCTATTTCTCATTTATCAAATCATATCAATTTGTGGATTCCTAACTCAACACATTTTAGCTCAAAACATTTTAATCTTCCTCAAGATCAACAAGGTATCAATGCATTGAACCATAACCGACTCGACATTTGGACAAGGATATGAAGACTCAATACATAATATTTTCAACAATTTAACTCATCAAAACCATCCGGAAAATACCAAGACTCATTGCAACTTCACTATCAACATTTCTCAATTTGCCATCCAACTCTCATTTAAAGATGCTTCAGACATCAACCCATAGTAGAGATATAGAATTTCCAATATCAATTATAAATTCATAATAAGGAAATAGTGGAATGATAGCATAAATCAAGGCTTAATAAATTAAATCATCATACTCTCATAATCAAATACTTTTTGGACATAATTCCACCTCAACATCATACACATATCGGATGACGTAATCCCATAGCTCATGCACAATAATAAAAGATATAAAACCATATTTTGAATTTATGGTAAAACATGTAAAATTTCATGTTAATGTAATTCAACAATAATACCGGGCACAAGATCAATTGGATAATCTTGTTCAAAGCCCCACATACCTAAAAATGGAAGATGAATATGAACTTCCGACTCCGGAACTTTATTCACGAAAATAAAGGGTGCTACTCGAAGCCCTTACCATGATCAACATGAATCCCAAATCAATTTGACATTTCTAAGGTTCAATCAAGAGACATAGAAGGATGAAAATTGGAGTAGTAGGGTTGGGGTTTGAGCCTTACGAAATTTTGGAGAAAAATGAGCTATTGAATGCTCTTAATGGACTTAAACCCATGGTTTACCCGGATAGATTGGAGTGGGAATGAACAAAATACCCTTAAAAATCAAATAATGTCAAATCTGTCCTTTGGTGGACTGTTTCGATAGGCTGAAGAAGATCGACCATAAATTTTTGCTCCGATGGCCTAATTGGATGAAACCAATTTCATTGGAAAAAGGACTTTCAGAGACTTCTGTTGATATATAGTATCTCACCAAGATCATTATTTACAAGGAGTTATGATCATTTGAAGTTGACCCTAAAATTTGCCTGGCCTCAGTATTTTTTTTCCTGCACATTTACTGTTCACAACTATTCACAGTTAGATCGGAATAATCATAACTCATCGCTCGAGTGTTCGTTTTGGATGATCCACAAATCATTGGAAATATTATTCGATGCTCTACGCGATGATGGGTTGTATATCCACAAATTCCACACAAAAAAATTATTAATCACAATAAAGAATAGAACTCAATACATTTTCGTCCGAGATCTTAACGGAAAATTTTTTGGGGCATCAAATCATCTCCCCCAAGCATATACTCCATTCTAGATTTGTTTTGATATCGTACAGAACACACAAGCCAAGATAAACATAGCAATAAGGATTAAATCAAAAGAGAACGATACCTTTGACATGCTCAGGATTCGTAGGAAATAGGTGGGGATATTTGGCGTGCATATCCTCTTCGGCTTCCCAAGTAGCACTCTCCAAGGATTGATTTCGCCAAAGCACTTTAACCAAAGGAACTTCCTTGTTTCTTAGCCTACGAACTTGAAAGTCAAAAACCTCAACCGGAATCTCTTCATATGAAAGACTATCTTGAATACCCGATCTTTCAGAAGGATCAATCACAATAGAATCACCAATAGACTTCTTAAGCATAGAAACATGGAAAACCGGATAGACGTTAGATAACTCCGTGGGCAATTCAACCTTATACGCTACCTTTCTAATATGATCCACAATCTTATAGGGACCAATGTAACGGGGACTTAGTTTCACTTTCTTGCCAAATCTTTTCACCCCTTTCATGGGTGAAACTTTCAAGTACACTAGATCACCAACATTAAATTCAAGGTCTTTACTCCTTACATCTGCGTATGATTTTTGATGACTTAAAGCAGTTTTCAACCTTTCCCGAATTAACTTAACCTTCTCCATGGCCTCGACCACCGCATCCGGTCTAGTCGCGCTAGCCTCACCAACTTCAAACCAACCAATGGGTGATCTACACCTTCTACCATATAAAGCTTCAAACGGAGTCATTCCAATAGTAGCATGAAAACTGTTATTGTAAGCAAACTCGATTAATGCTAAGTGCTCATCCCAACTACCTTTAAAACTAAGCACACAAACCCTCAACATATCTTCTAAAGTCTGAATGGTCCGCTCGGCCTGACCATCTGTTTGCGGATGGAAAGCAGAACTTAAATGAATTTAGGTACCGAGACCCTTCTGAATAAAAATTCAAAAACTAGGAGTAAACTGAGTACCTCTATCAGAAATAATAGCCATATGGATTCCATGAAGTCTGACGAGTTCCCAAATATATATTCTAGCATAATCTTCAGTTGTATACAATGAATGCACAGGCAAGAAATGAGTTGATTTCATTAGCTGATCTACGACAACCCAAATCAAATCACGATGGCGACGAGAAGGAGACAAACCAACTATGAAGTCCATATTCTCTTCTTCCCACTTCCAAGTAGGAATGCTAAAATCTTGCATCATTCCACTGGGACTTTATTGCTCTATTTTAACCTGTTGACACGTGGAACACTTCACCACAAATTCTGCTATGTTCCTCTTCATACCGTTCCACTAAAAGATTTCCCGCAAATCATGGTACATCTTGGTAGCACCAGGATAAATGGAGTATCGCGTACCATGCGCATCCGCCATAATCCTCTACTTCAAGTTATCAAAATCAGCAACACATAATCATTCTCAGAGTCTTAAAATGCCATCTCCCACTTGGGAGAAAACCTCCACCTTTTGGTATTTAACTAACTCTTTTAACCTGACCAAGGTAGGATCCCTGTCTTGCTTCTCCTTCACTTCCGAAACTAAAGAGGATTCGGAACCGCTTTGCACTCCTATACTACCCCTCAGCATCATCAAACAACCTAACCCCCAATCTAGCCAAACGATGTACCTCACGGGCCAACTCCTTCTTAACAATCTCCACATGTGCTACGCTACCATGGACTTCTGACTAAGGGAATCTGCTACTACAGTGGTCTTGCCCATATGATATAGCACGCTCATATCATAATTTTTTAACAGTTATAACAATCGTCTCTGCCTAAGATTCAACTCCTTTAGGGTGAATACATACTACAAGCTCTTATGGTCCATGAAGATGTTGACATGGACACCATATAAATTATGTCTCCATATTTTCAAATCAAAAACCACGGCTGGTAATTCAAGGTCATGGGTAGGATAATTCTTCTCGTGAGGCTTTAGCTGCCTGGAAGCATAAGTTATAACCTTGCCCTTTTGCATCAATACACAACCCAAATCGGCTCTGTAAGCATCACAATACACCATAAAACTATCAACACCGTCAGGCAAAGTCAACACAGGGGCTGAAGTGAGTCGAGTTTTCAACTCCTGAAAACTTTTCTCGCAAGATTTGAACCACAGGAACTTCACTTTATTTTGGGTCAAACGGGTCATAGAAGACGCAATAGATGAAAAACCTTTAACAAAATGACGATAATAACTAGCTAGACCCAAGAAACTTTGGATATCAGAAAGAAAAATAGGTCTAGGCTAACTCTTTATAGCGTCTATCTTTTGAGGATCAACTCTAATACCTTCGAAAGACACAACATGACCCAAGAAGGCTACAAATTTTAGGCAAAACTCACAGTTGCTGAACTTAGCATACAACCGATGAGTTTGAAGAGTTTCCAACACGATTCAGAGATGATCCGCATAATCACCCTCACTTTGGGAGTAAATAAGAATATCATCAAGGAACACTATTACAAATAAATCCAGATATGGCCGGAATACACGGTTCATAAGATCTATGAAAGCCGCTGGAGCATTAGTTAACCCGAAAGACATCACTAGAAATTCAAAATGATTGTAACGGGTTCAAAAGTCTGTCTTGGGGATATCACCTTCCCTAACCTTAAGTTGGTGATAATCGGATCTGAGGTCTATCTTTGAAAAGTAGCTCGCACCTTGCAATTGATCAAATAAATCATCAATTCGAGGAAGCAGATATTTATTATTTATAGTAACCCTATTAAGCTACCATAATCAAATAAACATCCGCAAAGAACCATCTTTCTTATGCACAAACAGGACAGGTGCACCCCACGGGGACACACTAGGTCTGATAAAGCTTTTGTCTAAAAGATCGTTCAATTGCTCCTTCAACTCTTTAAGTTCCACGGAAGCCATGCAAAATAGAGGAATGGAAATAGTCTAAGTATCGGGAAGAAGGTCAATCCCGAACTCTATCTCTCTATCAAAAGGTACTCCGAGGAGTTTTTCTGGAAAGATATCAAGAAACTCATTAACAATATTAATTGACTGAATGGTCGGGGTTTCAAACTTAGTATCTTTAACCCGAACCAACTGATGGATGTAACCCTTGGAAATCAACTACCTAGCTTTGAGATAAGATATGTAACAACCCTTAGAAATCACAGAACTCCTAGACCATTCGAGGATAGGTTCATCAGGAAACTGAAACTTGACCACATAGGCACGACAATCAATAGACGCATAGAATGAGTGAAGCCAATCCATACCCAGAATGATATCAAAGACAACCATAGCTAGCTCAATCAAATCAGCATACAAAACCCGATGAAAGACAATAATAGGACATTTCTTAAACACCCGCTTAGCAATAACAGACTCTCCTATCGGAGTAGAAACTAAATTAGGCTCAGAAATTAGCTCAGGATCCATTTCAAAATTTACAGCAACCAGAGGTGTCACATAATAAAAACTCAAATCGGGGTCCATCAACACATAGACATCAAAATAGAAAACACGAAGCATACCAGTGACAACATCGGGAGAGTCCTCCTGCTCCTGACAAGGTGGTATAGCATAGAAACGATTATGGCGTTGACCGCCAGCAGAACTAGATGAAGCACCCTAAGGAGGAACTAGACAGGCTGCGGGAGGCGTTGCACCGGTAGCCTGACTCTGGGGACGAGCATCACGACTCTGCTGTCTGGCATACGGGCAGTCTCTAAGTATGTGGCCCAACTTGCCACAACCAAAACAGCCCTGATGCCCCATATAACACTCCCCAAAATGGTCTTTACCTTACTTAGCACATGAAGAAGAATGAGGCCGGTTGCTTACACTGTCCTGAGACCTAGAAAATACCGACCTATTCCCGAGCTCCTGCCTGCCTTGATATACGGGAGCACTAGCTAAGGAAGGCGCAGGTATAAATGGACGTCTCTAAAACTGAGGGCGACTCACTCCAGAGAATCTAGTCTGACCAGACCCCGGTTGCTCCAATCTGACTCTCTTAATCCCTCTTACTCTTTCTCTTTCCTTTATCTTGTCCGACTCAATTTGTTGGGCATAAATCATTAACCTAGGAAGATTAATCTCCCTGTTGATCATAGCAGATCTACATTCTTTCACCACATATCTCGACACCCCAGTTAGAAACTTTCTCATACTAGACCTCGAGTCAGCCAGAATATTAGGAGCGTACTTCAATAGCTGATTAAACTTAAGACAATACTCCTTAATTGGCATAGAGCCTTGTATAAAATTCATAAACTCCTCTATCTTAGCTTCCCGTAACTTAAGAGGAAAGAATCTATCCAAGAAAGCATCTTGGAACAATTGCTAAGTCATCAGAGCGGTATCTTTTTCTCTACCCTTATTCCATATCTGCACCCAGTCATAGGCAACATCCTTCAACCAATAAGAAGCAAGTTCTATACTTTCTTCCTCGGTCATGTGCCTAATCCATGTAATTTTCTTCATTTCATCAACATATATCTACGGGTCCTCACATGCTCTCGACCCATGAAACTCTGGCGGATTCATCCGCATAAAGTCATGAATACGTGCTGCTGCCGAATTATTTTCCTGTGGAGTGAAGCGTTGGCCTGAGTATTGGCGGTAAATACCTGGGCAAGTTTTTAAAAAGCTGCTCAAAATTCAGCATGGGATACCGTCTCATGTAATGGATCAACCGGTTGAGGTTGGTTGTTTTTTCTACAAGCTCGACATGGAGGCATTTTCTGTTATAAGAACGCGCGAATTAACAGCAGAAGGAAATAGTTCTAAGCACAATAGACTTTTGTAGAAATGAAGAAATGACTTTTCCTAGAACTCCCCACAGCCGCTTGATCATAGGTATGGCGCGCTACACACCGATGCTCAAGACTCTACGTAACGCAGCTTGTCAGACTCCCTAGGACTCTTCACAACCTTAGGCTCTGATACCAAGTTTGTAACGCCCCAAAGTATCATACCGATATGCCACACGGATCCCAAGGCTACACGTAGCCTCAAGCTAATCCTTTAAGCCAAAACACTACCCTTGGGTTCCAACGCAACAACATACACGCTACGCTAAGGATATAAATATAAGAACATATCATATCTCATCGCACATGGTAAGGAATATCGTTAGACTATGCATATATAGAATGTCTATACACAAACCAACCCAACAATACACTAGTCTAACATAGTCTCTATACAGCAAAATCAATGAGCCATTGGGACAAAACCCCAATTGACTCAACAGACCAAAGGGATCACAAAATAATAGCACCAAAACTAGCAACTTGGTCCTCGAACCATGAGGACTCACCACTGAAGGAATGTAGATGCAGCACTCGGATATCACTGTCACGGCTGCAGCTGAGTACCTGAACCTACATCATGGTAAAAATATAGCCCATAGAGAAATATTTGGGTCAGCACAAAATACGTACTGAGTATGTGGGGGCACATGCAAAATATAAATAATATCGTAAATTTTGTAAAAAAGTACATACGGACCATAATGACACACCTGGCTTGAGTGACATTGAATCATGCAACTCATAACATCTTAGATAGGAAATGTAGGAGAAAAACCTCATAAATCATTATAGATCATCATAGGCAACTTGATTTACCATATCAAAACTTGGAGTGACTCGGTATTTCAATAAACATGACACTTATGGACAGAGGAGTTTCCTATAACCGACAACCCCACGTGAGCTACGTGGAATACCAACTTTTGAAAACCCCATCGGCGGGAGCGTCATACTCTTTGCCAGGGAGTACGGCCTTAAAACTACAATAATCACAATCGGGCTCTCTAGCCAATAATATCATCATCAAACAACTCTACGGTGGTACATAGGTTTGGGAAAATACCAAATTTCCCTCTTGGTGCTAAGTACTACTCCCCAACAAGCTCAAAACGGGTTAGGAAATCCACTACAACATCAAAAGGGCCTATCATAAAGACCAAATCAAATATATTTCTCATTTATCAAATCATATCAATTTGTGGATTCCTAACTCAACACATTTTAGCTCAAAACATTTTAATCTTCCTCAAGATCAACAAGGTATCAATGCATTGAACCATAACCGACTCGACATTTGGACAAGGATATGAAGACTCAATACATAATATTTTCAACAATTTAACTCATCAAAACCATCCGGAAAATACCAAGACTCATTGCAACTTCAATATCAACATTTCTCAATTTGCCATCCAACTCTCATTTAAAGGTGCTTCAGACATCAACCCATAGTAGAGATATAGAATTTCCAATATCAATTATAAATTCATAATAAGAAAATAGTGGAATGATAGCATAAATCAAGGCTTAATAAATTAAATCATCATACTCTCATAATCAAATACTTTTTGGACATAATTCCACCTCAACATCATACACATATCGGATGACATAATCCCATAGCTCATGCACAATAATAAAAGATACAAAACCATATTTTGAATTTATGGTAAAACATGTAAAATTTCATGTTAATGTAATTCAACAATAATACCGGGCACAAGATCAAATGGATAATCTTGTTCAAAGCCCCACATACCTAAAAATGGAAGATGAATATGAACTTCCGACTCCGGAACTTTATTCATGAAAATAAAGGGTGCTTCTCGAAGCCCTTACCATGATCAACATGAATCCCAAATCAATATGACATTTCTACAGTTCAATCAAGAGACATAGAAGGATGAAATTTGGAGTAGTAGGGTTGGGGTTTGAGCCTTACGAAATTTTGGAGAAAAATGAGCTATTGAATGCTCTTAATGGACTTAAACCCATGGTTTACCCGGATAGATTGGAGTGGGAATGAACAAAATACCCTTAAAAATCAAATAATGTCAAATCTGTCCTTTGGTGGACTGTTTCCATAGGCTGAAGAAGATCGACCATAAATTTTTGCTCCGATGGCCTAATTGGATGAAACCAATTTCATTGGAAAAAGGACTTTCAGAGACTTCTGTTGATATATAGTAGCTCACCAAGATCATTATTTACAAGGAGTTATGATCATTTGAAGTTGACCCTAAAATTCATTTGGCCTCAGTATATTTTTCCTGCACATTTACTATTCACCACTATTGACGGTTAGATCGGAATGATCATAACTCATTGTTCGAGTGTCCTTTTTGAATGATCCACATATCGTTGAAAATCTTATTTGATGCTCTACGCGATGACGGGTTGCATATCCAAAAATTCCACATAGAAAAATTATTAATCATGATAAATAACAAAATTCAACACATTTCCGTCCGAGATCTTACTGAAAAAATTTTTGGGGCATCACAGTAACCCTTTTGAAAATTCCTCTTTTTGAACTTAACATCCTTGAACGCATGATTCTAAGGTAAGCCAATGTAGGCTAACGCCTACATTTAGATGGTGCATGATTGTAAGTAATATAAGTCGTAAAGTGAAATTGAGAAAATCTTTAAAAATCTTATTTCACACCTTAAGAAGCGTATTGATTTGAAATTATTATTTGTTAATGTCTAAAAACCTTATAACATAAAAATGTGCATCATGAAAGGGGAAAATGTGATTCATTTATTGCCATGAATTATTCGAGGAACCATTTGAACCATTTGATCTTAGATGTACAGTGTAGTCTTTAGTAATTTTTTTGGAGTTAAGAATACCCTTTTCACTATGAACATTGTTGGTTGGTTGAGGAAAAGCATTAGTTTAAGTTTGTGGGGTTGAAAAGTTGGCAATTTGCAACTTCTTAGCATTTTTAATCTTGAATTATCCTCATTCCCTATTGATCTACAGTGGATGTCATGTTATATTGCTCATTTGTGTAGGTAATGGATGACTACGAGGTCGATATATTCATACGAGTCAATTAAAGTATGAGAAATGAAGAAAAGAATCTTAAAATAACACTTTAGAGACTTAAAGGCCACTTGTGCACGCATGCCATGAGTTGGGCATGTAGGTGGCTAAGGAATAGGCAAAATAGTGTCACATGTATGGTAGGTCCCTCACTTGTGCTTAAACCTACGCTAGCATGTGACCAATATGGTAGAAACCTCATAAATATTCAAGAACATGAAGTTGAGGCTTTAAAAGGGGTTTGTCATCTCTAGAACTCTATCTCTATACTCCGTAAAGCTTTAGAAACACAGAGTGAAATGTAAGAGAAAAAATAGTGACATTATTTTACTTATTATTGAATTTGGATCTATAATAATGTGATAATATTTGGTTCAATGGAGAAATAGGTTGAGAATTTGGGTAATTTTCCTATTTCTCTCTCTATGAGTAGCTGATTTCCTTACGTGGGATTATGCTTGAGTAAGTTATGATTATATTATGGGTTCTTTTATTTATCTTTTGAATTAGCTAATAGACATGGGTTTTACTATTATTCCATGTTTTACACTAAAATTAGAGGTTGAAAACTCTAGTTAACCTTAGAACCCTTATCATCCATGACAAAGGAGATGAGGGTGAGGAATGGGAGTGAACAATAACATTGATGTATGTCATATGATAGTATCTATTAGACATAAGAATACTAATTAAAGTTTTAGATTATTCACATAGCTACACTTATGAGGTGTTTAAAAGAACCGATTTCTGAGATTTGGTACTTGACTGACAAATTAACATTAAAAACCTATAATCTAGCCTACCCATGACCCTTAGCTAAATCTAGATAAATGTTCAATTATACATGCATGAACATACACTTAAAATAGCATAACCCCAAGACCCATTCTACATTTGATTTCAACTCTAGTTCCCAAAACTTTTAATATTGAATGTCAACTATGATTAAATTATTAACTATAAATTGTTTGAACCAAAACCCGCATTTTATTTTATCATTTGATTTAGATTGCATAACGAACCAACTTTTAATCACTCCTAATGCTTGAAATTAAATTTTGTGTTCACATTCCCCAAGGATCTGACTTTGACTCTAGTTGAGTAAATTATATTGACAATGACTGCTCATACCTTCAAGGTGTAATTTAAGTGCCATCAATAACCCAAACCCTAATAATTTTAGTCATCCTAACTCTATGCCCGAACACCTAGACATGAAATATTCTATCCATCTATGTTACAATCATGATCTCTATCCCAGGTCTATGCTACGAATAACCTTAGCTTACCTAGATGTCAACTAGCTATAGGAAGGACAAACGAATTCAAAATTCAATCATGTCAATATTGTGGACATGTTAATCCTTTAATATCCATGGGTTTGCACCATCCATACCTCTTTCTCCTCTTCTCCATGGTTATAAGAAATGAGAGGCAACCATAAGGGTTTTTTAAGCCTCCGACAGTGTTTATTTCAACCATAACAGAGAAAAAATAAAACTCACTTTAGTGGGTATTCTAGTTTGCATCATCCCGCTATAGCGGAATATACTCTGTTATAACGGGCTAATGTTAGACCTATTGAGCTCCTTTAAGTTCCAAAGTTTTAACATATGTGAATCCACATAATTTTACTAATAACATATTAATAATATTCATACTTTGCTCTGGTATCGAGGAATTTTCTAGTAATGATGGCTTAGGTCATTGCACCTAGCCAAAACAGAAGGAAAATCAAAAATGAGCCAAAAAGTAGGGTAAACTAGCAAAAAAAGATGTCAAAATAAACTGTTCAAGATGCAAGTATATTGGACATAATAAAGTTGTGTGTGCAAAAGATTAAACCATAAATCAATTTCATATTACTCAAACTATTTAACAGATTACCATATTATAGTTTTGATATTTTTATTTGTTTGATGGATTGGAATAAGAAGCGATACTCAACCTATCACTTATCAGCCATCATGCTCTTAGAATCTTCCTCAGCCAAGTTCTATTTGTGAAGACACCACTATAATGCCAGAAGATACTCATAGTGAAAGTAAGGCAAGAGTAAGTTCAAAATGTTAATTAACATTTATTTGTTAGTAGTGAAATAGTTTGAATATTGTTTTGCATTTGTTGAATTCTAATATCTTTCCATTTGTTGAATTTCAATATCTTCTTATGTATGTTATATAGTCTAGCATCGAATCTCCTTTATAGTCAACTCAATTTCAAACACATGTACCAGCAATTAAGCCAATCCAGGTCAATTTATGTTGACACAACTATTGTGCTAAGAGCATGTAAGACCCCGCATTTTTTGGCTAGTCTTTAAATTATTGTTCCTACATGTATAAGAAATAATCCAAATTATTACCATGAATATAAGTTTCAAAAGAATCACTTAGAACAAAGTTGACCTAAGAGTCTTTGATTCCTCCAAAATTTGGTATTTGATTCTACAAGGGTCAACTTTAAACGTACATAACTTTTTATATACGTAGAATTTTGTAGAGAAAAATACACCAAATCGTAGATAATTGATTTGGATTACCAACGATACCAATTTTGTCTTAATTCGATACCCGATCAAAAAGTTATGGCATTTTTCGTGAGAGGCGGTAAGCTGGCACGATTGGAGCATTGCATGGCGTGGCGTGCCAGTTTCTCGATGCCATAAGTGACGCGATGCATTGCTGTCTCGATGTGATGTGGAGCTTTTTCACATGCTGCTTCAGTTCCTACAGGGTCTAGAGTCACTTTGATAATTTTTTCCTCACCCAAATCCATCCATAACACATAATTTCAGCCCCCAAGGAGCATTAGTTGCCCCTTTCTTCATAATTTCTCTCCAAGAAAGCCTCCCTATCTTAAGAGCAAACCTAGACTCTATCAGAGAACTTCAATACTCCATTACAATCTGCTCAAGATAAACAAGAATTTAAGTTCTCTAGTTCAAGTATTCCAAGAAAAGCTTTCAAGATCATCTCTAAGGGTTTCAAAGTCAAGATTTCTACATCAAATTCATGATTTCTTCAAGAATCCATCTAATTAAAGTATGTGGGAATTCATCGATAAGTCTTCTTTCACCCATGGATCCCAAAACCCTTATTTTGTATGTTCAATAAAGATTTAATTTTATGATTTCATGGTGTTTTTAATTCAATTCAGTCCATGTGTGATTCCATGCAAGATTTTGAATTCCTCATGTCATGAATTTGAGTTTCCCAAGCTTTATTCAAGTGAATTCCATGATAGATCTGAAATTCATGATTTTTTGTAACATTCCCATGTTTTAAATTATTGCTTCCCATATGTTTAATGAAATTCCCAGATTACGTTCAATTAATTTCAAGATGAATCACGAGTTATGAATCTAGACATGTTATCGTATTGTTTTCCCATATTTAATATATTCTCTAGATCAAATTCATGATCCCCATGTGTTTTGATGAATTGCCTTATGTTAAAGTCTCAATCTCTATGTGTTTGATGAAATGCCAAAGTGATGGGTTTCTTTGAATAATGCTTACTTATCATGATTTCAAATGATTTCATGTGTCATCATTGTTATTGATATCGAGTCCTGGGGGTAATGAATACCCAAAATTTAGTTGTTTACTTAGTATCAGTATTTTTAAAATGGTTTTAGATAAACCATGAGTCTTGTCATCCAGTTAGTCATCATAATCAATTTAAAGGTTAATAATTACCTCAAAATTTGTATGCACTATTATTTTTAGAATACCATGACCTGAGCTTATCAGTTATTAGTTATCACTGCATGCACCAGTTAGTATTTCAGTGTCTTTAAGTTTGAAGTAGGATTTAGTACCGAGCGAACATAGGGATGGTGTATCCCCCGTCAATTAGCCATGAGGCACTAGTAGTAGTCCCTAAGTTTCAGACCTACGGCACCACCGTAGATATTTAAGGGATCCCCCATCAGTTAGGCATGACACCCCCATCCTTCGGGATATTAGTTAGTGATCACTACAGTTCAGGTTTGCTTCTAATGGCAAGGATAAAACAACCCTCCTTAACGTGGGTCAAACGTTGGACTCCATGATAGCTCACATGGTTTATATCAGTTACATGATAGCTCCTATAGTCTCAGTCAGTACTCAGTATGTTTTCATTCAGGTTTGCTTGACTAAGCATATAGATTTTTAGATACTCAATTTTATAGCTTTCAGTCTTTTAGATTACAAATTATCCTAGTACCATAACAGATATACACTTAGTCTTACATTCTAAGATTATATAATTTTTATGAATTCATGTTAAGTTATCTCATGTTGTTCAGTTAGTCCTTACCTCATATGTATAGTTCTCCACAATTTTAGTGCAGTTGTTTAAACTAAGTACAGTTCAGTCTTACCTGACCAGTATTCAGCTATCAGTTATTCAGTTAATCAGATAAGCTTAATATATTTTATGATTGGTTTTGTATGTTTAAGCATTCGTGCTCAGTATAATTATATATACATATCCTCGTGTTATGTCAGTCTCCATCACGTAGTTTTAGACCCAATATTCATACAGTACCCATGTTTTACTGTTTATCAGCTCCAGTTCTATATATTATAAGAATAAAGTTTTAAGAAACTAAGAGTAGTAATTCACTAGCTTATCAGATTATGTTTGTTACTCATGCTTTTAAGATATTTTAGCTTTCAGTTTATTTCAGCATCTTAGTGAGTCTACTTACACTTAGTCATACATGTTTAAGATTACATATGAAACCAGTTTTACTTACTACATTCAACCTTTACTTACTCAGTATATTCCAGAAGCACTGATCCACATATACGTCTGTCTGGCTATAATGTTTCATAATGTAGGTACCATTTATAGCCCACACATCATGATCAAGCAGTTGTAGTTTCCAGCCAGCAGGTAATGAGTTCTCTTATTTTGGGAACTTCAGATAGTTTCAGTCTATGTTTTGTCCATTTATTTTTCATATGTATTGATTAGTGGTAGTTGGAGGTATGTCTTAGCTATCTATAGTCAGTATACTAGAGGCTTCATAGATGTCAG
Source organism: Capsicum baccatum var. pendulum (assembly GCA_030864225.1). Classification (NCBI taxonomy): domain Eukaryota; kingdom Viridiplantae; phylum Streptophyta; class Magnoliopsida; order Solanales; family Solanaceae; genus Capsicum; species Capsicum baccatum. The sequence goes on from CM061557.1 coordinate 197,704,609, forward strand.
TCGATTTAGTCAAGTAAATTTCAATTCTCTCTTTAGTTTTTATAAAATTATAAATTGTATCATTATTATAATTTCCTAAATTTTATCATGATTACATTTTCACACAGCAGAACTAGCTATTTAATATATTATAATTCAGTTGCTTAACAGTATGTCAGTTCATGGATTAGCTTGGGATCACTTGTAGTTCCAAACACCGTGTGGAGTTTAGGGTGTACTCCCGTGGTGTTACAGATCACGTCAAAGAAAGGTGCAAGGTGGGACTGATAGAGGTTAACGTAGGACTGGTAGAAGAGGTCAAGATAGGGATGTTATAGGTCAAGGTGGGACTAGTATAGGAGGTTAAGATGAGGCTAGTAAAGACAGTTGGGACTAGTAGAGAATTGGGGAGAAAAAAATCCAATGTAAGAGGAAACCCATATATTAGTGTAAGAAATACTTCTTCTAGTCAAGTGCCACATTTTACAACCAATAAGAGGCCATACAGTACTACCTCAATTGTTGTTGCTACACGAGGATACAATATCCCTAAAACTTATTTTGGTGTTTACTCTGATCTTACAATCAAAATCTAAGTGCACAATGTTTGTCGTGTCATGATTTGTTTAAAAATATTTCATTCAAATTTTCAATGTTTATTTTCTTACACTTTCTTCTTTATTCTACAGTCTAATACATCAAGGGAGATGATTTTTATCGAGGTACAAATCTAAATAGTGCTTTAGCAATCAATATAACTATTGGTTTTAAACCTCTTAGCCTAAAGTTGAATGAAAAATATGTTATGACCACCCACAATTGCAACAAATGAAAGCAAACGAGAGAAACAAAATGAATACAACCAAGTTTTCTTTCTCAATTAGATCCTCCAAGAAGTAGTTCATCTAGGAAATTAAATTTCTTTTTGATCTATGTAATATTCTATTGTAATAATGGTTATGCTCTCATTTTGAACAACTTATGTAACTTATTTTTGAACAACTTTGATTAGACAGTAGTTATGATTTGGTGATATGCTATAGTAGTACTATTGTACTCAATGTTAAGCATTTTATGCAGTTTTTATATTGAACAACTTATTTTATGGTGTGATGCTATTTTTAGTTCAACTTTGAGCAGCTAATTTACTATGTTTATGCAATATTTTGATTCTTAATTGGTTGGATTATTCTTTTTGAGGTTTGGTACACTTTTGAGCTCAATTATAAGAAAGTAATATAATGTAAATAAGCTATAAGAAAGTGTTATTGACACCATAACTAGACACAAAGAAATTCACCATCTTATAAGGATACAAAACATAACAACCAATTCGCATTCAATATGTCAAAATAAGACAAAATAAACTTTATCCTAACTACTCAAATTTTTGCCGATAAAAGGATAAAAGCTTACACCATAATAAAAATCCATAATACAATTAGTACACGGAGAACAAGAACAGCAAGTCGATTGAATTTAAGCTTTGCACATTCCCTCTAAAGTTTAAATTCTTCGAGTTTTTTCTTCAATGCAATAAAGTTCTCTTCAGTTTCAATCAATTTCAATTTTAATATGTCCCTTGATGTATCGACTTCTGATGGTACTTTTTTCATCTTCTACGAGGGATAATTCTATATTTTCTAGCAATAATTAGTGTTATTTGATATATTTTATACTTGTTCTCAGGAATCAAACTTAGAGGCATAAAAATTAAGGGAGTCAAGAATTAAAGGCATTGTAACGGGTTAACTGATTGACGATCAAAGTCCCGACGGATCGTTGGGCTGCCTGTTGCCTTTAAGCAGAATGTCAAAAACCCTAGGGATGGATAGTGGCCCAACCAATGGATCGTTAAGGTTAAAATGGGACCATTACCCTGATTTCAGAGTCAACCAGAATGTGTGGAAATTTAGGAGTTGGTGATGAAACGAGAAATGATCCATCGAAAATGCAATAGACATTGTCAATGCCATCGCCAATATACATAAATAGGGAGTTACTAGAACATCAGCGACAGTTCAGCCTACGAACCATCGTTACCTCGATGATCTTTTAGGCGAACAATTGGTGTTGATGCGGTAGCCAAAGTTTGAATTTTAAATCCCTACTTTTTGTCATCCTATAAATATCGATTTTAGGGCTATAATAGGCATCTATTGACTATTGTGAAATTTTATAGAATATGGTTTGTTGGAAAACAAGTTTAGAGCTAAAGAACACAATTCCTAACAAGGGATTTTTGATTGGAAATTCTAATTTTTTTATGGTTAGTAAAACCTGCGATTTTATGAAATTAATCTTTTCATCTATCTTCTAATTATGTGTGGCTAAATTTCCATAACTAGGGTTATGGGAACCTTTGTGAAATCTCAATTCTAGGTTTTGAAATGCTGAATTTATTGACATTGTGATGATATCATGTTCTCTTCACTTTAATGATTTTTCTCTGTTGCAATCTTGAGAGTGTTCCTTAAAAGTGTAACTTGCATGACCAAAAAAGTTATTGTGGTAAAATGAGAATAGTGACAAGATATTGGAGTTCTTACTCTCTAATTTATAGATTGATTCCTTAATAGGATTAATCCCTTAGAGAATTTGTTACAATATATATCGTTAACACTTTAAGTTTGAAGAAATTAGAATGAATCCATATTTGAATGTTGATAAACATTTAGATGGGAATTTTATGTAACTTTTCTATAATCACAAGTGTTGATATGAGTTCATGTAACTAATAACCCTAAAAGAGTTAACATCTTGGCAATCATAACCCTACGTACTATTTCACATTTGTCAAATCATTATAAATAAAATGTTGGTCATTACTAATTTGAATTTACTTGGTTAATATTTCAATCAAAAAAACCCTACTCAACGAAAATATATGATTAAAAGTTTATTAATTTGCATACAACTTAATTAGCACTTTATTTCCTATGGTATTCGACCCCAACCTTTGTTGGGTTTTATATTTGAAAAAAACCGCTTACACTCTTCTTGGGGATTTATAGTTTATGCATATCAAATTTTGGCACCATTGTCGGGGAATACAACTGTCAATTAAGTTTATGTGCATTAACTTACTCGTTGTTTCATTTTCTATTTTTACTTTTATTTGTTGTTTTCTTGCAGGCTATAGATTGTGTATGTCGGGGAATCGACCCCAACCTTTTATTTGTTGTTTTGTTCTCGCATTAACTTTCTCGTACCTTAGCTAATGAATGGGTTACATGAATCTTATTTTAATTGGGCTTAATGGGGGTTATGTAGCTAAGCTGTGAAGGTGTTGGTATCGAATGACTTATATTGGAAACTCATGTTTGCCGATGTAAGGGTTGGTCTTAATGACTATGTGCATGGTGACACTATTGATATACTTTGTAGCTAGGATTGATGTGGGGTTGGGGCATTCCCTGGTCTTCTTTAATACCTCCAGTTCATATGTCTAACATGCACAGGGGCCCTTTTAGCAGGGGTAAATCCATACAGCCCGTGGGTGCCTGTTTATTATGGTTGAGCTACATAGTCCAAGATAGAGTTTTACTATCCAACTAAACCTTGTTCCCTACCCCCTGCATCTATCATATATACGTATGCAAGTATGTAAATATTTTAGTTAGTTTGAAATTAAAACTTTAACTAACATTATTTTATCCTTACCTTGAGTTACATACTATTGCTCACCCCACTAAATGTCTCCTAATATTGTATCCCCATATGATGCAAGGTTCGAAGGCACTTTTAATTTTCCTTCACAGTGATAGGTACTGTTAGAGTCGGTCATTTCAGTGAAGTAGTGATCTTACATTCTTTAGAAGACTTGATCACTACTTTAGTTTTTCCTTTCATAAATTAGAATTGAAAACTTCACATTTACATTGTCATTGTTAGGATAACGGGCATGTCCCGACGTAAGTTATTTTCTGGTTAGAGGCTTTATGGATATTACTGTGGATTTGGTATTGATATTAACACTATTAGATGTCCTTGAATTTATTACTTTTTATCTTGTTATATGTTCGAAATTCAGTCATTATCAAGTGTGTTATGTTCTGTTTAACTAGGCAAAGGGGGTGGTCTCTGGTCCTCAGTGGACTTAAGATACCCCTCATAGACAGGCCCTAGTTCGGGTCATGAAAAAGTTTGTATCAGAGCCTAGGTTCTTGGACAATTAGGTGTCCATAAAGTCGTGTCAAGTAGAGTCTCTTTCATGGGTGTGTAGTGTACCACACTTATAAGTAAGAGGCTATGAGACATTTTGGAATATTTTTCTTTCTTATGTTCTACTTTCTGGCAATAGAGTCTAAGGTATTGAAACTGCTCTAATCTCCATTGATTTTTATTTCAGATCATGCCTCCCTAAGGATCTGATGCTCGTGAAACTTCTTTTGTCTACTCTGGGAATAATATGGGCAGAACTCATCCTACCTATGCAGTTCAGACTCGATCTAGGGCTCCAGCTCCTAATTTTAATACCCTACGTGGAGTTTTGTTAGTCGCTACCACTCTTTCTTGAGCTGATAATTATCATGTCACACCGCCCCAAGGAGATATTTATAATGCTGAGCTTCGTTGATCAATTCATTTTGACCTGGTTGGTGATATCTCAGTCACATCAGTCTAGTCCAACTATTACTACTGTGACTTCTTCTTAGGTTACTCGAGTCAGGCAGTTTATGAGGCTCAATCCTTTAACCTTTACTATCTCTAAGGTGAGGAAGATCCTTAAGGATTCATAGATAAAATGGAGAAGATCTTTTGAGTTATGCATATTTTTTACTCTGAGGGTTTGTAATTTGTTGTATATCAGTTAAAGGATGTCGCATATCAGTGGTATAAGGAGTTGAATAAGTCTAGGGGTGCTGATGTGGATTTGATACTATGGATGAGCTTTTGAGTTCCTTCTTAGATCATTTAATTCCTTAAGAGTTAAGGAAGGCTAAAATTTAGGAGTTTGTGAATCTGAAATATGGTAGGATTACTGTGAATTAGTATGCCCTAAAATTCATTAGTTGTCCTATTATGCTACTGAGCTTGTGTCAAGCATGAGTGCTAAGATAAGGAAGTTTGCTTTGGGTTTGTCTCGGTACTTGGTGCTAAAGTGCAAGGCTACCTTGTTGAGTAGTGATATGGATATCTCTAGGCTTATGGTGTATATAGATCAGGTTAAAGATGTAAATAAGAAATAAGCCAAAATAGGGGAAAGGCAAAGTAAGAGGTCCAGGTATTCTGAGCAAGGTAAAGGCCAGCTGAATAATGGAAGAGATGGCAAGCAATAGTCTAAGAGGAAGTGGGGAAATTTTTGTCATATTCTATAGCTAGTTCTGCATATCCTAAGTCATCCGATGATCGTCGCTTTTAGAATAGTGGGTTTAAGGCAATAAAGGTTTTATCCGCCCTAGTATTTCCCCATGGGCGTATTGGTACCTTTTGTTCATAAAAAAAATAGTTCCTTTAGAATATGTATGTATTACCCCCCAGTTGAATAAGGTGAAAATGAAGAATAGGTATTCTCTTCTTAGGATCAATGACCTATTTAACCAGATAGAGGGTGCAAAGTACTTTTCTAAGATTGACCTTTGGTCGGGTTATCATCAGTTGAATATTAGGCTGGTAGACATCCCTACGACTTCATTCCAAACCTTGTGTGGTCATTTCAAGTTCTTGGTGAGGTCACTTAGATTGACTAATTCCCCTGTGGTATTTATGGATCTTATGAATTAGGTTTTCTGCCATTTCTGGACTGATTCGTCATTGTATTTATTCATGACATCCTTGTTTATTCTAAGAGCTAGACGAATCATGTTGATCACCTACGTATAGTATTGCAGACCCTTAAGGATCAAATTTGTATGCTAAGTTTTTAAAGTGTGAGTTCTAGTTGAATGTTGTTACTTTTCTAGGTCGTGTTATTTCTAGTGAAGAGATCATAGTGAAAACACAAAAAGTTGTAGTGGTTAACAAGTGGCCTCGACCCTCAACTTTAACCGATATTCGAAGCTAGATAGGCTTGGCCGAATATTATAGGAGGTTTCTGAAAAGTTTCTCTTTAATTGTTGCTCTGTTGACTAGATTGACTCAAAAGAAGGTGAAGTTCCTATGAAATGATCCTAGCAAGGGTAGTTTTGATAAGTTGAAGGATAAGTTGACTTCCACTCCTATATTAACCCTACTCAAGGGTACTAACGGCTTTCTGGTTTGTTATGATACATCCCGTATGGGACTGGGTTGTGTGTTGATGCATAGGGGCAAGGTTATGGCATAAGCTTCTAGGATGCTATAGGTGCATGAGAAAAGATATCTGACTCATGACTTAGAGTTCTTAACGGTAGTCTTCACTTTGATGATTTGCCATCATTACCTGTATCGGGTTCATGTTGATATCTTCTTAGACCATAAGAGTTTACAAAATATGTTCACCCAAAAGGAGTTCAACCTCAGGCAAAAGAGATGGCTTGAGTTGCTCAAGGACTATTATATGAGTCTTTATTATCATTCAAGAAAAGCTAGCGTGGTTACTGAAGCTCTTAGCAAGTTATTTATGAGGAGTTTGTCTCATATTAATGAGGAGAAGCGAGGGTTGGTAAAGTATATTCAATATTTGGATAATCTATGAGTATATTTTTTAGACTCTGAGGATGGCGGTACGATTATTCAATAAGAGGTTAAGTACTCTCTTGGTGTCGAGGTAAAGGAGAAGCAGGTTTTAAATACTATTCTAATGAGAATCAAGGATGATATGGGTCACTAGAAGGTGATGGCTTTTTTTATAAGTGGTGATAGTATCTTTAGGTACCAAGGTAGAGTGTGTGTTCCCAATATTGATGGGATGCAAGAGAGGATATTGGCTGACACTCATGATTTGAGGTACATTGTTTATCTAGGTTTGATGAAGATGTACCTTGATATGACAGAGATCTATTAGTGGAATAACATGAAGAGGGATTTGGAAAATTTTATGGTTAAGTGCATAGTGTGTCAACAAGTGAAAGTCGAATACTTGAGGCCTGGCGATTTATCTCAAGAGATTGAGTTGCTTATGTGGAAGTGGGAAGTAATCAATATGGATTTCGTTACCGATCTTCTGCAATCTTGAAATCAATTTGATTTGATTTAGGTCATCATCGATAGGATGACTAAGTCCACTCACTTTTTGCCAGTGAAGACTACTTATTCTGCAAAGGATTATGCCATATTCTTCCTTCAGGAGATCATCAAGCAGCATGGTGCATCTTTCTCTATTATATTTTACTGTGGTACATAGTTCTCGTCTGATTTTGGCCTTCTTTTTAAAGAGGCTTAAGGACTTAGGTGAACCTTAGCACAGATTTTCATCCTCAAATGGGTGGTCAAGCAGAGAGAACTATTTATCCTTTGGAAGATATGCTAACGTCTTATGTTTATTATTTTTGTGGTAGTTGGGTTGATCATGGGCCTCTCATAGAGTTTGTGTATAATAATAGTTTTCATACTAGTATTTGGATGGCTCCTTTCAAGTAGGAGGTATAAGTACGCTATTGGGTGGTTTGAGGTTGGTGAGAATAGGTTATTCGATTCTGACTTAGTTCACCAAGCCATGGAAAAGGTGAGGTGATTAGAGATAGACTTAAGGCTACCCAAAGTTGCCAAAAGTCCTATGTGGATGTGAGGCGTAGGGAGTTGCAATTTAATGTGGATGATTTGGTGTTCATAAAGGTATCTCCCATAATGGGAGTGATGTGGTTTGGAAAGAAGGGGAAGCTCAGTCCCTAGTATGTTGGTCATTTTTGTGTTTTGAGGTGAGTGGTCCATGTGGCTTATGAGTTGGAGTTGTCATCTAGGTTGGGTTCCATTCATCTGATGTTTAATGTTTCAATGTTGAAGACGTTTATGGGTGATCCTTCCTTGGTTGTTACTTTGAAGAGTCTTGGCATTTCAAATTTCTTATCTTAGGAGGAAGTCCGGGTTAAGACTTTACATAAGCAAGTCCGTCATCTAAGGACAAAGGATGTGACTTCGGTGAAAGTTCTAAGGAGGAACCATAAGGTCGATGAAGCTACTTGGGAATTCAAAGAGGATATGAAGTACAAATATCCATTTTTGTTTCCCGCTTTGCATAATCGTGCTTGAGGTATATGAATTCCCTAACATCTTTGTTTTATATCTGTGTTAAAGGTAAATATGGTTTAGCTCTGTGTTAAATCGTGCAAATGAATGCCTTAACCTATTATTTGAGGACTAATGGTACTAAGGAAGGTAAAATGAAACACTCCGAATTTTGGTCATTGCAAATTTCTTGACCTATGGGATTACTGCACAAATTACAACTCTCCCTATTAGTCGTAGAGTGTCATTATGGGTCATAGGACCCTAATTATAGCCTGACTAGTGTGTATTGGTCAATTTTATATTATGATTGCGATTGGATCCTAGTGAGTCGTAAAAAACTATTTACGAGTCATATAGTCCCATCCTAGACAAACCAGTGTGATGCCCAAATATTTGTCTCGCCTATGATTTGACCAAACTAGTCAAAATGTCTGAGAATGAGTCAAATGGTATGACACGTAGCCAGACCAGTGTAGGTGACTATGGATACTTTCCAGACTACGAATGGAGGTCAAAAGTGGTAAGATAACCCTACGAATTGTATAGTTGCCTATAATGACAAGGCGATAATTTTTTAGTATTTTATTAAGGGCACTTTGGACATTTCATCTCTTCCCCAATCGTGACCCACGACTTAAAACCCCTTTAAGGTATCATTATGGCTCTGAAACAAATCAAAATAACTTCTCAACCTCTCTAAAATCCCCAAGGTCAAGAACACGTAGGGTTTCCAAGAATTTAGTCAATTATGGATCTTAAAGGTGATTTCTCTCCATAGTTGTGATACTTTCAGGCATGTTACTCTTTCCCAAATCTTGTATGTGAAAAAATATGTTTTAAATGGTTTAATTATTTGGATTTGAATGTGGGTTTTGACATGGGTTGAGGCTTTTGGAATGGTTGATTCTTGAATTGTTTTCCCATGGTTTTCATGAGTTGTTCATGTTTTTGATTGATTTTTTTGAACTAATGGGGTGCATGGGTGTGGGAATTGGAACGGGGGTCGAGGTAATCCCCTAATTAGATTTTTTAAACTTGGAAATTATTTTTGAACAATTGTATTCCCTCAACCCACATGTATAAATGGCTTGATTTGTGGAATTGTCACTTGGTTTGACTTTCTCACCTATTCTATTGCATTGCATAAATGGTTAAACAATGAACATCGATTTTAAAGCCTTGTTGGCTATGTTTTGATTTTATGAACAAAGGGGCTCAAGGCATTCCCCAAAGTTAATGGAATTGTAGTGGCATAATTATGATATTGCAAGCTAAATGGTATGACGATACTATTTTATGCCTTAATGTATGATTCCTTGGATAATGAATGGGTTATGTGAAACTTGTTTTAATTGGGCTTAATGGGGGATATATAGCTAAGCCGTGAAGGTGTCGATCTTGAAGGACTTATACTATAAACTCATGATTGTTGACGTGAGGGTTGGTCTTAATGACTATGTGCATAGTTCACATTATTGATATATTTTATATCTAGGATTGACGTAGAGTTGGGGAATTCCCTGGTCTTCCTTTATACCTTCAGTTAGTGCGGCTAACACTCACTAGGGCCCTTTCAGCAGGGGGGGCTGAACCTATATAGCCCTTGGATACCAGTTTATGATGGTTAAGCTACATAGTCTAGGCTAATATTTTACTATCATCCTAAACCTTGCTACCTACCCCATTATCTTTTACATATACGTATGTATGTATGTGAACATGTATAATTTATGACTGACTTTATTTTACCTTTATCCTGAGTTACATGCTAGTCTTCACTTACTAACTATCTCCGGATGTTGTATCCCTATGCGATGCAGGTTCCGAAGGCACTTCTTATTTTCCTGCGCAGTTATAGATGATTTCAAAGCCGGTCATAGCACTGAAGTGGTAATCTTTGATTCTCTAAAGACTTGATTAGTCCATCAATTTTTCCTTCCATAAATTAGAATTAAAGATTTCACAATTACATTGTCATTGTCATTGTCAGGATCGGGGGCATATCCCGATGTATATTTTTTCTGGTTTAGAGGTTTTGTGGATAGGTTATTGATGTTGACACTCTTAGATGTCTTTAAACTTTTTACTTTCTATATTTTTATATGTTTGGAATTCAACAGTTGTCAGGTCTGTTATGTTCTATTTGGCTAGGCAAAGGGTGTGGTCTCCGATCTTTGATGGACTTGAGATACCCGTCACGGCCAGGCCCTGGTTCGGGTCATGACAGGTTCATACTTATATGCCCCAAAGAATCTTGATTTAGACTTGAAGAATAAACCAATATCTCATGTTAAACTATCTATTGAATAACCACCTATGTTGGAGCAAAAAGAGCTACCAAGTCATATTCAATATGTTTTTGGGAAGTAATATATGGCTAATGATTATTTCAGCTAACTTAGTGGAGCATCAGGTTGAATCTCTTGTATTAATATTAAAATGTATAAGAGAATTAAGGGGTGGATTACTTCCAACATCATAGGCATTCCACCGGGCATATGTACTCAAAAAATCTAGTTAGATGAAGATTTTACACCTTCTATTGAACATTACAGAAGGCTTAACCCACATATGCTAGAGGTGGTGAAGAAAGAAATAATTAAATGGCCTGATGCAGGAGTGGTGTATCCAATCTCGAATAGTAAATGGGTGAGCCCTATTGAATGCGTATCGAAGAAAGGAGGAATAATTATAGTGGTGATGTGTCATGGTTTCATGGCACTTTCAATGCTTAAACCAGAAAATATGCTAATACATAGTCCATTTTGTTAGCTAGGATGTGTTTTTTGTTTGTTTGGCAGGAAAATAGGTTTTGGAGCCAGAAAGAAGAAAAATAGTTGAAGCGTGCAGAGTACCCCACTTACGGGACCACTTATGGGTCATAAGTGGAACTTACAGCCACCATAAGTGGCCTGGTAAGTATCAGAAAAAAAATAATCTGAGATTCTAAAGCCTGAAGTTTGATCCGACACTTACGGCCTACATAGGGGTCTATAAGTACCACTTACGGCTCGTAAGTGGTCACTGGCCCAATTTTCCATATTCATTTTGGTTAGAATTTAGGGTTCTGGTGTATTCTATAAATATCCTTTTGATATTTTTTTATTAGTTTATGCACTCTTTACATCCATAATATTATATTGATTATGAGATTCGACTTTTGATCTTAAAATCTATTGTTCTTGGTTTTACAATTAATTATTAATTTGAGATTTTGGGTTTTGTTCTTAAATAATAGTAAGATTATTCATATGCTTTCTCTCTTGAATTCAATGGATGTTCTTGGAAACATGAGCGGCTAAACCACTTAACTAGAGTTGTGGGAACCTTGGCGGAATAATGAAGTGGAGGAAGCACAAAATTATTGTTGATCAATATTCTTTCATGTATTGTAATTTTCTTCGGTGTGACTGCTTTCTTAACGACGGTATACATTGAGAACCTGCCTATATTCAATACTTACTTCAAAAGAGAGGTAGAGATTAGGAAAACAAGACCACAATAGTAATATAAGGCTACCAACCCTCATCTAATCAACTTAACATTCAAAAGATAATAGTTGATCAGGAATCTAGGATAAGAGTTAGCAAGGCAACACTCTGAGACTTTAAAGGTAATGAGTGAAATTCACCAAAGGCATTCACAGGATGGTTGGTCATACATATCTTATCAAATTTTATATTAAGGCATTGTGACAGCTTGACGGTGCACGATAAATCTATGGAGTTAGGAAGTTAGGGGGAACACAGTCTTAGTATTCATCTCATATTGATTTCAACCAAAGCAATCAAGATTATATTCTCACTACATTCTTCTCATTTACTTTTCTGCATTTTTCAGCTACTTCAGCAAGTTTGTGAGAGACATTTGGCCAATTCCCTGTGGGTTCGATCCCGATCGTTGTTGGGTTATATATTTGAAAGCGAGTGCATTATACTTCTTGGAGGTGTAGTTTTAGGAGATGTCAATTTTTGGCGACTTTATGGGGAGTATGGTTATGGATTGATTGATTAGATCTGTTGAGGTTGCTGGTTTCCATTTTTATACTATTTTTAGGGCATACACTGGTGTATGTCCAATACTTAGAGCCAAGGCAATCATTTGATCCCACTTGACACTGATATTGAGAGAACTCTATGATAGAATTGTTGGATGGCAGAACGAGAGCATAGAGTTCAACACGACGGAGAGCAAGATGACCCAAATTTGATTTTGCCTCACCGACATGGTATTCAAGAAATAGTTGAGCAAACCTCTACTCAGTTATTAGCTAAAAAAGAATGTGAGGCGAGCAAATACTCATTGTGAAGTTCAAGAAAAAAGTGTGAGACATGAAGAAGATCATCGAGCAACACTTGATAAACCTAGAAGAGATAGAGCTCACCCCAACTTATTTATACTTAAAAGCTTTTGATGATCCGGAGGATAATTTAGGGTACATTAAACCAGTTGCGATAGAAGTTATCATTTCTCCCGAGTAGACCCAAGGGGTAAAATTTGATATTACGAGAGCTATGATTCAACTCCTCAATTTGAAGGGTGTGTTTGTTAGTTTGCTGACTGATGACATAAACATATACATCATGAATTTCATTGCGATCAACACGTCATATAATTTACCTGAGGTGAATCAGGATGCTCTAAGACTCGGGTTGTTCCCATTATCTTATCCTAGCAAAGAAATAGTGTGGTTAGGGAACTACCTCGTGAGTCTCACTAATTAAAATGAGTTGCAAAAATAGTTGTTGGACCGATTCTTCTTACCTTTTAGAATGCTATAGTTGAAGGATAATATTTACACTAAAAGGTAGTTGCATTCTGACATATTGTATGAAACTTGGTTAAGGCTCAAGAAGAAGTTAATAACTATGCCTAATCAAAATATTTCAGGGAGTAATTTGCTAGAAATATGCCATAGAGCCCTAAATGTGAATACGGAGCCAGTTGTTGACATTATTACTGGTGGAGCTTTAATGAGCATGCAATGGGAACTAGCTTTAGAAATTTTGGACTGGATGTCTAATACCAAACGAGGCAAGCATACTTGGGAGGCAGACAGAGGAGTCGATACTTATGTTATTAGTGCTTCTATTAAGAAAAGCATCATTTATGAGATAGTGTCTTAGGAGGTTGCATTGTTGCAGATAGATATTGGGCTACTTACCAAGCAGTTCGCACCCATGAATGCTAAGAAAGTGAATACAGTGGGATCGTGAAGTAAGTCAGCTAGACATGATGAGTCTAACTCTGAGAAGGAGGCAAAGTATCTAAATAGATAGATACTGGGTTTTCAAGCCAAAGGCCAAGGTCCAATCAAAATTCTTAAAACTCAAGGCAAGGGAATCAACTTCAAAACTACTATACAAACAGAAATAGGGACTAAAATAGAAAGAACAATGGTGACTATAGACTAAACGATGATTACAAGGAGAAGAGTGGTGTATAAGTTGCATTTAGAGAACAAAGATGTTAATTATTGAATAAAGTGAATTTTGTCGAAGTTAGTTATACTGAGGTGCTCCCCTCTGATTTTTTGGAACGACGCGAGTCGGGAAGGGTCTCGATTCAGGAAAATAAAGGGCCCAAAGGTCTAAATAGGTGGTGAAAATTGACCATCGCATTAGGCTCAGAAAATGAATTAACATCTCGATGTGATACAGCCCTTTCAATTTTTGTTGGGAATGAATGACGAAGTCCATCCAAACCCTTCAATGAAGAATAAGAGGAGAGCAATGTGCCAGAGGCGTGCAAAGCGAATGAAAAACGGGCATGAAGAAAAAGAAGAATGAAGAAAAAGAAGCCGAGATTATTCCCTTCTCTTCCTAGGCTCAAAGCAGTACAGGCTTTCCTGGCCAAATCAAGGATTTCGGGTATCTTGCTATGCTACAACACTAAATAAATCCATTTATATTAGTAATATATATAAATAGAAAGATAGATCCATCCATATATCCTATCCGATTTTAATTTTTCTATCTAAAAAAGAATCGATTTCATTCAACCTTTGATTCAAAGAACTACGCTTACTCCCCATCCACCTATGAAAAGGCTCTGCTACAATAGATGGTAGAGGTTATGTAGTACCCAAAGCACTAAAGTCATCAAATAGCCGGGAAGGGTCCTATAAGTGCCTACTACTACACCACAATACACTTGGCTGTACACATTTATAGAGCTAACCCCTGTCCAGTGTCTGGCAGAGCTAAGGGGGATTCAATCCTTACTCTTTATCCCCATCATCGCCTTGGCTTAACGGGGCCTTACTTATTTAGGGGGAGAGTGAAGCCTCAAAAAGCACTGTTGAGAGAAAGATCCTTGGCCCCTCTTTATTCTTTATAGGGTTCCAAACCTTTCTTTAACAAAGGTGACAACGGGCCAGGCCGAGATGGAAGATATCAAACATGGGAAAAGAAGTAAGCCCACCTTTTTTTATCATTTTAATAGAGGGTGATAAAAAGAGTGAAAAAAATAGACTCGTATTTCTCATCGAACAAATACAGGAAAAGAATTATATTGAAAATACTGTTAACCCAACCCCTTCTTTCGTAGAGCCCGTGTATTATAAATGATCTGAACCTACCCGGAGCGAGCCTTTCATAGAGGCAAGTTAAGTAGGTGAGCCTTATGATAGGAAACTATCTCGTGCGGTTCAAAGAGGACTCAGTTGTTAGTTAGTACCCCCATGGTTTTGGGGTGGAACTTTTCACTCTATTTTATTATATAGGCTTAGCGAAAAGACAAAAAAATTCATACACATGGAACATGGATTATATATGAACCAAGGGATCGTGACAAGTCATTCCTACTAGCAATGACTTCCTCTTTTATTACTTTATTTTTTTCCATATCCCTCGCTTTTGTTCTCAGTTACTCATCAAATGGTACTCAATTCATATCTTTAAGGTCGATCATTGACAAAGTTCAAAGAAAAGGTGGGCCATTGATAAAGAATCAATGGAAAACCACAATGCTAACAGATGGCGAGCCTCCACTTTTCTTTTAATTAATGAAACCCACTAGTTGTTATTATTATGATCTTAAATAAATGGATAAAAATATTAGTTTTAGAAGGCTTGTTCAAAAAAAGACGTGGGTGGCATTATAACTGGGGTATCAATTAGAAAGATTGAACCAATGTTCGTTCAATAAAGAAGCATTCATTTTACTTAACTTAAGGGGAGGGATGAGGGCTTTCTAAGAATGACCTGGGATCTATGAACAGACCTACACAATAAAAATGATGAAATGAATAAGAATGGACGGGAAGCCTTGGAGAAAGGACTGACAAACTTTTTACTTATGTTTGGTTAACTACTTTACTGACTTGGGGTTATTTCTCATAAGTGACATACCTACACCCCCGCACACATACTCACTATATCTAAATACATCAAACTTTCCAGCCTTTCATAAAAGCCCCTCTCCCTTAGAATATCAACTGCCAGGTTTGTTTCATTAGTAATGTATACTGTAATTATGACTTCTGTTCTCTAGAAGCATCTACAATCTCTCCCAATTTTACTACCCACTATAGATGTATAGTAGTAGTAATACTTAAAAAACTCTAATGCTTTACCCTAATACTTTTTATCCCATATATTTTTATCTTTACTTAGAGATTCTGGGAAAAGATCATCAGATGGTATAGGAACTTCGTATGCCTCATAGTATGTTCTTTTATAGGATGATTAAGGGTCAATCAGATTCTGATCAATATTTTTATTGATTATTTTATTGGATGTCTCATTTTAATAAATACATTGTTATATGTATCAAGACCTATTCTTACATAAGGCGATGTTGTTAGAAAATTCTCATGTACGGTATATATAAATGCAAGTTGACTTAATAATGATTCCACTACTTTCATGGATATGTATGCATCCTTCTGATCATGCTGAGGATTGAGTCTTTCGCTTATCCCTATTCATAGTAGGTACTCTTAGATTAACCCATCATCTCTTTTAGGTAGTTCTTTCATAAATAATTATCTCATCACTTACAAAAGATATATAATCCTGCTTTGTAGTGTAATATGCTACACTATAGACAACTCATAGATCTCCGACAGAACAAAACCAACTAATAGTAGTTATAAACTTTATTAAATGAACTATGTCTAGATATTTAAATTTTCTGAATTCATTGCTAAGTTTTGGGAGGTTATAGTTCTCCTTTCGACTAAGTAATTCACCGTATTTTAGCCAAATATCCTTTTCCATGTTGATCAATATCTTCCCATATATCAATGGCATGAATAAACTTTTGATGAGCTTTCTATCTAACTTAGATTCAATGATTTCCATCTGTAATTTCTCATTTATTAGATCATGCAAAAATGCCTTAATATCCTGTAGTAAGTACAAGTACACATCTTGTAAGATTCATTCTCTTAGCCCTTTTTTGCTAAGAAATAAATAACTCATGATCTGGTAAGCACTAGCAGCAGTATCTTGAGTTATTAGGACACTATTAGATTCTTCTACTCTATAGTTACACAGGACGTTGGCTATGAACTGAAATGGATCACTATCACCCTTAGCGATGCTTATTAATCTCTCATCAAAAGCATAGATAAAACTATGGTACTCCTTATACCATTTTAGACCATTATCATAAAGATAGAATTTCTTATAGTTAAAGGCAGTTGATGTGGCTACTATGTCCTTAACTGACTGGTTGATTCCTTCTTGAGGATTGTTCGAAAATAGAATTAAGGCTACAAACATTATTTATATCCTTATTCAGGAAATAAGATTTCCTAAAAAGATCATAAGCTTCTGTCAGATTTACGTATGCCCGTATACCGGCATAAGAAGACCTACTTTTTCTAAAGTAGCACGATGATTCTTAATGAACTCCAATATATTCAAATTTATCTAAAATCCTTGTCTCTAAAGCCTATCAATATGTTCCACATGTATTTATACCAATATGAATAGAATTCTATATAAAAATTGCTTAGGTCACGAGGTGATATAAGACTAAACTTATTTAATAATTTAAGACCAAAATAATGATATATATCTAAGGTAATACTACTTAAGTAACCACTTACCATATACGAAAATAGAAAAGGCTTCCCTTTATCAGTGTCAAATGGACCTTTATTTTAATATGTGTTCCCAATTTAAAGGCTTGCAAAAGAATGGACTGTTGAGTTTCAAGAGGATAAGATTGTTGTCAAAATCACATACAGCATATAAATTTATTTTAGAATAACCCTTTCTATTCTCTTTCACTACCGTTTTATTATTATCTGCTGAAAGTGTCTTAATTTTGATCAACTTTCTTTCAATCATGAACTCGAGCAATCCTTTACCAATTTGATATTTCTGACCTTTGATTTCAACTCGACTACCTGTTGTTGTAATACTAAACATATTTTTCTTATTGATTATATTGGCTTGTATCCAAACTGTGCTATCTAACTTTTCCAACAATGTAGATACCCTCACAACTAAAGTCTCTTAAGTACAGTTGTACAGTAACCCTAAGACATATATAATGATTGCCTCCAGTGTATATTGACCAAACTAATTAATAGTACAATTCTAAATATCTTGAGAAAGATACTTATATAAATAAGATTTAGCGTTTATAAGATCCTTTCTTATCAATAATTTGATTAAGTTAGGAATTTCACTAAATAAACTATATTCATCAAATTGACTAGCTATATCTTCAATCTTCTTTTGTAACTCAAGTAAATCTTCATCGGAGATATCAATTGTATTATTAATGATCTCTTTATCCCTCTTATAATCATACAATGATTTCAAAACATTATTATTATACGTAGATTTTTCTTCTTTATTTCTGTTTTTATCATCTATATCCTTATGTAAATTTTCCCAAAACTCATTAATAACAGTATGATTAGATGTACTATATTCTTTTCTATCAAGGATCGAGATTGATGCCAGAAATCTATTACATGAACTTTCACATTTTACAGTAATAGATAATTTTCCAATACCGAGATGAGAGGATCTAAATGAGCAATATGACCAATGGCAATCATTCATAAATTTCTCAATACGTACAACCATAAAGATATGTCTTTTTATTTTTATAGGTAAGACACACCTATTACTAGGATAGTTTTTCATCATTGTATTTTTTTATTTTGCATCATACCCCTTAGGTTCTTTGTAGTAATCGGCAACCCTTTATTCTTTTACTTCACATAGCTTTTCATTTTCTTGATAGCTGGAAGTTCTCCAAATGTATGAAAGGTTAGAGGACTTAGTACCATCCATTTTGGTGTGGTTGGATTCTTATGTTTATTTTTTAAGGATTCTAAGTTTTTCTCTCTTAAGGGTGGATGAGATACTTTTGAGGATTTCTATATTTTTCTCTCATAATGGTGGATGAGATACTCCATTCATTTTTGAATAAGATTATCGCAAGTTTCTTTATCAAACTCATTATCAAAGAGATACAGAGATATTGTAGTGCACTACTAGGGATAACTTATGCTCATATTCTTCTGTCAAAAGTAGGGAAGAGCAAGTGTCTGATCAGATCAATTAAGCGATAGGGGTAGAAACTTTACTTTGCTAGGAAGGAGTTGTTGTTGATTGAGTATTAGCCGAGGGGCCCTTTTTTATTTTATAAGAAAAGAGATGGTAGTTGGGTACAAATAGGCCTGTGAAAGATGAGTAGGCCAGCATGCGGGTTGTACCGATCAGCTTTGAGTTGTCGAGTGATGATTGGCCGAGGGGACTTCGATTATGTAGTTGGGTACAAATAGGCCTGTGAAAGATGAGTAGACAAGAACACGGGTTGTACCAGTTAGCTTTAGTTGTCAGGTGGTGATTGCACCATATCTTAAGAAAGAAAGTGGAGGGGTTGTCTTATAATAAAGACCGTACTCTCTTCTATAATGTGCACTATATTATTGTGTCCTATTTCTTAAGAAGTGATTCGGGATTAAGCCATATGGCGACACCTACCAAAAGAAAGGGGAACTTTCGTAGTCAAATGCGTACGAGGAAAGGACAATTATTCAATAAACTAAAATCTACTGGATGGGGTTCCATATCGTGAAAAACCGAGTTTAAACCATGTTATGGCACCAAGCCAACCTAACAAAAATAGGGGTATAAATAATATAATAAGAAAGAGAAAGGGCTTCCAATGTCTATAAATAGATGCCACTTTCTCTATTTAGCAAAGCGAAGGGAGAGATGGATACAGCCACCATCAAAATATTTTCTCAAATAAATCAAAGAATTCTCTATGTGCAAAATGAAAAGCACCAACGGCCGCAAACTCTGCATGCCTTTTTAGAACATATGCCCGTTATTTTTCCAGAGTTGGTGGAACAACACATTCAATAGCTCCTAAACCAAATAAGCACTTTGGAAGAATAGGTGAGGACCCTTATCCAAGAAAGAGAGGACCTTATAGTTAGGATGGCCTTCCGCATCCGTGGCAAAAACAACTAGGAGTCAGTCGACTCTTTGAAGTTTCAAAAGGTTTAAATAAGTGTCTATAGATGCTTTGTAATGTGTTTTCATTAAAGGTGTTCTTGTTCTTTCTGTAGATCTACTCCTATACGTTGTGTCTTTATTATTTATGTATCACTAATGCTCTCCTTTATAATGTTATGTTGTGTGGCTAGTCTATATGTGTTTCCCATATAAGAAAATGCTTCTAGTGTAGGAACGAATAAAATTTGCTTTGTTCTAGTTCATTCTCTTCCCCTATTTTATGCAGAAAAATTATTAATTTGAATTTACTAGTTCGTACGGGACGAATTACTTTATAAGACTATATAAGACTATAAAGCTATGATTAGGAGCTCGGACAGACACAACCTATTTTGAAAAGAAAATGACTGGTACCACTTTTCAAAAGAAACATCGTCCATGGGTATGCGAAGCCAGTAGCCGTGAGAATAATCATCCTGATTGGGGTATCTGCATTTGAAAGTCCTTATACAATAAGTACTTAATGCCTTTGAAAGTTGGTTTTACAACCTACTTCTAACTTTCTGAACTCCCTACCGGCTTTCATAAGAGGAAAAGATCACTCTGTCATACAGCAGAGCAGTGTTCATCTAACTCAAAATTCCATAAGAGAAGAAGAATCGTAGCGTAGGGTCGACATAAATGATCGGTTAAAATAGTATAATGAGAAAGCATCTATTCATATTCATAGTTTCAATAAGTTTTCTTTTGAGTTTTGAGATTGGTCTAATCTTCAATATACCCTTATAAAACCTAAAACCTCACTCCCTCGCTTTCTTCTTCTGATAGAATAGCTTTCATATCTTATCTTTGGCACCCTGGCTTGGGGAGTTCTCTCCCTTTTTTGTGTCAGCAAAGAAAGGATAAAAGCAATCAGCTGAATGATTGTTATTCTATTTACGGTTACAGTTCCTCTATCAAAGTAGAACAAGTCTAATACTCCAACCCTGGTTTTCAGGGACTCCATTTCGATCTAAACCCAAAAACCCATATATTTATAAACAAAATTACTTGTTTTAGCCCTTTTTTAATTAGGGAGGTCTCCTTACTTTCGGTCTTATTCAAGACCTAATCAAGGCATTTCCCCATTTTACTTTTGGTGTACAGAGATTTTTTTATTACCCTTTGTAAAGCAATCAAAAAAAGACCATACCCACTTTCACCATATCACACTCGATAAACCCGACTCCTAATATAGAGAAATGTAATGAATGGATGGATTCCTTCATTCATCATAATGAAACCATCTAGCAACTAGTGGTAACAAAACCTCATTGTTGTAGAGATAGTCGACGATTGGGACTAAAAAACATTTTATTTGGAAGAAATGCTTTCACAAACAGTAGAATGAGACCATGTTTGATACTCACGTAGATAGACAACCAGTCAACCTCAATACCCTTAACATAATAGAGTCCTTTTTTATGCTTGTTTTCTTTGCATATAGACTAGATGAAACGAAACTAAAAACCCCATAGTATGCTTGAACAGAAAGATAATATAAAACCATAGCTAAGTTCTCTTTATCGGACACATGAGATATATCGGTGTTAGAGAATTGATTTCTCCTTTCGTTCTTCTATGCGAAGACAAAGTAAGAAGAAAAAAGAAATTTATTTCAGAACTATGAGGTGAGAAGGAAAGAGAACATAAAGAGTTTTGAACAAAGATAAGGGAAAGTCAAATCATTTATTTTTTATTGAATATCTATATATACAAAAGGAATAATTCTAGCTAAAGAAATGAGATCCCTGCGCCTGACAAATGGAAATAAGGGACCGAATTTTTCTCTATAACCATAATATAAAACAAGTAAACCAGGAATCTTCAAAGCGTACTTTGATGATAGGCGAGTTTACACGCCTATAGCATTATATTTTACCCATATTTTAGCCTAGTTTTGACAACAAATTATATATTTCAGGTACAAATGATGCAGAATTCAGCATTTTATGGATAACTTGATGCCAAAGAAAGCTTCACGAGGGGAAAGAAGGGAGTCTTGGACGCCTAAGGACCAAAAGTGATGCATGGGAAACCTGTCCCGGGCTAAAACAGCAATTCTGAAGACTTTGGGGACTAACAGAAATTTATTATGATTAGGATAATGATACATTAACCTAGTACAATTGGGTTAAGTATTTCATTAGCTTAGTAGGATTTGGTTAAATATTTCATTAGCCTAGTAGGATTTGGTTAAGTATTTCATTAGCTTAGTAGGAATAGGATATGGGTATTATAAATACCCTATTTTGCTAGATATTTTATATCTTCTTTCCATCTTTCTATTATACATTCACTACTACTTCTAATTCTTCCATTAATTCTACTTTTTATTCCTCTTCTATTCTTCTATTCATCTATTCTTAATTTCCGCAACAAGAGAAACGTTACTTGCAAGAAATCACGCCTAACGCCTACCACACTTGTGCTACACGAAATTCTTATTGTGGTAAAATAACAATGTCAATTGTGATTTCCTTCACACTCATGGGTAACTAAACTTCTCTGTTGGGGTTATGGAAGCCATATGAGATACTATCTATTACTATGAGTTTGTGAGTTTGCGACACGTATGCTGCTTATATCATTATTCTCTTCATCTTAATCTAAATTCTTTGTGGTTGCAAACGCAAGAACACGCCAGTATAACATTTAACTTGTTCGAAAGAAAGGTTATCTGTCTGGAAAAGAGATAATGTCAAGGTAGTAGGGTCCCATCCCCTATTAAAAAGTTAGTGTCGTAACTGGATTAACCTCTTGGAGAATTCGTACCGTTAGACACGCTTTAAGCTCGAAAGAGTTAAAGTGAAATAATCCTCGAATAGGTTGAAGGACGCCTGGATTTACCATCGAATACAATTCTCTATAAGCACATACATGTCAGAATTCAACACACTCATAGCCAATAGAGACGTATAACTCAGAAGGTGGACATAACCCCAACTCTTCAATTCTCGTTGTTTTACAACCTACTAAACATTCTTTCTGTTTACTTTGCTATTTCAGTTTTTACTTTAATATTTTGGTTACACATTACAATCCCCCCTTTTTACGAGAGTTGCACTAAAAGCCTAGTAATCGTTGCTTACTTGTTGACCAAGCTATTCTCTGTGGGATCGATACCCAACCCTGTTGGGTTCTATATTTGCTAACGACCGCTTTACACTCCTACGAGAGCTGTTGATTGAGCGTTATCAAAAATTGGCGCCGTTGCCGGGGAATACGAGTGTCAATTAAGTTTGTGATAATTATTAGACCCTTTGGTCAAAGATTCTCATACTTTTACTTTTAGTTTTTGTTTTTGTTTACTGCAGGTTTTTATTTAGTGCATGCCCCATACTCGAAGTTCTGGTCAACCGTTATTACCTATCAATCCTAAACTACAACGTATTGGAAGAATGGAGGCACAACACAAAATCGAAAGAATGGCTGCTCAACAGGAACAGGCGAGATTAGATGCTCTTGCCGCCGCTCAAGTTCAACAACAAAACATTGATAACCCTGGGCGAGCAACAAATCCTGACGATGAGGATTTAGGTGATGACGAGTTACTAAACCCAAGGCATGATGCTGAAATCGCAACACCTGCCAATAGAAGAGGTCGTCAAGCTCAGTTTAGGTATGATCACCAACCCATGCAACCAGCTTTTGATGACGATGATGATGATCTTGATAGAGCCGGAGCCACTGGAGCCATAATTCCTCCACCATTAGCGCCCGGAGCCAAGTTCAACATCACAAGTACCATGATTCAGTTATTGCAACTCAAGGGATTATTTGGTGGACTAGCAGGCGATGATCCGAATATGCATCTCATCAACTTTATTTCTACATGCAAGCGTTCGACAATCCTGGTGTTGGTCAAAATGCAATTCGATTATGTCTATTTCCATTGTCTCTGTCTGGGGAGGCAACTCTATGGTTGAATGGGCTGACTCCTGATTCTATTACAAATTGGAGGCAATTGAGAGATGCTTTCCTAGAAAAATTCTTTCCGCCATCCAAAAGAGCACAATTGAGAGATGAAATCAGCAACTTCTGTCAGCTTCCCACTGAAGCTCTTCATGAAACATGGGAGAGGTTCAAGACAAAGCTAGCGAGATGCCCAAACCATCACATGACTAATGTTCACCTAATGGAGATATTATACAGAGCCTTGAATTCAATAACTAAACCAGTGGTGGATAATGCAGCTGGAGGATTTTTTATGGACCTCACCTTTGGTCAAGCAAGCAATATGCTAGATCGTATGACGAAGCAAAGTAGAGCTTGGCATACCAGGGATTCTGAGGTAGCAAGCCCCACTTTATCTATTGGCATGACTACAGACCAAAGAAGAAGATAAGAAGAACGTGATCAAGCTATGGCTCACATGAAAACACATGTGGATCTTCTTACAAAGCATTTATTATCAGGGAAGACCAAAAAAGTGAAATCCATTGCATCAAAAGGAAGAGACGAATCTGATTCGGAAGAAGAGGCCAACTACTTGAACAATCAGGGGGGTTTCCGCGGGAATACCCAAGGAAACCAAGGTCGGAACTATTACAATAAATCTGGAAACAAAGACCAAGGTAGTTGGAAGAACAAGAATGAAAAGAGTGGTTTGTACATTCCCCCTGGAAGACGTGATGCCACCACATCTAGTTCTGGAAGTATGGAAGACATGCTGGCTAAAATATTGAAAGGAGTGGAAGCAACAAGTACTGCAGTAATGGAGGTAGTAAATGATTTATCCTCTATGAAACAAATAGTTGATTACCACTCCACTTCAATCAAGCAAATAGAACAGCAATTGAGCCAACTTTCAGCAGCACTCAATCAAAGAAAGGCTGGCACTTTACCTAGCGATATTGTGTAAAACCCAAGGAATGATGGGTCATGCATGGCCATCACTACCCGAAGTGGTAAGGTGCTGGAAACTTCAGCAAAAGGCAAGCAAGTGGTTGATGAAGTAGTGGACATTGATGATAAGGCGAAAGGGGAAGATGCCGCAGCAGCTGATCCTGACTTTCATAACGTCACCCCTCACAATTTGCAACCTAAAAAGGCTGAAAAATGGAAGCAAGAGGAGAAGAAAGCCGTGGAGAGAACAATTCCATACCCACCACAACCTTTCCCACAAAGATTGAAGAAGGTGGCGGATGATACAAAGTTCAGCAAATTCATGACTATATTAAAGCAGCTGACCATTAATGTTCCATTGGTGGAGGCACTTGAACAAATGCCTGGGTATGAAAAATTTATGAAGGATCTTTTTACAAAGAATCGAGCAGCAAGTTATGAGTTGAAAGATGATATTCATCACTGCAGCCCAATCGCTACCCGATCAATAGTTCAGAAGAAGGCCGACCCGAGAGCTTTCACTATTCCTTGCACCGTTGGGTCTTTGAATTTTGCCAAAGCATTATGCGACTTAGGAGAAAGCATCAATTTGATGCCATTATCTATCTATAAGAAGTTGGGGTTGGGTGATCCTACTCCAACCAATATGAGGCTCGTCATGGCGGATAGGTCGGTAAAACGACCTGTTGGTATTCTATGTGATGTATTGGTAAAGGTTTCTTCATTTTTCTTTCCGGCAGACTTCGTTATTTTGGATTGTGAGGCAGACTCAGAAGTTTCCATAATCTTGGGGCACCCTTTCCTTGCCACGAGAAGCGTGCTTATTGATTTGAGAGCTAATGAGCTTTCGTTCCGAATAAATGACGAAGTAGTTCGCTTTGATGTTTGCAAATCAATGAAGCAACCCAAAGATCTGAGTGTATTTTCGGTGGCTGATGTTTTCTTTGATGATGAGAAAGAATTACTTGAAGAAGAGCAGCTGATTGATGACCCATTGGCGACTTTGCTTATGAATGGTGAGAGTAAGGATGCTGAAAATTGTGAAGAAGCTATTTGTGCTCTATCAGGATTAGGGACATATCGCCATGCTCCCAAGAAGCTGAACCTTGATCTCAAAAATCGACCCACACTGCCAACTAAGCCATCTATTAAAGAGCCACCCACGTTAGAATTGAAGGAGCTGCCAAGTCATTTAAAGTACGCATTCGTAGGAAGCGGAAACACACTTCCAATCATTGTGGCGGCAGATTTGGGTGAGCAACAAGTAGCAGCTCTCATTGCTTTTCCATGGAAGTATATTAGAGCCATTGGATAGACCATTGCAGATATTATTGGTATTCCACCTGGGATTTGTACACATAAGATTCAGCTTGAAGAGAATTGCACACCCACCATTGAGCATCAAAGGCGTCTAAACCTACCTATGCAAGAAGTGGTAAAGAAAGAAATAATTAAGTGGTTAGACGCAGGAGTTGTGTATCCAATCTCTGACAGTACATGGGTAAGCCCGGTACAATGTGTTCCCAAGAAAGGAGGCATGACGGTGGTCGCGAATGCAAAGAACAAGCTTATTCCACTCAGACCCGTCACTGGATGGAGAGTTTGCTTGGACTACCGAAAGCTGAATTCTTGGACACACAAAGATCACTTTTCAATGCCATTTATGGACCAAATGCTAGATCGATTAGCGGGGAAAGGATGGTTTTGCTTCTTAGACGGTTATTTAGGCTATAATCATATTTGTATTGCACCCGAAGACCAAGAGAAGACAACGTTTACATGACCATATGGTACGTTTGCCTTCAAACGTATGCCTTTCGGGCTATGTAACGCACCAGCCACCTTTCAACGTTGTATGATGTCTATTTTTTCTGATATGGTTGAAGACACTTTGGAGGTATTTATGGACAAATTTTCAGTTGTTGGTGAGTCTTTTGAAGCGTGTTTGGCAAACCTAAGCATGGCATTGCAAAGATGTGTAGAATTCAACCTAGTGCTGAATTGGGAGAAGTGCCACTTCATGGTAAAAGAAGGAATCGTTCTTGGGCACAAAATCTCCGAAAGAGGAATTGAGGTTGATCGAGCAAAAATTGAAGTCATTTAGAACCTACCGCCTCTAATTTCGGTGAAAGGAGTTCATAGTTTTCTCGGCCATGCAGGTTTCTATCGTCGGTTCATCAAAGACTTCTCCAAAATTGCTAGTCCATTGTGCAAACTCTTGGAGAAAGATGCGAAGTTTGACTTCAATGCAGATTGCTTAAAGGCATTCGAATGCCTCAAAGGAAAACTCATTGAAGCCCCTATCATGGTAGCACCAGATTGGTCTCTCCCGTTCGAAGTCATGTGTGATGCTAGTGGTGTAGCCGTTGGAGTTGTGCTTGGACAGAGAAAGGAGAAATTATTTCATCCTATTTACTATGCGAGTAAGGTCCTCAATGAAGCCTAAAGGAACTACACTGTGACAGAATAAGAGCTCCTAGCAGTTGTGTATGCGTTTGAGAAGTTTTGTGCCTATCTATTGGGTACTAAGGTGATCGTTCATACAGACCATGCAGCTCTTAGGTATCTAATGACAAAGAAGGATGCAAAACCAAGATTAATTCGATGGGTATTGCTGCTGCAAGAGTTTGATTTTGAAGTTAAAGATAGAAGAGGTTGCGAGAACCAAGTGGCCGACCATCTATCTAGACTCGAGAACGAGCATGTGGCACAGCCTGATATCGAGATTGATGATGCATTCCCTGACGAGGAGATCCTAGTGACGATAGCAAAAAAGTTACCATGGTATGCCGACTTTGCAAATTTTGTGGTGAGTAATGTGATACCTGCAAACTTAACTTACCATCAAAGGAGAAAGTTTATGCATGACGTACAACACTACTATTGGGATGAGCCATATTTGTTTCGACGATGCGCGGATGGTGTTATCCGATGATGTATATCCCATGTAGAGGTTCCTAATATTTTGGAAGCATGCCACACTTCCCAAGTTGGTGGACATCACGCAGGTAATCGGACAGCAAGGAGAGTATTGCAAAGTGGATATTATTGGCCTTCGATATTTAGAGATGCCTATGACTTTGTTAGAAGATGCGACCAATGCCAAAGACAAGGTGCTATTTCGAAACACCATGAGATGCCCATGTCAAAAATTCTTGAGGTAGAACTCTTTGATGTGTGGGGTATTGATTTCATGGGTCCATTCGTGAATTCATTTTGAATGAAGTACATCTTAGTTGCTGTAGATTATGTCTCAAAATGGGTTGAAGCTGTAGCGCTGGCCGACAACGAGGGAAAGCATGTTGTAGCATTTTTGAAGAGGAATATCTTCTCTCACTTTGGAGTACCACGTACTATCATAAGTGATGGAGGATCTCACTTTTGCAACAAGCTATTCAAATCTGTATTGGCCAAGTATGGTGTCAAGTAACATAAGGTAGCCACGCCTTATCACCCACAAACGAGTGGACAAGTAGAGGTTTCCAATCGAGAGATCAAGCAAATCCTTGCAAAGACGGTAAATGCTAATAGGAAGGATTGGTCTCGGAAGCTAGATGATGCACTATGGGTGTATAGAACTGCATTCAAAACACCCATCGGCATGTCCCCTTATCAACTAGTTTATGGGAAGGCTTGTCACTTACCCATTGAGCTTGAGCATAAGGCATTGTGGGCATTGAAGCAATTGAATTTGAATTGGGATGATGCAATGAATCTGATGTTGTAGCAGCTGAACGAATTAGATGAATTCTGTCTTCAGGCTTATGAGAGATAGGACCTATACAAGGAGCGGATGAAGAAGTATCATTATCAGCGGATTGTTCGATGAAACTTTCAAAAGGATGATATGGTGCTTCTCTTCAATTCCAGATTGAAGTTATTCCCAGGTAAGTTAAAATCCAAGTGGTCTGGTCCATACAAAGTTATCCAAGTCTACTCGTCTGGAGTAGTTGAATAGGAAGACAATAATGGTGTTGTATTCAAGGTGAATGGTCAACATGTTAAACCGTATATCGGTCCTCTTTACTCGATGAATTATCTGGCCATCACTTATCTCGACGAAGTCTAAGTACTCGAGGTAACTATGTCGAGCCACGACAATAAATAAGGCGCTAGATGGGAGGCAACCCATCGTTTATCGTTTATCGTTTATCGTTTATCATTTTTCATTTTTTTGTTCTAGTATGTGTTTTGCTTTTGATTAATAAAAATCCAAAAAGAAGAGTCGTGCCACGACCAAAACTAAGGCGCTTGGTGGGAGGCAACCCATCGTACTAATCGTTTTAATTGGTTTTAAGCAAATATAGGTGCAAGAGGTATTCAACGAGGAGATTGGTTTCAAATGATGATTTGGACGTATTGCATGGTAAAGGTGGTAGGTTTGGAATTAAGATGCATAAGGCTATGGATTGAGCATTGCTTATGAAAAAATAGGCATCGAGCAAGGCTAGGCCTAGGTAAAACTAGGCCACGAACAAGGCAACGCCTATACTATAGCCTAAGGTCTCGGAATCTGGTGTGCAAAGGCGTAGGCGCCGACCATGCTCAAGTATGCTATAGCATAGGCGCCGCCTACGCTAAAGCATTTGGTCTCGGAATCTCATATGCCATGCTAAAGGCGCCTCCTATGGTCAATAAGGGCATTGCACTAGGCGCCGCCTATGCTAGAAAATACTTTGCATTAGGCGCCGCCTATACCATGCATAGGCAAAGCTAAAGGCGCCGCCTATGGTCACTTTTTGTCTCCAAAACCAATTTTAAATGGTCAAAACCCGACCCATTCTTTTCCTATATAAAGGGGACTTAGTCTTGAAACATAAACACATTGGAAACTTGACCTAGGCGCCGCACATACTCTCCAAAACATCTCAAATTTTTTCTTTTTGCTCTTCCACTTCACAAAAACATCTCCAAAGGCTTCAATCACGTAAGTACTCTCTTGTTCTTCATCTATTTCTCGTAAGTGCTACGTTGCTATGTCTATTATGAATTGCTACATCTTGAAGAAATATTGGTGATGTTCATATGTTTGAATTGTTAATACAAAACCAAGTGAGTAAACATGTACGTTAGGATGATCTTAACTTATTTCCGACTTGAATTTGATTTTGGTGCATTGTCATACTACTTGCGGAATTGGTATAGTCATGAACATTGCATAACCTTGTCACTTAAATACCTACATGTTAGAAGATCCCGTTCATCGGGATAAGACTTATAGTTGCCTACCGACATAGGAGGTTGTGATTATTGATAGAAACTATACCATGATGTAATCCCTATGTAGTAGTATTGTTATACCTAAAATGAAAGTATTTCAAAGGTTGCAAGAAGTGATACATCTCTGATTTTCTTGTCGGAATATAGCTCCTAACAACGTATGTCGACGAAGTCTAAGTAATCGACCACTTTCACTTCACTAATTTGTATCAACAAAACTAAGTGTGGGGTGGTACCCCTATGGCTTGTTTATGGATTGTATCCTCATGAATGTGTTTAAGTCTCAGGTACAATGGCTCCTAAAGCAAGACAAGATAAGGCTGCCACTTCCCAAAAGGGCAAGAAAAGAGGTCTCAAGGACCAAGGAGAATCATCCTCAATGCAATTACCACGCCGCATGTTTGGAATAAAATGGGTTCTTGAGGAGGAAGCCAAGGAATGGTATAGGAACAACAAGGAAGGAAAATATGTTCATGTCGACTTGATCAATAAGGACAGCCTAGCGAAGAAGGAGCCGCGCATGTTGGCAAAAATCATGGCATTAAATCTAGATTTCATTTTCCGTGACATGGGCGAATGTAATCTTGATTTAACAAGGGAATTTTATGCCAATTGGTCGCCGAAAATCACAGGCAGCGAAGTCAAGATTCGGGGCCAAGTTCTACAACTCAATGCGGATTTGATCAACTCCTTTCTTGGCTTGCCTTCAGTCGATCCAGCACCATTCAAAGAGCTGTACAGCAGACCTCCTTATAGAGCAATTCGACATACACTTTGTGGAAGTAGATCCATGGCAAGGTGGAGCAGACATAAAGACACCGGATGACACAACACCTTCCCCTATGCTCCTATGAATAGGGAAGCAAGAATATGGTTGCGTATTGTCAACTCTTGTCTCATACCAGGGACCCAATACACCAAGATAACAAGAGATAGAGTGTGCTTGGTCTATGCGTTGATGACGAATGTCCCTATCAACATTGGGGCAATCATTCATTCTACAATGCGGAAGGCCAGACAACACAAGCGGTCCCACTTCACCTTTGGCAACCTGTTGACAACAATCTTGCGGAAGGAGGACATCGAAGAGGAACCAGCTGATCACAAACTCCCACATAACCCGAAGAAGGTTGATCTCACGAAGGCCAAAGATGCTGAAACAACACATGGCGTCAACCTTACTACGGCAGAGAGACATACTCGAGATGAGAGTTTCTTCTGTCATCTTTATGGCATGACACGGTTCACCATGATGAGCGGAGGTCGTGTTCCAACTGCTGCAGAGCTCCAACAGCTGGACCATGACTATCCAATGAATATGCATGCGAGGGAGATGTGTGGAGTAGGTACCTACTTTGAGGAACCTCTTGATGATGATGTGCCAACCGATGATGATCGACGCATGCCAGACTCCAACATGGAGGAGAATTCTGATGACGATGACTCCCATTATGATTCCGATGAAGGGGGCATGACCCCCGCCATAGAGGAGGAGTTCGACTGACCAGGTTCTTCGTATTTATTTTCCATTGAGGGCAGTGTCCCATTTAAGTGTGGGGTGGTGGTATTTGCATGCTTTACTTCTCTATCCGCATTTGCATTTATTTATGTTTGTTTGCTTAGTTTGTTGTTTTTCGATTCAATTTTTTTAGTAGTAAAATTTTCTTCACATAAAATCATTCTAATAGGAAGCATGAGATTATAACAAGAGTTTGTGCTAACATCATGACTATTGAGACGTTTAGTCTCTAATTGTGACTCACTACGTGATATTGTGTGGTATAATTCCTTCAGTTGTTGGGTCAAGAGTCTATACTACTCCCAATAAAGTCGACCATGTGCCTTGTCTGTAAGATGATAGTATATTCTATGTTTGTGGCTGATGCTAGAACTTGCCTGGTATGTATGTAAAGCGAAAATAAAGAGTGTAAGTTTAGGAGATGATTTAGGTATTCCTTTGGCAACCTACACTTGTTTACCTTCTTTTTACCTACCCATGGACATTATCCTAGTTAAACCCTTTTGAGCCTTTAGCCTATTTTCTTTGACAACCTCATATGTAAGCCTAATCCATTTTTTCAAGACCATAATTTGATCCAAATTCCTAAGTGCTTTAAAGTATAAAGTCATGTGACAAAATAAGAGGAAATTGGGGGAGTATGATGCTTTAGAATGTATTGGTGCTTGAATTTGTTATGAAAAAGAAAGTTCTATCATAAGAGGTACATTATGAAAAGAAAAGGAAAGCTGAAAAGTTGCTTAAAATTGAAAAACAAAAGAGGAGAAAAAGGGTGGTAGAATAAAAGAAAGTAGAAAGGTTGTTTGAAAGAAAAGTGTTAATGATACAATGTGATGTATTAAAGCGCTTAGGAACATAGTCACTATTTCTGGCCAAAATAGTCCTACCCGTCCCTTAGCCTACATTACAACCATCAAAAGACCTACTTGATCCTAAGCTTAGCATTCTGACATTTAGTGGAGCATTACACTAAGGGCAAGTCTATGGTCACCAGTTGCTACATATGAATTCTTTGTGAGAGTGAGAGCAGGGATATTTTTATACCCATGTTGAAAAAGATGCTATACTTGTGAGTGATTATGGGTAATATATTGTGAGACACACATAGTTGATGAGTTTTGGGCAGTTGTGTATGATTCTTTGTACCTTAACTTTTGAGTATGAGTTGACCACCATCACGAGGCTATGCTAGAGGTTAAATTGTTTCTACTAATGATCGGAAAACTACTCTTTGTTGATAATTGTTGTGCTTGTCTTGATGAATATTTTGTGTTGTTGCTGTGAAACCTTAAGTTAATGTTGAGAGGGACATGATATTTTGTTCGAGGACGAACAAAGCTTTAAGTGTGGGGTGTTGATGATAGGCGAGTTTACATGCCTATAGCATTATATTTTACCCATATTTTAGCCTAGTTTTGAGAACAAATTATATATTTCATGCACTTTTAGTCCTTTTTCATGTAAGTGAGCTAACGAACATGATTAGCAAAGTTTCAGGTATAAATGATGCAGAATTCAGCATTTTATGGATAACTTGATGCCAAAGAAAGCTTTATGAGGGGAGAAAAGGGAGTCTTGGATGCCTAAGGACAAAAAGTGATGCATAGGAAACCTGTCCCGGGCTAAAACAGCAATTCTGAAGACTTTGGGGACTAGCAGTAATTTATTATGATTAGGATAATGATACATTAACCTAGTACAATTGGGTTAAGTATTTCATTAGCTTAGTAGGATTTGGTCAAATATTTCATTAGCCTAGTAGGATTTGGTTAAGTATTTCATTAGCTTAGTAGGAATAGGATATGGGTATTATAAATACCCTATTTTGCTAGATATTTTATATCTTCTTTCCATCTTTCTATTATACATTCACTACTACTTCTAATTCTTCCATTAATTCTACTTTTTATTCCTCTTCTATTCTTCTATTCTTCTATTCATCCATTAATTTCCAGTATAACATTTAACTTGTTCGAAAGAAAGGTTATCTGTCTGGAAAAGAGATAATGTCAAGGTAGTAGGGTCCCATCCCCTATTAAAAAGTTAGTGTCGTAACTGGATTAACCTCTTGGAGAATTCGTACCGTTAGACACGCTTTAAGCTCGAAAGAGTTAAAGTGAAATAATCCTCGAATAGGTCGAAAGACGCCTGGATTTACCATCGAATACAATTCTCTATAAGCACATGCATGTCGAAATTCAACACACTCATAGCCAATAGAGACGTATAACTCAGAAGGTGGACATAACCCCAACTCTTCAATTCTCATTGTTTTACAACCTACTAAACATTCTTTCTGTTTACTTTGCTATTTCAGTTTTTACTTTAATATTTTGGTTACACATTACAATCCCCCCTTTTTACGAAACTTGCACTAAAAGTCTAGTAATTGTTGCTTACTTGTTGACCAAGCTATTCTCTGTGGGATCGATACCCAACCCTGTTGGGTTCTATATTTGTTAACGACCGCTTTACACTCTTACGAGAGCTGTAGATTGAGCGTTATCATACTTTAAAGAAATGCCATATAGGGAAAGTACAGCTTCAAATTTGACTTCTAACACCCTTATCTTAGATTTCTCGTTAGAGCAGAAGTAAGGCACAAAAAAAAGACCTAAAGGTTAGTAAAGGAAACCTAAGAGGCTAAGGAAGAGTTGGGGTAGTATTGTGTGTGCCAATTGAAGTCATTTGAAAATATCCTTCGTTTGTGCCCAGTTTTCGATCAAGCTAATAAAGAATAAAAAAGACCAATCACTTGCTTATTCACCAGCTTGGGTTTTGGTTTCAAATGTGATTGGTTATACCTTTCTGTCATTCGGTGGAAGACAATGACAAAGATCTAGGCATGCACATTCATGGAGAGGCCAAGTGATAGGTTACGGTTCTGTGACAGGTGAATTTTTTGGTTGGAAATACCTTCTTGGTTGACTCTTTCCTTTGATAGTATGCTTTATCAATGGAAGGTTTTTAATGAGCGATGACTTTTCTTTTTGATTGATTAGCTTATGGATGAAAGGTTTGGACAAGAATTCCTTGGTCGAGTGTTGGAATTTTGAGATCAAAAAATCTTAAGAATTGCCTCTTTTACTTACATCTTTCGTTGATGAATTCAGACGCCCCTCTATTTGAATGAAAGCCCTAGGGAATATGAATGCTATCGATCGGATCTTGGAAATAAGTCACACAAACCCCTAAGCTGAGCTTATTTCGTTTTGACCTGTGAATCTTTCTATCCATTAATCTTTATATTATCCAAAAAGAATTCTCTTATTATAGTCTTATTTCTAACTAATACAAGAAGAATGCTACAAGAGGTTACTAGTTGTTTTATTCCTTATACCTTTCCCCACCTCCATCTTTAACTAAAAAGTTGTTTAAGGAATGCCCTTCGCACCTTACTTTTTGTTTTTGCCTTTGTGCCCCATCCGTTAATGTGGCATTCACTCCCTGCCTTAAGAGTTATTGCTTAAAGTAAATTTGCCCTCCTAGCTTGCCCTCTGTTATTACTGTACGGATTAGGGAAGAAGCAATACTAAAGGTCATTACTATGTTAGATCAACTACTTCAATTGGAGCATTCTGGTAAGCTTGATCCTCGGATTAAGTTCTTTTTCATTAAAATGTGATAGGGAGGGGTGGTCTAATGGTGAGACCCAGATGGGAAAGAAATATATGGAACCAATTTAATCTTAAGAACTCTGATTCAACCATTTCTGTGTCGTTGATTGGGGTCTCTCCCCCACTAGAGATTCCATTAAAAGCAAAACAATTCCATAAAGTGACAACTTTGTCGTCCTTCATAATTTATTCTCTTTTTAGTCTAATTATGGCATATGTCATGTTCATCTATTATACATTCAAAGTATGAGCCTATCCTTATCAATGTGCCATACCCAGGTTGTCATTTTTGTCTTTGTGTGTGTCTTAGTGGGACCTTTCCTCATGAATTGCCTTCTTCAAGGCATGATCAAGGGGCATATGGGTTTTTTATTCTTTAATTTGTGTTGACCTGAGTATCGCACTAGAGAAACTATTGGGTTGAGGGACCCAGCCCAGACAACTTTGGAGTATAGGCACTTCTAATAGCTTCAGTAAAGCTCTTAAAAGATGAGAAATATCAATTGGTGGAAAAGATTTCCTGTGGTTGGTTCTTGAGTAGATTCCATTTTAGGTTCCCCAAGATAACAACGAATGGACTCTTTCTGGGGAGGTTGATGAAAAGATAAAGCACCTAAAGCTGGATATCATTGTTGTAAGCCTACTTTATTGCATTAGATTAGCGCCCTATAGATCATATTTTTGTAGGGTTGGAGAAGTGTTAAATACTCCTTTAGGAAATAACTCCTTGTCATCTTTATGCCTTACATGTGTCATAAATAGCATAATCAAAGCAGAGGTCACAAGATGACCAAAAGCCCAGAAAAAACCCACTCTCCCCCGGTGTGCTTTCGAGAACACATGCATCGGTTATTGCATTAACATCTTCTTAAGGATAGTTTTCCAAGAATAGCAAAGGATATTCCACCAAGAACCTTTATTGCTAAAAGAGTTAATTCAAGTGCAGTACTTACTGTAACAAGAACAACGTGAACTCTTCTACAGATTCTATAACCAGCTCCACCATTTCTAGTTTGCATGTCATTCATTCTGAATTGCCTAATTTGACTCGTGCGTGCTTGCGTTTAGATAGGTTAGATATTTATTATATTAGGAAAATTATTGTAAAGGAGTAGTAAGGGAGTGAAACCCCAATCTAATCTTGCACGCGAGAGAATAGTCCTCAGAATAGAGTCCATTACATCCCATAATAATCGATGGGGAGCCCTTATACATTTTGAATAAATTGCTAAAAACTCGAAAGTCTATCCATTTTGAGTGGGCAGAGCCTTATTACCATTTTAATAGGAGGGACGCAAGGAATTGATGCAACGAATGCCATAGCAAGTGAATCAGAATAAGCCCTATCCTAGCTTCTGATTGGAAATGTTTAAATAAGAATATGCCCACTCATCTCGAAGATGTAGCACTTTCAACTAATCCATACTTTTCCTCTCTGGCTAGTCAAGTGTCCCAAGGGACACCTCAATCTTATTTTGTTTTCGATCCTGCTTCAGATTCTCTTTCAGTTTTGGAAATAATCCCTTATTCCTATTGGTTGAGTAGCCCAAGCTCCTTAAAGTGTATTGTCCCCTCTCCTGTAAAAGAATGAGTATGATGCACCAAGCTACCCTATGTAAAGCTTTCTTCGATCCACCTTTCCTTACTGACTTTCCTAGTTTTTAGATAGAGTATTGAGAATCATGTCAAAATATACCAAGACCAAGGCCCAGGTTCTCTTTCTTCAAGAAAGGGTAGCTTTAAACAACCCAGTTCAAAACACATCAAATAAGTAAATGACTCTCCTTCCTTAGTGTACCCATCCATTAAGGAATTATTCCTTGTTGCATATGTGTTATAATTCATAGCTCATAGCTCTAAGCCCCAATTCCTTAGTGAAAATAGTTGTCGCCTTTAAATCATCAAAAAAAAATGAAGGAACTGCTCGAAAAGGACTACGCAACAATGGCTCATAATCAGAAAACATAACAACAATATCTCCTAGACGCAAAAGAATAGCTCCCAACTAAAAATTTCTCTCGATCACTCTGTAATAGAAAGCCATTTTTTCTTTCACAAAAAGTCAACTTGAACATCTTTCCTAATCGGAGATTTGGACTACATGGACCTAATCAACCCACCGACAAGGGCAGTCTTTCCCTGTTGGAAACTTTGATTTATAATGGTAGAATTCTATCTAATCATTCCTAATTTTGAAATTGCACTCAATCAACATAGTTTTCACTCATTCCTTCTTGGCCGCCTCTATTCTAGTCACTTTTGCTCAAATTTTTCCTGTGATTTTCTATTCTCTTATTAGAAATGGTTTGCTTCATTTGAGCCATTGTCACTTAATGCATGTAAAGGAACTATCATCCCTTAATGCATGCATGGAATGTCATATTTTTTGGTCAGAATATCCACAGTAATGTCTCGGTTAGATTTTCCACTAGAAATAAGGGAAAGGTTAATTCAATTCTTGATGGAAAGAATTTTATGGAATTCTCCCTCGAACTGGAAGATCATTTTGAATTTTCAAACATATTCAAGGGTTTCAATGTTATTATTAATTTTGGCCAACACAAGATGAAACTTTACCATTGTGGAGCGGCTTTTTGCAAAAAGATGAGAGGGAAACTCAGTAAGATGTTGGAGAAGCAAAATATATGAGATCACAAATGTAGATTGCTCACGGCTAGGCTAAATATGAATTGAGATGAAAGCTTTATAAATCCCTTTGTAAAGATCCTAATCTTCTTATTGATATGACGAACAAACATCATTAGTTGTTGTCTAAGTTGAGAAGAACTTTTGCACGAGTAAGAAATTGATGTACTTACATGGGTTGCCCTCATTCCGTATATGACTTCTTCCAAATTTCTCGTATCCTTTTTCATGGATTAGCATCTCGAGGTCCTTTGATAGGAATAGATAAATCATCTAAGTAGCAGCCACTAAATAAATAGAACAAGGGTTAGCTTCGCAAGAGGTCTACAATCAAGGTAAGTAGGTCCACTACCATCCGGCTCCGGATCAAAAAGACCTAACAAACTAATCTCTTATCTAGGATTGTAGATACTAACGGGGTGGGAATCAAAGTTGGGGACCCCTCTACCGCCTGTGTCTATCTTCTATCAAGTATGCTGTTGGAAATAGAATATCACCGTGTGAACATAACATTACATTAAGTTACTAATAAAACTCCCAAAGGATCGACCACTATTCTAAATAGAGTAAGACAGAGAACGGTAGTTTAGTAAAATATCGAAGTGAGAAATTGTTCACATCATTAACTTCAGGGTATGGGACTGAGCCTTCTAAATGATAAAGATTAAAAAGTCAACATTTCATTGGAAAAAATAATGCAAATATCATATTGACTTTCTCTCACACTAATTCTAAAGATAGATAGGAAAGGTTGGATAGAATTTTATTAAGTCACTCTCTCCTTTCTAAAGTTGTGCAAGGCGTCCCCCAAAACAAAGTCTCACTCCAATTTTCCCCCTTTTAATGAAGGACCCTCGCGTCAATTCCTATTCATTTATAGTTCTGGATCTAATTTTTTTCAATTTCAAGATCAACCAATGGAAAAATCTGTAGCCCAGGTGACTCGCAACCTCCCTCCCACCCAAATAAATAAAATGGGATAAATCAAATCAATAATCTTTTTGATTCATTTTGGGTGCAGCTGTAATACCCCGGGAAATTTTTTGTTGAAATTTTGTGCGTAAACGTGTTGGGTTTTATCTTCTAGAATGAATTACAAAATTTTTCATGCATAATGTCTTAGATTATGACCTACCATTGCTTAGAGTATCAAATAAGATTTCCAACGATATGTCTATCATCCAAAATAGACACCCGAGCGACGAGTTATGAATATTCTAATCGAATCATGAATAGTAGTGAACAGTAAAATGTGCAGGAAAAAGTACTGAGGCCTGGCGTATTTTTGCTCCAAATTTAAACAATCATAACTCCTTGTACATAATGATCTGGGTGATTTACTATATATTAACGAAAAGCTCTACGAGTCCTCTTTCCAATGAAATTAGTTTCATCCAATTTGTCTATCGGAGCAAAACGTTATGGTCGATCTACTTCAGCCTATCAAAAGCTAATTTTTGGGTCAACTTCAAATGATGTAAACTCCTCGTACACAATGATCTGGGTGAGATACTATATATCAACAAAAAGATATGAGAGTCCTTTTTCTAATGAAATTAGTTTCATCTAATTTGAATATCGGAGTAAAACGTTATGGTTGATCTACTTCAGAATATCAAAACAGTCCACCAAAGGATAGATTCGAGGATTATTTAATTTTTAGGGGTGTTTTGGTCATTCTCCCTCACCTAAAATCTTTCCAAACCCTATATTAAAGCCTATCAGAAGCATTATATTATATTTCATCAAATTCTCTCAAAAGGAAAACCCTAAGCTCCTACATCCAACTTCAAGAACCTCCAAAGTTCACCATTAATTCTGTAAAATTATTCAAGATTCCAAGTTCCTAGTTCAAAAACTCCAATAACCATCATTCAAAGGCACGATTAACATCTCAAAACTGAGTATCGATCTAAAGTTCATCATTCAAGATATGTGGGGGTTTTCAACAAGAACTCTCTTTCGTTCTTGTGCCCAAAAGTAATTTTCTTTACAAAGGCATGATTTTTATTTGACTTTGTATGAATTTGAAGCATGAACCCATATCTTATGATGATTATTATGAAATCTTGATGTTTATGATTTTGAAAGATGAATTTACATGTGTGGTGATATAAAGCATAAATCTTGAACGATATTTATCATGATTTTGATATTTGGGTCATGAATCCCCATTGAAAATTGTGTTTTTTTTAGAAAGTATGTGTTAAAAGCACGTTGATGATGAATATTTAAGATATTTTGAATGATTTGACCTTTTGATATTAATGGAGTTGTTTTGAACACGAGTGTGAAAGAAATCCACAACGTGGTTGATTTTGATAGATGGGAAGCATGATGGCTCACGATGTATATTTATCTATTACTGAAATTATTTTATTGTCGATTGTCTTTGAAATGATTTAAGCTAAGTCTGGGAGAAATCTTTAGCACCGAGTGGGAGGTATAAAGTGACCTTACCTCCCTAGAACTACGTACCCCCATAGGAGTGAGCCTGAGGCTGATTTATATAGTGATCACTAGCATGTGTGGATTGGATATCGATAGTCCTACTCCAATGGCAAGGATAGGACGGCTCTCCCCAACGTGCGTTGTACGTTGGACTCCATATAGCTCACATGGTTTATGTCGGTTATAGGATCTCCCAGTGTGTGTGTGTTTCCTTATGTCTATGGTGAATGGTGAAGTGATTTGAAAGTGGAATTGTGAAAGTTATTCTTTCAAAAGATTTAAATAATATTTACATTATGATAATTGATATTCATGATGAACTGAAAATGATTGACAAATTATATGATGACTCACATGTGTTATTGTACTTATTTCATCCTCTCATGATTATGATGATTTTCTTCGGGCTATGTGAGTCTTTCATACATCCTGCATATTTCTTATAAATATTTATGATGATGATTTTTATACAACTGCATACACCCCCATATACTCGATTTCTTTCCATGGTACTGACCCACATCTTCAGATGTGGGCTACATTTTCTCGGAATGTAGGTTCAGCTGCTCATTTCCAGGTTCGATAGTGATCCTTCGGGCACGTTGTTCTACATTCTCTATTGTGGTGTGTCCTCATATTTTGAGGACGTGATGTCTGATGTTGGTTTCACAGAATTATTTACATTTGATAACTGAGTATGAGTCAGTTGGGGCATATCCCAATGGCTTGCTGATTTTATTGATTTTCTTAGAGGCTTGCCAGACTAGTATAGATGTTGGGAGTTGACTAATATGTCATATTTTTTTATATTTTTGAAATTATTTTATTCTTGGATGATGATTACTCTATTGACATTTGAGGGTTATTTATTGAAACCCCATTGATTTGTGTTGAACTGAATGAAAATGGCTCAAAGGGTTATCTTGGATCTACTCGTAGCCTCAAGCACCGTGAGACGCTCCGGGACCCATTTTCTGAGGCGTTACCAATTTGGTATCAGAGCCTAAGGTTTTAAGGTGTCCTAGGGAATCTGAAAAGCCGCGTTAAGTAGAGTCTTGATCATTGGTTTGTAATGCGCCACATCTATGAGCAAGAGGCTACAAGACGTTTTAGGAAAAAGTGTGATTCTTTCTTTCAAAAGTCTATTATGCCTAAAGTGTCTCTCTCTGCTATTGATTCGTGCTCTTCTCTTTCAGAAATATGCCTCCACGTCGAGCGAGAAGAAATAATGATGGTCAGTAACCTCGACCTGCTAACCCATTGAATGAAAATGTGTCTCATGCTGAATTTTAGGCAGCCTTTCAGGCGCTGGCCCAAGCTGTTACTACAAATATTCAGGCCAACCCAGCCCTGGCTCCACAGCAGCAGGGAGGTGATTCAGCTACTGCCAGGATCCGTGACTTTATGTGGATGAATCCGCAGGAATTCTATGGGTCCAAGTCTGATGAGGATCCACAGTTGTTTTTAGAAGAGGTGCGGAAGATTACTCAGGTGATGCATGTATCTGAGGAACATAGTGTGGAGTTATTTGCGTAAAGGTTGAAAGACCTTACTTATGACTGGGTATTTGCTTGGAGGAAAGGTAGCGGTGAGGGAGTTGTCCCTACAACTTGGCAAGAGTTCCAAGATGCATTCCTGGATAAGTTTTTTCCCTTTGGAGATGAGGGAGGCGAAGGTGAAAGAGTTTATGAACCTGCGATAGGGCTCTATGACTGTTAGGGAGTACTGTCTAAAGTTCAATCAGTTGGCCAAGTATGTTCCAGACTTAGTGGCTGATAATTGGGCTAGTATGAGTAAGTTTGTGATTGGAGTGTCTAGTTATGTGGTTAAAGAGTGTAGGTCTGCTATGCTGAATAGTGAGATGAATCTTTCTAGGCTGATTACTCATGCCCAACAGATTGAGGCAGTCAAAATTAAGGAGAGAGATAGAATGAGAGGGAATAAGAGAGCTAGGTCCGAGCAGCACAGACAGGGTCAGACTAGATCGCAGGGAGGGAGTTTCCCTCAGTATCAGGATCGTTCATCTATGCCAGCACCATCATCTACTAGTGTTCCCATTCCTAGAGGTAGGCAGGAGCAAGGTAGCAGGTCATATGTATCCAGGTCCCAGTACAGTGCTGTCAGTAAGCCAAATCATCCCCTGTGTCCTAAGTGTGGTAGGGCTCATTAGGGTGAGTGTTGGGGTTAGAAGAGGTGTTGTTTTTGGTGCGGTGACATGGGTCACAGAGTTAGAGATTGTCCACAGGAGGGACAAGGGCGTTGTGACTATCGCCCTCAGACCCAAACTCAGACTGTTAGTGCTCCAGTTCTAGTGACTCGCCCAAACCCAGCTTAGGCCGCCTCTTCTAGCAATGCTGGCAGGCAGCGCCAGAATAGATTCTATGCTTTACCGTCCTACTAGGAACAGGAGGACTCTCCCGATGTTGTTACTGGTATGCTTCATATATTTCAGTTTGATGTGTATGCTTTGTTGGATCCTGGATCCAGTTTCTCGTATGTTACACCTTTGATTGCTGTGAATTTTGAAATGAGTACTGAGATTATTCCTGAGCCTATCCTAGTTTCTACCCCAGTGGGTAATTCAATTGTTGCCCAAAAAGTGTATAAAGAGTGTCCTGTTACCGTTCTTCATAGAGTTTTGTTGGCTGATCTGATTGAGTTAGACATGGTAGATTTTGATGTGATTCTGGGTATGGACTGGTTGATTCTTCTTATGCCTCCATTAATTGTTGGACCCGAGTGGTCAAGTTTCAGTTTTTGGTTGCATCCGTGTTTGAGTGGTCTGGGAATTCTGTGTCACCCAAGAGTCATTTTATCTCTTACCTCAAAGCTAGAAAGCTTATTTCCAAGGGGTGTATTTACCATTTGGTTAGAGTCAAAGACACTAAGTCTAAGACTCTAACTCTCCAGTCTGTTAATGTCGTCAATGAGTTTTTTGATGTCTTTCCAGATGATCTCCCAGGGATACCTCCTAATAGAGAGGTAGAGTTCGGGATTGATCTTCTTCCCGATACTCGGCCCATTTCTATTCCTCCTTATCGTATCGCCCCTGAAGAACTTAAGGAGTTGAAAGAGTAACTTAAAGATCTACTAGATAAGGGTTTCATAAGGCCCAATATTTCTCCTTGGGGTGCTCCTGTGTTGTTTGTGAGAAAGAAAGATGGCTCTTTGCGTATGTGCATTGATTACCGACAACTGAATAAAGTCACTATCAAAAAGAAGTACCCCCTTCTGAGAATAGATGATTTGTTTGACCAATTGCAAGGTGCAAGTTATTTCTCGAAGATAGACCTTCGTTCCAGCTATCATCAACTCAAACTTAGGGGGTGTGACATCCTGAAAACCACTTTCCGAACTCGTTATGGCCATTTTAAGTTTCCTGTTATGTCTTTCAGGTTAACTAATACCCCAGCAGCTTTCATGGACCTCATGAATTGAGTGTTCAAACCATATCTAGATATGTTTGTCATAGTGTTCATCGA
This sequence comes from Capsicum baccatum var. pendulum, assembly GCA_030864225.1. Lineage (NCBI taxonomy): Eukaryota > Viridiplantae > Streptophyta > Magnoliopsida > Solanales > Solanaceae > Capsicum > Capsicum baccatum. The sequence continues at coordinate 197,747,939 of CM061557.1, forward strand.
TGATATACTGGTGTACTCCCGTAGTAAGGATGAACATTCTGATCATCTCCGAACTGTCTTGCAAACCCAAAAGACCAAAGCTGTTAGAAATTGGCTTAGACCTATTTCTCCGATTGATATCCGAAGTTACTTGGGTTTAGCTGGCTATTACCATTGTTTTGTTGAGGGTTTCTTCTCTATAGCGTCTCATATAACTAGGTTGAGCCAAAAGAAAGTGAAGTTCTTGTGGTCCGAATCTTGTGAGATGAATTTTTAGGAGTTGAATACTCGACTCACTTCAACCCCTGTTTTGACTTTGCTTGATGGTGTTGATGGTGTTGATGGTTTTGTAGTGTACTGTGATGCTTCAAAAGTTGGGTTGGGTTGCATATTAATGTAGAAGGGTAAGGTGATAGGTTATGCTTCTAGACAGCTGAAATCCCATGAGAAAAATTACCCCACCTATGACCTTGAGTTGGCTGTTGTTGTGTTTGCTTTGAAAATCTGGAGACACTATTTGTATGGTGTCCATATTGATGTTTTCACTAATCATAAGAGTCTGCAGTATGTGTTTACCCAGAGAGAATTGAATCTTAGGTAGAGACGATGGTTAGAATTGTTAAAGGACTATGATATGAGTGTGTTGTACCATCCAAGCAAGGCCAATGTTGTGGCGGATGCCCTAAGTAGAGTGTACATGGGTAGTGTTTTGCATGTGGTAGAAGGTAAGAAAGAGTTGGCTTATGATGTGAATCGTTTGGCTAGATTAGGGGTTAGGTTGTTTGACTCTTCTAAAGGTAGTATAGGGGTTCAGAGTAGTTCCGAATCCTCCTTGGTTTTGGAAGTGAAGGAAAAGCAATACTTAGATACTAGTTTGGTCAGACTGAAGGAGTCAGTCAAGGACCAAAAAGTAGAGGTTTTCTCCAAAGAGGGAGATGGTGTGTTGAGATTGTAGAGTAGATTGTGTGTTCAAAATGTTGATGATCTGAGATAGAAAATTATGGCTGAAGCGCACGGGGCGCGATATTCTATTCATCCTGGTGCCACCAAGATGTACCGAGACTTGTGGGAAATCTATTGGTGAAGTAGCATGAAGAAAGATATAGCAGCGTTTGTAGCTAAGTATGCAACATGCCAACAGGTTAAGGTTGAACACCAAAGACCTAGTGGTATGATGCAAGAGTTTAGTATTCCCACTTGGAAGTGGGAAAAGATAAATATGGACTTCGTCATTGGTTTACCTCCTTCCCGACGCCATCATGATTCCATTTGGGTTGTGGTTGATAGGTTGACTAAGTATGCTCATTTCTTGCATGTTCATACTTCATATACTGCTGAGGATTACGCTAGATTATATATCTGAGAGCTAGTCAGACAGCATAGAGTTCCCTTGTCTATCATTTCGGATAGGGGTACTCAGTTCACTTCGCAATTTTGGAAAGTTTTTCAGAAAGGTCTTGGTACCCAAGTGCTTTTGAGTTCTACTTTTCATCCGAAGACTGATGGTCAGGCTGAGCGGACCATCCAGACCTTAGAGGATATGTTCAGAGCTTATGCACTTGACTTTAAGGGAAGTTGGGATGATCACTTACCGTTGATAGAGTTTTCTTACAATAACAGTTTCCACTCTAGTATTGGCATGGCTCCGTTTGAAGCCTTATATGAGAGGAAGTGTAGATCACCCATAGGTTGGTTTGAGGTGGGTGAAGCGGCTGTGAGTGGTCCTGATTCGGTATTTGAGGCTATGGAAAAAGTTAAGTTGATTAGGGAAAGGTTGAAAACTGCGCAGAGTCATCAGAAGTCATATGCGGATGTTAGAAGGAGAGACCTTGAGTTTGAAGTTGGTGACCTAGTGTATCTGAAAAATTCACCCATGAGGGGGTAAAGATATTCGGAAAGAAAGGGAAGCTTAGTCCCCGTTATGTTAGTCCTTACAAAATTCTTAGCCGTGTTGGTAAGGTAGCTTATCAGGTCGAGTTGCCTTTCGAGTTGACCTCTATTCATCTAATATTCCATGTCTCCATGCTTAGAAATCATATTAGCGATGTTGTGGTAGTGTATTCCTCTGTGAGTGCTGACATTCAAGAAAATCTTTCTTTTGATGAGATTTCAGTTGAGATTCTTGATTTCAGTGTCCGAAGACTAAGGAACAAAGAAGTTCCCTTGGTCAAGGTGTTGTGGCGAAACCAATCTATTGACGGTGCAACTTGGGAAGTTGAGGCGGATATGCGATCCAAGTACCTGCACCTATTTTCCGCAAACTCCGATCAAGCTGAAGGTACCGTTCTTTCCTAAATCATGCACTTTTGAAAAATGTTGCATTTGGCGTGAGAAATGATGTGGTGATGAGTCTACCGAATGGTTTCAGCTGTATGCTCTATTCCTTATCTAATCTTGGCATGTCTAGCATCATTCGAGAATGAATGTTTCCAAGGGGGGAATGATGTAATACCCTGGAAAATTTTTCGTTAAAATTTTGTGCGTAAACGTGTTGGGTAATATATTCTAGAATGAATTATAAATTTTTCATGCGGAATATCTTAGATTATGACCCACCATTCCATAGAGTATCGAATAATCTTTCCAATTATATGTGGATCATCCAAAATGGACACCCGAGCGACGAGTTATGAACATTCCGATCGAACCATGAATAGTAGTGAACAGTAAAACGTGCAGGAAAAAGTACTAAAGCCTGACGTATTTTTGCTCAAACTTTAAATGATCATAACTCCTTGTACATAATAATCTGGGTGATCTACTATATATCAACGGAAATCTTTGTGAGTCCTCTTTCCAATGAAATTGATTTCATCCAATTTTTCTATCAGAGCAAAACGTTATGGTCGATCTACTTCAGCCTATCAAAAGCTAATTTTTGGGTCAACTTCAAACGATGTAAACTCCTCGTACACAATGATCTGGGTGAGATACTATATATCAACAAAAATATATGAGAGTCCTTTTTCTAATGAAATTAGTTTCATCTAATTTGAATATCGGAGTAAAACGTTATGGTTGATCTACTTCAGAATATCAAAACAGTCCACCAAAGGACAGATTCGAGGATTATTTAATTTTTAGGGGCGTTTTGGTCATTCCCCCTCACCCAAAATCCGTCGAAACCCTATATTAAAGCCTATTAGAAGCATTATATGTTATATTTCATCAAATTCCCTCAAAAAGAAAACCCTAAGCTCCTACATCCAACTTCAAGAACCTCCAAAGTTCACCATTAATTCTGTAAATTTATTCAAGTTTCCAAGTTCCTAGTTCAAAAACTCCAAGAACCATCATTCAAAGGCATGATTAACATCTCAAAAATGAGTATCGATCTAAAGTTCATCATTCAAGGTATATGGGGGTTTTCAACAAAAACTCTCTTTTGCTCTTGCGCCCAAAAGTAATTTTCTTTACAAAGGCATAATTTTTATTGATTTTTTACGAATTTGAAGCATGAACCCATATCTTATGAAAATTATTATGAAATCTTGATGTTTATGATTTAGAAAGATGAATTTACATGTATAGAGATATAAAGCATGAATCTTGAATGATATTTATCATGATTTTGATATTTGGGTCGTGAATTCCCATTAAAAATTGTGTTTTTTTAGAAAGTGTGTGTTATAAGCACGTTGATGATGAATATTTGAGATATTTTGAATGATTTGATCTTTTAGTCTTAATGGAGTTGTTTTGAACTTGAGTGTGAAAGAAATCCACAACGTGGTTGATTTTGAAAGATGGGAAGCATGATGGCTCCCGATGTATATTTATATATTACTGAAATTGTTTTATTGTGGATTGTCTTTGAAATAATCTGAGCTAAGTCCGGGAGAAATATTTAGCACCGAGTGGGAGGTATAAAGAGACCTTACTTCCCTAGAACTACGTTCCCCCGTAGGAGTGAGCCTGAGGATGATTTATATTGTGATCACTAGTTTGTGTGGATTGGATATCGATAGTCCTACTCCGATGGCAAGGATAGGATGGCTCTCCCCGACGTGGGTTGTATGTTGGACTCCATGTAGCTCACATGGTTTATGTCGGTTATAGGATCTCCCAGTGTGTGTGTGTGTTTCCTTGTGTCTATGGTGAATGGTGAAGTGATTTGAAAGTGGAATTGTGAAAGTTATTCTTTCGAAAGATTTAAATGATATTTACATTATGAGAATTGATATTCTTGATGAACTGGAAGTGATTGACAAATTATATGATGACTCACATGTGATATTGTATTTATTTCATCCTCTCATGATTATGATGATTTTCTTCGGGCTATGTGAGTCTTTCATACATCCTGCATATTTCTTATAAATATTTATGATGATGATGTTTATACAACTGCATACACCCCCATATACTCGGTTCGTTTCTATGGTACTAACCTACATCTTCGGATGTGGGCTACATTTTCATGGAATGTAGGTTCAGGTGCTCAGTTCCAGGTTCGACAGTGATCCTTCGATCACACTGTTCTACATTCTCTGTTGTGGTGAGTCCTCATGTTCCGAGGAAGTGATGTCTAATGTTGGTTTCACGAAATTATTTACATTTAATATCTGAGTATGAGTCAGTTGGGGCATGTCTCAATGGCTCACTGGTTTTATTGATTTTCTTAGAGGCTTGTCAGACTAGTATAGATGTTGGGAGTTGACTAATAAGTCATATTTTGTTATCTTTCTTAAATTCTTTTATTCTTGGATGATGATTACTCTGTTGATATTTGAGGGTTATTTATGAAAAATCCCGTTGATTTGTGTTGAACTAAATGAAAATGGCTCAAAGGGTTAGCTTGCGGCTACTCGTAGCCTCAAGCACCGTGTGACGCTCTGGGACCCATTTTTTGGGGCGTTACAAACTTGGTATTAGAGCAGCGAAGCCAAATTCAATCAAGGAAAGGGGGCTTACTTTTCCTGAGGCTGATTCGTCCTATTAAAATTTAGCTATGTTAATAAAAGAGAAAAGTTTTTAGATGAGATGGACCCTTAAGAGATGAGGGAGAACCCCCAATTGCTTAAGGGTCGTACTCTATCCCGCTTGGTGGATGAAAACTTCTATTGTTTTAGAATTCTTTCTCCCACACACCTTTTTTCCCTCTTTCGCCAAGGAGGAAAGAATAATCTAAAAAGAAGATACTCACCTAAATTTCCATTATATTCATTCCTAGGCTTGCTTTGTTGCAGCAAGATGATCAGTCTGAGAGTGTTGAAGAGAAGAGAAAGTGGTAAAAACCTCTCTTATTCGATCACCAAGAAGTTGGATGACTCCTCAGTAACCCAGGGTGATCTGACACCTTCGATGCTTTTTTTCTTGTATGCCCCCTTTACTCTTCGGAGATGGAGGAAAGGGTACTCATATTTTAATACACAAAGGGCCTCAGAATGCTAAAAGGTGGGGAAGAGTTGTCAAAATAAAAAAGAGAAATAAGTAAATGACTATAAGTAACCAACGACTCTCTCTTCTTATACAACCTATATCCCCAACACTTAATCAGAATTTGCAAGATTATCCAACCCCGGGAAATCTTGGTTATTGCTGGGGAGTTCGGTTTGTTAGTTGGTATTTGTTTAGTCATTCAAATAGTGACTGGCATTTTTTTAGCTACGCATCACACACCTCATATAGATCTAGCTTTCAACAGCGTAGAACACATTATGAGAGATGTTGAAGGGGGATGGTTGCTCTATTATATGCATGCTAATGGGGCAAGTATGTTTTTCATTGCGGTTCACCTTTATATTATTCGTGGTCTATATCATGCTAGTTATAGTAGTCCTAGGGAAGTTTTTAGGTGTCTCGGAGTTATAATCTTCTTATTAATAATTGTGACGGATTTTATAGGATATGTACTACCTTCGGGTCAAATGAGCTTTTGGGTAGCTATAGTAATTACAAGTTTAGCTAGCGCCATACCTGTAGTACGAGATACCATAGTGACTTGGCTTTGGGGTGGGTTCTCCATGGACAATACCACCTTAAATTATTTTTTAGTTTTCATCATTTATTCTTCTTTATTTTAGTAAGTGCCAGTCTTCTTCATCTTCTTCTTCACAAGAAGAACTTTTTTTGTCTTGGTTCCAATTCAATACTAAAAAAGTCTGAACTAAATGAATACTTGTGTAAGAAATTCCTCGAATCGGTTTGTCATTTCCATAAAGGATATAATTGACAATTCGAAGTTTGCGTCAATATGGATCCAATAATCCATTGGGTATACATTCAGTGATGGATAAAATTGGTTCTTACCCTTATTTTTATGTAAAGGATCTAGTAGGTTGGGTATCTTTTGCTATTTTTTTCATTTGGATTTTTTATGCTCCTAATATTTTGGGGCATCCCGGCAATTATATACCTACTAAATCGAATTCCACCCTACCTTATATTGTTCCAGAATGGTATTTCCTACCGATCCATGCCATCATTCATAGTATACCTGATGAATTAGGAGGTGTAGCCGTAATAGCACCAGTTTTTATATGTCTATTGGCTTTACCCTTTTTTAAAAGTATGTATGCATGTAGTTCAAGTTTTTGTATGATTCACTAAGGAATATTTGGGTCACTTATGGCGGATTTCTTACTACTAGGTTGGATCAGATTACAATCTGTGGAGGCACCCTTTGTTACTAGCGGACAAATTTCTCCTTTAGTTTTCTTCTTATATTTACCATAACGCCCATTCTGTAACGAGTTGGAAAAGGAATTCCTAACTCTTACACGGATGAGACTAATCACACCTAATTAGTGAGAAATTCTAACACCAATCATTTACGAGTAAGTATTAACCAAGAATTTACAAGCGGGTCGTGGAATAAAGGAAGAGGAATTAGAATAGAAAGAACGAGATGGATTTCAAATTAGAGTAAGGGCACTCTAAGACATTCCTTTTTGTTCTTTTGATCTGCTTACTTTTAATAAAGAGAAAAAAAATAGATAGGTGAAAATTCTTTACAAAAGAACACAGAGCGAGAGAGAGCGCCTTCGCTTACCTGCTTAACTGTACCCTCCTATCGTACCTATATAGCCTTTCTTCAGTTATATCCAGTTTCAGTTTTGCTTCTAACTACCGATGGGAGAAGGTTTTTTTCTTACATCCAGTGCTACATCTAGAGGTCTAGTCCCCTAGGTCATTTGATATCTCTAGTCTGAGTCTGAGTTCCATTCAACAAGCAAATTTTGTTAGATCACTTATAGTCCCTGTAGTGTCCAGTAGCTCTCTCTTTTTCTTACCATAACCTTAGGCAAGCTAAAGACATAGGCTTGAAATTCAAGTTTAGGTATATCCATCCTAGATTACTCTCTCTGATGTTGCTATTATAGCTTAAACTTATACAAACTTAACTGGAGGTGCGTGCTCAATTAGGGAGCAACCAATAAAAGTACTTTTTCGAAAATAAAGGATTGTTACCCTTTTCCCTTACAGCACCACCCTTGAAGCTGAACCAAATTCTTGTTCAACAAGTGACAATCGTTTTGGTACCTTACTATATGTTTGGCCTCTATTTACTCTTCTCTCATATCCGTCAATGTTTGTAATGGTGAAGGAAGAAATTCTGACAATAATGGCGATAATGGAAACAAAGTATACAGTAAGGCCTCCCAATCCAAGAACCCAATCAGGAATCTTCATTCCTCTTTTATGATAATGAATTACACTATTGTCCTACATAACCCTTTGTAAGCAAACAATCGTAAAAAGGAAAAACGGAGAAGTAGTCTAAGTAAAGCTAAGGTAAAAACATAGGAATTCCTGTGTATTTGATCTAGTGCTCTCATTTTCCCCTAAAAGAAGCATGATGGATTATTGCGACTGTACATTGACTATCATGCACAGAACAAGATAACTGTGAAGATGAAATACCTTATTCCCTTGATCACTTATTTGTCCAATAGATTAGGGAATGATAAGTTCTTCACGAAGGTAGATTTGTGCAAAGGATATTACCAAGTGTGCATAGCTAAAGAAGATAAGCCCAAGACCACGTGCGAAATAAGGTATGGAGCATTTGAGTGGCTCGTGATGTCATTCAGTAAGGCACCAGCCACGTTTTGCACTCTTATGAATAAGATTTTCCAGCCATACCTTGATGAGTTCGTGCTGGTATACTTGGAGGACATAAATATTTATAGTAATACCCCAAAGGAGCACGTGGAGAATCTACTTAAAATCTTCCAACTACACAATTTTACATCAAGAAAGAGAATTACTCGATTGTTATGGAGGAGGTAGACTTTTTGGGGCATATCATAAGCCAAATCAAGATGGACGAGTCCAAGGTTTCTGCCATAAGGGAGTGGGAGGTGCCTACTTCTATGACCGAGTTACGGTAATTTCTGGGGCTCGTGAACTACTATCGTTGGTTAAATTAGAAAGGGGTATTTCTCCATTGTTGCATCCGAAGAATAACCATCCTTGGGAGTGAACAGAGAGTTGCCAAAGAGCCCTTAAAGAGTTGAAGGCTGTCTCTGTGTACCGAAATAGGGAAACTTATGGCACACTCTTCTAAAAGGAATTTCATGATACAAAGTAGGATGGTCACCCAGGGCAACAAGGCACGTGAGCACTCTTGGTGTTAGCATATTATTGGCTGCAAATGAGAGAGGAGATCGAAGGTTATGTACAGACTTGTCTTATTAGCAAACAAGACAAAGTGGAGAGCAAGGAGCCCGGTGGACTTTTGGAACCTCTACCAGTGGCGGAGTGACCATGGGATAATGTCATGGTGGACTTCATCACGGCACTTTTGTCCGTTTCCATAATGGTCGTGGTTGATAGATTCTCAAAGTATGCAACCTTCATTCCCGCATCACAAGATTGCAAGGATGAAGAAGCAGTTTATTTCTTCCTTAAGAACGTGGTAAAGTAATTGGGACTACCACAGACTATCATAAGTGACCGAAACTCGCGCTTCATAGGCCTATTTTGGATGAAGCTCTTTCCACTCTTGGGTTTGGAGTTGCACTTCTCCATGAGTTTTCACCCAATCAGGTAAATGCCATACTTGAGTCTTACTTAAGGCACTTTGTGAGTAGAAACCAACGGGATTGGGCTAGGCTTATTGATATGGCATAACTCTCTTATAACTTGCAAAGGAGCGAATCTACGAGGTGTACACCATTTGAGTTAACAACGGGGAAATAACCACATACTCCCCATACTTTGATGAGTTCTTACAAAAGCAGAAGTCCCGAAGCATATCGCTTGGCAAAGAATTGGGAAGAATATACTGACACCGCCTGCTCATACTTAGAGAAGGCTGCATAGAAAATAAAGAGGTTCGCTAATAAGAAATCAAGGACTTGTTGGTAGATCATCTAGCTCGCTCTCTAGTATTTCATTGATCTTTTTTGCCCCTCACTCTATGAGGCTACGCACCTATCTAGAACATATAAAGAAAAATAGTGGTAGATTAACTGGATAGCATGGAAAGAATTCAAGCCCAATTATTATATTTAGTGAAAAAAGATCTCCCTCTAACCCTAGTGAACATTCAAATATCTATCCTACATTCATTCGTGAAGGTATTTATAATGGTTTAAAGACCATATCAATGGATCTTTCATCTTTTAAATAAGGCATGTCTTGTCTAGGCAAAATTTAGGAAATGATACGTTTATTTTCGTGTCTTCCGGCTCCTTATTTCACCAATCTGTGAAATATATACATGAACCATTTAGGGATCCTAACTAGAACCACCCTTTTTTTTGGATCCACCTCATATCAATAACCATCCCCCTGCTACCTATGTGTAATTTGTGACCAGTTACTTTTAAAGTAGACACCTGAATACCGAGTATAGCTAGTAACAATATATCTTCTGAGGCATACGACAATTTTTACACGACCTGGGGTTTTAATTTACCTACTAAAATATCACTCGTCTCTACCCAAGATCCCAATATCACAATTCCATTTTTGTCTAAATAGCGAAGTAAATGGGCTTCTAAATGTGGCATTTCATTAGTGACATTTTTAGGGCCTTGACTTGTCACATGAGTTTGAATTTCATATATTGATATGTGAAAAGAAGAATAAATATCTTCATATACCAAATGCTAACAAATAAGTACTGCATCTTCAGAATTGTAACCCTCCCATGGCATATAAGCTACTAATATGTTTTCCCTCAAAGAAAATCCGCCACCAACCGTAGCAGCACCATTCGCTCAAATTTGTACCTTTTTAATGCATTTACCCTAAGAAACCTGGAGTTTTTTATGTATACAAGTTTTTTTATTGGAACATTGATATATAACTAATAGAATGCTTAGAATTTATCCATTACCCATAAAAGAATCTTGTCAGTATTTGCATAAACGGCCCTTTCCTCGCGTTCAGCTATAGCAAGGGCCCCCTAATCTAGAGTTATTTGTCATTCCAACCATGTTCCAACAATGCATTTCTCATAGCGAGAAAAGAAACTACGTGACGTTGCATATTAGAACTCATTAAAGTTCAATTTTCATCATTATGTTTGATAAAAGGAATGAGGGAAGCTCCAATAAAAAATATTGAAAAGGAATAATACTTCGAAGATGAACCTATTCCCATGCAATAGTCAAGAATTCTTGACGGTATCGAGCTAGAACAACCTATTCTTCCTAAATATCCTGATTTAAGGCTAAAGTATTTCTTGCCACTACCATATAGTATTCATCTCTACTTGGTGATAAATAAAGCATCTGTACCTGATTGACCACTCAAAAATTTCATAAAATGGTCTTTCTATAGACCCCTAATAACCAATACTCGCATGAATTTCTAATGATCCAATAAGTCCAACATTGATTCCTTCAGATGTGTCAATTGGGCAAATATGTTCGTAGTGACTAGGATGGATATCTCGTATATGAAAACTAGCAGTGCGACCTGTCAGTCCTCTAGGGCCCAAATAACAACATTTTCTCCCATGAAATATTTGTGTTAATGGATTAGTTCGATCCAAAACTTGAGGTAATAAGTGGAAACCAAAAAAAGATTCATAAATAATTGTTAATGGAGTTGAGGTTACCAAATTATGTGGTGTCGATATCAATTTATGCCAAATTGCTACACATATATTCCCCCGAACCATATTTTCTAAATGAACCAGAGCCAATCCAAATTGATCTTGTAAAAGATCTACTAATGAATGAATACATTTATTTTTTAAATGATTCATATTGTCAAGTGCACCCATTCCAAATTTTAGCCCAATCAAATAATTGACGGTTGTCAATATATATCATGGTAACAAAAATATATTGTTCTGGGGTATATCAAGGTTCAGTCTTTAGTATATATTTCATCGACGAATCCTTCCTAATTCACATCTTTGTTTAAAGAATTTCTTTTGTAATTCATGGTCTAATTAGACAACATCTTGATTTGAACATAGGAGTTACTAAGAGTCAAATTTGAGAAAAAAAGCCGATTTTATGGGAAATCCTTCAGTACGTTATGCAAGGACATCCTACATTGCTGAATATAGCACCCACTCTGCATAGATTAGGCATACAGGAATTCCATTCCATTTTGGTGGAGGGGCTGTAACGCCCTGAATCTGGTACCCGAAATGCCACACGGTGCTCATGACCCCGAAGGACCATAAGATAACCCATGACTGATATTTGTACCTGTACACTGTATAATATACTATATAAATGCAGAAATAAAGGCTGAAAGGCAATAAGGTTCAAACCAGATAAAACATAACATTTGGAGATATGGTATATCAATACAAAAACAACTGAAAAAATTGTCTGAACATGCAAGTTTAAAAGCCTCTAAACTATCTGAATAAGAAGTTGATGGGACATGTCCCCAACTAACTCCAACTACTGCACTAAACTAAGTAATGACATAATAAAGTAATGATCATGTCCTCGAAGGATGAGGACTCACTACTAACTCTGACTGATGAGACTGGAATACTACTGATGCTCTGGAGCTCGAGCTTCTGAACCTATGATATAAAACATCATAGCACAAATGCGGTAGTACGATTGAATGTACTGGTCTGCAAGTGAGGTAGGTAGAATGCAAGGGTTTATATGCATGAACAATACTAGCTGACCGAAAAACATGAACGTAAGGATACATGCATGAATACGTGAACTGTATCTGAGATCAAGACATCACTGAATCTGAATACTGATAACATAGGTTTCGTATAACTACTGTACTATTATCCAAATGACTGTGTCTGACAGTCCTATTTCTAATAGAACTAGCTAAGTCCCATACTGAACTGGGTGATTGTATCTGACAGTCTTGAATTTTGTAGAACTATCTAAGTTCTGTTACTGAGACTGAGACTAAGATTGAGATTGTAACTATGGGAAGTAGTCATCTAACCGACATGCCCCAAATAAAGCAATATAGCTGAGTTGGGGTCCAATCTATAACCCCAATTGAAAGGGTGTCAATACCGCGCCACTGGTAAAGACAAGCTATGAGTGATCCCTCATCTAACAGGTACTCTAAGGAGAACAGTGGGACCCTCATCTAACAGGTTAATCCACCTTATCAACCCCCATCTAACAGGTTAGATGTCTCAACCTACGCTGGGTACGTAGTTCTGGAGCGCAAGGATTGCATCTAAGAATCACACCCTCTACTCGTAGGTGAGTTCTCATCCTTGAGCTCACTCGGTGCTGAATCCTACTCTGATTTGATTAGACATTCAATTAATTATACTGAACTGATTGGACTGAGTTTACTGAGTTTTATTAACTGATGAAGTATCACTAAGATTTCCTGAGTCATGAGATTGACTAAATTCTATTGAACATGACTTAACTGAGAGTATCTTGAAAACATGATTCTAGATCTAGGCACACAGCTTAATTGTTGGGTACAAGTACCCCCAGGACTCAATAGCATAAAACTGACAAGACATGACACTTCTTGACACATGATCATAGTCAACAATTCATAGTACAATCATTGGGGATATTCATGAAATATTTGCATGCCATAAGCTCACACATGAATAGAAGTACATTTAACATGTCATAATTTCATAAGCCTAATCTCATGAGCATTACATCAATCCATCATAAAGCATAACAATAATATGGGAGTCATTTGAACTTAAGGGTAAAACATAGGTTCATCATTTTGGTCATAATTGAGTCATAAAGCATGTTTCCTATTCTCTTAGGCGTTTAATCAAACACCTTGCATGCATAACTATAAGCTTAGGCTTGGACATTAAATTAATTCATCATGGTTGCATAAATCAACACAATTTAGTAGATTTTAATCCACATTCTATCATAAATTAATGAAAACACATTTAATGATTCCCCCTTGGGTATCACACATAAAATCAACATGATCGTAAACAATCCACAACATAAACGTCACAATTTATAATTTAAAATTGAATTCTTGAGCTTCATGGATGAAAGAAATCTATAAATGAACACTTGACATAACTGGGTTGATGATATCTTAAAGATTTGTGGAGGAAAGCTTGAATTCTTGACTTGGAATTAAGAACCTAAGATTTTTTGTTCTTGGGGATTAATCTTTGAGAGAAACCCTAATTGGGTGTTGTGAATGAATAATAAAGTTATGAGCTATTGTCTGGTATAATTAGGGGTTAAAACGGGATGAAAAAGACACAAATACCCTTTTAAAAATGGCTTTAAATTGCTGAACGGGATCTGCAATGGCTCGTGTGACGGTCCATCGCTGGCTCGATGGTCCTTCATTCTGACCGTCGCACATGGGCCAGAATAGGGACTCACTGCCTTATTAGCGATGGCTTGGGCGACGGTTCGTCAACCTGTCTGTCGCACCTTAGCCAGAAGATTGACCTACTGCCTTATATTCGACGGTTTAAGGGACGGTCCATCACTAGATCGACGGTCCGTCAACCGTCCGTCACACCTGGGCGGTTCTAATAACTCTCAGTAAAACGTCCATAACTTTTTACTCTGATATCGGATTTGGACAAAATTTGTATCATTGGAAAGATAATTCAATTTTCCACATTATAAAAAGTTTAAATTAGGGAAATTCTATTTGATTTAAATATTAATAATTTAGGAAGTCATCACTAACTTTTCTGGAGACTAGATTTGACCCAAAGAAGGTTTTGGGTATTACAGGGATGCGCTATTTGTTTATATCAATTAGTTTGCAAGGGATTCGATGCCGATTTTGATGGAGGTCAAATTGCTATTCATATACCTTTATCCTTGGAGGCTCAAGTAGAGGCTCGTTTACTTATGTTTTCTCATATGAATTTTTTTCTCTGGCTACTGGGTATCCCATTTTCGTACCAACGCAAGATATGCTTATTGGACTCTATATATTAATGAGAGAAAATCATCGAGGTATTTGTGTAAATAGATATAATCCATGTAATCGCAGAAACTATCAAAATCAAAAAAAAAGTGACAATAGTTACTATAAGTATACGAAAGAACCCTTTTTTCAAATTCCTAAGATGCAATTAGGGATTATCGGCAGAAATGAATCAATTTTGATAGTCCTTTGTGGCTCCGGTGGTGACTAGATCAATGAATTATTGCTTTAAGAGAAACTCCTATCGAAGTTCACTATGAATCTTTAGGTACTTTTTATTAGATTTATAGACACTATCTAATAGTAAGAAGTCCAAAAAAAAAATCCTTTTTATATACATTCGAAAATGATGTCATGCTTGCCTTTGGCACTCCGGAGAAGCAAATCTTGATTGAACCTATATTTGCTCAATGGTTACAATCCACTCAAGGTAAAAATTTATATGGGTTCGATGTAATTTTATCTTCAATAAGTGGCCCAGTGATAACGCTCAATCTACAGCTCTCGCAGGAGTTTAAAGCGGTCGTTAGCAAATATAGAACCCAACCTGGGTTGGGTGTCGATCCCACAGGGAATAGCTTGGCCAACAAGTAAGTAAAATTAATAGACTTTTGGTGCAAGTCTCGTAAGAAGGGGGGATTGTAATATGTAACCAAAACAATAAAGTAAAAGCTGAAAATAGCAAAGTAAAAAGAGAAAGAGATTGTTACGTTGGTTGTAAACAATGAGAATTGAAGCGTTGGGGTTATGTCCACCTTCAGAGGTATACGTCTCTATTGGCTATGAGTGTGTAGAGTCTTGACATGCAATTGCTTATAGAGAATTGTAGTCGATGGTAAATCCAAGCGTCTCTCGACCTAAACAAGGACTATTTCACTTTAACTCTCTCGAGCTTAAAGCGTGTCTAGCGGTACGAATTCTCCAAGAGGTTAGTCCAGTTACGGCACTAGCTTTTTAATAGGAAAGGGTGTCCTACTACCTTGACATTATCTCTTTTCCAGACAAATAACCTTTCTCTCGAACAAGTTAAATGTTAGACTGGCGTATTCTTGCGTTTGCAACCACAAAGAATGTAGATTAAGATGAAGAGCGTAATGATATAAGCAATATACGTGTCTTGAACTCACAAACTCACAGCTATAGATAGTAACTCACTCGGCTTCCATAACCCCAACTAAGAGGTTTAGTTACCCATGAATGCGAAGGATATCACGTTTTGCATGGTGGATGGCGTGTGAAAGAGGTGTTAGGCGTGTGGTTTTGGTGATTCCGTAGCAAGTAACGATTCTCTTGTTGTGGAATTTAAGAATAGAATTAATGGAAAGATTAGAAGTGTTTGTGGTGGAAGATGAGAGGGATGGAAGAAAATTAATTGTTGGAAGATGAATAAAAATCTCTAGCATGATAGGGTATTTATAATACTCCTATCCTACTCCTACTAAACTAATGAAATAAATAACCAAATCCTAATATACTAATGAAATCCTTGACCCAAATGTACTAGGGTAAGGTTACAATATCATAATCCAAATAGAATAGTAAAACACATAACCTAATTGCACTAGGTTAATGTATCTTGGTAAAAATCCAGCTTTGTGTCTGTAAGTCCCCAAAGTCTTCAGAATTGCTGTTTTAGCCCGGGACAGATTTTCCATGCAGCAGATTTGGTCCTTTAGGCGTCCAGCTCCCTTTTACTTCGTTTGTGAGCTTTCTTTTGCGTCAAGTAAGCCGTAAAATGCTGTATTTTGCATCATTTATACCTGAAACTTTGCTAATCATGTTTGTTAGCTCATTTATAGGAAAAAGGACTAAAAGTGCATGAAATAGATAATTAGTTCTCAAAACTAGGCTAAAATATGGGCAAAATGTATTGATATAGGCGCGTAAATTCGCCTATCATCAACACCCCACACTTAGAGCTTTGTTCGTCCTCGAACAATATATCATGTCCTTCTAAGCATCGACTTTAAGGTTTTTACAGCAACAACACAAAACATTCTTCAAGACAAGCACAACAATTATCAACAAAGAGTAGCTTTTCGATTATAAGTAGAAACAATTTAACCTCAAGCATAGACTCGTGATGGTGATCAACTCGCATGCAAACGTTAAGGTGCATAGAATCATATACAACTATCCAAAACTCATCAACCATGTGTGTCTCACAATATAGTACCCATAATCACTCACAAATATAGCATATTTTTCAAACATGGGTATCAAAATATCCTTGCACTCACTCTCACAAAGAATTCATATGTAGCAACTAATGGCCATAAGCTTGCCTTTAATGTAGTACTCTACTAAATGTCGGAATGTTAAGATTAGGATCAAGTAGGTCTTTAGATGGTTGTAATGTAGGCTAAGGGACAGGTAGGATCAACTATTTTGGCCAGAAATAGTGACTAAGTTCCTAAGCACTTTAATACATCACTTTGTATCAATGACACTTTTTTTTTCTTTCAACCTTTCTTTACTTCTTTTATTCTACCACCCTTGTTCTCCTATTTTGTTTTTCAATTTTAAGCACAACTTCACTTTTCAGCTTTCTTTCCTTTTTTCTTTTCACAACATACCTCTTATGATAGCACTTTCTTCCTTTTTCATAACACATTCAAGCACCATTACAATTTAAAGCATTATACTCACCCAATTTCCTCTTATGTTGTCACATGACTTTTTCACTTTAAAGCACTTAGGAATTTGGATCAAATTATGGTCCTGAAAAAAAATGGATTAGGCTTACATACAAGGTTGTCAAAGAAATAAGCTAAAGGCTCAAAAGGGTTTAACTAGGATGATTTACATGGGTAGGAAAAACTGAAGGTAAACATGTATAGGTTGCCAAAGAAATGCCTAAATCATATCCTAAACTTACACTCCTTATTTTCGCTTTGCATACATACCAGGCAAGTTCTAGCATCAGCCACATACATAGAATATACTATTATCTCACACACACAAGGCACATGGTCGACTTGATTGGAAGTAATATAGACTCTCAACCCAACAAGTGAAGTAGTTGAATCACACAATAAGTCACAACTAGAGCCTAAATGTCTCAATAGTCACAATTGTAGCACATACTCTCTCATGCTGCCTATCAAAATAATTTCATGCGTAGCTAGAAAAATTTTACTCCTAAAAACTAAAAAAAAACGTTAAAAAAAACAAAAAAATGGACTAAAACAAAGTAAAACAAGCAAACATACAAACATAGGAACAAGCAAACATACAAACATAGGTGCAAACAAAGAAGTATAGCATGCAGATTCTGTCACCCCACACTTAGACTAGACACTGCCCTCAGTGGAAAATAAAGTCGAAGAACCTGATTAGTCGGACTCCTCATCAATGTCGGGGGTCATACCCCCTTCGTCAGAATCATCATAAGAGTCATCGTCAGAGTTCTCCTCAGCATCAGAATCAGGCAAGCGTCTATCATCATCAGTTGGCACGTCATCATCAAGAGGTTCCTCGAAATATACTACCACTCCACACATCTCCCGGGCATGTCTGTTCATTGGGTAGTCGTGGTCCAGCTATTGGAGCTCTTCAGCAGTTGGAATACGTCCCCCACTTATCATAGTGAATCTCGTCATGCCATAGAGATGACGGAAGAAACTCTCGTCACGAGCGTGTCTCTCCGCAGTGGTAAGGTTGACTCCATGCGTTGTTTCAGCATCTTTGACCTTGGTGAGGTCAACCTTCTTTGGGTTATGTGGGAGTTTGTGGTCAGCTGGTTCCTCTTCTATATCCTCCTTCCGCAACATTGCTGTCAACAAATTGCCGAATGTGAAATGGGACCTTCGGTGGAGTCTGGCCTTCCTCATGGTAGATCGAATGATTGCCCCAAAGTTGATAGGGACATTCGTCATCAACGCATAAACCAAACACACTCTATCTCTCGATATCTTGGTGTATTGCGTCCCAGGAATAAGGCATGAGTTGACAATGCGCATCCAGATTCTTGCTTCCCTATTTAGTGGAGCATAGGGGAATGTGTTGTGACGGCCTGTTTCCTTATGTCTGCCCCATCTTGCCATTGATCTGCTTCCACAAAGCGTGTGTCTTATTGCTCTGTAAGGAGGCCTGCTGTACAGCTCTTTGTATGGTGCAGTGTCGACCGAAGGTAGGCCTAGAAAAGAGTTGATCCAATCTGCTGTAAGCTGTAACACTTGGCCCCGAATTTTGACTTCGTTGCCTATTGTGTTTGGCGACCAGTTGGCATAAAACTCTCTTGTCAAGTCAAGATTGCACTCTCCCATGTCACGGAAGATGAAATCCAGCTTCAACGCCATTATTTTAGCCAACATTTGCGGCTCCTTCTTTGCTAAGGTCTCCTTGGTGATTAAGTCGACGTGCACATATTTCTTTTCTTTGTTGCTGCTGTACCATGCCTTGGCTTCTTCCTCAAGAACCCATTTGATTCCGAACATTCTGCGTGGTAGGTGTGCTGAAGATGATTCTCCTTGGTCTTTTCGGCTTCTCTTTTTATCCTTTCGGGTCGTGGTAGCCTTCTCCTTGCCTTGCTTTGCTTTGGGTGCCATTGTATCTGAGACTAGAAATAATGTTAGTTGCAGCACAATCTCACTTTATACAATCTACATGCAAGCACTAGGGGTACCACCCCACACTTAGTCTTGTTAGCACAAATCAGTGAAGTGAAAGTGGTCGAGTACTCAGACTTCGTCGACATACGTCTTAGGATTGTATTCCGACAAGAAAATCAGCATTACATCACTTATGTGCAGCCATTTGGACGACTTTCATGGTGCATATAGCGACACTACAACATAGGGGTTACCACATGGAATTGCTATTCGTACAACAAACACTACCTCCTACGTCGATAGTCACTATAACCTTATCCCGATGGCCGGGATGGTTAATCATGCAAGCATCCAAACAACACTCTCAAGCAATATTCATAGCCACATATGTTCAGCAAGTATCATAACAATGCCATTGAAACAAAATTCAAGTCGGAAACAAGTCAAGAATTCCATACGTATATATTCAATCACACGATTTTGCAACAAATATCCAAACACATGAACATCACCACCAATCTCACATGATTTAGCAAATTATAATAAGCATAGCAACGTAGTACTTATGATAAATAGATGAAGAATAAGAGAGCACTTACTTGCTTGAAGATTGTGGAGAAGTTGTTGTGGATTGGAATAACAATGGAAGAAAAATTTGAGAGGATTTGGGATGATATGCGGCGCCTTTAGGGTTGCTTCTAATGTGTTTGTGACATAAAAACAAGTCCCCTTTATATAGGAGGAGTATGGGTCGGGTTATGACCCATTTACAATCGGATTTGGGGACAAAATCACCACATATGCGGCGCATATCCCTCGGCATATCACTTACATATGCGGCGCATTGTCCATGGCATAATGGGACATATGCGCCGCATAGTCTATGGCATTTGGTCTCAGTATCTCAAATTCCATAGCATAGGCGGCGCATAGTCAAAAGCATACCTAGGAATAGGCGGCGCATAGTGTATAGCACACTAGATTTCGAGTCCTTAGGCTATAGAATAGGTTGTGCATCGTTCGTGGCCTATTTTTACGAAGGCCTAGCCTTCCTCGAAGCCTATTTTGACGTGAGAAAGGCTCAATTCATAGCCTTATGCATCACCATTCCTAACTTACCGACTTTACCATACAATGCGTCCAAATCGTCGATTGAAATCAATCTCCTCATTGCATACTTCTTGCACCTATATTTGCTCAAAACAAAATGAAAACGATTAGTACGATGGGTTGCCTCCCACCAAGCGCCTTAGTTTTGGTCGTGTCACGACTCTTATTTTTGTATCTTCATTTATCAAAAAGAAAAAATACTAAAACGACGAAACGATAAAACGATAAAATGACAAAACGATAAAACAATAAAACGATGGGTTGCCTCCCATCTAGCGCCTTATTTATTGTCGTGGCTCGACGTAGTAATCTCGAGTACTTAGACTTCGTCGAGATAAGTGATGGCCATGTCATTCGTCGAGTCAAGAGGACCGATATATGGCTTGACACGTTGGCCATTCACTTTGAAGATAACACCTTCATTATTTTTCAATTCGACTACTCCAGACGAGTAGACTTGGATGACTTTAAATGGACCAGACCATTTTGATTTTAACTTACCTAGGAAGAGCTTGAGTCTGGAATTAAGGAGTAGTACCATGTCACCTTTTTGGAAGTTTCGTCGAACAATCCGCTGATCATGATACTTCTTCATCCGCTCCTTGTATAAATCTGATCTTTCATATGCATGGAGACGAAATTCATCTAGTTCGTTCAGCTGCTCCAACCTCAGGTTCTTCACATCATCCCAATTCAGATTCAAGTGCTTCAATGCCCACAATGCCTTGTATTCAAGCTCGATGGGTAGATGACAAGCCTTCCCATAAACTAGCTGATAAGGTGACATGCCAATGGGTGTCTTGAAGGCAGTCCGATACGCCCATACTGCATCATCTAGCTTTCGAGACCAATCCTTCCGATTCGTATTAACCGTTTTGGCAAGGATTTGCTTGATCTCACGATTGGAAACCTCTACTTGTCCACTAGTTTGGGGATGATAAGGCGTAGCTACCTTGTGTTGCTTGACTCCATACTTGGCCAATACAGATTTGAATAGCTTGTTGCAAAAGTGAGATCCTCCATCACTTATGATAGTACGAGGCACTCCAAAGCGAGAGAAGATATTCTTCTTTAAAAATGCTACAACACGCTTTCCTTCGTTATCGGCCAATGCTACAGCTTCAACCCATTTCGACACATAATCCACAGCAACCAAGATGTACTTCATTCCAAACGAATTCACGAATGGTCCCATGAAATCAATACCCCACACATCAAAGAGTTCTACCTCCAGAATTTTGGACATGAGCATTTCATGGTGTTTTGAAATAGCACCTTGACGTTGGCATTGGTCACACCTTCTCACATAATCGTATGCATCTCTGAATATTGTAGGCCAATAATAACCACTTTGCAAGACTTTCCTTGCCGTTCGATTCCCTGCATGATGTCCTCCAACTTGCGAAGTGTGGCATGCTTCCAATATAGTAGGCACTTCTTCATGGGATATACATCGTCGAATGATACCATCCACGCATCTTCAAAACAAATAAGGCTCATCCCAATAGTAGTGCTGAACGTCATGCATAAACTTCCTCCTCTGGTGGTAAGATAAATTGGAAGGTAACACATTACTCACCACGAAATTTGCAAAATTGGCATACCATGGTAATTTCTCCATTGTTGTCGCTAGTATCTCCTCGTCAGGGAATGCATCATCAATCTGATTTTTTGGTTGCGCCACATACTCATTCTCAAGTCTAGATAGGTGATCAGCCACTTGGTTCTCGCAACCTCTTCTAGCTTTGACTTCGAAATCGAACTCTTGCAGCAGCAATACCCATCGAATCAGCCTTGGTTTTGCATCCTTCTTTGTCATTAGATACCTAAGAGCTGCATGGTCTGTATGAACGATCACCTTAGTACCCAATAGATAGGCACGAAACTTCTCAAACGCATACACAACCGCTAAGAGCTCTTGTTCAGTAACAGTGTAGTTCCTTTGGGCTTCATTTAGGACCTTACTCGCATAGTAGATAGGATGAAATAATTTCTCCTTTCTCTATCCAAGAACAGCACCAACGGCTACACCACTAGCATCACACATGACTTCGAACGGGAGCGTCCAATCTGGTGCTACCATGATAGGGGCTTCAATGAGTTTTTCTTTAAGGCATTCAAATGCCTTTAAGCAATCATCATTAAAGTCAAAGTTCGCATCTTTCTCCAATAGCTTGCACAATGGACTAGAAATTTTGGAGAAGTCTTTGATGAATCTACAATAAAAACCGGCATGGCCAAGAAAACTACGAACTCCCTTCACCGAAATTGGAGGTGGCAGCTTCTTAATTACCTCTATTTTGGCGCGATCAACCTCTATTCCTCTTTCGGAAATCTTGTGCCCAAGAACGATTCCTTCTTTTACCATGAAGTGGCACTTTTCCCAATTCAGCACAAGGTTGAACTCTACACATCTTTGTAATGCCATGCTCAAGTTCACCAAACATGCGTCAAAGGACTCACCAACAACTGAAAAGTCATCCATTAATACCTCCAAAGTGTCTTCTACCATATCAGAGAAAATAGACATCATACAACGTTGAAAGGTGGCTGGTGCGTTGCACAACCCGAATGGCATGCGTTTGAAGGCAAAAGTACCATATGGGCATGTAAACGTTGTCTTCTCTTGGTCTTCGGGGGCAATACAAATCTGATTGTAACCTGAATAACCATCCAAGAAGCAAAACCATCCTTTCCCCGCTAATCGATCTAGCATTTGGTCCATAAATGGCATGGGAAAGTGATCCTTGAGCGTCCAAGAATTCAGCTTGCGGTAGTCCATACATACTCTCCATCCAGTAACGGGCCTGAGTGGAATAAGCTCATTTTTTGCATTCGCGACCACCGTCATACCTCCTTTCTTGGGAACACATTGTACTGGGCTTACCCATGTACTGTCAGAAATAGGATACACGACTCTTGCGTCTAACCACTTGATAATCTCCTTCTTCACCACCTCTTGCATTGGTGGGTTTAGACGTCTTTGATGTTCAATGGTGGGTGTGCACTTTTCTTGGAGCTGAATTTTATGTGTGCAAATCCCAGGTGGAATACCAATGATATCCGCAATGGTCCATCCAATAGCTCTAATATACTTGCGTAAGATTGCAATAAGAGCTGCAACTTGTTGCTCACCCAAATCGGCTGCTACAATGACTGGAAGAGTGTTTCCGCTTCCTAAGAATGCGTACTTCAAATGGCTTGGCAGCTCCTTCAATTCTAACGTGGGTGGTTCTTCAATAGATGGCTTAGCTGGTGGTGTGGGTCGATTCTTGAGATCAAGATCCAGCTTCTTGGGAGTATAACAATATGTTCCTAATCCCGATAGAGCACAAATATCATCTTCAGAAATTTCAGCATCACCATTCTCTTCTTTCATGAGCAAAACCTCCAAAGGATCATCAAGAATTTGCTCTTCAGCAAGTAACTCTTTCTCATCATCAATGACAACATCAGCCACAGAAAATACACTTAGATCTTTGGGTTGCTTCATTGATTTGCAAACATCAAAGCGAACCACTTCATCATTTATTCGGAATGAAAGCTCATTAGCTCTCAAATCTATGAGCACACTTCCCGTAGCAAGGAAAGGGCGTCCCAAGATTATGGGAACCTCTGAATCTGCTTCGCAATCCAAGATGACAAAGTCTGCTGGAAAGATAAATGAAGAAACCTTTACCAAGACATCGCATAGAATACCAACCGGTCGTTTTACCGACCTATCCGCCATCACAAGCCTCATATTAGTTGGTGTAGGATCTCCTAACCCCAACTTCTTATAGATCGATAACGGCATCAAGTTGATGCTGGCTCCTAAGTCACACAATGCTCTAGCAAAGTCCAAAGATCCGACGGTGCAAGGAATAGTGAAAGCTCTGGGGTCGGCCTTCTTCTGCACTATGGATCGGGTAGCAATTGCACTACAATGATGCACATCATCTTTCAGCTCATAGCTTGCTGCCCTCTTCTTAGTCAAAAGATCTTTCATAAACTTCGCATACCCAGGCATTTGTTCCAGTGCCTCTACCAATGGGACATTAATAGTCAGCTGCTTCAACATGGTCATAAATTTGCTGAACTTAGTGTCATCGGCCACCTTCTTCAATCTTTGTGGAAAAGGTGGTGGTGGGTATGGAAGTGTTCTCTCCATTGATTTCTTCTCCTCTTGCTTCCGTTTATCATTTTTTTCAGGCTGCACATCACTAGGTAAAACGTCCTTGACGTTGGAAGTAGATATTGCGGCATCTTCTCTAGTGGCGTCACTAGGTGTGGCGTCCATATCTGTTGTTCCATCAACCACTTGCTTGCCTTTTTCTGAAGTTTCCAGCACCTTACCACTTCAGGTAGTGATGGCCATACATGACCCATCATTCCTTGGGTTTTAGACTGTATCGCTCGGTAAGGTGCCAACCTTTCTTTGATTGAATACTGCTGAAAGTTGGCTTAATTGTTGCTCTATTTGCTTGATAGAAGTGGAATGAGAATCAACTAGTTGCTTCATGGAGGCCAAATCATCAATTACCTCTTTCACTCCTGCGCTCGTTGCTTCCACTCCTTTCAATAACTTAGCCATCATGTCTTCCATAGAATTAGATGTGGTGGTATCACGTTTACCAGGGGGAACGTACAAACCACTATTTTCATTATTTTTCTTCCAACTACCTTGGTCTTTGTTTCCAGATTTATCATAATAGTTTCGACCTTGGTTTCCTTGGGCATTCCCACGGAAACCCCCCTGATTGTTCAAGTAGTTGGCCTCCTCTTCCGAATCAGATTCGTCTCTTCCTTTTGACGCAATAGCTTTCACTTTTTCCGTCTTCCCTAATAGATGCTTTGTAAGAAGATCCATTTGGGTTTTTATGTGCGCCATATCTTGATCACGTTCTTCTTCTCTTCTTCTTTGGTCTGCAGACATGCCAATAGATAAAGTGGGGCTTGCTACCTCAGAATCCCTGGTATGCCAAGCTCTACTTTGTTTCGTCATACGATCTAGCATGTTGCTTGCTTGACCAAAGGTAAGGTCCATAAAAGAACCTCCAGCTGCGTTGTCCACCACTGGTTTAGTTACTGAATTCAGGGCTCTATACAAGATCTCCATGAGGTGAACATTAGTCATGTGATGGTTTGGGCATCTCGTTAGTTTTGTCTTGAACCTCTCCCATGTTTCGTGAAGAGCTTCAGAGGGAAGCTGACGAAAGTTGCTGATTTCATCTCTTAATTGAGCCCTCTTGGATGGCGGAAAGAATCTTTCTAGGAAAGCGTCTCTCAATTGCCTCCAATTTGTAATAGAATCAGGAGTCAGCCCATTCAACCATAATGTTGCCTCCCCAGACAGAGACAATGGAAATAGACGTAATCGAATAGCATTCTGACCAACACCAGGATTGTCAAAAGACTTGCATGTGGAAATAAAGTTGATGAGATGCATATTCGGATCATCGCATGCTAGTCCACCAAATAACCCCTTGAGTTGCAATAACTGAATCATGGTGCTTGTGATGTTGAACTTGGCTCCGGGCGCTAATGGTGGTGGAATTATAGCTCCTGTGGCTCCGGCACCATCAAGATCATCATCATCATCGTCGAAAGCTGGTTGCAAAGGTTGGCGATCATATCTATACCGAGCTTGTCGACCTCTTCGATTGGCAGGTGTTGCGATTTCAGCGCCATGCCTTGGGTTTATCAACTCGTCATCTCCTAAATCTTCATCGCCAGGATTTGTTGCTCGTCCAGGATTATCAATGTTTTGTTGTTGGACTTGAGCAGCGGCAAGAGCAGCTAATCTTGCTTGCTCATGTTGAGCAGCCATCCTGTCGATTTCAGCTTGTGCTTCCATTCTTCTAATTCGTTGTGGTTCAGGATTGATTGGTAATAACGGTTGACCAGAACTTCTAGTATGGGGCATGCACTAAAAGAAAAACCTGCAATAAACAAAAACAAAAACTAAACGTAAAAGTACGAGAATCTTTGACCAAAGGGTCTGGTAATTATCACGAACTTGATTGACACTCGTATTCCCCGGCAACGGCGCCAATTTTTGATAACGCTCAATCTACAGCTCTCGCAGGAGTGTAAAGCGGTCGTTAGCAAATATAGAACCCAACCTGGGTTGGGTGTCGATCCCACAGGGAATAGCTTGGCCAACAAGTAAGTAAAATTAATAGACTTTTGGTGAAAGTCTCGTAAGAAGGGGGGATTGTAATATGTAACCAAAACAATAAAGTAAAAGCTGAAAATAGCAAAGTAAAAAGAGAAAGAGATTGTTACGTTGGTTGTAAACAATGAGAATTGAAGCGTTGGGGTTATGTCCACCTTCAGAGGTATACGTCTCTATTGGCTATGAGTGTGTAGAGTCTTGACATGCAATTGCTTATAGAGAATTGTAGTCGATGGTAAATCCAAGCGTCTCTCGACCTAAACAAGGACTATTTCACTTTAACTCTCTCGAGCTTAAAGCGTGTCTAGCGGTACGAATTCTCCAAGAGGTTAGTCCAGTTACGGCACTAGCTTTTTAATAGGAAAGGGTGTCCTACTACCTTGACATTATCTCTTTTCCAGACAAATAACCTTTCTCTCGAACAAGTTAAATGTTAGACTGGCGTATTCTTGTGTTTGCAACCACAAAGAATGTAGATTAAGATGAAGAGTGTAATGATATAAGCAATATACGTGTCTTGAACTCACAAACTCACAGCTATAGATAGTAACTCACTCGGCTTCCATAACCCCAACTAAGAGGTTTAGTTACCCATGAATGCGAAGGATATCACGTTTTGCATGGTGGATGGCGTGTGAAAGAGGTGTTAGGCGTGTGGTTTTGGTGATTCTGTAGCAAGTAACGATTCTCTTGTTGTGGAATTTAAGAATAGAATTAATGGAAAGATTAGAAGTGTTTGTGGTGGAAGATGAGAGGGATGGAAGAAAATTAATTGTTGGAAGATGAATAAAAATCTCTAGCATAATAGGGTATTTATAATACTCCTATCCTACTCCTACTAAACTAATGAAATAAATAACCAAATCCTAATATACTAATGAAATCCTTGACCCAAATGTACTAGGGTAAGGTTACAATATCATAATCCAAATAGAATAGTAAAACACATAACCTAATTGCACTAGGTTAATGTATCTTGGTAAAAATCCAGCTTTGTGTCTATAAGTCCCCAAAGTCTTCAGAATTGCTGTTTTAGCTCGGGACAGATTTTCCATGCAGCAGATTTGGTCCTTTAGGCGTCCAGCTCCCTTTTACTTCGTTTGTGAGCTTTCTTTTGCGTCAAGTAAGCCGTAAAATGCTGTATTTTGCATCATTTATACCTGAAACTTTGCTAATCATGTTTGTTAGCTCATTTATAGGAAAAAGGACTAAAAGTGCATGAAATAGATAATTAGTTCTCAAAACTAGGCTAAAATATGGGCAAAATGTATTGATATAGGCGCGTAAATTCGCCTATCATCACCCAGCATTCAATACGGGTCGAAGCATCTGGTTGTCGGGCTGGTTAAATGTTGTTAATGAAAATAGTAATTCAGTATTCTTAAAAATAGGTCCTGGAGACTTTTTAGTTCATCATGCTATTGCTCTTGGTTTATATACAACTACATTGATCTTAGTAAAAGGTGCTTTAGATACACATAGTTCCAAGTTAATGCCAAATAAAAAGGATTTCGGTTATAGTTTTTCGTACAATGGCCCAGGACGAGGTGGTACTTGTGATATTTTGGCATGGGATGCATTTTGTTTGGCAGCTTTTTGGATGTTAAATACTATTGGATGGGTTACTTTTTATTGGCATTGGAAGCACATCACATTATGGTAGGGTAACGTTTCACAGTTTAATGAATCTTTCACATATTTGATAGGCTGGTTAAGGGATTATTTATGGTTAAGCTCTTCACAACTTATCAATAAATATAACCTTTTTGGTATGAATAGTTTGTCGATTTGGGCATGGATGTTCTTATTTGGACATCTTGTTTGGGCTACTGGATTTATGTTCTTAATTTCTTGGCATGGATATTGGCAAGAATTGATTGAAACTTTAGTATGGGCTCATAAATGCACACCTTTGGCCAATTTGATTTGCTGGAGAGATAAAACAGTGGTCGTTTCCATTGTACAAGCAATATTGGTTGGATTAGCTCACTTTTTGTAGGTTATATATTCACTTATGCAGCTTTCTTGATTTCCTCTACGTCAGGCAAATTTGGTTAATTAATGTGTGTATCCGTGATAATCTCATTTGTTTCAACGGAGAGGGGTCCACCTTCTTCTATTTCTACATCTAGGATTTGACTTTTATCATGGATACTAATAGGAATTCAACCATTATGGCAAAGAAAAGTTTGATTTAGAGAGAGAAGAAGAGGCAAAAATTGGAATAGAATTATCATTCGATTCGTCGATCCTCAAAAAAAAAATAAGCAAGGTTCTGTCGTTGAGTGACAAATGGGAAATTTATGGAAATTTACAATCCCTACCACGGAATAGGGCACCTACACGCCTTCATCGATATTTTTTTTATCGGAAGGCCAAGATCTAACTATCGAGATTTTGGACTATCTAGACACATACTTCGTGAAATGGTTCATGCATATTTGTTTCCAGGAGAAATAAGATCAAGTTGGTAAGGATTAATGTTTCATTTCTATTTCTATGGTCGATGGTCATAGAAGCCCCTTTACTATTCTATATAAATGGGCTATTCTATTTGTACAGATAGGGTGGATGGGCGCATTTGATCCTTGTTTATCTATTAGTTTTCAGTTCTTATCTTCGGCATGGGGTAGAGCAGTTTAGTAGTTCGCAAGGCTCACACCTTGTGGTAACGGGTTCAAATCCTGTCTCTGCAACATCTTATTTTTCCAAACTATTTTAGGATTGACTCTAGTAACTAGTAATTAATTCTCGCCTTTTGCTTTTTAGGGGTAGAAGGTAAAAGAAAACATAGGGGAGGGATAGAATAACTACACTATCACAGCCAACTATACCAAATCCTTAATTTAAGGATATATTTAATGCTATTTATAAAACTAAATTATAAATAGTAAAAAAATTACTTTATCTTGGATCTTGGGCGGATAGCGGGAATCAAACTCGCATTTTCTCCTTGGTAAAGAGAAATGTTACCATTCGACCATATCCGTATTTTTTTATTCTTGATACACAATATGTACCCACATATATGATATATAACTGGATCTTATTTGTGCAGTGTTGGGACACATATTCTCTTTGAAACGATTCCAATTACTTTTAAAATTATATTCATTTTATTCAAGAAGTTTGACCCCCCCCCCCCCCCAATTTTTGTTTTTTCTTTATTTGATTTGCATTTTCTTTGGGGACTTAGATTCAAATTTAATGTGTCTCACAACCGAGAAAAATTAGGGGATCATTTTGGTTCAAGAGATGAGACAAATAAGGATACCCACCTGAAAGACTAATCCAATCCATAAGGATGTACCAAAAAATACAATATTTTTGTTACTTGACCAGCCATCAGAAGACGCAAATACAATTGGTACGCTAATCAATAAGATTAATGAAGTAGCAATTAATGCAAAAACAGCCAATTGGAAAGCAAGAGTTATGTTTTTAATCCTCTAAGCTACCAACAAATGAACTATATAGCATTTGACCCCTCTATCAGCCAAAAAATATTAATTGTGATAAAATATGTCATCGAGGGATTTTACTTTATCATAAATTCATTGATTTTATATGACTTATTACTACTCCCCCTTTTGCACTTTATTCGTACATGGAGTGGGGTGGAGAGAGGAGAGAAATAGAATTTTATTTTTTATTTTACAAATGGGCATGCTAGATCATATATCTATATACGGATAGAACAATCGATTCTTATTTTTTATCTTCACTTTTGCCTAAAAGTGGAGGAATACCTCATTAATTATAACTAACCACTTCATTAAACAATTTTGAAATAAATATAGAATGAGAGAGAGATATATGATATAGAATCAAATATACAACTGTAATAAAAACGATTTCAAATGCCAAAAAGAAATGAAAAATAATATTTACCATTCAAATTGAAAATGAAAATAAAAAGAATATTAACAATATTTGCAATCACTATTTAATGATATTAGTATTAGAATTGTTATTAGAATTGTGATAAATCAAAATTCTAGATCACTATAGTAATCCCTATGCTCTAGAATCTAGAATATTCAATATAATATTGAATAGTTAATAATTCCAATTTCAGTAGTTTAGGCAATTACCATGCATATAAGATTTTTGTGATGTGGGCCCGCTTAGCTCAGAGGTTAGAGCATCTCATTTGTAATGCGATGGTCATCAGTTCGATTCCAATAGCCGGATTTTTCGGTACCATGTACCTTTATCCTTGGAGGCTCAAGTAGAGGCCTGTTTACTTATGTTTTCTCATATGAATCTTTTGTATCCAACTATTGGGGATCCTATTTTCGTACCAACACAAGGTATGCTTATTGGACTCTATGTATTTTCGAGTAGAAAATCATTGAGGTATTTGTGTAAATAGATATAATCCATGTACTTGTAAAAACTATCAAAATCAAAAAAGAAGTAACAATAGTTACTATAAGGATTCAAAAGAATGCTTTTTTGAATTCATATGATGCAATTAGGGCTTATCGGTATAAATGAATCAATTTAGATAGTCCTTTGTGGCTTCGGTGGCGACTAGATCAACGCGTTATTGCTTCAAGAAAAACTCCCATCGAAGTTCACTATGATTCTTTAGGTACTTTTTATGAGATTTATGGATACTATCTAATAGGAAGAGGTCAAAAAAACAAATCCTTTTTATATACATTCGAACCACTGTTGGTCATATTTCTCTTTATCAAGAAATCAAATAAGCTATACATGGGTTTTCTCGGGCCTATTCATATCGTACCTAATGTAATTCTACGATACCGTGGGACTTCAGGGCTCTCCGGTTCAGCTAGGTACATAGTTCTAAAATTTATACGTGAATCAAGATCGATGAAAGAAAGTTTTACAATAACCGACTCAAACCCATTGTCGAATCCTACCTAGCAGAATATAGAGGTACTTATGGCAGAACGGGCAAATATAATCTTTCACAATAAAGAGATAGACGGAACTGCCAGGAAATAACTTATTAGTAGATTAAAATAGCACTTCAAAATAGCATATACATCATATATTCTGGATCAAATAAAAATTATGGGGTTCCAACAGCTACTGCAACATTCATTTCATTAGGAATTGATGGCCTTTTAACAATACTTTCTAAGGGATGCGTCGTTCAAGATGCTGAACAACAAACTTTGATTTTGAAAAAAACACCATCATTCTGGGAATGTACACATGGTAGAAAAATTACGTCAATCCATTGAAATATGGTATGCTACAAGTGAATATTTGCGACAAGAAATGAATCTGAATTTTAGGATGACTGACCTTTCAATCTAGTTCATATAATGCCTTTCTTGGGAGCTAGAGGAAATGCATCTCAAGTACATCATTTAGTAGGTATGAGAGGAGTGATGTCGGATCCTCAAGGACAAATGATTGTTTTTCCTATTCAAAGCAATTTGCATGAACGACTCTCTTTAATAGAATACATAATTTCTTACTACGGAGCCCGTAAAGGAGTTGTGGATACTACTGTACGAACATCAAACATTGGAAATCTCACTCACAGACTTTTTGAAGTATTTCAACATATTATTGTACATCGAAAGGATTGTGGCACCGCCCGGGGTATTTTTGTGAGTCCTCGAAATGGGATGATGCCGAAAAGGATTTTTAGTCAAACATTAATTGTCCATGTATTAGTAGATGATATATACATAGGTTCGTGGTGTATTGCCACTAGAAATCAATACATTGGCATTGGACTTGTAAATCAATTCATAACCTTTCGGGCACAACCAATCTCTATTCAAACTTCTTTTACTTGTAGAAGTACATCTTGGATTTGTAAATTATGTTATAGCCGGAGTCCTACTCATGGTGACCTGGTTGAGTTGTGGAAAGGTGTCTTTGATAATAATCAAGTTTAGGTTATTATCAAAGACAGCTTCACTCTTGGTATTAGTTGGAGTTCCTAAGTTTACATGAATATGCTTTTCATCGATGTCTAGTGTTTTCAAATTAACATAGAATAAGGATAGAATAGTAGCATGTGTAGAGAGATTGAGATTTCCATATTATTTTTTATACTAGTCAAAAGTGACCAATGCTTTAGTTAACTCTTTATGTTTAATGACGCCCTCGTGACCCTCTTTAAAGAGACAATAATTCTTTAATCACCGTACTCCTCTGCCTTCCCTGCAAAAAATCTTTCCCGACGATCGCTCAAGCACTTTCATGCAATAAAAAAGAAAAGCTTATCATATCTTACATCATCCGAATAAGTTTCAAATCAAGTAGTACGGCGCAATGGAAGAGCCTATTTAGTATCGTCTTTGTTTGTGAATATTAATATGTCATGTCTTCATGTTGTATTATTCCTATTGACTGTGACCAAACTGCATTCCGGGTGTCTTTGTAGAGAAGAGAGAAATCTTCCCCTAAGATAGTCGGGGATAAACCACTCTACAGAACAAGGAACAGGAAGGAAAGTCAAAACCCCCGAAAAGAAAAACAATCAGCCACTGTCACCGACCGGGACTCAGATCAGATACTGGAGTATTATTCTACCACAATGAGATAGGCATCATCGAATCGAAGGCTGGATAGAGAGCATCCCCCAAGTTAAGAGTTTGCTGCCCCGCCAATAGCTCTTTCCCAAGTGCTCATGTTACTTAACAAAAAAGCATGAAAATGATAAAGTGGAAACCCTTAGTGACTACAATCGTACATTTTTGTCTTAAAAAGAACAACCTCTGAATCCGATTTTATCATTAGGATAGGAGGGAAATCGGCAGCGCGACAGAGAGTTTTTCCGGCCACCATGGATGATTTGGGGAACCTTTATGTCATCATTTGCCTCTGAAATCTTGAGTTTTTGAAAATGAATTTTCTTTTATTTTCATATATCTATTTTCATATAAATCTATGGGTAAAATGATCTCCGTGTGAGATTTCTTTTGTCATTTTTTTATACTCAATTTTTACTCTTCATCTTGAAAAGAAGCCTCTCTTAAGTTCAAGAGTTTAGAAAGGCTCTTAGACTTTCTTAGAAGGAGATAAACTAGAACGATCTTATGTATGGGTATCGGTCATTATATAGACTCAATCTAAAGAAAATAAGGCAATGAGTTGTTAGAATGAATGAGGTCACCGCTTAGCTCTATGAAAACTAACCTTAGTGTCTATGTCATGGGAAGGAAGCCTATTGAATCTGTTTTTGGAAATAGAAGGGGAAAGAGAATATGCCAATAAACTTATTGTAGGGGAAAAAGTTGGGGATGGCAAGGTTCTTTATCAATGATGCGGTATTACTGCAGTTGTATAGTATTTGTATTTTCTTTCTGCTGTTAACATGCTTTGATGGCATAGAATCAATAGTTGACACGCACAAAACAGAATAGAAAGATGGGCTTTTTGAACGACTCCGGTACTATCTCATCCGCTACTCTATCTTATTGCCCCCCCCTTTACAAGTATGATTTCTATTTTATAGTATGACACAAGAAAAATCTAAGAGCGATTCCATTGGCAGAGGCAAAAAGGTGGCACCAGTTTTTTCGCCAACTTTTGTACTTTACGCCAGCTGTGACTGTTGACTGTGATAGTGACAGGTGAGCCCAACCTGTTCCCTAAGTGTTGGCACTTTGTCATCATATAATCTTCAGGAAATAGGTCCCAACATACAATTTATCAATCATCAAAACTAAGGACTTAACAAAGTCCTTGGGCTAAGTTTTGCCTCTAAGGCAAGTGTTATAGAATAACTCATCAATCAAGACACAATGTGGTAGTACAACTTTTGCCCATAGGCAGTGCCGACTCTACCTATTGAAAAATAAGCAACCGCCTTAGGTCCCCAAATTTGAGGGGCCTCATTTTTTTAATAATAATATATTGTAGACTTTTATGAAAAATATTAAATACTATTTGTAGAAAAAATAAAGTTCTTATATACAAGTAAATAATTATTGGAAGAAGGTTGATGTATTTAAAGTATTATGTCTCAAAAAAGATTAAATGGATTAGTTATATTAACGAAAAAATAATTATTAAAAAAATAATTATATTAACTAATTTGCATCTCAAAAAAAATTAAAAATATAAGCCTTATTTAAAAAAATATCATTTTTTCTTAAAAACTTAAGATCTCTGTAAAATTTTTGCCTTAGGTCATCGACGTGCGTGAGCGGCCCCTGTCCATGGGACAAAACTTGTTGTTTGGAAGAAATCAAAATATATATATATATATTAAAATTTGAGAAAAATAAAAATGATGACGAAAAATATTAGAAAAATAAATAAAAAGAAAAGAAAGAAATAGAAGTCGAAAGGAGAAAATAAAAAATACAGATTGACAAAAAAAGCGAATAAAAAAGAAAAAAGAAAAGAAAAATAAAATCTGAGAATAATTTTTAAAAAGAGAGAAAGAAGAAAAAATAAAAACTAAAGAAAAATTTAAAAAAATAAAAACTAAAGAAAAATTTAAAAAAAAAACAGATAGAGAGGAGAAAAGGAAAAAAATAAAGGTTTGAGAAAAACTTCTTCAAAAGAGGGAGAGAGAGAAAATAAAAAATACAATGAAATAAAAAGGAAAAAAATAGAAGTCGAAAGATAAACAAGTATGTATAGCTATTTAAAAATATTTAAAGTATGAAGGAATAAATAGATATTTGTCTTACACATAAAAAAAACGAAAGACTAATTTTGTAAAACTTTTTATATAGAAGATAAAAAAGGCAAAATCGTCCGCTATGAATTTACCTCATTTTATGAACCAATCTATCATTAATATAAAATATTATGATCAGTATGGTATGGTATGGTACAATTCTATGTTTGGATAGATTGTATCGTTCACTTCTGTTTAATAATAGTTTTTTGTTTAGTTTGATGGTATGGTATGGTACTGTATCGTAATGGATAAATTTACTAAAATACCCCTAATATAATATTAGTGTTCTCACCATTATTTTATAGAGCTGGTCTTTCTCTTGTTAGGTGTTTTCATATTCCATAGCGTTCCTGTAATACCCATCCGTTTCAGTGCAAAATTTTAATCAGCAAAAACTACTCCATAAGATTTTTATGCTTGTGTTCTTTGATATTACTACTTGACCATTGCTTGTAAAATCATTTCTAATTCATATTTCACTGAGAATTTATCTCCTTGGAGTTGCTTGATGCTTGAGTATTTCATGGAATGTTGAAAGTTTGATATTCAACTTTTTTCTTTTTGGATGAAGGAGTTTTAACAATTTTTGGACTTTTTTCCTATTACATCTGGAAATAATTCCTAATTCGTTATGTTTTTTTTCCGTAAAATTCTTGAAGAAATTGCAAAAATGACGGAGCTGAGATACTAATGTTGAATCTCAAACTTGAGAAATAATTGTGCGTAAAAATTATAATATATTAAGGTTGTAAGTAAAATGACGTAAACGGTAAAATAGGAATAGAAAATATTATATGAGGGCATAATTGAAAAAATAAATAAGAAAATCATGCAAAACCACCAAATTGGTGGTTCTAAAAATTGAACAATTCTATGGTTCCCAAACCAGGAAAGATTATCATACCATACCATGCCTTTTAAAAAACAATTAAAATAAACATAATTTTCTTGAAAATCATACCATACATACCACAGAAAACCATCATCCAAACAACCTGTTAGGGGAGATTCTGCAGTAGCATTATGACGATGTTTGATTCCCTGGTAAAGCTAGAGACACAAAATACTGTTGATATACTCAGATCTCCCGAATTACTTAAAAAAAAAAAAAGAACTTCCAAATAAGAACTGACTGTAATAAAGCTGTTAACAGTTGTGTCAAAGCACTTCCTAATTTTCCCTTCCCATTTTGTTATCTTTTCCTTTTATATTTATTTATAATTACTTTCCCACTTGACATAAATAGCAACGAATGGCCACGAATTCGAGATGGATACTGTTACTATATAAGGAAATAAGTTAATTTATAATAATATTTTTAAAAAATATATTAAGAAGAATTGTCAGCATCACATGCTTATATACTTCATACCAACACAACATTAATCATCACTTTTCTCCCTTCCTTTCACGGTTAGCACTCCAAAGGGTAACACATAAATAGGGTTTTCAGCGCATTAGTTTCTGCGTCAAGTATTTCGATGCTCATCTTCTCTTTCTTTCAAAACTCAAAAATTTTCCTATGTATTTCTCTATTCACAAACCCTGATGGAAAATACCTAGCTTATAGTAGCTTTACTTTCTTCTGACCTTTTTTTAGTTCTCACTAATTAACATAACGAAAACTCATCTTGAAAATCGTCAGTCATTTTCCCCCCTCTAATTATCTATTTGGGTTTTGTTGGGGTCAAAATTGAAAGTGCAAACTAAGGGTGTGTTTGGTATGATGGAAAATATTTTTCATGGAAAATGTTTTCCTAAAAAATAAGTTGGTTTTCTACTTACTTTTTCATGTTTGGTTGGTGAGTGAAAAATATTTTTCGGAAAATATTTTATGGCATTTCATTGGTGAGTAGAGAATAAATTTTTGAAAAATATTTTCTAGTGTTTGATTGGTGAGTAAAAAAAATATTTTTTAGAAAATACTACTAACTGTTAACTAGTATATCAGTGTCTCTAACAACTCAACAATTTATAAGAAATAATTTAAGCATAACAAATAATATCAATATCGAATACTAAAATACTACAATTACTAAATTTATGCAACTAAGTATTAATTAGCAAATATAGGAGACACTTTTCAACATTTTGTTAGGATAATCTCAAGATACTACAATCAATAGAAATATAAAGGAACGACAAGCTTATTCAACCTCATGAAACATGTTACATCGATGACAAGATAAAATATGCAATTAGCAAAAGTAACATAGGTAAGTCTTCCTCTATGAATATGAAAATAACAATACATTCAATGAACATTGAAAAAAATTCGGACTTCACTATTTTTTATTTTAAGCAGTGAAAAATTAAAGTAAAGCACAGTGAAAAATATTTTCGAATAATGTAAATTTTTGAGAAATGTGAATTTTTTGAGTCATGTGAATATGAGTATTGTTGGGGTGGGGATGGGGTCATAAGTCACATTTGTCATTTTCTGAAAAATGACTTCCCTTGACTCATGAGGAAAGTCATTTTACATCAAATTGAGAAAAATGAGTTGCTGTGGAAAATATTTTCCCAACATTTCATTACAACCAAACAAGAGAAAATTGAAAAACATTTTTCAGAAAATATTTTTCATCATACCAAACACACCCTAAACTAAGGAAAAATCTCATTTGACCCTGTTAAACAATAAAATTTCAAGACCGAAAAATAAATAATTTGAGACAAGAAAAATATTACAACAATCGATTTTATTGATTTCAATGTGAGTGTTACAATATCTATGAATCCTCTGATTCGCCTTTTTAAATATAAATTTAAGGGCTAATTAAAGCTTGATCTTGAATTTGAACTTGATTTGATAGACTTGAGGGACTTGATCTTGACTTGTGCTTGAATTCAAGGGCTTTTGAGTTTGTTCTTGAATATTGCAGTCTTGATCTTGAATCTTGATGAACTTGATTTGGATGCTTGAGCTTTTAGAGAAATTGTGGCGTTTGATCCACGAGTTTTCTCTTGCTACTTGTTAGAATTTTGGGGTCCCTTTTTTTTTAAATTATGAGTCTCCTATTTATAGTTATAGGAAAGGAAGAGTCATGATGAATATGGACTTCCTTTAACCAATCAGATTTAAGTGATGTGGCGCCTTTTTATGGGCTTTTATTTCATGGGTCTGCTGCATCATTTTGACATGTGACACAGTCTTATTGGCTCCTTCAATTGACTTGGCATGCCACGTCATTTGACACGTGGCACTTATTTAGGCCTCTAGAATATGACAATATCTTGAGCTTAGTAAAGTGGGCTCATAATTTGTAGCCCAAATTAATGGAC
This sequence comes from Capsicum baccatum var. pendulum, assembly GCA_030864225.1. NCBI lineage: Eukaryota > Viridiplantae > Streptophyta > Magnoliopsida > Solanales > Solanaceae > Capsicum > Capsicum baccatum. The sequence continues at coordinate 197,785,959 of CM061557.1, forward strand.
TAACCCAATAAATATTGGGTCTTATTTAAATCCATACACATTTGGATTTAAATAATTAATTCAGTTATATTAATCAGCAATATTTATTTGGGACTAATATATTTTGAATTTAATATAATTCAAATTTTGTACGGATTTAAATTTAATAAAATTGCATCGCCCACAAATGCCCCCTACTTCAAGACTTGTCGAGACAATTAATATTTTGGAGACTAGCCTTGAAGTATGATTATTTAAACATGTTTCCTTCGTGCTTCAACAATTTTCCATACATAAGAACACCTCATTCAAAAATGTTAAAGCCGAACCATATTGATATTGCCTTTCAAAACTCTCTTATTTTTTTTTCATGAATCTCTATACTTAAGACTCGTTGGTGAGACATGATATCCAATTCCAAACAGTTTTAGAAGACTTTTTCATTGTCTCACTTAATCAAAAATAAAACTTTTCTGATTTAAGCTTAGATTGGAGAAGGAAACAACCTCCAATTTGACTTTGCATGGGAGAAGGAAACAACCTCCAATTTGACTTTGTATGAGAGAAGGAAACAACCTCCGATTTGAATTTGTATGGAAGAAGAAAATCAAACTCCAATTTAAATTTGTATGGGAGAAGGAAATAACCACCAATTTGAATTTGTGTGGGGAAAAAAAACAATCTCCAATTTGAATTTGGAGATGAAAGTAATCCCAATCTGAATTTATATTGGAGAAAGAAACAATCTCCAATTTGAATTTGGAGATGGAAGTTATTCCAATCTGAATTTATATTGGAGAAGAAAACATCCATCCTACAACTCTATAAAAGGAGGTAGTTTTTCTACTTTTTCAATATCAATTTTGGAGTTTTCAAGCTATCAACAATATTGAGGTAATTTCTTTTCCTCCTACTTTTCTCTTATTTTCGTCACGTTTTTTTCAGCACTGGATGTTAGTGGTAAAAAAATTCATATCTAATTGAAGGAATATCAAAATTATGAACCGTTTGATATTCCAGAAACTAGACTTCGAGATATATAACATATCCAAAATTCAGTTTTTAATTCCTTCAATATAAATCTCGATAATTTTTTTGAAGTTAGCCATGAATTTTATCATGCTGAAAATTTCAGATCTGTGCGTCTTTACTAAAACTTTCATATCTTGAAGTAGGAAGGATGAAATCACAAGCCGCTTGATTCTTTTGAAACTAGACACAAAGATATATAACATATTCAAAATTTATAATTTAGTACAATCGATATATTTTCAGATATTATCCCGAAATCAACATTGAGTTTTGATGTATCAACAATTTCAGGTTTACATGATATCACCAAAAAATTTATATCTCAATGTGAGAGTATCAAAATTATGATCCGCTTGATCCTATAGATGTCTGAAATATGCGTGTATAACATATTCAAAATTTGGATTTTAAAACTTCTTGGATTGTTCTGGATGATTTTTTATTTTGAAGGTGATCTTATATGCTGCCCGGCAGAGGATTCTAGATTTGCATCGCCTCACCAAATGATTTATATCTTGATGTGGAACCATCACCATCAAAGGGAGTTTTGATTGATTAAAACTATATTTTGAGGGATTTATTCTCATCAAGGCATCTTATATCAATCCAAGTTAGTGATATACAACTTTTAAGATTCCAGCGCTCTGATAGGTAACATCCTTTCTATTTGTGTTTTTACTTTCTTTCTTGTCCCCCCTCCCTTTTTTTTTGCAGGGATGAAACAAATAGCAATATGAAATAATTGACTTAGGGTGCGAGAGTTTAACTTTACCTCCGTATACTCTAAGATCGACCAATTTTGACTTCAAGACGGTGGACGTCAGCTTAAGGTGTACGAGGCTTCGTCACCTCAAGACCCGATCAATTTTTTTCTTGAAGATGGTGGACGTCAGCTTAAGGTGTACGAGGCTTCGTCACCTTAAGACCCGACTAATTTTTTATTGAAGATGGTAGACGTCGGCTTAAGGTGTGCGAGACATCGTCACCTCAAGACCCGACCAATTTTACTTGAAGATGGTGGACGTCGGCTTAAGATGTGTGAGGCTTCATCACCTTAAGACCCGACCAATTTTGCTTGAATATGGTGGACGTCGGCTTAAGGTGTGCGAGGCTTCATCACCTCAAGATCCGATCAATTTTTCTTGAAGACGATGGATGTCGGCTTAAGGTGTGCGAGGCTTCGTCACCTCAAGACCCGACCAATTTTTATCGAAGACGGTATGGTTTTGTTTAAGTATGGGCCCTTTCACTGATGCATTTATGCGATGATATTCTCTAAGTATGGACCCTTTCATTGATTCAATTATGTGTTGGTCTTCTTTAAGTATGAGCCCTTTATTGATCAGCTTAAGGTGCAAAGGGACAAATTTCGTCAACCTTAAGGCATGGAAATTTTGATATTCTTTTAAGGATAAACCTGTTAGAGGCCAACTTAAGGTGCAAAGGGATAAATTTTGTCCACCTTAAGGCATGAAAATTTTGATATCCTTTTAAGGATAAACCCGTTAGAGGCCAACTTAAGGTGCAAAGGGACAAATTTTGTCCACCTTAAGGCATGGAAATTTTGATATTCTGTTAAGGATAAACCCGTTAGAGGCCAGCTGAAGGTGCAAAGGAACAAATTTTGTCCACCTTAAGGCATGGAAATTTTGAGATCCTCTTAATGTGAAAATGGAGCTTTGATCCAGACTGATGTGATCTACAAACTCCCGAGTGCGCTTCTTGCAAAGCTTGAATTTCTTCTTCCTTTTCCAAACACCGTAACAATACTCCTTCAAATGATCTTCTGTAAAGTTTGTCTTTATAGTAAAGGAAGAGGTGCACGACGACAAATGTCAGTCTTTCTCCTTGGATCTTCTGGAAGTATCCCATAACATAAGTAATCAATGATAGCTTGTTGCCAATCTTATTTTACAGCTTCAGACATGGCAACGAGGTATTCAACCTTATTTTCTACATCCTCATCTGACGGCGGTACTACCCATTCTTGGCGGACAGTAAGTTGGGTCTGATTTGGAAGAGTTAGGGTTGAGGCCAAAGCAGCTAGGGCATCAGCTTTCTTATTTTCTCTCCTTGGAACATGTTGGAGGGTTACTCTTCCAAGCCATCCCATCAACTTTTGTGAATATTCATGATATAGTCTTAACTCAGGCTTCCAGACTTCATAGTTTCCCAAAAACTGCTTTATCACCAATTGGGAGTCACCAAAAACTTGTAATTATAGTTGTTTCATGTCAACGGTCATCTCTAATCCGAGTATGAGAAATTAATACTCAACCACATTATTGGAGAAACGATTCGTCAAGGTAAAATAGTAGGGGATGACCTCTTCTTGTGGGGTGACAAACACTACGCCAGCACCATCTCCATCCCTATATACAGCACCATCAAAGTATATCTTCCATGGGGATCTAACTTCAACAGCCATTGCATCTTCATCAGAGAGTTCATCGCTCAGCTCTCAGTCATCAGGTATTGGGTGATCTGCCAAGAAGTCAGCCAATGCTTGTCCTTTTATAGCTTTTTGGGGAACGTACATAATCTCAAACTGTTGAAATTGAAGGTACCACCTTGCAAGTCGATCACTTAAGACTGATTTTGACATTACAAACTTGATGGGATTTGTCCTAGACACGAGACAGATAACATGAGCTTGGAAGTAGTGTTTCATCTTTTGGATAGAGAAAGCAAATGCCAAACATAACTTTTTAATTGGAGAATACTTCAGCTCATTTGGTGTCATCATTCTGCTCAAATAATAAAGTGAATTTTCTTTGCCTTCACTATTTTCTTGAGCTAGTAGTGCTCCAACTGACCTCTCTTGTGATGCGATGTAGAGTATCAATGGTTTTCCAGGTATGGGTGCCTCAAGAACTGGTGGATTCATTAAGTATGATTTGATACTCTCAAAGTCATTACTACAAGCTTGGTCCCATTCGAAGGGAGTGTCCTTCTTCATGAGATGACTAAATGGTTGACATTTTCCAGCCAGGTTTGAGATGAACCTTCTTAAATATGCTAGCCTTCCTTGAAGGCTTTTCAACTCATGAATATTTTAAGGCTCAGGCATCTTCAAAATTGCATCGACCTTTTCTTGATTAATTTCAATTCCTCGGTGTCATACAATAAAGCCAAGAAACTTTGCAGAAGTAACTCCAAAGGCACACTTCAATGGATTCATCCTAAGTTGATATCTTTGAAGTAACTCGAATACCATTCTTAGGTCTTTTAAGTAGTCGTCTTTCTTTCTTGACTTCACCACTAGATCATCCATATAGCATTCAATATTTTTATGGAGTAGGCCATCAAAGATGTTCTGCATAGCCCTTTGATAAGTGGCACCAGTGTTCTTCAAACTAAAAGGCATCACCTTATAGCAATAAATACCTTTGGGCGTACAAAATGCAGTGAGTTCTTCATCCTTTGGCGCCAAACGGATTTGATTGTAGCCGGATGAACCATCCATGAAGGACATTGCCTCATAACCAGTGGTGACATCAATTATCAACTCTGGTATAGGGATTGGAAAGTCATTCTTAGGGCAGGCGTTGTTGAGATCCCAAAATTCAACACAAACTCGAGTTTTTCCATTCTTCTTCTGTACTAGAACAATACTTGAAATCCATGTGGGATATTTGACTTCACGAATAAAGCTCGCTTCAGTGAGTTTGTTAACTTCATTTTTAATTAATGGAACCAACTCCGGCCTAAAGCGTCTTTGAGCTTGCTTAACAGGACGAGCACCATTCTTGACCGCCAATTGATGGACTGCTACTTTCGAATCTAAGCCAGGCATTTCCTTATAGCTCCAAGTGAAGAAATCCATATATTCTTTGAGTATGTCCATATAAGCGACTTTCTCCTCTACTTCTAGAAACGCACACAGGTAAGTTGGTCTGGGTTCTTCATCGGTTCCAAGATTAACTTCCTTCAAAGGATCTATTGTGGCCTTTACTCCTTATTCAAGTTGCGATGGAGCATCTCCAACATCTTCCTCCTCTTGAGGATCATCGTCATTGATGGATATATGATAACACCTAAAGATATCTTCTATCTCTTCATCAACCTTTATTTGAGACAAGACATCTTTCTTATTTTGAGTCGTAACATGATATGAGGAGCCAACACTCTCTTAATCTTCTTCGTGTTTCTTGGTATAAACCACAATATGCGCCTTTGCTTTTAACACCTCATTGCATGAAACTACCAGTTCCATCTGTCGCTTCATTCTAAAGGGAATCAAACTTTGGAAATCTTTCTAGATTTTAAATAAAGAGTGCAACATCGTGCTTTGACGACTTCTTTGATGTTTGTTGTTTTTTCTCTTATTTATAGGACCCAACCTTTCGAACACAGAAATTCTTGCGGATGATTCTCCAAGTTGATCAAATACGGTGGGTCTTTTATTAGCGGCAGTGGATTCTTCTTCCACGGTGATATAATTACTGACTGCCCTTCTTATGGAGATACGAATTGGAGGTGGCTGTACGTATCCTAGTCCTTCAAGTGCTTTCCTGGTATTACCCTCCGATGGAATTTTTCCCAACCTTGATGACTCATTAGGATTGTATCCAGCCTTTACAAATAGCTTGTATGCATTTATATCAAAGCCCTCTTTTGTACACTTCGTAGGGAGTGCCATATCTGGTGGCAGATTTTGAGCCACGGACTCCCCAAGTGGCCTTGAGGATGGATTTATTGCGTCAATCTTCCTGATAGGTAAAGTTAGCCCTTTTAGCACATTATCTTGCGCATCAGGTGAGTGATCTTCCTCTTTCTTTACCTTTGGCACGTAGTGAAAAATAGAAGCTGCCTTCTTTTTCGTAGGAGCGACATTTTTTTATTCGAAGTGAAGAAGGGCTTCTTGTTGGCGAATTTTTTGATAGTCACCGCGACCTTCTTAGATGCAAGATCGTAACACTTGGTCTTGGTGACATCTTCAATCCTCTTCTCATCTGCAATATAATTCTTTAAGTAGAATTTTGCATCGGCTTCAGTGAATGGCTTGTCATCGGGGACTATCATTATTTCCACTCTATTTTCGAGGTACTTCAAGCATTGATAGTAAAAGGAAGAGATAATTTTGTTCCCGTGCACCCAAGGCCTACCAAGCAATACATTGTATGAAGTTTTGGCATCGATCACATCCATCAATGGGTTTGATTGAAAATCATCCATACTAATTTCCAACTTGATACATCTCATGGCCCTTTGTCCCCCTTGGTTGAAGCCTTAGATCAGTATACGGATTTTATCCAGTTCGCTAGTAGCGATGCCAAGCTCCTTCATCGTACGGATAGGCAGGATATTAACTCCAGATCCATCATCTATCAAGATTCTATTGATCTTCTTTCCTATAATTTGACCCACCATGTATAAGGGATGGTTATGTAGGGACTCACCAAGCAGAAGATCGTTATTTATGAGTGTGATTTTTGTATCACATATATGTGCCTCTTCGCCAAGAATTTCAGCCAATCTTTCGGAAGATGAAGGAACTTCCATGGGTAGATTCTCACCCTTTGCCCCCTCTTTGGCGGTATTAAAACAAGAAGCCTCAAGGTTGACTTGGGCAGTTTTGTTACGGAACCAACTCGGTAATAATTCTTCTAAAGTTACTGGACGCCGAGGTTTTTGATGGTGAAGCTCTGTCACTCTTGTCTTTTTTGGAAGTTCAACCAACTTTAGTTTCCTTAGTTTATTCACCACTCTCCTTCTGGTTGGCTGCTCATACGTCTCCTTTTGCAGACTCATCTTCTTGCGTCTACGTCTAGTCACTAGAGTCCAACCTTCGTTATATCTTTGTCAACCGAAGACCTGTCAGGCTTTAATATCTCCTCATTATTCTCTTTGACATAAATTTTAATCGGGTCGACCGAGCCAAAAGTGATAGAGATTTGATGAGAACTGGCTATCTCATCGTTGAAGAAGATTTTCTTCTCTTTTTCCAGTTGCATAACTTTATCTTTAAAGACAAAGAATTTCTCCAGAGGGTGACTTATGAGCCTATGATATTTGTAATAATTAGGGTCATTGGTCCTTTCGGCTTCATTGGGACGCTTTATCTCTAGGAGTTCGATGAGCTTATGCTGAAGGAGTTCATCGAAAATCTCAGCAACATCAGAATCAAGGAAGGGATATTCCTTTTCTTGCATTTCCTTTAACGTTTTTTGATTTGGACGTGCTCCAGAAGTCGTCTTTACACTTTGCTTCTTGCTCACCTTATGGTGACTTTCACAGGAGACACATCAACATTCATGGATTCTTTGTTATCATTTTTGGGGACAAACTTACCCCATCTCTTGGGTTCTTACTTATCCTTTCCCCTTCGAGGGTCATGGATAGGCGCTCATTCCTTTCCAGCAGAATACATGCTCAACTCCATGTCGTGAGCATGAGTAGCTAACTCTTCAAAGGATTTTGGCTTAATGTCTTGCAAGATGTAGAGAAGCCCCCAGTGCATTCCTTGGATGCACATCTCTATTGCAGAAGCTTTGCTGAGCCTATCTTTACAGTTTAGGCTAGCATTTCTCCACTGATTGGTGAAGTCAATGACTGGTTCGTCCTTTCTTTTTTGAGTATTTGCGAGCTCTACCATGCTCACTGTATGCCTTGTACTATAAAAGTGAGAAACTTATGTTTCAATTGCTCCCAACTATCGATGGAGTTAGGCTCGAGATATGTATACCAATCAAAGGCGTTTTCCTTTAGGGAACAAACAAACTGTTTAACAAGATAGTCACAGTAAGTTCCATCATTATTACATGTCTCAACAAAGTGTGTGACATGCTGTTTTGGGTTCCTTTTGCCCTCAAATTGTTAAAATTTGGGGGGTTGATAGCCGGCAGGCATTTTGAGTCTGTCTATCCTCGCAGTGTAGGGCTTAGCATATGTGAGGAAGGACTTGGTAACAAAATCATACTTGTCTTTGAGTGTTCCTTCAATAAATTCCCTCAATTACCCAATCGGGATCATTCCCTCAGCAGAAACTTGTACCTCTTTAGTCAGTGGTGTTTGTTTCACAGGATTTTCTAACTCATGAACCTTAGGAGCTTTTCCCGGTGCATGGCTAGATTCTCCGTCTATCAAGCCTTCCATTCTATCCACTATCTTATCAATCCTTGCCTCTTGATTCTGAACATAGTTGGTCAGGCCTTCAATTGCCTTTGTCAGATTCGCAAGCTGCTCCTCCATAGACAATGCATCAGTTACCACTGATCACCGGAGATGTTGGAGAGTAACACGGATTATCACATAAGTTGATTTTTGAAGTGCTTAGCTTATCTGGTGTAAGTAGAGATGACGCATTTGTTGAACTATCATCGCTCTTGGCTCCAAAGTATTTGGAACCGGAATGCTCAAGTAGAGCTAGAGTCTTTTTCAATGATTCGGCTACACTACTTCCTTCTTCTGAAGCACTTGCATTGGACTTCGTTCCTTTCGAGGTTGAAGATCTAAAAATTGGAGCTGGAGCGGATGACACTGGATGTGTTTGTTGTCCTAGCAAGTCTGCCTTGCTTCTTGTGACAGCTCCCAGGCTTTCGAAAGTAACACCAAGGATGCTTTCTACTTCAGCAGAGAACTTTGAATCTGCAGCCTTGGAAGCAGTTGATTGAGAATTGACCTTCTTGGAAGTCATTTCGTTGTTTTTAAACTTTGAAGTATGAAAAGTTGAGATGAGAGATAGAGATCGTCCCACTGGGCGTGCCAAAATTTGTTGGACAATAAAATTTCAAGATCGAAAAATAAATAATTTGAGATAAGAAATTTACTGCAACAATCGATTTTATTGATTTCAATGCGAGTATTACAAGCTCTATGAATTCTCTGATTCACCTTTTCAAATATAAATTCAAGGGCTAATTAAAGCTTGATCTTGAATTTGAACTTGATTTGATGGACTTGAGGGACTTGATTTGACTTGTGCTTGAATTCACGGGCTTTTGAGCTTGTTCTTGAATATTGCAGTCTTGATCTTGAATCTTGATGAACTTGATTTGGATGCTTGAGCTTTTAGAGAAATTGCGGCATTTGATCCACGAGTTTTCTCTTGCTACTTGTTAGAATTTTGGGGTTCTTTTTTTTCTGAATTATGAGACCTCTATTTATAGTTGTAGGAAAGGAAGAGTCATGATGTATATGGACTTTCTTTAACCAATCAGATTTAAGTGACGTGGCACCTTTTTATGGGCTTTGATTTCATGGGCCTGCTGCATCATTTTGACATGTGACACGGTCCTATTGGCTCCTTCACTTGACTTGACATGCCACGTTATTTTACATATGGCGCTTATTTAGGCCTCTAGAATATGGCAATATCTTGGGCTTAGTAAAGTGGGGTCATAATTTGTAGTCCAAATTAATGGACTAACCCAATAAATAGTGGGCCTTATTTAAATCCATACACATTTGGACTTAAATAATTAATTCAATTATATTAATCCGTAATATTTATTTGGGATTAATATATTTTGAATTTAATATAATTTAAATTTTGTACGAATTTAAATTTAATAAAATTGCATCGCCCACAGACCCGTTAGGCTATGAAATTCAAAAACACATTCATTTTGGTATTTTAACAATTAAAAATAGAATTGGAGTTGTGTTTGGCCATAGTATCTTAGTAATGGAATACTTTTGTAGTTAGAAAATATAAAATGTATAAATATTTTTTTAAAAAAAATAGATTTTATGAAAATCGGGTTATTTTATTAAATAAAAAATTTAACCTTTTTTGAAAGAAAAAATTAAAATGTGCAAAAGGTGAATTCAAAAATAGTGAAAACACCTCTTGAGGTATTTTTTTAAAAAATTTAAATATTGTAAAAACACATTTCAAAATATTTATGACCAACTGTATTCTAGAACATTGTTAATAATATTTATGGTTAAACGCCTTAATTTATTTGACACCTTTTGTCTAATAAATTCAAAAAAAGAACATAAAATTCTTTATTTTCCTCCTTTTTAATTTGTTTGAGTTATTTTGACTTGATACGAATTTTAAGAAAGTAAAGAAGATTTTTGAATTTTATAATCTTAAATAAGAGATATGTTACATGTACCAAAATATTTTTTAATCATACGGTCTTAAAGATGTCTTGTGAAAAATTGAAGCTGATGTGTTTCAAGAAAAAAAACAACAGTCATCCTTTTTTAAAGGAACTAATAAAATAAAAATTGGTCAAACAAATTGAATCCACACGAGTAATATTTAGTACTATTTAAACTTCTTATTTTACTCCTAATTAGATAATTCATAATGACACAAATATTGATAATGAATTTTACACCATAAAAATTTTTTTTTGCAAATTTTAAACTTCATGTCGAGTTAAACCCAATCATGTTTCGCTAAATAGTCCAATCTCTTTTAGGGTGCACAGAAGGAAAATGAAGGCAAAAAATGATATGATTCATGTATTCTGAACAACAAAGTGGATATCTAGGGTTCAGGTTCTATATATTGATAGTATCACTACTATAAATTTACTTGTTCATTAAAATTTTCCTCTGAATAATATTGGGCGATTATTTTCACTGATATTTTGCTTTACTCAGTGAAAAAAAGAAAAAGAATTGTGTGTTGACACAAAAATTATTTTCACTGATATTTTGATTTACTCGGTGAAAAAAAGAAAAAGAATTGTGTCTTGACACAAAAATTGTTTTAACTTTTCAAGTAGTAACAAAGACAAACAAATTAAAATGGAAGAATAGATTATAATGTATATAACCTAAATTCAAATGCACACCTAGTCAAGAACAAATTTATGGACTTGTAATCTGTCCTAGATGAGAGTTACGTATAGCATTAGCTTAAGAGTTAACATCACTCATTTAAAAGAGCAAAAATGAAAGAGGAAGATCAGATAGGTCAGTAGACCAACATTGACAAGGCATGCATTTATGAGACTTAATTCTTCCCTTCCTAACACTGTACAGTTAGATTTTATTGAACAAGAAGAAGAGGAGAGAAAGTTACACAAAGAAAATGGAGAATGAAAAGTCTTTTTAGCCCCTCTACAGAAAAATTGAAGAAAAGGCTAAAAAAAAAAAAAAAAAATTATTTATACAACCAACAAAGAAAAGAGGAAAAAAAAAAAAATTGACAGTCCACACAAATTCGAAGGGTTCCACTTCCACCACACACGAATGTAGCACTTAAATTAGTAATTCCACAACAAAGATGGCTCAAAACAGCTCGAAATTATTCCCGCATCCTCAGGATATAACCAGCCTGTTTCCATAGTTGAACAATCAGCAAATACAAAATCGTTCTTCAATTCGTCACCGAAAAAACTTGTCCCTAGTCTCGGCAACTCAATAATTTGTGTCAATTCCTCAGATGTTGCCAGGTCTATTGCGGATACCAACGATGATAAAGATGAAGAAGGTGACACATTTGACGATGGTGGAGTTGAAGTAGTGGTTGTAGAAGAATTATTGGGCGAAGTAATATTATTATTGTTATTGTTATCAAACTTGTCCATTGCTGCTGCTTTAGCTGCTGCTACTTGAATGTCACGTGGACTGAGTGTTACTGGTCTAGGAAGTGAAGCAGCTAGTTCAGGAAAGTTGAGAATAGCTGAATTACCTTTTATGCTTAACGCTGCCACATCATGAGCTCTAGCTGCCATTTCTGGATTTGGGAAAGTACCAAGCCAAATACGCGATTTCTTACGCGGCTCGCGGATTTCTGACACCCATTTTCCCCAATTCCTCATTCGGACTCCTCGAAATACCGGATGCTTGCTACTGTCGCGATTTCTCTTTATCTTCTTATTGCTAATTTCCGACTCGTCTTTATTATCTTGTGCTCCTCCTGCTGAATTCATCATTACATGTACATATATATTTACACAAGAACAACTAAAGGAGTAAGAAAAAAAATATATATTATATTATTAAGAAGAAGCTAGCAAGAAAGTTGAGGATCAATTGAATCAATATCAGTGGAATGTAGAAAGCAAAAGGATGCATCCAAGAATACAACTTTTCTTCTTTTTTCTAATACGTCCCGAAAATAATAGTCACCCACAACACTTATAAGGGAAGGAAGAAAAGGGGTTGAGGGGTAGCAGGGGTGGTAGGGTGAGGGGTTGTAGGAAAGAGGGACCCATAGAAGAAATGGGTCATACCCTGATAAACCCCTGTGGTACGACAGGGTCCCCTTCACCAGTAGGAAGCAACCAACCATTATATTGAATTGAATTGAATATGTTACTCCTAACTTGTTTGTGAATGTAGGAAATATAGCTTTTATGGATTTCACATTTCACCTATGTTTCACTGTTCATTTATCCCTCTCCCCCCTTTATCATCTATATCATCCACCACATTTGTCCATTCCACATGTGCCCTTAACAGTCATGTCTGATTAATGCACATATACTTATTTTATTCAGTGTCACAGTAACTAGCTATTCTTGCTATATAAAGTCTCACTCATCATATATTTTATTCCGTATAAACTCATTTACAACTATATATATATATATATAAAACAAATAACTCATTTTATGTGATGCACTTTGACATTATCAAAAACAGAAGTTTTTTCCATCACAAATCAGTGGGAAATTTGTATATAAAACATGATTTTCTCACTCATTCACACCGAACAAGTTCACTGGAAAAACACATGGCGCGAAACAAATTCTCACTGAAATACTAAGAAGCTTTCTAATTTTTTTTGTATAAAAATATTAAGTATTATTTTTTCTTTTCTTTTTTATCAATTCAATCAAAATATTTGTGGGAACAGCGGTAGAACATTTTTCAGTGGGAAAATAGTAGTTTCTTGTTACTAGGCACGATATAAAAGCTATTTGTAACTTATGGTCCGAAATAAACTATAAATATATTTATGTGCTATAAAACCATCTTATTAGAAAAATGAATAGTAAGTTTAAAATTAAATTACTTTAAATATAGAAAGATATCTTCTTTAAACAATTACAGTGAAAAGTGCATCACAAAATTGAGACACAGAGAGTGATACTAATAAAACTAAAAAATACTAAAAGTTGTTTAGGTTTCCTAATTGCATTTAATCTAGGGGTCATTTGATTTGGAAAGAGTTATTTTGAGATAATTAATTTCTGAATTACTTTTTTTAAAATTAGTTATCCTAGCATATATATATATATGGAATAACTTATTCCATCACTATAATATGAATGGTGGGATAAATAATCTCGATACTAACTATTACCTCCAATCAAACATGATTAAAAATAATACTTCATTTTATTTCGAAACTATTTATCCTTTATACCTCACACTAAATGATCCTAAGGGGTCGTTTGGTTGGGAATGTAGTTATACTGAGATTGGTTATATTGGGATAAGTTATACTGAGATTATTTTTTATTGAGTGTTTGATTTGTTGTATTCAAAGTAATATGCATTGTATAATTTCTAAGAATAAATTAATTGATTACCAAAATACCCTCCATCTTATTTAACTTTATATATATATATTCAAGCTTTAAATATTTATTCTTAAAAATAAAACTTTTATCTTATTTAACTTAATTTTTTTGTGTGTATGCATTTCCATAATTATATCGTGTGTATTTTAAAAATAAAACTTTCATCTTATTTAACTTTTTTTTTTTTGCGTGTGTCTTCCCATGAATATGCCGTGTGTATTTAAATTTAGTTTGAAATAAAACTTTCAACTTAAGTTTGTTAAAGTAAAAGAGGATTTGTTGTTTATGTTACTTCATTTAAACACATATCACTCATATAATATAGAATATTAAAATTCATTTAATTGATATATACAATATCAATTTTTAAGTGATTAAAAAACTATTTAATTTAAAATATGTAATTCAACAATGGAGTCGGCATTTTTATTATTTTTTAGAGAAATTAAAATATATAAATAAACATAATAATTATTCAAATAAATTTAACGTATCATATATTCATAAATAAAATATTTCTTAAATGTGTATGAATCTCTAATATTTCATGTTAAATTACTTATTTTGTTCTAAATTTCATGACATATTAATAATCTCATTTTTTGTTAAAAAAATTCAGCATCAAAAAATGTGAAAAATAATCACTCTCATTTATCATTATTTAGTATCACTAATATTTGGAGAGTCAAATTATATATTTTTTTAAAAATAATTTTTAAATATTTTTAGCTAAATATAAAATATTTTTTTATTTAATAATTAAGCATGTATTAAGTTAGAAAGGGAATGCCAACATACTTTAATAACTTGTCCATGATTTTATAAAAATACCTTATATTTTATATAAGAAAAATAAAGTAATATATATGTATATATATAATAGTTTAGGTGTACGTGCCTCGCACGTGTACCTCAATATATTGAGTTTAAATATTACACTAAATAGGATATTTGTTTAAATAATAAAGATAAATACAATAATATTCAACATCTTTTGAAGAATTTATTTAATTAAACCTAACCTTTATCAAAAAATTTGTTAGGCCGATCGACATTCATATTTTGATTAAACTTAATCTTTACCAAAAATTCTTGTTAACTAATCAACACATAATGATGTTTAATTAATTAAAATGAATTACCTTTAAATTGACCAATGGATTGTTCAACTTCTCTAGCATGTTCTTCACCATGCAAATCTAGCTTAAGCACAACAGTGGTGATGGTCTTCATTTGAAATTTGAGAATTCTTCGAGGTTAAATTATTAGAAGGAATTAATTGAAAAGTTTGTGTAGAAACAATAATACGATAAAGAGGTCAATATATAGAAATTTCTATGGAGTATTTTTCTATCGTATTTTAGGAGTATTTTTTTAATTGATCAGTAAAAAGAAAAATATTAATTGATTCTCTTTTCATATATTTTAGGAGTCCTGTATATTTTAGGAGTCTATTTAATAAATAATAATTAAATAATAAATTGAAGAAAATAGTGAAAAGATAATTTTGTCTAAAGAAGAATCTTTTAATGAAGGGCAAAAAGTTCAAATCACTTTTCGAAGGATTTTCACACTTTTAATATATTATATAGATATAGATAGAGATATAGATATAGATGTGGAGTATTTCTTTTTCCATATATGTGGAGTATTTCCGCGAATAGGCTAAATAGGAGGAAAAATAACTCTTACCTGCTTACTTTTTCCTTATATGTGGAGTATTTCTTTTTCCATATATGTGGAGTATTTTCATGAATTTTGGGGAAATTTTGGACAAAATTGCGTGTTTCATAGGGCAAATAGGAGGAAAAATATATTTTTCAGCGAAAAATAATTATTTACAGAAATTATTATAGGAAAAAAAAGGTGACGATGTTGTCTATTATAGAGTTTTTTAATGAAGGGTAAGAAATTCAATTCATTTTTTTAAGGGTTTTCACACTATTAATATATTATAGATATAAATTATAGATTATAGATATAGATTATAGATATAAATATATATAAAGCGATAATCTAAGAATTTGAAGGGCAATTGTGTCCTTTTCTAATTTTATCCCAAGGATAAATAATGATAGGATTGTTATCCCACCAAATAGGTGGATAACTTATCCCGGTACTATTTATTAGTCCCGGGATAAGTTATTCCTAATATTATCCACCAAACATGCATTAGAAATTTTATTTCGGGATTATTATTTTATTCCGAGATTATTTGTTTTTGTACCTTAAACCAAACGGCCCTAAAGGACTAAGTATCATGTAAGAAAAGCATATGGCCGGCCAAGATAATGTCTTTTACTAATAAAATTAATTAACAGAATTGTTCTTTCGTTTTCTTTACCAATAATTGCAAGGTAATGTCTTCACTAAAAACAGAAGTTAATAGTTTCAGAGGGTGTTCGTACATTTTCTCATTTTTTATGCTTTATTGTGTTTAGTTACACTACAAATAACTATAACCGCTGTTTCTGTACTTTTTTTGTGTTACAAAACAAGTATTCCGTTTAGCTCAGAATTAAATAGAAAATAGTGAATTGGATTATTATATTTTCAATGCACAGCAGTTCTTGTCGACATTGCAAAATGGGAAAAGTCAACAAGTTGATCAATTCTTTACATTTAATAGACTGTTTTTAGAAGACAAATTTGTCTTGATTGTAGTGGGAGAAAAAAGTCGATCGATCTCAAGATCACAAACTAGTGAAAGTAGCTTTACAGGATTGAATACATCTCATATATTTTTTTGGTAACTAATGAGTGTACTCAGTCCGTTTTAATTTGTTCTTATATTTTGACTTGACACGAATTTAAAAATAAAGAAGACATTTATATCTTGTAATTTTAAATTGAAGATATCTAAAATGTATTAAAATATTATTTATTCTTGCGATCTTAAACATGTCAAATACAAAGTTGAAATTTAAGAATTGTCGAAAAGGGTTAAAAAATATTCTTTTTTTAAATGAATTGAAAAGAAAAGTAAAATAAATAAATTAAAATAAATAAAGCAATAATTACGAAGGAAAACACTAGTAAGATCAAGAAACTAACACAGCTTGCTTTGGTCTCTTAACAAATATCATCAAAGCTGGAGCTCTGACATATCCCCTAAGCTGGAACAAAGAAATAATGCATGAATATTCTAATGCATGTTAGGGCTCTAAGATTACATACAGTGGCGCAGTCAACATCTTAACTAAGAGAATTCAAAATTAAAAAATATAAATAAAAGAATTAGTCGAAGGGGATTCAACGTCTGTTATATATAATGAAAAATAATTTTAAGCTTGTATAAATAATATAATTTTTCGTCGAAAAATATTCGGATGAACTCCCTCACAATTAGCTAGCTTCGCCTCTGTCTATAGGTTACCTCCTTTGTCAAGTTATGCACGGTCACGAACCAAAATCTCAGGGTCGCGATGGTATCTACTCCAAACTCCAATGATAGATATGCCCGCTCAACTAAACAAGAAATGAATAATAAGTGAAAAGGAAAGGTAAATCATTTACTCATGGTCAGTATTTTAGAAAAGCGAAGGTGTGAGGCAAGACATTTAAATTAGCATGGAATGAGGTGTGAGCCTCAAGGCGATGAGGTGTAAGCCTCATGAATCTTTCAATTTTTAATTTATAATATATAAAATAGTGTTATAAAGTAAAAATTGTAATCAATTAAAATATAATTAAACAAACTCATATAGTTAAAACATAATTAAACAAACTTATAAAAAATAAAAATTCTAATATTATTCTACAAATATATATATAAAGAAATCCTATAATTGCTAATATGGTATGCATCAACTCTAACACTTGGTACTTTCATATAATAAAAGAATTAAATTTTTGTAAAAGATATTGGTATCATAATTAAATATCAAGGACGAGGACGAGTAAATATTTAAGTTTAGGGATATTGTAAAAGAACTGCTATAATTGTTTTGTGTTCTTTGCTCGAGGATGAGCATATATTCACTTGTGGGGATATTTGATGAGATATATTTATTAGTATATCTTTATATATATAGGAAGTATTTTAAATAAATATGAATAAATATATTCTATTCTCGCATATTTTCTAATAAATCTTGCATGAGGAACAAATTATAAAAAAAGAAAGAAAGAAGATATAAGTCAATCAAGGAAGATACATCCGCTACAAGTTCATCAAAGACTACACAAGGAAAGAGAAAGAATTTAAAATAACAAAATTCTCACCAAGGTTCTTGAATTTCTCATCAATGTTTCATGAAATTTGTCATGTCAAAATATTATCAAGCAAAATATCATTAAAATTGCATGATAAATTATCACGTCAATTTCTAATCAAGATCTCATAATATATTGATATTATCTTGTAAAGTAATTCATCAAGGCCTTCATATAAATCTTTCTAGAAATAGGCTTGAAGGAAAGACACAATGTACGCCATTAGTCTTGTTTTTTTTTTTTTCTTTTTCTTTTAGTAGGACAACATTTTCTTAGTAGTTTTATCTTTTCTCCATAATGGGGTAATTTCTTTCGATTGGGATGGTTGATAAAACTCAAGATATATAGATTTATAATACTATTTTAGTTTTAATATACGCTTCGTCTGAACGTTTTACTTACATCTTCATATTGTGTCGAAATAATAACTTTATCTAATTATTATTTTCACATGTATCTATTCTATCTCTAAGTTATTTTTATATTGATTTTGTAATCGTCACGGAGCAAAATTAATATATAATAATGAATGAGTAAAATAGTAGATGGAGAGTAAATTTTAGTAATATATTATTCAAATCTTTAATTTTGCTTCTTTTAGTGCTAATTCTTGCAGATGAAATAACTCAAACAAGTTAATTGATTTAATGATTTCTATCTTATTTCTTTTAGTCTTAATTTTCACGGAGGAATTAACTCAAATAAGTTTATTGATTTAAGAGATCTTTATCTTATTCCTTTCAGTTCTAGATGGTGGGATTGACTCAAAAAAGTTAATTGATGTAAAGACCAATCGCAAGAGATCTTTACACCTTTTAACACAATTCAGGCAAGAAACTATTTGATCCAATTGTCACTAGTCTTAAATTATTTAATTGGCATAACCTCACGGAATGTTAATTAATTATTTCTTTCTTAGCGAGTTAAATATAATTGTATTAGCAATAAATAATTATTCTTTAGACAAAATATATGTGAAAACTGGAATTTTGTTATAAAATATTTTCCAGTGAATTTAACGATTTTCATAATTTTTTAATAAAAAAATTTAAAAAGTAATCTATATAATTTCAATTTTACCGTTCATCAGTTTGATTCTCTCAAATAGTAATAAAGACAATACATAATTGTAGCCTAGATGGTTTCAATCTCTGTGAGACGATATCTTAAATTATAATAGAATTTGACAGAGTACGTGGAAGAAAATCCTATACATATTTGCCTCGTTAAATATTTGACGCCGTTCTCGGAGATTGATAAACATCTACTTAAAATTATTTATCTTATTACTACTTTGAATTTTTTTTTCTTACTATATCTTCGAGTACTTTGTATTCTAATACTTGGCAAGTTACAAAAAATAAGACTTGGAGATATCATATCATATTATACTAGATTAATTTTAGAGAAAATAGTCAAAAAGTCCCCCAGCCTATTACTCAATTACCAACTACACATCTATACTTTGTAGGGGTCCTATTACCCCTCTGTACTGTTTAAAATTAAAATTATTACACCCTTAATGACTTACGTGGCAAAAAGAATGTATTTCACTCTCTTTGAGAGAGTGAGTCATCAGAAAATATTAGAATTTTATTTTTAATATTTCTTTTCAATATTTATATATATTATTTTAATTATCATTATATTTTTTTATTATTAATTTCTTTCTTCTTTTATCACCATGCCCAATTATTCTCTCCATCACCATTCCACCAATGCCATTGTCATAATCACCATCATCTCCACCAAGTCCACCGTTTATCCATTTCTTCATCTTCCTTCATTTTTCACCCCATAAAAATTATTAACCTTCTCACTTTTATTATTGTTCAATTCACTCAAAATTTTATCTAAATTTCAAGAATTAAGAATCAAACATTAAAAAATCAAGAATCATTAAGACAATATTGTACTGCTAATACCATGTTATCTTTTTTGACACTTCAATATAAGTCAATCCTCTAATTCAAATTATTTATCGCATCTCATCTACCACCATCCCATTACCCTCGACTATGCCGCAAACGTTATTGATGTTTTATGTTCAAATTCATCACTAGAAGAATATTCTTAATCATATTTTTTAAAAATTTAATTCGTTTTTGCACTTTCAGCTATTAGCCGCAAACTCCATTAATATTTTTTGTTTAGATTCATCTCAAAGAGAAGATTCTTAATCACATTTATTAGAAATTTGACCCACTTTTACATTTTTAGCTATTATAGAATTTTTGATATTGTTTTAATGGTGAAAAAATGATAGGATGTGATGAAAAGAAGAAGAATGGAGAAAAAAGTAAATCAAAAATAATTTTAAATAAAAAATACACTTATTTATATGAGATTGGTGCGTGTATATCACAACCCGCTCCAAATCTGGGTGTAATGATTCGGGGGAGGGAAGGGAAATCGATTTCACTTTAAAATAGTTTGAGGGGTTAATAGTATCCCCGCAAAATATAGGTGTGTAATTGATAATTGGATAATAGAGTTAGGGGGAGGGGGCTTTTGATCGTTTTCTCCTAATTTTATATTTTTTTATTTTCAAATATTTTGTTTTGTAATGCCTAATTAGTGCTAGAAAGTAAGATTAAAAAAATTAATTATGAGCGAATTCACTTTATGCACTTTAAATAATATGAACTTCAACCAATCAAGTAAAGATATTATTAAATTGCTAGAAAAATATTGTCAAAAAATATCATTTGTGGCTATTGTGATGTCGATCACCAAAACTTTGAATGTCAAACTAGTAACACGTTCTTTTATGTGAATTATGAAAGAATAAATGATCTTGAATGATCAATTGATAAAATTAATGAAAGTGTCATTACTAGTGAATATTGTGGAGGAAATCATCTTGGTCATGAATGTCAAATCGGTGTTTCATATTTTTTTTATTGTTCTTATGGACAATCTTACATTATTTCTAATTCTTTCAGGTACATTGATTCTAATGAATATGATTGTAATTGAAAATGCAATTAATACTCATAAGAGAATCAAAATATTGAAAGTGAACCATCTCAAAAGGAAAGTGTGAACTTGAAGGAAACTATGCTTACTTTCATAAAAATTATTGATGAAAAGTATACACAAATTCATCAAATCATAAATAATCTAATAATGCAATTAAGTGAATTAACAAGTATGGTAATCTCCTATATAGATGGTGAACTTTCAGATGAAACTATGTGTATAAGGATGGAACAATTGACAAAATGAAAGTGTCTTGTGAAAAAGAATCTACCGCTCATAATGAAAAAATTGATCTAATGAAGTAGGTTGACAATACAGATTCGGTTGAATTCAACTTAATACGTAATAAATGCATGTCTGATTTTTCGTTAACCTAAAAATTAAATAATTTTGAGGAAATTGAGAATGAAGAGGTCACAAGGACAAAAACAATATTATTTAACCATTATTCTTCAATTTCTATTCATAATTATAATTCTGTGGATTTTGTTATTGGAGATTCTTAGAAAAGTGCAAAAAATGATCCTCGTGAAAAATATAAAATGGAGTTAAGAATCATTATACATGATTACTTGCCCTCTCGAGACAGGTCTAACACAAAAGCTAATGATGAAAAAAAAGAAAATACATTATAATAATATTGACCGAGTGAGATTCGAGAGAAACCTCAAGAATCAAAAATAAAATTTTAATTCAAATTTGAGGCGGGGGGAAGGGGGAGGAGTTCACAAGCTCCCGCAAGAAAAAATGTCTATATATAATTATATTTCAGTATATATATATATATCATAACTTTTTTATACACTTTCATGAATTTCAGTTATTTATCATGATCATGATATTTTGAACTGAACACTTTTTAGGATATTTAACAATAAATGAGTCGGCTAAAATTTAATTTTTTTTAGAATAAATTTTCGAGAAACAAATTTCATTATCATTCATGAGTTGTATGAATATCTTTTCAAATTCATATTTGTTTATTGGTGATTGAAATTATTATATTTACTAATCTCAAGTGTATTGTGTTGCCAGGTTATATTGCTCAATGCTCATGCTTATTCAAAATTTAGAACTTGTCTTGAATGTGATTCGAGATAAAATATTAAGTAAATTTTTAGTTGAGAAATGAAAGTAGGTCTTACATGTTAGGCCATGACCGAAATCAACCTACCTAAATTATGTTTATCGCTAGGCAACCCCCTTGAGCCTAAATGAATTTATCACTTATTTTTTTTGATAAATCAAAATTTAACTTGAGCCTAATCTTTATTATCAACTTATTTGTAAACTCTCTTTCCTTTCTTTCTATACAAAGTTTAAATTCAAAAATAATGTGGGAAATAGTCATATAAAAAAATGATGATTGTTATTGAGCACATTAATATTTTAAAGATATTGTCGTCCAAAAGAAGAGGTTACAAAGAGAACTATTGACAAAACTATAGAGGTTGATTTGTTTAGAAAAAAGGAAAGCAATAATGTTAAATGCTAAAGTATTGTGGTGTTTGAAGGACTTGAGTTACTTTATTCATATGTGTCCTATTCATTCTTAAACCGACATTAAAACTTTGTAAAAGTCATACATGATCTCAACTCAAAGACTCCTATATTAGTAGAGAACCACATGATAGGCAAACTTATGACAATTTCGAGTAATTTGAGTACTTCTTTGTTGAGAGTGACAGGATTTTCTACCTATCTTGTACTTTTTCGTTAAGAGTGAGAGAATTTTCTATCTATCCCTTTCTTTTGATTTATATTGATATACTGTGTGATTTGTGGACATCTCTCGTGAGACACATTGAAAATAAGAAAATATTATAATTGATTCTCAATAGGTGAATATGAGTGTGGTTAAAACTATTTGAACTCGTGATGCAGTCTTAGTAATTTTTTTTTTTAAAAAAATTTTCACAATTTTACTTGAAATTCTAGCCACTATTTTGTTTTATGTCCTTGCTCGAGGACGAGCAAATATTCAAGCGTGAAAACATTTGATGAGATATATTTATTAGTATATTTTTATATATTAATTATCAAGTATTTTAAATAAATATATCCTATTCTCGCATCTTTAATCTTGCAGGAAGAAAAAATTATTTAAAAAAAAAAAAGAAAATAAGATATAAATCAAGCAAGGGAGATACATCCACTACAAGTTCATCAAAGAATACACAAGGACAAGAAAGATAAAATAATAAAATTCTCACTAGGGTCTTTAAATTTCTCATCAAAGTTTCATGATATTTGTCATGCCAAAATATCATCACGATTACATGATAAATTATTATATCAATTTCTCATCATGATATCATGATATATTGATATTATCTTGTAAAGTTTCATCAAGTTCTTCACATAAATTTTTCTGTAAACGGGCTTGAAGAAAGGACACAATACACACCATGAGCAAGATTCATTAGTCTTATTTTTTTTCTCTTTTTTTTTTTAGTAGGATAACATTTTCTTAGTAGGTTTATCTTTTTTTTCATAACGGAGTAATTTTTTTCGATTGGGATAGTTAATGAAATTCGATATATATATATAATACTATTTCAGCTTTAATACGTATTTCGACTGCACGTTTTACTTACATCTTCATATTGTGCCAGAATAATAACTTTATCTTATTATTATTTTCACATGTATCTATTTTATTTCTAAGTTATTTTTATATTGATTTAGTAATTCTCACTATTGTGCCCAAGTGCACACGCAAGTGTACGTGGTCCCATCAAGTAATACATTGGTCTTATAAAAAGTCGAATATCGATCTCACAGGAACTTGTGTTAACAACTATCTAATTAAAGTTCAACTATCAATATTAAATTGGTGCAAAGGTAATCAAAAGAGTTGGAAGTTAAAACTAAAGTAAACGTAACAATGCGGTAAATTAAAGGTCTTGGGCGATCAATGGAGAGAAATCCAGGGTTAAGGCTCTGTGAACAATCATACTATGCTATAGAATTTCATTGGTTATGTTACTTTTCTAGGTTGTCGATTCACGGGGCTGAGATTATGATTATGGTCATTCGAGCATCTAATGACCTATCTAACTTAGACCCACAATTACATCATTGAGCAGGGATGTGAGAACTAAGTAAAATGTATTCATATTTCATCCAGTAAGTGCAAAAAATAGTTCACATAGGTATATTTCTATCCTAAATGAAAATTATAACTTCATTCTGTAGAAGATTACAATCCTATTCTATTTACCCCACGTTCTATCCTCTTATTCCTCCTTTCGGCTCATAAGATGACAATGAATGTATTCTAAGGGTTGAAAATTCTTAAAATAGTAATAAAAAGGATAAATAAACAAAAAAATATGATAAATAATCAATACCAAATTAATTCCTAGCAAGAGTAATTATGTTCTTGGCCCTAACGCTAAAAAAGGGTGTTTAGTCTCTCATGGACATAAACGTAATCGCAATGATAGAATACATGTTAAAATTCATAAATAAACCAAATTAATGAAGCAAAATTCCTAATTGAAATGTTCTTCAGCCTCCCTCAAAGTTTCAAGGTCGTCCAAGGTTTGTAACATAATGTTTAAGGGTCTTATTTATAGGAGGACACAAGTTGCCGATTTTGACATAGCAGTATGCCACGCCCATATCGTGGTGCCTAGGGCCCTTGGAACTCCCTTATCAAGGTGAGATACTGGAATTGAATTTCTAGGATACCCCCAATTCCGTTAAAAACATTAAAGTAGTGTCTAAGGTCCGTGGACGCCAATGACTCCAAAACATTTATTTTTTGATCAAATCTTGTCTCATGTGTTTGTCCATCATTTTCAAGCTTTGTGATGTTGTTTTAACTTGATTTTCAGCTTGTGTATCATCCATATATCATAATTATAAACTCAAAAAGCATCATATAACATCAAACATTGCTTACTAGATCTCAAAACGACATACAATTCAAGACGATGAACTAGAAACTTAAACTAAGAATACTAGTTTTGTCCTTTTTATCTTTAACTTATTGTTTTGTCACTTGGCTTGTTTAATTGAACCTTAAACACTATAAACAAGTTATCATACACATAATTATACAATAATAACCTTAGTAACTCATTATGCACACTAGAATTCATCAAGATCAACTGGAATAACAAATAGCTCAAGATAGTAACACTAGTTTTCTCGTCTAAACTCTAAGTGACAAAATTGATTCCAAATTTGTTTGAAAGACACCATAAATATTTTAATCAAGTATTTTAAAACATATATTCTCAATTATAAAAATATTTACTCAATAATCACAAGAGAAGTCCTCAAAACAAAACTAAATAAGCCCGAATAACAATACTAAGGTGCATAAATCCACCTCAAATTTTCACCCCACACTTAAATCTTTGTTCGTCCTCGAACAAATATTTAAGCATTATAATCAAAGGAGAATCCACACTTTTACTACAAGAAAGACACTCAAGCTAGTATTACAATGACTACACAGAATCCAAGTCTTTAAACTAAGCATGTTATACACAATTGAAAGCTCAAGAACACTACTCCAAAACATCCTGGCCTCAAGAATTGACTCACCAAGTTGAAAAACTCATACATATTTCTCAATCAAAGATATAATACAAATCACCCAACTATCATCAAACATGTGCCCTCACCATAAGAGTTTTACCCATGCTCACTCACACAGATGCAGTTTATCATAAAATTACAAGAATCAAATTACTCTCTCTCATAAAGAATCCACTAGTTACACATGATGAACCATAGGCTTGCCCTTAGTGTAGTATTCCGCTAATATCATAATATTAAGGTTCAAGATAAAATAGGTCTTTATGGATTGTAATGTAAGATAAGGGATGAGTAGGAACTATTCTGGCCAATAATAGTGACTATCTTCCCTAAGCGCTTTACTACATCACACTTTTCATTCAATCCACTTCTAACAACCAACATTTACCACTTTTATCTACACACATCTTTTGTCTTACCCCATTTCATTGAGCTCACTTACATATAATATAGAAGGAGGTATTGTCTATTAATTCATGATTCCATTTTTAGCATAAATTTCTTTCACTTTCAACCACAACACATCAATTGTACACACCAATAACTATTACTTTGGGGCTTCAATTTCACATTTATCCTTCCTATTTTTTTACACTCCTTGACTCATTAAATTTTCACTAAAGTGCTTAGGATCTTTGGATCAAATCGATGACAATCAAATAAAGGAGCTAGGCTACATATGAGGCTACCAAAGAATAAGCTAAAGGTGCAACGGGGCTAACTAAAATTATGCAAAAAGGTAGGTAAAGTAGGGTATGGAACAAGGCTATCAAAAAATTACCTATATTATCTCCTAAATCCACACTCTTTATTTTGCTTTGCACACACACCAGGCAAGTTCTAGACATCACATGCAAAGGAATAAAACAAAATTCTCACATCACATATGGCACATGTCAAGTCAAGTAGGATCATCATAGACTCTCAACCAAACAATAACATGAATTCAACATTAAGCCAACAACATACAAGAGTCATATTCATGAACCTAGAAGTCTTAAAAGTAGTAATTCACACCACCAACATGCTTTTTACATACAAAACCAACTTGCATCATGCAATCACATGTAGCACCAACAAGAACATCTCACTTATCATACACAAAATTTTAAATTTACTCTTAAAAAGAAAAAGGATATTGGGTTCAAGGGGCACTTCGTGGAAAAGAACAATCACGGTGTGGGTGAAGTGTGCACCTACTAGACTGACCCGAACAACTAAAACTAAACAACAGAATCTCTTTTGTAATTTTTTTAAATTTACCCAAAATCTAGGAAAACAACTAAGACTTAAGACCCAACAGCATCACTTCACCCAAAACTATGGGAATTTCCGCACTCCACATGTTAAAAATCTACTTTGTCCCTATAGTATACTAAAAAGTAGAGATATAAATACTTCCTGAGGCTTCTAGGACTAGCTAGCAGCATCTTTATATATCAAGAGGGTCTGGGATCCCACACTTAGTCTTCGCCATGCTTATTAGCTCCGATCTTCGGTACTCAGACTTCCCATCAACCTATGACTCAATAAAACAAAAACTATGCAAAGTAACAACTAAAAATACTAAAAAATAAATACCTACCTTAACTTGGGTTGCCTATCAAACAACACCTGATTTAGTGTCGTGGCAACATCACTACTCATCTATTTTCCTTTATTCTCCCCTCCTACTTGGAGGCCATCTTCTTATTCATTTCTGACCTCTTGAGTGTGAACTCTCAAGGTCAACAACTTCTTCAACAATAGCCTTTTCAGTCTCATTAATTATCATTCCTTTGGGCATAGGTATTGGTGGCTTGGGTAGCTCAATAAGAAAGTCCGAAGAGGTCTTTGGTGGATCGAGCTCCACCCCTCCACACTCATCCATTTCCATCATTGTAATTATACACAAATCATTCTAATGGGATAGTGTGTTGAGTGGTTTGTAAAACTTAAATACCACCTCTTCATCATCCAACCTCATTGTGAGCGTGCCCTCTCTCACATTTATTAATGTTCCTTCGGTCGCCAAGAATGGATGTCCCAAGATAATCGACTGTAACACCCTATATTTTTGTGCTAGAACTCTAGCAGTTGTTCTCACACAAATAATCCCTAAAACAAATAATTTACATGTGTAAATAAGTTTCATGATAATTATCCTAGTGTGTGAAGTATATATTAGGTGAAGAACGTTCATAGAAATCACTTAGAGCCAAGTTGAGCTAAGAACCTTAAATTCGTCCAAAGTTTGGTGTCCGATTTTGTAAGGGTTAACTTTTAAAGTGTATAACTTTTAATGTTTAAAATATTTTTCATCTCAATACACACCAAATTGTATATAATTGAATTAGCTTTCCAACGATACCAATTTCTCCTTAATCCGATACCCAAATAAAAAGTTATGCCCATTTTTGTGAGAGGCGGTAAGGGTGTGTGATGGTGTGCCGCCCAACCAAACTTGGGCGATGGGCAATAAGATGCAAATCCTATCTTGGGAGATTGACTTGGTATCTCCTAAGTCATTGCTAAGTGCCAAAAACACTCCTTTTTGACTTACATGAAGGGTGTTGAAGTCATTTCACACTCTAAATCGTCCCTAATCACTCCAAATCATTATAAGAGATTTTTAAATGCATTATTTACAATCCCTAAGCCCCAAATTAGTCAAGTTATGATACAAATCCCTCTTCCATTCCCAATAAAAAGATTCAAGTGCTTTTCACAAGAAATCAAGGAATTCAAGCTTAAAGGTCCAATTTTTTAACAATTTCATCATCATTAAGGTATGTGGAATTTATGAAAAAGGATACCCTTTCATATTTGTGCCCAAAATATTATATTTATTTAGTATTTCATATTTTGTAAATTAGGGTTCATACCCAATTATCATTGTTTGAAGATTATGATGTTACAAGTGATTTAAATGTTGAATTGCATGTCTATTTTCACATATTTATGCGTATTATATGATTTTACAGATTTTAAATTAAGTTTTTAAGCATGATATTATGAGTTTTATTTCATTAATTTAGATATTGTTGAAGTATTTCAAGAAGTATATTGAGCATGATGCTTTACTATGAACTTACATGAGTTTAAAGCATGAGTTTTACACCCTAAATCTAAGTATTGATATTTCAAGAAGATTATGATTTTTTTAGCCCCTTTTATGAGTTGTTTACCAAGATTTAAGAAAGAAAATTGATCTTTTTATCCTAAGCTAAGACAAGGAATCCACATTATTTATACAGTTTGAGATTTAAAGAAAGAGAAGCATAATTGATTTTAATTACAAACCTTTGTGCTGTTTTAAGGTGGATTTCCTAAAGTTCTGAGCAATAAGTATGGTATTAGTATTTAACACCGAGTTGGGTATGATTCCAAAGTTCTCCTTCTCCAGAACTATATGCCATCGTAGGTTTATTATTTGCCCATAGTGGGCTAAGATAGTAATACTGAAGTTAAGGTTCTATTCTGATGGCAAGGGTAGAATAGCTCTCCCCAACATGGGTAAGAAGTTGGACTCTATGACATCTCACATAGTTTATGTCGGTTAGAATTGCCTCCCAAATTCGTAATTCCTAAGACAGAATGACAGAACAAATTTTAGAAACTAAGTGTAAAGGCTCACAAATTTACTCAAATATTGTCTTACATAAGATTTCAGTTATCAGATTTTAGCTTTTAGTTTTCATATGATAAAGGTGAGTCCTTTTTAAACTTAGCCAACATGATTTGAAATCATAATAAGACTACAGCTTTTTTTAGAACTAAGTGTGGCGGATCACAAGAATTTTATTTTACGCTTTATTTCTCATGAATTATGATTTGTTAGTTTTGATTATTCAAGACAAGGTAATCACTCACATTTAGCATGCAGTGTTGAAAGTTTATTTGAATTATTGAATTATTATTTTACTTATGCATTCACCCCTATATGCCTAGTATATTTCAAAAGTACTAATCCACTTACATGTCTATGTGCTACATTGTCTCATAATGTAGGTACAAGTTGTAGCGCACTCATCATATTCAGACAACTTGCAGTTTTCAGCCAGCAGGTGATGAGTCCTTTTGATTCAAGGGCTCGAGTCAGTCATATAGTCTTAGTAGTATTTTATTTTTATTTATTCATTCGTATTTATTTGGGATAGTTGGAGGTCATGTCCCGGCTACCTATAGTCAATATTAATAAAGGCTTTCTAGACAGATAGTAGAGTTGATGTATTTGATTTTAGTTTTATTTTGTATAAGCAGAGTTGTATTCATTTTTTTTTATAGTTTTGATTTGAAGATATTCAGTAAAATCATATTTTACGCTTACTTATTTCAGACTTATATATTTTATCCAGTTGCTTATGAGTTATGCCAGTAAAAAGAGCTTGGGATCACTTGTGATCTTAAGCACCGTGTGACGACTAGGGGGTATTCTTGGGACGTTACAAACTCTATATCAAATCACAGAGTTCAAGTGTCCTAGGGTATCTATGAAGCCGTGTCTAGGAAAGTCTTGCAGAATGGTACAAAGACGTCTGTACTTTTGTTCGAGAGGCTACAAAGCATTTAAGAAAAGTTTCCTTTCTTTTATACTCTAGATCGTGATTTAAAGTTGTTCCTTTAGGAACTTTTATCGATTCATGTGTTAATCTATACTTCTCCATCTATGCTATATTCTTGAGATAACATAATTAGCAAGTTCCAATTCCTCCTAAGATGATGCTCTTAGATTTACTATCAGTAACTTTAGAAGTAACACAAGGGGCTTAAGAGGAGCTTGCTAGTGTGTTATAAGTTCCTCAAGTTGAAAGTTTTTTCCTCATCCCCATGAGTCCTTCAGTTAAGACAGAGTAAGATATATATTCAGATTCTTCATTAACCCTTCAATACAAATAGTGCTTATAAGAGGAGATAGTATGAACCTAGATTGTTAAATAGAGTTTGCATTCAAGAGATTTTGAAAACCTAGTGTTATGATTTATAAGTAGTAGAACCTTCTTATAGTTGAAAGTATGAATTTAGAAGTATAGAGGCAAAAAAGGTGGTGGGGGCGATTGATTGAATGTATATAGCTGAAATTGTGCATACGATTGAGTTTAGTGAAGTGATATGTCCTTGTGTGTCAGTTTAGTGGAAGGTAGAGAAGGAGTTATTGATGGTATTTATTGTGTTAGAAAAGTATTGTATATTCATGAAGTATTTGGTGGTTGAGTATGGTTAATATAGGCTTCCCCAAGTGGCAATGAAAAAAATTATTGATGTTGTAAGAGATATAGATATAATTTAGGTGTACAGATGAGTAAAGAGTCGTAATATATAGAAGGAGGATGTACTAGAAGATTTTAATAAGTTACACCATATGATTATGACCGATTATTATTGTCATAAAGTTCTAGTGGACTAGTGTTTCTTGATATTTTATTTTATAGTTTCCAAGTGAGAATAGTATGTGAGGTTGGGTTGTTAATCATGCCTAGATCTAGACACTAAGTTGGAATAGTCAATGACTATTAAGGTAGAAATAATAACTGCTTGGTTAGTGATGCTAGTTATATGAAGGTGATCTAGTAGGCTTAAATAGTGCATGTAAGAATTTAAGTTTGTTGATTTGAAATTTAGCATGATGTTGTAGGTATGATGTAGAGGTATGCCCAAGGTGTTATGGGGCTACATTATTTTCAAAGTTTATTAAGTGTTGTACGTGGTTAATAGTACCCTTGAGTTTGTTAAGTGAAAAAGGGTTAGTATATAGTACATGGTGTTTTTAATAGCTAAGTTGAGGAGTTTTAGATAGATGGTGTTGAGTCTTTTAAGTATGATTTTGATTCTTGCGATTTGAAGAAAAATATAAGTATAGAAGTGTGATCTTAGTAGGCTATGATTTTGTGTTTTAGTAAGGTAGATATGTTTGCTAATGAGATTGTAAGTCTTTGATGATGATTATTGAAGCTAGAAAGTTAAGAATAGTATGTATCAAGGGGGTGTTCAGGAAACAAGTTAGTATAGTTTGTTAAAAGGTTGGGAATATCTATGTTAAGTGTTATAATCTAAGCTTGAATCTTTGAAGATTGAGCTTATAGAAAGTAGATTTGAAGAACTAGATGGTGTGAACACATGGTATGGTGATACTCTCGAATATTCTAAGTTAGTAAGTGTTCAAGTTTTTAGAGATGACTATTGGGGCCATAGAAAGATAGAGTTGTATCTTAGAATGAAGTATTAGCTGTGGGTTTTACACTTTCAGGTGTAGTCTTTCAGGGTAAGTTTGTTATTTATGTGTATTATTATACCCCAAACTCAAGAGTAAAGTGATTATGGTTTAGATTAGAGTTCAGTAAAGGGTTCCACAGACATAGAATGATGGATTTAATCTGAGGAAGGGATGATACTAGTGATAAATAGTTGTTGATATGGGTTTTTTCTTGATGAGGAAATATTGTTGCGTGCTTGCTAAATGTTTTTTATATGAGGCTATAAGTGTGAAGTAAGATTAAGACTAAGCTTTTGGTATGTGTCATGGTTAGTTGAGATTTTGTATGTGTCTTCTTAAGAATAATGCAAGAAAGTAGTTAATGATAGAAGTTTAGAGATTATGAGGAAGAGGTTTTTATGGGTATTTTCCTAGAAGTTCTTATGTAGTTAAAATGATAGGCTTGAATGTAATGTTGGTATATAAGTAGATGGGTGCGTTGTGTGCTAAATATTTCCTAGTAAGAGCTTGAATGTGGTTATCAAAGTGATAAGAAGAATTATCTTAGAGAGGAGAAGTTGTGAAAATGCTTGGGGTATTGAATTCATGGTTGTGTTATGATGTAATGTGTAGTACGTGGTGATTCAAGTTAGGCTTGAACATGGTGAGAGAATTTAGTTCAGTTCAAACATTAGTATATAAAGTTATATGAACCCGGGTGTGCATAGTTGTAAGACCCCACAAAAATCCTCGTCGTCTAAGCTCTTTAAAGCATGCCAAGTGAGGTCTCACACTTAGAAAATTTTAGCAAACTGCTGAGACTTAGTCATTTCCAAAGCCTTTGAACTTTGGAGATTTTATTTATGACCTTCCCGACCTTGGAAAGTTGATTTTTAAGTTGATTCATGATCAGAGAAATCCATAGTACATCTCGAGTGAGTTTCAGGTTTTTAGAACTAGCGTAAGGGTGAGTTTGGACATTCAAAACAGTGATGACTTGCGATAAGCCCGCGACATGAGATTTATTCCCATTTCTGGAAGTCATGACAACGAGATTTATTCCCGTTTCTAGAAGTCACAACATGAGATTTATTCCCGTTTCTGGGAGTCACGATGCGAGATTCATTCCCATTTCTGGGAGTCAAGCCATGATGGTCAGTTACATAGGAAATAGAGGCCAAGGGGAAGTATAGTCTTTTTTCCCCATCCCCAATCCGTCCAAACACAAGATTTAAGCCTACTCTAAGCACATTAGGCTTGTTTTTCATCAAATTCTCTCAAATTAGAAACCCTAAGCTTCAATACCCAATTCCAAGAACCTCAAGATTCCACCATCATTTTTCTAAATTAGTTCAAGATTCAAAGTTCCCATTCCAAGACTTTCAAGAATTTTCATTCAAGAGTACAAATAGAATCTCAAAAGCCAGCTTGTTCATCTACGTTCATCATCAAAGGTAAGTGGGGTTTGAACAAGGATAAATCTTTCATCCTTGTACCCAAAATTTTGTTTTAATTACAATCTTTTTGAATTATATATGATTTTCCATGAAATTCAAGCTAGGGTTTATACCCATTATCATTATTTGTAAGACTATGAGATTTTTCATGAGTTAGAAGTTGAATTACATGATTATATTTATGTTTCCATGTATATTGCTGAATTTTTCAGATTTTGAGTTGATTTATCAATAATCATATTATCAACCATGAACATTTTGATGATTTAACCTAAGATTGATGCATGGGTTATTTACCCCAAGATTGAATATGGTTACTTCAAGAAAGATGATGCTTTAAGCATCTTGTGAACATATTATTTTCAGATTTTTCAAAAAAGCTTTGATCTTTGATTATCATTTTAGCTATGGAATCCACTTTACAGAATTTAGATCAGCTTTATTTACAGATTTAAAAAGATAAATGCATATTTGATTTTAGATAAATCCTTATTCTAGTTTTAAAAGTAGATTTCCAACAGAATGAGCATAGCAACTAATAAGGGAGTAGTATTTAGCACCGAGCGGAAAGTGTGGGTTTAACGCATCCTACTTTCATAGAACAACATAGCTAACATAGGTATAGATTATCAGATTATTTTCACTTCTATGTGGATAACAGTTACAGATATGATCACTTAGCTCAGTTTATACTCCCTGGCAAGAGTATGACACCTCTCTCCAACATAAGGTTTCTTTCTTAGGAAAACGAGATGCTGGACTCCATGTTAGCTGACATGGTTTATTTCGGTTAAGAGAACCTTCCTTCAGATAAACTAATTTATTTAAAGCCCTAAGATGAAGTATTTTCCAGATTTTAGAAACAAAGTGTAATGGCTCACAAGATTTAGATTACATGCTTTATTAATCATGATTAGACCTTTAGTTTTCAGATTACTCAAGCTTATGTGAGTCATTTACATTTAGCATGCATGATGCTTTCTATAAACTGTGATGATATTGTTTACCTATTGTATACACCTCTATATACTCAGTACATCATCGAAGTACTGATCCACATATACGTTTATGTGCTACATTGTCTCATAATGTAGGTTCAGGTGCTCAGTCTCAGTAGCGAAAGTGATTTTTAAGCTTCTCATCTACATCCGTATAGTTTATGAGCCCTCTTAGTTTGGGGACTTAGCTATTCAGATTTTCAGTTGCTAGTAAATGTTTT
Source organism: Capsicum baccatum var. pendulum (assembly GCA_030864225.1). NCBI lineage: Eukaryota > Viridiplantae > Streptophyta > Magnoliopsida > Solanales > Solanaceae > Capsicum > Capsicum baccatum. The sequence goes on from CM061557.1 coordinate 197,820,009, forward strand.
TTTAATTGTTCTCTTCAGACAGCCGGAGTCAGCTGGGGCCTGTCCCAGTAACTCTCTAGATTCAGTTAGTAGAGGCTTGTTGGACTACTAGATTTAGTCTTAGATTTCAGATGTCGTATTTAGATCATTCAGTATTTATTTTATCAAATTGATGAGATCAGCATTTTCAGATATACTCAGACTTTTTAGATGGTTTTCTGCAATTGTCAGTATCATATAATCATTTTCCGCTATTATGAGATTCAGAGTTAGTAGAAGGCAGCCAGGGTTAGCTCAGGATTACTTGTAGTTCAGAGCACCGTGCGGCATCCCGGGAACCATATTTCAGGACGCTACAAACTTGGTATCAGATCCTAAGGTTTAGAGAGTACTAGGGAGTCAGACAAGCCGTATTACGTAGAGTCTTGATCATCAGTGTAAAGCGTGCCACATCTATGAGCAAGAGGCTATGAAGCATTTTAAGAAAATCATCTCTTTCTTTCATAATCCATCATACTTATAGCTGTCTTTATCTGCTATTAACTCATTCTCTTTTATGACAGAATATGCCTCCTCACAGAACTAATAACCGTAGAAATGATAACCAACAGCCTTAACTCTTAGATCCTTTGAATGAGAATGTGTCACGTTTAAAGTTTCGGACAGCTTTTTAGGCACTAGCCCAAGTTGTGACAGCTAATATTTGGGGTAACCATTAGGCCGCATCCCTACCTTAACAGGGTGGACATTTAGCCACAGCTAGAATCAGAGATTTTATGAGAATGAACCCACCAGAATTCTTTGGGTCAAAAGAAAGTGAGGACCCATAGCTTTATCTTGATGAGGTGAGAAATATCACCTAAATTATGTATGTTTCTAAGGAAAAGAGTGTAGAACTGGAATCCTATAGGCTGAATGATGTTGCTTATGATTGGGTAGTGATGTGAAAGAAGAATAGAGGGGAGAATACAACTCCCATGACTTGGAAGGTGTTTCAGGATGAGTTCTTAGATAAGTTTTTCCCATTCGAGATGAGGGAAGCTAAGATAGAAGATTTCATAAATCAGAGGCACGGCTCCATGACAGTGAAGGAGAATTGTCTCAAGTTCAACCAGTTGTCTAAGTATGCCCCTGATCAGATGGTTGACTCTAGATCAAGCATTAGTAAGTTTGTGACCAGTGTGTCTGGGTTAGTCATTAAGGAATGTAGAACTACTATGCTCAATAGAGACATGGATCTTTCTAAATTAATGATGCATGCACAGCAGATTGAGGCAGAGAAGATGAAGGAAAGAGAGAGAGTAAATAAGAGAGCTAGAATAGGGCAGTTTGATTATGGTCAGAATAGGTCTGGAGAAGAAAATCATTCGCAGTTTTAGAATCGTTCACTTATGCCCGCACCTTCTTCGGCCAATGCTCCTGCACCCAAAAATAGGCAAAAACAATGGGGTAAGTCTTCTATGCCCAGATCATAGAGTAGTGCGGGTGGTAAGCCCAATTATCCTCGGTGTACTAAGTATGGTAAGAATCATCCTGGTGAGTGTTTGGCTGGTTAGAAAGGTTGTTTTGGGTGTGGTAAGTTAGGCCACAACATTCGATATTGTCCGCAAGCTAGACAAGGAAATAGGGATGTACGTCTCCAGACTCAAGCTAATAGTACACCAGCTCCTCTAGGTTGCCCAACCCTTCCTCAAAGTGCTTCATCCAGTACCGGTGGTGGTCAGCACCAGAATTGGTTCTATGTTTTACCATCCCACCAAAAGTAGGAGAATTCTCCAGATGTTGTTACCGATATATTTTGTTTTTTATTTTAATGTCTATGTGTTATTAGACCTTAGGTCGAGTTTCTCTTATGTGACCCCATTAGTTGCTGTAAATTTTGAGATAAGTTCTGAAAAGATCCCTGAGACTTTCTTAGTTTCTACTCTAGTAGGTGAGTCATTTGTGGCCAAATATATTTATAAAAAGTATCCTATCGCCGTCCTTCATAAAGTCATATTAGTAGACCTGATAGAGTTAAACATGGTTGATTTTGATCTTATTATGGGTATGGATTTGATTCATTCCTGTTATGCTTCTATAGAATGCCACACCCAAGTGGGGAAGTTTCAGTTTCTAGATGAGCCAGTCTTTGAGTGGTCAGGTAATTCAGTGTCTCCCAAGAGTCATTTCATATCTTATTTAAGGCCAAAAGTTTGATTTCCAAAGGTTGAATTTACTATCTAGTTTGAGTTAAAGACACAAAGTCTGAGACTCCAATAGTTTCGTCCGTCAATGTAATAAGTGAGTTTTCTGATGTTTTTCCAGAATATCTCCCAGGGGTACCTCCTGATAGAGAGATAGAATTTGGTATTGACCTTTTTCTAGATACTCAGCCTATTTCTATTCCTCCATACTGTATGGTTCCCACAGAGCTTAAGGAGTTGAAAGAGCAACTCAAAGATCTTTTAGATAATGGTTTCATATGGCCTAGAATTTTCCCAGTGGGGCACTCCCGTCCTATTCGTCCAAAAGAAAGATGGTTCTTTGCGTATGTGCATTGACTGTCGTCAGCTGAATAAGGTCACATTCAAAAACAAATATCCTCTTCCTAGAATTGATGTCCTGTTTGATTAATTACAAGGTGCCAGTTATTTCTCAAAGATAAACCTTAGATCCGGCTATCATCAACTTAAAGCAAGGGAGTGTGATATTCCAAAGATAGCTTTAAGAACCCGATATGGTTATTTTGAGTCTCTAGTCATATCTTTAGGGCTAACCAATCCTTCAACAGCTTTTATGGACCTCATAAATCGAGTGTTTAAATAGTATCTAGATATGTTTGTCATAGTATTCATAGATGATATCCTGGTATACTCCCGCAGCGAGGATGCCCATGCAGATCTTCTTAGAACTGTCTTACAAACTCTTAGAGATCATCAATTATTCGCTAAATTCAGCAAGTGTGAATTTTGGCTAAGATTTGTAGCCTTTCTCGGTCATATTATTTTCGCCGATGGCATTAGGGTCGATCCCCAAAAGATAGAAGTCGTAAGGAATTGTACTAGACCTATCTCTCCATCAGAAATTAGGAGTTTCTTGGGTCTAGCTGGTTACTACCGCCATTTTTTTGAAGGTCTCTCAACTATTGCATCCCCGATGTCTAGATTGACCCAAAAAAAAGTTAAGTTCCTGTGGTCAGATTCCTGCGAGAAGATTTTTCAGGAGTTGAAGACTCGACTCACTTTATCCCCAGTTCTAGCATTACCTGATGGTACATATAGCTTTGTTGTTTATTGTAATTCCTCTATAGTTGGTTTGGGTTGTGTATTGATACAGAGAGGTAAGGTCATAGCCTATGCCTCTAGACAGTTGAAGCCTTATGAAAAGAACTACCCAACCCATGATCTTGAATTAGTTGATGTGGTGTTTGCTTTAAAAATATGGAGAAATTATCTGTATGGTGTGCACGGTGATGTGTTCACAGACCAAAAAAGCTTGCAGTATGTATTTACTCAGAGGGAGTTGAATTTTCATCATAGAAGGTGGTTAGAGTTGCTGAAAGACTATGACATGAGTGTGTTGTATCACTCGGGTAAGGCCAATATAATGGCAGACGCCCTTAGTAGATTATCTATAGGCAGTGTTTCTCATGTGGAGGATGATAAGAAAGAGTTAGCTTGAGAAGTTCACCATTTAGCTAGATTGGGTGTTAGGTTGGTTGATTCAGCTGAAGGGAATGTTTGGGGTTAGAGTAGCTCCGAATCTTCTTTAGTTTCGGAAGTAAAGAAGAAATAAGATATGGATTCTAGTTTGGTCAAACTGAAAGAGTCAGTTAAAGAGCAAAAGGTAGAGGTTTTCTCCCAAGGGGGAGATGGTGTGATAAGATACCAGAATAGATTATGTGTGCCTTGTGTTGATGATTTGAGATAGAGAATTATGGCAAAAGTCCATGCTGCACGTTATTTTATTCATTCAGGTTCTACCAAAATGTACCGTGACTTGTGGGAAATCTATTGGTGGAGTGGTATGAAGAAAGATATTGCCGAGTTTGTAGCAAAGTGTGTGACTTATCAACAGGTTAAGATAGAGCACCAAAGACCTGGTAGTACATTGCAAGAGTTTGGTATCCCCACTTGGAATTGGGGAGAGGTTAACATGGATTTTGTGACTGGATTACCCCTTTTGCGTTGTCGTCATGATTCGATATGGGTTATTGTAGATAGATTATCTAAGTTAGCATATTTCTTCCCAGTTCACACATCCTATACCACTGAAGATTATTTCATCTGCAGACAGATGGTCAGGCAGAGGGGACAACCCTAACTCTAGAAGATATGTTGAGAGCATGTGCACTTGCTTTCAAAGGTAGTTGGGATGAGCATTTGCCATTGATTGAGTTTGCTTATAATAATAGTTACCATTCTAGTATTCAGATGGCCTCATTTGAGGCTATTTATTGAAGAATATATAGATCACCCATAGGTTGGTTTGAAGTGGGTGAGGCTGCTTTGCTTGATCCTGATGCAGTGTTTGAAGCTATGGAGAAAGTTAAATTGATTAAAGAATGGTTGAAACAGCTCAGAGTCATCAGAAATCATATGCAGATGTGAGAAGAAGAGATCTTGAATTCGATGTTGGTGATTTAGTCTATCTAAAGATTTCACCCATGACATGGGTGAAGAGAGTTGGTAAAAAAGAGGAAGTTTAATCCCTGGTATGTTGGCACTTATAGAATTCAGAGTCATGTCAGGAAAGTAGCTTATGAGATTGGGTTGCTCGTAGACTTTTCAACAGTTCATCCTATATTCCACGTCTCTATTCTTAAGAAATGTGTTGGTGATTCCACAGTCGTAATTACCTTAAAGAGCTTAGATATTCCGAACAGTCTTTTATATGAAGAGATTCTAATTGAAATTTTAGATTATCAGATCCATAAACTAAGGAACAAAAAAGTTCCTTTGGTCAAAGTTCTTTGGCAGAATCAGTCTGTTGAGGGCGCTACTTGGGAAGTAGAAGCAGATATGAGAGCTAAGTACCCTCGCCTCTTCTCCGCAAACTGAGATTTAGCCGAAGATACTACTCTTTCTTGATTCCATTTTTTTCCTAATCGTATATTCAGCTATATAGATGTCCTCATTACAAGTTCATGCACTCATAGATTAACTCAGAAGCTTAGAATGATTTAGAATCAGTTTAGCAATCCTATTTTAACTATGCATGTGATCATGCATCCTCATACTCCTCAGTATTCTTATCCTAGCTAGCGACATTCAAGGACGAATGTTCCCAAAGGGGAGATATTATAAGACCCCACAAAAAATCCTCATCATCTAAGCCTTTTAAAGCATGCCAAGAGAGGTCTCACACTTAGAAAATTTTAGCCAAGTGTTGGGACTTAGTCATTTCCAAATCCTTCAAACTTTGGGAATTTTATTTACGACCTTCCCGACCTTGGAAAGTTGATTTTTAAGTTGATTCATGATCAGGGAAGTCCATTGTACATCTCGGGTGAGTTTTGGGTTTTTCGGACGAGCGTAAGGGTAAGTTTGGACGTTCAAAATAGTGATGACTCACAATAAACCCACGACACGAGATTTATTCCCATTTCTGGAAGTCGCGACAGCGAGATTTATTCCTATTTCTAGAAGTCGCGACATGAGATTTATTCCCATTTTTGGGAGTCACAATGCGAGATTCATTCCCATTTTTAGGAGTCGCGCCACGATGGTCAGTTAGACAGGAAATAGAGGCCAAGGGGTAGTATAGTCCTTTTTCTCCATCCCCAATCCGTCCAAACACAAGATTTAAGCCTATTCTAAGCACATTAGGCTTATTTTTCATCAAATTCTCTCAAATTAGAAACCCTAATCTTCAATACCCAATTCCAAGAACCTCAAGATTCCACCATCATTTTTCTAAATTAGTTCAAGATTTGAAGTTCCCATTCCAAGTCTTTCATGATTTTTTATTCAAGAGTACAAGTAGAATCTCGAAGCCAGTTTGTTCATCTACATTCATCATCAAAAGTATGTGGGGTTTGAACAAGGATAAATTTTTCATCCTTGCGCCCAAAACTTTGTTTTAATTACAAACTTTCTGAATTATATATGATTTTCCATGAATTTCAAGCTATGGTTTATACCCATTATCATTATTTGTAAGATTATGAGATTTTTCATGAGTTAGAAGTTGAATTACATGATTAGGTTTATGTTTCCATGTATACTGCTGAAATTTTCAGATTTTGAGTTGATTTATCAATAATCATATTATCAACCATGAAAATTTTGATGATTTTACATAAGATTGATGCATGGGTTATTTACCCCAATATTGAATATGGTTACTTCAAGAAAGATAATGCTTTAAGCATCTCGTGAACATATTATTTTCAGATTTTTCAGAAAAGCTTTGATCTTTGATCATCAGTTTAGCTATGGAATCCACATTACAAAATTTAGATCAGCTTTATTTAAAAATTGAGAAAATAGTCTATTAACCCCCAACCTTTACCCCAAATCCCAACTACATACTCAACCTTTAAAGGTGATCTATTACCCCCGTAAACTTATTTTTACCGAATTTACTACCCCCTAGTTGCTGATGTGTCAACGGGCGTGACTATATCGCCCATGAGTGCGTCAGCTAATTGCCACGTTATTATTTTACATGATGTGGCAATGACATGGCATGACATTGCAATGATGTGGCGTGGCATATCAATGACGTGGCATGACGTGGCAGCGCGTGCATCACACCTCATTTTCAAATGACTGGCTATCAGTTTTTGGGGGCATAATAATTCCACTTTAAAATAGTTCATGGGGGTAATAGGTCATCTTTAAAGATTGAGTATGCAATTGGGATTTGGGGTAAAGGTTGTGAGGGTAATAGACTATTTTCTCTTTACAAATTTAAAAAGATAAATGCATATTTGGTTTTAGATAAACCCTTATGCTAGTTTTAAAAGTGAATTTCCAACAGAATGAGCATAGCAACTAATAAGAAAGTAGTATTTAGCACCGAGCGGGAAGTGTGGGTTTAGTACATCTTATTTCCACAGAACTATGTAGCCGATGTAGGTACAGATTATCAGATTATTTCCACTTCTATATGGATGACAGTTACTGATGTGATCACTTAGCTTAGGTTATACTCCCTGGCAAGAGTATGACACCTCTCCCCAACGTGAGGTTTTTTCCTTAGGAGGATGAAACGTTGGACTCCATGTTAGATCACATGGTTTATGTCGGTTAAGAGAACCTCCCTTTAGATAAACTAATTTCTTTAAATCCCTTAGATGGAGTATTTTCCAGATTTTAGAAACTAAGTGTAATGGCTCACAAGATTTAGATTACATGTTTTATTATTCATGATTGGACCTTTAGTTTTCTGATTACTCAAGCTTATGTGAGTCATTTACATTTAGCATGCATGATGTTTTCTATAAACTATAATGATATTGTTTACCTATTGTATGCACCTCTATATACTCAGTACATCATAAAAGTACTGATCCACATACCCATCTATATGCTACATTGTCTCATAATGTAGGTTCAGGTGCTCAGTCTCAATAGCGAGAGTGATTTTTTAGCATTTTATCTGCATCCCTGCAGTTGGTGAGTCCTCTTATTTTGGGGACTTAGCTATTTAGATTTTGAGTTTCTAGTAAATGTTTTTTTATTGTTCTCTTCAGACAGTCGGAGTTAGCTGGTGCCTATCCCAATGACTCTTTAGATTCAGTTAGTAGAGGCTTGTCGGACTACTATATTTAGTCTTAGATTTCAAATATCGTATTTAGATCGTTCAGTATATGTTTTATCAGATTGATGTGATCAGTATTTTCAGATATACTCAGACTTTTTAGATGGTTTTCCACATTTGTCAGTATCATATATTCATTTTTCCCTATTTTGAGATTCAAAGTTAGTAGAAGGCAGCCAGGGTTAGCTCAGGACTACTTGTAGTTTGGAGCACCGTGTGGCATCCCGGGAACCATATTTCGGGGCGTTACAATGGTATAGTTGAAAAAAGTATTTGAGAAGTATTTCTAAACTTGAAAAAAAATTAGCAGTTGCATTATCTAAATCCTAGTAATTCTAAACTAGTTTATGTTTAATAAGCCTATGTTTCATGTTACAAAGTTATAGCTATACTCAGAATTCCTTCTACAGATATATCACTCAGATCATACCCAAGATTCTTTCTCCCTAATGTTATTATAACTTCTTGTAAAGAGTGCTGAAGAAATATTCCAGTTGAGTATAAGCTTTCTGTATAATTCAGTTCGTATAGCCAGCAATTTAGTTTAGTAATCAGACAGACAAGTTCCCATGGTTTTCCATGTTTCCTATTCCTGAGGTAATTCATTCATGTCCATGCAAGTTGCAAATTTATTTTAGTCCAAACATTATATTTCAGATTCATCTATTTAGTCATGACTCGGTTCATAAGTGTTCAGAGCATAATCTCAATTTTCTAAGTATTCCATCCTAGATAGTGTAATACCCCTTGTACAATCTTATTCTTGTTGTGTCATTGTTTGTGCTTGCATGAGTCATCACTTCGTAGCTCTATATGTATGATTGTATCATGAACACCTCAAGTGAGTTCTAAACTATAAGCATGAATTAGTTCCTGATGGTCAGTAAAGTCAAGTCAGCTCAGAATTCAACTTCATGATAGAATTTTTAAGGTTTCAGCTCAACTATATCCTTCATTAGCAGACACATTATTCCATACTATTCATGTTTCAATAATTTTCTACCTATCATTCGAGGATAAATGATTCCAGGAGGGAGATAATGTAACATCCCATATTTTTTAGCTAGAATTCTAATCGTTGTTCTTACGCGTATAAGCCCTAAAACAAATGATTCCCATGTGAAATTAAGTTTCATCATAAATATACAAGTGTGTGAAGTTTCTAGTACGTGAAGAATGTTCATAGAAATCACTTAGAGTCAAGTTGAGCTAAGAACCTTAAATTCGTTCCAAGTTTGGTGGTTGATTATACAAGGGTCGACTCTCAAAGTGTATGAATTTTGATGTTTATAAAATTTATCATCTCAATACCCATCAAATTGTAGATAATTGAATTAATTTTCCAACGATACCAATTTCGCCTTAATCCGATACCCGAGCAAAAAGTTATGCCCATTTTCGTGAGAGGCAGTAAGGGTGTGCGATGGGCAATGCGCTGCCCAACCAAACTTGGGCGATGGGCAATGCGACGTAAATACTAGCATGGGCGATTGACTTGGCGTCGCCTAAGTCATTGCCAAGTGCCAAAAATATTCTGTTTTGATTTATATCAAGGGTGTTGAAGTCATTTCACACTCCTAAACCGTCCCCAATCACTCCAAATCATTATAAGGGTTTTTTAAATGCATTATTTACAATCCCTAAACCCAAAATCAGTCAAGTTATGATACAAAACCCTCTTTCATTCCCAAGAACAAGATTCAAGTGTTTTTCACAAGAAATCAAAGAATTCAAGCTTAAAGGTCCAATCTTTTCACAATTTCGTCGTCATTAAGGTATGTGGGGTTTATGAAAAAGGATACCTTTTCATTCTTCTGCCCAAACCATGATCTTTATTTAAGATTTCATATTTTTCAAATCAGGGTTCATACCCAATTATCATTGTTTGAAGATTATGATGTTACAAGTGACTTAAATGTTGAATTGATTGTCTATTTTCACATATTTATATGTATGATATGATTTACAGATTTTAAATTAAGTTTTTAAGCATGATATTGTGAGTTTGATTTCATTACTTTGGATATTGTTGAAATATTTCAAGAACTATATTGATCATGATGCTTTACTATGAACTTGCATGAATTTAAAGCATGGGTTTTACGCCCTAAGTCTAAGTATTGATATTTCAAGAAGATTATGATTTTTTAGCCCCTCTTATGAGTTGCTTCCCAAGATTTAAGAAAGAAAGTTAATCTTTTGATCGTAATATAAAACAAGGAATCCACATTGTTTATACAATTTGAGATTTAAAGTAAGAGAAGCATAATTGATTTTAATTACAAACCTTTGTGATGTTTTAAGGTGGATTTCCTAAAGTTCTGAGCAATAAATATAGGAGTAGTATTTAGCACTGAGTTGGGTATGATTCCAAAGGTCTCATGCCCCAAAACTATGTGCCACTGTAGGTTTATGATTTACCCATAATGGGCTAAGATAGTGATCACTTAAGTTAAGGTTCTATTTCGATGGCAAGGGTAGAACAACTCTTCCCAACATGTGTAAGACGTTGGACTCCATGACAGCTCATATGGTTTATGTCGGTTAGAAGTACCTCTTAAAGTCCGTAATTCCTAAGACAAAATGACAGAATAGATTTTAGAAACTAAGTATAACGGCTGACAAATTTACTCAGATATTGTCTTGCATAAGACTTCAGTTATCAGATTTCAGCTTTTAGTTTTCATATGATAAAGGTGAGTCCTTTTTAAACGTAGTCAGCATGATTTGAAATCATAATAAGACTACAACTTTCTTTAGAACTAAGTGTGATGGCTCACAAGAATTTTCTTTTACGCTTTATTTCTCATGAATTATGATTTGTTAATTTTGATTATTCAAGCCAAGGTGAGTCACTTATATTTAGCATGCAGTTTTGAAAGTTTATTTGAATTATTGCATTATTGTTTTACTTATGCATTCACCCCCACATACTCAGTACCTTCCAAAAGTACTGATCCACATATATGTCTATGTGCTACATTGTCTCATAATATAGGTACGAGTTGTAGCACGTTTATCATATTCAGACAACTTGTAGTTTCCATTCAATGGGTGATGAGTCCTTTTGATTCAAGGGCTAGAGTCAGTCATATAGTTTGAGTAGTATTTTATTTTTCTTTATTCAGTCGTATTAATTTGGGATAGTTAGGGGGTCATGTCCTGGCTACCAACAGTCAATACTAGTAGAGGTTTCATAGACAGATAGTAGAGTTGATGTATTTGATTTCAGTTTTGTTTTGTATAAGTAGAGTTGTATTTACTTTTTTTATAGTTTTGTTTTGAAGATATTCAATAGATTCATATTTTCTGCTTACTTATTTCAAACTTATGTATCTTATCCAGTTGCTTATGAGTTTTGCCAGTAAAAAGGGTTAGCTTGGGATCACTTGTGGTATTAAGTATCGTGTGACGACTAAGGGGTAGTCTCGGGTCGTTACATGACACCCTGTCAGCTGCCTTATAATCCAAAATAATAAAGTAAGCAGGTATAATAAACTTACCAACCTCGATGAGAATATTCTCGATGATTCTTTTAGGATGGACTATAATCTGGTCTGCCATTAAGAGTACCACAAAGTACGGTCTCGGCTTCCCCAAATCCAAGGTGTTGAACATTAATAGGGGAATCAAATTGATACTTGCCTCTAAATCACTCAATGTGTGGACCACCTCGCCGTTACCAATATGAATAGGGAGAGTGAACTTTCTAGGGTCCTTAAGCTTTTTAGGCATTTTCTGCATCACCGCAAAGCTGCACTTCTCAGTGAGTGCTACTATCTCAACATCCTGTAACTTAATTTTATTATTTACCACGTACTTCAAGTACTTAGTGTACACGGTTATTCCCTACAATACATCTAAAAGAGGAATGTTAATGTGAAGCTCTCTAAACGTGTCAAAAAACTTCTTGAAACATGCATCCTTCTTTGCTTTTCTCAGTTTATGTGGAAATGGTGATGGTGGTCTCTTCTTCTCAGGAATTTTTATTTTTGGGTACTAAGACTTCCCCAAATAATCAACAACTTTGTCTACAACTGGTTAAAGAATCAACTCTGCATCTACCTCATTATTTGTCTTTAAGGGTCTGGTAATAAACTCTTTACCATCCTTTAACGTGATTATCATTAATTGTTTAGGAGGTTTATTATCACTTGGAAAAACACCTTGAGGCCTAGTATTTTGTCCTGATGTAATTGCCCCAACTGATGTTCCAATTGCTTCTGAAGTACTTGCTGATTTTTGAATTCAGCAACCATCTATTGTTGGGTGGCCATGATCTTCTTTAATATTTTCTCTATGTTACTGACTTGTGTGTTTTGTTGTTGCTGATATTGATGATTATTGTTCCATGAATAATTTTCTGTCTGAGTCTGCCACTTTTGATTGTAGGCATTATCATATCTTGGCCTTTAATCATTGCCTACAAAATCGATTGATTTAGGATTTGCACCACACATATCTACAGAGTGTCCACTATTTCCATAAACCTCATACCATGCTGGAGTCTGCTGCACTACATTCACCTAAGCCTGAGACTGTTATACACCTATTTTTTTGAATTTTGTCTTCATTTTATTCTGCAGAGCTGATAGTTGGGCGGCTAAGGTTATAATACTATAACTTCAATCATGCATGCAGCATTTTTCATTGAGTTTCTTAAGGCATCACCATGCCAATCTAGATTTCCTTGTGCAATCCGGTTCAATAAGGTGTATAGCTCATCATATATCTTTTCCAACGCTTGACCACCTACAGCTGAATCTGGCAAATGTTTTGTGTAATGGTCAAGTTCCTCAACAAAGGTATAAGTTAGTACATCCTTAGACTGTTGATGATGTGGATAGTTCCTAAGAAAAACTTTGAAACTCTCCCAAGCATGATATATGTTCTTATCTGGCCTCTATTTGAAACTCAAAATCTCACTGTGAAGTCTCGCAATCTTGCCAGATGGAAAAAAATGGATAAGGAACTTCCAAGCTAAGTCATCCCAAGTTGTGATTGAACCTGCCGGCTTAGCATTCAACCACTTCTTTGCTTACCTCAACAGTGAAAAGGGGAAAAGTGTTAGCCTCACACAGTCATTTGACACACCCATAGGGATGAATGTGTTACTGATCTCCAAAAAGTTATGCAAGTGGATTTGTGGGTCTTCATGTGAAAACACAATAAATTGTCTACTGTTGTACAAAAACTGCACCACATTCTGTTTCAATTCTAATCTTTCTCCGGGAGATGGTTTTTCAAATGAAGGAGGTCACATTAATTGCAAGTGGGATTGCCACTTCACGATATGTCCTGTGAGATGGTGGATCCTCTATCATGGGAGCAAGAATGTCTTGTTACTCCTGGATTTATGGGATACAATAGAGAAGGACTTCTTCTTTTCTCCATTCGTACAAATATTGTTCGGGCTCGAGGTTTGGTTCAACTAATTTTTGGTCCATTGCTAGCTTAGTAGCCTGTAAACCTGTTTCCTACATAGTCAGAACCAATACCAACCAAAAAGCACCAAAGAAATCCAAAAAGTAAAACTAAAACTAAATCAGTATCCAACTTAAGAGTTCCTCAGCAATGGCACCAAAAACTTATTGCGTCCAAGCGCACACGCAAGTGTACATGATCCCACTAAGTAATTCAATGGCCTTATAAAAAGCTGATATTGATCCCTCAGGGACTTGTGTTAACAACTATCTAATTCAAGCTCAAGTTTTAAGATTCAATTGGTGCAAAGGTAACCAAAAGAGTTGGAAGTTAAAACTAAAGTAAACTTAACAATGCGGTAATGTCTAGGAAAATCAATGGGGAGAAATCCAGGGTTAAGGCTCTGTGAACAATCATACTATGCTATAGAATTTCACTGGTTATGTTACTTATCTTGTTTGTTGATTCACGGGGTTGATATTATGATTATGGTCATTCGAGCATCTAATGACTTATCTAACTTAGACCCACAACTACATCGTTGAGCGAGCATATGAGAACTAAGTTAAATGCATTCATATTTTATCATGTAATTGAACCAAATAGGTCACATAGGTATATTTATATCCTAAATGCAAATTTTTTTACTTCATTCTGTAGAAGATTACATTTCTATTCTATTTACCCCATGTTCTATCCTCTTGTTCATCCTTATGGGCTCACAAGATGACAAGAATGTATTCTAAGGGTTGAAAATTATTAAAATACTAATAAAAAGGATAAATAAATAACCAAATATGATAAATAATCAAAACCAAATCAATTCATATCAAGAGTGATCATGTTCTTGGCCTTAACCTCAAAAAAGTGTGTTTAGCCGCTCATGAATATAACCGTAATTGAAATCATAGAATACATGTTTAAATCCATAAACAAACCAAATTAATGGAATAAAAACCCTAATTGAACTGTTCTCCAGCCTCCCTCAAAGTTTCAAGATCGTACAAGGTGTGTAACATAATGTGTAAGGACCTATTTAAAGGAGGACACAAGCTGCCAATTTTGACATAGCGGCGTGCCACGCTTATATCTCGGTGAATAGGGTCCATGGAATTCCCTTATCGTGGTGATATACTGTAATTGAAATCCTAGGATTCCCCCAAGTTCGTGGCACAACCCTAAAGTAGTGCCTAAGGTCCGTGGCACGCCAATGACTTCAAAACATCTATTTTTTGGTCAAGTCTTGCCTCATGTGTTTGTCCATCCTTTATAAGCCTTGTGGTGTTGTTTCCACTTAATTTAAAGCTTTTGTATAATTAATATATCATTATTATTAACTTAAAAAGAATCATATAGCATCAAATACCACGTATTAGAGCTCAAAATGACATATAATTTAAGACGATGAACTAGAAACTTAAACTAAGAATACTAGTTTTGTCTTTTTGATATTTAACTTATTGTTTTATCTCCTAGATTATTTCAATTGAACCTTAAACACTATAAACAAGTTATTCTAAATATAATTACATAATAATAACCTTAGTAACTCATTACTTACACTATAATCTATAGAGATCAACTAGAACAATACATAGCTCAAGCTAGTAACACTAGTTTTCTTGTCTAAACTCTAAGTGACAAAATTGATTCCAAACTTGTTTGAAAGACACCTTAAATATTTTAATCAAGTATTTTAAAACTTATATGATCAATTGTATAAATATTTACTCATTAAGCACAAGATAAGTCCTCAAAACAAAACTAAATAAGTTTGGATAGCAACACTAAGGTGCATAAATTCACCTCAAACCCCATACTTAAATCTTTGTTCGTCCTCGAACAAATCTTTAAGTATCATAATCAGAGGAGAATCCACACTTTTACTACAATCAAGATACTCAAGCTAGTACTACAATGACTACACAGAATGCAAGTCCTTAGACTAAGCATGTTATACACAATTGAAAGGTCAAAAACACTACTCCAAAACATCCTAGCCTCAAGAATTGACTCATCAAGTTGGCAAACTCATACATATTTCTCAATCAAAGATATCATACAAATCACCCAACTATCATCAAACATGTATCCTCACCACAAGAGAGTTACCCATGTCCACTCACATAGATGCAGTTTATCACAAAATTATAAAAATTAAATTACGCTCACTCTCATAAAGAATCCACGAGTTACACATGATGAACCATAGGCTTTCCCTTAGTATAATACTCCACTAATATCAGAATGTTAAGACTCAAGATCAAATAGGTCTTTATGGGTTATGATGTAAGCTAAGGGATGGATTGAAACTATTCTGGCCAATAATAGTGACTATCTTCCCTAAGCGCTTTAATACATCACACTTTTTATTTAAGCCACTTCTAATGACCAACTTTCACCACTTCTATCTACGCACATCTTTTGTCTTACCCCATCTTATTAAGCCTACTCACATACAATATAGAAGGGAGTATTGTCTATTAATTCGTGATTCAATTTTTAGCATAAATTTCCTTCACTTCCAACCATAACACATTAATTGTACACACCAATAACTATTACTTTGGGACTTCAATTTCATATTTCTCCTTCCTATTTTTTTCACACTCCTTAACTCATTAAATTTTTACAAAAGAACTTAGGAGCTTTGGATCAAATCAATGACAATCAAATAAAGGAGTTAGGCTACATATGAGACTACCAAAGAATAAGCTAAAGGTGCAATAGGGCTAACTAAGATTATGCAAAAGGGTAGGTAAAGTAGAGTATGAAACAAGGGTATTAAAAAATTGTCTATATCATCTCCTAAATTCACACTTTTTATTTTTCTTTACACACACACCAGGCAAGTTTTAGACATCACATGCAAAAGAATACAACAAAAGTCTCACGTCACATATGGCACATGCTCAAGTCAAGTAGAATCATCATAGACTCTCAACCAAACAATAACATGAATTCAACATTAAGCCAACAACGTACAAGAGTTACATTCATGAACCTAGGAGTCTAAAAGATAGTAATTCACACCATCAACATGCTTTTTACATACAAAATCAATTTGCATCATGCAATCACATATAGCACCAATAAGAACATCTCACTTATCCTACATAAAAAATTTAAATTTACTCCTAAAAATAAAAAAAAAATTGGGTTCAAGGGGTACTCCATGGAAAAAACCAAAAAGAACAACCGCGGGATGGGTGAAGTGCACCTATACTAGGCAGACCCAAACAACTGAAACTAAAAAATAGAATCTTTTTTGTAATTTTTTCAAATTTACCCAAAATCTGGGAAAATAACTAAGACTTAAGACCCTACAGCATCACTTCACCCAAACTATGGGAATTTTCCCACCCCACATGTTAAAAATCTACTTTGTCCCCAAAGTATACTCAAAAGTGGAGATAGAAATATTCCTTGAGGCCTCAAGGCCTAACTAGCAGCATTTTTATACATCAAGAGGGTTTGGAACCCTATGCTTAGTTTTCACCATGCTCCTTAACTCCGGTCTTCAATACTCAGACTTTCCATCAACCTGTGACTCAACAAAATAAAAAATAAGTAAAGTAACAACTAAAAATACTACAAAATAAATGCCTACCTTAACTTGGGTTATCTCCCAAATAACACCTGATTTAGTGTCCCGACAACTTTATTACCCATCCATTTTTCTCCATCCTCTTCCTCCTACTTGGAGGTCATCTTCTTATTCATTTTTGACCTCTTGAGTGTGAACCCTCAAGGTCAACAACTTCTTCAACAATAGCCTTTTTAGGATCATTAATCATCATTTCTTTGGGCATAGGTATTGGTGGCTTGGGTAGCTCAATAAGAAAGTTCGAAGAGGTTTTTGGTGGATCAGGCTCCACCACCCCACGCTCATCCATTTTCATCATTGTAATTATGCACAAATCATTGTAATGGGATAGTGTGTTGAGTGATTTTTAAAATTTGAAGACCACCTCTTCATCATCCAGCCTCATTGTGGGTGTGCCTTCTCTCATATCTATCAATGCTCCTCCCGTCGCCAAGAATAGATGTCCCAAGATAATCCACAACCTGTCATCTGCCTTATAGTCCAAAATAATAAAGTCAGCAGGTATAATAAACTTACCAATCTTGATGAGCCCTTCCTCGATGATTCCTTCAGGATGGAGTATAGTCTAGTCTGCCATTTGAAATTCCACAGAGTGTGGTCTCGGCTTCCCCAAACCCAAGGTGTTGAACATTAATAGGGGCATCAAATTGATACTTGTCCCTAAATCACTCAGTGCATGGACCACCCCACCGTTACCAATCTGAATAGGGAGAGTGAACTTCCTAGGGTCCTTAAGCTTTTTAGGCATCTTCTGCATCACCATAGAGCTACACTTCTCAGTGAGTGCTACTATCTCAACATCCTGCAACTTAATTTTATTAGTTACCACGTACTTCAAGTACTTAGCGTACATGGTTATTCCCTGCAACATGTCTAAATTGATTAAATAATTTATTAGGGGTCGTTTAGTGTGCAGTATTAAAGTAAATGATACCGGGATAAAATAATAATCCCCGGATTACTATCCCAACACAATTTATCTTTGGTATAAAATTATAAAATGACAAAAATACCCTCAAACCCTATAATTTTCATTTCACATACATATATATATGTTATTTATGAATATATTATACGTTAAATTTATTTGAATAATTATTATGTTTATTTATATATTTTAATTTCTCTACAAAATAATAAAAATGTTGACTCCATTGTTGAATTGCATATTTTAAATTAAATAGTTTTTTAATCACTTGAAATTGATATTGTAAATATCAATTAAAATAAATTTTAATATTCTATATTATATGAGTGATATGTGTTTAAATGAAGTGACACAAACAACAAATCCTTTTTTACTTTAACATACTTAAGTTCGAAGTTTGTATTTCAAACTAAATAAGATGTAGTAAGATTATTTTTTTTTTAAATATATACAGCATAATCATGGGAAGGCACATGCAAAAAATTTAAAGCTAAATAAGATGAAAGTTTTATTTTTAAAATACACACGATATAATCATGAAAATACACACACAAAAAAAAATTAAGCTAAATAAAATGAAGTTTTATTTTTAAGAATAAATATTTAAAGCTTGAAAAGAAGTATATATAAAAAAAAAATATAAGATGGAGGGTATTTTGGTAATCAATTAATTTATTCCTAGAAATTATACCATGCATATTACTTTGAATACAACGAACGAAACACTCAATAAAAAATAATCTCAGCATAACTAATTCCAATATAACTTATTCCATCATAACTAATTCCAGCATAACTGTATTCTCAACTAAACGACCCCTTTGAGTGTTAAATTAAAAGTTAAAAGTATAAAGGTTCACAACCTTTTAACATCGGACGTCGTCTTTTCTGATAAATGTTTAATGGTTAAACACTATTTTACTTATATATATGATATGTTATAAAACTGTGTTAATTAGAAAAATTTAAAATAATGATATTAGTCTATGGTGTAGAAAAGGTTAGCCATGGTTTCATATTTTAATTTGTACTCCTGAATTTTATAGAATTTTTTTTCTTGACTTAATAATTTTCAGTATTCATTGTACATAGAAAGAAAAGAAGAGGCCAAAATAAAGAACAACTTTAATTAGTTTATACAAAAAGAAAACGTAGAGCAAAATAAAGAAGGATGCTGATAACGAAGAAGCAGAAGGTTGAGAAAATAGTTGAGAAATAATGATGAAGAAGGGGAAGTTTTGAGTTTGAAAAATATAAAAAGTGAAAAAGTCATTTGTCAATAAAAAAGAATAAAAATATATTATGTGGATAAATTTTTAATAGACAGACATACCTAAATATGTTTTTAAATATTTATTTGAGCTAGTCAGCTTCTAGATATTTTTCTCAAATTAATCAGGAATAATTTATGTGTGTTTCTCACGCTCTGAATAATTTTAATATAAAAAATAAAAAATATAAATTTAAATATGTTTTTAAAACTTCATCCCAAAAAATAATTCAGGCACTTCACTCAAAAAATAATTCTAAGTCTAGGGAATGGTTAAATGAGTAGATTTCCAAAAGAGTCACATATTTGTTTGCCACGTGTTTCTTTAGTAAAATTAATGACTAGTTTGTATCAAAATATAACATAAGAGGTATAATGAATCGAAACTAAATCAAAGGGTATAGTTAAATTATTTTTTTATATAATGAGAGATATATTTGACCATTTTTTTTATTTATATTCAATTTATATTTAACTGTTTTACCTAGGTTATTTAATACTAATACTTTAAATTATGTTCTCTTTTATTACTCCCTCCATTTTGAATTAGTTGGCCCCTATGAGTTTGACACATTCATTAAGAAAATATTAATTAGGTGCTTAATTTATTAAATTAATCTTATTAATTATACTTTGAAAATATAAAAATTTGAATAAATATATTTTGTTTAGTCATTTAATATCAAGGATAGTATTGGAAGAACATAATAAAGTCTTCTTGATTTCATCAAAGAACAAGTACATTGAAACAAATATTTTTAAAAAGAAAATCAACTAAAATAAAATGAAGGGAGTACGTATATATTACGTCAGTAAATTAAAAATGAAATAGTCTTTTTGGGCTGGCTTTTACCTAAAGCCACTAAAGCGAAGGCTTTGGGCCCTCAAATTTTGGGAGCTTGTTTCTCCTGTAGATTTGTTTTACAAGAAAATATCAATTACTTTTTAATATTTCTCTGCTTCATTTTAATGTCGTTTTAGTTCAATTTTTTTTTATCATTTTAAGAATTCAATATTAAGACTGATAATGATTTTCAACTTTACTCTGTACATTAAAAAGGGTTTATTTTTAATATTTTTTAATGTTTAAAAACTAAAATTAATAAAGAGGGATAACTTAGTAAACTATATCTTATATTTGTTATTTTGCTTAATGAACATAAAAAAAAATTGAAACAATAGTATAATTAGGATGGAAGGAGTAAAAATAGAAGAAATGTTTCAATAAGTTTCAAATGTTTCATTGCTTATGGAGTTCCTTAAATAATTTTCTCAATCGAAAGAAATTTTTTAAAATTAAAATTTTCAATATCTTACTTAAGATCAACAAATTGAATGATTTAAGATATACTATTAATTGAAAGGTAATTATTGAAAGAAATTGATAATAAAATAATTATATTTATAATTTTGAATCTCAAAAAGCTATAGAAATGAACTTCAAATAAAAATTGTTATACAAAAATCTTCTAAGTATTTCCTTAAGGCCTCATTTTTTAAATTTTGCTTTGGGCCACTAAGTATATTGAGCCGCCTCTATAATATTAGTCCTTTTTATGAATTTGGTATTAAATCTAGTATAAATAACATAAATACCAACCTTTTAAAAGTAATTACACTCTCTTCCACTTTTTTAATTATTTTACTCTCTATCCCTATTAATATACATAACATAGCCAACATATACATAGCATTCTGTGTATATGTAGAATTTTTGTAATATGTTTAGGAAGTTGAAATTTTTTGTAATATTGAAAATATAAGTTGTGTATTTATGTAATTTTTGATTAAATCTACTGTTACTTCTTGTGTTTGTTTTAATATCATGTTAACAAGTATATCCTTGAGTTCCAATCACTACAAGAAAGTGAAGCTACGACCATATTTATTTATTGACATTTAAAATAAATGTCAAAAAATAATGAATTTTTTGATATTTTTGACAAATGTCATAAAAATGACAACATTTTATATACATATCATAAAATAATAATATTTGTGATTTGACATTAAATGTCATGAACACAACGACATTCGATGCAAAATATCGTTAAAACAATGGCATTTGATACAAATATCAAATATTGTGACATTTGAAACACGTGTTATATTAATAATCGTTAATTATTGATATTCACATCTAGCGTTCGAAATTTAAATCTTTTTAAACCCTTTCATGACTCTAATTAGTATTTAACTCTATAAAGAAGTTATTGGATGCATAGTTGATAGGAGTTGTATTTGTTTAGTTTATTATCGTACGGCGACAAGACCTTCATATCAATAGATTGGACATTGCAATTTTAATAACTTAATAATTATCAAAATCTAATTAAAATATTAAAAAATTAAGATTAAAATAATTAAACAGGCAGAATATGAAACACTAACAATTTCATAATTTCATTTTCAAACGTATTACATGTGAGTTTTAATCATAATCGTTGTTGTTAAATATCTTACCTATTTTTATATGTCCTAGTCTTAGTATAGGTGTGTCACTAAAATATACTGTTAACATGAATATACGTACTAGTCTTAGTGTAGGCTTGGTCGTTGTGTTAATTATACTATTGACATATTAACATTGAATATAAAATATTAGTATTACAAAGACATATTATAATACAAACGTGTATAATAGATTTTAACATATAGTATAAATTACCACAACGACCAAGCCTACACTAAGACTAGTACATATAATTATATGTACCAATCTTGTGAAGAGGAGAGATTCACGTTGTTGCTTTGTATGAAGTGACCATCAATGAATTAGAATTCTTGTAGTCACTTGCAAATATTAGAATTTATTTATAGTTATCATACTTAGCTTGATAGGAAAAAAATTGTATTGTTTGAGAACCATAATTTAGTGATGTTATGAGAATTTTAAAAATATAGTTTGTCAAAGGTGATTCTTTAGTTTTAATTGAAAATTCTTTTGTAGTGTATGGTTTGTGTTTCAAAATTAAATGGATGATTGTAGTATTGGAAAGATTTTTTTAATATATAAAAATGTTAAAAGAAAGTAAGCCAGGAAGCTGACATTTCATTATATGTCGCAATTAAATTGAACTAAAACTTATAACATGTAACATTTGATAAATGACAGTAAATAAATATCACTAACTATTTTACGACATTAATTTAAACTTGAAAATTTTAATATCACATGTCAAAAAAAGTCGTACATAAAATCGTAAATCATCTAACGACATTAATATAAATGTCCGAAAACTCTTGACACTAAAATTTGTGATATCTGTACTAAATGTAAAATAAATGTCGCTAAGTGATATTGCAACATTTATGACACTCAATATGATATTTATAAAATGTCATGTAGGCCTAATTTCTTGTAGTGAATTCTCTTATTTGTATTATATACATAAAATATACATGTTAACATGTATATTTACTTGTTAAGTTAAGTTGATATTCAAATAACAAACGTAAATTAAGAGAAAGATAGGTTTAGCTGGTCAGCCAAAATAATTATCTATAGTCGCTAGTCAAATACACACTATTTTGAATCAATATTGTATATTTTATGTATATCGTACAATAATATACAAAAAAATATTGATTTGCTGGCTATTATTTGGTGTTTCGCGCTTATAAATAGTATCACGAATTAGCATCTTTACCCTATAGTTATCAATCAATTTAATATTTTTAGTAATATCAGCATTATTCTATTGGATTTCAAACTGTAATATATGTTTATGTTGGGTTACAGTGACTTGACGGGTTACACTACCTTGAGGCCTGTTTTGAGTCAATAACTTACATAAATTCCAAAATGTTTAAAGGTTATAACATTTTATCCCAACAATTTATTAAATTACATTATATCTCAGATTTTAAAATTTATGATACATATTTTTAGCGTTGATACATATGCATTGTGATACATTTGTAATTTAATGGTTAGTTAAATAAGGAAGTAACTAATTTTCAATTATTACGGGAAGTAAAATTAGGCACAAATCGTGAAAATGATACATCTGGTTCCAGATGTATCACAATGATACATTTCATAAAATTACTCACTAATCATTAAAAATTCAATCTCACACCAAAGTAAATAATTTACATTTATCAAACATATGTTAAATGTATCAAACATTTATAAATAAATTAAAAATATGGATCACTATCACAAAGTATATGTTACTATCACATTGTTCAAGTTCTCCTTTTTTTCTTAATGAGTACTGACTTAAAAGTTGAAAAAGAATTCAAAATTGCTAAAAGAAAAGTTGATAAAAAGATTAAAAAAATAATGAAATTAGTGAAGAAGTTGCAGTAAAGGAGATGAAAGTTGTGTCAATTGATTATAATTTGGGAGAGATTTTAGGGGATGAAATATTTGGAAAAAAATCTTCAAAGAAAAATAGATTGCATGCATTAATTGTGGAGTAAAAGTAGGGTGTAGTTTTATTCATATGTATCAAGAGTAAAATATAAAATTCGAAATTTTAAATAATTGTTTAAAAGGTAAGGAATTTTGGGTAATAAGGTCTCTTAAATTTGTGGTTTTGTGTAATTTATCCATTGATTAATGGGTAATTTTCAGTTCAACCCGTTGGGTTGTGGATTGATTTTGTTTTATACTCCTTTCGTTCTAAATTACCCGTTTCAAATTGAGATGACACGACTATTAAGAAAATAATGATTGATAATGTAACTTTATCATTTTGCCCCTATTAATTGTGTCATGTTGTTAGTTTTAATATTGATGGAGTTATTATATGGCTGATACCAAAATACTTTTTGCATGGATAATTAGAATTATAGAATTACCAAAGATTTGTAACATTTTTCAAGATTTAATAATTTAATGCTAGTAAAAAAAAGTGATTAATTATTAAGGGTATAATAGAAAAAAATTATCTTATCTTGATTAATAAAAAAGATAAATAAAATGAAAAATTAAATTAGAAAACTTGAAACTGAGGAAATAGCTAAATTGAATGTTTCCTTATTTGTAAAGATTTCATTGTTGGAACTTGGAGGACTATTAATGATTTTCCTATTAAAAGAGCTACGCATTTAATACATTTTAATTAGGATGGAGAATAATTAAAGAGAGAAAAGAGTGAGAGACATGGGGTGAGAAAGAAACATGTTTGTGGGGTCGCTGGGGTTTTACTATTTGGTGGAGAAAACATTGTAATCACAGTGATATCCCAAGGGTAAAAACATCACTAGCTACTTAAATCTTTTATCCACTGTCTTGTCTTATTTTGTGTGCCATATAAAACTTATTGCGTATGTGTTTTTCATATCCAATTAGGTCGAGATTGCAATTTAGTTAAGACTTTCAAGTGGTGTCAGTTTCAATAAAAAGGAGAAAATGAGATTTCTTTAACCTCTTACAATTTGAATAAAAAAAAAAAAAAAATTTTAAAAAATTTTCAAGTATAAGAATTTATAATTTATTATGTGTAAAAATGAAGATTTATGATGATAAAAGGACATAAAACTTCATAAAAAACTTTGTAAATGTCTATAAATCATTTTCCATGACTCTCTCTACAAAGAACGGTTTCACCTTATACAATGTTAAAACAAAATCTTCCTGTTTGGAACAAGATAATTGATGTGAATGATAGATGGTAATTAAAACAATTTTACAAGAAAGAGTGTGGTTTTCATTAGCATTACTAACGCTAATGTTGTAGCAGGTATAGAAGAATTGCTATAGAATGTTGTATACTTTCTCGGTCAAGTCAAACTCACTATTAAATTAAACTCTCATACAATAATAAATAAGGTATATATCAATGTGAGAGGATTGTTCCATGAATCCACTACTCCAACTAGAAACATCTTCTAAGTAATAATTTTAAATTAAATAAGCTACATGAATAGAAAGGTTGATTATTTTGACATTTTAAGCTACTTTTAGTGCATGTTAGAATACAAATTTAAATGCATCTAATCAAGTATTTAAAGAGTGACTAATTGGTGAAATGTTCTCATTTCTTGGCACCGTAAAATCTTGTCTTTTTCACTATTTTCTGACGGAGCATAATTAAAATATACTTCCTCCGTCCCAAATTACCCGTCTCAAATTGAGATGATACATTGATTAAGAAAAATAATTAATAACATGCCTAATTTACCATAATACTCCTATTAAATGATGTTTACATTTTAATTTGAAGAAAAAATAATTAATGCAAAGGATAAACATGAAAAAAATTATCTCTTTTTTATTAATGAAAAAAGATAAATTAAATAAAAAATCAAATTAGGAAATTTGGGACGGAGGGAGTAGCTTTTTAATTTTATTTTTCTTCCTTTCTTGGGCGGAGAAATAAGTATGAAAGTAATTTATTATTAGTATTAATACAAAACAAAGATTAAATGAAATTACTTCAAAAATATAAATATATAACATTGTTTGTACAAATTAATCCAATAAATTACTGAATTAAATTAATGTGTTTAGAAAACTAAAAAGGCACTTTTATATTTATATATATATAAGACAAATTAATAATTTGCTCAAAATAAGAGATAACCAATTACAATTATTGGTCGACGAAAAGAGATGCCTCATAAGTAGTAGGTGCTATGTTAAGTTGGTCCCAGTAGATAGGTAAAAAACAAGTTGAAGATTTCAACGTAGGGGCCATTTCATTATATAATGCAATCGTCTCTTTATATGACAAAACAACAAATAATTAAATTCAAGTAGGTCATTTGATATGATTTTTGAGGGATTATATATATTAAATTGTATGTGACAAGATATTTTTGTCTTCTTCCAGCAAGTTCTAACAAAAGAACAAAATCAAGTAGAGAAAATGGATTTAAAAAACAAAAAAAATTTGAAAACAATCAAACATCTATTACTTTCGAGAGAGAAGTACTGTATACATATAGGTCCTTTTTTTTTTTCATCTGATAAAGATTTTGCTAACTCTTTACAATGACAATGGATATTACACGTGACGTAAGTTTGCAAATATGTTCAAAGCGCTATAATATCTTTTATTAAAGAGAAAATGGTCAAAACTTTCCTAACCTTTACCTCAAATTTCAATTATATAATTATAACTTAAACTATTTTAAAGTGAAATATTTACACCTCTGAACGATGACATGACAAGAGAGTGTGTTTCACTCACTTTAAAGAGAGAGTGAGAACGATTTTTTTTAATATTTCTTTATTTTCTTTATTTTCTTTATTCATTTTTAATTATTCTTTTTCTTTTCATTTTCTTTCTTTCTTCTTCTTCTTACACACAATGACATCCAAGAACTCATCAATGACATCGAAAATTAATTTATCATTTTTCTCATCTCCAAATAAAAAATCGATTGATTTCGACTTCAAATTCGTCGAAAATTTCAAAATGGGTATTGTTCATTGTTTCCAACTTCAAGATTATCGAAAATTTTAAAATCGATATTGTCCATTATTTACAACTTCAAAGTCATTGTAAATTTTAAAATGGGTATTGTCCATTTTTTCGACTTGAAGGTTGCTGAAAATTTCAAAATTCCCTATTGTTTCCGACTTTAAGGTTATTGAAAATTTTAAATTCGGTATTGTTCATTGTTTCCGGCTTCAAGGTTGTCAAAAATTTTAAAATTGATATTCTTCGTTGTATTCAGATTTAAGATCATCGAAAATTTAAAAATTGATATTGTTCATTGTTTTCCACTTCAAGGTTGTCGAAAAATTTAAATTCGATGTTGTTTATTATTTCCGACTTCAAGATCATCAAAAATTTTAAAATCGATATTGTCCATTATTTCCGACTTCAAGGTCGTCGTAAATTTTAAAATGGGTATTGTCCATTATTTCCGACTTCAAGGTCGTCGAAAATTTTAAAATTCTGTATTATTTCTGACTTTAAGGTCATCAAAAATTTTAAATTCGATATTGTTCATTGTTTCCAGCTTCAAGGTCGTTGGAAATTTTAAAATTGGTATTGTTCGTTGTTTCCGGATTTAAGATCATCGAAAATTTAATAATTAATATGATCATTATTTCCCACTTCAAGGTTGTCGAAAATTTTTAAATTCGATGTTGTTTATTATTTTTGACTTCATCACACAATTCATAACCAAAGAATCGACAACAAACCAACATGAGCAATTATTCACCGACAACAAAGATCAAACAACACACAAACATTCAATCTCAACATCGCACCTCACTCCGACGACTTTGATGGTCGCGGATCAGTACCAAGAGGAGCGCCACCTCAAGGCGAGCTCACCCTAACAAAAATCCCCAAAAAATAGTGCTCCAATCGCTGGGAATTTGAGTTCGAAGTCAGCGCCGCCGTTGGTGATCTCCAGTGAAGGCGGTGCCACCGTTGTTTAATGGCAAACGGAGCACAACCAATGCCAAAAGATGCGCCTTCCTCGGGCGAGCAAAACCCAACAAGAAGCCCTAAAAAGGAGTGTATCAATTGATGCTAATTTCAGATCAAAAAACACGCTGTCATTCGCGAACTCCGACAACGGCGGCGGCGCTTCGCGGGACCTCCAAATCAGAAATTCCCAATGTCATTCCATGAGAAATCACCCCAGCAATCCAAATATGTCAAGTGAAATTGAAGAAAATGATAGAAAGAGAAAGTAAAGAAAATTTAATGAGTTCATTTTGGCTTTTAAGATTGAAGAAAAGAAAATGAAGAGAAAAGGGAAAAATGGATTGAGATTGAAGAAAAGAAGATGAAGAGAAAGGAAAAAAATGGATTGAGATTAAAATAATTAATTTTTTAGATAATTTTTTTGTTAAAAAATTATGTAGCAATGACATGGCATGACGTGACAGCGAGTGCATCTCACTGCCTGAAACAATATCTCGGCATGAGCTTTTAAGGGTATAAATATCCCACTTTAAAATAGTTCAGGGGGGTCATAGGACCCCTGCAAAGTATAAGTGTGTAGTTGAGATTTGGGGTAAAGGTTGGGGGCACTTTTGATCATTTTCTCTTTATTTAATGATGATCAAATTGCAGTTAAAGGGGATTTTATTAATGCCTATTACATAGACTACATTATTGTCCAAAGAGAACATAACGAGAAAGAAAAATCTTTCTTTGAATTGTTAAGTTGATTTATTTGGATTTTATTACCGAAGTATACGTGATGGTGTAAAAAAATATTCACATAATTGATTTACTTATGAGGTAATGACCGTCACATAAAAATGATTATAAAACTATGCCATTTGTTGGTTGATAAAACTCCACACTGACTTTTTCTGTTTGTAGTTTTACATTATTATGCAATCCTTCTTCATCTAGTTTTTTCCTTTTTAATTTATACGAACAGTTTATCAAAGAAATGTTTTCATATATTGCCCAAATTTCTCCCCAATTATAAATTATGTCTGTTATATCAATTTCATTCCATATTTTCTTTCGATTGTTTTTTTCCGATATTATATTATAGGTTTAGATGGTCGTGCGGATTACCGTCAGCCTTCAATCCTATAAATCTGGTACATTATTTATAAATATACCCCTAGTATATGATTATTCTCTTAGCATTTAGTAGTAAAGATGGATTAATCTGTAAATTCCTAGAGAATTAAAAGTTCAACAAAGAGTTGAAAGGACTGTTGTATTGTCCCGGGGTGTGATTAATGAAGACATTGCTAAATACCTAATGCTGAAGAGAAAGAGATGAATGGAGCAAAAAAATATTTTGGAGAAAATATATTGTGATCTTTATAATTTCACTACTATACATGACTAAGGATAACGAAGGAGGAAGTACTGAGTATGATTTTACACAAAATTTGAAAAATATCCGCTTCAACTCTGCTTCTTGCTCATATCTGTTTATCTACTTTAATTAAATTATATTTTTTCTTGTTATATGTCTGTTATTACTTTTATATATTATTAGTATTAGAGCCTGAAGATTCTAGGAGACTCTGTTATATATGGTGTCAGACAATATTTCGAGAACTCAAAAAAGAAAATCAAGACCCTACGAAAAATGAATAATATTACATTCATTCATGGTTGTATTATCATTCAGTCGTTTATAATTTATTATCATTTTGGCCTTTCCTCGCACTATTTCACTATGGTTTCTTACCATAAAGGTTGTTGATCTATGTTTTAACTTGGATCTTCTAATTATTCCTAAGTTTAATTGCTTATGTATCTATATTTCAAAATCTTTTTAGTTTGTCTTGGATAAAACTTGATCTTGTGGGTGTTGAAAGAAAGTTCATGATTTTTTAGTAGATTTTAGCTCTGCTTTTTTTCTTTGAGGGGTTAATTCTACTTTCTTCAATTGTTCTATTAATTCATCTATACTTTTATCTTAACTATCCTTTTGTTTTGCCTTTTCTATGTTTTTATTAAGTTCTAATAGTAATAAAATTATAATATTATTTTATTTTATAATTAAAGAATCTGTTTTTTCTTGGGGTTGATAGTCTGATAATCCTTTGAAATTTGGTTGAATCTGTGTTTCCTTTTGTAATATTGCTAGATAAAATTTATCATATAGTGGATCACTCATGAGAGTATTATATTTTTTTATTTGATTAATTTCTTTTCTTACCTATTGTAGGGCTAGATTTTTTTTGGGATATTCTAGAATATCCTTTTCCTTATTAATTAAATCTTTCACTTTCTTTTCTAGTTCTCCTTGTTGCTTCTTTAGAAAATCAAAATTTTGTTCTATTTTATCTAATAATTTCTTTTGTTTGTTTTGCAGATCCTCTAATATCTCTAGAGTTTTCAATATTTTAGTGTTTTCTCAAAACGTTTCCCCTAGATTTATTATAAGGTCTATAATAGTATTTAGTTGTGAATCTTCTCCATGTAATATATGTTCTCCGTTGCCGAAATTACATCTAATAAGAGAATTATCTTGTAGTCTTCTGTATCTTTTTTCTGTTGGTACTTTCATATATAAATAATCTAATTTCTTTAAGGTATCCATTTTATTCTAATAGAAATGTATTTCTAGTATATTGTTCTCTTATGAATTTTATTCTGTTATTTTTATATTCTATGCAATATCTAATGCTTTCTAGTCTACACTTTAACAAGTTTATACGTTTTACACAGTTTAATAGATTTATAGTGTTTGAAATTATAATTGCTTCTGACAGTTCTATCGTTTCTTCTACCTTTATTTGATTTATTAAAGTTTGTTCTATTTTTAGTAGTTCGTCTCCTGTTTGTTCTATTTTCAGTATTTCGTCTCTTTGTTTCAATTCTTTATATAAATAATTATATGGTTTTTGTACTTGCTTAGCAACGGAATGTGTTTTTATATATATTTCTTCCTTATTTTATCCTAAATGAATACTTACTACCTTACATTGTTCTCTGAAACAGCTTATTCTTTTATTGTAACATTCTATATCACTTCTAATTTCATATAATTTCCACCTTAGTACACTTAAATATTTTTTGAATGGTTCTGATTGTGATGTTTCTAGTGTTG
This sequence comes from Capsicum baccatum var. pendulum, assembly GCA_030864225.1. Lineage (NCBI taxonomy): Eukaryota > Viridiplantae > Streptophyta > Magnoliopsida > Solanales > Solanaceae > Capsicum > Capsicum baccatum. The sequence goes on from CM061557.1 coordinate 197,850,420, forward strand.
CTAATAATTTCAAATAATTACTTAAAACTATTTCTAGTTCTACCTTTTCTGTCCTTTGGTTTATTTCTTCATTCAAATACCAATATCTTAGTGCTATATTTTTAGCAAAAGAATGTCTTTTCATTTATACTATATATGTACCCTGATTTAAGATGTCCTATTAACTTAGATTCTAGTTTAGATATTTTGTTAATTAGGTGATCTAGTCTTAGAGGGTCTTCTTTTGTAATATTAAGTCTCTTGTATTCTAAATATAAACTATTTAATTTTTCTCTAATCTCTATGTAAGATTTAGTATTTCTACAAAGTCTTCTCATTAAGCTAGATAAATAGCGTTTTTTCATCTCAAAATTTCTTCTGCCCTTAGTTCGTCTGTATAGTAGAATATTTTGACTTGTACCTCAAATAATCTATTATCTACTCGTAGTAGTTCTTGATAAATCTCTTCACTTGAATCTGACGAAATTTCAAATAAGCTACAGTATAACTACCTTTGTTCTATTAAAGCTTTATATAAATTTGTATACTCTTTTTTTTAGGTATTTAATATACCAATAATATTCTGAATCTAATATTATTCATTTTTCATAGGGTCTTGATTTTGTTTTTTGAGTTCTCGAAATATTGTCTGACACCATATATAATATAGTCTTCTAGAATCTTCAGGCTCTGATACCAATAATATACAAAAGTAATAACAGACATATAGTAAGCAAAAATATAATTTAATTAAAGCAGATAAGCAGATATAAGCAAGAAGTAGAGTTGAAGCGGATATTTTTCAAATATGGTGTAAAATCCTACTCAGTACTCCTTCCTTCGCTATCCTTAGTCATTTGTAGTAGTGAAATTATAAAGATTACAGTATATTTTCAAATGGCTTGAAAACTTTATCATGTTGGGTGGATCCCACGGTCACATGGTGATGTCTCCTCATTAATTTCCATCCGTCCATTTATTTCCTATTTATTTATCATTTACATCATTGCATACGTCTTTGATTTTGTCTTTTGTGAGTATCGTCATTGCTTATATGTCTAGGTTGTGTAAGGCTTCTGGGGAGAAATCCATTCCAGAATCATTGTCTGCATTTGGGTCTTGAGCAAATTGATCCATAACTGAATTATAGTCTTCCATTGTTGGATCATTTTTTTCACTATCTCCACTTGACAGTCCTCAAGAATGGAGATCAGTATTAAAAGCAAAACCAACAAAAATGGTAATAAATTATAAACGACTGAATGATAATATAACCATTGATGGATATAAGTTAGCAGATAAATCAGAGCTAATAATAAAATATAAGGAAGGAAAATATTTAGTAAGTGTGACTGTAAATTAGGATACTGCCTAATTAAGATGCACGAAGACAACATAGAATGGATAACCTTCACGTGTCCAGAAGGACATTTTGAATGGCTAGTTATGCCATTCGGACTGAAGACTACACCCTAATTTTTCAGAGAAAAATGGATAGTATTTTTGGGAGTTATAAATTTTTATATTAGTTTATGTAGATGACATTTTAGTTTTCAGTAATAATATGAGAGAACATCTAGGACATTTACAACAAGTCTTTAATCTATTTGTAGATAATGGAATAATAAAAGTAGAAAGAAAATAAAACTTTGTAAAAATAGTATTAATTTTCTAGGAGTAGTCATTGAAGACGAAAAAATAAAATTACAACCGCATATAGCAAAAAGGTCTTAGAAATGCCAGATAGGTTAGATAAAATAAAGGATTTACATAAATTTTTAGGACTACTAAATTATGCTAGGCACTTCATTAAAGACTTAGGAAAGATAGCAGGGCCGCTATACTCTAAAAAGGGATCAACGGGCCAGAAGACTTCTAATACTGAAGATATAAAATTCAACATTAAGACCAGACCGCACTTTCCATAAATTCCGTAATACTTTCTATTTGGTCTAAATTGTAAATTATTTCTAAATCCTCTTCTTTCTTTTCATTTTTATGTATATAACCATAATTATCTGTTCTTAATTCACATTTGACGAAATGTTCTTTGATTTCGATGAGGTTGAGGTTTCCCATTTTACAGCCTATACATTTGAACGTTCTATTGTTATTTATTTCATATAGGGCCTCTGCTTTCATTATAGCCTTATTTACTTCAAAACCTTCTTCTAGTATTTCTATATTCATAAGACTAGTATTTTCACATTCATCAATTTCTTCATCGATTTCTTTTTCATTCGTGTATTGATAGTTTGTGAACCTTATTGTGGTTTCACCTCTATTATTTATATACATTAAATGATTAGTTGGCTTTAGTATTTCTTTCTTAGTGAATCTCTCTAAGTTCCATTCTAATCCTGCATATTCTTCTAAATTTATCTTTAGGGGTTTAATTAATCTGATGCCCTTATTTCCCATTAAATTACTACATCATCTATTTTTAATTTAAACTTTGTACTACTATTAGTGACAAGTTTTTCTGTAAATCCTACACATATTAATAGATTATTTCCATTATTCATTTCTTCATATCCTTTAGTCTGAATACCTATTTTTATATATTTTTCAAATTCTAGAAAATTTATCATAAAGTCTGGACTACAATAAAAGAGTCTTCCATTAGTTGACATGTCTACTTCTGTTATTCCTATTATAGATTTTTTTGAGTTTGAACATCTATTATCATATATTGTAACTAATACCTTAGTTTCTAGGTTCTTTCTAGTTAATCCTTTTAAACCTATTACTATAAGTCCCATGTGCATGAGGCTCATGTTTGAATTTATAACTTGTTTTAAAGATTCTGGGCTTATTAAATTTATACTGATGCTATTATCACCAATTACGCACATTTGTTCTTCTCTATAATGTTTATATAATTATGACTATGAAAATATTCCTTCATTATATAGTGTCTTAGTGCTTATTAGTTTTATTTTATCCTGTTGAAAAAGTTGTATATCCTTATCTACATCTACTATTTCTTCTAGCTATTGTCTAGAGGTCAACTTTGGTCTATTTATTATTTTACACAACATGTTGATTTTTAGTCTGTATTGGGTAAAACTTGATCTTGTGGGTGTTGGAAGAAAGTCCATGATTTTTTTAGTAGATTTTAGCTCTGCTTTTTCACTTTGAGGGGCTAATTCTACTTTCTTCAATTGTTCTATTAATTCATCTATACTTTTATCTTGACTATTCTTTTGTTTTGCCTTTTCTATATCTTTATTAAGTTCTAATAGTAATTCATCTATACTTTTGTTTTGCTTTTTCTATATTTTTATTAAGTTCTAATACTTCTATCTTGACTATCCTTTTGTTTTGCCTTCAGTTGTTTTGCCTTGACTATCTGTAACGCCCCGAGAGTACACCCTAGGCTTCACACAGTGCTTACAGTCCCGAGGGACCACAAGCTAATCCATGTGCTAGTACCTACTGTTTTCACTGAATAACTTAATCATAAATACGGAAGAATAACTGATAAGCCATAAGGTCTTAATGTCTGAAACAAATACTGAATTATGAATCTGAAGAAATAACTATCTAAGTCTGAATAAATACTGAAATCTAAGATAAATTGACTAACTAACTGACATGTCAATTGAATTTTGAATACTGAATAACTGACAGTAGTGTCTAAAAGCCTTTAAATTGAATAACTGTGAGTTAATGGGACAAGCCCCAACTAACTCCACTAACTACTGAACTAAAGACATAAAGTAAAATAATTTGTCCTCGAAATATGAGGAATCACCACTACTACTGCTGAGAGTCTGAGAAGTCTAAGTACGATCTGGGAACTGAGCATCAGAACCTATGATATAATACATCATAGCGCAAAAGAAAGGTATGCATTCAGTACTTTGAATGTACTGGTATGCTAAATGAGGTAGGCTGACATGCATGGTTTCATGAACAGGAATAATGACTATCTGAATATACATGTAAAACATAGAGTACTGAATAGAGAGCATGAAATCTGTAGATACTGAAAGTATGTGAAATCTATAAATACTGTGTATGCATGAAAGTCTATAGATATTGAGGATATATAACCAAGCATATAACGTGAACTGAATGAAAATCTATAAATTGAAATACTGAAATAACTGATATCTGTATCCCTTAGTCAAATAACACTGAGACTGAACTGCTGGTCTGATTACTGGACTGAGACTGTGGGAGTTATCATCTAACTGACATTCCCCAATCTGAGCTAATTGGGGTCCAACCTATTACCCTAGTTTGAAGGGTGTCAATACCATGCCACGGGTACTAAAGCTGGTTGTGTGGATCCACTAAACTAATGTACTATCCCGAAGGACTAAGGGTGTCAAGCCTGAACTTACGGGTGACCCCTATGAGATAGTCAAGCCTACACTGACGGGTGACTTCTCATATCCTACATTAGCTACGTAGTTTTAGAGTTTAAGGACTGCTACTAGTGACTGCTTATCTGGCGGGGAGGCAGTAATCCTTACACTCGTTCGGTGCTAAGTCCTACTCTCAACTGAATGACACTAAGTTACTGACTATTCTGAGTTTAATTGACTGATCTAGTAATGCTCATGATATGTATTCTAAAGTTATTATGAAGATCCTAAGATAGGACTAAATAAGCAGCTATGGTTTTTGGGTATTCAATACCCCCAGGACTCAAAAGCAATAATAGTAACATGATACTTAAGCTTAGAGGACTTAGCATGAAAACCTTTATCAACTACTCATTCTTGTAGGCATTTTATCAAACACTTGTAGTTCATAGTTTAATCAAATCATAGGAATGTTATGGAACTTGTAGTAATAGCATGGATTCAACATGAATAACACTAAATCATGATTTAATTCAATGAATGATAACATTAAAACATGAGAAATTAAATAACAACAACAATTTTGTTCATACATGGTGTAGAATCATAGTTCATGGAGATTCATGGTTGAAAGCTTAATTTAAAAATAGAGTAACTTGAAAAGATCATAAATTTGTAATTAAAATCAGATACTTAGACTCCATGTGTGGAAAGAACCCATGGATGAACATTTAACATACCTAGGTTAATGAATTTGATAGGACTGATGGTGAGTTCTTGAGATTTGGCATTGAATTTGAGAGCTAGGGTTTTTGTGTTCTTGAAGAGAATGGATCCCATTTTGAGTAATTTGAGAATAATGGGCATATGATGCTCTATTAGGCTTTAATTTCATGTTTAGGACGAGTTTAAGGCATAAGAAAATGATCAAACAGCCCCTTGGAATTAAAATGCAGAACTAGAAAACTAAAAATCCCGATTTGAGGCCCTGGCGTGACGTTCTAGGATCACAGAGCCTCGATGGAAATTGACGACTGGGACTTGGAAGCATGGCACGATGCGGAGCTATTACAGTAAGCCTTTGGAATGCCATTTTGGTCACCTCCGTGATGCGCCATTATCGCAGAGGTTGATTGAAAATTGACAATTGTCATCTAGACTAGCTCCGCAACGCTCTAGTGACCAAAATGACGGTGTTTAATGACTGAAACTTAAAATTGCCATAACTTCTTATCCGATTATCGAATTTGGATGAATTATACATCGTTAGAAAGCTAATTAATTTTTCTATGCAATAGCAAGCTCTTAGCTAAAAAATAATGGGTATTTTGAAAATTTTATATGTGAATTCTCATGTATTGGGATTTATATCATGCTAGGGAAATACGGGTTATTACACTATCTCCACTTGACAGTCCTAATCTCGTTTCCATTCTGGGTCTTGTTTCTTTTCTTGGTATCAAGAAAACTCTAGATTTTGGCTTAGGTTCTGAATTTTCCATTGCTATTTCCTTAGGCTGCTCTACTAGTAACTTTTTGATAGAGTCTGCTACTATTTGTTCTATATTTCTTTTATCACTTTTTCTTCTTCGCAAATAAAATCATAACCTTTCTTATTTTTATCTTGGGTTGATGAAGACGTTCCTTCGTCTAGTTTCTGGGTTCCTGTTGTCTTGAAACTAGCTGGGAGAATTCTCCCTCTTTTTGGCAAAGTGCCAGCTATTAACGAATTTGATAAGTCTTTACCAGTTACCGTTTGAACTAGACTAGCTGTATCTTTACCCGATACAGTAGGTTTCTTTACATTCATTAGGGAATGCGCACCCGCCTTATCTATTTTTAAAGGAGATGGATAACTCCTTGGAACCACTTGTCAGGTTCCATAAGTATGCTGAGTCTGCTGGGATAATTCAAAATGAAGAATTTTAATACGATCTTGTAGAATATCTATATGTTCTGTCATTTGACTTTTTTCATTTATAAGGTTCTCATTATCTTACTTTAAAGTCTCATTTGTGTGATTTAATCTTTGAAAGGCCTCGGTCATTGCGGAACAATGATAAAAAAACATAATTTTGTCTGTGTCTTTTTTGATATTGTATTGGGGAACTCCTGTCATAATTGGTCTTAAAGGTGGAGTAATATAAAAATTTGGTCCCAAGCTTCCTCGGGCATAGTCTAATGCTTCTGTAAGGTCATTGAAGCCTTTATAAAGAGGTGTTGTATAATTTTTTATAGAGTTCATCACCTAGATCTATGTCTGGAATACTCCCTATGTCTGTCCCTTAACAACAACACAAAATTTAAATCTGTTAGTAGTAATTTTCTTAGTAAAATAATAACTTAAAATATTTAAAACTGAAATAAAATAGCTAGTGTCTTTGGGAGTCTTATTGTAGGATATCCATAGATTGTTGATTAGGCATATCAGTTATTTATCCACTCACACGTATGGTCTGAGTTTGAAAGTTAGGTTTGAGGTCTCAAAACTGACCAGGTTGTGTGCCCCAAAAATCATCCATTCTAGCTTTGAATGTTCCAACATTGTAAGTGGTCTGTAATGAGTATTGCTCATTAACATCCTTATATAGTCTTGGGAGGACGAGGCTTTAGCCATACCTTTCCCCTTACTTTTATGCCTACTGAAACAAAATTTGCTATTCATTTTTTATTGTAAGTCTGCTAAGTTGGTCTGCTAAATTATTATCCTTTCCTTTAATATATCCAAACACAATATTATTGATTGATGTGTCATCTAAAAAATTTAACCACCTTCTTCTACTCCTATTCTTTTCTTTCATTTTTTGATAGAATTTCACTATGACTTCGCAATCAGTTCTTACTAATATTTCAGGTTTATTCAATAAATATAGTTTAAAACTATTTAAACCATAGATTATTGCTAGGGTTTCTGTGTTTATGCTTCTCATATTGACTTTTTCCTTATATTTACCACTCGAATAGGCACCAATTTTTTCATCTTTCTTTTCACTATATTTATTAGGTTTTGCTTTTAATATTGATCTCCATCTTTGAAGACTTCCATCTGTTTCTACAATTAAATAGTCTGTTTCTAACGGTAGAGCCAAGTCTGGGATGTCTTGGATCATTCGTTTAAGCTGCTGAACTAATTTTATATCTTCAGCATTAAAAGTCTTCTGGCTCGTTGATCCTGTTTTAGAGTATAGCAGCCCTGCTATCTTTCCTAAGTCTTTAATGAAGTTTCTAGCATAATTTAGTAGTCCTAAATATTTTTGTAAATCCTTTGTTTTATCTAACCTGTCTGGCATTTCTAAGACCTTTTTTGCTATATGTGGTTGTAATTTTATTTTTTCGTCTCCAATGACTACTCCTAGAAAATTAATACTATTTTTACATAGTTTCATTTTCTTTCTACGTATTATGATTCCATTATCTACAAATAGTTTAAAGACTTGTTGTAAATGTCCTAGATGTTCTCTCATATTATTACTGAAAACTAAAATAGCATCTACATAAACTAATGCAAAATTTTTATAACTCACGAAAATATTATCCATTTTTCTCTAAAAAATTGGGGGTGCAGTCTTCAGTTCGAATGGCATAAATAGTGTCACGACCCAAGCAAAGGCCCTGGCCGCGATGGGTATCCCGAACCATCAAGGCCCGAGAGACCCCTGTAACTCCCCAACCCACTAGGGAGTAAGGCTTGCTTACTTATATACCCAACATCCCTCCTATGTTTTGCCGATATGGGACTCCTTATCCTAAGTTGGGGTGTTACATACAAGATTGTAACGACTCGAGACTACCCCCTAGTCGTCACACGATTCTTGAAACCACAAGTGATCCCAAGCTAACCCATGAATTGGCATACTGTTAAGCAACTAAATTATAACATAATAAGTAGCTGTTCTTCTGTGCAGAAACATACTTATACTGAAAATCCAAAATAGATACAATACTAATAAAGCCTTACAATATGATAAATCAGAAGGATGAAACTGAAATTACATGACTAACTCTAACTGACATCTATGAAGCCTCTACTATACTAACTAAAGATAGCTGGGACATGCCTCCAACAACCACTAATCAGTACATATGAAAGTAAATGAACTGTACATGAACTAAAATAATCTGGAGTTCCCAATGTAGGAGAACTCATCACCTGCTGGCTGGAATCTGCAACTGTCTGATTGTAATATATGAGCTACAACTGGTACCTACATTATAAAATAATGTAGCCACACAGACGTATATGTGGATCAGTACTTCTAGAATATACTGAGTATACAGGAGTGAATGCAAGTAAAACTGATTTTATACGTAATCATAAAACATGCATGCTAAGTGTAAGTAGACTAACCAATAGGCTGTAATAAACTGAAAACTGAAATATCTTAAAGCATGATTGACAAACATTCTCTGACAAGATGGTGAATCTCTACACTTAGTTTCTGTAAAACTTTACTTTAATGATATAGTGTAATTAAAGCTGGGATATGATAAAATATGGATACTGTATGAATATTGGTTCTGAAACTACGTGATGAAGATTGGAGACTGACATATATTAAGGATCTGAATATACAATCATGCTGAGCACAAATGCATAAATATACTAACTTATCTGATTAACTCAATGACTGATAGCTGAATACTAGGCATATAAGACTGAACTATACTTAGTCTGAATAACTGGATTGAAACTGTGGAGTATTATGCATATGAGAAAGGTACTGATTGAGTAACATAAGATAACTGAGCATGCATTTGTGAAAAAATATATTATCTGAGAATGCAAGACCAAGCGTATAATATAATTATGAAATTGTATGTAAACTGAGGTACTAAAATACTGATAATTGAATAACTGATAATTGTACGATATGGTCAAGCAAACCTGAAACTGAACTAAGTTACTGATTTGATTATTGGACTGAGACTGTGACTGAGACTATAACTAAGACTGTAACTGAGACTGTAATTGAGATTGTAACTATGACTGTAACTGAGACTGTAATTAAGACTATAACTGAAATTGTAATTGAGACTGTAACTATGACTGTAACTGAGACTATAACTATGATTGTAACTGTGACTGTAACTGAGACTGTAACTGAGACTGAAATTGAGTTCTGATAACTGAGTTATTGATAACTGGGTGACTATTTCTGACAATTCTAATTCTATAGAACTAAACTGAGTTCTATACTGAGCTGGGTGACTATTTTTTACAGTCCTAATTCTGTAGAACTTAAATAAGTTCTATACTGAGTCTAAAACTAAAACTGTGGCAAGTAACCATCTAATCAACATAACTCTCTCTAAATGGATTGGGGTCCAACCTGTAACCCAAGCTGGAAGGGTGTTAGTACCGTGCCACGGGTAAAGACAAGCTGAAGAGTTACCCTCATCTGGCAGGTTCCCTGAATGAGAACGGGGGTACCCTCAACTGGCAGGTAAAATACCTTATCAACCCTCAATTGGCAGGTTGATATCTCAACCTATGTTAAATATGTAGTTCTGGAATGCAAGGACTGCTACTAAGGATCACACCCTCTACTGGCAGGTGAACCCCCATCCTTAGGTTTACTCGGTGCTGAATCCTACTTCCAACTAAATAGATACTGAACTAATCACAAAACTGTACTAAGCTGGACTGAACTATTACTGATCGTGTTAATTGACTGAACTAGACTGAGTTTACTGAGTTCTGTAACTGACTGAGTACTATTGTTTGTGACCTAACTGAGACTATTCTGAAGCTATTGTAATTCTACGTAAACATCTAGATTTTTGGGTATTGAATACCCCAAAGACTCGATAATAATAACACCAAGACCATACTAAGGCTTTGAGGACATGATAAATAGTCATTATTTAAAGAAACCCATCACTTGGGCATTTCATCAAACACTTGCAATTCATGGTTTAAACAAAGCATGGGGATAGTTTTAGACATGTAGCAATAGCATGAATTCAATATTAAAAATTACCAATTAAGGCTTTAACATGGGAAAATTCATCAAACACATGGGGATCATGAGCTTGGACATGGGAATATCTTAAAAATGGGAGCATAGCATGATTACATAACTAAAATCATAAATTGGGAAAGTCATATGTAATTCGCTAGAAATAGGACATAGGTGTTTTATCAAAACATGTAAAGTTCATAGCTTGAACGTAAGAATGTCTAAAACATGAAGGAACAATAGGGTTCCATGGCAAAATTCATAACTTGAGGATTCATCTTGAAATTGATTGGACATGATATGGGAATTTCATCAAACATGTGGAAGACATGAATTTAAAACATGGAATATCGCTAAACATCATGAATTTAGGATTTATCATGGAATTTACTTCAATAAAGCATGAGAAATTCAAATTCATAGCATGGGGAATTTAAATCTTGCATGGAATCATACATCGGCTTAATTGAATTAAAAACATCATGAAAACATGAAATTCAACCTTTCTTAAACATACAAATTACCATAATAATGGAAAATTCATTCTTTACTTAAGTAAAAAGGGTTTTTGGGCTCCATGGGTGAAAGAGGACCCATGGATAAACTCCCACATACCTTAAAGCTTTAATCTTGAAGGAGAAACACAATCTTGAAAGCATTCTTGAATTAGGAAACTTGAGTTCTTGCTTTTCTTAAAGAAAGATTGATGAAGTTGTTGGTGTTCTTGAGGAGGCTAGGATTTTTCATTGAGAAAAAAGATGAATAACTAAGTGTATATTGCTTTTGGAGGGCTGAAATTAAGTGTTATGGGCGGATATGGGTGAGGAAAAGTGACCAAAGTGCCCCTAGACCCTTTAAAAACTGAATTAGCATGTGAAGCAGTTTCATAACGCGCTGGCCGGTGCGTCGCGTCACTATCACGTCGGCTTACTGCCTCACACGGAAAATGCCATATCTTTTCGGCCGGGTACTAGATTTTGACGAAATTGGTATCGTTGGAAAGATAATTCAATTATTTATAATTTGATGGGTCTTGAGATGCAAAATTCCACGTATATAAAAGTTATACACATTCTAAGTAGACCCTTGTAGAATTAAATATCAAACTTTGGACAAATCTAGGGCTCTAAGCTCAACCTTGTTCTAAGTGATTATTATGAACATTTTTCACCTCAAAAGCAAATCAAACAGGAGGATGAAGATCATGAAACTCATATTTACATGAGAATCATTTAGATTATAGGTTATATGCGTAAGAACGATGGTTCAAAGACTAGCCCAAAAATGTGGGGTATTACATTATCTCCACCTTGTGAATATTCATCCTCGAATGAGATTGGTTAGACTGAGAGTACTGTACGAAGGTAACTGAGATCATATTCTGAACATGACTGACTTGGTACATGATTGCATAACTGAATTTGAAACATTATACATGAACTAAATATCATGAATTGAACTAATTTCTTGAATACATGCAGTGACATGAATTCGTCAGAGAGGTCTGAACTGAGGACATACATAACATAAACTAAATTTTGCTGATTATTAAAGGTGTAGCATGAGCACCTGGGATTGAATATACTGTAAGACATGAGTACCTGATTCATGAGTTGCATGACCTGAGTTTGGAGTTCATGAGTCATGGAACATGATTTATACTGTTGAGTGAACTGGAACTCCTCATACTAGAAACTGAAAGTGTACATGTTTTTTTCTATAAAGTGCATGAATATGAGTTGTGATGAGGGAGCTGATATGTTAGGCATTAGTAGATATTGTGATAGCTGAAAAACTTTACACTGATATAAAAATATGTTGGGAATCATCCTACCTTACTGCTTTTCTACACATACTGGAACTACTACTAGAGTCTGAGAGCCTGACTTGGTTACTTATTCTATAATCTCACCCTTAGCTTTAAGCTATCATCTTAAGTATGTGATCACTTTACTAAACTTTAAACTGAACTGCAATCACTTTACTCTAGAGTTTGGGGTATAATAATACACATGAATGATAAACTCATCTTGAAAGACTGCACCTAAAAGTATATAATCCACTACTAATACTATCTCCTGGGGTACAACTCTTAACTTTCTATAGTTTCTGCAATCATCATCACATACTTACACTCTTTTCAACACATGCTTGCCTCACTAAATATATCATCTGCTTCTGTTTCTTCATAGACTACTAATATCATATCTTTTAAATCACATCCACACCATCATACTTAATCTTAAATCAATAAACATAAATTCTTACGTACACTGTTCAAGCCTACTGATTCACCTTCCGTACAACTATCCCCATGAATATATAATCTTCTCAAGCTGGATAACGCTATCCCAACTCTACTATTGTTAAACTTCTGGGTTCATAATTCTAACTCTAGATCATATACTATAAAAGAGATTCTGAGAGGGGATCTGAAAGCACATTTGAATTTAGCTTAATGCACAATTTTCACGTACATGAATGAAATATCTCAAAATTTAGGACATAGGGGCACTAATGGGATACTTTTTTAGCCAACATGCAATCCCATAACTATCTGTAGGGACTGACTGAGGAAACACTGTCAGTAAGGACTTAAGCTTCACTGTTTCTATCACCTCAAAACTAAGGCAGAGTTATCATGAATAGAGCAAGATGAGAATCTACATAAATTTCTTAGATAATGCTTCTACTGCACGATTTGAGACTTAAAAGAAGGGGAAATATTTCCTAAATGTCTTGTAGCCTCTCAAAGAGAAGTACAGACATCTCCGTACCATTCTATAGGACTCTACTAAACATGACTTTATAGACACCCTAGGACACTTGAACTCTTTGCTCTTATACCAAGATTATAACGATCCGAGAATTCCCTCCTAGTCGTCACACAGTGCTTGGAACCACAAGTGATATCAAGCCAACCCATGAACTTGTATACTATTAAGCAACTAAATTTTAACTTAATAAATAGTTTTTCTGCTATGTGGAAACATAATCATACTGAAAATCCAAAATAGATACAATACTGATAAAGCCTTATAATCTGATAAATCTAAAGGATAAAACTAAAATTATATGACTGACTCTAATTGACATCTTTGACGCCTCTACTATACTAACTAAAGATAGCTAGGATATGCCTCCAACTACCACTAATCAATACACATGAAAGTAAATGAACTATACATGAACTAAAACTATCCTGACTTTTTGAAGTAGGAGAACTCATCGCCTGCTTGCTGGAATCTGCAACTGTATGATCGTGCTATACGGGCTACAACTGGTACCTACATCATGAAATAATGTAGCCACATAGATGCCTATTTTTTCTAATCCTACTTCATTTATAAATTCTTCTCCTTCAGATTCTGAGGAGTCTATGGGTTCTCTTTCTTCTTCGAATACCTTCTTACTCCTTATAGAGTATATAATTTCATTGTCTAACATATATTCATCTACATTTATCATATTTTCATTTACATCTTCTATTAATTGTGCATTCTGAGATGTACTATTATTTATTTTTGGACAAGTATTTGCTAGGTGCTCTATACTTCCGCAAATAAAACATTCTAATTTATTTTTATAGGTTCTACTAGTGTTATACTTCCTTACATGTTTCTATCTATCTAGATATGGCTTTCTCGCATTTGATCTCCTTAAGTAGTATTTCTTCCTAGGGCGATAGTCTCTTTTATATGATTTTTTATATTTTTTCCTCTTATAATCTTGATCATAATGTTGTGTGGTATATATATTTTTACAAAAGTCTGTATCACTTCTTTTTAATTGTTTTTGTATTTGTATATTTGTACATTTTTCTTGTAATATTTCCATTACGTGTTGTATTTTTTGCCCTATTGACCATTTTGTGTCTGGATTTTGTATTACTCCTTCTCTTTTGGACCACTTTTCTTCTATTTCTCTTTCTAGGGCCCCTGGTAATTTATTAAATAATCTTTTTCCTAGAGTCTGATCAATCGAGTTTCGACTAATTGTACAATAATAAAAGTACTCGTTTAGAAATTTCTTAATTTTGACCAATTATTAATATTTTATTGCTCTAAATTTATTAAATCCCTTTTCTGTAATACTACTAATCCACTATTGGGTTCTTTATCCATTAGTAAAATATGTACTTTGCTTACAAAATTATATGGGTTAGCTACCATTTCTATCAATTCTTGAAAATCTTCGGGGAATATTGTTTTATGTGTTTCCCATAATGCTTTAGTAGTCTCTCCTAGGAACGTTTCTAGATATCTATACATATTTTTTGCATCTGGCTCTTGATTAGCTTGTATGTAATCTTCTACCACTATATTTTTCCATATGTCTATTACAGCATTCCATGTTTGGGGGTCATGAGCTGCTAGATTTAAAATATTTCCTCTATTACCACCTTCTTGTAACTTAATAGGTTCTTTTATTGGCATTCTTCAACCTTTAGGTTTTATGTCTTATTCTACATGTTCTTTAGGGTTTACTCTAACTACTCTATATCTTGGTAAATTGCTTTTTGTTTTATTTACTCTTTGCATACCAGTTGTCCTCTGGAAAGGGTATGAAGTACTTACCGCACTTTCCACAAATTCCCTAACACTTTCTATTTCATCTATATTGTAAATTGTTTCTAAATCTTCTTCTTTCTTTTCATTTTTATGTATATAACCATAATTATCTGTTCTTAATTCACATTTGACAAAATGTTCTTTAGTTTTGATAAGGTTTAGGTTCTATATATTTGAACGTTCTATTGTTATTTATTTCATATAGGGCCTCTTATTTCATTATAGCCTTATTTAGTTCAAAACCTTCTTCTAGTATTTCTATATTCATAAGACTAGTATTTTCACATTCATCAATTTCTTCATCGATTTCTTTTTCATTCGTGTATTGATAGTCTGTGAACCTTATTGTGGTTTCACCTCTATTATTTATATACATTAAATGATTAGTTGACTTTAGTATTTCTTTCTTAGTGAATCTCTCCAGGTTCCATTCTAATCCTGCATATTCTTCTGAATTTATCTTTAGGGGTTTAATTAATCTGATGCCCTTATTTTCCATTAAACATACTACATCATCTATTTTTAATTTAAACTTTGTACTACTATTAGTGACAAGTTTTCCTATAAATCTTACACTTATTAATAGATTATTTCCATTATTTATTTCTTCATATCATTTAGTCTGAATACCTATTTTTATATATTTTTCAAATTCTAGAAAATTTATCATAAAGTCTAGACTGCAATAAAAGAGTCCTCCACTAGTTGGCATGTCTACTTCTGTTATTTCTATTATAGATCTTTTTGAGTCTGACCATCTATTATCATATATTGTAACTAATACCTTAGTTCCTAGGTTCTTTCTAGTTAATCCTTTTAAACCTATTACTATAAGTCCCATGTGCATGAGGCTCATGATTGAATTTGTAACTTGTTTTAAAGATTCTGGGCTTATTAAATTTATACTGGAGCTATTATCACCAATTACGCACATTTGTTCTTCTATATAATGTTTATATAATTGTGCCTGTAAAAATATTCCTTCATTATATAGTTTTTTAGCGCTTAATAATTTTATTTTATTCTGTTGAAAAGGTTGTATATCCTTATCTGCATCTACTATTTCTTCTAGATGTCTTAAAGTTATCTTTGGTCTATTTATTATTTTAGACAACATGTTGATTTTTAGTCTGTCTTGGGTAAAACTTGATCTTGGCTAAGACAAGATATCCTATTAATTTAGATTCTAGTTTAGATATTATGGTAATTAGGTGATCTAGTCTAAGAGGGTCTTCTTTTGTAATATTAAGTCTCTTATATTCTAAATATAAACTATTTAATTTTTCTCTAATCTCTATGTAAGATTTAGTATTTCTACAAAGCCTTCTCATTAAGCTAGATAAATAGCGTTCTTTCGTCTCAATATTTGTTCTACCCTTCATTCATCTATATAGTAGAATATTTTGACCTGTACCTCAGACAATCTATTATCTACTCGTAGTAGTTCTTGATAAACCTCTTCGCTTAAATCTAGCGAAATTTCAAGTAAGCTACAGTATAACTGCCTTTGTCCTATTAAAGCTTTATAAAATTTGTATACTCTTTCTTTTGGTCTTTAATATACCAATAATATTCTGAATCTAATATTATTCATTTTTCGTAGAGTCTTGGTTTCCTTTTTTGAGTTCTTGAAATATTGTCTGACATCATATATAATAGAGTCTCCTAGAATCTTCAGGCTTTGATACCAATAATATATAAAAGTAACAACAGACATATAACAAGAAAAAATATAATTTAATTAAAGTGGATAAGCAGATATGAGCAAGAAGCAGAGTTGGAGTGGATATTTTTCAAATATGGTGTAAAATCCTACTCAGTACTTCCTCCTTCGTTATCCTTAGCCATATGTAGTAGTGAAATTATAAAGATCGCAATATATTTTCTCCCCAAAATTTTTTTTCCCGTTCATCTCTTTCTCTTCAGCTTTAGGTATTTAGCAATGTCTTCATTAACCACACCCCAGGACGATACAACAGTCCGTTCAACTCTTTGTCAGACTTTAAGTTCCATAAGAATTTACAGATTAATTCATTGTTACCAGTAAATACTGAGAGAATAACCATATACTAGGGGTATATTCATAAGTAATGTACCAAATTTATAGGATCGAAGGCTGGCGGTAATCCACACAGCTATCTAAACCTATAACATAATATCGAAAAAAATCAACCGAAAGAAAATATGGAATGGAACAGACATAATTTACAAACTGGGGAAAAAATTACAATGATCTTAATAATGACTACTTACATGTCTTAAGAAGAAGTGAGGTTTCCCTTTCGAGAGTCCCTAAAAGCTTTTGCAGCTATGGATGAAAGAACTTAAAAACTATGCACAATTTACTATCTTAATTTTTTTTTATTTAACTTAGAAACAGATTTTAGAAATAAACTTCTTAAAGCTCACAATATCTTTCTCACTCTTGATTTCTCTCTCTAATTTCACTTCTACTCTTCAAGTCTAAAATGGGGGCATTTATAGGCATCTGGTGGATTTTAAAATCCAAATTTCAAATATTTTAAAAACTTTATCATGTCGGGTGGGCCCCATGGTCACATGGTGACGTCTCTTTTTTAATTCTCATATGTCTATTTGTTTTCTATTTATTTATTCTTTACATCATTGCATACGTCTTTGATTTTGTCTTTTTGTGAGTATCGTCATTACTTACATGTCTAGGTTGTGTAAGGCTTCTGGGGAGAAATCCATTCCAGAATCATCATCTGCATTTGGGTCTTGAGCAAATTAATCGATAGCGGAATTATAGTCTGCCATTGTTGGATCATTTTCTTCACTATCTCTACTTGACAGTCCTAGTCCCGTTCCCATTCTGGGTCTTGTTTTTTCTATTGGTATCAAGAAAACTTTAGATCTTGGCTTAGGTTCTGGATTTTCCATTGCTATTTCTTTAGGCTGCTCTGCTAGTAACTTTTTTATAGAGTCTGTTACTATTTGTTCTATATTTCTTTTATCACTTTTCTTTCTTCTCAAATAAAAATCATAACCTTTCTTATTTGTGTCTTAGGTGGATGAAGATATTCCTTCGACTATTGTCTGGGTGCCTGTTATCTTGAAACTAGCTGGAAGAATTCTCCGTACACTTTTTGGCAAAGTGCCAACCATCAACGGATTTGATAAGTGTCTACCAGTTACCGTTTGAACTGGACTAGTTGTATCTTTACCCGATATAGTAGGTTTCTTTGCATTCATTGGGGAATGCACACCCGTCTTATCTATTTTTAAAGGAGATGGAGAACTCCTTGGATCCACTTGTCGGGTTCCATAGGTATGCTGAGTCTGCTGGGATAATTCAAAATAAAGAATTTTGATACGATCTTGTAGAATATCTATATGTTCTGTCATTTGTCATTTTTTATTTATAAGGTTCTCATTATCTTTCTTTCAGCTTTAGGTGTTTAGCAATGTCTTCATTAATCACACCCCAGGATGATATAATAGTCCTTTCAACTTTTTGTCAGACTTTTAATTCTCTAAAAATTTACAGATTAATCCATCATTACTGCTAAATGCTGAGAGAATAACCATATATTAAGGGTATATTTATAAGTATTGTACCATATTTATATGATCGAAGGCTGACGGTAATTCGCACGGCCATTTAAACCTTTAATATAATATCAAAAAAAATCAACCGAAAGAAAATATGGAATGAAATTGATTTAACAGACATAATTTACAAATTAGGAAGAAAATTACAATGATCTTAATAATGACTACTTACATGTCTTAAGAAGAAGTGAGGTTTCCCTTTCGGGAGTCCCTAAAAGCTTTTGCAGCTACTGATGAAAGAACTTAAAAACTATGCACAATTTACTGACTATCTCTAATTTTTTTTTATTTTTAGAAACAAATTTTGAAAATAAAATTCTTAAAGCTCACAATATCTTTCTCATTCTTGATTTCTCTCTCTAATTTCACTTCTACTCTTTAAGTCTAAAATAGGGGTATTTATAGGCATCTGGTGGATTTTAAAATCCGGATTTCAAATGTCTTGAAAACTTTATCATGTCAGGTGGGTCCCACGGTCACATGGTGATTTCTCCTCTTTAATTTTCATGCATTCATTTGTTTTCCATTTATTTATCCTTTACATCATTGCATATGTCTTTGATTTTGTCTTTTTTATGAGTATCGTCATTGCTTACAAGTCTAGGTTGTGTAAGGCTTCTAGGGAGAAATCCATTCCAGAATCATCATCTGCATTTGGGTCTTGAGCAAATTAATCCATAACTGAATTATAGTCTTCCACTGTTGGATCATTTTCTTCACTATCTCCACTTGACAGTCCTAGTCTAGTTCCCGTTCTGGGTCTTGTTTCATCTCTTGGTATCAAGAAAACTCTAGATCTTGGCTCAGGTTGTGGATTTTCCATTGCTATTTCTTTAGGCTGGTCTGCTAGTAACTTTTTGATAGAGTCTGCTACTATTTTTTCTATATTTCTTTTATCACCTTTCCTTCATCGCAAATAAAAATCATAACCTTTCTTATTTTTGTCTTGGGTAGATGAAGACGTTCCTTCATCTAGTGTCTGGGTGCCTGTTGTCCTGAAACTAGCTGGGAGAATTCTTCCTACACTTTTTGACAAAGTGTCAGCCATCAACGGATTTGATAAGTCTTTACCAGTTACTGTTTGAACTGGACTAGTTGTATCTTTATCCGATACAGTAGGTTTCTTTACATTCATTGGGGAATGCACACTCGTCTTATCCATTTTTAAAGGAGATAGAGAACTCCTTGGAATCACTTGTCGGGTTTCATAGGTATGCTGAGTCTGCTGGGATAATTCAAAATGAAGAATTTTGATACGATCTCGTAGATTATCTATATGTTCTATCATTTGTCTTTTTTCTTTTATAAGGTTATCATTATCTTGCTTTAAAGTCTCATTTGCGTGATTTAATCTTTGAAAGACCTCGATCATTACAAAATAATGATCACAAAATATAATTTTGTCTGTGTCTTTTTTTATATTGTATTAGGGAACTCTTGGCATATTTGATCTTAAAGCTGGAGTAATATAATAATTTGTATATATATATATATATATATATATATATATATATATACTAGTTTAGGTGTACGCGTCTCGCGCGTGTACCTCGGTTTAGTGAGCTCAATTGCTACTAAAAATAATTACGTCTAAAAAGACCAACCGTTGGGTGTTTTGTGTTGGTAGGCGTAGTACAATAAAACTCTTTATATAGGTAATGTTTTTTTATATATATTTTAGGATTCTTAATTTCTTTCCATAGGTTTATATTTTATGTATTTTAGGACTCTTTATTTCTTTTCATATATAATTAAGGTTCTTCCGTATTTTAGGAGTCCTTAATTTAATAAAATAATAATTAGAGAAAAAAATAAAAAAGACGTTTTTGTCTATTGCTGAATCTTTTAATGAAGGGCAAAAAGTTCAAATCACTTTTCTAAGTGTGAAGTATATATATATATATATCTATATACTAGTTTAGGTGTACGCGCCTCACGCGTGTACCTCGATTTAGTGAGCTCAATTGCTACTAAAAATAATTATGTCTAAAAAGACCAACCGTTGGGTATTTTGTGTTGGTAGGCGTAGTACAATGAAACTCTTTATATAGGTAATGTTTTTTTTTATGTATATTTTAGGATTCTTAATTTCTTTCCATATGTTTATATTTTATGTATTTTAGGACTCTTTATTTCTTTCCATATATAATTAAGGTTTTTCCGTATTTTAGGAGTCTTTAATTTAATAAAATAATAATTAGAGAATGGGATAAAAAGACAATTTTGTATATATAATATTAAAAGTGTGAAGATCCTTAGAAAAGTGAATCGAACTTTTTGTCCTTTATTAAAAGATTCTGCAATAGACAAAATCGTCTTTTCACCTTTTTCTTTGTTAAAAAAAAAGTAAGCGTATATACCAAATAATTATATATATATATATATATATATATATATATATATATATATATATATATATATATAATCTATAATATATTAAAAGTGTGGAGATCCTTAGAAAAGTGAATCGAACATTTTGCCCTTTATTAAAAGATTCTGCAATAGACAAAATCGTCTTTTCACTTTTTTTGTTCTAATTATTATTTTATTAAATTAAGAAGTCATAAAATATATAGGAAGAACCCTGATTAAATAAATATATGAAAAAAAATTAAAATCTTAAAATACCTAAAATATATAAATCCTAAAATAAAAGATGTTTTAAAATATATGGAAAGAAATTAAGAGTCCAGCTCAACTAATTAAGGACTCCTAATTTTTAAAGATATAGGCCATTTTAATTTTCCTTTTTTAAGTCTCCTTTTTTAAGTCATGCTGTTTTGAAGCAATTGTGCCTTCTTGTGTTTGGGTTTTGAGATACTGGAAGTTAAACAGAATATTTTTCTTTCGTTTAATTTGTGAACAACAACTAGACACACGAGCGCAACAAATAAGCAAATCTCCTTTGCAATGTTGTAAGAAGACATTGGAATCAGGATTTGGCCAGTGTAGGCTCGTCGTCCCATCTTAAAATATAGAAGTCTACTCTTTAAAGTTTGTTTGCCTCTGTAATTCTTTCAAAAGTTTTGTCATGCTATTTTTTTTTTTTTTCTGCGTACCAATTTTCAGAACTCAACCCTTTTTCTTTCGCAAACATAAATTTTTGTCCTAATTGAAAAATGCCTGAACAATGCTTCAAAATTTTTTCAAAAAAAAAAAAAAATCATTGATCGAAACTCCCTGCATTTAAGCATATCAATTAGTTATATTTTGTTAGTTACGATAACAACCTTTCCTAAAAATAAGAATTTAAGTTAGACAAGGAAACAAAAGGTATTTTGTAAATAATACTAAAATCTGGACGTGAATTCCTTAATAAGGTGAGAATTAATTAGCGGATGAAAGATCCTTGGAAAAAACGTTTGTTTTACTATAAATAATTCAATATGATGGTCATGCAATATTTTTTTAAAGTTATTGTCATTTAATAAATTTACAAAATTTACTTTTTAAATAATTTGTATAAAAGGAAAGGGAAGCGTGAAAGTTTTGAAGTATCGTATTTTTTTTATTATTTTTGTTATCATATTTTATTTTGATATTAGGAATAGAAAGAGAGTCCTATTAAATACTACCTCAGAATTTTGGTGTCTATATAAAGTCGGCTTCTAATTCTTTGAATTCAACTTTATTATTTGATGTTTTTATTTTTTCGTGACTGGTTTTATGATTCTCTCAAATCCCTTTTGGAGAGCTAGGAGAATATTAAGATGAATAATCTTATGTTAGATTCATTATTGAAAATTTATTTTAATTATTTTTTTATGTAGTTTTTTATGCTCAAAATATTGATGGGACCTATATCAATAGCCGAACAAACTTTATATGATGGAGCTTGGAGTGTTCTAGCTATTTTTTTTATGTGATTTTTGATGCTCGAATCTACTTTTAAGGCAATTGTTAGAGATTTGCGTTCAACTTACCACTTAAATTTATTATTTTTTGTAAAGTATATATTGTTGATCACAATTATAATATTCAATTTGAGAAGTTACTCTATGATAGAGATTGAAGTATACTAGCTACTTTATTTTTTTATGTAGTTTTCATGCTCAAAACATTGATGAAATCTATAATTGAAATTAAAAGTTGGATAAATTTTTTGATGGAGATCGAAGAGGATATTATTTGGTGGGTTTTAGATTGATGAGAAATAATAAGAGAATTTTTAACGCAATCGTTTGAGGTTTGCTTTCAACTTTTCACTTAATTTTTTTCTTTTTGTAAAATATATATTGTTGATTGCAATTATAACACTCAATAATTAAATAATTTTTTCAAATATAACATTCAATTGAATTTTTCCCTTACAAAGTTTATAGGGTACAAAAAAGAAAATTAACTAAGCTACAAAATTGTCTTAGGTACTTCTATGTTTTCATGTAGTAGCTACGATAGCACCAAAACATTAATCCAACAACAGAGTACTTTTCCTTAATGCTACGCTGTGTACTGTTGTTGGAGTGTCATATACTCCAACAACAATATTTTCCAAATAAATAACTTAAATAGAGAAAATAGTCAAATGTCCTTCAACCTTTACCTCAAATCTTAACTACACACTTATATTTTGTGGGGGTTATACTATTTTAAGATACTCCAACAACAATATTTTCCAAATAAATAACTTAAATAGAGAAAATAGTCAAATGTCCTCCAACCTTTACCTCAAATCTTAACTACACACTTATATTTTGTGGGGGTCCTATAACCCCCTAAACTATTTTAAAGTGGAATTAATACCCCTGAAACATGACAAGAGAGTGTATTTCACTCTTTTTAAAGAGAGTGAGAACGAATTTTTTATTAAAAATTTATTTTTAATATTTCTTTACTCTTTTCTTTATTCATTTTTAATAATTATTCTTCTTTATTCATTTTGTTTCTTCTTCTTCTTCTTCTTGAACTCAACCATGACATCTTCAAGAACTCAACAATGACATCCAATTCAAAACTAATTTATCATCTCCTCCAATATAAATCATAGTAAACGGCCAAACTACACCAACTATCATTTTATCCAAACTAACAGTCATCTCCCTAAAAGCTCCCTTCCTCGGAACACTAAAATTATTAAAACTTACATACTCATTAACCAAATTACCATACCAAGAATCATCGGTCTCATGAAATGAAACATAAACTTCCAACAATGCTCTATACACATTTTGCGGAATCTTGAAATCTTTTAACTTTACATCGATTGAATTTTCAATCTCAAGCCATAAATCATCATTCAAATCCACATTTCTTGAAATTGAAACAATCAAATCAGCACTATAATCAAAATCAACACCAAAATTTTTCACAATTATAAATTCAACATCAATTTTCATAGTTGAGAAATTAAAAAAAAAAAGGAAAGAAAAAAGAACAAGATTGAAAAACATTTCTACTCGACATTGTATCAAACATTTGTTGAGCATAATCTAACATCCCATTTTTTACATACCCAAAAATCATACAGTTCCTACATTCTTTTTGGGGCATTTCGTCGAACAATTTGTGTGCTTCCTCAACATCACCTTTCTTGAAAAAAGTAGTAATTCTTGAGTTCCAATTGAACAACGAGTTTGCAATTGAACTCACATAACGAATACAGAAGTGAAAAAATTTTGTTCCTAAAGCAAATATGTGAAGCCGTACAAATTTTCATTCTTGAAGCAATTTTTTTTTCTAAACTTTGAGTTTAATAGTCGACTTTGAATTTACTATATAATAAAGGTTTGAGATTTAACAAAGGTTTGAGATTGCAGAAAATCAAATGAAGAGAAAGGAAAAAAAAGAACAAAAGAATGGAGAATCATTATTGTGGAAAAACATGAAATAAATGAAAAAATGTAATGAAATTGAAAAGGGAATTAAAAAAGTATACAAAGGAAAAAATATAATAAATAGAATTAATTAATTTTTTATATTAAAAAAAGTAATATTACGTGGCATGACGTGGCAGCGAGTGCAACTCACTGCCTGAAACAATGTCTGGGCATCAGTTTTCGGGGAATAAATAGTCCACTTTAAAATAGTTCAGGGGAGTCATAGGACCCCCACAAAGTATAGGTGTGTAATTGGAATTTGAAGTAAAGGTTGGTTGGGGGGCGGGGGGGATTTTGGCCATTTTCTCTAACTTAAATATCGCATGTATTGTCCAATTTAGTTTGATGTCTTATTATTTATTTATATGTTGGAGTGTCATGTACTTTTTTGAGTAAAATATATGGTAAAAGATATTAGATGAATTAATAATTAAGGTCATAAATTCTATAATAAAAATAAAATATATTTTAAAACTATGAAATCAAAATAGAATTCAAATAATTTTAATAGTCTTTGTTCTTTTTCTTTTCTATTTTAAAGCATTGATCTTTTTTTTTTACTAGATTTGGCATCTATGTGATAGTTGTAACAATATAGCTAAATGTGAGAAAATAAGAAATAACGATGCTTATGATGATGAGGTGCTTCTCAATTATGAAGAAGATGATGAAAACATCCATGATTTTACTACAAAAGTCAATGGAAAGTTGGCAAAAACTGAGGCGCTACTATGTGAATCTTTAATTCTCAATAATACTTTTCATTAGTTGTCTTCATAGATTCGGATGACTAAGAGATGGTATGACAATTCACATTTTACTTTCAAAAAAAATTCTGCTACATTATTCTTTCGTGTAATTTTAATTGTTCAAAACTATACTACCATAAATTTTGTACTATCAGATGATTAAAAAAAAACTATGACTCATAAATAAGAATACTATTATAAAACAAGAAAGAATAGAGAAGAAGAAGAGAATAGAGAGAGTAATTGTTATTTCTCTTGAGGGATGATTTACAATGAAGGAAGCCCTTCTATTTATAGGGGGAAT
This sequence comes from Capsicum baccatum var. pendulum, assembly GCA_030864225.1. Taxonomy (NCBI): domain Eukaryota; kingdom Viridiplantae; phylum Streptophyta; class Magnoliopsida; order Solanales; family Solanaceae; genus Capsicum; species Capsicum baccatum. Next base: position 197,875,688 of record CM061557.1, read on the forward strand.
TTGCCCCTAGTTTTACACTAAAAGACAAATACATCAAATCCTAATAGACATCAAATAGATCTTGATAGACATTTCACTATAATTGATATATAGCATAACACTCCCCTTTGAATGTCTAACAATATGCATATAGGTTGCTTCATTAAAAAACTTACAAGGAAAATCCAATGGGACAAAACCGCGTAAGGGAAAAAGAGTACAGCGCGTATTAGCTCCCCCTAATAAGAACATCCTTGAACCTTTGCATTCCAATCTTGTGCACCATCTTCTTGAAAGTTGTAGTTGGAAGAGACTTGGTAAATAAGTCATCCACATTGTCACTTGAATGAATCTGTTGTACGTCAATATCACCATTCTTTTGGAGCTCATGTGTATAGAAGAGCTTTGACAAAATGTGTTTCGTTCTATCTCCTTTTATGAATCCTCCTTTAAGTTATGCTATGCTTGCTGCATTATCTTTATATAAAATCGTGGGTACTTTGTCATATTGCAAGCCACATTTTTCTTGAATGAAATGTATTATGGACCCAATGACACAAACTCTCGGCTTGCTTTATGAGTAGCTATCATCTCAGCATGATTCAATGAAATGGCTACGATAAACTGTTTTGTTGATCTCCAAGATATAACAGTACCCCCATATATGAATACATAACTTGTTTGAGACCGAGCTTTATACGGGTTAGATAAGTACCCAGTATCAGCATAACCAACAAGATCAAAACTACAATCTTTAAAATAAAATAAGCCCATATCGATAGTCCCCTTTAGATACCGTAATATTTGTTTGATCCCATTCCAATGTCTCCTAGTAGGAGTAGAACTATACCTTTCTAGTAAATTTACTGAAAAGGCAATATCAGGCCTTGTAGTATTTGCAAGATACATTAGTGCACCAATTGCACTAAGATATGGTATTTCAGGACCAAGGAGTTCCTCATTCCTTTTTTGAGGTCAGAATGGATCCTTATTCATATCAAGTGATCGAACAACCATCAGAGTACTTAATGGATGTGCTCCATCCATATAGAATCGTTTTAACACCTTTTCTGTGTAGGCAGATTGATGGACAAAGATACCATTTGTCAAATGCTCAATTTGCAAACCAAGGCATAACTTTGTCTTTTCGAGATCTTTCATCTCAAATTATTTATTTAGGTAATCAATTGCATTTTGAAGCTCTATTGGCGTTCCAATAAGGCTTATGTCATCGACATAGACAACAATTATAACAAACTCCGATGTTGTTTTCTGTATGAAAACACATGGGCGAATTTCATCATTCATATAACCTTCTTTAGATAAATATTCACTAAGACGGTTATACCACATGCGTCCAAATTGCTTCAAATCATACAATGATCTTTGCAATCTAATGGAATGCATTTCTCGAGGCTTTGAACTATATGCTTTCGGCATTTTAAATTCTTCAGAAATTTTCATGTATATCTCATTATCAAGTGATCCATATAGATAGGTTGTTACCACATCCATCAAATGCATTTCAGGTCTCTCATGGATAGTGAAACTAATAAGATAATGCAATGTTATTTCGTCCATAACTGGTGAATACGACTCATCATAATTGACACCAGGCCTTTGTGAAAGTCCTTGTGCAACAAGGCGTGCTTTATATCTTTGTATTTCATTTTTCTTATTTTTTTCGCACAAGGACCCATTTATAGCCAACAGGCTTAACACCATTAGGTGTTTGAGCTATAGGTTCAAAAACTTCACGTTTGAAAAGTGAATTCAATTCAGATTGAATTGCTTCTTGCCATTTTGGCCAGTCATTTCTTTGTCGATATTCTGCGATAGATCGAGGTTCAAGATCCTCACTATCTTGCATGATTTTCATTGCAACATCATATGCAAAGACATAATCCACTACTATTTAAGGTCGATTCAAATTAGTTTCAATATCACTTGAATTTATGGATAGTTCCTCATTTTCTTGAGTCTCAGGCTCATTAATTCCTTCAGAATATTAACATTTCTCAAATCTTGAACTTTTATATGAGGATTTTTCGCAGTGTCATCTTGACCAATTATTTTTTTTCTAGGATTTTGATCCTTAGAACCTAATGGTCTGGCATGCTTCAAGCGTGCTTTAGATTCATTAGCTATGACACTAGTGGATGGTCCTTTAGGGACACCAATTCGAATTGGGACATTCTCTGCAGAAATATATGACTTGGTGATCTTTTTCAAATTTGTAAATAAGTCCGGTATTTGATTTGCAATTCTCTGCTGATGAATAATCTTTTGTAGTTCTTGCTCACAAATAGAAGCACATGGACCGAGATGAGATAGTGATGGATTTTTTAATAAAATTTCTCTTTTAGAGTCACTATCGTCTCTACCTAATTTTGGAAAAACTATCTCATCAAATCGACAATCTGCAAAGCAGTGAACGTATCTCCCGTTAATGGTTCAAGATAACGAATAATAGAGGGTGATTCAAACCCAACATAAATTTCTAACGATCTTTGGGGGACCATCTTGGTGTGGTTTGGTGGTGCTATAGGCACATATACTCCGTACCCAAAAATTTTCAAATGAGATATATTAGGCTCTTGACCCAAAACCAATTGCAATGGAGAAAATTTATGATAATTTATCGGTCTAAGAAAACAAGTGTTGCGGCATGCAAAATTGCATGACCCCAAACAGAAATAGGCAACTTAGTTTTCATAAGCAATGGTCTTGCTATCAATTGTAGACGTTTACTTAATGACTCGGCAAGGCCATTTTGAGTATGAACATAGGGTACAGGATGTTCCACTCTTATCCAAATCGATAAGCAATAATCACTAAATGCTTGGAATGAAATTTCTGCAGCATTATCAAGGCGAATAGACTTAATTTGATTATTGAGAAACTTTGCCCGTAATCATATTATTTGTGCCAATAATTTTGCAAATGCTAAGTTGCAAGATGACAAAAGGCACACATGAGACCATCTAGAAGAAACGTCTATTAGGACCATGAAGTATCTAAACGACCCACTTGGTGGGTGAATTGGTCCACAAATGTCCCCATATATAAGTTCAAAGAACGCGGGGGACTCAATCCCAACTTTTGTTGGCGATGGCCTCACAATCAGCTTGCCTTGATAACAAGCATTACATGAAAATTCACCATTTGAAAGAACCTTCAAGTTATTTAATGGATGCCTATTTGAATTTTTTATGATTCGTCTCATCATTATTGATCCTGGATGTCCCAGACGATCATGCTAAAGTATAAAAGTATTGGAATCAGTAAACTTTCGATTTACTATAGAATGTGCTTCAATTGCACAAATCTTTGTCCAATACAGGCCAGAAGATAAAGCAAAGAACTTTTCTATAACACATGTCTGCCCAGAGACATTCTTGGTGATACCAAGATATTCAAGATTCATCTCATCAAATGTCTTGAAGTGATAACCATTTTCACGGATATCTTTAAAACTCATCAAGTTTCTCTGAGACTTAGGAGAAAACATGACATTATTTATGATGAGTATAGTTCCCCTAGGAAAGATTATAATGACTTTTCCAAAGCGTTCAATCAAATTAGCACTACCAGAAATTGTAGTAACATTAATCTTGCCCATGTTTAGGTGAGAGAAATATTTCTCGTTTTTGAATATCGTATGTGTAGTGCCAAAATCAATCAAACATATATCTTCCCATTTTGACAACTTACTTTGAAAATTATCCATATCTTCAAATAAAATGACATACACCAAATAAGATATATATTAAATTTTTGTACAAAGTGAAAGCTTATACTATAAAAAATTGTTAATCTAACATTACTAAGCAATTAAAAAAATATGTCCAAAAACTATTGAAACAATATAATATTTGATAAGGAATCTAATATGTAATATATTATTTATAATTAATAGTACGGAACAGTATCATGCAATACATACAATAATAATATAATATTATTATATATATGTTATTCAGTACGTTAATATGCAATAATAATATAATATTATTATATTATATTTGATAAAGAATGGATTAATATTATTATAGTATATAATCTGAATACATATGGATAAGTAATAACTATATGTGAATATTATATTAAAAATATTAACATGCAAAACTAATATTAATATTAACATGCAAAACTAAAAATATTAACATGCAAAATATTAATATGTAATAATGAACACAACAGAAGTTCGTGCAAGTTGCATGTATCGTCGTAGTCTTTTTCCTTTTTTTTTTCAATTTTGTAATGACGAAATTGAAATTCCATTCACTTCAATAATAAATTACAATAATATAATTGAATTAATCAATACGAATTAAAAATCAATACTCATGCAAACAACTATTTTTACATGATTTTTATTCTCTAACTCTTATCAATAATAAAAAAAATTAAAAATCATTCATTTTTCCGTGTTTACGGAACCATCACCAATCAAGTGATCAATCTTTCCTCCAGGGTGCTCCTAAAAGTCTGCCACATCCAAGCATGTGATGTCAATATTATTTTCAGAGAGAAAGTTAGCCTCGGGATTTCTCTCTTTCTTCTTTAGTGATGCTTGATAAAGGTCCACTAAGTGCTTGAGAGCACGACAGTCACGTGAATAGTGTCCTTTTCTACCACATCAAAAATAAGTAATTGCTTCACACTTCTCATATTTTTGCTTTTTGTTTGATAAATGATTAACACCCGAAACAGGATTTCTTACTTGGTCATCACGACCACGACCTCAACCACGATCACGCCCACGACCACATCCATGACCAGAGCTGTGATTTTTTCCACGCCTAGCATAGTGAGCATGCACATCATTCACCTCAGGGAATGGTTCAGATCCAGTAGGTTTATTCTCGTAATTTTTCATCAACAAATCATTATTTTGTTCGGCCACAAGATGATGAGAACTCAGCTCAGTATATTTCTTGAAATCTTTTTCTTGATATTATTGTTGTAATAGCACATTTAAGGCATGAAAAATGGAGTGTCTTTTCCATCATATCGTCATTATTGACCATCTCTCCACATAGTTTCAATTGAGAAGAAATTCTGAACATAGCAGAATTGTACTCATGGATAGACTTATAGTCTTGAAATCTCAGATGCATCCATTTATATCATGCTTTCGGGAGGATGACCATCTTTAAGTGGTCAAACCTTTCTTTTAGGCTATTCCATAATACGAGTGGCCCCTTAGTAGTAAGGTATTCAATTTTCAGAATTTCGTCAAGATGATGATGCAAGAAAATCATAGCCTTAGCACGATTTTGACTAGATGCTATATTTTTAGCTTTTATGGCGTCTCTAAGACCCATAGTATTTAGGTGGATTTCAGCATCCAACACCCATGAAATATAGTTCTTGCCCAAACTTTGAAGGGAAATGAACTCACACTTCGTAGTATTGTTAGCCATAAAAAGGGAAGAAAATAATAATACCTTAGCCTTAGCCTTCAAATTTGAGACGGTAGAGTCTCGTGCTGATAGCGTGTTATAAACAAGAAAGAACAGAGAAGAAAAAGAGAATAGAGAAAGTAATTGTTACTTCTCTTGAGGGATGATTTACAAAGAAGGAAGCCCTTCTATTTATAGGGGGAATTTTTCTCTAGTTTAACACTAAAAGATAAATACATCAAATTCTGATAGACATCAAATAAATCTTGATAGACATTCACTATAATTGATATATATCATAACAAATAATTTATTCATTCATCTCAAATTAGTTATCCAAAACTTTCCATAAATGTGCTACTATTCTATGGTAATATTAATTTTCAGACTCGGTATATCTAATAATTAACTAAAACAGTATCACTACTCATCGCTAATATGTATTTCTGAACTAAGCATACAAGTGCATCGCACGTGCTTTAAAACTAGTATATACATATATATATATATATATATATATATATATATATATATACTAGAGGTGCATGACCGTGTTAGCACGGGCCCAACACTATAGACATTTTTAGCACCAAAATTCGATATTGATGAGATACAAACATAAATATACATTGAACTAAAATGATAACTTTTTAAATAATAACTATTTGACTATACTCGCTAAGGAGTGAAGTTTTATAAGATAGTTTTTTCACATGATAAGAAAGTATGATATGTCGTGTAGTCAGGATATTTTAATTGTTTGATGATAAGATTGAGACCAGTTACAAAATATAGAAAAGATGTAGAACTAATATTCATAGGATTATTTCAAACAAAAACTGGAACAAAAGATACTTCAATTAACAACAAAGTCTTGGATCATCTTCTCAAAGGCAAAACACTTATAAATACAGATATTGAAATGTTTTGAACCACTACTAAGTTAAGAAATTCTTATAGATAAGTGCACAGTATTATCAGATCTAGATATCCAAATATAACAACATTTAGAATTGGGGTGGCAGCGCGAAAAATATTTTCAAGATTAACTATTGTGATTTATAATACTTTTTATGTAATTTTTAAATGAGATATGTTATACCCTCTGTCTCAATTTATGTGGTATTGATACAATTTTTTAGAGTTAACTAAATTTTTTACATATTTTTAAAATACTTTAAATTATTAATTGTTGTGATTTGTAGTACTTTTTCTTATGTTTCAATTTACGTGACAGTAATAAAATTTAGAGAGTCAACCAAATTTTTTTTGTCTTTTTAATTACTTTAAATTGTTAATTATTATGATTTATAATACTTTTACGTAATTCTCAAATATATAATAGATTAAAATTGAAAGTAAACAAATATAAAAGGAAGTATCTAGGGGGTTTGGGCCACAGGTGACAAAAGAGACTTAAAATGAGATGTAGGTGACATAAGTCTTAATAATTGAGTAAATGTGACAATTACTTAATTATGGTTTAAGAAAGTTTGGAAATTTCAAAATAACCCAAAAGTTTTTAAATTTACACTTTGATTCAACTGTTAGTTAATATATAACGGGGAACGAAGGGAAAAAGACATCTTTTTCTCTCTCCTCATCCGTTGTTATTTTCTCTCTTCGCGATATTTGTTGTTCATTGTTGTTGCTGCTTTATTCATCATCTTCTGATTCATTATCATCATCTTATACTTCATTATCATCTTCATATTCTTCTTGTTAACCATTGTTGTTGTTGTTGTTACCCCAACTGCTTTTCTTTGACCAAATTCTTATGTCAAATTTTGTTTCGTAAATCACTTTCAAATTTGGAATTTACTTGAGAGGAGACTTTGGTAAGTCAGATTATGCTTTTTAGTTGAATCTGGGTAACTGCTAGTGTATTATTTTTTCAACAATAGCTTGCACGCGAACATGAATGCAATACAAAAACAATCTGTTTAAACAGATTCATTATCTGCAGTACCAGATAAATGTTCTGTTGTAACAGTAGACTCATGTTGGATTCATGTTTATGGGTTCTAGGTGCCCGTAATATAAATTAAATAGATGGGTATTTTGTTGCACCAGATTAGTAATCTGTTTCAACAGATAAATAATCTGTTTTATCAGATTACTAATATGTTTTGAACAACAAAATGCAGCTCCTGTCACACACAAACCTAACAGATAACTCATATGTTCTTGCTATTGATACGGGAATCAAATTATACCTTAATTGTAGACATGTCATTCGTTAAGAAATGAAATAGACAGCACGAAAATTAAATAAGAAATAAAAGTCAAGTACATCAAACATAATTTTTTATAAAACAAAGAAAAAAATACATAAATAAAAGAAAAAAAAAGTTTATTTATTATTATCATCATTATTATTTGTATGGCCAGTTGACCAATCTTCAACGGGCAGCAGCAGCGCCCTCCTCAACCTGCGGATATCCCGCAGCATCCTTACTCTAACGACGTCCAACTCCCAATGAAGGTCATGAACCTCCTTCTGCAGTTCTCGCATGGCGTCTCGTAAAATAGCGACATCCCATACAGGAACAGTCATATCTAGAAAACACATAAGTTGATAAAACACACGTAAAAACAAAAGTAAAGAAAAGAAAGAATTCGAATGTAATGTAATATACAATGAATATTTACACAAAAATCAAGAAAAAAACTTACCCGAGACAGGAAAAAGTTATCAAGTCCTTGAAGAGAAAATAGTTGAAGGTGTAACAAGAGAAAGGAATAAATTGTGTGTAGTAGAACGAACGACTGAGTAAGAAGGGACCTATTTATAGAGGATTGAACTTGAATGAGTTAGGAAAAAATCGAAATTGTTCACCTCCATTTATTAATGACATTCTTGATTATTGTAAAAAGTTATGACCTAATTAAATTAATCAATACTATGATAAGTCATGACTTTTCAGCTTTATTATTATTAATAATTAGTTCTTTTTAGGAACCATTTTTTACACTGAGTTGGACAACAAATAATATAGCTGTTGCATCAGATAATATATCTGTTGCAACATATAATATATATATTTAAAAAAAAATTATCTTCATGACATCTAAATTTTCTGACTTTTTAATTATATAAATTAATAAATCATATTTAAAGGCACAACTGTTCACCTCCATTTATTAATGAAATTTTTTATTACTGTAAGAAGTTATGACTTAATTAAATTAAACAATATTGTGATAAGTCATGACTTTTCAGCTTTATTATTATTAAAATAATTAGTTTTTTCCAGGAACCATTTTTTATTTACACTGAGTTGGACAACAGATTATATATCTGTTGCATCAAAAAATTCATCTGTTACAACAGATATATCATCCGTTACAACAAATAGATAACCTGTTGCATAAGATAATATATATGTTGCAACATATAATATATATATTTTTTTATTTAAAGGCACAACCATTCACCTCCATTTATTAATGACATTCTTGATTACTGTAAAAAGTTATGACTTAATTAAATTAATAATATTGTGATAAGTCATGACTTTTCAGCTTTATTATTATTAATAATTAGTTCTTTGCAGGAATCGTTTTTTTACACTGAGTTGGACAACAGATAATATATCTGTTGCATCAAATAAATCATCTATTACAATAGATATATCATCATTTGCAATAAATAGATAACCTGTTGCATCAGATAATATATCTGTTGCAACATATAATATATATATATATATATATATATATATATATATATATATATATATATATATATATATATATATATATATATATATTTAAAATAAATTATCTTCATGACATCCAAATTTTTTGACCTTTTAATTATATAAATTAATAAAGCAGATTTAAAGACACAACTGTTCACCTCCATTTATTAATGACATTCTTGATTACCGTAAGAAGTTATGACTTAATTAAATTAAACAATATTGTGATAAGTCATGATTTTTCATCTTTACAATTATTAAAATATTAATTTTTTCCAGCAACCACTTTTTTACACTGATTTGGACAACAGATTATATATCTGCTGCATCAGATAAATCATCTATTACTACAGATATATCATCCGTTGCAACAAATAGTTAACTTGTTGCATCAGATAATATATCTGTTGCAACATATAATATATATATATTTTTTAAAAAAAAAATTATCTTCATGACATCCAAATTTTCTGACCTTTTAATTATATAAATTAATAAAGAAGATTTAAAAATAAGAATATTTTTGGTGAGTTTTTAACGGTTTAAATTGTGTTTATCATTTATTTCCTTATTCTTTTCTATGAAAAGAAATGACTTAATTAAATCAAACTGGTGAGTTTTTTATTATTGTGACAAGTCATGACTTTTCAGCTTATTAAATTTAAATAACCTTTTTCTCAATCTAAAAATCGAATACACCTGATTTTCAATAACCGTTCCGTTTCTTTTCTTTAATCACCATTTTTTTTTTTTGAGTTACGGCAACAGATTGTATATATGTTACATCAGATAACCCATCTGTTTCAACAGATATAATATCTGTTGCTATAAATCGACCATCTGTTTAAGGAGCATTTTTAATTTCTTCTAACTAATTCATCAGTCGCAACAGATGAGGAATTTGATGCATCAGAAATGTTTTTTATTTTTATTTGTTGAATGTGTTTAGACAAAAGTCACAGTCACGACTATTCATTAATTTTTTTCTTAAAAAATCATATCATCATATATGTTAATTAAATTAATCCAATGTTGTGACTTTTTTTAAATTAAATAATCTTTCTTTTACGATTATAATATCATTTAGTTCCTTATTATTTATTAACGAACCATTTTAGGAGAATTTCTCATCATGACTTTCACCACCATCTGTTGTCACAAGTGCTCAATCCCTACCTCCAACCGTCGACATGTTGAGAATTGGGAATAAATAGAATGACAATTAAATATTGAATAAGAATTAAAAATTCAAAGTCAACCATAAACTAAACCAAACATACATATATATGGATTTTTTTGAATCCCTTATAAGTAGATCGGATATAAAAAAGAAAAATACATATGCTAAAAGAAAGAAAAAATATAACCTAATTATTATTCTTATTACTATTATTATTGTCAACCTGACAATTTTCATTCGGCAGCAGCTGGCCCCTCCTCAGCCTTGCTCCGAAGTCGGCCAAATCCCTCTGGAGTTCACCAAACTGCCTTTAAAGTTTCTGCAAGGACTCTATATGAACCTTCTTGTACGAATCTGGATCAACCATATTAGTATTATAAGTATAGTAGAATGAACGAGTGAGTGAGGAGTGAAAGGAGGCTGGAGGGACCTATTTATAAAATGATTGAATTAGAAGGGACTGGACTTAGTCAAACAAAAAGCCACGACTGTTCATATCCCTTAATTAAATAAAACTGGTGACTTTTCGAATATGTAAATTAAAAAATGGATCTAAATACAACATTTTATCTTTATATTGTATTTAGGAAAGAGACAGATTGGTAATCTGTTGCAAAATATATTCCACCTATCAGATAACTTACAATACAACATATGGACAATCTGTTGCAACAGATGGATACATCAGTTTGCTTTTCCATCAGTTGCGGTGTCTGTTACACTTGTTAGTCATCTATTTATTCAATTTCATCGAGAGCAATCGATTTTTCTACACACTTCTTGGCCAAAATCAATTTTTGCTCTTGGATTGCTTCTCTTTTTTTCTTTGCAACCTTCAACCAAATTAAATTTTTGCAATTGAATTGATGGCAAAAATTGAATTTGGAGGCCAGCTTGAAGGATGGAGCAAAAATTGAGTTTGGCCAAGAAGTGTTTAGAAAAATATATTGCTCTTGATGAAATTGAACAAATAGATGACTAGCAAGTGCAACAGATGCCACAACTGATATAAAAGTAAACTGATATATCCACCTGTTGCAACAGATTATCCATATGTTGTATTGTATATCCACTTGTTGCAACAGATTATCCATATGTTGTATTGTAAGTTATCTGACAGGTGAAATATATTTTGCAACAGATTACCAATCTGTCTCTTTTCAAAATACAATAAAAAGATAAAATGTTGTATTTAGATCCATTTTTTTTAATTTACATATTCGAAAAGTCATCAGTTTTATTTAATTAAGGGATATGAACAGTCATGGCTTTTTGTTTGACTAAGTCAAGTCACCACCACTTTCAATCTAATCATTTTGTCATTGTGGTCGTTAAGCTCAGTATAGAGCTCTTGATCTTTTGTGAGTTTGTCAACGAGGACCACTCTCTTTCTTGGCAGCTTTCTTATAATACTCCTCTTGGCCCGTCTTAGCTCTACGCAAGGTCAAGGAGAAGTATGGAGAGTTCTTTTTTGAGTTTTTTCAAGGAAAGCGCTCTCTCGGCTGATAAATCCTATGCTGCAGCATATATGGATAGTGCAGTACTCAATACAGAATAGTTTTTTGGTAGAAGCAAGTCTTGAGAAGACATAATCAGTAATCTATCAATATCAACTTTTGTTGTGTTAAGCAGTTTTGTTGATATCTTGTCTTCTACGGAGAAGATTGATCAGCAGAAAAACTAAGTGATTGAGATCGTTTAATCTGTTGACTAACTTGAGCAAAGACATTTTCTGGATTATCAAACTTCACAAGGCAGTCTGGTGGTTAAATAACATCAGATGTCTTATTTCTGGTATTAGCTAATGATGGGGAAATTCTGCCTTCCTCACCATCCTGAAAAGAAAAACACTCAAAATTATATGGAGTTTCTCTACATAACGAAACAAGATGAACTAAATCTAGCATTCAATTTTTCCTTCCTATTCCCCACCCCTTTTTATCTTCTCACCTTTATCATATTCAAATTTTTTCTTTTTTCCGATACTTGATAATGCCTTGAAAATTGCTTTCTTTCTTCTCTTAGCCTTAATATCTAATGGAGTGAATGAAACTAAAATCCTCTTTGATCGAATGACACTACTGTTAGATGTCAATTCTTTTACATCAGCAGTTAATGTATTAACAGTATTAATCACACCATCATGTTTTGTCTTGCACTCTTCACATTTTCATGCACAAGATAAGCAAAAAGGGGCAAGATTGATCATTCTTCTACCGTATAGAGGACAACATATCTGCCATGCAAAAGTCTACACCGTCGCCAAAAATGCTTGCCATAGCAAAAGTCTGTAGGAGGCATGACAAATAAACATGAGCAACATCTGACATTAAATCTTAACCAAGTATCAGAACCATATTCATGGTCCCTCAGCGTTATCAGTTTAGACCTACCAAACTTAACTATAAAATTGCAAATATCTTGTTTGAATGATTATGACTAATCGGTAAAAACAATATTCACAAAATCAGTGTATTCTATGTGTGTTTCCACGATTACATTATCAGTAAAACATACCTCCCACATATGAAGTGGTTCCATCTGTATGCAGCTTATTCATTCGAACCTATCTTTACTGCAACCTCTTCTAATGGTCAGGCAAAAGTTGATCAACTATCAGTTCCTTTTATATCTACAAAGAAGAAGGAAAAAATTCATTTCACAGAAAGAAAATTATCCTTCTGTTGCAACAGATGTAGAGTCTGTTGATCAGATGAGGAGTTTGTTCGTCAGATGTGGAGTCTGTTGCATCAGATGTGGAGTCTGATGCAACAGATAGAAGTCTGTTGGAATACATAGCAGCCTTGTTGGTGGTTTGATTTGTTCCAACAGTTGCTCCGTCTATTGCAATATCAACAACAGCATAAACTATAAACAACAAATAAAAAACATCAACAACAAAGAAAACAACAACATTTATTCCGACATCATCATCAACAACAAAGAAGCATACACTCTATGTTCCAACACCATCAACAACCAGGGATGGACCCACATGGAGTCCTTCGAGTGCGCGAGCACAGACTGAACTCGTATCAAACTTTATATATGAATATAAAAATTAAGAAAATATATATATAATCTAATCAGTGAGCATCCATAATAAGAGTTGTTTGGTTAGCCTAGTTGTTGTTTATGGGTGCTTAAAGCTATTTATTTCTTTTGGTCTTGAGTTCAATTCCCACTCAGCACATATTTTTATAATTTTGGTAACCAACTCTTCTCTCTTTATTCACTTTAAACTTTCTTTTATTTTTTTCTCCCTTACTCCTTGTGTTGATTATTCGAACTCCACTATATTTAAGCTAAAAAGCACCCACCATCTAAAAAACCTGGATCCACCACTATCAACAACACCACACCACAAGTTCCAACAATGCCAACCTCACCAACAACATCAATAACAATATCAAAAACAAAGAAACAAACAAAATACATAAAAAAATGATACTGCCAACAAGGCTTTTAAACTTCTCCCAACAGATGACTTTTTTTCGCATCTTGTAATAAAAATTCTCGATTTGTTTATTCAACAATTAAAAGTTCCTTCAAATTTTTTAAATAAATATGATATGGGAATATGGTAATTAAATAAAAAATATATAAATAACTTGCAATAAGAAGACGAGAATCAAAGAGCAATGGTGAATCATATCATACCTTAATGTCAAAAGGAGGTCAAAACAGAAATTTCAGTCAAGGATTCTAAGAATGGATATGGATCAGTTTAGATTCGAACAAAAATTTATGAGAAAAAGGAGAGAAAAAAAGGTTGTGATAACCCTAAAGAGGATAGAAAGAAAAAAATAAGAGGCGAATAAAATAAATTTAGGCTGAAGGAGGGGAGAGGAGAGATGAGATAATTCTAATTTCTAGATGTACTACCCTTAATATTAAATTACTAAACAAAGTGTATTTATTCAAATTTATATTTTCAAAGCATAATTAATAAGGCTAATTTGATAGTAAAATAAACCCCTAATTAATATTTTCTTAATGGGTGTGCCAAGTCAAGATGAAACGGAAGAAGTATTAGGGGTTTCAATATTCATTAATTAATATTCACTAATAATTTGAGGGGCACGAGGAAGAAAATGGGTGACATTAAAAAGACAGGACAAGACTACTCAATGAGATTTTTGAGTTATCCAAGAAACATTTTTTACCACATTTAGTAGGACTACTACTTTATCTACTCGGACAGTGGCTTTCTTTAAAATTAAAAGAAAAAAAAAATTTCAAACAAATATGTCGCCTGTTGCAACAGATTTAAATATCTGTTTGAAAAATCCCAACAGCTCATTCATCTGTGACAACAGATAGAAATATCCATTTGATAACTAAATCAAAAATATCATCTGTTACAACAGATATCAATATCTGTTTGAAAATTTCCAAAAGCTCAGTCATTCGTCATAACAGATGCAAATGTCTATTTGATAATTAAATCAGATATGTCATCTTTTACAATAGATATTGTTATCTGTTTGAAATTCTCCAACAGCTCAGTCGTTTGTTACAACAGATTTCATTGTAATTGATTTAGGTGGAATTAGGGATGAAAAAATGAGCTCCTCATTAACTTGATACTAAGATTAATAATAGTACCTACATCGATCTAGGTGGAATGATGGATGAATGAATGAGCTCACAAGGTCAACTACAAATCCAATTGAGTCATTGCATTTGCATGGTGTTAGAATTGCGTTCATCCCAACCCGAGTCATCGATCGATCACTTTGAATTGAAATGAGTTCTCATTAACTTAATGTTAAGATTAATAATAGTACCTAAATTGATATAGGTGGAACTAGGGATGGATGAATGAGCTTAAAGGGTCAACTACGACTTTAATTGAGTCTTTTGAAAACTGCATGATGAGACGGTATTGCATTCCTCCAGACAAGAGTCATTGATCGATCAGTCTGAGACGAACCGATTCTTACTACCTCGTATGTTCAACTAATACCTTAACTGAATAATCTGGGACTAGGGGTGAGTTATCATAGGGTCAACTACAACTTTAATTGAGTCTTTTGGCAATTGCATGATGAGACGGGACTGCATTCCTCCCGACAAAAGTCGTCGATCAATCATTCTGAGCTGAACCGATTCTTACTACCTCATACGTTTAACTAATACCTTAATTGATTAATCTAGGACTAGGGGTGAGTTCTCATAATGACAACTACAATAGATGATAATGCTTATTTGATAATTTACAACAGATGGGTAATCTATTGCGATATTAACTTAATCCATTTGATAATTTACAATAGATGGGTAATCTATCGCAACAGATACTTAAATTGTTTGATAGTTTACAATAGATTTATGATCTATCGCAATAACTGATGTAATTTGTTTGATATTTTACAACAGATGCATAATATATTGCAATAGATTACATAATCTGTTTTATTTGATCCAACAAAAAAGACATCTGTTGCAATAGGTTGAACATTTTTTATATATAATTCAATTGAGTTCATATGTTAGACTAATACCTTAATTGAATGTGAGTTCTCATAGGGTCAACTACAACTTCAATTTAGTCTTTTGGCAATTGCATGATGAGACAGTACTACGTTTCTCTCGACCAGAGTCATCGATCGATCACTCTGAGCCGAACCGATTCTTACTACCTCATATGTTAGACTAATACCTTAATTTATTAATCTAGGACTAGGTTACTAATAACTTAATTGAATAATCTACGACTAGGGGTGAGTTCTCATAGGATAAACTATTGATTAATTTAGGACTAGGGGTGAGTTCTCATAGGGTCAGCCACAACAGATGGCAATGCCTATTTGATAATTTACAACATATGGGTAATTTATTGCGACATATGATAATTCATTTAATAATTTACAATAGATGGGTAATTTGTCGCAATAGATGACTTAATTTGTTTGATAATTTACATCAGATTCATAATCTGTTGTTACCTAATCTGATTGATAATTTACAACAGATGAGAAATCTGACGTAAGATGTTGAACATTTGTTTTTTAAAATTTTAATTGTGTTCATATGTTAGACTAATTGTACCTAAATTGATTAATCTAGGACCAGGGGTGAGTTTTCATAGGGTCAACTAGAGTACTCGGTCAACTACAACTTCAATTATTTTTATTCAATTTCAATTAAATTACCCTTTTGGCAATTGCATGATCAGAGGGTTAAAAATTACACATATATTTTATGATTTTAAAAATAATTAAGATCAATTCGGACTAAATTAACGTTTTCAAAACTACTTGTCATTCTTTTCCAAAATACAAATCAATCCATACAAAATGTTTCATCATTTCAAATCTCGAGGTCTTGCTCTTTCTCTCTCATTCTCACTCAATGATACAGTATAGACAACAACTACTCAACAAATTTGCTCAAACCTCCATAATAGATCACTTTTCTTCTCATTTCCGACCACATAGGTGTTATTTTCAACTTCATTCTTGCTTCTATTTGTCATTTTCTTTGTCTTCGTAGGCAACAGAGTTCGAAAAGAGCTTTATATTTGTTTTTTTTTCTAAAAATTAAGGACTTTTAAGTTAATGATGAAAAGTAAAACTCTTAGTTGTATTATCTTTGAGAATGAGTTTACAATTTTGAGTTTTAATGGTAAAATCATAGGAAGAACTCGAGAAATCCCTAGTTTCTATCATAGTGTTCCGTTGACTGTCGTGGTATTGTTGGATGGTATTTGTGGTATTGGTGGTGGTGGTGGTGGTGTTTGTGGTCGTCGTTATTTCTATGAATAATCTAATAATCTAAGTCTAATTTGTTACAACAATGGAAAGACATGTTTGATAATTTCCAATAGATGACCTAAATTTTACAACATATGTCTAAATCTTTTTTATATTTTTCAACAGCTACGCTTGAATATCCATGTGCTCGACAACAACAAACCAGTAGCAAATACATACCACCATGAAAATTTTAGCAATTAGGCTTGAATATCCATGTGCCCAACAACACCAAACCAGTAGCAATAACGGTAAAAATGTAGTATCTTCTTGCTCAATTTTGTTTCTCTTTAGAAGCCTTGACTTCATTCAACAAACCCCAGAATACACGATTTACTTGTGAAGGGTGTCATTATTCATACCAATCAAAATAATCGCATCCACCCAATTTCAATAAAAAGAGAACATAAATTATAAAATAATTACAAGTCAATAATTAACCAACTAATTAAATCAAAAAAATTACCTTTAAAATCTTACAAGTAAAAAACCTACGACCCGGATTTTGTTGAGTCCAAGAAGTCTTTAACAGAGCTTCATGACTGCACTTACAATATCGAAAATCTTTATCACAAAAAATAGTGGAAGATGCGCTCGATATTGTCAAGCTCAGTTGGAAAAAATGAAAGAAATAATTTGAAGAATTTGGATAGATAAAAGAAGATGACGATGGAGAAGAAAATTTGAAAATTTAGGGTTAAATTTTAGGAGGAAGATGAATATATAAAACAATGGGGCGGTGGGGAAATGACTGTTGGGGGACAAGTGACGGCAAGTTAGTGAAATGTGCCAGACTAACACATTCGATGCCTATTTTATTTTACGTGTTTAAGATGAACATTATCTACTTGATGCCTATTTTATTTTAGGTGTTTGAACTGAACACCGTCGATGGGTTGCGCTTTTTTTATTTCAATTCAATTCACTTTTACTTTTTTACATGTAGTGATAATTTTTTATGTCCAACAAAAGTTGAATTTTTATAATGCAACAGATTCTCCATCCGTTGTAACAGTTATTCTACCTGTTCTAACATATAGTTTATTTATTGCAATAGGTTGGTCATATGTTGCATTATCTCAATGTATTTATCTAAGTCCATCTGTTACAACAGCGTGAAGACCTGTTTGATAAATTCTAACAGATCACCTACCTGTAGCAACATATGTCTAAATCTATTCGATTTTTTCAATAGATGTGTTATCTGTTGCAACAGATACATTATCTGTTACAATATTTGAATCTAGTATTTCTTTTCAATTAATACGTTTAAATGAATAAATAAAATTCTTAGACAAAATAAAATAAATCGAAGCCTTCATAAATTAGCTGAAATAATTCAACGAATAAATAAAATGTAAAAAAATTGTTATGGGTACAGATTTCAACAAATACATCAACAACAATTAAGTATACTGCCAAGGATTCCTTTGACAGGCTCAAGCTATAAAGATCTATTCAATATAGACAAGTTGTTCTTTATCCAGTGCTATGGAATTCGGCTTTGCTCGTCTTGGATCTTTATTGTCGCTTACGTACGGTTTCTGCGCTTTTTTTTCTCCATATTTCCATAAAAAAAGTAGCATATTGTCAATGTTGTTCAGCAGTGGCTTCTTTTACATCCACATGGAAAGCCAGAATTAGTCAATGCTAATCATGAAGATACAACAAAATGAAAAAGAATAACTCATCTCTTCTAGCAAATCAAACAGGTCTTCCTCCTATTTTAAATTATCCCAAATAGATTATATTTTTGTTGCAACAATGAATCAACTATTGGGACAAATTTATACATGAGGAAGACCCTGTATAGTAATTTCCAACAAATGAACCATCCCTTGCAATATATGAATAATCTGTTGTAGCAGATACGTCATCTGTTGGTACAAATAGAAGCGATATGAAAAGCTAATTGATTTGCTAAAATAGACGAGACATATATTTATTTGGTGCAACAAGTTAGTCAACTATTGCAATAGATGTATATATATTTTTGATAATTTTCAGCAGATGTGTCATCTGTTGAAACAGATATATGTCTATTTGTTTTGTCAGTTGGAATACATATAATATATTCACCTTCTTCAGCTCGTGCTGCTCTCCTTTGGACATTGTATGTTGCTCAGTGAAACACAAAGACAAAGGAGTTGTAATTTCACTTTTTTGGATGCTTGATAATGCCTTGGAAATCACTCTTCTTCTCCTCTTAGCCCTAATCTCTAATGGATCGGATGGAAATAAAATTCTCTTTGATGGAATGAGACCCCTCTTAGATGTCAATTTCTTTATAAAAGCAGTTAATGCATTAATAGCATTAATCACTACATCATGTTTTGCCCTGCAGTCTTGACATTTGCATGTAGAACATTCGCTGGGAGAGGCAAAATCTGTATAACCAGTATGATTATACTTATAATGGTTTACTTTAAATACTGTAAGAGGAGCATCATTAGCACCAACAGCAGCACCATTACCACCACCAACAGCTCCATCACCACTAAGACCATCAACAACAACAAGTACACCCTCCAAAATTATTTTTATTGTAATGGTTGTTGGTCCAAGCAATTCCATTTTTATTCTATCGATTATCTTAGGGTCCGATAAAGTTTGCACAGACCGTAAAGTAAGAAAAAATTGCATCTTCAACTCTCGATTGGTCGAAACTAGCGACGGATGCACAATCTAACATAAATCATTACATATATTAGAATGATGATTAGATCATTAAAAAAATCATTAATTAAAGGAAAAAATTAATTATAATTATACTTACTGGATCCTTCGGGGGGGTGAAGATATCAATAAATTTTGCATTTTTATCAGTTTTGGCTGACAATCATCTCAAGATTCTTGGAAAGGAAACTCCTTCCTGGTAGTTCACTTGTTATCTTAAATAAGGAATGACTTCAAACGCCCAAGCCAATAAAATAACGTCAATAAATCAAAACCATTATTGAGTGAAAAAATTGAATGATATCATAATAGAAAAAAGAAACATTTACCATGAAAGCCCATGGGAAGCCATCTAAGTTGACTGTCTTTGGCGCTAAAGGAGTCAACAAATATTTGACAGTCATTTTGAAGCTTTCATACCTCCAAGGATAGCTATTAAATGCCTCAAGATCCTCGGAGAGCTTTATTAAATCGAGGCTTATGTTGTTGTTAACGTCTCTCGCCCAAAGAATATTATATACAAACCAAACAAAGCATAATGACTGCTTGTGCTTCTTTGAAAGTCCTTTACCTTTCAAAGATTCTATCAAATTTTTATTTTTGAAGCTTGGACCAACAATGGACACCAGGTCATCACGATGACACGACTTGCCTTTTCCTTTTTTGGGTGTGTGGGGTATTTTTTTTTGGGGTTAGAATAGGTATAACATGAGAAGGAGGATAACATTTTAGTCCAGTAACTATGGCAAACTCCTTCCAACCAAAACAAACAGGCATGCCACTGTAATTTATCCACACCTCATCTGTCTTATCTTTATTTTCATACATAAACCTACGCTTGAGAAGTTCATATACCATTTTTATTTGGAAACGAGCATTGTTGTCCTCCGGCAAATCAAAATATTTTCCAAAGCAGCTGTCCCTAAAATAAGCATCCTATTTTTGTTCTCGAAATATTTTTCTGAAGGCGTCGAAAGATTTTCCCATGGCTGACTTAACCACAAAATCACCCGTTAAATCTGCGGCACCATCGCACTGCATTCTTATAAGATAATGATCAATGCTGAAGGTTTCGACCAACTCTTTAGTGGAAGGGCTATAAGCATCTACATCATCTCTTTTGAAACATTCCTTATCACCGTGTTCATCATATTCACTTGTTCCTTTATTTGGACTTGATTCGGTTTCTGTTCTTTTGGGAACCATATTATCTAAAATTAATAGGAACATAAAATAATATATTATTGTTGATTAATGCATCATTAAAAAAGGAGAACAAAAAATCAAACAAGCAAAACAGTAAAATAATAGTTGCAACAGATCACCAATCTGTTGCACCAGGTAGTATATCTGTTGCAGCATATAACCAAACTGTTGCAGTGGATGAGTAATTTTTTGCAATAATACAAAATATATCACTCATCTTTTAAGATAGATAAATGGTCTGTGCAACAGATCACACAACTGTTGTGACATTATTTGTTACAATATGTGAGTGATCTATTAGAATAGTTAAATAATTCGTGTTGGGTAATTTGTTGTGACAATACAAAATATACCACTCATCTATTAAGAAAGATGAATGGTTTGTGCAACAGATCACACATTTGTTGCAACATATGAGTGATCTGTCAAAACAATTAACTAACCTGCAGCAACGGCTGAGTAATCTGTTGTGACAATTCAAAAAATATCACTCATCTGTTGAGAAAGATGAATAGTTTGTGTAACAGGTTGATGATAGGCGAATTTACACGCCTATATCAATATATTTTGCCCATATTTTAGCCTAGTTTTGAGAACTAATTATCTATTTCATGCACTTTTAGTCCTTTTTCCTGTAAATGAGCTAACAAATATGATTAGGAAAGTTTCAGGTATAAATGATGCAAAATACAGCATTTTATGGCTTACTTGACGCAAAAGAAAGCTCACGAACAAAGTGGAAAGGAGCTGGACGCCTAAAGGACCAAATCTGCTGCATGGAAAATCTGTCCCGGGCTAAAACAGCAATTCTGAAGACTTTGGGGACTTACAGACACAAAGCTGGATTTGGACAATGATACATTAACCTAGTATAATTAGGTTATGTGTTTTACTATTCTATTTGGATTATGATATTGTAACCTTACCCTAGTACATTTGGGTCAAGGATTTCATTAGTATATTAGGATTTGGTTATTTATTTCATTAGCTTAGTAGGAGTAGGATAGGAGTATTATAAATACCCTATCATGCTAGAGATTTTTATTCATTCAGAACTTAATTCACATTCTTAATTCTTCAATTCTTCACTTAATTCAACAATTAATTTTCTTCCATCTCTCTCATCTTCCACTACAAACACTTCTAATTTACTCTTCTATTCTTAAATTCCACAACAAGAGAATCGTTACTTGCTACGGAATCACCAAAACCACACGCCTACCACCCACTTCTCACGCCATCAACCATGCAAATCGTGATATCCTTCGCATTCATGGGTAACTAAACCTCTTAGTTGGGGTTATGGAAGCCGAATGAGTTACTATCTATAGCTGTGAGTTTGTGAGTTCAAGACACATATATTGCTTATATCATTACGCTCTTAATCTTAATCTACATTCTTTGCGGTTGCAAACGCAAGAATACGCCAGTCTAACATTTAACTTGTTCGAGAGAAAGGTTATTTGTCTGGAAAAGAGATAATGTCAAGGTAGTAGGATACCCTTTCCTATTAAAAAGCTAGTGCCGTAACTGGACTAACCTCTTGGATAATTCGTACCGCTAGACACACTTTAAGCTCGAGAGAGTTAAAGTGAAATAGTCCTTGTTGAGGTCGAGAGACGCTTGGATTTACCATCGACTACAATTCTCTATAAGCAATTGCATGTCAAGACTCTACACACTCATAGTCAATAGAGACGTATAACTCAGAAGGTGGACATAACCCCAACGCTTCAATTCTCATTGTTTACAACCAACGTGACAATCTCTCTCTTTTTACTTTGCTATTTTCAGCTTTTATTTCATTACTTTGGTTACTTATTACAATCCCCCCTTCTTACGAGACTTGCACCAAAAGTCTATTAATTTTACTTACTTGTTGGCCAAGCTATTCCCTGTGGGATCGACACCCAACCCAGGTTGGGTTCTATATTTGCTAACGACCGCTTTACACTCCTACGAGAGTTGTAGATTGAGCGTTATCAAAAATTGGTGCCGTTGCCGGGGAATACAAGTGTCAATCAAGTTCGTGATAATTACTAGACCCTTTGATCAAAGATTCTCGTACTTTTACGTTTAGTTTTTGTTTTTGTTTATTGCAGGTTTTTTTTAGTGCATGCCCCATACTAGAAGTTCTGGTCAACCGTTATTACCAATCAATCCTGAACCACAACGAATTAGAAGAATGGAAGCACAAGCTGAAAACGACAGGATGGCTGCTCAACACGAGCAAGCAAGATTAGCTGCTCTTGCCGCTGCTCAAGTCCAACAACAAAACATTGATAATCCTGGGCGACCAACAAATCCTGATGATGAAGATTTAGGTGATGACGAGTTACTAAACCCAAGGCATGGCGCTGAAATTGCAACACCTGCCAATCGAAGAGGTCGACAAGCTCGGTACAGATATGATCGCCAACCTTTGCAACCAGCTTTCGACGATGATGATGATCTTGATGGTGCCGGAGCCACTGGAGCTATAATTCCACCACCCTTTGGTCAAGCAAGCAATATGCTAGATCGCATGACGAAGCAAAGTAGAGCTTGGCATACCAGGGATTCTGAGGTAGCAAGCCCCACTTTATCTATTGGCATGTCTGCAGACCAAAGAAGAAGAGAAGAAAAACGTGATCAAGATATGGCGCACATGAAAACCCAAATGGATCTTCTTACAAAACATCTATTAGGGAAGACTGAAAAAGTGAAAGCTATTACGTCAAAAGGAAGAGACGAATCTGATTCGGAAGAGGAGGCCAACTACTTGAACAATTAGGGGGGTTTCCGTGGGAATGCCCAAGGAAACCAAGGTCGGAACTATTATGATAAATCTGGAGGTAAAGACCAAGGTAGTTGGAAGAAACATAATGAAAATAGTGGTTTGTACGTTCCCCCTGGTAGACGTGATACCACCACATCTAATCCTATGGAAGACATGATGGCGAAGTTATTGAAAGGAGTGGAAGCAACGAGCGCGGGAGTTAAGGAGGTAATTGACGATTTGGCCTCCATGAAGCAACTAGTTGATTCTCATTCCACTTCTATCAAGCAAATAGAGCAGCAATTAAGCCAACTTTCATCAACATTCAATCAAAGAAAGGCTGGCACCTTACCGAGCGATACAGTCCAAAACCCAAGGAATGATGGGTCATGCATGACCATTACTACCAGGAGTGGTAAGGTGCTGGAAACTTCAGCAAAAGGCAAGCAAGTGGTTGACGTAGCAGCAGACATTGACGCCACACCTAGTGACGTTGCAAGAGAGGAAGCCGCAACAACTACGTCAAACGTCAAGAATGTTTTACCTAGTGATGTGCAGCCTGAAAAAAATGATAAACGGAAGCAAGAGGAGAAGAAAGCCATGGAGAGAACACTTCCATACCCACCACCACCTTTTCCACAAAGATTGAAGAAGGCGGCCGATGACACTAAGTTCAACAAATTCATGACTATGCTCAAGCAACTGACCATTAATGTCCCATTGGTAGAGGCACTTGAACAAATGCCTGGGTATGCGAAGTTTATGAAAGATCTTTTGACTAAGAAGAGGGCAGCAAGTTATGAGCTGAAAGATGATGTGCATCATTGTAGTGCAATTGCTACCCGATCGATAGTTCAGAAGAAGGCCGACCCCGGAGCTTTCACTATTCCTTGCACCGTCGGATCTTTGGACTTTGCTAAAGCATTGTGTGAATTAGGAGCCAGCATCAACTTGATGCCATTATCGATCTACAAGAAGTAGGGGTTAGGAGATCCTACACCAACTAATATGAGGCTTGTTATGGCGGATAGGTCGGTAAAACGATCGGTTGGTATTCTATGCGATGTCTTGGTGAAGGTATCTTCATTCATATTTCCGGCAGACTTTGTCATCTTGGATTGTGAAGCAGATTCAGAGGTTCCCATAATCTTGGGACGCCCTTTCCTTGCTACGGGAAGTGTGCTCATAGATTTGAGAGCTAATGAGCTTTCATTCCGAATAAATGATGAAGTGGTGCGCTTTGATGTTTGCAAATCAATGAAGCAACCCAAAGATCTAAGTGTATTTTCTGTGGCTGATGTTGTCTTTGATGATGAGAAAGAGTTACTTGCTGAAGAGCAAATTCTTGATGATCCTTTGGAGGTTTTGCTCATGAAAGAAGAGAATGATAATGCTGAAATTTCTAAATATGATATTTGTGCTCTATCGGGATTAGGAACATATCGTTATACTCCCAAGAAGCTGGATCTTGATCTCAAGAATCGACCCACACCACCAGCTAAGCCATCTATTGAAGAATCACCCACGTTAGAATTGAAGGAGCTGCCAAGCCATTTGAAGTACGCATTCTTAGGAAGCGAAAATACTTTTCCAGTCATTGTAGCAGCCGATTTGGGTGAGCAACAAGTTGCAGCTCTTATTGCAATCTTACGCAAGTATATTAGAGCTATTGGATGGACCATTGCGGATATCATTGGTATTCCACCTGGGATTTGCACTCATAAAATTCAGCTTCAAGAAAAGTGCACACCCACCATTGAACATCAAAGACGTCTAAACCCACCAATGCAAGAAGTGGTGAAGAAGGAGATTATCAAGTGGTTAGACGCAGGAGTCGTGTATCCTATTTCTGATAGTACATGGGTAAGCCCAGTACAATGTGTTCCCAAGAAAGGAGGTATGACGGTGGTTGCGAATGCAAAGAATGAGCTTATTCCACTCAGGCCCGTTACTGGATGGAGAGTATGCATGGACTACCGCAAGCTGAATTCTTGGACGCTCAAGGATCACTTTCCCATGCCATTTATGGACCAAATGCTAGATCGATTAGCGGGGAAAGGATGGTTTTGCTTCTTGGATGGTTATTCAGGTTACAATTAGATTTGTATTGCCCCCGAAGACCAAGAGAAGACAACGTTCACTTGCCCATATGGTACGTTTGCCTTCAAACGTATGCCATTCGGGTAATGTAACGCACCAGCCACCTTTCAACGTTGTATGATGTCTATTTTCTCTGATATGGTAGAAGACACTTTGGAGGTATTTATGGACGACTTTTCAGTTGTTGGTGAGTCTTTTGAAGCGTGTTTGGTAAACTTGAGCATGGCATTGCAAAGATGTGTAGAGTTCAACCTTGTGCTGAATTGGGAGAAGTGCCACTTCATGGTAAAAGAAGGAATCGTTCTTGGGCACAAGATCTCCGAAAGAGGAATAGAGGTTGATCGCACCAAAATCGAGGTAACAGAAAAGCTACTGCCTCCAATTTCGGTGAAGGGAGTTTGTAGTTTTCTTGGCCATGCTGGGTTTTATCGTAGATTCATCAAAGACTTCTCCAAAATTTCTAGTCCATTGTGCAAACTATTGGAGAAAGATGCAAAGTTTGACTTTAATGATGATTGCTTAAAGGCATTCGAATGCCTTAAAGGAAAACTCATTGAAGCCCCTATCATGGTAGCACCAGATTGGACGCTCCCGTTTGAAGTCATGTGTGATGCTAGTGGTGTAGCCGTTGGTGCTGTTCTTGGGCAGAGAAAGGAGAAATTGTTTCATCCTATCTATTATGCGAGTAAGGTCCTAAATGAAGCCCAAAGGAACTACACCGTTACTGAACAAGAGCTCTTAGCGGTTGTGTATGCGTTTGAGAAGTTTCATGCCTATCTATTGGGTACTAAGGTGATCGTTCATACAGACTATGCAGCTCTTAGGTATCTAATGACGAAGAAGGATGCAAAACCAAGGCTGATTCGATGGGT
Organism: Capsicum baccatum var. pendulum; assembly: GCA_030864225.1. Lineage (NCBI taxonomy): Eukaryota > Viridiplantae > Streptophyta > Magnoliopsida > Solanales > Solanaceae > Capsicum > Capsicum baccatum. Next base: position 197,902,329 of record CM061557.1, read on the forward strand.
GTTGCTGCTGCAAGAGTTTGATTTCGAAGTCAAAGATAGAAGGGGTTGCGAGAACCAAGTGGCTGATCACCTATCTAGACTTGAGAATGAGTATGTGGCACAACCAGAAAATCAGATTGATGATGCATTCCCTGATGAGGAGATACTAGTGACAACAATGGAGAAATTACCATGGTATGCCGACTTTGCAAATTTTGTGGTGAGTAATGTGTTACCTTCCAATTTATCTTACCACCAGAGGAGGAAGTTTATGCATGACGTTCAGCACTATTATTGGGATGAGCCTTATTTGTTTCGAAGATGTGCGGATGGTATCATTCGACGATGTATATCCCATGAAGAAGTGCCTACTATATTGGAAGCATGCCACACTTCGCAAGTTGGAGGACATCATGCAGGAAATCGAACGGCAAGGAAAGTCTTGCAAAGTGGTTATTATTGGCCTACAATATTCAGAGATGCATACGACTATGTGCGAAGGTGTGACCAATGCCAACGTCAAGGTGCTATTTCAAAACACCATGAAATGCCCATGTCCAAAATTCTGGAGGTAGAACTCTTTGATGTGTGGGGTATTGATTTCATGGGTCCATTCGTGAATTCGTTTGGAATGAAGTACATCTTGGTTGCTGTGGATTATGTATCGAAATGGGTGGAAGCTGTAGCATTGGCCGACAACGAAGGAAAGCGTGTTGTAGCGTTTTTAAAGAAGAATATCTTCTCTCGCTTTGGAGTACCTCGTACTATCATAAGTGATGGAGGATCTCACTTTTGCAACAAGCTATTCAAACCTGTATTGGCAAAGTATGGAGTCAAGCAACACAAGGTAGCTACGCCTTATCATCCCCAAACCAATGGACAAGTTGAGGTTTCCAACCGCGAGATCAAGCAAATCCTTGCCAAGACGGTTAATGCGAATAGGAAGGACTGGTCTCGGAAGCTAGATGATGCACTATGGGCGTATAGGACTGCATTCAAGACACCCATTGGCATGTCACCTTATCAGCTAGTTTATGGGAAGGCTTGTCATCTACCCATCGAGCTTGAATACAAGGCATTGTGGGCATTGAAGCACTTGAATCTGAATTGGGATGATGTGAAGAACCTGAGGTTGGAGCAGCTGAACGAACTAGATGAATTTCGTCTCCATGCATATGAAAGATCGGATTTATACAAGGAGCGGATGAAGAAGTATCATGATCAGCGGATTGTTCGACGAAACTTCCAAAAAGGTGACATGGTACTACTCTTTAACTCCAGACTCAAGCTCTTCCCAGGTAAGTTAAAATCGAAATGGTCTGGTCCATTTAAAGTCATTCAAGTCTACTCGTCTGGAGTAGTCGAATTGGAAAACAATGAGGGTGTTATCTTCAAAGTGAATGGCCAACGTGTCAAGCCATATATTGGTCCTCTTGACTCGATAAATGACATGGCCATCACTTATCTCGACGAAGTCTAAGTACTCGAGATTACTACGTCGAGCCACGACAATAAATAAGGCGCTAGATGGGAGGCAACCCATCGTACTAATCGTGTTCATTTGTTTTGAGCTAATATAGGTGCAAGAAGTATGCAACGAGGAGATTGATTTCAATTGATGATTGGGTCGCATTGTATGGTAAAGTCGGTAAGTTAGGAATGGTGATGCATAAGGCTATGAATTGAGCCTTTCTCACGTCATAATAGGCTTCGAGGAAGGCTAGGCCTTGGTAAAAATAGGCCACGAACGATGCACAACCTATTCTATAGCCTAAGGACTCGGAATCTAGTGTGCTATACACTATGCGCCGCCTATTCCTAGGTATGCTTTTGACTATGCGCCGCCTATGCTATGGCATTTGAGATACTTAGACCAAATGCCATAGACTATGCGGCGCATATGTCTAGAAATGCCATAGACTATGCGGCGCATATGTCCGCATATGTGGTGATCTTATCCCCAAATCCGATTGTAAATGGGTCATAACCCGACCCATACTCTTCCTATATAAAGGGGACTTGGTTTTATAACACAACCACATTAGAAACAACCCTAAAGGCGCCGCATAACACTCCAAATCCTCTCAAAATTTTCTTCCTTTGTCCTTCCAATTCACAATAACTTCTCCACAATCTTCAAGCAAGTAAGTACTCTCTTATTCTTCATATATTTATCGTAAGTACTACGTTGATATGCTTATTATAATTTGCTAAATCATGTGAGATTGGTGGTGATGTTCATGTGTTTGGATAATTGTTGCAATATCGTGTGATTGAATATATACGTAGGGAATTCTTGACTTGTTTCCGACTTGAATTTTGTTTCGATAGCATTATTATAATAATTGCTGAATTGATATGGCTATGAATAGTGCTTAAGATTGTTGTTTGGATGCTTACATGATAGACTATCCCGGCCATCGGGATAAGGTTATAGTGCCTATCGACTTAGGAGGTTGTGCTTATTGTAGAATAACGATTCCATGTGGTAACCCCTAGGTTGTAGTGTTGCTATATCCACCATGAAAGTAGTCCAATGGCTGCAAATAAGTGATGTAATGCTGATTTTCTTGTCGGAATACAATCCTAAAACGTATGTCGACGAAATCTGAGTACTCGACCACTTTCACTTCACTGATTTGTGCTAACAAGATTAAGTGTGGGGTGGTACCCCTGGTGCTTGCATATAGATTGTATAAAGTGAGATTGTGCTGCAACTAACATTATTTCTAGTCTCAGGTACAATGGCACCTAAAGCAAGGCAAGGCAAGGAGAAGGCTACCACGTCCCGAAAGGACAAAAAGAGAAGCCGAAAAGACCAAGGAAAATCATCCTCAGCGCACCTACCACACAGAATGTTCGGAATTAAATGGGTTCTTGAGGAAGAAGCCAAAGCATGGTACAGCAGCAACAAAGAAAAGAAATATGTGCACGTCGACTTGATCAACAAGGAGACCTTAGCAAAGAAGGAGCCGCAAATGTTGGCTAAAATAATGGCTTTGAAGCTGGATTTCATCTTCCGCGACATGGGAGAGTGCAATCTTGACTTGACAAGAGAGTTTTATGCCAACTGGTCGCCAAACACAACAGGCAACGAAGTCAAAATTCGGGGCCAAGTGTTACAGCTTACAGCGGATTGGATCAACTCTTTTCTTGGCCTACCTTCGGTCGACCCTGCACCATACAAAGAGCTGTACAGCAGGCCTCCTTACAGAGAGATAAGACACACGCTTTGTGGAAGCAGATCGATGGCAAGATGGGGCAGACATAAGGAAACAGGCCATCACAACACCTTCCCCTATGCTCCACTAAATAGGGAAGCAAGAATCTGGATGCGCATTGTCAACTCATGCCTTATTCCTGGGACGCAATACACAAAGATATCGAGAGATAGAGTGTGTTTGGTTTATGCGTTGATGACGAATGTCCCTATCAACTTTGGGGCAATCATTCGATCTACCATGAGGAAGGCCAGACTCCACAGAAGGTCCCATTTCACATTCAGCAATTTATTGACAGCAATGTTGCGGAAGGAGGATATAGAAGAGGAACCAGCTGACCACAAACTCCCACATAACCCAAAGAAGGTTGACCTCACTAAGGTCAAAGATGTTGAAACAACGCATGGAGTCAACCTTACTACTGCGGAGAGACATGCTCGTGACGAGAGTTTCTTCCGTCATCTCTATGGCATGACACGATTCACTATGATGAGTGGTGGACGTATTCCAACTGCTGAAGAGCTCCAACAGCTGGACCACGACTACCCAATGAACAGGCATGCCCGGGAGATATGTGGAGTGGGCGTATATTTTGAGGAACCTCTTGACGATGACGTGCCAACTGATGATGATAGACGCTTGCCTGATTCTGATGATGAGGAGAACTCTGACGATGACTCTTATGATGATTCCGACGAAGGGGGTATGACCCCCGACATTGATGAGGAGTCCGACTAATCAGGTTCTTCGCATTTATTTTCCACTGAGGACAGTGTCCCGTCTAAGTGTGGGGTGACAGAATCTGCATGCTATACTTCCTTGTTTGCACCTATGTTTGTATGTTTGCTTGTTTACTTTGTTTTAGTCCATTTTTTTTTGTTTTTTTTTCTCGTTTGACGTTTTTTTAGTCTTTTTAGGAGTAAAATTTTTTTTAGCTTCGCATGAAATTATTTTGATAGGCAGCATGAGATTATAACAAGAGTATGTGCTACAATTGTGACTCTTGAGACATTTAGGCTCTAGTTGTGACTTATTATGTGATATTGTGTGATTCAATTCCTTCACTTGTTGGGTTGAGAGTCTATATTACTTCCGATCAAGTCGACCATGTGCCTTGTGTGTGTGAGATAATAGTATATTCTATGTTTGTGGCTGATGCTAGAACTTGCCTGGTATGTATGCAAAGCGAAAATAAGGAATGTAAGTTTAGGATATGATTTAGGCATTTCTTTGGCAACCTATATTTGTTTACCTTCAGTTTTTCCTACCCATGTAAATCATCCTAGTTAAACCTTTTTGAGCCTTTAGCCTATTTCTTTGACAACCTTGTATGTAAGCCTAATCCATTTTTTTCAAGACCGTAATTTGATCCAAATTCCTAAGTGCTTTAAAGTGAAAAAAGTCATGTGACAACATAAGAGGAAATTGGGTGAGTATAATGCCATAAATTGGAATGGTTCTTGAATGTGTTATGAAAAAGAAAGAAAGTGCTATCATAAGAGGTATGTTGTGAAAAGAAAAAGGAAAAGAAAGCTAAAAAGTGAGTTGTGCTTAAAATTGAAAAACAAAAGAGGAGAACAAGGGTGGTAGAATAAAAGAAAGAAGAAAGGTTGAAAGAAGAAAGTGTCAATGATACAATGTGATGTATTAAAGTGCTTAGGAACTTAGTCACTATTTCTGGCCAAAGTAGTTGATCCTACCCGTCCCTTAGCCTACATTACAACCATCAAAAGACCTACTTGATCCTAATCTTAACATTCTGACATTTAGTGGAGTACTACATTAAGGGCAAGCCTATGGTCATCAGTTGCTACATATGAATTCTTTGTGAGAGCGAGAGCAAGGACATTTTGATACCCATGTTTGAAAAATATGCTATACTTGTAAGTGATTATGGGTACTATATGGTGAGACACACATGGTTGATGAGTTTTGGATAGTTGTATATGATTCTATGTACCTTAACGTTTGCATGCGAGTTGATCACCATCATGAGTCTATGCTTGAGGTTAAATTGTTTCTACTTATAATCGGAAAGCTACTCTTTGTTGATAATTGTTGTGCTTGTCTTGATAAATGTTTTGTGATGTTGTTGTAAAAACCTTAAGTCGATGCTTAGAAGGACATGATATGTTGTTCGAGGACGAACAAAGCTCTAAGTGTGGGGTGTTGATGATAGGCGAATTTACACGCCTATATCAATATATTTTGCCCATATTTTAGCCTAGTTTTGAGAACTAATTATCTATTTCATGCACTTTTAGTCCTTTTTCCTGTAAATGAGCTAACAAATATGATTAGGAAAGTTTCAGGTATAAATGATGCAAAATACAGCATTTTATGGCTTACTTGACGCAAAAGAAAGCTCACGAACGAAGTGGAAAGGAGCTGGACGCCTAAAGGACCAAATCTGCTGCATGGAAAATCTGTCCCGGGCTAAAACAGCAATTCTGAAGACTTTGGGGACTTACAGACACAAAGCTGGATTTGGACAATGATACATTAACCTAGTATAATTAGGTTATGTGTTTTACTATTCTATTTGGATTATGATATTGTAACCTTACCCTAGTACATTTGGGTCAAGGATTTCATTAGTATATTAGGATTTGGTTATTTATTTCATTAGCTTAGTAGGAGTAGGATAGGAGTATTATAAATACCCTATCATGCTAGAGATTTTTATTCATTCAGAACTTAATTCACATTCTTAATTCTTCAATTCTTCACTTAATTCAACAATTAATTTTCTTCCATCTCTCTCATCTTCCACTACAAACACTTCTAATTTACTCTTCTATTCTTAAATTCCACAACAAGAGAATCGTTACTTGCTACGGAATCACCAAAATCACACGCCTACCACCCACTTCTCACGCCATCAACCATGTAAATCGTGATATCCTTCGCATTCATGGGTAACTAAACCTCTTAGTTGGAGTTATGGAAGCCGAATGAGTTACTATCTATAGCTGTGAGTTTGTGAGTTCAAGACACGTATATTGCTTATATCATTACGCTCTTCATCTTAATCTACATTCTTTGCGGTTGCAAACGCAAGAATACGCCAGTCTAACATTTAACTTGTTCGAGAGAAATGTTATTTGTCTGGAAAAGAGATAAAGTCAAAGTAGTAGGACACCCTTTCCTATTAAAAAGCTAGTGCCGTAACTGGACTAACCTCTTGGAGAATTCGTACCGCTAGACACACTTTAAGCTCGAGAGAGTTAAAGTGAAATAGTCCTTGTTGAGGTCGAGAGACGCTTGGATTTACCATCGACTACAATTCTCTATAAGCAATTGCATGTCAAGACTCTACACACTCATAGTCAATAGAGACGTATAACTCAGAAGGTGGACATAACCCCAACGCTTCAATTCTCATTGTTTACAACCAACGTGACAATCTCTCTCTTTTTACTTTGCTATTTTCAGCTTTTATTTCATTACTTTGGTTACTTATTACAATCCCCCCTTCTTACGAGACTTGCACCAAAAGTCTATTAATTTTACTTACTTGTTGGCCAAGCTATTCCCTGTGGGATCGACACCCAACCCAGGTTGGGTTCTATATTTGCTAACGACCGCTTTACATTCCTACGAGAGCTGTAGATTGAGCGTTATCACAGGTCACACATCTGTTGTAACACATGAGTGATTTGTTGGAACAATTATCAACGATCAATATTGTTTAGATTTTTTGCAACATAGGGTCGTCTATCGCTGCAGATGAATGATCAGTTGAAAAAATCAAGTCTTGAACATTTCCTGTAGGAAGAGTTGATAGGATTTTATCCAATAGGAGGTTCATATGTTGCATCAGATCATTAATCTGATGGTCCATCCATTGCACTAGATGATTAATTAGTTGTATCATATTTTTTATCCGATGCTTAATCTGTTGCAACATATGGTAAAGCTGTTGCATCAGATAGTTAATTTGTTGCATCAGATTATTAATCTGTTGCATTAGAATTGTAATCTGATGGTTCCTCTAGTGCATCAGATGGTTGATTTGTTGCATCATATGATAAATTTGTTGCATCAGATAGTTAATATGTTGCACCAGATGGGTAATCGATCGGAGGAAACAAAAAATAGTAGCACAATTTTATTCAACAAAAAAAACAGCAATTTTACCATTTTTACCAAGAACAAGAACAGAACAAATCAACCCAAATTGTCGTTTTATTTTTATAAACACAAATAATAAAAATCAAACTTCAAAAAAATACAACAAACAACAAAATATCATAATTCACTTCTAAAAGAGAAGAGAAAAAATACTAGAAATTAGCGTTTTATTCAGACCGCATTTCAAATTAATGCAACAAATATTGAAATTGCTAACCAATACTATAAGAGAAGTTGGCTCAAGTTTCTCATTTTCTTCAAAACTAAAAAGGCCATAAATTTTTACCTATGAAAGAAGAAAAGGAACGATGAAGAATTCGAAGCTTTTGTGGCCGGAGAGTAAGGCTGTCATGTCGATTGAAGGTTGAAGTCGAAAAGAAACTCGAAGCCCAATTATTTGTAGTCGAATGTTAAAGTCGTCAAGGATTGAAATGAGAAATTTACAGAATAGTTAGTTGGGAGAAAGTTGATGGAAGCTGTCGAGATAGGGATGAGAGACAGGTTGATTTGAATTGAAGAGGGAAAGTCGAAGCCCAACTATTTATCGCCGGAGGTAGAAGTCGTCAGGGGTTGAAGGGAGAAAATAGGAGAACTCGAAGCCCAACTATTTATCGCCGGAGGTAGAAGTCGTCGAGAGTTGAAGGGAGAAATTTTGCAGAACTGTTGGTTGGGAGAGAGTTGAGAGAAACTGTCGAGAGAGAGGAGAGAGTGGTTGATTTGGATTGAAGAGGGGTGTGGGTTGGGTTGATTTGTGTTTTTGAAAAGATTAGAAAGTTTTGAAAATATTAATCAAGTCCACAATTAACTTAATCAAGTTTCCTAATGAGGTTTGACCCTATCTGTTGGTCAATGTCACCAATCCTTCATTCAAGACTTAAAAGACATTTTTCCTTCAATTTTCTTAAGTATCTAAGTAGGCAACATAAACAAACATTTCGATCTGCTACCTGCTTATCATTTTATGTCTATTTTATTTTTTTATTAAATATCATTAATTTTTTAATACTTAGATGATTAATTAAGAGCAGTATTTAGTAAAATTACAATTGAAGCAGCTAAAATAGACATGTCATAAATGTCTATTTTTTAATTAAATATTATTATTTTTTAATACATAAATGACCTACAATTATTAATTAGGAGTGATACAGTAAAATCAAGGTTGAAGGACGCCAACTTAATTTAAAACATCAAGAGTTAATTTATCATTTGTCGATTTTATCATTTTATTAAATATTATTAATTTTTTAATACTTGGATGACTCGTCATAATTAATTAGGAGCGATATTTAGTAAAATTATGGTTGAAGCAGATGCAACAAACATGTCATAAACGCATATTTTTTTTATTTTAATTAAATACTATTAATATGCTAATACATAAATGACTTATAATAATTAATTATGGGTGATATAGTAAAATCATGGCGCAGCTCTTGAAGCAGTCATATCGAAACCAATGTTTTAATTAAATATTATAAATTTTTTAATACATAAATGACTTAAAATAATTAATTAGGGGTGGTGCGGTAAAATCACGGTTGAAGGAGGTCAACTTAATTTAATACATCAAAAGTTAATTTATCATTTTATGTTTTTTTTTTAAAATATTATTAAATTTTTAACACTTAGATGACTCATAATAATTAATTATGAGCGATATTTAGCAAAATTATCGTTGAAGCAGTTGCAGCAGACATGTATTCTATTTTTTTTAATTAAATATTATTAATTTTTTAATACATAAATGACTTATAATAATTAATTAGGAATGATATAGTAAAGTTACGGTTAAAGCAGTTGAAACAAACATCATAAATATCTATTTTTTAATTAAATATTATTAATTCTAATATATAAATGACTTATAATAATTAATTAGGAGTAATATAGTAAAAAAATATTATTAATTCTAATATATAATTGACTTATAATAATTAATTAGAAATAATATGATAAATTACGAAATAATTAGAGATAATATAGTAAATAATAAAGCAGCTAGTCGAAACCAGCACTTCTATTATTTAGAAATATATATATATATATATATATATATCAATTTAAAAGGTCAGGAAATCAAAAACTAATGGATACGTTATCTTTCTTTTTGTTCACTCCAGTATCTAAATGCAGAACAATTATATATTCCCATATATCTTTAGTCTTGTCAAGGTTTAAATAAAAAGCGAAAAATAACAATGATTGACTGAAATTTTCCATTAAATTAAAACAAAAGAACAAACGCGAAGATCGAATTAGGCCAAAACTTTGAGCCCATCACTCTCGACTCTCGAGTCTTGAATCTCCGTTATACCGCCAACAAACGTGACAGAATAAATAACATATTTTCATCCTTTATTAGAGGTCTTATATTCGAGTCTTGGAATAAAAAGTACTTTCATAAAATTTTTTTTTTTTATTTAAATGAGACTTACTGACCACAAATTTAAATTAATCTAGCTAATATGTTTCGAATATCAAATGACTAAAAAATGAGAATTACTGATATTACTTGCTTGAAATTCTTTTTCCATCGATTGGTACTCCCAAATTAAACGGCGCTCCAACTAATTGAAACGTATTACACATTTTACAATTTTAAATAATCATGATTAATGACCAGTCGATCTCCTCTTAAATTTTGATTGGAGCTAGTTAACTAGCTTGATGTTACGTAACTACATGATTTTACTTTTGATAGGTAATAACATATAAACTTTATTAGATTTGAAAGCTCATTGCTGGAGGCCTGTGTGTAGACACATAAATTAAATTTCAGAATAATTGAACACCAATTAAGAACATGCATGGTTGTTGTTATTGGTCCCAATGGGGTGTTGTGTATATGTGTTGCATTGAACAGTGATAGTTTTGAGGGCGTGTGTGGTATCTAGTAGTTGCAACACTCTTTCGTTCCCCCACTTTGAGCCACCAAGCACTAGTCACATCTTCACTTCTGTCCCCAATCTATCCTCATCCCCACCCCCATAACAATTTAAATTATACACACTGAGTTCAATTTTTATTGATTTTTAGCTTTAAAGTTATTGTAGTTTTAAAATTATGGAATACATTTACTATTCATAGAATTTTTTTATTTTTTTTTACACATAAATTTATGTTTTGGATCAAAAAAATCAGCGAACCCAGTACTACTAACTACTTGAAACACATCAGTCGAAAATTTGTGTTATTAACATGTTTTTCATTCATTTCCCACAAATCAGCTTACCGAAAATACATATGATAGAAAACACTCTCCTTAAAATGTTGAGAAGCTTTTTAAATTTTCATGTAAAAATATTATATTATTTTTTCTTTTTCTCACTCATTAAATTAGAATGTTTATTAATTTAATGAGTGAGAAAAAGAAATGTATATATATATATATATATAACAATGAGTGATTCTTACATGAAAATTTAAAAAATATATATATATATGACCTCTTGTACTGATTTTCATTAATTATCGTAGGTCATCTATATATTAGTGTAAACAGATATTATACCGCAAGTGCACAAAAGTTGATAGTATCATTCCCCAAAATCCCAATGAAATGGTAGGCCCAGCCTAGATACGTGTCCATGGTGAGCACATCTACATGCAAACAAATTTCGTTCAAAACAAGCGTACCTAAGAGATATTTAGGATAACTAGTTTAGGTGTATGCGTCTCGCGTGTTTAATTTATTTTAATGAATTCAAACATTACGTTAAATAGAAAATTTATTGAAATATAATAAAGATGAATATAATAATTAAATTTAACATCTTTTGAATAGGTAAAGATGGAGAATTTATTTAATTAAACCTAAGATTTATCAAAAAAAAAATCTTAAAGCCGATCAACATTCATCTACCTCCTGTAAACTGTAACAAAATAATAAATTAATGGAGATAGTAAGACAATACAATTAAATTTAATCTTTACCTAAAAGAAATTCCTCAAAGTTGACCAACATTCATCTACCACTTATAAATTAAAATAAAACAATATGATAATAAAGAAATCAAAATAATATAATTAAACTTAACATTTATATAAGAAATCCCTCAAAATCAACCGATATTTATCTATGATCTGTAAACTACAAAAAAATAATACAATAATGATCACAAAGCTTCAATTTTGATGAAAATAATTCTTGTCTAAGCGAAAATCTTGACTCTAAAGGACTTGAACCAAAATAAAGAAGATATATATATATATATATATATATATATATATATATATATATATATATATATATATATATATATATATATATATATATATATATATATATATATATATATAAACACGTTGAATTATATTATGTTGAGAAAAAGAGTGAAGAAGTTGAGGGATAAAAAATTAAGCATCCAGCAATCTAGACATGCAATCGAATCAAGTCATATGAGCATTAATCATTTTCTCCCAATAGGTAAATTGGTTTCTTCTCTAGTGTAACGTAAATCTCAATATTTATAGAAGTATTTCTTTTATATAGTCCTATTTTAGGAGTATTTTTTAATTGATCAGTACAAAAAAAATATTAATAATTCTCTTTTCATATATTTTAGGAATCCTATATACTTTAGGACTCTAGTTAATATAATAAATAATTAAATAATAAATTAAATAAAATAGTGAAAAGATAATTTTGTCTAAAAGAGATCACTTTTCTGAGGGGTTTCACACTTTTAATATATTATAGATTATAAATTATAGATATAGATTATATATATATATATATATATATATAGATGTAGAGGTTCCAGGCCAAAAGTGACACTTTTTCTATTTAATTTAAAGAGAGGATATATTTTAATTAATGATAATTTTATTTGATTTTATTTCTAATAAAATAATTTATAGCAGTATAAATATCTGTGATTTATTTTACTCTATGGGTGTGTTTGGTATGATGGGAAATATTTTTTGGAAAATGTTTTCTTATTTTCTCTTGTTTGGTTGTAGTTAAATGTTGAAAAAATGTTTTCCATAACAACTTACTTTCCACCATTTGAGGGAAAATGACTTCCCTCATGGATCAAGAAAAGTTATTTTTTGAAAAATGATAAATGTGACTTATGCCCCACCTCCACCCCTTTTCCCCATCCCATCAACACTAATATTCACATTACTTGAAAATATTTTGTCACTGTGCTTTGCTTCAATTTTCACTGCTTCAAATAAAAAATAGTGAAGCCGAATTTTTTTCTTTTTCAATGCTCGTTGAATGTATTGTTATTTTCATATGCATAGGGGGAGACTTAGCCATGTTACTTTTGCTAATTGCATATTTCATTTTGTCATTGATGTAGCTTATTTCACAAGGTTGAATATGCTTGTCGTTCCGTTGTATTTCTATTGATTGTAGTATCTTGAGATTGTCCTAACAAAATGTTAAAAAATGTCTCCTATATTTGCTAATTAGCATTTGATTAAATTTAGTGATTGTAATATTTTAATATTCGATATTCATATTATTTGCTATACTAAAATTAGTTCTTACAAATTGTTGAGTTGCTAGAGGCACTAATATACTAGTTAACAGTTAGTAATGTTTTCTAAAAAATATTTTCTACTCACTAACCAAACACCATAAAATATTTTCCACTCACCAACAAACATGAGAAAATAAGTAGAAAATCAACTTATTTTTCAGGAAAACATTTTTCATGAAAAATATTTTCCATCATACCAAACACACCCTATAAATTTTAAAGTTCTTCCATATTTTTTAAATTTATGTCCAATTAAACTACGCCATATATTTATTGGACGGAGGAGGTAGTAAGTTAAATTTTTGACTACTAATGAAATTTAATTAGGGTACCCTACAAATTCTAATATTTTGTGGCCATTGGTTTCTTTCAGCCTAAATCAAGGGGCCCTTTATACGAATGAATATTAAAAGATCCGTATCATTGCGCAGTTTTATAAATCACCATCATCGTGATAACTGATAAGTCATTTACTATACAGTGTACACGATTTTATGAAGAAATTTATGAATGTGTATATATAGTTGTTTACACATACATAAAAGTTCTTAATTGATGGCTTCTCTTTTCTCCTTTGTGTAGTTTGTCTGAACCAAAAATGGATAAAATTTCACGGAGATGATATCTCCACATTAATCTCATATATAGGTCCTTTGTACCTAGGGAAAATTAAAAGCTTTAAATACTGTATATTATCATTGGAATACAGTTGGTAAATAAGGATCGATCATGAAACGAACAGTATGCACTATAATTGGACTACAATAAGATAAGGAGTACCAAAATTTCCCCTATCAATGAAATAATAACACGAAATAGATGTCCAAAATGACATTACCAAATAATTAATGATTGTTTATGTACACATCATGCAAACAATCAAGTATTGTCTATGAACTGATAATTCAAATATATACTATCTATGGGCTCTACTCTACGTGTAAGCTTACTAATGGGAAGAGAAAACATAAAAGAACCAACAAACGTTTAAGAAGATTATGTTCAAATAATCTTTTTGTTTGGCTCTTAAATATAAATTATGTAACTACGATAAATAACACATTACAATCATTTATTTCTTAATTTAATCTTCATACAATCAATCTAAGGTCATTTTAATTAGAGTAAAACCAGAAGAGGTATTTAGGCATATGTGTATTTTCCATTTTTCCTTCATGTGTCTTATGCGTCAATCGCGTATATATGCAAGGTTTGGTGTTGATGATATCGGCTTATTATCACAATTCAACTAACTTGTATGTTCGAATTTGGAATTTTGGCTGATATGAATTTTACTTCTCCAAAATTGATATTTACTTTGTATTATTTTTCAGTAACGTCAATATTTGTATACATATGTTAGAGATAAATTAGGATAGATAAGTTTGGTTAGCTATATTTTAGGATAATGGCTTAATGTCATACGTTAGCTATACTATCTTCCTATTCTTTTGCAGTTTGTTGTAAACAACCGTGTATATATTTAGTTATCCTTCTCAATAGAAAACATACAGAATTCTCTGAATTATCTCAACTTGTAACATGGTATCAGGGCCTACCATGGAATCTTCTTCTCAATTTTCAGATTCCACCTCTATAGTAGTAACGACATCAACCACTCCAAGTCTTTTTGCTACTTTACCTCATGCTCAGCTTTCTTTTTCCATAAAACTCAAACCAACAAACTACCTGACTTGGAAAACTCAATTTGTTCCTATCATCAAATGTTACAATCTATTCAATCATATCAATGGTACACCAGCACCTCCCTCCGCTATCATCAATACCACAACAAATCAATCAAAACAAAACTCTAATTATCTAAAGTGGTTATAAGAAGACCAACTTTTGCTAAGTTGGATCTTATCATCTTTAACTGAGGAAATTTTTCCTTATGTGACTGGTTTAGATATTGCCTTTGAAGCTTGGAACGGTCTTTCAAATGCCTTTGGCATAAGCAACAGTGCTAGAAGAGTCCAATTGCACATCATCTTGCAAAATATGACACTTGGTTACAAATCACTGGCTCAATTTCTTTGTGAAGCTAAAGCTATCGCTGACAAGCTTGCCGCGGCTGGCACATCTATATCTTCTGATGAATTCAATGCCATCATTTTTTTGCTTACTTCCCTCTGAATATCATCCTGTCATTGTAATACTATCTGCAGAGAAGTCACAGGTATCATTTTCTGATATTTCTGGTAGACTTATGGCTCATGAGATTCTATTGCAGAACTCTCACAAACCAATCTCTGTTGTTGCCAATGTTGCTCGACAACCCACTTCACCTGCATGTCCATCTAATCAAAGCTTTCAGAAAAATAATAGTTACAGAAATAATGGTGCGTCCTCAACTGGAAACAAGAAGTGGTTTCCTAATCCTTGCTAGATCTGTGGACTGAACAATCATCAAGCTAAGTGGTGTTGCAAATGTTATAATCGTGATAATATCACAGCCAATGCCTCAAACGTTATTGCTTCTTTTAATGATTAGTTTCCTGACACTGCTGTTTCTCATCACATGACTCCTGATTTGTCTACACTTGAAATCTCAGAGGAGTACAAAGAGCCTGACACGATCAGTATAGGTAATGGACATGGTTTGCACATTAAAAACATTGGTCACACTACACTATTTTTTAGTAATAATCAGTTTCATTTGAAAAATATTTTACATGTGTCTGCCCTACAACAACAATTGTTGTCTGTTAATCAATTTTCCAAAGACAATCACTGCTCTTTTAAATTTTACACTACTGGGTTTACTATGAAGCATCAGACAAATAAACAAGTGTTGTTGAAGGGACCAGCTGCTGACGGAGTATAAAAGCTTCCTATTGATGCATTCAAGAACCTTACAAGCCAGACCAAGGCTTTTAAATCAGTTTGGACTGCTGCACCTGATTTCCATGCTCAGCTTGGTCATCCTCAACAATCAATTATTTCCTTTATTGTTATTAAGATTTGTTTGCCTAGTCATTCAATAAAATCATCAAGCCTCTGTGAAGCTTGTTGTTTAGGCAAACATTGTCAGATTTCCTTGCCTATCACTGGCTCTATTGCTAGTAAACCATTGAAATTGATTCATGGAGATGTGTAGGGACCATCTCCCAACTTATCCTTTTACGGAGAAAAGTATTTTGTTTTATTTGTGGATGACTTCTCTCGTTATTGTTGGTTATTTCCAATTAAACAAAAATATGAAGTTCTTTCTACTTTTGTCGAATTTCATAAATTGGTTGAAAAATAGTTTCAAACCAAAATCATTAATTTTTAATCAGATTGGGGTGGTGAATTTCGTCCCATTAATACTTATCTGAAGGAAAATGGTATTCAATATCGCATTACTTGCCCTCATACCCACCAGCAAAATGGTCAAGTTGAAATAAAAATCTGACACCTAGTGCATGGATACATGCCTCACTCTGCTTGCTCATGCTGCAATTCCATCCAGATTTTGGAACTTCGCTATGCACACTGCTGCATATTTAATTAACATGCTCCCAACTCAAGTGCTTCAATATGTCTCCCCATTTGAAAAACTTAATGGAACTCCACCAGATTATGAATTTCTTCGCGTCTTTGGCTGCACTGTCTATCCTTTAGTACGGTCCTACAATAACCACAAGTTCTCTTACAGAACTGCGTCTTATGTTTTTCTTGGGTATGCCAAGGATCATCACGGGTATGTTTGTTTCAATCCTCATGATAATAAAATTTATCTCAGTAGACATGTACGTATTGATGAAACCGGTTTTCTATATAAGGAGAAAAAGTTGCATGATTCCTCTATTCTAGGAGCTCCTCTAGAATAATTTAATTTCACTCCTTAGCTCACCTTAATTGCGTCAATACTGCCAACTAACTCCATTAAACTATCATCTTCCACACTTTCACCTAATTCTACAGATCCTTCTAACAATAATAACTTTGGTTCTAGCCTATCATCTTTTAGTGTTTCTCAAGATCCTATTAGTTCTCTTGCACAACATGTCATTCCTTCTCTTCCAACCATTACCGAACCATCACAACCACCTGGTCGTAGTCACTCAATGGTTCTGAGGCCAAATCCTAAAAAAAGACATTGGCTTTCATGTCTGTTTTGGATGGTAAAGTTCAATCTTCTCTGGTTAATCTTTTAGAACCAACATGCTACACAAAAGCACTCAAAGTTCCATCATGAAGAGAGGCCATGAGCTCTGAAATAACTGCTTTGATACAACATCAAACATGGAAACTTGTTCTGAAACCATCAAATTCCAATATTATGGGTTACAAATGGGTTTTTCGACTCAAACACCATCTTGATGGCAATATTGAGCATTACAAGGCTCGCTTGGTATCCAAAGTCTATAATCAAGTTGAGGGAGTAGATTATGATACCACTTTCAGTCTGGTTATCAAGCCTACAACGATCCGAGTTGTTCTTTCCTTGGCAATCTCCAATAAATGGACTCTTCAACAATTGGACATTTCCAATGCATTTCTCAATAGAACCTTAGAAGAAGATGTGTACATGTCTTAACCTCCCGGCTTTATTGATCAACGATGTCCTAATTATGTGTGTAAATTAAAGAAATCAATTTATGGCCTAGAAATCAATTTATGGCCTTAAACAAGCCCCACGGGCTTGGTTTCACAGGCTTAGTTCTTACCTTCTAACAATTGGTTTTGCAGGCTCTCATACTGACTACTCGCTCTTTATCAAACACCACAACAGTGATGTCTTTTATATCCTCGTCTATGTTGATGATATTATCATCACAGGGAGTAACTCCAATGTAGTTCATACTAGTATAACTCAGTTGTCCAAAGAATTCAAGTTGCGAGATCTTAGAAAACTTCACTACTTCCTGGAATTGAAGTTAGATATCTCAGCAATGGTATTATTCTTTCTTAACAAAAATACCTTCAGGATTTTCTTACCACTACTCACATGGAATATGCCACATCTGCCAAGTCTCCTATGGCTAGCACATGCAATTTGCAACTTCATGATGCTTGTCTAACTCATCCTAACTTGGCATTTGCTGTGAATAAATTGTGCCAATTTTTATCTGCACCAACAACCACTCACTGGACAGCTTGCAAAAGTGTTCTTCGGTATGTCAAAGCAACCTTACATCAAGGACTGTTTATTACTCACTCACCCAACTCCCAACTTCAGGCCTTTTGTGATGCTGATTGGGCTGGCAACTAAGATGATAGGAGATCCACAGAAGGTTTTGCTGTGTATATGGGACGGAATCTAATATCTTGGTCAGCGAAGAAGCAATCGACAATTGCTCGATCATCAACCGAGGCTGAATATCGATCCGTCGCTAATACCACAGCAGAAATAATTTGGCTTCGTTCTCTTCTTCAAGAACTTAAACAACCAACCCATCAACCCACGATCATCTGGTGTGACAACATTGGAGCTTCATATCTAGTAGTTAATCCATGTTTTAAGGCTCGAACGAAGCATGTTGAAGTTGACTTTTAGAGAACAAGTAGAGGCTGGTCATATATCAATGCAATTCATATCCTCTATCGATCAATTGACAGATATATTTACTAAGCCCTTATCCACCAGCCGGTTTCCATTCATCAAAGGCAAGCTAAGAATCTTGGACAAACCTTCTTAGCTTGAGGGGGATGTTAGAGATAAATTAGGATAGATAAGTTTGGTTAGCTATATTTTAGGATAATGGCTTAGTGTCATACGTTAGCTATACTGTCTTTCTATTTTTTTACAGTTTGTTGTAAACAACCGTGTATATATTTAGTTATCCTTCTCAATAGAAAACATACAGAGTTCTCTTAATTATCTCATCTTGTAACAACATGTGCACGTCTCCGCCACTAAATAGCTTGTCAATCATTTGTTTTGGTACCAACCTGCTAGACCCCCACCCCCATATCCTAGGCCCCCATCAAATTAATAAATCCTTGTTGGCAGAGGCAAGTATTTAGAAGAGTGGATGCATTTGACCATGAGAGTAATATAATTAATGAGGTAAATCAGTAATATGGCCTCCACAATATTCTCATGTTTCATGTTAAGTGTTGGAATAGTCTTAGTGCAGTACTTAGAATAAGTTGCAAATCATACAAACAATGCAGGAAAATGAGCTGTTGATTGTTACAAGAAATTTGACATTTAAACGCGTAGACAATTAGTATTACATATTGTATCTTGGAAATCTTTCATTCTTTTATAAGCACACTTATGGCCACATATTTTTTAATTGTATTTTATCTTTGAATGATTTTTATACTTGGGGACCTTTAATTATTTTGATTGACATTTAGACTTGGCCACCTGACAAAAGGACAACGTTAGGTTTTGAATTGTTAGATCTATAGTTTGTGTAGGGCTTGTTAACTAGTACAATTAGTTTGGCAATATATTGATTTTGTAAGTTAATGTAAATCGAAGAACACTGATCAGAACTGTTTCATATCAAGGCTGGATAGGGCAATACTCTTCCTCTCATTGCTCTTTATACAATTGACAGTTGAATATGGTACTTGCTTAATAAGGGTCAAAGAGATAGAGCCGACCTGACTATATATATATATATATATATATATATATATATATTAAACCAATTCTTGACTTAGTAAGTCTTATCCATAACAAACTTTATTTTAGAGCTTTAATGGTGCTTACACTGCTGTCCATACTAATATATGAATTGATTCAGACAACCGAATTAACAAAAAAGAGTGGCACAAGTCATATCAACTAATGGATCATTTTATAAGAGTAACATTAGGTGGGCGAACTTGAACTTTTAACCTCACTTGCGGACTTGCCTCATGCCAAAACTTCCAATAACAATGTTTATACATGGGGCAAGCCTTTTGACCATGAAGTTTTGCTTATTACAAGCGGCAGGGGTTTTCCCATTCAAGAATATTGTTGGCTGATATAATTTCCTGTCAACCAGCAATATTTGTTATGTCCGTTTATAAATTATAACAATCAAGTTAACGTTAGTTCACATTTATTATAGATTTCAATAGATCTTACTCGACATATTTCTTCCATTGTAGTGTTTTCACACCCTCTTTGTAAAAGTTTTGACATCTCTTGTCATTATTTCGTTAAGATACTCATCCTATTAAAAGTCACCACATCCAAAATGGTTTAAATATGTTAATGATGTATGATTGGAATTTCCAGAGCATATAAACTTAAGTAATATTATATCATATCTATGAATTTGGCATTTCATACCCAGACTTTAATATAGTTAATCTTCAATCTTTTTTCTCTTGAAAATTCTGTTGTAGGTACATTTGGACAATAAGGATAGTGTAAATTAAACATCCTATATCCATTTTTAGAAACCTAGTTCCCACTAATGGTAACTAATCTTCATTTTTAGACATTACTGGTACTAACATTTAAGTAATTATTTTGACGGCAGCGGCCGACTTGGGATGTTTTCCCCAATAAGGCAATGGGTTGTTCTGTCTCAGTCTTACAACAGGAAAGAGATAATTTAACAAACTAAACCTTTGACTTTTTAATATTTAAGTTGCCCTTTCTTTCCCTTTCTCAAATTCTGAATTTTCAGTTATGTTTCGTGTTTAAATATATTGACTAAAATAAAGTCGAAATCTTCTTTATTTTCTTTGAGGTTCATTACTTGTGAATCCAAATCTTAATTTAGATATTGTTGTCTAAATCTTACAAGACAATTTAATTTTATTTTTTAAATAAATATGATGATTAAACATTACAAATTTAAGACAAAAATTTGTAATTCGAATCAACCCTTCCCATTTCTATTGTTTGTTTATTTGTGTCAAACTTATTGGTTCCAAACTCGAGAGTCGTGAAATCCTCTTCCTTCAAGGATTGATCGGATAGTAGCATATGTAAAATTTTACCTAACTAGCTAACATATTCCAAAGAAATGGTAAGAGTGATTACAATAAGCAAAAGATTAGAATTTGTCATTCACAAGTAAATCAAAAAGCGTGTTTGAAATACTATATAGCCAACATCCTTAGTAATTGAGCGTTTCTTACTTTTGAAATGAAATGGTTGATAGAATTGATACTTTATATAATGATAACGAAATTAAATCATATTTAAAGTGAATAATGTGAATTTATCACATGCTCAATAAATTTTTACATCAACAACGCCAGGTAATGATCATCTTTTTGCTTCATAAAGATCGAAGGAATCAAAACTCGAAATGGGGGTAAACCTAATGTTGTGTGCATACCCCTTATTTTCCATGTTGTGAATACATCATAAAAGGTGTTATAATGTCAACTTCAGAAACTTCAGTGGACTAAATTTTAATATATAGTTGGACTGACAAGGAGGTCGGCCGAAATTTAGCAAATAAGTGAACAGTGACAAAAATATGGACCACCGATTCTATGCACCTTGATATTGGGAACGCAAAAAATGACTCCATGCTACTCTACTCCATCGTTCTATTCACTTCACTTGTTTACAATATACTGCCCAACTGTTAGAGAATAAAAAAAGTATATATTTTATTATAATACTCACATTAATTGGTGAATGGTTTCACTGGGCTTAAAATATAAAAGTTAATCTTAAAGATAAAACAGGAAAAAAGTTTTTTTTTTTTTTCTTAATATACAAATGTTGATAAGTAAAAGTGAGAATTTCTCTTTAGTACAGTAAACTGAGTAAAAGACAAAATAGATTCTTAGCTGCATTTTAGATGGCGCCAATTGAGAACACCTATAATAGTCACTCGTGTCAAAGAAAATGCTTGTTATTTCCCTTTCTGTGTAGTCCTAATGAACGTTATCACTATTACTTAAATAAAAAATTGTTTAATTATTTTAAAATGAACTAGGAGTTCTATACAACTTACTTTTACTCTATCCTCTATTTAATTATTTTATAATATATTAGTCAAATCAAAGTGTTACTTACTTTCTTCGTTCATTTTTATTTATCCACTTTTATTTCCCTTTCTTTTTATTTATCCACTTTTATTTCCCTTTCTGTGTAGTCCTCATGAATGTCGTCACTATTACTTGAATAAAAATCGTTTAATTATTTTAAGATGAATTAGTCCAATGCTATATAAGTCCCTTGTTAGTATCCATTTATTCAATGTGCGACTCAAATCCTATTTCTTGTAATAAATCGGAATCAACCATCACACTTTGCATTCATCGTCCTCGACGCCCATTGCTAGCCCCGATCGACACTGTCATATCAAAATCACCATCCATGCACGGTTGGACATGGTGGGCGATGAGTTGCTCTGAAGTCAATGATGAATATCACAATCACACCCTAAATGCTAGCTATTGAAGCAAGAGAGTCCAAGGCTATACAAGCCCCACATCAATTCCTCGTGGGACTCAAGTCCCATTTCTTGCAATAATATCACAACAGCTATGGCGATGGCGATGGAAGATTAGACCATACATCCAATGGTCTCGGTTGAATAGCCATATCTAAAGCAGGAGGAGGGAACAGACTTCATAGTACCAGCATTCATTAATATTTATCAAGGACAGGAAGTATTTATGAGATTAAGGTCATTGGAGAAACTCAAGTCTAAGCCTCGCTAGCATGATATGATGTTATTAGTAGGATAAGAAGCCATAAAAAATTCTTACAAGAGGTGTGGAGCAGAAAAGGACCACTCACATAAAAGGAGCAGTAAATAATACCCTAAAACTTTGACTTGTATCATCTTATGTCTGCAACATCTCCATCAACTGTACCATTATAGATATTGATGTTTTACCCGATAATAATCCAACAATAAATACTTTTAAATTTGTCCAGTCTAAGTAGTGGTCAACAATAATCAAGGACATTACAATTGACACACATATATATATATATATATTTAAAAAATTACCTTGACTTTGAGACAATGAGAATATGTTGTCACGTTAACAATGAATCACTGGCTATCACTTTGTCAACAATTGACACTCTACCTTTCTTCCTTTTGATGACAGCAAAAGTAACTTGCCACCATCAACAGTGAACTTCATCGTTTTTAGCTTTATTTAATTTGCAAAACAACAGGATGCGGATAGTTGAAATTAATACATTTTAGTACTTGAAATGTCAAGAAGTGATAGAATATTCCCAAGTTTATCAAAGCATGAGTGAAATTGGTGGTATATATTGTTTTTAGCCTCCTACACATTCAATGCTTGCCTTGCACTTGCAATGGAGTTATTGTTCTTGTCTCCTGAATAAATGCACTAACAAAATTTCAATGCTAGCAATAAAACACTAAAGGGTCACAGCATGTTGCCCCTGCACCATCTTCATTGGAGAATCCGCATGTTCAAATGTCCAAATGTTAAAGGCCAGGAATAAGTAATAATATGTTTTTTTTTCTTGGTACGTAAGTGATACGGGTCATGCCATCACATGAATAAGTGACATTTTCAAGATCAAACTTAAAATTCATCCATAGGAAAGAAGGAACCATGTTTCTAATTCAGAAAGATCTTTCTTTAGGAGATTCTAAGGGAAGCTTGGTAAACAAAGCATTCCACATATCATTAAAATTACTACCCTTTCCGGAACCCGCTGCGTGAACGCAAAATGCTTCATGCAGCAGACTACCTTTTTTTCCTTCCCCTTTTTTCTTATTTTGGTTTAAGAAGGGGCATCTTACAAATCTCCTATGACATTGCTTTCAAGGTAGATCCTTTGATTCATCTGCCCTATTCACATGCAAATCATGTGTGCTCATGTTGATGAATCTTATGGTATAGGTTCTCATCTGCATCATAGTCAAAGCTCTCCTTCTAGTAGCTAGTGCCCACACTGACACACATGCTATTCTATCATATAACAGAGTCCTGATGGGGTTACATATTCTCCTTTCTGAATGCAGCAATAGCTATTCGGGTCATTGAATAATAAATATATGTAAGAACTACAAAGTCACATGTCTGCACCACATTAATATGGAACGGCCTTAGTCTTGCTCATCTGTGAATTCACTGAATCCACAAAGCAGACCATCTGAATTAATCTTCAGGTACTCAATTACTCTGGAAATAACTTGTACATCCAGATTCTTTCGGAAAGGTTCAGTCAGAGATGGCAAGAGACTACATAAAATGCTATTTGGCCTGATGGATGCTATGTTACATTATAACAAGTGGAAGAAGAGAAACTATGATTTTAAATCTTTCTTGATTCACTTTTTTGGATTGGAGAACAATCACTTGTGAGAAATTTGTAATGAACTCCAGCAATTCTCTTTCTTGAACATTGAAAAGTAACGACACAAGGACGAACTAAACACAAGTCATATCAGATGTAGAAATTCAGCTATAAAACATTAAATTGGTTCGTATGCAACTACAATTCAATGAAACAGACTAGAAGCATTAATATTTTTTATTCATTTACCATCTCCATGGATCAAGAATAAAACAATGGGCTCAAGAATCCTCCTTTTGCCAGTTTCCATGACTGGCGTGGTGCATCTAAACTCAACCAAATCCAAATGTCCCAAATTTCTACTCAATAAATGACAACACAAGCAAAGAGTGGTCTTTCTTACCCTTTTCTCCTCTTTGGACCAAGTACAAAATCATCACTATCTCCTTCATTGATTTACTACACGGAACTTTGATGCTTGCTGCAGCACTTTGGAACTCAGAGGTTTCTTTAGATTAGCTGTGGCAGAGACTTAACCTGTTTCCCCCTGGGAATTTGATTTTACATTCCTTTTCGCCAGCTCCTTCTTTGCTCTCTCGGATGACAAACGGAGCATTTACCATCAACCTGCACTTTTGACTCAAGTGTATGTACTTCAACATTCTAGTAGAGTTAATTTATTAATTGTAGGAGACATTCCAAATACACGAATCATGGAAAGAGGTATATAAAGGTAGAATTTACGGGGAACCAAAAAGTGAAAAAGAACATGTCTAAAATCACTATGCGGTTGAAATCAAGCAAAGACATAATTAAGCATTAACATGATCTGTGAGGTATGTAGTAAAAGTATAAACATATAAATCAAAAGCAAAGATCACAGAATTCCTCCTCCTAGAGCAAATATTGTATTCTAAAACATCAATATCTGGTTCAGCATAAAACTCATGTTCACTGAATCAGGCTACTTTTTAAGTAAATTCAAGCTCACAAAAAAATGAAAACAAAAGAACCAAGACTATGCGATATTATCCCACTAAAGGTGTTTCAATACTCCAGTCCAACTTGGTTTCGGTCCTCGTATTAATTACACTTTACAACTTGTGAGCTAGTTTGGATCAAACAGTTTCTAAAAGAACTAAAATTTGGAGAAATCGATAAGATGAAACTTGTGTCTCGTAATCAAGCGGCCCTTCATATCGTGTTCATCTAGTACAACAACAACAACAACAAAAAACCCAGTGTATTCCCACATAGTGAGGTCTGGGGAGGGTAAGATGTACGCAGTCCATACCTCTATCTCTAAAGAAGTGGAAAGGCTGTTTCCGATAGACCCCCGGCTCGAGACACAGAATAATAAACAAATTCATAGTAAAGCATGGAACAAGATGGCATAACATAAATACGACACCCACAAGTAATAGTAAACAGAGAATCAATGAAGATACAAAATATAGTTAAATTATGCACCACATATTTGCAGGAATTAGATTACAGTAAGCAAAAACATCCAAGAAAACATGACTCTGCATGATGATTTTCCTCACCGCAATTTTTCTTGTAAATGTATACCAAACCGAGAACATTAGTTAACTCATGATGATGTGCAGAAAGCTTAAATCTTAATGCTGCACATTTTTTTCCACTTTTATGTCTACAACAACAACATAGCAGTGAATTCCCACAACTCACTGAGGGATGAAGCAAATAGAGAAAAGACTAAGCACATAGAGATTGATTGTCGCTTTGTCAGAGAAAAGATATTCTCAGGAGATATTGTTACAAAATTTGTGAAGTAAAGTGATCAACTTTCAACATCAAGTCCCTCATCGGTCCTCGTATTAATTACATTTGTAACAAGCTAGGTACATATGATTTATATGCACTATGAAGAGAGTGTTAGAATATGAGTAGGAATATAAATAGTATATCAGAATATGAGTAGAAATAAGAATAGGATATTAGAATATAAGTAGGAACAAGAATAATATATAAAACCCCACTTGAAAAAGAATTGTAATGTAGTTTCTATAAATAGGGTCTCAATGTAAATATGTAGATACACATATCAATAATCATATTTTTTTCTCTATTATTTCTCACACTTATCAACTTCAATTGACTCTTGTTGGCATTCCTAAAAAACGTCTTCAAGTAAGAGAACTTGTAAATTTGGCTTCAGATAATTTTAATGGGCAAAATGGTCTAATGGACCCTTATACTTATATGAGTTTGTATTTTAGACCCTCTTACTCACCCCTTCGCCAACTGAACCCCTAAACTCAATAGAACTCAACATTTTAAACCCTCTTTTCATCTAGTCAGTGGTGTGTGTAATACAACCGTTCCACGTTAATTTCCACATTATTTTTAAATGCTATGTTAAATTCTACGTCATTTTAAAATGCAAAGTTTGAATATCTTTGATAAATCCACAAAAATCCATTCATTGCTCTTCAAACTTAAACTTCAAGCTTATCTACGAAGTTCTTTAATTTTTCAATATCCACTATCACTTATTTTCAATTCAAGTTCAAATTTTAACCCCAAAAAAATGAAAAGTTTGAATTGGGAAAGTGATTTGCAAAAAGAAAAATAAAAAATGAATCTCGAATAAAGGGGAAGGAAATTTCAAATAAGGAGGATATATTGTTATTTTCTTTTGGGTGCGATGGGGGTGGGGGCTGAAGAAGAAGAGCAGTGGAGTGGGTGATGTGGACGGGGGTGGGGAAGACGTGGTGAGTACAAAGAAGTACAGAGAGTGGGATAGTTAATAAAAGAATAGTGGGTGGTTTGGTGAAGAAAATGAACAATAGGGATGGAGAATAAGGAAAAAAAAAAGTTGGAGAGTGGGTGGGTAGGAGAGTGCCATAGGAGGTGTGTGTAGTTGGGGGGTGGGGGGGAGGAAGAAGTTTATTTTTTCCTTTTTAAATTTTTTTTATAATTTTAATATTAAAATGGTGTTCACTTGCTCCTAAACGCGTGCAGTCACACGCTTTGTCCAACTCAGCCATCTTAATACCACATAAGCTTGGTCAATGACCAGAGAGATTTAAAATATTAGAGTTTTATTGAGTTTAGGGGTTCAGTTGGCAAAGAGGTGAGTAGGAGGATCTAAAATACAAACTCAAACAAGTACAAGGATCCACTAGACCATTTCGCCATTTTAATGTGTTGGGAACTTCTTATAAATGTATGGATGAATATCGAGAATAAAAAACAGGGCAGCCCGATTCACTAAACCTCCCGCTATACGTAGGTCCAAGGAAGGGCCCCACCACAAGGGTGTATTGTACGCAGCCTTATCTTGCATTACTGCCACAGGCTATTTCCTAGACTTAAACCTGTGACCTCCTAGTCACATAGCAGCAACTTTACCAGTTACTCCAAGGCTCCCCTTCCAAGATGAATATCGAGAATCTAAAAAAAAATAAAAAATCAAGAGGCTTTTGATATGGTGAGCTTAAAAAATGGTAGAGGTTTGCATCAAAAACTTGATATTTCTAGAGCTAGTGATCACACATCAAATTTTTTAATTGTTTTACTCTTTAGTTTAATATAATTATAGATATACTTGATAATATTGTTGAAACTGCACATTCTATGTAAGAAAAATCCAAGACAACAAGATATATTAGAGTTGCTCAAACGTATAAGGTTGCATTCATGCTATCCTCTTGAATTTCGTTTGGCGAAATTTGTTTTGCTTCTGCCAGTTGCCATGGCATCCGTTGAAAGAACTTTTTAGGCAATGAAGTTATTAAGAATGAGTTGCAAAATATTAAATGATGATTTCTTGAGTCGTTGCATGGTTCCTTTATGGAAAAAGATGTGTTTAGTGATGTTTCAACTGATGATTTTGTTTTGTTTTTTCAAGCAATGAAACCTTGTCGAGTGGTATGTAAATGTCCTTGGGAAGTATTAGCAGTGATATCTTTTTGGAGTTTGTACTTAACACCCTAGATATAGATTGATACATTGTGAAGGCATAACTTTTTGCTCTACTTAGCACCATAGTTCTAGATTGATACATTGTAAAGGGCTAATTTTTTGCATTATTAAAATTACTCCTATTAGTTCCAAGTAGTTTGTGACAGAACTAATATTTTGTATATATAGACTATATACTATTGCATCCATTGAAATTGTGGTTTGTTGGCTTATTTGCACGTTTATATTTTTATTTTTCAAATCCCCTGAGAGAAAATTCTGGATTCGCCATTGCCTTAAAAACAAACAAATCCCATTTTTATCTTCCTTCAACTCTTGCAACCTTCTCTTGGCAACTTCAATAAGTAGCATGGTATTGGCAATATCTTTTTTTTGTAAGCATGCACTAAGATTGTTTGTTATTCCTAAAATCATTCATCAAATGCAAGATGAATGTAACCCCATAGGTTTGAGTAGCTTTAATATATCTTGTCACCCTGGATCTTTCAACCAAAGAATGTGCAGTTTCAACAATATTATTAAATATATCTATAATCGTATCAAACTTAAGAATAGGACAATAAAAAGATTTGAAGTGAGATACCCAACGAGTATCCCAAGCTCTAGAAATATTACGTTATTGATGCAAGCCTCTTCCAATTTTAAGCTCACCCAAAAAAAGTTTCTAACACATTAAAAATATATGAAACCAAGTTCTCACACTTGAAGACATCTTTTAGAAACACCAATAGGAGTTAACTGAAATTGATGAACAAAACAAAGAATGGAATAAGCCGATCCATTTACTTTCTGAATCAACATGTTAAGACATTGATATCACCTTGCATATTGCTTGTTCCATTATAGAATTGTCATGCACAAAAATAAACTCAAGGAATTTTGAGAAAGCAAATAAAACACTAGTACTTTGACATGAACAATGCCAAGAAATCTCTCTATCACAAATCTTCTTCCATCAACATAAACAAATGTCATTTGCTCCTTCTGTGAAATATCAAAAGATTCATCAACAAATAAGGAAAAACGAAAAGTAGTCTCCATTTAGTTCCCTTTTATAATAGCCTTAATTATTTCAGTTTTGCATGCAATCACAATTTCTTTTTGAATCATTAGACATCTTTTTATCATTTTGAAGAGCATTTTCCAACACAAAACTATGAATTTCATCACACTTTTGAGCATAAACTGAATCTGTTAAGTGATAAATGACTCCAACATATCAATCCTTAATTCACAAGAAGCTTTACTATATCAATCGAAGCTATTAAGCAAATTCGATGTCCATTCTTATCTTGATTAGATTGTTTCTCAAATGAAGCATCAATAGATTGTTGTTGCCGCATTAGATACATTTCGTTTTTGTTTGATTATAGATGCTAGTAGTCCCACCCTCATGTGTTTCCAAACTAGCCTTTTTGTTCCAACTCCTAAAACCCAAACTCGAAAATACTTCACCTTCACCTTCACGATTGTTATTTCCCTTTAATAAATAATAATACAAAAGAAGAAAGTGCACCTTTACTTACACTATACTCTAACAAGGGAATTCATCAAACCATTTACCATTAAAACGACACTTATTTCTAGAAATATTCGTCTGAGGAAACTCTTTTCATTGAGGTTGGCTAGGTTTTTCTGAAGATAAGCTCTACTAATCATGTCACAATGATTTGGATAAAATTCCAAGATTTGAGTTTTTTCACCCGGATCAACAGCCATTAAACAACTTAAACCAAATTCTAGAAGAATGCGATGGTACTTCTTAGTGATTCACATTTTCTTCTGGCATAATACAAAAGCGTGCCCTTAACTTGACCTCGGTTCACAACGATGACCTTAAAATTTGGATGTGCACAAGTAGACACTTAAACTTGCATAAAGTTGAACAAATAGACACATGCATCCTATGTGACATAATACATGTTGGACGCCATGTAGGACCTGAATTGGCCACGTAAGATGACACATAGGATATATGCATGTACTTGTTCAACTTTATACAACTTTAAGTGTCTACTTGTGCACACCCAAAATTGGAAGGACATATTTATGTATTACGCCGTTTCTTCCCAATTAGGTTGACTGTGAGCAACAAAACTTGAATTTGATACCTAAGAAAAATACTTTTTCATTGACTTTTGAATCTATATAAGATATAAAAAGTGTATAGTTTATAAATTAATCATAAGTCTGACCAAATTTGTCTGTGGTTCCAGACTTTCAATTAAATAGTAACAGTTTCAATTCGCTACTCTCTACTAAACAACTGGGAAACAACAACGGTGGCTGCTAAAGTGACGGCATTAGGCAACAACACTATAGCATAGACCTTCAAAACTAGTACAACCTTTAAAAATGGAGACTCATTTGTTATGTAAAACTTTTGCTCCAAAATCTGACTTTAATTTCAAGAAAATTGAAAAAGGGAGGGAAAGGGTTTTAACTTAAGGTGAAGAAAGTGATTCTAGGAATTGAGTCTTTTAATTTTCGGGATTAAAAATTCCTATTCCAACACTTTTTTTTAAATAGTTCAGTACGTAGTCCAATGGCAGACCCACATGGAGCCCGGGGGTTTCATCCGAACCCCTCACTAGAAAAATTATATTGTGTATAAAAAAAAAAAGGCAGTCCAATGCACTAAAGCTACCGCTATGCACGGTGTCCAGGGAAGGGCCCCACCACAAGGATGTATCGTACGCAGCTTTACCTTGCATTTCTGCCAAACCTGTTTCCAAGGCTTGGACCCATGACCTCCTGGTCACATGGCAGCAACTTTAACACATATTGTGTGTATATGTGGATTAAATTTGTAGGTTAGGTATATATCACATATTGAACCCCCTCAACACAACATTAGTGCACAGTTCAACGATTAGGGGGTTCAGATTTCCCCCAAATGTTCCGAGTCAAATCTCGTTGGGTGGACAGGCCTGTGAAGGTGTGTTATCTGCTAATATTTCGCCATTATTGACATCACATTCTTTCTCATTTTTCCTGTTAAAATTACTCTTTGTCAACTTTTTCAAATAGCTTTATATTACAAGTTTATGGGTTTTAAAATGCTAAATTAATATATAATAAAAATTTAGTCAATAAATTGACTTCAAAGTAGATAGTATTATATATTTAGTAAACTTTTTAATAAAATTATTAAATTTAAGCTCGCTTATATATGATCTGACCCGTTCATATCTAATTCGACCTCTAATTTGCGAACACTATTAGCATGTTTTCTTACTTTTTTCTCGAATCCCCTGAATGAAAATTCCAGAATGTAGCCTACGGGATTCGAGCCTAAATCTCTGGGGTTCATTAAGAAGGCCCAATACCATTGAGCTATCTTTCGTTTTTGGTTCATGAGGTTAAAAAGTAATGTATGAACATAAATATAGAAAAGCTAACCTAGAATGTGCACTGGTTCATTTCATTGGTATACCTTATATACAATGTATTTTTTTATCGAGGGGGTTCAAGTGAATCCCCCACTGCACTGGTAGGGTGGCTATTGGGTTGGTTGGGTCAAATTTGGATAGGGTAAAACAGCTCAAGATAACAAATGGGTCGAGACCCAACCCAATCCAAATTTGCTTGGGTCAGGTCAGGTAATCGGTTATAACCCGACCCGCACAATTTTTACCAAGCTTATTTGCTTTATTTACTCTTTTATAAATTTTTAATACTTAATAAAATTATTTTTTCTTTATTATGGAAATATATAAAATAACAAATAAAAAATTATTAAAAAATATATTGACAAGATTTCTCAAAAACCAATTTGGGCTACATATCAACCCAATTTTTTAAGGAGGAATTTCATTATATATAAAAAAATATATAGTTTACAACAAAAATAGCCAAATTTTTATTTACAACAAAAATAACCATTAGGCCATTTTTTTTTCCTTTTCCTTTTCTTTCGCAATAGTAATTTTAAAAAAAGAAACATTTTTATTGTTTTTTTGTTGCATTTTTCTTCATCAAAAAAAAACTTTTTCCTTTTTTTTTTAAAAACCTTTTTCGTACAACCTTTTATCATGTATCAATATTGTATAAATGGTGTATAAACATGTATATATGAAATATAAAGAGTTATGTAGTGTGTATGTAATGTATCGATATAGTACAAATAATGCACAAACGTGTATCAAAATTGTATAAACGATAATCGATATTGTACAAATAATGCACAAATATGTTCGACATAGTATAAATGGTGTATAAACATTTATCGATATTGCACAAATAGTGCACAAACGTGTATCCATATTGTGTAAATGTTTATAAACGTTTATCAATTCTGATCCATTGGAGAAACACACCAACAACAACACTACACAAAACATCAGCCAAAAAGATTCAATTCACCAATATACTCCCTGCGGGTCACATTAGGTTATACGAAAACATAAATATCCCTTCATTAGAAGTCAAAATTTTTAGATGGCATGGTATACACCAATCTACAAAACACAATATTATTACTATTCGATGGATTTGTGTGCCACCCGTGAATGGCTTCTCTTGTTTCTTTTCATTCTTTCTGAAACTGAATCAGTCAGTAATATTCCTTCACTCCATTTGTGAGAAATAATGGAGAAAATATTATTGAATTGTATGTCACAACATTAGACTCTTTTTTCAACTAGGATTCTATATCTAAGTTGCTAGGACTTTCCAATAATATTGTCGCACCCGTGGCGAATCCTTCAAAAATACACTATTTTTTAAGGATCTGACACACACTCGAAGACATTTTTGAAGAGTCCGAGCAACTTACAACAACAACATGCCCAGTGTTATCCCACAAAGTGAGGTCTGAGGAGGGCAATGTGTACGCAGTCCAAATCATTACCTCAGATGAAGTAGAAAGGTTTTCGATAGACCCCCGGCTCAGGACAGAGAACAGTATAACAAACAAAAAACATAAAATGTAATAATATAAACACACTGTTATCTAATTATGGCAACAAGACAACCACAAGATAATACTATAAATTATCCATTCGAAATCATAGACATCACTGAAACACCATGAACAAGAAACTCCAGGCTCTCAGATACAAACAAAACACTCTTCCCTACGGTTACGGACGAACTCCTACCCACTAATACTCTACCCTAATTCGCATCCTCCATACCTTCCTATTAAGAGTCATGTCCTTCATAAGTTTTAACCACTCCATATTATGCCTATCACCTCTCTCCAACATTTCTTCGACCTACCTCTACCCCATCTAAAATCATCTATAGTCAGTCTCTCATATCTCCGTATTGGAGAATCTATGCACCTCCTCATCACATACCCGAACCATCGTAACCTCACTTCCCGCATCTTGTCCTCTACCGAAGCCACTCCCACCCTCTCCCGAATATATCTCATTTCTAACCCTTTCCCTCTTAGTAAGTTTACACATCCATCGCAACAACCTCATCTCCACCACCTTCAACTTTTGGATGTGAGAGTTCTTAACTAGCCAATACTCTGCTCCATAAACATAGTCGATCGACTGCCACTCTGTAGAACTTACCTTTAAGTTTAGGAGGCACCTTCTTATCACACAAGACTCCCGAAGTAAGCCTCTATTTCAACCACCCTATACCAATACGGTGCGTGACACCCTCATCAATCTCACCTTTTTCCTGAATCATAGACCCAAGATACTTGAAACTCTCCCTCTTCTGAATGGCCTGAGAATCCAGCTTTACAACCACGTCAGCCTCGTGTGACAAATCAATAAACTTACATCCCAGGTACTCTGTCTTGGTTCTGCTCAACCTAAATTCTTTAGACTCAAGGGTCTGTCTCCAAATCTCCAGATTATCATTAACTCCTCCCGAGTCTCATCAATCAGTAGAACATCATCAACAAATAGTATACACCAAGGCACCTCCCCTTGAATACACTGTGTCAAAACATCTATCACCAAAGCAAATAAAAATGGGCAAAGAGTCGATCCCTAGTGCAACTTTGTCAAAATAGGAAAGTGCTCTGAATCTCCTCCTACTATCCTCACAAAAGTCTTCGCCCCGTCGTACATGTCCTGAATCGACCTAGTGTATGCCACAAGCATCCCTTTAACTTCCACAAAATCTCTATGGGACTGTGCCATACGCCTTCTCAAGATCAATGAACACCATGCGCAAGACTTCTTCCTCTCCCTAAACTGCTACACAAATCTCCTCACGAGGTGAATGGCCTCAGTAGTTGAGCGACCTAACATGAAACCAAATTGATTCTCGAAAATAGTCACAATCCTCCAAAGCCTCTACTCTACCGTCCTTTCCCAAACTTTCATAATATGACTCAACAACTTGATACTCCTATAGTTGTTGCAACTCTGAATATCCCCCTAGTTTTTATATAAGGGAATCATTGTACTCCATCTCCAAGCTTCGGGCATCTTTGCTGCCTTAAAAATGATGTTAAACAATCTTATTAGCCACTCCAGACCTACCCCGTCAGTGCTCTTCCAAAAATCCACCGAAATCTCGTCTGGCCCAGTCGCCCTATCCCTATGCATCCTATGAAAAACCCCCTAGACCTCCTCAACCTTGATACACCTACAATAACTATAATCATGACACCTCTATGAGTTCTCAAAGTCCCTCACATGAAACCTTTGTCTCCCTCATCATTCAAAAGTTTATGAAAATATAACTGCCAACTCTTCCTAAAGAGGGCATCCTCAACCAACACTTTACCATCCTCTCTTTTGATGCACTTCACTTGGTCAAAGTCACGAGCCTTCCGCTCCCTGGCCTTCGCAAGCCTAGACAACTTCTTATCCCCGCCTTTTTCCTTTAAAGTCGCATACAAGCTCTCAAAAGTTGTTGTCTTAGCCGTCATAACGCTAACTTAGCCTATCTTCTACCTAACTTATACTCCTGCCTATTCATCTACCTCTCATCATTCTTGCTCTCAACCAACTTAGCGTATATCACCTTCTTAGTTTCCACCTTCTTCTTAACTTCTTAGTTCTACCACCAGTCCCTCAGTGCTTGCCAGATCGGCCTCTTGAGACACCCAACACCTTTCTAAAGGTCTCCATAATGCAACTGGCAGTTGTCTCCCACATACTATCCACATCCCCTCTACTCTCCCAAGCCCTCGTAGTCGTCAACTTCTCCCCTATTTTCAAGACACTAGCCAAAGTCGAGCTACCCCACTTAATCCTGGGTCGATCCTCCACGCCCCTCTTCTTTCTACCCTTTTTGATTACCCAATCAATCGCCAACGACTTATGTTGGGTCGAAAGATTCTCGCTAGGTATAACTTTACAGCCTTTACATAGCACTCTATTACCTTTCCTAAGGATAAAAAAATTTATCTGGGTCTTGACCATCGAACTACGAAAGGTAATAAGGTGCTCAGTTTTATATAACATTCCGATTCCTACTCATATTCTAACACTACCCCTCAAGTTGGTGCATACAAGTCATATGTGTCAAGCTTGTTACAAATGTAATTAATACGAAGATCAATGAGAGACTTGGTGAAAATATCTGCAAGCTGATCACTCGATTTCACAAACTTTGTAATAATATCTCTGGAAAGTATCTTCTTTCTCACAAAGTGACAATAAATCTCAATGTGTTTATATACTCTTATGAAATACCGTATTTTATGCGATATGAAGAGTCGCTTGGTTGTGACACACAAGTTCTATTTCACTAATTTTTCCAAATTTTAACTCTCTAAACAATTGTTTGATCCAAACTAGCTCATAAGTGGCTAGCGTTATTGCTCGATATTCTGTTTCTACGCTAAATAGAGCAACCACACTTTGTTTCTTACTCTTTCATGACACCAAATTACCTCCTACTAAAACACAATATCCTAATGTAGAGAGTCTGTCACAAGGTGATCCTGCCCAATTAGCGTCAGTATATCCAACAAATGGCTCATGACCTCGATCCTTATATAGTAGTCTTTTACCTAGTGCCGACTTAATATATCACACAATGAGAACAACTGAATCTCAATGACTATCACAAGGAGAATCCATAAAGTGCATTACAACACTCATAGGATATGAAATGCCAAGTCTGGTCACTGTGAGATAATTCAACTTACCAAGTAAATACCTATATCTTCCGGGATCATTGAGTGGCTACCCCTGTCCGGGCAGGAGTTTAGTATTCGAATCCATATGAGTGTCAACAAGTTTACATCCCATCATTCTTGTCTCCTCGAGAATGTTTAAGGCATTCTTCCGTTGTGAAATAATAATACCTGATCTAGACTGAGCAACTTCAACACCTAAAAAATACTTAATTGTGTTAAGGTCTTTAGTCTGGAAATGATGAAAAAGGTGTTGCTTCAAACAAACTTTTGAATTACTGTACTGAACTTTTCAAACCAAGCTCGAGGAGATTGTTTTCGACCATAAAGTAACCAATGCAATCTACACACCAAACTAGACTCGTCCTAGCAACAAAACCAAGTGGTTTCTCCATATAAACTTCCTCCCCAAGGTCACCATAGAGAAAAACATTCTTAATATCCAACTGAAAAAGAGGTCAGTGTCAAACAAAACTATAGATAGAGAAAACAAATAGAAGCTATTTTAGAGAAAGTATCATTATAATCAAGCCCAAAATCTGAGTGTACCCCTTGGCAATACGGCGAGCCTTAAGTCGATCAATTTGGTCGTTCGAACCAACTTTCACAGCATAAACCCAGCGACAACCAACGATTGATTTACCTGAAGAGAGAGGAACAACTTCCAAGTACCACTCATATGTGAAACAGACATTTTATCAATCATAGCATGTCGCCACCGCGGATGAGAAAGTGCTTCTTTCGTGGACTTACGGATAGAGACAGAGGACAAAGATGATATAAAGGCATAATGTGGTGATGATAGACGATGATAAATTAAAAGTGTATAATGAGGATTAGTATTACGAGTGGACCGTATACCTTTTCAAAGTACAATCGAAGGAGATAAGTTTGTAATAGGTTTAGGGTCAGGTGTAGGGCGGGAATCATCTGATCCTGATGTTGTGCGTAGATGATGATGATAAGTCAGGAGTGGTGGCACTGTAGATAGAGTTATAGAAGGCATTGTAAATTCCTCAAAAGACTGTACATGTAAGACTGGTGGCACTATGGAAGAAAATGTGGAAGTAATGGCAGGATCCTCAAAAGTGGAAATAGGTAAGACCTCGGGCATGTTAGGATGATCAGAATCAGAAAGAAATGTAAAGTACGATTGAGACTCAAGGAATATGACATCAATTGGCATAAGCTACCGTGGAAGACCAGGTGAGTAGCAACGATATCCTTTTATACTCGAGAATAGCCAAGAAAGACATATTTGAGAGGATGAGGGATTAATTTATCTTTTCCTGTGGTGAAGTTATGAACAAAACATGTACCCCAAAGACACGAAAGGGATAAGAGTAGAGAGGTGACTGAGCAAACAATACTGAATCAGGAATTTGATTTTGAATGAAAGATGAGGGAATCCAATTAATTAAATAGCAAGATGCATTAACTGCATCACTCCAAAAACATTGTGGAACATGGGAATGAATGAGAAGAGTGTGAGCAATCTCGATAAGGTGCATGTTCTTCCTCTTTGCTACTCCATTCTGTTAAGGGGTATACGAACAAGAAGTTTGATGAATAATTCCTTAATGAGTCATATATTGCTGAAATTATGAGGGCATATATTCTAAGGCATTATCACTACGAAAGGTACGAACAGAGACATTGAATTAAGTTTGTATTTCAGCATAATAACTCTTGAATATAGTAAACAATTCAGAGAGATCTTTCATTGAGAAAAATTCATGTCCATCTTGAAAAGTCATTTAATGAAGCTAACAAAATAACGAAACCCTGAGGTAGAACTGATTCTACAAAGAATCCAAATATTTAGAGTGAACTAAGGAAAAGATAGACTCTGCACGATTCTTAGTACTACGTTGAAAAGTAGTTCAAGTGTGATTCTCAAGTTGGCACAACTCACAATCTAATGTCGATCAGACAAAGCAGGCACCATCTTTTGTAGTTTGAACAAACTAGGATGTCCTAAACGTTTGTGAATTTTGTCCAAAGAATCTGTAGTTAGACATGCTATGACGAGTTAGGAGAGTCAGGGTAGTAAAGGCCTTGTGATTTATATCCTACACCAATTGTTTGTCCCGTACTACGGTCATGCATGGCAAAAGAGTATGCCACAATTTATGGCACGAGTTAACCGACTGACCGATGCAAGATTAAAAGGACAGACAAGGACATAAAGAACAAAATTTAAAGTGAAAGAGGATAGTGGAGTAGCTTGTCTTACTCTTTTTGCTTTAGTTTGGTTACCATCGACTAAAGTGATAGTTGGAAGAGATTGTGAATAAACGATATTTGATAGAAGTGATTTATCACCAGAATGTGAACAGAAGCGCCAAAGTCCACAACTCATGATCCAAAGGCAGGAGATTGTGCAGTTGAGACTACTGATAAAGATATCTGCTTACGTGCTCGATATTAGAGATACTCATTATATTCCTTTACAGATAAATATTCATTGATTACATGTGGTGTTAGACTGAGAAACATGAGCCTTTTTAGGTGGTCAACCATGCAAAGAATAACATATTCCACGAGTATGTCCAAGCCTATTACAATAACTATACTTAGGTCGAGATTTCCAAAACGACCTCCCCCTCGTCGATTTTTCATGGACTGGGATGTTTGATTTTGTGATCTCCTCATTAAGGGTTCGGAAGTAATCATAAGGCTTGAACTTCCAATTCCCGTATTTATGGAGCCAAAAGTATCACACCCAAAAAACATTGTGAACTCAGAATTTTGTAGCCAAGACATTCTAGAAATCTGAAAAAAATATTGATGTCACCGAAAAACTCTGAAAGTCACCAAAACCCTAACTCCAAAGGTTTAAATCTAGAAAATATGTCGGAATTTGGTCGGAAGACCTAGGTGACTACAATAGATAAAGAAAAACCATGAAACTCGATCTAAATCTCCCGGCACGTGACAAAGGTCTCCCAAAAAAGTGAAAATGCACTGCCGTTGGCGCGACTTAATGTTTTTGGTGGTTTTGGTTGGGGTTTTGTCGCTTGAAAATTTTGAGCCTCTTGATAGTGTTGGTTTTCGTACAACACTCACAAATTAGAAGATGACACAATCGATTGTACAGTAGCCGGAATCTGACTAAAATTTTCAAATGTTTAAAGTGAAGCAACTATAATAGCTTAAGAGCAATACATTTTCATATTGTAATGTATTTAATTTTATGTATTGTCATCTTGTGGATGTTTGACAATGTTATCACGTGTCGATTCCAATGGACATGGTAGAAAAAACGAGTCCCATTTGCATCTTTGCAAATATCTGAAGGCCAATGTGAAAAATAACATAAATGTCATGGATTGGGGACTTGAGTATCTGTTATAATAGCTTACTAGCTCGTTATCAATGGCCAAGAATGAGGTAGAGTGCTAGCTGGACGCAATCACCACAGTCTTTCCTAACTGACCAAGACTATATTTTTCACCTTGAATGTGTCATTTGAAAAGTGATCTTCATTTGATATTTAAAAAAACCTCTCCACCCGATTGTAAGAACGGTCACTCTTGCCCATTGGGGGCGTCTAAAACCCACGTGCAGTTGTATGGGGACGCCAGTCGTCCTTTGCCGACGGAGGCAAGTGTGCCTATTAGGGAGAACACCACTGTAAAGAAAGGAATTGCATCAAAGTCTTTCTATAACGTAGAAGCAAACATCCCGACAACTGTGTGCTTTAAATTGCCCTCTGAAGAGAAAGCTCGACACTTCTGCCATAAAGGCATACCGAATATCATCTTCAAAGATTTTGATTACTATGGGGTTATGGCCGAAGAGTGTCGATTCACTATCATCACAAAATTTCTCAGAACCTAACCTCAAATAGAGAAAAGTCGATTGAAATTTGCCGAAAAGTCACTATACGAGATTACAGTTAAGATTGGTGTCTATGATTTTAAAAGAGTTTCTATAGATTGTTTAAACAAGGAAGATTTCACTAATGTTTGGTTTACAAGATCTATTGAAATTGAAGGTCAAGTTATGTGGTTAGAAAAATGGACTCCCAGCTTAAATGGATGAGGATTCTCCCATTTTCCTGTATAGGCCTTATTGCCTGGTTTGTCGTTCCATTGTCACACTTGGAATTATGTCAAACAAATAGCGAGACCTTTGGGCACATTGCTATCTATGGATTTGGCCATGGATAACAAACTAGACAGAGCACGGCAAAACTGCGGGTTGAATAGACCTTACTAAGCCCAAGCTTAATTCGATTTGGGTTGGGCTTGGAGGATGAAGCAGACCTATTGAAAGGACTTACTCAAAAACATAAATAAGAAAATGTTCCTAAATTTTGTCGACCCCGTAAGTTGCTGGAACACTCTATTAATCAATGTCAACATGTTGATTCTAACAAGATACTGAAGGAGAGAATGTTGGTATGAAAAAAGGGAAGATGATCAATAGAGATGTATCCACAAAGAAGCTGGTAACAGGGGAAATGCAGTTGAGCAAGGAAAATCCGAGGAAGAGGCAGGGACAGTCAGTTAAATGAAGCTACAAAAGGCTTTACCAGAGAAAAAGCTACTGGTTCTAGTACAAAGGATGGCCAACAAGAACTCATTCAACAGGAAGATCCTGGAAACCATTGGAAAGTCAGATAAAGAACCGAAAATGAATAATCCTGGCAAGAAAATAGAAGAAGAAGGAAGAGAATGCTGTAAAAAAAAGAGTAAGGTTGCTGACAATTTGTATAAAGAGGTTACTAACAAGTAGAGGAAAAGCATGAAGCCATTTCTACCATAGAGAACAACAAAGGACTGCTAATTCCAAAAGAACTAAGCAGACAAATGATACTCCTCAATCAGTTTCCAAATGATCAAACCCAACTTTTGGAATATTAGAGGAGTTAGAACCAAGAAAGCCATTCACAGACTTAAATATTTGATTCAAATCAAGAAAGCTCAATTTGTTGTTATGTCTGAGCCATTCATCAACAAAAATAAGATAAGAGTTCTACCAAAGATTTTTGGGATTCCGCTCTTGTCATGCCAATGAAAGTGGTCAGATATGATGTTTTTGGAAGAGAATTTATCCAGGGAAGTTTTCTTTATCATTCCTCTTTATGCTAAGTACACTTCAGTCGAGGGAAAAAATCTTGGGAAAGTTTGGAACTCAAGGATAACACATTATCATGCTCCTTGGTGTATAAGTGGCGACTTTAATGTCATTACCAAGCCAAGTGAAAATCCGGTCCAAATTCAAGCCCCCCCCCCCCCCCCCCCCCCGGTCTTCTGCTGCCAGGTCCAGAAAGGGCAAGATGAGATCACTTTGATGGTAGACAAGGCTCGTTATGTACTTTACTTACAAGCTTGTGTATTATTCACCCCGATCTCTAAAGGGGCTTATGCACTCCACTTGTTGTCAACTCAACGAGCGTAAGAGTGAGCAAGTGAAGCCCTCAATTTAGTGGCTTCCCTCAACCTCCTCTTTCATTTCCGCTTAAGCTTCTGCGGTTTGTGGGATTAATTGATTGGATACCCAAGACCTGTAATCTTTTCTAGGAGGTCAGTGACTTCCTCTTTTGGGTTTAAGGAATGGAGGTAAACACACAGAATGCAGATGAGCATGAATTTTATCAACTGTATGGATAATTGTAGGGCAAGTGATATTGGTTTCACTGGCTCTAAGTTTACCTGGTGCAATAACTGAAGGCCTAGTAAAATATGGAAAACATTGGACAGAGTCTTCATTGATGACTTACGGGCACAAAGGTTCCAGAAAACCTTTGCCAGTTATCTTGATAGAAGCCTAGAATGGTCTCAAACCAAACCCTTATGGGTCACATGCACATTCATCTCAGGATCACCCTAGTTGTTTCAGATTCCTTAATATTTGGGTGAACCTATTACAGACGAAGCTCAAGGCTCGGAGTAGAAGACTTAAGTCACTAGTCAAGATGCGACATTCTTGACATCCATGAACAAGTCAAGGAATGGGCAGAACAAGTTAAAACTTTTGAAGAATAAGACATCTTATAAAATACAGGATAGGGGAGAGGAGAAGCCAACAAAATTCATGTTGAATACATAAATTGGCTTGGCAGGCATGACTCTATTTTGAGGGATAACAAGAGGACTTCACAAAGGATCAAGAATAGCAGGGGCAGATGGATTCAGAAGGAAGAAAAAGTTTCCAAGGCTGCAGTGAAATACTTTGAGACTATGTTGCTCGGACTCGGCGATTATGCCATCGAACCCGTCCCGACGCGACACTGGTGTGGACGCCGGCGTGGGATTCATCTGGGATTCGTCTGGGTTCGGTCAAACGAAACCGGAGACGTTTACCAACATCAAGAAGAAAGTTTCCTTCGTTATCGAAAGGGAGAAACCGATGAAGGGAGAAAATCGGCGACTGTGATTATTGTCGTCGGCGAAAGGGTTGTCGCCGGCGGAAGGGTTATCGTCGCTAGAATTTCAACGGGGAAGAAAGAGAAAATGATAGAATGCTCATATCTGTGATTGTCGATTGTCACCGGCGAAAGGGTTGTCTCCAGCGGAAGGGTTATCATTGCAGGAATTTCGACGGGGAAGAGAGAGTAGAATGCTCAGATCTGTGATTGTCGGCGCTCACTGTTGGTGGTCCTATTTTTGAATAATAATATTTTTAAAAAAAATAAATTATATTAAAAAGGTAAACCTAATTTATTTAGATCTGGTGAGTGTTTGGCTTTTCAAATGCTACTTCTAATTAAAAAGAATTTATTTTTTCCCATATACAAAAATTACTACTAATTTAAAAAGTAAGTAAAAGAAATTACCTTAAAAGTTCAAGGAAAAAGTAAATTGAAATGATTGTTTAAATATGGAACTATATTTATAATATTTAATTTTTTTAGCCAAATCCCCGCACCCGTATCCATAATCGGATTCGCACCCCCGAATCTTAAAAATTAATTTTTGATGAAACCGACTCTCGGATCCGCACCGGTCTCGGGATACCCGCACCCGAGTCCATGCAACTTAGCTTTGAGAAACTATTCAACCTCCCTAATCCAATTTTCAACTCTAT
Organism: Capsicum baccatum var. pendulum; assembly: GCA_030864225.1. NCBI lineage: Eukaryota > Viridiplantae > Streptophyta > Magnoliopsida > Solanales > Solanaceae > Capsicum > Capsicum baccatum. The sequence continues at coordinate 197,945,349 of CM061557.1, forward strand.
CGTTCTTAATTGTATTCCATCTCTTATTACAGATGATGATAACTCTTTACTAACTAATCAACCCTCATAGGAAGAAATAAAAAATGTGGCCTTGCATTTCAAATCATGTTTTGAATCGACCCGCACATGTGCTGAAGCTTCAGAGTTGGGTTATTTGATCCAAGGATCAGTTTGAAATTAGTTCGGAGTCACATAAGCAAGCTACGGGGGAACTAGGGGAGAAAAAACAGTTCAGGGAGGCAAAGCAGAAGCCAAGGTGCCGCCCAGGCAAACGCCCCGCAGCCAGGGCACCGTCTTGGCCACCAAACTTTAGAGAGGCATCAAGGTTTCCTAGCTCCGCATGCCGTCTTGGACACCAAACTTTAGAGCCTTGATGATAATACTTAAATGCCCATTAAGCGGTGCAACACACTCAACAAATTTGCGTCTCACTTCCGGCCTTAAGAATGCTTTAAGGGCACCTTTAGTGCTACCGAGACCCAGGTTGAATGGGCTTCTAGCTTATGACTTTAACTCAAAAGTCATAAGTTAGGATTTCTAACTTGTGTCTTTTGGCTTATTTTTGTTATTTTTTGTCTTAAAAACAAGTGCTTAAAAACATTTTTTTAAATCTTAGCCAAACACTATAAAAGCGTTTAAATGCTATATGGCTTAAAAACACCTAAATAAGCGAATCCAAACAACCTATAACTCTTTCAATATACTTGTTATATTTTAATGTGTATAATATATCTAGTCTTAGTTTTGTTTTTCACTTGAAGAATAATGGAAGAAATCACATCATCTTGGAGAGCATCAAGATGTCTTCTTATAACTTGAGCATAAAAAAATAACTTTTGCACCCTACAAGCTATATATAAGCTTTTCACATGATATCTCATAATTAGGGGTGTACATAGGTCAGTTTGGTTCGATTTTTATTAAAAAACAAACAAACCAATCATGTCGGTTTATTAAAACTATAAACCAAATCAAACCAACATAAAATTGGTTTTTTCGGTTTAGGTTTTAGTTGTTTTTTTCGGGTTTTTCGATTTTTTCATTTTTTTTATAATCTTTTGTTTTTACAATTATATTGTGATTGAAGACTAGATCAAACATGTTTTTACTCATGTGCTAATAAAAAATCATAACTATGAAAAGATGAGGAGCGGAAAACTCTCTTGAAACTAAAAAGTGAGATGAAGAGTGATAGGTTAGGTTTTAAGTTTATATTGGGTTTTCAATCATTTAATTAGCAATTAATGGACAAATATTACAACTTAAAGGCCCAAATCTAAATATATATCTACATCTGCTTTTAAATTATTGAAAATTACTAAAACTAGTTGAAAAAGTACTTAAAAAGTAGATTATAATTAATATTTTATGTATAAAAAAGTTCGAATATCATATAATATATATATATATTATGTCGGTTTGATTCGGGTTCAGTTTGACTTTTTTTTTTAACACCAAACCAAACCAAGAATGATCGATTTTTTAAACCAATCAAACCAAACCATAAGTCATTTTTTTTTTCTCGATTTGGTTTGGTTCGTCAGTTCGGTTTGATTTGATGGTTTGGTCTGTACACCCTTACTCATAATTTAGACATATTTTTATAGCTTTACTACAACAACAACAACATACCCAGTGTAGTCCTACTAGTGGGTTCGAGCCTTACCTCTACATTATAAAGGTAAAGAGGTTGATACAATTGAACTCTCAAGTTGCCCCTTATCAAATATTCCTAAAGCCATGAATAGTCTTTCGGAGGAATAACATCTTTTTCTCAATAGGTCCTTAACAATAGAAGAGATTTACAAAGAGATTAACTCCTTTAAACCTCTAAAAGCTCCCGGTTCGGATGGACTCCACCCTATTTTCTTCCAAAAATTCTGGGAGGACACAAACTTCTCCATTATTCGTACATGTATAGAAGCTTTTATCTACAAAACTATCCATCCAGATATTAATAAAATACATATAGTCCTTATTCCAAAAATTAATATTCCTGAGCAAATTTCACATTATAGACCTATTAGCTTATGTAACACAGTTTATAAATCAATAACAAAAATTTTGGTAAACAGATTCGCCCATGATAAAATCATAAATCCTACCGAATGTAGTTTTATCCCTAATTGAAGAGCTTCCGATAATGCCATCATAGTTCAAGAAGCAATTCACTCTTTAAATAACACTAAAGGAAAATATGGAAAAATGATGATTAAAATAGACCTACAAAGGTTTTTGATAGAATTGAATGGTCTTTCATTCATTTCTCTCTAACTAGTCTTAATTTCCCTAAAGATATGATCAATCTAATAATGTAGATTCATAAACAACGCTATTACCTATAAATCAAATGACTCCTACATTTGGAAGAACTTGAGTAAAAATAGTGAATATAGGAGATGGAACAAACATAAATCTTTGGATGGATAGATGGCTCTACACTAATAATAATTTGAGAGAACTCATTCAAACACCACTATCAATGGAAAGATTTAAACCATAAAGTAGATCAAATATTGATTTTTGGAAGAGCACTGGCAGGGCATCTTTGGAGTAGCTGACCAGATTGTTTAACATCATTTTTAGGGTGGCAAAGATGCCCGAAGTGTGGAGATGGAGTACAATGATTCCATTATATAAGAACAAGGGGGACATTCAGAGTTGCAACTTGCAACAACTACAGGGGTATCAAGTTGTTGAGTCATACTATGAAGGTCTAGGAAAGGGTGGTAGAGTTGAGCCTGAGGAGGATCGTGACTATTTTCGAGAATCAGTTTAGTTTCATGCTAGGTCGCTCGACTACCAAGGCCATTCACCTCGTGAGGAGATTAGTAGAGCAGTTTAGGAAGAGAAAGGACTTGCACATGGTGTTTATCGATCTTGAGAAGGCGTATGACAAAGTTTCCAGGGAGATTCTACGGAGGTGCTTAGAGGCTAGAGGGGTGTCGGGGGAGTACATTAGGTCGATCCAGGAGATGTACGACGGCACGAAGACTCGGGTGAGGACGGCAGGAGGAGATTCAGAGCACTTTCCGATTTTGACAAGGTTGCACCAGGGATCGACTCTTAGATTATTTTTATTTGACTTGGTGATGGATGTTTTAGCGCAGCGTATTCAAGGAAAGATGCCTTGGTGTATGTTATTTGTTGTTGATGTAGAAATGATTGATGAGACTCGGGGAGGAGTTAATGAGAAGTTGGAGCCTTGGACACAAACCCTTGAGTTTAAATGATTTAGGTTGAGCAGGACTAAGAGGAGTACTTGGAATATAAGTTTAGTGATTTGTCGCACGAGGCGAATGTGGTAGTGAAACTTGATTCCTAGGTCGTTCAAAAGAGTGAGAGTTTCGAATATCTTGGGTATATGATTCAAAGAAATAGGGAAATTGATGAGAATGTCACGCACCATATTAGTGCAGGGTGGTTGAAATGGAGGATCGCTTCGGGAGTTTTGTGTGATAAGAAGGTGACTCTTAAGTTCAACAGAGTGGTAGTCCGACCGGCTATGTTGTATGGGGCGAAGTGCTGGCCAGTTAAGAACTCCCGCATCCAGAAGTTGAAGGTGGCGGAGATGAGGATGTTGCAATGGATGTGTGGACTTACAAGGAGGGATAGGGTTAGAAATAAAATTATGCGGAAGAATATGGGAGTGGCTTCAGTGGAGGACAAAATGCGGAAAGTGAGGTTGCAATGGTTCGATCATGTGATGAGAAAGGGAACGAATGCTCCAGTACGGAGGTATGAGAGGCTGACTATGGATAGTTTTAGGCGGGGTAGAGGTAGGCCAAAGAAGTATTGAAGGGAGGTGATTAGACATGACATGGAGCAGTTACAGTTTACAAAGTACATGACCTTTGATAGTAAGGTGTAGAGGATGCGAATTAGGTAAATGGTTAGTGTGTAGGAAACGCCTGTGGTAGTAGGGAAGAGTGGTTTGTCTGCAGTTGTGACTGTAGATTCTTGTAGTCTCTTGTTCGTGGGGTATTAGTGATATCTATGTTTTTTAGATAGATATTTTATAGTATTACCTTGTGCGTGTATTGTTTCTGTTATTATCCTTTACTATCTAGCGGTGTGATATCCCTTGTTATTGCCTGCTTTTATGTGTTTTGTTTGTTATATTGTTATCTTTCCTGAGCCAGGGGTCTATCGAAAACAACCTCTGTACTATATCTGAGGTAGTGGTATGGACTACGTACACTTTATCCTCCCTAGACCTCACTTGACAGGAATAAACTGGGTATGTTGTTGTTGTTGAACATGGAACCTCTCAACCATCTCCACTCAGCTACCTCCAGGTATAATAGAGATCATAAATAACACATACATCAAACTCAAATCCAAGATCAGATTCCTTTTTTTGGAACACTTCGTCTAAAAGGAATTTTTCATCAAAAGATGCTTACATAATCTCCATAAAATCTTTAGACATCATGTACTATAAAAGTACCTTCTTTGACCACTGGATATGGAGAATAAATGCAAGCAATAAAATAAAACATGTTATGTGGCTTCTCATATCAAACAAACTGCCAACGGATGACAATCTTCATGGAAGACATATTATTAGTTCTAATACATGTTGTTCATGTACAAGCACTCTGAAAAATACTAAAACATACCTTCCTTCTATGCCCAAAGGCAAAAAGAATTTGGGATCACTTTAATTTCATCCCCTCAAATGACCACTTGATTAGAGATATTAAAAACTATTGTGTATCAAAAAATTTAACCAAATTAAGCAGTACTCCCTCTGTTTCAGAAAGAAAGACCTGCTTTCCTTTTTAGTTCGTTTAAAAAAAAGGCTCATTTCTTTTTTGGCAATACTTTAATTTCAACTTTCCACATGGTAAGACCACAAGATTAAGGGTGTGTTTGGTATGATGGAAAATGTTTTCTGGAAAATGTTTTCCAACTTTTCCTTGTTTGGTTGTAATGAAATGTTGGGAAAATATTTTCCACAACAACATATTTTCCTCCATTTGATGGAAAATGACTTTCCTCATGGGTCAAGGAAAGTCATTTTCCAGAAAATGACAAATGAGACTTATGACTCCACCCCATTCCTTTTTCCCATCCTAACAACACTCATATTCACATGACTCAAAAAATTTACATTACTCGAAAATATTTTTCACTGTGCTTTACTTTAATTAGTCACTGCTTGAAATAAAAAAAAGTGAAACCCAAATTTTTTCCATTTTCAATGTTCGTTGAATGTATTGTTATTTTTATATTCATAGAGAAAGACTTACCTATATTACTTTTGCTAATTGCATATTTCAACTTGTCATCGATGTAACTTGTTTCACGAAGTTGAATAAGCTTGTCGTTCCGTTATATTTCTATTGATTGTGGTATCTTGAGATTGTCCTGACAAAATGTTGAAAAGTGTCTCCTATATTTACTAATTAATAGTTGCTTAAATTTAGTGATTGTAGTACTTTAGAATTTGATATTGATATTATTTGTTATGCTTAAATTATTTCTTACAAATTGTTGAGTTGTTAGAGACACTGATATACTAGTTAACAATTAATAGTAGTATGTTCTAAAAAATATTTCTTCACTCACCAATCAAACACTAGAAAATATTTTTCTAAAAAGTATTCTCTACTCACCAACCAAACACCATAAAATATTTTTCGAAAAATATACTTCACTCACCAACCAAACATGAGAAAATAAGTAGAAAACCAACTTATTTTCCAAGAAAACATTTTCCATGGGAAATATTTTCCATCATACCAAACACATCCTAAAAGGAAATTTGGTACATTTGACACAACTTTAGTTTAAGGCCACAAGATCCAAAAGTCTTCTATATTTTCTTAAACTCCGTGCCAAGTCAAAATAGGTCATTCTTTTTTAAACGGGGGGAGTAATATCTTTGTACCATTGTCAACTATCACTCCACTTATTCTTTGGACCATTTGGAGAAACCGTAACACAATCATTTTCAACAACTCGTCAGCACTAATCTCTCCAAAATTGATTGAAATTCAAGATATTGAATATTATCACTTAGGCTTATCTAAGATCTCAAATAATACTAGCCGAACCTCTAAGTTAGTTAAATGAGAACCCTCACCCTAAGTTACTCGGACTCTTCACTTTCAGTGTCGCACCCATGTCGACACGACATGGGTGTGGGTGTGGGTGTGGGTGTGGGATCCGTACCTGTTCTGATCAACCAATTTTGGGTACTTTGACCAAAATCGACTGGAAAAGTCCAGACAGATTTAAGAAATTTTGTAATCAAAACAAAAGCTAAGGTGACATTAAAGAAAATGGAATACCTTGTATATAGAAATTTTTATGTTATTGCTTTTCTTTTTATCTCCTTCCAAGATTTTCTTCTTGAACAATATTTTTTCCTCAATTTTTTCATGTAATAACTCATAATTTATGTTTTATAACTTTATTTTTAGATATTTATATAATTTTTTGTCGAATCCCCGCACCCATATCCATTCCTAGATCCATATCCCCGTATCTTGAAATTGAGACCGTAAAGGATCCGACCTCTAGATCCGTACCCATATCGAACACCCGCACCCGAGCCTGAGCAACTTAGCCCCCACCAATGGACTTCTTTAAACTAAATATGGATGGTGCTTTTGATGATTAAAATAAAAATGGTGGAACAGGAGGAGCGAATCGGAATCATAACTAAAATTGAATTTCTGGTTTTGCTCACTTTCAAAAGGCAATATCAACACTCCATATGAAAATGTTAGCCATTCTACTTGGGCTGAAGTTGGTTGTTGGTTGTGGGAAAGAATTTAACTCCTATAATGTCTCCACTCATAGGTACTTGTACAAATGCTAAAAGATAATAGCCGGAGTTTCTCAAATCTATTATTGAATTGCAGGTCACTCATCGCGGATCTAGATGAACCTCAAATTCGCCATGCCTACCGGGACACAAATGTTATGGCAAATAAACCTGTTGTGTTTGGAAAGCGCCAAAGTCAAAGAATGAAAAACGATGTTGTAACATTTGATTCCCCGTCCCCCTTTATTTTGCAAGAACCATTTGGAACTTTCAGATAGTTCCTTGTGTGTAATAAACTCTATGTTTTGATTCAATAAATCGTTATTCCGAAGCAAAAAAAAAATGATGCCTTAACAATCACACAACTACGTTATTATCAAAACTTTATATCCAAGAACAAACATCAAGAATCCCCAATTTCCCGGGAAATGATTTCCTATGACATGAAAATCTAACACTTCTACCGCAATACAAAATCGATATCTCTGTATTAGTACCTATTGTAGTAAGTGTTGTAAATGGATATGAAGATGTAAAACAAAAGTCTTACATAAACGACAACATAAAGCGATGACACAACAATTTTACAATGAAAATTTTATATTGAAAAAATATATTATATCCTTTACTTCCTGGGACATCGATTACTGTTTCGGACATGAAAATTCTAACATCTGTCGTCACTTCCACATGTGACAAATAACTCCATAGTAGTACCTGTAAGACTTAAGCTATTCACACGATGATGTGGCCTGGATACTTTTGTAACAATTTCACTCATAGTTTATGATTCTTCTATACAGGTTGTTGAAAATATGTCTCAGAAATAAAGTAAAAGCAGATAATTATTAGTAGTTTTAAATTGTTAGAGTTTTATGTGGATTAGACTTAGAATTAGTTATCCCTTTTTTATTTGAATTAGGAATTAGTTATCATTATTTGAATTGAAGTCTAGTTAGAAATTTAAATATAAATATATGTCTTTGAGTTATTAATAAAATAATTCCCTTTGATAATACAATTGCAGTATCTTTTCTCTCAAAGTCTCTCTCTGTTATTTCTTTAATTTCAAAGCCAAAAACCAACAATTGGTATCTAGAGCCAATTTTCTTGAGGGATTAGTGAGTGATGAATTCTGAAAACAACTTTTCCCAAATAGCTGCTCTATCTTTGATGGTGAGAATTACCATCTTTGGGCAGTAAGAATGGAGACTTATCTTGAGGCTTTAGATCTTTGGGAGGCCGTGGAGGAGGATTATGATGTTCTTTCGCTGCCTGATAATGCCACGGTGGCCCAGATCAAAAGCCAAAAGGAAAAAAAAATAAGAAAATCAAAGGCAAAAGTAACTTTGTTTGCTAGTGTGTCTCCAACAATTTTCACGAGAATTATGGCCCTTAAATCAGCAAAAGAATACACTGGAAGAATAAAGGCATGAAGGTGTTGAATCTAATAAGGAAATTCGAATTGCAAAAGATGAAGAAATCTGAGATCATTAAAAAGCACTCAGTCCGACTTCTTGACATTGTTAACAAGGTACGATTGCTTGGCACAAAATTTAAAGATTCAAGAATTATTGAAAAAATTCTTGTTATGATGCCTGAAAGATATGAAGTATCAATAACTACCTTGGAAAACACAAAAGACCTGTCCAACATTACCTTGGCAGAATTGCTAAATACATTGTAGGTACAAGAGCAAAGGAGGCTTATGAGACAAGATGGTATGGTTGAAGGAGCTTTGACAACTAACCACAAGACTCAAAGCAAGGGTAATAATTCAAGAAAAAACTACCCACCTTGTCAGCACTGTGGAAAAATAGGTCATTCTCCATTTAAATGTTGGAAGAGACCAAATGCACAATGCAAGATCTGCATTCAACTTGGCCATAAAGCTGTGATTTGCAAAAACAAATCTAAAAAATAAAAAGCAGATGCCCAAGTCACCAAAGAAGAAGAAGAAGATCACTTATTTGTGGCAACATATTCTTCAACCAAGAAACCTGATTTTTGGATGATTAACTGTGGTTGTACAAACTACATGACATATGACAAAACTCTTTTTAAAAAATTTCTGCCTTTGGAGAATAAGAAAATCAAAACTGGGAATGGTGACTATATTCCTGCAGAAAGAAAAGAGAATGTTGCAATCAAAACAATTTCAGGTACAAAAATAATTTCAAATGTCCTTTATGTGCCCGATATTGATAAAAGTTTGTTAAGTATTGTCCAGCTAATGGAAGAAGGATTTAAACTATTGTTTGGAGATAAATATTGTCGAATCTTTGATTCCACTAATCATGAGATTTTACAAGTTGATATGAGAGGCAAAAGTTTCTTATTTAATCCAACAGAAGATGCAACAAGCCTTGCAAGACCAAAGATGAATTGGCAGATCTATTCAAGAGGTTAAAATCAGTTGAGACTGCAATCTACAATTTTTGATCCAAGGAGGAGTATTGAAAATATGTCTCAGAAATAAAGTAGAAGTAGATAAATATTAGTAGTTTTAAATTGTTAGAGTTTTATGTGGGTTAGACTTAGGAATTAGTTATCCCTTTGTTATTTGATTAGAAATTAGTTATCCTTATTTGAATTTAAGTCTAGTTAGAAATTTAGCTATAAATATATGTCTTTGAGTTATTAATAAATAATTCTCTTTGACAATACAATTGCAGTATTTTTTCTCTCCAAGTCTTTATCTGTTATTTCTTTAATTTCAAAGCCAAAAACCAACATTAGTTGTGATATACTATTCTAGATGAAAATTTTCAGAAATTTTTTTTTTTCCAAGAAAGAGATTTAGAATTGAGGTAAGAAATGAAAAATATGCAGCATCTTAGTAGCTTAATTGGTTAGTTAACTGAGCTCCCATCTTGTTGGTGAGGGTTCGATACCCCATATTGTAATCTCCTCCTCCATTCCCCTTCCCCTTCCCCTCCCCCACCCCCAAAAAAAAAGAAAATTAAAATAAGAGCTTTTGTTTTTAAAATTAATAAAGTTATCTTTCACCATTATGTTGTGACTAGTATATATACACTTGAGACGATGATGAAATTTGTGAGTTAGAACTTAGACCAATTTCTTTTTTAAAAAAAAAAAGAATTTAGACGAATGTATTTGAGTACCACGAGTGAATTATTCAGAGTAGACCTCAATTTCTTGGATGTCCTAATCTTAGACATCTCTATTGGTTGAAGTTCATCGTGAAGAGCTATTGGTAAATCAATTAGATGAACACGTTGTACAGATGCTCGATGGATAGGAAGGTGAAAATTTTGTACAACAGAAATAATGTTTACTTCTCTTTGTGGACTACTTTTTCCCTTGAGCCAAGGTCTACTGGAAACATTGGTAACAACCCCTCTAGACTCCAATTTATGGGATTATACATGTTGTTGTACACCACGGTCATTAAATTAACGTTGCGATGAAAAAAGCCTTTCAATTTTACTTAAGCATTAAACTATTTTTGGAACCAAAAGGCATCCAACTTTGACTAAAAGCACCCAACTTTTTTTTTTCTTGGATATCAAAAAAAATGCTTCATAGAATAATCTCAATAATTCTCACTGTTAAAGAGAAGAAGCAAAATTAGAATAGACTAGGCATTCTTGATGCTTTTGAAGAACTAGTTTACAAGTAACAGAGAAATGGATTAATCACCGGAGTGCAATCACCGATGATAATATTAGATGAACTTGAGTTTTTTTTTATCCTTTAACCTTCACTTGGATGATCATTGATAACCATCGCAATGAACAATCAATAAATTTGTGGTTATAAGTTTTAACATTTACAGAAAACTAAGTGATTTTTTTTTTTTTTTAAAAAAAAACACCAAACTAATGAGTTTATCCACAGGATAATAAATTCAGAGAAAACCAACTATATTAACAAGAATCTCAGACATCCAGATAAAAATAACAAAGCAAAAGTGAAATCTTGAAGAGTTTAGAAGAAAAAGGCTATGATGTTTTTGCAGTGTACCTTAGTAACAAAAACCAAGGGTACATGAACCATTTTTTTGATGCATTGATACTGTTTCATTTGACCTTCACCACATGCACTACACTAGATTTGATCTCAGTACCCATATCTATTTGCTAAGAGAAATTTATTTTCTGTTGAAAAGCTAAAGGGCTTTAGAAGAAGTTGTAAATGCAAAAAGTGGTGGAATTTGGAGGGTTTAATTGGAGTTTGATCCACAGTGTGTTTTTCACCTTCAGCTTACCACCAAAAAGCTGAAAAGTAAAACAGTGCAGGCTTCATTGAATTTATACATGGGAAACGAGTCAAAATGCCCCGAGTCAAATTTAACAAAAATACACTTACGTGTGTTTGGTACGAAGTAAACATTTTTTAGAAAATATTTTTCAATTTTTTTTTTTTATGTTTGGTTAACTTATATGTTTTGAAAAATATTTTTCAATTCAACTTATTTTTCTTAAATTTTAAAATTTTTTTAAGAAAAATGACTTCCATTTAAAAAGTAAGGAAAATATTTTCCAAAACCCTTTTTCAACCTCACTTTAAAGTTAAAATGTTCATATAATTCTCAAAATCATCTACCCGCCCCCAATACTCTATCACTCCGACACCACCCCTACCCCTACCCCTACTCCTATCCCCACCCCTCAAAATTCAATTGTTTTAAAAAATATTTCAAAAAATTTTCTTAGTCCATCCCCTACCCCAATCCCACCCCTACCCCTACCAACTAAATACTAAAAAATATTTTGCGGAAAATATTTTTTATCCACCAACCAAACATAAGAAAAAAAGTAAGAAATCAACTTACTTTTTAGAAAAACATTTTCTAGGAAAATATTTTTCATGGAAAAAATTTTCCTTCATACCAAACACACCCTTAGAGGAATACTAACTTGAGAAAATTAAGAGTACTAACTTGAGAAAATTAGGTGTGACTTGACAAAAAAAGTCTTTAAATTAAAAATTGTGATAATTTTGACCAGCTAAGGTCAAAATTTTATTTAATTTCTGATTAAATTAATTGCGGTATAAAGTGTAATTTTTTAAAACTTTTAAATTTTTTAAAAAATCCTCCAACTTCAAATTTCAAATTTTAGAATTTTCCCCTTTTCTAATCTTTCTTTTTTTTTTCTTCCTCTCTCCAAATTTCTTTCTCCCCACCTTCTTCTTCTTATTTTTTCCCTCCATCTCTAGATTTTCCTCTTCTTTCATCTCATCTGTTTCTTTTTCTTTCTCTTTTCATTTCATTCTTTTTCCCTTTTTTTAATCTTCGTGGACTATTTTAAAAAAAAATTGAGAAGTTTGAAGAGAAATATTTTAATTTCTTTTAAAAATGAATGAAGAAATAATTCAGCAACGACCATAGTTGCTACAACAGTTACGGTAATTACTGCGACAAATACTATTAGTTGTTATGTTACAGCAATTATCAAAGTTGTTGTAGCAACTTTCAAAATTGTTGCGGCAACTATCGAAGTTGCTTGCTGCAGCAACTTCGATACGTACTTAATTTTGGGGAAAAAATGTGGTTGAAAGAGGAGCCTATGAAAAAGTGATATTTATGATAAAAGGGGAGGTGGAGGTGCTGGTGGTGACGTCGAATGAGAAGATGGCATTTGTTGCGGTGTTGATAGCGACGGTGTTGGAGGAGAAAGAAGAAAAATAAGCGATAGTTATGTAGAGGGAGGAAATAATGGTGAATCTGAAAGAGGTGACAACGGTAGTGAAAGTGATAGTGAGGAAGAGGAGGTGGCGGCGGTGGCGGCAATAAAAAGGGTGTGGAGGAAGAGGAGTGGTGATAGTGTAGGGATCTTTGTGTAAATATGGTGTAAGCATCTTTGTGTAAATAATAAAACTTGAGGGTTTTAAAATTAGAGTCATTAACACTAATCTTAAAACTGTCACATCTACTCAATATTTAAGACTTGTGTCACTTTTTTTTAGTTTTGAAACTTTTTTGTCACCTTAATTAATTTGCCCTACTAACTTTGGTTTACAAATATGAAAAAAAAAATATAATACCACAACTTATCTTTATTAAATTACATAAAATTATTATTTGTTATGAAATATAAAGTAAGAATAACAAAAATAAATAGAGCGAAGAGGAGAGACTTCTCTAATTTTCATGAGGATGAGAGATCATAAGATTGAGGATACAGTGAATAAAAGGAAAAATACTCCTAGTTTCTCTCTAAAAGATAGATACTTCATATCCTAGTAGATATCAAATAGATCTTAATAGATCTTATCTATATTCTTGATAGACATTCAGTATAATGTAAATAAATTCATAACACTCCCCCTTAAATGTCTGATTTATAGATAATGTGCCTTGTTAAAATTTTACTAGAAAAAAATCCAGTGGAAAAAAAATCTAGTGAAGGAAAAAGAGTACACATCTCTAATAATACGCATTTAGGTTGCCTCATTAAAAACCTTACAAGGACAACCCAGTGGGACAAAACATCGTAAGGGAAAAAGAGTACAACATGTATTAACTCCCCCTAATGAGAACATCTTTGAGTCTTTGCATCCCAATCTTGTGCACCATCTTCTTGAAAGTTGCAGTTGAAAGAGACTTGGTGAATAAATCAGCTACATTACCACTTGAATGAATTTATTGCACGTTAATATCACCATTCTTTTGGAGCTCATGTATAGAAAAACTTTGATGAAGTGTGCTTCGTTCTTTCTCCTTTTATGAATCCCCCCTTAAGATGTGTTATGCATTCTACATTATCTCTATATAAAACTGTGGGTACATTGTCGCATTTCAAACCACATTTTTCTCGAATGATATGTATCATGAGCCTCAACCATACATATTCTCGGCTAGCTTCATAAATACCTATTATCTTATCATGGTTCAATGAAGTGGCTAGATAGACTACTTGGTATATCTCCAAGATATAACACTATCCCCAAACGTGAACACATTACATGTTTGAGACCGAGATTTATGCGGGTCAAATAAGTACCCACCATCAACATGATTAATAAGATCGGGACTGCAATCTTTAGAATAAAATAAGCTCATATCTTTTATCCTATTTAGATATCTCCTAGTAAGGGGAGAAATATACATTGCTAACAAATTGACTGAAAAGGTTATATCAGGTTTTATAGTATTTGCAAGATACATTAGTGTTGTGCATCAATGACACTAAGATATGGTACTTCATATTTCTCATTTTAACAAATAATCTATTACTTTTAAAAAATCTCCAAGAGCTTCAACAATATTCAGACCATCAATTTATCCCTTATAAGGATAATAAATAAGTTTCCCAAAAACTTTATATGCTTCAGGCATTTTGAATCCTTTAGGGATTTTCATATGGATTTTTGTCAAGTGACAATATCAATATGTGTGACATCTTCAAGTGTCTGGACTGCGAATCAAATAAGTGTTATGATTACCAAGATGCATCCTTTCATGTCACTTGATAAATATTTCTATGTCAGTATACTTAAACGTTGAATTCAGATTCTCATAATCTTTACACTAATATTGTATCAAAGATATTAATGATATATCATTTCGTATCGGTTCATAGTGTGACATAATATTTTGAGATCTCATCACTTCATTATTTTCAGGTACCTAAACTACCTATAAGGTTTCAAGAAGTGTTATGTCGTAGGCTCTTCATGAGCATATTGCCTTCTTATTATGATTATTTGCTTCTTATCCTTTTCAAGAATTATTTCATTTGGAATCGATTAGTCTACCACGCTTCATGCATGCGTAGACTTTGTCCTTTAAGAATGCAAAATAGGAGCACTTATAGCTTAAATATGATACTAAATTTGAGTCAACACATGCTTCCGGCATTTGACTTGAATTATCTTTTGAATGAGGATTTGATGATAATTCCTAACATATTTCATAGCTACTTATAATCTCCCCTTTATGTTAGGAAAACTAACATTCATCCTCCATCTTCTTTGAGGAATTCATCTTTGTACATCATGGTATATTCATTAATCATATATTGCACATCAAAACTATTAGATGGAATAGCTTGTTCCTGATCTTGAATCAATTGAGAGAGAAAAAATAATCAGAATTTATTGGTCTAATGCATACAAGATCTATCGTATGCAACATATGATATTTCAGACCAACATATGAAGTTTTATTCTCCTTAGCAATGGTTTAGCTATTTATCGAAGACATTTAATGCCAAACTATCATCATCAAGATTGTCTTGATTACACAATCTGAAAGTTATGCTTTTAACTCAATTTTATTGAGCAAGCAACTTTATAAACGTCAAACTGCGGGT
Organism: Capsicum baccatum var. pendulum; assembly: GCA_030864225.1. Taxonomy (NCBI): domain Eukaryota; kingdom Viridiplantae; phylum Streptophyta; class Magnoliopsida; order Solanales; family Solanaceae; genus Capsicum; species Capsicum baccatum. Next base: position 197,960,409 of record CM061557.1, read on the forward strand.
TGACAGTGAATGTATATGTGCTCATCTTATTGATGCATCTTTTCAACATATCACATGATAGGTGAACAGGCCCTTATTCACTTTTTATACTTTTCAGATTACAAGAGATCCAATCTCAATATCAGTTGGTCCAACCAACTTATCATGAGAACAGGGAATATCAACAATTCTTGAAGAATCTTCTAGTTCTTCAATACATGTCTAGTACTCAATATGCACATCTTCGAGATGTCACAATCGTTCATATCAACTTATGAACTTTTATACTAGTAAACTTCAAGTTTACCGTAACATGTGCTTTTTACTTTAGTAAATTTTAGATTTACTATTACATGAATAAATTTCATATTACTACTTTAGAAACAGATTTCAAAATAACTTTTCTCAATTATTCAGCCTCTTTCAAAGGTGAATTATGATACCATCACTATCAAGTGCACGTTTGCATTACTAAGCTTCTCATTCCCTGGGAATGAAATATAATCGTGCCTTAAGCCTATTAGATTTTGATAGCTTATAAACTCTTTCATGATACTGCTACTTCAGGAGCACATCGAGTCATATCATCTTTCAGATCTATCATATATTGCTACTACATTTAATTCATGGAATGGAGCATAATGGACAAGTTTCATGACTTTTCATCAAATACACATTATTTTGTCTTAGCCATCATAATATCATAAGTATGGTGCATTGAGATTGAAACTCAACGTCGTATCCATATAAAGGCGTCTTAGGCATAAATCGATAAGACTTGAACTGAATGTTTTATCATCATGGTGCATCGGGACTCTAACCCAATGTCTTACTCTTAATACGATGAGATTTGAACCCACTGTCTTATAACCAATGACATAATATGTCAAATCATACAACAAGATTCATCAACAAACATAAAATTTGTAAATATGATAAATAAGCATTTTAAAGACAAACATATAAAATAAATCATGACTTTTGATACTTATGTCACGTACTTAACCAATTCTTTGGTTATACCTTGCATTAAATTTCATGGCCGTGTAAAACAACACAAACTTCTACTGAAAACTTGAAAGCAATATTAATATAATGCCTTTTGAAATCCCAAGATTCTTTAAGAATTTTATGCCTTATAATTCCAAAGATAATTATTGTGGAAACAATAATCATAGTAATTGACATATACCATACATATCATGATTACCAAGTAAAAACAAAGATTAAAATATCAAATCAAGAGTAAGCAAAAGGCTCGTACCTGTGCATGCTTTTGTCATGTAATACGACTCACTAAAGCTACAGATTTCAAGAAGAATTGACAACAGACGTGGAATTTGATGTCCACAAACTTACAAAAATCAGTATTAGAGACTCGTGCTGATAACGTGTTATGAAATATAAAGTAAGAACAACAAAAATAAATAGAGAAAAGAGGAGAGACTTCTTTATTTCTCATGAAGGATGAGAGTTCATAAGATTGAGGATACAATGAACAAAACTCCTCTATTGATAGGAGAAAATACTCCTAGTTTCTCTCTAAAAGATAGATACTTCATATCCTAATAGATATCAAATAGATCTTATCTATATTCTTGATAGACATTCACTATAATGTAAATACATTCATAACATTATCATTATTATTAATTATTTAAATCTTTTTTTTAAGAACAACAAATATATCTAGAAATTCATAAACTTTCGGATACATAATTTTAATTATGCATTTCTCTTTGGTCTAGTTAATGTATGATGTATCTCGACCAAATAGTTTCAGAAATAGATGTATCTCAGTAATCAAAATTATATATCCAATTAAAAATAGAGTAATTAACTGTTATATTCTTAAGTTATGTATCTCAATTTTAAAATTATGTATTTGGATGCTAATTATGTATTCAAAAATTACAAAATAAGAAATTATTTGTAATTTAATAAAGAGTACGATTGGAAATAACAAGGGGTAAACTTATTCAGATTTATGTAAGTTTTACTAAAAATACATTAGTCAATAATAGTTTGGTCGGAAAATAATTGTTACTTTGTTGGGCCAAAAATTCTATTTTATTAATAAAATATATTACTTATTTATTTTTTAATAATGTTCTTTTTTAATAAAATTATTATTTTTAAAGAACTTGTTTCTTTTCTTCCAAAATTGAGAAGGGATTAAAAATACCCTTTATTTTCATATATCAGCTAAGTTTGTCCTAGTTATAGTATAAGGTCAAATATACTCTGGTCGTCACCAAAATTTTTAAAAATATCCTTTTTTTAAAAAATATTTTTTCATCATTGCATTTGGGTAAGGTTGATGTCATATGAAGTGTCACCTCAATGTCAGTGATAATAGAATAAATAACTTGTCAATTACAATGACTATCACATTATTCAAGATGGTATGACAAAAACAATTTATGGTAATTCTAAGCATTAGAATCCAATTGTCTAACGAGTGCATTCGATGACCATATTTTTATATGCATCACTTTTGTATGTGATTTAATTAATGATATCGACTAATCTTTATATTATAAAAACCATGACATACATATTGATCTAATCGAATCATTAATTCATCATACGATTAAGAACAATTTTAGATTAAATTTTAAGAGATGAAACTTTCAGTATTACCATGATCTCTATATCATGACAAGTCTCAAATATTAACCAAAGACATTATTATACTAATTAATTAATTTGAGTAATAACTATGTTAAAACAATATTATGTGACATATAATTATATTAAGTAATATTTTTAGAACAGAAAATATGTTATGAAAGTACACGCTAAAAAGGGAACAACAAAGCCTGAGATGTATAGAGTGGCCCCAAACTTCTTATGTGTATTTCATCAGGCAAAGACGTAATAGAAGAGTATTACTCTTGTACATAACTATTATTCTTAGATCAACAAAAACAAGGTAGTTGGATAGAGTTGCATGTTAAGCCTGACATGTTTTGGGTAGCAGTTTGTTAGCAAATAATTCTTTAGTTATTAAAAAAGAATCATTTTTATGTGATAAACCAAAAATTGAATGATCATGGGAGAAACTTACTCCTGCTAGAGTATATTGTGATTCACATGGTAATCTAATTTTGATAAATCTTTGAATTGTTAAAAAACAATTGATAGTGTCGATGTTTTCTCCACTGTCAGCATTGCCCTCATTTTTAAATGAAGACTTTCCGTGCATAAATCAACTATTATCATTGGTTGAAATGTTTGGCAAAATTGCCTATAAAGGCATGCCTTTGTTTTCATTTTGTACACAGATCAAAAATTAACAAAAGTCTACAATTTGTTTCTTAATTTTTTTACTCTGTTATTTTATTTTATAACACGCTATCAACACGAGACTATACTGTTTCAAAATTTGAATGTTAAGGTATTATTTTTCTCTTTTTATTAATATGTCTAATCTTACGAAACTTGAGTTCGTTGCCCTTCAAAGTTTGGGAAAGAACTACCTTTCATGGGTATTGGATGCTGAAATCCATTTGGATGCTATGGGCTTTGGAGATACCATTAAAAGTGAAAATAAAGCATCAAACCATTACCGTGCTAAGGCTATGATATTCTTGCGTCATCATATTGACGAAATTCTAAAAAATGAATATCTTACTGTTAAGGATCCACTTATTTTGTGGAATAGCCTAAGAGAAAGGTATGACCACTTAAATATGGTCTTACGTCTAAAAGCAAGATATGATTAGATGCATATCAGATTTTAAGACCATAATTTTGTTCATGAATTGACACGATCCAAACCAGGACTTAGTCATGTCAGGTTCCTCAATCCCAACTGGGATCGGAGACCACCTTCAAGACTCAACCATAACCGCCCTACAACTTATGTCAGATGAATTCTGAACACATAACAAGATATATCAAAATCAATTGAAAGATATTTAAAGAAGTCCGTAACCATAACCAACCAAATACCAAATCGGTGTCAGCCTCAATGCCAATACTAATACCAAGGCTGACATCAATACCAACACCGCCCATGTCCATATTATTCACACAAAGCCTCCAGCAGAAATTCAAGAACATTTGTTCGAGACATGCCCCGACCATAGCCAAAACCAAAGTCCAAGAAACAAAAATATCCTAAAGAAGTCCACGACAAGAAATGAAATCTTCCGGAGTATGGAAGCTCATTATTTCAGTCCAACACAAAACTATTGTCGAATTCAAGATCACTGAGCAAAAGGAGTAGTATGGTTGTTTCCCACATCGTGTGGGGATACAATGCCCAAATATGGGTTAGCGGGTGAAAGCTAGCATGTTCTCATGAGTAAGGATAAAATAATGCAATTATTCAAACCGAAGTAAATAGTTATATGCCATCACATATATACATATATATATATATTATGCCAGAAAAGGAAATCAGGTTTAGCGTACATTTAAAACCTTAACCTAGACTGTGTAGCTTTACCATTATAATCCACTCACTGGTTATATGGGCCAGTATTACCCCCTGAACAGGCCCCAGTGCGTGTAGCCTCATGTCCAAAAACATGATTTTTCAGAGTCTGTCCGTCAAAGTCACACCTCATGGTTAGCTACTACAATCAGCCATTATTGCCTAATTAAAACATTTAGCACATAACCAAACCACCGATTCCAAGAGTCAATTATCAAGGAATTTTGTGAAAAAATCTATCATTGTGTCAACTTGATCCACGTACTTTTATTTGTGAGCAAGAGGTACAAAAGATTATTCACTTGTAGAAAATTACAAATCAAATGCCAGACACATTTATAGATTTAAAAAGGATTACAAAATCATACTTTCTTATAGTGAATGTCCCAATGAATTGATGTCCCTGTAGGACCACCTACTAGCCAATGAGTTCAAAACATACTTGAAGCATGGTAGACTATTCGATTTTAAGTATCAAAATCCTAGAAAAATAAAAATAAATGATCAAGATGATACTACGAAAGAATCTCGTATGAAAGTTCAAGGTTTGAATAATTTTGATATCCCTGAAGGAACCAATGAGTCTGAACCTCAAGAAAATGAGGAATTATCCCTAAATATAAGTGATGGTGAAATTAATGGTGAAATTAATTTGAATCGATCAAAAATAGTGGTGGATCATACCTTTGCATATAATGTTGCAACAAACATCATGCAAGATAGCGAGGATCTCGAACCTCAGCCAGTCACAGAATGCCAACAAAAAAAATAATTGGCCATAATGATAAGAAGCAATTCAATCTGAGTTGAATTTACTTGTCAAGCGTGAAGTTTTTGGACTTATTATTCAAATACGAAATGGTATTAAACTCGTTGGCTATAAATGGGTCTTTGTGGGTAAAAGAAATGAGAAAAATGAAAATATAAAGATATAAGGCACGCCTTGTTGCACAAGGATTTTCACAAAGGTCTGGTGTTGATTATGAAGAAACCTACTCACCAGTTATGGATGGAATAACATTACGTTATCTTAGTTTCACTGTTCATGAGAGAATTGAAATGGATTTGATGGATGTGGTGACAGCGCCCAAGCGCACACGCAAGTGTATATGGTCTACTAAGTAATATAGTGGCCTTCAAGAAAGTTGAGTTATCGATCCCACAGAGATTAGATTTTGCAATGATTTGATTTCAGTTTACAATTTAGATTCACATGATGCAAGAGTAACTAAATAAAGAGTTTGGAGTTTGTAAATTGCAAGGAAAGTAAACAAAGCATAAAATAAAGATCTTGAGACAATCAATAGGAGAAAACCCATGGTTGAAGCACTCTGAACAATCATATTATGCTATTGGATTTCATTAATTAACCTGCTTATACTGGTTGTTGATTAGTAGGGTTAATTGCATGATTATGGTTTTCCAACCTCTAATCTTTTACCTAAGTTGAACCTTATACCTACATCTTTGAGCGGGGATGTAATAATTCACTTAAGTTCTTAACAAATATCATCCTGCATATGAATCAAGTAAGGTATCTAAGTACATCCTTGTCCTAGATACTAATTCATTTTTATTATTTTATAAGGAATTAAGAACCACACTCTGCTTATTCCCATGTTCTATCGCCCTATTCTCTCTCCCGAGTTCTCAAAGTTGACAATGGATGTATTTTAAGGGTCGTGAGTCCTTAAAATAGTTAAAATAAAAATAGACAAACAACCAATATTGATATGAAAAGAAAACAAACTTAATCCATAGCAATAATAATCATGTTCCTGGCTTCAACCCCAGAAAGAGAGAGTTTAACCACACATAGTCATAATCGCAATCACAAGGAGGTAATTAACGACTAAGAACATGTATGAACTAGTTTAAAACAATAAGAACCTAAGTTATGAAGTTGTATCAGACTTATTGATGCTCCAAGACGTCCAAATATCATTAATAATGATTACAAAGTTGTATTTATAGTAGAAAACAAGTTCCAAGCCGATTAGGATTCAATTTTCACTTTTTGGCCGTGTTTGAAGTAGGGTCGCGACGCGAGGCTGACTTGACTTGACTAGGGGTCACCATGCACTAGCTACTTAGTTCAATAAGGGGTTGGGACACTAGGATGGCTTGACTTAAATGGGGGTCGCGACACGCCCCTATCGCGACATCTCTCTGAAATTTGCTTCTTGAAATTTGGTTAAGTATTGGACGTTCCTCCATTCATCCTTGACTTTGTAGTGTCTTTCCCATGATTTTCCGGCCTCCAAATCATCTATATATCATCATATTAAGCTTATAAAGGATCCTAAAAGAACACACCACACGAATTAGAAGCACAAACAACACTATATCCATAACGATGATTCAATAATAAGAGCTTAAACTAGGGTGATTTCCATGGTCTTCCACTCAATGTTTTGCCTCTTTCCTTGACTCAATTGAACTTTCTACACTTCCAACAAGTTGTTACACATACCATAACATATTTAAAACCATAAGGAATACATATAAATCAATAGAATCCAAGAAGATAGACTAGACAAGCAACTAGCTCAAACTAGGAAGACTAGTTTTCTATATTGAACTCAAATTGACTCTTTTAAGTACAAACTCACTTGGACTTCACTTGGAACCTTATAAACACATGCTTTAACATATTTATCTCATTTTCAACCATTATAGCTTATAATTATCCTCAAAACAAGGCTAAAAGGGCTAGAATATGAACGCTAGAATGTATAAATACACCCAACATCCTGTGGTTACAACCTATCTTTATGGATCACTTGATAATGAGATATGCATGAAAAATTTTGAAGGTTATAAAATGCATGAGGCATATCGGGAAGTATATTCAACCAAATTGCATCATTATATAGTTTGAAGCAATCTGGACACATGTGGTATAACCGTCTTAGTGAGTATTTATCTAAAAAAGGTTATATAAATAATGAAATTTGCCCATGTGTTTTTATAAAGAAAATAACATCGGAGTTTGTTGTACTTGTTATTTATGTTGATGGCATGAATCTTACTGGAACTCCAATAGAGCTTCAAAAGGCAATTGATTATTTAAAGAAGGAATTTGAGATGGAGGGTCTTGGAAGGACAAAATTATGTCTTGATTTGCAAATTTAGCATTTCACAAATGACATCTTTGTCCATCAATATACCTGTACAAAAAATATTTTGAAAAGATTTTATATGGATGGAGCACATCCATTAAGTACTCCAATGGTTGTTCGATCACTTGATGTGACTAAGGATCCATTCCACCTCAAGAAAAGAACGAGAAAATTCTTGGTGCTGAAGTACCATATCTTAGTGCAATCATTGCACTAATGTATCTTGCTAACTCTACAAGGCCTGATATAACTTTTTTTGTTAATTTGTTAGCAAGGTATAGTTCTGCTCCTACGAGGAGGCATTGAAATGTAATCAAACACATATTACAGTATCTAAAAAGGACTATCGATATGAGCTTATTTTAGTCTAAAGATTGCAGTCCCGATCTTGTTGGTTATGCTGATGCAGGGTATTTATCTGATCCACACAAAGCTTGATCTCAAATAGGCTATATGTTTATATGTGGGGTACTGCCATAACTTGGAGATCTACAATGCAGTCTATCGTGGCCACTTCATCAAACCATGCAGAGATAGTAGCTATTCACGAAGCAAGTCGGGAATGTGTGTGATTGATATTAATGATACATCTCATTCGAGAAAAATGTGGTCTGAAATGTAACAAAGTGCCCACAATTTTATATGAAGATAATGCAGCATGCATAGCGCAATTAAAAAGTGGATTCATAAAAGGAGATAGAATGAAATATATTTCACCAAAATTTTTCTACACACATGAACTCCAAAAGAATGTTGATATCAACGTACGACAGGTCTGTTTAAGTGACAATTTAGCAGACTTGTTCACCAAAGGATTGTCATCCTCAACATTCGAGAAGATGATATACACGATTGGGATTCAACAATTTCGAGATGTTAAGTGATGTTTTAATCAGGGGGAGCAAATACTCACTGCACTCTTTTTTTCTTTTTGTCACATTGAGTTTTCCTTGATAAGGTTTTTAATGAGGTAGTTGAGGAAAAAAAATGTATATTACAAGACATGCATTGTTAGAGTTTCTTTTTATTTTGTGTTAGACGTCTAAGGGGGGGGGGGGGGGTTAAGAAATAATCGATTGTGTGGATGTCTTCTCCACTATCAACATTGCCTTCATTTTCAAATGAAGACTTTCTATGCATAAACCAACTATTCCCATTGGTTGGAATGTTTGGCAAAATTGCCTACAAAGACATGTCTTTGCTTCCATTTTGTACATAGTTCAAAAATTAACAAAATCTCTACTATTTGTTTCTTAATTTCTTTATTCCGTTATTTTATTTTATAACATGAATTAAGATGTACCAATTTTAGGCATGCTACATTGATGGTTGCACGATAATTTAATATGTAAAACAATAGCTCTCTGAATTGCAATATTTGAATAGATCCAAATCTGAATACTTGAAAAGTTATATAAAATATATAAGAATCAAACATTTTGAGACGTCCTAAATAAAATGATTGTCTCAAATGGATGGAAAGAGTTATGTCTTTCTCAAAAACGCACCTATTTCAGTTTAGAAAAATGCTTATAAAAAACTTTATAATTCAGACGAGGTTAAATTCTTCGTGATGGACGACGGTAAAGTAGTGTTTAAGTTTTTCTTTTCTTTTTTTAATTATTCAAGTTAGAATGTGATTTATTTGCACTTATTCATAATTTTCTTTTAGGTTTTGCAAACTTTTGACTAGATTGGTAAGAAGTGTGAACTCACAACAAGTTGAAAATCTTGTGCAACAATACATCTTGGAAAGGTTCTTGATGGTCAAGCTGAAATTTCATCACTTTTGTGTCTAAAATTTGGTCAAATCTCAAATAAAAAGCTATATGATAAAATCTAATAGTTGACATTCATTCCTTGCTCCTTACTTCCTGGTCAGAATGAAATGAAGAAGTAAATAAGCTTGAACATTCTTTCAATTCCATAGAATATATTCTTGCAAGAAGGCTACAGTACTGTATATTGTATTGAAAAGGGGACTTAAAGAATTTAATGAATTAAACAAATTGCAAATGGAAGGTTTCACACTTGTAGTGTGTTTGGTATGGAGGAAAATATTTTCTTAATTTTCTCATGTTCGGTTTGCCAAATGATTTTGAAATATTTTCTCTAGGAAAATAATTTTAATTTCTTATAAATAACTTCCTACAAGTGTGGTGTTCAACATAGATTATGTCTTCCCTCCTTCCGACACACCTTGTCTACAATTCCATGAGTTCCAATTCTATAGCCTCTCGCCCCCCCTCCACCCCACACCCTATTTCCACCTCTCCATCCTTTTTAGTATTTGTTTAAATTATATATAAATATTTTTAAAATATTATAATTATTTACCTACCAAACACAAAAAAATAAATAGTAAACCCACTTTTTATTTACTGGAGAACATCTTTCAAGAAAACATTATCCTTGTATCGAACACACCCAAGATTGGTGCAGTAAATGAATCAGACTTTTTATCAGTCTATAAATATAGAATCGAGAAGTAGCAAATAATCCACAACTCCGTCCGAGGCATTCATTCAGAGGTACTAAAAAAACTAGCCCCTCTATTTCATATTAGTTAATAATCTTACTAAAAATAATCGTCTCATATTAGTTAGTCATCTTACTAAATCAAGAAAATATTAATTAACATTTTTCATAATATCTTTACAATTATTTTTTTTTTAAATTGTTCATACTTATTCATATTTAAAAAAAAATAAAATTAAGGATTAAATTAGTAAAATTACCTTCTTATTTATGATTTCTAAATCACTATATAGAATAAAATGTATCCAACTAATATGCGATGAAGGGAGTAACAAGTTTAAAAGAGTGGCCTTACATGAAGTGAAGAGTCTTTGTTTATTAACCTCCTTCCACAAGGGTATCATTTCTTCAAGTGATTTAAATCATTCTGACTATGTAAAGTGAACACTTCTACTTATCCCTTTGTCATCTGAACCGTTCAATCTATCAAAATACAAGATTTTAAACCATTCTGACTATGTGTGTGGCTCACACTCTCTAAAAAAAAATTTCACGTCAGATCCACGTCATATCTATGTCACGTAAATCAATGACATGTCATAACATCTTCATTAATTAATTTTTAAAATTATTAATCAATAAAATTAAATAAAAATAAAATAATAAATTATTTTTTTACAAAAATAAAATTCATCTCCATCATTATTTAAAAATTAAAATTAACAATTTATATTCATTCCCAACTGCCTCCACATCAATTTTTATGTCATTTTAAATATTACGATAAATTTCATGTCCTTTTTAAATGTTACATAAAAAATTAAATATTAAAATAAATTTAATTAACTAAAAAACTTTTACAAATTATTTCAATAATCATGTTCTTGATGTTTGCTCACAAATTGAACATTAAATTCAATCCAAATAATTAAAATTCCTCTCCAGTTAATTTAAATTTTCAACTATAAATTCGCATATACAAACATAGTGAATTTCCAATTTCAAATTTGAATATCTTTAACAAATCCACAAAAACTTCAAGTTTTTCCAAGCTTATCCATGGAGTTCATTAATATTTCAATAAGCACTATCACTCACTTTCAATTCAAGTTCAATTAATCCTAAAAAATAAAAAGTTTAAATTAAGAAAGTGAATTAAAAAAAAAAGTGAATGGTGCAGGTTGTAATAGTGCACATGAGGAAGAAAAGTTTTTTTTTTTTTGGGGGGGGAGGGTTTTAATGGTGGTTCAATGAGGGGGTGGAGGTGTAGACACGTAATTTTGTCCCCCTCGAAAGTTCGTTTTATTCATTTCCACCATAGCATACCGTGTGCCCTCACCCTTGTCATTATACCCCGCAAAATACAAAAATAAAAATATATATATAATAATAATAAAATAATCAACCCTATCTTATCTTAACCACCTACCCAATAAAATATAACAATCTACCCAACTACCCACTCCCAACATCATCATTATACTCACCACTACCCACTCCCAACATCATCATCATACTCACCACTACCCACTACCCCACATTACCCCACCCACCACTACCCACTGCCAAGTGGAGAATCAGGGGTCGCCACTCGTTAATTGTCCAATCTGGACGAACTACGCACCCCTGATTCTCCACTTGGCATTTTTATTCAGAGTCGCCACTTGGCATAATTCGGTGTGCCAAGTCACCTTTGGAAAATCATTTTCGAAACCATTTAACTCTTAAACCGGTTTGCGAACAGAGATTCCGGCTAAGGAATTCTGTTAACCGAGGGGAAGGTGTTAGGCACCCCTCGATCCCGTGGTTCGACCACGGTCGCTTGATGGAGTGTATCGACTATTTCGGCATTATGAAGTGTATAAACCACAAACAAAATACGTAAAACAAAATAGAACAAAACGAAATGTAAATCCAGTCCAATTATTACAACCCGAAATGAAAAGGGACTAAAAAATAAACCTACGCTAATCCTAAACTAATGCTTTACCCGATGCCTCAGACCTTCATCACGGATGTCCTCCGGGTACAAGGTACTTCGGGGCATTCCCCGGATAAATCTGTACAAATACTTTGGGGCATTCCCCGTCCAAATGAGTACAATTTAAACTTTTCGTCCAATAAAGTAGAAAGTATCGTTCAAGCACATATTCAAAACACTCCAACAAATTGTTATTCCTACATTTGCCTACCCGGACTGCGTTTGCCTATGCGTCTTCGACTAAAGACATAATTCCATCATTGATTCATACCAACAATAAATCAAATTAAACCGAATCTATCTTTTTGTCAATTTTTTTTTCACTTCCATCCCCCGACTTTCTTTTTATCCATCCATTAGAACATGATCAAATTTATGCCTTAATTTACCAAAACCAAACAACCAAGCATCACAATTATAACATCTTGATAAACAAAAATTCAACAAAACCATAATCACAACTAATTCAATATGCCAAGATAAATAAAAGAGAGCGGGTTGAAGAAATGGACCTCGATGAAATTGATCCTTGTCGATAATAAAGAAATCCGAAGACCAAAATACTTGACCGGAGAACCTCACCACGAGCAAACCAAACTCGGTATTAGAATAATAAACCGGACAGCTCCAAAACGTAGATCGGGATCTGGGGAGTTCCGGTGATGAAAAGACGGGCGGAGATCTAACGGTTTGACTGAGAGCCGACGTCGGTCAAAATAAAGGCAGCGACGGGCTGACTGTCGGATCTGGCCGACGCACCGCGGTACTAGCACTGGTAGCCGCTGGCTGTTACCCGGAAAAGCCGAATCTGATGGCGGCGCGGCTGACGACGGGAGCAGCAACCACTGGCGGCGGCAGATCTGGCGGAGATCTGGTCTGAAATGGCGTCGGTCGGAGATGACGTCGGTTGGATTTTTTTTTTTTAGTTTTGGGGAGAGAGAGATGGTAGAGAGAAGGAAAATATGGTGGTGTTGTGGTGGTCGGAGTTTCGGTCGGCGGCGAACGAAGTTTTTAAGAGTGGAAGAGAGAGTAGAGTTTTAGAGAGAGAGCCTTGAGAGATTTTTTTTTGATTTCTTGTTCTTGTGGTTGTTGTTAAAGAATGGAAGAAAATGATCAATGGTGTGTGTGTAGTGTGTACTTTCTTTTAGAGATAAGAAAAAGAGAGTGAGGGGTGGGGTAATGTGGGGTAGTGGGTAGTGGTGAGTATGATGATGATGTTGGGAGTGGGTAGTGGTGAGTATAATGATGATGTTGGGAGTGGGTAGTTGGGTAGATTGTTATATTTTATTGGGTAGGTGGTTAAGATAAGATAGGGTTAATTATTTTATTATTATTATATATATTTTTATTTTTATATTTTGCGGGGTATAATGACATGGGTGAGGGCACACGGTATGCTATGGTGGAAATGAATAAAACGAACTTTCGAGGGGGACAAAATTACGTGTCTACATCATGCCCCCTTTGAATGTAAACACACAGTGTTTTCAGATAAAAAAGTAGACAACGAGATAGAATTTTGTCCCGACCATTATTCAAAGGAAGACACAGAAGAAAGAAAGACTATCGGGTTTTGAATTAGGACAGCCTACCCAACCAAGTTATGAGGGAATCAAGTCACGGGTATTTCAAAAGATTGGAAGAGGAGTGGACTATACCGAGTTGGAGAGTCGAGTGAGGTTCCGTCGAGGTTTCGGTCCGCAGTTCTGTTATTACATCAATATGAAAATGAAAAGCTAAAACATAAAGGAAATTACAAAAAATCCTATCTATACAACTTTTGTTGGTTCTTTACTTGACTTTTATCACCCTATTCTTCAGGAGGGCTCCTGACTTGCAATTTCTTCCAACTTGTTGCTTGACTTTCGTTTCTTCACCCTATTCTTCAGGCGGGCTCCTGACTTGTTATTTCATCACCCTGTTCTTCAGGCAGGCTCCTGTCTTGCTATTTCATCACCCTGTTCTTCAGGCGGGCTCCTGACTTGCTATTTCATCATTTTGTTGCTATGCTTTCAACTTCTCCACCCTGTTCTGCAGGCGGGCTCCTGAAATCACATCAAAACTAAAAAAAAAGAAAATTATCCCCAAACAAAAAATATTATAAAGAGAAATTTCGTTTATTTGCTAGAAAAGTAAAGTTTCATAAACCGAAATTGAATTATTTTTTTTTTGCCCCAGTTTATCATCAGAAGACTTTTGGGAAAATCACATCATGCCTACTTGCATGTTGCAATGATGAATCAAGACTCTGACTAAGAAATGCATCTCTTAAGAGTAAAATTAAATGACCAAGACTAGGAAGTGCATCTCCTAAGAATTAAAGTGAGGGATTTTAGCTAGAAAGTGCGTCTTCTAGAGATACAAGTTTAAGTTAAAAGTGTGCCACCTAAAAAATGAAAACTAGCATGGAAGTGCGTCTCCTAAGAATTAAGTGCAATAACTCGACTAGAAAGTGCATCTTCTAAGAATCAAGACTTAAGTTAGAAGTGCATCACCTAAAGAGCAAAATTCGAATTACCCAATCAAGGAAGTGCATCTCCTTGCCAATGTTGCTTGAATTATCAAAATAAAGAAGTGCGTTTCCTTACCAATGCTGCTTGAATTATCAAAACAATGAAGTTGTCTCCTTACCAATGCCGCTTGAATTACTCAAATAAGGAAGTGCATCTCCTCACAAATGTCTCTTGAATTACTCAAACAAGGAAGTGCGTCTCCTCACAAATGTCTCTGGAATTACCCGAATAAGGAAGTGCGTCTCCTTACAAATGTTGCTGGGATTACCCGAATAAGAAAGTTCGTCTCCTTACAAATGTTGCTTGGATTACCCGAATAAGGAAATGTGTCTCCTTACAAATGTTGCTGGGATTACCCGAATAAGGAAATGCGTCTCCTTACAAATGCTGCTGGGATTACCCGAATAAGGAAGTGCGTCTCCTTACAAATGCTGCTGGGATTACCCGAATAAGGAAGTGTGTCTCCTTAGAAATGCTGCTGGGATTACCCAAATAAGGAAGTGCGTCTCCTTACAAATGCTGCTGGGATTACCCAAATAAGGAAGTGCGTCTCCTTACAAATGCTGCTGGAATTACCCGAATAAGGAAGTGCGTCTCCTTACAAATGCTGCTGGGATTACCCAAATAAGGAAGTGCGTCTCCTTACAAATGCTGCTGGGATTACCCAAATAAGGAAGTGCGTCTCCTTACAAATGTTGCTGGGATTACCCGAATAAAAAGTAAAATCACTGAACAGAAAGTAAAATCCCATTTTCCAGGAGGGTCCTGAACAGAAAATAAAATCCCATTTTCCAGGAGGGTCCTGAACAGAAAGTAAAGTCCCATTTTCCAGGAGGGTCCTGAACAGAAAGTAAAATCCCATTTTGCAGGAGGGTCCTGAACAGAAAGTAAAGTCCCATTTTCCAGGAGGTTCCTGAACAGAAAGTAAAGTCCCATTTTGCAGGAGGGTCCTGAACATAAAATAAAATCCCATTTTCCAGGAGGGTCCTGAACATAAAATAAAATCCCATTTTCCAGGAGGGTCCTGAACAGAAAGTAAAATGCTATTTTCCAGGAGGGTCCTGAACAGAAAGTAAAATCCAATTTTCCAGGAGGGTCCTGAACATAAAATAAAATCCCATTTTCCAGGAGGGTGCTGAACAGAAAGTAAAATCCCATTTTCCAGGAGGGTCCTGAACATAAATTAAAATCCCATTTTCCAGGAGGGTCCTGAACATAAAATAAAAACCCATTTTCCAGGAGGGTCCTGAACATAAAATAAAATCCCATTTTCCAGGAGGGTCCTGAACAAAAAATAAAGTCCCATTTTCCAGGAGGGTCCTGAACAGAAAGTAAAATCCCATTTTCCAGGAGGGTCCTGAACAGAAAGTAAAATCCCATTTTCCAGGAGGATCCTGAACATAAATTAAAATCCCATTTTCCAGGAGGGTCCTGAATAGAAATTAAAATCCCATTTTCCAGGAGGGTCCTGAATAGAAAATAAAGTCCCATTTTCCAGGAGGGTCCTGAACAGAAAGTAAAGTCCCATTTTGCAGGAGGGTCCTGAACAGAAAGTAAAAATCCATGGATGTGCATTTCCAATGGTAGTTGAATCAAGTGAATCAAATTTTCCCCTGTTTCAACAAAGAAAATTCATCCGTTAAAAACTTAGTGGTAGTTTGTGGCACTTGGCTTTCCAGGCATTTGCTCTAATGTTCGTTCCCTTCATTTCATTTCAGATTGCTGACATTTACCCCTGCTTTGTCGTGTCATTGACCCAAACTCAGATCATTAGGAGTGACTCCAAAATAACCACAGTATCTCTGTTTTGTCATGCTTCTTAAATAAATCCTTCAAACCTTGGTATTTCATAAGTTCTCAGTTATGTCTCTTTCATATGCTGACTTTGTCTTGCATTGTGCAATTGAAGAAGTTGGTGGCCAGTTTTGAAATCTTTTCTCACTTGTTTTGATATGGACTTGACTCAAAACCAAAACAAAAATGACAATGACTTTTATTTGGACCACTGACTCAAGAAAACAAAATAAAATAAAGAGAAGAAAGAAAAGACAATGAGTGTCCCCATTTCAAACAAAGAAATGACAAATTTTCTAAAAATGACAGTCAACTCTAATGATTATGTCATGCCTTTTAGATTACGCCACCTGATCTTTCCATCCAACCTCTCTACCAATTATTGCTGAGTTAATGGCCTTGAAACTGAGTTGCTTTCTTAGACCAATTGCATTCAGACCTCATTCGGCTAGTGATGCTTTGAAGGGTCTTTCCCTAAGCTCACCCTTGTCTTATGGTGTCTGTGAGGGTTTTTACAAATGAGACTCTCTTATTCTCTTTTCTCTCAACTCACAATCGTCTCACGGTGCCCGTGAGGGTTTTCACCAATAAGACTCTCTCTTTTTTATCTCTCTCAACTTACTATCGCCTTACGATACCCGTGAGGGTTTTCACCAATAAGACTCTCTCTTTTATTTCTCTCTTGATTCCTTGGTCTGAGGAAGACAGGTAGTTCCCAAATACATCAGCATATCCCTTGCATGCTTTGCCTTAACATGCTTTGCCTTAACATCCCCAAAGATTGATCTGAAGGTCTTTTCTTTGGTTGTAACTTGGCTTTTGGATAGGGTTAGAAAGAAAGGATGGCGTGAGGCCCAAACGACACTTGAAGTGGGTTAGGACTTACAACTTTTGGAATCGACTCGAATAATGAGGATTAACTCTTGCCCCAGTTTCTTTTGACTGGGTGATTCTAAATTATTTATTTGGTTGGACCGAGCCCTTAGTAGGGCAGCCTACGTATCTCACCCCCGAGAGAGGAGAATCAGGTCATGCGTAGTTCTGGCAGCTTGTCCTTTTGCTTTGATCTGATTTTTCTCTTTTTTTTTTATTCGCTCTTTTCACTTCGCGATTCCTTTTTTTTTTTTAACTCTATTTTCTTGACAATCTTTTTTGGAAACATTTTTGTCTCTTTTTTTTTGTAACTTTTGACTTTATCTTTTTTCTTGACACTATTCCTTGAACTTTGCTTACTCTATCTTGATTCCAAAATAGGGATATGAAAGAAAATAACACTGAGGCTCAAATGGGGTAAACAAAGGATGACACAATATTTGGATAGCAGAATGAAATGCCTTCATCATATCAATCCTTGAGAATGCATGTATATAACATGCAATGTGAAAGTACATGACCAATATCGCTTATGACATGCTTTGCAACACTATCTTGCCTCGAACATGTGTTTCACCTCTTTTCATATACTTGTCAAAGATAAAACTCTACCTTTGTTGCGTCCCTCACATCGAGTGATCCATGCTTTTGTAGAGCTGATTATCTTCTTGTTAACCTTGGTATAGGGATCACACGTCCACTGTTTGACCTAATTGGGACCTGTCCTTCGATCGATAGCTAAGTTATTCTTGTAATTCTCAAAATAATTGCCTTAACCTATTATGAAATGTCTCAACACTCTATCTATTTTCTTACATGTTTTTTTTTTAATTTTTTTTTAACTTTACCCTCTGATTCAAAGATTTTAAGATCTGGCTGAAAATTTCACTGCATGTCATATCACTAGAGTTAACACAAAATGTACTATGTAAAGAAAACAAACAAATGACACATATTTAAAACACAAAGAAAAATGAGACACTTCATTTAATTGAAACAAAAGATAGAAGGGTTTGAACATAAACAACAAAAGGATAAAATAAGATAGATCTCGAACTATAACCCTGAAATAGTTCGGATAGCAGAAAATAAAACAAAACAAGCTACCAGACCTCTTCCTAGTAGGGAGAGGGGTGACTTCTCAATTGCTCAGCCTGACATCTTAGCCACTTGTTTGCATATCAGCATGACTAGAGCTTTCCTCACTGTCAGTGTTCTGTACCATGATTAATTTATCTTGAATGATCTTTTCAATTTCTCTTTTCAAAGCACGACAATGTTCAATACTGTGACCCTGAACATCAGAATGATATGCACATCGTACATTAGGATCAAGTCTTCTTAAATGTGGGTCGGGAGTATACCCAAGGAGAGGAGTGATCATGTCCTGTTGTACCAATCTCTGGAATAAACTTACATACGACTCTCCAATGGGTGTGAAGTTATCTCTCGACTTCTGTCTCATTTCATTATTTATCTTCAATTGAAAACAAGGCCTAGAAGGGCTTCGGTATGTACGTGGAGTTGGAAGATGACTCGGCAGAGTTGGCGCACGCCAGTGTGGGTAAGATGAAGGTTGAACATAAGGTTGCCAATTACACACATGATATGGAGGTGGGGGAATGGGATATAATGGATTTTGGTAAAGATTCAATGGAGCTTGGACATAAACTTGGGTTTGAGCCCGTGGGTAACGATGGTGGGGTCCTCTTGCCCATGCCTGTTGTCCAACTGCAATGGCAGATGCAGCTTCCACATTCTCATTCCCAGAAATCCCTATCTGTCCTTGTTGGCCATAGCTTCCTTTGTGACTTGGAGCAATATGGAGGACCAGCCAAAATGCCACAAACCAACCACCTTAAACTAACTCGACAAGAGATAGAAAATGGTTAGAGTTCAACAGTTTTTCAAAACCTCTCTATTTTTTTTTTATTTTTTTTTATGAAAAGATCACCGAACCCAACAAGGGCGCCTACGTATCTCACCCCCGAAAGGGAGAATCAGGTGTGCGTAGTTCGTGAATTCGTGCCAAAATGGCCAATTGAACTCTTTTTCACATTTTTCTCTTTCTTTTTTTTTTGAAACTTTAAGAAAAAAAAATAACAAATTGTCAAAAAAAACTGACGAAAATCTTTTTTTGCATTTTTAGGCTTAACAACCTTATGAAAACTATGATTAACAAAGTAAAATCTTTTTTTTTTTTTTTTTTAATTTCATAGGAAAATGAAACTTGAAACTATCAAAGAAAAATCTTTTTGTAGTTTTCTTTTAGAGATGTATATGAAACACCTACTGTAAATGAAGAGTGGAGAATTTTTTTTTGAATTTTCAGATTTCTGTACAAAACGAAATCTATGATTACCGAAATTTTTTTTTTGGATTTTTTTTTTAATATTTTGAATTTCATGCGAAAAATGAAACTCGAACCTGTTAAAGGAAAATATTTTTCGTTGTTGTTTTCTTTTTTGGTTGATCTTATTTAAAAAAAGAAAATCTTTTTGAATTTTTGAATTTTTTAAATAAGATCAACCAAAAATGAACCCTACGATTATTGAGGAAATTTTTTTTTTCTTTTCAAGATATGTATGAAACATCTACTCTGAATAAAGAGTGAAGAAAATTCATTTTGTTTTGAATTTTTTAAATAACATCCCCGAACCAACAATAGGCTGCCTACGTATCTCACTCCCGAAAGAGGAGAATCAGGGGTGCGTAGTTCGTCCAGATTGGACAATTAACGATTAACTAATAAATTGATCCTAACTTAAGAGACACACTCAAAAACTATTTTTTTTTTCAACTAGACGCTTTAACCAAGACTGACACCACCAATTATACAGAAAAAATCTTTTTGACATTTTTGTTTTTGACAAATAAAAAAGGCAAACAAAACTTTTCTCGCAGTTTTTTTTTTGTTCTTTTCGACTCACTTTTCTATTTTTTTTCTTTTCGTTTTTGCCTACACACCTTACTCCTAACAATTTTTTTTTTCAAAAATCAGTCCGTCAAATAACCACTTTATCCTAAAAAATGCAACAATTAGTACGTAGGGATGCTTTAAAGGGGAGTCTCCAACAAAGGGCCATGTGGGTCCCACTAGGTGTCCGCATGATGCAAATAAGCATGACCTAAAGGCTGACCTACGTTGTGGTTTACTAACAAGGCTGTTCGGGGGAGCGTATGGTCGATAGTGGCTGCTTTGCTTTCCACCTACTCCATAACACCGACGGCTCCCCCCCTAAAATAAGGATGACTCAACTAGAGGTTGTGTAAAACACGTGTACTATAGACTTGTTGCAGAAGGAAGGCCGGGGGGTGGACTCATGATGACAGATATAAAACGGTAACACCTAGGATAAATACTATAAACAAAGAGCACGAAAACGCATAAGAGTGAAAAAAACACAACAATAATCACAAACAATGCTTATACACTCGTAATGCCAAACAAAGTCGTTACGACTCAAAAATAAGCTCGAATTCTCATATTGTACCCAGCAGAGTCGCCAGAAGATGTCACACCCCTTTTTGCATGCGTACTCCAAAAAACATGGAATATTTTTAACTTCGAAAGGGTTTTATTATTTAAGTGACAAGAAAAATGAAAATTTGTTTCGAAAAAGGATTATTTGCATTTTTATTCAGAGTCGCCACTTGGCATAATCTGGTGTGCCAAGTAACCTTTGGAAAATCCTTTTCGAAACCATTTGACTCTTAAACCGGTTTGCGAACAGAGATTCCGGCTAAGGAATTCTGTTGACCGAGGGGAAGGTGTTAGGCACCCCTCGATCCCGTGGTTCGACCACAGTCGCTTGGTGGAGTGTATCGACTATTTTGGCATTATGAAGTGTATAAACCAGAGACAAAATACGCAAAACAAAATAGAACAAAACGAAATATAAATCCAGTCCAATTATTACAACCCGAAATGAAAAGGGACTAAAAAATAAACCTACGCTAATCCTAAACTAATGCTTTACCCGATGCCTCGGGCCTTCATCACGGACGTCCTCCGGGTACAAGGTACTTCGGGGCATTCCCCGGATAAATCTGTACAAATACTTCGGGGCATTCCTCGGTCAAATGAGTACAATTTAAACTTTTCATCCAATAAAGTAGAAAGTATCGTTCAAGCACATATTCAAAACACTCCAACAAATTGTTATTCCTACATTTGCCTACCCGGCCTGCGTTTGCCTATGCGTCTTCGACTAAAAATATAATTCCATCATTGATTCATACCAACAATAAATCAAATTAAACCGAATCTATCTTTTTGTCAATTTTTTTTTCACTTCCATCCCCCGACTTTCTTTTTATCCATCCATTAGAACATGATCAAATTTATGCCTTAATTTACCAAAACCAAACAACCAAGCATCACAATTATAACATCAACATAAATAAAAATTCAACAAAACCATAATCACAACTAATTCAATATGCCAAGATAAATAAAAGAGAGCGGGTTGAAGAAATGGACCTCGATGAAATTGATCCTTGTCGATAATAAAGAAATCCGAAAACCAAAATACTTGATCGGAGAACCTCACCACGAGCAAACCAAACTCGGTATTAGAATAATAAACCGGACAGCTCCAAAATGTAGATTGGGATCCGGGGAGTTCCGGTGATGGAAAGACGGGCGGAGATCTAGCGGTTTGACCGAGAGCCGGCGTCGGTCGAAATAAAGGCAACGATGAGATGACTGTCGGATCTGGCCGACGCACCACGGTACTAGCACCGGTAGCCGCTGGCTGTTAGCTGGAAAAGCCGAATCTGATGGCGGCGCGGCTGATGACGGGAGCAGCAACCACTGGCGGTGGCAGATCTGGCGGAGATCTGGTCGGAAATGGCGTCGGTCGGATTTTTTTTTTTTTAGTTTTGGGGAGAGAGAGATGGTAGAGAGAAGGAAAATATGGTGGTGTTGTGGTGGTCGGAGTTCCGGTCGGCGGCGAACAGAGTTTTTAAGAGTGGAAGAGAGAGTAGAGTTTTAGAGAGAGAGCCTTGAGAGATTTTTTTTCATTTCTTGTTCTTGTGGTTATTGTTAAAGAATGGAAGAAGATGATCAATGGTGTGTGTGTAGTGTGTGCTTTCTTTTGGAGATAAGAAAAAGAGAGTGGCGGTGGGGTAATGTGGGGTAGTGGGTAGTGGTGAGTATGATGATGATATTGGGAGTGGGTAGTGGTGAGTATAATGATGATGTTGGGAGTGGGTAGTTGGGTAGATTGTTATATTTTATTGGGTAGGTGGTTAAGATAACATAGGGTTAATTATTTTATTATTATTATATATATATTTTTATTTTTGTATTTTGTGGGGTATAATAACATGGGTGAGGGCACACGGTATGCTATGGTAGAAATGAATAAAACGAACTTTCGAGGGGGACAAAATTATGTGTCTACAGAAGGCACAAACCACTGCACCATAGGAAACAAAAGAGATTTGGGGGATGGGTGGAGAGGGGCCAGTTGTAATGGTAGCAATAGTGGTGCCTTGGGGCTACAATCGTGCGAAGGAGAAGGAAAGGAATGCAGGGGGGTAGGGGAGGGCCTTTTTTTATATTTAATTTTCTTTTTAAATTGTTCTAATGTAAAAATGACCCTCACTTACACCCACGCGCTTGCAGTCACACGTTTTGTCCAACTCAACCACTTTAGTACCACATAAGCTTGGTCAACGGTCAGAAAAAATTAAAATATTATGTTTTGATGAGTTCAGGGGTTTAGATGACAAAGGGCTAAGTAGAGGTGTTCACTTTACAAACTCAGAAAAGTACAAGGGTCTACCGGATTATTTTGCCTTGTCATATTGATAAGCTATTCTTTATTATGTTAGGTGTTTTCTTCTCACAACTGTGTAGTACATTAATTCAAATTCTAATCTTATTGGTAACTAATTTCTAAATAATTTTATCTGCTATTGCGTACATTTTTATTTAACAACACAAACAAATAATGTTGAATTCAATATATGCATATTCTTTTTTTAGTGCTAATCATTTGAACTGAATCAAATCTTTTCAGAATCAAGGTAAAACTGTACTCTTATGTTTTTTTATGATATAGTAAGCTAGATATTTTTTTCTCGTTGGATCCTAGTGTATTGCATTTACAAAAATTTGGAAGCACCAGTATTCAATGGTGATGCCCAAGCTACACCTCCACTCTGAAGATGACGCGGTCGCTGCCAAATATAGTAACCAAAAAAAGTTTGGGGTCGAGTCCCAAGGAATACGTGGAATCGTGTCTCAGCTATTGTAATCAACGGGTAGAACTGAAAAAATAACTTGGGGGATTTGAGTAGCAATATCGAATAAGTGGCAAATATCAACTTCGATTGTAATCAGACGTAGGTGAACTCTCGGATTGTGTTTCCCCGACTTCTCAACTCTGTAGGCTTATTGTGCTTTATTGAACCAACCCAATACCTTGCATGCAAAATCGATAAGTTATGTACCATCAACAGTCTTTTGGACGAGCTGACAGATTTCACCCTTTAACTTTTGAGTCTCAGGATATCGCCTTACTAACCCTTTTCTTGACCCAGTTAACTATTACCTTTTGAGTTTCTAGTAATTAGATAATAGCTAACCATCTTACTTAGATATTACCTAGTAGCGTGGATCAACAACTAAACTTCAAATTACTGTTGTCATTATCTTTTCCTAGACACTACCCCCTTTTTGGAGTAAGTAGCAATAATCTAGGTAGGATCCTAATATTTGAAACCACTTAGATAACTATTAAAGTAAAGATAATTCAATTCATGCATGGGTATCGGTTCAGAACAACAATAGCACTTCCCCTACTTCGTCAATCCGCCAGGGTTTCCACAATCATAGCTAAGGGTTTTAGACACTAATGCTTGTGAAGTAATCAACAACATTCATGATTGAAAGCATAAGATGAAATTACAATAATCACAAGTAAAAACCCAAAGCCGTAATTGAATAAATCGACCAAAATCAATACAAGAGAATTTCACGACCAAAATTGCATCTCGGAATCAAAATATGTTTGTTAGTGTCAAGAGTGCGTAACTTCTACTAAAAAATGCATAAGCGCAAACCCCAAAACTAAAGATCGAATGAAAAAGGACAAAAAGGGTTGGTGACCACATGCGGTGTCCACATGCAGCTTGACTTTGGGCGCATGTAGCCACCACATGTGCTTAGACCAAAATTCCTGCAACTTTACTCTCAGGATTTTGGACTTCTGACATATGCTTTGCCCACATACGATCCACATGTACTACATGTGGCCCGCATGTTGACATAAGTAAGTGCTAAAAGTTATTTTTCAGCTTTTTCACTCTCCGAATCTTCAATTCTTTAATTCCAGCACTTATCTTAGTCTGATATAGACCACATGTGCTACATATGGTCCACATGTAGACATAGGTAAGTATCAGACCCTTCAACACTTGCAACCAAGCTTCAAATCTTTAACTTTCATCACATGGATTGGTCACGTACAATTCGAAAAGTGTCACGAATACCCAAGATTGATCAAATAAGTAGCGAAAAACACCATTTTTGATCTTTTTCATGCACTTAGCATTCAAAACCTAGTTTCCTGCAAAACATACCCAAAACGCATCATATCTAGCAAAACAACCTAAGAAACTTGCATATTTTCATAGTTTTAAGCATCAAAAGTGTTATACTTCTATAGCACATCGTTTAACAAATAAAAGATCAGCTCAAGAAGATTAAATTTTGCCTTTTTCTCTTTGCTTTTATGTTTATTGTAACTATAATTAATCATTTTTTGTTTAGGTAG
Organism: Capsicum baccatum var. pendulum; assembly: GCA_030864225.1. NCBI lineage: Eukaryota > Viridiplantae > Streptophyta > Magnoliopsida > Solanales > Solanaceae > Capsicum > Capsicum baccatum. Next base: position 197,985,380 of record CM061557.1, read on the forward strand.
TTTGAATTTTTTTTAAGAAGACAGAGTGAATAGTTTTATGTTAATTTACACCACTAAAAATCAGTATGCGAAAATGTTTTTTACCCGTTTAACTATGGTTGCACACTTTTCATCACAAATGGAATGTAGTATATGTATTGGGGAAAATAGCATATATACCTGCTCGCATGCTGAGTGGAAATATGGCATCAGGACGATAATGATGTGGCATAAAGAATCGAGAAGGAGTTGTGTCTATAAAGGTTTTAGTGATCGAGTGTCTGAGTCAAGGACTATCCAATATACTTGAACTTGTTTCATTACTGGGTGGTTGCTATCAAGAATAAGGTGGAAACTCGTGGCCTAAAGTTGGTGAAGGACTCGTATCCCAAAGATTGAGTAGAAAGATAAAATGACAAATATGTCAGATATAATCATACGAAGATTCAACAAATTACAAAAGAATATTAGTTGATACATGTAACATTATTCTTAGGTGGAATGTTTCCCTTGTAGGAGTTGTTACGATCCAAAATAGTATAGTTGATAGCACCCGTCACACCCTCTAATACAAGTAAGCCTATCCCAACCCAAACAGAATATTTAGAGTAAATCAAAAGAGGAAGAAGAAGAATAGAATAATCCCAAAATACTTAAAGATGAAATAATTCAAACATACATCCCAAGTCTGATTTTCACTAGTACAAGCTTCTAATACAAAATGATATTAATATTCGAAAGTATCTTAAGTGTGGATAAATCATAAGATAAATAAGAAAGATTCAGGTAATCTTTGTGAAACGGTAGTCACTACCTCGATCTACACAATGCCAATAGTCTAGGGGTGGCAAACAGGCGAATTGGATTGGATTTGGACGGGTTAAATATGGATTAAGCAAAAATGGTTTGGATTGTAATCCGCCCATATAAATATGGGTAAATATGGATTTGGTCAAATATGAATTGGGTAAAAATGGTTCCAACCCACTTTAACTCCTAAAGTCTGACACTTAAAACTTCTATATCATATCATCTTGACTTTTTTTTTCCATTTTTTTTAAGTTTTTTTTTTCTGTCTCTCTTCTATATGTAGCCTCTAGTTTTTTTTTCTTTTTTCATTTCCTTTTTTTCTCTCTTCTATCTCTACCCTTTGCTTCTCTTTCTTTTTTCTTCTTTTCATTTTTAGTCTCCTTTTTTTCTATTTTTTATTGTTTTTGTTTTTACTTCTTTCTCATTTTTTTGGTTGTATTTTATGTTTTATATTTTTTTGTTATTTTCGAAGAACATGGTTAAGTCGAGCACAAATTATGGATGACGACTGAAATATCATAACCACTCAGTATATTTGTATTCACCATCATTTTTTTTTCTTTTTCCTTTTCTCCTTTTTCATTATTTTTTTGATTTTTTTTTGTATTTTTTTCTTCAATTCTTTTTGTACACTTTTTTTCTCTCTTCTATCTCTAATTTCTACCTGTCTTTTTTTTTCCTTTTTGATTTTTATTTCTATTTTTGATTTTTTTTAGGATAACGAAAATACTATATATGAAGCTGAACTTTCCATTAAATCGAGGGCTATGTGGATCCTCAACCATATATGAAATAGAATAAAGATGGACCAAGCTACTTAATACAATTGTGTTTGTATTTGTTTTTTTAGACTTCAAACTTGTGTTTGTATTTTATAGTTTGCACTGTCATATATATTTTATATAATTCGCACTTATATTTTAAAAGGACTATTTTGTATTTGTAAGTTAACTGTGTATTGTATTTGTATTTATAATTGCATTTGTTTCATTTGTTTGTATTTGCATTCATAGTTGATAGTATCATTTGTATTTATAACAATTGAAAAACAATAGTTATTTTTCTTTCTATGAACACTTATATTTATATATATCGATACAAATTATATTTTATTGATATAAATTGAACAAAAAAATTGAATGCAAAGAAAAAAGAAATAAAATTGAAAAAGAAAAAAATTGATGAAAAAGAAGAAAGAAAAAGTGTAAGAGATGAGTAAAAAATAAATGGCAAAAAACAAAAAAATGAAAAAAGAAAAAAAATAAATTAAAGGAAAAAGAAATAAAATATAGTAAATTAAAGGAAAAAAGAAAGAAAAAATAAAAAAAGCTGGAAAAGTAAAAAAAGAAAGAGAAATAAAAGATAAAAAATAATAATAAAGGAGTGAGACTATGGATTATATTTAATCAATAAGAGTTTCTATGAATTGTATAGGCTAAATGGGATAATTAGAAGCTTATATTTATTAACACATGTAGGTCTCAAGCGAATACGAATGATGAAATAAGAATGAGAAAGGGGAAAACGAAAAAAAAGAATACAAAAGAAGAAAAATGACAAAAACGACGAACCAAGAATGAAAAAGAGGGAACGAAAATACAAAAAAAAAGAATGCGAAGAAAAAAAATTGAAAAGAGGTAAAAAAGTTGATGAACAAAGAAGAAGAAAAAAAAGTGTAAGAAATGAGTAAAAAAAAGTGAAAAAAAATAAAAAAGAAAAAAAAGTAAATTAAAGGAAAAAAGAAAGAAAAAATAGTAAATTAAAGAAAAAAAGAAAGAATAAACAAAAAAAAATTGGAAAAGAAAAAAAAAGAAAGAGAAATAAAAGATAGAAAAAAATAATAATAAAGGAGTGAGACTATGGATTATATTTAATTGATAAGAGATGCTATGAATTGTATAGGCTAAATAGGATAATTAGAAACTTATATTTATTAACCCATGTAGGTCTCAAGCGAATACGAATGATGAAATAAGAATGAGAAAGAGAAAAAAAAAAAATAGAAAAGAAAAAAGAAATAAAAAAATAGATGAAAGAATGAGAAAGGAAAAAAGAAATTATAAGAAACGAGTAAAACATGAAAAAAATGAAAAAGGAAAAATGTAAATTAAAGGAAAAAATAAAGAAAAAAAATTAAAATTTTAAGCATAAGTGGGTGATCTTTGTGTTTTAATGGGTACCCTTATTTACCCATTTTGTCCATATTTGTATGAGCTTTTAAATGAGTTGAAGTCCATATCTACCCATTGAAAATATGAGTGATCCAATTCAATAAATATGGATTAAATAGACTCTTTTCACAAATATGAACTGAAATTGTCACCCCTAGAGTTAAAACTAAGGGAACACAATTTACTATTTGCTACTCGAACCAACACCTGAGTGCAAAAGAAAAGAAAAAGGAAAGAAAAAGAAAGAGTGAGTACAAAACATGTGCACTCAACAAATATCGTTGATAACCGATCTTAATCTAAAAACTAGTGATGAGGACCACCACCCCGACTACCCAAAGTTTGCCATCAATCTATAATATGTAAATATACACCACTACATCCTAATAGGATAACCCAACACAACAGTATTAGAAGTATTAATAAATAGGTTAAGAAAATTAGCTATGGTGAGTCATTGTTAGTCATTTAATGATTAACACGTAAATGAAGTCATTTATGAGGTAGACTCACTAACACAGTATATCAGACTCAATTATCATGTTCAGCTAATAATCTGGGATAAAATAGAAAGAGTGTGTAAATATGTGTATATCATGCTACCTACAGGTGCAACGCTGCAGTCTCACTGATCAAGACATATCCATACCCCATGTCTCATAATATCTCAACTTTATATTCAATCAACTAAAGATAACATATGATGTAATATAGTGAAATGAATGCAGAATACACAATATCATAAGCAGGGTCAATTGTGGTAATTCAATACAAAAGTAAATACTCAAACACAATATCAAACCATACCAAAAAATGCAATGTAGTGATGATATTGATATAAATACTCTGTACGGCTGCCATTATATGGCTTCGTAAACACTCTTCGAGCCTCAGCACTTCAGGAGGGGAGTTATGGGGTTTTCACAATCTATTTACTTTCACAATCTCAATCAACCTCTTCGGCTAATAATTACGGTCAAGGGTTCTTATCAAGTGTTTCATTTTCTTTCGAAATCAGTATTTTTTAGTGGTATTAGATCTCATGAATATGTATGAATGAAATCAGGATGTAATAATCACAACCAATCAGTATGAAGATAATAATCAATTCAGTGCAGGTACAAATGAGCTCAAAAAGTAATTTAATTTGACAATAATTCATGATATAGCTCTTGCATGACACTACAAAAATAAATAGACATGTAGACATTAATAATATCATTTAGATCTAAGCCCCTCTCTTAAGCATCACGATAATGATAGGCAATTATATGCTCAAATAAGGGCTATAATATTAAGTCAAACCCCCACTTAGACATCACAATAATAATACGACAATTAATGCACAAATAAGGACAACTATTTCAAACACCCACTCATGCATCATCATAATAATAATAGTCTCTTAAGTCAATAGTAATATTCACATAAGCCTCCACTCGGGCAACACAAAAATAATAAACAATCCAACAATAAAATATAGCAAAACTTACCCAAACCTATCTTATTCCATATGATAAGTCTCAACTTTCCTAGAGATGACATCATTAATGTAACACCCTGATTTTCTAAACCGGAATGCTACACGGTGCTCATGACCCCGAAGGACCACAAGCTAACCCATAACTGATATTTGTACCTGTATACTATATAATATAACATAAAATGCGGAAACATGAACATAAAAGGCCATAAGGTTCGAACTGAATAAACGCCTAATAACAAAATGTCTGAAAAAGGTATAACAATACCAAAACAAATCATAAATACTGAAAATAATGAGATCTGAATATCTAATCTGACATCTAGTCGGGAAGCCTCTAACTGAACTGAATAAGGAGTTGAAGGAATATGTCTCCAACTAACTCCATCTAACAATTGAATAGTAAATGTAGCAATAATCATATCGTCCTCGAATGAGAAGGACTCACTGCAAACTCTAAACACTGGAATACTACTCCTGATTTGGAGCTCGTGCCTCTGAATCTATGGTGTAACATAAGAGAAAGCACCATAGCACAAATGAGTCAGTACATCTGAATGTACTGAGTATATGAGTGAGGTAGGCTAAATGCAAAGGGTTATATGCATGAACAATGCTGACTAATATAAACGTGAGAATACATACATGCATACATAATGTAACTGAACTCGTGGAGATACTAACTACTGAGTCTGAATACTGACAACATGAGTGTACTAATATTGAGATATTGAATAGATGAAAGACTATTTCTGACTATTTGAATTATGAAGAACTGGTCTAGTTACTGTGTCTGATAGTCCTGAAGCTGAATACTGATATCATAAATTCTGATAACTGATATGACTGATATATGAGTTCAGAAAACTGATATAACTGATATAACTGTGATGATCGGCCTAACCGATATAACTGATACTGAGCGACTGTATCTGACAGTCTAAGTTCTGATGGAACTATCTGAGTTATATTTTATATGGAGTAACTGAATTTGAGATCAGTCCTATCTAGCGGGTGATCTTTAAATCTGATGATTCTACTACTGTTTAACTATAGTTGATATCAATCCTATATAATGGGTGATCTTGAAGTCTATTTATAATGATAAGGATTGATTGTATCTAACAGTACTGAATCTGTACTACTGAACTGAGTTGACTGTATCTGACAGTCCTGAATCTATATCTAAACTGTGGGATGTATTCATCTAACCGACATGCCCCAAGCTAAGATGACTGGGGTCCAATCTCTGCCTTGAGTGGAAGGGTGTCAGTACCCCACCACCAGTAAAGACATCTGCTGTGGAGTCATTCCTAATCTAGCGAGTGACTCTTGGGATCAGTCCTATATATATAAATGTGCTAACGGGTGACCCTTGAGTATGTCAATCCTATATAACAGGTGACATCTCGTACCTACGCTGGCTACGTAGTTCTAAAACTTAGGGATTGCTTCTAAGGATCTCATTCCTAATCTAGTGGGTGAGTCCCCATCTCTAGGCTCACTCGATGCTGAATCCTAATCACATTTGAAAGACACTAAACTGAATAACTGAACTGAACTGATTAGCTGAACTGATACTGATTAACTAGACTGATACTAGTGGTATTGTTTAGCGGAGCTAAACTAAGTTTACTGGATTCCGATGACTGAAAAAATGTACTGAGTTCTGAGGACTGGTTGAGAGTATTGAAAATACTGAGATTGACTTTGAATACTGAGGTTACAAATATTACTGAGTACTGAGATTACTGAACTACTGAGATTACTGAGGTTACTGGATTTTCTTGAGTTACATGACTTAATGATTTCTATAGATCATGGCTTGACTGAGAGTATTGTGAAAACATGACATGGCTCTAGGAACATAACTATATTTTTTGGGTACAAGTACCCCCAGTATTCGATGGAAGAAAATTAACACACATGACTGACTTGATCATAAGAGTAGAGTCCATAATCCACAATATCATAAATAAGGGATTTCATACTAAGCATGGTTCTCAACAATATATTTTATAGAAGGGAATTTCATACAACATGTATATACTTGCATAGCTTTCAATATCATGCTCATTACATATTACAACCACAATCCATAATATCATAACTTGGGGAATTTCATGAAGAACATGGGTATTCTACATCTTGTACATGAGTGGGTTTTGAAAGTAAGCATAGCATAATTCCATAAGACTAGTTCATGAGTAATCCAACAATGTTCACAAGACACATTATCAACATGGATGACATTGAATAATAGAGGCCTATCATGAATCCTCCCCTTAGTCACAATTTAGCTATAATGCATGATTTCTAGTCTCTTAGGTATTTTATCAAACACCTTACATACACAACTTAGGCATAGGTGTAAATCATACAATTACTCATCATAAATAATCAAACTTACATGTTTTCAACTCATATGATGTCATAGATTCATAATAACAAATAAAGATTCTATCTTGGCATCATTCAACACATAAACATGATCAACAATCCATTCTTAACATGAAAACCATAATATATAGTTTTAGAAAAGGGTTCTTAAACTTCATGGATGAAAGGAGTTCATGAATGAACACACACATACCTTAGAAAGGAAACCTTGATGATTTGCTGGAGAGTTCTTGAATTGGTAAACTTAATTCTTGATTATCTTGGAAAAAGGCTTGAATCTTGCTTTTGAGAGATGAGTTTGATGAAAACCCTAATCTTGTGGTTGAGAGCATAAGAGAGGGTTTTTGAGATGCTTAACTGAATAAAAATGGGAAATATTACACCTCTTTAGGGTTATTAGTCATAAAAGGTGAAGAAAATTACCAAAATACCCTCATAAAATAAATTCCAGTTGCTAAAAATCATAGCTGACGACATTTGTGACAAGGAGTCAAAAATGTGACAAGCCATAAAAAATTTCATCACACAGGAGCTGGAATTGATGGTTTCTGCGTAAGCCTGACGACATTTATGATAAGGTGTCAAAAATGTGACAGGCCATCAAAAATGTCATCACATAAAAGCTGGATGACGACCTTCGTGATAGGGCATTATAAATATGGTAATCTACCACGAATGTCATCACTTAGGAGTTGGTTTCTACCTAAGGCTGATAACCTTCGTGATAGGGCATCATATATGTAGTAAGCTACCATGAATGTTGTCACTTAGGAGCTGGTTTCTGCCTAAGGCTAACGACCTTCGTGATAGGTCGTCACAAATGTGGTAAGCTACCATAAATGTCATCACTTAGGAGCTATTTTCTGCCTAAGACTGACGACCTTCTTGATAGGGCATCACAAATGTGGTAAGCTACCACGAATGTCGTCACACTATTTCCAGCCTGACATACTGGGGTAAAATAGGAATAACTCTTTGCTACAATATCGAATTTAGGCAAAATTGGTATCGTTGGAAATCTATTTCAATTATATATCTTTTGATAGGTCATGATCTCAAAAATTCCAAGTATAATTAGAGATATACTCATTTGAAGTTGACTATACCAATATCCTTCTCAAGAATTCAATCGGTAAGGAATATTTTGATTCGTCTGATAGCTGGGAGTTATTTGAAGCCTTAATATACATATAACCCACTCATAAAACTATAAAAGAACCATGATGTACTATGCATGAGCTTGGTACATGGCTCTAATATTGGTTTGGATTTTTTTTAGGGTATTACAACTAGCTAGTTGCAATCCCCGAGCAAAGTGCACAGATCCAGTCCACTTGAGCATTTTTTTCAAGAACGACTGATGGATTTTAATTTTTGGATACACTTTCATATTCGCAACTCCTTCAATTTTTTTATTTTTCATGTCAATTTCATCAACAAGTTTCGCTACACTTTCTTTCCTACCCTGTGTTTTTTCTTTAATAAGGTCTGAGTTGATATATGGTATTCTTTACCCCCCTTACCGCACAAGTATTCTTACAATAATCTTCTGCTTTATAATAGTCTCCTCGAGCAACCCATCCATATAAATTTGGACCAGAGCAATACTATATTCATTTCCATTCTTGTTTACAGTAGTGCGAGGCTTTGGAGGTCTTTCAAAAGTTCATTGAACCCTTAAAGTTAGTGCAATCACTATTTGAATGTTTACACTGCCACCAAAAATGTTAACCTTTTTTCAAACTTGACACATAAACATAATTAAAATCTTTATTAAACCGTAACAGGGTATTGACACCACCTACTTGGTCCCTCAACCCTAATAGTTTGAACCTAACAATCTTAACTGTAAAATGTCATATCTTGTTTGGAGGATTAACGCCTAATAAGTAAAGAACCAACATTCACAAAATCATTATACTGGATGTGTGTTTTCATGATAGGTTGATCAGTATTACATACCTCTCACATATGAAGTGGTTCCATTTGTAAGCTGCTCATTCCTCCGAACCCATCTTTACTCTAGCCTTTAATGCCGGTCAGGCAAAAGCTGATCCAGTTTTACTTCCTTTTATCTACAAACAAGAGAAATACATTTGATGACAAACAAGATAAGAACAAAAAGACCAATACAAAAGGGTAACACAAAATTAAATGAATCAACCGATGACCAATTTGATACAACAAATTCCCTATCTGTTCAACCGATGAGGCATTTGTTACAATAGATGGATGATATGTTGCAACAGATGAGTCATCTGTTGGAATAAATCAAACCAGCCTTGTTACTAGTTTGATTTCTTCAAACAGTTGCTCCGTCTTTTCCAACAGCTGATTCATCAGTTGCAACAGTTTTCAAAACAACATCATATGTTCCAACACCATCAACAACACAAACACCACATGTTCCAACACGACCATCACCACCACCAAAGTAACAAACAAAAGACATAAAAAACTATACTGACAACAAAGCTTTTTAAGTTCTACCAACAGATGACTGTTTTTCGCATATTTTAATAAAAATAATTATTCTTTCATTCAAGACTTAAATGTCACCTTTCCTTTAATTTTCTTAATAAATATAAAACTGGTAATGGGTAAATCATTAATAACAACAGATGCAAATATCTAATTTACATAACATACAAAGAAGAAGACGAGAAAGAAAGAGCAATAGTGAACCATACCTGTAATGTCAAAAAACCAAAGGGATCAGAACATCCAGTTCAGTCGAGAAAAAATATTGATCGGTTGAGATCCAAAGGGATCCTTATCCGAAAAGAGAGAAAAAAGGTGAGAAAGAGAATTAAGAATAAAGAAGACAGAGTATTCTGGATATGGGTTTTAAATATTCATTAATAAATTTTGAGGGTCATAAGGAGATAGTGACATTGAAACGACCAGATAAGATTACTCAATGAGGAGATTTTTGAGTTATCCAAGTAATATTTTTTACCGCCATAGTATTTTATCTTTTTTATCTCTGACAAGAAATACCTAAATTGCTTTAAAAAAAGATCTTAAAACATCTAAGTCATACTTTGCAATAGATGACAATTTCTATTTGAAAAATTCCAAAGCTCGGTCATCTATCGCAACAGATGGCGACACCGGTTTTATGATTTACAACAGATGTATAATCCATTACAACAGATGACTTAATCTGTTTGATAAATTCCAATAGATAAGTCATCTATTGCAACATATTGAACATTTATTTTTATACAATTTCAATTGAGTTCATATTTTTAACTAATACCTAAATTGATTAATCTAGGACTAAGGGTGATTTCTCATAGGTTCAACTATAACTTCAATTGAGCCGTTTAGTAATTGCATGATGAGACATTATTGCGTTCCTCCTGACTAGAGTCGTCGATCGATCTTCTGAGCTGAAGCGATTCTTATTATCTTATATATTCAACTAATACCTTAATTAATTAATCTAGGACTAGGGGTGAGTTCTCATAAGACCAACTACAATAGATGGCAACGTCTATTTGATAATTGACAACAGATGGGTAATCTATTGCAACAAATGACTTAATATATTTGATAATTTACAACAGATGGGTAATTTGTTACAACTGATGACTTAATATGTTTGGTAATTTGCAACAGATGGGTAATCTATTTTAATAAATGACTTAATTTGTTTGATTAACTCCAATAGATAAGTTATCTATTGCAACAGGTTGAACATTTGTTCTTATACAATTTTAATTGAGTTCATATGTTCAACTAATACCTAAATTGATTAATCTAGGACTAGGGGTGAGTTCTCATAGGGCCAACTAAAACTTTAATTGAGCCTTTTGGCAATTGCATAATGAGATAGTATTGTGTTCCTCCCGACTAGAGTTGTCGATCGATCGTTCTAAGCTGAAGCAATTTTTATTACCTTATATGTTCAACTAGTAATTTAATTTATTAATCTAAGGATTAGGGATGAGTTCTCATAGGGTTAACTACAACAGATGACAATGCCTATTTGATAATTTATAATAGATGGGTAATCTGTTGCAACAGATGACTTAATCTGTTTGATAATTTACAACAATGGGTAATTTGTTGCAACAAATGACTTAATCTGTTTGATTAATTGCTATAGATAAGTCATCTGTTGTAACAGGTTAAACATTTGTTTTTATGCAATTTCAATTGAGTTCATATGTTCAACTAATACCTAAATTGATTAATCTAGGACCAGGGGTAAGTTCATAGGGTCAACTACAACTTCAATTATGTCTTTTGGCAATTGCATGATGAGAGAGTTAAAAATTATGCATATCTTTTATAATTTTAAAAAATAATTAAGATCAATTTGGACAAAATTAATATTTTCAAATCTTGTCATACTTTTCCAAAATACAAATCAACCCATACAAATAATCCATTTACGAGAAAAATATTTTATCATTTTAAATCTCGAGTTCTCGCTCTTTTCTCTCTCAATAATACATACAACAAATACTCAACAAATTTCTCAACTCTTCACAACAGATTGATTTTTTTCTCATTTTCAATCACATAGGTGTTATTTTTGACTTTATTCTTGCTTGTATCAGTCGTTTTCTCTGTCTTCATAGGTAATAGAATTCGAGAAAAGTTCTATATTTGTTATTTTTCTAAAAAATAAGGGCTTTTAAGTTAATAATGAAAAAAAACTTTTAGTTGTATTATATTCGAGAATGGGTTTACAATTTTGAGTTTTGATAGTAAAATCATAGTAAGAACCCGAGAAAATCCTAGTTTTTGTTGCAGTGTTCCATTAACTATTGTGGGATTGTTGGATGGTGTTTGTGGTGTTAGTGGTCATGGTAGTGGTGGTGGTGGTCATCTTGGTGGCACTAATGGTGTTTGTGGTGGCTGTTGGGGGCATTGGTTGGTGGTGTTTGTGGGGGATGTTGATGGTGTCAGTATTTGTGGCGTTTGTGGGATTAATTGGTGGTGTTTATAGTGGTGGCTGTTAGTGTGTTAGTACTGGTGGTATTTGTATGTATTTTTTAAAATTTATGCATACATCAATTGTAATGTAATTTTTGTTTTTCTGTTATTTGTAGGTAAATATGTCTCCCAAAAGAAAAGAAAGTGAAAGTGGATCGACTTCTTACCACTCAACAACAAAGGCTACAGTATAGATGGATTCGAAGGATCTTCTTAAACAATCTCAGTTAGGGAAAAGTAAAGCTGAGGAGAGATATGAAAACAATATTGACGGAGGTGGAAAAGTGTCTATAGATGGTGATAAAGCAAATAAAAGTGAGAAAGAGGAGGAATTAGAGAGAGAGAAAGAGGATTATCATCAACATGATGATAAGGGATCACTAATGGGGCATGAATTAATATCGACATCCCAGTATGATCCTATCAAAACTATTAGTATTGACAGGTTTCAAGTTGTGATGCTGATAGATGACCCTACAAAACTAACTGGTGAACTTGTACTTAAATGTCATTTGGGAAAAAAATTATTTATTTTAGAAATAGTATGAAGAACGAAAACATAGATGGACTTTTTAAGAGGAGTTGCTTTGGATGCTTTCTTGAGCTGCCTGAGGACCACCCTGCCCATTTCTAAATGAGGATGGTATATGGTCTTCTCAAGCACATGATCACGTATGTGGGGGATGATAAATATTTTGAGTCGGGGTCAAAAAGATGGATAAAATCCGGATCAACTACTATAGAATACCGGTTTGTTTTGTCTTGCAAGAGTTTGCCTTAGTGACAGGCTTGAGATGCGATCGTCCAGAAGAACTGTAATACCCCGAGACTCTAACCAATAGTGAAACTATGACTCAAGCTCATGAGAAGTAAATTATAGTGCTTTGGTTGTTTTCTGATCAAGGGTGATGTGTATTAAGGCCTAAAAGATTTCCTAGCGATTAGGTGAATCAAAAATCCCTTACCGATTGAATTCTTGAGAAGAATTTTGGCATAGCCAACTTCAAATGAGCATATCACTTCCTACCCTAAGAATTTTTGAACTCATGACCCACCAATAGATATATAATTAAATTAGATTTCCAACGATACCAATTTCACCCAAATTCGGTATCAGAGCCAAGAGTTATGCCCATTTTACGCCAGCATGTCAGGATGGAAAACTGAGTGATGACATTTTGTGATAAGCCGTCACAAGTGTTATGACATATCACCAATGTCGTAAGCCTTAGGCATATTTCCACCCCCAGTGATGACATTTTGTGCTTAGTAGTCACACTTGTGATGACTTATCACCAATGTCATCAACCTCAAGTAGAAAATCATAAAATCCACCCTTTTGTTACGACATTCATGACAAGTCGTCATGAAATGTCGTCAGCTATTTTTTTCAGCAATTAAGGGATGTTTTTGCAAGGGTATTTTGGTCTTTTCTCATCTTTTGGAGGCGTATATATATGAGAACTCCTATCTAAATCCTAATTTCTTCATTCTCTCTTCCAATTCTCTTAAGAAATATATCTGGGATTTTTATTTAAGGACATTAATCTTCCAAAAATCATCCATAAATCTTTAAGATGTCTTCAAGAATCAAGTTCCTCATAGTGTGGGCTTCTAGAATCATTTATTACAAGTGCGGATAGAGTCTCAAGCACTAGAATTCATCCAATTTCAAAGATTAAGATATGTGAGGTTTTGAACAGGAGAAATCCTTTGTTCTTATGCCCAAAGCTTTGGTTTCTATCATGGATTTATATGATTTTTCAGTGGGTTCATACCCAAATTACTTCATCATGAGATTATGAGAATATAAATTGTCCAAGCTTTGTTATACATGATTATTTTACTATTCCCAAGTTATGACTTGATATTTAATATTGTGAATTTCATATTTCTACCATGAATTGATACTTCAAGTGCTTTCAAGATATGTGTCAAGCTTTAAGCTTCCTTATGACATTGGATTATTGAGTATATTGATTCATGAGATTGAGTTGTTACAACGAGTCTTGATATTTCCTCAAAGTTATTGATATTGCCATGATTTAATGAATTGATACATTTTGATATTGAGAAAGATTGATTTGATTTGAGTTGGGTTAGGAATCCAAAAATTGATTATGATTTGATAAATAAGAAAGAGATTTGATTTGATCTTCATGATAGACCCTTATGATGTTTGTGGTGGATTTCCTAGCACGTTCTGAGCTTGTGTCTGGGAGTAGTATTTAGCACCGAGTAGAAAATGTGGTATTTTCCCTAAAACGACGTACCACAGTAGGATTGATATTGATAATTGTGGGCCAGAGGCCGAGTATGAGATTGTGATCACTAAATTGAGGTTGAACTCCTTGGCAAGAGTACAACGCTTTCTCCAATGTGGGGTTTTCTCCTTAGGAGGGCAAAATATTGGACTCCATATAGCTCACATAGTTTTTGTCGGTTATAAGAACCTCCCATGTCCATAAGAGTTGAGTTTCTTGAATTACTGAGTCACTCCGAGTCTTGAGTTGAAGAGTTGAGTTGTTTATAATGCTTTATGAGGTTTTTATCATATGATTTATTTACTATGAGATTATGAAAAGTATGTTCAATCTAATTCAAGCCATGTGATCTATCATTGTACATATGCATATTTTCATGAAATTGATGATGATATTTACATTGTTGTATGCACCCCCACATACTCAGTACATTCCAAAGTGCTAACCCACATATTTCCCAATGGGCTATATTTTCTCGTAATGTAGGTTTAGGTACTCAGTCGCAGCCGCATTAACGATATTCGAGTGCCTCAAGTACGTTCCCTCAGTTGTGAGTTCTCATGGTTTGAGGACCGTGTCTATATTTTTGTGATATTATTGTGTTGTTATGGTTTTCAGTATTGTTGAGTCAGTTGGGGGTTTGTCCCAATGGCTCCTTGATTCTGATATATAGAGGCTTTGTCAGACTAGAGGGTTGGTGTGTACAGACATTCAATAAATTTTGGTTGTACAGTCTATTATTCTCCAGTATTTCTCTTGAACCCGATGTGGTATATCTCTTTGTTGTGCATGACTATTGTTGAATTGAATTCCTTGAGGTAGTGTTTGGCTCCAAGGGTTAGCTTGGGGCTACTTGTATCCCTAAGCATCGTGTGGTATCTCAAAATGAAATTTTGGGGCGTTAGAAGAACCTATCGCCAAGGCAAGCAGGACAACCAAACCACCACAAGAAATAAAGGGAGGGCATTATCCCAGCGACCACCCAGCAAAACTAACAATTACAAGGAAAAATAGATGGGTTGTTGGACTTTGCTAGACATGGATACAAAGCATCGAATTTGATGACAAATCTCAAGGATAAAACCACACCAAAGTAGTACAGGGAACAATTGTGTTTAATTTGGTTTGCCCATTCCGTTATATTGGCAAGAGACGTCAACAAGGTCATAGAAGATGATTTGTTAGCGTGTGCTGAGGATTTTGATCAATATAACAATTATACCTGGGGATATGAAAGCTTCTACTTGACTTTCAAATATTTACTGACAAAGATATGCCCAAGGATGATCACATTATACGGCTTTCCTTAGGATTTCATGGTAAAATTAATCACTATTTTTACTCATTAATTAATTTATATTGAATATAGTTAATATGAATTTTTTTTCTTGCTTCCTATTTATATTTTTTAGGCTTGGGCATTTAAAGTCATTCCTCCCCTCTGAAAGTAGGTAATGGATTATCCGGATGAGGTTTCTCATCCAAGGATATTTAGGTAGTTGGCTGCAAAGAACAACACAAGAATTAAAGAGGTTGATGTCTTTAACCCTCCAGATGATACAATATGTCTTCTTTCAAGTAAAATAATCTGACTCAATCATAGATATTGAACAAATATTATATCTGGTGCAATAAATATTATATCTGATGCACCAGATAGGACATCTGTTGTAACAGATTACCCGTCCTATGCCAACTGGTGCAACAGATGGGTAAACTATTGCCATAAATGATTGATATTTTGCATCAGATTACCCATCTTTTGCTTTGTTTCTTTTAACCTGACTCTTAACAGATTAACCATCTACTGCAAATTATGCAACAGATAGGTAATCTAATGTAATATATTATTAATCTGTTGAGACATACAGATCATCTATTGTATAAGTTATCCATGTTAACATATAGCCCAACTATGAAAATTATTATATTATATGATTTAAATGTATCTATCTTTTTTTATAGGTTATGCATCCATGGAACGTGCCTACTGAGCAGGAGCTACGGATGACTTCTTTTATTACTCTAGGTCAAGTTGATACTATAGCATAACCAACGATGGAGTTAATAAAGAAGGAATTGGATGGATCAACAACCATAAGAAGAGCAGTTAGGTAAGTTCATCCTAGTGTTGAGGCTCTTCATGACCAAACTACTATAGCAGATCCGGGTGCTTCTTTTGGGGGTGTTGCTGGTGGAGTTGATATTGGTGGCAGGAATGTTGATGCTACTCCTAGATGTGATGTTAATCATGTTGATACTCGATAAAAAATAACTATGTTTGAAAACACACCTCTCACAGGTCCCTCTCCCCATTACACAGGTCCCTCTCACCCTTACATCGGTCCCTCTCACCCCTCTTCACCCTCATATTCTCATTACAAATGCGAAGAGTGCAAAGACAGCTAGGATAAACTCTTTGAAAAAGTAGAGGCTATCACAAAATCTATTGAGGAATTAAAATTAAAGAGGAGTATCATATTATCCAAGAAGGTGAGGGAGCCATACACTCATATAACGGCGGTTAGGAGGAAGAAAAGATCAATTAGCCAAGTACTCTCCAATCAGAAATCCCAAAAAATTGAAACTCCTCCCCTTTCAAAAGCCATTGAAGTTCAAGGTCTATTAAAAAAGGTGGAAATATATGCGAAACTTGGCGCCAAAGAGAAGAGGGATCTGCGATGGGCCAAGCAAGGCGTAAAAGATTACCCCATCCATACCTTTTTCCACTGAAGACTTCAAAAGTATGACAGATATGCGTATGCAGTACGTGGATAGGGTAAGTTTACTTTTCCTAACCTAGCCTTCCAATCTACTTGTCATCTGTTGCAATATATGTGTATTCTGGTGCAACTTATGGTGGTTATGTTGCAATATATTACCTATCTCTTGCATAAGTTGAGTTAGATGGGTAATTTGTAAACAAATTCAGAGAACCCTCTGTAATAGATGAACTATCCGTTGTATCTTTCATTATGTTTTCCTTCTTTACAATTACTAACCTATTTAAAAATTAATTTCTTATATCATTGTATGTTGAAGAAATTCTCTGCCTCATGAGGGGTAGGCAATTAGCCTACCCAGAAGCGGATGATGTTACCGATAGGATAATGGACCTCGACTTCTATAGGAATCTCAAGTATAAGTATGATTATCTCAGTAACCTAGCATCAACTCTTGGTGGCGAGGGATTTTATTCATTACTTTTTGGGTTCCAATGGCATGAATAAATGATAAAATATATTAGAGAGGAAAGGACAAATCCACAAGGAAAGAACTGGACAGAGTCAAAGAAGATTCTTGGAGTCATGAATGTGGATGACGTACATTATTGAGATGTTGAGATACTTCTTAAGGAGGGAAAGGTCAAGGTTTATAAATGCAACTTACCTGCCTTGGACGAGGTCAATTGTTTTACCTACATGCTGCCACTGTTGGAGTTGTTCCCTATCTTATTGAGGCAGAGTAACCTGATGGATCATTTACCAATAAAAGTGTTAGATAAAGCATCCATGGGATTTCAAAGGTTGAAACAAGGACATTGACCTTCCAAAAAATAAAACTGTTGTTGCGTGCGGGTCGCACGCTCTTGTATATATCGAATGTTTGCTAATTAGAATAGAAATGGCTGAGCCAATGACCTTTCTGTGCTACAACACTCTGGAAAACATGCAAGAGGTCTGGGCTTATGGGGTACTGACTGGATGCTTGGAGCCTGTGTATAAAAAAGAGCCTGTGAAATAACAATTTTTTTATTTCAATTCACTTCACTTTACATACTTTACATTATATTACATACATACATATACATATATGTAGGGGAAATTTTTTTGTCTGATGATAGGTGAATCTTTCATAATGCAACATATTGTCCATCTGTTGTAAAATATATTCTATCTGTTCTGACAGATAGTTTATCTATTGCAATAGGTTGGTCCTCTATTGCATTATGCTGATATAATCTTTTCTGTTGTAACAGTGGGAAGACCTGTTTGATAATTTCCAATAGATGACCTATATGTTGTAATATATGTCTAAATCTGTTTGATATTTTTTAACAATTATGCTTGAATATCCATGTGCACAATGACACCAAACCAGTAGCAAATAGAAATACACCACCATGAAAATTTCAGCAATTAGGCTTGAATATCCATGTTCCCAACATCACCAAACCAACAGTAATAATGCTAATAATGTAGTATCTTCTTACTCGATTTTGTTTCTCTTTAAAAGCCTTGACTTTCTTCAACAAACCTCAGATTACACGATTTACTTGTGAAGAGTATCATTCTTCATACCAATCAAAGTAATCACATCCACCCAACTTCTACAAAAACAAGACCACAATTATAAAATAATTACAAGTCAATAAGTAATCAACTAATTAAATAAAAAAATAGTACCTTTGAAATCTTACAAGTAAAAAACCTAAGACCTAGATTTTGTTGATTCCAAGAAGTCTTTAATAGAGCTTCATGACCACACGTACAATATTAAAAATCTTTATCACAAAAAATAGTGAAAGATGAGCTCGACATTGTCAAGCTTAGTTGAAAAAAATAAAAAAAATACATAGAAAAAAATACAAATAATCGAGATGAATTTAGATAGAGAAAAAAAGATAAAGAAGAAAAAGAAGATTTGGAAATTTAGGGTTAAATTTTAGGAAGAAGATGAATATATAAGACCAATGGGAGAAAAATAATTGTTGGGGGCTAAATCAGCAAAAGTGGGGGTTCAACGAGGCTTGGCTGTGTGAATTAAACACGAGCATCCAATAGGACAAAAAGTGACAAACTGACACATTTGATGCCTATTTTATTTTATGTGTTTAAAATGAACACTGTCTACTTGATGCCTATTTTATTTTTGATGTTTAAACTGAACACTGTCGATGAATTCAACCTTTTTTTATTTCAAGTCACCTTCACTTTTTTACATGTAGTGGTAATTTTTTATGTCTAATGAAAGTTGAATTTTTATAATGCAATAAATTGTCCATCTGTCATAACAAATATTCTACCTGTTCTGACATATAGTTTATCTATTGCAATGGGTTGGTCATCTGTTGTATTATGTTGATGTTTCTATCTAAGTCTTTCTGTTACAATAGTGGAAAGACCTGTTTGATAATTTCCAATAGATTACCTACCTGTTGCAATATATGTCTAAATCTGTTTGATATTTTCCAACAGATGTGTCGTCTGTTGCAACAAATACATTATCTATTGCAATATTTAAATCTGGTATTCCATTTCAATTAATAAGTTTAAATCTAAGAAAAATATAAAATTCATAGATAAAATAAAATAAATCAAAGCCTTGAAAAATTGGCTGAAATAAATCAACAAATAAATAAATAAAAAAATTATTATGGGTATAGATCTCAACAAATACTTCAACAATTTAAGTATTGATGCCAAGAATTCCTAAGGAAGGGTGAGGTTATTACTTTCACTGACTCAAGCTATAAATATCTACTCAATATGGATAAGTTGTTCTTTACCAGGTGCTATGAAATTTGTCTTTGATCGTCATAGATCATTATTGTCGCTTACATACGGTTTATGCGCCTTTTGTTTTTCGTATTTTGATAAAAAGAGTAGTATATTGTCAATGTTGTTCAGCAGTAGCTTTTACATCTACCTGGAAAGCCAGAATTGGCCAATGCTAATCATAGAGATACACCAAAACATAAAAGGATAACTCATCTGTTCTGGCAAATCAAACAGGTCTTTCTCCTATTTTAAATTATCCCAAACAGATTACATTTCTGTTACAACAGATGAATCAACTGTTGAGATGAATGTTTACATGAGGAAGACTTGTATGATAATTTCCAACGGATGAACCATCTGTTGTATGACTCATCTGTTACATCAGATAGGTCATCTATTATTATAAATAAAAAACGGTACGAAGGGCTATTTGATTTGCTAAAACAGACGAGATATATGTTGCAACAAATACTTATCTGATGCAACAAGTTATTCAACTGTTTTAACAAATGTATCTACCTGTTTGATAATTTTCATCAGATGTGCCATCTGTTGAAACAGATATGTGTCTATTTTTTAGTTGGAACAGACATATATATTTACTTTCTTCAGCTCGTGCTGCTCTTCTTTGGCCATTGTACATTGATTAATGCAAAACAAGGACAGACGAGTTGCAATATTGCTTTTTTGGATGCTTGATAATGCCTTGGAAATTACTTTCCTTCTCCTCTTAGCCTTAATCTCTAATAGAGTGGATGGATATAAAATCCTCTTTGATGGAATGACACCCTTCTTAGATGTCAATTCCTTTACAGAAGTAGTTAATGCATTAATAGCATTAATCACTACATCGTGTTTCGCGTTGCAGTCTTGATATTTGCATCTAGAACATTCGATCGGAGAGGCAAAACCTGTATAACCAGTATGATCATACTCATAATGGTTTGTTTTAAATGCTATAAGAGGAGCATCATTAGGACCAATAGCAGCACCACTACCACCACCAACAGCTCCATCACCACTAAGACCATCAATAACAACAAGCCTATCCACCAAAATTATTTTTCTTGTAATGGTTGTTGCTTCAGACAATTCCATTTTTATCCTGTCAATGACCTTAGGGTCTGATAAAGTTTGCACAAACTGTAAAGTAAGAAAAAATAGCATCTTCAACTCTCGATTGGACAGAACTAGCGATGGATGCACAATCTAACATAAATCATTACATATATTAGAATGATGATTAGATAATTCAAAAAAAATCATTAATTAAAATAAAAACTTAATTGTAATTATACTTATTGCATCCTTTGGGGGTTGAAGAGATCAAAATTTTTTATATTTTTATTAGTTTTGGCCGAAAACCATCTCAAGATTCTTGGACAGGAAACTTCTTCCTGGCAGTTCACTTGTTGTCTCAAATAGGAAATGGGTTTAAACGTCTAAGCCTATAAATAACGCCAATAAATCAAAACCATTATTAAGTAAAAAAATGAATGATATCATAATAAAAGAAAGAAACATTTACCATGAAAGCTCATGGAAAGCCATATAAGTTGATTGTCTTTGGCGCTAGTGGAGTCAACAAATATTTATTGACTGCCTTTGGTGCTAACGAAGTCAACAAATATTTGACAGTCATTTTGAAGCTTTCATACCCCAAGGATAGTTGTTATCTCAATATCCTCGGAGAGCTTTATTAAACCAACACTTATGTTGTTGTTAACGTCTCTCACCCAAAGAATATTATGTAGAAACTAAATCAAGCATAATGGCTGCTTGTGCTTCTTTGAAATTCTTTTACCTTTCAACGCTTCTATCAAATTTTTGTTTTTGAAGGTTCGACCAATAATAGACACCAGGTCATCACAATCACATGAATTGCTTTACCTTTTTTGGGTGTGCGGGGTAATTTTTTTGGGTTAGAATAGGTAAAACATGAGAAGGAGAAGGAGGATAACATTTTAGTCTAGTAACTATGCCAAACTCCTTCCAACCAAAAAAATAGGCATGCTATTGTAATTTATCCACACCTCATCCATCTTATCTTTATTTTCATACATAAACCTATGTTTGGGTACTTCAAACACTATTTTATTTGGAAACGAGCATTGTTGTCTTCCGGCAAATCAAAATATTTCCCAAAGCAGTTGTCCCTAAAATAGACATCCAATTTTTGTTCTCGAAGTATTTTTATTAAGATGTCGAAAGATTTTCCCATGGCTGACTTAACCATGAAATCACCCATTAAATCTGTGGCACCATCGCACTACATTCTCACAGTATAATGATCAATGCTGAAGATTTTGACTAACTCTTCGGTGGAAGGGATATTAACATTTGCATCATCTCTTTTGAAATATTTCTCCTCCCCGTGTTCATTATATTTTGCTCCTGATTGAGATAACACTTGTAAAGCAAGATCATAGAGTAATCGATATAGCCTAGCTTCTTCATTTGTTCCTTTACTTGGACTTGATTCGATTTCTGTTTCTTTGGGAGCCATATTATCTAAAATTAACAGGAACATAAAAAAAATATTATAGTTGA
Organism: Capsicum baccatum var. pendulum; assembly: GCA_030864225.1. NCBI lineage: Eukaryota > Viridiplantae > Streptophyta > Magnoliopsida > Solanales > Solanaceae > Capsicum > Capsicum baccatum. The sequence goes on from CM061557.1 coordinate 198,007,488, forward strand.
TTAATACATCGTTAAAAAAGGATAATAATAAATCTAACATGCAAAATAGTAAAATAACAGTTGCAACAAATCACACATCTGTTGCACCAGGTAGGTTATCTGTTACACCAAGTAACTAACTTGTTGCAATGGATGAGTAATCTATTACAACAATATAAAACACATCACTCATCTTTTAAGACAGATGAATGGTATATGCAATAGATCACATATCTGTTGTAACATATGAGTTATATATTAGAAGAGTTAAATAACATATTGCAATAGATGAGTAATCTGTTACAAAAATACAAAATATATCATTCATCTGTTGAGAAAGATGAATATTCTATGCAATAGATCACACATCTATTGCAACATATGAATGATCTGTTGGAATAGTTAAATAACTTGTAGCAAAGACTGAGTAATCTGTTGCGACAATACAAAATATATCACTCATCTGTTGAGAAATATAAATAGTCTATACAATAGATCACACATCTATTGCAACATATGAGTGATCTATTAGAATAGTTAACTAACCTGTATCAATGGTTGAGTAATTTGTTGCAACAATACAAAACATATCACTCATCTGTTGAGAAAGATGAATGGTCTGTGCAACAGGTCATACATCTGTTGCAACATATAAGCGATCTAATGGAATAGTTAGCAATGATCAATATTGTATAGATTTATTCTAACAGAAGGTTCGTCTATCACGACAAATGAATGATCAATTGGAAAAATCAAATCTTAGACATGTCCTATTGGAAGAGTTGATAGGATTTTATCCAATAAAAGGTTTATTTGTTGCATCAGATCTTTAATTTGTTGGTTCCTCCATTCATCAGATGGTTAAGTTGTTGTGTCAAATTTTTAATCTGATGGTTCTTCTATTTCATTCGATAGTAAATCTGTTACATTAGATGGTTAATTAATTACAACATATGGTTATTGCATCATATGCTAAATCTATTGCATCAAATTTTTTATCTAATGGTTCCTCTGTTGCATCAGATGATTAATCTATTGAATCAGATGGTTAATCTGTTGTATCAAAATTTTAATCTGATGGTTTCTCTTTGCATCAGATGGTTGCTCTGTTGCATCATATGCTAAATTTGTTGCATCATATGGTTAATATATTGCACCAAATGAATAATCTGTTGGAGAAAAAAATAGTAGCATAATTTTGTTCAACAGAACAACAACAATATCACCATTTTTACCAAGAACAAGAACAAATCAACCCAAAAACGGGCGCAACAAATTAAACTTTGAAATCAAACAACTAAAGAGAAGAGAAGAGGAAAAAAATCAAAAATTAGGGTTTTATTCAATCCACATTTCTAATTAAAGAAACAAATAATGAAATTGTTAACAATTACTATATGAGAAGTTGACTCAAGTTCCTCATTTTCTTCAACATTAAAAAGGCCATAATTTTTTTTACCGGTGAAAGAAGAAAAGGAATAATGAAGAATTGAAGTTGTTGTGGTCGGAGAGCAAGGCTATCACGTCGATTGATGGTTGATGTCGAAAATAAACTCAAAGCCTAATTATTTATCGTTGGAGGTTGAAGCCGCCGAGGATTGAAAGGAGAAATTTACAGAACTATTTGTTGAGAGAACCTATCGAAAGAGAGGAGAGAGACGGTCGATGATTTGGATGAAGATGAGTGTGGCTTGGGTTGATTTATATTTTTGAAAAGATTAGAAAGTTTTAAAAATATTAATCAAGTCCACAGTTAGCTTAATCAAGTTTCCTAATTATGTTTGACCCTTTAAGTTGGTCAATGTCACCAATCCTTCATTCAATACTTAAAAGACACCTTTCCTTCAATTTTCTCAATAAACTACCACTTTACTAGCTATCAGATGATCCTTAATTCTATATAGTTAAGGTTATTGCTTGGTTTGTAGGAAGCTAATGTCCAAGTTGTGAAAGTTTTGATAATTGCTCAATCAGCCAAGAGCACTCATTTACATATATTTATATACAAAGATATATGAATCCTAATACATCACAAAGTCTAGTCTGTAAGTTCTAGTTTACATCAAATACACTAACATTCTTAAAGTCTTAATACAATATCCAGATTACAATATAGTAGATATAAGAGTCCTGATACGCCCCCTCAATCTGGACTAGATGGAGTAAAAAATAGATTGTCTCGTAAAAAGCAAAAAAATAAAGGAGGACAAGCCTTTCCTAAAAATATCAACAATTTATAATTGCATTGGGACATATTTAACAACAAGATCCCCTTGAGATACTTTGTCACAAACATAGTAAAAATCAAATTCCTTGGAACGATCATAAAACACCAAATTTCAACACATGTATGTAGAATTAACATTGTCACAATGTAATGAACTGGTTGATGAAGATAAAGCCCAAGCTCACAGGGAATATGACAAATCCAAGTAGTCTCAGCAACTGTGTAAGCAATTGCTCTGTATTCAGTCTCTGTAGAAGATTTAGAAACAGTTGGTTTCGTCTTTGTACGCCAAGAAAACTGGGGGATGTATTCATCTAACCGACATGCCCAAAGCTAAGCTGATTGGGGTCCAATCCCTTCCCTGACTGGAAGGGTGTCAGTACCACGCCACCAGTAAAGACATCTACTGTGGAGTCATTCTTAATCTAGCGGGTGACTCCTGGGATTAGTCCTATACATATTAATATGCTAACGGGTGACCCCTGAGTATGTCAGTCCTATATAATGGGTGACATCTCGCACCTACACTAGATACGTAGTTTTGGAACTTAGGGATTGCTTCTAAGGATCTCAGTCCTAATCTAGCGGGTGAGTCCCCATACCTAGGCTCACTCGGTGCTTAATGCTACTCCCATCTGAAAGACACTAAACTAAATAACTGGGCTGAACTGAATAACTGAACTGAACTGATTAGCTGAAGTAATACTGATTAACTAGACTGATACTAGTGGTATTGTTTAGCAGATCTAAACTAAGTTTACTGAATTCCGATGACTGACAAAATTTACTGAGTTCTGAGGACTGGTTGAGAGTACTGAAATTACTGAGATTGACTTTGAATACTGAGGTTACAGATATTACTGAGTACTGAGATTACTGAACTACTGAGATTACTGGATTTTCCTGAGTTACATGACTGAATGATTTCTATAGATCATGGCTTGACTGAGAGTATCATGAAAACATGGCATGACTCTAGGCACACAGCTATATTTTTTAGGTATAAGTAGCCCCAGGACTCAATGGAAGGAAACTGACACACATGACTGACTTGATCATAAGAGTAGAGTCCATAATCCACAATATCATAAATAAGGGATTTCATACTAAGCATTGTTCTCAACAATCTATTTCATAGAAGGGAATTTCATACAACATGTATATACTTGCATAGCTTTCAATATCATGCTTATTACATATTACAACCACAATCCATAGTATCATAACTTGGGGAATTTCATGAAGTACATGGGTATTCTACATCTTGTACATGAGTGGGTTTTGAAAGTAAGCATAGCATAATTCTATAAAACTAGTTCATGAGTAATCCAACAGTGTTCACAAGACACATTATCAACATGGATGACATTGAATCATAGAGGCCTTTCATGAATCCTTCCCTTAGTCACAATTTAGCTATAATGCATGATTTCTAGTCTTTTAGGTATTTTATCAAACACCTTACATGCACAACTTAGGCATAGGTGTAAATCATATAATTACTCATCATAAATAATCAAACTTACATGTTTTCAACTCATATGATGTCATAGATTCATAATAACACATAAAGATTCTATCTTGGCATCATTCAACACAGAAACATGATCAACAATCCATTCATAACATGAAAATCATAATATATAGTTTAAGAAAAGGGTTCTTAAACTTCATGGATGAAAGGAGTCCATGAATGAACACACGCATACCTTAGAAAGGAAACCTTGATGATTTGCTGGAGAGTTCTTATATTGGGAAACTTAATTCTTGATTATCTTGAAAAAAGGCTTGAATCTTGCTTTTGAGATATGAGTTTGATGGAAACCCTAATCTTGTGGTTGAGAGTGTAAAAGAGATCCTTTTAAGATATTTAACTAAAGAGAATGGGAGATAATATGTTCCTTGAGGGTTATAAGTCATAGGAAGTGATGGGAAAAGACCAAAATACCCTTACTAAAACGTCCCTCAAGTTTTGCAAAGAAAAGCTGACGACATTCGTGACAAGGCGTCAAAAATGTGACAGGCCATCAAAAATGTCATCCCATAGAAGCTGGATTCTACCTAAGGCTGACGATATCGTCAAAAATGTCCTCAGAATATGACAACATCATCAAAAAGGTCGTCAGAAAAGGGTGAATTTTGAGTTTCGGGTCAAGGTTGACGACATTGGTGATAGGCCGTCATGGGCGTGATGGCTTGTCACAAAATGTCATCACCAGGGTCATAAATCTGCCCAGGTCTAACGACATTGCTAATAGGACGTCACGGGTGTGACGGCTTGTCACAAAATATCGTCACCAGTTTCCCAGCCAGACATGCTAGAGTAAAATGGGTATAACTCTTTGCTTCAATATCGGATTTAGGCGAAATTGATATCGTTGGAAAGCTAATTCAAAGAGATTTCATTTGATATATAGTAAACCACCCAATTCATCATATACAACGAGTAATGGTTGATTGAAGTTGACACAAGTTTTGACGCTCACTAAAAGTTGAACGATAGGAAAGCTTTTAACTTGTACTTGAGTTAGGGGGCCTCTATGATCTAAATTCATGCTCAAATAGATTCCCACTCTAAATAATTGATTAACACACTAAATTTATATAGGAGTTGAGGTTTTTGAAACATCTACGCATAGGAATGACGGATTTTCATTCTAGTCCAAAATATGGGGTACTACAATTAAACTAAATAACTAAAAGAGGAACTACGCTAGTTAATAATATGCTCTAATGAGAGGTACCAAACCCCGATATTCACCTCAACTATTACAAGTCTATTTATACTCTAAGTATTTTCTAAACCTCAATAATTTCATCAAAATAATAATAATAACATAATTATCCCCAAAAAATTCATTAAGCCTCAATCATCACATCAAAGTCCACTAAACACAATATTAAAATAGGTATCCACTATTACTTATTCAAGGTCAATAAGCTAACTATCTATAATCTATTCTAAGCATAACCACAAGTGGCAAGAATCACCACGATAACTCGTTATCTGACTACAATCCATCAAATAAATCTGTACCAATGGAGATGCTCACCATTTCTTCTAAGCGAAACCACCAATCCTAGGTGAGTAACAAAATACAAGAAAATAAGCATACAACACATAAACACCTCAGAAAAAATCAAGGTACATTTCAACTTGCTTTTAAAGAAGATACGCAAAGCCAAACACAATCCAAAGCATCAATCAGAATCTCTACTCCATCAAACAGTCTCCAAGCACCACCAGTATAATCAAATATGATATCTATAAGTCAAAAGAAGTCCATCAATACCCATATCAACATATTTTGATTTCAGATCAAAACTCACTTCGAAAATCATTTCCAAATATACTAGGGTAAAATTAAGATTTTACTTAAGAATCATGTTTTCCATATAAAAAAGAGTCTAGATATGAAAGCCAACTAAAAATGAGTTGAAATTGAGCTTTAAATCAAAGAATATTTTCTTTATACTTTATCGCTGAAAACCCCCAAAATCGAGTTTAAAATTAATATTTTGAGGATAAATTTGTAAAAAATTAATGAAAATGATATATACAAGGTTTAGAAATTACCCACACAAAATTTGGTGAAAAAGCTCTTTGAAATTGCCTTCGCTCATGCTTTCTAGGTCCTAACATAGAGAAATGAGATTTTTAGGTCAAGAAGGAGATGTTAAATCTGCGTGGATAATTAAATTCCCTTTGCCAACATAAAGGACAACCCATACCAAGTCCCATGTTTGCTGTCAAACCTTTATGAATGCAATAAAGGCCCCAACCTCAGTCCATTTAACCCTTCATGAAGGCGGTCAAGATCCCACAATAACAATAAATAAGGAAGGCCACTCTGCACAAACATAGTTTCACCATCACATTCACGATGAATACTTTTTTTCTTATCCACGATCATGGAGAGGGGTATGCAAATACGAATAAGGTATGTTAGCTTCACCACCAACAACAACACCAATAACATTCAAAGTCTAGCGACTCTCCAAATGAAACCTTGGAATTCATTCGGGACCCTACAAAATAAATCAATTATGCTAATCAATTAAATTCAACATTTCTGACTCAATGAAACCATCAGACTTTTAAAATAGATTATTTACAGCGAATTATCCTCCAGAATCCCTTTAGCCAAATTTAACTAGTTTCTATTTAAGAGGTCAAAATGCAAAATAAAGGCTTAGGGCTCGAAGTAACTATACTACTAACTCAAAATTGACATTATACATACAAATAATATAAAGTAATGACGAAAAGGGAAAAAATTATTAAAATATAAAAATCTGTAAACTCACAATGAGGGTAATTACAGAAGTACTTTAGGGCTCAAGTGTAATAGAAAGAGAAGGTATTTTCCTGCATTTTAGCCACAATTGTTTTTATATTTCTAAACTTAGTTCTTATCTCAGTAACTTTCATTAGTTTAGTTCTTTTTAAATTGTATATTATCCTATTTTATCTCTCATAGTTATCAGGCATAAATTTTGTATATATCAGGACTTAGATGGATACAACCCTTTATATTATTCTTAATACCCCTACACTCTTTATGGTATCATCGCCTCTCTAACTCTCATGCGTCCATACTTTAATAACTCACGTGTTCATGAACTACAATTTCCACCAGTGTTTCAATAGTCAAATCTGATACTACAATAGCACAACAATTGTTTATTTTAGTTTGGTTATATAGTTTCCCGACAAATTAGATGGGAGCTACAACTTTTTTCTATGGAAAGCTCAAGTTCAATTCTTATATTGGTCACAATATCTATGGTCATTGATTTGGATTGATCTATGTTTGTCTCCTCTCGCATGTTGTCTTAAAATAATTAAGAAATTGAGAATCATATACTTCTTGTTTGGTTTTGTCAAGATCAATTAATCCAAAATTCTATCTTGGCCTCTACTGAACCGATTCATGCTACCACTATAGTTGTTGTTACCACTACTAAAGATACCTAGGACGTTATGCATATTTCATGCAAATAAGTCTCAATCAAGAATCTTTTATTTGTGTGATTAACTAGATCGTGATACCAAAGGCACTCATCCTATTGTTAATTATCTCCATCAAGTCAGACTATTGTGTGATGAACGTGCAACTTTGTCACATCGGTATCTAACTTGAAACTAATAGTTAAAATTCTCACTAGATATGGGTCTAAATTTAGTAAACTTTCTGTTGCTACTTGTGTAAGATATTTCACCATCACTTACAAAGAATTATATGAAAAGTTACTTAACCACGAGATTTTTCTCAAGCACAATGAGGCCAGAAAACCACAACCGCCTCCAATCACTACCTCCATAACACAAAGAACATCTATAGATCCTCTTCAGAATAACACTAATAACAACAATAGGAGACATGGAAATAATACAACCAAATCATGGCATATACGACAAAATAAATTACAACCATCATTTACTAGCAACCTTCTTTTCCAACTTTGTGATAGTCTCGGTCACTAGCCAAAGTTTTTTGTTCTTAGTTGCACAACCATCTGTAAGCCCGAGCTTATTTTGCTAGTCACTTGAATCAATAACACGACCCTTGGATTATTGGTTTTCGGACGACTCATCATATTACTTTTAATTTTGATGCTCAAAGTTTAGCTACTAAGCATGAATACCATGGTCTGAAAGAGATTGCAATGGGAAATTATAACACCATTTCAATTACCCATATTGGTAATGCTAATTTAAGGTGTCTAACTATCATTTCAATCTTAGTTTTATCTAAAAATTTGGTCAAGATAATCTGTCATCCATCATATTTTCCCTTTTCATTATTTTGTGAAGGATCTGAGTATGAGGGCACCTCTACAATGTGGGGGAATACAGTTGGGTTATGTGAATGGACGTTGGACAACATACAAAGTTCTCCTCAATATAATGTGGTTGTTTCTCTCAACCCGTTGCATCTATGCTTAGGATATCCTAATCATCATGGTTTGAATAATATTCTGTATAGGTTTCTACTTTTGTTTCTCATTCTAGAATAATTTCAAGTTGTAATTAATGTAAAATGCAAAGGTTGACATTTTCTAATAATTCATTGAAAAGTCAAAGACCGTTGCAGATTCTTTATAGTGATTTATGGGGTCCTTTACCTCTTTGTCAATAAGTATAGATATTATGTTCTATTCATTAACCAATTCGCTCTAAAATTGAGAAAGAAAGTCTTGAATATTTTTCAAACTTTGCATCCATTTCTTGAAAAGAAATTTCAAACAAAACAATTTTTCTTGTATACTGACAGTGATGGTGAATTTCAAAGTTTTTCATCTTATCTAAAAACAAATGACATTGAATACTTAGTGTCACCCCCATACACACCACATTGAGTAGCTATGGTAGAACTCCAGCATAAATATATTATTGAGACCACTAGAACTTTGTTACACCAAGCTTCATAACCATCACCCTTTTTACTTGCCATCAAGCAATCTATCTTATAAATAGGTTTAACACTCCAAATTTTAAAAATAAGTGTTCGTATGAGATTCCCAAAATGAACCCAAATATGATTCCATTAAAGTTTTCAGTTGTCCATATTATCCATGGATTAAACGTTACACTAGAAAAAATCTAGACCATCATTTAACTCCATTATTTATTTAGAATTTTCAAATAACTATTACTGCTCTAATGTTTGATCCTATAAATTCAAAAGTTTATTTGTCCAAAAATGTTCTATTTTTGGAAGACAATTTCCATTTTAATTTTTTTCTCACTTGAACAATAAAAACACAATTAATGTATCTTGAAAAAACTGTTTGTAGAACAACCTGTAAAGGATTAATCTTTGGATTCAAATGTTTGTTATCTTCCTCCAGATCCAGTTGTGCAGCTATCCATACAACCATTTTCGCCCTTGTCTACAATCCAGGTGCCTTTATTATCTTAGGTAATTCTTGATCTCTATTATCGAATCAAACTCACCCATCAATGCCTTTAGCTTCAGCACCCCAATAATCTCCTTCTACTAAACTTGCCACACCTTTCTCATTAGATTCTACACCTTTCCCAAACCACCCCTTAATCACTTACCAATGCCGACCTCTCCCCCTCAATCTTCTACACATATTTAACTATCTGATGCCCTCAATTCACAACACATAGTTAATTCAGTTAAGTTCTTTTGCACATGCAAGTGTATGTGGTTATAAAACTAATAAAGAACGTAAGTCCAGATATCATATCTATAGAAATTTGATGATTAGATTTCTAGTTTGAATTCTTGTTCGATCTATTCAGTAGGTAACCAATAGAAAATAGTGATTAGGTTATTTTGAGTATAAGTAACAAACAATTGTAGTGGATGAATTATGTTGTACTTCAAATTTGAGAAAAGATTTAGGGTTGTGTTATTTTGACACTCCAGTTGAGCTATCCAATCATATACTTAATTTGATTTTTGGAGTTACTAGTTGCAGGTTAATTTTAGCTACATTGACTATTTTTTCAACAACTCTAATCTCACTCGACTATCCCTGACGCCTATTTTTCCACATATATATAAATATGGTCATTGGTAAATAGTGAACTTATTAAGATATTGTCTGTATAACCCAAGTTAGGTCACAAGGTATATTTTTATCCGTAGTTAAAAATTGGTCCCCTTTACTTATTATGTTCACAACTAATCCTATTCCCTCTTATTACACTTGTCTTTCCCCTTTTTAAAGTCCAAAAAACAAGCTCTAGATAATATGTGCAAGCTGATCAATCAATTGAATAATTGAAAGCAAGAAGAAATAAATAACTAAATATATGAAAATCAAAATAGATAATATGATATTTATTCCACAACTTTTATGTTCAACCACAACCCTAAAAATTAAGAAGTTTATCTATTCATGAATCTCTTTGGAAGATTATAGTTCATCGATTTACAAGGTGAAATAAAAAATAATACTAGACCTTGTTCTTGATCTTTGACTTAGACTTTGGCTTCTGTGTCAATTGTTCATAATGAAAAACATGAGAGAAGGCTATGTATAGAGTTTAATAGCCCTTAAACTATCAAAAACAAATCCTAATTGGGTTAGGAGAAGTCCCGACCGGCATCACTTCCCAAAAGCAGAGCAGCGGTGCTAGGAAACAAGTGAATTTCCAGAGCAGTGATAAAACTTGCACTACCCCTTCACCAATCTTCCCCACTACTTGCTTTATAGCAGTGGAAAAAGGCACAACCACCTTAGCCCTTTTCCGCTTGTTTTTCTCTAAATTTTGATGTTGATCCTCCCTTGGTTCCTTGGTGATCCTTTTCTTTTTATTTAATATTGAAATATCTCAAAGCAGTCTACACAAACAAAATATAAAGCACAAGTGTAATTCACATCATTTAAACTAAAGATAACACTTAAAAGGGAACAGATATAAGGTGAGAGATAATGAAATAACTTGGTTTTCAACCTCACATCAACACCCCGCACTTAAAACCTTAATCGTCCATGAGTAAGATATACACTTATGATGTAGACTCTACTATAAACTATACTAATTGAAATAAGATTACTCAAGATAAGACAACAACAACAACTATAATAAATAACAAGTTCTTATAAAACATTCTTCATTCAACACATTTAAACTCATGAGCAACTACTTCAAGACCTTGTAGCCTTAAGAACTAACTTTATGATATTATCAAACACATGCAAATTACCTAGCCAAGATATCAAACACTTCACCTGTCTTTCGTCAATCATGTGCCCTCATAACAAGAGAGTTACCCATCTTCACTCGCAAGTATACATAATGTCATATGCATAGGTATGCGAATGGAATTACGTTCACTCTCATAAAGAATTTCATATGCTATATATGATGAGCCAAAGGCTTGCCCTTAGTTTACTGCTCCATTAATATAAGAACATTAAAATTTAAGATCAAGTAGGACTTTTCATATTGTAACATAGGCTAAGGGGTGGGTAGGAGCTATTTTGGCATTAATAGTAACTATCTTCCCTAAGCACTTAAGACATTATAATTTTTTCATTTTCCCTCTCTTTAATCAATCATGTTTCTTCTCACCCATAAATTTCTTTATTTTTTTCATCTCTTTAAGCAAGTAAACATACTACTATTAAGGAGTACTCAGTTATCAAATACTTTTTTATTTTCCTTTATTCCCTTTTCTACTCCTTACTAGTAACATATGAATTTTTAATCACTTGCATACTTAGACTTTTCTATAGGCTTCTCAACTTAGCTATCTCCCTTCAATTTTCACTCCTTTCAACACTTATTTGTCAATTAAAGAACCTAGGTATGTTGGTTAACATAGAGGTCTATTAAAAGAAAATGACTAAGCTTCATATGTGGCTACCAAAGAATAGGCTAAAGGCTCAATAGGGCTAACTAAGATCATCCATTATAGGTAGGTAAAGCAAAGAATAAAAATAGGTTTATCAAAGAAATGCCTATCTCATCTACAACAACAATAACAAACCCAGTGTATTCCCACATAATGGGGTCTGGGGGGGAGGGGGGGTAAGATGTACGCAGTCCATACCTCTACCTCTAAAGAAGTAGAAAGGCTGTTTCCGATAGACCCCCGGCTCGAGACACGATATACTACACAAATGCCTAGACAAGCATAGAATAAGGTGTCATAACATAAATATGACACCCCTAAGTAATAAAGCATAGAAAAGCAAACACATTCGTAATACAACATGGAACAAGGTATCATAACAAGAATAATACCCCCACCAAGTAATTCCCTACACTAGCGACCCAAACTGGCACTAGCCTTCTGCCCTAATTTGCGTCCTCCAGATCTTCCTATCTAGGGTCATGTCCTCAGTGAGCTGTAACTGCTCCATGTCCCACCTAATCACCTCCCCCCAGTACTTCTTCGGCCTACCCCTACCCCGCCTAAAACTATCCAAAGCTAGCCTCTCACACCTACGAACTGGGCATCCATGCCCCTCCTCATCACGTGTCCGAACCATCTCAATCGGACTTCCTGCATATTATACTCCACTGGCGTCACACCAACCTTCTCCCTGACAGTCTCATTCCGAATTCTATACCCTCTAGTCAGCCCACACATCCAATGCAACATTCGCATTTTTGCCACCATCATTTTTTGAATGTGGGAGTTCTTAACTGGCCAACACTCCGCTCCATACAATATGGTCGGATGGTGCGCGACATCCTCGTCAATCTCACCATCACCCTGAATCACGGACCCGAGATACTTGAAACTATCCCTCTTACATACCTCCTGTGATTCCAACTTCACTACCACCTCATCCTCCAGCCTCACATCATTAAACTTGTATTCCAAATACTTTGTCTTGCTTCTGCTTAACCTGAACCCTTTAGACTCAAGGTTTTGTCTCCACACCTCTAATTTATCATTCACACCCCCTCGCGTCTCATCAATCAAAACTACATCATCTGCAAAAAGCATACACCAAGGCACCTCCCCTTTAATACACCGCGTCAACACATCCATCACCAGAGCAAACAAAAAGGGACTAAGGGTAGATCCCTGATACAATCCTATCAAGACAGTGAAATGCTCTGAGTCTCCTCCTGCTGTCCTCAGCTGAGTTTTTGCTCCATCATACATGTCCTTAATCGCTCTGATATACGCCAGCGGGACTCTACTCACCTCCAAGCATCTCCAAAACACCTCCCTGGGGACTTTGTCGTATGCTTTCTCCAGGTCCTTCTTCCTTTCCCTATACTGTTCCACCAGCCTTCGTACCAGGTGAATTGCCTCCGTCGTCGAACGAACAGGCATAAGTCCAAACTGGTTTTTCAAAATAGACACTAACCGTCTCAGCCTCATCTCCTAAACTTAATATTTTTCATTTTACTTTGCATGCAGATCTAAAAGTTCTAGACATCAATATAAAAGCATGGAATATCAACTAACATTTACACACTGAACATGTGTTCAACTGAAAATTAATCAATATAGGCTCTCAATTAAGCAAACAACAAGAGTTTAAATTTAACCTAAAAATCACATACTATCCAAGTAAAAGAGATTAGGTGTCTTAAAATAAGTCTTTCATTTTTATTCATAGCATGCTTGAATAAATAAAAGACTTGCATCATTCAGTTCATGTGTAGCACTAATAAAAGCACCTCGTATTTAATTGGTCCTAAAGACTCTTTAACCCTTAATGACTAACTTTTCTCTTAAAAAAGTCATCAACCATCCATCGATGGAAAACGTTATTCTACCTAATAATAAAATAAAAAATATCCAAAAATAGAAAGGATAATTGATTCAAAGGGTCTTCCCTCAGAGAAGAATCTAAAAGAAAAACCAAAGAATGGACAAAGTATGGTCACAAAATTAAAAAGCTAAAAATCAACACAAACTATTCTAATTTGGAAGTCTATAAATTTTTTAGTGTGTGTTTGTGGACTTTTTTTTAGAAAAAATCATAATTTCTCAAGTAAACAAGTAACTAAAATAAAGAAACTCCTAAAATATACTTTACCCTTAAGAGATATCGAAAGAGTCTCACCCTAAACTTATAGTCATGCTTTGTCCCAAAAGGTTAAAACAATAAAATAGTGGTTAGAAGTACTCTTTGATGCCCTCTAGGGCCTAGCTAGAAACATGTCTTCCTTAATATTTTCATCAAAAAAGAGAATGATCCCACACTTATTCTTCATACATGCCTCTTAGCTTCCAAATCCAAATACTCAAACTTCCCAAAATCTACATAAACCAAAAATACAAAATAAAAATAAAAAGTGACACTATATATAGAACAACACTATTACAGCTTGAGATACCTTCCAAGAAACTCTTGATTTAACATTGCAACATGATGTAATTCATAGATCAACCAAATTCTCTCACTCTCTTCCTTCCATATGATGCAAATTTTGCCTCTTCTTCTATTTGGAAGGATCATCTTCATCATTCACTTTCTTTGTTTTTACTTCTTCTTTTGACATTCAGGCTTCACAATGACATGCTTATGTTCCCTAACCAATTTAAGCATTTATTTTTTTGCACCTCAAATATTTGGTGGCAATCTTTAAATCTTCAATTTTTTTGGACCCACACTTTTCCACCCAACACTTACCATTGACCACCTGTATGATTATATATAAGTATCTACAGTATGAAGGAGTGGAGAGTGATGTATACACTTTAAATATCATTTCTTTATCATGGACCCTCACGTTAAGCTCCTCTTTTCACACATAAATTAAGGCCATCATCAGCTAAGAATGGCCATCTCAAAATAGTTGGTATCTACTCACCTTCTTCAAAATTAAAACAACAAAGTCAGCAGGTATCACAAACTTACATACCTTGATAAGTAGATATTCAATTACTCCTATTTCATATCAGAGTGGTCTGCCAACTATAGAGTGATCATAGTTAGGCGTGGATCTCCTAAACCAAGTGTCTAGAACACAAATAAGGACATAAAGTTTGTACTTGCCCCAAGATCACACAATGCATGCCCAACCTCATCTTCACTAATTTGTATGGAGAGGGTGAAAATCTCAAGATATTTGAACTTTTTGGAGAGCTTACTCAATACCCTAGAACTATACTTCTTAGTGAGTGCAACCATCTTAAATTCTACATATCTTTTATTTTTAGTAATCACTACTCTCAGGTATTTGGAATATTTGGATATGTCCTTCAAAGGAATAATCAAGAGAATATTGATGTGAAGTTGCTTGAATATATCTAAAAATTATTTAAAACTTGTATCCTCCTTACATTTTTAGAATCTTTGTAAAAATAGTGGTGAAGGTCTCTCAATCAAATTCTCGAGCAGTTCAACAATATCTCATTCTGTTTTTTCCTTCCGCACAGGTCGTATCTCTAAAGTTGGTTGTAGAATTAACCTATGTGAGAAGAGAGGTGGATGTGTAAAGTTTTTGACGCCATCCTTCTAGTGATGTCTTTTTCTCTTTGGAGGCTCAGAATCTGAAAACTCTACACTTTCTATCAAACTTTCTTTTTTAAAAGAGGTCCAACCAAAATCTCTTTAAGTCCTTAATATAATTTCCATTAACTTCTTTGGATTATTTTCTGTATTACTTGATAGTTCACATACAGGTCTTGCAAGTTGTGATAAAGCTAGTTGGACCACTTGATACTCAAGTTCATGAATAGGCTTCGATATTTCATTCACAGTCTAAGTTTGTTGTCCCAGAAACTATATCATTGAATTGACTTCCTCTTTGAGTCCAGGCTTTTTAACACAAAATAAATAATAAGAGACTAACTTATTTTTGCGAGGATCCTGAAAAATCACACTTTTCTTCTAAAGAATTTCTCACATGTGAAGCTTTTTGTGTATACAGTTGTCTTTGGGCCTGATGATTTCCACCCCAACAGAAGTTCATGTGGTTTATGTTATTTTATTACCCCACATAATAGATTGATCGTGGATTTAGGGGGCATCCAAATTAAGCATGATTTTCGCCATATTTTTCACAAAACAAAGTCGTTGCTTGAACTTGATGTACCTACTTTACTTGACATTATAAATTTCAAAGGTGATGAAATTAATGGCTATGATAAGATGGTAAGCACATTAAAAGGTATAGGTCCATATAATTTTACACCATAAAAACTGGATCTTGACTTTTGGAGTAAAATTTAGAGTTTAAGGCTCTTCCTACCCATCTTTGTTGTACATTATTGGGAGACAACAATATGTTGTCGGTTATTATAGAATCTTATTTATTGGACTCACAAATTGAGGCTCTAGTGCTTGTGTTGCAAAAGTTCAAGAGGCCATTGGTTGGTCTATTGTTGACATAATTCAGATTCTATTTAGAATTCTCATGGACAAAATCCAACTAGAACCACATTTCATCTCTAGTATTGATAATTAATGAAGACTTAATCCATTTATACAAGAGGATGTGAAAAAGGAAATATCAAGTTGTTGGATACAGGTATGGTTTACCTTATTACCAACTGTAAATGGGTGAGCCTAGTTTAATGTGTCCTTGAAGAGGGTAGAATCACTATGATTCTAAACGAGAAGAACGAATTAATTCCTATGAGGCCTATTATGAGTTGGAGAGTATGCATGGACTATAGAAATTTAAACGTATAGATTGAGAATGATCACTTCTTGATGCCCTTTATGGATTAGATGTTAGATCATCTTGCTAATAGAGAATGCTATTGATTTCTTGATGATTATTCAAGTTATAATGAAATTACAATTTCTCCCAAAGACCAAGAGAAGACCACTTTCACTTGTCCATATGGGGAATTCGCATTCAAGAGAACATGTTTTGGTATATGTAATGCATTTGTGACCTTTTAGCATTGCATGATGTCTTTTATATATCATGGTGGAGGACACTATTAAGGTATTTATCGATGACTCTCGGTTTTGGGTGACTCATTTAAAGATTATTTCACTCATCTTTGTAGTGTCGTAAAGAGATATGAGGATTGTAACTTGGTGATAAACTAGGACTTTATATTCAAAGAAGGAATAGTTCCTGGAATAGTTCCTGATCGTAAGATTTCAAAGAAAGGGATTGAAGTTGACATGCAACGATTGAGGTAATTGAAAAATTTCCTCCGTCAATTTCTATGAAACTTATTTGGAGCTTTTTGGGACATGAAAAATTTTATCATAGATTCATGAAGAATTTATCTAAAATTTCACATCCCATGTGTAAGTTATTAGAGATGGAGGTGAAGTTTTTGTTTGATGAAGCTTGTCTTAAGTCGTTTGAGTGCTTTAAAGAGAAGTTGATTTTAGATTTTATTATTAATCACCAGATTGATCCATGCCATTGGAGGTTATGTGTGATGCTAGTGGAATTGCGCTAGGATACATCCTAGGCATAAGGAGAGAAAAGATCTTACATCCCATATATTATGCTAACAAAACACTTAACTTTACTTACAAGAATTATACTATGACTGAACTAGAGTTGCTTGTTGTGGTGTTTACATTTGAGAAATTTTGATTTATTTGTTTGGCATAAAAGTGATTGTGCATACTGACCATACAACTCTTTTGTACCTCATACAAAGAAGGATATAAAATTAAGGTTGATTCATTAGGTACTTTTATTCCAGGAATTTAACTTTGTGGTCAAGGACCAAAAGGGGAATGAAAATCAAGTGGCTGGCCATTTATCACGTCTTGAGGAGGTGGTAATAATGAAATTAAAAGATAGGTTAGAGATTGATGATCCTTTTCCTGACAAGCATGTATTTGTCGTATCACAAAACTTGATTCCAGGATTTATAAATTTTGCCAATTATTTGGTCAATGGTGTGTACCTGAGGTTCAATCATTCCACCATCAAAAGAAATTTATGTATGATGTGAGAAAGTTCTTCTGGGATGAGCCATACTTGTTTCAAATTTGTACAGATAAGGTGGTTTGGAGGTGTATTCCAGAGGGTTTTTGTGAGTTTATTGAATGTGAATGTTGGGGTGAAAAGAAAGAAAATGAGCACCGGCAATTTGCTGATGTCATCATCGGCGAGGTCATCAAGTTTAATATTGGAGATGATCAAAGAGAATATAGGACCCACATCATCTATAGTCGTTAATGATTGTAACCTCCCAACTGATCTCATCTCCATTCAAGATCGCAAAGACGAGGTTCTTCAAGTTCTCAAATCCGATCTAATGGCTTCACTGAATAAAGAGGTTAAATCCCTTGATGAGGATAACTAGATGTTTGATAGACCTAGGTCTCGCATTCACAGGATTTCTAGGAGAGGTCGTCTTTACAAACATGTCAAAATTGGGAAGCAAAATTCTAAGTTGGCAGCCACATTAAAATGAGGAATGTTTTCTTGCTAAGAATTATAATAGAATAGTCTTTATGTTAATGATTTAATTTTTTCTACAATAATTTTGCCGAAGCTTGAATTTCATGGCTAGATTTAGGAAGTTACCCTTTCAATGTCAAATATGGATTTTTCTTTAGAGATATTAATTAGCCATTTGGCCGTGAAAATCAGTTTTTTCAACTTTAACAAAAAAAAAAGATGACAAGTATATTAGAGGCATGCCACTCTTCACCAGTTGGGGGTCATTATAGCGATGTGTGGACTATGAATAAGATCTTATAGTATTGGTACTATTGGACCACCATTTACAAGATGCATATGATTTTTCAAAGGTTTGTGACCAATGCCAAAGACAAGAAAAATCTCGTGAAGCCAAGAGCTTTCAATGACCACGATTATAGAGCTTCCAGTTGACTATGTTTCAAATTGGGTGGAGGCAGTTGCTCTTCCAAAAAATAAAAAAAAGAGTGTCACATCATTTCTGAGTAAGAATATATTCTCAAAATTTGGTACACTAAGGGAAATCATTAGTAATAGGGGCTCACACTTTTGAAATTGTCTATTCAAAACCTTTCTTAAGAAATATGGTGTGAATAATAGGGTGGCAACACCTTACCATCCTCAGATAAGCGGGCAAGTTAAGGTCTCTAATTGTGAGATTAAGTCAACTTTGGAAAAGACTATGAATACCAATCAAATGGTTTGAGATAGAAAGTTAGGCAATGTATTGTGGGCCTACCAGATAATATTTAAGACTCCTATTGGTTTTTGCCCATATCATTTTATGTTTGACAAGACCTGCCACTTGCCAGTTGAGATTAAGCATAAGGCATTGTGGTCTTTGAAGATGCTAAACCTAGTATTAAGTGACGCGACAAAGATGAGACTTGAGCAGTTAAACAAGATAGATGAATTTTGTCTTAGATATTATGAAAGTTCATCTATATACAAGGAGAACATGAAGGAATACCATGACCGAAAGAATAAAAAGAGAGAATTTTCTATTGGTGATAGGGTTTTGTTGTTTGAATCCAAGCTAAAGTTTTTTCTTGGCATGTTGAGATTGAGATGGAGAGGACCTTATGAAGTGGTGATGGTGTATCCTTATGGGTATATTGAACTTGAAAATGATGAAGGTCTAACGTTTAAGGTGAATGGGAAAAAGGTTAACCGTTATCTCAATGATATTGAGGTGAAGAAGATATGTGAAGTAGTTCTTGGTAAAGTTTGAGTATCTAAGAGCATTTAAGTCATGATGGGACATTAAATCAGGTGCTTCATAAGAGGAAACACACGGTCTAGTTTGGAGAAGTTTGAGTAACCAAGCTAGCTATGTCGTATCATGATGTTAAATCAGGCGCTGCTTGAGAGGCAAACCAAGATTTTTGTACTTATTTTGTTTATAAGGTAATGTATGTTACTTGTCCAGGGATTATGCAGAAAATAAGCCAAGTAACTGGGACAAAAATAGAATCCATATACCAATGTATGATCATGTAAAGTTCCCGCAATCACATATTTTGTCGTCAGCATGAAGTTCAGAGAATTAATTTCCAGGATTTGCTCCTATAATTAAGCATCCTTGATCATACCAAGACAACACGATTATGGAATTAATTGTCTGACTGAACTCCTACAGATTAACATCAAGGAGATAAAACCTATAATTTAAAGGAATGATCGTGGTTAGATATCACTATTATCCTTAAGATTCATAGGCACCAAGTTAAGTTTCCTTAATTCTATTAGTATGGGTGTATACTATAACCATGGGATCATTCCAAGATTGTAGGTTCGAGCTGTATGTTGGGTCTTGTTATAAATCTTAAAATTTTCCTAACCCGACTTAAATTTAAAAGCCCTAACTCTTACACCCAAAACCCAATACTCTACCACTTCTATTAAAATATAAGAATCACATTCGATAGTGCAATTTGATCTTAAAGTCTTGCTTGATTTCTATTGTAGCAAAAGTGTAGACTCCCTCAAATTTTCAAACTCCTTAAAATTCAAAGAACTTGTACTCTCTGAATATAAAGTAAGTTAAATTCTCCTACTTTACAATGACATTTATGATTATTGATAAAATGCTTAGAAATGCTTGGTAGAGTGCAAACTTGCTGGTCATATGAGTTCAGAGAGAGTAGAATAGACCAAATTAGTCAAAATTCAAAGCATTTTGTTATTGTTTGGTGGGGTAAAAGGGGGAGTATGAGTACTCGTTCATGCGAAAAGATGGGGCTAAAACTGGGAAGTGATAATGCACACCCCATGACATAACCTATGACCATTATATTAATATATGATTATAGATTGGATCATTGTAGGTGCCCATTTTTAATGATGCAGGAGTTCATCTAGTGATAAAATCCAACGATCATATTATCTTTGTACGATCGTGGTGAGTAATCGTTTGATGCAACAAACCTCCCCAAAAATTATAGTGGATACGTCCTACTATCGAAAGGATAATCATACCTCCTTAGTATGATCATACAATCTATCATCTGATTGACTTATTAAGTACCTATTTGAATGTTTTCTAGGACTAAAAATTGAATATATAGGTACCATGGCACCCAAATCTCTCAAGAAGATGCAAGATGAGGCACTTTGTATGAAAATAGCTAAGGAACGAGCACCTAAAGATGTGCCTTCAACCTCGAAGAGTGAATCAAAAGAATCTAGTTGATCAGAGGTGGAGTATTCATCTAGCTGGGATAAACATCAACACTTACCTCGAACCACTAAGCCCAATACAAGGCAAAGAGGACACCTTCCACTGTATTAGCACTAACGGCCACTCCAACTAAGCTATCCTAGTTTGAAAAATGAGGATAAAGATAAAAGTTACATAGGGGTGATCCCAAAGCTAACAAATCTACTACTAAAAAGAGTTATTCTGAGAAAGAAGAGTCTATCGATGGTTCTGAAAGTGCTAATCTGGAATCCTCTGCTGAAGCAACTACTACTACCCAGACCCAAAGAGAGACTGAGCTGAGGAAATAGTTTGTCTCAAAATCCAGATCATGCTACAATGATAGAGTTTCACTAAACAACAAGGTAAATAAAAAAAGAAACGTCCAAGAAGAACCCCACATACTACCAAGGGCCGTATGGAGGGTTCTAGAATTAAATTGGGTCTTTACAAATACAAGTTGGGTGGATAACCAAATAAGTGCTAAGTTGAGATGGTGAGAGAGTTCTATGAAATAATGCAACAACAATTGAAAACATGATTCCTTCCAAGAACAAAAAGGATATGAGACAACATCATAGACTAGAGTCGATAATAGTGCGGGGAAAAGAGATTGACATATCAGCGAAAGCTATTTCAACAATATTGACATATCAGTGAAAGCTATTTCAATAATACCCTAAGTAATGATGAAATAGTGATAATGAAAGCTTAATGACAGTGTTGGTGCTTAATATTTTGTGGATCGTTATGGATGAGATTTGGGAGAGAGATTTACTTTATCACTCCACTCTTTTCTTTCAGAGTTTGGTGATGTTGCTATGCTAGAAGTCTAATATACCTACTATTCAAGTGATTGATCGATTTAACTAGTAGACAAAGATGAAAGATATTACTTTGAATAAGGATTTGAGAAATCCAGATTCTCGAGCTCGGGGCCTGCTAATAGATTTGCCTGCACAGGATATAAAGGGGGTTTCCCCTACTATTGAGATCCAACTCCTAAGGCTAGTGTCACTTTTTTCTCTACTTTGTAGCCCACTATAACCTCGGGTGTAGTTCAATAAATGCAAATAAGCTTGTCACGACCTGAGACTAACCCCTAGTTGAGACAATGGTGCTTACGACCATAAGTGATGACAAATGAACCCATGAACTGGTACCTACTATAAGTACTAAGTAAAATAGTAATACAACACATATGGGAAGATAAGCTGATAAGATACTATAAATTTGAATACTGAAATACATAGCAATGATATATCTGAAATATTTGATAAAAATACTGAAAACTAAGTTGCCTGTCTGAAACAACTGATAAAACTGAAAGAACTGGCTATCTATCTAACCGATTGTCTGAAAGCCTCTAAACATCATGAGGAGTTGATGGATCGAACCCCAAACTAACTCTGACTGATTGAACATAAAGAAATACTGAAATAACTAAGATAACATATCATGTCCTCGATGGATGGGAACTCACAACTATGCTACTGGGTAATACAAAGCTGTCTAAGAATGGTCGGGACACTGAGTGTCCGTACCATGTTATAAGATAAAATAGTGCAAAGAAAAGTATGTGGTGAGTACTTTGAATGTACTGATATGTGAGATAAGAACTGACTGAAATGCATAAGATAACTGAGTATGAATTCATGAGCATGTAATATCTGAGAATGCAACACCAATTACAAATAGGTTACTAAGATAATCTAAAATCTGAAAAACTAAAATCTGTATAACTGAATAACTGATAACCTGTACACTTGGTCAAGCAAACCTGAGCTGAGATACACTGAAATATTAACTAAAAGTATGGGAGCTATTATGTAACCAATATGCCCCAATTTGAACTAATCGGGGTCTAACCTGTAACCCATTTGGAAGGGTGTCAGTACCGTGCCACGAGTACTAACACTAGTTGTGTGGATCCATTAAACTGGTGTCTCGAAGGACTAAGGAGTCACCCTCAACTAGCAGGTGCTCTCATGAGATATGCGTTAACCCTCAATTGACAGGAAGACACCTCAAACCTACACTATCTACATAGTTCTGGAACTCAAGGATTTCTACTAAAGGTTAAACCCTCTACTGGCAGGTGAGCCCTCATCCCTAGGTTTGTTCGGTGTTAAATCCTACTCCCAATTGAACTGATACTGGTACTAAATTGAACTAAGTTAAACTGAACATTATTTCTGATAGTGTTGATCATGATCATAAATGTCTGAGTACAATGATAAGATTTGTGGCTTAACTGAATTATTACTTGAAAATATGAAATAATGTAAAACACAGAGGTATCGGGTGTTCATAACCCGCAACACTGAATGATCATAAAAACACGATATCAAAACATAAAACTGTAGTATAGAATCATAGTTCAAAGAACCCAAACATGAACAATTCACCAAATGAGTGAGAATCATGAACTTGAACATAAGAATGTGTTAATGTGATACCCCGCACCTTCGGGCTAGAATTTAAAATGTCATTCCTACCCATATAGACCCGAACCAAATTATTCCTTGTTAATATATGTGTGGTGATCAATCCTATAGTGTTGTAATACCTTTGAATATGAATTTAGGTCACAAAAATTCCCTAACTCTAAGACGAGTTGAAAATATTTCTATCGATTAAGTTTTAGTGGACGTTTTAACTTGGGTCAACTTCCATCGAATATTAATCCTAGAATATGATGATTTAGAGGTCCTACTATATATCAAATAAAATCCCTTTGAATTTTCTTTCCAACGCAACCTACCGTTCGTCAATTCGAGTCTAGAGTAAAAAATTATTAGTGTTTGAATAAGACAATGTCCAGACTATGTGATGGGGCATGCGACACCCACTTAAGGCTATGCCATGGGCTGTGTTTCACCCAGTTTTACTTGTTCCATGGGTTGTGCTTTTCCCACCTTGGGAAAAACAACATAAATGCTCTATTTTAGTGTTACTTAGGGCAATAAGGTCCTTTCACATCCCATAACCGTCCTTAAACATCTATAGATGAATTAGGGTCATTATTAACATTTTAACTCTCTTAAATCCCTAGTTTATCTTTCTAAAACACAAGAGGAGGTAATCAACTTAGGGTTTACTCTTTCAACCTTAAAGGTTCGATGTTTTCACTAATTCTTTGTCAATTAAGGTATGTGGGACTACCCTAAACTCCATGGGCATAAGTTTTACTATTTTTTATCAAGATTAAATATACCCAATCATGTTTATAAAGAAGGGTTTTGAAATTGTCTTGAAAAGTATGTATCATGAAATTGTTTTAAATAAATTATATATTGTCATGAACCATTTTTCACAAAATTTGAATATAACTATTTATATATGTTTTGGTTGTAATGAAAAGTTTGATTGAGAGCATGAATGATAAAAACTCCCTCTCCCATCATTATATTTTTGATTTCAAGTGTTATGGGTTGTTTAAAGACATGAACTTTCTAAAAGGAAAACTAAAGGGTGAATGCTTGTTTAATGACCATGGGTTGATACTGTTTATGAAATGTTGAGAGGGTGTTTTCACATGATAAACTTTCATTGTGTCAAATTAACTATTTCCATGGGTTTTGAGAAATGCAAATATGATATGGCCACCTTATGATTGTACTATTGAGAGAAGAGTGTTTTGATGTAAACTCAAATGAAAATATATTGCATAACTCTTTCTCACTTGATATTTAGAAACTAAGGGTGGTCATTAACATGATAGTAAGTGAAAAGTGGCTACAGATATGATATGATGTGAATTTATTGACTTGCAAGTTAGGGTATGACGATACCCGGTGATGACATGCCCTTAACAGAATAAGTATTGAACATTTTAAAAGTATGAAGCATGACTTTAAAGAACTAAAAATTGGGCTTAAGAGAGATAGTTGGTTACCCGAAGAAGGCATTTGAGTGTATGGGCTCATCGCTGGAAACTATAGTTATCGATGCAGGACTTATGATATATTATCCTACATGAAAGGACATTTAGGACATCTCACATGGGGGAATTTCCTGTGGTGTACTCACATAGGGGGTATCACCACTCCAATCCTGGTGGCTACTTGGATTGGAAGCTTGGACGTCGAGTCAAGGGCGGGTCCCACATAGCTTGTGGGATTACATATTTGTAGGGTATATCGACTAGCTCAAAATAATAATAGAGAGTGGGTCAGTGTTGTCAAGAATCATTTGAAGTTCTCTAAAGCATTCCCATGTATTTTTGCTTGTATTGTATTCACTGATATTATGAAATGATCTCATTTATTTTGTATAAAAAGCATGCTATTTTTGGGTTGTTTCACATACCAGTACAATTGTATTGACCCCTTATATTTCAAGATCTGAGGCACAGTCCTGGGATCCCATTAAGCAGTAGATCGATTTTTCCAAAACTGGCAGTTGGGAGCTTCCCTTATTTTGAAAGGCCTATTTTATGAGACAATGTTATTTTCTTTGGTTATGGTCCGACTAAGGGCCCTTGTCCCAGCGTTCAGACAGATATTGGCCTTTGGTATTGTTAGAGATTTCACAGATGGGTGTCATGCGTTTAAATTGTTAAGAGTTTTATTTTGATCTGCTTAGCTGATTTATGAGATTTACCATGATTCCGTATTATATTTATTCCGTATCTCTTTTTATCGGATGAGTTTTGTGCATGATCGCCAAATAGAAAGGGGCGCCCGAGCCTTCATGGTTTAGGATGCCCGTCACAGCTAGGGCTCCGATTTGGGTCATGACAGTTAAACATGAGAAAACCACATGATTACATGGATAAATTCATAATTTGATATTGTAACATGAAATTCACTTGAACATAACATGGGAAATTATAGTTTAAAAACATGAATTAACCTAACCTTTCATGAGATCATAGATGGACATGAAATTGAGTTTAGTTACTAAGGAAAGACATGAATTTAACCTATTTTGAACATATAAACTCCATAATAAAACAAGAACCCATATTTTAAATCAAAGAGAAAGATTTTTGGCTCAATAGGTGAAAGGAACCCATTGATGAATACCCACTTACCACAATAGATAGTTTCTTAAAGATTTCTTAAAGGTTTTTTGAACTTGGAAGCTTGAACTCTTGATTTCTTAAGAAAAGGGCTTGGATTTTGTTCTTGGGAAAGGAGAAGGGTTTCTTAAGAGTTATTTTGAGAGAAAGGGGCAAATAATGCCCCTATGGATGCCCCAAATAACGTTATGGACGAATTGGGTTGAGGAAAAAGACCTATTTGCCCCTTGATTTCCTTAATGAAGGAGCTGGGTGAAGACACCAATGCATTGCGCCCCTCTTTTCTGAGGAGTAACCAATCCACCACGCCCTATTTTCTTGGAGAGAGACTAATGCATTACGGACCCTATCACCATGGGAAAGAGTAATGCGTCGCGGGCTTATAACAGGGACATTTTGTATCCGCTATCCAAACACATCCCAAACCTCATCTGAAAATCCTGAAACTCTCCCAAGATATACTATTAAACTCCCTAAATATGAACCAATTCAAATACCAACATCTTGGGGTCGAGAAGACCAAAATAAAAATTCATGAATTTTAGGGGTCTTGGAAATGACTAAGTCCATAACACTTAGTGAAAATTTCAAGCCTTGGATCCCTTAAGCATGAAATTACCATTGAACCGAGCTTAGGATCTTATGGGGTATTACAAGGCTACACTTTGACACCTACAAATCTTATAAAGAATATAATAAAGGCTTATTCCTATCATGATATGTGGATAAAGAAGTTGAAGGTAAGGGTAAAACCCTATGACATGGATGAGATTAGTGTAATTGAACGGGGTATACAGACCCATTTTGAAGCTTTAAGGACTGAAGATTGGAGAGTTAGATAATATACTGGATCCAAATTTGACCACAATCATGAAGGAGTTAGCCGAGTTAAAGATTTACATTTAAAGAGCTTACCACGTGTCCA
The DNA here is from genome assembly GCA_030864225.1 of Capsicum baccatum var. pendulum. Classification (NCBI taxonomy): domain Eukaryota; kingdom Viridiplantae; phylum Streptophyta; class Magnoliopsida; order Solanales; family Solanaceae; genus Capsicum; species Capsicum baccatum. Next base: position 198,034,154 of record CM061557.1, read on the forward strand.
TTTTAGGTTGATCCACCTTCACCTCTTCTAAACCCATCTTTTGTGGATTTTGCCATAAAGGTGGATTCACAGGTTCTAAACTTCTATACACAGGACTCATCATATGGGATATGGCTAAGGAAGTAGATGAGACATGGGATGACTCACAACCTCGTAAGAAGAGAAAGAGAAAGGACAAAATAAAAAGAAGAAGGAGTACAAACAGACCTCTAAGATGCCCATGGTGGAGAAAAGAGATCCTATATATGATAATAAATACTATTATTGATTTTTTTATTGAGATAAAAGGGTACATATATTTCCCCTTTGATATCACCATTGATTGCACCGGCTGCCACCGGTGCTCACTTAAACAAGAGTGCCATGACCACAACTGAGGGCATCAGAGTTAGACAACACGATAGGGTTCCATCTTTAACCCTGCTAGATTAGTCTATGATAGGCTTTTTGTGCACCACAAGTATTTTCCTACCCTTGTTTTCTAGTATTTTTATACTTTTGTATAATGGGACATTGCATAATTTCTAAGTCGGGGTTGGCGGGTGTACAACATTTGAGAGTTTTTGTGCTGTGTTTTTTTTTCTCAAATGCGCTATCTAGTTAGAACCGACATATTTAGGAGTTTTATTTTTAGTTGTTGTGTCAGTTTTTTTTATCTTTTTGTAATCAAGAGAAAACTAGGAAAACTTAGTTTAGTCGGAACAAATAAAGATCATGCAACTAATTTTGGAAATGATTTGTGTTTAAATGATACCCTTCTAAAAATATTTTTTATTGTGTTGTGTGTTGGCCCTGTACATGACCAATATGGATATCGTTATGGCATCAGGATTAGGAACGTCATAACCATAGCTTAACTATGTATGAACATGATATGTAGTAACTATGTGTGTAGCCCTGATCCAAGTATGTGTGAGGTTTTACCTAGTCGACTTGTGTGTGCGATCTAGAACTTTTTCAGCTAGTCTCGCCAAAGTTGTACGATAGTAAGGTAGGAAAGGATCATAGGCTATTCTTGAATAATCCACAAAAAGCCTAAAAATCCTACCAAATAAATGTAATATTCCTTGATCTTGAAATTTGAGCCTAAATAGACTGATTCTTTTTATTAGCCAATTCACCTTCCTAGTTTAATTACAATGAACGTGTTTTGGCCCTAGTCCCTCCTTGAATACTGTGCACTTCAACTCAGGCAAATTATCTAATTTGAGGGTGACTATTATAAAGGTGCGTAGTTTAGCATGGGTATGAAGAAAAAGTTATTAAAAGAAAAGAAAAGAGATTCAGGTGCGGTATTGTGTAAAGAAAAAAATAAAGTTATGAAAAGAAAACTATACCTGAGATCTGAAAAAGTTTTACAAAGGGAGTATAATAAAGAAAATAGGAAAAATGGATCCAAAAGAAATGTAGTGCCTAAGGGGGTTAGTCACTTTGTCCATATGTACCATACCCATCCCCAAGCCTACATTACAAGCCAATAAAAGTACTAAGTAATTCTTATCTGACTATCTAAAGGTTGAGGTATATAGGGCAAGCCTATAGTATCAAACACACACTGTTCAGTATTTTTTGTCAGAATGAGTGTTTAGTTTAAGTCCTAGTCTTGATATTCATTGCATAAGCTAAGTATTGAGGACTTTTATGTGAGGGTGTAGGGGTTGTATTGTAGTTGATGCTTGTTTGGGTAGTGTTATTGGTTTGCGTGCTAGGTTGTTTTTTGATAATTTAATTCTAATGCTTGATCCTACTGTGTTATGGTGAGCGGTTTGTTTACACACAACAAATATTATTTTTGATGGTATAAAAAGGTGTTCAATTTATGTTTTGGTTAATGCGTGCTTAATTTGATTTTATGAAAGTATGACTGTCAAGTACTTTTAGATTTCTCTTGGATAGGTATCATGTTTAGTTTAGTTTTGTCTTGTTTACCTGAGGGCATGCAAATGTTCTAAGTTAAGGATATTGATGTAACGTGGACTTATGAAACATTTGATGCTTAAAACTATGGATATTTGTAAGTACAAAAGCATTATTATGTGGATATGAGGTATTTTTATGGTATTTGCAGGTTAGATGTGTCCAGAGATAGAAAGTTTAGATTTTGGAATTTAAGGCATCAGGAGAAAGCTTTCCATAATAGTGGGATCTGACCATGGTCGTACCATTATGATCGTAGTATGAATTAGAGGAATGTCTCTCAGGTGTCGAGTAGAAGATAGCTTTCCTACGAACTTACGTTGATCCTATGATCGTAAAAGTTGATCATTAAAAGGAAGTCCAGAATTAAGGGTTGCAGATGTTAAGTGTGAAGAGGATCACATAAGTACATTACAAGATTATGGGATGATTCCACAAACTCATACCGAAGATTGTGGATAGACCATTCTGCAAAGTGGGAATTAAATGAAGATAAGACGAAAGGGAAGTACGATTGTACCAAGAAGCCACGAGCTCGTACTGAGCTTCATGCAAATTAAGATCTGAAGGATGCAAGAGTCAAGAACCACCCACGAGCACTAAGGATGATCGTGGGATCTAACCATGACCGTACCTTCCTTTATCCAAAACACCAACTCAGCAAATCCTTGTGTGTTCAGGATAGGTTTTTATTTTGTCTATAATACTCTTATTAGGTCTTTTGTACCAGTTTATGTTCTTTTACATATTATTACGTTTTAAAGGCATATTCTTGTCCTTGAAATTACAAACATCAATTTTTAGGATTTTTATTCATAGTTGAGATTCATTTTTCATATAATTCTTGTAAGTTCATAATTATGCCTTTTTATTAGAATTATTCTTGTAGGCTTGCAACTATAATAGCTAAACACCACAACTAGGATTGTGGGAACCATGATGAATTTACAAAGTAGTGTTCATGTATGAAGTGATTCTCAAAGGGTGTTTGGGTGTGTATTGTTTGTTATCTTTTGTTTGATTTCTTTTTAGTGGCTGCAAACGCTAGAAAATCTACTTGCCTTTTCTCACAATGAAATTAGGGGCAATGGATGGGAAAAAGGAATAAACAACAGAGCGTTGGATCCATTAACCTTTGGTGATATTCGGCTTCACAATAGCTTTGGAGACATTTTTTTTACTTGGCTTCACAAAATTTAGCATCCAAACATGTGGCACAGGAGGTTGCTCGACTGCAGCTCTGTCCTCTATATCTAGGGCATTTTAGTTGTTCATGTTATCATCCATTAATCTCAACCTCCTGAGAGTGCATTCAAGCTTGTAGTTATGTGGAATCAAGGGTTTGCCTTTACTTCGGGTGTTTAGTGTAAGCTAACCTACACCATGAAACAAATAAAGATAACAAATAAAAGTAAGATCTGAATAATTAAATAAAAGCTCAAAATAGTATAAATTTTAAATCAAATTCCCAGTAACATTGCCAAAAACGTGTTGCATCCTTTCACACATGCAAGTGTACATGGTAATACAAGTAATAAAGTATTTAATCTAGATATCATACCCACAGTAATTCGACGAATTAATTTCTAGTTTGAATTCTTATACAAGCTATTCAATATGTAACCAATAGTAAAGAGTAATTTGGGTGTTTTGAATATAACAAACAATCAATTGTAGACAAGTCGTGGATTAGCTATGCTGTAATTTAGATTTGTGAAAATATCTAGGGTTGTGGTATTTTGACAATTCAGTTGAGCTATCTAACCACACACTTAATTTGATTTCCTAAGTTACTAGTTATAGGTTAATTTTAGCTATACTGAGCATCTTTTCAACAATTGTACGCCTACTCGACTATCCCTAATGCCTATATTTCTATGATCATTGGTTAATAGTGAAGTGCGTAAAGATGTCGTATGTATCAACTAAGCTAGGTCATGGGGTTTATTTCTATCCTCGGTGAAAAATCGATTTCCTTTTCCTATAAGTTTCACGAACTAGCCCTATTTCCTCTATTTACACTTGTAGTTCCCCTTTTCAAGTCCAACAAACAAGCCCTGTATAATATTCACAAGTTGATCAATCAAACAAATATTTGAAAGCAAGGAAAAATAAAAAACTCAATATATGGAAATCAAAATAGATAATATGATATTCAAATCACAACTTTCATTCTCAACCACAACCCTAGAAATTAAGAGGTTTAGCTATTCATGAATCTCTTTGGAAGAAGAGATTTAATGAATTTATAAGGTAGAAATCAAAAATAAAATAAAGAAAATGAAACTAGACCTTGTTCTTGAGCTTTGCCCTAGCTTTTGGCTTTCCAGATCAGTTTTTTATGATTAAAAAAATGTAGGAGGGAGTTTTATATAGAGTTTAGGAACCCTTAGAATGTCAAAAACTAATCCTAATTAGGTTAGAGAAAGTCTTAACCCGCCCCACTTCCCAAAAGCAGAGCACTAACGTAAGGTACAAGTGAATTTCTAGAGTATTGATGAAACACACACCACACTTTCCTCTTAGAAGTGGCGCAAGGGCTCCTAAAAGCTTCACCAATCCACGCCACTAAGTAATGGCGCAAGGCACAACCACCTTGGCCCTTTTCTTCTGGTTTTGCTCCACATTGCGATGTTGATCCTCTTTTAGTTCCTTTTGATTCCTTGGTGCCCTTTTTCTTCCTATTTAAGCTCCAAATACCTCAAGACACTTCTACATAAAAGAAAAATACAAAATATAAGTGCAATTCACATTATTTAACCTCAATACAACACTAAAAAAACAAATGTAAGGCCAATGATAGGAAACAAATGGTTTTTAGCCTCACATTAGTTTTCAACACACCTTCCCCACAAGTTCCTGTCACAACCAAACCATCTTCGCATCCCATGGTCACCTATTCTAAGACTGACAATCTTAAATCAAAACAATTCAATGTCACTTTCCAATTCTCCCCTTTCTTCATACCTACCACATACAGACAAGCTCATTCTCATCCTTATGTGAGAAAATCTTTGAACTTTGAATTTGAAGCTCTAGTTCAAAACCAAATTATGGTTCCATTCAATCCTATTATGAATGTAGTTGATGGTAGGTGGCTATTTCCATAGTCAGATGAAGCATGTTGCCAATACTTTCATTTGTTCGAGATTAGTGAAGAACAATGAGATTGAAGTCAAATACTTATATGTTGTTGACCAAGTTATTGATATACTCACCAAGCCTTTGCCACATGCTTCCTTTGAGTAGCTCTGTCCCTAGGTGAGTGTCGCTGATAATAGCACCAACTTATGGGGGGCATAATAACAAGTGAAGATATATTTCTATGTTTTTGCCTAATTTGTTTTTCTATTTCTAACTTTAGTTTTTATATCAATCACTTTCTATTAGTATAGTTATATTTAAATTGTATATTATCTTATTTGATCTCTAATAGTTGTTACGTATGTAGTTTGTATATATCAAGACTCTGATGGGTACAATCCTTTCTATATGATAGATTACAATAATAAAATATCACTTTATTCTTAATACCACTTCGCTTTTTAGAGTGAAGCTCTCCTATTGGATAATGTATTATCTTTGTTATGTATAAATAATAATTTTTTCCTACTTGTAAGTGCATTAACTCTTTGATAAATACTAAGCAATATATTGATATTCTTGTGCTTCAGGTTTGTTGTTATTCTATTCTTTACTAAGTATTAGATCTCAGGCAATTTGCACTAGAAACATCTTCGAACTTGGAACTAGCTATATGTTATCAAACCCCGATTCAGGTTGAGAAAATAATTGTTTTAGCTCTACTGTTTCACCAACTTACCTTACTTTATAATTGTATTTATTTAATTCATTTATCTACATATTTACTTGTGGTAATAGTAATCAAAAAGTCAAATTAATCCGCGCGTCCTTGATCTCATAACAAATTCAATCACTTTTTTCCAGGTAAACTGTTTGATGCCCACTATGAGGACAAGGCAATTATAGGGTTGATTTAACTCACCACTCAACATACTTTTTAGCTTAAGCCTTTTTTTAGGAATAGCTTATGGAAAACATGAATCAAAATAATGACAACATAATTGAAGTTCAACCTCCTATAGATACCTAGGATCAAATAGGTCTTTAGAAGGAACACTACACAGTTGTTGATGAGGAGAAAATCTATCTAGATAGTATAGATCTGGAAAATGTGAATACATGTAGGGGCTTAGAGAAAAAACCCTTGTGGAAATGAATCATCAAAGGAACGAAGGTCAAACTAATATGGACAATCTCAAGGAGGCTTTTCAGGTTCTAATGGCATATGACCTAAAAGTAATGGAGATGCAAAAGACATTGATTATGATGGATCCTACCAATGTCGGAGCATGATTATGATGGCTCCTAACAATTAGGAATGGGCTGGGTCATTACCCATCCAATTTGACCCAATAATTTTTAATGGTCCACCTCCCTCTCATGTAACCCTTTACTCAGGTCGATCCCTGCATAACTCAGGATTCGAGCATCAACCCGAGACCTAAGACCTAAACTCATCCAAATTCTGACTTGCACTGGGGCATCAGGTGCCAACTTCAAATTGAGACATCAAACTCGAGACTCAACCTGGAACCCAAGAACCAACCTTGACTTGGGACCTGACACCCAACCCAACCCCTAACCCGAGCCCTGATCCTTGATCTCAACCTGAGATTAGAGACCCAACCTGAGTTAAGATGTGACTATAACCCAAATTCCGACACCAAACCCCACTACAAAAATAGGTCAAATTACGGGCTGCAAAATATAATTGCGGGGATTCTCGAAACCCCCACAATTCGAACCATCACAAACAGGTTGCGGCAGTATTTTTTGAACCCCATAATTAATTTATGACGGTTATTTAGCGGAGGTTTCGACCCCCGCTACTCTAAATTTAATTTTTTTATAATAAATTTTTATTTAAAAGTTGCGGGGGTTTAAAACCTCCGCAATTTTATTTTGTTTTTTTTAAAAAAATAATTATTTTATTTTTTGGACCGCCATAATTAAGTTACAACGGTTATTTTGCGGGGGTTTCGACCCTCGCTACTCTAAATTTAATTTTTTTATAATAATTTTTTATTTAAAAGTTGCGGGGGTTTAAAACCTCCGCAATTTTATTTTATTTTTTTAGAAAAAAATTGATTATCAATTTTTCAATTGATCAATATAACCATTTGCCATAAAGGTTTCCATGTCAAAAACTCGATACTAAAAGAACATAAGTGCAAAGGTTATTCAAGTATCATTGCATTAGGTATCAAACACAATTGTCAACAATTCGATAACTTAACCAAAAACATCATTGAAATTAAACTGCCCACCCCCTTTAAATTAACCTCAACAGCGTGAATGAACTCAAATATATAGATGCTCAGTCGTGCAATGTCCCCAAAATGTCTTCATCCCGGTACAAATAAAACCTGCCACAAGATCATCAAGAATGTTTAGAAAAATGAATAAATCTCTAAAATTTAATAGCTAATTTCATTAGTAAAGTCCCATCGTGAGCGAGTGATATACCATCTTTAAGAAAGAATGATTATTATCAAAGTCATTGATACAATGTTATGGTCTAAGGTTGAGAAACAATTTGACAACTTATTGAGTTTCTTTATAGTCCTCTCCGCCCCCGGTAAACCTTTCTTGTTCACCTTCAAAAGTAGAAAAAGATACTGGGAAAGAGATCAGGATCTTGAGGAAAGAAAGAGTTCAACCTTTAAGATCATGCATAGATAGAAATAACTCTTCGATTTTATATTGACTCCTACAGAGGCCAATCAGAGAATAGGCTGCTTAGTTCATTGATGACAGGATTAAAATGCCATATTTTATGTAATGGAAGATGGCATGTACAAGAAAAAAATAGTATATCTAATGGGTACTTAATGGAGATTAATGATATCTGGAAGTTCATTGAGAAGATGAACATCATTTAAATTCTTAAGAAGCAGCATGAATAGTCAAGACTATTATAGCTGCTCTCTACCACGTGAATTTAACTATTAGTTCATGAAATTTGTACAATTTATTACCTAGAGCAGTAAACTGAAGCTATTCTCCACCTAATTGAAATGCTTAAGCACATTGCACAATTGCAATTTTAGGCTTTCAATTATTGAAATTATTGAAAGCCTGAGTCTCTCCCAAACGAGATTTGAGGTTCACTTGATAATCTCTTGGTTTTAAGGGCTTCCTTTGCACTGGAGGTCATCTTGCTGCAGAAAAAATGATTATATCTTCAAGTATATAAAACTCTACGCTACAAAGTTTCAACTTTCATGTTCAAAGGATACAACACTAAGTAAAGCATAGGCAATCCATCATTAATTCCACATACATCCTAAATTAGTTGGTGTCGGCTATATGAATCATAAATTGTACACAAATAAAAATCTTGGTCCAAACTAGTTGGGATCAACTATAGCAATCTTCAATATTCTTCTTACACCGTTCTAGCACATTTTATTTCTCTACTAAAGAACATCACATGTATATGACGCTAACATATAAGTCGCTGGCCAAACTTAGAACAAATCTAAACAAAACAACTCAAGTTAAACAACCAAATACAGAAAAATTCCGAAATAAAACTAGTAATCATGATACTTACAGTTTGATTTTTGACCCTCGACCTCCTGCACCAAATTGCAAATCAACCATGTCAATTATCAAGTAAATAACTAAAACATAAAGAAAATAAAAATAGAAAGATAATTTATGATATTAAAAGACCTGTTTTTCGCGTTCACGAGCACGTTGCATAATCTCTTAAAGTGAAAGAGCTGAGGTTACATGATTATTGGATCGCTCCATTGCCTCAGAAATTCGTCTTGTTACTGGAACTGCTAGTTCAGAACAAGGTCCGATTACAATCCCTCAAACAATGAGAAGATTGTCCATCTTTGTTGTTACCCTCATTTCAAAAAACATTCAACAAGGGTTGAGCAATTGACAGAAAATATTTTTTGATGATGATATATTTAAGCATAGTTAGCATCCGGTACCATCTCTACCCCATATCCAGATGACACATCTACAAACAAATATAGTTGCGCTCGCATTTTTTTCATCTACACCTCAGGAAACAAAGAAGTTGATCCAAAGAAACAACCCTCCCTCAGAAGTTGATTAAGTCCCTACATAAGGGAAGAATGACCAAATACACAAACCATATTCAAAATTTCTAGGACATAGAATGTTTTGTCCAACAACTTCTACAAGTAATGCAGATTGAATAAGAAGAAACTACTAATAAGCTTTGCAAATTAACACGGTTGTTCAAACAAAGAATATATTGGATCTATAACAGTGGTAACAATTAAATAAAATAAGAGCAGACACCAAAAGATACCAACCTCTCTTCTATTGTCGAACTGGAATGGATGATGGACGAAAAGAAAGAAAAGGGAAGGAGAAATAGGAGGGCAGAGAGGGGGCGGCTTTGTTTTGGAAAAATAGAATTAGGGTTTGTTGATTTTGTTTAAAAATGAATGGGATAAGGATTTGATCTCAGCCATTGGATCATTTTTGATCAATGGCTGAGATAAAATCTGATAAAGTAATATTGAAGAAGAGTTAAAAACTGTGGTTTAATTTATGGATAAAATTGACTAAAATTGATATCAATTGGAATAAAAATTGACTAAAAAAATAAACATAAGAAAGGAAAAGATGTAGTAAATATTAATAAAATGATGTAAAATATTATATTTGAATTAATAAGTTATAAAAAATAATAGTAACAGAAATAAAATAATTTATATATTTTTAAAAATCATGAATGTGACACGTCATTATTTATATAATACAAGAATAACGTGTAAAAAATATTAATATCTGAAATTAAATAATTTTGATAAAATAGCAGCCTAAGAGAACACCAGGAGGTCAAAATTAAGTGTCAACAACAACAGCAACAACAACAACAACAACAACAACAACAACAACAATAATAATAATAATAATAATAATAATAATAAATAATAATAATAATAATAATAATAAATCAATCAATAAAGGTGACATTTTTGTATTGTTTCCTTTATGAGATTTTGAAAAAATTAATACAACTAACCTGATTTAGTCACACAAATTGGGGTCTGTAGAGGGTACAGTATACGCAGACCTTACCGTTAAGGTAAATAGGTTGTTTTCAACAGAACCCCTGTTCAAGAAAAATAGTCTGAAGCTGTCCAATTTCAAGAAAACAAATAGTGAAAATTGATTTAATCTTAACCGTTGATCAAATTTGATGAACGGTTGAGATTAGAATTGAGGAGATAAGTTAAATTGTGATCAGAAATTGGGTTAAAAAGAATTGAATTGGGGATTTCGATTAAGTCAAATTAAACTCAATTGACACAAATTGAGTATAAAATGGTTAGAATTTAAACAAATCAGGAAAATTGAATTTAATTAGGTTGATATTTAATAAATATAGTAACTATATAAATTAATACTAAAAAATAAATAAAATTATTATTTTTAAATTAATTATAAATAAATTATGTAAATAAAATTAATGATGCCAATACATTTCGTATACTACAAATAATTTTTGATTAATTAATTTTTGAATATGTTATTATATATATAGTAATATAACGTATTACCCCGATCAATTATTTGTTAATTAGCTTCATTATTATAACTTCAATAGTGTATTAATACCTTGATCATACGATGTTAATTTGTTATTCAAAATATTTGGGTATATAGATTCACTACACGATATATATATATATATATATATATATATATATATATATATATATATATATATATATATATATATATATATATATATATATATATCAGCTAGTAGATAATGAGTATTGACTTGCGATTCGATTCTAGCTTAAAGTAGACCCTGACACGAGACTCAAGCCTCAAATTTAACCCAAAACCAAAGACTCTAGGTCTGATCAGAACTCAATCCTTGACCCTTACTTGGGATTTAATCCTAACCCAAGACCCAAGAACCAAGCCTGATCTCAGACTGAAGATTTGTAACCCCATACTCAACCTTGACCCAAGACTGGAGACCAATTTGACCCTTTCCTTAGACTCAAGACTCAATCCTAAATCGAGACCTGAGACTCAAGACCCAAGTCGTAGGACCAGACCAATAGAAAAAAAATTAAAGTAAATCCAAATTAAAGTAGATCTTAAATATGGTCTAGAATTGAGCTAGTATTGGGTTAAATTGAAGATCACTTTTAAACTGGGTTATGTTAGGTTGGGCCAAAATCAGCTCAATACGAAATTTTCTTGTGCTCAACACAATTTTAGACGGATTAGGTGGGCAATCAATTTTTGGGAGCAAACAATGGTTGAAAGTCCTATGCTGATATTTGATTCCCAACCATATGATAAAGTCTTGTTGGTTGACATTCCATAATCCCTATCTTCTGGTCAGAATGAATTGAAGGACCAGATATGTTTAAAGCTTCTTTCAGCTCAAGAGAATATATTCTTGCAGGAAGGCTAGAGAACTGTGTAGAAGAAGAGACTCAGGCATTTTATGGATTAAGCATATTGGCAATGAAAGGTCACACACTTGGTGCCAAAATGAATCTGACATTTTTGTTTTTGGGCTATAAATACAGAACCAAGAAGAAGCAAATAATCTACAACTCATCTCAAGGCATTCCAGAGAAACTAAAATGTTAAGAAGAGAGGCCTTACCTGAAGTGAAGAGTCTGTTTATTAGCCAAGGATGACTTGCCTACAAACCCTCCCCCCACAAGGGTATCATTTCTTAATTTCCCTTTTGGGGTTGCTATGCTAGGCAGTTATCCTGGCTATATTGACAGGCTATTCTTCATCATGTAAGACTTTTTCTCATAGTTATGCCAAACATCAAACAAAATACAAAATTCTGATATTTTTGGGGGCTTCCTGTATTCCGTACACAATTTAGTGTAACTTAGGTGCAGTGCAAGTGGTCTTATTACTTTCGCTCTCATTCTTCCTTATATAAACAAGAGGAAGTGGCATGAGTAGTCACTCATGATATGCATTGTTGGCTTAGTCCAACATGACTCACGGAATTGTCCCTTGAGTTGCGTCATATCGAGCCCATCAACACGCATACCATGTGAATTTTGTCATCTGTCTTCTATAGGTCTTCATTTTGCTCTCCTTTCTGATGTAGGATTTGTTTAAGTGGCATATATGCACCGTTTTTAAAGAAGTTTTCCAGCATAGAATCCTATCAGTCCTTCCTCGACCCACCCTCATCTGCATGCCCGTGTCAGGCGTGTCACATGCGCTTCCAATCCAAATGTTCGCTTGAAAGGTCCTTCTGAGTTCTGATTATCAGCTGTAGCTCACATTTTCATTTGCACAACACATAAACAGTAACATTGAATGCCACACTTCTGTTTCCTAACTCTTTCTATCTAGGTAACAGGAATATGAGGCATGGATGTTACCAAAGTCTCATCCATGAGGTTCATCCTGTCGCTAACATGCACAGATCTATTCTACACAAATATTTTGAAGATTTTGTTCAACCAGGCTGCAAGAGTCACATGGAAAAACATTGACATACAAAAAGACACTGAACTTGTTAGATGTCTTAAGAACGCCAATCTGCTGTTTATATATTACACAAATTAAAAGTGAAGAAAAAACGAATATCTAATGCAAGCCATTTATTATTTCAGCTTCAAGTCTACAACCTCTACTATATATGTACATTTATCACCTAGGTCTTATTCCAAAAACTCGGTTGTGCCAAACTGAATGGAGTATCATATGAAAAACATCATATTTAGAAGGCTTAATGTGCCAGAGAAAATGCTGTTGCACCCGCTTTACTCTCCCATGCATCTGCTTATATTTCTTATCTGAAATGGACAGAAGTATGTTTTTCAAATTTGGGATGTCCTTCTCCTGGACAAATACAGCAAAAGATTCCCAGTTTAGAGTCTCGAAGAGTGGGGGCACATAGTTATCGGATAAGATCACCGGGATACACCCATAGTAAATGGCTTCTACTACTCTAGGTGAGTTGACTTGAGAACCTCTGGCACATATGCAGAATTTGCTGCTCTTCATCTTCCGTAAATAGCTTGCCTTAGTTATTTCACCATAAATCCTCATGTCAGGATCTCTGTTTTCCCAGTGCTTCAGCAGTATAGGGCGGAGATAACCATGCATATGTCCAGCAAAGAAAGCAAGGGTACGCCGTTTGGGAGCTGGCTTTCCTCCCAGTTCAGCAAGAGGGTCCGTCCTTAGGTGAATGTTCGGTTGTGGTAGAGATACATCTTTACCAAACTGGAAGCCACCTCTCAGGTCAGCATTGCATAAAGATCTTATGCAATTACTCATAATTTCATTCGTCGCTGCAGGGGCCTGAGGATGAAAATCAGTTTATGCTATAGAACTCAAGCATATTTCAGAATAGTTAATGCGTAGCTGCTACTATAGAAACTCTATTCCATCATTCTATTGTTCCAGAATCTGACGTTAGGAAACATGACGTTATAGAGATTCCAAAATAAGCAAACTACGAACATATTCATGACCGATGAGACAACAACAACAACAACAAACCCAGTGTATTCCCACCTGGTGGGGTCTGGGGGGGGTAAGATGTACGCAGTCCATACCTCTACCTCTAAAGAAGTAGAAAGGCTGTTTCCGATAGACCCCCGGCTCAAGACACAAGAGACCAGGCTCATGACCGATGAGACGCTTCTTTAAAAATTAATTGCCGAGTTCAGATCAAACAAAAGAACCGAAGACATACCCAGTCATGGCAGGCGACAATAAAATGGTCAGCTCCACCCGTTCTATTCCAGAAACGGTACTTTTGTGCAATCATTTCAACATAGTTACTTAAAAATTGGATTATATTTGTACGGTTGTGAGAATCAGGCACGTACAATGTCATCTTTAGTAATCGAAAACTAATGGGCAAATAAAATAGGTGAGCTTTTTTGGGATTTTTAGTCACAAATCCTTTGTTTTCTTGCAGCAGCTTTATGAACCAGCCCTCTGAAGCATATATTCCATCAAGAGGTCCAGAATGGAATATGGGTCTGTCCCCTTCAGCGTAAATGTAAATCTTGAGAGTCTGCTCCATCAATTCGTAACTCCTGCATTTGGTATACATTTGATAGCTGAATCAGCTTCAAGCATTTTTACTTGTTATGTTTCTTTCCTTCTATTTACCCCTTCTTATTTTTCTTGGGTGAGAGGTGAGAGGGGACTCTTAACAAGCAAGTAAATGTATTCAAACTTTTGTGAGTTTGAAACTCTGAGACAGTCAGCTCCAAGTCGCCAAAAGACAGGTAAAAAGAGTTGGTTAAAAGTAGGAGGATAATCTCAATGAATCACACATTGTACAGGAAGTCCCACATCATATGCAGGTAAATTGTATCAATACACACAAATGGTTTCAAATTATTCAGCCAATCACTTATATAAAAATGGCATAACCAGTTGTTGTTTTCAAACCTGCGGGGTTTGAAATAAAAGGCCATGTAAGTGGTTTATGAGAAACCAAATTTTCATCGAATAAACCATTTGAAGGTCCAGATGTTGTTTCCTTTCAGCATCTGCTTTTATTTCTTTTCTGTCACTTCTTTCTTCTCGACAGCAGATATGGATCGAGAAAAGGAAAAACTGATAGTTTAAATTTTATATAGTTGACAGGACAAGAAGCGAATTATAGGATTATTAGCACATTAATACCTCAAAACCTAGTAATATTACTCAAGAAGTTCCAAACTCTTCTTCGCAGCTGTGCCATCCATGGCTCGATGTAGTACTAATAGTGTAACCAACCCTTAGAGAGACATGAAGCAAATAGAAGGTCCAAGCTCTTAAAGATAAATCAAACTATCCACCCTGATAATTTCCAGGTTAATACCTCGACTACGATACTTCCATTGAGATTAAATAGTACAGGTTATTCAGCCAGTGATCAGAGAAATCTATTCCGATGGTTTCATTGCATAAAGCTTGCAATTTCATGATGCAACGCTGAAAGATAACTGTTTTCAGTTGTATGCAACTTTCAGATAAGTCATTGGATTACAACACAGTTTTTTGGATAAGTAAAATGGATGTAACCTTATCAACATGAACAAAATCTACAACTAAGGTACATTATGGAGTTGCTAACCTTTTAAACATGGACAGATTTCTAAATAGAGGGGCATATAATCCAGGCTCACTCTGTAAGAGAGGCGCACTCTCGATCAGATCTTTTGCACGTAATAGTTCTTGATCTACAACCGAGGACCATTGTGGGTTCTATGAAAAAGTCAATCAAGAAAGAAGGGACAAGAGAAAGTTCAAAGTCGTATAAATGAACTAATGAAATCATTTCCCTTGCTAAAACTGAACTGAAGGCCTGACATACCATTGAACAAAATGAAGTTTGACTTTGTTGCAGCATATAATTCATTTGAGATATTGATGGCACAATTTTTCTTGCTCTGTCAGACCTTTCAATCACAGCAGGAATATTCCTCAGGCAAGAATGATCTGTTGAAGATTGCTTCTGGCTGGAAGATGTCAAAGGAGAGAGAACCGTTGACAGAGGTGCATCAGTTGTAGGTATAGGATTGGCATCGATCGTTTCATTTTTTGCCACTCTGTGAGCAATGTCGTTTTTATCTGTCTTATCTAGTACAAAATTATTTTCAGATGTAACATTAGGTGTTGGCACAACAAATTCAGAACCATGAGCAACCTGCAGTGTAGATAAGCTTTTATTTTTTCCTACACTTTCAAATGTTGGCAAGTTGTTTGATTCTAGGTCCTGAATTAGAAATTTGTCTTCAATTTCAGTATCCTCAATCATGGTAACATTAGAGGCTTCAATGGTTCCATCACTTGTCTTTGACAGCTCAGTTTTGGCAATTCCTTCATGAACAATATTTGAGGCATTAGTGTTTAAAACACTAGCAAGCGTCAGGTTTCCTGACACACTAGAATTACCTGATTGAAAGCTGTCTAAAAAGGTTACTTGACCTTTGATTGAAGAAAATAATGAGGGTACAACATAAACGTTTGGAAATCCAAAATATTGAATGATCAAAACCATAACAAAAACGGATGCCACTAGCCAGAGCAGTTTTTTAGTCTCCAAGAAACTTGCATATCGAACTTCAATTCCCATGTTCAAGAAAATCACTCCATTCCCTGGACATATTGCAATTCCAAATTTAGCATCCAACATAGCACTATTCATAATTTTTAAGATTCATTCATTCTTGAATGGTATTCCCCTGTTTCAATTTTGTTGTTTTAATTTCTTTTGTTTTGTGTGTTTCAAAAAAATATTTCTTTCCTTTTTCTTGGTGACTATTTACTTCTAACTTTCCATGTGTCATTTAAGATTACAAGATTCAATAGTCTTCTTTGTTTTCTTAAATTCCGAGTCAAATCAAAATCAACAACAACAACAACATACCCAGTGAATTCCCACAAAGTGGGCTCTGAGGAGGGTAAAGTGCTTGCAATTCATACCACTACCCTCAGATGAAGTAAACCCCGGCTCAGGACAGGACAGATAGTCAAAATCATACAAACAAATTGAATTGGAGGAAGTACTTGACGAGTGACATAATTTTCCAGTACAAGAACTTCGACTAAAAATTCAATCAGAAATCTGCAGCTATATTTGAATTTCTTAATGTTTATTTCTTATTACATTAAGCAACATAAACACTTAACAACTTTAGAAAAGAAAGGAGGGATTCTGCTACTAGAGAGGACAAAGCAATCCAATTACAGTTGAAAAGTGTTGATCAAAAGCAAACCAATCACATAAGAAGGTAAATATGATTCTTGCTTCTTTCTAATATTCGGACATCAAGTACAGTTGAAGCTTATAGAACTACAAGTAAACACACACATAAAAAGGCCAAATTAAATCCTGAGCCTCCATATAACTGGGAGCTACAGAAGAAGGAAAAGCAAGAAACTAAAATGAAAAAGGAAGAGATCTCACAGAATTGATCAACTTCCAATTTGGCTACAGCTATTGCTCAGCTACACTTCATCTATCACAAACCAGTCACCAACTTTTTATGTGTTCCTATTATTGGTTTTGTTAATCATGAAATGATTTGAGTCCACAGGCGGAGCCCGGATTTGAACACTGGGGTTCAGAATAAGCATAAAAAATCAAAACACATATGCTTCTGAATTTAAAGAAGCAAAAAAAATCACAAAATAATAGGGTCCCAACCCACGTCCGCAGCAGAAGAGAGGTTTAACAGTGGTTCATCTATCACTGGGCAAAGCGACAGTATTTATCAATGAATTTGCTAAATATAATTATATACATATATTTAAAATTTAATAATATAAATATAGAGTTTACGTAAAAGGTACGAGTTCGCCCGAAGCTCCACCCCTATATTTGACTATTTTATGCTTATTTATATCTCAATATGCAATTTCTCTTAATTTTTAAGCTGTTAATGTGACATAATTGAGGTATTTATAGTGTTTAAAAATAATTATTACTATGATAAAATGAAAAAATAATAATTTTGATTTGGACTTCCAAATGAGGAGTAATAAATAAATTGAGATAATTATTTTTAAAAATTATGATAAATAATTTGAGACGAAGAAAATAATAATGTACACTGTTACACTAATAATTGGAAAGTGTTTCTTGATTAAATTGATAATTTCTTTTCATTCTAAACGTAATCTATTGTAAAACAATAAAGAACAAGGAGAAGTAGAGAGAATAGAGACAGTGATTCTTCTTTCTTTTCTTGAGGGATGATCTACAAAGAAGGAAGTCCTTCTATATATAGAGGAAATTTGCCCCTAGTTTCACACTAAAAGACAAATACATCAAATCGTGATAGATATCAACTAGATTTTATTAGATCTTGATAGACATTCAATATAATGTAAATATATTTATAACACTCCCCCTTGAATATCTAGATAGATAATCTGCCTCGTTAAAACCTTACTAGAAAAAATTCAGTAGGAAAAAAAATCTAGTGAAGGAAAAAGAGTACACATTTCTAACAATACTCATATCGATTGCCTCATTAAAAGCCTTACAAGAAAAACCCAGTGGGACAAAAACTCGTAAGGGAAAAAGAGTACAACTTGTATTAACTCCCCCTAATGAGAACATCCTTGAACCTTTGCATCCCGATCTTGTACACCATCTTCTTAAAAGTTGCAATTGAAGGAGACTTGGTGAATAAAACAGCCACATTGTCACTTGAACGAATCCGTTGCACGTTAATATCACCATTCTTTTGGAGCTCATATATGTAGAAAAGTTTTGATGAAGTGTGCTTCGTTCTATCTCCTTTTATGAATCCATCAAGATGTGTTATGCATGTTGCATTATTTCCGTATAAAATTGTGGGTACATTGTCATATTTCTCGCCATATTTTTCTCGAATGAGATGTATCATGGATCTCAACCATACTAATTCTTGACTTGCTTCATGAATAGCTATTATCTCATCATGGTTCGATAAAGTGTCTAGATAAACTGCTTTGTATATCTCCAAGATATGGCAGTATCCCCACATGTGAACACATTGTATGTTTGAGACCGAGATTTATGCGGGTTAGATGAGTACCCAACATCAGCATAACCAGTAATATTGGGACTGTAATCTTTAGAAAATCATTAAAACTCGTGTATCTTATCCCATTTCGATGTCTCGTAGTAGGAGTACAAATATACCTTGCTAACAAATTGAGCGAAAGGCTATATTGGGTCTTGTAGTATTTTACAAGATACATGAGTGCACCAATTGTACTAAGATATGGTACTTCATAACCAATCCAAATTGGTATATTTCTCATTTCATCAAATAATCTTATTGCTTTTGAAAACTCTCCAAGAGTTTCAATAATTTTTAAGCTATAAGCTTATACAATATAAGGATTATGAATAAGTTTCTCAGAAACTTTTATATTTTGAATTCTTAAAGAAGTTTTCATATAAATTTTGTCAAGTGACAATATTCAACATTTCATGTGTGACATCTTAACTTCAAGTGTCTGGACTGCAAATCAAATAAGTACCAAGATGCATCCTTTCATGTCACTTGATAAATGTTTCTATGTTAGCATGCTTAAATTAACCTAGAATTCAGATCCTCATAATCTTTCACAATATTGCGCCAATATTGTATCAAAGATATTGATGATATATCATTTCGTATCGGTTCACAATGTGACACAATATTTTGAGATCTCATCACTTCATTATTTTCAGGTACCTGAATCTCTCACAAGGTTTTATGAAATGTTATGTCGTAGACATTGCTTTCCTATTATGATTATTTGCTCCTTATCCTTTTCAAGGATTATTTCATTTTGGAACCGATTGGTCTACCACGCTTCACGCATGCATAGACTTTATCCTTCATGTACACAAAATAAAAGCACTTGCAGCTTAAATATGAAATGCTTTCGGCATTTGACTTGAATTATCTTTTGAATAAGGATCTGGTGATAATTCGAACATATTTCATAGCTTCTTATAATCTCCCCTTTATGTTAGGAAAACTAACATGCATCCTCTATCTTCTTTGAGGAATCCATCTTTGTACATTGTGGTATATTCATTAATCGTATACCATACATCAAAATTATTAGATGGAATAATTGGTTCCCGACCTTAAACCAATTGAGAGGGAAGAAATAATCATAATTTATTGGTCTAATGCATACAAATGTTATTGCAATATATCATATTTTAGACCAATACATGAAGTTTTGTTCTCATTAACAATGGTTTAGATATTTATCGAAGGCATTCAATGCTAAACCATCATCATCAAGATGAATTATCTTGATTACACAATCTGAAAGTCATGCTTATCTCAATTTTATTGAGCAAGAAACTTTATGAATGTCAAACTGTAGGTTGACAATAAATGTACATGTGATCATCTTACTGATGCATCATTTTAACATATCACATATAGATAAACGGGCCCTTATTCATTTTTTATATTTTTTAGATTTTAAGTGATCCAATCTCAATATTAGTTGGTCCTACCAACTTATCATGAGAATAAACGACATAAACAATTCTTGAAGAATCTTCTAGTTCTTCAATACATGCACATCTTCGAAATGTCACAATCGTTCATATCAATTTATGAACTTTTATTCTAGTAAACTCCAAGTTTACCATGACATGTACTTTTTCTTTAGTAAATTTCAGATTTACTATTACATGAATAAATTTCAGATTTACTACTTCAGAAGTAGATTTTATAATTATTCAACCTCTTTCGGAGGTGAGTTGTGATACAATCACAATCAAGTGCACATTTGCATTAATTAGTATCTCATTCCCCAAGAATGGAATATAATCGTGCCTTAAGCCTATCAAATTATGATAACTTATAACCTCTTTCAAGATTTTGTTACTTGAGAAGCAAATCGAGGCATATATATGATGTAGAGAATTTTTCTGTAGCATATGTTATAATCATATAAGGGTGTGAAAATATGACACTTTTGATGATCATTATCATATTGTCCTTCCATGCGTATATTCGTGCATTCAATCACTTGTCTTTTTTCAGACATAGTATGCACTGCTACTACATACACCTCAAGAATGAAGTAAGTTGTCATATTTCAGACGTATCATATATTGCTATCGCATTCATTTCATAGAATTGAGCATATTCAATGGATCAAATTTCATGACTTTTCACCAAACACCTATTATTTTGCCTTAGCCATCATAATATCACCAGTATGGGCATTGAGATTCAAACTCAATGTTTTATCCATATAAAGGCATCTTAGGCAATAAATCGATGGAACTTGAGCCCAGTATATTATCATTTAACCAATGACATCAAAGTTCAATAGAACCTGATTCTTAATTTGGTGGAACGAACGAATCCAATTCATTCTTATCAGGCATTGCCTCATTGAATTTGGCAGGTAAAATAACTTTTATCTTGATCCAACTTCACCAAAATGTTCTTGTATGCGTCGATAAAATATGATTATAAGTGAGTAAAATTAAAATAAATTAATATTTAATCTACAAGATATATCGAACAAGCCAACAATGACATATTAACATGTTCTCACTTGCATTATTATTCAATCAACATCATGGTTTTGTATGTTGCAACTCAACGTGAAAATTAGATATTGAAATACAGATAAAGTTTACTAACACATCTACTGTTCACAATGAGATCCAATTTACAAGATTGTTGAGGATAAATTCTACAAAATTAATACAATAACATTAACACTCAATGATATGTAGGACTTTCCAATTTTTCCGTACTCAAAACAATAGGACATATAAGTAGCAATACACATGTCGTGGCTATACTGTCATAACAATTTATGTAAAGAAAAAAAAATGTGGCTAGCTACGGCAAAAGTAACCAACACAAAACATTGCCAGCAAATTACATACATATAATGTAGATTTTTGTTTTTTTTTCTTTAAAAGTTAACTTTAAAATAAGCAACAGTGGCTAGTGGTTGTACGTACATAGAAAGATTATATATTCCTTATACAAATTCATTATTTATTAGCCATCAAAATTTTCAGTTTATTAAAGTATTTCATCATGCGTAGATATCTTACCCATACCAAGATTCAAGCTTACCGTCTGACTAATTGAAATAAAGTAGAGACTTCATGCTAATAACGTGTTATAAAATAATAAAGAACAAGGAGCAAGTAGAGAGAATAGAGAGAGCGATTCTTATTTTTTCTCTTGAGGGATGATCTACAATGAAGAAAACCCTTCTATTTATAAGGGGGATTTGCCCCTAGTTTCACACTAAAAAACAAATACATCAAATCCTGATAGATATCAACTAGATCTTGATAGACATTCACTATAATGTAAATACATTTATAACATAATCATATTAATCATTGTTTCTAAACAATGCCTTTTTGTTTTTATGCAGTAACGGCTGCTCTTGCCTTCTTATTTTATGCCTTTTTCGTTTGTTTGTTCTTTTTTTAAATTTTATTTCCTGCTTCGGCTTGCGTTTTTAGAATTTTTTTTAAAGGAAATGGGCCAAGCCCTTTTATAAAATTACGAGAAAATTAGGAATGTACAATTGAACCGCTAAGTTAAATCGAATCGATGAATCAAACCAAATCGAGGAAAAAAAACTGAATTATGATTTGGTTTGATTGGTTTGGTGTTGGGAAAAAAACTCGATCATTCTTGGTTTGATTTGGTATTAGCAAAAATAAAATAAAATCGAACCGACATAATACATATATAATTTTAATTTCCTATACGTAAAAAAACATTACTTATAATCTACTTTCTAATTACTTTAATTATTTTTTTATATTCAGAAAATATATATATATATTCTTGGGCCTTTAATTATAATATCTGTCCATTAGTAACAAATTAATACAAAACTCAATTTTAATATAAAAACCTAAAACTCTCCAATTGCTTCATTTTACATTTTACTTTCCAAGTTTTTAGAGAGTTCTCATTATTTCCTCATCTTACTTTCATCTTACTTTTCTCATTCTCCTCATTCATCAAGTTGCAATTTAGGTTGTTTCTCTTCTTTTTCTTTTTTCTTATGGAATTATGTTATGTTAATTATTTTATGGAATTAAGCTTTTAATAAGTTGTCTCCAATTCTTCATTTTATTGTATGCTCACATTTTATGTGAAGGGATCTTTCAGACAAGCCACTATGACTAGCAGGGGCGGATCTATTAAGCCCAGTGGGGGTGGTACTCCACCTGCAAACTTCGATAGAAACTCTCTCTATATAGCTATATATATAGACTGGTATATTAAAATGTCACGCCTCAAATCCTATTGGGGAGGACTGGCACCCATAACCGAGGAGGCCCGGGAGAACTAACTCATAACCTTATACTTTCCATGTATACCTCTATGACAACCCGAAATTTGGATAGCATCATGTCGCATACAAAAGGAAATAATCACCTGCATAAGATCGAGCACACGTATATATGTATATACAATACTTGGCCATTGGAGCCATCACGTCTATTAACAAAACACCACCTTGACTGTACATTAGGTCTACAAAGCCTCTAGACAATACACAGAGTTTAACTAAGGTCGGGACACACCCCGCCATATAACTAACTTCTATACAATACCAAAAGTGATTGGATATGACACGGAAAGGCCCGAAGCAAACCAGAGCTCACCAAAAGCAGCTGGATATCCTGGATCCTAGTTGTGCGGTATATGAGCTGAGGTACCTGTGCCTGCAGCATGAAATGCAGGTCCCCCGTGGGGGACGTTAGTACGAAATATGTACTGAGTATGTAAAGCGGTATATAATCACATATAATATAGGAGCTCAATAGAAATCAGAAATAAGTGAATAAATCGTAATAGGAGTGGACCAGACTTACTAGAACTTGTGACAACCGGTACATTGTATTTATTCAATCACTTTACCTTCGTTCTTATCATCTTTGTAATCATTACTGTACTATACTATGACCATTAAGCTGCCTCCAGTACATATCAACTGGGATCGCCCCATGATAGTCTTATGCCCCTGGGATACCACCCATAAACATATAAATAGGGATCGACCCATGATAGGCTTATGCCCCTGGGATACCACCCGATAAGAGAGAACTTCCATCACTTAGTTCAATTAATCTTTGAGATTTTTATTTCGGTCGCCACCGCATTTTTGATACTTTGAAACAATGATACATCAATAAGAGACATATAAATAGACTATCAATGCAATAACAATGAAGTAAGAACTCATTGGCACATCAATGAAGTGTTTTGGAGTCATCAATGCCATAACAATGAAGTAGGAACTTATTGGTATATCAATGAAACATTTTGGAGTCATTAATAGCACATGTATCTTGTTTGAGTAACCGGATACCTTCTGACATTCATTAGTGCAATAAACATGTAAGATTTGGAAAACAAGTAAGTATTGGAATGTCTTGACATCTTGTAGGGTGGAAACAAGTTCATTGGTAACGTAGGACATCATACAAAACCATTATGGATCACATGTTACTGAATAACTTTGGAAACTTTCTTAATAGAACAATTGTTCACTTTCATGCCAAAGATATGGTATAGAGTATGCTTTACATACCTGACTGTCAACCTTCAATACTAGTCCCAAATAGACTTCCCGTCTTTTCGGATTACTTATCTACAATGAACATATATAACAATCTAGTATTAACGACCAAACGTCACAATTCAATTATTTGAATTCACCAAACTAGTGGTTAAGTAGTAAGCATTAATTACACCATAAAGGGTGTCACTTTAACCCTCTTATACTCCAATTACATTCACATGTCATGCATATTCATACAACATCCTCCAATATCAAGTTTGGATTCATTTATCCTTCCAACCAATCCATTAAACCAAATTGAGCCATAGACATAAATAATCACCAATTCAATAGTATATCACCATATCCACCTTACATAACTCAATTACCATATCCACCTTCCACAATTCAATACAACTAAACCATGCAAAATAATCCATAACCCTATTTTCATCACCTTTCAATAACAACCAATACATATAATCCTCTATCACACATATACATATGGAAAAGAACAAAGGCAAATAATATTCATAACTTAGAATTCACCTCTTGATTATGCAATCCTTTTTGCACAAATAATAGGTGTCGTTCGAAGCTCTTGAGATGACAAACGTAGTTATCGGATTACTTTGGAATTTCTACGGTTGAATCAAACGTAATTTGAAGGTCAAATTTGGCTAGGGTTTGTTCTTTCTCAATGATTGATGATGAAAATGAGTTTTTGAACTCATATACATGTATATATATACATATTCCCGTCCATAATATAATAGAAAATGACCAAAATGCCTTTAAAATTTAAATAATGTCAAATCTGTCCTTTGGTGGACTGTTTTGATAAGCTAAAGTAGATCGACCATAACTCTTTCCTCCGATATCAGATTTGGGTGAAATTGGTATCGTTAGAAGGATAATTCAAAGGGATTTCATTTCATATAAAGTAGGCCACCCAGTTCGTCCTGTACAAGGAGTTATAGTCGTTTGAAGTTGACTCTAAAAATCTATTTTGATAGGATGAAGTAAAACGAGTATAACTCCTTACTCAGACGTTGGATTTGGATGAAATCAATTGCATTGGAAAGAAGACTCAAAGATCTTTCTTTTCATAGGTTGCATCTCTCCCAGTTCATTATATTAAGGGAGTTATGATCATTTGAAGTTGACCCAAAAATTCAGCTGGCCACAGTAGTTTGTGTGCAGGAAATTTTCCTTCACATTTACTATTCCCAAATATCCCGGCCACCGTTTTATAGTTTCGAACGTGCTCAATAATATCTGAAACCTATCCGTTTTTGAAAATCTTTATATCGTTAGAAAGTTTATTCAATAACTTTCGCATGGATCCATCGACGGGCAAATTCTGGTATAAATAAAATAAAAAAATTAATTCCATATAAATTAGACCAATACACGTACTTGAATACGCCAATACATGTACTTGAATACGGGGTGTTACATCCTTACCTCCTTTAGGACATTCGTCCTCGAATGTTAGCGTAGTTATTCAACCGAAACAAGTTCAAGTCCATTATTAACATTCACATCATCACATAAATACTATGCATATATAAAAAAACTTACTTGTTAATGTTCTAACTCCATTTCTTGAACTTCCTCTTCATCTTTGAACAAACAAGGGTACTTAGATTTCATTGCTTCCTCAGCTTCCCATGTAATCTCTTTCCTTTGACGATTTCTCCAACGTACTTTCACCGATGCTATCTCTTTATTTCTCATCTTCTTAACTTGGCGATCTAGAATAGCAATAGGCACTTCCTCATAGGTAAGATCTTCCGCAACTTGCACATCCTCAGTATAAGTGATATGTGATGGATCTCCGATGCACTTTCGAAGCATTGACACATGAAATACCGGATGTACTGATGAGAGCTCTTGGGGTAGCTCTAATTTATATGCAACTTGTCCAAACCTTCGAGTGATCTTATACGGGCCTATATAATGTGGACTCAACTTCCCTTTCTTGCCAAATCTCATTACCCCTTTTATTGGTGATACCTTCAAAAATACCCAATCACCTATAGAAAACTCTAGTCCTCTCCTTCTACCATCCGTATATGACTTGTGTCGACTTTGGGCTGTTTTCAGTCGTTGTTGAATTACTTTAACCTTCTCCATGGATTGATAAACAAGATCCGGTCCGAATAAAAGAGTTTCAACCAATTCGAACCATCCTATTGGTGATCTACACTTTCTTCCATATAAAGCTTCATATGGTGCCATTTTGATACTTGAATGATACCTATTATTGTAGGCAAACTCAATAAGAGGTAAATGATCATCCCAATTGCCCTTAAAATCTATTACACAAGCTCGTAACATATCTTCAAGTATTTGGATGGTACGTTCTGCTTGTCTATCTATTTGAGGGTGAAAAGTTGTACTCAACTTCATTTGTGTTCCCAAACACCTCTAAAAAGACTTTCAAAAGTTTGCGGTAAATTGGGTTCCCCGATCTGATTCAATAGAGATTGGAACTCCATGTAATCGGACTATCTCTTTAATGTACAGCTTCGCATACTCTTCAACTGTGTAAGTGGTCCTAACTGGTAGGAAATGTGCGGATTTGGTAAGCCTATCGACAATCACCCATATAGAATCAAACTTCCGAGATGTACGAGGCAAACCAATAATGAAATCTATGTTGATCATGTCCCACTTTCAGCTTGGAAGATCAATGCATTGCATATAACCTCCAGGTTTTTGGTGCTCAACTTTAACTCTTTGACAATTTGGACATTCAGCTACAAATTCTGCAATGCTCTTCTTCATGTCATTCCACCAATACATATCTTTCAAATCTTGATACATTTTGGTTGATCCTAGATGAATGGAATACCTTGAACAATGTACCTCTATCATAATCTTCTTTCTTAGCCCGTCTACATCCGGCACACACAATCGGTTTTGGCACTGAAGTACTCCTTCTAGCGTAAGCTCAAATGCCTTGGTTGCACCACTCTGAATGTTCTACTTAAGCTGTAATAAAATAGGATCTGCATATTGCTTCTCTTTCACTTCAGCTACTAATGAAGATTCCGCAGCATTATGTACGATAAGCTCTTTAAGTTTCAAGAAGGCGAACTCCCAAACTAGATAACTGGTGAATATCTTTAATTATCCCTTGCCTTTTTATAGGCACCATCATAGCCTTATGACTTAACGCATCAGCTACCACATTTGCTTTCCCTGGATGGTACAAGATATCAGTATCGTAGTCCTTTAATAGTTCAAGCCATCTCCGCTGCCTTAAATTTAGATCCTTTTGATTAAAAATATATTGCAAGCTCTTATGGTCAGTATATATATCAACATAAACCCCATATAAGTAGTGGCGTCATATCTTTAAAGCAAAAATAACTGCTGCCATCTCAAGATCGTGTGTAGGATAATTTTTCTCATATAGCCGCAATTTTCTAGAAGCATATGCTATTACCTTACCATGCTGCATCAACACACATCCTAAACCAATTCTGGAAGCATCACAATACACTGTATACCCTTTGGTGCCTTCTGGAAGTACCAACACGGATGTAGAATTCAACTTGTTCTTTAAATCTTGAAAACTCTTCTCACAGGCAGCATTCTATTGGAATTTGGATGCTTTATGGGTTAGCTTGGTTAAGGGTGCTTAAATGGAAGAAAAGCCTTTAACAAACCTTCTATAATAACCGGCCAACCCAAGAAAACTATGAATCTCCGTAGGCTTTGTGGGCCTTGGCCAGTTCTTCACAGCTTCTATCTTTTGAGTACCAACTTTTATCCCTTCACTAGATACAATATAACCCAAAAATGCCACCGACTTTAATCAAAACTCACATTTAGAGAACTTTTCATAAAGCTTACAATCACGAAGAGTCTGCAATGCCTGTCGTAAGTAATTGGCATGGTCCTCTTCTGATCTAGAATAAACTAGAATGTCATCTATAAAAACTATCACAAATACATCCAGGAATGGCTTAAACACCCTATTCATCAAATCCATAAAATCTGCGGGTGCATTTGTTATCCCAAATGACATAACTAGAAACTCATAATGACTATACCGTGTTCGTAAAACTGTCTTGAGTATATCCTTCTCTTTGACCCTCACTTGGTGGTAACCTGACCTCAAATCAGTCTTAGAAAAGCACTTGGCGCCCTGTAACTGATCAAATAAATCATTAATTATTGGGAGAGGATATTTATTCTTAATAGTCACCTTATTCAATTGTCGATAATCAATACACATCCTCAGCAAGCCATCCTTTTTGCGCACAAATAACACTGGTGCTCCCCAGGGGGACATACTAGGCCTTATGAATCCCTTCTCTAGCAAATATTTCAATTGCTCTTTGAATTCTCGTGATTCTGCTGGGGCTATTCTATATGGAGGAATGGAGATTGATTGGGTGCCTAGTAATACATTAATACCAAACTCTACTTCTCATTCAGAAGGCAAACCTGGAAGATCTTCAGGAAATACATCAGAAAATTCATTTACCACCGGAATAACGTGAAGAGTTGGTGGCTCCGCTTCTGTATCCCTTACTATAACTAAATGATATATGTATCCCTTGGAAATCATTCTTCTTGCCTTAAAATAAGAAATAAATCTACCTCTTGGCGTGCCAATTTCACCTTTTCATTCAAGGACTGATTCATTTGGAAAATGAAAATATACCTTTTTCATGCATCAATCAATTGTGGCATAACAAGACGCTAACCAGTCCATACCCATTATAATATCAAAATCTACCATTTCTAACTCCACAAGATCAACAAGGAAACAACAATACTTTTAGCCCAACGTTTAGCAGACGCGTGTTGCTCAGATTCAGAGCGTAATTTTTCTCTTTTTTCAACGTTTATCCAAATATTTGGGTTCCAAAAAAAAACTAAGTGTCCAAATTTCATGGTTCCTTTTTCTACGCTTTCTTCTTTATATTTATCAACTACTTAGTAACATATTTAATTACTTGTTAACTAGTCTTAAACATCAAAATCTTTTCTTTGATCTTTTAAACTAAGTAACAACAAGTAATTTCTTCTACTTTTG
Organism: Capsicum baccatum var. pendulum; assembly: GCA_030864225.1. Taxonomy (NCBI): domain Eukaryota; kingdom Viridiplantae; phylum Streptophyta; class Magnoliopsida; order Solanales; family Solanaceae; genus Capsicum; species Capsicum baccatum. The sequence continues at coordinate 198,063,240 of CM061557.1, forward strand.
TTACTTCTTTTTTTTAGTCCGATTTTTTTGTGCTATTTTTAAAGTTTTCTTCTTTATTTTTCATTACAAGTTTTTGATTCCCGTCCTTAGCTTTTGATCTTTCATTCTTGAGTCGACAAAAATCCATTCTAAACCTTCAAGTAGAGATTGGACCCTTGCAATTCATCGGAGCTAAACAAACTACAACCATTAGTTGAGGCAATTTGTGAGGAATACAAATGTGTGATTCTTGAGCATTTGTGAGCTTTTGTTTTTAACTAAACATTTTTGCTTGTTTTGTTTGAGTATTATAACTAGGTACCTATGTCGAACCATGTAGAAGGTGAATCAGGTGCAACATGACATCCCGCAATACTTGAATTGTTGAGCATGTTGACCATTTTTCAATCCTGAATAGAAGAGTGGTTGGATAGATTGGGTAATCAAGTAGAAACTCTTGAAGCAGGGAGTAAGGATGCTTCTTTCAATCCTCCGACGATTCATCATTCTGGAAATACAAGTGGAGTTCACCATGACTCCTCTACTCCAATTTCACCTGACGCTCTTCATCAAATACTCTATCCCATATCCACCGCTCTCCTAATTATCATCCAAACTACAAATGCTACCCACCAAAGCTTTCAACTACTATAATATGCTTATCTCCGCCCACAACACTCATATCAACCACCACTAAATAGACCTCCACTATCATAAAATGACCCTCATCCACGCTGAAATACTCTACTAATCCATAATATCCAACCATTAGGTGATGAGCTATAAGAGAAGTTCTAAGATGAGTTAGATGAAGCAGATGATGAATACCACAATCGAATGAGGGGTTCATGCTTAAATTTCCATGGTGCTCGTAGAGGTAAAGGAGGAAGGCATGGTCCTATACCTCAATTGGGTATGCAACGGGGATTTCAAGGCCGAGAACTTTATGATGGAAACTATGGTGAAAATCTATATGAGCACTTTGGGCCTCAGGACCATCTTCGGGGTCAAGATACGAGTCTTAACTCCATCAAGGTAACTCCCCCACCTTTTAAGGGTGAAAGCAACCCCGACGTGTTTCTTGACTGGGTGACAAAATTTGATTGAATTTTCTTGACTAATAAAATGTTTGAGGTGCAGAAGACATCTTAGACAATTGTCCAATTTAAGGGGTTTGCATCTACTTGGTGGGAAACTCAAGTGAAGGCAAGGATATTCTATGGTTTACCTCCCATTCTCACTTGGGAATAACTTAAAATCTATCTTGAGGAGCAAGTATGTCATTAATTGGTATCGCCATGAGAAACTCAAGAAACTCTATACTTTGCAACAAGGCATAAAGAGTGTAGAATAATACTATGATGAGTTCCAACTTGTAAAGATGAGAATAGACTTTGAAGAAGATTCTTTGCATGCTATGACACGATTTTGAGCGAGTTTGAGTAAAGAGATTGCTTCTAAAATGAGACTCCATACCTATCGTGATAGTGATGAAACTCTTAAAGCGGCTATTGATATTGAGTTGGGACACAAGGAAGAGAAACTCAACAAGTAAAGGGGCTACAAAAGGTCTTGGAACTACAACAAAGACAGGGGATCTTTCTCTTTCACTTGATCAAAAAATAAAGACAACATACATCAGACCAAGAAACCATTAGTCCAAGCCACTCAAGTTGATAAGCCTACTCCCAAATCCATTCTACAGAAATAAGGTACTTCTTATAAACCTCTTTAATATTTTAAATGTCAAGGAATTGGTCATAGAATGAGTGAGTTCCCTAATCGTAGGGCTTTTGTTATTATGATTGATGATTCTTGTAATGTTGAAGATGTACCTCTTCTTAAGGGGAATGGTAATGTGGGTGCTCATGATGGGGTGGATGATGATGAAAAGAACAAGAGTGAAGAATATGGTATAGTGTTGTTCCTTGTGGGTTGACTAGAAGGGTCTTGTTCCTTAATGATATTTTTCAAAAAGGGGAGCCCACCCTCCCAAACTATGTAGTGATGAGGACAATGATAAGTAAGGCCTTGGATGATCCAAACAAAAGGAAAACCTTTTCCACTCTAAGTGCCCAATCAAGGGTTCCTTAATGATATTTTTCAAAAAAGAGAGCCCACCCTCCCAAACTATGTAGTGATGAGGACAATGATAAGTAAGGCCTTGGATGATCCAAAAAAAAAGAAAACCTTTTCCACTCTAAGTGCCTCATCAAGGGAAATGTATGCTCCTTGAATGAAGGAAGTAGTGCTAATATAGAAAATACTGCTTTGGTGGACTTTCTTCACCTTTCCACCACCAAACATTCTACTCCTTACAAGCTTCAATGGTTGAGTGAATATATAGAATTGAAGGTACATAGGCAAGTTGTGATTAGGTTTAAAGTTGGCAAGTACCAAGATAAAGTTTTGTGTGATGTGGTGCCAATTCAATCTTTTTACCTCTTGCTTGGGAGGTTGTGGCAAAATAATTGTAATACCCATAAATTTTCAAACTTTAGACCTCTTAAAAGATAGGCCACAAAGTTAGCTTTCCAATGCTTCAAGTCTCGCCTTAATTTGACGTCAAGGCAAAAGTTGAGGAAAATTCTCTTAAAGGACTGGCATACACTGCCATGACTACGACTCAGGTTACGAGTTGTAACCACTCGCGATGAGTCATTACGAGTGAGTTGTATTCACTCCAGTGAAGGATCCTAAGCTTTAGCCAGTGAGCACGACTCTTCCCTACGATCCATAATCAGTGGCAACGAGTTGTATGGAAGGACTCATAGTCACAACAGTGTACTACCCAAAACCCCCTCTGGTGGTTATGAGTCGACTATGTGACTCGTAGTGAGGCATTATGAGTTGTATAGTGGACTCGTAAGTCTGATCCATCAACCAAGCTTTAGACTATGATTTTACCCAACGACTCTTAGTCAGTCCCAATGAGTTGTAAGGTGTTGAATCGTATCCAAGATAGTGAAGGCCCTATACTCAGCATTCCATCCTATGACTCGGACTATAACTCATATACCAGTCATGACAAGTCGTAGGATGAGTCATAATGAATGGTAATCAACTTTTCAGCACATTTCTCTAGGGACTTTTGAGTCTTTTTCCACTCCTTTTAAAGCCTACCCCCCAACGTTTAGGCTTTTCAAAGGGGGGTATAACAGACCCAAAACCCCCAATTCCATCATTAATTGTCATTTAACTCAGAGAAAACAAAGATGAGCATTTTTCTTCTTCCTCAAGAGTAGATTAGGGTTTCTCAAGAATAAAATCAATTGCAAGGATTTCGCCAAAGCTTTTACTTTAGGTATGTGGGATAATCATCAGTGGGTCCCTTCCACCCATTGAGTCCCAAGAACTCCCTAAACTCTCAAGTGCAAAACTCTTTTCTCTTTTATGGGGTTCGAAGTTAACCATGACTTTTTGTGAATTTCCTTTTAATTGTGTTGATTTTGAACCATAAAATGCATTCCCTCATGATAATTATGTTTTCATATGTTTGATAATGCAAATATCTACATAATGATTAATTATTGGAATCTTGGGTGTTATTCATAATTTTTCCATATCATGGATTGTTCAATATTTTCTAAGATCGGTTTACATTAGGTAGTACTGGTGGGTTATGATACCTAGATATTCATGCATGTTTTAGATATTCATCTACAAGTCATTCAGATCATGATTACTTTATTTTTTCCGATTATGATATTTATGTTGAGCATTCGTCAGTTGTGAATCATGTTAAATTTTTATCAGTGTCAGTTCAGTTCGGAGTATGACTTAGCACCGAGCAAACCTACGGATAAAGGCTCACCCACCAGTTGAGGACTAAGACCTTTAGTATAAGTCCTTGAGTTCCAGAACTACATAGCCAACGTAGGTTATAAGCGTTCACCCGCCAATTGAGAACTGACACTCTCTTAGGGGTCACTCTTTAGTAGAAAACTGACACCCTAGTCCTTCGGGACACCATTTTAGTGGATCCACATAGCCAGTGTCGATACCCATGGCAAGGTACTGATACCTTTTCAACTGGGGTTACAGGTTGGACCTCAATTAGCTCATATTGGGGCATGTCGGTTAAATGTTAACTCCCACAATATCAGTTCATTATTTGGATTATACCAGTTAGGTTTGCATAACCAAGGGTCCAATCTATCAGTTATTTAGCTAATGAATTTTACAGATTATTTCAGTACATGCTTTACTTGGTCTTGCATATGATTTACATGTTCATGCATTCATGTTCAGTAACATTATACATATACATATCAGCTAGTCCTTATCTCGTATACTAACACGTTCAAAGTACTAATCACATACTCTCTTTGGTGTTAGGTTGTATTATAATATAGGTTCAAACTCTTAATTCCCCCATCGTACTTAGACAATTCATGTACCACCAAGCCACAACATTGGTGAGTCCTCATCAGTCGAGGACTAATTATATTATTTATCAGGGTTTCTAATATTTCAGCTCATGTTTATTTTAGTAGTCAGAGTTAGTTGGGGACCTGTCCCAATAACTCATTATGTTTAGAGACTTTCAGACAATCAAACAGATAGTTATGTTTTCAGTGATGTGGTCAGACTCTTTAGTTATTGATTTGACTATTTAAATATTTATTAAATGACTTCCGCATAGTATTTTGTTATCTTCCTTCAGTATTTTCAGTTTGTGCCAGACCATGGGTTAGCTTGGGGTCACTCGTGGCCTTAAGCATCATGTTACAACTAGGAGGTAGTCTTTAGTAGTGACAATGATAGAGCTACTAATCATGATGGTCACACCGATTGGAATTTCTTTAACCATGAAGGGCATAAACATATTCTACATCCTATGACACCGGTACTACTTAGTGACATATACCATAAGTTATGGGAGTTGAAGGAGAAGGGAAAAGGTGTGAATGTTAGTAGTGAGTTTAATGGTGTCATGGATGATAGTGAAGAGAAAGTTAGTGCTAAAGGGAAAGAGAAGGTGTCCCTTTTGGAAAGTTTTAAGAAGATTAAGGATGAGTTTAAGGAGAGGGATCTGGTGGTCCTTCTAATGCATAGGGATTATTCTTTCCATACTGACGACCTAACTTCTTCTCTTCATAGTTCTATTTCTTTTCTTTTTCAGGGCTATAAAGATGTGTTTTTCCCGAAACTTCTAAAAGGATTGCCCCCTATAAGGGGAATTAAGCATTAAATTGATTTCATCTCGGGGTCTCAATTGCCAAACAAGTCGACTTATATCCAATACGGCAAAAACCAACGAACTACAAAGGCAAGTAGATGAAACTCCTTAAAAAAGGGTGGTGTAGGAGAGCTTGAGCCCGTGTATGGTACCGGTGATTTTGGTTCCCAAAAAGGATGGCACTTGGCGCATGTGTGTGGACTGTTGAACTATCAACAAATAATGGTAAAGTATCACCGCCCTATTCCTCGACTTGGTGACATGCTTGATGAGTTGAGTGGTTCTTGCATATTCTCCAAAATAGATCTTAGAAACGATTACCATTAAATTCGGATGAAATCCGAGGATAAGTGGAAAATGACATTCAAGACCAAAATTTATCTCTATAAATAGTTGGTGATGACTTTTGGCCTTACCAATGCTCCTAGTACTTATATGTGTTTGATGAATCATGTGATAGAACCTTTTATTGGTAACTTTGTGGTGGTGTACTTAAATGATGTGTTGGTGTATAGCAAGACAATGGATGATCATGTTAATCATTTGAAGTGTGTGTTTGATGTGCTCAGGCAAGAACAACTCTATGCTAATGTGTTTAAATGCTCTTTGGGTGTGGGTAAAGTTATTTTTTTAGGTTTTGTTGTGATTTCAAGGGGAGTTGAGGTGGATGAATCCAAAATAGATGTTATTAAGAATTGGCCAACTCCCACGTCCATTGGTGATGTATGTAGTTTTCATAGATTGACTAGTTTTTATAGGCAGTTTTTTTAAAGGATTTAGCACCATAGCCGCCTCCTTAACTAAGGTGATCCAAAAGGATATAGCCTTCTTTTGGGGTGAGGAACAAGCATATGCTTTTGACACATTGAAGCACATGCTTAGTTCTGCACCATTATTTTAATTACCTGACTTTGATAAAACTTTTGAAATTAAATGTGATGCTAGTAAAGTAGGTATTAGGGCTATTTTGATACAAGCATTAAAACCCATTGCCTACTTTAGTAAGAAGCTTAAAGGTGCAACTTTTAATTACTCCACCTATGACCTTGAGTTTTATGTATTGATTCGGACTTTGGGTAATGAGCAACACTACTTATGGCCTATGACCTTGAGTTTTATGTATTGATTCGGACTTTGGGTAATGATCAACACTACTTATGGCCTAAGGAGTTTGTCATTAGGACCGATCATGAGTCCTTGAAACATTTTAGGTGACAAGAAAAGTTAAACAAGAGGCATGCCAAATGGGTTGAATTTCTTGAAACGTTCTCTTGTATGATTTATCACAAAAAAGGGAAGGATATTGTAGTAATGGATGCCTTGTCAAGGAAACGTGCTTTGGTTTCTACTTTGACTTCTAAGTTGTTAGGTTTTGAGAGCTTGAAATCATTGTACCCAGGGACCCCAGTTTTGCTCAAATCTACCAAAATTGTGGAGCATGGGTAAGGAATCATAAGCTTAAGGATAAACCTCCCACCCTATTTGCTGTATTGATGGTTACTTATTCAAGAACAAGCGACTTTGTGTGCCTATGAGCTCTTAAAGGGAACTTTTTATAAGAGAGGTGCATGATGGGGGTTTGATGGGGTATTTTGGTATTGATAAGACATTGGGGATCCTTGAATAACATTTATATTGGCCTAAAATATGTAGTAATGTTGCTAAAGTTTGTCGCCAATGTGTTGAATATCGTAGTGCTAAGTCTAGGTTACTTCTCCATGGCCTATATACCTCTGTCCCTACTTCTCAAGGACCTTGGCTTGACATTTTTATGAATTTTGTATTAGGCTTTCCAAGGACTAGGAGAAAGATGGATAGTATTTTTGTGGTTGTTGATATTTTTCTAAAATGGCTCATTTTATTGCATGTCAAAAGTGTGATGATGCCCCATATGTGGACTCTTTGTTTGTTGAACATGTTGTCAAGTTTTATGGTATTCCTCAATCTATAGTGAGTGATAGGAACCGTTAATTCCTTAGCCAGTTTTGGAAGGTCTTGTGCGGTGGACTTGGACAAAATTGTTGTTCTCTACATCATGTCACCCACAAATCGATGGTCAAATCGAAGTTGTGAATTGCACCCTTAGGTCTATGCTTAGGGCCATGGTTAAAGGAAAATTCACATCTTGGGAAAAATATTTGCCTTTAGTTGAATTTGCATATAATCGTGTCATTCATAATCCTATTGGCATGTCTTCATTTGAGATTGTTTATGATTTTAACCCCTAACCCCTCTTGGTCTAACCCCTTTATCTCAAGATGTTGTGTTAAGTGTAGATGGTAATAATAGGTTTGAGGCCATGAAAGCTTTGCATAAGAAAGTGAGACTTCAAATTGAGAAAAAGAATCTAGAAAAGGCCAAGAAAGTCAATAAAGGGCGAAAAGGGATGGTGCTTGAACCGGGTGATTGGGTTTGGGTTTATTTTCGGAAGGAAGAGTTTCCCCACAAGAGAAAAACCAAGATAACGCCTAGAGGAGATGGTTTATTTGAAGTGCTTGAAAGCTTAATGACAATGCCTACAAAATTAATTTTTTTTCTAGATTACCAAGCGCACAATACATTCAACATTTGTGATCTTTCTCCTTTGAATGTTTGTGATAAAGACCTCTTGAATTTGAGGGAAAATTCTTCTCAAGAAGGGGAGAGTTATACACCCCAAGTACCCCCAAGGAATTTCACAAGGACCCAAGCCCATGAACTTCAACATTAGGAAGGATTATTCATGAAGAAGAATGCACTTGAGTGCATTATGGATCCTCCCAAAAATTTCATGCGTTCATTATAACATTTGATGGATAATATATTGAGAAGGAGGATAATTAGGTCTTTTGATGAATTCAACATTCAAACAAGGCTCTTACTTTCATTAAGGGTAAAAATATAATAACATGGGGTCTTCTTTATTTGCTAAGTATAAATAGCTTTTTTTATGTTGGAAGACTTAGAATTTGATGACTAAAAATACTCCATTGTTATTGAGAGATTCCGAGAGCTTGCTAAGCTTATAGTTGTTTCTTGTTAGGAAAGAAGAGTTGCTTGGGATATCAATTCCCTTGAGGTTCTTCTTAGAGTTAGGTGCTTGTAGGGATATTTAAAGGTCACTTTAATTTATTAAAGTTGGTTGTCTTTGATTCCCAATTTACGTCTATCTATTTATCTTATCTTATTTCTTTATTCACCATCTTATTATTAGCCTTAATTATGCTTTATTTTCTTGTTAATCTTAACTTCCATTTTAGGGATTGTATCATTTTATATCCATGTTTGCATAATTTTAGGCTTCCTAGGCTCAGGGGGAGCCTTCTTCTCTGTAGGATTACATTCATAACCTACCATAGGGTAATATTGCACTATATCGGCACTCAATTATATTCCAATTTTCGCTCAAACATTCTACCACTAGGGTCCTTAACTGATAACACCTTAGGCAGAATCTGAGTGGCATTCATCTCTATAAGCACACATGCATAAGAAATCCTATCCACTTTTGTCGTACAATCATCTGGAAACAGAGGATTACCTAAGGCACTACTAATCCTACTCGAGGCTCCTTGAATCCAACAATTTAATGGCAAATTGTGGAACTTTACCCATATAGGTATAGTAGTTAATACCTCAGCACTAAAATCAAAATTCTTCGACCACGCCTTTAGTATTATTGGTTTATTGTTAAGCATATGGGGACCTAATGAGAGAACAACATCTCAATCTTCCAAAGAGTTGAATAACACAACAAAACAGCCCTCGTTATGACAATAAATCTTTGGCTTAGCTGCAAAGTTACATTGCTCTGCTACAAATCTCTTCACGGCACCAATCGTAGGAGAAGCACCAGCAACATACAATATAATAGTTTTTCTCCACTTTTCAGTCTCCATATCCACATCATTTGCCTGGAACTGAACCAATTTGGCATTATCTTTCACTACTGGAGTAATATTAGCTAAATCAATACCTCGCCCTGTAAGATTAGTCTGTTGAAATAGATTCGCCCATTGTTTCTTCTCTTGTGGTTGTCGCAACTCGAGTTTTCTCTTTACTAGTATATTCCCATTCTAAAGTGAACTAGTTGCATCACTTTGCTGAATAGAGGAGCTAGGTGGCTTCCTTTCAATTTTTCCCCACCTGAAATCCCCATATTCAATGGAACAATAATCAATGTAAAAGTAGATGGTCAAACCTCCGAAGTTGTTGGTGCCTGTCCTTTATCATTAACCATCTGGGTCGGAGGAGTTCGCTTCTCAACCCTTGTCACCCCCTCGAAGTCCTTTCGTGGTCGTCGTCAAGCTCGCCCCATGGTTGTCGGCGTATTTTAGCAGTCACACTAACCTACGCTGAGAGAGCCAAATTTTTCCTGTTGCAGTCGAAGATAAAGAAATGTAAACTTCTTCCCTTTTTAATTTATTTGTCTTACATTTTTTTTGCTATTTTAATATTTAAAAATTATGTAAAATATTATAAATCACAAATATTAAAAACTTCAAACATTTAATGACATATAGAAAATCTGATTAACCCTTGAAATTTTATAGGTGCCAAATAAATTGCAATAGATGAAGTAACATATATTGTTCGAAAATAACGTAAAAGTACTATAAATTACAATAATTATTAATTTAAAATATATATTAAAATATTGATTGACTATCGAAATTTTATTATTGTTATATAAATTGATACAAAGGACGACATGAAGTAACATATGTTATTTGAAAATGAGGTTACAAAATATTATAAATCACAATAATTAAGAATATAAAATATAGAAGAAAATTTGGTTGACTCAAAATTTTAGCCATGCAATTGGGATAGATGGAGTAACATATATTATCTAAAAATTATATAAAAAGTAACATAATTCACATAATTAAAAATTAAAAATATTTTAAAATATATCGAAATTTTTTTACCAACTCTCTAAATTTCATATGTATTATATAAATTGAAATAAATAAAAAGGGACTCGTGAAACAGCCTTTCTACTTCTTCAGAGGTAGAGGTATGGACTGCGTACATCTTACCCCCCAGACCCCACTAGGTGGAATACATTGAGTTTGTTGTTGTTGTAAATAAAAAGGGACTCGTGCTAGAACGAGCACCTTTATCTCGTGCTAGAAACTAAAAATGGGACATTTTCATGAAAAAGTCTAGAAGACGAAATGAATTATTTAGCAAATGCCTAACGCCACTCTTAAAAAGTGAACGATTGAGTACCGAATTATCAAAAAGTCAACAATCATTTTCCATCACTCTGTAAGACACCAAAGTTCACCTAAAGATAATTTGCATAAATTATCATACGTCTCAGCTTTAGTAATTATTGTACCCTGCAACCAATTCCATTTCAGCAATAATGGAGAGGAAAAAACAATTTTAGGAAAATGTCTTATCACGTTTAGTGGAAAGTCACAGCTATCTTGAAACAGTTTCGCTTTGGTAAAATGCATAAATATATTCTACCTGACTTCAGTTAACAAAGACGTGGACAAGCAAACGCTTAAATTATATAGTATAAAATTAAACAAGCAGACATACACATTCTACGTGACAAATCGCGTTATAGTATAAAATTAAACAAGTAAACATATACGTTCGATGTGGCAAATCGCGTGAACTATACGCATCCTACATGTCAAATTGTGTGACATTTGCCACGTAGGACGTGTGTTTCTACTTGTGCACACTCAAAGTTAGAGGATAGATATCAGCTAAGATCAAGCTAAAGAGCACATTTATATATTATTTCGTTTTACCTTATAATAGCAACACTAGTAAAAGAACAAAGATGTACTACAGATACATGCCAAAAAAAGAAACATTTATGTACAGGAAATAATCAAATACATTCTCCTACTCTGCGTATGCATGCAACTTATTACATCTTTCTCAAAAGAATGCTGCACAAAAACATCTAAAACTCTCTGAAACTACCTATTTGTGTACATTTCTCACCTAGTTCTTACTCCAAAAACTCTGTTGTGCCATATTGAATGGACAATCATGTTGAAAATATCATACTTTACTGGCTTGGCGTGCCAAAGGAAATGCTGCTGAACCAGCTTAACCCTCCGCTGCATCTCGCGATACCTTTTCTCTGGGATTGATACAAGTAGGTCCTTCAATTTTGGAATGTCCTTCTCTGGAACAAAAATAGCAAAAGCCTCCCAGTTCAAAGTCTCGAAAAAAGGGGGTACGAAATTATCAGATATAATGACGGGGACACACTCGTAGAAAATGGCCTCCACTACTCGAGGACTGTTGACTTCATAACCTTTTGCACATATGCAGTATTTGCTGCTCTTCATGTATTGGACATAGCTTGCTGAACTAATCTTGCCAAAAATCTTCATGTCAGGATCTTTGTTTTTCCAGTAGCTCAATAGGATAGGGCGAAGGTAACCATGCATGTTGCCAGCAAAGAAAGCAAGAGTTTGTCTCTTAGAAAGACGTTTTCCCCCAATTTCTCTAAGGGGATTCTTAGCTTGACGCACATATGTTTCTGGGAGCGATACATCTTTACCGAATTGGAAGCCTTCTTTAACGTCAGCATTGCACAAAGCTCTTATGCAATTAGCCATGATTCTTTTTGTTTCTGCAGGGGCCTGAGGAAGCAAATTTCCGTTTCAGTACCCGACAAAGACTCATATATATTAACTACAAAAAGAATGTAAATATATCTCCGATGCAGTAATTATAAGACGAGCTTGTGTGTACTCAAGGGCTGCACATGAAGAAAGACGAGCCCAAATCCATAATGCAAAAAAATGGTGCACATAGCAGAGCACTTCATTAAAGGTGAAAACAAAAGATTTTGACTGAAAAAAAGTATGGATAAAATCTATGAGAATCAAAGTGAACGATGTAATATACGTTTAGGAACTCCGATTAAATGAAGAATTTAAAACTTACCCAATCATGGCAGGCAACAAGAAAATGGTCAGCTCCTGCAGTTCTGTTCCAATTATTATGTCTTTGGATAATGGTGTTGAGATAATCACTTAAATATCGAACTAAGTTCCTACGACTGTGCGAATCAGGGACATACAAGGTCTCCTCTAGCATACGGGAGCTGAATGGTAGATAAAACAGGTGAGCCTTTTGGGGGTTCTTGGTAACTAATTTCTTGTTTTTTTCCAGGAGCTTCATAAACCAACCCTCAGAAGCATATATTCCTTTAAGCACCGGCGTATGGAATATTGGTCTATCGCCTTCTGTATAAATGTAAACTTTGAGAATCTGTTCCATCAATTCATAGCTCCTACACAAGATGTAGGTCAGATCAGAGAAATGTGCCTCAAGCATATTGAAAGACAAGTAAATGCTAAGTTTCAGAAAAAGGAGGAGTGGGCAAAATCTACAGGAACACTGAACCACCTCTATATAGAGGCAAGTCACAAATGGCATCAGTTACACTAAAGAACTAAGTGAAACTCTCGTGTATCTCAGACTAAAAAACAAAAGCAGGAGGCTGAGGTCTGTGCTCTCCACATGTCATGAGGTGCTCCTTTTGTAAAAATACAGTACCAAGTACCCAAGAAAGCATCTTCCTATTATGGCTATTTCCCGAAATTTGGTAGATGGATCAGACAAATGGCTCAAAGCAAGCATGAAAGTCACCGCATGAACCAAGAAACAAGGTGTTCATGATGATTGACACTAATATCGAATTATAGCTTCTCCTACAAAGCATAACTATTATTTGATGAGTAACAAAGCATAAATAGCTGATCTAATGCAGTACCACCCAATACACCTCCAATGTCAAAAATGATCAGGATTACACAAGGCCGATTCATCATATGCATCAGCATTTCCTATTACCTCTTAAACATTGACAAATTTCTATACAAAGGAGCATATAAGCCAGGTTCATTTCCTGCCAGAGGAGGATTCTCAATGAGACTTCTTGCATGTAGTAGTTCTTGATCTATATCTGAGGACCACCGTGGTTTCTACAGAAAAGATCAAAAGAACATAGAAGAGGGAAATAATTAGAATATCCAAGCATTTACTCGTCAATTATACCAGTCATACCCCACTAGGAGAGTATCAAAGTAACATACATACCATTGAATGAAATGAAGTGCGAGCCTCTTGCAGCATTACGTTCATTTCAGCTATTGATACTACACTATCTTTTGGTTTATCTGGCTCCTTCATAACAGGAATGTTGTTTATAGAAGAATGATCAAGTGTAGGAGCATGGTCAGTGTGTTTTTGCACAGGCATTTTATCATTTTTAAGTAGATGGCCCATATTTCCTTCTTTTGCAGATATGTTCTGGTAGGAAGATGTCAAAGGAGCTTCTTTTTTCACATCAAGATTCACCTGAGGTGTTATAACTGATGGAGGTGGTGCAATAGACAATGCTGTGGGACTTATCTCCAAAGACTTAGCTTCGGTCGGTGCTGGAGAAAAACTATCTCCCCCATTAGTATCAACCACGTGCGATAAAGAACTTTCAGATGTACCATTTGAAGCTTGTAAATCATATTCAGGGTCAGCAGCCTTATCTGGAGGTAAGCTACTATTTCTTCCTAAACTTTCCTCAGTTGACTTTTTGTCCAGTTCTGAATCCTTAAAAGGGGATTCATCTTCAGGGTCAACGTCCTCAGTTAAGGTATCACCAGAACGTTCATTCATTGGGGGAATAGAAGCATCCTCTACCTCTTCATTATTCGCATCAGAGAGCTTGGTTCCATTAGTCGCTTCATGGATAAGATTTGTGTTAGTACCGTTCACAATACTACCATGTGTCAGGATTTCTGACCTATTGAAGTTACCAAATTGATCTACTCTTTGCGAGCTGCTTATTGGACCCCTATTGACAGTAAACAAAGAAGACAGGGCATAACCATATGGGAACCCAAAATACTGAATCATCAAAGCAACGGCAAAAACCACGCCCAATACCCATACCCATACTACTCGTCTAGTCTCAAACAGATTATGATATCGAATTTCAGACCTCATGTTCGAGCAGCACCCTGAGAGAAAAAAGCACAGCACTGTCCCTGGATAAATTTCATATCCAAAATTCAGTATTGCCACATAGTATTTTTCTAGCTATTTCACAATAACTCGGTACTTGAGTAACACAATAAAACACCACCAGTACAAAGAGGGAATTACATTAAAGAAAATCAAATTTTGACTGCCCCTTATCGCGGTGCACCTGGGGGAGAAGTGTAAAGTGTAAGTGAAGAAAATAGAAGAGACGAAGTCCGTCCCTTAGCCTAGTCTACATCCACAGCTAACACAACTCCGTACTGACACCTCACCATTCCTTCAAACAGTTTTACCTAGTTAACAAGAAGAATTCTCAACTTGACCTAATGTTTAAAATATGAAAAAGTAAACACATGAATAAGCTGATCCAGAGGTTCAACATATATTATATATAAAAATAAAAAATAATAAATAATTTTAATCATGTATAAATAATATAATTTGGGTTTTCAGATCCCCTCGGCCCTACTTGGCTCCACCCCTTTGCTCAAGCTGATGTTTTCACCATCAAGAGCCAAAACAGAATCATAATTTTCACTTTGATCCTAAATAATTAATCCACCAGAAAAACACAAACACTTAGAAATAAAAAAGTTGTTTAGTCAATAACTAACAAAACAGAAACAGTAAACACCAAAATAAAAAAAAACAGCTTCATCCCAAATCGCAAAACAAGAAAAGGCAAGTCAAATTAATTAACTATTACACAAAAAAAACAACTAGTAAATGAAGTGCAAAAATGCTTTTGGCTTCACTTACCAGATCAAAAGTCGACAAAGAATTGCTTCAGCTGCTGAGGCCACCTTTAGCTACTTAGTTAATTCAACAAAAAGAAACAAAAAAAATAAAAATATAAACATATTGAGAAGCTTCATCCGTTGGAAAAGTTGGTTTTGAATGGAGTTCACCAGTTGTAACATTTCATACATCAGACACCCAAATGAGACCTTATAAAAATATGCACAATATCTTATTACTATGTAGTAGTATATTCGTCAATATACAATAAAATAAGATTCTTTTATTACATCTATAAGTTTTGGAATCTTCATAAGCTGATTAATGGCGTATCTATATTATTTAGATGGTTATTTTCCTTTTCTCTTTCTTCTTTATTTATTTTGCTTTTTTGCATTAATGACAGCAGTAAAGTGGAAAAAGGAAAGGCAAAACAGGGTAGCATATGAGTAGGCTTTGATTGATGAATCTAGTAAAATTTTAGTTAGGTGACGTGTTCGGACAAATATACCCACAGGTTTTTGAACATATTGCCTAAGCTGCACGTACAGGTAGGGTGGATATTCGGCCGGTTCGGTTCAGTTTATTGATTTTTAGATTGACAAAAATGATATTCATAAACAAATCAAAATAAATTCGGATAGGTTTGATTTTTACAAATTCGATTCGGTTATTTCGATTTAAAATATTAAAGTAGTTAGCCTCTCTTTTTCATAACTGAACATTTAAAATTGATGGATTTTTTTTTTAGAAAAAATATTTTTTTAAAACCTGTTTTTCATTTCCAAATATAAATAATTATAAATAACTCAACATGGATGAAACGAAATGAAATAATCATAAGCTCCACATAATACATAACGTTATTAATCATTACATATAATATAACCGTGCATAAATAGTCTACAAAACAACACAAAACTCATAAAAATAGTCCATGAAACAACATACTTTGTGCATAAATAGTTCATAAAACAGTCCAAAGTCACCAAAATAGTCCATAAAATATTTGAGTCACTAAAACAATCCATAAACAGTCTGCGGCGTATGCAAATTTGCTGTTAAATGTTAATTGTGAATGTGAATTACTAAATATTATATATCTATATATACATATATATAACATAATATTATATTATATATATATATATAACATAATATTATGTTATATATATATATATATAATATTATATTATATTATATATATATATATATTATATATAATAAAATATATATATATATATATATATATAATTTATTTATTTATAAAATTTTGGTTTTTCGGTTTAAACTGATTTTTTTTTTAAAATCGAAAATCGAACCGAAAAATCGAAATTCTAAAATTACAAACCGAATTCGATCCGAAAAACCAAAACCAAAATTAAATTTCGGTTTGGTTTTTCGGTTTTTTCGGTTTAAACCAAAATATGCCCACCCCTACGTACAGGTATTGCTATTTACTTTTTCACGTGAACATTAATACTCTTACATTTTAAAATAAATAAATTATTTAATTATTTTTTAATATTTAAATAAATAAATTATTCATTCTTCATGAGGTATGTTGAAGTTTTTAACTACTTCATATTTTAAAAAAAAATTAAAAAAATAATAGTGAAAAGTAATCAATAATTTATGTCTTAAAATTTTTTTCTTAAGGAATATATCATATCTTAACAATTCAATTATTTTGAAATGAAGATAGTACAATTATACCAAGCAAATTGCTAATTTAAATTTGTCAGGATATTTTATTTGCAAGAAAATCACTCTCAATTTTAATTTTAAAGTCAAATTCATCTCTCAACTCTCAAAAATAATCATCCCCCGTTCTTTATCATATGAGGTTCCTATTTTGCTCTTGCCATTTTAAATCCAATATCTATATAATATCTACTTATTTATATAATTTTTAACTTGGAAATCTTTAGATTCTTATTTAAGTTCATTAACATCCTAAGAAGAATAACTTTTTAAAAATTTATTCTAATTTTTTTTTAATTTTTTTTTATAAATTTATTCTAATTTTTTTTTTTCATAATTGTTATTTTAATATATTTCCATCAACTATGTATAAATATTTATATTGATGCATATTTAATTTCACTTTCACTCATATCTTATTCTCTATTATTTATGTTGATAAACAAATTTTGATTGTCAATAATAGAATATTTTTAAATTATAATCTAAAACTTATTTACAATATAAATTAGATAATCTTTAAAGAAATTTTTATAAAATATATTTTTATTTCTATTAATTATGTATAACTTGAATAGAAGAATATTTATAAGGTTAT
The DNA here is from genome assembly GCA_030864225.1 of Capsicum baccatum var. pendulum. Lineage (NCBI taxonomy): Eukaryota > Viridiplantae > Streptophyta > Magnoliopsida > Solanales > Solanaceae > Capsicum > Capsicum baccatum. The sequence goes on from CM061557.1 coordinate 198,080,450, forward strand.
CACATTATAGATTTTGTAAACTAAATAAAATGACTTTTTAGTTTGTTCATTGTTTCATTAAAAATAACATTAACTTATATACTTAATCACTATTTCTCACTTTTCTTTTCTCGTTGAAATTAATATTTTTTATAGAAAATTTGTTATATAGATTAAAAATAAAAATACCATGATTTAAACATTTTCAAAAGTTAATTAGGAGGGAGGGGGGATTGAATGAATATTATTGAAAGTTGACGGGAGGTTACTTTTTAAAGTAAAGTACGTTGAGGGTGAAAATGATTTTCGTCCTATTTTATTTAGACATTTAAATTAAATTTGTTTCGATTGAATACCTCAATTGTTAATAAAATTTTAATTAGATAGTGTTTCTTCAATTTCTTTTCGAAAAAAACTGTGGATGTTTTTATTCATCTATTAGATAATTAAATTTAACTATCTCCTTATATTTTAGCATCAACTCAAGTAGAAAATATTTGGATTTTATATAGCTTACTGAGACGAATATGTAAGATTAAAAAAATAAAATGGCACCTAGTAGATGTATGAAAACATACACAAAAGAAGTTTAAAAATTTAAATTGAAAATGTTAATTTAAGCACTTTATTAGGAGCTGAAATATTCAATTAACAAGATTTAGAGTGGATATTTAAATAAAATATCATGACAGGCTCAAGGGTCTAATTATGTACTATATTAAATATTTATTATACTAACAAATACATAAAAATGCATTGTTTAAATCATTAGTAATACGAGTTATTATTGATGAAAGTATATAGAATCGCTATCAGTCATATACATGCAAATCACTTCTTCTGAAGTAGTACATGATTTTGAATCAAGAAGTGACTCATTATCTTTTGAAAAAATGTATAACTCATTGGCATTGAAAATGTTTTGGAGTGCCAGTACAGCATTGAGTCCTAATATATATTGTTCATTCATTTTAGGTAGGTCAAATACTGTGATCAATTCACGCAATGGTGTTACTAGTAAAACTATAAAAGTACATAGGGGTGATAATTTCATTTTAAATCTATTTGATCTGTTCGACCGTCCGAATTTTAATGAATTGGACACAAGCTATCTTAAAAATAGGTTAATTTGGACACACTCATTTTAACCCATGATAAAAGTCAGCTTATGAACTAGTCTATGTTGGATTCGAAATCGAGAGGGCGTCATGCGGAAGCTATTAGTTTCAAACTATCGTGGTGATAATTCAGACGACAAAGAAAACAATACTAAAAACATAATTATTATATGATTTGGCCAATTGACCTACATATAAAACCTAATATTAAAAAATAATATTAAAAAGTATAAAACTAATGAGAGAGAAAATCTCCCCCTAAACGAAACTCTTAAAAGACTATATTGTGGATGCTATTGTTGTTATGGTATGAGAAGGGGGGTCTTCTATTTATAGACGTTCAAAACCTTTCTTCCAAGAAAGAGGTTAGTCAAATAAGGAAAAGAATTATATTTTTCTTTTAGAAAAAAGTAAAAGTATTTATGGTTACTTTTATTTTTCTTACAAGAAAAAGTAAAACTTAATTTTGGTAAGAAAATCGGGACATAAACCCTAACAAATCTACCCCTTTTGACTTGATTTTCTTCACTTGATCCGTCTTCTCTTCATATCACGTGCATGAACTTCGTTCTTGATATAATCTTCATAACGGATGCTTGCCATGGTTAAAAATAAGGTTTAAAATATCATGATTAAAAATTGATTTAAAAGTAATATTTTATTTTTATTTATAAAGATGCAGCAGCAGGAGTGTTGAAAATATGGTTGAAACTTGATCTCCACATGTAGTTCGATAAAAATCTTCATTATCATCTAAATTGTTGCAGTTTGATTTTGAAACCGCTTTGAACCTGTTTAATCTCATCTCGCCACACCATTGGACCATTGAAACGTAAGCTCTAATACCACTTGTTGGGTTCAAAATCGAGAGGGCGTCATGCGAAAGCTATTAGTTGCAAACTATCGTGGTGATAATTCAAACGAAAAAGAAAACAATACTAAAAACATAATTATTATATGATTTGGCCAATTGACCTACATATAAAACCTAATATTAAAAAATAATATTAAAAAAGTATAAAACTAATGAGAGAGAAAATCTTCCCCTAAACGAAACTCTTAAAAGACTACATTGTGGATGCTATTGTTGTTATGGTATGAGAAGGGGGGTCTTCTATTTATAAACGTTCAAAACCTTTCCTCCAAGAAAGAGGTTAGCCAAATATGGAAAAGAATTATATTTTTCTTTTAGAAAAAAGTAAAAGTATTTATGGTTACTTTTATTTTTCTTACAAGGAAAAATAAAACTTAATTTTGGTAAGAAAATCAGGACAAAAACCCTAACAAATCTACCATTTTGGCTTGATTTTCTTCACTTAATCCATCTTCTCTTCATATCACGTGCATGAACTTCGTTCTTGATATAATCTTCATAACTGCTGCTTGCCATGGTTAAAAATAAGGTTTAAAATATCATGGTTAAAAATTAGTTTTAAAGTAATATTTTATTTTTATTTATAAAGATGCAGCAACAAGAGTGTTGAAAATATGGTTGAAACTTGTTCTCCACATGTAGTTCGACAAAAATCTTCATTATCATCCAAATTGTTGCAGCTTGATTTTGAAACCGCTTCGAACCTCTTTAATCTCGTCTCACCACACCATTGGACCATTGAATCGTAAGCTCTGATACCACTTGTTGGGTTCGAAATCGAGAGGGCGTCATGCGAAAGCTATTAGTTGCAAACTATCGTGGTGATAATTCAGACGACAAAGAAAACAATACTAAAAACATAATTATTATATGATTTGGCCAATTGACCTACATATAAAATCTAATATTAAAAAATAATATTAAAAAGCATAAAACTAATGAGAGAGAAAATCTCGTCCTAAACGAAACTCTTAAAAGACTACATTGTGGATGCTATTGTTGTTATGGTATGAGAAGGGGGGTCTTCTATTTATAGACGTTCAAAACCTTTCCTCCAAGAAAGAGGTTAGCCAAATGTGGAAAAGAATTATATTTTTCTTTTAGAAAAAAATAAAAGTATTTATGGTTACTTTTATTTTTCTTACAAGAAAAAGTAAAACTTAATTTTGGTAAGAAAATCAGGACAAAAACCCTAAGAGTCTGCACTCAATTCATCACTATCCATACTTCAAGCTCAATAATTTGATTCTCTTATAACCAAATTTTACTCAAATAAAAAAAAATAACCTTCCTAAATTGTTTTCTTCATATTCGGTTTCAATACAGTGATATTTCATTCTTACATAAAGGGGTGATCTAAAATTATTTATTAGGGTTGTTCTCGGTGATTTCACTGAATATGCATAAAGAATATTTTGCATTCCAATAAACTAGTTTATGTTACTTCTAAAGTATTAACGGTGCCAAAATGATCCCATTATTTGTCTCAAATATAAAATATTGCTTAATTATAATCTAAATCAGACGAATTAATAGAAATTTACAACGCGTAAATCATAGTCTGACGTATGGACAAAAAGACATAATACATAAATTACACTTAAATTTGGCCTTAAATTAATTACTTTAACTTTGAGAATGAACATCTAGGAGTTAATATTTCAAAGGTCACTTCGTATTGAAAATTTATTTAGCAAAGTCATTAAACTTTATTTTGTATTAGTAAAATCACTCAACTTAAAGCTTTGTATCAATAAAATCACTCCACTAAATTTATCATTAACAAAAATTCAACATAACAAAATTAAAGTAAAAAAATGAATGAATTCATTGTTTAATGGACACGTTACCAGTAGCGAGGCAGCAAAGAAGAAAACATAAACGATATATATAACTATCCCTGGCAATTAATTAGAAATATAATTCTCTCAAATTTTTCATGATTAACAAGATCTTCTAACTTCTAAGGGGACTCTACTACAACAACAGTTGAGAATATTGTGCATCTAATTAGAGCACTAGTGCAAGTCATTGATAAAAGAAAACATCTTTTTCTTTTTAAACAAGCATAGACAATTGCTTCATCCTTTCATCATTAGAAGAAGACGTGATAAAATTTCGAGTGTTTTAAATGATTAAATAATTTTCTGGCGATTCAAAACATTTAATAGTTAATTTTATAGCAAATAGTAAATGTAAAAACCAAACAGGAATGCAAAGTCCAAATAGCAGAGTCAAGAATGTATGTGCGAACTGATGATGAGTCCTTTTATCACAACTTTTGTTTGTTAAGACACTGGCAATAGAACATCTCTCTCTTCACGTTGTTATCCTTGAGAGGAGGAAGAGGTCTAACAACACATTCTTCAATTTTTCTTTACTGGACGAAATACTTCTGCATGCGCGCTAAGCATTTCCTTTTTTCCTCACATTGCAATGCGGAACTAAAAGAACGAGCCGAAAAGCATACAATGTTAAATGTATGATCAAATAAGTAAATTTTCTGGATTTATTATGGATCAAAATAGAAAAGGCACACATTATTACATTGAATTGGAGAAAACTTCTGTTGGATTCGAAATCGAAAGGGCGTCATGTGGAAGCTTAAAGATTGCAAATCAAGACAGTGATAATTCAGAGTACAAATAAAAATATACTAAAAAGATATATTATTGCTATTATTTGGTCAAACGACCTAATATGAAAAACTAATATTGAAAAACATAAAATCTATTGGGAGAAATCTCCTCCTAAACAAAGACTACATTATGGATGTTATTTGTGTTATGGTATGAAAAAGGGTCTTCTATTTATGAAGTTCTAAAACCTTTCCTTCAAGAAAAAGTTTGCCAAATAAGAAAAAGTTTTATATTTTCCTATCAGGAAAAATAAAAGTAATTATGGCATTATTTTTACTTTCCTTGTAAGAAAAATAAAACTTAAGTTTGGTAAGAAAATCAGAGCAAAAACCCTAACAAATCTCTCCTTTTGGCTTGATTTTCTTGACATAATTTGATCCACCTTCTTCGCGTGCAAATTTTTTGTTCTTCACATAATCTTCATCTCTGTTTCTTGCCATAGTAAAAAATAAGATTTAAAATATTATGGCTAAAAATGGATTAAAAATAAATATTTTATTTTTATTTTTAAAGATGCAGCAACATGATTGTTAAAATATGCTTAAAACTTCTTCTCCGCATGTAGCTAAGTAAAATCGTCATTAGTGCCAAACTGGTTACAACTTGATTTTGAAACCACTTTGAACCTGTTTAATCTCGTCTCACCACACCATTGGACCTTTGAAATAAGCTCTGATACCACTTGTTGGATTCGAAATCGAAAGGGCGTCATACGGAAGCTTAAAGATTGTAAACCAAGATAGTAATAATTCAGACGACATATAAAAATATACTAAAAAGATATATTATTGCTATTATTTGGTCAAACGACCTAATATGAAAAACTAATATTGAAAAACATAAAATCTATTGGGAGAAATCTCCCCCTAAACAAAGACTCTTTAAAGACTACATTGTGGATGCTATTTGTGTTATGGTATGAGAAGGAGGTCTTCTATTTATAGAGTTCTAAAACCTTTCCTCCAAGAAAGATGCTTGCCAAATAAAGAAAAGTTTTATATTTTCCTATCAGGAAAAGTAAAAGTAATTATGGTATTACTTTTATTTTCCTTCTAAGAAAAATAAAACTTAAGTTTGGTAAGAAAATCAGGGCAAAAACCTAACAACTTCATGTACCATAACTTCTTATGATAACATATTTTCATGGCATAAAAAGTAAGAGTAATTTATTTGATCATGTTAAATTTTTTGTGGAGTCATTTTATTAAAGCTTTAAGTTGAGTGATTTTATTGATATAAAATAAAAATTTAATGATTTGCTAGATAAATTCTCAAAATTTAGTGTCCTTTTGAGATATTAATACTCTAACTTGATCTTAATTGACAACTAAAAACTTCAAGTTGTATTCTTACTATGTCTTGTGGACGCCCGACGTCGCGATGCTAAGGAGACATAAATTTTGTAAGTATCTTAAGGCTCATTTTATAAATTAGAGTGTTCAACTGACACAATAAAAATAAATTGAGATATCTAGATATACTCAAATTTCAAGCATTTACTTGTCATTAAGATATATATTTTCAAATTTAAATATTTATAAATGTATTATACCTAAATAAGAGTGATTTTACTTTACTTGCACTTGTAGACTATAGTTTTGGAAGAATAATTCTATTGAAATCTCCTTACTTTGAGAGCTTGGTCACAAAAGGAAAATAAACAAAAAAAAGTGAGGATGGAACGACAGAGTTTTTGTCATCCCATTATGTCATGCAAATCTAACACCTAACTATTCATGGAATTTTGAATCAAAATAATGTTAAGTGAAAGAACAATTCTAACAAATAGGTTTCTCAGATTTGTTATGATCAAAATAGTAAAAATGCATGACGATTGGAGCATCTTTAGTGTGCAATTTTCACGTTAAAAAATAGACAAACCGTTAAATATATTTATACTGAAGGTGCTCTACTCTCATGAGCCTTCAGTGAATATTTCACATTTTAAAGAAAGGCTCATTAATAGTCATGAGCCTTCAATATTAATTTTACTGTTCAAGAATCTGAAAAGAGCTGTAATTTTCTGAACTGATGGGACAATAAAGAACAATTTTTTCATACTCTAAAAGCTCATGCAAAGCAATGCACCTAAGATTTAAAGCTTTCAAATTAATTAAAGTTGTTGTGTTGATTTAGATAAGAAATAATAATATTTAACACTTTTAAATAAATTAGAGTTTTGCTTCATATAAGAAAAAAAAATGTCTATAGTATTATTTAAATAGTATCTTAATTAAATTTACTAGAAACATATGTGTGATTGTTGTACTTTATTTTTCTTCTTATTTTGATATTTTATTTCTGCTTTTGATTGATGATTGATTAAAGTTTTCTTCTTGCATCCATTACAATCATTCCTTTTTTATATTTCTCTATTTATTTAGTTAGTAAATTTAAAAATTATATATTTGTTATACATAATCAATTACAATCATCCTTTTTATTTTTCTCTATTTATTTAGTTAGTAAATTTAAATATTAAATATGTATTATACATAATCAATAATTGACTATGGATTCTCCCCTTTTGATAATTTTCATGTTTCTCTTTTAGTTAAAAATTTTTGATCAAAAAATTATACGAAACAAACATGTTACGGCCGAATGAAGTAGCCAAAAAATTAAAGGGTTATCTCTTTTTTTGTCCAACTATTTTTACAAGAATGGTAGTTCTCTTTTTTGTTACCGCAAGTTTTACTCTTTTCACATGTATACGATAGTTTATAAAATATATTCACTATTTATTCCGATAATGTATAGTATTAAAATTTTAAGGCAACATTATATAGCGTTGTTATCATAATGATTCTTATTGATTTGGTTATTTTTAATCTCTTTCCAACAGGTTTTTATGCACTTTTTGTTTGTTATATCATATAGTTCATGTTGCAAATATTTTATTTATTGAAATTAGTGTTCTTTTATTATAAACGTAAAAAATAAATTTTTCTTTTTTAGTTTGAAATTAATTTTCTAGAGTGCAAGTTAAGAGTTTGAGCCAAATTTATGAAATACTTATAGTTTTTAAGTTTATTTTTCAATCATTTTCTTAGTTATTGCCAATTTCAAATTGTATTGTTGATTTTTGGCTTTCCAAAAAAAATTAAAGACTTATCGTTTTGGATGCTAAGTAATTAATTATTTTTAATCACTTATTAAAAACAAGTAATATATGAATTCATACATGGTACATATATACATACAATACACTAATATTGCTATTTTTTTATTCTTTAATTGTTGTCTCCTACTAATGCTTTGCTTGAAGGTGCATTGTTTGTATGAGCCTTTAGAGTATGTAAAAGTTTTCGTTTATTGTCCCATCAGTTTAGAGAATGACAACCCTTTTTAGATTCTTGAACAGTAAAATTAACATTGAAGGTTCATGACTGTTAATGAGCCTTTCTTGAAAATTTAAAAGATTCACTGAAAGCTCATGAAAGTAGAGCACCTTTAGTGTAAATATATTTAACGGACCGTCTATTTTTAACGTGAAAATTACACACTGAAGGTGCTCCGTTCGCCATGTGTTTTCACCATTTTGATCATGAAAAATCTGAAAAAATCATTTATTGAAATTATACTTCATTTAACACTATTTTGATCCAAAATTTCTATTCATGGTTTTATGTGACTGTCAACTAGCTACTACTACAATTTATTTTTATCTTCTATTGGAGATAAATTCCATCACAAAAATATTTATGTTAATAAAAGTAATAAATGAGGAACACAATAATAATACGGTTAATCAACAAGAATATAAAAAGCGATAATGACATCAAGATTTTTATGTACAAACCTTTTAAGAAAAAATTTACAAGTTGAGAGAAGCAACTGATATCACTATAACAAGGAATATTACATCGGTAGATCCGAGTAAAATACTGTAAAAACCACTAGACTCAAAAAAAATAACCTTTTTTTGATTTTTGACCTTACTACAATCTCTCTCACACTCTTCATTTTTTTGCACAGACTAAACCTTCCGTGATGCCTCAGTTTTTTTTCTCTTCTCTCTTTATTTTTAGTATGTTTGAAGAATGAAGATGACCACTCTTTACATACACAAAGAACAACTTGGAATCCAAGTGTGCTACAGGAACGAGTTTATTTTTGTCCATAATTTTCTAAATTTTGACCCAAGGAAAATATTTCCAGCCAAGTGATTTACATAAGCACATCCCTATTACTTTGGCTCTTAAAGAGTGGACCCTACAAATCTCCTCTCAGTCTCATTCACCTGAAGGAGAAATCCCTAGTCCTTTAGCTTAAATGTATGCTGACAAGTTTCTCAAGCTTGTCTCTTGATACCACCTTGGTCACCATAATTGAAAGATTCTCACTTGTGGGGATCTTCTTGTCTAGCATAGATCAGTCCTCTATATTTTCTCGAATTTATTTATATTTCACATTGATATGCTTCATTCTTGTATTATACATGATATTTTTGTTCAAGTCTATTGCACTTTGACTATCACAACAGATGACATACTCCTTCTGAGGCAATCCACGTTCTTGAAAAATCATTTCAGTCATATCATCTCCTTGTTAGCTTCGGTATCTATAATATATTCTGCTTCAGTTGTTGAGAGTGTGACATACTTCTAAAACTTTGATTGCCATGATATAACTCTTCTTGAAAATATAAACAAATATTTAGTAGTAGATTTTCTATTATCAATGTCACCTCCATATTGATAACGCTCAACTTATACCTTAATTTAAGTGCAAGGCAGTCGTCGTCAATATAATTACCCAACTTTGAAGTTGGGGTCGAATCCACGAGGAATAATGTGAGTGAAAATCGAGTTGATTCAAAATAATTGGTACTTACTAAGTTCAAACCAATAGTATAAAGAGATAAAAATGAGGGATGAGAGAGGTATCATCACTAATGATTCTTTTTTTTTTTTTTAGTATAAATTCGGAGCTACGAATAATTAGAGTCTAGGCAATTAGGCACGGATCTTGGGATTATACTTTCCTAGGAGCAACATATGCATGAGTGTGTGATAGTTTGATGCAAATTCTAAGTGTTGGAGATGTGGTAGGCTAGGTTGTAAATCCTTAAGGCTAGTTTGTCAACAAAACCCTAAGGGTGTTACTCATTGGCCCTTTCGAGCACCTAACGAGTGCTTTAATCAAAACCACCTAATATCTCAATTAGACACCCCTATTTCTAGGATAATGCCCTAAGTTTAGTTAACTTCACAATCACCCTTATGTCTAAGATAGTGAAACTTATTCAACCATGCTTATAAATTGTCTATTATTGTCTTGGTTCCCACATCCCTCTTTCAAGGATGATGTGGGTTCCTAAAGTTCACCCAAACCCCTCTTTCAAGGATGGTTTGAGCTTTTAAGAGCTTTTTATCTATCAATCCTATTTGGATATTTGAGGCTTTCACCCACAAATCCCAACCAAGTCACTCAAGCAATAGTAGAATCCATTATCATAAACTAGTAAATGCACAAACAAATCACATTTCACACATATTTATACCCTATTCTAGCATTCCCAAGAGGAAAAACTAGCTACTCATAAGATAAATAAGTAAAGATTTTACCCAAAATCTCCATTGATATGATTTGAGAAATCTAAGTGAATGTTACTTCAAACTAGGAGATCCAACAAATCTTCAATGGGAGTTCACTAATCTTCACTTGGAAGTGACTCCAAAATATTCTTCACCTAAAATTTATACAATATTTTCTTCTCCAAAAATGGAGGCTACAAGCCCTAGAACAATGTTCAAAATTAGAGAAGATGGAATATGATGAATAATAGGATTTGAGTCTTCTCTTTGCCAAATTTGGGATCATCCACGTGCATTTCCATTTCTGCCCTTGGGCTGCATCTTTTTGGTAGGCCCCGATCATATAGTCCTGACCGTGACCATGGCTACTGCAATCACGATTAGCTCATGCGACCATGGTAAGTTGACCTTATTTACTGATCGCAATTGTGGTCCTCAGACCGCGATCATAGTAACTAAAGCCATGTCTGCTCCAGGTCTTCAGCTGCACTTTTTTGCTTTTATTTGATCATTTTTAGCCCCAATCCACATCTTTCTATCTCATCATCTATGTGCCTACAAAAATGAGTATTAGTGTATTTAATCACAATTATGTCTCATTTATTCATTCAAAACAAGGTAATGTGCACGAATGTTGAGTGCAAATGAGTGGTAAAATCACCACTCATCAACACCCCCAACTTAAAAGCTTTTGCTTGTCCTCAAGCAACACTATCTCTTACCATGAGATAACCATTATCTATGTCCAAACTTCATGCCTTAAAGAGCAAATAATTTCAAGCATAGTCACTACCACAAGTAGCTCATTACACATGGGCTAAGCTATTTTCACTACACCCCTCATCATAAGATGCAATATCTAAAGATGCACAAGACTTCAAAGAGCAACCAAGCAACAACAACCAACGCTCTAAAAGTGACCCATTTTTGACTAAAACTAATTTATACTCTATTTGACTCATTGCTCAAAAGGTGACAAAATCACATACCTCAACTTGTTCACATACCTTCTTACAAGAAAGAAAATTTTCACACACCAAGCTACCGAGTATGAAACAAGGAATTTAAATGCAAAAACTCTCACCCTCACAAAGGAACTCTTTATGTTAACAGTGTTATACCATAAGCTTGCCCCTATTTTTAGTCGCCATTATAAAAAAAGTAAATAGTTGAAGATCTCAAAGAATTTTTTGAGCTTGTAACGTAGGTTCGGGTTAGTGTAGGCTATTATTTGGGAACAATATGGCTACTCCTTTCCTTGAACATCTACCTCACACTTATTTAATCCACCTTTTTACTATGGGCCACTCCTCTTTGTTTTCTCTCTTTTCATATGCCTATATTTTGCTTCCTTTGTTCACGCACTTTCTTTCATTTCTTTTTCTTACAACTTTCATGCAATTCATTTCTTTGTTGGATCCTCTCTTTTTCTATTCAATTGTTTTCAATGTCTGGGTACTTAGGCATTTCACTAAAAAACTTTGTGGCCCCAAACTTACTTCCATTAATCTTCACCACCCCCAACTTAGGCTTTTAGCCTTAAGTTGCATTTTCAATTTCAAGGAGGATATGGTTTAAAATAAGAATAAAAAGAAGGGTTCACGACGTAATGTGTGTGCCAAAGAAAGGTCCAAAGGCATAAAGTGGGTAACTAGGGATTAGACTTATTCATGGGTAGACTATTTAGGCTAAAGTGGGCTTCCAATGTTACAAAGATGGCCTAAGATCATTTCTCCAACCACATACAATTGAAATTAGCTTTGAAAGACTAACAGGGCAATTTCTAGATAACACAAGTATACAAGATATGAATGCAAATAGCTTACCACACATGGCATGCAAAATTCGCCAAGGAGGCTCAATTGTCCCTCTCGCTAGAGATGGAATTGAAGTATCTATCATTATTCACAAGTCAAAAATTTGTGGAGCCATAAAGAGAGAAAAATCTTTATTACAAAGTTGATCACGTCCATGTCCTTGATTAATGAAAATTTTTAGACCGGGGGAAAGGGGTGTTTATTTTGCATAAGCACTACACACAATTTGCAAAACATGGCAACAATCGACGTTTTGGTCTCATATTTTGGCTTAATATGGGCAAACCAACCATATGACTACTCAGACTTCACCAATGGTGCACAATGGGATTCTAAATTACTAGCCACAGGTACTCAGACTTCCCTTGCATTAATGACTTAGATGCCACGGGTACTTAGAATTCCTCTGCATTTATGGCTCAAAACCCAAAATACGATGCTTTACCCTTAAGAATGTCATCACTCAATCTATCATAGGGCAAGACTCATCATGCATCATCATAATCAAAATAAAACTAAAATAAAATGTAAACTAAAATAAAACCACACGATAATCCATGAAAACATGGCCACCATTAGAGTACCCAAATATAATATCCCAAAACAAAATAAAAAAGTATCCAGAATGTCATTAAAATAGCATAAAAATATCTAGCAATCACATCAAAACAAATACAAACCTAGGGAAAAACACCCCCAACTAAAAATCTAGCAGTGTCCCCACTGCATGATCAATAAAAGCATAGACAAAAGGTAAGGGTCCTCCTTTAATCTGTATTAGGAGATACTCTCTCCTGTCGACTCTGCTCCATCACCACTATCATCATCATCTAACCAATATTTAGGTGCCTCGTTATCACTCTCCACCCCAGGCAATCTATTATGGGGTTTCAGGACCTTCCACAGGCCTTTTACCCCTTTCACATCTTACTGAAGAATTTATTCCTCTTCTTCTACCTTTTTTTCATCCTGTAATGAGATTTCTTAAGGTCCCTGTGTGAATCTGCTAGTGCTGAGTATGCCCTCTCGAGCCTGACTATTATGGCTCCCTGTGTCTCTTGCTCCTGCTTATACTTCTCATAGTATACAAGGGATACATAAGAGTGACGACTGGTGGATGGCTCTCCTGGCCCCTGAGAAAATCCTACTACTAAATCCTTGATGACCCTAATATCAATGCCAATGTTCTCTAGAGGCCCAGTAGCAGATGGTCTACAAGATTTAGGCTCTTCAACTGCTGACTTTACCTAGTCAACCTTTCTCTTTTTGTTGTGCCCAGGTGCTCCCCCACCCATGATTTTTAGTAGAGTAATGCGGGGACTTGGTTTCACCCAGGTGTCTATGGGATAATCTTCTACCGCTACTCTTTTTTTAATTCAATAATAAGAAAAAGAAAGGGAAGAAGTGTACCGCCCTAAATCTTGTAATGCCTCCATTCCTCGAGCACAATCTGGCCTATGTTCAGAGAAATTCCATACATGAGATAGGCTACCATACAGGCTCACAAATCAGTGATAGAGGTCATATGTGAGCATGGTGAGGCTCTGCTACAGATGATATTTAACCAAATTCTGGCCTCAACTGTGAAGTCATGCGTGAAGATCCCTCTTTTGGTGATAACCCATGAGACCTCTCTATTAGGACACTGTATGCCAACCATCCATTCCCTGGAACATAACTCTTTGCCTGGAAATCATCCATAGTAGCATTAGGGAGCACATATACCCCGTTCACCTTCTCTACTCCAAAATGTACAACTCTTCCTCAGATCTTTATCATAGGGTTTGAGAGAGAGACAACCCTGAGGTTGGCGTAAAACTCTCTCACCCAATGCTCATTAGCTTCACAGGGGTTCAGGACAAATCAAATCCACCCTAACACAGCCAACCTATCAAAGAATTTTGGGTATTGCTTTGACACCTTATCCATGTAAATATCTCTCTCCAGAAGTAGCTTGGTCCTTGGGAGGTCATTTTAGTACTGGATGTGATATTTCAGAGCTATTAATTGGATGCGGTCATAGTATCCCATAATAAGTACCTGTAGTCAATATAATCTGGATCATTATTCATAATTTCATACCAAAACCAAGCTAGAATAATCAGATAAACTCATGTGCTAGCGATATAGAAAGTTCTGGGGTGAGAATTGGGACTGCAGAAATTTTGGTTACTGTAGAAATCTTTTCTTAGGTATGGAAATCACAGATTAATAACTGTGATCGTGGTGTCATGATTGCGGTTATTGGGACCGCGATTATGGTACCTGAGACCCTGGTTGACAATTCTATACACCATTTAAAATACATGATCTTAACCCTAATTTTGTGTTCCAACTAGGTACATAAACATCATGATCAAAGATCCTAAGCCTAGAAAACATGATTACAATCCCAAATTTGAAGGAAAAAAACATTGATCTCATTTAGGCATTGAATTCAATACATGGTGTACACGTTAATTTCAACCATTTAGACCTAAATATGGGTACTCAAGACTTCCCCATTGATGTTTACACTCTCTACAATAGCAACCACCACAATAATCATAAACAAGCATGGATTTAGCATTGCAACCACTATTACAGACTCTACGCATAAAAACATATTTCAAGCTTCTAACATTTATCACAACGAGAGAGTTAGGATCACTTACCGTGTTTTAGGATGAAAAGAAACTGGATAGTCTCTACTAGGATACCCAATAAATGCATTAAGACATAGAGAATATTGAGAGAATTTGAAAGAAGGTGTGGTGGGTAGAATGACAGTTGGATGGTCTTTTAAATTGAGTTGACCATGATAGCATTGACACGGTTCGCGGTCGCGGTAGCTGAGACCAAAATTTAGGTTCTCTACACTCCTCTATTCACTCCAAACATGCCAATTTCACACTATCCCTTTTTCAATTTCCATCAATATTTCTCCGATTGCCAACCTTTTACGAATTAGGCACTAAACAAAAACAAAAATACAATCTAATCTATCATTCAATAATGAAAGGATACGATCCAATTTTAGTGGCTTGATAGTGAGCCTCCCATCGAGTGCTTAGTTTAACATCTTAGCACGATGCCTCCTCCACTTCCTTTTATGCTTCTACTTAGAAATTTGAATCTTCATCCTAACTTTCATTCACTACATAATGAGCAGTAGAGGGATAGAAGATTCAGATCTTCTAAGATAAAACTTATAAGATGTGAGGAGGTAATGAGGGAGCTTCTATATCGTTATTTTGAGGACTTGAACCTTTTACCCAATTTCACATCGACTTCACAGTTTGGATCCTTGGGTAAAGGTAAGCATATCAATAGGCCACTCATTGTACATTGGGAGTTGTGTTCTTTGGCCTCTGATGGATGGGGTTCTATGTGCTCTTTTGGAATATCAAATTACAAAATGCAGGGATTGTACTCCTTTTCCTCACATTCCACCATTTTCCTAGGTAGATGGATTATCATCACATCTTCTAAGCACAATGTTGAAAAGTGGTTTGGATGAGGTTTAACCTCTAATTCCGAAATTTCCTCCCCCATAGCACTTTCACCCCGAAATGAACTAGAGTTTTCATAAGAGATGTGTTTTGGTTCTTCTTTTGACTCTAGTACTATTTTCTTTATTAGGACATCTTCCACGTCATTTGATTCGGTTGATTGGGAAATCACCGAGGGTTCTTCGCTATCAAGCTCATCATTATAGCTTGGTTTCTCTACTTGATTAACCTCCTCTTGGGAAATAGGTCAGGACGTGGTATTTGCAAGTTTTAATTTCTTTCCCATTTACTCTATCTTCACAGTTTCCCTTACGAATGACTCATTGGATTGATGTATGTCTTGCACATTCTCTCCCGTTGTAGTTACCCGATCCAAAATACTTTAAAGAATTGCTTTAAGACTGGTGGATCCGGTATGTTGCCCTTTGTTCTTCTTCTCATAAGACCTATTAAACTCATAAGAAGAATTAGCAACTTGGTTAGCATAATAAGAGGACGGGGTATTTGGGCAATCTCTCTAATATGTATCTCGACCCCCACACAAAGAACAAGCATACTCCTAATAGGATCGAGAGAGTGTTCTCATCTCTCTCTAGGGAGCATATGTATAATCTCTGTCAAATTACGGTCCATCACAATATTGACATGGATCGTCAAGATAGGACTTCCAACTACCCAAATCATATTTTTCGGAAGATACCATAAAGAAAAGTAAAATAAAATAAAAATATACTTCCTCCATCCCATTTTATGTGTTGCCATTTGACCGGGCACAGAGTTTAAAAAAAGGGAAGACTTGATAATATTTACCAAATTGTCCATTATAAAAAAATATGCTACTATCTTTTTTTAATTAAGTGGGCACAATAAGGGTAAAAGTGTAATTGTGTTTTTAAATATTTACCAAATAAGGAAACATGACATTCTTTTTAAGATGGACTAAAAAGGAAATGATGACACATAAAATGGGACGGAGGGAGTACCTAATACAAGAAACAAAAGAAAATCACAAACAAATATATACAAGTTTGAAATCAAGCAAGTAAGCGAGAATTCTAAACTAACTCAATACTCCAAATTATTCCCAGGCAATAGCACTATTTTTGATAACGCTCAGCTTACACCTGAATTTAAGTACAAAGAGGTCATCATCAATATATATACCCAACTTTAGAGTTGGGGTCGAATCCACAAGGAACAATGTGAGTGGAAATCGAGTTAATTCAAAATATTTGATACTTACTAAGTTTAAACCAATAGTACAAAAAGATAAAAATGGGAGATGAGAGAGGTATCAACACTAATGATTATTTTGGCATTTCTAGTGTAAATTCAAAGCAAAAAATAATTAGCTAGGCAATTAGGCACGAATCTTGGGATTATACTTTTCTAAGAGCAACATATGCATGCGTGTATGATAGTTTGATGCAAATTCTAAGTGTTGTGATGTGGTAGTCTAGGTTATAAATCCTTAAGGCTAGTTTGTCAACAAAACCCCAAGGGTGTCACTCATTGGCCCTTTCGAGCACCTAACGAGTGCTTCAATAAAAACCACCTAATACCTCAATTAGACACTCCTATTTCTAGGATGGTGCCCTAAGTATAGTCAACTTCACAATCACCCTTATGTGTAAGATAGTGAAAATTAGTCAACCATGTTTATAAATTGTCTATTATTGCCTTAGTTCCCATATCCCTTCTTTCAAGAATGATGTGGGTTCCTAAAGTTCACCCAAACCCCTCTTTCAAGAATGGTTTGAGCTTTCAAGAGCTTGATATTTTCATCCATCAAACCTATTTGGGTAGTTGAGGCTTTCACCCATAAATACTAACCAAGTCACTCAAGCAATAGTATAATCCAACATCACAAACTAGTAAATGCATAAGCAAATCACATCTCACACATATTTACACCTATTCTAGAATAATTCCAAGAGAAAAATCTAGCTACTCATAAGATAAATAAGTAAAGATTTTACCCAAAATCTCCATTGATATGATTTGAGAAAATCTAAGTGAATGTTAATTCAAACTATGAGATCCAACAAATCTTCAATGGGAGTTCACTAATTCTTCACTTGGAAGTAACTCCAAAATATTCCTCACCCAAAATTTATACAATATTTCCTTCTCCAAAAATAGAGGCTACAAACCCTAGACAATGTTCAAAATTGGGGAAGATGGAATACGGTGAATAATAGGGTTTAAGTCTTCTTTTTGATAAATTTGGGATCATCCATGTGTATTTCCATTTTTGCCCTTGGTTTGCGTATTTTTTGCTAGGCCATGATTGGATAGGCTTGGCCATGACTACGGCTACCGCGATTGTAATTAGCTCACACAACCATGGTAAGTTGACCTTATTGACTAACTGTGATTGCGGTCTTAAGCCGCAATTGCGGTACCTAAGTCCATGTCTGCTCCAGGTCTTTCGATTGATTATTTTCATCCCTAATCCATATCTTTTTATCTCATCATCTATGTGCCTTCAAAATGTGGGTATTAGTACATTTAATCACAATTATGTCTCATTTATTCATTCAAAACAAAGTAATGTGCATGAATGTTGAGTGCAAATGGTGGTAAAATCACCACTCATCTCATATCAACATTCATATATATATCCCTTCAAGATCAGGTTAGATAATCCAAAACATAATCAGGCTCCTGTGTACCTCTTAAGTACCTGAGTATCCACTTGACTGCTTTTCAGTATCCTTTTACAAGATTTTCAAGTAACCTACTTACAATACTACTACGTGAGAATCCTTGATATGGTACACACCATTGTATATGGCAAACTTGTGATCACTAAAGAATAAGCAACATTGATATATTCTCCATCTTCTCCTTAGTTGTAGGAGACATCTTCTTGATCAGATTTAGATGACCAAAAAAAGGTGTGCTGACGACTTTAGAACTCTTCATCTTAAAGAATTAAGTGCAAGTTCAATGTACTTCTCCTGAGATAGCCATACCTTTCAACTTGTTCTTTCTCGAACTATTTTCATTCTTTGAATTTGTTGTGTTGGGCTCAAGTTCTTCATGTCAATGAATTGAAAAATCTTTTTTCAACTTTGCAGTCAAATTTTTATCCTATCTTACAATTATCTTGCACCCATATACAACAACAAAATAATAAAGTTATTGTTAAAAAATATTTTGAAGTACACACAGATCATAGTAAGTCTTTGTGTAGGTTTGACTACATGAATGAGTCAAACTTTTTGCACCATTGCCTTGGTGTCTATTTTAATCCATAAATACTCTTATTTAGTTTACACACCATGTGTTTCTTTTCAGCTACTTCAAATCTTTCTGTCTGCTCTACATAAATCTCCCCTTTCAAATCTTTATTGAAGAAATATAGTTTTCACGTCCAACTACTCTACTTCAAGTTCTAAGCTAGTTGTTAAGCCCAAAATAGTTAAATATAAGCCACATTGAAAATAGGTGACAAAATTTCTTTAAAGTTGATACCTTTCTTCTGTTTGAAAACTTTGACTACCAATTGAGCTTTGTATTTGAGCAGCTTGCAATTTCCATATTTCTTAAGTTTAAAGACCCACTTGCACTTGTATTATATTTTACCTTTTGGAAGATTAACCAGATTTTACATGCCATTTTTTTATATTTATATTTGTCTCTTCTTGGAATAATTTCATCTACTAGCTCTTTACTGGATGGGACAACATCTTATTAAGACTTTCTGGCTCCTCTTCATCATTGACGAAGACATACTTTGAGGAAGGGTATTGGATGACTTTACCCTTTGCCCTTTTGATTTCTTCAAAGGTTGGGATTGTTCTTTTTTCTGAGTAGGGTACTGCACTTTCTTGGTATAATCTGCATGTTTCTCCTCTTGCTCAACAATATCATCAGGTTTCTCTCTCTATTGGGCAACTTCATTGGCTGTAGTTTTTGCACTTGTGGAATGATTAGAAGTAGAAGAAATGGTAATTAGGTTTTGGAATATACCATTTTATATTTTGGCCTTCTCTAACAAGTTATCAAGAATTCCAACTTTACTTTTTTGAAATATTACATCTCTGCTATTGATGACCTTTTTTCTTTATTGGATCCCATAGTCTGTACCAAACTTTTTGTCTTCATATTTGATAAATATGAAGGGAACTAATTTATCATTCAAATTTGTTCTCGGCTCCTTTGATATATGTACAAAGGATCTGCAATTGAACACCTTTAGATATGAGTGTGACACCTCTTTATTGGTCCAAACTCTCTTTGGAATGTCAAACTCGAATGGGACTGATAGACGACATTGATTAAGTAAAAGGTTTTCTAAACTACTTTACCCCAGGATGACTTAGGCAGTTTAACATTCTGAGCATGCTTCTCGCCTTCTTAACAATAGTGTGATTCATTATTTTAGCTACATTTATCTACATCATTGTGTTGTAGGTTTTCAGGAATTGTCTTCTTATAATTGATCCCATGACATGAACAATACTCTTTAAATTCCCTTGAAGTGTACTCACCTCCATTATCAGTGCAGATACGCTTTAGATTTTAACTTGTCTCCCTTTCAGTTCATGAAACTTCAGGAATAGTTGGAATACCTAATATTTGATTTTTAAGATATAAACCCACAATTTTCATGAAACATCATCATCCACAATTTTCATGAAACATCATCACTAAAAGTAATAAAATATTTGTTATCACCTATCGATTTTAGCTCCATTGGACAACAAACGTCTGAATATATTAAATCAAGAATATTCAATTTTCTTGCAAATAATTTATGAAATGAGACTTTATGTTGCCTATCAAATAAACAATGATCACAAGGTTTTTCCATCATACCCATGACAAAAGAGATGAGTGATTTCTTATCGAGAATTTGCAATCCTTTCTCACTTATATGACCTATATATTTAAGACACAAACCTAAAAAAGTCTCTTCTTGAGCCATATTTAATTCACCTTGATATATTTCTGAATTTGTCCTATACAACATACCCTAAGAAACTCCCTTTGCAATCACCAATGCCCTCTTGGCGAGTCTCTATTTTTGATATGCAGAAAAGTTCTCGTATCAATCTCAGTCCAAAATAATTTTTGAGATCAAGTTCAAACATAAATTAGGTACATGACACACATATTTTAGAACCAACGTGCATTCGGTATTGACTCTACCAGAGGGTACCAAGGGGTTTGTGGTTTATTATGATGTGTCCCGTGTGGGACTGGGCTGTGTGTTAATGCAGCTTGGTAGGGTTGTGGCCTATTATTCTAGACAGTTAAAAGTTCATAAGAAGAATTACCCAACACACAACTTAGAATTGTTGGTTGTGGTCTTTACTTTGAAGAATTTGCGCCATTATTTGTATGGGGTTCATGTTGGCATCTATTCAAATCATAAGAGCTTGGAATATATGTTTACCCAGAATGAGTTGAATCTCAGGCAAAGAAGATGTCTTGAGTTACTCAAGGACTATGATATGAGTCTTCACTATCATCCAAGTAAAGCTAATGTAGTTGTTGATGCTCTTAGCAGGTTATTTATGGGAAGCTTATGTCATGTGAAGGAGGAGGAGAAGTGAGAATTGGTGAAGGATATTCACCAGTTGGCTAATCCGGGAGTCCTTCTCTTAGACTCTGAGGATGAAGGTATGAATTATAATATTGTAAGAGGTGCTAAAGTCATCCTTTAGTACTAAGGTGAAAGAGAAGTAGGCTATTGGACCCCATCTTGATGTGGATTAAGGGTGACGTGGCCAGAAAAAAGTGATGGTTTTTGAGATTGGTTGTGATAGTATCTTTAGATCCCAAGGTAGGTTGTGCGTCCCGATGTTGATGGATTGCGAGAGAGGATCTTGGTTGAGGCTCATGAGTTGAGGTACATTGTTCATCCTGGTCTGATGAAGATGTACCATGATTTGAAAAAGATATATTAGTGAAATAACATAAAATAGGATACGGAAAATTTTGTAGCCAAGTGTATGGTTTGTCAACAGGTGAAGGTGGAGCACTTAAGGCCTGGTGGGTTGTCTCAAGAGATTGAGTTGCCCAAGTGGAAATGAGAAGTGATTACTATGGATTTCATTACTGGTCTTCCGTGGTCCCGCCATTAGTTTAATTCAATTTGGGTCATCGTGGACACGATGACTAAGTTACTTAATTCCTAACTGTGAGGACTAATTACTCTACTGAAGATTATGCAAAGTTGTCATTTAGGAAATTGTCAAGTTGCATGGTGCGCCTATTTTAATTATATCTGATCTAAAATACTCAGTTCTTGATATGTGAGCAAATGCTAACACATTTTATGCTTTTAGCCATGAATAATTGTGAAGTCTTAATCAGCTTTTGTTGTCTTTGATTGGTTTTACTTTAATTTTGCACTAAAAGATAAGGTGCAGGGAACCAATGATAATAGAAGCAAAAAGGTTGAATTCTGAAGCAAATAAAAGATAAGTGTGGCTGACGACATTCATGATAAGTCATCATCCTAATGATAAGCTATCAAGGCCACCGTCAGACTTAACTAGAGAATGGGAGTTGAAGAGAAGTTGTGACGACATTTTGTGACAAGGCGTCAGAGTTGTGATAAGGCATCAGGATCATCGTCAGCCTTAGGCAAAAATTATAAAAAGGGAAGAGAAGCTGATGACATCCATGATACGTTGTCAGACTCCTGATACGTCGTTATCCATATCGTCATCCTTAGACTGAGCTTGTCAACATTGAAGGATATCTGACACCATTCCTGATAAGGCGTCAGACCATTGATAAGGCATCACCTATCCGAGAAATTTACTTAAGTTGCTATTTTATTTCCTTAATTAGACTCAAGTATAAATAGCAGCTTTTAGGATTTTCTAATTATCATTAACATATCTTGCAATATATATTGTGAACGATTTTTGTCTCTCTCGAGTTCCAATACGTTGTAGAACATTATTGTTGAGAGAAGATTGTCGTAAATATTTTGGAAATTTTGTATTAAAATTCAGTTCAAGTTACATTTCTTGATTTTCATCATCATTGTAAGTTAATCTGCCCAACTAGAATTCAACTTGTGTACTTGTTTATTGGATCATGAGTAGCTAAACTCTATTAACCTGAATTATGGGATCTAGGGTTAGGTCTTGATAAGGTGCTAAGTATTAGAGATTCAATAGGTGGTAGGATTTCTTGATAATTCTGAAGCTTTAATTAACGTCTGTTGGTACCAAATAGTAGACATACCTGCTTTGATTTGCTTGAGAAAGAAATCAAATATAGTAGGAAGTGAATTATCAACAGGAACTCAGAAATACTCCATTTCATAATCAGCACTGTAACAAGGTTGGTTAAGGTAAAATCTGTGCAATGAATAGAAATTCCCTAAGTTCGAGAGGATTAGGAAATTAAACGCTTAAGTAGGTCGAGAGACATTTGAGCATAACATCGATAAAGATAACTTATTATCCTACCCCCCATGAGAATCTTGAATCACCTTTAGCATCTGTCATGTACCGTTATCCCTAGTGAAAATAATTCTGGTTATTTCATAAACTCTTGATTATAAACATCGAAATTAAAGTGACAAGCAATTATTCGTGAAACTTAAACCCCCCATTTTAGGAAACATTAAACTATCAGTGAATTAAATCGCAAACAACTTGGGTTCACACCTTATTACCTATGGGATTCGACCCCAACCTAGTTGGATTTTATATTGACAATGATCTCTTACACCTATTCAAAAGTATAATTTGAGCGTTATCAAAAATGGCACCATTGCCGGGGATTACGGTTGTAAACTGAAAGTTTGTGTGCGCTAATTGACTGTTAGTTAAGTTTCCTAGATTTATGTTTGTTTGTTGTTTTTGTTTAATTGCAGGATCCTTGTTGTTTATGCCAAAAACAAGAAGTTCCGGAGAACCATTATCACCAATTAATCCAAAATCACAGCTGATCGGGAGAATGATAGAACAGCAAAAGGCTAACAGACTGGCAGCCTTGTCAGGGTTCAGGTGAACGTACAGAACGAGGGCCAACAAGTATGTCATCCGAACCTTGGTGATGAAGACTTGGGTGATGAGGAATTACTGAAACCTTAAAACTCAAGGTGAGCAGAGCAAATTGCTGCACCAGTGCAGCAAAATTTCAATAGAAATCGTCCAGTCTAAGGAAGGTATGGTCAAAAGCCTATCCAATACGAGGTTGATGACGATGATAAAGGAATGGATGGAGCAAGTACAATGGGTGCGATTATTCCTCCACCGTTGGCACTTGGTGCGAAATTCAGCATAAAAAGTACCATGATTCAGCTCCTGAATCTGAAGGGATTGTTCGGTGGCCCCCTGGTGATGATACGAACATGCACTTGGTGAACTTTATCACCATCTTCAAATCTTTTGATAATCTAGGAGTGATCCAGAATGCAATTCGGTTGAGATTATTTCCATTGTCTCTGTCTGGAGAGGCAACAATGTGGTTAAATAAGCTTATGCCTGATTCCATCATCCACTGGAGGGAGTTAAAAGAAGCGTTTCTAGAACGGTTTTTCCCACCCTCCAGGAGGGTACAGTTGAGAGACGAGATCAGCAACTTTAGACTGCTCCCTACCAAATCTTTACATGAGACATGAGAGAGGTATAAGAAGAAGCTAACACAGTGTTCAAACCATAATATGATGGACCTACACTTGATGGAGACTTTGTAAAGGGCTCTCAACTCAGTAACAAAGACGATTATAGATAATGCTGCTGGTGGTTTATTTGTTGATCTGTCTTTTCAAGATGCCTCAGATATGCTGAATAGGATGACTAAACAGAGTCGGGCTAGGCGTACCGGGGATTCTGTGGTAGCTAGCTCGACCGTTTCTATTGGTATGACTGCAGAGCAACATAGATTAGATGAGGAGCGAGACCAAGACATGGCCTACCTAAAGACACAGATGGACTTGCTGGCCAAGCACTTTATGTCAGGAAAGACTGAAAAGGTCAAAGCTGTGGAATCTCAGTGCACTGTGGCTACTAATATAGATAAGGAGGCAAACTATGTGAGTAATCAGGGGGGTTTCCGAGGCAGGAGCCAAGGGAATCAAGGTTAGAACTTTTATGAATTGCATGATTATATGGATAGGGAGCAAGGAAACTAAAGAAGCAATAATGATAGGAGTGGTTTATATGTACCTCTTGGAAATCGGGATGTTCCAGCAACTAGCTCTGGCAAGATATCCATGGAGGACATGATGGAAAAATTATTGAAGGGAGTTGAGGCTACCAACTCGGGGGTAACTACTATGAAGAGTGAATTATCTACCCTAAGTCAGTTGGTTAATTCACACTCCACTTCTATCAAGTAGTTGGAGCAGCAGATGAGCCAAATTTCTACAACACTGAACCACAAAAAAAGTGGTACTTTACCTAGTGATACAGTTTAGAATCCGCGGAATGATGGCTCATGTATGGTGATTACCACTAGGAGTGGCAAGATTTTACTTGGCCCATCTGTGAGCAAATCTGTAGATGGTGAAGTAGTTGTTGAGGAATTTAAAGAAAGCAGTCCAGTGGAGTCTAAGAAGCTGGATAGTTCTGTTGATGTTTTGAATAAGGAAAAAGAGATGGAAGAGAAAGTGGTGTTGAAAACTATTCCAAGACCACCACCTTCCTTTCCTCAACGATTGAAGAAAAAAGTTGATGATGCAAAATTCAGTAAATTCATAGCAATGCTCAAGCATCTGACAATAAATGTGCCTCTAGTTGAAGCACTTGAGCAAATGCCAGGATATGCGAAGTTCATGAAAGACCTTGTAACCAAGAAATGGAATGTTAGCCATGAGCCGAAGGACAATCTTCTCTATTATGGTGCTATCTCTACAAGGTCTTTAGTGCAGAAAAAGGCAGATCTGGGAGCATTTACCATCCTGTGTACTATTGGTTCCCTAAAATTCACAAAAGCAGTATACTATCTGGGAGCCAGTATAAATCTAATGCCACTGGCTGTGTATAAAAAATTGGGGTTGGGTGATCCTACCCTAACAAATATGTGGTTGGTAATGATAGATAGGTCTGTGAAGTGTCCTGTGGGCATACTACACGATGTTTTGGTAAAGGTAGCCGATTTTATTCTGCCTGCTGAATTTGTGTTCTTAGATTGCGAGGTGGATTTTGAAGTGCCCATCATCTTGGGTTGGACATTACTTGCAACTGGGAGAGTGCTAGTAAACATGGAGTTGAATGAGCTAAAGTTCAGGATCAATGACAAAGAAGCACGTTTCAAAATACACTCATCCATGATTCAGCAAAAAGAGATAAGTGTTTTCTCAATCATTGACATCTTCTATGATGATGGTAAAGAGGTATCAACTGGTTGTCTTGGCAAAGTCTGAGTAGTCAAGATAACTAAGTCGTGCCGCGATAGTAAATCAGATGCTATTGGGAGGCAACCCAAAGTTTTTATGTTTAAGAAAGTGTTTTTACTTTTATAATTAGGATTTAGTATAGAGAAGGTGAAAAATGAGAAGGTCAGCTGAAAGGTCATGACGACATCTCTGATAAGCCGTTACAACTATGATAAGCTATCAAAAATATTGTCAAATAGGAAAAACTCGAGGCAGTTTCTGTTAAGGTTGACGACATCAGTGATAAGCTATCACACTTGTGATAAGCCATCACAAGATGTCGTCAAGAAGATCTTGAACGCATTGCTAAACCATTTTGGGCCCAGTTCAGAAAATCTGACCTAGCCCACAATCGAACCTCCTCATGTTCCCGCCTATGTTATTTTCTTTACTTCTTTAGTTTATTTCTTTCTTTACTTAGTTTATTTACTTACTCATTCAAACGAATTTCCCTAAGTTAATCAAAAAGAACAAGCTCCCTTGTGTGTGGGTTTGAAATTCAAAATTAAGAATTTTTTCCTACTTCCTCTTGTGCGTGTAATCATATTAAGGGCTCCCATCAGGTATGCTCTAAATTTAAATCTTCTTTTCTTGTGATAAGTGATAGATGGATGACAACCTAAGTTCCTAAGAGGCTTAAACCAAATTCAACTTGAAAAGGGCTAAAAATTGAACCTAGGGTTTGCTGTGCAGGCCCAAGGTTTAAAAGTCAGCTCACAAATTGGAACTCGAGTGGATTTTGACGAATAATGGAACCAAAAATTGAGTTAAAGTCAAAATTTAGGTTTTGATAAGAGCTGACGACATTCATGATAAGCTATCCCAACCCTGATGGCTTATCAGGAATGTCGTCAAAGGTTGCTAAGAGTGAAGTGGATTCTGTTTAAAGCTGACGACATTCGTGATAGGCTATGACAATTGTGATGGCTTATCAAAAATGTCGTTAAAAGTTAATAAAGTTTCATAGGTTGTATCTGAGATTGATGACAATTGTGATAAACTATCACAGTCGTGCCGACTTATCAAGAAATGTCGTCACACCTAGAACCTGAAGCATGAATGAGCCTTCTCAAAGGATGTGAAGCTTAAATGAGTAATGTGTTTGTGTTTATGATCTTGAGGATTGACTAATATTTTTCTATTGCTAAAGGAACCTTATAATGGTACCCAAAGGAAAGAGTCTTCATATTACCAAGAAAGAACAACAGAAAAGTATACGCCGAAAACTCATTGATGAGAAGTCTGATTATGAAGAGGAAAAACCTTTGCTCTGGAAGTGAAAGAAGAAGCAAAGCCCTACTAAACCTCTATCACCCCTACCAGTTAATGTGGAGAATAGTGAGGACACTAAAACAACAACAAATTCTGAGCAGGAAGCATCTGAACATTCTAAACATGAGCAGCATGAGTCTGAACATACTGAATTTGAAAAAGAGGAATAGAAAGGGTTCGAGGAGTCTGAGTCTAAGGGAATAGCATCCGGATCCCCATCCACTGAATAACAAGATGATGAAGAGTCTCCATATCGGGGAACACTTATCAAATGTAAGAACCCTGAAGTTCGAGACAATGCTAGATGGCAAATTCCCAAAGTAGAGGGCATCTTTACTGCTGGGCTTCGCAAAACTGATAGAAGAGGAGCTAAAAGGATGATTCAGGAAGAAAAGTGGATTAACACCCAAGGGTTGAGCAGGTAACCTAAAGTGAAACAGAAGTTCCAAGAGTACGGCTTAGGATGGACCACTAAAGGGGGAGGCTCGTTTTTCCCTGCACTGGTCTAGGAGTTTTATGCAAACTACCAAGCTCAGTTTGAAAAATATGTAGACCAGGAAAAAGAGTTGTAGACCAGCCCCTGGTGGATAGAGTTCAGGTAAGGGGTGTAAAGGTTGATGTCTCAATCAGAACCATCAACAGGTTCTTACATAGCCCCAACTTCACTCCTCAGGCCACTGGACCATCAGTCTATGCTTGGATTTAGAATCGAGCAAAACAACATCCGTGGTTGGCCAACATCATAGCTGAAGGAGAGCCATCATGGGTGACCAACCCAAATAAGAGAATCTGTAAGTCCTCTTTCACTCAAAAGGTAAAGTTTTGGTAGGGTATAGTGCGCATCTGGTTCATGCCCACTGATGGAGACAATATTCTGGGTGATGAACAAGCTATCCTAGTAGCAAGAATGGTGCAGAAGCTCCCCCTAAATTTTAGGAAAATCATTGCTGATAGATGAAGATTAGAATGTCGAGAACCGAGACTACTTATCCTTTTCCTTGTATTATCACAGTGTTGTGTTGAGCTGCTAATATGCTAAAGATTGCAGGGATTGATGATGACATTCCTGCCCAAAAGACTCACAACCCCATACGGTATGATGAAAATCAGCCAGGACTGAGATTTGATGGAGGCGACGGGGTAGCAGCAGACCCTCCAATTACAGATACTGGTTCAACACCTAATGTGGAGGTGCAAGATTCTGAGACTGTGCACTCTACTTCTTCAGCATATACAGGTTTAGTGCTTGAGAATGAACCCAACCCCTCAGCTCCTACAACAGCAACAGGATTTGTAGTTCATCCAATTGATACCAGAAAAGTGGCTAAACAAGCCAAATGGTGCGAGGCACAACTACTTGCCTTTGCCAAATAGTTTTCTGCTGTAGTAGACAAGAGAATCAAGGCTGCTCTTGATCCTTTTGTGACATTGCCTCAACAGGTTGCAAATTTGGAGAACCGATTCAATGCACGGGCAAAAGAAATATCAGGAGCTAATATTACTAAATTCAGAGCGGCATTGGACAAGGTAAAGGCAAATGTTGGGGTATTGTAGTAGCATCAATTTATGGCGCCGACAAGTCTGGCTATGGATGAATCTGAGGAAGAAATTCTAATACTTGACCTCATGAGATATTCACCAAAGAAAAAAAAGAAGAAGGGGAATAAGAAGGGCAAAGATAAGAGAGAAGAACCGGACAACGAGGAAGAAAGAAGAGTGAAAAAGAAGGCAAAAAAAAAGGCCGAAAAAGAGGAATTGAATAAAGCAAGAATGGAGTCCCTAGTGGACAATAAGAAATGGGAGGTAGCCATATGAGCTAGGGATACAGGTGCCTCATCTAGCAAGGCTCCAACCACTACAAGGCCAGGTGCTCTAAATAGAGAGAAAACAACAGATGATGCAGCAGCAGGGTGGGACACCCATAAGCCTCATGCTGGATTCACTCCAAGTATGCCCTAAACTCTGAGTTCATTTTATTTTCAATTTTAAGTTGAGGGTGTAGGGTAGAATGTTGTTGTAAAAATCTGTTGTAGATAATTAGGAGTAATACGGGTACTTGAGGTTGTTAGCTTATTTTTTGACTGTTGAGCACCTCTCCATTGGTCTGATATAATACTGTGTGAATTGAATCCATTTGTGACCATGGTGTATCTTTTTGTGGCATTAGTTTGGAAACTGAATAACCTTTGTTAAACAAGTGCATGAATCAGATAAGTAGTGATATGCAAGATACTTGTATGCCATGTGTGAGCAAGGTCATACTCAGTTCCCATTGTGTGTTGAATTTAGAACTTGCCCTGTTAGTCTTGCTATGGTCATAGGATAGGAGTTAGGAAAGGATGATAGGCCATTTTTTATTGTAGCCCACTTTATCCAAAATGACCTTCCCTATGTGCATAATATCTCTTGATCCTTGTTTTAAACCTAATTATCCTATTTCCTTCTATGACACCTATCACTTTCTTATTTACATCACAATGAACCTATTTTGGCCCTGGTCCTCCTTGGACACTATGCACCTTGACTTCGGCAAACAACCTAAGTTGATGGTGGCTATCATAGGGGTGCGTGATGCAAAATGAGTATAAAGAGAGGAAGAATAGAAGAAAAGAATAAAAATTTAGGTGCAGTAAAAAAGGAATAAGTAAAGAGAAAGCTGCGTAAAAGATGATAAAAAGATAATATGATAATTGAAAAGACCACATCCTTCTTGAGCATGTGTGATCAATAAAAGAGAGGAAGAAAAGAAGGTTGAGAGTTGAAACCCCAAGAGTTTAGTGTAGCATCAAGGAGGCATATTCACTCTAAAATATCCATGAATATCATACCAGCCCCTGACCTATGTTACAAGCTTAAGAAAAACCCTATAGTTATCCTAACTGACCTGTCTGAAGACTTGGGCACCGACTATAAGGTCAAGCCTATGGATTTTGACATGCAATGTTTGGAACTTCATTCTGAGAGTGAGTCTTATGATTATCCCTATGTTATGTATGTGAATTTTGATATGAGTGAAAAAGGGATTTGTTTGTTGTGAGGGAACATCGGGTATGTTGCTAGTCACTGACTTGTTCGGATAGTGTAATCTGGGTATATGCTTGGTTGTTTTTGCTAAAATTTTTGCCATATCTTAATCCTTGCGAGTTGCATGTTTGTTTTAAATAATAGATACAATTGCTTTTAATTTGACTGACCTTGGAGATGGTCAATATGTTTTGAGGTTAAGTGAATAACTGACTGCTGAAAGTGCTCTGTATTGTCTTGGTTGTGTTTAGTTGCTTGAGGATAAGCAATTGTTCTAAGTTGAGGGTGTTGATGTGTGAGAAAATTCTAACACATATGCTTTTAGCCATGAATAATTGAGAAGTCTTATGCAATTTTGTCGTATTTGATTGGTTTTACTTTAATTTTGCAGTAAAAGATAAGGTGCAGGGGAACCAATAATAATGGAAGAAAAAAGGTTGAATTCTAAAGCAAATAAAGGTTAAGCGTGGCTGATAATATTCATGATAAGTCGTCAGCCTGGTTATAAGCTATCAAGTCCACCGTCAGACTTAACCATAGAATGGGAGTTGAAGAAAAGTTGTGATGACATTTTGTGACAAGGCGTCAGGATCATCGTCAGCCTTAGGTAGAAATTATAAAAAAGGAAGAGGAGCTGACGACATCCATGATACGTCGTCAGACTCCTGATACATTGTCATCCACATCTTTAGCCTTAGGCGGAGCTTGTCAACATTGAAGAAAATCTGACGCCATTCCTAATAAGGCGTTAAACCATTGATAAGGCGTCACCTAATGGAGTCACCTGTCCAAGAATTTTACTTAAGTTTTTATTTTATTTCCTTAAGTAGACTCAAGTATAAATAGCAGCTTTTAGGGTTTTCTAATTATCATTAACATATCTTGCAATATACGTTGTGCACAATTTTTCTCTCTCGAGTTCCAATACGCTTTAGAATAGTATTGTTGAGAGAAGATTGTCATAAATATTTTGGGAGTTTGGTATTTAGATTCAGTTCAAGTTACACTTCTTGATTTTCATCATCATTGTAAGTTAATCTTTCCAACTATGAATTCAACTTGTGTACTTGTTTATTGCATCATGAGTGGCTAAACTCCATTAACCCGAATTATGGAATCTAG
Organism: Capsicum baccatum var. pendulum; assembly: GCA_030864225.1. NCBI lineage: Eukaryota > Viridiplantae > Streptophyta > Magnoliopsida > Solanales > Solanaceae > Capsicum > Capsicum baccatum. Next base: position 198,111,686 of record CM061557.1, read on the forward strand.
AGTTAGGTCTTGATAAGGTGCTAAGTATTCAAGATTCAATAAGTGGTAGGATTTCTTGATAATTTTGAAGCTTTAATTAACGTCTGTTGGTTGCAAACAGTAGACACACCTTCTTTGATTTACTTAAGAAAGAAATCAAATATAGTAGGAAGTGAATTATCAAAGGGACTCGAAAATACTTCATTTCATAATCAACCCTGTAACAAGGTTGGTTAATCTGAGGTAAAATCTGGGCAATGAATAGAAATTTCCTAAGTACGAGAGGATTAGAAAATTAAATGCTAAAGTAGGTCGAGAGACATTTGATCATAACATCGATAAAGATAGATTGTTATCCTACCCACCATGAGAATCTTGAATTACCTTTAGCATCTTTCATGTACCATCAGCCCTAGTGAACATAATTCTTGTTATTTCATAAACTATTGATTACAAACATCGAAATTAAAGTGACAAGTAATTATTTGTGAAACTTAAACCCCCAATTTTAGGAAATATTAAACTATCAGTGAATTAAATCACAAACAACTTGGCTTCACAGCTTATTCCCCATGGGAGTTGACCCTAACATAGTTGGGTTTTATATTGACAACGATCGTTTACACCCATTCAAGAGTGTAATGTGAGTGTTATCAATTCTCCTTGCACTTTTAGTGTTTTTTCCAGAGAGGTTTGGCAACTAAGGTGAACCTTAGCATCATTTTTCATTCTTAGATGGATGGACAAGTGAAGAAGACCATTCAAACTTTGGAGGACGTGCTAAGGTCTTGTGTGCTTGACTTTGGTGATAGTTGGGTTGAACATTTTCTTCTCATATAGCATGCGTATAGTAAGAGTTATCACGCATGTATTGGGATGGCTCCTTTCGAGGGTCTTTATCGTAGGAGGTGTAAGTTTCCTATTGGGTGGTTCGAGGTTGGCGAGAATAGATCGTATGGTCCCTACTTGATTCACCAAGCCATAGAGAAGGTAAACGTGATTTAGGACAGGCTTAAGACTTTCTAGAGTCACCAAAGGTCCTATGCTGATATAAGGTAGGCTTAAGACTTCCCAAAGTTTCCAAACGTCCCATGCTGATATAAGGAAAAGGGACTTGGAATTTGATGTGTATGATTTGGTGTTCTTGAAGGTATCTCCCATGAAGAGAGTGATGCAGTTTGGAAAGAAGGGAAAGATCAGTCCCTATTATGTTGGTCCACATCGAATTTGAAGTAAGTGAATAGTGTAGCTTATGAGTTGGATTTGCCTCCGAGCTTGGGTTCCAATTATTTGGTATTTTATGTTTCAATGTTAAAGAAGTGTTTGGGTGATCCTTCCTTGGTAGTTCCGTTTGAGAGTGTTGGTGTTTCATTATCTTATGAGGAAGTCATGGTCGAGATTTTGGATCGACAAGTCCGTCGGCTACAAACAAAAAATATGGCTTCGTTAAAGATTTTTTGGAAGAATCATAAAGTTGAAGAAGCTACTTGGTAAGCTGAAGAGGAGATGAAGTCCAAATACCCATTCTTGTTCCCCGTTTCGAATACTCGTGATAAAGGTATGTGTTAATCTTACCATCTTTATTTTTTGACTTTATCAAAGAAAATTGTGATTTCCTCGACATCTTTATTTCTGTCTTTGTTAAAGGTAAGTGAGGTGTGTTTCTATATTAAATCAAGCTAATGGATGTATTGAATCATCATTCGAGGACGAATGATCCTAAGAGGGTGAGAATGTGACTCACCAGGTGTTAGCCACTGAAAATTCTAAGTTTTTAAAATCACTATCCTGACTATGATTCACTCTACGAGTTGTAGGGTGTATTAACAAGTCATAGGATCCAAATCACAAGATGTCCAATGAGTTTTTACTGAGTTTCTTCATTGGTGATGACTTAAGGTAACGAGTCATAAAGACTCATTACGAGTCTTATAGCCCCCTTCTATAGCCAAACCAGTATGATGCCCAAGGTGTTTTATTTTAAGTATGACTAAACTCAACGAGTTGTAATGACTCAATATGAGTTGTAAGATACTAATCATAGGGTGACCAGTGTGTACCCAAAAGTTTATGTCTTGGTTATGACTCGGACCCTATGAGTCATAGTACATCCTTACGAGTCGTATAGTGTCCTGTAGTCACTGGCGATAATTTTTCAGCTTTTAAACTAAGGGCATTCTGGACATTTTCCTTTTTTCCTAAACATAAACCACGACTTAAAACACCTTTAGGGTATTATTATTGCTCCAAAATAAATTGAAATAACTTCTTAAACTCTCTCAAATTCTCTTTAGCATGAACAATAGGATTTCTAAGTGGTTGGTCAATTAGAGCTTCCAAGGGAAAATTCTCTCCATAACTCCTGATATTTCATGCATGTGACTCTACCCTTAAAATTGTTTTACTTAAAGCATGAAACTATATGCTTGTTTATATGGATTTGAACATGGGTTTTGAGATAGGTTGAGGATTTGGAATGAATGTTTCTTAAAGCATTTTCTCATTATTTATTATGCACTGTTCATGATTTATATATGGTTTTAAACTTGAGGGGTGCATGGGCATGGTGATTAAGCTATGGATTGCGATTTTCCCAAATTTTGTGAATATTGACAATTGAATTGGTAATAACCTCCAACCCAATTTTGTGAAAGTGGTTTTGAGTATGAGTAGAATTGCATTGAACTACTTTCAAAACAATTGCATGATATATAGAGGTATTAGAAACATGGTGGTTTCATTTAATGAACAAAGGGAGTCGATGTTCCCCCACCTTATATTATTGAACAAAGGGATTTATTTTCTCCAAGTTAATGGAATTGAAATGGCATGATAATGTTACCTTGGAAGTGTGGTTGGTTTGATGATACAAGAATAAACTACTAAAACCGAAAATGGACACTAAAGACACAAAAATCAGCAACCACAAGTAAAGGAAAACAACACTTATAAAGGAGAGGAAGAAGAAGATAGCATAAATGTAAAGATAGGTAATGAGACCCTTACTATCACCAATGATTAGAACAACAATGTGTCTCAAACATTCAAACACACCTCACTAATAGTAGTTCAAACCTCACTCTTAGGTGGACCAAAGGAATTCACACTCCTCAATCACACCTTTCTTGCCAATTGATCAACACAAGTGGAATCCATCAAATGTATTAATCTCTCAAGTTTCGGATACACTACACTAAGATAGAGGAAACTATGAAATACAACTACACTAAGAGTAATACTCAATATCAATTCATCAAAGTCTAATGAGAATAAAGGCTAAAATGTCTATTTATACTATTACATAACAAAAGACTAGAATGCCCTTAATGAGAGCTTAAAGGAGGCGCCTCTTAAGTGTTAAATTGGAGTGAGAGCTTAAAGGAGGGGACTCTTGAGTGTTAAATTGGAGTGTGCAAAGTCCATCTTGCTCTTTAATTGAGGCGCCTCTTGAGTGCCTAAGTTTCCCTCCTTTTATTCTCTTGAACAAGGCTTCAAAATGCTCCAACACTTAGTCAATTTTGAAGCTTGGTCCTTTGAGAAGTCCTTGCAATCCATAAGAACTTTAGGCTTGTATCATCCTCTCTTTCTTGAAAGGAATTTGTCCTCAAATTCGCACCTTGCATAACTAAAGAGAGGAAAAAAAACATGAACACATTCCTTAAGGGAGGAGGGTTAACATTAGTACCACAAGTAATGTAGACAAGCCAAGGCGGCACATATTTGCAATATAACCAAGGATCCTTTGAATCAAATATTAAGAGTTCAATGAAAGGTGAATAAAGGATTTGATTATGGGATTCACCAAAAGTGATACTTTGCTTTTTATGTAGACCAAGCAACAAGTTGGGTGCACCAACATCATCAATTCTATATTTGGCACCAGGGTCAAACTAAAAGAGTGGCCATAGACACGGGTCTAGACAACATTCCCATTTCCCATAGGCTTTACCTAAACTACACGACATACTCTCTACAATAGCATACATCTCATCAAAAGAAAGTAGAGAGTAGAGAAAGGTATCACTCAATTCAAATTCTACTAAGGTGTCTTCATGTATAGACTCACCACTAGTTTCAACATCATCTCCATAAGTACTCTCAACATAAGGTCACACATAGTAGAAGAAGAAGTAATTTCCAAGAAATGAACACTTTCTCCTCTTATGGAAGATCCCTCAAGTAGACATATACCACCACAAAAATCAAAGGGATTATTGCTTAAGTCTTTACAAGAAGCAAACAGTTCATCCTTATACTTATCAAACAAAGGTGGGGTGTCATCAAAGGATCATATACACAATCATTTTTTAAGGAAAAACCTACTATTAGATTTTTTAAATATTCAAGAAAATCAAAACATTCATCACCTAATTGGTTATTCCTTTCCAAGACGACACATTCCTTACCCTTAAGATTACTCTCATTTTTCAAGAAGAGATTTCTATCTTTAGGAGGAATGTTGTCACACCATAGTGGGTTAGCATATAGGTTATAGCCTCCAAAGTAAGATATACCATCATTTTCACCACTAGGCTCATTAGAAGTGTCTATATCATTTTCAAAAAAGACATTATTCCTAAAGAGAGTATGATTTAATCCACGGGAAGATTCAGAACACGTGAGTTCTTCACTCTCTAAAAGATCAATATCAAGTTTCAAAGTGGTTTCAAGCACAAGATTGTTTCTAGAATAGCTCTCGGGTTCACTCCCATTTTGTTGACGAACATTATCAAATTCTTCACTTACTTGAGTTCTATTAATTACAACACTCATAACCTCAAGTGGTGGGCAATTTTCACACACGAGTTGATCAATGCAAGTTTCACAAGATAATGTACGTTCATTCAACACAATGGCTTTAACACAAGGTGGACACAAATCAATCTTACAAGAAGATTCAATTCGGTCATCAATAGGACCAACTAGTGTATCCACTCTTACAATATGTACATCATCAATAATAGGAAAAGAATCAATAGACGATGTACTTTCATTCATCACATTGGCTTCAACACTAAGTGGACTTAAATTGATCTTACAAGAAGAGTCAATTCGGTCATCAATAGTATCAACTAGTGTATCTATGCTCACAATATGTACATCATCAAGAGGCAAAGAAACAATAGACTCACAAATAGATAAGCTACCACTCACGCTCAATGGGCTACTAGCCACACAATCATCGTTCACATGCACAAAAGTGTAAGAGTTAGCTATTTTACCTTTAAGTTCTTGAGCACATTCTTATTGAGGATTGGCCTCACTTTCTTTGGTCTCTAACTCTTTCCCTTCTTCTACTTGGATGGGGAGATTTCGGTTTTATGGCATTTGGAGAGAAGGACAAGGTCTTTGGTTCATTGTATTTTGTACTTGGAGGTTCGGGTTTGGTAGGGTATTTTGGGTTTCAAGTCCTCCTTGTTGGATTTGGTTCATTTTAGAGATTAGGGGTCTTGGTATGTTTCCGTTAGGAGTGGTTTGGTCTTGGTTTTGAAGAGTTGGTAAAGGATATAGAATTTGGTAGAGGGTTTTGGGTGTTATAGTCATGAGGAGTTGTTAGCTTGGACACTCGAGGATGCATAGTAGGGATTAGGAGTAGAAGGTCGTGAGTTCCTCCTACTTTCAACACAATCAAGCCTTCCACTATAAGTGGACATTTCACTCTTCATATCATCCAAATCACTCCTCACAACGTTATTATCACTCTTCATATCTCGGGCAAAGGCCTCAAATCGAGCCATCAAGGTCCCCATAATATCATTACCCAAGGGCTGAGAGGTGGTACCCTCGAATTCCATCTCAAATTTACCTAACAAAAGCCAAAAAAAACAGCAAGATAACACCTACAAAACGAACAAAAAAATTAGTTCAAAAGCCTCACCACACTCTCACTCGGATCTCACCTCACACTTGGTCTCACAAATGTTGAAGACTTGGCAATACTTGGTAAGTGAATTGAGTGGTGAATATTCCTTGGTCTGGAATTGATTTTTGTTTGATATGACCCAAATAAAATGATGCACAGACTTGAACCAACAAACTACTACGACTTAAAAATAAGAAAAGCACACAAAAAGCGAAGATACGAACAAAGACTCAAGACTAATTATAAACCTAGTAGGTACTTACTAGTTTGATAATTAGTGATAAAATAAATAAAATTGAAACTAGAATCAACAATTAGAAACTAGGAAATATAAATTTGAACTCAATTCGGTTGGTCACCAAAGTGATGACGTGGCAGCTTGTGATTGGACATCCATTTTTTTTTCAATCTTCACTTTGTTGGTTTCGGCCAAACACTACTTAGGAAGGAGTATGCACGAAATTGGGGGAAATGTTAAGGTTTGGAGCCTTTTTTCAAGTTCAAATGGATTTGAAAACAATTGGTACCCCCTTGTACTTCAATTGTACTTGCCCTTATACTTGATTATTCCTTCCTTTTTGTTGTTTTCTTTCTTTTGGATGACTAGGAAGGTGCTTGGAAATTTTCTTAAACAATTACTACACTCTCTTTCCTCCCCTTTTAAGATCAAACAACCTCCTTGAATATTCTTCTTCATCAATGTATGAAGATGAATAAGAACAACATGAATATTCAAGAGTTGACCAAAGTTTGACCACAAGACAAATGAACCCCAACTTCAAATTTTCTTTTAGATCTAGGTTCCCTTTGACCAAATACAACCAACAACAAATCACAACAAAACATCAAAAATACCACAAGCCACACAAAATCCACCCACAAAAAGCTCCAAACACGTTTTCAACAATGGTGGAATGCACAAACACAATCGGATGTTGCTCAAAACTTAAATCTAGACTCTATTAATGCCAGGAAACAAGGATCTTGCAATAGAAACTCATAAAACAACACAAAACAAAGTAGATCTAAGTTTTAAAATTGAGATCTAAGACAAAAACGTGACACAACTTTTTTTTTTTTTTGCAATTTTCAGATTTGAACTCCTTTTTTTGTAGAGATTTTCTTAGATCCAAGACTTAGAGTTGTGGGAACAACTCTAATACATGACTTTGATACCAAATGATACAATAATAAACTACTAAAACCGAAAATGGACACTAAAGACACAAAAATCAGCAACCACAAGTAAAGGAAAACAACACATAGAAAGGAGAGGAAGAAGAAGATAGCATAAATTTAAAGATAGGTAATGAGACCCTTACTATCACCAATGATTAGCACAAGAATATATCTCAAACATTCAAACACACCTCACTAATGGTAGTTCAAACCTCACTCTTAGGTGGACCAAAGGATTTCACACTCCTCAATCACACCTTTCTTGCCAATTGATCAACACAAGTGAAATCCATCAAATGTATTAATCTCTCAAGTTTTGGATACACTACACTAAGCTAGATGAAACTATGAAATACAACTACACTAAGAGTAATACTCAATTTTAATTAATCAAATTCTAATGAGAATAAAGGCTAAAATGTCTATTTATACTATTACATAACAAAAGACTAGAATTCCCTTAATGAGAGCTTAAAAGAGGCGCCTCTTGAGTGTTAAATTAGAGTGTGCAAAGTACATATTTCCCTTCAATTGAGGAACCTATTGAGTGCCTAAGTTTCCATACTTTTCTTCTCTTGGACAAGACTTCAAAATGCTCCAACACTTAGTTAATTTCGAAGTTTGGTCCTTTGAGATGTCCTTGCAATCCATAAGCACTTTAGGCTTGTATTAGTATAACGATACCAAAAGTGTATGTCTTAAGGTGTATTATTTTTAATTAATGGAAATGTGTGATCAATTATTTAATTGAGCATAAAAAATAGATGCATAGCCGAGCTGTGAAAGTGGTTGTCCTGAGGGACCATACTGGAAACTGTATTTACCGATGCGGGGGTCTTAATGGCTTAGGGTTTGAGTTTCCTTGCTTGTGATTGAGTGGTTTGAGTCCACCTTATTATATGATTGGGAGGTTTGAGTCCCTCATATTACATTACATGATCGGGTGCTTAAGTCACCTTAGTATATGATTGGGAGGTTCGAGTCTCTTATGCATATATATATATATGATTATCTCTAGTTCGTGCAGTTACACACATTGGGGCTTGACCTGAGGGTGAGATATAGGGCCCATATATCCCGTGGGTACTATTATAATGGTTATGGTACATAGTCCAGGTTAAGATTTTTAAATATATGCTAAGCCTTATTTCTTATCCCAACATTTTATATAAATATGTGTGTATATATATGTATATATATATGTGAACATGTACATTGAGCTTAGATGGATTTTGAATTGTTATTATTTTATCATTATCCCTGAGTTACATGATAGTGCTCAACCCACTAACCATATCCGTATGTTTTATCCCCACGCAATACAGGGTCCAGAGGCAATGCTACTTTTTCTATGTTGTGTTAGGTGGATCAGCTCAGTTCGTCGGTCGTTTGTGGTGAAGTGGTGACCCTCTATTCTCTGGAACACTTGATCATTCCATTGGTTTCCTTCCATATTAGAATTAAAGAGTTGACATTAACATTATTATTATTATTCTCATTATCAGAGTCTGGGGTATGTTCCAACGTAGGTTGCTTTTATGGTATAGAGGATTTGTGTATTACTGTAGATAGGTCTTGGTGGTTAACATTCATAGACTTTTGAGTCACTATTTACTCTATGTTGTTATAAATTTGGAACTCATCCATTGTTTTGTATTTGTGTGTGTTTTATATGTTAAGGAAAAAGGGGTGGTCCCTGGTCCTCCTCAGACTTAGGATGTCCATCACGGTGATACCTTGGTTTGGGTCATGACATACATTCACTGGTAAGTTGATCATTATGGACACCTTCACTAGTTGTTGGAAACTCACATGCCAACTTAGACTCACCTTGGTCTTCATAAGGGTCACTAGTCGGTAACTGCTCTCATCACTTGGCAATGGGACCCCATTCATGCCACAAGTGCTAGCACTAGGTGGACACAAAATGGGACCCCATTCATGCCACAAGTTCTAGCACTAGGTGGACACAAATCATTCTTACTAGAAGGATCAATTTAGTTATCTGTAGGATCTAATAGGACTTACTTACTTATAACAAGAACTTGATCATCATGCAACTTAGGAAAATCAAGAGTATCACAAAGGGACGACTTGTGCAATTCCTCTTTAAGCAAGCCACCAACTACAGTCACTTGTCTACTAGCCACATCATGACATTCTATTATGGGATTATGGTTTCCACCTTGGTTTTTATGATGGGATCTCATTTGTTTCTTTGGTAAGCTCTCATCATAAGGGAGTTTGTCAAGTCTACTCCTTTGAGTCATCTCTTTGTCACTCTTTTTGAAGTTAGAATTCTTAGCCAGGAAATTCGTTAGATCATCAAGTATGTGTTCGTAAAGAGATCTTCTTGGATCCTTGTTTGGAAGTATATGTTCTTAAACCTACACAAGAGAAGGGGTAATAGGCAAAATGCTAATATAATGGTTAGTGGATAACTAGCGAGTTGTGTTGACAAGTCCCACAATTAAGTGTTACTTGTCTACACCTTTCAGGAAGCCACTTGGCTCATTATTCTTAGTCAACTCTTCTTGTCTTTAAGCCATGTCTTTCTTTCCTTGTTCAAGGTATAGTTCCCTTTCACTCTTCTCAACTTTCTCCTTCTTCATTACTTGCCAGAATCCTCTCATGTTCTCATATTCACTAGTCACTAACTCATCATCCCCTTCTAAGATCATCATATTTGGCCCATGGGTTAGGGCATCTTGAATTTCCTCAATGGAGTCAAAGGAATTCTCTATGCTGGTCATTTTAACTTTCATATTTGTTAGGCTATATTCTATGGAAGTTAGATAACCTTCTATACTTTCCAATGTTCGGTTCATGCCCTCAATATTTTCCAATATAACTTTCAGTGTGTCTTTTCTCATGGAATTTTGAGTATCTTTCTATATGCCCATTGTACCTAGCAATTAAACACTCAACAAATACAACAATAACATTAGCATTAGCAAAATAAAAGCTCACAATGACTCATGTTTACACACCTTTGATTACCTCACAATTGGATAGGCTAATGTTGAAAATTGTTTATACTTCAGTAGTTCATAATATGTCAGTTGCTACTTATGGTTGGAAAGAAATTTTTGTTGAAAGACTCAAAGAAAATATGTAAGGACTTGAGTCAATAGGCTATGAAAAATTAAAAACTAGAAAAACTCAAAAGAAATAGGACAAAGAAATAAACAAACTCAAGCACTAATGAATCAACTTAGTAGATAAGTTACTAATTGTTGAGTAGTTTAAGAATCAAAGAAGAAATTTAAGAATCAAGAATTGAAACTAGAGTAATCAAACCTGGGAAAAGGGACTATTCAAGTGTTGAATTTTGTTGGTGAAAAATGTTTGAAGTGTGTTTAAGAAGAGCCAAGGCAGCTTGGGTGTATGCCAAGAGCATATGGGGTTGCCTTGACCTGCTTTAGCAGATCTGGAGCAGCCCTAGTGCAGGCCAGGCATATTCCAAATGCAAAGCTCATTGTTTTGATCTATCTTTAGGCTTCTATTGCAATTGAAACACAGACCAATGGCATGTCAAAGGCAAATTAGCCACCCACCCTTGTTAGGTGTCAAATTGTACTTTCAAATGGCCTCCCTTTGTCCTCTTCTTTGGAATATTCCTTTGGATATTAAAAAGGTGCTTTATACGAACACTTGTACACCTTTTACTTTTTTTAGGAACAAACAACCACTTTTTGCTGAAAATCCATCATAAAGATTTGAATCTTTCCAAGAACACTAAATTTTTCAACTCCTTCACCTTTGCTCGGAATGCATTAAAATTTTTAACCCAAGTACTTTTCAACCTTGTAACACACATTACAAACATCATTAAGCTCAAATTCTTCACTAAAATTTTCAAATTTTTCAATCCACTTTCTTTTTCTTCAAACTCAAGCTTTCACCAATGGTAAAATTTTCAATATAACTACGATTATACTCAAATTTGATATTTAGACTCTAATAGTGTTAAGGAATATTAATCTAACTCTACAAACTCAAGAAAACATCAAATCAAAAACGAAAATTTGACCTTAACCCTAAAAATATGAATAGTAAATTTTTTAATGATTTTGATAGTTCAAGACAACTAGACCCAAGATTGACTTTGTAGGAATAAAATAAAGCTCGATTCTGATATTAAATGATAACGATTGTACTACAAAAGAGGAAACAAACACAAAAATTAAAGAAATAAAGAAATTGAAATACGAAAAGTAAAGGGATAAATGGATAGATGATAGATAGATAGACATATTGACATAAAAATATAGAAATAAATAGGAACTAATGAGCATGTTAAACTAAAAAATATCCAAATTAATTATCAACAAGCACCTAATCTCTTACGCTGACCGTAAGGAAATTGAAACACTCCTACAACCATCATTTCTAAACAAGATTCAATAAATTTTTTTCCATGCTTTAACTCACTCTCTCAAGAGTTTTCATAACTTTATTATCAAAACAAAACTAATAAAATAAAGTCTAAGTAAATCTATTTATAGACTAGGGTTTAACTTATTATAATGGATCCAGAAGTGATCCATTTGTATTAATGAAGCAAGGCAACCCATTCTAGCATCTTAGAGGCAGATGTGGCGCACTTCAAGGATATTTGTAGAATGGATGAAACTATTTTGATATGCTCTTAATTTGCTAGAGCAGGTCGGTCACACCTCCAAGGAAGATTGGGCTCGTGTCCCCTCGAAGAGGCCTTTTAGCCCCTTCTCACATTCTCTCGACTACTCCAAGGACCCTTTATCAAATGTAGGTGCAATAAACATCACATGACACTTTTTTGATGATAATAAGATATCTTCAAGCAACTCTAGCACCATAAGTATCCTATCTAAAGATCCGGAGGCAATTTAGATTGTATCATCCATAATCTTTGAATGACATGAGTTATCTATTTTCACAATTTCAAAATTACCTACTACATACTTGAATAAATATCTCTTATCAGTGTAGTATGATAAGATATTGTTGTTTCAGTCACGTATTTTGAATCTATCCTTGTAAAGTGTTTTCACTCCTCTTCTTAATTTATGAACAGAGTGATATTATTTTTACTTTGTACCATGATAGTTGTGTTGTCATGGTTCTTTTGGTCACTACTTTTATATTTATCCCTTTTAGATTTGGACAATCTCTTTTGAAATAACCTAGTTGATCACAATTATAGCAAGTTTTGACTCTTGATTTAGATCAAACCTTGGAATTTTCATGACCTACGAATTTATCATAGTTACTTAAACTCCATTGGTTAATCCTACCTCTACTTTTTGTGATGAGAGCTTATCCATGATTTTCAGGCTTCTTTCTTATTTTCTCGTTGAATAAAAAAGCTGATATGACATATTTCAGCTCAATAGAGTCCTTACCATGAAAGATGGTTCTTGCCAATGTATAATAAGAGGATGAAAATGAGTTAAAAATCATGATGACTTTATCTTCCTTCTTGATCTTTACTCTAAATTTAGCCAGCTAGGTGATCTGTAATGCCCTGTAAAATTCTCTTCCAGTCTGAGCCTTAGAGCGTATTTTGGTAAAGAGAAAATCTGAGTCAAAATGTTTTAAAAATATCCTCCCAAGTATGAAATAATTTGAATCATGTTGGAATCTATTTGAGCATGAATTGAGATCATAGAGGTCCCCTAACTCATGGACGAGTTGAAAGCTTTCGTATCATTCAAGTTTTTATGACCATCAAAATTTGGGTTAACTTCAATCGACCATAACTCCTTATATATATAATTAGAGAAAAAATATATATGAAATGAAATATCTTTGAATTATCTTTCCAACGATACCAATTTCATCAAAAACCGATATTGGAGCAAAGAGTTATGCCCATTTTACTTTAACGTGTCTGGCCAGGAAACTGGTGATGATAATTGTCACAAGCCGTCATGACCGTGATGGACTATAACCAAATATCATTAGCCCTGGGAAGAAAATCAAGACTTCGACCCCTTTTTGTGACGACAATTCGTGATGGCCTATCACGGGCCTGACAGCTTATCACGGACGTCGTCAAGAATATTTTTCCAACAATTTTAAAACATTTTTGCAATGGTAATTTGGTCATTTATCACCTTTTAGAAGCCTCTATGAATATGGAAAACCTCATCCAAAACCCTAATTTCCTTCATTTTCTCTTCCAATTCTCTAAAAAGAGAATATCTAGGGTTTCATTCAAGAACCCTAATCTTCTAAAAATATCATCCATAAATTCTTCAAGATTTCTTCAAGAATTAAGTTCCTCATAGTGTGGGCTTCGAGAATCATTTATTACGGGTGCAGATAGAGTCTCAAGCATTAGAATTTATCCAATTTCAAAGATTAAGGTATGTAGATGTTGATTCTTGGGTCCCTTTCATCCAAGAAGCTCAAGAACCCTTTTTAAAACAAAAAGATTTTTATGCTTATGAGTTGTTAATGATTTATATGAGTTTAAATTTATGTTTAATGTGTTGTTGAGTTTTGACTTATGTTTGCCTACAAAATTTATGAGCTTTGACCCAAGTATGTGGAATTCATGTGATGTTTGTCATAGACCTTCTTGAAGTTGTTTTCTATGTGATGTGTTCATGACTTTTGGGTATAGAAATGGTTGAATAAGTGAAACATATCCCCCATAGGTATGATAAAGAGCATAGGTGAAGCATAAGGGCCATTATAGTATGTTGAATAGGAAACCCCAAATTCTGAGTTAGTTTGTGCTTAGTGTTTGATAAACTGCCTAAGTGAATGAATTATTACATGGTAGTAGGAAATTCCCAAATAAGTGTGAACCATTGCATGTCTAGTGTTTGGTTGAAGGACCTTAGTGAACAAGTTAAGAGGTGATAGTAGTAATTTCCCAAATTATGTGCTCCTGATAGATGCTAAGCTTTTAATACATACCAAATGGTTAGCAAGTAGGTTATGATGTGATAGTATGAAGTTTCCCCAAGCTATATGATATCCAAACATGTGTAAAGATTGATATAGGTATGAAATAGCCGAGGTAAAATCTTGTTGAATGGAGTACGATTTAGTAGCATGTTTTCCCTACGTTATTGTATGATTATGATCTTGAGATGCCTAAAGTGACCCCTCAACGAATGTGAAAATACTTTAATGATTATGATATGCTTTGATGAACGTGATAATGAGTGAATGATTATGCTTTACTTTTATGTCATCGGGTCCTGGGGGTATTTATACCCGATAATAGAGTTGTTGTCTAAAGCCCGTGTCAGTTTCTCAATACTTTTAGTCGAGCCATGATTCTCAGAACTCAGTGAATTATAGAACTCTGTATCCTCAGACAACTGCAAAACTTAAGAAAGCTCATTAATCTTAGTTATCTTTGTAATCTTTGGATCACCAGTAATCTAGCCTCAGTCCTGTAATCAGCTCAGTTCTAATAGTATTCAAGTGATTCAATTCTATTCTCAGAAGCGATTCGAGTAATTTATTCAAGCTTTGTATTGTCAGTTAGATACCATGATTCGATATCTTTTCCATCAGATACGGAACTAAGTAATCTCAGCATAACTCAGTTAGATATTTTGAGAAACATGATTAGTATCAGATTCATGTCTAACACAGTCTAAGAGTCAACCTAGAGTCTTTCAGTTGGGACTAGGATTCAACACCGAGTGAACCCAAGGATGGGAACTCACCTGCTAGTAGAGGGTGTGATTCTTACAAGCAATCTTCCTATTCCAGATGTATGTAGCCAGCACAGGAAAAGAAGTCACCCATTAAGTAAGCTTGACATCCTGTTGAAGGTCACCGACGGAGAGCCTAACCTTAGAAAAAAGATAATATCTTTACTCATGGCATGGTATTGGCACCCTCCCAACTGGGGGTAGAGGTTAGACCCCACCTGTGGTAGGTTGGGGCATTTTGGTTAGATAACTACTTCCTATAATTTTAGTTTTAGATTCAGTCTCAGTTTTAGAATTAATCTTCAAAAATCAGGACTGTGTGGTAAAGTCATTTATCTCAGTGAGGAACTCAGATAGTTTCATTAATTTATAGGACATCCCATCAGATAGGCTTGGTATTATATACAGTTTTTTGATATCATATTCAGAGATATACCACCAGACAGGCTTGATCATAATATCACATTTCTATTGAATATTCTTGTCGTCAGATTCAAATATAATCATATTTCTTATCATTGATAAAGCTTCCAAAGTAATTTGTTAAAAAAGTTGATCTCAGTCTCAGACCATATTGAGTATTCTTATTATCATTTCTAGAGATCTCCCATCAGATAGGCTTGATCTCCATCTCAGATTCTATTAAGTATTCATGTTGTCAGATTCGGACATGATAATACTTCTTATCTTTGAGAATCGCTCCAAAATAATCTATTAGAAAAGTTGATCTCTAATTCTATCAGTCGAAAATAGTAAGCTAAGATTTTATTCCTTGATGTAAGTACATCCAGATCCTCAGTTATCAGAATCAGATGAGCAGTGATTCAGTATCTTAGTTTTAGTAGTAAGTTCAGTCTACAGTAAGGTGGTATCCGAGTTTCATTATCAAGAGTTGTGATGATTGTGTTCATGTTCTGTGCATTCATGTATGTGTTCTCATGCGGTATTTTCATGATTCGTCAGTTTAGATATTGTGCATGCATGAGCCCTTGTATTAGCCTACCTCGACTACATACTCGGTACATTTTTGTACTGATGCATTTTTGCAATGGTGTTTTATTTACACCATAGGTTCAGAGGTACAGGATCCAGATTATCCTCAGCAGTTCAGTCCCAGTCAGCAAAAGTAGCAGTGAGTCCTTTTTTTTTGAGGATGAATCTCAGTTTACTATTATTGCTTCATACCTTGTTTATTTTTAGTTGACGGAGTTAGTTGGGGACCTGTACCAACAACTCCATAATTTTTAGACAGTTTAGAGGCTTTTCAGACATATGTATTAGTATTCATTTTTCTCTATTATGAGTATTCATAGATGTGTTGAACCTTATGGCTAGTTTTCATATTTATTTCCAATATTATGCAATGTACAGGTACAGATATCAGTAAAGGGTTAGCTTGTGGTCCTTTGGGGTTATAACCACTATGAGACATATCAGGATGGGATCTCGGGGTGTTACAAACTTGGTATCAGAGCCTCAGATTCAAGAGTGTCCTAGGGAGTCTGAAAAGCCGCATCTAGTAGAGTCTTGTACATGGGTATGTAGCGCGCCACATTTATGTACAGGAGGCTACAGGATGTTCTTAGGAGAAGTTCCTCTTCTTTTAGTGATTATTTAGTGCGAGTGAGCATGAGCTCAAGTTGATCCTTAGTCTAATCCACTTTTCTTTTCCAATTACAGAGTATGCCTTCTCACAGAGATATTGTCCGTGGGGTTGGTGATCAACCCCCACAGCCAGCAGATCTTGAGAAATATAGTGTGTTATATACAGAGTTTCAGGCAGCTTTTCAGGTGCTAGCCCAATCTGTGACTTATGTTCAGGGGAACCATCAGGCTGCAGCCCCACCTCAGCAAGATAGGAATTCTATCGCAGCCAGGGTTAGAAATTTCATGAAAATAAACCCGCCAGAATTCTTTGGGTTAGTAGTAGGTGAGAACCCACAGATTTTCTAGAGGTGAAGAAGATCACACAGATTATGTATGTTTAAAAAGAGGGAGAGTGAGTAAGAGAGCCAAGATAGGTAGTTGTGGTTTCTCACAGCCAGGGTCTCAAGGTGGTAGTAGTTCTCAATATGGTCAGAGATTTTTAGTCCCAGCTCCATCTTCAACAAGTTTACCCGCACCTGTGTTTGGGGGTGGTAGATCTGAGGGAGCGCCAAGCTCCAAAGCCCAGAGTAGTGCTAGTGCTATTCATACCTATTTGAGTTATGGAGAGTGTGGCAAGCGCCACCAAGGTGTGTGTAGAGCCGGTAGTGATGTATGCTTTGGGTATGGTGAGTCAAGACATAGAATGTGAGAATGTAGAGTGTAGACTCAAAGGGGTAGACTTCATGCATTTTAGGCTTGCCTTGATTGGGAAGGATTCCCTAAAATAGACCTGGGTATGTTATGAGCCCTTCATATTTGTGATATGCATTGTTATATCCTTTGCTCCCATTTTAAGCTTATATGTTAGCATGAGTCATGCATGAGTTTCAGATCTTGATCGGTCAATTATGACCCAGTCTGCAGGTTCTCCGCGCACCGCTCCAGTATTTCAGCAAAGTGTGTTTAGAGGGACATTGAGTCCCAAGGGAGAGATACCCCATAGTATTATAATGTTGCATGCCATTAGATTCATCCCGATGTATGTTCATATTTTCTTTATAGAGTTAGCATCAATTGTCATTGCATTGTTAAGTCGTGCTTTCAAAAGTCATCTTAACCGGACATTCATGCATTATATATGCACATTCAGTAGAAAGAGTTAAGTTTGTCAGTGTATGTTTAGTCGTGTATTCATGAGATCATCTCACTTATGAGTCCATGCATCAGATATGCATACCCAGTTTGAGAACTCTATATATTAGTCGTTCCAGTTGTGTAGTCCTGATCTGAGATATTTCCATTTTGTGAGTAAGTTCTATTGATCCGTATTCTCAGTCAATCAAGCGACATTCGAGGATGAATGTTTTCAAGGGGGAGATAATGTAATGCCCCGCAAAATCCACTTCCAGTCTGAGCCTTAGAGCGTATTTTGGCAAAGAGAAAATCCAAGTCAAAATGTTTCAGAAATATCCTCCCAAGTATGAAATACTTTGAATCGTGTGGGAATTTATTTGAGCATGGATTGAGGTCATTGAGGTCCCATAACTCATGGACGATTTGAAAGATTTTCTCTCGTTCAAGTTTTAGTAACCGTCAAAATTTGGGTCAAATTCAATCGACCATAACTCCTTGTATTTATCGAATTAGAAGACCTACTATATATTAAATAAAATCTCTTTGAATTATCTTTCCAACGATATCAATTTAGTCAAAAACTAATTTCGGAGCAAGGAATTATGCCCATTTTACTCCAGCATATCCGGCCGGGAAACTGGTGACGACAATTGTGACAAGCCGTCATGTCCGTGATGGCCTATCACCAAATGTCATCATCCCTGGGCAGAAAATCAAGAATTCGACCCCTTTTTGTGACGACAATTCATGATGGCCTATCACGGGCCTGACGGCTTGTCACGGATGTCGTCAAGAATATTTTTCCAATAATTTTAGAATGTTTTTGCAAGGGTATTTTGATCATTTCCCACCTTTTGGAAGCCTCTATTCATATGGGAAACCTCATCCAAAACCCTAATTTCCTTTATTTTCTCTTCCAATTCTCTAAAAAGAGAATATCTAGGGTTTTATTCAAGAACCCTAATCTTACAAAAAAAATTATCCATAAATTCTTCAAGAATCAAGTTCCTCATAGTGTGGGCTTCGAGAATCATTTATTACGAGTGCGGATAGAGTCTCAAGCATTAGAATTTATCCAATTTCAAAGCTTAAGGTATGTAGATGTTGATTCTTGGGTCCCTTTCATCCAAGAAGCTCAAGAACCCTTTTAAAAATATAAGATTTTTATGTTTATGAGTTGTTAATAATTTGTATGAGTTTAAATTGATGTTTAATGTGTTGTTGAGTTTTGACTTATGTTTCCCTACAAAATTTATGAGCTTTGACCCTAGTATTGGAATTCATGTGGTGTTTGTCATAGACCTTCTTGAAGTTTTTTTGTATGTGATGTGTTCATGACTTTTGGGTGTAGAAATAGTTGAATAAGTGAAGCATGTCCCCCATAGGTTTGATAAAGAGCATAAGTGAAGCATAAGGTCCATTATAGTATGTTGTATAGAAAACTCCAAATTGTGAGTTAGTTTGTGCTTAGTGTTTGATAAAATGCCCAAGTGAATGAATTAGTCCATGGTAGTATGAAATTCCCAAATAAGTGTGCACCCGTACATGTCTAGTGTTTTGTTGAAGGACCTTAGTGAACAAGTGGAGAGGTGATAGTAGTTATTTCCCCAATTATGTGCTCCTGATATATGCTAAGCTTTTAATACATGCCAAGTGGTTAGCAAGTAGGTTATGACGTGATAGTATGAAGTTTCCCCAAGCTATGTGATATCCAAACACATGTCAAGATTGATATAGGTATGAAATAGCTGAGGTAAAACCTTGTTGAATGTAGTATGATTTAGTAGCATATTTTCCCTATGTTATTACATGATTATCATTCTGAGATGCCTAAAGTGACCCCTCAGCAACTATGAAAATGCTTTAATGATTATAAGATGCTTTGATGAACGTGATGATGAATGAATGATTATGCTTTAATTTTATGTCATTGAGTCCTAGGGTATTTATACCCGACAATAAAGCTATTTCTAGAGCCCGTGTCTATTTCTCAATAATTCTAGTTAAGCCATGATTCTCAAAACTCAGTGAATTATAGAACTCTGTATCCTCAAACAAGTGCAGAACTTAAGAAAGCTCAGTAATCTCAGTTATCTCTGTAATCTCTGTATCACTAGTAATCTAGCCTCATTCCTGTAATCAGATCATTTCTAATAGTTTTCAAGTGATTTAATTCAAATCTCAGAAGCAATTCGAGTAATCTATTAAAGCTCTGTATTGTCAGTCAGATACCATGATTCGATATCTTTTCCGTTAGATACTGAACTAATTAATCTCAGTATAACTTAGTCGGATCTTTTGAGAAACATGATCAGTATTAGATTCAGCTTTGTCTAGTACTATTTAAGAATCAACCCAAAGTCTTTCAGTTGGGAGTAGGATTCAGCACCAAGCGAACTCAAGGATTGGAACTCACCTTCTAGTAGAGGGTGTGATTCTTAGAATCAATCCTTGTATTCCAGAACTGTGTAATGTCTTTACCCGTGGCATGGTATTGTCACCCTCCCAACTAGGGGTAGAGATTGGAACCTACCTGTGGTAGGTTAGGGTATGTCGGTTAGATGACTACTTCCCACAGTTTCAGTTTCAGATTCAATCTCAATTTTAGAATCAACCATCAAAAATTAGGACTGTGTGGTATAGTCATTTATCTTAGTGAGGAACTCAGATAGTTCCATTGATTTATAGACCATCTCGTCAGATAGGCTTGGTCTTATATACAGTTGTTTGATATCATATTCAGAGATATACCTCCAGATAGGCTTGATGACAGTATCAGATTTCTATTGAATATTCTTGTCATCAGATTCAGATATAATCATATTTCTTATCATTGATAAAGCTTCCAAAGTAATCTATTAGAAAAGTTGATCTCAATCTCAGACTATGTTGAGTATCCTTATTATCACATCTAAAGATATCCCGTCAGATAGGCTTGATCTCCATCTCAGATTCTATTAAATATTTTTGTTGTCAGATTTGGATATGATCATACTTCTTATCATTGAGAATCGCTTCGGAATAATCTATTAGAAAAGTCGATCTCTAATTCTATCTGTCAAAAATAGTAAGCTCAAAGTTCAGTCCTTGATATAAGTACATCTAGATCCTCAGTTATCAGTATCAGATGAGTCAGTGATTCAATTGAGTTTTAGTAGTAAGTTCAGTCTGCAGTAAGGTGGTATCCGAGTTTCAGTATCTAGAGTTGCTATGATTGTGTTCATTTTTTGTGTATTCAAGTATGTGTTATCATGCAACATCTTCATGATTAGTCAGTTTAGATATTGTGCATGTATAGCCTTTGCATTAGCCTACCTCGTCTACATACTCGGTACATTTCTGTACTGACGCATTTGCACTATGGTGTTTTATGTGACACCATATGTTTAGAGGCAGTAGCAGTGAGTTGGGGACCTTATTTAGAGGCAGTCACACCTTATTTATTTTCAGTTGACAGAGTTAGTTGGGGAACTGTCCCATCAACTCCATAGTTCAAACAGTTTAGAGGCTTTTCAGATGAATGTATTAGTATTCACTTTTCTATATTATGAGTATTCATAGATGTGTTGAACCTTATGGCTAGTTTCTGCATTTGTTCGATATTATGCAGTGTACAGGTACAAATATCAGTGAAGGGTAAGCTTTTGGTCCTTCGAGGTCATAAGTACCATGTGAAATCTCGAAATGGGATCTCGGGGTGTTATAAACTTTGTATTAGAGCCTAAGGTTCAAGTGTGTCCTAGGGAGTCTTAAAAACTGCATCTAGTAGAGTTTTATGCATGGGTGTATAGCGCGCCACATTTATGTACAAGAGGCTACAGATGTTCTTAGAAGCATTTCCTCTTCTTTCAGTGATCATTTCATGAGAGTGAGCATGAGCTCAAGTTGATCCTTAGTCTAATCCACTTCTTTCTTCCAATTAAAGAGTATGCCTCCCCATAGAGATTTTGTCCGTAGGGTTGGTGATCAACCCCCACAGCCAGTAGATCCTGAGAAAGAGAGTGTGTCAGAGAGTGTGTCATATACAGAGTTTCAGGTAGCTTTTCAGGCGTCATCCCAAGTTGTGACTAATGTTCAGGGAAAATGTCAGGCTACAGCCCCACCTCAACAAATGGGAATTCCGCCACAGCCAGGGTTAGAAATTTCATGAAAATGAACCCGCCAGAATTCTTTGGGTCAGTAGTAGGTAAGAACCCGCATCTTTATCTAGAGAAGGTAAAGAAGATCACCCAGATTATACATATTTTTTAAGAAAAAGAGTGAGTAAGAGAGCCAAGATAGGTAGTCATGGTTTCTCGCAGTCAGTATCTCAAGGTGGTAGTAGTTCTCAGTATGGTCGGAAATTTTTAGTCCCAACTCTATCTTCAGGTAGTGTACCCACACCTATGTTTGGAAGTGGCAGACCTGAGGATGCGCTAAGCTCCAAGGCCCAGAGTAGTGCTAGTGGTATTCATACCCATTTGAGTTGTGGAAAGTGTGGCAGGATCCACCAAGGTGTGTGTAGAGTCGGTAGTGATATATGCTTTGGGTGTGGTGATCCAGGCCATATAATGCAAGAATGTAGAGTGCTACCTCAAAGGGGTAGACTTCATGGATTTTAGGCTCGCCTTTATGGAGAAGGATTCCCTAAAATAGACCCGTGTATGTTATGAGCCCTTCATCTTTGTGATATACATTGTTAGATCCTTTGCTCCATTTTGAGCTTATATGTAAGCATGAGTCATGCATGAGTTTCAGATCTTGATTGGACAATTATGACCCAATCTGTAGGTGCCCCGCGCACCGCTCCAATATTTCAGCGAAGTGTGTTTAGAGGGACATTGAGTCCCAAGGGGGAGATACCCCATAGTATTATAATGTTGCATGCCATTAGATTCATCCCGATGCATGTTCATATTTTTTTTATGGAGTTAGCATCAGTTGTCATTGCATTATCATGTCGTGCTTTCAAAAGTCAGCTTAGCCGGACATTCATGGATTAGATATGCACATTCAGTAGAAAGAGTTCATCTTGTCAGCATGTGTTCAGTCGAGAATCATTTATTACGAGTGAGGATAGAGTCTCAAGCATTAGAATTTATCCAATTTCAAAGCTTAAGGTATGTAGATGTTGATTCTTGGGTCCCTTTCATCCAAGAAGCTCAAGAACCTTTTTTAAAACTAAAAGATTTTTATTTTTATGAGTTGTTAATGATTTGTATGAGTTTAAATTGATGTTTAATGTGTTGTTGAGTTTTGACTTATGTTTCCCTACAAAATTTATGAGCTTTGACCCTAGTATTGGAATTCATGTGATGTTTGTCATAGACCTTCTTGAAGTTGTTTTGTATGTGATGTGTTCATGACTTTTGGGTGTAGAAATAGTTGAATAAGTGAAGCATGTCCCCCATAGGTTTGATAAAGATCATAGGTGAAGCATAAGGGTCATTATATTATGTTGAATAGGAAACCCCAAATTGTGAGTTAGTTTGTGCTTAGTGTTTGATAAAATACCCAAGTGAATGAATTATTCCATGATATTAGGAATTCCTAAATAAGTGTGAACCCGTGCATGTCTAGCATTTTGTTGAAGGACCTTAGTGAATAAGTAGAGAGGTGATAATAGTAATTTCCCCAATTATGTGCTCCTAATATATGCTAAGCTTTTAATACATGCCAAGTGGTTAGCAAGTAGGTTATGACGTGATAGTATGAAGTTCCCCAAGCTATGTGATATCCAAACACGTGTCAAGATTGATATAGGTATGAAATAGCTGAGGTAAAACCTTGTTGAATAGAGTACGATTTAGTAGCATGTTTCCCCTACATTATTATATGATTATGATTCCGAGATGCCTAAAGTGACCCCTCGGCAACTGTGAAAATGCTTTAATGATTATGATATGCTTTTATGAATGTGATGATGAGTGAATGATTATGCTTTACTTTTATGTCATCGAGTCCTGGTGGTATTTATATCCAATAATAAAGCTGTTTCTAGAGCCCGTGTCTATTTCTCAATAATTCTAGTTGAGCCATGATTCTCAGAACTCAGTGAATTATAGAACTCTGTATCCCCAGACAAGTGCAGAACTTAAGAAAGCTCAGTAATCTCAGTTATCTCTGTAATCTCTGTATCACTAGTAATCTAGCCTCATTCTTGTAATCAGATCATTTCTAATAGTATTCAAGTGATTTAATTCTAATCTCAGAAGCGATTCGAGTAATCTATTCAAGCTCTGTATTATCAGTCAGATATCATGATTCGATATTTTTTCCATCAGATACGATACTAAGTAATCTCAGCATAACTTAGTCAAATCTTTTGAGAAACATGATCAGTATTAGATTCAGCTTTGTCTAGTACTGTCTAAGAATCAACCCAGAGTCTTTTAGTTGGGAGTAGGATTCAGCACCGAGCGAACCCTAGGATGGGAACTCACCTATTAGTAGAGGGTGTGATTCTTAGAAGCAATCCTTGCATTCCAGAATTGTGTAGCCAACACAGGAAAAGAAGTCACCCGTTAAGCAAGCTTGACGTCCTGTTGAGAGTCACCGCCAGAGAGCCTGACCTTAGAGAAAAGATAATGTCTTTACCTGTGGCACGGTATTGACACTCTCCCTACCGGGGGTAAAGGTTGGACCCTACCTGTGGTAGGTTAGGTCATTTCGGTTAGATGACTACTTCCCACAATTTCAGCTTCAGATTCAGTCTCAGTTTCAGAATCAATCTTTAGAAATCAAGACTGTGTGGTACAGTCATTTATCTTAGTGAGAAACTCAGATAGTTCCATTGATTTATGGACCATCCCGTCAGATAGGCGTAGTCTTATATACAATTGTTTGATATCATATTCATAGATATGCCGCCAGACAGGCTTGATCATAGTATCAGATTTCTATTGAATACTCTTGTCTTCAGATTCAGATACAATCATATTTCTTATTATTGATAAAGCTTCCAAAGAAATCTGTTAGAAAAGTTGATCTTAGTCTCAGACTAGGTTGAGTATTCTTATTATCATATCTAAAGATCTCCTGTCAGATAGGCTTGATCTCCATCTTAGATTCTATTAAGTATTTTTGTTGTTAGATTTGGATATGATCGTACTTCTTATCATTGAGAATTGCTTTGGAATAATCTGTTAGAAAAGTTAATATCTAATTCTGTCAGTTGAAACAGTAAGCTCATAGTTCATTCCTTGATGTAATTTCATCCAGATCCTTAGTTATCAGTATCAGATGAGTCAGTGATTCAGTATCTCAGTTTTAGTAGTAAGTTCATTCTGCAGTAAGGTGGTATCTGATTTTCAGTATCTAGAGTTGTGATGATTGTGTTCATGTATTGTGCATTTATGTATGTGTTCTCATGCGGCATCTTCATGATTAGTCAGTTTATATATTGTGCATGCATGAGCCCTTACATTAGCCTACCTCGTCAACATACTTGGTACATTCCTGTACTGAAATATTTGCGCTATGGTATTTTATTTGACACCATAGGTTCAGAGGCACAGGATCCAGATTATCCTCAGTAGTTCAGTCCCAGTCTGCAGCAGTAGCAGTGAGTCCTCTTCTTTCAAGGACGAATCTCAGTTTACTATTATTGCTTCATACCTTGTTTATTTTCAGTTGATAGAGTTAGTTGGGGACCTGTGCCATTAACTCCATAGTTCAGACAGTTTAGAGGATTTTCAGACGGATGTATTAGTATTTAGTTTTCTATATTATGAGTATTCATAGATGTGTTGAATCTTATGGTTAGTTTCCGCATTTATTTCTGATATTATGCATTGTACAGGTACAGATATCAAAGAAGGGTAAGCTTGTGGTCCTTCGGGGTCATAAGCACCATGTGACATCTTGGAATGGGATCTCGGGGCATTACTAACTTGGTATCAGAGCCTAAGGTTCAAGAGTTTCCTAGGGAGTCTGAAAAGCCGCATTTAGTAGAGTCTTGTGCATAGGTGTGTAGCACACCATATTAATGTATAAGAGGCTACAGGATGTTCTTAGGAGCAGTTCCTCTTCTTTCAGTGATCATTTTGTGCGAGTGAGTATGAGCTCAAGCTGATCCTTAGTCTAATCCACTTCTTTCTTCCAATTACAGAGTATGCCTCCTCACAGAGATTTTGTCCATGGGGTCGGTGATCAATCCCCACAACCAATAGATCCTGAGAAAAGAGAGTGTGTTAAATACAGAGTTTCAGGTAGCTTTTCAGATGCTAGCCTAAGCTATGACTAATATTCAGGGGAACCGTCAGGCTGTAGACCCACTTCTGCAAAATGGGAATTCCACCGCAGCCAGGGTTAGAAATTTCATGGAAATGAACCCTCCAAAATTCTTTGGGTTAGTATTAGGTGAGAACCTATACTTTTATCTACAGGAAGTGAAGAAGATCACCCAGATTATACCTATTTCTAAAGAGAGAGAGTGAGTAAGAGAGCCAAGATAGGTAGACATGGTTTCTTGCAGTCAGGGTATCAAGGTGGTAGTAGTTCTCAGTATGGTCAGAGATTTTTAGTCCCAGCTCTATCTTTAGCTAGTGTACCCACACTTATATTTGGTGGTGGCAGATCTGAGGATGCGCCAAGCTCCAAAGCCCAGAGTAGTGCTAGTGGTGTTCATACCCATTTGAGTTGTGAAGAGTGTGGCAGGATCCACCAAGGTGTGTGTAGAGCCGGTAGTGATGTATTTTTTGGTTGTGGTGATCCAGGCCATAGAATGCGAGAATGTAGAGTGCTGAATCAAAGGGGTAGACTTCATGCGTTTCAGGCTCCCCTTGATTGGGAAGGATTCCCTAAAATAGAACTGGGTATGTTATGAGCCCTTCATCTTTGTGATATGCATTGTTAGATCCTTTGCTCCCATTTTGAGCTTATATATTAGCATGAGTCATGCATGAGTTTCAGATCTTTATCGATCAATTATGACCCAGTCTGTAGGTGCCCCGTGCACCGCTCCTGTATTTCAGCGAAGTGTGTTTAGAGGGACATTGAGTCCCAAGGAGGAGATACCCCATATTATTATAATGTTGCACACCATTAGATTCATCCTGATGCATGTTCATATTTTCTTTATGGAGTTAGCATCAGTTGTCATTGCATTGTTAAGTAGTGCTTTCAAAATTCAGATTAGTCGGACATTCATGCATTAGATATGCATATTCAGTAGAAAGAGTTCATCTTGTCAACATGTGTTCAATCGTGTATTCATGAGATCATCCCAGTTATAAGTCCATGCATCAGCTATGCATGCCTAGTGTGAGAACTCTATATATCAGTCATTCCAGTTGTGTAGTCCTGATCTGAGATGTTTCCATTTCTTGAGTATGTTCTGTTGATCCGTATTCTCAGTCTATCAAGCGACATTTGAGGACGAATGTTCTCAAGGGGGAGATAAAGTAATTCCCCGCAAAATCCTCTTCCAATCCGAGCCTTAGAGCGTATTTTGGTAAAGCAAAAATCCGAGTCAAAATATTTTAGAAATATCCTCCCAAGTATGAAATACTTTGAATTGTGTGGGAATCTATTTGAGCATGAATTGAGATCATAGAGGTCCCTTATCTCATGGACGAGTTGAAATCTTTCCTATCGTTCAAGTTTTAGTGACCGTCAAAATTTAGGTCAACTTCAATATACCATAACTCCTTGTATATATCGAATTAGAGGACCTACTATATATCAAATTAAATCTCTTTGAATTATCTTTCCAATGATACCAATTTCATCAAAAACCGATATCAAAGGAAAGAGTTATGCCCATTTTACTCCAGCATGTCTGACCGGGAAACTGGTGATGACAATTGTGACAAGCCGTCATGCCTGTGACGGCGTATCTCCAAATGTCGTCAGCACTAGGCAAAAAATCAAGAATTTGACCCCTTTTTGTGATGACAATTCGTGACGGCCTATCACGGGCCTGACGGCTTGTCACGGATGTCATTAAGAATATTTTTCCAGCAATTTTAGAATGTTTTTGCAAGGGTATTTTGGTCATTTCCCATCTTTTGGAAGCCTTTATAAATATGGGATACCTCAACCAAAACCCTAATTTACTTCATTTTCTCTTCCAATTCTCTAAAAAGAGAATATCTAGTGTTTCATTCAAGAATCCTAATATTCCAAAAAAAAAATCATCCATAAATTCTTCAAGAATTAAGTTCCTCATAGTGTGGGCTTCGAGAATCATTTATTACGAGTGCGGATAGAGTCTCAAGCATTAGAATTTATCCAATTTCAAAGATTAAGGTATGTAGATGTTGATTCTTGGGTCTGTTTCATCCAAGAAGCTCAAGAACCTTTTTTAAGACTAAAAGATTTTTATGTTTATGAGTTGTTAATGATTTGTATGAGTTTAAATTGATGTTTAATGTGTTTTTGAGTTTTGACTTATGTTTTTCTATAAAATTTATGAGCTTTGACCCTAGTATGTGGAATTCATGTGATGTTTATGATAGACCTTCTTGAAGTTGTTTTCTATGTGATGTGTTCATGACTTTTGGGTATACAAATGGTTGAATAAGTGAAGCATGTCCCCCATAGGTTTGATAAAGATCATAGGTGAAGCATAAGGGTCATTATATTATGTTGAATAGGAAACCCCAAATTGTGAGTTAGTTTGTGCTTAGTGTTTGATAAAATACCCAAGTGAATGAATTATTCCATGATATTAGGAATTCCTAAATAAGTGTGAACCCGTGCATGTTTAGCATTTTGTTGAAGGACCTTAGTGAATAAGTAGAGAGGTGATAATAGTAATTTCCCCAATTATGTGCTCCTAATATATGCTAAGCTTTTAATACATGCCAAGTGGTTAGCAAGTAGGTTATGACGTGATAGTATGAAGTTCCCCAAGCTATGTGATATCCAAACACGTGTCAAGATTGATATAGGTATGAAATAGCTGAGGTAAAACCTTGTTGAATAGAGTACGATTTAGTAGCATGTTTCCCCTACATTATTATATGATTATGATTCCGAGATGCCTAAAGTGACCCCTCGGCAACTGTGAAAATGCTTTAATGATTATGATATGCTTTTATGAATGTGATGATGAGTGAATGATTATGCTTTACTTTTATGTCATCGATTCCCGGGGGTATTTATACCCAATAATAGAGCTGTTTCTAGAGCCCGTGTCAGTTTTTAAAAAATTCTAGAAGATCCATGATTCTCAGAACTCAGTGAATTATAGAACTCTGTATCCTCAGACAAGTGCAAAACATAAAAAAGTTCAGTAATCTCAGTTATCTCTGTAATCTCTATATCACTAGTAATCTAGCCTCAGTCCTGTAATCATCTCAGTTCTAATAGTATTCAAGTGATCCAATTGTAATCTCAGAAGCGATTCGAGTAATCTATTCAAGCTTTGTATTGTCACTCAGATACCATGATTCGATATCTTTTCCTTCAGATACAGAAATAAGTAATCTCAGTGTAACTCAGGCAGATCTTTTGAGAAACATGATCAGTATCAGATTCAGCTTTGTCTAATACAGTCTAAGAATCAACCTAGAGTCTTTCAGTTGGGAGTAAAATTCAGTACCGAGCGAACCCAAGTATGGGAACTCACCTGCTAGTAGAGGGTGTAATTCTTAGAAGCAATCCTTGCATTTCAGAACTGTGTCACCAGCACCGAAAAAGAAGTCACCCATTAAGTAAGCTGGACATCCTGTTGGGGGTCATCGCCAGAGAGCCTGACCTTAGAGAAAAGATAATGTCTTTACCCGTGGATATTGCATTAGTTACCACCGTGATGTTTGTAATTTTTTAGGTATTTAAGTTTAAGAAGATTTTATATGATTTAATTAGATCTATGTTGATATCCCTCTCTAAATTATTCCTTGTTTGACTTCCAAATGTTAGTCATCATTGACGGTCAAGTTAGAGCTTCAAATTTGATAATATTTTATACAATTTAATGAAATGAAAAGCAATTGTTATTCTAAACAACATACACTATTAGGTTCTGATCCATCTACAATTTAAATATAATTTTTATATTTTCTTCGTCTCTATTTATGTGCATCATTTGATTTGTCATAAAGTTTAAAATATAATTTTGAAATGGATGATTTAAAATAAATATTAAATATTTATGTAACTATAAATTATTTTATTAAAGATAAAAATAAAATTTTAAAAGATGACATTGGGACACAAAGTACAACTTTTGATACAACTATACTGTAAATTTCATACAAAATAATAAATTGAGCAAGAAAAAAATTTGTATGATACAATTTACAATTTATTTAGGAAAAACTCTCATATGACATGTTAGTATTTATATAAATTTATTACATAGCACTCTCTTTATTACCGATGATTAGAAATATCATCCTTTTTACTCATTCACATTCGGACTCTTAGATCTATTATATTGTAATCTTGATATTGTATTAAGACTCCTAGAATATTAGTGTATTTGATGTAAACTAGGACTTACAGACTAGATTTTATGATGTATTAGGATTGATATATCTCTGTATATAAATATATGTAAAGGAGTTCTCTTGGCTGATTGAGAAATTATCAAAACTTTCTCATGGTATTAGAAGTCGGCAGCTAGCCCACGATTTGTTTCTATCAATCAGTTTTCCTTCTGTCCAAAATATTATTCTTGCTTTATTTCTTTCTCTGTTTTTTTAGTCATGACTTCTCAGTCCCTTTCTATCTTGAAACTTGTCACTTCAGCGATTTGTTCTATTCCAGTTTCTACATCTAACGTCAGTTCTACTTTCTCTACCATGCTCACAGTTCCTTTGTTGCCATCCCTTTCTCATACTTCTGTGACACCTCCTTTGGTCACTATATCGGCTTTCTTTCCTGGTTAGAGTAGTTTTGATCCTATCTCTTCTCCTACCTTTTATTCTTTAGTGTCTCTTACAGCTCTAAATATTATGAACCTCATTACAATCAAGCTTCAATTTTTTGAAGAGTATTTGACGTGAAAACCTCAGTTTACCTCTTTTTTGATTTCTCATAATTTACTTATATTTGTTGATGGCTCTTTATCACCTCCAAATCTATTTATTTATTATCCTTCAGGAAATCAGCAACCTAATCCCCACTATCGCTCATGTCTATGAGTAGATTAAAGTGTGAGATCTTGGCTTTTTGCTACCTTGTCCCGAGAGGTTCTTATTAATGCCTATCTCTTATCCACATCTCATGATATTTGACAATCTTTACATCATCGTTACTTGAATGCTAGCCAAGCAAAATCAATTGAATTAAAAAGGAAACTCACTACCATGAGTAAAGTAGATTCTATATCTATTAATTGATATTTGAGGGACACAAGAAAATTGCAGATTCCTTGGCAGCAATTAATTCTTCTGTTTCAAATCAGCACTTTATTGATCATGTACTTCTTTGGATTGGGAAGTAATATAAAACGTTAGTTGGCATTATTGCTCACTTTCCTGGACAAGTGATACTTGAGAACTTCATTCTAAGTTATTAATTCATGAGCAACGTTTGCAGTTTTTAAAGGTCCTGATCCACCATCATTACCATAATCTCTTACTACTCAGTATATCTATTCAAATTCTTCCAGTAATGCTCCTTCATATCAAAGGGGTTGCGATAAGGGTCATTCTTTTAGAGGTTGAAGCCACAGTGGTTGGGGTCGTAGTTTAACTGGAAAGTTTCAACAATATCAAGGATCTACTACAAACAAATTTACTCGCAATGATACTACTGGACAAATCCCGCCATGTATTAATTGTGCTTCTCATGTTTCTTATGGATCACAGGCTACCAATACAAGTTGACCATCCTATGGAGTTTTAGGTCCCCATCCTTCAACTCTTATTTGTCAATTGTATGGTTCTATTGGCCACCAAGAATTGCAATTCTCAAATCATTTCAATCATGCTTTTGATACTAATGATATTCCTAAGTCATTTGCGACTATGTCAGTTGGTGAAATAAATGATGTTACTTGGTCCCTTGACTCTGCTGCCTTTGCTCATATGACCCCATCTAAAATTAATTTTTTACACATCCTCTTACAATGGCAAAGATCATGTTTGAGCTGAAAATAAAGCATTGCTTGATAATAATAAAATTGGATACAATTGGATACCTGCAACATCTCGTCCTTTACATTTACGCCTCACCTTTCATGTACCCAATCTTAGTCATAATTTAATTCTTGTTAACAAGTTACGTGCAGACAATAATTGTTTCATTATTTTTGACTCTTCTTCTACTTCTGTTAAGGATAAATTCATAGACCAACCTCTCCTTCAAGAATCCAGTAAAGTCAATATTTACCCTGTGTTCTCTTCATCTATATATTCCTTCCATAAGGCATTTGTTGCTTTGTGTCAACTAGGAGATATGTGGCACCATATTCTAGGATATTGTGGTGCTCGTGTCCTATCTAGTCTTAGGAAAACTAATTTAATTAGTTTTCTAAATTCCTTTAGCAATAGTTGTGTTTTTTGTCGTCTTGGTAAATCTCAATGTTTGTCTTTCAATTTAGTTGATCACTGTAGTTCATCACATTTGAAAATTCATTTTGATGTTTGGCAATCACCTATATTATCTAATTTAGGCTTTCAATATTATGTAATATTTGTGGATGATTTTTTTTATTTTACATGGCTCTATCAAATGAAAAATAAGTCAGAGGTCTTCACACATTTCTGTTCTTATCAAAAATTGGTGAAAAATCTTTTTAATAGTAAAATCAAAATCTTTCAAAGTGACGAGGGGTGGAGAATTTGATAACAAATCCATGATTTTGTACTTTTCAAACTCAGAAATTTATTTTTGAAAATTGTGTCTGGACACTCCGAAAAAATTAGGGATGCTGAAAGAAAACAGAAACATATAATACAAATTCTTCAAACTATTTTCACAGATGCAAAACATCCTTCTCAATTTTGGGTTGATGTTGTTTTCTATGTTGTGTACACTATTAATAGGCTTCCTACACCTATTTTTCATGAAATTTCTCCCTTTAAAAAGCTTTTTAGGAAACCTCCAGAATATTCTTTTCTCAAAGTATTTGGATGTAAGTGTTTTCCGAATATATCTACTCGTGTTTCTCATAAGCTTGCTCTGCACTTCTATAATACCCTAAAACATGGTCTCGAGACATCACATGGTGTTCAAAACTACTAGCAGTCTCAATCTAACCCTATTAGCCTACTACTAAGTCTACAACTTATATTGAAATAATTTAATCAGGTAGAAATGCTAAAATACTGAATTATATCAAAACAGTCTGAGATCAATTGAATATACTGTCTAGATAACTAATGCGGAAAGTCTGAAAATAATAGCTAGTAATCCGACAAGCCTCTACTACTAAAAAGCTAGAGAGCCATTGGGACAAACCCCCAACTGACTCAGACTAAACTGAAAGTAACTACTCAAATATTATGAAAGCTCGAAAATTTGGATAAATGGGCCCTCAAACCATGAGGACTCACCAACTATCAGAATATAGAGAGAGATGCCTGAAATCACTCACGCTGCTGAGACTGAGCAACTAAACCAACATTATAAAACAATGTAGCACATAGATGTATTAGTGGATCAGTACTTTGAGGATGTACTGAGCATGTGGGGGTGAATGCATAAGTAACAGTAATATCTCAATGTTATTAAAACGCATAGTATATGCATGCTGTATGTAATGACTCACCTGACTGGAATAACTGAAAGCTCAAAATCATAAATCATGAATAATGAAATATACTACGTAAATCTAGTAAGCCATCACATTTAAAGTCTAAAAGCTAAACTATTATCTGTCATTCTTTTCTATTAAACTGTAAGGAAAATACTTTTAAAAACTATTCTGAAGATCGTTACTGTTAGGGAGGTTATTCTAATCAACATAAATCATGTAAACTATCATGGTATCCAACATCTTGTTCCCCTAAGGAGAAAACCTCACGTTGGGGAGAGGTGTCATACTCTTGCCAGGGAGCATAACCTGAGCTAAGTGATCACATTTGTAACTGTCATCCATATAGAAATAGGAATACTAAATCTGTACCTACGTTGGCACATAGTTCTAGGAAAGTAGGATGCGCTAAACCCATACTTTCCGCTCGGTGCTAAATACTACTCCCTTTAATCGGTATGCTATTTCAGTAGGAAATCCACTTTTAAAAGTCATAATATTTCATACTGAAAGCTAGCTGTGCATTTGTTCATTCAAAACTCAATTTAAGCTATAAAGTGGATTTCATATTTTGCTAAAGATCAAAAGATCAAATCTTTATTTAAAGCTGTTTATAAACATATCATAAGATGCTTAAAAGCATAATCATTCTAGAAATAGCAATATTCAACTAGGGCCTTATATCTCATGCATCAATTTCATGTTAAATCATAATAATTTTCATGCTTGATAATGAAATTATTCATAATTCAACTCAAAATCTGGAAAATATAGCCACACACGTGAATTTACGAAAGTAGACATGTAATACAACATCCAAAGCACTTATAATCTCATAATCTTCAAATAGCAATATTTGGGTATGAATCCTAATTTGAAATTCATGTAAAATCATGTGAATTTATAATTAACAATTACTTTTGGGCACAAGGATGAAAGTTTTATCCTTGTTCAAAACCCCACATACCTTAATTGATGAAATTGAAAAAGAAGCTTGAATTTGAATTCCTATTTGTGCTTTTGAAGATGATTTCTTGAATTCCTTGAATTGGAAATCTTGAATTTTGAGCTATCTTGAAGAATGAATGGAGGAAATTGGATTTCTTAAAGATTAAGCTTTTGAGTTCTAGGGTTTTCTTGGAGTGAATTTTGATGAATGATATGCGTAATAGGTTAGAAATATGTTTAATCTTATGTTTTTCACAAATTTGGGGCTGGGAAAATGAATAAACTACCCTTTTAAAATAAACTTTGGAAAATTGGAAGTCGATTTTGACACACGACACAACGCGGTGGTAATTGCGGTGCCATTTTGGCGAAAGGATGAATGCGATTTTACCTTTTCGCACGACGCGGGCTTATCAAGGTGGCTTAATGGAAAAAGATGAATCCCATTTGGTCCATCACCGTGATGTGGGGCTATCACGGTGAGGTACTGGAAATTGACAAATGGGAACTGAGACATCACGCGATGCGATCCAATCGTGGTGCATCACTGGAATCGGACAATTGTCTTGCACGTCACCGCAACGCGGTGCTTCTCATTTTGAGATATTGTCTTCACTAAAAGAACCATAACTTCTCAGCCGAATATCGAATTAATGCGAAATTAGTATCGCTGGAAAGCTAATTTGATTATCTATACAATGGTGGGTCTAAATCTGCAAAAATCCACTCAAATCAAGAGTTATTAATTTTTGAAGTTGACCCTTGACACACTAGGGTCTAAATAGAGCTAGGAAATGTATGGGGTATTACAATATCTCATGTTTGGGAATATTCAACCTCGAATAAGACTAATTTAGCTAAGATACTGAAAAACTAAGGCTATAAATTGATTATGCACAACTAGAGTATAAGTAATCTACTTTGTAAATGCAAGAACTATCGAATGAACGACTATATAAAGCTGAAACTTAGAATGAAAAAAGATGATCTGAGGAAACTTGTTACCTTGAGCTGAATCTGAATCTCCGATGAAAAGATGAGGGTACTTGGTTTGTATATCTGCTTCTACTTCCAAAGTGGATCCCTTAACGGATTGATTCCAGCAAAGAACTTTGACCAAGGAAACTTCTTTGTTTCTTAGTCTACGAATTTGGCAATCCAGGATCTCGACTAGAATTTATTCATAAGAGAGGCTATCACGAATATCTATGCTTTATAAAGGTACTACAACCATTGGATCACTAATACACTTCTTTTACAAGGACACATGGAACACAGGATGAACGGATGATAAGTCTGCGGGCAACTCAAGCTCGTATGCTACCTTTCCAATATGGCTCAATATTCTGAAAGGGCCAATATAGTGGGGACTAAGCTTCTTGTTTTTTCCAAATCTCTTTACCCCCTTCATGGGTGAAACTTTCAAATAAACTAAGTAATCGACTTCAAATTCAAGATCTCTTCTCCTCACATCTGTATACGATTTCTGATGACTCTAAGCTATTTTCAACCGTTCTCAAATCAACTGCACTTTCTCTATAGCTTCTAACACCACATCTGGTCCACTCAACGTGGCTTCACCCACTTTGAACAAACCGATATGTAACCCATATCTCCTCCCATAAAGATCCTCAAATGGAGCCATCTGAATGCTAGCATGGTAACTGTTATTGTACGCGAACTCAATCAACGGCAAATGCTCTTCCCAACTACCCTTGAATTCAAGCATACATGCCCTCAATATATCTTCTAGAGTATGAATGGTCCTCTTTACCTGACCATCTATCTGAGAATCAAAAGCTAAACTAAGATGGACTTGGGTACCCAGACCCTTCTAAAAGGCCTTCCAAAAGTGAGAGGTAAACAGAGTACCCCCATCTGAAATGATAGACATAGAAACTTCATGAAATCTAACTAGCTCTCTAATATATATCTTAGCATAATCTTTAGGTGAGTGGGACGTATGAACTGGCAAGAAATGGGCTGATTTGGTCAACCTGCCTACAATAACCTAAATTAAATCATGCTGACGATGTGAACGAGGTAACCCTATTACAAAATCCATATTCACTTCTTCCTTTTTCCAAGTGGGTATACTAAACTCCTGCAAGGTGCTACTAGGACTTTGGTTCTCTATCTTAACCTGTTGACGAATTGAACGCTTAGTCACAAACTTTACAATAGCTTTCTTCATACCACTCCATCAATAGATTTCCCACAAATCTCGGTACATCTTAGTAGCACCAAGATGAATAGTGTAACGTGCACCATGCGCTTAATCCATAATCCAATATCTCAAATCATCAACGTACGACACATACAATCTACTCTGGTATCTCAACACACCATCTCCCCCTTGGGAGAAAACCTTCACCTTTTGATCTCTAACCGACTCCTTCAACTTAACTAGGATGGGATCTTGAACTTGTTTCTCCTTTACCTTGGAAACCAAGGAAGACTCTACACATCAACATGCACCCAATAAAGATAGTGCCTCAATATTTTCAAAGAAAACACAACAGCAGCTAATTCAAGATCATGAGTAGGATAGTTCTTTTTGTGAGGCTTAAGCTGTCTAGAGGCATAGGCTATGACCTTACCTCTCTGCATCAAAATGAAACTCAAACAAACTCTAGAGGCATCACAATACACAACTAAACCATCAGTACCATCAAGTAATGCAAAGATTGGTTCTAAAGTGAGTCGAGTCTACAACTCCTAAAAACTCTTGTCACAAGTATCTGACTACTGAAACTGAACTTTCTTCTGAATCAATCTAGTCATAGAAAATAAGATGGATGAAAATCCCTCAATAAATCATCTATAATAGCTAGCTAATCCCAAGATACTTCTAATGTCTGATGGAGAAATAGGTCTAGGCCAGTTTCTTACCACTTCTGTCTTTTGGGGATCAACTCTTAATGCCATCACTGGAAATAATATGACTGAGGAAAGCTACTGACCTTAGCAAAAATTCAAAGTAGTGATATTTGGCGAACAATTGGTGATCACTAAGATTTTGCAACACAATTCTAAGATGGTCAGTATGATCATCCTCACTACAAAAATAGACAAGGGTATCATCGATAAAGACTATGACAAATATGTCTAGGTATGTTTTAAATACACGATTCATCAAGTCCATGAAGGCTACTGGAGCATTGGTTAGCACGAAGGACAAGACTAAACTTGAAATGACCATAATAGGTTTTGAAAGCTATCTTCGGGATAACACATTCCCTTACTCTAAGATAATTATAGTCGGATCTAAGGTCTATCTTGGAGAAATAACTTGTACCTTGGAATTGATTAAATAAGTCATCGATTATGGGGAGAGGATATCTATTTTTAGCAGTAAGTTTATTGAACTGATGATAGTTAATGCACATTTGCAAAGAACCATCTTTCTTATGCATGAATAGGATGAGAGTGCCTCATAGAAAAACACTAGGCCTTATGAAACCCTTATCTAAGAGGTCTTTGAGTTGCTCTTTCAACTCTTTAAGATGGATAGGAGCCATACGATATAGAGGAATAAAGATGAGTTGAGTATCAGTAAGAAGATCAATTCTGAATTCTATATCCCTATCGGAAGGTAAACTGCTAAATCTTTGGTAAACACATCAGGAAACTCATTGACTATACAGACTGACTAAACTGTTCGAGTCTCAGAATTAGAATCTTTGACTCGAACTAGATGATAGATATACCCTTTAGATATCAACTATCTAGATTTAAGATAAAATACGAAATGACTCTTAGGAGATACTGAATTACCTTCCTACTCAAAGACTGGCTCATCAGGAAATTAAAACTTCAACACTAGAGTGCAACAATCTATGGATACATAATAAGAATGGAGCCAATCCATACCAAGAATAAGGTCAAAGTCAACTATGTCTAATTTTATCAAATCTGCTAAAATAACCCTATGAAGGACGATAATGGGACACTTCCTATAGATCTATTTGTCAATGACTGACTCACCTACTAGAGTAGAAACTAAGAAGGGCTTAGGGATCTTTTCAGGACCTATTTCAAAATTAACTAAAACAAGTGGGGTCACATAAGAAAAACTTGACCCGGGATCTAACAACACATAAACATCAAGATGAAAGACACGAAGCATACCAGTAATATCATCTAGTGAATCCTCCTACTTCTGATGGGATGGTAAATCATAGAGCCAATTTTGGCGTTGACTGCTATCGGTATTGAATGATGCGCCATAAAGAGGAGTCTGGCGACCTAGAGGAGCTGGGGCACTAGTAGCCTAAGTTTGGGGACGAACATCCCTTTTTCCTGGCTTAGCATGGGAGCATTCCTTGATACCATGCCCTAACTAACCACATCCAAACCAATCTTTCTAACCCAATAAGCACTCACCAAGATAACTAGGCCTTCCACTTACACTATTCTAGATCTGGACATTGAGGTCCTACCCTACTATTCCTACTTGTTTCTAGGTACGGGGGCACTAGCTGAAGATGGTGCTGGAAAAGGCGGACAATTCTAAAACTGAAAATGATTTCCTCCTACAAATCTTGATTGACCATACTCAAACTACCTAGTCCTAGCCTTCTTATTACTTCTATCTCTTCCCTTCAACTTTTCTACCTCAATCTGTTGGGCATGAGTCATCAATCTAGCAAAATCCATGTCTCTAATAAGCTTGGTGGTCCTACACTCTTTGACTACCAATCTAGATACTCCAGTGGTGGTCCTACACTCTTTGACTACCAATCTAGATACTCCAGTAATAAACTTACTCATACTAGATCTAGTGTTAGATAACAACTCAGGAGCATACTTAGATAACTGGTTGAACTTAAGGCAGTACTCCTTAACTATCATTGAGCCCTATCTCAAGTTTATGAACTTCTCAATCTTTGCTTCCCGTAACTCGCACGGAAAGGACCTATCTAGAAAAGCATCCTGAAATACCTACCAACTTATGAGAGTTGCATTCTCACCCCTACCTTTCTTCCATATAACAATCCAATCATAAGTAACATCGTTTATCCTATAAGAAGCAAATTCTACACTCTCCTCTTCAGTAACATGCATAACTTGGGTGATCTTTTTCACCTCATCAAGATACAACTGAGGGTCGTCACCTATCTTTGATCAAAAGAATTCAAGTGGATTCATTCTTATGAAGTCATGAGGTCTGACTGCAGCTAAATCACCTTCTTACTTACACGAGATCATAGCCTTATTATTGGCCTAAATATTAGCAATCACATCTTGGGCTAATGCCTAAAAGGCACCATAAAATTTGGCATAAGACACATTCTCATTTAAAGAATCAACAGGCTGGGATGGCTGGTTATCATTTCTATAGGTATTAACTCTGTGAGAAGGCATATTTTATCATGAAATAGCACGAGTTAATAAAAGATAGAGATAGTTGTAAGCATGATGGATTATAAAAGAAAGAAATAATTTCATAAAATGTCTCGTAGCCTCTTTCTCATAAATGTGGCAGGCTTCAACCTATGATCAAGACTCTTTGTAATGCGGCTTGTCTGACTCCCTAGGACTCTCTAAACCTTGCTCTGATATCAAGTTTGTAACGCCCCAAAACCTGGTCCTGAGATGGCACATAGTACTCAAGACTAGGAGTAGTCTTATGGTAACCCTGTAAGCCTGCTGCTAAGTCTATAACTTATATTGAAATAATTTAATTAGGTAGAAATGCTAAAATATTAAATTATATCAAAACTATCTAAGATCTACTAAATATATTGTCTGGATAACTAATGCAGAAAGTCTGAAAATAATATCTAGTAGTCCGACAAGCTTCTACTACTAAGAAACTAGAGAGCCATTGGGACAAACCCCCAACTGACTCGGACTAAACTAAAAGTAATTAATCAATTACTATGAAAGCTGGGAAATTTAGATAAATGGGCCCTCGAACCATGAGGACTCACCAACTGTCGGGATGTAGATAGATGCATGAAATCACTCACGCTACTGAGATTAAGCATTTAAACCTACATTATGAGACAATGTAGCACATATGCGTATATGTAGATCATTACTTTGAGGATGTACTGAACATGTGGGGGTGAATGCCTAAGTAACAGTAATATCTCAATGTTATTAAAATTCATAGAATATGCATTTTATATGTAATGACTCACATGGCTGGAATAACTGAAACCTAAAAATTATAAATCATGAATAATGATACATAGTGCATAAATCTAGTGAGCAATCATATTTAAAGTCTAAAAGCTGAACTATTATCTGTCATTCTTTTCTCTTAAACTTTAGGGAAAATACTTTTAAAAACTATTTTGACGATTGTGACTGTTAGGGAGGTTCTTCTAACTGAAATAAATCATGTAAGCTATCATGGAGTCCAACATCTTATTCTCTTAAGAGGAAAAGCTCACATTGGGGAGAGGTGTTATACTCTTGCCAGGGAGTATAACCTGAGCTAAGTGATCACATTTGTAGATGTCATCCATATAGAAATGGTAATACTGAATCTGTACCTATGTTGGCTCTTGTTCTAGGAAAGTAGAATGCGCTAAACCCACACTTCTTGCAAGGTAGTAAATACTACTCTTTTAATCGGTATGTTATTTCTGTAGAAAATCCACTTTTAAAAGTCATAATATTTCATACTGAAAGCTAGCTGTGCATTTGTTTATTCAAAACTAAATTTAAGCTATAAAGTGGATTTCATATTTTGCTAAAGATCAAATTTTTATTCAAAGCTATTTATAAACCTATCATAAGATGCTTAAAAGCATAATCATTCTTGAAATAGCAATATTCAACTAGGGCCTTATATCTCATGCATCAATTTCATGTTAAATCATCATAAATTTTATGCTTGATAATGAAAATATTCATAATTCAACTAAAAATATGGAAAATATAGCCACACATGTGAATTTATGAAAGTAGACATGTAATTCAACATCTAAAGCACTTATAATCTCA
Organism: Capsicum baccatum var. pendulum; assembly: GCA_030864225.1. Taxonomy (NCBI): domain Eukaryota; kingdom Viridiplantae; phylum Streptophyta; class Magnoliopsida; order Solanales; family Solanaceae; genus Capsicum; species Capsicum baccatum. Next base: position 198,152,631 of record CM061557.1, read on the forward strand.
TAATCTTAAAATAGCAATATTTTGGTATGAACCCTAATTTGAAATTCATGTAAAATCATGTGAATTTATAATTAACAACTACTTTTGGGCACAAGGATGAAAGATTTATCCTTGTTCAAAATCCCACATACCTTAATTGATGAAATTGAAAAAGAATCTTGAACTTGAATTCCTATTTGTGCTTTTGAAGATGATTTCTTGAATGCCTTGAATTGGAAATATTGAATTTTGAGCTATCTTGAAGAATGAATGTAGGAAATTGGATTTCTTAGAGATTAAGCTTTTGAGTTCTAGGGTTTTCTTAGAGCGAATTTTGATGAATGATATGCGTAATAGGTTAGGAATAGGTTTAATCTCATGCTTTTCATAAATTTGGGGATGGGAAAATGACCAAAATACCCTTTTAAAATTAACTTCAGAAAATTGGAAGCCAATTTTGACACACGACACGATGCGGTGATAATTGAAATGCCATTCTGGAAAAATGACGAATGCAATTCTACCCTTTGGCGCGATGCAGCCTTATTAAGGTGGCTCAATGGAAAAGGATGAATCTCATTTGGTCCATCACCGTGATGCGGGGCTATCGCGGTGAGGTACCGAAAATTGACTAACGGGAAATGAGACATCACACGACGCGAGACTATCGTAGTGCGTCACTAAAATTGGACAATTGTCTGGCATGTCACCGCGATGCGGTACTGCTCATTTTGAGATATTGTCTTCACTAAAAGTCATAACTTCTCAACCGAGTAACGAATTAATGTGAAATTGGTAACGATGGAAAGCTAATTCGATTATCTACCAATAGAGGGTCTAGAGCTAGAAAATTTCACACAAATCAAGAATTATTCATTTTTGGAGTCGACTCTTGACACACTAGGGGCTAAATAAAGCTAGGAAAAGTATGGGGTATTACAATATCTCTCTTTTGGTAATATTCATCCTCGAATGAGACTAATTTAGCTGACATACTGAAGAACTGAGGCTATAAAATGATTATGCACAATTGGAGTATAACTAAACTAATTTGTAAATGCAATAACTAATACTCAACCCATCTCCATTCCTCTATATCGTATGGCTCCTGTCATTTTAGAGACAATCCACAACAAAACAATTTCAGTAATATATAAATATACATCGGGAGCCATCATGCTTCCCATCTATCAAAATCAACCACGTTGTGGATTTCTTTCACACTCAAGTTCAAAAAAACTCCATTAAGACCAAAAGGTCAAATCATTCAAAATATCTCAAATATTCAACATCAACGTACTTATAACACACACTTTCTAAAAAAACACAATTTCCAATGGGGATTAACGACCCAAATATCAATATCATGATAAATATTGTTCAAGATTCATGCTTTATATCTCCACACATGTAAATTCATATTTCAAAATCATAAACATCAAGATTTCATAATAATCATTATAAGATATGGGTTCATGCTTCAAATTCGTAAAAACCAAATAAAAATCATGCCTTTGTAAAGAAAATTACTTTTGGACACAAGAACGAAAGAGAGTTTTGTTGAAAAACCCCACATACCTTGAATGATGAACTTTAGATCGATACTCATTTTTGAGATATTAATCATGCCTTTGAATGGTGGTTCTTGGAGTTCTTGAACTAGGAACTTGGAATCTTGAATAAATTTGCAGAATTAATGGTGAACTTTGGAGGTTCTTGAAGTTGGATGTAGGAGCTTAGGGTTTTCTTTTTGAGGGAATTTGATGAATTATAACATATAATGCTTTTAATAGGCTTTAATATAGGGTTTGGATGGATTTTGTATGAGGAGGAATGACCAAAATGCCCCTAAAAATCAAATAATTCTCGAATTTGTCCTTTGGTGGATTGTTTTGATAGTCTGAAGTAGATCAACCATAACATTTTGCTATGATAGACAAGTTGGATGAAACCAATTTCATTGGAAAGAGGACTCGCAGAGCTTTCCGTTAATATATAGTAGATCACCTAGATCATTATGTACAAGGAGTTATGATCGTTTAAATTTGGAGAAAAAATACGCCAGGCATCAGTACTTTTTCCTGCACGTTTTACTGTTCACTACTAATCACGGTTTGATCAAAATGTTCATAACTCGTCGCTCGGGAGTCCGTTTTGGATGATCCACATATCGTTGGAAAGATTATTCGATACTCTACGCAATTGTGGGTCATAATCTAAGACATTCCGTACGAAAAATTTATAATTCATTCTAGAAGATAGAACCCAACACGTTTACGCACAAAATTTCAATAAAAAATTTCCCGGGGTATTACACTATTGTTGTAGGCGAACTCAATCAACAACAAAGGCTCATCCCAACTACCCTTGAAATTAAGCACAAATGCCCTCAATATATTTTCTAAAGTCGGAATGGACCTCTCTGCCTGACCATCTATCTAAGAATGAAAAGCTGAACTAAGATGGACTTGGTTACAAGATCTTTCTGAAAGGCCTTCCAAAAGTGAGAGGTAAACTGAGTACCCCCATCTGAAATGATATATATAGGAACTCCATGAAATCTAACCAACTCTCTAATATATATCTTAACATAATCTTTAGGTGAGTGGGACCTATGAACTGGCAAGAAATGGGCTGATTTGGTCAACCTGCCTACAATAACCCAAATTGAATCATGTTGACGATGCGAATGAGGTAAACCTATTATAAAATCCATGTTCACTTCTTCCTTCTTCCAAGTGGGTATACTAAAATCCTGCAAGGTGCTACCAGGACTTTGGTTCTCTACCTTAACCTGTTGACAAATTGAACACTTAGTCACAAACTTTACAATATCTTTCTTCATACCACTCCATCAATAGATTTCCCACAAATCTCGGTACATCTTAGTAGCACCAAGATGAATAGAGTAACTTGCACCATGCGCTTAATCCATAATCCACTATCTCAAATCATCAACGTACGACACACACAATCTACTCTGGTATCTCAACACACCATCTCCCCCTTGGGATAAAACCTCCACCTTTTGATCTCTAACCGACTCCTTCAACTTAACTAGGATGGGATCTTGATCTAGTTTCTCCTTTACCTTGGAAACCAAGGAAGACTCTGCACTACTCTGAACCCAAACATTGCCCTCAGCTGAATCAACTAAACGAACACCCAATCTATCCAATAGATGAACTTCTTATACTAACTCCTTCTTATCACTCTCCACATGAGCAATACTACCCATAGACAGTCTACTAAGGGCATCTTCCATAACATTGGCATTGCCCGGATGATACTAAGCACTCATGTCATAATCTTTCAACAATTCCAACCATTTTCTCTGATGGAGATTCAACTCTCTCTACGTAAAAACATACTGTAAACTTTTGTGGTCCGTAAACACATCAATATGCACCCCATAAAGATAGTGCCTCCATATTTTCAAAGAAAACACAATAGCATCTAATTCAAGATCATGAGTAGGATAGTTATTTTTATGAGACTTAAGCTGTCTAGAGGCATAGGCTATGACCTTACCTCTCTACATCAAAATACAACTCAAACAAACTCTATAGGCATCATAATACATAACGAATACATGGGTACCACCAGGTAATGCTAAGACTGGTTCTAAAGTGAGTCGAGTCTACAACTCCTAAAAACTCTTCTCACCAGTATCTGACTACTGAAACTTAACTTTCTTCTGAATAAATCTAGTTATAGAAGACGCAGTGGATAAAATACCCTCAATAAATCATCTATAATAGCCAGCTAAACCCAAGAAACTTATGATGTTTGATGCAGAAATGGGTCTAGGCCAGTTTCTTACCGCTTCTGTCTTTTGGGGATCAACCCTAATACCATCACTGGAAATAATATGACTGATGAAAGCTACTGACCTTAGCCAAAATTCACACTAGTGGCATTTGGCGAACAACTGGTGATCTCTAAGATTTTGTAATATAATTCTAAGACAGTCGGCATGATTATCCTCACTATAGAAATAGACAAGGGTATCATCAATGAAGACTATGATAAACATGTCTAGGTAATTTTTAAATACACGATTCATCAAGTCCATGAAGGCTGCTGGAGCATTGGTTAGCATGAAGGACATGCCTAAAAACATAAAATGACCATAATGGATTCTGAAAGCTATCTTCGGGATATTATATTCCCTTACTCTAAGCTAATGATAGCCGGATCTAAGGTCTATCTTAGAGAAATAACTTGCACCTTGGAGTTAATTGAGTAAGTCATCGATTTTGGGGAGAGGATATCTATTTTTAATTATGACTTTATTCAACTAATGATAGTCAATCCATATTTGCAAAGAACCATCTTTCTTATGCATGAATAGGATGAGAGCGCCTCATGGAGAAATACTGGGCCTTATGAAAACCTTATCTAAGAGGTCTTTGAGTTGCTCTTTTAACTCTTTAAGCTTGACAGGAGCCATATGATATAGAGGATTGGAGATGGGTTGAGTATTAGGAAGAAAATAAATTCCAAATTCTATTTTCTTATTGGGAGGTACCCTTGGCAAATCTTTGGGAAACACCTCAGGAAACTCATTGACTACACGGACTGATTAAACTGTTGGAGTCTCAGACTTAGCATCTTTAACTTGAATAGATGATAGATACACCCTTTAATATCAACTTTCTAGATTTAAGATAAAATATGAAATGACTCTTAGGAGATACTAAATTACCTTCCTACTCAAAGACTGGCTCATCAGGAGACTGAAACTTCACCACTCAAGTGAAATAATCTATGGATGGATAACAGGAATTGATCTAATCCATACCAAGAATAAGATCAAAGTCAACCATGTATAATTCTATCAAATCTGCTAACATTACCCTATGAGGGACGGTAATGGGACACTTCCTATAGATCTGTTTGTCAATGACTGACTCACCCACTAAAGTAGAAACTAAGAAGGGCTCAGGGATCTTTTCAAGACCTATTTCAAAATTAACTGCAACTAGTAGGGTCACATAAGAGAAATCGACCTGGGGTCTAACAACACATAAACATCAAGATGAAAGACATAAAGCATACCAGTAATAATATCTGGTGAATCCTCCTACTCCTGATGGGATGGTAAAGCATAGAACTAATTTTGTCGTTGACTGCTATCGGTACTGGATGATGCACCGTGAAGAGGAGTTGGGCAACTTAGAGGAACTGGGGCACTAGTAGCCTGAGTTTGGGGATGAATATCCCTACTTCCTGGCTTAGCATGCGAGCATTCCTTGATACCATGGTCTAACGGACCACATCCAAAACAACCTTTCTGACCTAATAAGCACTTACCAGGATAATTCTTACCATATCTAGAACATGAAGGATAACTAGGCCTTCCACCCATACTATTCTGAGATCTGGACATTGAACCCCTACCCTACTGTTCCTGCTTGATTTTGGATGTGGGGGCACTAGTTGAAGATGGTGCTGACAAAGACGGACTATTTTGAAACTACAAATGATTTTCTCCTACAAATCTTGATTGACCATACATAAACTACCCAGTCCTAGACTTTTTATTATTTCTATCTTTTCTCTTCAACTTTTATACCTCAATTTGTTGGGCATGAGTCATCAATCTAAAAGTATCCATATCTCCAATAAGCTTGGTGGTCCTACACTCCTTGACTACCAATCTAGATACTCCAGTAAAAAACTTACTCATACTAGATCTAGTGTTAGCTATCAACTCAGGAGCATACTTAAGATAACTGGTTGAACTTAAGGCAGTACTCCTTCATTGTCATTGAGCCCTACCTTAAGTTTATGAACTCCTCAATCTTTTCTTCCCTCAACTTGAGCTGAAAGAACCTATCTAGAAAAGCATCCTGAAACACCTGCCAACTTATGAGAGCTGCATTCTTACCCCTACCTTTCTTCCACATAGCAACTCAATCATAAGTAACATCATTAAGCCTATAAGAAGCCAATTCTACACTCTCCTCTTCAGTAACATGCATAATATAGGTGATCTTTTTCACCTCATTAAGATACAACTATGGGTCCTTACCAACCTTTGATCCAAATAATTCAGGCGAATTTATTCTCATGAAGTCACAAAGTCTGACTGCAGTTAAATCACCTTCTTGGTTACACGAGACCATAGCCTGATTATTGGCCTGAACATTAGCAGTCACATCTTGGTCTAACACCTAAAAAGCAGCATACAATTTGGCATGAGACACATTTTTATTGAAAGGATCAATAGGCTGGGGTGGTTGGTTATTATTCCTCTAGGCATTAGCTCTATGAGGAGGCATATTCTGTCATAAAAGAGCATAGTTAATAGCAGATAGAGATAGCTGTAAGCATGATGGATTATGAAAGAAGAAGATAATTTTCTAAAATATCCCGTAGCCTCTTTCTCATAAATGTGGTGGGCTTCAGACCTAGGATCAAGACTCTACGTAACGTGGCTTGTCTGACTCCCTAGGACTCTCTAAACCTTTCTCTGATATCAAGTTTGTAATGCCTCAAAACCTGGTCCCGAGATGTCACATAGTACTAAAGACTGGAGTAGTCTTATGCTAACCCTGTAATCCTGCTGCTAAGTCTATAACTTATATTGAAATAATTTAATCAGGTAGAAATGGTAAAATATTAAATTATATCAAAATTATCTGAGATCTACTAACTATCCAATCTGGATAACTAATGTGGAAAGTCTAAAAATTATAGCTAGTAGTCCGACAAGCCTCTACTACTAAGAAACTAGAGAGCCATTGGGAAAAACCCCAACTGACTCGGACTAAACTAAAAGTAACTAATCAATTACTATGAAAGCTGAAAAATTTAGATAAATGGGCCCTCGAACCATGAGGACTCACCAACTGTCGGGATGTAGATAGATGTATGAAATCACTCACGCTACTGAGATTGAGCATTTAAAGCTATATTATGAGATAATGTAGCACATATGCGTATATGTAGATCAGTACTTTGAGGATGTACTGAGCATGTGGGGGTGAATGCCTAAGTAACAGTAATATCTCAATTTTATTAAAATTCATAGAATATGCGTGTTATATGTAATGACTCACATGGATGGAATAACTGAAAGCCAAAAATTATAAATCACGAATAATGAAACATAGTGTATAAATCTGGTGAGCCATCATATTTTAAGTCTAAAAGCTGAACTATTATCTGTCATTCTTTTCTCTTAAACTTTAGGGAAAATACTTTTAAAAACTATTCTGATGATCGTTACTGTTAGGGAGGTTCTTCTAACCGACATAAACCATGTAATCTATCATGGAGTCCAGCATCTTCTTCTCCTAAGGGGAAAACCTCACATTAGGGAGAGGTGTCATACTCTTTCCAGGGAGTATAACCCGAGCTAAGTGATCATATTTGTAGATGTCATCCATATAGAAATAGTAATACTGAATCTGTACCTATGTTGGCTCTTTTCTAGGAAAGTAGGATGTGCTAAACCACACTTCCTGCAAGGTGCTAAATACTACTCCTTTTAATCGATATGTTATTTCTGTAGAAAATCCACTTTTAAAAGTCATAATATTTCATACTGAAAGCTAGCTGTGCATTTGTTTATTCAAAACTAAATTTAAGCTATAAAGTGGATTTCATATTTTGCTAAAGATCAAATTTTTATTCAAAGCTATTTATAAACCTATCATAAGATGCTTAAAAGCATAATCATTCTTGAAATAGCAATATTCAACTAGGGCCTTATATCTCATGCATCAATTTCATGTTAAATCATCATAAATTTTATGCTTGATAATGAAAATATTCATAATTCAACTAAAAATATGGAAAATATAGCCACACATGTGAATTTATGAAAGTAGACATGTAATTCAACATCTAAAGCACTTATAATCTCATAATCTTAAAATAGCAATATTTTGGTATGAACCCTAATTTGAAATTCATGTAAAATCATGTGAATTTATAATTAACAACTACTTTTGGGCACAAGGATGAAAGATTTATCCTTGTTCAAAATCCCACATACCTTAATTGATGAAATTGAAAAAGAATCTTGAACTTGAATTCCTATTTGTGCTTTTGAAGATGATTTCTTGAGTGCCTTGAATTGAAAATCTTAAATTTTGAGCTATCTTGAAGAATGAATGGAGGAAATTGGATTTCTTAGAGATTAAGCTTTTGAGTTCTAAGGTTTTCTTGGAGTGAATTTTGATGAATGATATGCGTAATAGGTTAGGAATAGATTTAATCTCATGTTTTTCATGAATTTGGGGATGGGAAAATGACCAAACTACCCTTTTAAAATCAACTTTGAAAAATTGGAAGCCAATTTTGACACTCGACACGGTACGGTGGTAATTGCGGTGCCATTTTGGAAAAATAAAGGACGCGATTTTACCCTTTGGCGCGATGCAGGCTTATCATGGTAGCTTAATAGAAAAGTATGACTCCCATTTGGTCCATCACCGTGATGCGGCGCTATCGCGGTGAGGTACTAGAAACTGACTAATGGGAACTGAGACATCACGAAATGTAAGCCAATCGCGGTGCGTCACTAGAATAGGACAATTGTCTGGCATGTCACCGTGATGCGGTGCTGCTCATTTTGAGATACTATCTTCACTAAAAGAGCCATAACTTCTCAACCGAATATCAAATTAATACAAAATTGGTATCGCTGGAAAGCTAATTTGATTATCTACATAATGGTGGGTCTACAGCTAGAAAATTCCACAAAAATAAAGAGTTATTCATTTTTGAAGTTGATCCTTGACACACTAGGGGCTAAATTGAGCTAGGAATGTACGGGGTATTACAACTTCATACAATATGTTTTTTTAGGATATGTTTCTAACTATAAAGGATATCATTTTTTATGTCCTAAAACTGGTCATGTTTATATTAGTCGACCTGTGTAATTTTATTAACTAACATTTTTGTGTTTGAAGCTTTCTAACCCATTTACTGTGTTCATCCTTCTTGAGGATTCTTTCGACCCGTTGGTTGTCATATCATATTTACATTCTAATACTTCCACTTCTTCACTTACCTACCATATATCTCCTTCTACTTCTACCTCACCGATTGTATCATCTACATTTGTTAGTCCCAATACTCCCTTTAGTGAATCCAATTTCTGTGCTCATCTTACTCATTCAAGCCCTCAAATGTCATTTGATGATGTATCCTCCTTGACAGTGTTGTCTTTAAGTAGCGATCTTCCCACCACTTTCTCTCTTTTAAATTATTCAATGTAAAATTTATTTAAAATATGGACTCACTAAGCCATGCCAGTTGCTTTCCTTAAATATAGTCATTCATAAAACTGAACCATCTTGTTTCTCTCAGTCTGTCAAAAATCCAAAATGGCAGCAACTAATGGCAGATAAATTTAATGCATTTTTGGAAAATAAAACTTAGGTGCTCATTCCTTCTAACGATAACATGAACTTGGTTGGTTATAAATGGATGTATCATATTAAAGATAAATCAGGTGGGTTTGTTGTACATTACAAGGCCCGCCTTGTCGCACAAGGTTTTTACCAACAATCGAGCATTGATTATCATAAGACTTTTAGTCCTATTGTTGGCCAACTATAGTACGTATTGTTATTTCCCTTGCTGTTTCTTTTGCTTGGCCAATTCAGCAACTTAAAGTTAAAAATACTTTTCTTTATGGTGTCTTAATATAGAAGTATCCATGAAACAACCTCCTGGTTTTACTCATCCAGACTATCCTCATCATGTTTGTAAATTAACTAATGTCATTTATGGTCTAAAGCAAGCACCCCATGCTTGGTTTATTTACTTTAGTATGTTTCTTCATGCGTAAGGTTTAATTTCTAGTAAAACTGATCCTTCTATGTTTATTCTTCGCTATTCTTAAGGTATTCTTATCTTATTACTTTATGTTGATAATATTATTCTCACTGTTGGTCATTGATATCTTTTTGTTCAATTCATAGATTGCCTTTCTCATCAATTTACAACAAAAGATCCAAGTGATCTTCATTATTTTCTTGGTGTTCATGTTGTCTACACCACACATGGTTTTCATATGTCTCAAAAGATACATTGTTGATTTACTTCTTAAGTTTCATATACATATATGCAAGCCTATTCGTACTCATATTGCATCTCACACTTGTATAGCTCTTAAGGGTGGTAACTTACTTTCAGACCCTAGTGAGTATAGGAGCATGGTTGGTGCTCCTCAATATTTGACCATGACTCATCCTGATATTGCCTATGCAGTAAATATTGTTTCTCAGTTTATGCATGCTCTATGAACTATTCACATGCACTGTGTCAAGCATATTTTTAGATATTTGTAGGGTACACTTAGCTATGGTCTGTTTGTTTGTTCCTCTTCATCAAACTCTATTCTCACTGCCTATTCTAATGTTGATTAGGTTGGTTGTCCTAATACTTGACGTTCTATGATGGGCTTCTCTAACCTTATTTCTTGGCGTATAAAGATGAAACCAACTGTTTTTAAGTCTTCTACAGAGGCTTAATACAGAGCAATTGCTTACACAGTTGCTAAGACTACTTGGATTTATCACATTCTCTGTGAGCTTGGGCTTTATCTTCATCAACCAGTTTATTTACATTGTGACAATGTTAATTCTACATACATGTGTTGAAATTTGGCGTTCTATGATCGTTCCAAGGAATTTGATTTTTACTATGTTCGTGACAAAGTATCTCAAGGAGATCTTGTTGTTAAATATGTCCCGATGCAATCATAAGTTGCTGATATTTTTAGGAAAGGTTTGTCCTCCTTTATTTTTTTCTTTTTACATGACAATCTGTTTGTTACTCCATCTAGTCCAGATTGAGGGGGCGTATCGGGACTCTTATATCTACTATATTGTAATCTGGATATTGTATTAAGAATTTAAGAATGTTAGTGCATTTGATGTAAACTAGAACTTACAGACTAGACTTTGTGATGTATTAGGATTCATATATCTTTGTATATAAATATATGTAAAGGAGTGCTCTTGGCTGATTGAGCAATTATCAAAACTTTCACAATTTGGACATTAGCTTCCTACAAACCAAGCAATAACCTTAACCATATAGAATTAAGGATCATCTGATAGCTACTAAAGCGGTAGTTTATTGAGAAAATTGAAGGAAAGATGTCTTTTAAGTCTTGAATGAAGGATTGGTGACATTGACCAACTTAAAGGGTCAAACATAATTAGAAAACTTGATTAAGCTAATTGTGGACTTGATTAACATTTTTAAAACTTTCTAATCTTTTCAAAAATATAAATCAACCCAACCCACACCTCTCTTCATCCAAAGCATCGACCGTCTCTCTCATCTCTTTCGACAGCTTCTCTCAACAAATAGTTCTGTAAATTTCTCCTTTCAATCCCCGACAGCTTCAACCTTCGACGATAAATAATTGGGCTTTGATTTTTTTTTCGACATAAACCGTCAATCGACGTGACAGCCTTGCTCTCCGGCCACAACAACTTCAAATTCTTCATTATTTCATTTCTTCTTTCACCGGTAAAAAAATTATGGTCTTTTTAGTTTTGAAGAAAATGAGGAACTTGAGCCAACTTCTCATATAGTAATTGTTAACAATTTCATTATTTGTTTCTTTAATTAGAAATGTGGATTGAATAAAACCTTAATTTTTGGTATTTTTCCTCTTCTCTTCTCTTTTATTGTTTAATTTCAAAGTTTAATTTGTTGCACCCATTTTTGGGTTGATTTGTTCTTGTTCTGATTAAAATGGTGATATTGTTGTTTTTCTGTTGAACAAAATTATGCTACTATTTTTTTCTCCAATAGATTATTTATTTGGTGCAACATATTAACCATATAATGCAACAAATTTAGCATATAATGCAACAAAGCAACCATCTTATGCAAAGAGGAACCATCAGATTAAAATTTTGATGTAAGAGATTAACTATCTGATGCAATAGATTAATCATCTGATGAAATAGAGGAACCATTAGATAAAAAATTTAATGCAATAGATTTAGCATATGGTGCAATAGTTTAACCATCTGATGCAATCGATTAACCATATGTTGTAATTAATTAACCATCTGATGTAACAAATTTACTATCGAATGAAATAGAAGAACCATCAGATTAAAAATTTGACACAACAACTTAACCATCTGATGAATGGAGAAACCATCAAATTAAAGATCTGATGCAACAAATAAACCTTATGTTGGATAAAATCCTATCAACTCTTCCAACAGGACATGTCTAAGACTTGATTTTTCTAATTGATCATTCATCTGTCGTGACAGACGAACCTTCTATTGGAATAAATCTATATAATATTGATCATTGCTAACTATTCCAATAGATCACTTATATGTTGCAACAGATGTATGACCTGTTGCACAGACCATTCATCTTTCTCAATAGATGAGTGATATGTTTTGTATTGTCGCAACAAATTACTCAGCCATTGATATAGGTTAGTTAACTGTTCCAATAAATCACTCATATATTGCAATAGATGTGTGATCTATTGTATAGACTATTCATCTTTCTCAACAGATGAGTGATATATTTTGTATTGTCACAACAGATTACTCAGTCGTTGCTACAGGTTATTTAACTATTCCAACAGATCATTCATATGTTGCAATAAATGTGTGATCTATTGCACAGACTATTCAGCTTTCTCAATAGATTAATGATATATTTTGTATTGTTGTAACAGATTACTCATCTATTGCAATATGTTATTTAACTGTTCTAATAGATCACTCATATGTTGCAACAGATGTGTGATCTATTGCATAGACCATTCATCTGTCTTAAAAAATGAGTGATATATTTTGTATTGTTGTAATAGATTACTCATCCATTGCAACAAGTTAGTTATTTGGTGCAACAGATAACCTACCTAGTGCAATAGATGTGTGATTTGTTGCAACTGTTATTTTACTATTTTGCATGTTAGATTTACTATTATCCTTTTTTAAGGATGTATTAATCAACTATAATATTTTTTTTATGTTTCTGTTAATTTTAGATAATATGGCTTCCAAACGAACATAAATCGAATCAAGTCGAAGTAAAGGAACAAGTGAAGCAGCTAGGCTATATCGATTACTCTATGAGCTTGATTTACAAGTGTTATCTCAATTAGGAGCAAAATATAATGAACACGGGGAGGAGAAATGTTTCAAAAGAGATGATACAAATGGTAATATCCCTTCCACCGAAGAGTTGGTCAAAACCTTCAGCATTGATCATTATCCTGTGAGAATGTAGTGCGATGGTGCCACAGATTTAACGGGTGATTTCATGGTTAAGTCATCCATGGAAAAATCTTTCGACGTCTTAGTAAAAATACTTTGAGAATAAAAATTGGATGTTTATTTCAGGGACAACTGCTTTGGGAAATATCTTGATTTTTCGGAGGACAACAATGCTCATTTCAAAATGAAAATAGTATATGAACTTCTCAAGTATAGGTTTATGTATGAAAACAAAGATAAGATGGATGAGGTGTGGAAAAATTACTATAGCATGCCTATTTTTTGGTTGGAAGGAGTTTGGCATAGTTACTGGACTAAAATGTTATCCTCCTTCTCCTTCTCATGTTATACCTATTCTAACCCAAAAAAAGTACCTCACACACCCAAAAAAGGCAAGGCAAGTCGTGTGATTGTGATGACCTGGTGTCTATTATTGGTCCAAGCTTCAAAAATAAAAATTTGATAGAAACGTTGAAAGGTAAAAGAATTTCAAAGAAGCACAAGCAGCCATTGTGTTTGGTTTAGTTTGTACATAATATTCTTTGGGTGAGAGACGTTAACAACAACATAAGTGTTGGTTTAATAAAGCTCTCCGAGGATCTTGAGATGTTTAAAAACTATCCTTGGGGTTATGAAAGCTTCAAAATGACTGTCAAATATTTGTTGACTCCGTTTGAACCAAAGGTAGTCAATAAATATTTATTGACTCCACTAGCACCAAAGACAATCAACTTATATGGCTTTCCACGGGCTTTCATGGTAAATGTTTCTTTCTTTTATTATGATATCATTCATTTTTTTACTCAATAATGGTTTTGATTTATTGGCGTTATTTATAGGCTTGGACGTTTAAACCCGTTTCTTATTTGAGACAACAAGTGAACTGCCAGAAAGAAGTTTCAAGTCCAAGAATCTTGAGATGGTTGTCGGCCAAAACTGATAAAAATATAAAAAATTTTGATCTCTTCAACCCCTAAAGGATGCAGTAAGTATAATTATAATTAAGTTTTTTATTTTAATTAATGATTTTTTTGAATGATCTAATCATTATTCTAATATATGTAATGATTTATGTTAGATTGTGCATCCATCGCTAGTTCTGACCAATCGAGAGTTGAAGATGCTATTTTTTCTTACTTTACAGTTTGTGCGAACTTTATCAGACCCTAAGGTCATTGACAGGATAAAAATGGAATTGTCTGAAGCAATAATTATTACAAGAAAAAGAATTTTGGTGGGTAGGCTTGTTATTATTGATGGTCTTAGTGGTGATGGAGATGTTGGTGGTGGTAGTGGTGCTGCTATTGGTCCTAATGATGCTCCTATTATAACATTTAAAATAAATCATTATGAGTATGATCATACTGGTTATACAGGTTTTGCCTCTCCGAGCGAATGTTCTAGATGTAAATATCAAGACTGCAACGCGAAACATGATGTAGTGATTAATGTTATTAATGTATTAACTGCTTCTATAAAGGAATTGGCATCTAAGAAGGGTGTCATTCCATTAAAGAGGATTTTATATCCATCCACTCTATTAGAGATTAAGGCTAAGAGGAGAAGGAAAGTAATTTCCAAGGCATTATCAAGAATCCAAAAAATCAATATTGCAACTCCTCTGTCCGTGTTTTGCATTAATCAATGTACAATGGCCAAAGAAGAGCAGCACGAGTTGAAGAAAGTGAATATATATGTATGTCCCAACTAAAAAATAGACACATATCTGTTTCAACGGATGACACATTTGCTAAAATTATCCAACAGATAGATACATTTGTTAAAACAGTTGACTAACTTGTTGCATCAGATAAGTATCTGCTGCAACATATATCTTCTCTATTTTAGCAAATCAAATATCCCTTCGTACCATTTTTTATTTATAATAATAGATGACCTATCTGATGTAATAGATAAGTCATACAACAGATGGTTAATCCGTTGGAAATTATCATACAAGTCTTCCTCATGTAAAAATTTATCTCAACAGTTGATTCATCTGTTGCAACAGAAATGTAATCTGTTTGGGATAATTTAAAATAGGAGAAAGACCTGTTTGATTTGCTAGAACAGATGTGTTATCCTTTTATGTTTTGGTGTATCTCCATGATTAGCATTGGCCAATTCTTGCTTTCCAAGTGGATGTAAAAGATACTGCCGAACAACATTGACAATATACTACTCTTTTTATGAAAATACGAAGAACAAAAGGCGCATAAACTGTATGTAAGCGACAATAAAGATCTATGATGATCAAAGACGAATTTCATAGCACCGGGTGAAGAACAACTTATCCATATTGAGTAGATATTTATAGCTTGAGTCAGTCAAAGTAATAACCTCACCCTTCCTTAGGAATTCTTGGCACCAATACTTAAATTGTTGATGTATTTGTTGAGATCTATACCCATAATAATTTTTTTTATTTTATTTATTTGTTGATTTATTTCAGCTAATTTTTGAAGGCTTTGATTTATTTTATTTTGTCTATGAATTTTATTTTTTTCTTAGATTTGAACTTATTAATTGAAATAAAATACTAGATTCAAATATTGCAACAGATAATGTATTTGTTACAACAGACGACACATCTGTTGGAAAATATCAAACAGATTTAGACATATATTGCAACAGGTAGGTCATCTATTTGAAATTATCAAACAGGTCTTTCCACTATTGTAACAGATAGACTTAGATAGAAAAATCAACATAATATAACAGATGACCAACCCATTGCAATAGATAAACTATATGTCAGAACAGGTAGAATATTTGTTATGACAGATGGACAATTTATTGCATTATAGAAATTCAACTTTCATTAGACATAAAAAATTGCCACTACATGTAAAAAAGTGAAGGTGACTTGAAATAAAAAAGGTTGAATTCATCGACAGTGTTCAGTTTAAACATCAAAAATAAAATAGGCATCAAGTAGACAGTGTTCATTTAAAACACATAAAATAAAATAGGCATCAAATGTGTGAGTTTGTCACTTTTTGTCCTATTGGATGCTCGTGTGTAATTCACACAGCCAAGGTTCGTTAAACCCCCACTTTTGCTGATTTGGCCCCCAACGATTATTTTTCTCCGATTGGTCTTATATTTGTTATGAAATCTTGTTCTGTGCTTTACTATGTATTTGTGTGGTATCTCGTGTCTTGAGCCGGGGGTCTATCGGAAACAACCTTTCTACTTCCCTAGAGGTAGAGGTATGGACTGCGTACATCTTACCTCCCCCCCCCAGACCCCACTAGGTGGGAATACACTGGGTTTGTTGTTGTTGTTGTTGTTGGTCTTATATATTCATCTTCTTCCTAAAATTTAACCCTAAATTTTCAAATCTTCTTTTTCTTCTTTATCTTTTTTTCTCTATCTAAATTCATCTCGATTATTTGTATTTTTTTTATGTATTTTTTTTATTTTTTTCAACGGAGCTTGACAATGTCGAGCTCATCTTTCACTATTTTTTGTGATAAAGATTTTTAATATTGTACGTGTGGTCGTGAAGCTCTATTAAAGACTTCTTGAAATCAACAAAATCCAGGTCTTAGGTTTTTTACTTGTAAGATTTCAAAGGTAATATTTTTTTATTTAATTATTTGATTACTTATTACCTTGTAATTATTTTATAATTGTGGTCTTGTTTTGTAGAAGTTGGGTGGATGTGATTACTTTGATTGGTATGAAGAATGATACTCTTCACAAGTAAATCGTGTAATCTGAGGTTTGTTGAAGAAAGTCAAGGCTTTTGAAGAGAAACAAAATCGAGTAAGAAGATACTACATTAATGGTGTTATTACTACTGGTTTGGTGATGTTGGGAACATGGATATTCAAGCCTAATTGCTGAAATTTTCATGGTGGTGTATTTGTATTTGCTACTGGTTTGGTGTCGTTGTGCACGTGGATATTCAACCGTAATTATTAAAAAATATCAAACAGATTTAGACATATGTTGCAACATATAGGTCATATGTTGGAAATTATCAAACACGCCTTCCCACTGTTACAACAGAGAAGACTATATCAGCATAATGCAATAGAGGACCAACCTATTACAATAGATAAACTATCTGTCAGAACAAATAGAATATATTTTACAACAGATGGACAATATGTTGCATTATGAAATATTCAACTATCATCAAACAAAAAAAATTTCCCCTACATGTATGTATATGTATGTATGTAATATAATGTAAAGTATGTAAAGTGAAGTGAATTGAAATAAAAAAATTGTTAT
The DNA here is from genome assembly GCA_030864225.1 of Capsicum baccatum var. pendulum. Taxonomy (NCBI): domain Eukaryota; kingdom Viridiplantae; phylum Streptophyta; class Magnoliopsida; order Solanales; family Solanaceae; genus Capsicum; species Capsicum baccatum. Next base: position 198,170,093 of record CM061557.1, read on the forward strand.
TTCACCGGCTCTTTTTTATACACAGGCTCCAAGCATCCAGTCAGTACCCCATAAGCCCAGACCTCTTGCATATTTTCCACAGCGTTGTAGCACAGAAAGGCCATTGGCTCGGCCATTTCTATTCTGATCAGCAAACATTCGATATGTGCAAGAGCGTGCGATCTGCACGCGACAACAATTTTATTTTTTGGAAGGTCAATGTCCTTGTTTCAACCTTTGAAATCCCATGGATGCTTTATCCAACACTTTTATTGGTAAACGATCCATCAGCTTACTCTGCCTCAATAAGATAGGGAACAACTCCAACAGTGGCAGCATGTAGGTAAAAAAATTGACCTCGTCCAAGGGAGGTAAGTTGCAGTCATAAACCTTGATCTTTCACTCCTTAAAAAGTATCTCAACATCCCAATAATGTACGTCATCCACATTCATGACTCCAAGAATCTTCTTTGCCTCGGTCCATTTCTTTCCTTGTGAATTTATCCTTTTCTCTCTAATATATTTTATCATTTATTCATCCCATTGGAACCAAAAAAGTAACGAATAAAATCCCTCGCCATCGAGAGTTGATGCTAGGTTACTAAGATAATCATACCTATACTTGAGATTCCTATATAAGTCGAGGTCCATTATCCTATCGGTAACATCATCCTCTTTCGGGTAGGCTAATTACCTACCCCTCATGAGGCAGAGAATTTCTTCAACATACAATGATATAAGAAATTAATTTTTAAATAGGTTAGTAATTGTAAAGAAGGAAAACATAATGAAATATACAACGGATGGTTCATCTATTACAGAGGGTTTTCTGAATCTGTTTACAAATTACCCATCTAACGCAACTTATGCAATAGATAGGTAATATATTACAATAGAACCACCACAAGTTGCACCAGAATACACATATGTTGCAACAGATGACAAGTAGACTGGAAGTCTAGGTTAGGAAAAGTAAACTTACCCTATCCACGTACTGCATACGCATATCTGTCATACTTCTGAAGTCTTCGGTAAAAAAGGTATGGATGGGGTAATCTTTTACGCGTTGCTTGCCCATCGCAGATCCCTCTTCTCTTTGGCGCCAAGTTCCGCGTATATCTCCACCTTTTTTAATAGACCTTGAACTTCAATAGCTTTTGAAAGGGGAGGAGTTTCAATTTTTTTGAATTTCTGATTAGAGAGTACTTGGCTAATTGATCTTTTCTTCCTCCTAACCGCCGCTATATGAGTGTATGGATCCCTCACCTTCTTGGACAATATGGCACTCCTCTTGGATTTCAATTTCTCAATAGCTTCTGTGATAGCCTCTACTTTTTAAAGAGTTTATCCTGGCTGTCTTTGCACTCTTCGCATTTGTAATGAGAATATAAGGGTGAAGAGGGGTGAGAGGGACCGATGTAAGGGTGAGAGGGACCTGTGTAATGGGGAGAGGGACCTGTGAGGGGTCTTTTTTCAAACATATTTATTTTTTCTCGAGTATCAACATGCTTAACATTGCATCTAGGAGTAGCATCAACATGCCTGCCACCAACATTAACTCCACCAGCAACACCTTTAAAAGAAGCACCCAGATCTGCTGTAGTAGTTTGGTCATGAAGAGCCTCAACACTAGGATGAACTTACCTAACTGCTCTTCTTATGTTTGTTACTCCAGCCAATTCCTTCTTTATTAACTCCTTCGTTGGGTCTGCTATAGTATCAGCTTGACCTAGAGTAATAAAAGAAGTCATCCGCAACCCCTGATCAGTAGGCACGTTCCATGGATGCATAACCTATAAAAAAAGACAAATACATTTAATTCATATAATATAATAATTTTCATAGTTGGGTTATATGTTAACATAGATAACTTATACAACAGATGATCTGTATGTTGCAACAGATTAATAATATATTACATTAGATTACCTATCTGTTGCATAATTTGCGGTAGATGATTAATCTGTTAAGAGTCAGGTTAAGAGAACCAAAGCAACAGATGGGTAATCTGATGCAAAATATCAATCATTTATCACAATAGTTTACCCATCTGTTGCACCAGTTGGCATAGGATGGGTAATCTGTCACAACAGATGTCCTATCTGGTGCATCAGATATAATATCTGTTGCACCAGATATAATATTTGTTCAATATATTTGATTGAGTCAAATTATTTTACTTGAAAGAAGACGTATTGTATCATCTGGAGGGTTAAAGAGATCAACCTCTTTAATTCTTATGTTGTTCTTTGCAGCCAACTACCTAAATATCCTTGGATGAGAAACCTCATCCGGATAATCCATTACCTGCTTTCGGAGGAGAGGAATGACTTTAAATGCCCAAGCCTAAAAAATATAAATAGTAAGCAAGAAAAAAATTCATATTAACTATATTCAATATAAATTAATTGATGAGTAAAAATAGTGATTAATTTTACCATGAAATCCCAAGGAAAGCCATATAATGTGATCATCCTTGGGCATAGCTTTGTCAGTAAATATTTGACAGTCAAGTAGAAGCTATCATATCCCCATGGATAATTGTTATATTTATCAAAATCCTCAGCACACACTAACAAATCATCTTTGATGACCTTGTTGACATCTCTTGCCAATATAACGGAATGGGCAAACCAAACTAAACACAATTGTTCCCTGTACTACTTTGGTATGGTTTTATCCTTGAGATCTGTCATCAAATTCGATGCTTTGTAGCCATGTCTAGCAAAGTCCAACAACCCATCTATTTTTCCTTGTGCTTGTTAGTTTTGCTGGGTGGTCGCTGGGATAATTCCCTCCCTTTATTTTCTTGTGGTGGTTTGGTTGTCCTGCTTGCCTTGGCGATAGGTTCTTGTAAAGCCCCAAAATTTCATTTCAAGATACCACACGATGCTTAGGGATACATGTAGCCCCAAGCTAACCCTTGGAGCCAAACACTACCTCAAGGAATTCAATTCAACAATAGTCATGCACAACAAAGAGATATACCACATCGGTTTTAAGAGAAATACTGGAAAATACTAGATTGTACAACCAAAATTTATTGAACGTCTGTACATACCAACCCTCTAGTCTGACAAAGCCTCTATACATTAGAATCAAGGAGCCATTGGGACAAACCCCCAACTGACTCAACAATACTGAAAACCATAACAACAAAATGATATCACAGAAATATAGACACGATCCTTGAACCATGAGGACTCACCACTGAGGGAACGTAGTTGAGGCACACGAATATCGCTAACGCGGCTGCGACTGAGTACCTGAACCTGCATTATAAGAAAATATAGCCCGTAGAGAAATATGTGGGTTAGCACTTTGGAATGTACTGAGTATATGGGGGTGCATGCAACAATGTAAATATCACCATCAATTTCATGAAAATATGCATATGTACAATGATGGCTCACATGGCTTGAATTAGATTGAAACATACTTTTCGTAATCTCATAGTAAATAAATCATATGATAAAAACCTCATAAATCATCATAAACAACTCAATTATTCAACTCAAGACTCGGAGTGACTCGGTAATTCAAGAAACTCAACTCTTATGGACATGGGAGGTTCTTATAACCGACATAAACTATGTGAGCTATATGGAGTCCAATATTTTGCCCTCCTAAGGAGAGAACCCCACATTGGCCAAAGCATCGTACTCTTTCCAAGGAGTTCAACCTCAATTTAGTGATCACAATCTCATACTCAGCCTCTGGCCCACAATTATTAATATCAATCCTACTGTGGCACGTCGTTTTAGGGAAAATACCACATTTTTTGCTCGGTGCTAAATACTGCTCCTAGAGACAAGCTCAGAACATGTTAGGAAATCCACCACAAACATCACAAGGGTCCATCATGAAGATCAAATCAAATCTCTTTCTCATTTATCAAATCATAATCAATTTATGGATTCCTAACCCAACTCAAATCAAATCAATATTTCTCAATATCAAAATGTATCAATTCATTAAATCATGGCAATATCAATAACTTTGAGGAAATATCGAGACTCATTGTAACAACTCAATCTCATGAATCAATATACTAAAATAATCAAATTTGTCATAAGGAAGCTTAAAGCTTGACACATATCTTGAAAGCACTTGAAATATCAATTCATGGTAGAAATATGAAATTCACAATATTAAATATCAAGTCATAACTTGGGAATAGTAAAATAATCATGTATAATAAAGCTTGGACAATTTATATTCTCATAATCTCATGATGAAGTAATTTGGGTATGAACCCACTTGAAAAATCATATAAATCTATGATAGAAATCAAAGATTTAGGCATAAGAACGAAAGGATTTCTCTTGTTCAAAACCTCACATACCTTAATCTTTGAAATTGGATGAATTCTAGTGCTTGAGACTCTATCCGCACTTGTAATAAATGATTCTAGAAGCCCACACTATGAGGAACTTGATTCTTGAAGAAATCTTAAAGATTTATGGATGATTTTTGGAAGATTAATGTCCTTAAATAAAAATCCTAGATATATTTCTTAAGAAAATTGGCAGAGAGAATGAAGAAATTAGGGTTTATATAGGAGTTCTCATATATATATAGGCCTCCAAAAGATGAGAAAAGACCAAAATATCCTTACAAAAACATCCCTTAATTGCTGAAAAAAATAGTTGACGACATTCATGAGAAGTTGTCATGAAACGTCGTCACAAAAGGGTGAATTTTATGATTTTCTACTTGAGGTTGACGACATTGGTGATAAGTCATCACAAGTGTGATAAGTCATAACACTTATGACGTCTTATCACAAAATGTCATCACTTAGTTTTCCAGCCTGACATGCTGGCGTAAAATGGGCATAACTCTTGGCTCTGATATCGAATTTGGATGAAATTGGTATCGTTGGAAATCTAATTTAATTATCTATCTATTGGTGGGTCATGAGTTTAAAAATTCTTAGGGTATAAAGAGACATGCTCGTTTGAAGTTGGCTATGCCAAAATTCTTTTCAAGAATTCAATCGGTAAAGGATTTTTGATTCACCTAATTGGTAGGACATCTTTGAGGCCTTAATACACATCACCCTTGATCAGAAAATAACCAAATCACTATAATTTACTTCTCATGAGCTTGAGTCATAGTTGCACTATTGGTTAGAGTCTTGGGGTATTACAGTTCTTCTGGACGATCGCATCTCAAGCCCGTCACTATGGCAAACTCTTGCAAGACAAAACAAACCGGTATTCCATAGTAGTTGATCCAGATTTCATCCATCTTTTTGACCCCTCCTCCAAATATTTATCATCCCCCACATACTTGATCATGTGCTTCAGAAGATCATATACCATCCTCATTTAGAAATGGGCAGGGTGGTCTTCAGGCAGCTCAAGAAAGCATCCAAAGTAGCTCCTCTTAAAAAGTCCGTCTATGTTTTCGTTCTTCATACTATTTCTAAAATAAATAAATTTTTTCCCCAACTGACATTTAAGTACAAGTTCACCAGTTAGTTTTGTAGGGTCATCTATCAGCATCACAACTTGAAACCTGTCAATACTAATAGTTTTGACAGGATCATGCTGGGATGTCGATATTAATTCACGCCCCATTAGTGATCCCTTATCATCATGTTGATGATCATCTTCTTTATTACTCTCTAATTCCTCCTCTTTCTCACTTTTACTTTCTTTATCACCATCTATAGACACTTTTTTGCCTCCCTCAACATTATTTTCATATCTCTCCTCAGTTTTACTTCTCCCTAACTGAGATTGTTTAGGAAGATCCTTCGAATCCATCTATACTGTAGCCTTTGTTGTTGAGTGGTCAGAAGTCGATACACTTTCACTTTCTTTTCTTTTGGGAGACATATTTTACCTACAAATAACAGAAAAACAAAAATTACATTACAATTGATGTATGCATAAATTTTAAAAAATACATACAAATACCACCAGTACCAACACACTAACAGCCACCACTATAAACACCACCAACTAATTCCACAAACACCACAAATACTGACACCACCAACAGCCACCAGAAACACCACCAACCAATGCCCCCAACAGCCATCACAAACACCACTAGTGCCACCAAGACGACCACCACCACCACTACCACGACCACTAACACCACAAACACCATCTAATAATTCTGCAATAGTTAATGGAACACTGCAACAAAAACTAGGATTTTCTCAGGTTCTTACTATGATTTTACTATCAAAACTCAAAATTGTAAACCCATTCTTGTATATAATACAACTAAAAGTTTTTTTCATTATTAACTTAAAAGCCCTTATTTTTTAGAAAAATAACAAATATAGAACTCTTCTCGAATTCTATTATCTACGAAGACAGAGAAAACGACTGATACAAGCAAGAATAAAGTCAAAAATAACACCTATGTGATCGAAAATTAGAAAAAAATCAATCTATTGTGAAAAGTTGAGAAATTTATTGAGTAGTTGTTGTATGTATTATTGAGAGACAGAAAAGAGCAAGAACTCGAGATTTGAAATGATAAAATATTTTTCTCGCAAATGGATTATTTGTATGGGTTGATTTGTATTTTGGAAAAGTATGACAAGATCTGAAAATATTAATTTGGTCCAAATTGATCTTAATTATTTTTTAAAATTATAAAAGATATGCATAATTTTTAACTCTCTCATCATGCAATTGCCAAAAGACATAATTGAAGTTGTAGTTGACCCTATAAACTTACCCCTAGTCCTAGATTAATCAATTTAGGTATTAGTTGAACATATGAACTCAATTGAAATTGTATAAAAACAAATGTTTAACTTTTGACAACAGATGACTTATCTATAGGAATTAATCAAATAGATTAAGTCATTTGTTGCAACAGATTACCCATCTATTGTAAATTATCAAACAGATTAAGTCATCTGTTGCAACAAATTACCCATCTATTATAAATTATCAAATAGGCATTGTCATCTGTTATAGTTAACCCTATGAGAACTCATCCCTAATCCTTAGATTAATAAATTAAGGTACTAGTTGAACATATAAGGTAATAAAAATTGCTTCAGCTCAAAAATCGATCGACAACTCTAGTCGAGAGGAATACAATACTGTCTCATTATAAAATTGCCAAAAGGATCAATTAAAGTTGTAGTTGGCCCTATGAGAACTCACCCCTAGTCCTAGATTAATCAATTTAGGTATTAGTTGAACATATGAACTCAATTAAAATTGTATAAGAACAAGTGTTCAGCCTATTGCAACAGATAACTTATCTGTTGGAGTTAATCAAACAAATTAAGTCATTTATTAAATAGATTACCCATCTGTTGTAAATTATTAAACATATTAAGTCATCAGTTGTAATAAATTACCCATCTGTTGTAAATTATTAAATATATTAAGTCATCTGTTGCAACAGATTACCTATCTGTTGTCAATTATCAAATAGGCATTGCCATCTATTGTAGTTGGTCCTATGAGAACTCACCCCTAGTCCTAGATTAATTAATTGAGGTATTAGTAGAATATATAAGATAATAAGAATCGCTTCAACTCAGAATGATCGATCGACGACTCTAGTCAGGAGGAACACAATAATGTCTCATCATGCAATTGCCGAAAGGTTCAATTGAAGTTATAGTTGAACCTATGAGAAATAATCCTTAGTCCTAGATTAATCAATTTAGGTATTAGTTGAACATATGAACTCAATTGAAATTGTATAAAAATAAATGTTCAATATGTTGCAATAAATGACTTATCTATTGGAATTTATCAAACAGATTATGTCATCTATTGTAACAGATTATACATCTGTTGTAAATCATCAAACTGGTGTCGCCATCTGTTGCGATAGATAATCGATCTTTGGAATTTTTCAAATAGAAATTGTCATCTATTACAAAGTATGACTTAGATGTTTTACGATCTTTTTTAAAAGCAATTTAGGTATTTCTTGTTTGACATAAAAAAGATAAAATACTAAAGCGGTAAAAAATATTACTTGGATAACTCAAAAATCTCCTCAATAAGTAATCTTATCCGGTCGTTTCAATGTCACCATCTTCTTATAACCCTCAAAATTTATTAATGAATATTTAAAACCCATATCCAGAATACTCTGTCTTCTTTATTCTTAATTCTCTTTCTCACCTTTTTTTTCTCTCTTTTCGAATAAGGATCCCTTTGGATCTCAACCGATCAATATCTTTTCTCGACTGAACTAGATGTTCTGATCCCTTTGCTTTTTTGACATTACAGGTATGGTTCACTATTGCTCTTTCTTTCTCGCCTTCTTCTTTGTATGTTATGTAAATTAGATATTTGCATCTGTTGTTATTAATGATTTACCCATTACCAGTTTTATATTTATTAAGAAAAATAAAGGAAAGGTGACTTTTAAGTCTTGAATGAATGAATAATTATTTTTATTAAAATATGCGAAAAACAGTCATCTGTTGGGAGAACTTAAAAAGCCTTATTGTCAGTATAGTTTTTTTATGTCTTTTGTTTGTTACTTTAGTGGTGGTGATGGTCGTGTTGGAACATGTGGTGTTTGTGTTGTTGATGGTGTTGGAACATATGATGTTGTTTTGTTATTATTGATCCTATTGGTGGTGGTGTTGCAACAGTTTTCTCAACTGTTGCAACTGATGAATCAGTTGTTGGAAAAGATGGAGAAACTGTTTGAAGAAATCAAACTAGTAACAAGGCTGGTTTGATTTATTCCAACAGATGACTCATCTGTTGCAACATATCATCCATCTATTATAACAAATGCCTCATCGGTTGAACAGATGGGGAATCTGTTATATCAAATTGGTCATCGGTTATTCATTTAATTTTGTGTTACCCTTTTGTATTGTTCTTTTTGTTCTTCTCTTGTTTGTCATCAAATGTATTTCTCTTGTTTGTAGATAAAAGGAAGTGAAACTGGATCAGCTTTTGCCTGACTAGCATTGAAGGCTAGAGTAAAGATGGGTTCGGAGGAATGAGCAGCTTATAAATAGAACCATTTCATATGTGGGAGGTATGTAATACTGATCAACCTATCATGAAAACACACATCCAGTATAATGATTTTGTAAATGTTAGTTCTTTACTTATTAGGCGTTAATCCTCCAAACAAGATATAACATTTTACAGTTAAGATTGTTGGGTTCAAACTATTAAGGCTGAGGGACCAAGTAGGTGGTGTCAATACCCTGTTACGATTTAATAAAGATTTTAATTATGTTTATGTGTCAAGTTTGAAGAAGGGTTAAGGTTTTTGGTGGCAGTGTAAACATTCAAATAGTGATTGCACTAACTTTAAGGGTTCAATGGACTTTTGAAAGACCTCTAAAGCCTCGCACTACTGTAAACAATAATGGAAATAAATATAGTATTGCTCTGGTCCAAATTTATATGGATGGGTTGCTTGAGGAGACTATTATACAGCAGAAGGTTATTATAAGAATACCTGTGCGGTAAGGGGAGTAAAGAAGACCATATATCAACTCAGACCTTATTAAAGAAGAAACACAGGGTAGGAAAGAAAGTGTACTGAAACTAGTTGATGAAATTGACATGAAAAATGAAAAAGTTGAAGGAGTTGCGAATATGAAAGTGTATCCAAAAATTAAAATCCATCAGTCGTTCCTGAAAAAAATGCTCAAGTGGACTGGATCTGTGTACTTTGTTCAGAGACTGCAACTACCTAACTGTAATACCCTAAAAAAATCCAAACCAATATTAGAGACATGTACCAAGATCATGCATAGTAAATCATGGTTCTTTTATAGTTTTATGAGTAGGTTATATGTATACTAAGGCTTCAAATAACTCCCAGCTATCAGACGAATCAAAATATTCCTTACAGATTGAATTCTTGAGAAGGATATTAGTATAGTCAACTTCAAACGAGTATATCTCTCATTATACTTGGAATTTTTGAGATCATAACCTATCAAAAGATATATAATTAAATTAGATTTCCAACAATACCAATTCCGCCTAAATCCGATATTGTAGCAAAGATTTATTCCTATTTTACTCTAGCATGTCAGCATGGAAATAGTGTGACGACATTCGTGGTAGCTTACCACATTTGTGATGCCCGATCACGAAGGTCGTCAGTCTTAGGCAGAAAATAGCTCCTAATTGATGACATTCATGGTAGCTTACCATATTTATGACTCCCTATCACGAAGGTCGTCAGCCTTAGGCAGAAACCAGCCCCTAAGTGACGACATTTGTGGTAGCTTACCACATTTGTGACGCCCTATCACGAAGGTCATCCGCCTTAGGTAGAAACCAGCTCCTAAGTGATGACATTCATGGTAGCTAACCACATTTATGATGCCCTATCACGAAGGTCTTCAGCCTTAGGCAAAATCCAGCTTCTGTGTGACGACATTTTTGACGGCCTATCACATTTTTGACGCCTTGTCATAAATGTCGTCAAGCTTAGGTAGAAACCATCAATTCCAGCTCCTGTGTGATGACATTTTTGATGGTTTGTCACATTTTTTATGCCTTGTCACAAATGTCATCAGCTATGATTTTCAGCAACTGGAATTTATTTCATGAGGGTATTTTGGTCATTTCCTTCACCTTTCATGACTTATAACCCTAAAAAGGCATAATTTTTCCCATTTTTATTCAGTTAAGCATCTCAAAAACCCTCTCTTACGCTCTTAACTACAAGATTAGGGTTTTCATCAAACTCATCTCTCAAAAGCAAGATTCAAGTATTTTTCCAAGATAATCAAGAATTAAGTTTCCCAATCTAAGAACTCTCCAGCAAATCATCAAGGTTTCCTTTCTAAGGTATGCGTGTTTTCATTCATGAACTCCTTTCATCCATAAAGTTCAAGAACCCTTTTCTAAAACTATATATTATGGTTTTTATGTTAAGAATGGATTGTTGATCATGTTTATGTGTTGAATGATGCCAAGATAGAATCTTTATTTGTTATTAAGAATCTATGACATCATATGAGTTGAAAAGATGTAACTTTGATTATTTATGATGAGTAATTGTATGATTTACACCAATGCCTAAGTTGTGCATGTAAGGTGTTTGATAAAATACCTAAGACACTATAAATCATGCATTATAGCTAAATTGTGACTAAGGGAAGGATTCATGATAGGCCTCTATGATTCAATGTCATCCATGTTGATAAAGTGTCTTGTGAACACTGTTGGATTACTCATGAACTAGTCTTATGGAATTATGCTATGCTTACTTGCAAAACCCACTCATGTACAAGATGTAGAATACCCATGTACTTCATGAAATTTCCCAAGTTATGATATTATGGATTGTTGTTATAATATGTAATGAGCATGATATTGAAAGCTATGCAAGTATAAACATGTTGTATGAAATTCCCTTCCATGAAATAGATTGTTGAGAACCATTCTTAGTATGAAATCCCTTATTTATGATATTGTGAATTATGAACTCTACTCTTATGATCAAGTCAGTCATGTGTGTCAGTTTCCTTCCATCTAGTCCTGGGAGTACTTGTACCCGAAAAATATAGCTGTGTGCCTAGAGCCATGTCATGTTTCACGATACTCTCAGTCAAGCCATGATCTATAGAAATTAGTCAGTCATGTGACTCAGGAAAACTCAGTAATCTCAGTAGTTCAGTATTCTCAGTAATCTTAGTAATCTCAGTGCTCAGTAACCTCAGTAATCATAGTAAATCTCAGTAACTTCAGTACTCTTAATCAGTCCTCAGAACTCATTATATTCCGTCCATTATTGGAATCCAATAAACTCAGTTTTAGCTCTGCTAAACAATACCACTAGTATCAGTTCAGTTAATTAGTATCAATTCAGCAAATCAGTTCAGTTAAGTTATTTAGTTTGGCCCAGTTATTCAGTTCAGTGTCTTTCAGATGGGAGTAGGATTCAGCATCGAGCGAACCTAGGGATGGGGGCTCACCCGCTAGAATAGGAATGAGATCCCTAGAAGCAATCCCTAAGTTCCAGAACTACGTTGCCAGCGTAGGTACGAGATTTCACCCGTTAGATAAGACTGACATACTCAGGGATCACCCATTAGCACATTATGTATAGGACCGATCCCAGGAGTCACCCGCTAGATTAGGACTGACTCCATAATAGATGTCTTTACTGGTGGTGCGGTACTCACACTCTTTCAGTCAGGGCAAAGATTGGACCCCTGTAAGCTTAGCTTGGAGCATGTTGGTTAGATAAATACATCCTATAATTTTAGTTACAGATTCAGGACTGTCAGATAAGTCAACTCAGTCCAGTAGTACAAATTCAGTACTGTTAGAGACAATCAATCCTTATCATTATAAATAGACTTCAAGATCACCCATTAGCTAGGACTGATCTCAACTATGATTAATCAGTATCAGAATCATTAGATTTAAAAATCACCCGCTAGATAGGACTGATCTCAAACCAAGTCAAATCATCCTTATTATGAGTATACTCATGATCACCCGCTAGATATGACTGATCTCAGATTTAGTTACTCCAAGTAGAACAAAACTTAGTTCCATCAGAACTTAGACTGTCAGATACAGTCGCTCAGTATCAATTACATTGGTTAGGCCGATCATCAGAGTTATATCAGTTATATCAGTTTTCTGAACTCATGTATCAGTTAAATCAGTTATTAGAATTTATGATATCAGTATTCAGCTTTAGAACTATCAGACACAGTTAACCAGACCAGTTCTTCATAATTCAAACTGTCAAAAATAGTCATTCATCTATTTAGTATCTCAGTATCAGTACCCTTATGTTGCCAGTATTCAGACTCAGTAGTCAGTATCTCCACGAGTTCAGTTACAGTTATATATGCATGTATGTATTCTCACGTTCATATTAGTCAGCATTGTTCATGCATATAACCCTTTGCATTTAGCCTACCTCACTCGTATACTCAGTACATTCAGACGTACTGACGTATTTGTGCTATGGTGCTTTCTCTTATGTTACACCATAGGTTCAGAGGCACGAGCTCCAGATCAGAAGTAGCATGCCAGTGTTCAGAGTTTGCAGTGAGTCTTTCTCATTCGAGGATGATATGACTATTTCTACATTTACTATTCAGTTGCTAGATGGAGTTAGTTGGAGACATATTCCTTCAACTCCTTATTCAGTTCAGTTAGAGGCTTTCAGACTAGATGTCATATTAGATATTAAGATGTGATTATTTTTAGTATTTATGACTTATTTTGGTATTGTTATACCTTTTTCAGATATTTTGTTATCAGACGTTTATTCAGTTCGAACCTTATAGCCTTTCTTATTTATGTTTCCGCATTTTATATATATTATGCAGTATACAAGTACAGATATCAGTCATGGGTTAGATTTTGGTCCTTCAGGGTCATGAACACCGTGTAGCATTCCAGTTTATAAAATTGGGGTGTTACACTAGTGTGGCCTGCATAAAGACCCATAAAATGCAGGTTCAGACCTCTAAAGTTTTAGTTTTGCAAGCACGGAAAGTGGTAAGATTATCGGTCAAAATTAAAACCCGAACCAATACTCCTGAATTAAAAATAAGGGATCAAGCCAAGGTGGTAATTTCTCAAGTTAAATTTGCATCCCATGTCTTTTGTTTATGGCTATGGTCTGGTCAAAGGCAGTAGAAACAACAAGGAATGGGATTTTTGGTCAACTTCAGACCTTTTTGTTTCTACTTCCAATGACCTGATCATAGCCACAAATAGAAGGCATGGGATGCAAGTTGGACTTCAAAAATTGACCCCTTAGTATTCCATATTTTTACTTCTGGAGTTGTTGGTTCAGGTTTCATTCTTGACTGAAAATCTTACCAATCTCTTGTTCTCACGAAGCTGCTTCCTTAGAGTTCTAGTCCTGCATTTTGTGAGTCTTCCTTGAGGCCACGCTCGCTAGTTGCAGACTCCAGTAAAGTGACCAGCTCCAGTCCTCTTGACCATTTTTCTTTTTCAAGAATGACTGGTGGATTTTTATATTTGGATACACTTCCATATTTGAAGATCATTCAATTTTTTTATTTCTCATGACAATTTCATTAGCCAAAATCACTAGAAGTTCCTTGCTTGCTTCCCTGTGTTTCCTCTTAAATAGGGTCTGAGATGATATTTGGTCTTCTTCACCTCCCTCTTTCTACACAGGTATTCTCCCAAGCACCTTTCGTTGTATAATAGTCTCCTTGAGCAACCCATTCATATAAATTTGGACCAGAGAATTTTCTATTGGTTTCATCGATGTTTGCTGCAATGCGAGGCTTCGGAGGTCTTTCAAGAAGTTCATTGCGCCATTAAAATTGGTTCAATCACTATTGGATATTTACATTACCGCCAAAAACTTAAACGCTTCTCCAAACTTGACACAAAAATATGAGCATAAATCATCATTAAATTGTAACAGGGTATCGACACCACCGTCTTTGAAACCTTTGGCCTTATCAGTTCGCACCTATCAAACTAAACTATATAATGCAGGATCTTGTTTGAAGGATAAATGTCTAATTGGTAAAAAACTGCATTCACAAAATCATTGTACTTTATGTGAGTTTGTCATGGTACCCTGAACAATAATACATAACTCTCACGCATGAAAGTGGATCTATTCATCTGCATGCACCTTATTCTTTCTACCCATCAAGACATGTCAGACAGTGTGTATTTCTCTGCACAAACGTAGTGACTATTAAAAAAGAGGTAAAGAGTCATGACTTTTTATGTAACACATTCAAAACGGCTGATAAATCAAAATCTCCATCTGTTGCAACTGATGAATCAGCTGTTAGAAGAAATTAAAATATCTCCTTCAATAAATAGTTTATCTGTCACAGTAGATAATCCCTATGTTGCAACAGATGTTGCAACAAATGGTAAATCAGTTGTGACAGACCAGACAGTGTTTATTCATCTGCACGCATGTGATGACTATTAAAAAAGAGGTAAGGATTCATGACTTTTTATCTAATACATTCAAAATAGCTGATGAATCGAATTCTCCATATGTTGCAACTGATGAATCAGTTGTTAGAAGAAATCAAAATATCTCCTCCAACAGATGGTCCATCTATCGCAACAGATAATACATATGTTGCAACAGATGTATCATCTATTGCACATACAAACTATCTGTTGCAACAGATGGTAAATCTATTTTGACAGACCATCTGTTGCACTTACAGACCATCTATTACAATAGAAGGTAAATCTGTTATAACAGATGGACAATCTATTGCAACAGCTCAATAATAATGGTTGTTATCAAGTCTCAAACATTTTGAAAGGTGAGAAGTTTGAATGTAAAAGAAAAAGTTGCATCTTTCCACAGAAAATAAAAAGCCAGCAGTTTGAATGTAATTAATACAATGGACCTGAACAGTCGTGCCTTTTTGCCTAACATATTCAGATTCAATACTTTATAAATAGGTCCCTCCACTTTTATTTATTTCTTGCATTTTGTCTTTTTGGATTATTTCTTTAACCACTTCTCTTCAAAGAGCATATTTCTTTCTCTTTGAGGTAAGTTTTTTTCTTTTGCATAAATCTACCAGTTTGTAGTATACATTGTATTACATTTAGACTCTTTTCTTGACTTTTTTTTGTCAATTCATGTGTGTTCTAGATATAACTGATACAAATTGGGACGTTGTAATTCTATAAAACACTACCTGAGAACTTGAGTCACAGGTTCACGACCTGCGGTGGGAGTTGTTCACCATGAGAGCCCAGATGATTATGGAGATTAGTAAGACTAGGAGGGCCTTGCTTTTGCCGGTTGAAGATTGGTCGGCTGGTAATAATAATGTTGTTGCTAATAATAATAATAATTAGAATGTGTTTTTCATAATTCTATATCGGATCTATACCTGTGTATTATGTTTATTATTTAATGAAAAATTTATTGTTGGTCGACTTTGGCTTTTTAATTCTTATTCAATTTTTATTCTGTCTATTCCTTATTCTAAACATGTTAACATGTCAACTGTTGGAGCCGTAAAGAGCAATTTTGAATCCAGTAGCAATAGTAATTTTAGTATTTAAGTTCTTTCAACAGATGGACCATTTGTTGGAATAGATCGATTGGGTTTCTGTCAGTAGATTATCTATCTGTTGGAGGAAAATATTTCAGTTTGATGGAACTGTGTTGTGTTCTTCCAGCTAATGTCTAACTGTTGCCACAGAGGGGTAATCTGTTAAAAATAATTATGGTCTGCAGTATTATTTCATGTTTTGCCTCTTTTTCTATACCTAATGTATTTTGTTTTTATTTAATGGAAAAATTATTATTGGTCGACTTTGGATTTTTAGTTCTTATTTAATTTCCATTCTGTCTATTCTTTCTTCTAAACATGTTAACATGTCAACTATAATGACAATGATTATGGTGGATTATGATCCGGGCATGTAGTTTTGTTGTGGCCAGCGTGCTTACATACGAAGCACTTATTTCTTCTTGATGAAAATAATTCCCCCACTCCATGCCTCCTCTTATATGGCTTTCTTCTTGGTTTGATAGTGCTTGGGTCAATATATAGAGGAGGTATTAATCTTCCCAAAAGCTCTGCAGGAACAACCCATGATTCTTCGGGAGGCACCAAAGTAATATGTTCACTATATGTCATTTCATATTTTTCCACCGAATAATATGGAGAGGAGTGCTCGTAAATTTTAGGTCCATATTTTGCACCATATTGAGATCGAAGCACTGTCATAGCATGTGGACAGAGTATTTTGTATAAGTCAAAAACTCTGCACGTACAAGATCTTGTTTGAAGATCGACTGTGCCAACATTACCACGACCGGTTATACTAAATTTGTAATCTACTATTTGATGAGATAATAACCTATTCCCCAAACTGATGTCCGTTGATATTATTTTTTAATTTCTAGAACAAATAGGGTTCTTCTTGGGCCCTCAAACTGCACACGCCTTTCATTAAAAAATTGGTCATATTTCTTGTTTATTATTTCAAACAGTGCTTTGATGAAAAATTCTCTTTCATCGCCAAACAATGAACTTGCCGATTCAGCTATGTTTGATGTTATAATATTGTACCTATACAAAAGATCACTTAGTATGACATCATACTAAACTTATAACTCAAACAAGACATTAAATTTATAAGAATGTACCTATTTGTCGGACAGAATGCCCGGCTCCATCTCTTGAAATCGACATGTACAATATGTTCTGCTACCTTGGGATGCATCCGTTATTTGATTGAAATGGTCTAAAAACTCCTCTCTACTATATCCTTTAGATGCTCTATAAAAAAGAGTCACGACCCTTTTGTTGTGATAGTTGATCCGAATATTCTATGTAAGATGCCTGATGCAACAACCAAAGTAAGCTGAAGTGAAGAAAACTGAATCCATCTTTGGAATACTTGGATGCCTATCCGAAATAAAACACAACTCTTCGGTATCTTCGACGCAGCTTCGCAGTTGTTCAAAAAAAATCATAAGAGGCATCACATTCCTTGTCCACTATACAAAAAGCGACAGGAAAAATATGATTCTCCGCATCTTGTGCCACCGCCGCTAGTAGAACTCCATTATACCTGCTTCTCAAGAAGGTACCGTAGACGGCTATGCCTTTTCTCAAATGTCAAAAACCTTGAATCCAAGCACCATAGGATACAAAAAAATACTTAAACCTTCCATTTTCATCAACTTGCAATGTCGTCCTACTTCCAAAATTTATGGACTCAATCATGTAATGGTAGGCATCTAGGAATGCATACACATGCTCGTCTGTACCCCTAACCAAGTCCTTGGCAATCCCCATGGTCGTATATATCTTCCAATAACTGACCAGGATACCTAATTTCATAAGGATTTGATTGGTCATAACCCTTGTAGAAGGGCCTTTGCCATCGGGTAAACTATTCTTGAAATATTCACCGAGGACCTTTACCGTGGCGTGAGGATTTTAGCCCGAGATGTGCTCCAAACCACATGTGTGATACTTTTCATGTTTATGAATGACGAATCTGTCAGAACTTACGTACTTCACCGCTCTCAACCACCACTTGCAGTTCGGATTAGCACATTTGTAGGAAAATACACTACTCGAATTAATCATCTTCTTTATTCTGAAATCTTTTTTCAAGAAAGAAATAAACAAAGTGGTAGATAGTTCTTTTTTGTCCTTGAATGACATTCCATTGAAAAAGTCGATCATTTCATCTTGAAGATTGCCAGACTGTGTCGATCGAGAAGAACTGTCCACCGAATTGATTGTATCAATGGGCATAGGTTTTTTATCATCATCTAGAATATTCATGTCTAGATCATCCAACCTATCATCAAAGATGTCTTATTATTGTGCTTCTACTACGTTCTGGTTCTTATTCTCTCTTGTCTTTTCAATCATGTACACCCTTAACACCGTCCTGGATGAATCAATAAGATAAGCACGCAACTGAACCTGATCGGTTATCTTGAAAAGTAGTACCCTCTGATTTTCAAAGGAGTTGTGCATGTAGCTGATGACAAGTTCTTTTGATCGATAATTCAGTCCACAATAGCTGATGATTAAGTTCACAAAATCATCATACAAAACATCACTTTAGACTGTTATAGCTATCATCTCTAGTATTTCACCCTCATTCCAACTCCATACATATCGATTGCTCTTCTCGATCCATTGACCATGACAATCCACCCCTATTATTATTGATCCCTCTATTAGTGGTACCTAAATAAAGTCATTTGTTAAAAAAGTTAATAGTAATTTCATAGTGTCGTACATGAATCCCAACAGATGTGTAATATGTTGCAACAGGTAAGTGATTAGTCGCAACAGATTACTTACCTGTTGCGATTCATGTTATGCTCTTAAAGCCGATTTCAACAGATGAGTTATCTGTTATAACAGGTGAATCATATGTTGCAATAGACTATATATCTGTTGCAACAGATGAAGTGTCTGTTGGGATAGATGTTGCAGTCTAAGGTACCTTTGAAGCTAATTCTAACAGATGAGTGACATGTTGCAACAGATAATTATCCTGTTGCGACAGATGACTTACCTGTTGCAACAGATGATGTGTCTGTTAGAATCGAGGTCAGGTTCTATTGCAACAGGTTACTAATATGTTGCAACAGATATTTACCCTCTGTTGGAATTGAGCTCAGGTTCTGTTGCAACAGGTTACTAATCTGTTGCAACAGATATTTACCTTGTTGAAACAGACGACATGTCTTTTGGAATCGAGTTCAGGTTCTATTTCAATAGGTTACTAATCTGTTGCAATAGATATTTATCATGTTGCACTAGATAACTAATCTATTGCAGCAAATGACCCATCTGTTTGATTCTTATAACGGCACTATAGAACCATAAACATAAATCTAACATATGAGTCTTCTATTGAAATATATCTGTTTAAACAGATGGCTCGTATGTTGCATTCATGTTCGTGTGCTATCTATAGTTGGAAAAACAGCACAATAGCAGTTACCCAAATGACAAATTCAACTAAAAATCATAATTTGACTTATCAAAGTCTCCTATAAAGTAATGCCAAAGTGGAAAGTGATGTACGAAACAAAATTTGACCTAAGAAATTGGTCAAATAACAACAGTAGCAGTAACAAAAACAATAGTCAACAAGATGAAGATGAAGATGATAATAAAGTAGAAGATGGTGAATAAAGCAGTAGCAATAATGAACAACAAAAATCGCTAAGAGAGAGAAAACAACAATGAATGAGAAGAGAGAGAAACGCGCCTTTTTTTCTTCGTTTTCTGTTATATTAGGTAAACATTTAGATAAAAGTGTAAATTTAAAAATTTGTGGGTTATTCTAAAACTTACCCTACTTTCTTAGTCCATAATAAAATAATTGTCACCAAATCTCAATTATTAAGACTTGTGTCACCTACACCTCATTTTCAAACTCTTTTATCACTTTTAGCTCAAAGCCGCTAGTTTATTCATATATTAATTTCTGTATGAATTATATAATTTGGTTTATAATTTAGAAACATGCTTAATTAGTATATGCATAAATTATTAGTAAATTGATGTATTATTTTATGCGAAATTGATATTAATACCCACATAATTAATACATACTTATAAAAACAATTAAAAGAAATCGTTATGATCCGGACTTTTTCATGTGATGGAGAACGTGGGAAATATGGGAGAAAGAGAAAATTAGGAATGATTTTATCAAATTGGTGCCTAAAATCAAGGGATAGAGAGAAAATCCTAAGTTTGAATGGAATAATATATTTGGAACATGACTTTTCTCCTTTTCTTTTGATTAGCCTTAAATCACGAAACTATATCACTAAGTTTTAGCCTAAAAGAAGAATTGTAGAGACGGTCAAGTTTTTCTGCATTAGATAAACTATTGCAACGACGTAGCAAAAAATTTGAAAAAAAAATTAAAAAAATTACATAATTTGATAAGATTATTCTTTGAAAGTGTGGTGGAATTGAAGATGATAACAATTCTACTCG
Organism: Capsicum baccatum var. pendulum; assembly: GCA_030864225.1. NCBI lineage: Eukaryota > Viridiplantae > Streptophyta > Magnoliopsida > Solanales > Solanaceae > Capsicum > Capsicum baccatum. The sequence goes on from CM061557.1 coordinate 198,190,509, forward strand.
AATAGATAACGAAATGCGAAATTAAACAACAAAAATGGATAGTTGAGAAATAAAAGATGAAGAGTGAAGAAAAAAAGATTCAATTGTTGACAATAATTAAATTAATATCAAGGGAGAAAAAGAACTTTATTATCTAGAAACTGAGAAACAAATTTGCCTAAAGAATTCCACCTATACTCTCAAAGAGTTCAATTTTCAAATCATCAAAGCCTAAATAAAAAAAATGACTAAGACGATTATTTATAGTTATTGTCTTTACACAAATAGTCTATAACAAAAATAACTAAAGTGGCTATTTAGAAAATAACTCACACCTTCTTAATTGTTTCATAACTTCCATCGGATGCAAGCTATCATCCATATGTGAAATTCCCTTCTAATATGCTCCAAACTAATCGTGTTCATATCATTTTGTAATAAAGGAATTTAGATTGTTATTGATGTGATTTTCTCTATATTTGTTTTACATATTGAAATAGTGAAATTCATTTGATAACCATGAAGAAAACCATTGTGCTATTTCCTATATTATTACTACTGTTCAATCATTTTATCTAGTACACATGTTCAACTATAAGAACAATGTAGTAGTGAGCTTTGACAGTATAAATACCAGTTTCCTTGACACAGTATTTGATTAACCGCATAATAGCTGTCATAACTCATAACTAATGTAAAATATTTAGTGGCGAAATTAAATAACATATGTACTAAATTATGAAAGAATTTATATATTATTGTAAGCGGGATAGAGTTTGAGATCACAATAAGTCTATTAACAATTAAATGGATTAAATTAGTTAAAGACAGAAACATACTTTTAAGTAATCACATGAGATCACAATTTGTACTAACTATAAATGGATTAAATTAGTTAAAGACAGAGTAATCATATGTATTTCCTCCATTCACTTTAACTTTTTGATATGACAAATTTATTAAGAAAATTATTATTGATACAACTATTTTATCATATTATCCCTGTTAATTGATGTTTTAAGTAGTATGTCTTAAAAATAATTTAGCGAATAAACAATTAATGCTAACGATAAAATTAAAAAAATTCTTTTCTTAGCATGTCAAAAGTACAAGTAAACATAAAATTTTATCACGAAAATAGTGACAAGTAAAAAAAAAAAGAGAGTAGTAACAATCTCTTAGTAGCATTACTCTCTTCACCCATCTTTACTTGTCCAACTTGACACACTATAAGAAACAATAATTAATAAGAGTAATTTATTTTATTGCCCTTTAAATATAATAAATATAATGGTTGCAAAAATGTATTGAATAATGTAGAATATTTAAGAGAAAGGGTAAACTCATTGATTTTTTAAATTTAAGAAGTACAATAAAATATCTAATTTTAGTATTTTGAATAAATAAAGATGAACAAAGGGAGTATTAATCATCGCATTAACAATTGCCCGTGATACTCCTGTATAATTAATTATAAACTAGCCAACCACTATTGTAATAATCCCTCCGTCATAATTGTTATAATTTAAGTGTCTTAGTCAAACTGGACAAGAAATTTAAGAAAACAATGGGAGATTTTTGGTATTACATTAAGTGTGTATCGATTTTGGAATATTTGAATTGAAAACTTACTAAACATGAAAAGAGATACTCTTTTTGTAACAGACAACAACAAAAAGTAAGAAACTTAAATGGGGACATAGGGAGCAGCATTAGGGAGTAGCATTTACCAATCAATCGAAATAATTTACTATATTTTTGTTCTCTTTTTTCCTTACAAAAGCTACAACACCATCAAATCCACAACTAGGATGCAATCTGGAAAACTCGATTGTACCAAATAGAATGAAGTATCATGTGGAAAGTATCATACTTTTCAGATTCAGGATGCCAAAGGAAATGTTGTTGTACCTTCTTCACATTGTTATACAGTTTCAGATATCTTCTTAGAGGGATTGACTCGAGTATAGACTTCAGATTAGGTATGTCCTCCTCTTGGACGAAAACAGCAAACGATTCCCAGTTCAATGTCTCCAAAAATGGCGGTACAAAGTTATCAGATATGATCACAGGAACACATTCGTAAGAAATAGCCTCCACAACTCGTGGACTGTTGACTTCATGACCCCTTGCGCATATACAGTACTTGCTGCTCTTCATGTGCCGGATGTAGTCACTGTTGTGCATCTTGCCAAAGATTTTCATGATTGGATCTTTGTTTTGCCAATGCTTTAAAAGAATAGGACGGACATATCCATGCATACTTCCAGCAAAGAAAGCAAGGAATTTTCGTTGGCTAGGACGTTTGCCCCCAAGGCTTCTCGAGGTATCAGCTGAGACAATGTACGTTTCTGGTAGAGAAGCATCCTTTCCAAACTTGAATCCCTCTTTTAAATCAGCATTGCATAAAGACTTTATGCAATTTGCCATCTCGTACCTAGTTTCTTCCGGGGCCTAAGATAAAATAAGAGAAAGGCACATCATAACACCATAAACAACTCCTTACTCTGACTACATAGAGAAACAGATTGACCATATATGATAATAAAAACTAGTAACAACGTACCCAGTCGTGACAAGCAACAAGAAAATGGTCAGCTCCTTGTGTTCTGTTCCAGAATGGATATCTTCCCTTGATCAAATCAAGGTAATTCTTCAAATAAGCTTTTAAGTTGGTGAAGCTGTGAGAACCAGGCACATACACCACTTGTTCCAAAATTTGAGAACTAAAAGGCACGTAAAACAGGTGTGCTTTGTTTGGGTCATTGGTGAGGAAGTGCTGGCTTGCTTTTAACTGCTTCATGAACCAACCTTCTGAAGCATAAATGCCCTTGAGCGGTGGTTGATGAAATACGGGTCTCTTGCCCTCTTTGTAGATGTAAACCTTGAGATTCTGTTCCATTAACTCATAGCTCCTGCAAATGATGAAAGAAATCTGCTAAACATACTGCTATTCTATGTTGGCCGGACTCTTTCAAAAATAACGACAGGAGTGAAGGATCTTCCAAAAGTAGTGCATTCTTGGACGATCCGACACGGGTGTGGCAACATTTTGGAGAGTCCTAACAATATAGCTGTTATCTCAAGATTCATCTGACCCAGCAAAGGCCAATATGCAAGTAATTAATAGTAACCAAGAAAAGCTGACAGAAATTAGTGTTTATACCCTGAATGATCAAACAGATCATGCAGTACACAGCCTATAAATGATGCTTGCATATATACTGGACAATAGCTCAAAATTTGATACAGTAGCAATGAATAGATTTTGTCTTTTCACAACAACTTCAGTAAATGCAGAAAATATTTTTTGGGTGAGAAGGGAGGGGGAATGCTAACAAGCAAGTAAATGTATTCAAACAACAACAATATACCTAGTGTGATCCCACAACTGGGGTGTAGGGAGGGTAGAGTGTATGCAGACCTTACCCTACCTCGTGGAGGTAGAGAGGATGTTTCTATGGGCGGCTCAATGATATTAGTGGCCTAAAGCGAAACTTCAAGACAGGCCTGAAAATTTTCATTAGAGAAAAGAACATTCATATATAAATCTATTTAACAATAATTTCTTGAGGATTTATATTTGATCACCAACCTTTTATTCGTCTTCTTGAATTTATTGACACCTAATTCAATTATATTGGTGATTTGTGATAGAAATTTTGTTGTATAATCAGGAAAATAATAGAATACTTTGAAAGCTAGAGGTGTGTGTGACATTGTCCTATATTTTTCCAATAAGGTGTATCCTTAGGATCCAACAAATTCTTCTAATATAAACTACGCGCAAAAACAACATAACTTAAATAATATAAACTCATCAAAAGAAAAAAGAAGAAGAGGAAGGTATTGCTCACTATTTTCTCTTCTTCAAGCTATTGCTCACTATTTTCTCTTCTTCAAGCATAAGTAGATGGGAAAATATTATGATAATGATGACTGCATAAATGAGGAAATAGGGCTATTCATACATAAAGATGTTTGGGGGAGATTCCAAAAATTACTAGGAGTATTTCATTTCTTAATTTATCTCAAAAATACCATCAACTTCTTATTTTTAAAATAAAAATTGTTATATTTAAATCTTTTTTAAAATAACAAATGGTACCAATTAATTAGATGAAACTTTGGGGCCCTTACAAAGGTGAGGCCTAAAGCAGTTGCTTGTCTTGCTTCACCATTAGGCCGGCTCTGGCTGTTTCTGAAAGACCCTCGGCTCAAGTGCAGTAAATCAAAGTATTTACGTAAAAGGAATATGACAATAAAGAAACCATATCAATTAACAAGGAAAGAAGTACAGAGCATTCAATGAAATTTGTAAGACAACGAAAGCTACGAAATCCAGAAATACCACTACTGAATGCAATTAAGTATACCTTTTAAACCTTGAAACATTGTGATAAACTGGTGCATATAGGCCAAGATCACTGATACTGTTAGCTCCAATTTCAATCTGTGATTTTGCACTCAACAATTCTTCATCACCCGCAGAAGACCACATTGGATTCTGGAAAAATTTAATAAGCAAAAGGAATTAAAAAACGATTCCATTCAATGTATTATATAGCTTTTCATATGCGTAGACATACCGTTAAAAGGTTTGATTGATGACTCTGAAGCAACATATTAGTCATTTCAGATATCGACACAACACCTTTTACTAGCTTATCTGATTCTTTCTTAGCAACAGGAGTTTTTTTGGTCATAGTATAACCATTGCCTGACGAGGCAAGACTGTTTCTTAATTGCCCTGTTGCTTCAGTTGGAGCAGGGGTGGCACCATAAGCATTACGCGAACTAGACAGAACAGTAGAATTATCGTCAACATGTCTAAGTGAAACAGCAGGAGCTAGTGAATTCATCAGCTGTATTGTGTCATTCGAGTTTAAAGGGACAGTACTAGCTGATACATTCCGAGTAGTTGTGGAACTACTTGGAGCAGTCAAATTATCATAAACTTGTGGAGCTGGTGGAATCATAGGCGCTGATGGGACATACGATGCTAAAGGGACAATACCAGCTACTTCATCACTCCGAGTAGCCAAATTACTCGAAGCAGTCAAATTATCATCAATTTGTGGAGCTAGGGGAATCATTGGCGCTGATTCAACATTCGCTGCTAGAGGGACCGTATCATCTTTATTTTTTTCTTCCAACATTGGGACTACATGACCTTTCAATATATTCCCAAATTCCTTAGCGCCCTCTGGTGCTAAGGTCCTGTTTGGTTTAAGCAATTCCACTCCAGGTTTACCACTCTTGATTTTCGTATCGAATCCAGCAGTAAAATTGATTTGCGTATTATTGTTGTTCATTCTATTGGAATTTAAACCAGAAAATAAGGAGCCTATAAAGTTGCCATATGGAAGTTCAAAATATTGAACAAGTAATGAAAATGCAAAAACGCCTCCCATTACCCATAATACTCTCCTGGTCTCAGCCCGGCATAGAAAATCAGAACCCATAATTTCTCTGTTGAATTTACCTCTTTCTTGAAGCTAGATGGCCTATCGAATACAACAGCTCTACCTCTACTTGAGGTTAGGTCAGGTACAATCTACCTTTCCTCCCTAGACCTCACTTTGTGGGGTTAGGGTGTTGTTTTACCACTTACCGATCACAAAAGGAAGAATTAAAACCAAAAAGATATGCAAAGAGATTTCAAAGAAAAATTCATGATATATAATCCTTATGATTAAACCAAGAATTCTGAAAAATTCGAGAAGAAAAAAATGGAAGAAAAATCACAAAGGTAACAGAAGTTTGATATAGGTTGATGAGACGGTATCTTATAAATACCACATGCACCGCTTAGCCCTAGCAGGAGAAGAAATGTGTGATATAATGACCGATTATTATTCGGCAAATTTGAAATAAGTCCAAATTAGTTTCGGTTACCTGAAAAATTATTAGTATAATAAGACCAAAATAGCACTAAATTATTAAAATTTACAACTAATATCCTTACAAAATTATTTACAATAACCTCTAATAGCTAGATTCACAAAGATTTTACCAATCCAATCGTGAGACTTAGGTTGAATTTAGTCAAACCTCACTACAAATATCCAACATCAGGAAAACTAAAAAAATTGAAAAGGAATTTCAAAGCTAAAATTCCAAATTTGAAGTATTGCCTCTACTAATAGAGAGAGTTGGCGAATAAAGAGTACTGGAATTGAACAAGTCAAGTCAGCAAAGCCATGCAAGAGGCTAGATTTTGGGCTCTGCTTTCCAAATATTAATACATGAATGCCACATGGCACATGTCCTTGTTTAGTCAGATTTTTGGTTCTTTCTTTTAGGCCTTTGTACTTCCAAGAAAATTAGAGAACGAATTTTTAGACATTGATAGACACAATATTTGGAGTACCGGAAATTTCATGTCATGAATTCAAATATTGATGGTTTTAAATATTTGATTTCAAATAAGAATGTCTTTAAAATAGTTTTTTTTACTTTTTAATGTATTAAAAGTATCATTTTGTCCATCTACATCTTAAATATATATTTTTAAACTTTTCATACTCATTTATCTCTCAAATTTTATTTTTTATTATTTTTATTTTTTTATTTTTCCTTTACTTTTATTATTTTACTTTTTCACTTTTTTATTTTTTCCTTTAAATTTATTATTTTGAATTTTTATTTTTTCCTTTAATTTTATTTTCATGTTTTATTTATTTTCATATTCAGGTTGGCATCGTAGCTTCAACTGTCTTCGACTCTACTCCGTTCTACATTTTCACCATCGACAGTATACTCCTCCGTATTGAATTGTTTAGAAAAGCTCCTTCCTCGGCACCAGGACCAGCTCCGGAGACATTCCAGCACCCGCACCTAAAGCATCTGCACTTACTGCGGATGCTAGCTCCCCAACTCCAATGATGTCTCCTCTTGCTCCACCGACTTTATCTTCGGCTGGTGATCTGGAGGACGGTCTAGCAGCTGATTTAGAGAACAGTATGGTGGGTAAGAAAAAGAACGACGGTACCATATGTGGCAGATTTTGATTCGGATGCTTCGCAATTCATTTTTTATCAGAAGCATCCTTTCATCTGTGACATTGAAGCATTTAATAATATGTCGAGCTTGAACACTAATTTTTGAGCGTTCATCGAGTATGGATTGAATACGTCGAAATGATAGGTTTACTATCTTTAAGCTTTTCATTTTGTCATTTTTGTACTTATGGTAATGCATATATTCTAATTATGTTCATTTTTCATGTATTTTAAGAGCCAAAAATATATACGTTAAAGGAAAAGATGTGTTGCCCGAATGTTTAGTGTTTGGCTCTTGTGCTGTGGATTCGAAGGAGTGGTTTTATTCACTTGCAACTTGTGGTCGACCTTTGAATGACACGGTATTATCACTTGTTATCATAATCTATATTTGGATTGGCTAATATCTATCTGCTATCTTTATAACTTTGATGTAAAGTTGTAACTTTTCTATTCACTAGTAGAGCCAGGTGTATAGATAGAGGGGCGAAAGGGGGTTATTTGATTTTTAGTTTAATCTTGATTTATCTACCTGTTTTAACTTTATTTTCATGTCATTGTAGAAACAAAGCCAATGTTGTTTGTCCGATCACAAGGTTTGGCTCATTTCTTGGTTGCATGATACTAGGTAGGCGCTTGGCCGTAGAATTTATAAAGTTAGAGTTGAAGATAGAGTAATGTTTAATTTGTATGTGGGGTTACTGATATTTCACGAAGTTAGCTGCACAAATAGCGAACAAACAGCAGAAACCAATAGTTGAGGTACAATGTTTATCCCCTCCTGGTTTATTTTATAACCGAGCTGTTGTTAACGTTGTATATCTACGGATATCAAAGCCACCAATCCTAGTGGCACCAATTAGAAATGAAATAGAAGACTGCATTATTATCGATGCTGAAGATTACAAGGCCACTGGTTATTCTGATGTGCTAATATTTATACAGCATACTGAAGCAATGATGGAGAAAATTGATAGGATGGTAAGCTTATATGATCTATATATCTTGGTTATGAATATAATTCTTGTGGATTGCCATTGATGTGTTAAATCTTTGATTCAGGATGAGGAAATTGAGATAAAGATGCAGAAGATTGGTCAGTTGTGGACATAAATAGTTCTGATAAAAAGAACGAACTCACTGTAGTGGAATACATTGATGACATCTATGCTTACTACAAGAAGGCTGACGTAGAGATGTTATCTCTTTGTTTGTTATAAGTTTTTTCGTTTACAACTTGTACATGCTTATTACCCCACTGTGTGGGAATACACTGGATTTTTTGTTTTTGTTGTACATGCTCATTAAGATTATGGCGTGTAGAGTTAGCAGAAGTCCCATATTTTTTAACTGATTATCTAATTCTTTTGGATAGGATCTCATTAAGATTAATAGATTGTCAAATTACTCACAAAAGCTAGTCTAATTTCAATATGGACTGCAATTTTTAGTTAGTAAAATAATAGGTGCAGAACATATGATATATAGACATATGGAGGGTATAATTGGGTTGTTTCTGTTGTGATGTTATTCTATCAAGGATGATTAATGTTTTAATTTTAATTGGAAGTCTGAAAAAAAAATGAAGGTGTATTTTTTACCCCTTTCTTTTAATGTCATTTTCAATTGCAGATCGCTGGCTGCATCCCTCCAAACTATATGGAACAACAATTTGATATCAATGAGAGGATGAGAGACATCCTTATTGACTGACTGATTGAGGTATATAGTGTTTACTGTTACATGTCATTTCTAAGTTTTATGAAGAAGAATGTGATAATTTTAGGTGTCATTTAACATCTAATCCAATTTATAGGTTCACTACAAGTTTGAAATGATGGAGGAGACCTTGTATTTGACTATGAATCTCATCGATAGATTCCTGGCAGTTCAGTCAGTGATTAGGAAAAAACTTTAGCTTGTTGGAATAACAACTTTGCTTCTAGCCTGTAAGTATGAAGAGGTTTTTGTACCTGTAGTGGAGGATCTAATTTTGATCTCTGACAAGGCTTATGCCAAAAAAGAAGTGCTTGAAATGGTTAGTTTAAAGACCAAAATCTTACATTATTAGGACTTGTATCTCCATTTGTTCTTCCTCGCTAAATGATTTCAATCATTTTTTTATCACAAGGAGAAGTTGATGGTTAATGCCTTACAGTTCAACATGAAAGTACCTACAACTTATGTGTTTATGCGGTAGCTCCTTAAAGTCTCCCAGTCTGATAAGAAGGTCGGTTAAAGGTCTTTGTCACATGAAGAAGTAACGTAACAATCTGAATCACTACTTATACAACTTTTTATCATTGTTTAAATCAGGTGGAGCTCATGTCTTTCTTCTTTCTCAAGCTATGTATGGTTGAATACAAAATGCTTAGATTCCCACCATCGATGTTTATTGCTACAGCTGTCTTTACTGCTCAGTGCACCCTCGGTGTGTCCAGGGAGTGGAACGCAACCCATGAGAAACATAGCAGCTATGACAAGAATCAGATTTTGTAAGTATATTTTGTTTTTAAAGATACTTGTAAATATATATCCTTTTATCGAATAGACAAATATGTGTAATTATGTGCCTTATTTTCTACGATAGAAAATGCTCGAAATTAATGGTTTCTTTCCATCAGAAGGCAGCAGTTGGGAAGTTTACTGGTATGCACCAAAAGTACAGCACATATAAATATGGCAATGCCGCAAAATGTGAACCAGCTTCTTTTCTGTTAGAAGATTGGTTCTAGGATAAGAAGAACACATGACGGGGAACGGCATTCTTTGCCAGTAGTTGTGTTGAATGAAATTGTTGATGTGTGTGCAACATATGTTGCCCCAGGCTCTGGGGAAGGGGGAAGGGTATGTTTGCCCCAGGCTCTGGGGAAGGGGGAAGGGTGTTTTTGAGTTCTTTTGCTACTGAGAGAACCATGTATTTATTTATTTATTTATTTATTTATTTTATGTACATTGTTGGACATTGTTGGTGTTTTGTGAAATATCTTGCTTTCCATACTTTTTCTTGAATACAAATATTAGAAAGTTAAAATTTCTTCTTAACAGTATAAAGTTTAAGTGATTAGAAGCTTGGACACATAACACACTTAACTACTAATGTGACTAAAAGCTTGGTGGACACACTTAAAAAGCCTTCGTATATATATATACATACATATATATATATATATATATATATATATCCTCTAAAACAATAACTTTATCAGTTGGTCTCAAGAATAAGAAGTGTCAATGTCAATAATACTAGTGCGAGAGAGGTAACAAATTCGCATATTGGACCAACGTATTTATTAACTAGGTCCCTATTTAAGCTCGTCCAATATTATTTGGGCTAAACATGTGGCTCAATGATTAAAGCGCCATAAGCAAAAAATGCATAGTGAAACCTGCGTTGAGCAAAAGAATATTAGTAACAATTTGTATTTGATGTTTATAATCACAATACAATAATTTTCTAAACTAAGTCTTGCCCATGAGGCAAAATTTCCATATATGTTAATAATCTAATCAGTGCAATTAAAGAATAAACTTTTACCTCTTGGGCAAAAGTTTTCAATTTAAACAGTATAGCATTTTTACAATAATTTTCTATACTAAGTCTTTCCCATGAGGCAAGAGTTGCATATATGTTAATAATCTAATCAATGCAATTAAAGAATAAGTTGTTGCCTCTTGGGCAAAGGTTTTCAATTTCAACAATTTTCTAAACTAAGTCTTGCACATGAGGCAAGAGTTGCATATATGTTAATAATCTAATCAGTGTAATTGAATAATAAATTATTGCCTTTTGGGCAAAAGTTTTCAATTTCAACAATTTTCTAAAGTTTTGCGCATGAGACAAGAGTTGCATATATGTTAATAATCTAATCAGTGCAATTAAAGAATAAACTTTTGCCTCTTGGGCAAAAGTTTTCAATTTCAATAATTTTCTAAACTAAGTCTTACCCATGAGGCAATAGTTGCATAAATGTTAATAATCTAATCAGTGCAATTAAATAATAAATTGTTGCCTCTTGGGGAAAAGTTTTCAATTTCAATAATTTTCTAAACTAATTGTTGCCCATGAGGCTAGAGTTGCATATGTGTTAATAATCTAATCAGTGAAATTAAAGAATAAACTTTTGCCTCTTGGGCAAAAGTTTGCAATTTCAACAATTTTCTAAATTAAGTCTTGCCCATGAGGCAAGAGTTGCATATATGTTAATAATCTAATCAGTGAAATTAAAGAATAAACTTTTGCCTCTTGGGTAAAAGTTTTTAATTTTAATAATTTTCTTAACTATGTCTTGCCCATGAGGCAAGAGTTACATATATATTAATAATCTAATCAGTGCAATTAAAGAATAAATTGTTGCCTCTTGGGCAAAAGTTTTCAATTTCAACAATTTTCTAAAGTCTTGCCCATGATGCAAGAGTTGCATATATGTTAATAATCTAATCAATGCAATTAAAGAATAAAATGTTGCCTCTTGAGCAAAAATTTTCAATTTCAACAATTTTCTAAAGTATTACCCATGAGGCAAGAGTTGCATATATGTTAATAATCTAATCAGTACAATTAAAGAATAAAATTTTGCCTCTTGGGCAAAAGTTTTCAATTTCAAGAAAAAGGAAAAGATCCTCAAGATAAAATCAATGTTAACTGAATCATACTTGAAAATCTGAAAGTTATGTAAAACACGTAGGTATCGGGTGTTCATAAATCACCAGCACTGAATCATCACTGAATGTAATAAGAAGCTTAAAACTATAGTAAAGGATCATGGTTCAAAATCCATAAGCATAAACATTTCATCAAACATGTGGGGATCATGAATTTAACATGGGAATGCTTGCTGAGAATCATAAAGTTAGGATTCATCATAAAATTCACTTTAATAAAGCATGGGAAACTCAAATTTATAGCATGAGGAATTCAAAATCTTGCATGGGATCACACATGGACTGAATTACATTTAAATTACGATGGAAACATGAATTAAACCCATCTTAAATAATACAAACTATAATAATAATAATAATAATAATAATAATAATAATAATAAAAATTCAAGCTTTAATCAAAAAGAGGGTTTTGGGGCTCCATGGGTGAAAGAAACCCATGAATGAACATCCCACATAACTTAAATCCTATAACTTGAAAGATAAACACTAATCGTGATGCTTTATTGAAGGTTATTAAACTTGGGGAACTTGAATTCTTGATTTCTTGGGGAGAAATGAATTGAATTTGTGATCTTAGGGAAAAGGGGAGGGTTTTCTTGAGAGGGATTTGGAGAAGAAGGGAAAATAATTCCCTAAATAATGTCCCAATTCGTGTTGTGGACGATTTGGGTTGAGGGGGAAAATACCAAATTTCTCCTCACTCAATTAAATTCATAATCGGGCATAAAGATCCTACTGCGACATCGTCTAATCCTGGTGGTGCATTACACTCACCACAATGTGGTATGCGTGACAAAGGGAATAGCACCACGACTCGGGCCTATCACAGTGACTTGTTGGATTCGTGATCCAAGCATGACTCAAACCTCATTTGAAAAATCTGAAACTTCTCTGAGACATGCTCCTTACACCCCTGAATATGACTTGACTCAAAAACTAACATCTCAGGGTTGGGAAGACCAAATTAAAAATCCTCAAAGTTTAGAGGCCTTAAAAATGACTAAGTCCCCAGCACTTAGTGAAATTTTTACGCCTTGATCCCCTTATGCATGCAACTAGAAGCTAAACTAAGCTAAGAATATTATCGGGTATTACAATAAGTGTGGCGTGCTACACACACATAAAAGGGACACTACTCAACATGTTTTTGTGGATATCTAATGACCTTAAATCGTGCTCTAATACCAAGCTTGTCACTACCCAAATCTGGTTTTGGCCGTGTCGGGTAATCTCAAACCCATCATGGGCTGGAGGCCACTTCTTAGTCCGACCTTAATAAGCATAATAATAATGTATAGCGTAAATCCAACCAACTTAGCAAAAAAAAAGATGGATAAACCAAATGAAAGTTTTAAGAATCCAACCAACCAAACAAGCCACACAAATCCACAAGAGCCTCTAAAATCAGATTACCAACTAAGTCGGGACATGCCCCCGACTATGACCAAAAAGAATCCAAGTACTAAGAAATAAGGAAAATAAGTGAAATGATCGGGCTTTCTAAAAGATGAAGGCTCGCTACTTCATGGAAGATCCACAGGAACACTAAACCACTTAACACTGCATAGGTGCAAGAAAAAAAACCTCAGACCCTACATCATGAAATAATGCAGAATCCAGAGACATTTAGTGAGGCGAGCACTAGCATGTAACTCAGTAAATAGTGATAATATAATGTAATTACCAAAATCTAGTCATAAACCATATATACCACATTAATATGCATATATATCTAGGATATCGAGATAGGAATAAGGGCCATGAATATGAGAGTTTAAATTAGTAACCTAAATTATGTAGCTCAACCTATACTAAAGGCACCCATGGGCTATATAGGTCCAGCTCTCCTTGCTGGAAGGGCCTAGTATATGTTAACCGCACAAACTAAGGAAAAAATCGAGAAAAAGCTAAAGACTCCAAGTCCATAGCCCTCCCAATATATATATATATATATATATATATATATATATATATATATATATATATATAAAATGTGTGATCCAAGCACACAGACAAATGGACCCTCGATGCCGATAAATATAGTTTCCAGTGTTGATCCCCTCAGGATCTATACCTTTACGATGAGCTACGCAATTTTTTTAAGCCTAAATTGAAATAGTTGCACATAAACCAACAATTAACCCAAGATCCATTCATTAAGGAATTTACCAATATGGTATCATCATATGAACATACTTGCAAGCTTATATTATCATGCCAAATAAATTCACATAACCACATTGACGCCCAAGATCCATTTAAAATTCAAAAGCAAGGCTACCATGGCCATTCAAAACTATATTCATTAATTTATCCTTTAATGTAATGCAATGGGTTGAAAAGATAAGTTAAACTATGCAATTATCCATATTCAAAACAAAGATTGTTAAGTGAGTTGAGGTTAATGCCATTATTAAGCCAGAATTCCATCAATTTGGGGAAACTCATGTCCCCTATTTCAACCATTAAAATAATGCACCAAAGTCTCCATAACCATAATTAAAGTATGAATAAACAATTTAAACCATGGGGAAAGCAATTCAAGAAAACCCAATCAAAGTCCCTCAATCCAATTTCAAACCCACAATTTAAATCACATAAAAATTCAATAAATTTATACCACAATATAAAAATACAAGTTAGGGATGAGCAACATACCTGAAATACAGAACAATTTAAAGGGAATTCAAAGTTTGGATCTTGAATAGTGAATTCCTTGTAAAACCCTTTAGCTTTCTTGGGTTTTGAGTTAAAGAGGAAAAAAATGATTTTGATCTTTCAAAACTGAAGGGAAAGGAGTTATTTTATGATTACAGGTTGTACTAGGGGTAAAAAGGCCAAAAGTCCCTCACCCCAAGTTAAAAGAAACAAAAACTGAATGATTTTCACATAAGAGCATGGCACGTCCTTATCGTAGAGGGTAGCCTTTGTACCACACCCAAATCGCTGAGGACAACCTCTATGGAATGCTTATATCATATATCCTCACTGCCTCGAGGTTCCAAAATGACTTCAAACCCCTTGTGAAAATTCCAAAACTTTCCCAAAACTTCCTTTTAACATCTCTTATCATAATTCAAGTAAAAAATTAATGTTATGCACGTGGGAGGGTCAAAAATAAAATAATTAAAGTTTTATGAGGTCTCATAGAGAACATCCAATATGATCCACTACTGGCTTAAATTTGTCATCATAAAAAAGGGAAAAATATTATATTTGTAGTTTTGATGATTGGCAAACTTGTTCCTAATTTTAATGACTAGTAAGCTCATAAAAGGACCAAAAAAGAATTAAAATATTATTATTTAGAGATATTAGTGATAGGGGGAACTAATAAGACAGATATAGGTGATAAGAGGAACTGCTAAGGGACCTGTACTTCTAGCTGGTATGAGAAACTGAAAAAAGAGATAAATAATATTGATAATAGAAAAACTCTTTGAATATTCTGCTATATTGGTTATTGGATTGTCATTATTAAAAGGGGATAAATTGATATATATATATATATATATATATATATATATATGGTTTTGATGATTGACAAAACTCGTGAGAGAACTTGGTGCTTACCAGATATGCTATCACTAGAATTTGTTGCATTTCATATAGTTAACTGTGTGCCTTTAGAATACGTTTCATTTCTCAGAGTCAATTATGTGCCTTTAAAATTTAATCCATTTTTCAAATTCAACTATGTGAGAACCTGGTCCTCAAAGGGATTCTATATTATAGGGACCAGGTTCATATAATGGATGTACTCATAACTTTGTTAACTGGTAACTTCTGAAATAGATTTGTCCTTGTTCAGCATATGTATTTTAGGTGGTATGGGGACAAAGAAGTGTCGATCTGGTGTATTGAACTTGTGCTCTTAATGATTGACAAACCGCATGTAGGGACCTGGTCCTTGAAGGGTGTAAGTATGTGGTCAACTATACAACTAGAAAGTCTTTTCCTATAGTTGTTTTGTAGCATTTGCAGGTGGTTGGCAGCACAACAATAGCTTTCTAATATCTACCAATGAGAAATATTCTAGGGTTTTCCTCCCATTTGCTCCATATCTATAAATCATTATGTGGGAGGAAAACCTAGCTTTTGCACAATAAAAAATTTTGCACCTTCTTGCAAATCCATCACAAAGTTCCATAAAGACAAAGCTCCAACAATCAAGGGACCATTTTAGCATAACAGAATATGTTCTTAGGTCTAGGTTGTTGAGTCTTTATATTTTGCTATAACATTGTAAACCTACTCCTCTTTCGAGAAACTTGTGTAGGTATTTTATTTTCTCTCTTCTCTTATAGATCTAGGTTATGGACTAGAGTTAGCCATTGTAGTTTTGGGGGATAGAGCTAGTCGTAGTAGTATTATTGTGGGCTAGAGTTAGACTTGGTTGTCTTTAAAATAGAGTTATTGTAGAGTGTGCTTACAATAGAGTTATTGTAAGGGTGAGGGATTAAGAGTTTAATTCATAGGTTGCAAGAGGATGTAATCTAAAAGTTTCTCTTATTTTAGTGAAGTGGTTGATAAATCCTAGAGTAGATCATAGTTATACTCCCTTGAGCAAGGAGGTTTCCACATAAAACATCTTGTCTTTTTTACTTTTTTCCTGCAGCTTTTGCTCTTAATCATTGAACATGGTGAAGGACCAGATTCTCATTAGTACTTATATAGAACCTTTTCTATTATTAGCTGAAGAAACTGGTAGGGACTTGGTTCCTAGTATCATGGTAGATGCACGCTAGTCATCAAGACCAAAGGTTAATAAGGTTACACTTTCACATTCTTAATACAACTATATTATTACATTACAAATTCAAAAAGTGATGAGTTCTAAAATGCATATATAACATTGAAAGTGATTGGTTTAAACTCTTATCCAAATATCATAAAATGTAAAAATGGAGGGTCGGATGGCAGAAAAGGCGATAAGTATGGGAGGGGGCTTAAGGGGAAGCAACAAACATCTACTAAATTCAAGTTTAACAACATATCTTATGTTGGTTTTAGTTTCATAAGATACATGTCCCAATTAAAACCGCTTAATAATGAAGAGATGAATCATAAGGAAACCATGCAAATAGGTATCTTCTAGTGACAAAATGCATCAACAAAATGCTAGTTAACCTTTCGATGAGTTTATCACAAGAAACACAGGGTCCAACCAGAAATCACAACTTCATAACTAGGCAGAATAACAAAGAACTTTGTGGTAATGATTGATCCAATGATACATAACAAAAGCATTCCGCTATCTCAAAAGCATAAGTTCTTGGTTTTGGGGAATATAAAAGCAACAACTTTATACTGGTGAAATTTTGATGATCTAACAACCTCAACAATTAAAAGAAATTCCATGAGATATTGTCATATATGACATTATAAGGACTGTAAGTACATAAATTCTGAATCTTATCCGTCATCACACCATGTGTAGATGATGTTATAAGCCTATGTTCCATAGGTTCACCTCACTTTTAATGATTCTTCGGGAAGAACAGATAATGTTGAGTTCAGAAAAACTAGATATACAAATTCCTTCATTATCTGTTATCATCACAAAAGCAAATCATACAACAATATTTTTGCATGACTACTACATAGTTGAAAAAGTCACCAAGTTATAAGCCCATCCATATAGGTTCTAATCTCTTTTTGTTTTTACTATTCTTCATAGTGGCCATAACATAGACAACTATTAAAAATCACCATTAGTATTGAAGTTGAAGTACTTATAAAGATTGAATCATCTGCTTCATAACAGATATGCCTTGGTAAGATACAACATCATTATGAGAAATCAGACCTTGCTGAGATTGAATAATCTTCATGTCATCAGATTTCTATTCATTGTCATTATTACCTATTGTACCTTGGCATTGATCATCATGGTAAATAGGACATCTTTTATCACTTCTTTTTTCTGAAGATAATTATCAGTGAGATAATATACTCTCATATGCCACTTACACTTTCTCAATGACTTGTCTCTACCAACGTAGTAGTACTAGGAAATTTTGACGTTGCCCATGTGTCTCTTCTTACCATCAAAAATTGGTTTTACTTTGCCTATAGGTTTCCAAATCCCGGGAGCAAATTTACTATAAAATTTCCTCACCTTTTCCTTCTTCTGAAAAGTGATCAAATAGCATGTAATCTTCTTCGCCCCTTTCATAGATTCAAATATTTGCACTGGGGTAAGCACTCTGATTTCGTAAACATCATCCACTTCTGTAACGTGTCATAACCTGACCTTAATTATGTTACTTAAATCAACAAAATCCCATTAAACTAAATAAAATTCAACAATCTCAGGACAAGAAGTTTTTGGGGAAATTTTCAATATACAAACTTTATGGAATTTAACTAAAATTGCAGGTAATGAAAGAAAAATAAACTGTATTGTGAATCACCATGGATGAAGCTCCAACTTGAAAATAATATAAGAGAATTATAAGGAGAATAAGAAGAGAAGTGAGCAAAGTTTGAAGGATTTTTTGTTAGAAAAGAGAGCATGAGGAAATACCAATTTGATCAATGGCTCTTCTCTCTCTTGGAAGTTTATTTTAACCGGGACTTAAGCTGAGGTGGAGTTTGCTGACATGGAATAATTTGGGCCTTTACACTTTATTTTATTACTTCTCATCTCTGCCGTTTCTTCCACTCTCTCAAAATCCTTCTAACCAATTATTGAAATTCTAACTACTATTTGAATTAATCATCTCTACTTATCAAATAAACAACTCAACTATGACAATACCCCCCACCCAAATATATTATTGTCCATAAGGATTGATAATAAAGTCACGAAATTCTACTCTTATAAAGTCATAATTTTCCCAAGTTGCATCCTCGGGGGGAGGTTTGACCACTGAATAAGCACTTTCACCTTAGCCATATTATTATTCTTCACCATTTTTCTCTGTAGGATAGAAACAAGTTACACCAAAATTGTCCATTCTCACCAGTTATAGGTAGAATAGTTTGAGCTACATGTTTGTCACCTATCTTTTTCTTCAAAATGGACACATAGAATACAAGATGTACTTCAGAAGTGGGTGGAAAAGCTAATTTGTAATCCACCCACTTCTAAAGTATATCTTGTATTCCATTTGGAACTTAACTTTATTTTTTCTCATGGAAACAAAAGTCTGCCAATAATGTTGAAGTTTGAGATAAACCATGTCACCTACCTAAAACACTTTGTTATATCTTCTCCTGTCAGCATAAAACTTCATTCTCTCAATGCAAGTTGTTCTTTAATAACTACAACATTTGTTGTCTCTGCAAAATTGTATCCTAGATGCGAAACAATAGTTTCAAGAAAAGGTCCAAGAGATAGTTGTGGTGGTGAATATACATAAAGAGACTAAAAGAGAGTACATAACAAACCTATATGAAATTTGGTGTTATACCATCATTGTGCAGAAAGAAGCCATTATTTCCACTAAGTAGGTCTGCTAAAAGTCATACACCTTAAGTAATTCTCAATACACTTATTCACTCTTTCAGTCTGGCCATGACTTTGAGGGAGATAGGAATGCTATAATGTAGTTCATTGCCCACTAATTTGAAGACAGATTGTAGGAAGCTACTACGAAAAACCTTGTCCCTATTAGTGTGCAAGAGCAATAAAATATATATTTGGAAAGTCTATCCACCACCACTAATATTATATCTTTGGACCTGGATCTTGGTAATTATTCAATGAAATCCATACTTATGTGACTCTAAGTTTGGTTAGGGTTGGATAGAGATTGTAGTAGACCTAGGTATGACAAATTTTAATCCTTATTCCTGTGGAATATATCACATCTCTCATTATGTTGCACCACCATTTTCTTTATGTTTGACCAATAAAATAGTAGAGCTAATCTATTGAATGTGACTAACTGACCAGAGTGACCTCCCATAGGAGAAACATGAAAGGTTGAGATTAATTGTCGTCTTAATTCTCCAATACTCCCTACATAGATCTTCCTTATCATTCTCAAAGCACTAGAGTTAAGATCCCAAATATTAGGTCCTTGTAAATCTATAGATAATTAAACCATGAGCTCTTGAGCAAGAGCTTTATATGTATAGCTAATACCTACCTCTTGCATCCACCTAGGAATTGTAACACCCATTGTCAAAACATATCTAGAAGTTTGGATAGTATAATCTCCAAGTTTCTCATGCTGCCTTGATAGAGAATCAACAACTCTATTCTCTGCGCCCTTCATGTATTAAACTTTATAGTCTAGCCCCAAGAGTTTAGTAAAACTTTTTTGTTGTAAAGCTGAAGTCACCTTTTGTTTGAACAAATATTTTAAGATTTAGTGGCCAGTTCTGACCACAAAATGCTTGAACTACAGGTAGTATCTCAACTTATCCACTATATTCAAGAGATCCATGTACTCCTTTTCATAAATTGACTTAACTCTGTGCTCATGAGGTAATACTTTACTGAAATAGGTAATAGGTATATCATCTTGCATTAAAATTGACCATATACCATAATGACTTGTATAAATTTTTACTATGGATTGTTTAGAATAATTTGATAGAGCTAATATAGGTGTAGTGGACATTGCAACCTAGAGATCAACAAAAGCCTTGTTAGCATCCTCGTTCAACTTAAAATAATCCTTCTTTAATGAGTCTGTTAAGGATTTGCATTTTGTACCATAGTTTGAAACATACTTTTTATAATATCCCGTCAAACCTAGAAATCTCCTAAGTGTTCTAATTGAATTGGGAGTAGGCCATTCAACCATAATTTGTATCTTAGTGGAATCAGTGGACACCCCATCCTAGTTTATAAAATGACCTAAATACTCCACTTTGGGTTGACCAAATGAGCACTTAGACTTTTTTGAAAATAATGGATGCTATCTTAAGGTAGAAAATACAATCTTAAGATGATTAATATGGTTCTCAACTAATAATTTGTACACTAATATGTCATCAAAGAAAACTAATACAAATTTTATAAGGTAAGGTTGGAAAACTTGATTCATTAAAGCTTGAACTATTATTGGTGTATTAGTCAGCCCAAATAACATGACCTTGAATTCATAGTGGCCTTCATGAGTTCTAAAAGCAGTCTTGTGCATATTATCTATCTTTATACTTATCTAATGATCTCCAGCCCGGAGATCCATCTTTGAAAAAATAATTGAACCGTGCAGCTCATCTAGTAAATCATCTACAATTCAAATAGGATACTTGTAATGGTGATTTTATTTAATCCTTTGTAGTCTCCACAAAGCCTCCAAGTGTTGTCATTCTTCTTGACTAGTAGAGCTAGAGAGGAAAAAGGGGACTGACTCTGTTTAATAATGCCATGATCTGGCATTTCTTTGACTTGCTCTCCTATACCGGTAAGGTCTCAGACTGACTGGTGTTTCTCCAGGTTTGAGGGGTATAGCATGATCTAATGATATCACAAGGGGTAAGGACTTTAGTTCATTGAAAACCTCTGCATACTACACTAACACCTGTTGAATTTAATCATCTATTACTACTTAATCGTTGCAGACACTATTGTATCTGATCATATATTGTTGTTTAATCACTGCAGACACTAGCTTGCACTAACAATAAGTGATCAATGATAGCCTGTCTTTTCTTAAGAACCTTTCTCATTAAAATCCCAGAATCATGCTCAGACTACCCTTTTTAGCAACGCCCTACAAAACCACCTTGTTGTTTTTCCTTCTAATCATTACACTATTCTTTTCATGATCAAACTTGGTGGGATTATTTTTCTTCATCTAGTCACTACCCAGCACTATATCACAAACTCCTTGAGGAATCATGAGCAAGTCTTTTGAAATATTTTGCCCTACATCTTCCAAGTGAACCCCTTACTGTTGGATTTACACATTACATAGTTTCCATCAGCTATAGTGACTCTAATTGTAGAGAAATAACTAAAATAGTTACCACTTTCCCTCATAGTATGCTCATCAATAAAACTATGGGTGCTCCTAGAATCCACAAGCACAACCAAGTTTCTGTTCTTTACAATTCCCTTCACTAGTATAGAATTGATACCTCTGTTGCCCCCTTTTAATGCATTTAAGCACACAACTTCTTGGACTTCATGCTCAAACTCCCCTTCTAATATCAATTCATAAGTATCTTCACTAACCTCTATCACAGGTTCAGCCTCACCCACTAAACAATTGAGTTGCTTCTTCTTACATATATGACCTGATATAAATTTATCTCCACACCTAAAACATAGGTGATTAACCTTCCATACTCATACACTTTATGAGTTAATCTGAATGAACTATTTTACCAAGTGGATTAACAGTAGTTTTAGGCATCATAGTACTCGTTTGAGTCCCTCCCATCACAATAAGGTTTTTGTAGGATCATTTTGTTCTTCTTTTACAATACTTCAATAGCCTTCTATTGAAGCCTAGCTTGTTATACTGCAAGCTTAAGAGTAGTAGGTTTAAACAGTTTAAACCCATACGTAATCTCTTCTTTAAATGCTCCTACAAAGCTAGATAAAAAATGAGACTCATTCAAATTAGGATTTCTCATGAATAATTGGGCTTTCAATTCTTCAAACTCCACTAACAATGCATCTATAGTTCTTGTTTAAGAGAGTTTATTGAACTCTTATACTACATCTTTCGGTGGTTCCAAACTAAACCTGCTTCATAGTTCCTTCTTGAATTTAGCCCATCCTGTCACTCCTCCACTCATTACTAACGAGTGATACCAAATTTTTGCAACTCCATTTAAATATAGAATTGTTGCTTCTACTTTTCGTTGTTTAATAGTTTCATACAAAATGAAATCTCTCAAAATTTTGAATCTCCTTTCCATCAAAGCTAGGTAGTTTCAATTTAAGAGAAGGTATCGAAACCATGTTTCCCCTGTTATTTCTATTTCCTCCCAGGAATAGGAAGCAATCCATCACCGAGTAGTTAATCTCCATTTCTCCGAGTCAGTGCCCTTTCTAAGTTCATCAATTGTTCCAAAATAAGTTCCATTTTTCCTTGTATCCCTATTTGATTGTTACAAACCTCCTATTGCTGGTTCACTAGCTCAGCCAAAAGTTTGCTCATATCGAGCTACCCAATCATCTACAACTTTAGAACGAGTCCCTTCAGCTATGTCTACAACCACAGGTTGCATAAATTGTGGCTCTGATATCAATTGTCCAGAGCTGACCTCAATTATGGAACTAAAACTCAATGAAATTCAACAACCTCGTGACAATAAGTTTTTTGGTGCAATTTTTAATATTCAAACTTAATGAAATTTCACTGAAATTACAGGTAACAAAAGAAAAATAAACTAAAATTGTGAATCGCTATAGATAGATCTCCAACCTATAAATTAGAGAACAGAATTAGAAGGAGAAGCAAAAGAAAAGTGAGCAAATGCTTAAGGAATTTCTATTAGATAAGATAGAGAAGAGAGCACAAGGAAAATACCAATTTGATCAATGCCTCTTCTCTCTCCTGGAAGTTGATTTTGATCGTGACTTGAGTTAAGGTGGAGTGTGATGACATGGCATAATATAGCCCCTTACACCCCAATTAGTTACTTGTAATCTCAGTGGTTGCTTCTACTCGTCCAAAATCCTTCTACTAATTATTGAAATTCTAACTACTATTTGAATTAATCAGCTCTACCTATTGAATAAACAACTCAACCATGATATAACGTTATGTTTACGTGGGAAAGGCTTGCCTATTATGTGCCTCACCAAATAGTTCATCATATCTTTGTAAATAAGGTTAGAATTGTCGTTACCTTTCTCTATTACAGTCCTCCTTGTTTTTATAGAAAATAAATGAGAGAAAATAGATCAAAACAAAATTTTCTTTATCAATTACAAGAAGAAGAGGGAGGCACATCCATCTATTTCTGTAATCTGTAATCTCTCTCTAATCTCTAGTCTCTAGTCTCTATCTCTAATCACTAATCTCTAATCTCTAATTTATAATCTCTAATCTCTAATCTCTAATCTCTATCTCTAACCTCTAATCTTTAATATATTAAAAGTGTGAAGAGCTTTATAAATATTTTTTGAACTTTTTATGCTTCATTAAAAGTCTTCGCAATAGACAAAATCATCTTTTCACTATTTTTCCTCCAATTATTTTATTATTATTTAATAATGTCAACTCCAGATATATATGGTAAGAATTTAAAAAAAAATAAAAATTAAAACTTGTAGTAACTTCTATAATATATGGGATGAAGAATTAGAAAAAAAAAATCAATTAAAATTTGATTATTAAAGGTTCGTTTAATGTACGAATTTCTTGCGGTTTAGGAGTCCTCATATAGACTTAGAAGTTCTTTTAGTTTACGAATAACTACTTTTTTGTTATAAAAACTTAACGTAGAACTTTTTTGTTTTATTTTTCGAATCTCCAACTTTGTGGTTTTTAGGTTTTTCTCTTTGACAAAAATTATATTTATTTCTGCTTGGATTTCTTAGCTTTTGAATTGTGATAACTACTTTGTACATTATGTTTAACTATAATTGGCATACAAAGATTATAAATCAACTATTTTTTTTTGTTAGTATAACTATTTTTAGTTCTTATATATAAAAGTACAAAATTCCTTGGCTAAAATATTTTCTTATAGCTACTTTTTTTATGAGCTTTGAAGGTGTGGTCTATAATAGTTTCATCAATTTTATATATGTTAGGTATAATTGTATTGTTTTGTTGTAGCTTCAATTCTAATCAAGTATATATTATAGATGAATGTTCTGTCAGAGTTTGAGGATCTTTTTGTATAAAAATTAAGTTTCATCGTTTTGCTCTAATATCTAGACTATTATAGTTTTTGTTCTGCGCTCCATTTCCACCATTGATGGAATAGAAGCTATTAATGTCATATCTGGTGATGAAGACATTCTCGCTGCTATAATTAGAGTTGACAGTCATATCTTTTGGTTTTATGCTTAATACAGGTGGTAGTTGAACGTTCAATCAGATTTTGAGGAATTCCTATGTAAATGCTAGGTTAATCGTATTGTTATGATATCTCGATTACTGTATTGTTTAGTTTAGTTTATAGGTAGTAGATGAATTTCAGGTGAAATTTGAGTAATTCTTGTGTCAAGGTTATGTTTAATCATATAATATTGTCGTAGTTTATGATCTATCACAATGTGTTATTTTTATTATTATCCTTTATGTGATAGTTCGTATCATATGAGGTTGTGAGCGGTATATATAATATTATATTGATGTATTATTGTATTGAAAAACTTACATTGAAGTTGAATTTGGGTTGACGGTATGAACTTTTATTCCTATGTTGTGTTTACTATTTTTGATTTCTTTTCAACTTTTTTGAGGATATTTAGTGTGATAATTTTGTCGATTCAATCAAATATTTTATTGACATGTTATTTTTTTTATTTTCTCTTTCACCTCATGGTGTAGTGGTAATGATCAACCCAATTTTAAATGTCAAGAAGGACAGTGCTTCTGGGATAATGATAAAAGTGGCTCAAGGTGCAATTCAAAAATACAATGAAAACGAGACACGATTTTGAAGATTGATAAAGCAAATTGTATGACATCGGTATATGAAAAATATCTCATAATGGTTAAAGTCTTAAATCTCACCCTTGATACTCCTATTGAATTTTTTTACATATGTGTTGGTAGAAGAATCCTCCTTCATTTTGAAGCAGTCCTTTCGTGCAATCCAAAAGGAGTAGAGCTACACTTGAAACTTTATTATATGATTTGTTTATGTTAATATTAGACATCTTGTGGATGTAATGTAGTATTTAATGAAGGATAATTCCTTCTTAGTTAATGCAAAGATTTAAAATATTCGTAACTCTCTGTAATAAATTATGTGAACATCCGTAAGTCATAAGAATTTGTAGGATGTGAGAGTTACTACTTCATAAATGTACATTCATTCGAATGACGATTAAATGTAACTTTGTGAATGAAAGACATTCAGAAGTCTTTAAAGTTACTACCCTTTATGACATGTCGTTAATTCAAGAGTAATGTTACATTACGTACATTAACTCTTTGTATCTTCTCTCACTCTTTTGATGGATGATATGTAAATGATATACCTATTTAAGGAGTATCATTTGAGAAATAAGAGGTAAGAAAACACAGGAAACAAAATACTCTCTCGCCTTCATCAATTCTCTATCGTAATCTTGGCTTCCTATTCTTTGATAATATTTAGGCAATTGATTTAGGCAACCTCCAAACTTTCATCCATGAGTGCACATGTTTGGAAGTAGCTGTGGAACCTTGGGGAGTGACAGGCTAGAAGGATTTGCACCGGAGTCGAGCAAATCGCTTTCAAGGCAGTGGCTTTCCACGACACAATATTTATGACTATTCTCTTATTATTAATAATTTCAGTTCCAATATCAATCTTAAAGCTTTTTTGTCAACAATTTCAAAGTGATTTACTTACATACAATATTGATAAATGGATATTTTTTTTAACAATTTTTTTTTTGATTTGTTAAAACTTTAGCCATTGGACGAAAATAACTTTAAATGTTGGTCACAAAAATTCTGATTTTCTTAGAACAATTAAAAGTTGATTATATTTTATTTAATGATGGTTCTAACATTATTATCAGTTCTAACACTATTATGATTGTTGATGAATTTTCTAAAAAGAAGGTTAAAAGGGATAGCAAAAATGACAGAGGACATTTACTGAGTCATATAATTAATAATTTATTTGATTTATTTGTTATTTATAAATATGCTACAGAATTATGGGATATATTGCAAAACTCAAAACAGGGAGAAAAAGTAATGTCCAAGTTCCATCTTGGTGAGGGTGATAAAGTGATCGTTGCAGTATTTTCGTCGAGATGAATCTAGTGGCTAACAAGACTGACTAGGTGTGACACAGTGACTTCAAGGCATTTTTGCGCCAATAAAGAGTTGCTCCATAACTTTACCGAGTCCATTGATGATGATACGTCTACATGGGTAATCCCACTATTGCTGGAGTTTTAAGTAAAGAAAATTTTTTACTTAAATTAACTTCTGAAAAAACATTATCCTTGAATAATGTTCTGTATGTTTTCTCACTCCGTATAAACTTAGTTTCTGGAGCACTTCTCAACAAATTAGGCCTTAAACTTATTTCTGAAACTGATAAAATAATTATTTCTCGTGAAGGAGACTTTGTTGGGAAGAAATACTTTAGTGGGGGCTTATTTGTACTGAACATTGATCAAGAGATTGCCAATAATGCAAATATTTCTAATTTTACTTATATTGCTGAGTCTATCAATTTATGGCATGGTAGACTAGGTCATGTTAATATAACTTCTATTAAAAGACTTAGAAAATGGGATTAATTCCTGTAGTAAATATTGGCGATGTTTCTAAATGTCCCGTGTGTGTAGAAGCAAAGCATGCCAAGAAACCTTTTAAATATGTTACTAGCAGAAAGACCGAATTGCTTGAACTAGTACATTCAAACTTAGCAGATTTTAAGAACACTATTAGTAAAAGTGGAAAGAGGTATTACATTACTTTTGTTGATGACTTTTCTAGGTACACTAAGGCATACCTCCTTAATTCTAAAGATAAGACTGAAAGCATGTTTTTAAAATTCAAAATAGAAGTAGAAAATCAATTAGATGGGAAAATCAAAAGATTTAGATATGATAGGGGCAGTGAATATAGTACTAAAACTCTAGAAGATTTCTGTGAGAAAAATGGTATTATCCATAAGTTTAGTGCTCCCTATACTTCCCAAAAAAATGATGTAGCTGTACGAAAGAATAAAACTCTTAAGGAAATGATGAATTCTATGCTTTTAAGCTTGGATCTACCTGACTATATGTGTGAGAAAGATGTCTTATCTACATGTTATATTTTTAGTAAAGTACCTCATAAAAAGTTATACAAGACCTCATATGAGTTATGAAAAGGGTTTGCTCCTAACTTGAAATGTCTAAAAGTGTGGGGTGTTTGGCTAAGGTTGGTCTACCTGATTTTAGACAGATAAATGTATGCTTTAAGACTTTTGACACTGTGTTTATTGGTTATGCTCAAAATAGTACTGCATATAGATTTATTTCATTAAATGATTATTCCATTTGTGAATCTAGAGATGCAGAATTTTTGAGCATGTTTTTCCTTTTAAAAAAAATAACGTGTCTAGTGATATATAAAATAATACTTCTACATGACTCAATCTGAGAATTTTGTGGTTCTAAGAAAAGAGGATAAAGTATACAAATTGAGAAAGTCCTTATATGGATTTAAGCAGGAACCTAAGTAGTGGTATAAAAAAAAATTTAATTTCACATTAATGGATAATGGCTTTGTTGTTAATTCATCTTACATGTGTTTATTCTAAAATGATAGAATTAGATTGTGTGATTATATGCTTATAGGTGGATAACATGCTAATCTTTGGCCTTAATGTGAATGTTGTAAATGAGATTAAGAAATTTTTATTTTTTAAATTTGAAATGAAAGATCTTGGAGAAGCTGATGTGATTTTAGGGATAAAAATCAAAAGAACTATTAATGATTTCTCTTTGTGCAAGTCTCATTATATTAAAGAAATATTGAAAAGATTTGATTGGTTTGATGTAGTATCAGTGAGAACTCCTTATGATCATAGCATACACTTGAAAAATAATAGAGATTCTAGTGTTTCCCAAACTGAATATGCTAAAATAATTAAGAGTGTAATGTTTCTCATGAACTATACTCTGCCTGATATAGCTTATGCTGTTAATAGATTGAGTAGATATACTCGTAATCTCAGTAGTGAACACTGAAATGCTCTTCATCGCTTGTTAAGACATCTGAGAGGTACTATGAATTGGTGTTTGTATTTTAATTAATTTCCTGCTGTTTTAGAATGTTTTTGTGATGTAAACTAGGTGACTAACAATGATGAAATTAGCTCTACCAGTGAATATGTGTTTACTTTGGGTGCAGGTGTTATTTCATAGAAGTCTTCAAAGTAGACTTGTATAGCACTACCATGGAATCTGAATTCATTACTCTCGAGTTGGCAGGGCAAGAAGCTGAGTGGCTGAGAAAACTTTTGGAAAAGGTGCCTTTATGGGGAAGACAAGTGTCACCAGTCTCTTTAAATTATGACTCATAGGCAGCAATTAAAATTGTTAAAAATAGTGTATACAATGATAAAAAGAGACATATTCGCATCAGACATAGTGCAGTTAAATTTTTTTTAAAATATGGTATTATTTTTTTGGAATATGTAAGGTCCGAAAGAAATTTGACGGATCATATGACCAAGAGTTTGACAAGAAAAATAGTCCTGGAATCATCGAAGGGGATGGGGCTAAAGCCTATGGATTGAGGTAATATGGTGGATATCCATTTATGGTCAAACGAAGTCATATAGGCCTTCAATAAACACTACATATCCTATCCCTATGGAGTGAGGTAGTGTATTATAAGGTTGAGCTTATTTTTTCTCTTAATGATCCATAGCTTTAAGGTGGTCTATGAGATAGACTTGATGGATCACCTACGTGAGTGTAAAAGGTTGCTCACCTTTTTATGAAAGACTTGGGTTGTCTTTCTAGAGCACTCATGAGGCCCAAAGTTTGTGTGCATGACAATAAAAACACTTTGTAGTATCGCAGAGGTTGCTTAAAATAAAAGATATGGTATGTGTTGTGGGGGTCTCAACTTATGTCCATCTAGTTCAAGAGTACTTCACATTTTGGATATTTGTTATTGTCTCATATCTCTATGTGTCAATTCAAATCAAAATATATTGACAAGTACATGTACTTAAGTGTCAATATCTTTTGATTTGCATCGGAGTCGGGCCGAAATCACTTTCAAGGCAGTGGCTTGACACATAGTGGCTTGCCATATAGAGATGTGAGACAACAACAAATTATCTTTTGGGGAGCGACCAGCTAGAAGGATTTGTATGGGAATTGGGCCGAAATCACTTTCAAGGCAGTGACTTGCCACGACATAGTATTTGTTACTATTTTAATACTATTGTTAATTTCATATCCATATCAATATTGTAGTAATTTTTTCAACAGTTACAATCATGGAGATGATAGGCATTGCAATTACATTCTGATTTACCACTTAGCCACGACTAGTACCCTTTTATTCGTATTGTTTTTTGTCATGTTCAATAAATAACAACAATTAATCTACAACAAACACACAAGGGGTGACGATTGAGTGAGTCGGATTAAATTTGAGCATGTCAAAATATGTCAAGATAATAAAGGTGTCAAGGTTAAATCCAACCCAAATTTATTTAAATCAAAATAGATTGGGTCAAAAAGGATTAGGTATTGGGTTATAACTCAATCCGTCCAACTATTACTAAGTTTTAATTACTGTATTTTTTCTTTTATAAATTGTAATACGGAATAAGATTATTTTTTCTTTATTATGACTATATGTGACATATTAAATTTAAAAAAAAGGTCGTTTTAAAATATTTTAACAAGATTTTTCAAAAATCAATTTGAGCTACATATCAACCCAATTTTAAATGAGTTGAAACTGGTTGGGTTGATATGGATTAAACTAATAAATGGGTGGGTCAGAAATCAACCCAAACTTGAACGGTCTGGATCGGATTGGATGGGTTGGTTTTGATTTTTCCACCTGCAAGTTTACCTATTTGTTACATTAACACGACAAAAACTAAAGAATAAAATTCTTCTAACAGATACTGCCTTTTACACAAGGTACAGTAGATCTGCCAGTTAATCGTCGAGCAAGGAGGCATAAATTCTCAAGTGTAGAATTTGGAGCATTTTTTCTGAAGGATTCTCATATTATTTGAGTACTTTCAGAATGAGTTGAATTGAAGAATCAATGATATGTTCTCAATATCTTTAATTAGTTAACTCTAATAAGTATATTTTAAATTTAACTAATTTATCAAGAACAGTAACTGTGATACAATTACTATGGGATCAAATGCGAGCGAAATGTGATTTTTTAAAATTGTTTCTGCCTTCGATTAGTTAAGTTTTCTATTAATTCTTGAACATATCTTAATGTTGGCATCGTCACCATGAGTTGTATTTACGATCTAATTTGGAGTACCAAATTTATGCCTCAACTAATGAAAATGGGTCAATCATAGCATCCATCTAAAAATAGTATCAAAGATACTCTCATGATTAAAGAATAAGGCCACTTATAACCTTAGACTAACGAAATTATCAAGTCACTCATTTAAGCTTAATATCATGTTGACATAGTTGCCACTTGGAAAGAAAATTATTTTTTTAAAATAAAAACATACCTCTTTAGCATCTTCTCCATATAACACTTTGGACGAAAATGCAGCAAAGGTACACCAATAATGGGAAGAAATTGGCCAAAATACTAAACAAAAATTAAATTAAAATACATCAACATAAAGACTAGACAAAATATCATGGTATTAGAAAATGTAATTGTCCAACCTACAATATACCAAGCAATTTTTATAAAAAAATTGTTCACAAATTTGTAGGCAGAAAAGCATCAACTTAACATGTCAATCAAACTACAAAAATAATCTGGACAAATAAAACCAAATACAGAAAGCTGTCCAGAATTTCGATAACTAAAAACGCAAAAAAAAACACCAATTTTGATTGTTTAAAATATCTTCCTACACAATTCCTAAACAATAAATAGAGAGAAATTGAAAGGACACCCACCCTCAAAACTTAATTAGCTAAAAAAATACTCATTTTTTTTAATTTAATTTTTAGGATATTAGAAAAATAAGTCAAAAAGCGATGGGGTATAAAGTTTAATAAATGATACCTTATTTCACTAAATTTTTTTTTTATTTTACCTCTGTCCATTTACTCATTTTCAATATTTACACAACTCCCAATATTTACTCCTCCTTCTTTTACTTTTGTAGATCTCCCGCTTTTCTATTTACACTCTATCACCCAACTGCTCTAACTCTTTTTTTTGCCATTTTTGATTTTTCATCTCTCTCAGGATCACAACTTCAAAATTATCGTTACTAAGTAAGCCATCTTCTTCTTTCGATCAGTTTTAGGTGCATATTGTGGTGGTTTTATTTTTTTATAATTTTTTTAAATGTAGGTGTTTATTTCAATCAATTTTATTTTTCAAATTTTTAAATAGAATGAATTTTTTGACACTGAAATTTGTTATAAGTGTGTTATATTTTTTTATTAACAAGATTTTTTAAAAATTTATTGATTAAATACGATAGAAATTTATAATTTTTTTCAAAACAAATTTATGTTCATTAGCCTATTTGAATGTCGATTGATGTGGATAAATGAGAGTTTTTATATAATGCTGTGTAATTTTTCAATTTATGTTCTTGACATCACGGTTAATTAATATCGATTACTGTTAATGTTAACTGTATTCAATATATTGTAGTTCATAAAAAATAGCTAAGAGAGTAGCAAAAGGTTCAAAGGTTGCTTTTACCTTTGCTAATAGAAAAAGAAGTATTATTGAACTAAAATGAGATGCCAAAAATAAAAAATCGTCAGCGTCTGAACATGAGTCGGATTCAAAAACAATGGAGGAAGATGGTGCTGGGGCAGTGGCATTTGTAGTAGATTAGTGGATATTGTGCCCAACAATTGTGGGTCTAGAAATGAGGATGATGATCCTCTGTGTCCTAGAGTGTTCACTGGTCCCTAACGTTGAAAAATATGATCGATCCTTAATGTTGAAACATATGATCTTGCTACCTATACAGATGATCTTGGATCATTTCAAAAAATTCTATTATGTCTAGAGTGCAGTTTTTTTACTAATTTAAAAGTGTTTTAGTTGAGCAAAAACATACAGAAATCTGTAACTCTGCAATTACTACAGGATAAAATGATAGACTACGAATATTTAAAATATTGAAGACAAAATATGGATGAAATAATATTATTAGAAAAACTTATGAAAGATAATCTAATTGGATATTTATCACCCCCCCAAGATATGAATATCGATAAAACTAACACTCGTTCATATATTTCAAAAGTCTGGATTTCCCTGAATATTCATGGTATATCATCGACCATTTACTTTATTTAATTGTAGACTTTGTTTGACAATCATAGTTGATAATTATTTTTTGTTTTGTGATTATAAATTTGGATCTATGAAGCTTTTTCCTATGTTAGGAGACATATTGGAAAATAAAACGAGGTTCCTTTGTCCCTACCCAGATTTCTTAGATGGCACACCGAAAATATTATCACATTTGTCGAAGGAGATCTATTTAAACATCTAAGACAGTCTTCAAAAGTAAAAATATAATATTTTATAAATTGTCTTTTAAAACTAAATATAGTAGATAGTAGTTAATGATTTTACTTGTTTGGTAGATTATGAACCCCTACCTCACCCCTACTTTGTGAGAGATGGAACAAAGTTACATGCAAATTCTAGTTTTATACATGGATGAGGTGAAGGATGTTTGTTGATGGATTGATGGTTGAATTGAGTGGTGCCACTGTCCTTGATTCACCTAATAATGATAAAGAAGATATGGATCTTGATGGTGGACAAGATAGGTTGGCACAATAGATTGGGGAAGGGATAAGGTAATTTGTGAAACTGGTTGATCGTGTGTCGAGAATTGAGAAGAGTTTGAGATCTCTTGAGAAACATGTGTAAAGTATGAAAGAAAAATTAACAATTTTTGTGGATTAAGTGACTGAAGAGGAAAAAAAGTAGGAGCGGAAAAATAAGAAGAACGAAGAATAAAAAGGTGAATAAATTTAATTTTTTGTATTTTAATATATTCATACATTGTATGATTGTACTATCAGCTCCAAAAATTACAGAAAGTGTAAGTTGGATGATGAAGGGACCCTAAGAGATGCTGTCAGAGCCTTTGAAGCAGCAATTGCATGCCTCGAAAAGCCAAATTAATAGATCCCCACTGATAAGGAGTTGAGCAAGGAAATGAAAGTTGATGGGGTCTATGATATAGATGTTGCTAGTAGTGATGATGAGCTGGCCAAGGCCAGGAACCTTGATGGGTCTTTGATGAAGTTGCTGTTGAAGAAGAGGAAGATTTGACCAAGGAGAAGGTTGATGGTGTCTCTAGTGAAGTTGTTGATGGAGAGGAAGAGTAAACCAAGAACAATTCAGATAATGGGGTCTATGAACCGTTTCTCGCCATAAAGACCCAAATCTAAAGGCGGAAAAATAAAGATAGAGGGATAAGACATCAAAGATAGAAAAATATACACAAATATGATAACAAAAGGGCACTCAAAGGGTGTATCAAATCTAAAAACCTTCCTTACAGATTACCAAATAAAACCTAACTCTTACATGACTGCAAAGGGGATTGAATCTCCGGTACAACCGACGTTTCTAATCAAAGATCAATATTTTCTTTTCTAAGGTCTCAAAACACTCCAAATGGAGATTCATGAATTCACATTATCAATCAACAAAAACTAACTAAATAAGCCTAGCTACCAAGTATTTATAGTTTGGTCCAAATAATACATAATTAGGACCCAAAAGTGATCCAAATATAAAAAAAAGCCCCACTAAGGATTGTTTAGAGCCGTTCTTGAAATACTAGAGCGAATCAACAGCGGATCCAAAGGGCCTTGGGTGTATGACCCTTCCAAGGGGATTTCGAGCCCCCATTATGCACTCCTTCGACCTCGTCAAAGTCCTTTGATCCTCCTTAATGGTAATCTTTATCTATGTGGCATCTTTTAAAAGAACTAAGAAGTTACAAAGCACCTCGAGCATCATATGTATCTCATTGAAAGGTCTGGAGGCGATTTGGATTGTATCATCCTTTTCTTCTTGAAAAAGGATTCGACCTCGAATCCAAACCTTGCAAAATCAAAGAAAGGACAAACAAATACATCTTTATGGCATGAGGGATAGGGTTAGCATTAATAATCATAGCATCATACTTAGGTTGTACACACTTAAGATATAACCAAGGATCCCTTATTTTGAACATTAGAAACTTATCGAAGAATGCACAAAAGGGTTGACTATGGGTTTCATCAAGAGATAAGAGAGTCACAAAGGTCATAATGGCATCAAATAGTTCAAAAGGTAAAACTACCTTCACCTAAGGAGCCATAAGAGACAATTATTTCTTTATTACTCAAGAGACCACATCAAGAGTGGTGCCCCAATTAGTTTTAAAGTCCCCAAGAGCCATATAGAATTGTCATTTAAACAAGAGGATCAACCAACAAGTTTCCTACCTTTACATAAATTAAATCCAAGAATAGTATAGATATCGTCATAAGCAAAAAGATATTATAGGAAGGAATCAAGTATAAAGCATCATCCATGGTGTTATTATCTATAAGAAGGTCATTTGGCTTAAAAGACATAGCACATAATGCACACAAGGATGGAATCAAAGCATTTAAGCATATATGACTCTTTCAAATAACTTCCCAAAGGAAAGCAATTCATTAATGGGGTCATGCCTGTAGTTGTTTGTTTATCTCTAATAACAAAGGTAAGCATGCTACCAAGAGCCCCATAAGATACTTCAAATTTTCCAACCCTATGAAGGTGAAAAGAAGTCCTTAGTATCCATGGGCTTTTCAACAAACAAATAATCAACTTGGCATCTACAAGTTGGAATTCACACAATTTAAACACAAATGTGTCAAGCAAGAATTCAAGTTTATAAGCAACACCCAAAGGAGACAATGACACATTTTCCCTCGTGTTCTCAAGAATGATACCACCTTGGAGAAGGAGTTCATCAATTCCACTCAAGTATTGAAGAAGGGTATCATACAAATAGAATTCGTCCAAAGTAGTTTCAAGAGAAGACTCTCTTCTTGACCTAAAAGTAGTGGAACTTTGATCAAGAATGAAAAGACACAATGGTGAACTCTCATTGATCTTTGAATTTCTCCCTTTCTTTATAAACCCCTCATCTTTGTTGGAGGTCTTTTCCTTACACTTTGTTGATCCCTCAAGTGGATTATGAATCCCTAAGAAAGAATTTTCATCATAGGGAAGGATACAAACATCCTCATTCAAACTTTTTTTGTCATGTAAATCAAGAAATAAGTTGGGTGTACCAAAATCACCATATTTTAATTTTTCATCTTGGTCAAACGAATAGAGTGGCCATAGATATAGGTCTAGATAACATTTCTTTTCCTCAATGTCTTCACCCTAAATAAAAAATATACTTTCTATGCTAGTATAAGCATCATTAAAAGTAAACAGAGAGCAGAGAAACTTATCTCTCATGTCAACTTCAACTAAGGTTTCCCTACTTAGTTACTCACTATTAAACTTAAGATCATCACTATAAGTATTCTCAACAATAGGAGCACACTAAGTAAAAGAAGAAACGATTTCTAAAAAACCGATACTTTCTGTTTCAAGGGAGAAATCCTCTAGTAGTCACATAGCATGAATAACATCAAAGGGATTATTACTTAAGTATTCACAAGAAGCATGCAATTCATCCTCATAGTCATCAAACAAGGGTGTGGTGTTTTACAAAGGATCATAACCACAAGCACTTTCATAGGAACAATCACTAATTGGGTTTCTTAAATTTTCAAGCAAACCAAAGTTATCATCACCCAATTGATAATTTTTTTTCAAAATCTCACATTTTTTCCTTAAGAGTACTCTCATATTTAAGGAAGTGATTTCCATCTTTAGAAGGAATATTGTCACACCATAATGGTTTGTCATGCAAGATATAGACCTCAAGATGAGCTGCATGCTATCCACACCACTAGGTAATTCATTAGGAGTGATTTCATCAACTTCAAACATGATATTGTCCTTAAAAAAAGAAGAGTCTATCTATGAAGAGGATGTAGAACATGTAAGTTCACTCTCTAAAAGAAAACTATCAAGTATTATAGATGTTTCAAACACATGGTTATCCCTATGAGCCAAAAAATCATTAAGATCTTCACCAAAGGACATACTCAAAAGATCACTCCTATTTACTTGATCAATATTTTCAACATCACCACTCGCTTGAGGTTTATTAATCATATCACACACATACTCAAGTGGTGGGTAAGTTTCACACACAAGTTGATTAACATAATTTTCACAAGAGGAGGTACTTTTATTCAACACCGTCGCTTTAATACTAGGAGGCCTCAAATTGATCTTATGGGAAGAGTCAATGAGGTCATCAATAGGATCAGTTAGTATTTCCATACTCTTAATGAGTACATTATCTATAAGAGGAAAAAAGTCATTAGACTCACATGTAGTTAAGCTACTGCTCACACTCAATGGTCTATTAGTCTCACAATCATCAGTTGCATGAACAAAAGTGTAAGAGTTAGCTATTTTATCTTAAAGTTCTTAAGAACATTCTTCTTTTCCTTGGTGTAAAGGTCCTCCATAAGTTTTGGAGTCATTAAGATTGCCCTCATCAAATATTCAAAGTGAATCTTCTCTTTTAGTACTTATTCTTCTTTGTTTACCTTGTTGGTACCTACACACATGTCCTTAGTAAAAGAAGGATAGATAATATTAGCTTGATTTGATGGAAACCCCCTCAATTCACTACCCACAACCTCTCTTTTTTTCTGTTCTTAGGTTGACACCTTGCACTCCTTTACTTCTCTCAATATTTTGTCTCTCAATTTCATGGCTTGGAGTAAGTGGTCACATCTCTCAGAGGGTTGGGAAGAATGGATGGAAAGAGATGATTTACCCATTAGTCCTTTACAATCTTAGGCCAATTTTGTATATTTGAAACCTTATTGTGGGCAAACCAAATGGCACCCAAGCATAAATATCTATGTTCAAGGGGAGGATATCACACCACACCTCCTCATAGTACCCACATTGGGTGAAGGAAACCTTTACTCTCTTAGAAAAACTATACCCATACAAGAAGTATGGAATAAATAGAGTCTCTCGAGGTATCCCTAGACGATCGACCATAGGTGGAATGATGTAGTTTCTATAGCACCCATCATCTAGCATAAGGAGGCATCCCGAAACCCCACAAATGTTTACCTTTTTGGAGTGAACATTTATTCTTGGATCATCATTAAAATTATTGGTATACCTCATTGGTACTTGGGTACCCCTCATGAGTTCTTTTAAGGCACTCTAAGTTTGATCGGGCTTCCTTATGGATTCCCACCATAATGGTGTCGGAACTTAAATATGTTTAAGAGCACACGTAGCTCTTTTGACTTCGTCCATACAATAATCCATAAAGATCCTTTCACACTCCCATTTCTAATGAAGATATTCTTCTGAACCCGACTCTCTTATAAATATGAGGAGAGTAGGAATATCCAAGGCACCTCAGTCGCAGCTCAGCCGAACCAATCTCTTGAATGGATGAAAATGCCTTTTTGTGGTCCCTCTTTTGTCCTCTTCTCTTAGAATATTCCTTGGTACTTTGGATAAGCTTTGTACCAACACTTTTTTCACACCTTTTATTTCTCTTTCTTAGATTAAACAAAAACTTTTTGATAAAGATTCAACAAGAAGATATGAATCTTCTCAAGAACACCACGAATAATTTTGAAAATCCAAAATGCACAACTTCTTCGGTTTGGCTTGGAATTTCATAAAATTTTAACCGTAGGCTCCCATCAACATAAGGAACACATTTCAACAACCTTTATTCCTTAAAACATCAACAAAATTTTCAGATTTTCAAACCCACTTATATTTTCTTCAACCTTCAAAACCGTAAAAATGGTAAATTTTTCAAACCTCTCCAAATGACACCATCTTTTAACCCTAAGCTTCTGTCAACATTGGGAATAATTTTTCAACTTCTTCAACCTAAAATTTCAAGACAGCAAAGGTTCCATCTTCTCAAATCCACATAATCAATCCACAAATCTCAAGGTTCCAACCTAATAATACTAGAGGGAACAAATCTAGAGCAGAAACAACAAAAGGACTCAAAAAAAACAAAAAAAATTAGGGGTTTTTCTTAAAAAAAAATTTAACACTTTTTTTGAGAAAATAAACCCAAGATTGAATTTCCAAGAACAAACTCAAGCTCAACACTAATATCGAATGATATGAGAATAGTCTACAACGACGAGAACAAACATTAACACTAATGAAACAACAACATTGACAAATGAAGAAGTAAAAGGATTAAAAGAATAGATGATAGAAAGATAGACACAAGAAGATAACAAAAGGGCAAACAAAGGGTGTATCAAACCCAAAGACCTCCCTTATTGATTACCTACGAGCACCTAGCTCTTACGTTGATCGAAAGGTGGATCAGATCTCCCTTACAATCACCATTTCTAAACAATGTTCAAAATTAGTTTTTCCAAGAATTCATCACACTCCCAACGGAGGTTCATGAATTCATCATTATCAATCAATACAAACTAACTAAATAAGCCTAGCTTTCACATATTTACAGTTTGGATAAATAATATATAATTAGGGCCCAAAAGTGACCCAAATATAAGAAAAATCCTACTAGTAGTTATTTTGACCTGCCCTTGAAATGCTAAAGTGCATCAAAAGCGAATTCAAAGCGCCTTGAGCACATGACCCTTCCAAGGGATTTTTGAGCCCCGTTTTGTACTCCTTCGACCACGTCAAATTCCTTTGACCCTCCTTAATGGTAATCTTCATCCATGTGGCATCTTTTATGTTTAACCCTCGAACATCATATGTATCTCATCCAAAGATCCAAAGGTAATTTAGCTTGTATCAGTCTATGATGCAGCAACTGAACAATAGGAGGAGCTCATCAAAATCAAGTCAGTTGATAGAGACTCAGATGCAGCAGCTGAATAGGAGGAGGAGCTCACCAAGAAAAGCCAGCTGATAGAGATAATAATGCATCATCTAAATAAGAAGAGGAGTCCACTAGACCTAGACAGTAGATGGGACGCTGTTAAGATTAATATGATTGATGAATAAGAAAATGTAATATAACAGGGTCCAAAATAGTTTCCTATGAAGAAGTCATTGAAGATTAACCTTTAGAAATATGTTGGAAAATTTTTAGTTGGTGTGATGTCCATTCTTGATGATATTAATAATGGAGAAGAAAAATGATTGGAGGTTGAGATGTGGGATTTCAAGACAATTAATATTTATGATTTGGTGTGGATTTAAGACAATACTTATTATGGTTTGATATGGGGTTTTAAGAAAATCAAACTTATGATTTGGGGGGTTTGTTTTTCATACGGAGGCAGAATTGTAAATAATTAATTTTTATAATTTTGATGTTCGATTTAGACAATTTTATTTTTATGATTTATGATATGTGAAGTCATACAATTTTGGTTTAGATATTTGATTAAATTTTTATGATTTAAATAATTTTTTTAATATATATTTATATTTGAAATGAAATTAGTTTTCATTGTACTATTTGTCTCGTTGTTTCTAAAAAAATAGTGATAGTAATAATTATCAAAAAATAAATAGAAGACATTGACAAAAATAAAAATAAATGTAAAACCCCTACCGAGTTCTTGTTACATATTTTCAAACAAACCATACATCATGTTCTTTAGTCTATTCACTTCTTCTTTAACCACAGTCAATCTCTGTTTTAGTTGATCGCTTTCTATTTCTGTGTCACTCAATAATA
The DNA here is from genome assembly GCA_030864225.1 of Capsicum baccatum var. pendulum. NCBI lineage: Eukaryota > Viridiplantae > Streptophyta > Magnoliopsida > Solanales > Solanaceae > Capsicum > Capsicum baccatum. The sequence goes on from CM061557.1 coordinate 198,230,714, forward strand.
TTTTCAAGTAATCCCTTGTGTCTTCCTATTTTCTAAACAATGTGATAAGCAAGTTATTACTTTCCTCCAATTCTTTGAGTCTTTGTAGTATTTGAAACTTGACTACACCTTGAAATATTAACGTCTCCGATCCTGGAGTCGATGTGGAAGGGCTGCTTCTAGGTCCTAGAGTAGATTTTAATTTATTTTTAATATTTACTCTTATCATATCGCGTGCCTCAACCCACCTAAAATAATCTTATCCATCATTTTTTCTAGACAAAAATATATTAGCTATTTTTAAAAGTAAAACTACATTTAAATTCAAACCCAACTAGTTAAAAAAAAGCTCAACCTTTCTAATTGTGTAATTATAGAATCTACGATTCAGATTTTTTTTGGTATGCAATGTTTTCAAGATGGTTGGATTATCACAAAAATAAATATTAGATGGTGTGATTTTTGATGTTTCAGATGATTGGGACATTATTGGAGTTCAAATTGAAAAAGTAAAAATAAAAATAAAATAAAAATTAAACAAAAAAGGAGAATGTAAAGGTTCAAAACATGGGTAAATAGATATATGACTCTTTTATACATGAAAATGCTATTGTTATCATTGTAATATGAAAGATATCTAATGTTACCATTGAAATAGCAGAGGATGGAAATTTTATAATTGAGTGTTTTCAAAAAATAATAATAGACAACAGGGTCGATAATGCATCATAGACCGTAATCGATAACTATTGTATATTATTAAAAATAAGACTAGATAAATAAATAAAAATATGAGTGGGTAAATCACTTCATACACTTTCGTACGGCTTATTACAACATATTATAGTCCACATAAATTGATTAGAGTGATCAAATATGTATTTGGATGAGGAATAGTGATCTAAGCCCTATAAATGACTAAAAACGAGATTAATTAAATAAATAAAAAAGCGGGTAATCAATTCAAGAACTTTAATTCAACTTTACAAAATATATCCCAGTCCACATAAATTGGTTTGGGTGATCATAGGTGTATTTTGATGAGCAATGTCAATACTTTTTATGCTTTGAGAACGTCCTTAAGGATGTGGTGAGTATTGTCATTGCTAATCCAAATTCACCTATGATTGTCCTAACTAATATATGTGGATTAAGATATATTGTACTAAGTTGTATTAAAGTGTTTAAGGTAATTTTTACCCATTCTTTTATTTATTTATTTATTTATTTATTTATTTAATCTCATTTTAGTCATTTTATGTGACTTAGATCACCATTGCTCATTCAAATACATATTTGATCACCCTGATCAATTTATGTGGACTATAGTATGTTGCAATAAATTTTACCAAAGTGTGTAAAATGATTTATTGTCACTCATATTTTTTATTTATTTGATTAGTTCTATTTTTAACAATATACAATAGTTATCGATTACGGTCTATGTTTGATTATGATGTATGATACAATGATTTCTGGACAAGGACAATTCCATGTTTTATTTTCTTTTAATTTGTAAGTATTACCTACTTTTTTAAAAAAATTCTAATTATTTATTTATTTATTTATTTAGAAGTATTTTTACACTTTTAGATTTAATTATTAATTAAATGTGTAATTATTTATTTATTTATATGCATTTTTACCTTTTTGCATTGTAATTGGTCATTAAATGTTTACTTATTTTTTTAATTCCTTAGTTTTTTTAATCCTTTTACTAGCAATTAATCATTAAATGTCTAATTTATTCATTATAAATTTCTTTTTTTATCCTTTTTATTTGTAATTGTTCATCTTCAATATACTCAATCGTTACAAGCAGGTCGACCGAAAATTCAAGGGGGTTAATAAAAAACATGATAGAATAATATAATATACAAAATAAAATTTATTTATACTATAATTTTTCATTGCCATTTACATTATTTTCCACCAAAATAGGTAGGCAATGAATTAAACATCATCACTATTCAAAAAATAAAAAAATACAGGAAATAACTGCAACACTACGTGGATGGTGTGGGATAAGGATATCATCAATTGGAATCTCCAATCGAAACATAATTGTCCTTAAACAGTGGACAATTCTTCGCATGTCTCGCCCATGCCGCTCTTCGTCTTGAGCAAGACCTGAAATAACCAGTTAAGATCGTTTTTAAGAATAAGAATGTTGTAGTTTAAAGTGCGAGGGCGAGGGCAGGTGTGAGAGTAGGAGAGGGGTGGGGGCTGCGGTTGTAAGAGATGTCAAAGTTAACACTACGAGTCTTGTTAGGAGATTTAGAAAATGAAGGAGTTGTACTTAGAGTGTTGGTAAATTGATGGTAGAGTGTCGTAGCCTTTATAGACTGATAAAAAATTTGGGTGATTTAAAACGCCCATCAATAGAAAATTGACACGTGTCTAGTGGCTTTTGATGCTTGGAAAATAAAAAACTATTATCGAGTAGTAATAATTAACTCGATACAATGTACATACAAGCTTTTTACTTCTCGGTATACTGTATATATAGCTTTAATCGCTTGGAAATTTAAGTCCTTTTACAATTGTACATCAGTCGTGTAGGTTATAAACCAAATATACGGCAATCAAATTGTGTAGTTTAATTTTTTTATTTTAAAGTTCCACCGGAAGTAAAGTAACTTAATTTTATACAAATATAATTTAATTATACTATACTACAACAACAACAACAACAAAAAACCTAGTGCATTCCCATAAAGTGAGTTCTAAAGAGGGTAAAATGTACGCAGTCCATACCGTTATCTCCGAAGAAGTAGAGAGGCTATTTTTGATAGACCCCCAGCTAAAGATAAAGAATAGTACACAAGGTCATATTGAAACATTAAGCAGGATGGATGAAATAACAGAAATGAGGAATAAGAAATAATAAAAATATATATCAGAGAAATACGAAATAAGAGAAATATGAGCAATTAAAAATAAGAAATAGGAAATAGGATACCCACCTAATAGTAACATACACCTACATACCAAAGACACCCACCACATCCAAACTCTCCTGACTAGAGTCTCCTACTTATGGACACAGTCCTAGGATTACTAGCTCGGCTGCACAAGTACTCTCCTAACTCCTTACTACAACCCACACACTCACACTAGCCTTCTACCCTTATCCTTGACCTCCACACCTTCTTATCTAGGGTCATGTCCTCAGTAAGCTATTGCTGCTCTATGTCATGTCGAATCACCTGCCTCCAGTATTTCTTTGGCCTACCTCTACTCCTTCTGAAGCCATCCAAGAAAGCCTCTCACACCTACGAACTGGGGCATCCATGTCCCTCCTCATCACATGCCCAAACCATCTCAGCCTTCCTTCTCACATTGTATCCTCCACCGAAGCCACTCTCACCTTCTCCTGGATAGTCTCATTGCTAACTCTATCCCCTTTACACCCAATACAACATTATCATTTCTACCACCTTTAATCTTTTAGCTAACTTACTCCGCTAACTAAAGTGTTCATAACAACAAGAAATATAAGTAACAAAAATTGTCCAATATATTCTTAGTGGGGAATTTTATGGTGACGAAGATGCATATAGGGGCCCTTTTGTAATGGCGTAGTAATTGGGTAGAGGCTCTATGGAGAAGAAGATAATAAAGAGGTTATTTTTTAAAAAATAATATTATTATTTCCAAGGGGCAACCATGTCAGCATGATTTTAAGCTTAAATGGGTGACTTGACAATTTCGTTAGTGTAAGGGTATAAGTGGTCCAATTATTTAACAATAAAGGTATATTTGATATTACTTTTAAATAAAGAGTATAATTTAGTCATTTCTAATAGTTGAGGGATAAATTTGATCCTTTTCCGTATCAAATTATAAGTAATTATTTTGTTGTCAATTCATGTGAGAGGTAGTGATTTTAGGGATCGGATATAAATCTTCTAATATTTATATTTCAGCATTCTTTATATTGAACACAACTTTTTGAATAAGTTATAACTATTTTTGTCTGAAAACTAATGTATATAAATATAATTTTATCTTGGACTAAATAAAGCCTTTTCGTTTTAGAACTAAGTTGGACTTTTTAAAAACAAATACTAAATAAAAGTTGACAAACTAAATTCTACATTCCAAATTTCAATAGTTTTAGGAGACTTTTACATCTATAAAAGGATATTATTTTAATGACTAAAGATGAATAAAAGGTATAGATTTTGTGCAATCACGTAACCATTCATGTAAGTAGGTGAATTGCGTTGTTTTTTAGGTGTAAGAGAATATTCATATTTTTTTTTTTACATGAGTTTCCAATTTGTATGTTCAATGTTTAATATAGAAACAGTAATATGGAAGATTTTTAATTCTGTTAAATAGTTCAAGTTGCATTTCTAATGAATTTCACATTTTTACATGGTGTATACTACAATAATCAAAGGAACTTGACTTTCATACTTTTACATGACATATTTTACAACAATTGAAGGAACTTCCTGTATCACAGCAGAAACCTAAACTCTACTTTGTGAATTGAGCTGGTGATATTAACTTGGAATAATGATTATTGAAATAGAAACAGACTCAAAATATCATCCAATCTTGTATTAAGGGAGTCTATAAAATTTCATGAAAACTTACTTCTATTATCTAGGGCATACAAAATGCAATTGGACATACAAATTGGATCATTCTTAATTGTTACAGGGAGAAAAATCAAGTTGCAGTTAAGTTTACCACACTAAGCTATATTTTGGGCATTGACCGAGTCAACACCTTTATTGACAGTCTTTCAAGGCAAGTCAGAGGACCTTTACAAATGGATTAAAGGAAGATTTCTACATTTTATTGCTTAAAGTTTGATGTATCCCTAAATAGAATTAATTATTTCTTTAAACTAATCTTACAATCAAGAGTTTTGTTAGGAGACTAGATTTTCAATTATAAAAAAAGTCTCTTTATCTTTATAAATTAGGAGTAAGACTGCGTATAGGGGCAGACCTACGTGGTTGCCAAGGAGTTCATCTGGACCTTCCCAACAAAAAATTACGTTGTATATATAAGGTATAAAATCTATACCTTTATACATTTATTAGTTTTGAATCACTTGAACCAAGGATGTTAGACAGCTCAATGGTACTGGGCTGCACACTTGGGTCGTATGCGTTATCCCCACTTTGCAAATTCAATTCTCGCTAGGGTGCTGACTATCTTTTTTTAAAAAAATCTTTGTTATGTTGTCCTGTACAGGTACAAATACTACTATTAAAAGAACGCCGACTGCTACTATTAAAAAAATGCTAGAATTAGTTAAAAGACAATAGAAAGTTGAAACCCTTTTTCCCTTTTCCAAAATTAAAAAAATTCAAAACCACAATTGAAATACAAGCATTTAAATAAGAATTTGAGGATGCTCAAAGTCAAATCCTAAATTACTTTCTTGTTCTTCACCCAAAGTTAAAATCTTTTTTTTTCTTCTTTTCTTTCATTGTCACTTTCCATTCAAGAGTCATGTAGAGATATTTTTTGTAAAATATCAAATTTAATTTTTGTTGCAAATAGTCAACCTAATCAGGAAGAAAATAAGAATAAGCTAGAAGTATCATCACATTCTTCTCAAGAATTTGAATTAAACTCTTTAAAGGTTGAACTGGGTGAAAGAACTCTAATTTTAGAATTTCATCCAAATAATCGTGACATGATTAGAAGAGCATGTCTTCTGAAAAAACCTTCTCAACCTCAACTACAAGAATTTTCTCAAACAGACATTTATGGACATATGCATAGTTTTAATCATAAATGGTATGATGAATTTCATGGCTGATTAGAGTATAGTATAAGTAAAGATGCAGCTTAATTTTTGTAGTGTTATTTATTCAAGAGAAATAACAATTCTCAAGGTGGGGCTGAATTATTTTTGAGTATGAATTTTAGGAGTTTGAACAAAAAAATTACTTTGAAATACATGTTGTGTATGACCCTGCAGAATCCTAGATGTTTGAGCCCTTTAAAGTATGCCCAAAAAAGGTCCCAGACTTAGACAATTTTAGCTAAGTGTTTAGAATTAGTCATTTCTAAGGCCCTCAAACTTTGAGGAATTTATTTACGACCTTTCTGATATCAAAAAATTAGTTTTTAAGTTGATTCATGATTGGGAAAGTCAATAGTACATCTTGGGTGAGTTTTAAAATTTTCAGAGCCCGAAAGTCAATAGTACAGTCTGGTGCTGGGGGAGCCCGCAATGCAGACCGAGGCGCCCTACCCAGAGCAACGCTTAAGAACCCGCGATGCCCTGGCCAGTCTAGTCTGGGTAATATCTACATTTGTAAGGGTAAATGGGTTATTTTACCTTCACCCAATAGGTCCATAACACGGGATTAAATCCCCAAATAGTGTAATTTCTCATCATTTTCACAAAATCCTCTCAAGAACAAGCCCTATTTTCATCAAGCTCAAGCATCAAGTCTCAATAAATTACCACAATATCCATGAAATTAACAATCATGGTATGTTAGGTGTTCATCCAAGGGTTTCCTTTCACCCTTGGAGTTCAAGAACCTCTTTTAAAATCACAAGTTGATTTCTTTTATGAATTTCATGTTGAATTTGATTGTATTCAAGATTATGATGTTGTGTATATTTCTAATCCATGTTTATGGAAAGAATCCATGTTTGTGGCAAGATTCATATGAAGTAATTAACCTATGTGTGGTGTAATGTGGATTTACGTTTAAAGCCCCTTGAAATTATGAGTTGGAATTGTAATCAAGAAGCTAACATTGTTTATTATTATTATTATGTGCATGAATTATGCTCCTCAAGTGTTTGATAAAGTGTTCATGTGAGTTAAAATATGAAATCATGACATAATAGTATGTGTACAAGTTCAGGCCATGCAAGTGTTTGATAAAATGCTTCAATGAATGCATTGTGACAAAGTGACTAGTTATCATGCTTTTAAGATTGTACCATGTTTTACTATTTATGCTATCGAGTCCTGGAGGTATCCAATACCCAAAATCTAGCAGCTAACCTAGAATATCAGTAGCTTTTAAATAGTCTCAGTGATGTCACGTATAGTAGTACTCAGTTAGTTACAAAACAAAGTGTATTCAGTCAGTTAACAGAACTCAATAAACTTAATCCCATTCAGTCAGTTAGCATGATTAGTAACAGTTCAGTCAAGCCTAGTACAGTCTAGAAATCAGTTCATTATCCATTCAATTAGGAGTAGGAATCAGCACCGAGCAAACCCAGGGATGGGGGCATTCCTGTCAGTGAAATGTTTGACCCTTAATAGCAATCCTTGTGTTACAGAACTATGTAGCCAGCGTAGGTTGAGTTATCTTCATACCATATTAGGGTTGATACATCTCGTGCAAGTTTTCCTACTAGTGAGGGTTGATGAAAGGTCTTCCTTCCAGATAGGGTTAACTCACAGCCATTGTTAGTATCCCTTTGCAAGGTGCTAACACCCTTACAACTGGGGTCACAGGTTGGACCCCAATTCAGTTTATAATTGAGGTATGTTGGTTAGATGAACACTCCTACAATTACAGTTTCAATTTTAGATTCAGAATAAAACCTCAAATCAATTTTCAGAATCAGGACTGTCAAATGCAGTCACCTAGATAAGTATAAAACTTAGTTAGTTCTACAGAATCAGGACTGTTAGAATAGTCACGCAGTTACCAGTAACCCAGTTATCAGTACTCAACATTTAGTTCAACATAATCTCAGTTATAGGATATATGTATATAGATGTATGTACAATAATACATCATCAGTATTTTTAGCAGTCCAGTTATACATATACTCTCATCCAGTTATATTCATATTATTTAGTCAGTTATTTTTCATTCACATGAAACCTTGCATATCAGCCTACCTCACTTAGCATACTAGTACATCCAAAGTACTGACACATACTCTTTCTTTTATGCTATGATGTCTTATATCATAGGTTCAGACGCACGGGCTCCTGACTATACCTAGAAGCTCAGATTATCAGCGACAGATATAATGGTGAGTCATCATAATTAAGGATAAAGTTATCATTCCAATATTTCTGTATATTTTAGTAGACCGAGTTAGTTGGGGACTTATCCCATCAAATCCATCTTCAGACAGTTAGAGGCTTTCAGACTAGATTGTTTCAGATAGGTGTTTAGTTTTCAGTATTTATTTATCAGTATTTGATTTAGTTATGAACCTTATGGCAACTTCAACCTAATTTCTGCATTATTATAGTATTATTATTTAGTGTTCACAGCAGATACCAGTCATGGGTTAGCTTATAGCCCTTCGAGATTGTAAGCACCATGTGGCATCCGGGGTCTAGACTCAGGGTATTACAAACTTGGTATCAGATCCTAAGGTTCAACAGAGTCCTAGGGAGTCTGAAAGTTGTGTTTAGTAGAGTCTTGTGCATGGGATTTTAGTATACCACACTTATGGACGAGAGGCTATGAGGCATTTTAGGAATAAGTTCCCTTTTTTAGTATTCATATCGTGCGAGTGAACATGATCTTAAATTAAACTCTCTATTTAATTCAAGTTTCCCTTTTATTTACAGAATATGCCTTCAAAAAGGACAAATAAAAGAAGAACGGGAAAGCAACCAGCACCTCCGCCTATCCAGCTAGATCCCTTGGATGAGTATATTTCCCATGCAAAATTCAGAGCAGCTTTCACCATCCTAGCTCATTTTGTGGCAGCCTAGAATAAACGTCTATCTATGTCTAGGCAACCAAGTTTTCAATACTACTAATAATAGAATTTGGGACTTTACCCAAATGAATCCTTTATTATTTATCGGGTCTAAGTCTGAAGATGACCTATAGGAATTTCTTAATCTGGTACAGAAAGTCACAGATATTATGGGGGTGACTTCTAGTGAGAATGCTGAGTTAGAAATATATTAGCTGCAGGATATGGATCACACATAGTTTAAGAAGTGGTAGGAAGATAGGGGCACCGATGCAAGGCCCATAGAATGGGAGAAATTTTCTACTACTTTTCTTTATAGGTTCTTTCCATTGGAGTTGAGAAAAGCTAAGGTTTTGGAGTTTATTAATTTGAAATAGGGAAACATAATAGTGAAAGAGTATTTCCTCAAGTTTACTCAATTAGTCAGATATGCCCCTCATGTGGTAGCAGATAGAAGATCTAAGATAAGTAAATTTATATCGGGTATATCTAACAGTATCGTCAAAGAGTGTAAGATCACAATGCTTATTAAAGATATGGACATATCCAGGCTTATGGTCTATGCTCAATAGATAGAGGAGGCTAAGAATAAGGAGAAAGAGAGAGAGAACAAGAGAGCTAGAACTGGTAGCTTCAACTTTGCTCAGTCCAAGTTAGAGAGTGGTAATCATTCTCAGTTCTACTCAAAATCCTTATTTCTAACTCCATCATCAACCAATGCTCCAGTGCCAAAATTCAAAGACGACCATAAAGATAGGGTACCAGGTCCTAAACCTCAGGGTAGTGTTAGCAGTGCCCGAATAAATCCTCTTTGCCAAAAGTATGGCAAAAACTACTAGGGTGTCTGTAGAGCTGGCAGTGATGTATGTTTCGGATATGGCAAGCCAGGCCATAGGGTCAGAGAGTATCCTCAGGTGGGTTCACAGAGTTAGTATAATAGTCCCCCAGTTCAATTCGGTCACCTGAATCAGTAGGGTATTGCTTCTAGTGCTACCAGTGGGCAACGCCCAAATAGACTCTATGCACTTTAATCTCGACAGGATCAGGAAAGTTCTCCTGATGTGGTGACTGTTATGTTACAGGTTTATTATTTACATGTTTATGCTTTGCTAGACCTAGGAGCTCTTTTGTCCTTTGTAACTCCTTATATAGTTGTGTATTTTAGAGTCAGTTCTGAAGTCCTAGTAGAGCCTTTCTCAGTCTCTACCCCTGTGGATAAGTCTATCATAGTCCAGCAGGTATATAGGAACTATCCAGTTATGGTATCTTAGAAAGTTACTTCAGCAGACTTAATAGAGTTAGAGATGACAGATTTTGACGTTATTCTCCACATGGATTAGCTTTATTCATGCTATAATTTAGTTGGTTGCAGAAACAGAGTTGTTTATTTTTAGTTTCTGAATGAACCTGTCCTAGAATGAAGGGGTAGTACCTTCGCACTTAGGGGTCATCTTGTCTCCTACTTAAGGGCGAGGAAAATGATATCCAAGGGCTGTGTCTACTATCTTGTTTGAGTTAATACTTTTAGTTTCGAGACTTCTAGTCTTGAGTCAGTTTCAGTAGTATGTGAATTCCAAGATGTGTTTGCCAAAGATCTTCCTGGAGTTCCTCCTAAGAGGAAAATTGACTTCGCAATAAACCTTCTCCCTAATACTCAGCCTATCTCTATCCTGCCATATAAAATAGCTCTAGCAGAACTCAAATAGGTAAAAGAATAGTTGAAGAATCTCCTAGATAAGGGATTTATCAGACCTAGTGTATCCTCTTGGGGTGCACCAGTTCTATTCATGTGTAAGAAAGATGGTTTACTCAAAATGTGTATTGACCATGTCATAGTTAAGAACAAGTATCCACTTCCCAGAATTGATGACTTGTTTGACCAACTTCAGGGTGCCAGTTACTTTTCTAAGATGGACCTCAGATCAAGCTATCATCAACTCAGAGTCAGAGAATGTGACATTCTGAAAAGAGCTTTCAAAACTCAATATGGTCACTTCAAATTCCTAGTTATGTCAATTGGTCTTACAAATTCCCCAACAGCCTTCATGGACTTAATGAACTGCGTGTTCAAGCAGTACTTGGATATGTTCGTCATAGTCTTCATTGATGACATTCTTGTCTACTTCCGCAGTAAAAGTGATCATGGAGACAATCTCAAAATAGTATTATAAACTCTCAGAGCCCATCAGTTGTTCACCAAGTTCATTAAGTGCAAATTTTGGATAAGGTCAGTAGCTTTCCTCGGTCATATAGTTTCCAGTGATGGCATTAGAGTTGATCCTCAAAGAACCGAAGCATTAAGAAACTGGCCTGGGCCAATCTCTCCATTAGATATTAGGAGTTTTTTAGGTTTGGTTGGCTATTACCGATGGTTTGTTGAAGAATTTTCATCTATTGCATACCCTATGTCCAGATTAACTCAGAAGAAAGTCAAATTATAGTTGTCAGATTCTTATGAGAAGAGTTTTCAGGAGTTGAAGACTCGACTCACTACAACCCCGGTTTTGAGTTTACCAGATAGTTCAGACGGATTTGTGGTATATTGTGATGCTTATAGAGTTGGTTTGGGGTATGTTTTGACGTAAAGAGGTAAGGTCATAACCTATGCATCTAGATAGATTAAGCCCCATGAAAAGAATTACCCTACTCATAATTTTACATTAGTAGCTATAGTGTTTACCTTAAAGATTTGGATACACTATTTGTATGGGGTGCATGTTGATGTGTTCATAGACCATATAAGCCTACAGTGTGTGTTTTCTCAGAAAGACCTGAACCTGCATCAGAGAAGGTGGTTAGAGTTGTTAAAATACTATGACATGAGTGTTCTATATCATCCGAGCAATACAAATATAGTGGATGATGCTCTCAATAGGATGTCTATGGGTAGTATTACTCACGTGGAGGATGGTAAGACGAATTTAGTTCAAAAAGTTCATCAGCTTGCCCGACTAGGTGTCCTCTTAGTCGATTCAGCAGAGGGTAACGTATGGGTGTAGAATAGTTTGAAATCATCTCTAGTTTTTGAGGTAAAAGAAAAGAAGGACAGAGATCCCAGTTTAGTTAAGCTGAAAGAGTCAGTCAAAGATCAGAAGTAAAGGTTTTCTCCCAAGGGGGAGATGGTATGTTGCGTTGTCAGGGTAGACTTTGTGTTCCATGTGTGGATGGCGTAAGGCAGATAATTCTTGCAGAAGTGCATGGAGTGCATTACTCTATTCACCCAGGGGCCACTAAGATGTACCGTGATTTGTGAGAGGTCTATTCACGGAGTGGGATGAAGAAAGACATTGCAAAAATTTGTATCTAAGTGGTCAATATGTCAGCAGGTTAATATTGAGCATCAGAAGAATAGTGAAGCTATGCAGGAGTTCAGTATTCCCACTTGGAAGTGAGAGATGGTAAATATAGATTTTATTATGGGTTTGCCTCGCACTCGTTGTTAGCATGACTTTATTTGGGTTATTATAGATAAGATAACCAAGTCAACTCATTTCTTACCAGTTCATACCACTTATTCAGCTGAGGATTATGCCAAGCTCTAAGTTAGAGAGTTGGTCAGATTGCACAGAGTTCTATTGACCATAATTTCAGATAGAGGAACACAGTTCACTTCTCATTTCTGAAAAGCCTTCCAAAAGGGTCTTGGTACCTAAATTCACCTCAGTACAGCCTTCCACCCTCAGACAGATGGTCAAGCAGAAAGGACCATTCAGACTTTAGAAGATATGCTAAGATCCTGTTCCATTGACTTTAAGAAAAGTTAGGATGACCACTTGCCCTTGATTGAGTTTGCATATAATAACAATTATCATTTTAGTATTCAGATGGCTCTGTTTGAGGTTTTTTTTGGGAGGAGATGTAGATCTCCCATTGGTTGTTTTGAAGTTGGTGAATCCATAGTGGTAGCACCTGCATTGGTGTTTGATATCATAGAAAAAGTTTAGTTAATCAAGAAAAGGCTTAAGACAGCTCAAAGCCGACAGAAATCATATGTAGATGTGCGAAGGAAGGATCTTGAGTTCGAGATTGGTGATTATGTGTATTTGAAAATCTCTTCTATGAAGGGAGTGAAGAGGTTTAAAATGAAGGGGAAACTTAATCCCCAATATATCGGTCCTTACCAAATCCTCAGCCATTTTAGAAAAGTAGCTTACAAGCTTGAGTTTCCTTCAGACTTAGCTTTAGTATATCTAGTGTTTCATGTCGTCTTGCTAAAGAATTGCATAGGTGACCCAGTGGTTGTAGTCCATATAGTGGGTATAGATGTTCAGAACAATCTCTCTTATGAGGAAGTTCTAGTTGAAATTCTTGATTTTTAGGTTCACAGACTGAGGAACAAAGAGGTTCCTCTAGTCAAAGTTCTTTGGCAGAATCGGTCCGTTGAGGGAGATACTTAGGAAATAGAAGCAGATAAGCAGACCAAGTATCATCACCTCTTCTCCACAAACTCAGACTCAGCTCAAGGTAATAGTTTTCCTTGAATTTACTTATTTACACACTCAGATTTCCTTTATAACTCGGTATCGGTTCAGTTGCATAGCATTCTCATATCATGCATACCTTCACAAAATAGCTCAGTCATGCATTATGTCTTCAGAACTCAGTCATGCTTCAGTTATGCATGTTCAGTATGATAACTCAGTATATCAGTAGTTTCAGTTATGTAATCATGCTTCAATTATGCATGTTCAGTGCATAAATTCAGTCTATAATATTCTCAGCTTAGCCAGTCTCATTCGAGGATAAATGTTCCCAAAGTGAGATATTGTAAGACCCCACAGAATCCTAGATGTTTGAGCCCTTTAAAGCATGCCCAAAAGAGGTCCCGGACTTAGAAAATTTCAGCTAAGTGTTAGGACTTAGTCATTTCTAAAGGCCTTAAACTTTGAGGAATTTATTTACGACCTTCCCCACCTCATAAAATTAGTTTTTAAGTTAATTCATGAACAAGAAAGTCAATATTACATCTCGGCTGAGTTTCAGAATTTTTGGACAAGCGTAAGAGCGTGTTTGAAACTCCAAAATAGGGGCTCAGGGCGATTAGCCCGCGGTACCTTGTGCAGTCCGTGTTGGGGATGAGCCCGCGATGTAGACCACGATTCCCTGCCTAGAGCGATGATCTAGAGAACACGGTGCCTTGGCAAGTACGTTTTGGGTAATTTTTGCAGTTTTGTTCTGCGTTTTTAAGGGCAAATGGTTATTTTCCTTTCACCCAATAGGTCCATAACATGGAATTAAAGCCCCAAATAGTATAATTTCTCATCTATTTCACAAAATCCTCTCAAGAACAAGCCTCAGTTTCATTAAGCTCAAGAATCAAGTCTCAAGAACTCACCACAATCTCCACGAAATTGATAATCAAGGTATGTTAGGTGTTCATTCAAGGGTTTTCTTCCACCCTTGGAGTTCAAGAACCTCTTTTAAAATCACAAGTTGATTTATTTCATTAATTTCATATTGAATTTGATTGTATTCAAGATTATGATGTTATTTGAGTTTCTAATCCATGTTTATGACAAGATTCATGTGAAGTAATTAACCTATGCGTGGTGTTATGTGGATTTATGTCTAATTCCCCTTGAAATTGTGAGTTGGAATTGTAATCATGATGCTTACATTATTTATTATTATTATTATTATTATGTGAATTAATTATGCTCCCCAAATGTTTGATAAAGTGTTCATGTGTGTTAAAGAATGAGATCATGACATAATAGTATGTGTACAAGTTCAAGCCATGCAAGTGTATTATAAATTTTCTATGTAGAATGTCTTAGATTATGACCCACCATTACGTAGAGTATCAAATAAGATTTCCAACGATATGTGGATCATCCAAAACGTACACCGAGCGATGAGTTATGAACATTCTGATCAAATCGTGAATAGTAGTGAACAGTAAAACGTGAAGGAAAAAGTACTAAGGCCTGGCGTATTTTTGATCCAAGTTTAAACGATCATAACTCCTTTTACATAATAATCTGGGTGATCTACTATATATCAATGGAAAGATCTGTGAGTCCTCTTTCTAATGAAATTAGTTTCATCCAATTTGTCTATCGAAGAAAAAAATTATGGTTGATCTACTTCAGCCTATTAAAAGAGAATTTTTGGGTCAACCTTAAATGATCATAACTACTCGTACACAATGATCTGGGTGAGATACTATATATCAACAAAAATATATGAGAGTCCTCTTTCTATTGAAATTAGTTTCATCCAATTTCGATATCGGAGTAAAACGTTATGGTTAATCTACTTCAGACTATCAAAACAGTCCACCAAAGGATAGATTCAAGAATTATTTGAGTTTTAGGGGTGTTTTGGTCATTCTCCCTCACCTAAACTCTGCCCAAACCCTATATTAAAGCCTATTAGAAGCATTATATGTTATATTTCATCAAATTCCCTCAAAAAGAAAACCCTAAGCTCCTATATCCAACTTCAAGAACCTCTAAAGTTCATCATTAATTCTGCAAATTTATTCAAGATTTCAAGTTCCTAGTTCAAGAACTCCAAGAACTATCATTCAAAGGCAAGATTAACATCTAAAAAATGAGTATCTATCTAAAGTTTATCATTCAAGGTATGTGAGGTTTTTCAACAAGAACTCTCTTTCGTTCTTGTGCCCAAATTGAATTTTCTTTACAAAGGCATGATTTTTATTTAATTTTTATGAATTTGAAGCATGAACCCATATCTTATGATAATTATTATGAAATATTGATATTTATGATTTTGAAATATGAATTTACATGTGTGGAGATATAAAGCATGAATCTTGAATGATATTTATCATGATTTTGATATTTGGGTCGTGAATCCCCATTGGAAATTGTGTTTTTTTTTATAAAGTGTGTGTTATAAGCACGTTGATATAGAATATTTGGGATATTTTGAATTATTTGACCTTTTGGTCTTAATGGAGTTATTTTGAACTTGAGTGTGAAAGAAATCTACAACGTGGTTGATTTTGATAGATGGGAAGCATGATGGCTCCCAATGTATATTTATATATTTCTGAAATTGTTTTGTTGTGGATTATTTTTAAAATGATCTGAGATAAGTCCGGGAGAAATTTTTAGCACCAAGTGAAATGACCTTACTTCCCTAGAACTACGTGCCCCTATTGGAGTGAGCCTGAGGTTGATTTATATAGTGATCACTAGTTTGTGTAGATCTAATATCGATAGTCCTACTCCGATGGAAAGGATAGGATGGCTCTCCCCAAAGTGGGTTATACATTGAACTCCATGTAGCTCACATAGTTTATGTCGGTTATATGATCTCCCAGTGTGTGTGTGTTTCCTTGTGTCTATGGTGAATGTTAAAGTGATTTGAAAGTAGAATTGTGAAAGTTATTCTTTTGAAAGATTTAAATGATATTTACATTATGAGAATTGATATTCTTGATGAAATGAAAGTGATTGACAGATTATATGATGACTCACATGTGTTATTGTACTTATTTCATCCTCTCATTATTATGATGATTTTCTTCGGGCTATGTGAGTCTTTCATACATCCTGCATATTTCTTATAAATATTTATGATGATGAGGTTTATACAACTGCATACACTCCCATATACTCAATTCCTTTCCATGGTACTGATCTACATCTTTAGATCTGGGTTGCATTTTCTCAGAATGTAGGTTCTGGTGCTCAGTTCCAGGTTCGATAGTGATTCTTTAGGCATGCTATTCTACATCCTCTGTTTTGGTGAGTCCTCATGTTTCGAGGACGTGATGTCTTATGTTGATTTCACGAAATTGTTTAGATTTGATAACTGAGTATGAGTCAGTTGGGGCATGTCTCAATGGCTCACTGGTTTTATTGATTTTCTTAGAGGCTTGTCAGACTAGTCTAGATGTTGGGAGTTAACTAATAAGTCATATTTTGTTATCTTTCTGAAATTCTTTTATTCTTGGATGATGATTACTCTGTTGATATTTTGAGGGTTATTTATGGAAACCCGTTGGTTTGTGTTGAACTAAATGAAAATGGCTCAAAGGGTTAGCTTGGGGCTACTCGTAGCCTCAAGCACTGTGTGACGCTCCGGGACCAATTTTCTGGGGCGTTACAAACTTGGTATCAGAGCCTAAGGTTTTAAGGAGTCCTAGGGAGTCTGACAAGCCACGTTAAGTAGAGTCTTGATCATTGGTGTGTACCGTGCCACATCTATGAGTAAGAGGCTACAAGATGTTTTAGGAAAAAAGTGTGTTTCTTTCTTTCAGAAGTCTATCGTTCTTAAATTGTCTCTCTCTGCTATTGATTCGTTCTATCCTCTTTAAGAAATATGACTCCACATCGAGCAAGAAAAAATAATGATGGTCAACAACTTCAACCCGCTGACCCATTGAATGAAAACGTGTCTCATGCTGAATTTCGGGCAGCCTTTCAGGCGCTGGCCTAAGCTGGTACTACAAATGTTCATGCCAACCCGACCCCAGCTCATCAGCAGCAAGGAGATGATTAAGCTGCTGCCAGGATCCGTGACTTCATGCAGATGAATTTGTCGGAATTCTATGGGTCAAATTCGGATGAGGATCTATGGTTGTTTTTAGAGGAGGTGCAGAAGATTACTCAGGTGATGCATGTATCTGAGGAACATAGTGTGGAGTTGGCTGCGTATAGGTTGAAAGAACTTGATTATGATTGGGTTGTTGCTTAGAGGAAAGGTAGAGGTGAGGGAGCTATCCCTATAACTTGGCAAGAGTTCCAGGAGGCATTCCTGGATAAGTTTTTCCCTTTGGAGATGAGGGAGGCGAAGGTGGAAGAGTTTATGAAACTGCGACAGGGCTCTATGACTGTTAGGGAGTACTATCTAAAGTTCAATCAGTTTGCCAAGTATGCTCCTGACTTTGTGGCTGATAATCGGGCTAGTATGAGTAAGTTTGTAAATGGAGTGTCTAGTTATCTAGTTAAGGAGTTTAGGTCTGCTATGCTGAATAGTGAGATGAATCTTTCTAGGCTGATGACTCATTCCCAACAGATTAAGGAAGACAAGATTAAGGAGAGAGATAAAATGAGAGGGAATAAGAGAGCTGATGTTAGGCGTATTTACACGCTTAAGAACCATAATTTAACCATATTTTAGCTAAGTTTTGAGGACAAAATATATAATTCCTGCACTTTTAGTCCATTTTCCTGTAAGTGAGCTAACCTACGTGATTAGCATGTTTTCAGTTATTAATGATGAAGATTTCAGCACTTTGTGGACCTTTGGGCAGCAAAGGAAAACTTCACATAAGAGGGAAGGCAGCTTTTGGAAGCTTATGGACTGAATGTGACGCATGACGAATTTGTCCCGGGCAAAAGCAGTATTTTTAAATACTTAGGGGTGCAGCAGTAACCTAGTAGGACTAGGACAAGGATGTTATAAAAACCTTATTTGCTGAATTTTTCAGCATGATTATTATTGTTTTTCATTCATTCGACTTTTAGCATTATTCACGTTACAAGTTCTGTAAGTTTGAGAACAGAGAATTCGTCTCTCTTGTGGAACGGCTGAGAGGAAAAACATCATCCCTCTTTGACGTTAAAAATCATCCCCTCGCGAAGATTATTCTCATTGTGGTATGATGATTATATCTATTGCGAATTCCGTTGTAATCATGAGTAGCTAAAACTCTCTGTTAGGGTTATGGAAGTCTTATGAGATACTATCTATTACTATGAGTTTGTGAATTCTTGATGTGTATGCTACTTATATCATTACTCTCTTCGTTTTAATTGAATTCTTGTGGTTGCAAACATATAGAATACGCCAGTATAGCATTAACTTGTTCGAGAGAAACGTTACATGTTTGGAAAAGAGAGTGTGACAAGGAAATAGGGCTACCAACCCCTGTTTACACGTTAATGCCTTAACCGGATTAACCTCTGGGAGAGTTTGTACCGTTAGTTATACGCTTTAAGCTCGAGAGAGTTAAAGTGAAATAATCCTGGATGGTTGAGAAACACTAGGATTTACCATTAGAATACGAATCTCTATAAGTGCATGCATGTCTAAATACCGCATTAGTCATAGTTAATAGATACGTAGAACTCAGAAGGTGGACATAACCCTAGCATATTATTCTCTGTGATTAAATCTTACTACATTAATCATTTCATTCTTTATTTTGTTAACATTATTTCACGCCTAAAACCAATCCCCCCTTTCCGTGGAATTTTCGACCAACAGTCTGCTAGCAATTACAACACTTAGTGACCAAGTATTCCTTGTGGGATTCGACACCCAACCCAGTTGGGTTCTATATTTGACAGCGACCACTTACACTCTTACGAGAGCTGTAGTTTGGGCGTTATCAAATTTTGGCGCCGTTGCGGGGGAATACGGTTGTCTACTAAGTTTGTGATAGTTAATAGACCCTTTGGTCAAAAATTCTCTGATTTTACTTTTTGTTGTTGTTTTTGTTTTATTCAGGTTCTGTTCAGTGTATCCCAAATACTCGAAGTTTTGGTCAACCATTATTACCCATAAGAACCGCAACTTATTGGCAGAATGGAGGCACAAAGAGACATTGATAGAAGGGCTGCTCAACAGGAGCAGGCTAGATTAGCTGCATTGGCAGCCACACAAGTGCATCAACAGAATCTTGATAACCCAGGTCGGGCAACAAATCTAGAGGATGAGGACCTGGGTGATGATGAGTTACTAAATCCAAGGCGTGCAGATGAGGTGGCAGCGCCTGTGAACAGAAAAGATTGTCAAGCTAGAATGAGACCTGACCGCCGAGCTGTGCAGGGTCCTTTGGATGATGATGATGACGATCTGGATGGAGCTGGTGCCATAGGGTCTATTATTCCTCCACCCTTGGCTCCCGGAGCCAAGTTCAATATCACTAGCACCATGATTCAGCTATTGCAACTCAAAGGGTTGTTTGGTGGACTTGCAGGAGACGATCCGAATATCCATCTGATTAATTTTATCTCAACATGCAAGGCGTTTGGCAATCTAGGGGTTGGACAGAATGCGATTCGGCTGTGCTTATTT
The DNA here is from genome assembly GCA_030864225.1 of Capsicum baccatum var. pendulum. Classification (NCBI taxonomy): domain Eukaryota; kingdom Viridiplantae; phylum Streptophyta; class Magnoliopsida; order Solanales; family Solanaceae; genus Capsicum; species Capsicum baccatum. The sequence continues at coordinate 198,250,370 of CM061557.1, forward strand.
CCATTGTCTCTATCTGGAGAGGCAACTCTATGGTTGAACGGGCTAACTCCTGACTCTATTTCTAATTAGAGGCAACTGAAAGATGCTTTCCTAGAAAGATTCTATCCGTCATCTAAGAGAGCACAATTAAGAGATGAGATAAGCAATTTTCGACAGCTTCCAACTGAAGCTCTCCACGAAACATGGGAGAGGTTCAAGAAGAAGCTTATGAGGTGCTTAAATCATCATATGACCAATGTCCACTTGATGGAGATATTATATAGGGCTTTGAATTCGGTGACTAAGCCAGTGGTTGATAATGTTGTGGGTGGGTCATTCATGGACCTTACTTTTAATGAGGCAAGTGGTATGTTAGATCGTATGACAAAGCAGAGTAGAGCTTGGCATACTAGGGATTCTGAGGTAGCAAGCTCTACTATATCTATTGGCATGACTGCAGAACAGAGGCGACGAGAGGAGAAACGAGATCAAGATATGGCAGATGAATCTTCTTACCAAGCACTTATTATCAGGGAAGACCAAAAAAGTCAAAGGTGTTGTGTCACAGGGAAGAGATGAATTCGATTCTGAGGAAGAAGCTAACTACTTGAATAATTAGGGGGTTTCCGAGGCAATGCCCAAGGAAACCAAGGTCGGAACTATTATGATAAATATAGAAACAAGGACCGTGATCAAGGTAGTTGGAAGAATAAGACGGACAGGAGTGGTTTGTATGTTCCTCTTGGAAACCGTGAGGCCGTGGCGTCTGGCTCTGGGAAGATGTCCATGGAAGATATGATAGCCAAGCTGTTGAAAGGAGTGGAGGCAACCAACACGGGCGTAATTTAGGTAAAGAATGATTTTTCATCAATAAATCAATGGTTGACTCGCATTCTACTGCAATAAAACAGCTGGAACAACAACTGAGTCAACTTTCAGTGGCATTCAATCAAAGAAAAGCTGGCACTTTTCCTAGTGACACTGTGCAAAATCTAAGGAATGATGGATCGTGTATGGCTATTACTACCAGGAGTGGTAGGGTGTTGGAAAATCCATCCCAAGGCAAGCAGGTAGTTGATAATACAGAGGAGAATGTTATTGCTGCAGATTATGATGATTTTGTAGAAGATGAAAATCAGAATGAGAGCGTTCATAAGAAAACTATTCCCCTTCCACCACCACCTTTTCCTCAGAGACTGAAGAAGAAGGCTGATGACACTCCTGAAAAGGTTGATAATCGGAAGCAAGATAAAAAGGAAGTGGTGGAGAAAACTATCCATCATTCACCACCACCTTTTCCTCAGAGACTGAAGAAGAAAGCTGATGACACCAGGTTCAGTAAATTCATGACTATGTTGAAGCAGCTGACTATTAATGTTCCTTTGGTAGAGGCGCTGGAATAGATGCCTGGGTACGCTAAATTTATGAAGGACCTTGTGACAAAGAAGTACGCAGTAAGCTATGAGCTGGCAGATAATGTTCATCATTGCAGTGCAATCACTACAAGATCGTTAGTTCAGAAAAAGGCAGATCCTGGTGCTTTCACTATTCCTTGCACTGTTGGATCTTTGGATTTCGCTAAGGCATTGTGCGATTTGGGAGCTAGCATCAATTTGATGCCACTATCTATTTATAGAAAGTTGGGGTTGGGCGATCCTACACCAACCAATATGCGGCTCGTGATGGCAGATAGGTCGGTAAAATGACCTGTTGGTATCTTATATGATATACTGGTGAAGGTTTCTACATTCATTTTTCTTGAAGACTTTGTTATTTTGGATTGCGAGGTGGATTCTGAAGTTCCCATAATCTTGGGATGCCCTTTCCTCGCAACTGGAAGTGTGCTTATTGATTTAAGAGCTAATAAGCTTTTATTTTGGCTGAATGACGAAGTGGTCCATTTTGATGTATGCGAATCGATGAAGCAGCCTAGATATACGGATGTGTTCTCTGTAGCTGATGTTTATTATGAGGATGAGAAAGAATTATCTGTAGAGAAGCAACTTACTGTTGATCCATTGTCTGCTGTGCTGTTGAATGCTGAGCATGAGGATGTTGAAGATTATGAAGAAACCGTCTGTGATCTAACAGGAATAGGGTCCTACTCTCATGCTCCTAAGAAGCTGGACCTTGATCTTAAGAATCGACTTTTACCACCAGCGAAACCTTCCATTGAAGAGCCACTAGTGCTAGAATCGAAAGAGATCCCCAATTACCTAAAGTATGCGTTTTTGGGAAGCGGTGATACACTTCCAGTTATTGTTGCGGCTGATTTAGGTGAACAACATATAGAGGCTCTCATCTCTGCTCTAAAGAGGTACAAGAGAGCTATTGGTTGGACTATTGATGATATAATTGGTATCCCTCCTAGGATATGTATGCCCACAATTAAGCATCAGCGTCATATGAATCCATTCAGAAAATGATGCACCATATATCTCGATAAAGTCTAAGTAATCGAGATAACTATATCGTGCCGCGACAATAAATCAAGCGCTAAATGGGAGGCAACCCATCATTTTTAATCATTTTATTTTATTAGGAGTTTGTTTTGTTAAATAAAAATCCAAAAAGAAGAGTCGATCCACGACCAAAACTAAGGCGCTTGGTGGGAGGCAACCCATCGTTCTAATCGTTTTTGCTGTTTCTGAGTAAGTGTAGGTTCAAGACGTATAAAGAAAGAGATTGGTCTCAAATTTTGATTTAAAAGGAAGCCATGTTAAAGGTTGTAAGTTAGGAATGAAGGAGCAAAAGGTAGAATGGCACCAAAAGGACGATAAGGAAAAGAAAAAGTGACCACCTCATAGAAAGGTCAGAAAAGGGGAAGAAAAGAGCAAGCTGAATCCTCCTCGCTGCAAATACCTCAACGCACTTTTGGAATAAAGTGGGTCCTCAAGGAGGTAGGAAAGGAGTGGTACAAGAACAACAAAGTAAAAAATATGTTCACGTGGAGTTGATACAAAAGGAGAGTCTAGAGAAGAGAGAACCTCGCATTTTGGCTAAAATCATAGCGCTAAACCTTGATTTCATTTTTTGAGATATAGGGGAATGCAATATTGATCTAACATGCGAGTTTTATGCCAATTGGTCCCCAAAGACTACCGGAAGTGAAGTGAAGATTCGGGGCCAAGTCTTGCAACTGAATACAGAGTTTTTCAACACTTTTCTGGGTTTTCCATCTGTAGATCCATCACCGCTCAAGGAGTTTTATCATAGACCTTCGTACAGGGCAATCAGACACACACTGTGTGGAACTAGATCAATGGCACGTTGGAATCATCACAAGGATACCGGTCGACACAATACCTTCCCGTATGCTTCCCTAAATAGAGAAGCTCGTATATGGTTGAGGATAGTCAACTCTTGCCTCATTCCTGGGACACAGTACACAAAGATCACACGTGATAGAGTATTCTTGGTGTACGCTCTGATGACTAATATCCCCATCAACATTGGTACGGTTATACGATCGTCAATGCGTAAGTCTAGGTTGCACAAGAGGTCCCATTTCAGCTTTGGCAATTTGTTGACTGCGATATTGAGGAAGGAGCACATTAAAGAGGAACCTACAGATCATAAGCTTCCGCACAACCCGAAGAAGGTTGATTTGACAAAGGTTAAAGATCCTGAAACTAGGCATGGCGTCAACCTTACCACTGTAGAAAGACATACTCGAGATGAAAGTTTCTTCTGCCATCTATATGGCATGACTCGGTTTACCATGATGAGTGGGGCTCAAATTCTGACTGATGTAGAGCTCCAACAGTTGGATTATGACTACCCGATGAATGAACATGCTCGGGCTATGTGCGAAGTAGGGGTACATTTTGAGGAACCTCTCGATGATGACGTGTTGATCGATGATGATCGCCGAATGCCCGACTCAGACGTGGAGGAGAACTCTGATGACGATGACTCTGATGATGATTCCGATGCAGGGGGTATAACCCCAGACATAGTGGAGGAGTCCGACTAATCAGGTTTTCCTTATTTATTTTCCACTGAGGGCAGTGTATCCCGTCTAAGTGTGGGGTATCGGTATTTGTATGCTGTACTTCCTTGCCTACATTTATTTATGTTTTTTTGTTTTAATTAGTCGTAGATAGTAGTATTTAAATTATTTAAATTTTTTAATTTTGACAAGAGTTTGTGCAAAAATTATTACTATTGAGATATTTAGGCTCTAGGTGTGACTCACTGTGTGATAGTTGTGTGGTTTGATTCATTCATCTGTTGGGTCAAGAGTCTATACTACTCCCAATAAAGTTGACCATCTACCTTGTGTGTGTGAGGATTGTAGTATATTCTGTGTTGTGACTGATGCTAGAACTTGCCTGGTGTGTGTGTAAAGCAAAATAAAGAGTGTGACTTTAGGAGATGATTTAGGCATTTCTTTGGCAGCCTGTAATTGTTTACCTTCTTTTTACCTACCTTTGTACATTATCCTAGTTAACCCCCTTTGAGCCTTTAGCTATTTTCTTTGACATCCTCATATATAGCCTAATCCATTTTTTTTTGAAGACTATAATTTGATCCTAATTCCTAGGCGCTTTAAACTGTAGAGTCATGTGACAAAATAAGAGGAAGTTGGGTGATAGTGATACCTCAGAGTGTATTGGTACTTGAAATTGTTGTGAAAAAGAGTGGCTATCATAAAGGTGTTTTATAAAAAAAAAAAGAAAAAAATATATAAAAATTAGTTCTGTTTATAATTGAATAACAAAATAGGTGAAAAGGGGTGGTAGATGAAAGAAAAGTAGAGGGGTTGTTTAAAATAAAGTGTTAATGACATAACGTAGTGTATTAAAGCGCTTAGGGAAGATAGTCACTATTTCTGGCCAAAATAGTCTTACCTGTCCCTTAGCCTACATTACAACCTGTAAAGACCTATTTGATCCTAAGCTTTATATTCTGATATTAGTGGAGCATTACACTAAGGGCAAGCCTATGGTCATCAGTTGCAACATATGAATTCTTTGTGAGAGAGAGAGCAAGGAGAGTCTTGTACCCATGTTTCGAAAAATGTAAAACTTGTGAGTGATTACGGGTGATATCTTGTGTGAGACACACATGGTTGATGATTTTTGGGTAGTGTTATATGATTCTTTGTGGCTTAACTTATGGATACGAATTAACCATCATCACGAGTCTATGTTGGAGGTTGAATTATTTCTAGTAGTGATCAAGAAAACTACTCTTAGTTAATAATTATCGTGCCTGTCTTGTTGGGTATTTTGTGTTGCTGCTGTGATATTCTAGGAGATAATTTCATGGACGTAATATTTTGTTCAAGGATGGACAAAGCTTTAAGTGTGGGGTGGTGATGTTGGGCGTATTTACACGCTTAAGAACCATAATTTAACCATATTTTAGCTAAGTTTTGAGGACAAAATATATAATTCCTGCACTTTTAGTCCATTTTCCTGTAAGTGAGCTAACCTATGTGATTAGCATGTTTTCAGGTATTAATGATGAAGATTTCAGCACTTTGTGGACCTTTGGGCAGCAAAGGAAAACTTCACATAAGAGGGAAGGCATCTTTTGGAAGCTTATGGACTGAATGTGACGCATGACGAATTTGTCCCGGGCAAAAGCAGTATTTTAAAATACTTAGGGGTGCAGCAGTAACCTAGTAGGACTAGGACAAGGATGTTATAAAAACCTTATTTGCTGAATTTTTCAGCATGATTATTATTGTTTTTCATTCATTCGATTTTTCTTCATTCGACTTTTAGCATTATTCACGTTACAAGTTCTGTAAGTTTGAGAATAGAGAATTTGGCTCTCTTGAGGAATGGCTAAGAGAAAAAACGTCATCCCTCTTTGACGTTAAAAATCATCCCCTCGCAAAGATTATTCTTGTTGTGGTATGATGATTATATCTATTGTGAATTCCGTTGTAATCACGAGTAGCTAAAACTCTCTGTTAGGGTTATGGAAGTCTTATGAGATACTATCTATTACTATGAGTTTGTGAATTCTTGATGTGTATGCTACTTATATCATTACTCTCTTCGTTTTAATTGAATTCTTGTGGTTGCAAACATATAGAATACGCCAGTATAGCATTAACTTGTTCGAGAGAAAAGTTACATGTTTGGAAAAAAGAGTGTGACAAGGAAATAGGGCTACCAACCCCTGTTTACACGTTAATACCTTAACCGGATTAACCTCTTGGAGAGTTTGTACCGTTAGTTATACGCTTTAAGCGCGAGAGAGTTAAAGTGAAATAATCCTGAATGGTTGAGAAACACTAGGATTTACCATTAGAATGCGAATATCTATAAGTGCATGCATGTCTAAATTCCGTATTACTCATAGTTAATAGATACGTAGAGCTCATAAGGTGGACATAACTCTAACTTATTATTCTCTGTGATTAAATCTTACTACATTAATCGTTTCATTCCTTATTTTGTTAACATTATTTCACGCCTAAAACCAATCCCCCCTTTCCGTGGAATTTTTGACCAACAGTCTGCTAGCAATTGCAACACTTAGTGACCAAGTATTCCCTGTGGGATTCGACACCCAACCCAGTTGGTTTCTATATTTGACAGCGACCACTTACACTTTTACGAGAGCTGTAGTTTGGGTGTTATCAAAAGCTAGGTCCGAGCAGCATGGACAGGGTCAGACTAGATCACAGGGAGGGAGTCGCCCTCAGTATCAGGATCGTTCATCTATGCTAGCACCATCATCTTCTAGTGCTCCCATTCCTAGAGATAGGCAGGAGAAAGGTAGCAGGTCATATCTATCCAGGTCCCAGTACAGTGCTGGTAGTAAGCCAAATCATCCCCTGTGTCCTAACTGTGGTAGGGCTCATTCGGGTGAGTGTTGGGGTAAGAAGAGGGGTTATTTACGGTGTGGTGACATGGGTCACAGAGTTAGAGGTTGTCCAAAGTATGGAGAAGGGCATCGTGACTATTGCCTTCAGACCCAGACTCAGACTGTTAGTACTCCAGTTCCAGTGACTCACCTAGCCCCATCTCAGGGTGCCTCTTCTAGCAATGCTGGCAGGTACCGCCAGAATAAATCTATGCTTTACCGTCCTGCCAGGAATAGGAGTACTCTCCTAAAGTTGTTACTGGTATGCTTCGTATATTTTAGTTTGATGTGTATACTTTGTTGGATCCTGGATCCAGTTTCTCATATGTTACACCTTTGATTGTTGTGAATTTTGAAATGAGTCCTGAGATTACTCCTGAGCCTATCCTTGTTTTTACCCCAGTGGGTGATTCAATTATTGCCCAGAAAGTGTATAAAAAGTGTCCTGTCCTGACACCGTTCTTCATAGAGTCTTGTTGGCTGATCTGATTGAGTTAGACATGGTAGATTTTGATGTAATTCTGGGTATGGACTGGTTGTATTCTTCTTATGCCTCTATTGATTGTCGGACCCGAGTAGTCAAGTTTAAGTTTTTGGGTGCATCCGTGTTTGAGTGGTCTGGGAATTCTATGTCACCCAAGAATCATTTTATCTCTTACCTCAAAGCTAGAGAGCTTATTTTCAAGGGGTGTATTTGCCATTTGGTTAGAGTCAAAGACACTAAGTTTGAGACTCCAACTCTCCAGTCTGTTAACGTCGTCAATGAGTTTTCTGATGTCTTTCTGGATGATCTCCCAGGGATACCTCCAGATAGAGAGATAGAGTTTGGGATTGATCTTCTTCCTGATATTCAACCCATTTCTATTCCTCCTTACCGTATGTCCCCTGCAGAACTTAAGGAGTTGAAAGAGTAGCTCAAAGATCTACTAGATAAGGGTTTCATAAGGCCTAGTGTTTCTTTTTGGGGTGCTCTTGTGTTGTTTGTAAGAAAGAAAGATGGCTCTTTGCGTATGTGCATTGATTACCGCTAACTAAATAAAGTCACCATAAAAAATAAGTACCCCCTTCCGAGAATAGATAATTTGTTTGACCAATTGCAAGGTGCAAGTTATTTCTCAAAGATAGACCTTCATTCTGGCTATCATCAACTCAAAGTTAGGGAGTTTTGAGTTTTTTGTTATGTTTTTCGAGTTAACTAATGCCCCAACAGCTTTCATAGACCTCATGAATCGAGTGTTCAGACCATATTTGGATATTTTTGTCATAGTGTTCATCGATGGTATACTGGTGTACTCCCGTAGTGAGGATGAACATTCTGATCATCTCCGAACTATCTTGCAAACCCTTAGAGATCACACGTTGTTTGCCAAGTTCAGTAAGTGTGAGTTTTGGCTAAGTTCAGTTACTTTTCTGGGTCATATCATTTTTTCCGAGGGTATTAGAGTTGATCCCCAAAAGACCAAAGTTATTAGAAATTGGCCTAGACCTATTTCTCCAATTGATATCCAAAGTTTCTTGGGTTTAGCTGGCTATTACCGCCATTTTGTTGAGGGTTTCTCCTCTATAGCATCTCCTATGACTCGGTTGACCCAAAAGAAAGTGAAGTTCTTGTGGTCCGAATCTTGTGAGAAGAGTTTTCAGGAGTTGAAGACTCGAGTCACTTCAACCCCTGTTTTTACTTTGCCTGATGGTGTTAATGGTTTTGTGGTGTACTGTGATGCTTCGAGAGTTGGGTTGGGTTGGGTATTGATGCAGAACGGTAAGGTGATAACTTATGCTTCTAGACAGTTGAAACCCCATGAGAAAAATCACCCCACCCATGACCTTGAGTTGGCTATTGTTGTGTTTGCTTAAAAAATTTGGAGACACTATTTGTATGGTGTCCATGTTGATGTTTTCACTGATCATAAAAGTCTGCAGTATGTGTTTACCCAGAGAGAATTGAATCTTAGGTAGAGAATATGGTTAGAATTGTTAAAGGACTATGATATGAGTGTGTTGTACCATCCGGGCATGGACAATGTTATGGCGGATGCCCTAAGTAGAGTGTCCATGGGTAGTATTTCGCATGTGGTAGAAGGTAAGAAAGAGTTGGCTCGTGATGTACATCGTTTGGCTAGATTGGGTTTTAGGCTGTTTGACTCTGCTGAAGGTAGTATAGGGGTTCAGAGTAGTTTCGAATCCTCCTTGGTTTCGGAAGTGAAGGAAAAGTAATTCTTAGATGCTAGTTTGGTCAGACTGAAGCAGTCAGTAAAGGACATAAAAATAGAGGTTTTCTCCCAAGGGGGAGATGGTGTGTTGAGATTGTATGATAGATTGTGTGTCCCGAATATTGATGATCTGAGATAGAGGATTATGGCTAAAGCACACGGGGAGTGATATTCTATTCATCCTGGTGCCACCAAGATGTACCGAGACTTGCAAGAAATCTATTAGTGGAGTGGCATGAAGAAAGATATAGCAGCGTTTGTAGCTAAGTGTGCAACATGACAACAGGTTAAGGTTGAACACTAAAGACCTGGTGGTATGATGCAAGAGTTTAGTATTCCCACCTGGAAATAGGAAGAGATAAATATGGACTTCGTAATTGGTTTACCTCCTTCCCGATGCCATCATAATTCCATTTGGGTTGTGGTTGATAGGTTGACTAAGTCTGCTCATTTCTTTCCTTCTCATACTTTATATACTGCTGAGGATTATGCTAGATTGTATATCCGAGAGCTAGTCAGACTGCATGGAGTTCCCTTGTCTATCATTTCAGATAGGGGTACTCAGTTCACATCACAATTTTGGAAAGCTTTTCAGAAGGGTGTTGGTACCCAAGTGCTTTTGAGTTCTGCTTTTTATCCGCAGACCGATGGTCAGGTTGAGCGGACCATCCAGAACTTAGATGATATGTTGAGAGCTTGTGCACTTTACTTGAAGTTGGGATGATCACTTACCGTTGATAGAATTTGCTTACAATAACAGTTTCCACTATAGTATTGGCATGGCTCCGTTTGAAGACTTATATGGAAGGAAGTGTAGATCACCCATAGGTTGGTTCGAGGTGGGTGAAGCGGCTGTGAGTGGTCCTGATTCGGTATTTGAGGCTATGGAAAAAGTTAAGTTGATTAGGGAAAGGTTGAAAACTGCACAAAGTCATCTGAAGTCATATGCGGATGTTAGAAGGAGAGACCTTGAGTTTGAAGTTGGTGACCTAGAGTATCTGAAAATTTCACCCATGAGGGGGGGGGGGGTAAAGAGATTCGGAAAGAAGGGGAAGCTTAGTCCCTGTTATGTTGGTCCTTACAAAATTCTTATCCGTGTTAGTAAGGTACCTTATGAGGTTGAGTTGCCTTCCGAGTTGTCCTCTGTTCATCCAATATTCAATGTCTCCATGCTTAGAAAGCATATTAGCGATGCTGTGGTAGTGGACTCCTCTGTGAGTGCTGACATTCAAGAAAATCTTTCTTTTGATGAGATTCTTGTTGAGATTCTTGATTTCAGTGTCCAAAGACTAAGGAACAAAGAAGTTCCCTTGGTCAAGGTGTTGTGGCGAAACCAATTTGTTGATGGTGCAACTTTGGAAGCTGAGGTGGATATGCGATTCAAGTACCCGAACCTATTTTTTGTGAACTCCGATCAAGCCGAAGATACCGTTCTTTCCTAAATCATGCACTTTTGATAAAAGTTACAGCAGTCCAGCTGTCATTTATTATGTGTTCAGCTGTAGTTTCTGGAATTTATGCAATCTATGTTGCATTCGGAGTGAGAAAAGATGTGGTGATGAGTCTAACGAATTGTTTCAGCTGTATAATCTATTCCCAATCTAATATTGACATGACTAGCGTCATTCGAGGATCAATGAATCCAAGGGGGGATGATGTAATACCCCGAGAAATTTTTCGTTGAAATTTTGTGCGTAAACGTGTTGGGTTCTATCTTCTAGAATGAATTATAAATTTTTCATGTAGAATGTCTTATATTATGACCCACCATTACGTAGAGTATCGAATAATATTTCCAACGATATGTGGATCATCCAAAACGGACACCCGAGCGACGAGATATGAACATTCCGTTCAAACCGTGAATAGTAGTGAACAGTAAAACATGCAGGAAAAAGGACTTTGGCCTGGCGTATTTTTGCTCTAACTTTAAATGAACATAACTCCTTGTACATAAAGATCTGGGTGATCTACTATATATCAACGGAAATCTCTGCGAGTCGTCTTTCCATTGAAATTATTTTCATCCAATTTTTCTATCGGACAAAAAAGTTATGATCGATCTACTTCAACCTATCTAAAGTGAATTTTTAGGTCAATTTCAAACGATCATAACTCCTCGTACACAATGATCTAGGTGAGATATTATATATAAATGGAAATATATGAGAGTCCTATTTCTAATGAAATTGGTTTCATCCAATTTGGATATTGGAGTAAAACATTATGGTTGATCTACTTCAGACTATCAAAACAGTCCACCAAAGGACAAATTCGAGAATTATTTGATTTTTAGGGGCGATTGGGTCATTCCCCCTCACCCAAAATCCATCCAAACCCTATATTAAAGTCTATTAGAAGAATTATATGTTATATTTCATCAAATTCCCTCAAAAAGAAAATCCTAAGCTCCTACATCCAACTTCAAGAACCTCCAAATTTCACCATTAATTCTGCAAATATATTCAAGATTCCAAGTTCCTAGTTTAAGAACTCCAAGAACCATCATTCAAAGGCATGATTAACATCTCAAAAATGAGTATCGATCTAAAGTTCATCATTCAAGGTATGTGGGGTTTTTCAACAAGAACTCTCTTTCGTTCTTGTGCCCAAAAGTAATTTTCTTTACAAAGGCATGACTTTTATTTTATTTTTATGAATTTGAAGCATGAACCCATATCTTATGATGATTATTATGAAATCTTGATGTTTATGATTTTGAAAGATGAATTTACATGTGTGGAGATATAAAGCATGAATCTTGAACGATATTTTTCATGATTTTGATATTTGGGTCGTAAATCCCCATTGGAAATTGTGTTTTTTTTGAGAAAGTGTGTGTTATAAGAACGTTGATGTTGAATATTTGAGATATTTTGAATGATTTGACCTTTTGGTCTTAATGGAGTTGTTTTGAACTCGAGTGTGAAAGAAATCCACAACGTGGTTGATTTTGATAGATGGGAAGCATGATGTCTCCCGATGTATATTTATATATTACTGAAATTGTTTTGTTGTGGATTATCTTTGAAATGATCTGAGCTAAGTTCGGCAGAAATCTTTAGCACCAAGTGGGAGGTATAAAACAACCTTACTTCCCTAGAATTATGTTCCCCCGTACGAGTGTGCCTGAGGCTGATTTATATAGTGATCACTAGTTTGTATGGATTTGATATTGATAGTCCTACGATGGCAAGGATAGGACGGCTCTCCCCACTGTGGGTTGTACGTTGGATTCCATGTAGCTCACATGGTTTATGTCGATTATAGGATCTCCCAGTGTGTGTGTTTCCTTGTGTCTATAGTAAATGGTGAAGTGTGTTTCCTTGTGACTATGGTAAATGGTGAAGTGATTTGAAAGTGGAATTGTGAAAGTTATTCTTTCGAAAGATTTAAATAATATTTACATTATGAGAATTGATATTCTTGATGAACTGAAAGTGATTGACAAATTATATAATGACTCATATGTGTTATCGTACTTATTTCATCCTCTCATGATTATGATGAGTTTCTTCGGGCTATGTGAATCTTTCATACATCCTGCATATTTCTTATAAATATTTATGATGATGATGTTTATACAGCTGCATACACCCCCATATACTCGGTTTCTTTCCATGGTACTGACCCACATCTTCGGTTGTGGGCTGCATTTTCTCGAAATGTAGGTTCAGATGCTCAGTTCCAAGTTTGACAGTGATTCTTTGGACACGCTATTCTACATCCTCTGTTGTGGTGAGTCCTCATGTTCCGAGGATGTGATGTCTAATGTTGGTTTCACGGAATTGTTTAAATTTCATAACTGAGTATGAGTCAGTTGGGGCATGTCTCAATGGCTCGCTGGTTTTATTGATTTTCTTAGAGGCTTGTCAGACTAGTATAGATGTTGGGAGTTGACTAGTAAGTCATATTTTGTTATCTTTCTGAAATTCATTTATTCTTGGATGATGATTACTCTGTTGATATTTGAGGGTTATTTGTGGAAACCCCGTTGATTTGTGTTGAACTGAATGAAAATGGCTCAAAGGGTTATCTTGGGGCTACTCATAGCCTCAAGCACTGTGTCATGCTCCAGGACCCATTTTTTGGGGCGTTATATCAATACCCCTAACTTAAAGTTATTGCTTGTCCTCAAGCCACAGTACCTCTTACCACGAGACACAATTATTTATGCCCAAACTTCATGCCTTAAAGATCACAATGACTTCAACATTAGTTACTACCACAAGTAGCTCATCGCAAATTGGCTAAGCTATTATTCACTACTACCCTCATCATAAGATGCATTATCAATGGATACACAAGAATTCAAAGGGTAATCAAGCAACAAAAACTAATGCTCTAGAAGTGACTCACTTTTTGACCAGAACTAAGTCTTACTCCATTTGCCTTATCGCTCAAAAGGTGATGAAATCACCCACCTCAACTTGTTTCACATTCCAACCTCATAGGAAAGAGAATTCCACACACCAGGGTCATACCATAGGCTTTCCCCTATTTTCAATCGCCACTACAAAGAAAGTAAATGGTTGGGGATCTCGAAGAACTTTCTAACCTTGTAACGTAGGTTCGGGTTAGGGTAGGATATGATTTGGGAATAATATGGATACACCCTTATTTGAACATCTACATTACACTTTTCAATCCTCATTTTTTTACTATGGGCCACTCTTCTTTGTTTTATCTTATTTTTCATGCCTACCTTTTTCCTTCTTTGTTCACCCGTTTTCTTCCATTTCTTTTTGTTGCACTCTAGTGCAATTCATTCTTTTGTTTGATCCTCTCTTTTTCTATTAATTTTCTTTCAATTCTAAGGCACAATAGGCATTTCATTTATAATTTCATGGCCCCAAACTTACTTCCATCAATCTTTTACCACCCCCAACTTAGGCTTTTAGCCTCAAGTTTTATTTTTTTAAGTTCAAGGAGGGCATGGTTTAAAAGAGGGATAAAAGAATGGTTCACGGTTTGTAATGAGTTTTCCAAAGAAAGGTCCAAAGGCTTGATGTCGGTGACTAGGGATTATATTCATGCACAGGTAGGTTTTTTAGGCTACAGTGGGTTTCCAATGCCAAAAGATAGCCTAAGATCATTTCTCCAACCAAATACAATCGACATTAGCTTTGAAAGACTAAAGGGGCAAGTTCTAGATAACACAAGTATACAAAAGATGAATTCAAATAGCTCACTATTCATGGAAGGCAAAATTCACCAAGGGATCTCAAATGTCCCCCCCCCCCCCTCCCAACTAGTGAAAAAATTGTAGTATCTATCATTATATATAAGTCAAACACTTATGGAATCACAAAAAGAGAAGAAATTTTGTTACAAAGTTGCTCACGTCCTTGCCCTTGATTTTCAAAAAATTTTGGATAGAGGGGGTTGTTTATTTAGTATTTGCACCCTGCTCAAGTTGCTAGTTTATGTCAACAACCAAATCCTTAGCCTTGTATTTTGGCTAAAAATGGGCAAACCAATCATATGGCTACTTAGATTTCACCAATGGTGTAAAATGTAACCCCAAATTTACAATTTTCAATGCTACAGGTACTCAGACTTACCTTCCATTCATGATATTTATGTTACAGTTACTCAGACTTCCCCTGCATCTATGTCTCCAAACCCAAACACTACACTTTACCCTTAAGACTGTCATCACCCAATCTATCATGGGGTAAAGCTAGTCATGCATCACCATAATCAAAATAAAACTTAAAGTAAGAAGGAGAACTAAAATAAAACTACATGATAATCCATAAAACGTGGGCACCATCAAAGTACCCAAAAATGTAGTATCCCAAAAACAAAACAAAATAATATCCTAGGTGTCACCCCAAAATAACAACATAAAATAAAATATCCATCAACACAACATCACAACAATACAAAAACGTGGGCACCCCCAGCTAAAAAAGAATGCAGTGTCCTCACTGTATGTGTAATGAAGAAAGAGTAAGAGGGGTCTCCCTGAATCTACATCAAGAGCTGGTCTCTTTTGTTGACTCTATACCATCACTCTCAGCATTATCGGCAAACCAATTAGCAAGGGAAACATCCTCATTATCCATCCTAGGTAAAGGTAGTCTATCATTGGGTTTGAGCACCTTAAAGATGCCATTAACCCTCTTCCATAGCTTCATGAAGAATTTATCTCTTTTCTTCTCTCTCTTCATTATTTTCACATATGACTCCTTGATGTCCCTATGTGATCCTGCTAAGGCTGAGTAGGCTCTCTCCAATATAGAAATAGTGGATCCTTTCTTATTTTACTCCTCATGCTATATGTCATAATCTGACTGAGTCACATATGAGTGGTGAGCGGTAGATGGTTATCCTGGTCACTGTGGTAATCTAGAAACTAGCTTCTAACCTTTCTCATCTGACCTAAGATGTCATCGAAAGGGTTGGCTGATGAAGATCTACAAGAATTCATGTCCTATTAGGCTAATTTATCGAATTCCATCTTCCTTTTCTTGCTCTGACCTGGGGTGCCCTTACCTCTGAATTTGAGTTGGAAGATGTGGGTACCTAGGTATACCTAAGTATCTGTTGTATACTCCTCCACTTTTTCCCTCTTACAAAGCTCAGTGATAAGGAAAGGGAAAAGAAGATGTGTACCTCCATGATTTTTGAAGTACCGCCACTCCAAAAGAATAATCTCACCCATATTAAGAGGGATGCCAGATAGGATGTAATCCACCATCCAACCTTGTAAATATATGACAATGGTCATATGGGTGCATGGTGATACTCGACTACAAATGATGTTCAACCAAAGCCTAGCCTCTGCTATGAAGTTATTCATCAAATTATCTCTCTTGGTGATAGACCAGGGAACTGCTTTTCCAGGATAAAAAATGTTTTCCATCCATATCCATGGCTCACATGTTCTTGCCTGGAATTGCTCCATGTTCGCATTTGGTAGCCCGTACCTTATTAATCTGCTCTGCTCTAAAGTTTACTTGCTTTCCATGAATTATTATCACTTGGTTTGTGAGAGAAACTACACTAAGGTTCACGTAAAACTCACATACCCAATGCTCATTTGCATAGCAGAGGTCCAGGGCAAAGCACATCCACTCGGTATCATTGAGTTGGGCATGGAATATTGGGAGCTTCTCCTCTATTTTGTCAAGGAAGATACCCCTTCCAAAGAGTAACTTAGTTATGTGAAAATCTGCATAGTAGTGGTGTTGGCATTTGCTGCCATGAACCTGGTGTCAGAAAAATCTCCCATTTTTTAGGCTTAGAACCTATAGGCAATGTAACTCAGGCCAACATCAGCGTTATCATACAAAAAAAAACATGCCAGATCAAGTACATAAACTCATGTGGCAGTGTAATAGAAAGTATTGGGGGAAGAAATGGTTATGCAGAAATTTTGGGTTTTTGCAGAAATAGACCTTTGGTATGGCAATCGCAGAGAAGTGACTGCAACTACGATTCTGCGACCGTGGTCATAGGGACCGCGATTGCAGTACTTGAGAACTTAGTTAACAGATTTAGCAAATGCTTAAAATATAATTTTAACCCCAATTCTTTGTTTTAACAAGGCATATTTATATTATAAGCAAAAGAATTTAAGCTTAGAATATGTGATTATAGCCCCAAACTTGAAATAATGCAAATTGAACTCATTGGGGCACTAAATCGAACACATGTTGTACACAAACATTTCAACCATTTAAAACTTAAATCTGGGTACTCAAGACTTCCCCATTAGTATGTACACCAACTACAAAAGCTAACCAGAGCAATAATCACAAATAAGCATGCATTTAATAATGAAAACATCATTTCAGGCCTCCCTAAACTACAATTTCTAAGCATATAATTATCTAAATCAATAGAGTTGAGACAACTAAAAAAATTAGATAATGCAGTTGGAATGAAATGACACTTGGATATGTAATACAAAGCCACAAATTTGAGAGAATTTTGAGAGAAATTGAGAGAGAAGCTGGGGAAGAAATGGTATTCGGATGGTCACTTAAACTTATTTAATCATGATAGTGGTACTAGTTTTAGGATTGCAAACATGGTCCTTCTGCGATTGCAGTGGCACGTACCACGATCTCGGTAACTGAGACTAATCAATCGGGTCTCTTGCATTTCTTTCTCAGTCAAAACTTACCAATTTTACACATTCCTTTTTACAAATTCAATTGAAATTCATCTCAACAACAATATTTAATGGGTTATGTATGCATAAACAAAACAAAATCTACTCTACAATGCATGAATTAAAAAGCATATGTGCCACTTTTCGTGGCGTAATGGGGTGCCTCCCATCGAACACTTAGTTTAACGTCATAGAACGATGCCTTCACCACTTCTTTTTGTGCTTTCACTTAGAAGATTTGAATCTTCGTCCTAGCTTTTGTTCAATATGCAATGAGCGGCAGAGGGACAAAAATTTCAAATCTTCTAAGATAAAACTTGGAAGATGTAAGGGAATGGCAAGCAAGCTTCGATCTCGCCAATTTGAAGATTTGAATCTTTTACCCAACTTCACATCAAACTTTTGAATTGGTTCCTTGGTTAAAAGTGAGAACATCAATAGGCCACTAGTTGTACATTGAGCGTTAAATTCCTTGGACATTGATGGATGGGGTTCCATATGCTCCTTTGGAATGTCAAATTCTAAAATATAGAAATCGTACTTTGTCTCCCCACAATCCATCATTTGTCTTGGTGGATGGATTTTCATCACATCCTTGAGGTACAATGTTGAAAAATTTGTTGAATAAGGTTGAACTCTTAATTTCAGAATAGCCTCCTCTGTAGCATCTTCACCTCGGAATGAGCTAGAGTCATCATAAGAGGTTTATCTTAATTCTTCTTGAAACTTAGCACTATTCTTTTTATTTTGGATTCTTCTTCCTCATTTGATTCGGTATATTGGGAAGTCATCGAGGAGTCCTCGCCACCAAGCCCATCATCAGCGCTTGGTTTCTCTTTTTGATAAACCGTTTCTTGGGAAATGGGCAAGGTAGTGGTAGTTTCAAATTTTTCTTCTTTACCTATTTCCTCCATCTTGACACTTTTCCATCCTAATGGCTCTTGTTGCATGTCTTCTAATACCTCTTGATGCATTTCCTATATACTCTCCCCCATTGTATCTTACTAATCAAAAATAGCTAGTAGCCTTGTGTTAAAGCTATTGGACTCGGTGTGTTGTTCTTCCTTCTTCTCAACATAAGACCTATTAAGCTCATAAGAAAAACTAGCAACCCTGTTCGCATAATAGGAGGGAGGGGAACTTGGACAGTCATCCCAATGTCCTTCTCAATCACTATATAAAGAACACCAATACTCCCTATAGGATTGAGATGGTGGTTCCATATCTCTTCAAGAAAAATAGTCACAATCTCTCCTGAAGTGTGGTCCGTCATAAATTGGACATGGGTCATCACGATAGGATTCCCAACTACTGACATCATACTTGTCAGAAGATGCCATAGAGAAAAGTAAAATACTATAAAAATCTACGTACAAAAGAAAGTCACAAGCAAATATATACAAACTTTAATTCAACCAAGTAAGCTAAAATTCCAAACTAACTTCATACGCCAAATTATTCCTTAACAATGGCGCAATTTTTGATAATGCTCAACTTACACGTCAATTTAAGTACAAGGCGATCGTCGTCAATATATTTATCCAACTTAGGAGTTAGGGTCGAATCCACAAGGAACAATGTGAGTGGAAATCAAGTTGATTTGAAATAACAGGTACAATTTAAATTCAAGCCAATATTACAAGAAGATAAAAATGGGGGGTACAAGTATCAACACTAATGTCTCTTTTTGGGTTTTTTCTAGTATAAATTTGGGGCTATGAATAATTAGAGTTTAACTATTATGCACAGATCTTGGGATTATTTGTTAGTAAGGGAATGACATGTGGGTATTAGTAATCAACATCAATTAAGTCGATCAAATATGGGTAGGTTCGGTTATAGATTTTGATGCTAGTCTTTCAACAAAACACCAAACTTTCACCCATTGATTCTTTCAAATACCTAACGGGTGTGTTTAACATTTGGTAACCAAACCTCAATTTAGGCATCCCTATTTCTAGGATAATTCCCATGGTATAGTTAACTTCACAATCACCCTTATTTCTAAGATAGTGAAAATTTAGTAAACTACACACATAATTGTCTATCATTGCTTTGGTCTCCACATCCCTCTTTCAAGAAGATGTGAATTCCTAAAGTTCACCCAAAATCCTTCTTTTGAAGATGGCCTTGAGATTTTTAGAGTTTATAGCTTTCACTCATCAAACCCATGTGGGTATTTGGGGCTTTCACCCATAAATCCCAATCAAGTTAGCATAGCAATGATAAAATCCATAGAAAATAAACTACCAAATAGAGGCTAACAATAACAACCCATACACACTTTATCTCCTATTCACACATACCCCAAGAGATTGATCTAGATACATATAAGATAAATAAGCATAGATATATCCATAATATTCATTGAAATGACTTGTTGAAGATTAAGTGAATGTTACTTCAAACTTTGTACTCCCATAAATCAACAACAGAAGTGAAGCTATTCCTTCACTTAGAAGGTCTTCAATGTATTCTTCACCCAAAATTTATACAATATTTTCTTCTCTAAATATGAAGGTTATAAACTGTAATGCCCTGATTTTTCTGAACCGGAATGCTACATGGTGCTTATGACCCCAAAGGATCACAAGCTAACCCATGACTGATATTTGTACCTGTACACTACAATATATAATGTAATAATGCAGAAAATATGAACATGAAGGCCATAAGGTTCAACTGAATAAAGAATCTTCAAAATATAACATCCATATGGGTGAAAGATACCCAAAACAACTGAAAACTGAATCAAATTTGAACATAACTTTGAATACTGAATCTGAAAGCCTCTAAGTGCTATCTGAATAAGGAGTTGAAGGAACATGTCTCCAACTAACTTTGTAAATTGATAACTGGCTAAAACAATAATGAATAAATCAAATCATATTGTCCTCAAATAAAGAGGACTCACTGAATCTCTACGACTGGAAATGCTACTGTTACTGCTGATCTGGAGCTTGTATCTCTGAACCTATGGTGTAATATAAAAAGAAAGCATCATAGCACAAATGCATCAGTACGAGGGATGTACTTAAAATATGAGTGAGGTAGGCCAAATATAAATAGGGTTTACATGTATGAAAAATGCTAACTGTCTGACTGACATGAATGTAAGAGTACAAATATGCACACATAGTAACTGAAATTGTGGGTGCATGATAGCTAGTAATGTATTCTAATACATGGTTTAATAAAGGATAACATGACTGATACTAAAATTCTGATAACATGGGTGACTATATCTGACAATCCTTTATCTGATGGAACTATCTGAGTTCCGTACTGTAACTGAGTTTGACTGTATCTGACAGTCCTAATATACTGAAATCTGAAGACCTATCTGAGTTCTTTTACTAAGACTGATTCTGAAACTATGGGATTTATTTAATCGACATGCCCCAATAATGCATATAGCTAAGTTGGGGTCCAATCTCTGCCCCGACTAGAGGGGTGTCAATACCGCGCCACTGGTACGGATAGTTCTGGGTGACCCTTTAGCTGGCAGGTATTTGAAAATATAATGGTGGAAACCCTAAACTGACAAGTTAAGCCATCTCATCAACCCTAATCTGATAGGCTAAGATGTCTCAACCTACGCTGGCTACGTAGTTCTCGAACACAAGGATGACTGCTAAGAATCACACCCTAAAATAGTAGGTGAGTCCCTATCCTTGGGTTCACTCGGTTCTAACTTCTACTCCCATTTGAAGAGACTAAACATGATTCAACTGACTGTACATGGACAGATCAACTGACTTTCGTTGACTGATGGAGTAGTACTATTATCTGAGAGTTAACTGAGATCATGAGATTTCTAAGGTTTTCCTGAGTCACATGACTGACTGAGTTTTATAGATTATAGCATGACTGAGATTATTGTGACAACATAACATGTCTTTAGGCACACAACTATTTTTTTTGGGTATGAATACCCCCAAGACTCAATAGAAGGAAACTTAACACACATGACATGACTTGATCACAAGATTTGAGTCCACAATTCGTAATATCATAAGTAGGGGATATCATATTTCATGTAGTTATTCAACATCTTAAACATTGTAGGGAATGCATGGATATATTTTGTGCACATATTGCATATCTCCTTTATCTTACATGCTTCATACCACCACAATAGCAACACATGAAAAGCACGGGATTCATATTGAAGTATATAACAAACATGGACTTGTCATTTAGACATCATAGAACCATAAAAACATGAATTTCTAGCATCCTAAGCATTTTATCAAACACCTTGCATGCATTCTTTAAGGCATAGGTGAGTTTCACACTTGCACCATATTAAACCACCTAAAGTTCATGGTTTTCAATTAATAAACATATATATTCCATGAAAACACCTTTAGACATCACATTGAAACTTAAACAACAATCGTCAATATGTACATACTCATATCACCACAAAATGTTTACAAAATAATATTTAAAACATGGTTCTTGAGCTCTATGAACGGATTGGATCCATAGATGAACACTACGCATACTTTAGAAAGGAAACCTTGATAATTTGCTGGAGAGTTCTTGGATTGGGAAACTTAATTCTCAATTATCTTGGAAAAAGGCTTGAATCTTTCTTTTGAGAGATGAGTTTGATGAAAACCCTAATCTTGTGGTTGAAAACGTAAGAGAGGGTTTTTGAGATGCATAACTAATGAAAAAATATGAAAAATACGCCTCTTTAGGTTTATAAGTCATGGAAGGTGAAGGAAATGACCAAAATACTCTTATGAAATAAGTTCCCAGTTGCTGAAAAATCATAGCTGACAACCTTCATGATAGGGCGTCACAAATGTGATAAGCTGTCACGAATGTCATCACTTAGGAGCTGGTTTCTGCCTAAGGCTGATGACCTTTGTGATAAGGCATCACAAATGTGGTAAGCTATCATGAATATCGTCACTTAGGAGTTGGTTTCTGCCTAAGGCTGACGACCTTCGTGATAGGGCACCATAAATGTGGTAAGCTATCACGAATGTCATCACTTAGGAGCTGGTTTTTGCCTAAGGCTGATGACCTTTATGATAGGGCCTCACAAATATGGTAAGCTATCATGAATGTCATCACTTAGGATCTGGTTTCTGCCTAAGGATGACGACCTTCGTGATAGGGCATCACAAATGTGGTAAGCTATCATGAATATCGTCACTTAGGAGTTGGTTTCTGCCTAAGGCTGACGACCTTCGTGATAGGGCACCATAAATGTGGTAAGCTATCACGAATGTCATCACTTAGGAGATGGTTTTTGCCTAAGGCTGATGACCTTTATGATAGGGCATCACAAATATGGTAAGCTATCATGAATGTCATCACTTAGGATCTGGTTTCTGCCTAAGGATGACGACCTTCGTGATAGGGCATCAAAAATGTGGTAAGTTATCACAAATGTCGTCACATTATTTCCAGCCTGATATGCTGGAGTAAAATAGGAATAACTATTTTCTCCGATATCGTATTCAGGAGAAATTGGTATCATTGGAAAGATAATTCAATTATATATCTGTTGATAGGTTATGATCTCAAAAATTCTAAGTATAATGAGAGATATACTCGTTTGAAGTTGACTATACCAATATCCTTCTCAAGAATTCAATCGGTAAGGAATGTTTTGATTCGTCTGATAGATGGGAGTTATTTGAAGCCTTAATTTACATCTAACTTACTCATTAAACTATATAAAACAACCATGATGTACTATGCATGATCTTGGTACATGGCTCTAATATTAGTTTGGATTTTTTGGGGTATTACAATAACTCTCCCTGGCTCAACTGGCATATGATATTAGGATTGAATTGAATTCTAAACTAAATATAGCCCAACTGAACATGCATATTTGATGCATGACTAACAAGCTTAACTCATAAATGCATGATAAGCTATGCACTGATACTTGATACCAATTTTATACTAGAATTTTGAACATGTAACTGAATAAGATTAAGAAAAATGGTTACCTAGAGCTAAGTCTGAATTAGCGGAGAAAAGATGAGGGTAATTGGTTCGCATGTCTGCTTCTGCTTCCCAAGTATCTCTCTCTATGTACTGATTCTGCCAAAGAACCTTGACTAGAGGGACTTCTTTGTTCCTCAGCCTACGAGTCTGATAGTCAAGGATTTTGACTGGAATCTCTTCATAAGAGAGGCTATTTTGAATGTCAATGCTCTGAATAGGGACTACAACTGTTGGGTCACCTATGCACTTCTTGAGCAAAGAGACATGGAAGACTGGATGATCTGAGGCTAGATCTGAAGGCAATTTGAGCTCATAGGTTACCTTGCTGAAGCGACTGAGAATCCTGAAGGGACTGATATATCGGGGACTGAGCTTTCCCTTCTTGCCGAATCTCTTCACTCCCTTCATGGGAGAGATCTTGAGATAGACATGGTCATCGACCTCAAATTTGAGATCCTTTCTACGAACATCCGCATAAGACTTCTGTCAGCTCTGAGCAACCCGGAGTCTTTCTCTGATCAACTGAACTTTCTCTAAGGTATCAAATCTAAGTCAAGCCCTATGACTGCGGTCTCACTAACTTTAAACCAACCGATCGTAGACCTATATCTCCTACCATAGAGAGCTTCGAATGGAGACATCTGAATAATGGAGTGATAGTTGTTGTTGTATGTAAACTCAATCAAGGGCAAGTGGTCATCCCAGCTTCCCTTAAAATCAATTACACATGCCCTTAGCATATCTTCTAGAGTCTGAATGATCCTTTCTTCTTAACCATCTGTCTGAGGATGAAATGCTATACTGAGATGAACTTGGGTACCAAGACCCTTTTGGAATGCTTTCCAGAAATGAGAGGCGAACTGGGTACCTCTGTCTGAGATGATAGATAGTGGAACACCGTGTAATATGACCAAATCCCTGATATAGAGTCTGGCATAATCGTCGGCTGAGTAAGAGGTATAACAACAACAACAACAACAAACCCAGTGTATTCCCACCTAGTGGGGTCTGGGGGGGTAAGATGTACGCAGTCCATACCTCTACCTCTGAAGAAGTAGAAAGGTTGTTTCCGATAGACCACCGGCTCAAGACACGAGACACCACACAAATATAAAGTAACGCACAGAACAGGATTTCATAACGTAAATACGGCACCCATAAGTAGTAGGAAACATCGGAAAGCACCCAGATTCGTAATAAAACATGGAACACCGAAAGCATAACAAGAAGAAGAATAGAAAATAGGAATAAAAATAAGAATAGGAAGAATAACAGGAATAAAACCCCCACCAAATACTTCCCTACCCTAAACGCCCCAAACTGACCCTAGTTTTCTGCCCTAATTCGCGCCCTCCAGACCTTCCTATCTAGGGTCATGTCCTCGGTGAGTTGTAGCTGCTCCATATCCCGCCTAATCACCTCACCCCAGTACTTCTTCGGCCTCCCCCTACCCCGCCTAAAACCATCCAACGCTAGCCTCTCACACCTACGAACCGGGGCATCCGTGTCCCTCCTCTTTACGTGTCCTAACCAACTCAGTCGGACTTCCCGCATCTTGCACTCCACTGGAGCCACACCAACCTTCTCCCTGATAGTCTCATTCCTAACTCTATCCCCTCGAGTCATCCCACACATCCAGCGAAACATCCGCATTTCTGCCACCTTTATTTTTTGGATGTGGGAGTTCTTAACTGGACAACACTCCGCTCCATACAACATGGCCGGATGGACTACCATCCTGTAGAATTTGCCTTTAAGATTTGGCGGCACCTTCTTATCACACAACACTCCCGACGCGAGCTTCCACTTCAACCATCCCGCCCCGATACGGTGCGAGACATCCTCGTCAATCTCACCGTTACCCTGTATCACGGACCCGAGATACTTGAAACTATCCCTCTTACATACCTCCTGCGAATCCAGCTTCACGACCACCTCATCCTCCAACCTCACGTCATTAAACTGGCATTCCAAATACTCTGTCTTGCTTATGCTCAACCTGAACCCTTTAGACTCAAGAGTTTGTCTCCACACCTCTAATTTGTCATTCACACCCTTTCGGGTCTCGTCAATCAGAATTACATCGTCTGCAAAAAGCATACACCAAGGCACCTCCCCTTGAATACGCCACGTCAATACATCCATCACCAAAGCAAACAAAAAAGGACTAAGAGTAGATCCCTGATGCAATCCTGTCAAGACAGTGAAATGCTCTGAGTCTCCTCCCGCCGTCCTTACCTGAGTTTTCGCTCCATCATACATATCTTTAACTGCTCTGATATAAGCCATCGGGACTCTACTCACCTCCAAGCATCTCCAAAGCACCTCCCTGGGAACTTTGTTGTAAGCCTTCTCTAGGTCGATAAACACCATGTGCAAATCCTTCTTCCTTTCCCTATACTGTTCCACCAGCCTCCGTACCAGGTGAATTACCTCCGTCGTCGAGTGCCCAGGCATAAATCCAAACTGATTTTCCGAAATAGACACTATCCATCTCAGCCTCCCCTCGACCACTCTCTCCCAAATCTTCATAGAGTGACTCAATAACTTAATCCCCCTATAGTTATTGCAACACTGGATGTCACCCTTATTCTTATAAAGAGGGATCATGGTACTCCACCTCCAAGCCTCGGGCATCTTTGCCGTCTTAAAGATTTCATTAAACAGACCAGTCAACCACCTTACCCCAGCCTCTCCAACGTACTTCCAAAACTTCACTGGTATCTCATCCGGCCCCGTCGCCCTACCCCTCCGCATCCTGCGAACAGCCTCTCTAACCTCTTCTACCCTAAAACGTCTACAATAACTAAACTCCCGACACTACTCTGAATGCTCCAGTTCCCCTAACACAATAGCTCTATCCCCTTCGTCATTCAAGAGCCTATGAAAGTACGACTTCCATCTATTCTTAATATGTCTGTCCTCCATCAACACTCTGCCATCCTCCCCCTTAATGCACCTCACCTGATCGAGGTCACGACCCTTCCTCTCCCTAGCCTTAGCGAGTCTAAACAACTTTTTCTCCCCTCCTTTCCCCTATAACCCCGCATACAGGCTCTCAAACGCGGCCGTCTTAGCTGCCGTGACTGCTGACTTAGCCTCCTTCCGAGCTAGCTTGTACTCTTTCCTGTTTACCCGCTTCTCTTCTTCGTCCCTGCTCTCCACCAACTTAGCATACGCCTTTTTCTTGGACCGTACTTTCTTCTCCACCTCTTCATTCCACCACCAATCCCCCTGATGGTGCCCGGCCCAGCCCCTAGAAACACCCAACACCTCACTTGCCTTCTCCCTGATGCACCTAGCCGCCCTATCCCACATGAGTAAGAGGTATAAACTGGAAGGAAATAAGCTAACTTGGTCATTCTGTCTACAATGAACCAAACTGAATCATGCTGATGACGTGTTTTAGACAAACCCATCACGAAGTCCATGTTCACTTCTTCCCACTTCCAAGTAGGAATAGTGGACTTTTGCATGAAACCACTAGATTTCTGATGCTCTATCTTAACCTGCTGACATGTAGAGCACTTATCCACAAACTCTGCAACGTCCCTCTTCATCCCACTCCACCAATAGATCTCCCACAAGTCACGGTACATATTAGTGATGCATGGATGAATAGAGTATCGCGCACTATGCTCTTCTGCAAGAACTCGCTGCCTCAAGTCATCTACACCGGGAACACACAGACGACCCTGACAACAAAGAACACCATATCCCCCTTGGGAGAAAATCTCAACTTCCTGACTCTGAACTGACTCTTTTAGCTTGACAAGGCTAGGATCCCTGTCTTGCTTATCTTTCACCTCAAAAACTAGAGATGAATCTGAACTACTCTGAATACATACACCACCCTCTGAAGAGTCAACTAAGCGAATGCCTAGTATAGCAAGTTGATGAATCTCTTGAACTAATTTTTTCTTACTATCCTCAACATGGGAAACACTACCCTTGGACAGTCTACTAAGTGCGTCGGCCATAACATTGGTCTTTCCAGGATGATAAAGGACACTCATGTCATAATCCTTCAAGAGATCTAATCACCTTCTCTGATGAAGATTGAGATCTTTCTGGGAAAATACATATTAAAGGCTCTTATGACCTGTGAAGACATCTATATGAACACCGTATAGATAATGCCTCCAAATCATTAAAGCAAAGACAATTGCTGATAACTTAAGGTCATGAGTAGGATAATTCTTCTCATGGGGCTTTAACTGTCTTGAGGCGTAGGCTATGACTCTACTGTAATATACTTGGAAATTTTTCGTTGAAATTTTGTGCATAAACGTGTTGGGTTCTATCTTCTAGAATGAATTATAAATTTTTTGTGCGGAATGTCTTAGATTATGACCCACAATTGCTTAGAGTATCAAATAATCTTTCCAACGATATATGGATCATCAAAAATGGACACCCGAGCAACGATTTATGAACATTCTGATCGAATCGTGAATAGTAGTGAACAGTAAAACATACAGGAAAAAGTACTGAGGCCTGGCGTATTTTTGCTCTAACTTCAAATGATCATAACTCCTTGTACACAATGATCTAGATGAGATACTATATATCAATAGAAAGATATAAGAGTTCTCTTTCTAATGAAATTGGTTTCATCCAATTTGGATATCGGAGTAAAAAGTTATGGTTGATCTACTTCAAACTATCAAAACAGTCCACCAAAGGATAAATTCAAGAATTATTTGATTTTTAGGGGCGTTTTGGTCATTACCCCTCACCCCAAATCTGCCCAAACCTTATATTAAATCCTATTAAAAGCATTATATATTATATTTCATCAAATTCCCTCAAAAAGAAAACCCTAAGCTCCTACATCCAACTTCAAGAACCTCCAAAGTTCACCATTAATTTTGGAAATTTATTCCAGATTCCAAGTTCCTAGTTTAATAACTCCAAGAACCATCATTCAAAGGCATGATTAACATCTCAAAAATGAGTATCTATCTAAAGTTCATCATTCAAGGTATGTGGGGGTTTTCAACAAGAACTCTCTTTCGTTCTTGTGCCCAAAAGTAGGTTTCTTTACAAAGGCATGATTTTTATTTGATTTTTATGAATTTGAAGCATGAACCCATATCTTATGATGATTATTATGAAATCTTGAGGTTTATGATTTTAAAAGATGAATTTATATGTGTGGAGATATAAAGCATGAATCTTGAATGATATTTATCATGATTTTGATATTTGGGTCATGAATCCCCATTGGAAATTGTGTTTTTGGAGAAAGTGTGTGTTATAAGCACGTTGATGTTGAATTTTTAAGATATTTTGAATGATTTGACCTTTTGGCCTTAATGGAGTTGTTTTAAACTCTAGTGTGAAAGAAATCCACAACGTGGTTGATTTTGATAGATGGGAAGCATGATGGCTCCTGACATATATTTATATATTACTGAAATTGTTTTGTTATGGATTGTCTTTAAAATAATCTGAGCTAAGTTCGGAAGAAATTTTTAGCACCGAGTGGAAGGTATAAAGAGACCTACTTCCCTAGAACTACGTGCCCCCGTAGGAATAAGCTTGAGGCTAATTTATATAATGATCACTAGTTTGTGTGGATTTGATATCGATAGTACTACTCCGATGGCAAGGATAGGATGGCTCTCCCCAACGTGGGTTGTACGTTGGACTCCATGTAGCTCACATGGCTTATGTCGATTAAAGGATCTCCTAGTGTGTGTGTTTTTCCTGGTGTGTATGGTGAATGGTGAAGTAATTTGAAAGTGAAATTGTGAAAGTTATTCTTTCGAAATATTTAAATGATATTTACATTATGAGAATTGATATTCTTGATGAACTGGAAGTGATTGACAAATTATATGATGACTCACATGTGTTATTGTACTTATTTTATCCTCTCATGATTATGATGATTTTCTTCGGGCTATGTGAGTCTTCCATACATTCTGCATATTTCTTATAAATATTTATGATGATGAGTTTAAACAACTGCATACACCCTCATATACTCGGTTCTTTTTCATGGTACTGACCTACATCTTTGGATGTGGGCTGCATTTTCTTGGAATGTAGGTTCAGGTGTTCAGTTCCAGGTTTGACAATAATTCTTTGAGCATGCTATTCTATATCCTCTGTTGTGGTAAGTCCTCATGTTCCAAGGACATGATTTCTGATATTGGTTTCACGGAGTCATTTACATTTGATAACTGAGTGTGAGTCAGTTGGGGCATGTCTCAATGGCTCGCTGGTTTTATTAATTTTCTTATAGGCTTGTCAGACTAGTATAGATGTTAGGAGTTGACTAATAAGTCATATTTTATTATCTTTTTGAAATTCTTTTATTCTTGGATGATGATTACTCTATTGATATTTGAGGGTTATTTATGAGAACTCCATTGATTTGTGTTGAACTAAATAAAAATGGCTCAAAGAGTTAGCTTGAGGCTATAGCCTCAAGCACTGTGTGATGCTTCAGGACCCATTTTTTGAGGTGTTACAAACTTGGTATCAGAGCCTAAGGTTTTAAGGTATCTTAGGGAGTCTTACATGCCGCGTTAAGTAGATTATTGATCATCGGTGTGTAGCGTTCCATATCTATGAGCAAGAGGCTACAAGACGTTCTAGAAAAAAGTATGATTCTTTCTTTTAGAAGTCTATTGTGGTTAAAGTGTCTCTCTATGCTATTAATTCATGCTCTCCTCTTTTAGAAATATGCCTTCATGTCGAGCGAGAAGAAATAATGATGGTCAGTAACCTCAACTTGCGGACCCATTGAATGGAAATGTATCTCATACTGAATTTCGGGCAGCCTTTCAGGTGCTAGTCCAAGCTGTTACTACAAATGTTCAAGCCAACCCGGCCCTGACTCCACAGCAGTAGCGAGGTAATTCAGCTGCTGCCAGGATCCGTGACTTCATGCGGATGAATCCACCAGAATTCTATGGGTCCAAGTCTGATGAGGATCCACAATTGTTTTTAGAGGAGGTACGGAAGATTACTCTAGTGATGCATGTATCTGAGGAACATAGTGTAGAAGTGGCTGTGTATAGGTTGAAAGACCTTGCTTAGTATGTATCGTGTCCCTATAACTCTAGTGATGCATGTATCCTAGAACATAGTGTGCATCCTGTCTCTATAACTTGGCAAGAGTTCCAGGATGCATTCCTGGATAAGTTTTTCCCTTTGGAGATGAGGAAGGCGAAGGTGGATAAGTTTATGAACCTGCAACAGGGCTCTATGACTGTTAGGGAGTACTGTCTAAAGTTCAATCAGTTGGCCAAATATGCTCCTGACTTAGTGGCTGATAATCGGACTAGTATAAGTATGTTTGTGACTGGAGTGTCTAGTTATGTGGTTAAGGAGTGTAGGTCAGCTATGCTGAATAGTAAGATGAATCTTTCTAGGCTGATGACTCATGTCTAATAGATTGAGGCAGACAAGATTAAAGAGAGAGATAGAATGAGAGGGAATAAGAGAGCTAGGTCCGAACAGCATGGATAGGGTCAGACTAGATCACAGGGAGGGAGTCGCCCTTAGTATTAGGATTGTTCATCTATGCCAGCACCCTTATCTGCTAGTGCTCCCATGCCTAGAGGTAGGAGGAGCAAGGTAGCAAGTCATATGCATCTAGTCTCAGTACAGTGTTGGCAGTAAGCCAAATTATCCCCTGTGTCCTAAGTGTGGTAGGGCTCATTCGGGTGAGTGTTGGGGTGAGAAGACGGGTTGTTTCCGGTGTGGTGACATGGGTCACAGAGTTAGAGATTGTCCACAGGATTAACAAGGGCATCGTGACTATCGCCCTTAGACCCAGACTCAGACTGTTAGTGCTCCAGTTCCAGCGACTCGCCCAGCCTCAGCTCAGGACGCCTCTTCTAGCAATACTGATGGAAAGCGCTAGAATAGATTCTATGCTTTACCATCCCACCAGTAACAGGAGGACTCTCCTGATATTGTTACTGGTATGCTTCATATATTTCAGTTTGATGTGTATTCTTTGTTGGATCCTGGATTCAGTTTCTCATATGTTACACCTTTGATTGCTGTGAATTTTGAAATGAGTCCTGAGATTATTCTTGAGCCTATCCTATTTTCTACCCCAGTAGGTAATTCGATTGTTGCCCAAAAAGTGTATAAAAAGTGTCCTGTTACCATTCTTCATGGAGTCTTATTGGCTGATCTGATTGAGTTAGACATGGTAGATTTTGATGTGATTCTGGGTATGGACTGGCTATATTCTTCTTATGCCTCTATTGATTGTCAGACCTGAGTGGTCAAGTTTTAATTTCTGGGTGCATCCGTGTTTGAGTGGTCTGGGAATTCTGTGTCTCCCAAGAGTCATTTTATATCTTACCTCAAAGCTAGAAAGCTTATTTCCAAGGGGTGTATTTACCATTTTGTTAGAGTCAATGACACTAAGTATGAGACTCCAACTCTCCAGTCTATTAACATCGTCAATAAGTTTTCTGATGTCTTTTCGGATGATCTCCCAGGGATATCTCCTGATAGAGATATAGAGTTTGGGATTGATTTTTTTCGTGATACTCAACCCATTTCTATTCCTCCTTACCGTATGGCCCCTATAAAACTTAAGGAGTTAAAAGAGCAACTCAAAGATCTACTAGATAAGGGTTTCATAAGGCCCAGTATTTCTCCTTGGGGTTTTTCTGTGTTTTTTGTGAGAAAGAAAGATGGCTCTTTGCGTATGTGCATTGATTACCGCCAACTGAATAAAGTCATCATAAAAAATAAGTACCCCCTTCCGATAATAGCTGATTTGTTTGACCAATTGCAAGGTGCAAGTTATTTCTCAAAGATAGACCTTCATTCTGGCTATCATCAACTCAAAGTTAGGGAGTGTGACATCCCAAAAACCGCTTTCCGAACTCGTTATGGCCATTTTGAGTTTATTGTTATGTCTTTTGGATTAACTACTACCCCAACAGCTTTCATGGATCTCATGAATCGAGTGTTCAGACCATATCTGGATATGTTTGTCATAGTATTCATCGATGATATACTGGTGTACTCCCGTAGTGAGGATTAACATTCTGATCATCTCCGAACTATTTTGCAAACCCCTAGAGATGACAAGTTGTTTACCAATTTCAGTAAGTGTGAGTTTTGGCAAAGGTCAGTTGCTTTTCTGGGTCATATCATTTCTTCTGAGGGTATTAAAGTTGATCCCCAAAAGACCAAAGCTGTTAGAAATTGGCCTAGACCTATTTCTCCAACTGATATCCGAAGTTTCTTGGGTTTAGTTATCTATTACCACTGTTTTATTGAGGGTTTCCCCTCTATAGCATCTCCTATGACTCGGTTGACCCAAAAGAAAGTGAAGTTCTTGTGGTCCGAATCTTGTAAGAAGAGTTTTCAGGAGTTGAAGACTCGACTCACTTCAGCCCCTATTTTGAATTTGCCTGATGGTGTTGATAGTTTTGTGGTGTACTGTGATGCTTCGAGAGTTGGGTTAGGTTGCGTATTGATGCAAAAGTGTAAGGTAATAGGTTATGCTTCTAGATTGTTGAAACCCCATAGAAAAATTACCCCACCCATGACCTTGAGTTGGCTATTGTTGTATTTGCTTAAAAAATCTGGAGACACTATTTGTATGGTGTCCATGTTGGTGTTTTCACTGATCATAAGAGTCTGCAGTGTGTGTTTACCCAGAGAAAATTGAATCTTAGGCAGAGAAAACGGTTAGAATTGTTAAAGGACTATGATATAAGTGTGTTGTACCATCCAGGCAAGGCCAATGTTATGGCGGATGCCCTAAGTAGAGTGTCCATGGGTAGTGTTTCGCATGTGGTAGAAGGTAAGAAAGAGTTGGCTCGTGTTGTACATCATTTGTCTAGATTGGGGGTTAGGTTATTTGACTCTGTTGAAGCTAGTATAGGGGTTCAGAGTAGTTCTGAATCCTCCTTGGTTTTAGAAGTGAAGGAAAAGTAATACTTTGATGCTAGTTTGGTCAGACTGAAAGAGTCAGTCAAGGACCAAAAAATAAAGGTTTTCTCCCAAGGGGGAGATGGTGTGTTGAGACTGCAGGATAGATTGTGTCTCCCGAATGTTGATGATCTGAGATAGAGGATTATGGTTGAAGCACATGGGGCACGATATTCTATTCATCCTGGTGCCACCAAGATGTACCAAGACTTGCTGAAAATCTATTGGTGGAGTGGCATGAAGAAAGATATAGCAGCGTTTGTAGCTAAGTGTGCAACATGACAACAGGTTAAGGTTAAACACCAAAGACCTGGTGGTATGATGCAAGAGTTTAGTATTCCCACTTGGAAGTGGGAAGAGATAAATATGGACTTCGTGATTGGTTTACCTCATTCTCGAAGCCATCATAATTCCATTTGGGTTGTGGTTGATAGGTTGAATAAGTCTGCTCATTTCTTGCCTGTTCATACTTCATATACTGCTGAGGATTACGCTAGATTGTATATCCGAAAACTCGTCAGACTGCATGGAGTTCCCTTGTCTATTATTTCGGATAGGGGTACTCAGATAACTTTGCAACTTTGGAAAGCTTTTCAGAAGGGTCTTGGTACCCAAGTGGTTTTGAGTTCTGCTTTTTATCCGCAGACTGATGGTCAGGTTGAGCGGACCATCCATACCTTAGATGATATATTGAGAGCTTGTGCACTTGACTTTAAGGGAAGTTGGGATGATCACTTACCGTTGATAGAATTTACTTCCAATAATAGTTTCCACTCTAGTATTGGCATGGCTCCATTTGAAGCCTAATATGGAAGGAAGTATGGATCACCCATAGGTTGGTTCGAGGTGGGTGAAGCAGCTGTGAGTGGTCCTGATCCGGTATTTGAGGCTATGGAAAAATTTAAGTTGATTAGGGAAAGGTTGAAAACTGCGCAGAGTCATCAGAAGTCATATGCAGATGTTAGAAGGAGAGACCTTGAGTTTGAAGTTGGCGCCCTAGTGTATCTGAAAATTTCACCCATGAGGGGGGTGAAGAGATTTAGAAAGAAGGGGGAGCTTAGTACCTGTTATGTTGGTCCTTACAAAATTCTTAGCCATGTTGATAAGGTAGCTTATGAGGTGGAGTTGCCTTCCGAGTTGTCCTCTGTTCATCTAATATTCCATGTCTCCATGCCTTGAAAGCACATTAGAGATGTTGTGGTAGTGGATTCATCTGTGAGTTCTGACATTCAAGAAAATCTTTCTTTTGATGACATTCCTGTTGAGATTCTTGATTTCAGTGTCTGAAGACTAAGGAACAAAGAAGTTCCCTTGGTCAAGGTGTTGTGGCAAAACCAATATGTTGAGGGTGCAACTTGGGAAGCTAAGGCGGATATGCGATCCAAGTACCCGCACCTATTTTCTGCAAACTCCAATCAAGCCGAAGGTACCGTTCTTTCCTAACTCGTGCACTTTTGATAAAAGTTGCAGCAGTTCAGCTGTCATTTATTTGGTGTTCAGCTGTAGTTTCTTGAATTTATGTATTCTATGTTGCATTCGGAGTGAGAAACAATGTGGTGATGAGTCTAACGAATGGTTTCAGCTGTATGCTCTATTCCCTATCTAATCTTGGCATGTCTAGCATTATTTGAGGATGAATGTTTCCAAGGGGAGATGATGTAATACCCCGGGAAATTTTTCGTTGAAATTTTGTGTGTAAACATGTTGGGTTCTATCTTCTAGAATGAATTATAAATTTTTCGTGTGGAATGTCTTATATTATGACCCACCATTGCGTAGAGTATCGAATAAGTTTTCCAACAATATGTGGATCATCCAAAATAGACACCCGAGCGATGTGTTATGAACATTCCGATCGAACCGTGAATAGTAGTGAACAGTAAAACGTGTAGGAAAAAGTACTGAGGCCTGGCGTATTTTTGCTCCAACTTTAAATGATCATAACTCCTCGTACACAATGATTTGGGTGAGACACTATATAGCAACGGAAAGATATGAGAGTCCTCTTTCTAATAACATTAGTTTCATCCAATTTGGATATCGGAGTAAAACGTTATGGTTGATGTACTTCAAACTATCAAAATAGTCCACCAAAGGACAGATTCGAGAATTATTTGATTTTTAGGGGTATTTTGGTCATTCTCCCTCACCCAAAATCCGTCCAAACCCTATATTAAAGCCTATTTGTAGCATTATATGTTATATTTCATAATATTCCCTCAAAAAGAAAACCCTAAGCTCCTACATCCAACTTCAAGAACCTCCAAAGTTCACCATTAATTCTGCAAATTTATTCAAGATTCCAAGTTCCTAGTTCAAGGATTCCAAGAACCATCATTCAAAGGCACGATTAACATCTCAAAAATGAGTATCAATCTAAACTTCATCATTCAAGGTATGTGGGGCTTTTCAACAAGAACTCTCTTTCGTTCTTGTGCCCAAAAGTAATTTTCTTTACAAAGTCATGACTTTTATTTAATTTTTACGAATTTGAAGCGTGAACCCATATCTTATGATGATTATTATGAAATCTTGATGTTTATGATTTTGAGAGATGAATTTACATGTGTGGAGATATAAAGCATGAATCTTGAATGAAATTTATCATGATTTTGATATTTGGGTCGTGAATCCCCATTGGAAATTATATTTTTTTGAGAAAGTGTGTGTTATAAGCACGTTGATTTGAATGTTTAAGATATTTTGAATGATTTGACCTTTTGATCTTAATGGAGTTGTTTTGAACTCAATTTTGAAAGAAATCCACAATGTGGTTGATTTTGATAGATGGGAAGCATGATGGCTCTCGACGTAAATTTATATATTACTGAAATTGTTTTGTTGTGGATTGTCTTTGAAATGATCTGAGCTAAGTCCAGGAAAAATCTTTATCACCGAGTGTGAGGTATAAAGCGACCTTAATTTCCTAGAACTACGTGTCCCTGATAACGCTCAATCCACAGATCTCGTAGGAGTGTAAAGCGGTCGTTGTCAAATACAGAACCCAACAGGGTTGGGTATCGATCCCTCAGGGAATAGCTTGGTCAACAAGTAAGCAACGATTACTAGACTTTTAGTGCAAGTCTCGTAATAAGGGGGGGATTTTAATGTGTAACCAAAATATTAAAGTAGAAACTGAAAATAGCAAAGTAAAAATAAAGAATATTTAGTATGTTGTAAACAATGAGAATTGAGGAGTTGGGGTTATGTCCACCTTCTGAGTTTACGTCTCTATTAGCTATGAGTTATGCGGAATTCAGACATGTATGTGCTTATAGAGAATTGTATTCAGTAAACCCAGGCGTCTTTCGACCTATTCGAGGATTATTTCACTTTAACTCTTTCGAGCTTAAAGCGTATCTAACGGTACAAATTCTCCAAGAGGTTAATCTAGTTACGGCACTAACTTTTTAATAGGGGATGGGACCCTACTACCTTGACATTATCTCTTTTCCAGACATATAACTTTTCTTTCGAACAAGTTAATGCTATACTGGCGTATTCTTGCATTTGCAACCACAAAGAATTTAGATTAAGATGAAGAGAATAATGATATAAGCAGCATACGTGTCATGAACTCACAAACTCATAGCAATAGATAGTATCTCATATGGCTTCCATAGCCCCAACAGAGAAGTTTAGTTACCCATGAGTGCGAAGGAAATCACAATTGACATTGTTGTTATACCACAATAATGATTTCACGTTTGTAATGGTGTGGTAGGAGTTTAGGCGTGAATTCCTAGCAAGTAACATTTCTCTTGTTGCGGAAATTAAGAATAGATGAATAGAAGAAGAATTAGAATTGAATATATTGTAATTGATGGAAGAAGAATTGATTGTAGACTAGAAAGATGTATTAAAACTAGAATAAGAATTGTTGACGAATGTGAGGAATGAATAAAAATCTCTAGCAAAATAGGGTATTTATAATACTCATATCCTATTCCTACTAAGCTAATAAATTACTTAACCAAATCCTACTAAGCTAATGAAATACTTAACCCAATTGTACTAGGTTAATGTATCATTATCCTAATCCTAATAAATTACTGCTAGTCCCCAAAGTCTTCAGAATTGCTGTTTTAGCCCGAGACAGATTTTCCATGCGCCACTTTTTGTCCTTGATGTCCAAGACTCCCTTTTATCCTTTCGTGAAGCTTTCTTTGGCGTCAAGTTATCCATAAAATGCTGAATTTGGCATCATTTATACCTGAAACTTTGCTAATCATGTTCGTTAGCTCACTTACAGGAAAAAAGACTAAAAGTGCATGAAATATATAATTTGTTCACAAAACATTGCCAAAATATGGGTAAAATATAGCACTATAGGCGTGTAAATTCGCCTATCATCAACACCCCACACTTGAAGCGTTGTTCGTCCTCGAACAAAATATCATGTCCCTCTAAACATCAACTTAGGGTTTCACAGCAACAACACAAAATATTCGTCAAGACAAGCACAACAATTATCGACAAAGAGTAGTTTTTCGATCATTAGTAGAAACAATTTAACCTCCAACATAGACTCGTGATGGTGGTCAACTCATATTCAAAATTTAAGGCATAAAGAATCATACACAACTACCCAAAACTCATCAACCATGTGTGTCTCACAATATATTACCCATAATCACTCACAAGTATAGCATATTTTTCAAACATCTATAAAAGTATCCTTGCTCTCGCTCTCACAAAGAATTCATATGCAGGAACTGATGACCATAGGCTTTCCCTTAGTGTAATGCTCCACTAAATGTCAGAATACTAAGCTTAGGATCAAATAGGTCTTTTGATGGTTGTAATGTAGGCTAAGGGACGGGTAGAACTATTTTGGCCGGAAATAGTGACTATGTTCCTAAGCGCTTTAATACATCACATTATATCATTAACACTTTTTCTTTCAAACAACCTTTCTACGTTCTTTTATTCTACCACCCTTTTTCTCTTTTTTTTTTCAATTTTAAGCATAACTAACTTTTCAGTTTTCTTTTTCCTTTTTCTTTTCATAACATGCCTCTTATGATAGCACTTCTTTTTCATAACAAATTCAAGCACCAATACATTCTAAAGCATCATACTCACCCAATTTCCTCTTATTTTATCATATAACTTTTACACTTTAAAGCACTTAGGAATTTGAATCAAATTATGGTCTTGAAAAAAATGGATTAGGCTTACATATGAGGTTGTCAAAGAAAATAGGCTAAAAGCTCAAAAGGGGTTATCTAGGATAATGTCCACGGGTAGGTAAAAAGAAGGTAAATAATCATAGGTTGCCAAAGAAATGCCTAAATCATCTCCTAAACTTGCACTCTTTATTTTCGCTTTACATACATACCAGGCAAGTTCTAGCATCAGCCACAAGCACAGAATATACTATTATCTCACACACACAAGGCACATGGTCGACTTTATTGGGAGTAGCATAGACTCTAGACCCAACAGATGAAGGAATTGAACCATACAATATCACATAGTAAGTCACAATTAGAGCCTAAACGTCTCAATAGTCATGATTTTAGCACAAACTCTTGTCATAATCTCATGCTGCCTATTAGAATAATTTCATGCAAATCTAAGTTACAAAAAAAAATTTACTACTAAAAAAATGAAAAACGAAAATAAAACAAAAAAAATGAACAAATAAACATATGCAAATGCGGATAGAGAAGTAAATAAACCATGCAAATAGCGCCACCCCACACTTAAACGGGACACTGCCCTCAGTGGAAAATAAATACGAAGAACCTGGTTAGTCGGACTCCTCCTCTATATCGGGGGTCATACCCCCTTCGTCGGAATCATCATAGGAGTCGTCAACATCAGAATTATCCTCCATATCGGAGTCTGGCATTCGTCGATCGTCATTGGTCGGCACATCATCATCAAGAGGTTCCTCAAAGTATGTACCTACTCCACACATCTCCCTTGCATGCGCATTCATTGGATAGTCATGGTCCAGCTTTTGGAGCTCTGCAGCAGTTGGAACACGTCCACCACTCATCATTATGAACCTAGTCATGCCATAAATATGGCGAAAGAAACTCTCATCTAGAGCATGTCTCTCTGCCGTAGTGAGGTTGACGCCATGTGTTGTTTCAGCATCTTTGACCTTTGTGAGGTCAACCTTCTTCGGATTGTGTGGGAGTTTATGATCAGCTGGTTCTTCTTTGATGTCCTCCTTCCGTAAGATTGCAGTCAACAGGTTGCCGAAACTGAAGTGGGACCGCTTGTGTAGCCTAGCTTTACGCATTGTGGAGCGAATGATTTCCCCGATGTTGATAGGGATATTCGTCATCAATGCATAAACCAGGCACACTCTATCTCTTGTTATCTTGGTGTACTGGGTCCCTGGTATGAGGCAAGAGTTGACAATACGCAACCATATTCTTGCTTCCCTATTCAAAGGAGCGTTTGGTAAGGTGTTGTGTCGTTCGGTGTCTTTATGTCTGCTCCATCTTGCCATGGATCTACTTCCACAAAGTGTGTGTTGAATTGCTCTATATGGAGGTCTACTGTACAGCTCTTTGAATGGTGATGGATCGACTGAAGGCAATCCAAGAATGGAGTTAAAGAAATCCGCACTGATTTGTAAAACTTGGCCCCAAATCTTGACTTCGCTGCCTGTGGTTTTCGGCGACCAGTTGGCATAAAATTCTCTTGTCAAATCGAGATTGCATTCTCCCATGTCTCGGAAGATGAAATCTAGATGTAATTCCATGATCTTTACCAACATGCGCGGCTCCTTCTTCGCTAGGCTTTCCTTGTTTATCAAGTCGACATGAACATATTTTCTTTCCTTGTTGTTCCTATACCATTCCTTCGCTTCCTCCACAAGAACCCATTTTATTTCAAATATGCGGTGTGGTAATTGCATTGAGGATGATTCTCCTTGCTCTTTGCGGCCTCTTTTCTTGCCTTTTTGGGAAGTGGTAGCCTTGTCTTTGCCTTGTCTTGCTTTGGGTGCCATTGTACCTGAGTCTTAAAACAATATTCATGTTAGCATAATCTCAATGGATACAATCTATACACAAGCAATAGGGGTACCACCCCACACTTAGTTTGTTGATACAACTTAGTGAAGTGAAAGTGGTCGATTACTTAGACTTCATCGACATACGTTTTAGGTGCTATATTCCAATAAAAAAATCAGAGATGTCACACTTCTTGTAATCTTTGCAATACTGTCATGATGGATAGAGCAAGACCGCTACATAGGGATTACATAAAGGTATAGTATCTAACAATAATTACAACCTCCTATGTTGGTAGGTAACCATAAGTCTCATTTCGATGAACAAGTCATTCCAACATGTAAGTATTCAAGTGACAAGATTATGCAATATTTGGGAGCAGTTCAATTCCACAAAAGTATGACAATGCATCAAAATCAAATTCAAGTTGGAAACAAGTTAAGATTATCCTAACGTATATGTTCACTCACTTGGTTATGTATCAACAATTCAAACACATTTACACCACCAATACTTCTTCAAGATTTAGTCATGATAATGTAGTACTTACGAAAAATAAATGAAGAACAAAGAAGTACTTACCTGATTAATGCCTTTGGTTGATGTTCTTGTGAAGAATTAGAACAAAAGGAAAATTTTTGAGATGATTTGGAGAGTATGTGCGGCGCCTAGTTAGGTTTTTCAATGTGTTTGTGTTTCCAGACTAAGTCTCCTATTTATATAAAAAGGTTGGGTCGGGTTTTGACCCATTTAAAATTAGTTTTGGAGACAAAAAGTGACCATAGGCGGTGCTTTTAGCTTTGCCTATGCTTGGCATAGGCGGCGCCTTTTGCTTTGACTTTGGTGAGCATAGGCGGCGCCTTTCACTTTACATTTGAGATTCAGAGACAAAAGGCTTTAGCATAGGCGGCGCCTATGCTATGGCATACTTGAGCATGGCCGGCGCCTATTCTATGGCACACTAGATTCCGAGACCTTAGGCCATAGTATAGGCCTTGCCTTGTTCGTGGCCTAGTTTTACCAAGGCCTAGCCTTGTTCGATGCCTATATTTTCATGAGCAATGCTCAATCCATAGCCTTTTGCTTCTTCATTACTAACTTACCACCTTTAACATGCAATACGTCCAAATCAAAATTTGAAACCGATCTCCTCGTTTTATACCTCTTGTACCTACATTTGCTCAAAACTAATAAAAACAATTAGAACGATGGGTTGCCTCCCACCAAGCGCCTTAGTTTTGGTTGTGGCACGACTCTTCTTTTTGGATTTTTATTAATCAAAAGCAAAACACATACTAGAACGAAAGAAAGACAAAAATAATAAACGATGGGTTGCCTCCCATCTAGCGCCTTATTTATTATCGCGACTCGACATAGTTACCTCGAGTACTTAGAATTCGTCGAGATAAGTGATGGCCATATAATTTATCAAATCAAGAGGACCGATATAGGGTTTAACTCATTGGCCATTCACTTTGAAGACAACACCATTATTGTCTTCCAACTCAACTACTCCAGACGAGTAGACTTGCATAACTTTGTATGGACCAGACCACTTGGACTTTAACTTACCTGGGAATATCTTCAATCTGGAATTGAAGAGAAGCACCATATCATCCTTTTGAAAGTTTCGTTGAACAATCCACTGATCATGATACTTCTTCATCCGCTCCTTGTATAGGTCCGATCTCTCATAAGCATGGAGACGGAATTCGTCCATCTCATTCAGCTGCTCCAACCTCAGATTTATAGCATCGTCCCAATTCAAATTCAATCACTTTAATGCCAACAATTCCTTATTCTCAATCTCAATGGGTAAGTGACAAGCCTTCCCATAAACTAGTTGATAAGGGGACATGCCAATGGGTGTTTTGAATGCAGTCCTGTACGCCCATAGTGCATCATCCAGCTTCCGAGACCAATCTTTCCTATTAGCATTTACCGTCTTAGTAAGGATTTGCTTCATCTCTCTATTGAAAACCTCTACCTGTCCACTAGTTTATGGGTGATAAGGCGTGGCTACCTTATGTTGCTTGACACCATATTTGGCTAATACGGATTTGAATAGCTTGTTGCAAAAGTGAGATCCTCCATCGCTTATGATAGTAAGTGGTACTCCAAAGTGAGAGAAGATGTTCCTATTCAAGAATGCTACAACACGCTTTCCTTCATTGTCGGCCAACGCTACAGCTTCAACCCATTTTGAGACATAATCTATAGCAACTAGGATGTACTTCATTCCAAATGAATTTACGAATGGACCCATAAAATCAATACCCCATACATCAAAGAGCTCTACTTCAAGGATTTTTTACATGGGCATCTCATGGTGTTTCGAAATAGCACCTTGTCTTTGGCATTGGTCGCATCTTCTAACAAAGTCGTAGGCATCTCTAAATAACGAAGGCCAATAATATCCACTTTGCAATACCTTTCTTGTTGTCTGATTACCTGCGTGATGTCCTCCAACTTGGGAAGTATGGCATGCTTCCAATATAGTAGGCACCTCTACATGGGATATACATCGTCGAATAACAACATCCGCATATCGTCGAAACAAATATGGCTCATCCCAAAAGTAGTGTTGTAAGTCATGCATAAACTTTCTCTTTTAATGGTAGGATGAGTTTGCAAGTACCACATTACTCACCACAAAATTCGCAAAGTCGGCATACTATGGTAATCCTTCCATTGTTGCCGCTAAGATCTCATCATCAGGAAATGCATCATCAATCTTGATTTTAGGCTGCGCCACATGCTCGTTCTCGAGTCTAGATAGATGATCATCCACTTGGTTCTCACAACCTCTTCTATCTTTAACCTCGAAATCAAATTCTTGCAGCAGTAAATCCCATCGAATTAGTCTTGGTTTTGCATCCTTCTTTGTAATTAGATACCTTAGAGATGCATGGTCTGTATGAACGATCACTTTGGTACCTAATAAATAAGCTCGAAACTTCTCAAACTCATACACAACTGCTAGGAGCTCTTGTTCTGTGACAGTGTAGTTCTTTTGGGCTTCATTTAGGACCTTACTCGCATAGTAGATAGGATGAAATAGCTTCTTCTGTCTTTGTCCAAGTACAACACCAACGGCTACACCACTAGCATCACACATGACTTCGAACGGGAGAGACCAATCTGGTGCTACCATGATAGGGGCTTCAATTAGTTTTCCTTTGAGGCATTCGAATGCCTTCATACAATCTTTATTGAAGTCAAACTTTGCATCTTTCTCCAAGAGTTTGCACAACGGACTAGCAATTTTGGAGAAGTCTTTGATGAACCGTCGATAGAAACCTGCATGACCGAGGAAACTACGAACACCCTTCACCGAGATTGGGGGTGGTAGCTTCTCAATAACTTTAATTTTCTCTCAATCAACCTCAATTCCTCTTTCAGAGATTTTATTACCAAGAACGATACCTTCTTTGACCATAAAGTGGCACTTCTCCCAATTCAGCACTAGGTTGAATTCTACACATCTTTCTAATGCCATGCTTAGGTTTGCCAAGCACGCTTCAAAGGACGCACCAACAACTGAAAAATCGTCCATAAATACCTCCAAAGTGTCTTCAACCATATCAGAAAAAATGGATATCATACATCGTTGAAAGGTGGCTGGTGCGTTACATAGCCCGAATGGCATATGTTTGAAGGCAAACATACCATATGGGCATGTAAACGTTGTCTTCTCTTTCTCTTCAGGGGCAATACAAATTTGATTATAGCCTGAATAACCATCTAAGAAACAAAACCATCCTTTCCCCACTAATCGATCTAGCATTTGGTCCATGAATGGCATTGGAAAGTGATCTTTGATCGTCCAGGAATTCAGCTTTCGGTAGTCCATGCATACTCTCCATCCAGTGAAGGGTCTGAGTGGAATAAGATCATTCTTTGCATTCGCAACCACCGTCATGCCTCCTTTATTGGGAACACATTGTACCGAGCTTACCCATGTACTATCAGAAATTGGATACACAACTCCTGCGTCTAACCACTTGATGATTTCTTTCATTACCACTTCTTGCATAGGTGGGTTTAGACGTCTTTGATGCTCAATGATGGGTGTGCAATTTTCTTCAAGCTGAATCTTATGTGTACAAATCCCAGGTGGAATACCAATAATATCTGCAATGGTCCATCCAATGGCTCTAATATACTTCCTTAGAATAGCAATAAGAGCTGCAACTTGTTGCTCACCCAAATCTGCTGCCACAATGACTGGAAGTGTGTTTCCGCTTCCTAAGAATGCGTACTTCAAATGAATTGGAAGCTCCTTCAATTCTAACGTGGGTGGCTCTTCAAGAGATGGCTTAGATGGTGGTGTGGGTCGATTTTTAAGATCAAGGTCCAGCTTCTTGGGAGCATGGCGATATGTCCCTAATCCTGATAGAGCACAAATAGCTTCTTCGCAATTTTCAGCATCCTTACTCTCTCCATTCATGAGCACAATCGCCAATGGGTCATCAATAATTTGCTCTTCTTTAAGTAATTCTTCTCATCATCAAAGTAAACATCAGCCACCGAAAATACATTCAGCTCTTTGGGTTGCTTTATTGATTTGCAAACATCAAAGCGAACTACTTCGTCATTTATTCAGAATAAAAGCTCATTAGCTCTCAAATCAATAAGCACACTTCCCGTAGCAAGAAAAGGGC
Organism: Capsicum baccatum var. pendulum; assembly: GCA_030864225.1. NCBI lineage: Eukaryota > Viridiplantae > Streptophyta > Magnoliopsida > Solanales > Solanaceae > Capsicum > Capsicum baccatum. The sequence continues at coordinate 198,295,056 of CM061557.1, forward strand.
GTCCCAAGATTATGGGAACTTCTGAGTCTGCCTTACAATCCAAAATAACAAAGTCTGCCGAAAAGATGAATGAACCTTTACCAATACATCACATAGAATACCAACAGGTCGTTTTACCGACCTATCCGCCATTACGAGCCTCATATTGGTTGGAGTAGGATCACCCAACCCCAACTTTTTATAGATAGATAGTGGCATCAAATTGATGCTGGATCCTAAATCACATAATGCCTTGGAAAAATTTAAAGATCCAACGGTGCAAGGAATAGTGAAAGCACCGGGGTCAGCCTTCTTCTGAACTATTGATCGGGTAGCGATTGCGCTGCAGTGATGAACATCATCTTTCAACTCATAACTTGCTGCCCGCTTCTTTGTCAAAAGATCCTTCATAAATTTTGCATACCCTGGCATTTGTTCAAGTGCCTCCACCAATGGAACATTAATAGTCAGCTGCTTTAACATAGTCATGAATTTGCTGAACTTCGTGTCATCCGCCACCTTCTTTAATATTTGAGGGAAAGGTGGTGGTGGGTATGGAATTGTTCTCTCCACGGATTTCTTCTCCTCTTGCTTCCGTTTTTCAGCTTTTTCAGGTTGCAAATCATGAGGGGTGACGTTATGGACGTCAGGATCAGGTGCTGCGGCATCTTCCCCTTTCGCCTTATCATCAATGTCCACTACTTCGTCAACCACTTTCTTGCCTTTTGCTGAAGTTTCCAGCACCTTACCACTTCGGGTAGTAATGTCCATACATGACCCATCATTCCTTGGGTTTTGCACAGTGTCGCTAGGTAAAGTGCCAGCCTTTCTTTGATTGAGTGCTGCTGAAAGTTGGCTCAATTGCTGCTCTATTTGCTTGATTGAAGTGGAATGAGAATCAACTAATTGTTTCATAGAGGACAAATCATTAACTACCTCCGTTACTCCCGCGCTCGTTGCTTCCACTCCTTTCAATATTTTAGCCATCATGTCTTCCATACTTCCAGAACTAGATGTGGTGGCGTCACGTCTTCCAAAGGGAACGTACAAACCACTCTTTTCATTCTTGTTCTTCCAACTACCTTGGTCCTTGTTTCCAGATTTATCATAATAGTTCAGACCTTGGTTTCCTTGGGTATTCCCTCGGAAACCCCCCTGATTGTTCAAGTAGTTGGCCTCTTCTTCTGAATCAGATTCGTCTCTTCCTTTTGACGCAATAGCTTTAAATTTTTCGGTCTTCCCTAATAATAGATGCTTTATAAGAAGATCCACTTGTGTTTTCATGTGCGCCATATCTTGATCACATTTTTTCCTATTCTCCTTTGGTCTGCAGTCATGCCAATTGATAAAGTGGGGCTTGCTACCTCAGAATCCCTAGTATGCCAAGCTCTACTTTGCTTCGTCATACGATCTAGCATATAGCTTGCCTGACCAAAGGTGAGATCCATAAAAGATCCTCCAGCCGCATTATCCACCACTGGTTTAGTTATTGAATTCAAGGCTCTGTATAGTATCTCTATTAGGTGAACATTAGTCATATGATGGTTTGGGCACCTCGTTAGCTTTGTCTTAAACCTCTCCCATATTTCATGAAGGGCTTCAATTGGAAGCTGACGAAAGTTGCTGATTTCATCTCTCAATTGTGCTCTTTTGGATGGCGGAAAGAATCTTTCTAAGAAAGCGTCTCTCAATTGCCTCCAATTTGTAATAGAATCAGGAGTCAGCCCATTCAACCATAGAGTTGCCTCCCCAGACAGAGACAATGGAAAAAGACGTAATCGAATTGCATTCTGAACAACACCAGGATTGTCAAACGACTTGCATGTAGAAATAATGTTAATGAGATGCATATTCGGATCATCGCCTGCTAGTCCACCAAATAATCCTTTGAGTTGCAATAACTGAATCAAGGTGCTCGTGATGTTGAACTTGGCTCCGGGCGCTAATGGTGGAGGAATTATGGCTCCTGTGGCTCCGGCTCCATCAAGATCATCATCATCCTCATCGAAAGCTGGTTGCATAGCTCGGCGTTCAGGCCTAAACCTAGCTTGACGATCTCTTCTGTTGGCAGGTGTTGCGATCTCAACAGCATGCCTAGGGTTTAGTAACTCATCATCACCTAGGTCCTCATTATCGGGATTTATTGCTCGCTCAGGGTTGTCAATATTTTGTTGATGCACTTGAGCGGCGGCAAGAGCAGCTAGTCTCGCCTGTTTCTGTTGAGCAGCCATCCTTTCAATTTCATGTTGTGCCTCCATTCTGCCAATTCGTTGTGGTTCAGAATTGATAGGTAATAACGGTTGACCAGAACTTCGAGTATGGGGCATGCACTGAATAAAAACCTGCAGTAAACAAAAACAACAACTAAAAGTAAAAGCACGAGAATCTTTGACCAAAAGGTCTAGTAATTATCACGAACTTAATTGACACTTGTATTCCCCGGCAACGGAGCCAATTTTTGATAAAGCTCAATCTACAGCTCTCGTAGGAGTGTAAAGCGATCGCTGTCAAATATAGAACCCAACAGGGTTGGGTATCAATACCTCAGGGAATAGCTTGGTCAACAAGTAAGCAACGATTACTAGAATTTTAGTGCAAGTCTCGTAATAAGGGGGGATTGTAATGTGTAACCAAAATATTAAAGTAGAAACTGAAAATACCAAAGTAAAAAGAAAGAATATTTAGTATGTTGTAAACAATGATAATTGAGGAGTTGGGGTTATGTCCACCTTCTGAGTTTACGTCTCTATTAGCTATGAGTTATGCGGAATTCAAACATGTATGTGCTTATAGAGAATTATATTCGATGATAAACCCAGGCATCTTTCGACCTATTCGAGGATTATTTCACTTTAACACTTTCGAGCTTAAAGCGTATCTAACGATACAAATTCTCCAAGAGGTTAATCCAGTTACGGCACTAACTTTTTAATAGGGGATGGGACCCTACTACCTTGACATTATCTCTTTTCTAGACATATAACTTTTCTTTCGAACAAGTTAATGCTATACTGGCGTATTCTTGCGTTTGCAACCACAAAGAATTTAGATTAAGATGAAGAGAATAATGATATAAGCAGCATACGTGTCACGAACTCACAAACTCATAGAAATAGATAGTATCTCATATGGATTCCATAACCCCAACAGAGAAGTTTAGTTACCCATGAGTGCAAAGGAAATCACAATTGACATTGTTGTTATACCACAATAATGATTTCACATTTGTAATGGTGTGGTAGGCGTTTAGGCGTGAATTCCTAGCAAGTAATGTTTCTCTTGTTGCAGAAATTAAGAATAGACAAATAGAAGAAGAATTAGAAGTAGAATGTATTGTAATTGATGGAAGAAGAATTGATTGTAGACTAGAAAGATGTATTAAAACTAGAATAAGAATTGTTGACGAATGTGATGAATGAATAAAAATCTCTAGCAAAATAGGGTATTTATAATACCCTTATCCTATTCCTACTAAGCTAATAAATTACTTAACCAAATCCTACTAAGCTAATGAAATACTTAACCCAATTGTACTAGGTTAATGTATCATTATCCTAATCCTAATAAATTACTGCTAGTCCCCAAAGTCTTCAGAATTGTTGTTTTAGCCTGGGATAGATTTTCCATGCGCCACTTTTAGTCCTTGGCATCCAAGACTCCCTTTTCTCCTTTCGTGAAGATTTCTTTGGCATCAAGTTATCCATAAAATGCTGAATTCTACATCATTTATACCTGAAACTTTGCTAATCATGTTCGTTAGCTCACTTACAGGAAAAAGGACTAAAAGTGCATGAAATATATAATTTGTTCTCAAAACATTGCTAAAATATGGGTAAAATATAGCACTATAGGCGTGTAAATTCGCCTATCATCAATCCCCATAGGAGTGAGGCTGAGGCTGATTTATATAGTGATCACTAGTTTGTGTGGATTTCATATCGATAGTCCTATTCCGATGGCAAGGATAGGATGGCTCTCCCCAACGTAGGTTATACGTTGGACTCTATGTAGCTCACATGGTTTATGTCGGTTATAGGATCTCCTAATGTGTGTGTGTTTCCTTGTGTCTATGGTGAATGGTGAAGTGATTTGAAAGTGGAATTGTGAAAGTTATTCTTTCGAATGATTTAAATGATATTTTCATTATGAGAATTGATATTCTTGATAAACTGAAAGTGATTGACAAATTATATGTTGACTCACATGTGTTATTGTACTTATTTCATCCTCTCATGATTATGATGATTTTCTTCGAGCAATGTGAGTCTTTTATACATCCTGCACATTTCTTGTAAATATTTATGATGATGATGTATATACAACTACATACACCCCCATATACTCAGTTTCTTTCCATGGTACTAACCCACATCTTCGGATGTGGGCTGCATTTTCTCAAAATATAGGTTCAGGTGCTCAGTTCCAGGTTCGACAGTGATTCTTTAGGCACGCTGTTCTACATCGTCTGTTGTGGTGAGTCCTTATGTTCCAAGGACGTGATGTCTGATGTTGGTTTCACGAAATTATTTACATTTGATAACTGAGTATGAGTCAGTTGGGGCATGTCTCAATGGCTCGCTGGTTTTATTGATTTTCTTAGAGTCTTGTTAGACTAGTATAGATGTTGGGAGTTGACTAATAAGTCGTATTTTGTTATCTTTTTGAAATTCTTTTATTCTTGGATGATGATTACTCTGTTGATATTTGAGGGTTATTTATGGAAACTCCATTGATTTGTCTTGAACTGAATGAAAATGGCTCAAAGGGTTAGCTTTGGGCTACTCCTAGCCTCAAGCACCATGTGATCCTCTGAGACCCATTTTTTGGGGCATTACACTACCATGCTGCATGAGGACACAACATAAACCTACTCTAGCTGCATCACAATATACTACGAATCCATCAGAACCGTTCGAAAGTGCTAAAATTGGAGCTGAGGTGAGTCGAGTCTTCAACTCTTGAAAACTCTTCTCGCAAGGTTCTGACCATTGAAAATTGAACTTCTTCTAAGTCAATCTGGACATAGGAGATGCATTAGAAGAAAATCCCTCGACAAACCATCTGTAATAGCTAGCTAAACCCAAGAAACTCCTGATATCTGATGGAGAGACAGGGCGAGGCCAGTTTCTTACCGCTTTGGTTTTTGAGGATATACTCTAATACCATCACCAAAAATAATGTGGCCAAGGAATGCTACTGATCTTAGCCAAATTTCACACTTACTGAACTTGGCGAACAACTGGTGATCTCTGAGAGTCTGAAGAACAATTATGAGATGGTCTGAATGATCACGCTCTGTGTGAGAATAGACCAGAATATCATCTATGAAGACTATGATGAATGTGTCCAAGTACTGCTTGAACACCCAGTTTATCAAGTCCATGAAAGCTGCAGGGGCATTAGTAAGACCAAAGGACATGACTAGAAATTCAAAGTGACCATACCGAGTACGAAAAGCTATCTTCGAAATGACACATTCTCTAACTCTGAGCTGATGATATCCAGATCTGAGGTATATCTTGGAGAAATAACTGGCACCCTGAAGTTGGTCAAACAAGTCATATATCCTAGGCAACGGATACCTATTTTTGACCGTGACTTTGTTGAGCTGACGGTAATCAATACACAGTCTGAGAGAACCGTCTTTCTTGCGCATGAATAAGACTGGCGCACCCCATGGGGATACACTAGGCCTGATGAAGACCTTATCTAAGAGATCCTTCAACTGATCTTTTAGTTTCTTGAGTTCTGCTGGTGCTATTCTGTATGGAGGAATAGAAATAGGCTGAGTATCTGGGAGAAGGTCTATGCCGAAGTCTATTTCCCTTTCGGGAGAAATGCCTAGAAGATCTTTGGGAAAGACGTTTGAATATACATTAACCACTAGGACTGATTCAAGACTGGGAGATTCGGAACTGGAATCCTTAACATGCACGAGATGATACATACACCCCTTAGAAATTATTTTCCTTGCCCGAAAGTAGGAAACAAGCTGAACCCTGAAAGACGAAGTGCTACCCTTCCACTCTAGGCCGGGCTCATTTGGGAACTGAAATTAAACTATCCTATTTCTGCATTCGATAATGTAATAGAAGGAATAAAGCCAATCCATGCCGAGAATAATATCAAGATCAGTCATCTCTAACTCGACTAAATCTACTGACGTGGATTTCTAAAATATCATAATTGGGCAATTCCGATATACCCGCCGAGATGTGATGGTTTTACCCACTGGGGTAGAGATTGAAAAGGGCTCTGCTAAAATTTCGGGACTGATTTCGAAATCGCCTGCTATGTCTGGAATGACAAAAGACAAGGATGCACCTGGTTCTAGCAAAGATTAAACATGAACATGGAAAATTTGTAACGTACCAGTAACGACATCAGGAGAATTTTCCTAATCCTATCGGGTCTGAAGAGCATAGAGTCTATTTGGGCGTTGCCTAGGAGTAGCACTGAAAGTGGCACCCTGCTGGTTCGGGCGATCAAAATAAGCTGTGGAACAATTCTGATGACCCTGAGGGCCTGGCTGAGGACACTCCCTAATTTTGTGGACTGTCTTACCACAACCAAAATAGACATCACTACCGGCTCTGCAAATACCCTTGTGGTTCTTACCACAAGTCTGACAAAGGGGGTTTGTTCGGGCACTGCTAACACTGTCCTAAGATTTAGAGCCTGGTGCTTGATCTCTATTGCCGTCCTTGAACATCGGCACTAGGGCACTAGCGGAGGAAAGGGCTAGAACTACTGACTTAGGACGAAACTGTGAATGATTTCCTCCCTCTGATTTGGGCTGAGCAAAACTAAAACTGTCTGCTCTTGCTCTCTTGTTCTGCCTCTGCATAGTCTTAAACTTCTGCTCCTCTATCTGTTGAGTATGGGTCATGAGCCTAGCTAAAGTCATATCACTATTCAGCATCGCAGACCTACACTCATTTACCACGCTATCATTTACCCCTGACACGAACTCGCTCATCTTAGCCCTATTGTCTGCAACCACATGAGGGGCATATCTAGATAGCTCAGTAAATTTAAGAGAATACTCTCTAACTATCATATTTCCCTGCCTGAGATTGATGAACTTAAGAACTTTGGCCTCTCTCAGCTCTTGGGGAAAGAATCTATCTAAGAAATCTGTGACAAATTTTTCCTACTCAACAAGACCTGCATCCTCTAACCTTTCTGCTGACCACTGCTTTACCAAGTGTGAGCGACATCCTGCAATTGGTATGCAGCTAACTCGGTACTCTGAGAAGAAGTAGCTCCCATGATATCAATAATCTTCTGGACTTGGTCAATGAATTCCTGAGGATTCTCATCTGGCTTAGACCAAAGAAAGATGGAGGGTTCATTCGGGTGAAGTCCTGAATCCTAGATACTGCTGAATTGGCCACTGGGTTGGCCGGAATGACTACTGGTCATTCATTCTGGGCAGCTACAGACTGAGCAAGAGCGGTAAATGTGGTCCTAAACTCCGCATAAGAAACATGTTCGCCCAAAGTATCTCTTCTCTTTGGAAGCATGTTTCTAAAATAAGAGAAGAGCGGATTAGACTGAGAGACTGACTTGAAATTATGTCTACTAGCACCACATAAATACTGAAGAAAGTGAATTGTTCCTAAAATATCTCATAACCTCCTGTACATAAATGTGGCACGCAATGCACCCATGTACAAGACTCTACTAGATGCGTCTTTCAGACTTCCTAGGACTCTATTGAACCTTAGGCTCTGATACCAAGTTTGTAATGCCTTGATTTTTCTGAACCGAAATGCTACATAGTACTTATAACCCCAAAGGATCACAAGCTAACCCATGACTGATATCTATACCTATATACTATAATATATAACAGAATAATATAGAAAACATGAACATATAGGCCATAAGGTTCAACTGAATAAAGAATCTGTCAAAACATAACATCCATATGGGTGAAATATACCCAAAACAACTAAAAACTGAATCAAATCTGAACATAAGTCTGAATACTGAATCTGAAAGTATCTAAGTACTATCTGAATAAAGAGTTGAAGGAACATGTCTCCAACTAACTTCGTAAACTGATAACTGGCAAAAATAATAATGAATAAATCAAATCATATTGTCCTCGAATAAAGAGAACTCACTGAATCTCTGTGACTAGAAATGCTACTGCTACTGCTGATCTGGAGGTCGTGTCTCTGAACCTATGGTGTAATATAAAAAGAAAGCATCATATCACAAATGCATCAGTATGAGGGAATGTACTGAGTATACGAGTGAGGTAGGCAAAATTTAAACATTTTTTAAATGCATAAACAATGCTAACTGTCTGACTAACATAAACGTAAGAGTACAAACATGGATACAGTAACTAAAATCGTAGGTGAATGATATCCAGTCCTGTATGCTAATATATGGTTTACTGATGGATAACATGACTGATACTGAAATTCTGATAACATGGGTGATTGTATCTCACAATCCTAAATCTGATGTAACTATCTAAGTTTCGTACTATAATTCAGTCTGACTGTATCTAACAGTCCTAATATAATGAAATCTGAAGACCTATCTGAGTTCTTTTACTGAGACTAATTCTAAAACTGTGGGAGGTAGTTATTAAACCAACATACCCCAATAACGCATATAGCTAAGTTGGGGTCCAATCTCTGCCCCAACTGGAGGGGTGTAAATACCGCACCACTGGTAAGGACAGTTATGGGTGACCCTTAGCTGGCAGGTATTCAAAAGTAGATTGGTGGGACCCCTAAACTTACAGGTTAAGCCACCTCATCAACCCTAATCTGACAGGCTAAGATGTCTCAACCTACGCTGGCTACGTAGTTCTAGAACACAAGGATGACTGCTAAGAATCACACCCTAAACTGGTAGGTGAGTCCCCATCCTTGGGTTCACTCAGTGCTAACTTCTACTCCCATCTGAACAGACTAAACATGATTCAATTGACTATACATGGACAAACTAACTGACTTCCATTGACTGACGGAGTAGTACTATTATCTGAGAGTTAACTGAGATCATGAGATTTCTAAGGTTTTCTTGAGTCACATGACTGACTGAGTTCTATAGCTTATAGCTTTACTGAGATTATCATGACAACATGACATGGCTCTAGACACACAACTATTTTTTGGGTACGAATACCCCCAGGACTCGATAGAAGGAAACTGACACACATGACATGACTTGATCACAAGATTTGAGTCCATAATTCATAATATCATAAGTAGGGGATATCATATTTCATATAGTTATTCAACATCTTAAACATTGTAGGGAATGAATGGATATATTTCGTGTACATATTGCATATCTCCATTATATTACATGTTTCATACCACCACAATAGCAACATATAAAAAGCATGGGATTCATATTGAAGTATATAGCTAACATGGACTTGTCATTTAGACATCATATAACCATACAAACATGAATTTCTAGCATCCTAAGCATTTTATCAAACACCTTGCATGCATTCTTTAAGGCATAGGTGAGTTTCATACTTGCACCATATTAAACCACCTAAAGTTCATGGTTTTCAATTAACAAACATATATATTCCATGAAAACACCTTTATACATCATATTGAAACTTAAACAACAATCGTCAACATGTACATACTCATATCACCATAAAAAGTTTACAAAATAATATTTAAAACATAGTTCTTAAGCTCTATGAACAGATTGGATCCATAGATGAACACTACACATACCTTAGAAAGGAAACCTTGATGATTTGCGGGAGATTTCTTGGATTGAGAAACTTAATTCTCAATTATCTTAGAAAAAGGATTGAATCTTTCTTTTGAGAGATGGGTTTGATGAAAACCCTAATCTTGTGGTTGAGAGCATAAGAGAGGGTTTTTTAGATGCTTAACTGAAGAAAAAAATAGGAAAAATTATGCCTCATTGGGGTTATTAGTCATGGAAGGTGAAGGAAATAACCAAAATACCCTTATGAAATAAATTCCCAGTTGCTGAAAAATCATAGCTGACAGCCTTCGTGATAAGGCATCGCAATGTGATAAGTTGTCACGAATGTCATCACTTAGGAGTTGGTTTCTGCCTAAGGTTGACGACCTTCATGATAGGGCATCACAAATATGGTAAGCTATCACGTATTTCATCACTTAGGAGCTGGTTTCTACCTAAGGCTGACGACCTTCGTGATAGGGCATCACAAATGTGGTAAGCTGTCAGGAATGTCATCACTTAGGAGCTGGTTTCTACCTAAGGATGAATAACTTTGTAATAGGGAGTCATAAATATGGTAAGCTATCACGAATTTCATCACTTAGGAGCTGGTTTTTGCCTAAGGCTGACGACCTTCGTGATAGGGCATAAAAAATGTGGTAAGCTATCACGAATGTCGTCACACTGTTTCCAGCCTGACATATTGGAGTAAAATAGGAAACACTCTTTGATCCAATATCGGATTTAGGAAAAATTAGTATAGTTGGAAAGCTAATTCAATTATCTATCTGTTGATAGGTCATGAGCTCAAAAATTCCAAGTAGAATGAGAGATATGCTCGTTTGAAGTTGACTATACCAATATTCTTCTCAAGAATTCAATCGCTAAGGAATGTTTCAATTCGTCTGATAGATGGAAATTATTTGAAGCCTTAATATACATCTAACTTACTCATAAAACTATATAAAAGAACCATGATGTACTATGCATGAGCTTGGTACATGGCTCTAATATTGGTTTGGATTTTTTAGGGTATTACATAAACTCAAGAGATAAACTAAAAATTATAAAAGATAGAATATGATGAATAATTCTAGGGTTTAAGTCTTTTTGTCAAAATTGGGATTAGCCACGTGCATTTTTAGATTTTCCTTTGTGCTAAACTCTTCTGATAAGCCGCAATCACACCAGCTTGGCCGCGATCGTGGCTTTTGCAACCGCGATTGACTTAACCAACCACGGTTGATTGACCCTGCTTAACTACCGCGATCGCGGTCAATAAACTGTGACTGTGGTAACTAAGGCTCTTCTTCTCCAGGTCTTCAACTGCACTTTCTTTCTCTTTTTTTTGATCATTTTAAGTTCCAATCCACATCTTTATATTCCCTCAACTCTATGCCTACAAAAAATGGATATTTGTGCATTTAATCATACCTATATCTCATTTATTCATCAAAACAAAGTAATGTGTACGAATATTGAGTGTAAATGAGTGGTAAAATCACCACTTATCATTGTTTGCCAAATTTAGTAAGTGTCAATTTTGGCTAAGATCGGTATCTTTCCTTGGCCATATCGTATCTCTTGGTGGCATTAGAGTTGACCCTCAAATGACCGAAGTAGTGAGAAACTTGTCCAGACCCATCTCTCCATCAGATATCTAAAATTTTTTAAGTTTGGCCAGTTATTACCAACAGTTTTTTAAGGGTTTTTGTCTATTACATCCCTCATGTCTAGATTGACCCAGAGAAAAGTCAAGTTTCAGTGTTCAGATTCTTGTGAGAAGAGATTTCAAGAGTTAAAAACTTGACTCACCTCATCCCTAGTTTTGACGTTGCCAGATGGTTCAGATGGGTTTATTGTTTACTGTGATGGTTCCAGAGTTTGTCTTGGTTGTATGTTGATGCAAAAAGGTAAGGTCATAGTCTATGACTCTAGACAGCTTAAGCTCCATGAAAAGAATTATCCTACCCATGATCTTGAGTTAGCAGTTGTTGTATTTGCCTTGAAAATTTGGAGGCACTATCTCTATGGGGTGCATGTTGATGTATTCACGGATCACAAAAGCTTACAGTATGTGTTTTCACAGAAAGATTTGAATCTTTCTCAGAGAAGGTGGTTGCAATTATTGAAGGACTATGATATGAGCATTTTGCATCACCTGGGCAAGGCCAATATAGTGACAGATGCCCTTAGTAGATTGTCTATGGGTAATGTTGCTCATGTTGAGGATGATAAGAAAAAGTTAGTCAGGGAGTTTCATCATCTTGATAGACTAGGTGTTCGTTTGGTTGATTTAGCTGAGGGTAGTGTATGGGTTTAAAATAGTTTGAAATCTTCTTTGGTTGCCGAAATAAAAGAAAATCAAGATAGGGATCCTATTTTAGTTAAGTTGAAGAAGTCAGTCAGAGATTAGAAAGTAGAGGTTTTCTCCTAAGGAGGAGATGGCGTATTGCGGTGTCAGGGTAGGTGGTGTGTGCTATGTGTTGATGGGTTTAGACAGCAAATTTTAGTAGAAGCATATGGTGCGCGTTACTCTATTCACCCAAGGGCCACTAAAATATACTGTAATTTGTAGGAGATCTATTGGTGGAGTGGTATGAAAAGGGATATTACAGAGTTTGTACCTAAGTGCTCTAATTTTCAGTAGGTTAAGGACGAGCACCAAATGCCTAGCGGAACTATGCATGAGTTCAGCATCCCCACTTAAAACTGGGTTGAGGTGAACATGGATTTTGTGATAGGGTTGCCTCGTACGCATCATCATCATGATTCAATATGGGTTATTATAGACAGAATGACCAAGCTAGCTAATTTTTTCAGTTCATACTTCTTATTTAGCCGAGGACTATGCCAAGATTTATCTAAAAGAGTTGGTTAGGATGCATGGAGTTACATTATCTACCATATTAGATAGAGGTACTCAGTTTACCTCTCAATTTTGGAAGGCATTTCAGAAGGGTCTTGGTGCCCAAGTTCATCTTAGTACAGCCTTTCAACCTCAGACTGATGGTCAGGAAGGAAGGACAATTCAGACTTTAGAGAACATGTTGAGAGCGTGTATTATTGACTTTAAGGGTAGTTGGGATTATCACTTGACTTTAATCGAGTTTGCCTACAATAACAGTTATTATTCCAGTATTCAGATGGCTCTGTTTGAGGCTCTCTATGGGAGAAGATATATATATCCCATTGGTTGGTTTGAGGTGGGTGAGACTGCATTGATAGGTCTTGATTCAGTGTTTGATGCGTTAGAGAAAGTTTAGTTTATCAAGGAGAGGCTTAAGACATTCCAAAGTCGTCAAAAATCCTATGCAGATGTGAGGAGAAGAGATCTTGAGTTTGAGGTTGGCGACTTAGTCTATTTGAAAATCTCTCCCATGAAGGGAGTGAAGATATTTGGCAAGAAGAGGAAACTCAGCCCCCGATATATTGGCCCTTACAGGAACTTGGGTCTTTATTGGAAGGTAGCGTATGAGCTTTAGTTGCCCACAAAATTGGCATTCGTTCACCCAGTATTCCATGTTTCTTTATTAAAAAGTGTATTGGAGATCCAGCTGTAGTTGTTCCTTTAGAAAGTACAGATGTTCAGGATAGTCTTTCTTACGAAGAAATCCCAGTCAAGATCCTAGATCGTCAGATTCATAGACTAAGGAATAAACAAGTTCTTTGGTGGAACCAGTCTGTTGAGGGCGCCACTTAGGAATAAGAAGCATACATACAAACCAAGTACCCTCATCTCTTCTCCACAAACTCAAACTTAGCTTAAGGTAACAGTTCTCCTTAGACTTTCACTTTTCAATTCTCAATTTCATCTATGTAATCATTTTTATGTCATTGCATACATTCACGGATCAGTTCAGTTATATATCATGTTTCAGACTCAATCATGTAACCACGTTTTTAGTTATGCACATTCAGTTAGTACTCTCAGTACCTCAGTATTCTTAGCTTAATCAATCTCATTCGAGGACGAATGTTTCCAAGGGGGAGATACTGTAAGACCCCGTAAGATCCTAGATCATTTCAGCTTACTATTGCATGTTAAAGGCGTTTAAGACTTGGAAAATTTCACTAAGTGTTAAGGCTTAGTCTTCTCCAAAGCCCCTTAAACTTTGATGATCTTATTTTTGACCTTTCCAACCTCAAAATGTTAGTTTCTAAGTTGATTCATGATAGGGGTTGTCGATAGTTCATCTTAGGTGAGTTTCAGATTTTTTGGACAAGGTTAGAGACCTATTTGGATAGTCAAAATAGAGAGGCTTTACGATATGGCTGCGGCGCATCAAATATTGTGTCGATGGGGGGCACCACGGTGCGGCGCATATCGCATCAATAGAGCACCGTGCGCAGGGCATTTCTCGTCGGTTGGTCCGATACAGTTTAATGATTTTGGGGTCTAGGAAGATATTTGAGTAATTTCCCTCACTCTAATCCAGCCATAACACGGGATTTAGGGTCCCAAAAGTACTATTTGTTATCTTTTACACAAAATTCTCTCAAAAGAAAGCAATTATCTCTCAAGAACAAACCCTAGCCTCTTTAAAATTCAAGTTCAAGCTTTAAGAAATCATCAAGAATCTTAATGAATTCTTCAATTAAGGTATGTGTGATGTTCATCCATGGGTACTTTTCACCCATGGAGTCCAAGAATCCATTTTCAAATTTAAAGTCAAGATTTTTACATGTTATTATGAGTTATCTTCGTGAAAATAATATGTATTTTTATTACAAATTATGTTTATCATGTGTTTTTGTTGGAAATTGTCCTTGACACGTTTGAATGATGATGTTCACATGTTAAATCCTAAATCTATGATTTTAGTATTTCAATTATGTATCACATGTTTTAACTATTCTCATACTTTAAGTCTATAAAAAGCAAGTGTTTGATGAAATGCCTAAATAATTAGGTTTTGAACAATGACTACTCATAATGTTTTCAAAGCTTCAGTATGTTCCTATTTCTATTGTTATTGAGTCCTGGGGGTAATGAGCACCCAAAATTTAGTTGATTACCCAGTTTTTATTATCTACAGAATGATTTAAGTTATACCATGAGCAATATCATTCATCAATTACTAGGGCCAGTTGTGAGCTCAATTAATCTTAGTTCAGTCCATTAATCAGTGTCTTTCAGTTGGGAGTAAAACTTAGCACTGAGTGAACATAAGGATGGCGTCTCCCCCGTCAGTAATAATGAGGCACTTGTCTCCCCCGTGAGTAGGCATGAGACATTAGTAGCAGTCCCTAGGTTCCAAACCTACGACGCCACCATATATTTTGAGAGGTCCCTCGTCAGTTAGGCATGATACCCTCACCCTTTAGGATATCAGATTAGTGGATCCATGCACTCAATGTTTGTACCTGTGGCTCGATACTAACACCCTTCCAGCTAGGGTTACATGTTGGACCCTGATGGTACAATGGGGCATATCGGTTATAGCTATCTCCTACAGTCTCAGTTCAGTATTCAGTACAGAGTTCAGTTTCAGGTTTGCTTGACCATATCATATAGTTATCAGTTATTCAGTATCAGTATTTTCACACTTCAGTTTGCAAACTATAGCAGAATCATGTTTTACATTTGGTCATGCATTTTCAGATTTACAGCTTTTATGCATTTATACTCAGTTATCTCATGCTATTCAGTCAGTTATTATCTCATGCATATAACTCATGTATTTCAGCTTAACCTCATCTTATATACTAGTACATTCAAAGTACTGATCGCATACTCGTTCTTACGCTATGATGTTTTATATCATAGTTTTAGACACTCGGGTTCCCAACTGTACTTAGACATTCCTGCACAACAGCAGCAGTAGCAGTGGTGAGTCCTCATATATCGAGGACCGTTTATGTTTATTTCAGTCTTTTAGTTCAGTAGTCAGTTGGAGTTAGTTGGGGCTTATCCCATCAACGCCTCAGTTAGTTAGAGACTTTTTAGACTATTTCAGACAATTAGTTAATTTATCAGTTGATATTATAAGTCTTCTTAGTATTGTTTTCAAAGGCTTTCAGAATTATGGTTCTAATCGAATGTTATGGTATTTAAAACGTATGGCGTTTCAGTTAAAGTTTCCACATGTTATTTCGTTATCTGTTTTATTCAATGCTCACAGCAGGTACCAGCTCATGGGTTAGCTTGTGGTCTCTCGGGACTGTAAGCACCGTGTGGCATCCAAGGTGTATTTTCGGGGCATTACAATATTGTTCTCTTTATCTTTAAGTCTAAACCCTTGAATAAAAGATTTATAGATAAATTAACCAATCAAAAATTTAAACCCTAGTATCATACTTATTCCTATGCCAATATTGAACGTTTTTGTTTATTTTTTTTTTTTGAAAAAAAACCCTAAGATAATTCCTACACTAATTAAGAGTATTTGCTCTATTACTTTATTTTTTTAGCAAATGACTCTTTTCCTTTTCTTAAAAAAAAATAAACTGAGCCAATTTAAGCAACACAAACACTGCTAGTTGTCCTTTTTCTATATATTTTACAATGATAATTTGACTCCTATTAACAAATTATTCTTTTTCCCTTTTTTTGTGGTGTAATTATAGAAACTTTTATTTAAGGTAAAAATTCTTTTTAATATAGGAGTACTAGCATTATGATCTCTTACCTTTTTAAGTCCTAAATATAAAGATAATAACTAAATGATAAATATTTCAGAAAAATAGTATATGGATATATTGTTATGGTAGAAACTTTTATTGAAGGATAAAATTAACAGAAAAACTGTTAGAAATCAACAATTGACAATAGAATAAATTTTATATCATTTAAATAATATAACGTGTACCAAAATAAAAAAAAACAATCATTAGAGCCTATTATTTAAAATAAAAATGATATATCAGATCTCATACTCATTTATTCACAATTGAATCAGTTACATATAATTAAATTTTAGAAGAGATTTTGTATAAAATTAGAATGACGAACCAATTTCTCGTGATGAAATGTAACGATTCAAAAAATTTAATTAAAATTATAAATAAGTTAATTTTAAATTATTAATTATTTATGTCTGTATAAACACAATTCGTAACTAGAAAAAACTTCTCAATTAGCAATTATCTATCAGGAATACATGATAACTTATCATTTTCAACTTTAAGAATATACTAAAATCATAAAAGAAACTTTTCAATTAGCAATTGTCTTTAAAAACACAAGATAATTTATTCTTGTAAAACATACTAATATCTAAGAAGACTTACCCCAAAGCATAGGAAAATTTAAATTAATTATTTGTGTTATTATAAGCACAACCCATAACAAAAAATCTTCTCAATTAGCAATTATCTATCAGAAATATATGATAACTTATTATTTTCAACTTCAAGAACATACTAAAATCATAAAAGAAAAAAACTTTTCAATTAGCAATTATCTATAAAAATACAAGATAATTTATTCTTGTAAATATAAAAAACATACTAAAATCTAAGAAAACTTACCTCAAAACACAAGCAAATTTATCTCTTCAATGGACAATACTATCAATATTTCACAAAAAACTTCTCAATTAGCAATCGTCTATCAAGAATACGTGATAATTTATTTATTGTAAGCTTTAAGAACATACAAAAATTCTAAAAAAACTCACTATAAATCAAAATCAAATTTATCTACTTAATCATAGATACTGTCAAGATTTTAAACATCAAGAACATACTAAAATTTTACAAAACTTACCTCAAATCACAAGTTATTTGTCTCTTCAGTTATACGATACATCAAAATTTCACAAAAATAAAAGTTCTTCTCAATTAGCAATTGTCTATCAAGAATACATGATTTATTTTGTATATTGTAAGAACATACTAAAGTTTTAGAAAACTTACCTCAAATCACAAGAAAATTTATCTCTTCAATAACAGTCAAGATTGTAAATATCAAGAACATACTAAAACATTAGAAAACTTACCTCAAATCACAAGCAGATTTGTCTCTTCGATTATAAGATATATAGAGACTTTACACAAAAAAAAAACTTTCAATTAGCGATTGTTTATCAAAAATACATAATAATTTATCTATTATAAACTTCAAAAATATAATAAAATTTAAAAAACTTATCTCAAATCACAAGAAAATTTATATACATTAATAAGAAAAATCTATATCTAAGCTTGTTTTTTCTCTACATGTGATAGTTTTGAAGAAAAAGATCTAAACCTAAATAAAGAAAGACAACTATCATCAACTACTTAATTGAAGAATCCTAATATTAAAGTGATTCAAAAGATAAACAAAATCTGCTTAAAATTTAATAGACTTTAATTTAAAAAGTTCAAAAATAATTCACGCATGTTAAAGTTTTTCTTTCCTTTTTTTTTGGGGGGGGGGGGGAGGGGGTGGAGGGGGGAGGAGAGGGTGGGGAGCAACTTTCAAGTTTTTATTAGATTTTGTGGGGTATTTTATTTCCTTTTTCCTATAATATTAATTTTTTTCTTTTGGTGTGCAGCCTACGTTTTATTACTCCCAATTTTTGAAGAAAATGAGTGAAAAGACAATTTTATCTATTGATGAGACTTTTAATGAAGGTCAAAAAGTGCAAATCACTTTTCTAAGAATTTTCACACTTTTAATATATTATAGATTAGAAGATAGAGGATAGACGAAACTCCCTCTATTCCCTTTTAATTGCTCATTTTTCTTTTTTATAGTCAAACGATACAAACGTTGATCAGCATTTTAAGATGTATTTTTAATGAAACTGAAAAAAGAAAAATTATAATTTATAGTACTTTTCATGTAGTTTTAAAATATCTAAATTTTAATTTTAAAAAATTAAATTAATCTATCTAATTTAGCTTTGAAACTTAGTCAAATTGACTTAGAAAATTGAGGGAAGCAATTAAAAAGAAATAGAGAGAGTTAAAGATTAGAAGATAGAAGATACACATATAATTTACTATTTTAACATAATCTATATATAATATAAAGTAAGGTCATAGAGGAGGTAATGTGGCACCCCTCTATGGCCTCCATTCCTATTTATCTTTATCCTCTCTTTTTTTAATCATTTTATCTCATTTTTCTGATTTAAAATATATGGGGAAAAACTAATTTAATGCAAACAGAAAAAAAAAGTATAAACCTCATAAATCCCACTCAAGTGAAAGTAATTACATAAAAGCCCTTAATGATTTCTCTCTCCTGGATTAGGTAAATATACTCATACATTCGTTCATCCCTCATACATAGTTCGAATGTATGATAAAATAGTTAATCTTATATTTAAGGTAAGATAATTCAGGCATTATCTTTCAATTTCTTAATTAACGTCATTAATTAACTAACATTAAGTAGTATATGATTAAAAATAGTAACTGAAATTTAAATTTAAATATTTTCTTAAACATTACAGTAAAGTCATCTTCTTTGTACATTTACATTCAGCAAAAAAAAGTTATTCTACTGTGTTCTTCAATTCTCTAAAAATCAATATGAACATCCCCATATTGTTGCGACATTCGGGTATTTGGGAGTCAAAAATTAGTTATCAATCCTACAAAAGTGATACAATTATTATTTCAGAAAGTATAACTTTCTTGAAATTGATTGCTACGATCGCCATGAAATTGAATCTTGACGAAATACGAAAAGAAAATTGAAGTGAAATATATTGTTGAAGGTAATTCTTCTCCAATTATCATAAGGAATGACAATAGAGTGAGGGTTTACATTTAGTTGAAGAAATAATTTTTTGGATTGGTTAATTTTCTGCTGTGTATTTCCGTTTTCGACAAATCGAATAAGGATACCAAGTTTGATAGAGAAATAGGGGTTGTATTTTGTATTGAAGGTAGTGAATATGATTCTATTGCATTAACGATCATTGAAATGCTAAATCAGTAAGCATTATACGTTTCTGAATCTGAAGTAAAAAACTCCATTACTGATTGCATAAACACCAAAATAAAGGTAGATCAACTTTATAAGGATAAGCAAACTCTGGTTGCGGTAATGACAAGATATGAAATAGCTAATGATTCAACGCCAAATTTAATGATCTGACAAACAAAGGTATAATATAAAAATTTTAGTTTTATTTATTGATGGTCTAATGTATGGTTATAAGGTATCAGACGTTTTGAACAATTTGTTGTTTTGAAGTTGGGTTCTGTTGATTTGAGTAATAATATAAGTAACGTATAACATATGATTATACATTCGAATGAATGTATAATGAAACTGTAACAGACCTAATTTAAGCATTTTATTAAAATTGTGATTTTTAGATCTTTAGTATAATATATTGACTACGTATAAAAATTTGATGCAGCTATGTACTGCACTTTCATAACAAAGACTGCAAATGGATCATAAAGGCGTCTTGTATGAATTATTCGAAAATATTTATGATAAAAAGATTTGATTCAAAGCATACATACAATCTTAGTGATAGAGTGCTGAATAATTTGGTTGCGACAACAGCTTTTGTGTGTGAATTTACAACACTAAAATTAATTAATCATAAGAGAATACACACACCCGTGGACATAATTAAAGAGATGAAGATCATTTATGGAGTTGATATTAACTACATGAAAACTTGGCACGCAAAAGAGAAGGCAATTGCGATGCTTAGATATAGACCAGCTAATGGATATCAAAAAATGCCCCGGTATATCTATATGTTGAAGAAAGTGTATCGTGATTCACACATTCGGATGCATAAGGCATTAGATAATAAGTTTAAATACTTTTTTAGTGCCTTACATCCCATGATAAGGGGTTTTAAATTTTTTCAGCTTGTTGTTGTTGATGGTGCTCATTTAAGCGGACCATACAAAGAAATATTTGTGTCGACAAGCACACTTGATGGTGCAGGTATTATCCATTGCTATTATACGTGACTCTATGATTATTATTCATTATTTTTCTATGTATGAGAAGTGATTATACATTGATGTTGTATGTATAATACTTCATAAAGCTGCTAAATTAGTACCTATATTATTGACCATCGTATATTTTATTGGATTGTTTTATTTTTTTATTTCATATTTAGGTTGTATTCTTCCATTAGTGTATGCTGTTGAGGATTTGGAGAATGACAATGCGTGGACTTGGTTTTTTCATAGTTTAGGAAGGTATTTGGGGAACGGTGTCAATAATGTATGATGTAGTATTATACTTTATAAATATGTATGATGTTAAATATTTTCATTATTTTCTATTAATTCATGAATGTTTAACAACATGTATGATGTTATGTAATACATAAGTCTAAACGTATGAGACACCTGTTCAATGTATTATTAACTTATAACAGAATTTACATACTAATAAAAATACAATATGTTAGATATACAATAACACATTAATGTGATATTTATTTTTATACGTTATATATAATATTAGGTAAGGAAAACTCATTAACTACCAAACTATATAGTAACGGTACAAAATATAGTGTACGTAATTGCAAAATATTTTTTCAAAAGATAAGTATGTATAAGAAGAATAAGGACAGCCATAAAATGAAAATTAAAATACAACACCCAAAAAAAATAATAATTATGTAACTGTTTAACATCAAATACTGAAAAAATAATAATTAGACTGTTATAAAAAAGTGCTACTCTAAACTAACAATTGCACTTTCATCAGTTGATTGGAGATAACTATTCCTGGGATGAGGAGGATCATCATTATCACTCGTGGACCCTTCGTTTGCCTTTGTCACTCCATGATGCCATAGTAATGAAGCATACCGTGCATGTTGACTTCCTGCATCAAACCCACATGAATGCACTTTCTGCCCTTCACTTAATATTTCTGCGTTTGCATTCACAAAGACATCGCAGTCCCTGATTTGAAAAAAAATGAAGGAACAGTCCGTTCAATAATTATACCACGATTATACATGTAAAAAAATAAACAAAATTCACTTACAAACCATCATATGCTTGTTGTGGTATGTTTTGAACTTAGTCAACATCAAATGGGTTTTGACTGATAAGACTAGTTTGCTGACCATGCTTCCCTTTATATGCTTCTTGTGTTGACCAGTCAGTTTATTCTGTCTTTTCAAAAAAAACCATTGTCTAACAAGTGGGTAGCATCACTGCCACTTTTTGTATTTTGTTTGGTGGTTCCCTTTTTCTTTTACTTGACAATGAGTCATACACATATATCACTCTCTCCTTCAATACAATTACAGCCAATACCTAGTGAAATTCTTTTGAACAGTTAATAGGAACATATACCTCATCAATCATATTCCATGGTAATCCAGCAGGAATACATAATCCATTAATTGTATTTGTAATATCATCTTCATTCTTAGCCACAAAACAAGATTCTGCATAGTCTTCTTGCGTGGATATCTGAACTGTTGGAGCCGTTGGATAATATCGACTATATGTCTTCTCGATATATATTTTAAAGAATCAGTTGGTTGTTGTATATCTATAATTATCACACAGCTCCAGCTTCGATTTCCTTCTCAAGTGGTAGAATATCATATCTAAGTGCTACAAGTACAAAAAGGGTAAAATATAAAAAAAATGAAAGAAAAAACATATTCTTGAGTTTTTTTTACGTATTTGTTAATCACATTAATGTATGAATGACTTCCACTACCTGTATGATAAATAATTATACATCCTTAGTTATGTATGATTTAATATTCTAGTGTCTGTTGTAATAATAAATTTAGTTTTAACCAATTAAAACATGCATGATATGGTGTTAATGTTTAGTTTGTAACAATAACAGGTGTTACATGGTATTATAGATAAGATTTTGTTACATGTTGGATATATGATAATAAAATATGCTACATGTATGATAGGGTATTATACATAGCTTGAAATGTATGAGACACATATTGACTATATTAGTTCTATTTACTACAATATGCTACATTATACTAACTGTTATACATCATTCCAACTTTAGTACTAGTACTTCAGATTACACTTCATAATTGCACATTATTTTCAAATGTATGATGCAAATTTTTAGTGCAGATTCAAAAAGTAACAGAAGCTTCTAGTAGTAACATGTATGATATGGCATTATAATAAAGTTTCTAACAATAACAACATTTATGATATGGAACAAATTTAGTTTAATTTACTTCATCGTTCCAGCATGTTTTGCGTTAAGACATCAAGTAGAACCGATTCTTTGACTGTGGTTATGTGACGATAAATTCCAACTTAGGATAACCTAATCCTGAAGCATTTTTAAGATAGTGATTGTCCATTTATTTCCTACAAAATTAAAAAGGATTAAACATCACAAAAATTTATTGTAATGCCTCGAGTGTGTACCCCGAACGCTACACGATGCTTATAATCCCAAAGGATCACAAGCTAACCCATGATTGGTACCTGCTGCAATATCTGAATAGTAGTACTGTAATATGTGAAAATAGAGTGGAAAACATGCCATAAGGTTCAATACTATAATAAAACTGAATGAGGTATAACAATACCAAAGTTGAACACGTTTGTCTGAAAATACTCTAGTCTGGAAAATCTCTACACTATCTGAAATATAGAGTTGATGGGACAAGTCCCCAACTAACTTTGATTACTGAAATAAATTAAAAGGATGAAATAATAATCATGTACTCAAACTATAAGAACTCAGCACTAACTCTGACTGCTAAAAATCTGTAGTTGTTAAGGATAATTGGGAGCCTGTGCGTCTGAACCTATGATATAAGACATCATGGAGCAAGAGAAAAGTATGTGTCAGTACTTTTAATGTACTGGTATGCTAAGTGAGGTACGCTAAAATATATGGGTTCATATGCATGAACAATACTAATTGAATGTCATGAGTATAACTAGATAAGAGTACATGCATGAATACGCAAACTGTAACTGAGATCGTGATAACACTAAATACAAATTTTGAATACTGATTAACTAATATCTGAGTATACTAACACTGAATTACTGATAGCTATATGATTGTATCTGACAGTCTTGATTCTGTGGAACTATACTGAGTTTCATACTAAACTGAGTGACTATGTCTGACAATCCTGAATCTATAGAACTGAACTAAGTTCTGTATTGAGACAGGATCTAAAATTGAGACTATGGGAGATAATCATCTAATCGACATACCCCTTTCTGAATAGATTGGGGTCCAACTTGTAACCCTAGTAGGAAGGGTGTCAGTACTGTGCCACGGGAAAAGACAAGTTGAGTCACCCTCATTTGGCAGGTGCTTTGAATGAGAACGGTGGTACCTTCAACTGGTAGGTAGATCACCTCATCAACCCTCAACTAGAAGGTTGATGTCTCAACCTACACTGTCTACATAGTTCTGGAACACAAGAACTGCTTCTAAGGATCACACCCTCTACTGGCAGGTGAGTCCCCATCTGTGGGTTTACTCAGTGCTGAATCCTACTCCCAACTGAATAGACACGGGACTGGATTCTAGATTGTTCTAGGATGGACTGAACTATTTCTGATCGTACTATATAACTGAACTAAACTGAGTTCACTGGGTTCCGTGGACTGACGGAATACTATCGAATTCTGTTAACTGACTGAGTCCTTCTGAGCTTTCTTGAGTTTTGTAACTGACTGAATTCTAATGATCGTGACATAAATGATACTATTCTGTGACTGACCATGGCTCTAGGTAAACAGCTAAATTATCAGGTATTAAATACCCCCAGGACTCGATAGCATAAATTATAAGACATGAAACAATCTTGAAACATGATAAATAACTACTTGATCATCATTCATTCATTGGGATATTCTAGCAAAAACTTGCATGACATGAATTTGAATATATGCTAACATGATATAATTTTACTATTCAACTCACATGAGCAATTCAACAAACACTTGGAGGACATAAACTATGCTCATGACACTAAAACAACATTTAAGCATCATAGTTCAATTCCACATTTACAACTTAAAGGGTTCCAACATGGTTTCACATGATAATGCACACATATCAATCAGCTCCACATGAATCTTGTAGTAAATCATGAACTAGAAATCCCATTAACATGGTAATCATGAATACATTCAAATTCAACAATGAAATTCTTAAAACCCATAAACTTGTAGTAAAAAGTGGTTCTTGAACTCCAAGGGTGGAAGGGAACCCTAGGATGAACACTTGACATACCTCAGTTGTTAAATTCTTGAAGAATGGTGGTGACGTCTTAAGTCTTGAATTTGAAATTTAATCTCCTAGGGATTTTGTTCTTGAGTGTTTTGAGAAAGAATGAATATAATTTGCTAATCGAGGGCTAAATCTTGTGTTATGGGGGTTGAAGGACATAGGAAAAAGACCTAATTACCTCCAAAGATGCGACTTTTTAATGACTAAAAATTGAACCATAGATGCGCAGACCAACGTGCCACATCATTAGCATTGACATGATAGCCAACGTGTCGCGTCAAGTCCACATCGATTCACTGGAAATTGCCACTGGGAGCCACGAAAAATATTGATCGATGCGATGGCTGATGCGCTGTGCCGAGATCACGTTGATACACTATTTTAGATTCCCAAACGTGGACCAAACTAGTTCTGAAAATATGAAACTCATCCGGGAATACCTACTAACATTCCTGATCATGAATTAACCTAAAGATTGACATTTTAAGGTCATAGAGGTCGTGAAATAGAGTTTCCAACTTACGAAGGGCAAAATAATACTAGGTCTGAATACTTAGCTAGAATTTTCTAAGTTTGGGACCCCTTAGCAAGCTTAAAAGACTGAGTTGAGCTTAGGATTTTGTGGGGTCTTACAATATCTCCCCCTTGTGAGCATTCTTCCTCGAATGAGATTGATTAAATTGAGAATACTGATAGACTTGATTTATATACTGGACATGCATAACTAAAGCATGATTTCATGACTGAAATTACTGATATACTGAATTATCATACTAAACATGCATATCTGATGTATGAGTACATAGATGAACATGATTCATGAATACATAACTGAGTATGAAGCGTTAATTGATACTACATTAGTATCTATATCTGAACATAAGATTGAGTATTTCAAAGGAAAACTGTTACCTTGGGCTGAATCTGAGTTTGCAGAGAATAAGTGGGGATACTTGGTCCACATATCTGCTTCTGCTTCCCAAGTATCTCCCTCAACGGATTGATTCTGCCAAAGAACTTTGACTAGAGGGACTTCTTTGTTCCTCAGTTTGTAAATCTGATAATCAAGGATTTCGACTGGGATCTCTTCATAGGAGAGGCTGTTGTGAATATCTATGCCCTCTATAGGGACTACGATTGTTGGTTCGCCTATGCATTTCTTTAACAAGGAGACATGGAACACTGGATACACTGAAGCTAAGTCTGAAGGCAACTCAAGCTCATAAGCTACCTTTCTAAAATAGCTGAGAATTTGGTAAGGACCGACATATCAGGGACTGAATTTCCCTTTCTTGCCAAACCTCTTTACTCCTTTCATAGGAGATATTTTCAAATACACAAAATAACCAATCTCGAACTTGAAATCCTTTCTGGGTACATTTGCGTACGATTTCTGTCGGCTCTGAGCTATATTAAGCGTTTATCTGATTAACTAAACCTTATCTAAGGTATCAAATATCAAGTCAGGCCCTGCCACTACGGGCTCACCTACTTTAAACCAACTAATAGGAGATTTACAGCTCTTCCCATAGAGCTCCTCAAATGGATCCATCTGAATGATGGAATGATATTTGTTGTTATATGCGAATTCAATCAAAGGCAAGTGGTCATCCCAACTACCTTTAAAGTTTAACGCACATGCTCGTAGCATATCTTCTAAAGTCTAAATGGTCCTTTCTGCTTGACCATCTATCAGAGGATGAAAGGTTGTACTGAGGTGAACTCAATTACCAAGACCCTTTTGGAATGCCTTCCAGAAATAAGAGGTGAACTGGGTATCTCTATCTGAGATAATGGATAATGGAACACCATGCAATCTGACCAACTCCCTAATATAGAGTTTCGTGTAATCCTCGGCTGAATAAGAGGTATAGACTGGTAAAAAATAAGGTGACTTGGTCATCCTATCTACGATGACCCAGACTGAATCATGTTGGCGACGAGTACGAGGCAAACCCATCAAAAGTCCATGTTCACTTCTTCCTACTTCCAAGTAGGAATACTGAACTCCTGCATAGACCCACTAGGCTTCTGATACTCAATCTTAACCTGCCATATTGAGCACTTAACCACAAACTCAGCAATATCTCTGTTCATCCTACTCCACCAATAGATCTCCTGCAAATCATGGTATATCTTAGTGGCCCCTGGATGAATAGAGTAGCGCGCACCATGCACTTCTGCAAGAATTAGCTATCTTAAGTTATCTACACCTAGAAAACATACCCAACCCTAGCAGCGCAATACACCATCTCCCCCTTGGGTAAAAACCTCTACCTTCTGATCTCTAACTGATTCCTTTAGCTTAGCTAGATTGGGATCCCTATCCTACTTTTCCTTCACCTTGGAAACTAGGGATGATTCTGAACTACTCTGCGCCTATACACTACCTTCTGCTGAATCGCCTAACCAGACACCTAGTCGGACAAGCTGATGAACTTCCTAAAATAACTTCTTCTTACCATCCTCCACATGAGCAACACTACCCATAGACATCCTACTGAGAGCATCAGCCATATCATTGGCTTTACCCGAATGATACAGGACACCCATGTCATAATCTTTCAATAACTCCAACCACCTTCTCTGATAGAGGTTTAGGTATTTTTAAGAGAACACATACTGTAGTCTTTTATGGTTAGTGAACACATCAATGTGCACCCCATACAACTAGTGCCTCCAAATCTTTAAGGCAAATACTATTGCTTCTAACTCAAGATCATGTGTATGATAGTTCTTTATATGGGGCTTAAGTTGTCTAGAGGTGTAGGTTGTGACCTTACCTCTCTATATCAAAACACACCCCAAACTGACTCTGGATACATCACAATATACCATATACCTATTTGAACCATCTGGTAGGGTCAAAACAGGAGTTGTAGTGAGTCGAGTCTCCAACTCCTAAAAACTCTTTTCACAAGAATCTGACCACTAGAATTTGACTTTCTTCTGAGTCAATCTGGACATAGAGGATACAATAGATGAAAATCCCTTAACAAACCATCGGTAATATCCAGCAAAGCCCAAGAAACTCCTGATATCTGATGGAGAGATGGGTCTAGGTTAGTTTCTCACTTTTTTAGTCTTTTGGGGATAAATTCTAATGCCATCACTGGAAAAAATATGGCTAAGAAAAGATACTTACCTTAGCCAAAATTCGCACTAACTAAATTTGGTAAATAGGTGATGTTTTCTAAGAGTCCGTAATACTATTCTGAGATGGTCTGTATGATTATGCTCACCTTAGAAGTAGAAAAGAATGTCATCTATGAAGAATATGATGAACGTGTCTAAGTACTACTTAAACGCACGATTCATCAAGTCCATTAAGGCTACAAGGGAATTGGTAAGACCAAAAGACATGTCTAAGAATTCGAAGTGACCATACCAAGTTTTGAAGGCTATTTTTGGGATGTCATATTCTCTGACATTGAGCTGATGATAGCCACATCTGAGTTCTATCTTGGAGAAGTAACTGACACCCTAATGTTTGTCAAATAAGTCATCGATTCTGGGAAATGGATACTTGTTCTTGACCGTGACTTTATTTAGCTGACAGTAATCAATACACATTTTAAGAGAATCATCTTTCTTACGCATGAATAAAATTGGTGCGCCCCACGGGGACACACTGGGTTTAATAAATCCCTTATCTAAGAGATATTTTAACTATTGTTTTAACTCTCTAAGTTCTTCAGGAGCCATGTTGTATGGTAGAATAGATATGGGTTGAAAATCTGGGAAAAGGTCTATTCCAAAGTCGATTTCCCTTTCAAGAGGAACTCTGGTAAGATCTTCGAGAAATACATCTGGGAATTCACATGCTACTAACACTAATTCAAGATTAGGGGTTTCTAAAGTAGGGTCCTCGACTCAAACAATATGGTAGACACATCCCTTTGATATCATTTTCCTTGCCCTTAGGAAAGAAATAAGTTGACCCCTAAGTGTTGAAGTACTACCCCTCCACTCTACAATGGTCTTATTCGAAAACTAAAAGTAGACAATTTTGTTTCTGCAGTCGACTGAGGCATAGCAGGAATGAAGCCAATCCATGCCAATAATGACATCAAAATTAGTCATCTCTAATTCGACTATCTATGTTGAAGTGACTTTCTGAGATGTCATAACCAAATAGATTTTGTATACCCATTGGGCTATGATAGATTTACCCACTGGGGTAGAGAATGAGAAAGGCTCTGCTAGAATTTTAGTATTGACTCCAAAATCAAAGGTTATATGGAAAAACAAAGGACAACAAAGCTCCTGGATCTAGCAAAGCATAAACTTGTAAATAAAAAACTTGTAACATACTAATGACCATATCAGGAGAAATTTTCTGATCCTTTCGGGACTGAAGAGCATAGATTTTGTTTGGAAACTGTCCATTAGTGGCATTGGAAGCATCACCCTGCTAATTCGAGCAATCAAACTGAGCTGGGGGGCAGTTACACTAATCTTGAGAACCTGACTGGGGACAATCTATGACTGTGTCATGGCTTGCCACACTCAAAACACACATCACTGCCCACTCTGAAGATGCCCTGGAGGTTTTTTCCATATTTCTAACAAAGGGTATTGGCTCGGTCACTACTAACAGTACACTGGGATTTAGGGCCTGACACCCTATCTCTGTTGCCGTCTCTAAATTTTGGCACCGGAGCACTGGCTGAGGATAGATCTAGAACTGAGGATTTCAAGCAGAACTAAGAATGATTCCCACCCTCTTCTTAGGCTAAGCGAAGTTAAAACTCCCTATTCTTGCTCTCTTGTTCTTATTCTCCTTCTTCCTATTCTTATCCTCCTCTATCTGTTGAGCCTGGACCTTGATCTTGGATATGTCCATCTCCTTAATCAATATTGTGGTCCTACATTCCTTGACTACACTTCTAGATACCTCTGACACAAACTTACTCATCCTGGATCTGCTATCTGCCACCACATGAGGTGTATATCTGGGTAATTGAGTAAATTTGAGAGAATACTCTTTCACTATCATGTTACCCTGCTTCAGATTTATAAACTTCAAAACCATCACTTTCCTCAACTTCAATGGGAAGAATCTATCTAGAAAAGCAATGGCAAACTCCTCCCATTCTAGAGGCCCTGCATCTGCGGCCCTTTGTGCTTTCCATAGTTTAAACCATGAGTGGGACACATCCTACAACTGATATACGGCCCACTCAGCACTCTCAACAATGGTCACCCTCATAATATCAGTAACTTTCTTCACTTTGTCAAGAAATTCCTAATGTTCTTCATCTGACTTAGACCCAGTAAAAGATGATCCTGGCAGCAGCAGTATTGGTCACTGGGTTGGCTGGAATAGCAGTTGGACGTTCATTCTAGGCTACCACAGAATGAGCTAGGGTGGTGAAAGTTGCTCTAAACTCAGCATAGGATACGTGCTCATCTATAGGATCAGGCAGGACGGGCTGGGGTTCTGGCTAGTCCCCGTTCCTCTTTCTTTAGTCCTCTTTGGAGGTATATTCTATATATAAAAGAGAATTTTGGATTATACGGAGAGTCTCACACACAAAATATGAATACTAAAAGAAGGGAAACTTTTTCTAAATACTTCTAATAGCCCCTTGTTCACAAGTGTGGAGTGCTACACACCCATGCACAAGACTCGACTAGATGCGACTTTCAAACTTCTTAGGACTCTGTTGAACCTTAGGCTCTAATACCAAGTTTGTAATACCCCGAGTCTGTACCCCGGATGCTACATGGTGCTTATAATCTTGAAGGACCATAAGCTAACCCATGACTAGTACCTGGTGCAATATCTGAATAGTAGTACTGTAATATGCAAAAAATTGGCAGAAAACATGACATAAGGTTCAATACTGTAATAAAATTGAATGTGGAATAACAATGCCAAAGCTGAACACTTTTGTCTGTAAATACACTAGTCTGGAAAGCCTCTAAACTATCTGAAATATGAAGTTGATGGGGCAAATCCCCAACTAACTCTGATTACTGAAATAAACTGAAATACTGAAATAATTATCATGTCCTCAAACTATGAGAACTCACCACTAACTCTGAATGCTAAAAAATTATAACTGCTAGGTATAATTGAGAGCCCGTGCATTTAAACCTATGATATAAGACATCATAGCGCAAGAGAAAAGTATGTATCAGTACTTTGAATGTACTGGTATGCGAAGAGAGGTAGGTTGAAATGCATAGGTTCATATGCATAAACAATACTGACTGAATGACACGAGTATAACTCGATGAGAGTACATGCATGAATACGTAAACTATAATTGAGATCGTGATAACACTTAATACTGAGTCAGAATACTGATTAACTAATATCTGAGTATACTCATACTAAATTACTGATAACTAAATCACTGTGTCTGACAGTCTTGATTTTGTGGAACTATACTGAGTTCTTTTCCGAACTGAGTGACTGTGTTTGACAGTCCTAAATCTGTAGAACTGAACTGAGTTTTGTATTGAGACTGGATCTAAAACTGAGACTATGAGAGGTAATCACCTAATAGATATACCCTTTTCTGAATAGATTAGGGTCTAACCTATAACCCCAGCTAGAAGGGTGTCAGTACCGTGCTATGGGTAAAGACAAGATGTGTCACCCTCATCTAGCAGGTGCACTAATCGAGAATAGTGGTACCTTCAACTGGCAGGTAGATCATCACATCAACCCTTAACTGGAAGGTTAATGTCTCAACCTACGCTGGCTACGTAGTTCTAGAACACAGGGATTGCTTTTAAGGATCACACCCTCTACTAGCAGGTTAGTCCTCATCTGTGGGTTCACTTGGTGTTGAATCCTCCTCCCAACTTATTAGACACTAGATAGGATTCTATACTGTTCTAGCCTAGACTGAACTATTTTTTATTGTACTGTATAAATGAATTGATTTGAGTTTACTAGGTTTCATAGACTGATGAAATATTATCGAATTCTATTAACAAACTGAGTACTACTAAGCTTTCCTAAGTTCTATAATTGACTGAATTCTACTAATCGTGACATGAAGGATACTATTCCATAACTACCCATGGCTCTAGGTAAACAGCTAAATTGTCATGTATTAAATACCCCCAGAACTCGATAGAATAAATTATAAGACATGTCACAATCTTGAAACATGATAAATAACTACTTCATCATCATTCATTCATTGGGATATTCTAGCAAACACTTGCATGACATGAACTTGAATATATGCTAACATGATATAATTTCACTATTCAACTCACATGAGCAATTCAACAAACACTTGGAGGACCTAAACTATGCACATGTAAGCATCATAGTTCAATTCCACATTTACAACTTCAAGGGTTCCAACATGGTTTCACCTGATAATGCACACATATCAATCAATTCCACATGAATCTTGTAGTAAATCATGAACTAGAAACCTCATTAACATGGTAATCATGAGCACATTCAAATTCCACTTTGAAATTTATCAAATTCATAAACTTGTAGTAAAAAGGGGTTCTTGAACTCCAAGGGTCGAAGGGAACCCTTTGATGAATAATTGACATACCTCGATTGTTAAATACTTGAAGAATGGTGGTGAAATCTCGAGTCTTGTATTTGAAATTTAATCTCCTAGGATTTTTGTTCTTGAGTGTTTTGAGAAAGAATGAATATAATTTGCTAATTGAGGAATAAATCTCATGTTATGGGGGATGAAGGATGTCGGGAAAAGACCCAATTACCCCCAAAGATGCAGCTTTTTAATGACTGAAAATTAAACCATCGATGAGCAGACCAATGCACCACATCATTGGCATCAGTGTGATAGCCAATTCGCCGGGTCGAGTCCCCACCGGTTCACTAGAAATTGGCGTTGGGAGCTAAGTAAAATATTGATCAATGTGATAGCTGATGTTCCGCACCGAGATCGTGTCGATACACTTTTTTGGAATCCCAAACTATATCCAAACGAGGTTCAAAAAATATGAAACTCATCCGGGAACACCTACTGACATTCCTAATCATGAATTAACCTAAAGATTAACATTTTAAGGATATATAGGTCGTGAAATAGAGTTTCCAACTTATGAAATTCAAAATAATACTAAGTCTGAATACTTAGCTAGAATTTTCTAAGTCTGGGATCCCTTAGCAAGCTTAAAAGACTGAGTTGAGCTTAGAATTTTACGGGGTCTTACAATATCTCCCCCTTGGGAACATTCATTCTCGAATGATATTGATTAAACTGAGAATACTTATAGACTTGATTTCGACACTGGAAATTCACAACTGAAGCATGATTTCATGACTGAAATTACTAATATAATGAATTATCATACTGAACATGCATATCTGATGCATGAGTACATAGCTGAACATGATTCATGAATACATGACTGAGTATACAACGTTAATTACGTTTGTAGCTTTATCTGAACATGAGACTGAGTAATTCAAATAAAAAATTTTACCTCGGGCTGAATTTGAGTTTGCGGAGAATAGGTGGGGTTTCTTATTCTGCATATCTGCTTTTGCTTCCCAAGTAGCTCCCTCAATGGACTGATTCCGCCAAAGAAATTTGATTAGAAGGACTTCCTTATTCCTCAGTCTGTGAATTTGATAATCAGAGATTTCGATTGGTCTTTATAAAAGAGGTTGCTCTGAATATCTATGCCCTCAATAGGGACTATGACTGTTGGGTCACCTATACATTTCTTTAGTAAGGAGACATGGAACACTGGATACACTAAAGTTAAGTCTGAAGGCAACTTAAGCTCGTAAGCTACCTTTTCGAAATAGCTGAGAATTCGGTAAGGACCGATATATCGGGGACTAAGTTTCCCCTTCTTGCCAAACTCTTTACTCCTTTCATAGGAAAGATTTTCAAATACACAAAATCACCAATCTCGGACTTAAGATCCTTTTTGAACATATCTGCGTATAATTTCTGTCAGATCTGAGTTGTCATAAGCTTTTCTCTAATTAAATGAACCTTCTCTAGGGTATCAAATACCAACTCAGGCCCTACCACTGCGGCCTCACCTACTTCAAACCAACTAATAAGAGATCTATACCTCTTCTCATAGAGCACCTCAAATGAAGCCATCTGAATGTTGGAAGGATAGTTGTTATTATATGTGAATTCAAACAAAGGCAAGTGGTCATCCCAACTAGCTTTAAAGTCTATCGCACATGATCGAAGCATATATTCTAAAGTCTGAATGGTCTTTTCAGCTTGACCACCTATCTGAGGATAAAAGGTTGTAATGAGGTGAACTCGGGTACCAAGACCCTTTTGGAATGCCTTCCAAAAATGAGAGGTGAACTGGGTACTTCTATCTGAGATAATGGACAATGGAACACCGTGCAATCTGACTAACTCCCTAATATAGAGTTTGGCATAATCCTCGACTGAATAAGAGGTATGAACTGGTAGGAAATGAGCTGATTTGGTCATCCTATCTATGATGACCCAAACTGAATCATGTGGCGACAAGTACGAGGCAAACCCATCTCAAAGTCTAGGTTCAATTCTTCCTACTTCTAAGGAGGAATACCAAACTCTTGCATGGACCTACTAGGCTTCTGATGCTCAATCTTAACCTGCTGACATGTTGAGAACCTAGACAAAAACTCTACAATGTCTCTCTTTATCCCACTCCACAAATAGATCTCCCACAAATCATGATATATCTTAGTAGCCCCTGGATGAATAGTAGCACGCACCATGCACTTCTGCAAGAATTCGTTGTCTCAATTCATCTACACTGGCACATATAGCCGACCCTGGCAGCGCAATACACTATCTTCCCTCTAGGAGAAAACCTCAACCTTCTTATCTCTAACTGATTCCTTTAACTTAGCTAGACTGGGATCCCTTTACTAATTTTTCTTCACCTCAGAAACTAAGGATGATTTTGAACTACTCTGCACCCATACACTACCTTCTGTTAAATTGACTAAGCGGACACCTAGTCGGGCAAGCTGATGAACTTTCTAAACTAACTTTTTCTTACCATCCTCCACATGAACAACACAACCCATAGACATCCTACTGAGAGCATCATTCACAACATTGGATTTATCAAGATGATACAAGACACTCATGTCATAATCCGTTAACAAATCCAACCACCTTCTCTGATAGAGGTTTAGGTCTTTCTGAGAGAACACATAGTGTAGGCTCTTATGGTCAGTGAACACATCAACTTGCACTCCATACAAATAGTTCATCCAAATCTTTAAGGAAAATACTGTTGCTGCTAACTCAAGATCATGAGTAGGATAGTTCTTTACATTGGGCTTAAGTTGTCTAGAGGCGTTGGCTATGGCATTACCTCTCTACATCGAAACACACCCCAAACTGACTCTGGAGGTATCAAAATATACAAAAAACCCATCTGAACCATCTGGTAGGGTCAAAACTAGAGATGTAGTGAGTCGAGTTTTCAACTTCTGAAAACTCTTTTTATAAGAATCTGACACTGGAATTTGACTTTCTTCTGAGTCAATCTGGACATTGGGGATGCAAAAGATGAAAATCCCTCAATAAACCACCGATAATAGACATCCGAGAATAAGAAACTCCTGATATATGATGGAGAGATGGGTCTAGGCCAGTTTCTCACTACTTTGGTCTTTTGGGTATCAACTCTAATGCCATCACCGGAAATGATATGGCTAAGAAAGGCTACTGACCTTAGCCAAAATTCACACTAACTGAGTTTGGTGAATATCTAATGGTTTTTGAGAGTCTGTAGTACTATTCTGAGATGGTCTGCATGATCATACTCACTGTGGTAGTATATAAGAATGCATATATGAAGACTATGATGAACATGTCCAAGTACTACTTGAACACACGGTTCATCGAGTCCATGAAGGATGCAGGGGCATTGGTAAGACCAAAGGACATGACTAAGAATTTGAAGTGACCATACCGAGTTCTAAAAGATGTTTTGGCGATGTCACATTCTCTAACTCTGAGTTGATGATAGCTCGATCTAAGGTCTATCTTGGAGAAGTAACTGGCACCCTGAAGTTGGTCAAATAAGTCACCGATTCTAGGAAGTGGATACTTGTTCTTGATTATGACTTTATTTAGTTGATGGCCATCAATACATATTCTAAGAGAATTGTCTTTCTTACGAACTAATAAAACTATTGCGCCCTACAAGGACACACTGGGTTTGATAAATCCCTTATCTAGGCGATCTTTTAACTGTTCTTTTAAATCTCTGAGTTCTACTGGAGCCATCATGTATGGAGGAATAGATATGGGCTGAGTATCTGGGAGAAGGTCTATTCCGAAGTCAATTTCCCTTTCAAGAGGAACTCCGGGAAGATCTTCAGGAAAATATATCTGGGAATTCACATGCTATTAACACTAATTCGAGATTAGGGGTTTCTAAACTAGGGTCCTCGACTCAAACAATATGGTAGACATATCCCTTAGATATCATTTTCCTTGCCCTTAGGAAAGAAATAAGTTGACCCTTAAGTGTTGAAGTACTACCCCTCCACTCTACAATGGGCTCATTCGAAAACTGAAACTAGACAATTTTGTTTTTGCAGTCGACTTAGGCATAGCAGGAATGAATCCAATCGATGCTAAGAATGACATCAAAATCAATCATCTCTAATTTGACTAAGTCTGCTGAAGTGACTTTCTGGGATATCATGACTGGACAGTTTCTGTATACCCATCGGGCTATGATAGATTTACCCACTGGGGTAAAGACTGAGAAAGGCTTTGCTAGATTTTTAGGACTGACTCTGAAATCAACGGCTATATATGGAGTAACAAAGGACAACGAAGCTCCTAGATCTAGCAAAGCATAAATATGTAAATGGAAAACTTATAATCTACCAGTGACCACACCAGGAGAACTTTAGTGACCACACCAGGAGAACTTTCCTAATCCTATCAGGACTGAAGAGCATAGAGTCTATTTGGAAGTGGCACCCTGCTGATTCAGGCAACCAGACTGAGTTAGGGGATGGTTATACTGACCCTAAGAACCTGACTGGGGACAATCTCTGACTCTGTGTCCTGGATTGCCACACCTAAAACACACATCGTTGCTCGCTCTATAGATGCCCTGGTGATTTTTTCCACATTTATGACAAAGGGGATTGGTTCGAGCACTACTAACACTACCCTGGGATTTAGGGCCTGACACCCTATCTCTATTGCCATCTCTGAATTTCAGCACTGGAGCACTGGCTGAGGACAGAGTTGGAATTGATGATTTTTGGCAGAACTAAGAACGATTCCTACCCTCTGGCTTAGGCTGAGCAAAGTTAAAACTACATATTCTCGCACTCTTATTCTCCCTCTCTTTCTCCTTATTCTTATCCTCCTCTATCTGCTGAGCATGAACCTTGAGCCTAGATATATCCATATCCTTAATCATTATTTTGGTGCTACATTCCTTTAACACACTACTAGATACCTCTGACATAAACTTACTCATCCTAGATCTGCTATCTGCCACCACATGAGGAGCATATCTGGCTAATTGAGTAAACTTGAGAGAATACTCTTTCACTGTCATATTGCCCTGCTTCAGATTTATAAACTCCCAAACCTTTACTTCTCTCAACTCCAATGGGAAGAACCTATCCAGAAAAGCAGTGGAAAACTCCTCCCATTCTAGGGGCCCCACATCTGCAGCCATTTTTTCTTTCCACTATTTGAACCGTGAATGGGCACATCTTGCAACTGCTATGTGGCCAACTCAGCGCTCTCAACAATGGTCACCCTCATAATATCAGTAACTTTCTACACCTGGTCAATAAATTCTTGAGGGTCTTCATCTGACTTAAACCCAGTAAAAGATGGAGGGTTCATTCGGATGAAGTCTCAAATCCTAGCAGCAGTAGTATTAGTCACTGGGTTGGCTGGAACAGCAGTTGGACATTCATTTTGAGCTGCCACAGAATGAGCTAGGTTAGTGAAAGCTTTTCTGAACTTAACATAGGAGACGTGTTCGTCCAGAGGATCTGGCTGGACGGGCTGGGTTCTAGCTGGTCCCCCGCTCCTCTTCCCTTAGTCTTCTTCAGAGGAATGTTCTGTAAACACAAGAGAAACTTAGATTAGATAGAGAGTCTCACTCGTATGACATGAATACTGAAAGAAGGGAAACTTTTTCTAAAAACATTTAATAGACCCTTGTCCATAAGTGTGGCGCGCTACACACACATGCACAAGACTCTACTAGATGTGGCTTTATGACTTCCTATGACTCTATTGAACCATAAGCTATGATACCAAGCTTGTAATACCTCGAGTCTGTACTCCGGATGCTCCAGGGTGCTCATAATCTCGAAGGATCACAAGCTAACCCATAACTGGTACCTGCTGCAATATCTGAATAGTAGTACTATAGTATGCAGAAATTAGGGAGAAAACATGCCATAAGATTCAAAACTATAATAAAACTAAATGTGGTATAACAATACCAAAACTGAACACGTCTATCTGAAAATACTCTACTATGGAAAGCCTCTAAACTATCCGAAATATGGAGTTGATGGGACAAGTACCCAACTAACTCCGGTTACTTAAAAAATTGAACTACTAAAATAATAATCATGTCCTTGAACTAAAATAACTCACCACTAATTCTAACTGCTGAAAATCTATAATTGGTAGGGATGATCAGGAGCCCGTATGTCTGAACCTATGATATAAGACATCATAGAGCAAGAGAAAAATATGCGGCAGTACTTTGAATGTACTGGTATGGTAAGTAAGGTAGGTTGAAATGCATAGGTTTGTATGCATGAACAATACTGACAGAATGACATGAGTATAACTAGATGAGAATACATACATAAATACGTAAATGATAACTGAGATCGTGATAACACTGAATACTGAGTCTAAATACTGATTAACTAATATCTGAGTATACTGATACTAAATTACTAATAAATGAATTACTGTATCTGACAGTCTTAATTCTTTGAAACTGTACTGAGTTCCGTACTAAACTGAGTGAATATGTCTGATAGTCCTGAATCTGTAGAACTGAACTTAGTTCTGTACTGAGACTGGATCTAAAATTGAGACTGTGAGAGGTAATCATCTAACCAATATACCCCTTTCTGAATAGATTGGGGCTCCAACCTGTAACCCCAACTGGAAGTATATCAGTATTGTGCCATGGGTAAAGACAAGCTGAGTCACCCTCATCTGGCAGATGCTCTAAACGAGAATGGTGGTACCCTCAACTGGCAGGTAGATCACCTCATCAACCCTTAACTGGTATATTGATATTTCAAGCTATGCTGGATACGTAGTTCTGGAACATAGGGACTGCTTCTAAGGATCACACCCTCTACTAGCAGGTGAATCCCCATCTGTGGGTTCACTCGATGCTGGATCCTACTCCCAACAGAATAGATACTGGACTAGAATCAAGACTGTTCTAGGATGGACTGAACTATTTTTGATTGTACTGTATAACTGAACTGAACTGAGTTCACTGGGTTCCGTGGACTGATGGAATACTACTGAATTCAGTTAACTGACTGAGTACTACTGAGCTTTGCTAAGTTCTATAACTGACTGAATTCTATTGATCGTGACATGACTGATACTATTCCATGACTAACCATGGCTCTAGGTAAACAGCTAAATTTTTGGGTATTAAATACCCCCACGACTCTATAGACTAAATTATGAGACATGGCATAATCTTGAAACATGATAAATAACTACTTGATCACCATTCATTCATTGGGACATTCTAGCAAACACTTGCATGACATGAACTTGAATATATGCTAACATGATATAATTTCACTATTCTACTCACATGAGCAATTCAATAAATACTTGGAGGACATAAACTATGCAGATGACACTAAAACAACATGTAAGCATCATAGTTCAATTCCATATTTACAACTTCAAGGGTTCCAACATGGTTTCACATGATAATGCACACATATCAATCAATTACACATGAATCTTGTAGTAAATCATGAACTAGAAAGCCCATTAACATGGTAATCATGAACACATTCAAATTCAGCCATGAAATTTATCAAACTCATACACTTATAGTAAAAAAGGGTTCTTGAACTCCAAGGGTGGAACGGAACCCTTGGATGAACACTTGACATACCTCGATTATTAAATTCTTGAAGAATGGTGGTGAAATCTTGAGTCTTGAATTTTAAATTTAATCTCCTAGGGTTTATGTTCTTGAGTGTTTTAAGAAAGAATGAATATAATTTGTTAATTGAGGGATAAATCTTATGTTATGGGAGCTGAAAACGTGGGAAAAAGACCCAATTATGCCCAAAGATGCGACTTTTTAATGACTGAAAATTAAATCATTGATATGCAGACCAATGCACCGTGTTGTTGGCATCGACGCTATAGCCAAAGCGCCACGTTAAGTTTGCATTGGTTCCCTGAAAATTGCCACAGGGAGCCAAGGAAAATATTGATCGATGCGTCGTGCCGAGATTACGTCGATACACTATTTTGGATTCTCAAACATAGTCCAAATGAGGTCTAAGAAATACGAAACTCGTACGGAATATCTACTGACATTCCTGATCGTAAATTAACCTAAAGATTGACATTTTCAGGTCATAGAGGTCATGAAATAGAGTTTCCAACTTACGAAGGCCAAAATAATACTAAGTCTGAATACTTAGCTATATTTTTCTAAGTCTGGGACCCCTTAGCAAGCTTAAAAGACTAAGTTGAGCTTAGGATTTTGCGGGCTCTTACATTTATGTTGCCGTAGTATTCTCAAAAATAAAAAAAAATTCCAAACTACTTACTTTCCAGCATGATATTTTAATAACCCTACTTCAATCCACTGAGAGTAATCGAACATCAACTGGTTAGGCAAATCTTGATAAATGGTACAACCATCAAAAGCATACTTCTGTTTCTCTTCATTATCAAAATTGCCCTCATCCTTAGAGCCAGAACTAAATTTTGTCACGTATGGTGACCTGAAAATGCTTGACTTCTTTCGATCTCTTTTTACAGGTGCTTTTGTGGCTTCACGTTTCCTAACTTGAGCATCCGGTAAATCAAGTGGAAACTGACTGTCGGGAAGCATCCATTAGCTTTCGGTCATTGTATTTGGTGTACCAACATTTAATGGCTTTGTAGTTAAAGGTGTTGACAAACCAAATAATAGTGCATCTACAACGTCTTAAATTAAACCTATTATTGTGCCACCGACATCATCCTACATGCATGCATATGGATGTGTTATGTATAAATCAAACCTATGAATGTATAACTTTAATTATGCTTAAGATATGCATGTATCAGGGTAATAATATATAGTATTACATAGCACACTATACATAATTCCACATGTATAATGCTATTCATACTTATCTATAAACAATCAGTAATATGGAACATTTATCCTTGAAATAAAAACCACAAGTACATATCCACCAAATTTGAGTACAATGAGTTTATATCCTTTCACAAAATGACCAGTTTGTATTAGATACTCCATAACTAAATTTCCTTACCCAACATGTATAAAGAATATGTTATCAAAAAATCATTATCACCCAATTTTCATGAAGACCAATATTACTAGTTCAGAAGACGACTTTACAACAAAGTCAGAAATTATAGAAGAATAAAGATCCCAAAATCTTGATATTCAGCCGAGAACATTATGATCCTTTTTCTAACAATAACAGGTGGTACATTTATATAGACAGATCTGGAGTAACAAACCAACATGAATGACAAAAAAATATCGGCAAATTTTCCATATCAGGACTTTATTGTTTTTTTAATTCTTCATCATGACCTTATTTATCGGTCATATTCTCATCCTATATTAAATAACAATCAGCATATGTGAACATTTAATCAAAGTAATAAAAAGTTGAATGCAACAAAAATTTTTACCGGTGATATGAAATTATTATCTGTAAGGCTTGCATACGAATGTATAAATCTATATATACATATTCTATATATGTATAAGGTCAATCATACACATCAAAATAAAATTGGTAACACATAACATTTTTATATTTCTAAGGTGATTCAGCAATGTTATTATATAACTAATTGTAAATAGCATACATATGTATGAGGATATTCATAAAGAAATACATTCTGTTGAAGAGACTAATAGTATTAGTAACGTATAACATATATTATACATTCGAATGAATGTATAATGAAACTGTAACAGCCCCAATGAAAGCATTTTAACATATTGATATTCAGCCGAGAACATTATGACCCTTTTTCTAACAATAACAGATGGTACATTTATATAGACAGATTTGGAGTAACAAACCAACATGAGTGACAAACAAATACCAGCAAATCTTTCATATCAGGACTATCCTGATTTTTCAATTCTTCTTCACGACCTTTTTTTTATCGATCATATTCTCATCTTATATAAAATAACATTAAGCATGTGTGAACATTTAATCAAAGAAATATAATGTTGAATGAAAAACAGTTTTATACCGGTGATAACAATTTGTTATCTGTAAGGCTTGGATATGAATGTATAAATCTGTATATATATATCCTATATATGTATAAGGTTAATCATACACATCAGAACCTATTTGAAAGCACATAATATTTATATATATCTAAGGTGATTCAGGAATATTATTATATAACTAATTATAAATAACATACATATGTATAATGATATTATTATATACAATCGCTTATACTTAACATTTACATACGTAATATTAATTCAATATACCTTCTGTTCTCTTTGAACGTCAGTTGTTGTTGGACATTCAATATACGCGTATACACATGCTTAGATCTCGATTTCCACAGGTTGAAGTACAGATGGTTCATCATTTCTGATTTTAATGACTAGTCCCTTGTCCTCATCTTCATGTTGTATAAAACCAAAACAAAAATAGGTTTAGATATGGGAGTTATACAGATTTATAGTAACACACCAACATAATTAATAAAAAAGTACCAACAAATCCTCTTTATATGGACTGACATGTTTTTTCAATCCTTCTTTGGGACCTTGTTGTTGATCAATAATTTTCTCTTCCTATATAACATGAATAGTATGAATGTATGAACATTTCATCAAAGTAACAGAAAAATGAATGAAATAAAATTTTATACCAGCGATTCTTTATTTTCTTCTATCTTCAAAGCTTTAACGAACTCAGTAGGTATATTGGATATTAGTGTAACCATCTCAGCAATCTTTGTATCAACCTTATAACGTACAAAAAAATATATTAGAAATACCTCATGCATTTCAAAAACAAAAATTGTCAATAAGAAAGTTAACTTTCATATGTGTTGATGTAAGTCATTATATCCTCCATATCTAAAGTAAACTTAGAAGTCCCCTCAGGCATTGTGAAAGATAAAGGAACAGACTTGAGTTGGTCATGCTCAGAGGACATACCAATTTCTCCTTGATGACGATGTTCAAATTCAGACACACCAATTTTTCCTTTATATGTTGAATCCTCTTGGTTTTTAGAAAACAAACCAGACACATGACATACTGAACGAGCACGTGTAGATTTCTCATCATCCGTTACCCTTGGACTATCTTCCTGAAACATAACTATCTTTCTTCTCTTTGATGCTTGTTCAGGTGATAAAGGTGAAGCTAAACTAGCCTTTTTAGAATTTTCTGTGATGGTATAGTGCTAAAATCATCAAAGTCTTCAGCTGCAATGACAACACACAGTTGATCTTCATCTATTGACCTTTTCAATGTTCAAGTAACAGATAGGGAAATAGAAGATGTTGGATCAAATATCTCAAAAAAAAATTAAAAAGACAAATCCAACCTATGAAATTTTCGCTTGTAGGTTGTAAATTCTTGTACGGATACTGGAAAAATGAATTTCAGAATGAAATATTAGCACTTCAATTAAATGACTTGAAAAATAAAATAATTAAAAGGTTATACAATTACCTGACTGAATATGCCAGACATAAAAGAGTCATACTTAGGCCTGGTACACTCCACAGACCAGTTGAGTATTCTTGGGATGATGTTTCTCTGATGAACAGTTGTTTTTTTATCAACCTCAGAGCAGCATAAAAACATTCAAACATTTAAAACGTGCGATATTTCATCCAATGAATATAACTGCTTTGCGACAAAGAAATCCTGCCGCCAGGAGCTCATCAACTTTTCAAATATAATCTTCCCCTATGGAAACTGTATGTACCGACCATCCTCGGCCGTCTGGAAGTGAGCTAAACTGATGGATGATTCGAGATGCTGAGAAAATAGAAATGTATGAACAAAGTATAATATCGCAAGGTTCAGAGCATCTTCAAAGTTATCAAAGTTTCCCATCTTCACACATATTATCAGTTTTGATCTAGGGATTCATGTTTTAGCATAGAAAAAATACTTCGACATAAAAGCTAATTTTGGCGATGAAGTATACATATACTCATCAATATTATCGGAATATTTAATATCGGTAATAATGGCAAATTCAAGCATCTTAAATTTCAGGGTGTTTCCTTGTAGCCGCACATGAATCTCGTC
The DNA here is from genome assembly GCA_030864225.1 of Capsicum baccatum var. pendulum. Classification (NCBI taxonomy): domain Eukaryota; kingdom Viridiplantae; phylum Streptophyta; class Magnoliopsida; order Solanales; family Solanaceae; genus Capsicum; species Capsicum baccatum. The sequence goes on from CM061557.1 coordinate 198,339,394, forward strand.
CTTATTATCCTGTTGGATTTCTAGCAAAGGAGACATTTTGAAATCTGTCCTATCTAGTTGCACTGAGGCAAGTCGAGAAATATCCCAAAAATCATGTTTCTAAATGCCCCTAAAACATCTTCTCCAAAATACGTCTTTATGTCTTCATCAAAAGCACAGTTACATAAGCTACCGATATGCAATGAGTGAGCCGGGACTTTGTCAATATGATATAACAGTTACACATGTATGAGGGGAACTTATACAGTTAAAAAATAAATTGCAGTAATATATAATGTCATACTACATATTTTCACCTTAAACATGTATGACCTATAAGCTTGTCAGAGTGTATAATGTCACCTTATACAATATTAAGACGTTCTAACTGTATAATACCATATAAAACATAAAATGCCTTTTATATGTAATAAGAACTTCCAATGTATAACATATTGAAATATATATCAGAATACTTATATTATACATTAGTCTTCCAAAATAAGTAATGTATAATGTCTTATATATTATAACTTATACTTTAAAATATAAACTTCCAGAATGTATAATGTCATACTATACATATATAAATATTCAATTTATACATTATGTACCTATAAACTTATTAGAATGTTTGTAATGTAACAAACTACAAAAATCATAGATTCAATTTGTATAATTCCACTTAATACAAGGAACAACCTATTCTATGTATATAAAATTTTATATTATACATTAGTCAGATAAACAAAGTAATGTATAAAGTATGCACAACTGAATTGATAGAACACATATGCACACTGTATAATCCTAAAATATTATTATTAACTTATAATCAATACCTTCGAAAGACGTGGTCGACTGAAATCATTAACCTTCTTCTAACTTGCCACTTTTGAACCTGAATTCTTCTATCTAGAACTGACCACTTCCTTCAATTTCTTTATTATTGACATGTCGTTTCGGTGTTTTGAATGATTCTCTGCGAAATTGTGTTCTTCGTAATCAAATGTACCAGGAACAAAATCAATAGGAATATGTTGTTCTTGAGCATCTAACTAACTAAGTTCTAAACTAAAGCTAGGACGAGAATCCATTACCAATTTTACACTATATTGATTAAGTAGAAGCAACAACAAACCAAGAAAATCAAAGATCTAACTTGTAGTATATGAAATAAATAAAAAAATCAAACTACGAAACTTGAATATGATTGCATAATACGGTAATTTCATACAAACCAACATGCAACCAAAGAAGAAACGAAAAAAAATTCTAAATTGGTAAAGTTGAAAAAAAATTAAAAATTAATGAAGTAAATCAGTAAAATCAATTAAAGCTTGAAAACTTACAAATTGATAACCTCTAAGTACACGTTACTTGAATTTTATCGTGAAACTGGGTTTCAAATATGGAGAAAAATACGGGTGTGTAATCGGAGAAAATGGGAGCAAAATACGAAAGAAATTAGCTTGTTTTAGATGTATAAGGTTTATGAGAAAGAAAGCACAAAAAAAATGTATGTAATTATTTTGAGATTTGTATAAACACTTTACCAAATTGGATTTAATGTAATAAGGTAACTTTACCTTGTACATATATGTAAATTTTGGTAAACAAAAATGCATTACTTATTGTAGTAAAATGAGTTGGGTTGTTGCGTGTCCTAACTCCCTCCACTGGTAATAACGGATTGGCCCATTATATAAGAAAATAATTTAATAAATAATTTTTCACTTCATATCCTAATTAACTCCACTAACTGATAGAGCCAGAATGTAAGAAAAAATCTTTGTTGCCTTTTTTTCTTCATTTTTTTCATTGGTCAATTTATTTAATTAGTAAAAAATTTATCATATTTATTACATCTAATTATATCTTATGAGTTATAAAAAAACTTTGTACATAGATGTCTATATCTATATTCGAGAGGCTATAAGATATCTTTTGAAAATTTCCTTGAGTTGTTCCTTATCATGTAGATCCTTCATACTTTATTTTCTAAATCTTATTTCACTCTTTTCTGCACCGATGGTGAGGACTAGATCCGGTGAGGTTAGCAATTTTGAGCCATCATCCTAGGAGAGAGTGTATTTACATTCTCTACTTAAATAGCATGTCCCTTCAACTCTCTTTTCACTTTATAAATAACATGCATCTTATGCACTTGTTGGATGTTGATTTTCATGTTCTTTATAAAATAATAATAAGAAGAAGAAGAATAAGAATAATAATAGTAATAATAATGTACATGTATATTTTTCTCCTTTTGTCAATTTTTTCCTTCTTCAAATGTATTTCATAATCGAAAGAGAGAACTTAGAAAAGTTGATGTGGCAATACAGTTATCACTTCAAAAAAGATCATAGGTGTATTCTTTAGATTTTCTTATCTTATGTCAAAATAGTCAAACATAAATTCATCAAGCTAAAAAAGAATGTTTAATGGTGATGTAAAAATTTTAGAGATATGAATTTAAAAATTCATTTATACGTGTTTGGTATCTCTATACATAACAGTATTACTTAAATGTTTTGTGATTTTTTAATTTTCTTTAAACTTTGACCTAAGAAGTTGACATATTATAAAATAATCATTTAATTTGTTCGTTAATTTCAGATTTGTGTTAAGTTTGAGTATTAAGATATGCACCCGTCTATTTTCCATGATGTTCATGAATATCTTTGTGGTAGTTGTTCATCAAGATTTAACTGGGATCAAAACTCTCAAAGTTGGATCTAAAAAAATCTGCAAAAGATTCTGGAAAATCAAGTAGAACTGTACAAAAATGTCAATAATCTTTCTTGACATTGATTTTGCGATTTTTTTAATTTAAAGTACAATTTCTAAAAAATAATATACACATCTAATATAATTATACTCTTTCCCGTACGGATAGCTCCTCCAATCATTCTCTTCTAAATTATAAATCTTTTACTTTTAGAAACTACTACATGTCAACTTGTAAACTAGGTTGGGCTGGACCGTTCTGACTCGTTTAATCTCGGCCCATTTTGAGGGCCCATCCCAGTATGACTCGGTCCAATGGACTTTCGGGTTACTGGCCCGCCGATTCCGGGCTAGGTCGTCTTAATTGACAGGCCTGATGGATCGGTCCAGTAACAAAATCAGACCAGGCCCATGGTTACCTGAACTAGCCCGGTTATATTAAAAGAAATTAAAAAAATAAAAGTGGCCAATTGGACCGTTGAGGCCAAACGACATTATAGTCATTTGGACCTTCCAATGGCCAATTGACACTTTTTGACATTTCTATTAAAAAAAAATAATTCAAAAAATTTTCTATAAATACCCTACAATTTCAAATTATTTTTTCACACAAACAAGTTCTCTCATTCTCTCAAATCTCAATCTCTCTCAAATATTCTAATTATCTCCTAAAGTTCTCAATTTTATTTTTTAAATTTTGCGATTACAAATATCAAGTGAAAGTTTTCTAAAGTCACAATTTTCGAATACTTTCAAAATTTGGTATTGTCGTTCCATCTCTTACTTTTAATTTTTAATTAGTGTATTAATTGTTGAATATTTTTTTTAATTATTTTTATGTATTTTGAATAATTTTTAGTTTAATTTATAATATGGATAAATTAAGAAACCTCGATAAAAGTGTCAAAAAAAATTTGTCTTGAAAGTGGCAGTAACAAACGAATTAGGGGCGTTTTCGACAGAGGTAGTTCAAGTACTAGATATACATGTGGGCCTCCGGTACCAGTTAGTCAACCTTTTGAAGAATAAATAGGTGGTGTGTGCTCACGATATGAATTATTTAGAAGCCCAGGGATTATGGTATAGAAGAAGAGAATGAAGTAGATGCGGTTGATTTAGATGTAGATGATCAAAATATTAGTGAGACGCTCGATGTCAGAAATGCTAATGTTAGATCCGAATCGGTTAATCCTCCGCCCCGTCCTCGCCATCGTGCCCCTGCAAGATCTCATAGAAAAACTAGTATTGCATGAAAATTTTTTTCGGAAATAGATTGAGAAACTAAAGTGCAATACAATATTTGTGAAATTATATATGAGCATAAATCGAAGGCAATAAATGGGGTACGGGTTAGTTGATGAGACACTTAAGAGATAGACATGCAAGAGAGTTAACTATTGCACAAGGTGGCGAGGCTGTTGGTGGGCCAACACAAATTAGATTAAACCCAACAACTGATCAATTAGTTAAAATTTATAATAAAATAAAGGACTGGGAAGAAATAGCGAAAATGATAGTTGTGGGTTGTTTGTCTTTCACTTTTGCTACTTTAGATGCTTTTATTTATTATATTCAAGCAATTTATAATCCTTTGTTTACAGGTATTTCTAGAAGTACTTGTCATGCCGATATTTTTAGACTCCATGCACAATATATTTATTATTTATCTGCATTATTAAAAAATATTCCACGTAGAATTGGTCTAACTTCTGATCTTGGTTGTACTGTTAATAAAAATAATTATTTAATAATTACTTGTCACTAAATAGATAGTAATATGTTATGCAAAAACGTATTATGGTATTCTTGTATGATGAAGATCGTAGACACACTGAAAGATTTATTTCAGAATTTATTTCTAAAGTTGCATAATATTATGGTATTGAAAGAAAAGTTTAATGTATAGCTTTTGATAATGCATCAACAACAAGGTTGTTGTTGAGTTGTTGAAAGTTGAACTTACTCCGCCGTTATCCGAAATATTTCATGTTAAGTGTGCTTGTCATATATATAATTTAATCGTAAGAGATGATCTTGAATTTTTTGAGCTTTATATTGAAAAGGTCCGGCTTATTGTTGGCTTTATTCAGGGAAATAATCGAAAAGTTAGAGTGAGAGAATTTAGAACCAAATGTGAACAAAATGGACTTATACCGATATTTATGCCTCAAGAATGTGATACTATATGGAATGCTAATTATACTTTTTAAAGAACTTGTCTTGCTTATAAAGTTCCTATTACAATGACTTTTAATCATTATTATGGTTCATTTCCTGAGTGTATGCTACATGATTCTGATTGAATTGCAATTGATGATCTTGTTAAATTTTTGAAAAAAAATTATATAGCTACGGTTGAATTCTCTGGTGCTTATTATCCCACTGTTTGTAATATTTTATCTTATTTAGCCGACATTTCTTATTTGCTTAATGAATATAAGAATAAAGAAGGTTACAAAGAAGTTATTACTGCAATGATTGGTAAATTTAAAAAATATATTTATCTGCTTCCCCTAATTTAGTTCTATTATTTATAATGCTTTAGAGTTACAGTCCGAAGAAAGTTAACCTTCTTTGTTTACGGCTATGAGTAATGTGAACAGTTACATGGAAGCATTATGTATCATTATGCCAATTTACTTGATAAATTCGTACCGGCAAATATCACTCCAACTGTCGCTCCTCAAGCTCCCGAGGAGCCATCATCTTCTAAAAGGCAGGCACATAGTCGTTATCCTGATTACTTTTTTTATTTAAATATTTGGGACAGGGTGAAGCCTTCATCACATAGAACAACTTCTTCGGAAGAGCTTAAGTATTTTTTTCGACAGCCGATAGAGGATCGTAGAGCAAGAATCTGCGCGCTGAATTGATGGAAGAGTAATGAAAAAAATAGTCGGTGCTTTCAAAATTAGCTAAAGATATATTGAACGTTCCAATGTCAAATGTTGCATCGGAGAGAATTTTTAGTCAAGGACGACAATAGCTTGGATACAACCTACACTCGTTAGGAATTAATGCTTTGAATGTTCTAGTTTGCCTTAGAGACTGGATAAAAGCGGAATAAATAAATCATGAAATGGAGGAGGAGCCAAAAGACGAACAGAATCTTGAAGAAATTATGACTTCAAGAGAGAACTCAGCACAATCATGTCCAATGCATTTTTTAGCCTTTGCCCTCGTTGATTTTGACTATCCTATGACAGTTCCCATTAATATTAACATGCATGAGTTGAAAAAAATGATGCAAAATTTATAGGTTTTTCATTCATGTAAATTATAAGTTTTGGATCATTTTGCAATCAATAAAATACAACATTCATTCACTACTTACTTATTTTTTTTTATTTAAATTAAATGTCTAGTTTGAATTAAATACTTTTAATATATTACTATCAAACTTTACAAACTTTACACTAAGTAATAAACATAACAAACATATATACATATAATGAAAAAAATAAAAATAATGTTAGAAAATATTACTTAGACAACTAGTATTGACATATAAAAATACTATAAGTTTATATTTAAGTGTTGTATGTAAAATTATAAATTTTTGAATATATGTTCAATACTTCAAGTATTATTATATTAAGTAGTATACATTATAATCTTGTATGTATATATGTGTGTATATTTTCTAAGGTACCATAACATGTAATGTATATATCTTTCAACTTTCAAGTGGTATTTTAAGTAGTATATATTCTACATATATGTGTATATAGTTTCTATAGACTCTAAAGTAGTGTATATTTAACATATACATATCTATATGTTTTCTAAAGTAGTATATGTATAGTATATATATGTTGTATGTATATTATTTCAAGTAGTATTTTAAGTAGTATATATATATTATTTTGTATGTATATATGTGTATATAGTTTCTATAGACTCTAAAGTAATATATATTTAATGTATGCATGTCGATATGTTTTCAAAAGTAGTATATATATAGTGTATATATGTTGTATGTATATTATTTCAAGTAGTATTTTAAGTAGTATATGTATTATATTGTACGTATATATGTGTATATATTTTCTATAGAGTCTAAACTAGTATATATTTAATGTATACATGTGTATGTGTTTTCTAAAGTAGTATATATAGGTTGTATGTATATTGTTTCAAGTAATATTTTAAGTAGTATATATATTATATTGTACGTATATATGTGTATATATTTTCTATAGACTCTAAACTAGTATTTATTTAATGTATACATGTGTATATGTTTTCAAAAGTAGTATTTATATATAGTGTATATATGTTGTATGTATATTATTTCAAGTAGTATTTTAAGTAGTATATATATATTATATTGTACGTATATATCTGTGTATATTTTCTATAGATTCTAAACTAGTATATATTTAATGTATACATGTGTATATGTTTTATAAAGTAGTATATATATATTGTATATAGGTTGTATGTATATTGTTTAAGTAGTTATATATTATATTGTACATATATATGTGTATATACTTTCTATAGACTCTAAAGTAGCATATATTTAATGTATGCATGTGTATATATTATCTAAAGTAGTATATATATAGTGTATATATGTTGTATGTATATTGTTTCATGTAGTATTTTAAATAATATATATATTATATTGTACGTATATATGTGTATATATTTTCTATGGACTAAAAATAGTATATTTAATGTATACATGTATATATGTTTCTAAAGTAGTATAATATGTAATGTATATATGTTATACGTTTATTGTTTAACATATTTAAAATGTATATGGGTGTTTATATATAGTATATATTAGAAAAAACATGTAAATTCAAATTTACTTATTTTTTTTATATTTTGATAGGTTTTGATCGATCAAAAATGATTTTACGCTAAGTGGGTTGGTCCTGATTTGTTTTGGAAGAATTCACTGTTGGGCCCGAACCGACCCGGCTCATCAAGACCTGGCTTGATACCGGACCGACCCAATAACCAATAACAATAACTGGGCCGGGGCTGGTTTGAACTGGACCGGCGCGGTTGACAGGCTTGACTACAAGTATGCATATTTATGCCGAATGACACATGATTCTATGATTGTTACTTTGGATTGGGAATCTATATATAATAATAAAAGAAGAATCAAAACAAGATGATATGACACCTCTCTTTGGCCAAGGATCTTACTTATCTTTTTTCTTCTTTTTTTGGAGTTTTCTTTCATTTTTTTAATTTTTTTTAATTTTTAAAAATCATTGTCATAACTCACAACTTTTTATGTTCATAATAAATTACATTCTTGATTAATATTGATAAAATTTATAACTCTAAAACCTTTTATATTCATAACCCCCAATTATTTAATTTTACATTAAAAAGTCCAACGATAATTTTTTCTTCAATATAAATACTGTAAGTCTTCTGCCACTGTTAAAAAATTTCAAAGTTTATTTTTGTTCATTTCTTCCTTTGTTGCATTACACTTTTGTTACTTGTCACAATTTCATTTGCTGCTGATGTTCCACCAAACACTAGAAGTAGGGGTGTGCAAAAATCGAATTGACCGATAAATCGAACCGATAAAAATGTTATTGGGTTATTGGGTTAGCGATTTTTTAATAGTTTTATAAAAAAAATCATTGGGGTTATTGGTTCTGTTTGGTTTTTTCTTATTGGGTTATTGGGTAAACCGATAACCCAATAAGAATATATATATATATGACTTATTATATATTTCTCTTTAATTTCTACAAATTAACAAACCTATTTTAATTATACAAACTCTTAATTTCTCCTAACAACATTTAGTTCATACTTGAAGATTTTTGTAAATTAAAACACATCATAGGATTTTTGGTTGCAATTAAGAGTCGTTTTTTTCATGTTAGTTACTATTATTTCTATTTTATGAGTATTTTCTTATCGGTTAAACCGAAAACCGAACCGTTAAGGACTAAAAACTGATAAACCAATAAAAAATATCTTATTGATTTGATTATTGGTTTAATATATTTATAAAACAAAAACCGATAAACCGAACCGATAGTATATAAAATTGAATCGAACCGACCGATGCACACCCCTAACTAGAAGATTGCCTATTATTACTAGAAGGACTCAAACATGAATTATTTGTCAAGTTCTTTTAAAATCGTTAACAAGATGTCGAAAATTCTCCTTATTTTACAAACTTGTTTGGATGGTCTTTAAGCAACATCATCGGCTTGGAGTGTTAGAAATGGCTTAGTTGCCCCACTTTCTAACGATAACAAATTTTATAGTGTCGCTTTAGTTTTTTTCACGAAAGATTAATTACCGAATAAGAAAAGTGGGCCTAAAATTACTTCTTATAATTTTATATTTTTTAAGAGCTATGTATTATTTTGTTAGAGCAACTTTCTTTTTTATTATGCGTAGTCCATTGATTAATTTTTTGCAATCTTGTATTTCTTTTTATCCTAATCTCTTTAAAACTTTCACTGTAGATAAAAAGAAGATTACTATTATGGTAGTTTTTCTTGTCCTCATCTCACTATGGGTCTGAGACAATACCATATAGCAACAGAAGAAAAATCTTACCGGCCAAGATATAGTATAAATTACATTATTTTTTATACTTTTAATTTATTAAACTTTATCTTCAACTGCTCTAACGCTTTTAGTTAATAATTTGGGCGTTCTTCTTTTTCGTTTCATGCAACAATTAATTGTTTTTCTCTCTTAAGCCTCGATTGACATACAAACGAAGTGGGATATTGATATGACAAGAATCTAACTATTGTTGTTTAAAATTCTTTCGAGAAAAATTATTTATATGTATGATAGTTCTCTTTTCCTCTTCAATTTATAATATAACATGCTCAAAAAATTATATTTATTTAGTTAACTATTTTTCTGTTTTTTTTCATTGGTGAGGTTCATTTTTTATGTGTGTTTGGACCAGAGTGATTATTTTTTGAAGGAGAAACAAGGGAAGGAGGCAAACATATACGTGTGCTACTTAAAAAAAAATCTATGCATCATTTGGCGATTATGTAGGTCAACTTTAGTAATTCTTTTGATAAAATATTAGAATGTAACATTAGTTTATAATTTTGAAATGACATTTTAATTCATAAGAAAGTTGTTTATTGTACATAAAATTGTAGTTCCTGATTTTTCACATTTTATAGTTTTTATGTTAAATATTTTTAAAGCTTATTACTGCTTTCTATTGTCTATTGGTTTGAACCGCTCAAACTTACAACTTAAGAAAAACAAAAGTGTTGCTAAGATAACAATGATTTTTTAAAGTGGGTTGTCTCTTTTTATTTTATTTTCTTTTTCAAGAGGGGGATCTTGATTTTTCTATGAATCTTAAATAATCACTTATCAATAAAATAAATTTTCAAAGTTGGTAATATATATATATATATATATATATATATATATATATTAGACACAGACAAGGTTATGCGGCACCTATCTATGATAAAAAAATGTTAATTATATTATTTTAATAATATTTTAATATTTTTCTATTTTTCTTCACTATGATGAGCTATGTATTAAAAAAGTCGCTTCTTAAAATAATTACTTTATATTAACTATCATTTATTGTGTTTTACTTTATTTAATAACCTTTAAGAGTTTTAGCTTACTAAAAACTCATCCAAAACCGCCTAATAATTAAACTATTAAAATGGAAAAGACATTCCACAAAATGAGATGAAACTCCAATTTGCTAAACCTTTTGTTTTCTAAAATTGCATATATAGAATTACATATATGTAGGAAAGTAAAGAACGAAAAACACAAACACACACACAAAAAAATCATAAACGATAAATAATTTAAAGAGAAATTAAAAGAATAAAATAAGATTAAAAAAGAGAATACGAGATTCATATAATTAGATTTGTGTTATATATACAAATAATAAACAAGTTTGAAATTTATTAAAAATATGCATGAAAATAAATCCTATTTTATGGAATCTTTTTTTTTTGCTACTTTCTTTTAAGAAAAATAAAAGTATTGTTTCACTTAGAATATATTATATAAAAATTAAATATCTTAGAAAATTGAAATTACGTGAGTGACGAAAATTCACAGAAAAATACATGTATATACATCAGAGTGTGTATAATTTGTTTAGAATTTGAAATAATTGAAAACTAAAAATATTTCTTAAAAAATTTTCAACACTCAAAAATCTAATTAATCTGTGCGAAGCACAGATAAATTCACAAGTATTATATATAAAGCTATATTGTAAAAGAGGTATATGAAAAATCTATATACTAATATTACCATATATTAAAATAATTAAGCATAGATAAGGTGATATGGTATCTTTCTATAACTTTAAATATTATTTATCATTTTTCTACTTTTTTCTTCGTCGTTTTCCCTTCGTTTAACTATTTATTTTATTTTTAACAACTAAAAAGAATCTTTAAATTCAATTAATCAACTTATCATCTTCTACTATAATTATCTTCTTTATTAGATATCTGAATATGGATTTACGTGTTCTTCCACCTCCGATCTTTAAAACAATTCATTCTAGGTTAAATCATGCATCAATTATATAATAAAGAAGAACAATATTAAAAGAGTATGAAAATGAAATTGGAAGATCACAATTAGTACTCACATTTTTAATGTGATATATATATATATATATATATATATATATATATATATATATATATATATATATATATATATATATAAGAAAAAAATAGTTACTAGTTTAATTATATTCATTTAATTACGTCTCTTAATTTTCTTAACTGAATCTTTTACTCTTACTGCATGATCATTTCAAAGATAAATGTTTACATCTAATTAAATGAAATTTATGATATGACTAATTGGTATAAATGACAACAAAGGGTAACCTTCTCAGTAGTTTTATGTTATTCAAGAGTCGCAAACCAACAATTTTAGATTTGAAGAAAAGAATCTTCCTTCAAACTTTTACATCAAATAAGTTATCTACGTTCAACAGTATGAATCAAAGAAATGTTATTTCTCCTAATTCGCATCAAAATTAGTTGGTTTAATAAAAAGATTGAGGCAAATAAATATGTATTATGTTCTTATTATGCCCAACAAGCGGCTTGTGGAATTGCCCAAGATATATTATTGTTTTGTATGTTGCATTTATATCCTCAAAATTTGTTTCTTCTGTAGAAATAATTTTTTAAAACTAAATGTAGAAATTTATGTCTATATTTTTTCTTACTTATCGTCATTTTTTTTTTTTTGGTTTTTCATCATATCTATAACCTTTATATTTATAAGAGAATATATTTTATGAATTATTACTGTGCGAAACGCGATCAAGTACACTAATTTTATAATTTGATAGGAAGTATGTAGAAACTAGGATGATGTGTTCCATCCTTAATCCTACATTTTGTATTACGACTAAGTTTTTCTTTTTTGTTTTTAAACACACGCTAAATAAAAATAAATATGAACTAAATTATTCGTTTCAATACCCAAAAGTTTTTAGGAGATCTTTTCCCCTAAAATTAGCTTCCAAAACTTAACAAAAGTCTACACTCACGTGTAATAGCCAAAATGCCAAATCAATATCCAAAAGTATATGTAAAGTTGATTTTCTTTATTTCATGTGGAGGATTTTAATTATTGACCAACAAAAACGTGAAAAGAGAAAAAAAGAGAGGTGTTACAGGTCGAACATAATTTATTCGCGAGGAATTTAATATTTCTGTTCAAAGTCGTTTTCGTTAATATCTTTTGTTAACTTCATGTGTGTTTCTTCAGTAATGGAACAAATTTTAGAGAAAGTAAAAAGTAGCATTTGAAATTACTCTTAATTAAAGAAAGCGTCAAACATTCTAAGAAACTGCAAAGAAAGAGGATTATGAGAGATCGTCTATTCAAATTGTAATCAACTGATCTCCAAAATTTGTTTAAAATTATATTGATGCGTTGTAATCCGAGTGACTTTAGAAATTTGTGAAAATTGTAATGTTCTAAACAGTTTAATAAATAAGATTTTGAAGTCAATTAAATTATAGTAGGTTTTTTCAAGATAAAGAGTTATAGTAGAAGAGTGAGTAACATGTCCAAAAATCGATGACAAGACAAAGCTGCTTTGAAGAAAATCAGACATGAAGAACTGAAAAATCTCATCATTAGGATTGGACTTTTTCTTGCAGAACCTAATATCTTGAAGAGAATCAGTTTAAGCCGGCAATTTCGGAGGGTTGACTTGCAATCATAGTCCGGTGAGTGTCACACTCCTTTTTTTCCGCTCGAGAGCCGAGTCGAAAGATTTTTCCAATTAAAGTGACGATATTGAATAGGGATTAAATTATTTACAGAGTCGTCACTTGGAATTGAGTTTTGGTATTCCAAGTCACCCTTTTTTTTTGAATCCTTAATCAAAAGGAAATGACTCTTATTTGGTCTGTGAAAATAGAAAATGGGTAAGGAATTCTATTGATCGAGGGGAAGGTGTGAGGCACCCCTCGAATCCCATGGTTCTAGCACGGTCGCTTTTATTGACTTATCTTGACTTAAATTATTTTAATAAATTATGTTAAGGCCTAAATCGCTCATTTTATATATATCTAAAATCTCGTTTATTATTAAATAAATCGGTGACAAGTTGAAAAATATTTGTCAAGTAAATTTTAGAAAAATATTTACCAAGGTGTATTTTTACATCCTTGAATTATTTTTAAATGTCTCAGAACAATGTGTTTGCCGTATTCTTAGTTAAAACGAAACTTTTAAACGTGCCTAAAATTTGTCTATCGTTAACGGCGTTGGTTCGTCTCTTGTAAACTCGCGACAGTTTTCTTTACCTATTTTCAATTTTTTTTCTTTTTCAAATTTGCAATAAATCTTAAATTAATTCACAACTCCTTTTTATTTTACTCACGAAATTAATCGATTTGGCCCTTAAGTATGTAAGTCTAATGGCAATAACTAGTGCATATTAAACAACTTTTCAAGAAGTGAACTAACAAAGAACAACTTTAAAAGAGTAACAGTACTATAAATTGAAGATTAATTTAATAATAATCAAGGAATGAACGGGACATGTGACCAAGATAAATTCAAACATAATTCAATATTAAACCAAAAAGAAAATCAAACATATGACCAGAACATTAACTAAAGAGAAACCAAATTCTTGAATAATTTGTCCCACAAAATAAAATCAAACCAAACAAACAATAATATGATATATTTCACACTTTTGAACCTTTCTAATTTGAATATTATACTGTTGTTGTTTTTCTTTATTAAAATTAACTTTACTATTCAATTAATGTTGCATTTTTTTTTGTTTTTTTTTTGTTTTTTTTTACTAGAATCTGAAAACGTAAACATTTAATACCAATAGGATGAGTCAAAATCCACTTCAGGAAAAATAGTGTATCAATTAAACAAACACAAGTAACAAGTTCAAATACTGAAACAATTTAGAGATATCTCATCTAAAGCCAAAATGCTCATTCATCCTTCTGGCTGCGCAACCTAGTTTTTTAAAAAACATAACTCATTAAACTATTCATATTAGTGAGTGGAACCGAATTCCTTTTGATCAAGAAGACAATTATGCATTATTAATGATCTACTAAAAAGTCAAACCAAAGTTTATTCAATAATTATATTTTCACTCACTTACTACTACTAATAATCTGTGTAATAAAAATGAAAAAAAAAATATATATATATATATTTTTTTTTTTACACCCAACGACAACATGCATGGAACCAAATTGACGTACCAACCAACAAATATCTCATAAAAACTAATTAAGGGTGTACCATATTTTACCCATATTGAATCATGTACGAAGAAATTAATATAGATTCTAAGAGTTAATTAACACTCACATAATTGATCGACAATAAAGATTAAATAATATATGAAACATTTAAACAACTTCATTCATACTTTGATTTACAACTTTTAAAAAAAATATGAATAAAGGAATCAAACAAAAACCTGTGTAGTAGAATAGAAACAAGAACGCCTTCACCGGAAAACTCAAACGGAACCCGAACTTTAACTCAAGTCGTCCCTCTTTTTTTTTTTTTTTACTTTCTGCTTTCTTTTCTTTTCTAAATTTTTCTCTAGTTTTGTTTCTTGTTTTCTCTAGTTTTTGTTTCTGTTTTCTCTTGTTTTTCTTTGGTTTTTGTTTCTGTTTTTTCTTGTTTTTTTTTATTTCTGTGTGTTGTTGCATGATTTTTATATATAGCATGCACGTTTGTTGAGTTGTATGTGGGAGTTGGGGAATAGGGGGAAACGTGGGATAAAAATGGGGGTTGTGGGAAATTAGGGATGGGTTGAGGTAGTTTTTTTTTTCTTTAGGATAAGATTTTTTTTTTAAATTATAAAAAAAATAGAAAATAATAAATAAATAAATAAATAAATAAGATAATAGTAACAAATAAAATAATAATAATAATAATAATATAATAATAATAATAATAATTAATTTTTATATTTCAAAAAATACAATAAAAGTCTAAAAATAGTCAAAAAAATAAATTATATAATTAAGATAGTACAAAAACTACTAACTTATTTATTTAAAAAAAATTATATATATATATATATTTAATTTTTGTATTATATATATATATATATATATATATATATATATATATATATTTAAAATAGGAATAAAGTAAAATAATATCCTAAAATTAACTTCATTTAATTATTTTAAACATAAAATAATAGTCAAAATAATATATGATTAAATATAAATATAAATATAAATATTTAATATCAATAAACAAGTTAACATTTAGGGAGGATCAAAAATCACGTGTCTACATTTTTGCCCCTCTTTGTGTGAAATCTCGAAGAGTTTTCATACAAAGAAGTAGACAAGATATGATTTTTGACTCTTCAATTATTTGAAAGGTAAAAATAAAGATAAAAATAAATATAAAAAGACAAATATGATCGAGTCCTGTTTTTGGACATCCTACCTATCCCGGGTTATAAGGGAATCAGGTCATGAGTAGTTCGAAAGGTAATTTGATGAGAGAAAAAGTTAAAGTCGAGTGAGATTCTGTCGAGTTTCCGATTGACGACTTCTGCTTTTACATTCAGCTGACTAATAAAAACCAAAAATGAAAAAATACAAGCAAAAATTGCAATCTCTAAAATCTTGATTCAAATCTTCATGACTTGAACTTGAAAATTTACCCTATTCTTCAGGCGGGCTCCTGAACTTTCTTTTTCTTCACCCTGTTCTTCAGGTAGGCTCCTGGTCTTTCTTTTTCTTCACCCTGTTCTTCAGGCGGGCTCCTAGACTTACAATTCTTCACCCTGTTCTTCAGGCGGGATCCTGAACTTACAATTCTTCACCCTGTTCTTCAGGCAGGATCCTGAACTTTCGTTTCTTCACCCTGTTCTTCAGGCGGGCTCCTTAACTTTCTTTTTCTTCACCCCGTTCTTCAGGCGGGCTCCTGGATTTGCAATTTCTGCACCCTGTTCTTCAGGCGGGCTCCTGGACTTCTTTTTCTTCCCCCTATTCTTCAGGCGGGCTCCTGGATTTGCAATTTCTGCACCCTGTTCTTCAGGCGGGCTCCTGGACTTCTTTTTTCTTCACCTTATTCTTCAGGCGGGCTCCTGGACTCAAAGCAAATAGTGAAATAGAAAAATAACATCCTATTCTTCAAAAGATTCCCGTGATAAAATAAATTCCCATTATTTAGGAGGGTCCTAAGCATAAAAATAAATTCCCATTTTTCAAGAGGGTCCTGAGCATAAAATAAATTCCCATTCTTCAGGAGGGTCCTGAGCATAAAAATAAATTCTCATTCTTCAGGAGGGTCCTGAGCATAAAATAAATTCCCATTCTTCAGGAGGGTCCTGTGCATAAAAGAAATTCCCATTCTTCAGGAGGGTCCTGTCCCATACTTCAGGAGGATTCTGAGCACAAAATAAATTCCCACTCTTCAGGAGGGTCCTGTGCATAAAATACATTCCCATTCTTCAGAAGGGTCCTGAGCATAAAATAAATTCTCATTCTTCAGGAGGGTTCTGAGCATAAAATAAATTCTCATTCTTTAGGAGGGTCCTGAACATAAAATAAATTCCCATTCTTCAGGAGGGTCTTCTTCAGGAGGGTCCTGAACATAAAATAAATTTTCATTCTTCATGAGGGTCCTGTCCCATTCTTCAGGAGGGTCCTGAGCATAAAATAAATTTCATACAACGCACATAAAATTTTTCCCCAGTTTGTACTAAAAAATTTATGTGTTACTGGATCTTGATATATCTTGCAAAGAATAAAATTTATCATGACCGAGATCCAGTATTGGATGTTGTAACCATGCTTCTTGCATTGAGAGAAGTGTGAAATTGCATCCTTTATCTGAAAATAATCATTTCATCTCTGTTCCAAACAAAGAAAAACTGTGAGTTTTAAGACATATGGTGGTTAGTTTATGGCATTTGGCTTTTGAAGTGGCCGCTCTCGCACTTGCCATGCTCAACTCTTTTCCAATCCATGATAATCTTCTTTGAATTGTCATATTTCTAACTCAGAATTCTGACTACTGAGATCCCCAACTCAAATCATATTTCTGTTGTATGATGCTTCTGAGTTTAGCTTCCAATACATCTCTTAGATTTTCACGATTTTAAAATTTGTCAAATCACAATCATCTTGAGTACCTTATTTTTACTTTGAAATGTTGTCTCTGTACATCGACCCTTTATCTTGCTTTGTACCCTTAAAGGAGTTGGTAGAGAGTTTGGAGTTTTTTTTGACTCGAACTGATGAAAATTTGACTCAAAAGACAATAAAAATTTTGTTTGATGACAAAGACACAAAAATCAATAATAAAAAATAAAACAAAATAAAAAGACCATAGATATCTCTTTTTCAAAATAAAGAGAAAACTTATCCGAATGTGGAAATCGATTCTTGTGATTATGACATGCATTTTGAATAAAACAACCAGATCTACCCACACTAATCATTACAATTTTTGTCCACATATTGAGCTTGAAATTTAGCCAATCTTGAATTTATTCCTTCTTGATAACAACCTTTCTTAAGCTAGTGGCACCTCAATGGGTTTTTGCCAACGAGCCTATCTCCTTTTCATTTTTGTCTCAGCTCACAGTCGTCTTATGATGCCCGAAAGGGTTTTCACCAATAAAACTCTCTCATTTTCATTTTTTCATCACTTTTTTTTAATAAACACCCACAAATATGAAATATCATGCACTCATAATATGTTTAGCCTTGACATTCTCAAAGATTAATCCGAAGGTCTTTCTTTGGTCGTAACTTGGCTTTCGGATAGGGTTAGAAAGAAAGGTAGGCATGAGACTCAAAAAATTTATATAACATTGGGTGAAACATACAACTTTTGAAATCAATTCTTTTAAGAAAGTAAATTTTTGCCCCAGTTTCATTTCATTCTGGGTAATTTGAATTTTCTTCTGGTTAGACCAAACCCCGGAGTAGGGCTGCCTGCGTATCTTGTCATAGCAAGAATCAGGTCAAACGTAGTTCATGAAACATCATTCTATTGTTTGATTTTGAATTTTTGATTGATTTTTAATTTTTGATTCCAAAAGAGGGGTTCGAAGAAAAATAAAAGCTCAAAAGGATAAGCAAAGGTTTATATATTATTCAGATAGTAGAACAAAATGCCTTCATCATTTCAATCTTTAAAAATATAAGTACAAAACATACATAACATAATTGTATATGAATATCATACATAATATCTTTTAACTGCATCAGCATTGACCGGCATTCCTTCCATTTTCCCTTCTACATCAGTCAGATATAACGCGCCATTAGGTAACACTTTCTTTATCATGAATGGCCCATGCCAATTGGGAGAAAATTTCCCTTTGACTTCAATCTGATGAGGAAGGATGCGTCTTAGTACTAACTAACCAACTTCAAAATGTCTGTGACACACCTTTTTATTATATGCTCGTGCCATTCTCTTCTGATATAATTGTCCATGACATACTGATGCCAATATTTTTTCATCAATCAAACTTAATTGCTCCAAACGAGTCTTAACCCATTGGTCTTCATCAATTTCAGCTTCCACAACTACTCGAAGAGATGGAATCTCAATCTCTGCAGGTATAACTGCTTCAGTTCCATACAATAACAAGTAAGGAGTTGCACCAATTGAAGTCCGAACTGTAGTACGATAACCCAACAAAGCAAAAGGTAACTTTTCATGCCATTGTCGGGAACCTTGCACCATCTTACGGAGTATTTTCTTTAAGTTCTTGTTGGCAGCTTCTACAGCTCCATTCGCCTTTGGACGATAAGGAGTTGAATTTTGATGCATAATCTTAAATTGCTGGCACACTTCTTGCATCAGATGGCTATTGAGATTCGCGGCATTATCCGTGACAATTATCTTTGGAATTCCGAAACGACAAATGATGTTGGAGTGAATAAAATCAACCACAACTTTCTTGGTCACTGACTTGAAAGTCACTGCTTCTACCCATTTTGTGAAATAATCAATGGCTACCAAGATGAACCTATGTCCATTCGAGGCCTTTGGTTTAATTGGTCCAATTACATCCATTCCCCAAGCTATAAAAGGCCATGGAGCAGTCATTATATGCAACTCAGATGGAGGGGAATGTATCAAGTCTCCATGTACCTTGCATTCATGACATTTACGAACGAAATTGATGGAATCTCGCTCCATGGTGAGCCAATAATAACCTGCTCGGAGTATTTCTTTGCCAAAACATACCCACTCATGTGTGGTCCACAAATCCCAGAATGTACTTCAGTCATGATTTTTGAAGCTTCTTTAGCATCTACACACCTCAGAAGTCCCAAATCAGGACTTCTCTTATACAAGATTCCTCCACTGAAGAAAAATCCACTAGACAAACGTCAAATGGTTCTCTTTTGATTACCATCAGCATGTACAGGATACTTCCCAGTCTAAATATATTCTTTGATATCATAGAACCAAGGCTCCCCATCAAATTCTTCTTCAATCATATTACAATATGCATGTTGATCATGAATCTGTATATGCAAAGGGTCAATATAAGTTTTATCGGGATGTTGAAGCATCTAAGATAAGGTCGCCAAAGTATCAGCAATCTCATTATGAGCTATGGGAATGTGTTTGAACTTTACTAATATAAATCGTTGACAAAGATCTTGCAAACAACTTCTATATGGTAGGAGTTTCGAATCACGAGTCTCCCAATCTCCTTGGATTTGGTGGGCTAATAAATCTGAATCTCCTAATACCAACAATTCTTGGACCCCCATGTCAATGGATAATCTCAATCCCAGAATGCAAGCTTCGTATTCTGCCATATTATTAGTACAGTAGAATCGAAGTGGGCTATTATGGGATAATATTGTCCTGATTCAGAAATAAGAACCGCTCCTATCCCCACTCCTTTTATATTAGAAGCTCCATCAAAGAACAACTTCCAACCTGAATGACAATCTTCTGAAACAAACTCATCAGCATACAATACCTCTTCATCTGGAAAATAAGTCTTCAATGGCTCATACTCTTCATCAATAGGATTTTCAGCCAGATGATCCTCCAAGGCTTGAGCTTTCATTGCAGTTCGTGTCATATAAACAATATCAAACTCTGTAAGCAACATCTGCCATTTCGCGAGTCTGCCTGTGGGCATAGGCTTCTGAAAAATGTACTTTAAATGATCCATACGAGAGATGAGGTAAGTAGTATAAGATGACAAGTAATGTTTTAGATTTTGGGCTACCCAAGTTAAGGCGCAACACGTTTTCTCAAGAAAAGTGTACTTAGCCTAATAAGTGGTAAACTTTTTGCTGAGGTAGTAGATGGCTTGTTCTTTTCTTCCTGTGACATCATGTTGACCCAATACACAGCCAAAAGAATTATCTAAAATAGACATATACAATATCAAGGGTCGGCCTGGCTCTGGAGGAATCAAAATAGGCGGATTCGACAAGTGTCTCTTAATTCTGTCAAATGCCTCTTGACATTCTTCAGTCCATTGATAACGCTCAATCTACAACTCTCGTTTGAGTGTAAAGCGGTCGTTAGCAAATATAGAACCCAACTGGGTTGGGTATCGATCCCACAGAGAATAGCTTGGTCAACAAGTAAGTGAAATTATTAGACTTTTGATGCAAGTCTCGTAAGAATGGGGGGATTGTAATAAGTAACCAAAGTAATGAAATAAAAGCTGAAAAATAGCAAAGTAAAAGAGGAAGATTGTCACGTGGTTGTAAACAATGAGAATTGAGGCGTTGGGGTTATGTCCACCTTCAGAAGTATACGTCTCTATTGGCTATGAGTGTGTAGAGTCTTGACATGCAATTGCTTATAGAGAATTGTAGTCGATGGTAAATCCAAGCGTCTCTCGACCTAAACAAGGACTATTTCACTTTAACTCTCTCGAGCTTAAAGTGTGTCTAGCGGTACGAATTCTCCAAGAGGTTAGTCCAGGTACGGCACTAGCTTTTTAATAGGAAAGGGTGTCCTACTACCTTGACATTATCTCTTTTCCAGACAAATAACCTTTCTCTCGAACAAGTTAAATGTTAGCCTGGCGTTGGTCTATGCGTCTTCTTTTCTAGACAAATAACCTTTCTCTCGAACAGGTTAGATGTTAGAATGGCGTGTTCTTGTGTTTGAACCGCAAAGGATGTAGATTTAAGATGAAGAGAATAATGATATAAGCAATATACTTGTCTTGAACTCACAAACTCATAGCTATAGATAGTAACTCATTCGGCTTCCATAACCCCAACTAAGAGGTTTAGTTACCCATGAATGCGAAGGATATCACGTTTTGCATGGTGGATGGCGTGAATAGTAGGTGTTTGGCGTGTGATTTTAGTGATTCCGTAGCAAGTAACGATTCTCTTGTTGTGGAATAGATGAATAGAAGAATAGATTAGAAGTGTTTGTGGTGGAAGATGAAAGAAAATTAATAGTTGTATTGATAGTTGAAGAATGAATCAAAATCTCTAACATGATAGGGTATTTATAATACTCCTATCCTACTCCTACTAAGCTAATGAAATAAATGACCAAATCCTAATATACTAATGAAATCCTTGACCCAAATGTACTAGGGTAAGGTTACAAAATTATAATCCAAATAGAATAATGAAACACATAACCTAATTGCACTAGGTTAATGTATTATGGCAAAAATCCAGCTTTGTGTCTGTAAGTCCCCAAAGTCTTCAGAAATGCTGTTTTAGCCCGGGACAGATTTTCCATGCAGCAGATTTAGTCCTTTATGCGTCCAGCTCCTTTCCATCTCGTTTGTGAGCTTTCTTTTGCGTCAAGTAAGCCATAAATTGCTGTATTTTGCATCATTTATACCTGAAACTTTCCTAATCACATTTGTTAGCTCATTTACAGGAAAAAGGACTAAAAGTGTATGAAATAGATAATTAGTTCTCAAAACTAGGCTAAAATATGGGCAAAATATATTGATATAGGCGCGTAAATTCGCCTATCATCAACACCCCACACTTAGAGCTTTGTTCGTCCTCGAACAACATATCATGTCCTTCTAAGCATTGACTTAAGGTTTTTACAGAAACAACACAAAACATTCTTCAAGACAAGCACAACAATTATCAACGAAGAGTAGCTTTCCGATTATAAGTAGAAACAATTTAACCTCAGGCATAGACTCGTGATGGTGATCAACTCGCATGCAAACGTTAAGGTACATAGAATCATATACAACTATCCAAAACTCATCAACCATGTGTGTCTCACAATATAGTACCCATAATCACTCACAAATATAGCATATTTTTCAAACATGGGTATCAAAGTATCCTTGCACTCACTCTCACAAAGAATTCATATGTAGCAACTAGTGACCATAAGCTTGCCTTTAATGTAGTACTCTACTAAATGTCGGAATGTTAAGATTAGGATCAAGTAGGTCTTTAGATGGTTGTAATGTAGGCTAAGGGACGGGTAGGACTATTTTGGCCAGAAATAGTGACTAAGTTCCTAAGCACTTTAATACATCACTTTGAGTCATTGAAACTTTTTTTTTCTCTTTCAACCTTTCTTTACTCTTTTATTCTACCACCCTTGTTCTCCTATTTTGTTTTTCAATTTTAAGCACAACTCACTTTTCAGCTTTCTTTTCCTTTTTCTTTTCACAAAATACCTTTTATGATAGCACTTTTTTTTTCATAACACATTCAAGCACCATTACAATTTAAAGCATCATACTTACCCAATTTCCTCTTATGTTGTCACATGACTTTTTCACTTTAAAGCACTTAGGAATTTGGATCAAATTACGGTCTTGAAAAAAAATGGATTAGGCTTACATACAAGGTTGTCAAAGAAATAGGCTAAAGGCTCAAAAGGGTTTAACTAGGATAATGTACATGGGTAGGAAAAACTGAAGGTAAACATGTATAGGTTGCCAAAGAAATGCCTAAATCATCTCCTAAACTTACATTCCTTATTTTCGCTTTGCATACATACCAGGCAAGTTCTAGCATCAGCCACATACATAGAATATGCTATTAATCTCACACACACAAGGCACATGGTCGACTTGATTGGTAGTAATATAGACTCTCGACCCAACAAGTGAAGGAATTGAATCACACACTATCACATAATGAGTCACCACTAGAGCCTAAATGTCTCAATAGTCACAATTGTAGCACATACTCTTGTTCTAATCTCATGCTGCCTATCCAAATAATTTCATGCGTAGCTAGAAAAATTTTACTCCTAAAAATAAAAAAAAAACGTCACACGAAAAAAAATCTCTGGAAAAAAATAAAAAATTTGGAATTTGGACTCAAAACAAAATAAACAAGAGCAAACATACAAACATAGCATGCAGATTCTGCCGACACCCCACACTTAGACTAGACACTGCCCTCAGTGGAAAATAAAGTCGAAGAACCTGATTAGTCGGACTCTTCCTCAATATCGGGGGTCATACCCCCTTCGTCCGAGTCATCGTAAGAGTCATCGTCAGAGTTCTCCTCAGCATCAGAATCAGGCAAGCGTCTATCATCATCAGTTGGCACGTCATCATCAAGAGGTTCCTCGAAATATACTCCCACTCCACACATCTCCCGGGCATGTCTGTTCATTGGGTAGTCGTGGTCCAGCTGTTGGAGCTCTTCAGCAGTTGGAATACGTCCACCACTCATCATAGTGAATCGTGTCATGCCATAGAGATGACGGAAGAAACTCTCGTCACGAGCATGTCTCTCCGCAGTGGTAAGGTTGACTCCATGCGTGGTTTCAGCATCTTTGACCTTGGTGAGGTCAACCTTCTTTGGGGTATGTGGGAGTTTGTGGTCAGCTGGTTCCTCTTCTATATCCTCCTTCCGCAACATTGCTGTCAACAAATTGCCGAATGTGAAATGGGACCTGCTGTGGAGTCTGGCTTTTCTCATGGTCGATCGAATGATTGCCCCAAAGTTGACAGGGACATTTGTCATCAATGCATAAACCAGGCACACTCTATCTCTTGATATCTTTGTGTATTGCGTCCCAGGAATGAGGCATGAGTTGACAATGCGCATCCAGATTCTTGCTTCCCTATTTAGTGGAGCATAGGGGAATGTGTTGTGACGGCCTGTTTCCTTATGTCTGCCCCATCTTGCCATCGATCTGCTTCCACAAAGCGTGTGTCTTATAGCTCTGTAAGGAGGCCTGCTGTACAGCTCTTTGTATGGTGCAGTGTCGACCGAAGGTAGGCCTAGAAACGAGTTGATCCAATCCGCTGTAAGCTGTAACACTTGGCCCCGAATTTTGACTTCGTTGCCTGATGTGTTTGGCGACCAGTTGGCATAAAACTCTCTTGTCAAGTCAAGATTGCACTCTCCCATGTCACGGAAGATGAAATCCAGCTTCAAAGCCATTATCTTAGCCAACAGTTGTGGCTCCTTCTTTGCTAAGGTCTCCTTGTTGATTAAGTCGACGTGCACATATTTCTTTTCTTTGTTGCTGCTGTACCATGCCTTGGCTTCTTCCTCAAGAACCCATTTGATTCCGAACATTCTGCGTGGTAGGTGTGCGGAAGATGATTCGCCTTGGTCTTTTCGGCTTCTCTTTTTGTCCTTGCGGGTCGTGGTAGCCTTCTCCTTGCCTTGCCTTGCTTTCGGTGCCATTGAACCTGAGACTAGAAATAAGGTTAGATGCAGCATAATCGCACTTTAGACAATCTATATGCAAGCATTAGGGGTACCACCCCACACTTAATCTTGTTGGCACAAATCGGTGAAGTGAACGTGGTCGAGTACTCAGACGTCGTCGACATACGTCTTAGGATTGTATTCCGACAAGAAAGTCAGCATGACATCACTTATGAACAGCCATATGGACGTCTTTCATGGTGCATATAGCGATACTATAACATAGGAGTTACCACATGGAATTGCTATTCGAACAACAAACACCACCACCTAAGTCGATAGTCACTATAACCTTATCCCGATGGCCGGGATGGTTAATCATGCAAGCATTCAAACCACACTCTCAATCAATATTCATGGCCACATATGTTCAGCAAGTATCACAACAATGCCATTGAAACAAAATTCAAGTCGGAAACAAGTCATGAATTCCATACGTATATAATCAATCACACGATTTTGCAACAATTATCCACACACATGAACATCACCACCAATCTCTCATGAGTTAGCATTTTATAATAAGCATAGTAAAGTAGTACTTACGCTAAATAGATGAAGAATAAGAGAGCACTTACTTGCTTGAAGATTGTGGAGAAGTTGTTGTGGATTGGAAGAACAAAGGAAGAAAAATTTGAGAGGATTTGGGATGATATGCGGCGCCTTTAGGGTTACTTCTAATGTGTTTGTGATAAAAAACCAAGTCCCCTTTATATAGGAGGAGTATGGGTCGGGTTATGACCCATTTACAATCGGATTTGGGGACAAAATCACCCTATATGCGGCGCATATCCCTCGGCATATCACATGTATATGCGGCGCATTGTCCATGGCATAATGGGACATATGCGCCGCACATGGTATGGCATATCTAGGCATATGCGGCGCATATGGTATGGCATTTGGTCTCAGTATCTCAAATGCCATAGCATAGGCGGCGCATAGTCAAAAGCACACCTAGGAATAGGCGGCGCATAGTGTATTGCACACTAGATTCCGAGTCCTTAGGCTATAGAATAGGTTGTGCATCGTTCGTGACCTATTTTTACCAAGGCCTAGCCTTTCTCGAAGCCTATTATGACGTGAGAAAGGCTCAATCCATAGCCTTATGCATCACCATTCCTAACTTACCGACTTTACCATACAATGCGACCAAATCGTCAATTGGAATCAATCTCCTCGTTGCATACTTCTTACACCTATATTTGCTCAAACAAATGAAAACGATTAGTACGATGGGTTGACTCCCACCAAGCGCCTTAGTTTTGGTCGTGGCACGACTCTTATTTTTGGATTTTCATTTATCAAAAAAGAAAAAAAAATACTAAAACGACAAAACGATAAAATAATAAAACGAAGGGTTGCCTCCCATCTAGCGCCTTATTTATTGTCGTGGCTCGACGTAGTAATCTCGAGTACTTAGACTTCGTCGAGATAAGTGATGGCCATGTCATTCATCGAGTCAAGAGGACCGATATATGGCTTAACACGTTGGCCATTCACCTTGAAGATAACACCCTCATTATTTTCCAGTTCGACTACTCCAGACGAGTAGACGTGGGTGACTTTAAATGGACCAGACCACTTTGATTTTAACTTACCTGGGAAGAGCTTGAATCTGGAGTTAAAGAGTAGTACCATGTCACCTTTTTGGAAGTGTCGCCGAACAATCCGCTGATCGTGATACTTCTTCATCCGCTCCTTGTATAAATCTGATCTTTCATATGCATGGAGACGGAATTCATCTAGCTCGTTCAGCTGCTCCAACCTCAGGTTCTTCACATCATCCAAATTCATATTCAAGTGCTTCAATGCCCATAATGCCTTGTATTCAAGCTCGATG
The DNA here is from genome assembly GCA_030864225.1 of Capsicum baccatum var. pendulum. Lineage (NCBI taxonomy): Eukaryota > Viridiplantae > Streptophyta > Magnoliopsida > Solanales > Solanaceae > Capsicum > Capsicum baccatum. The sequence continues at coordinate 198,366,094 of CM061557.1, forward strand.
GGTAGATGACAAGCCTTCCCATAAACTAGCTGATAAGGTGACATGCCAATGGGTGTCTTGAATGCAGTCCTATACGCCCATAGTGCATCATCTAGCTTCCGAGACCAATCCTTCCGATTAGCATTGACCGTCTTGGCAAGGATTTGCTTGATCTCACGATTGGAAACCTCTACTTGTCCACTAGTTTGGGGATGATAAGGCGTAGCTACCTTGTGTTGCTTGACTCCATACTTGGCCAATACAGATTTGAATAGCTTGTTGCAGAAGTGAGATCCTCCATCACTTATGATAGTACGAGGTACCCCAAAGCGAGAGAAGATATTCTTCTTTAAAAACGCTACAACACGCTTTCCTTCATTATCGGCCAATGCTACAGCTTCAACCCATTTCGACACATAATCCACAGCAACCAAGATGTACTTCATTCCAAACGAATTCACGAATGGTCCCATGAAATCAATACCCCATACATCAAAGAGTTCTACCTCCAGAATTTTGGACATGGGCATTTCATGGTGTTTTGAAATAGCACCTTGACGTTGGCATTGGTCACACCTTCTCACATAGTCGTGTGCATCTCTGAATATTGTAGGCCAATAATAACCACTTTGCAAGACTTTTCTTGCTGTTCGATTCCCTGCATGATGGCCTCCAACTTGCGAAGTGTGGCATGCTTCTAATATAGTGGGCACTTCTTCATGGGATATACATCGTCGAATGATACCATCCGCGCATCTTCGAAACAAATAAGGCTCATCCCAATAATAGTGCTGAACGTCATGCATAAACTTCCTCCTCTGGTGGTAAGATAAATTGGAAGGTAACACATTACTCACCACGAAATTTGCAAAGTCGGCATACCATGGTAAGTTCTCCATTGTTGTTGCTAGTATCTCTTCGTCAGGGAATGCATCGCCAATCTGATTTTCTGATTGCGCCACATACTCATTCTCAAGTCTAGATAGGTGATCAGCCACTTGGTTCTCGCAACCTCTTCTATCTTTGACTTCGAAATAAAACTCTTGCAGCAGCAACACCCATCGAATCAGCCTTGGTTTTGCATCCTTCTTTGTCATTAGATACCTAAGAGCTGCATGGTCTGTATGAACGATCACTTTAGTACCTAATAGGTAGGCGCGGAACTTCTCAAACGCATACACAACCGCTAATAGCTCTTGTTCAGTGACGGTGTAGTTCCTTTGGGCTTCATTGAGGACCTTACTCGCATAGTAGATAGGATGAAATAATTTCTCCTTTCTCTGTCCAAGAACAGCACCAACGGCTACACCACTAGCATCACACATGACTTCGAACGGGAGCGTCCAATCTGGTGTTACCATGATAGGGGCTTCAATGAGTTTTTCTTTAAGGCATTCAAATGCCTTTAAGCAATCATCATTAAAGTCAAACTTCGCATCTTTCTCCAATAGCTTGCATAATGGACTAGAAATTTTGGAGAAGTCTTTGATGAATCTACGATAAAACCCAGCATGGCCAAGAAAACTACGAACTCCCTTCACCGAAATTGGAGGTGGTAGCTTCTCAATAACCTCTATTTTGGCGCGATCAACCTCTATTCCTCTTTCGGAGATCTTGTGCCCAAGAACAATTCCTTCTTTTACCATGAAGTGGCACTTCTCCCAATTCAGCACAAGGTTGAACTCTACACATCTTTGTAATGCCATGCTTAAATTCACCAAACATGCTTTGAAAGACTCCCCAACAACTGAAAAGTCGTCCATAAATACCTCCAAAGTGTCTTCTACCATATCAGAGAAAATAGACATCATACATCGCTGAAAGGTGGCTGGTGCGTTACACAACCCGAATGGCATACGTTTGAAGGCAAACGTACCATATGGGCATGTAAACGTTGTCTTCTCTTGGTCTTCTGGTGCAATAAAAATCTGATTATAACCTGAATAACCATCAAGAAAGCAAAACCATCCTTTTCCCGCTAATCGATCTAGCATTTGGTCCATAAATGGCATGGGGAAGTGATCCTTGAGAGTCCAAGAATTCAGCTTGCGGTAGTCCATGCATACTCTCCATCCAGTGACGGGCCTGAGTGGAATAAGCTCATTCTTTGCATTCGCAACCACCGTCATACCTCCTTTCTTGGGAACACATTGTACTGGGCTTACCCATGTACTATCAGAAATAGGATACACAACTCCTGCGTCTAACCACTTGATAATCTCCTTCTTCACCACTTCTTGCATTGGTGGGTTTAGACGTCTTTGGTGTTCGATGGTGGGTGTGCACTTTTCTTGGAGCTGAATTTTATGAGTGCAAATCCCAGGTGGAATACCAAGGATATCCGCAATGGTCCATCCAATAGCTCTAATATACTTGCGTAAAATTGCAATAAGAGCTGCAACTTGTTGCTCACCTAAATCGGCTGCCACTATGACTGGAAGAGTGTTTCCGCTTCCTAAGAATGCATACTTCAAATGGCCTGGCAGCTCCTTTAATTCTAATGTGGGTGGTTCTTCAATAGATGGCTTAGCTGGTGGTGTGGGTCGATTCTTGAGATCAAGATCCAGCTTCTTAGGAGGATAGCGATATGCTCCTAATCCCGATAGAGCACAAATATCATCTTCAGAAATTTCAGCATCATCATCATCTTCTTCCATGAGCAAAACCTCCAAAGGATCATCAAGAATTTGCTCTTCAGCAAGTAACTCATCCTCGTCATCAACGACAACATCAGCCACAGAAAATACACTTAGATCTTTGGGTTGCTTCATTGATTTGCAAACATCAAAGCGCACCACTTCATCATTTATTCGGAATGAAAGCTCATTAGCTCTCAAATCTATGAGCACACTTCCCGTAGCAAGGAAAGGGCGTCCCAAGATTATGGGAACCTCTGAATCTGCTTCGCAATCCAAGATGACAAAGTCTGCTGGAAATATGAATGAAGATACCTTCACCAAGACATCGCATAGAATACCAACCGGTCGTTTTACCGACCTATCCGCCATAACAAGCTTCATATTAGTTGGTGTAGGGTCTCCTAACCCCAACTTCTTGTAGATTGATAATGGCATCAAGTTGATGCTGGCTCCTAAGTCACATAATGCCTTAGCAAAGTCCAAAGATCCGACGGTGCAAGGAATAGTGAAAGCTCCGGGGTCGGCCTTCTTCTGAACTATGGATCGGGTAGCTATTGCACTACAATGATGCACATCTTCTTTCAGCTCATAGCTTGCTGCCCTCTTCTTAGTCAAAAGATCTTTCATAAACTTCGCATACCCAGGCATTTGTTCAAGTGCCTCTACCAATGGGACATTAATAGTCAGCTGCTTCAACATGGTCATGAACTTGCTGAACTTAGTGTCATCGGCCGCCTTCTTCAGTCTTTGTGGAAAAGGTGGTGGTGGGTATGGAAGTGTTCTTTCCATGGCTTTCTTCTCCTCTTGCTTCCGTTTATTATTTTTTTCAGGCTGCTCGTCACTAGGCAACACGTCCTTGACGTTGGAAGTGGATATTGCGGCGTCTTCCCTAGTGGCGTCACTAGGCGTGGCGTCCATGTCTGCTGTTCTGTCAACTACTTGCTTGCCTTCTGCTGAAGTTTCCAGCACCTTACCACTCCTCGTAGTGATGGCCATGCATGACCCATCATTCCTTGGGTTTTGCACCGTATCGCTAGGCAAGGTGCCGGCTTTTCTTTGGTTGAGTGCTGCTGAAAGTTGACTGAATTGCTGCTCTAGTTGCTTGATAGAAGTGGAATGAGAATCAACTAATTGCTTCATGGAGGCCAAATCATCAATCACCTCCTTAACTCCCGCGCTCGTCGCTTCCACTCCTTTCAATAACTTAGCCATCATGTCTTCCATAGAATTAGATGTGGTGGTATCACGTCTACCAGGGGGAACGTACAAACCACTATTTTCATTATTTTTCTTCCAACTACCTTGGTCTTTACCTCCAGATTTATCATAATAGTTCCGACCTTGGTTTCCTTGGGCATTCCCACGGAAACCCCCCTGATTGTTCAAGTAGTTGGCCTCCTCTTCCGAATCAGATTCGTCTCTTCCTTTTGACGCAATAGCTTTCACTTTTTCAGTCTTCCCCAATAGATGCTTTGTAAGAAGATCCATTTGGGTTTTCATGTGCGCCATATCTTGATCACGTTCTTCTTCTCTCCTTCTTTGGTCTGCAGACATGCCAATAGATAAAGTGGGGCTTGCTACCTCAGAATCCCTGGTATGCCAAGCTCTACTTTGTTTCGTCATACGATCTAGCATGTTGCTTGCTTGACCAAAGGTGAGGTCCATAAAAGAACCTCCAGCTGCGTTGTCCACCACTGGTTTAGTTACTGAATTCAAGGCTCTATATAAGATCTCCATGAGGTGAACATTAGTCATGTGATGGTTTGGGCATCTCGCTAGCTTTGTCTTGAACCTCTCCCATGTTTCGTGAAGAGCTTCAGAGGGAAGCTGACGAAAGTTGCTGATTTCATCTCTCAATTGAGCCCTCTTGGATGGCGGAAAGAATCTTTCTAGGAAAGCGTCTCTCAATTGCCTCCAATTTGTAATAGAATCAGGAGTCAGCCCATTCAACCATAATGTTGCCTCCCCAGACAGAGACAATGGAAATAGACGTAATCGAATAGCATTCTGACCAACTCCAGGATTGTCAAAAGACTTGCATGTAGAAATAAAGTTGATGAGATGCATATTCGGATCATCGCCTGCTAGTCCACCAAATAATCCCTTGAGTTGCAATAACTGAATCATGGTGCTAGTGATGTTGAACTTGGCTCCGGGCGCTAATGGTGGTGGAATTATAGCTCCAGTGGCTCCGGCACCATCAAGATCATCATCATCATCGTCAAAAGCTGGTTGCAAAGGTTGGCGATCATATCTGTACCGAGCTTGTCGACCTCGTCTGTTGGCAGGTGTTGCCATTTCAGCGCCATGCCTTGGGTTGATCAACTCGTCATCTCCTAAATCTTCATCGTCAGGATTTGTTGCTCGTCCAGGATTATCAATGTTTTGTTGTTGGACTTGAGCAGCGGCAAGAGCAGCTAATCTTGCTTGCTCGTGTTGAGCAGCCATCCTGTCGATTTCCGCTTGTGCTTCCATTCTTCTAATTCGTTGCGGTTCCGGATTGATTGGTAATAACGGTTGACCAGAACTTCTAGTATGGGGCATGCACTAAAAGAAAAACCTGCAATAAAAAAAAACAAAAACTAAACGTAAAAGTACGAGAATCTTTGACCAAAGGGTCTAGTAATTTTCACGAACTTGATTGACACTTGTATTCCCCGGCAACGGCGCCAATTTTTTGATAACGCTCAATCTACAACTCTCGTTTGAGTGTAAAGCGGTCGTTAGCAAATATAGAACCCAACTGGGTTGGGTATCGATCCCACAGAGAATAGCTTGGTCAACAAGTAAGTGAAATTATTAGACTTTTGATGCAAGTCTCGTAAGAATGGGGGGATTGTAATAAGTAACCAAAGTAATGAAATAAAAGCTGAAAAATAGCAAAGTAAAAGAGGAAGATTGTCACGTGGTTGTAAACAATGAGAATTGAGGCGTTGGGGTTATGTCCACCTTCAGAAGTATACGTCTCTATTGGCTATGAGTGTGTAGAGTCTTGACATGCAATTGCTTATAGAGAATTGTAGTCGATGGTAAATCCAAGCGTCTCTCGACCTAAACAAGGACTATTTCACTTTAACTCTCTCGAGCTTAAAGTGTGTCTAGCGGTACGAATTCTCCAAGAGGTTAGTCCAGGTACGGCACTAGCTTTTTAATAGGAAAGGGTGTCCTACTACCTTGACATTATCTCTTTTCCAGACAAATAACCTTTCTCTCGAACAAGTTAAATGTTAGCCTGGCGTTGGTCTATGCGTCTTCTTTTCTAGATAAATAACCTTTCTCTCGAACAGGTTAGATGTTAGAATGGCGTGTTCTTGTGTTTGAACCGCAAAGGATGTAGATTTAAGATGAAGAGAATAATGATATAAGCAATATACTTGTCTTGAACTCACAAACTCATAGCTATAGATAGTAACTCATTCGGCTTCCATAACCCCAACTAAGAGGTTTAGTTACCCATGAATGCGAAGGATATCACGTTTTGCATGGTGGATGGCATGAATAGTAGGTGTTTGGCGTGTGATTTTAGTGATTCCGTAGCAAGTAACGATTCTCTTGTTGTGGAATAGATGAATAGAAGAATAGATTAGAAGTGTTTGTGGTGGAAGATGAAAGAAAATTAATAGTTGTATTGATAGTTGAAGAATGAATCAAAATCTCTAACATGATAGGGTATTTATAATACTCCTATCCTACTCCTACTAAGCTAATGAAATAAATGACCAAATCCTAATATACTAATGAAATCCTTGACCCAAATGTACTAGGGTAAGGTTACAAAATTATAATCCAAATAGAATAATGAAACACATAACCTAATTGCACTAGGTTAATGTATTATGGCAAAAATCCAGCTTTGTGTCTGTAAGTCCCCAAAGTCTTCAGAAATGCTGTTTTAGCCCGGGACAGATTTTCCATGCAGCAGATTTAGTCCTTTATGCGTCCAGCTCCTTTCCATCTCGTTTGTGAGCTTTCTTTTGCGTCAAGTAAGCCATAAATTGCTGTATTTTGCATCATTTATACCTGAAACTTTCCTAATCACATTTGTTAGCTCATTTACAGGAAAAAGGACTAAAAGTGTATGAAATAGATAATTAGTTCTCAAAACTAGGCTAAAATATGGGCAAAATATATTGATATAGGCGCGTAAATTCGCCTATCATCATCCATTCAACTTTAACATTTTTCTTCAACAACTTGAATATTGGTTCGCAAGTTGTCGTAAGCTGAGCAATGAATCTACTGATATAATTCAATCTTCCAAGTAAACTCATCACCTCCGTTTTATGTTTTGGTGGAGGTAAATCTTGGATAGTTTTTATTTTTGAAGGATCTAACTCAATACCACGTCGACTGACTATTAAACCCAAAAGTTTTCCTGACGGAACTCCAAATACACATTTTGCTGGATTAAGTTTGAGATCATACTTCCGAAGCCTTTCAAAGAATTTCCTCAAATCTTTGATATGATCAGATTGCTCTCTTGACTTAATGATCACGTCATCCACATAAACTTCAATTTCTTTGTGCATCATGTCATGAAACATTGTGGTCATTGCCCTCATGTAAGTTGCCCCAGCATTCTTTAATCCAAAAGGCATAACTCTATAACAATATGTTCCCCATGGAGTAATAAATGATGTCTTTTCCGCATCTTCTGGATCCATAATGATCTGGTGATACCCCGCATAACAATCCACAAAAGAAGCAAGATCATGTTTGACATAATTGTCTAACAAAATATGAATATTAGGAAGTGGAAAATTATCTTTCGGACTTGCTTTATTTAAATCGCAATAATCAACACACATCCGAACTTTGCTGTCCTTCTTTGGAACAGGGACAATATTTGCCAACCAAGTAGGATACTGGGCCACTCGAATGACTTTAGCTTCAAGTTGCTTCGTGATTTCCTCTTTAATTTTTACACTCATGTCAGTTTTGAATTTTCTTAACTTTTGCTTGACAGGAGGAAAAGCAGAATCAATTGGCAACTTGTGAACTACCAAAGCAGTGCTTAAACCGGGCATATCATCATAAGACCACGCAAAAATGTCTTTATACTCATGCAAAGCTTCAATTATAGCTTTCTTTTGTTGTGGTTGAACATGTACACTTATCTTAGTCTCCCTAATATTTTCAAGATCTCCTAAATTGATCGCCTCAGTTTCTTCCAAATTGGGATTTGTCTTATTCTCAAAATGTTTGAAATCTTTGCTTATATCCTCAAATGCTTCCTCTTTATCGTATTCAACCTCCTTATTCATTATTTCAAAATTAGATTGGTTTTTTAACTCTGGTGAACAATTCTTCATGCATGTCATATCATTAGAATCTGCATAGAAAGAACTGTATGATAGAAAATAAATAAATAAAAATCAGACTTAAAATAAAATGAAGGGAAACTGCGCTTTATTAGAAACCTAGATAGAAAGAGTTTTAACCTAAAATACCAGATTTTAAGTTCTGAATTAGAATCCTAGAATAATTTAAATTACAGAAGTAAAAACAAACAAACTACTAAGACTGTAAGAAAACAAACAAACTACTAAGACTGTAAGAAAACAAACAAACTACCAAGACTCTTTTATAATAGGGAGAGGAGTGGCCTCCCAATTGTTAAGCTGGACATCAGGGCCGACATACTGCACATCTGCATTACTAGCACCTTCCCCAATTTCAACCATATCTGCTTCAATGAACGTATTCTGAAAAAGGTCAATCAACTCTGTATCATCATCATTTATTGATTTTGCAACAGGTAACTTGGAGGATCCAACAACACTGAATTTGATGAAAGACTCATAAAGTGGCGGTATAGGCTTGTCAAGTGACCACGACTCTTTCTTACGCTTTTTAGCCTTCTTTATATCTTCAGCAGTAGGCTCATATCCCAGACCAAAAGTACCAAAGTTCTCGTAGAGGTTTACTGGATGAACTATGCCTTGCAAAAATATCCCTAGACCTTTTCCTGGTTTGAAGCCATGCTTCAACATTTCATTCACTACCATAACAGATGCAGAGGACAATTGTGGTCTTGCGATGAGATTCCCCTCGAGGATATGCTCAACAGCCACTACCTCAGAAGCTTGATGAATTAACATATTGGCAGTATTTTCTTCGATGGAAGAAATAGAGTAGTCTTTATACATTGATAAGTCTCCTTCACCATGAACCACTATCTCTTACCTGTCACATTCGAATTTGACCATTTGATGCAATGTTGATGTGACTGCTTTAGCCCTATGAATCCATGGCCTTCCTAATAACATATTATATGAAGCATCAATGTTCAGTACTTGAAAATCCATAGCAAAATCCACAGGCCCAATTGTCAATATGAGTTTTATTTCACCAAATGCATCAGTTTTTTATCCGTCAAAACCTTTGACGCACACATTGTTAGGTCGGATTCTTTCCACATTAACCTTCAACTTTTGTAAAGTTGACATAGGACAAATGTTAGCGCCTGATCCTCCATCAATTAACACTCGAGTGATGATGGAATGCTCGCATTTCACAGAAATGTACAGACCTTTGTTATGCTCCGTACCTTCTATAGGCAATTCATCAACTAAAAAAGTAATTTTATTTGCTTCAACGATCCTTCCAACAACTTTTTCCAGCTGATTTACTCTAATCTCACTAGGAATACATGCTTCATTAAGAATCTTCATTACAGCCCTGCGGTGTTCATCTGAATGTATCAATAAAGACAACAAAGAAATCTGTGCTGGTGTCTTCTTCAACTGTTCTCTAATAGAATATTCTGGCAATTTTATTTTCTTTAAGAATTCTTCAGCTTCTTCATCTGTGACAGGCTTCTTAACTGTCATTCATTCTTTACCACCTTGTTTATTCTTTTTTAACTCTGCTGGAGCATAACATCTTCCAGATCGAGTTAATCCCCCTACTTCATCTACATCTTCAGTCACTACTTTCCCCTGGTGCATCACCATAACGCGATCATAATTCCAAGGGACTGCCTTGGTATCGACCATAGGCAGCTGTGACACTGGTTTAATAACAATAGGAGCTACAGGAGCTCCTTTTATGATTAAAAGAGGCTTATTGGATCTTCAGGGAATAATGAGTTTTGGCTTTATTTGACTTGACCCAATATTTTCTAAAATCTCTTTCCCTATCGCCAAGGGATCATTCGATGATTCGGGTTTTGCTATCACCACCTCAGCTTCTGCAGGTTTTTCTTTCGTTAAATCTATAGCATTTGCTGATTTTTCCGAACCAGTTTTAATTTTAATGATCGGCTTAAAGGGAATCGTAGCATCTTCATTACTGAGTATCACATCGAGCATGTTTGTTTCATTATGATCTGGCAGCGGATTTTGATTGACATTTGGAGCGGCTGGACTTTCTACCATAATCTGTTGGGTAACAATCAACTCTTGAATGGCTCTTTTTAGATACCAACATTTCTCTGTGTCGTGCCCTGGGGCATCAGAACAGTATTCACATCTTCTAGAATAGTCCAAATTCTTTGGAGGAGGATTCGGGATCCTTCTCTCAATTGGGTTTAGAACATTCATTTTTCTCAATCTATGAAATAAACTGGTGTAAGATATTCCAATAGGAGTGAAATTATCTTTTACCATGTTATCCCTTTTGAATTCTGCTCTAGGCCGAAAATTAGGCCCTGGAGGGCCTCTTTGAACTTGCGGAGCTATTGGATGATTTTGGATTGCTGGTATACGCCACTGCGGGTAAGAAGGACCTCGAGCATATGGTTGTGTATTGTAAATAGGATACTGGGGAGATGGAACAAAATATAATGGATTCTGCGCGTATGATTGACGCGCACCTCTCCAATTTTGTCGTGGACCTGCCATGACATTTGCTACATCCTCTTTTCTTTTCTTTTCCCCAAAACTTCCTGTACCATTTTGAATTACCTGTGTTGTTGCTTTCAAAGCGGCCTGGCTGATGATCTTTCCTGATTTGATTCTGTTTTCTACCATCTCTCCAACTTTGATAACTTCTGCAAATGTGCTTCCTATAGTAGAAAGCAAATGATGGAAATAGTCAGGTTCTTATACTTGTAGAAAAATATCAATCATTTCAGATTCTTTTATCGATGGTCTAACTCTTGAAGCTTGATCTCTCCATCTGACGGCATATTCTCGAAAACTTTCAATTATCTTTTTTCTCATGTTGGCAAGCGTAGTGCGATTTGGCACTATCTCAATGTTATACTAAAATCGTTGAACGAAATCTCGAGCCATGTCGTTCCATATGTGCCAACAAGAAATGTCTTGGTCAATGAACCATTCAGAAGCTATCCCTGTAAGGCTTTCTCCAAAGAACGCCATCAATAATTCTTCTTTTCCTCCTGCTCCCCTTAATTGATTGCAAAACTTTTTCAAATGAGCTACAGGATCGCCGTGTCCTTCATATTTGTCAAATTTTGGCATTTTGAACCCTATCGGCAAATGGACATCAGGAAACATACATAAATCCTTGTATGAAACACTTTTTGGTCCACCTACTCCTTGCATATTTCTCATACTTTGTTCCAGGCTTCTAACTTTTCTAGACATCTCCTCCTGTTCCTCATTCTTAGCAATCCTCTCAATCACGATAGGAGTATCGCGTTGATGAACATGATAATGTGGATTTTGTGGTTTGAAAGTAATTTCAGGAGGATATAACATATCATGATTTGGTTTTCCCATATCCTTTGATATTGTCGGTTGAATACCCGCAGTAGCTGGCCCTACAGAAGTAAAAAGTGGGTTATTTGCAATAGATGGATTTGGTGGGCGCACGGTATAAGTACCAGCAACTCCAGACATATTAGCAAATGGGCCAAATCCTGGCGGGTAAAATGGATCACTAGTTTGAGCTGGGCAAGAATTTGGATCATTTGAAGTTGAAAGTCCAGGGATTGAAAAAGGCGGTGCTTGTCCATTCAACCAAGCTTGGTACATCTCCGCCATCTGTTGTTTTAATGCCTTTATTTCTTCCATTGATGTTACTTTCTGCGAAATCAACTGACTTTGCTCTTCTTCACTATCAGACCCTATATCTTCTCTGTGGATCATTCTTCTTTTACCCTTGTATCTGGTGTTATACGGATGTGATGCCAGTTTAAACCACAAACAAACCACCAATTATTGTATCTTTCTATGTAATCAAGTAGAAAATGGGTGAGTGTTATATATTTAACACATTATAATGCCACGTTATATGTCATGTTTCTATATGCATTTCCCAACCTATCATGGAAGCTTTGTGTTTCATCCCGGCTTTTCTAGGCATATTTTCAAAAGTTATGATCGAACCCTTTGGAGGGTTACCTACATATCATGTTAGGACATGAATCAGATCTTGCGTAGTTCGAGAGGAATTTTACAAAATTGTATTATTATTATTATTATTATTATTATTATTAAAGAAAATAAATAAAGTAAGTGAAGTAAAACATATGTAATATATATAGAAATAAACAGTCAACTTCATTACATTCTATAATATAAATACGATAAAATAACTGACCCAACTCCTAAAATAAAACCTACTAACTGACATCTGAAAACTAAAAGACATATTATCTAAACAAGAAATTTTAAAACTGAAAATGAAAAACTATGACAAAGAAAACAAAGATCCATTCAAGGAGATTTCGATTTAATATGTCCTCCCAAACTCAAATATATGTCCTCCAATGAAGTGGTGAGTCGCTGTGCGAAAGCTGGCACTTGTGCCAAAAAGTCCTCACAATCCAACTGCTGATAATCTAAATCCATTCTGGCAGTATCCTGCGCTACACGGTGGACCTTTCCTCGAAGAGAACTGAAAGCCTGATCCCATTCCTGGTCCTGTCGATCTCAAAAATGCCTGATCCCATTCCTGGTCCTGTCGATCTCAAAAATCAACCATCTCTCTTGCACTTTGTTCATGAGCAGAAACAACCTCCAGTTGTTCTCGCAATATTCCTCTTTCACGAATCCACTGAGATCTCTCTCGATCAAATTCTTCTTGCATATTTTTTTCAACTTCTTGAAGTTATTGTCAGAGAGATGCGGCAAGTTCTGCAACGTGTGACCCCCTAGTGGTAGCAAACTTGATTTGTCCCCGAAGTGCAGCCTCAATAGCTGCTGACTTAGCTTTCTCTTCAGAAAATTCCCTTTGTTGTTCGTCTATTTTTACCCTGGCATGCTCTAATTCTTTTGTCAAAACTTGGTTAGATTCATGATGTTCTCGCATAGCTTTTTCAATTCCTATCCTGATTGCAGCTTCCTGATCTATAGGTCCCTTAATCGATCTTTCTGGTCTTACTGGAGGACTCGATTGTTCTTCAAACTATTCCTGATAATCCGGGTGCACTTCTCTTTTCTCACGCTCTATGACCATCGTTTCAATTCCCATAATACGCGCGACCCTCCCAAATCTGCTGGGCCAAATCTTCTTGAAGTGAAATCTCTGGTCTGACCTCAAATACGAACTCAGCCATGTCTTTCGTTATGGGAATTATTTGACGCCTGCCTAGCTGATGTAAAACTCTCAATGGAACATATGGTTGAACACCTCTAATACCCATTAATAACAAGAATGGACGAATGACAGAACTATATATGACTTGCCTCCAAGGGAACCAATGGAGATTCCAAGTGATTTCATCTGTTGTCAAAGAACGAAAAAGTTTAACCCAATCTCCAATTTCTTTTGGATATTTATATTTCTCCATTCTTTCCTCGTAATCGTTGATGCGATTAAATCGCTCGGGATTGAACCTTGTCAATGTAGGACGTTGATAAAGATGCTCCACAATCCACATCTGTCACAAGATATTACATCCCTCAAAAAAACTCTTTCCTTTCTGACAAACAGTCAGAGCACGGTAAATATCAGCTAGGATCATTGGTATCATGGTGTAATCTTTCTTAATCAGTATCTGTACTACTCTCGCTAAACGGATATTAATTCTTTCTTCTCTTCTTGGAAAGACCATAGTGCCTAAAAAGGCTACCATGAATGCAAATCGTCTGTGAATTTTCAAGCCTCAAAACTTCCCTTATTACAAATTTCTTTACCGTACTTTTGAAACCCTTCTTGACTTCCATATCTATCATACAAAAACTGCAAGAAAACCCAACCTTTTTTCATTGATTCTTCTTTTGTGTTCCTTATGTTCATGAGCTTGCAAAATTTGTTTATAGAAATAAGTCTTGGGGCTATAAGTTTCTTCCGATGCATATCACCATATCCAACATAGTCTGCTATCTCTTCTAAAGTAGGTGTCAACTCAAAATTTGAAAAGCGGAATACATTATTCTTCGGGTCCCAGAAATTCAGTAATGCATCAATCACCTCCCTATTAGGGTTGATTCTCATGATACTCGTTAAAAAACCCAAATACTTATGTATTTTGCCATAATCGAATGTATCCATTGCATTCCACCATAACCAAAGTTGCAGAGGGGTACAATCCACAACCTGAAGCGGTACATTCCCATCTCTCTTTCTTTTTGGACGCTTTCCACAAACAGGGGGGACATTTTATACCTATTTGAAAGGAACATAAGATTAATAAATATCTAGACTTAGACAAAACTTAATTTATTAATTTTGAAAAGAATTTATAACTTAACCTAGTGCGACCATTATTTAAACTTAGTTGCAAAGAACAATTTTATCAAAAATTGAAGCGAGAGAAACAAGATTGATAATTTTTTTTTTAATTGACTCTATCAAAAACTTTACTATAATAGACTTCTAGACAATTTTATCTATATGTTTGAAGACAATATTCCCTAAGTATAAAAAATAAAATAAAAAGACTCAGAAATAAAGAAAAATAGAACGACCGTTTTATGTATGAAGTTGTATAAAATTTTCAGTCTCACGACCCTAAAGGTTCAAGACTTGTTAAAATTGATATATATATATATTTTGTAAAAACTTAGCCTCATGATCCCTAAAGATTCCGGGCTGTTGAAATATATTTTTATTTTATTGTTATTATTATTATTATTATTATTATTTTATTTTATTATTATTTTTTTTATCTTAGCCTCATGATCCCTAAAGATTCAGGCCTGTTAAAATATATATAAAAATTGGACTTGAAAATTAGAAGAATAGTTATGAAAAATAATCATATTTTCAAAATTATTTTCCAATAAATCTATGAACAAAATTTTTCTTTAAAAGATGAGGTCGTATCCTGGGAAGGACTTCCTACGTATCTCACTAAGATGTGAGAATCAGACCCTCGTAGTTCATAAAGATATTAAACATTGTGTTGCTGTATATTTAAGAATTTTCTTTATTTTAATTTTTTTTAATCAAAAATGATCAACTAAATTTAAGAATAAATTAATCTCTCGTATTTTAAAATTGCCTAAAGCCGGTCAACAAAAAAATAGTCTTCCAAGCAAATGTCAAAGAGCACGTAGGATGCACATGTTGGTCTTTATAAATTAGGTTACCTGTCCTAGACAGACCCGACCCCTGTGCCGAGTCCCGCTAAATCAAATGTATATGATGCAAATAAAGCGGTACCTAATAGGGATAACCAGATTCTGAGTTTTCAGTTCTTCTAAGTTTATGCCTAATAGGGATAGGTGTCTAGACTGGCTTACCCGAGCGGACACTTGAGTCGGGGAGGGACAACTTGGTCGGTAGCAGGGCAACACCGCCTTAGTTGTCGATCCGAACCCCACCTAACATGTGTGGCTATATCCTTCACCAGGTGCCTTGACACTCCGGTTATCTCAAAAAGAAGGTGGGATGCATATGTTGCATTCCCTCTATCCTATTTCAGAGACTCAGAGGGGGTACGCGAGAGAAGACAATATATAAGATAGTTCAAATAATATCAAAGCAATAAATGAGCAACAAGTAGCACATAAGGCCAACAAACAAACACAATATTAAAATAATTAAAGCAAGTAAAAGTCAATATCTAAAGCTCGAATTCTAGTTTGTCCCCAGCAAGTCGCCAGAGATGTCACACGCTTTTTTTTCCGCTCGAGAGCCGAGTCGAAGGATTTTTCCAATTAAACTGACGATATTAAATAGGGATTAAATTATTTACATAGTCGCCACTTGGAATTGAGTTTTCGTGTTCCAAGTCACCCTTTTTTTTGAATCCCTAATCAAAAGGAAATGACTCTTATTTGGTCTGTGGAAATAGAAAATGGGTAAGGAATTCTATTGATCGAGGGGAAGGTGTGAGGCACCCCTCGAATCCCATGGTTCTAGCACGGTCGTTTTTATTGACTTATCTTGACTTAAATTATTTTAATAAATTATGTTAAGGCCTAAATCGCTCATTTTATATATATCTAAAATCTCGTTTATTATTAAATAAATCGGTGACAAGTTGAAAAATATTTGTCAAGTAAATTTTAGAAAAATATTTACCAAGGTGTATTTTTACACCCTTGAATTATTTTTAAATGTCTCAGAAAGATGCATTTGCCGCATTCTTAGTTAAAACGAAACTTTTAAACGTGCCTAAAATTTGTCTATCGTTAACGGCGTTGGTTCGTCTCTTGTAAACTCGCAACAGTTTTCTTTACCTATTTTCAATTTTTTTTCTTTTTTAAATTTGCAATAAATCTTAAATTAATTCACAACTCCTTTTTATTTTACTCACGGAATTAACCGATTTGGCCCTTAAGTATGTAAGTCTAATGGCAATAACTGGTGCATATTAAACAACTTTTCAAGAAGTGAACTAACAAAGAACAACTTTAAAAGAGTAACAGTACTATAAATTGAAGATTAATTTAATAATAATCAAGGAATGAACGGGACATGTGACCAAGATAGATTCAAACATAATTCAATATTAAACCAAAAAGAAAATCAAACATATGACCAGAACATTAACTAAAGAGAAACCAAATTCTTGTATAGTTTGTCCCACAAAATAAAATCAAACCAAACAAACAATAATATGATATATTTCACACTTTTGAACCTTTCTAATTTGAATATTATACTGTTTTTGTTTTTCTTTATTAAAATTAACTTTACTATTCAATTAATGTTGCATTTTTTTTTACTAGAATCTGAAAACATAAACATTTAATACCAATAGGATGAGTCAAAATCCACTATAGGAAAAACAGTGTATCAATTAAACAAACACAAGTAACAAGTTCAAATACTGAAACAATTTAGAGATATCTCATCTAAAGCCAAAATGCTCATTCATCCTCCTGGCTGCGCAACCTAGTTTTTTAAAAAACATAACTCATTAAACTATTCATATTAGTGTGTGAAACCGAATTCCTTTTGATAAATAAGACAATTATGCATTATTAATGATCTACTAAAAAATCAAACCAAAGTTTATTCAATAATTATATTTTCATTCACTTACTACTACTAATAATCTGTGTAATAAAAATGAATATATATATATATATATATATATATATATATATATATATATATATATATATATATATATTTTAACACCCAACGACAACATGCATGGAACCAAATTGACGTACCAACCAATAAATATCTCATAAAAACTAATTAAGGGTGTACCATATTTTACCCATATTGAATCATGTACGAAGAAATTAATATAGGTTCTAAGAGTTAATTAACACTCACATAATTGATCGACAATAAAGACGAAATAATATATGAAATATTTAAACAACTTCATTCATGCTTTGATTTACAACTTTTTTAAAAAAATATGAATAAAGGAATCAAACAGAAACCTGTGTAGTAGAATAGAAACAAGAACGCCTTCACCGAAAAACTCAAACGGAACCCGAACTTTAACTCAAGTCGTCCCTCTTTTTTTTTTTTACTTTCTTCTTTCTTTTCTTTTCTAAATTTTTCTCTAGTTTTGTTTCTTGTTTTCTTTTGTTTTTGTTTCTGTTTTCTCTTGTTTTTCTTTGGTTTTTGTTTCCGTTTTCTCTTGTTTTTCTTTGGTTTTTGTTTCTGTTTTTTTTTTTTTAATTTCTGTGTGTTGTTGCATGATTTTTATATATAGCATGCACGTTTTTTGAGTTGTATGTGGGAGTTGGGGAATAGGGGGAAACGTGGGATAAAAATGGGGGTTGTGGGAAATTAGGGATGGGTTGAGGTCATTTTTTTTTTCTTTAGGATAAGGTTTTTTTTTTTAAAATTATAAAAAATAGAAATAAATAAATAAGATAATAGTAACAAATAAAATAATAATAATAATAATAATAATTAATTTTTATATTTCAAAAAATACAATAAAAGTCTAAAAATAGTCAAAAAAATAAATTATATAATTAAGATAGTACAAAAATTACTAACTTATTTATTTAAAAAAAATTATATATATATTTTTAAAATTTTTGTATTATATATATTTTTTAAATAGGAATAAAGTAAAATAATATCCTAAAATTAACTTCATTTAATTATTTTAAACATAAAATAATAGTCAAAATAAGATATGATTAAATATAAATATAAATATTTAATATCAATAAACAAGTTAAAATTTAGGGAGGATCGAAAATCATGTGTCTACAGTGAGAATATCGCAAAAGACGATCCTAGCATTTCATTGGGTGCAGGCTCGTGGGGCTCGCTAGAAGAAATTTAAAATTGAATCCCGTCACGAGGTCCCTCGAATGACAAGAAAGGTGTACTCAAGATTTAAGCATAAACCAAAGCTCAAACAACGAATTTAATGGGGGATAACAATGGAATAATCAAGAGGTGTTAGATTAGTTTACCTTAGCCTCAATGGATGATTTCCCACACTTTCTCAAGAAGATTTAGCTAAAAGGACACTTTCAATACTTATTTTAAAAAATAGACACCATTTTCTTTTTAATTTAATTGTCTAGGGATTGGGAGAAAAGGATGGGGTATGGGTTAAAGTGTAAAAATAAAAAAATTGTTAGCACCCCTTAAGTCTTTTTAAAATACTTTTCACACCCCACTTTTCTATAAAATATCAAAAAGATTTTCTCTCTCCTCACTCTCACCATCGGCTCTCCCGTTGGTTTTGCACCCAACCTCTATTTTTGATTTGTACCTTGTGCAAATCTTTAAGAACTTTGATCTTCAACTTCAGGTAATTTCTATTCATTTGCCAAGTAATTTGTGCTCCATATTGATGGGGGTTTTCTTTGTTTTTTCATGTTTTAGTTTGTGTTGATTTAGTTGCTTTTTGAGAGAAAAAAATAATTTTTTTAAAAAAATGGGTGTCGATTTTACTGAAAATCTTTATTTTTTAGATAGTATTTATTTGATTGTTGATGGATAATTGATGAATACGGATTATCCTTGTCGATTGTATGGTGAATTGTTTTTGCGAATTTCATCGGTCAAAGTGTCAAGAAATCTGATTTTTCTTCAAATTATTCTTCAATGTAATGGTGTTGTAGATGCATGTTCTTGTTGGAGATTCCTTGATTTGAATCATACATTGTTCTTGTTCTATTAATAGGCCGTTGGGTTGATTAGATATTTGTTTGATTTGGATGAAAAAATTAAATTTTTTAAAAAATAGGGCTTGATTTTATTGAAATTTGTGTTTTTAAGTTGATATTTCTTTGCTTGTACATTTTTTTTGATGGATTATAATTTCCTTTGACAATTGCACTGTAAATTCTTTTTCAAATTTTCTCGATTAACATGCTAGAAATCTGGGTTCCTTCAATTTTTTCTTCAATATAATGATGTTTTAGATGCATGTTCTTGTGGGTGATGGTTTGATCATACTATATGGTTGTTCTGTTACTAGCCAATTGATTTGCTGAAGCTATTGTCATGTTAATAGACTGTTAGGTCGATTAGGTATTATTTTTCCTGTTATAGTTGAGAAATCTTATTTTTTATACGTAGATCATAAAAAATGGTTAGGGGTAATAAATACAAGGATGTAGAAATTGAAAAGTCCGAAAAAAGAAAAAATGAGTAGTCGATGACTCGGAGAATAAAAATTGTAGCGATAAAGTTGTTTAAGCTTTGGGTAGAGATGAACAGGAGAAAATAAAAATTGAGCATAGGATATATGAGGAAGCATTAATCTTGCCCCATTGTGTTAGGCTTATTTCGGTTGAGAGGTACGGCCTCACCATAATCATGGATGATGTTAGATCATTTTCGGCTAAGATATCCATTAGATTTCATTTGAAAATATTTTATGAAGTCAAACAAGTCGTGATTGATCAACGTCTGAAGTCGAGGTTTAAGAATTCTTATTTTGATTGTTTATGGGACTTTCCAGAATATATGAAGTTCAATGGATAACTTATCCACTATATACTTCTTCGTCGAGTTCAACAGAAAAATATGTTGCATGAAATGTGGTTCTGCATCACGACAGACCTGTATGTTTTGGTATGAAGGAGTTTACGCTAATCACGAGTTTAAATTGTGGGTGTTATTCTCGTGATTCTAAATATCTCAAAGCGATGGAGGAGGGTGAAGATTTTTTCAAAAGAATTGCGAAAAAAAGTGTAAATACCAAGAAGCTTATTAGAGGTGGGAGACTGGACAAGGAGAACAAGTTCAAATATTGCTTTGTTTAGTTCGTGCACTGCATATTCCTTGCACACGATTGTTTAAAAATTATAGACATAGACACCATCAAGATGGTGGATAACTTGAGCTTCTTTGAGAGATGCCCTTGGGGTAAAGAGTCATTTTTCTTGACTCTAGACTATCTAAAGAAATGAATAGACTTCACCAAGTAGAAGAATACATATGTGATAAAGGCAGTTTCATCATACGCGCTCTACGAATTTTCCTGGGCATTTCTGGTATTGATTATAAATTATTGAAGTAATTTATTCAAAACTGTGATTTATCTATGGTGTCTATACTATATGACTGATTTATATATTTTTATTTTTATTTTTGATCGTAGATTTGAATATACGAAGCCTTTTTCAAGCTCGACAGGAAAAATGATAAATCAATAGAAGGTGATCCATATGTCAACGGATGGAGCATAAAGGCATGAAATTTTTTTTGAAGAATATTTTTAACAATGTTGTGTTACTTAATAATCACATTGTCTATTTATTTGAAGAGAGTGCACTCATACTTTATCCCTACAATCCGTGAAATGAAGCAGTAATACGTAAAAAAGTTCAAAGCATTCATGAACGAGGCGAATGACACATCCATCGATGGCTTGAAGACCCATCTGGAGGGTGTGATTGTCATCACCTCATCAAAGGATGGTGAGGACGGGTATGATGACAGAAATTTGAGTGGAAATTCTGTTTCAAGACATGTCACTTGTGGTATGGGGACAAATAAGTTGAGAGCATCGGAAAAGACATCAATGATAAAAAATTTAAAAGAACGCGTGTTTAGACTTGAGGAGGCGATGAAGGATATTGTTGATTTTGTAAAAGAAGAGAGGCTACGGAGAGCAGAAAAAGAGAAGCAGAAGAAGAAAAAAGAAGATGAAGATAATATCTCCTCTGTATATTATAGAAGTTGCATATTTTATAGAATCCATCTTACTTATAATAGAACCTATATCATTTTTCATTAACTGATAGTATAATTTATTATAAACAGTAAATACTTAAAAATGCAGGTGTACAGGTCCAAAGTCAGCATTCATCAGTGAGGGTTGTTCGCGATGACGACGACATTAAAGAAGTGCTCCTTGACATAGCATCTTTGGAATAGACCTCGATCAATGCTGATGAGGTGATGCTCTCTGATGGTGTAGATATTGTAGAGACGGAAAATCCAGACGAAGGCAATAAAGAAAAAGAAGAAGAAAAAATAAAAAAGTTATTTGTTAAAAAAAAATAAAACTAATGAATCAGCTGGTGTAGAGAATGATAATCATGATGAAGGAAGGCATGCGGAAGAAGAAAAAATGAAAAACCTGTTTGTGAAGAAGAAAGCAATGAAAAAGATGAAGAAAAAGCAGGAGAGAAAAAAGAAAAAAGAAAAAAGGGAAGAATGCAGCAGGAAAAAAAGTAGAGAAAGAAGAAGAAGGAGGATATAAGACAACAACAGCAGAGAAAGAACAGGGAAAAGAATAAGAATAAGGAACCATGGCAGCAATAGAAGGAGAAGAACAAGAAGAAGAAGAACGAGGAGGAGGAGGAAATGATCCACCAAAAAAAGAAGGTATTGTGAGGGAAGAAAAAGAAAATGCATTGATGAATATAGATGATTTTCTTAAGAAAGTTATTGATGACATCAACAACATGCATGTGGAAGACAAGAATATTGAGGAATCACAAGATAATGTATAACTTTTATTTGTGGGTGATGTTTATTTGTGGAAGACAAGACAATCTAACTTTAATTCTTTTATTTTACAACTCTGAATGTGTAGATCTTGAACAACTTTACTTTTGAAACTCATTTTATAATTTATGATAAATATTTTACAATTTATATAATCAATGTCTTATTACTTTAACATGGATGTCATTTTTAATTATAGACTCTGACTAAAAGGTAAAGCATATATAATGCAGTGTTGTGTAGTCGATGAATAAAAAAGGTAGATCAGATATAATATAAGTGAAAAGTAGTTGATTAATGAAAAAGACATGATACATTCAATCTACTACACTCCCATTACACCTTTTCAAAAAGCCAAAACAAATAGTAAACCATACAACATAATTTTTAGGTCCTTCTCTTTTTATTCAACCATAGCCAACCTATGCGTAAGTTGATCCCTCTCAATTTCGACATCTTCCAATAATCCTTTTAAGTAATCGATCTTATGTTCCAATTCTCTATATAATTTCATAAGAAGATCCTTATTTTCTTCAGATTTTCTAAGTCTTTGCAACATTTCAAATTTTGCAACTCCTTGAAATTTGATTCCCTGAAATCGAAAGGAATCCACTTAAAATAAGAGCATCCACCATTATCCAAAAATAAGGACGATAAATTAAAAAAATTGTATTATGTTATTAACATAAATAATTTTTTATTTAAATAAAAATAAGCCTTCCCAACCGTGCAGTTGTAGAATTTTTGACCTGAATTCTTATCAGTTCGTGATGTTTTCAAAATAGCGGGATTACCACAATGAAATTTGTAAGTACTTTTGAACGTTTGAAATGATTGCGACATTGTTATTGTTGAAACAAAACGATAAAGAAATGAATAAATGAACATGGAGGAGTTCAAAAAGGTCACTTTCATTTATATAGTAGGGCTACCAAAATCTGACCATTGAAAAATTATACCTTTTTACTATTGGTAAATGATCAAATCGTTGGGAGAAATTCAAATGGTTTCTCATTTACTTCAAAGGGGCTCTAAAGAATGTTTATGTCTTTTTTAATCGACTACACTAATTATGTATTCTATACTGATGTCTTTGTTGATGATTCAACTTATAGACTTATTATCGATTTAAACGTTGATCAATTATCGACTTACGATATGGTCTATGCTCAACTTATTGAAGAATGGATAGTTTAAAATAATGATAAAAAAGAGAAATTAAATTAAATAAAATTAAAGTATGTCAATTAACACCATTCAAATATTGTAAAGCAATTTACATACATCAATTGTGACACCCAATCAATTTTGAATGTGATCAAGTGTTATCTAAGGCACGTTATAGTCGTAGATCATTGATATGAGACTAAAAATGGGAGAAATAAAATAAAATAAATATGAATTATCTAAGCACTAAAGAACAACTGCATATCATGACATGAGATTAGACGTGTGTAATGAGCATAAGGAAGAGTGATGGTTGTCACTTGTGGGTGGTCTTGGGATAAGTAATGTTTACCTTCTCAATGCAGACGTGTATTTTGAGTAATTGGTTGTTACTAGTATTGCCCTTCCTTATACTCATTTGATCGAGTGTCCAATTATTTTGTACTCTCATATTATATATTTAGTTACTTTACATTGCGTGAATGATGTTTATTTATTTTATTTTATTTTATTTCTCTTTTTTTAATCTCATATCCTTTAAAAATAGACTCAATTGGTCGATACATGACTATTAATATAGTCTGATACAGATAAAGATATTTATCTATAATATATGCAAGATATCATCCTAGGTCTATTGACAAGTAATATAGGATTAAAAAAGGAGAAATAAAATAAAATAAAATAAAAAAACATTATTCACTCAATGTAAAGTGACTAAATATCATAATATGAGAGTACAAAATAATTCGAAACTCAATCAAATAAGTATAAGGGAGGGTAGTGGTAGTAACAACCAATTACTCAAAACAAGCATTTGCATTGAGAAGGACTTATTATTCTAAAACATTACTTGTCCATGAGCACCCAGAAATGACAACCATCTCTCTTTCTTATGCTCATTATACACATCTAATCTTATGTCATGATATCTAGTTGTTCTTTAGTGCTTGGATGATTCATATTTATTTTATTTTATTTTATTTCTCCCCCTTTTTAATCCCATATTAATGATCTACGACTATAGCATGCCTTAGATAACACTTGATTATGTTCAAAAGTGATTGGGTGTCACAATTGATGTATCTAAATTGGTTTACAATGTTTGAATGATGTTAATTGACATACTTTAATTTTATTTAATTTAATTTTTCTTTTTTTGTCATTATTTGAAACTATCCATATATTCAGTAAGTTGAGCACAGACCATTGCTTTGGTCGATAATCGACCTACGTTTAAATCGATAATAAGTTTATAAACTGAATCATCAACAAAGACATCTGTATATAATACATATTTCGTGTAGTCGATTATGTCTTCAATAGTTTCTTTCTTGCGTTTAACGAAACAGTCTTTAGAAATATTTAAACATACTGTTCTAATGATTTTAGAAGACATAAAGTTTAGTATACATAAATGGAGGATAAATAAAATACAAAGTTGTACATAATTTAAACACACTGCTAAAGATAAATTAAACAGAAAGTTGTACATAAATGAAAGTTTATTCATATAAAGTTCATCGCATTTACATGTACCAATGTTGGGACAAAATCCCAATATAAAGAGAAAAAGGGAACCTTTCATTTACAAAATGGTGCCACCATGAAAGCTTCTGTAATGAACTACATTGTTCATAACTACACTAGACTAGAGGGAAGTAGGGGGAGTGATGAGGTCATGGAAGTCCAAGTGGGACCTCTCGTCTATGGCCCAAAGAAAATGGTCCATTAGTCGGAGCTCCATGCCCAGCTGCCGCTGATCAATGGCAAGACCCTGGATAAGAAAATCCAGGTCACTCCTCAGTCAGAGCAAATCAAGGTTGTAGGTTGTCGTCATCCTGCATATGGGACGAAGAGGGTACCTTTTTTTTGCCACTTTTTTCTGTAATTCTCTTCTTGCTTAGTGATGTAGTAAAAATGGGTTTACAATCGATGACTAGCCTCTTTAAATAGACCAGAGAAGAACACAATTGACCAATAGAAGCTATATACGTGCAGAGAGAAGGTGAAAAGGCATGTGAAAATAGGTGATGAAAATTCGTGGTAGTCGAGTCATTTCAAAATGACATCTTTTTCGAAGGGTTATTATTACATCTAAATGTTCAGTATATGAAGAAAAAGGTTTCGTTAATAGACCACTCTAAAGGTGTATTATTTACTATGTATTTTAATCTTCACTCTGTAGACCACACATAGATTTATTATATATTATGAGTCTTGTCGATGAATAATGTGTACAATCTATTTAGTACATAATATGTAATAAATAAATTGGGACTGGTCTTTTCAAAACGATGCCTTTTTTGAAGCGTCATTATTACATTGAAATGTTCAGTGTATGAATAAAAGAATTTGTTCAATAGACAACTTGAAACTACGTATTGAATATTTAATCTGCAGATCAAACATTGATTTATTATATATTATGAGGCTAGTCAATAACTATAGTGTATAATTTATTTAGTACATAGTATATAATAAATGAATTGAGATCGATAATGCACAATAAAAAAAGTTGATTTTGACTGCAGTTCATTACCTTTGAAAAAAAACTACACATTACAAATTGTCTTAGTGCATTTGACAAAACAAAAAAATATATAATGCCAATCCTATTTTCCTACGTTAAGGCTACATGATGTTCTCTTATGTCCCGGCCTTTTGCACTTGGAGAACTTTTTTCTTTTCTTGGGACTTGAAGACTCCAACACATCCTTAACATATTTCACCTTCCTCCTCCCTAGTTTGGGACCGAAATCGGGTGAAAGAACTTACATTTCTAGATACTTCCGCGCCACGCTCCATTTTGACTTTAGAGGTACTGCATAAATAGGTTCCAAGTATGCAAGGAGGTATGATTCTTTTGAATATATAGGCAGAGTAGTTGTAAATGCTACTACCACAGTCGTTCCCGTACTTCAAACGTAGTGTTGCCTTGCATGAGCGCATGTCAATTTCACCAAGTCGTACTTCTTGCAAGAACATGACCTTTTCAATAGATTAACTTTGGTGGAAGGACCACAACCAAGAACGGTGAATTTATTGTTGCTTCCATTTATTTTGCTCACATACAATTTATCCCCGTCAGTCATGTTTTTTCTCAAGATCTTTAGGCTTCGAGAATGAATGGAGTCCTCGAATTGTTCACCTCCGCATACCTCTTCCTGAATATTTCACCAAACCTATATGCAATTGAATTGAAGATAGCCTTCACTGGATACTCTCTTTCATCGAGCAACATTGCCTTGAGCGACTCAGCGATGTTTGTGCTCATGACGTTGAATCTATTTCCTGGAAAGTGAGACCGGCTCCACTTTTCAAATAAAATATCATGCTCGAGGCAAGTTGCTGCATCGGGGCATCTTTCTTTAAGGACGTTAAAGTAGTCATTAAATTCTTCCAACGTGTATACCTTGGCCGTATGGTAGTATAAATAGAGATAATCTGAACAATGGTGATGTTTTCGAATATTTTCACTGAGATGTATCATACAAACACCATGATACGCAAACAGATAATGCTTTGAGAGACCGTTGGCTATGCTTATGTATCTGTCGGAGATAACGCACAATTCTAGTTCGTCGACGATAATGGACTTAAGTTTCTCGAAGAAGAAGCCTCATGACGCATGATTCTCCTTATCCATCACATAATACACTAAATGATATATATGCTTCTGCGTATCTTGTGCAACAACAGACAATATCACACTCTCGTACTTTTTGGACAAATGTGTGCCTTCAATGACAACGACTTTTCTCATGTGGGCATATCCACGGATGAAAGCCCCAAATGCCATAAAGTAGTACATAAACTTGCCCAACTCCTCCTCGACCATGAAGAAATGTATAGGCCCGATATTGAGGCCGTTAAAAATATATGAAAAAGCGGACAACACTGCATATCCGTGCTCGGGTATTCCTCGAACTATGTTCTTCACAAAAACTCCTGCTATCCAACACTTTTAATAGCTTGACCTGCAATGTAGCTCCCTAAATACGATCCTCTCGATCTATTTTGGGCTTGGACCTTTGTTGTCGACAAAAAATTTCAAATGAAGTAAGGCAATGATGTCTGCAGTGACATTTTTGTGCTTTTACGTGACATGTTAAACGCCACAACTATGCTCTCCTACATACTTTTGGATTTGAAACCAACCTGATGCTCCATTCACACATGCACGAACCATCCACCGATAAATAGGATCTACACACATCACCCTGAAGTATTTCTTACAACTCTTCTCTGTTGTGTAATTTAAAGACATTTTCACCGAAGCCTTCTTTAAGAAAAGCTTTAATATTTTCTTGACCTTGAATGTTTGTCCTGCGTAAAGATCCATGTCGTCTGAGAAAGAGTTGCTTGCTTGTGGTCCGGACTGCCCCTCCTCACCTCCTTCATACTCTTCTTCTTTAAAATCTTTAGAATTATCTCATTCATGACCACCCATGCCATCATATCCCATTGACCTATCATCCACTATGGGGTGTGGGAAGGGTGTGGTAGGGTAGGAGGTGGGGCTGATGTGGAAGCTTCTTTCTGGGACCTTTCACCAACTTTAACCTACAACATAGACCTAAAATTATAAGAATCAACACAAAACATGTATAATTTCATGTGTCTATCATTCCTTATGAACGTTGGATAGATTCCCCCCTCTCATTCATCAAGTAACTAATGACCATATCGCTTGGATCACAACTTAATTCACTGCTCACCATTATGCTTTTAACCAAGTCGGCGGATGAACGATTGGGACGAAGGGCAATGGACACTGTCTCCTTAGACGCGATTTTTCAAACCCAACATTTAGGAGTCTCCTCCCATTCACCAGAATGTACACCACCAACAACCACATATTCTATAATAGACATGATATACCTCTATGATAGTATTTAATAGACCCAAACAATGGTTTATGAGCCTAGACTTAATAGACTGTAGTCGTCTTCTTCTTAGCTGCTTTTCGTATAGTACATGATATTGCCTTTTTCGACGACCATCAAAATAATCCAACATATTACAGCTTAGAAACAACCTAAGGAATGTTGGAATGTTGCTATTGAGCCTAGAATTGATGTCAAAATATGGACTGATTTTCAAGCTTTTTGAATGAAATTGGATGAAAATGTAGGGCTAAAAATATGAGAAAATGGCTTAAAATAATGGAGGCAATATCACTTTCCGATGGATGCCGAAAACATCGACAAAAAATGACCGAAAAATCGCAAAAAAATCAACAAAATAGTGGTTGGTAGTGGAGCTTGGTTGAGAAGCTTGAGTTTTTTTTTTAAACTTAAATATCCAATAGTTATATTTTTGGACATGAACTAAAGTGTAGTTTCTAAAAAATAAGGGTAGAAATGGGAGTGAGACTAAAGTGCACATTTTAAAACTTGAGTGCTAGGATTAACTTTTTTTTTTTGGACCCATTAGGGTGTCCATTTCTCAATTTTTCAACACTTGTGTTTAAATATCAAAATAAGTTCTCAATGTGTCCTTTTATCATATGTTCCTCACTTTCTCCCTCCCCAAGCTACAAAATGGTAAAATAAGGCTCAAAGTGAAGAAAAGGGTTGGGAGGACGAGCACTGTCAAGGGTTTACCCTTTGCGGTCGCGAGGACCTCTAGCCGCGATATACAAGAAATTAATTCATTGCGAACACGATGCGAACACGAGGAACAAGCCGCAAATGCGATGAACAATGGGGGAAGGCCACTACATATGCAATAAAGCCTTCGCAAAGCAAAGAAGAAGAAGATGGATGGAATCCGCGAACGCGAGAAAGGGCTCGTGAACACGAAGGTTAGAGGCTTGACCCTTCATGAACGCAGCGTACTCCTCGCGAACGCGAAGAGTAAAGGTGGACTAATTATATTAAGCATTCAATAATTAACAACACTAATTGATATTCCTAACATATTCTAACGTCAAATAATTAGCAATCTATTTCATAATTTAGCTTTTATTTGTTAAATAACTAGCAGACCCATAAATAGCTGGCTAAACATACTTGCAATAGAATTGTTGATAGACACATGTAGTAAATTAATTTAAAATTTAAAACATAAAATTTTCGCACACAAAGATGGTTTTTTGTGTAAAGTGTGATCACATGACATATGCTGAACTACAAGTATATATATAATTACGCTTCTCTATCACCCGATATAACATTATTTTACTATAAAATTCAAGTTAGGGAGAACAAGACATGTTCATAAAGACTAGTTTTATAAAATTCATCTACCCACGCTATTTGAAAATGATTTTAAATAAGAAATGTATATTTTTAACTGTAATTTTAAAAGTATAACTAATTTTTTGATGAGCTATTATTAAGTTTATGTGCATATTTGATGTAAAAAAATAATTTAAGTGAAATTTGTAAGTAATCCTTTCCAAAATGAAATTTGTAATCTTAAAAAAAATATAAATTACATACTTCAATAAATAATGGTTCTTAGTAGTGTAAGGGTTTTAAGGGTTTTTACATTAAAATTCATATGACACAATTAACTCATTTTTATATCTATTGTTTGAACTTCATTCTTCCATGAATAATTATCAGTTATTAGTAAATAATAAACTCATCCAGGCTTCACGCAGTCAATAATAAAGTTATCGTACTCCTATATTATCGTATTTGAATTTTCTTATACCGTTCTATTAAATTTTTTGATAAAGTATAGTTATTTCTAAAAATATAAAATATAAACAGTAATCTTTATGTCTTTATAAATATATTCATTATATTGTATATTAAAAATTTATTTTCGAAATGATCAAATATAATGTCTTCAGAATCATCTATATAAAGACATGCACTTATATCCCCACGTTATTTCAAGTTAACAAAAAATAACCTTTATAAGATTCTTTGCAACAACTTACTTTAGTATACACTAGTAACCTCGAGCGATTTGAAAATTAGAAACAAACAACATATAATGATAAGGTTTAGGGGATGTCAAAAAGAAAAAAAACCGATGAAAAGGTATATATATAGCAATAGTATTAATGATGAAGAAATAAATACACCACCTTTCAAATTATTTTAAATGCAAAAAAATAAAAACTTACAAATTCGAGGAACAAATGAAGTGCACATTTAATCACAAAAAATAAGAACTTACAAATTTGAGGAACAAATAAAGTGCAAATTTAATCACCCACCTTCACTTTTCACCTTCTTATCTTCTTCATGTTTTTATTTGTGCTCAAATAAAATCATTCTAACATAATATGACAAAATTCATTAAATTGATCGACTTATATGACAAAATAAAATTGATTAGTATAGAATAGATAAAACAATTATATCTGAATTTACTTCAAAATTTATAGAACATGGGAGTATCTTACACACTCAATCTTCCCTTCTTCTTTTTTTTTTTTTTCAATTTGTCAAATTCAGATAAAAATTTGCCATTTGTTTGAAGAAAGGAAAGGGAATTAAAAGATAAGAGTATATTCAAAGAGTGAAGCTGCTCAATCCGTTCTTTAATTCCTTTCCGAACTCCATTCACAGATTTTCAAACTAAAGGAATTATCAAACCTCACAATTAAAACTTGAGAGAAGAATGGGCACATATAAGCAACAATTTAGAAATGGAAAAAACAAAACATTCTTGTCAATTGTCAATCCCTAATTTCACATAACAGATTGTTTTGAGAACTAAAAGTAACAAAAAGAATTTACCACCTCAAAAATTTATAGCTTCTAATTAACTTCTGGCAGAGGATAGTGTGATATTTCTACTTTCAATAATTGGCGATGAACCATGAAATGTGAAGCTGATTTGGGAGGAAAAGGCTAGCTTTAGATAGGTTTTATTGCAAATAGAATTCAATGTGTCAATAATTTTCCCATTATTGTTTCAATGGGCTGGATAAAACAGTTACTTAAGTGGGCTTTATTACAAAGTTGTACGTGGGTTTTCTTGAATGAAGGATTCCCACTTAATTCATGAGAGTTTTTGTTAATTCGATTATTATGTTGAGAAATGAAGAAAAATGCTCAAAAAAGGGAGAAGAAAGATAAATATAAATGTTGCCCTAGCATGCCATATAGCATGATCTTGATTCTCCTTTATATATATATATATATATATATATATATATTGATTGTCATAGAATTTGTCTTTTGTAATGTTTTGTATTGTTTGGTCATATACGTTGACATATGGCACAACATCAACAAACAACAATAAATTCATGTAATTTTATAAGTAAGGTTTGTGAAGGATAATGCATGCGTAGACTTTATTTCTATATTGAAAGATATAGAAAAATTATTTTCATTAGTCTCTCGACTCAAGAAAATACATTTCAAAGTATTTAGAAAAAAATAATCAAAATAATAAAGTAATAATAAAATGCTGAAAAAAAAACATTTTAAAGGAACAAGTGCACCTTCTCTTCGAGAAAATCGTTGGTAATAGAAATGACACTTGTAGTTTAGTTTTAGTAGTCGTTTAGTCATGAAATTTTTTTACTTTTTTTTCTGAAAAATTATCTCATTTTAATGAAAAAGCAAAAACAGTATGTGTTTGGCAATGAGAATTCCAAATACAATTTGAAATTGTATTTGATATTTGATTTTAGTTTTTTCACTCTTATTTCTCTCACAAAATTTTAAAAACAACACCAGATTATATTCATGGTCAATCACAACTTTACCTCAAATTTCAACTTCGAAAAATTATGATTTTTATTGCTAAATGGAGCCTTAATCTATTTTCTTAGAAAATTTCAAGCCCCATGTGAAATAACAACAACAACAACAACAACAAAACCAGTGCATTTCCACCTGGTGGGGTCTGGGGGGGTAAGATGTATGCAGACCATACCTCTACCTCTAAAGAAGTAGAAAGGCTGTTTCCGATAGACCCCCGGCTCAAGACACAAGGTAAAAGATACCACACAAATACAAAGTAAAACACCGAACAAGGTTACAAGAATACATAACATACATAACATAACATAACATAAATACGACAACCATAAGTAAAAGAAAACAGAGGGAAACAGAGGAAAGCACCCAGATTCTTACTAAAACAAGGAACACGGGATCATAACCAGGATACTACCCCCAGCAGGTAATTCCCTACACTAGCGACCCAAACAGGCCCTAGTCCTCTGCCCTAATTCGCGTCCTCCAGACCTTCCTATCTAGGGTCATGTCCTCGGTAAGTTGTAACTGCTCCATGTCCCGCCTAATCACCTCACCCCAGTACTTCTTCGGCCTACCCCTGCCCCGCCTAAAACCATCCAACGCTAGTCTCTCACACCTAAAATAAGTGCCACTGAAATTAGTTACGTACTTATATTTTGTTTATGTCCGACATAATGTAAAAATAAATATTAGAACACACAATCTTTTAATATTGATGGTGACAACTTAAACAAGGAATAAATTATTGCTTATTTTTTTTAGAGGTAGAAAAGATAATTTTATTGTAAAGTATGATTTTATTTTATTGTAAAGTATGATCACCCTTATTGATTATTAATTTATGTTTTAATAATCTAATTGATCACCTACAAATACAATTTAAGATTGTAATGTTAGCGCGTAAATGGCTTTGGAAAATTTACATGAATAATATAAATATATAGTAGTATTTATTCAATTATAGTATATTTTAATTTTTATTGTTGACAGCCTAACGTTTTTTTAACCATAAATAGCTAAATGCATATATAATACATTTTCAATACGGTTTTAATGTAGTAACATATATGCTAGTTTAAATAATATTTAAATATTTAAAATACGAGTAAAATATGTTTTAATACATTTTGGATTCAATATATTATACGTATTATAGACATATTTTTAATTTATTGGAAAATTTACATGAATAATATAAATATATAGTAGTTTTTATTCAATTATAGTATATTTTAATTTTTATTGTTGACAGCCTAACGTTTTTTTAACCATAAATAGCTAAATGCATATATAATACATTTTCAATACGGTTTTAATGTAGTAACATATATGCTAGTTTAAATAATATTTAAATATTTAAAATACGAGTAAAATATGTTTTAATACATTTTGGATTCAATATATTATACGTATTATAGACATATTTTTAATTTACGTGATGAATATGCATAACTAAAATATTTTTACTACAAATATATTATAAGTATTATAGATGAATTTCAAAAATTTCCCTCAATTTAAATTGATTTCTGTTGTTGAAAACGTATTATACTTATTATGATATAATAATTATCGAATTCATGACAATGTGTAATATTTAGTTCAAATTGTATTATAACCATGTTTATATTTAACTAGTCAATGAGTACGTGCATTTATTTGATACAAAACTTGATTTGTTAGTGATATATTTTAAATTATGCATATATTTTTACAAGAAAAAATAAAACAAATACAAAAAAAAACTCTTAATTTGAAGTTAAAAATGATAATTTAGTGATATATATAGTACTCTAATTTAAGGATAAATAACTATATATTTGAACATACATACTAAATGAGTTATCCCGTAAAATTAACAATTATTCATGAAAAAAAAATCAAATTGATATCATAAAATTTAAGTCCATCATGATCAACCCACCAATCATATCTATGAACATATATTGTTATAGATATAGGCAATTTTAAATAAAAATTTTTTAAAGCAGATACCTGAATACCAAGTATAGCTCGTAACAACCTATTCTTAGGACATGTAACAATTATTTCATGACATGGAATATTAATTTATCTACTAAAATAGCATTCGTCTCTATCCAAGATTCCGATACCACAATTTTTTTTTATCTAAATTGCAACATAAATAGATTCCTAAATATAGTATTTCATTAGTTATTTTTTCAGAGTCTTAACTTATCATATGAGTCTATATTTCATATTTTTTAATTAAAAAAGAAGTATAAGTGTCTTCCAGCAACATGAGATATGAAATCAAAATCCTCTCTATTAGGAATATTAACTAAAGATTTCCCAATTGAGCTCTTCATCTCTTCTTGTTTTCCCTTTCTTTGTTCTTTTCTAAAAGAAAACTTTGAACATTTTTTTGTTATGCTAATTAATCAAAGAAGTTTCATAGTTATTCTTTATTTGTTCTCCTTTTCAGGCTTGTGTTAATTCCCATTTTATTAAATTAGCCGATCGATGTGCTAGCGAACATTTATTTTAAATTCGATAATTTTTTAAAAAATATATGACAATTTTGTTCAATTTCTTACAGTGCTTTTTATTTGTATTAAATGCATACGGACCCCTAAACTTAAAATTTATAATAACAAATACTCCTAGCCTAAAAAAAAAAAGAACAACTAAAATAAAAAGTAATTTATCTATATCTATATCTATATCTATATCTATAATCTATAATATATTAAAAGTGTGAAGACCCTTAAAAAAGTGATTTGAACCCTTAAAAAAGTGATTTGAATTTTTCGTCATTCATTAAAAGTCTCTGCAGTAGACAAAATCGTCCTTCCATCCCTTTTTTCCAATTAATTATCACTAATTATCATCCAAATATTTAGGACAATAACCATAATTAGAATTCTAAAATAAATACACTATTTATTCTAATATTTAACACCCATAATTAGAATTCTAAATTAAATACACAGCCCTACTTTATATTTACACGAACAGATATGTTGACAAGCCTAAACGTACGAGGCAGCTTGTGAAGTTCACACGCAATCCGAATCAATACCCAAAATTTTTTCTTTTTAATTCATAATAATAATTCAAACGTTTTTGATCATTTGTTTCAATTTTCTCATACACTACATAATATGAAATTGCGCTAATTTTTTTTTTTTTTTTTTTTACTTCAAAACAAAATCCGAGTATCAATGATAAGTTTTTAATTGTGTGATTTTTTTTTAGGTATATTATTATGTTGTTAAAACTACTTGAGTATATACAAGTTTAATAGTATAGATTAGTATTTTTTCATATTTCCATGTCATTAAATTATGAAACAATTTTAGTTTCTCCATCAATTTGGTAAGAATGATGCAACTATTTCATAGAAGATGGCTTTGAATATTGACACACTATTAACAAAATACTACTTTTTCTTTTTCTTCTTTTCTGATTTTTCATGGAAAGAGGTGTGTGTAAAAATTTAAGAGTTCTTAAATATATGGAAAGATTTTTATAGAATAAATTTATGAAAAGAAATCTGATATCTATTTTTATTATTAAGAGAAATGAGTGTTACTAGTTTTTTTGGCACACACGCAGACACAACGCGTACAAAACATATGCTCATATTCAAAGTCGTGGTTTGATGCCAACCAACTTGTTGAATTCGTTGAATTTGAGCGCAAAATGAAAGAGTTGGGGAGCTTCTGCAATCCAATTTCTGTCAAGATGTAACCAAAGTTTTGAATGTACATAAATTGTGGACAACTCTTTTCTACAACATACAATAACATCTGTAATGTTCAAACTAAGTCCATGTAGCTATAATATAATGTTGGTTCTCCTTCTTTTGCAGGTAAAACAAGATATTGAAGATTACCATGTGGACTATTCAATATTTAATTTGTCAAAGGTACTGACTTAAAAGAAACTACTTTCGTAAATTTTATTTATTAATCATCATTCTCAATTATGTTAACTAATATCATATGTACAAAACTATCTTAAAAATTCAATGATTCAAATAAATATACCATTTTAATGCTAACCATTATCAGTCATAAATTCTTATCTTATGAAGCACAAAATATATATTCGGTAAATTATACCACGTTATTTGACTTTTTACCCCTCATTAAAAGTCTTTTCTTTCAAAATCATCTTTTCACTATTTTTCTAATATTTAAGAGTTTGAAATTAATTAAATAATTATAGTAAACTTTTTCTTATTAGAAGTTATCAGAATTAGTGACAATTAATATTTCTTCGTTAGTGTAAATTTTAAGAAGATTTGAAAAATGTAGAAATAAATATAAAAATATTAGAATAAGAAAAATATAAGAAATACCAAATTTGTAAAAGTTTTAAGTAATCAAATATTTTCTAAGGATTTAACTTTAAAAATAAAGAAAGATTTTAAATATAGAAAAACAAATAGTCTCACTACAAATATGATTCAAATCAATGCGTCTCGCTTAGCCTCTGTCAAGCAAGGAAAAGAAGTAGAGGTACTGCATGACAAATGCAAAATTGACGATCCATTAACCACTTGAAACTTTTGGTGGTAAAATATATATGTGCTTACAATAAAATATATTTTTTAAACTTTTTGCACTTCATTAAAATCTTCATAATAGACAAAATCGTCTAATTTTAAATAATCAAAGTTACATGTGCGGGATACGTGTGGCTAAACTAGTAATTTGAAAGTGTTATAAAAGACTTTTAAAATTGAAAGATTCAAAATAGTAAATATTACATATATACACAAGGTAACTTACTTATTACATAAAATTTCTTAGTGGAAAAGTAATTACAAAAATCTCATATTAATTATATAAAATCCCTTTCTTTTTGTACTTTATTTCTTCTACCTGCATCCCAAAACATCCAATTTTTACTCTATTTTTAGTCTGATTTTTGCTTCATTATTGCACTCCTTATTTTACGCCTAATTTCAAGCTACGTGATTTAGGGGGTTTCAAATTTGTTCAAATAAGGTCTATTATTTTAAATTATTATGAAAATAATTTATTTCATAATAAATTTCCATAATAATTAGTTGGTCTGTCATTTTAAATTATTATGAAAATAATTTATTTCATAATAAATTTTCATAAAATCAAATAATGCATTTTATTTTAAGTCGTTCAAATTTGTTTTATATTTTAGAAGAGAGATCTATTATTTCTTCTCCACCTTAATTTGAACTATATAATATGCATTTAAAATTATTATGGAAATAAAATCAGATCCTATTATTTCTACAGTCAACGATTTGAAAGTTGATTTGAACTATAATCTCCAAATTATTTCTCCTTTTTGATTGCATGTATGATTTTATCAAATTATCTGCTTTTGCACTATCATACATAGAAAGTAAAGTATAACAAAAGCGAATACACTTGCATCATACATAGAAAGAAAAGTATAATACAACAACAACAACAACCGACCCAGTATATTCCCTCATAGTGGAGTTTGGGAAGGGTAAAGTGTACGTAGTCCATACCACTACCTCTAAAGAGGTCGAGAGGCTGTTTCCGATAGACCCCCGTCTTAAGACAAAAGATAGTATGAAAGCGCAACAAAAGCATAAAACAGGATAAAATAACATATGTACGACATCCACAAACATATTGTACATTGCCAAACACAGGACACCAAGTTCAACCTAAATACTGACTGCGACTCATTCACACCCTTAGCCCTCTATCCTAATGCTATTCCTCTATAACTTTCTATCCAGGGTCATGTCCTCAGTCAGCTGTAACTGCTCCAAGTCACGCTTAATCACTTTTCTCCAGCATTTCTTCGGTCTACCCCCTACCCCAGCAGTTCTCACATCTACAAACTGGGGCATTCGCTCCCCTCCTCATCACATGACCAAACCACCTCAACCTCACTTCCAGCATTTTATCCTCCACTGACACTACTCCTACCTTTTCCCAAATAATTTTATTCCTAGCCCTGTCAGTCCTCGAGAATCCACACATCCAATGCAACATCCTCATTTTCAACACCTTCAACTTTTGTATATGAGAATTCTTGACTGGCCAACACTCCACTCCATACAACATAGCAGGCCAGACTACGATTCTATAGAATTTGCCTTTCAACTTAAGGGGCACCTTCTTATCGCATAAAATTCCTAAAGTAAGCCTCCATTTCATCCAACATGCCCCAATATGGTGAGAGACATCCTCATCTATCTCTCCATTCTCCTGAATCGTAGATCCGAGATACTTAAAACTATCCCTCTTGCAAACCACCTAGGAATCCAACTTCACTATCACCTCATCTTGCCTCGATTCACTAAACTTGTACTCCAAGTACTCCATCTTGGTCCTACTCAACCGAAAACCTTTAGACCCCAGGGTTTGCCTCCAACCTCCAGCTTATCGTTAACCCCTTGTCGCGACTCCTCAATCAAAATAACATTATCCGTGAAAAGCATATACCAAGGCACCTCACCTTGAATATTCTGCGTCAACCTTGAATATTCTGCGTCAACACATCCATCACCAAAGCAAATAAAAATAAACTTAGAGTCGATCCGTGGTGCAACCCTATCAAGACCGTGAAATGCTCAGAATCTTCTCCCACTGTCCTTACCCGAGTCTTCGCCCCCTCATACATGTCCTTAATCGCTCTAATGTACACCACCGGGACCCCTCTCGCCTCCAAGCATCTCCAAAGAACCTCCCTAAGGACCTTGTCATACGCCTTTTCCACGTCAATAAACACTATGTGAAGATCCCTCTTCCTCTTTCTGTACTGCTCTATCAGTTTTCGCACTAGGTGAATTGCCTCAGTCGTGGAGCGACCAGGCATAAAACTAAATTGATTCTCTAAAATAGACATAATCTTCCTCAACCTCTGCTCCACCACCCTCTCTCAAATCTTTATCGTGTGACTCAACAACTTAATACCCCGGTAATTGTTGTAACTCTGAATGTTACCCTTGTTCTTATACAAAGGAATCATCGGGCTCCATCTCTATGCCTCTGGCATCTTTACTGATTTGAAAATATTGTTAAATAAGTCGGTTAGCCACCTCAAACCAGTCTGGCCAGAGAACTTCCAAAAATCTACTGGAATCTCATCGAGCCTCGTCTCCCTACCCTTTTGCATCTTGCGAATAGCCTCACTGACCTCCTCTACCTTAAAACACCGACAAAATCCAAAGTCGCAACACTCTTCGGACTGCTCTAACTCCCCTAACATGACACATCTGTTCCTCTCATCATTCAAAAGCCTATAGAAATACGACTGCCATCTTTTCTTAATGAGGATGTCTTCCACCAAAACTCTGCCATTCTTCTCCTTAATGCACTTTACTTAGTCCAGATCTTGACCCTTTCGCTCCCTAACCTTGGCAAGCCTGAACAACCTCTTCTCCCCGCCCTTCTCCTCTAGCCACTTATACAAACTCGCAAAAGTTATTGTCTTAGCAGTCGTAACTGCTAACTTAACCTACTTCTTAGCTAACTTGTACTCTTCCCTGCTCACTCATTTCTCCTCTTTATCCTTACTCTCAACCAACTTAACGTAAGCCGCCTTCTTCGTCTCTATCTTCTTCTTAACAACTTCATTCCATCACTAATTCCCTCGATACCGGCCAGACCCACTTCTCGAAACACTCAAACCTCTCTAGCAGACTCCCTGATGCAACTAGCAGCCCTATCCTACATATTATCCATGTCCCTCTACTATCCCATACCTCCATCCCCTCCAACTTTGCCCCTATCTCCAAAGTACTACCCGGAGTCAGACTGCCCCACCTAACTCGAGGTCAACCCTTCCCACCCCACCTTAACTTGCCCTTCTTGATAACCAAGTCCATCACCAGTAGTCTATGTTGGGTCGCAAGATTCTCATTCAGGATAACCTTACAATCCTTACACAAATTTCTATCCCCCTTCCTAAGTAGCAAAAAGTCAATCTGGGTCTTAGCTAACCTACTACGGAAAGTAACCAGATGCACTTCCTTCTTCAAAAAGTTGGAATTCACTACCACCAACTCAAAGGCCCTTGCAAACTCCAAAATAGCAGCTCCCTCATCATTCCTAACCTCGAACCCAAAGCTTCTATGCACATCATCGTACCCTAACAGCAACGACCCGATGTGACCATTGAAATCCCCTCTTATGAAAATCTTCTTCGAACTTGGCATGCCCCTAACCACCTCATCCAAAACCTCCCAAAATCTCTTCTTCTCCTCCACATCCAGGCTCACCTGTGGCGCATACGTACTACAGATGTTC
Organism: Capsicum baccatum var. pendulum; assembly: GCA_030864225.1. Classification (NCBI taxonomy): domain Eukaryota; kingdom Viridiplantae; phylum Streptophyta; class Magnoliopsida; order Solanales; family Solanaceae; genus Capsicum; species Capsicum baccatum. The sequence continues at coordinate 198,406,009 of CM061557.1, forward strand.
AAAACAACCCCCCCAAGACCAACTTAATAGTCATAACCCTATCACTAACTCTTTTAACCTCTACCACCTGCTCCCTAAGCTCCTCGTCCACTAAGATACCTATGTCATTCCTACGTTTATCACTACCTGAATACCAAAACTTGTACCCATCCACATCCCTAGCCTTGGACCTTACTCACTTAGTCTCCTGGACACACGCAATATTAATCTTTCTCTTCTTAAGAATCTTAACTAGTTCTATAGATTTACCCTGCAGGGTTCCTATGTTCCACGACCCTACCCTCAAATTATCAGCTATATTATCCCCTTCTTTAATAACCTGCACTCTGCATCTTGGACCTACCCCACCCGCAGCCCCCGATCCTGCTCCCAGCCCCACAGGGCCCCCATGCCCCCCGGACATGACCCTATTCCACCATATGCCACCCAAGCTACTACCCAACCCAAGAAACGGGACAGGCTAAAACAATAATAATAATAATAATAAAAGGCACGCGCAAAATACAAAATACAACCAAAATTCAAGCACAACAGATACTAGACACCGATATATAGAACATATATTCTGTAATAAATTAACCCAAACAAATTATAAATAGTGAAGATATTAAAAAGAGCAATACAGTAAATCTCAGTAAAATAAAGTTCAGAGGTTTGAAGTCACCGATAAACGTTGATCCAGTACTCAGATCCTACTTGCTATCTTGGATTTTGGCACATTGACGTTCGTCGGAATAACGTTGCCGGATAATCGCCAGAGAGTCACCGGCGGCAATCACTTCAGGTCGCTGACCCAAATCACTGACAGATCTGCTTCTTACCTAGCCTCGTCGAAGTGGAAATCGTAGGAACCTAAACGCTAGCGAGAAGACCAAACTAACAACAGTGGGGGAGTAGAAGGGGGAGGGACCAGAGAAGAGGAGAGGGAAAGAGAGAAGGTAGCGTAATTACCTGCCGCCGGCGATATTACTATGCTGACGTATGCTTCGCCGGAGATGACAGTCACGTCAAAGAGATGTAATACGTTCTCATACTTATAATGTGAAATATTTTTACTGAAATATAAAATTTAAAATATTTGCATCATACATAGAAAGTATAGTACATTCACATACATATAGAACATGTTGCTGTTGGGGAGTAAATCATACATATAACACTGACATCATACATAGAAAAAAAATGTATAATACATTCTCATATGTGTAAATTTCATAAACAATAGCAAAATATTATTCAAAATGGGCAATGTATTATAATTTCTCATACAATACTATGCAAACTTTTACTAAAAATAAATTCACTAAGAGGGGGTGGAGGCACCGTTGGTTGTTCGTGATGGCGTTGGTGGTGGCCACAGTGGGAGAGGAACGCGAAATGATATCGATCTTGGCGGCTGATCGCCCTTACGTGTTCACTAGCGTGAAGAAGAGGAGTGGAGTGGTGAAGGCGCCGTTGACTATTCGTGATGGCGTCAGTAGTTGCGCCAGTAGGAGAGGAATGAGAAACGACGTCGATCTTAGCGGTTGGTCGCCCTTGCGTGTTCACCAGCGTGAGGAAGAGGAGTGGAACGGTGGACGACAGTGACAATCATAAAGCAGCGGCGACGTTGGCTTTTTTGAGGGAGATGAAGAGAGATGTTTCATGATATTTTTTGAATTTGAATTACAATTACTATTTTTAAGCATCCACAAAATTAGAACATTAATTACTGTCGTTATTAAGGTAAGAGATTAATTATATTTGATTTTATTTTCATAATTTAAGAAGAAACAGTTTTCTCATACATTGAAGTTACGTATGAGGAACATTGACATGTATATGTATTTTTCTAAATCTGGGAGAGAGAAGGTCAATCCAAGATCTTATGTAATTAGTTTCATTTAGGATCAGAATTATGTTGTTTATACTTGAAAATATTAGTTCTTTCATTTTACAAACAAGTAAAAATTTAATATCTCTAGGTAAAATTTAATACTTCTAAAACATGTTTCATAATTCTAAATAAAATATACAAACTAAAGAAAAACACAAAAGCAAAACGGAAGGGAAATTAATACTTACCGTATTCCAATGATAAAAAGTCCTCAAAAATAATTCCCAGGCTAAAGTCCCTAATATTATTTAAAAGAAATTTGAACTTTATATTCTTAAGTATAATGTCCAATTCAAAACTTTGTATTTTAAGTTCACTGAAAAAATTTTAAATTCAAATGTTACAAATTGCATAGTAAAATTTGCAATTGTCCTACGATTTCGTCACACTCTTCTATTTGGAGTTGGAATATCTTGGTCAAATTCCTTTGTCAGTAGGCTACAGTTTTCATCAATTCATGTATAGAATAAAAAAAATTCCCATATATAACTTCCAATATATTTAGGAGTTTTTTCAGAAATGAAACTTTCAATATATTTATTAAGTCAATATTCAATATTATAAATAAAAATAATGATATAATAATTGAAGAAAAGGTGAAAAGATTATTTTGTCTAAAACAGAGTCTTTTAATGAATTACAAAAAGTTCAAACAACATTTCTAAGGTAATTCACACTTTTAATATATTATAGATATAAATATAGATTATAGATATAGATATAGATATAAATATAGTTTTAATACAACTTTTAAACACTTAACTTTCTTCTCAATCTACCATCATCGTCGCTCCATCATGACCGATGAACATTTCCTCCGTTAACACCATCTCGTCCACTCCAATTCACCTTTAACGACCTCACAACTCTACTGTTCCGGCCAACCCTCATTGGAAAATCCCACCAGCTCGACCACCTTCCAGCCTCTTCTCTCTTTGTTCTCCTCACTCTTCTTTGCGTTAGGTTTTCCCCCTGAATTTATTACCAAATTTAAATTTTATTTTTCATCTAACAAAAATAAAAGTAATACGATAATTACTTCTACTCTTTTGAAAGAAAAATATAATTTTATTTTATATTTGACAAACTTCTGTCTAAGAGGAAAGGTTTTGGAACGTTATAAATGAAAAACCTTTCCTTCTCATATAATAACACAGTAGCATCCACAATGTAGTCATTTCCGAGTCTTATTTAGGGGGAGATTTCATCCTAATATTTTTATGTTTTCTTTAATATTAGTTTTCATGTCTAGGCCAGTTGCCCATTATATCAATAATATTATGTTTTTTAGTTTATAGTGTGTCATCTGAATTATCGTCGTCTTGGTTTGCAAACTTTAAGCTTCCGCATGATGCCCTCTCGATTTTGAACCCAACAAGTGGTATCAAAGCGTACGGTTCAAAGATCCAGTGGGGTGGTAAAATGAAGTTGAAGACAAGTTTAAGGCAGTTCAAATTAATTTGCAACCAGTTTGATGATAATGAGGATCTTTTATCCAACTACACGTGGAGAAGAAATTTTATGCATATTTCAACATTCTTGTTGCTGCATCTTTAAAAATAAAAATTAAATATTAATTTTTAACCCATTTATAACCATAATATTTTAAATTTTATTTTTAACTATAGAAAGTAGGAGTGATGAAAATTATGTGAATAACAAAGATCATGCACGTGAAGAAGGTAGATTAAATTATGTCAAGAAAATCAAGCCAAAAAAGGGGATATTTGTTAGAGTTTTTGTCCTAATTTTCTTATCAGATTTAAGTTTTTTCTTAGAAGGAAAATAAAAATAATATCATAATTTCTTTTACTTTTCCTGAAAGAAAAATATAAAATCTTTTCATACTTGGCAAACCTCTTTCTAAGAGAAAAGGTTTTAGAACTCTATAAATAGAAGACCTTTCCTTCTCATACAATAACACAGTAGAATCCACAATGTAACTATTTACGAGTCCTGTTTACGAGGAGATTTTCTCTCAATAGTTTTATTTTTTCTTTAATATTAGTTTTCATGTATTGGCCAATTGTCCAAATTATATCAATAATATTATGTTTTTAGTTTAAATTGTGTCATCAGAATTATAACCATTTTGATTAGCAAACATTAAGCTTCCGCATGATATCCTTTCGATTTCGAACTCAAGACTTTGTTCTCTTTATCCCCTCTTCCACCATCTTTGTCTAAACCTATCCCTCAACCATTTTCGATGAGTCACCAGAGAACCCACTCCTAAATAGATCCATAATCGTTGCCACTTTTTCCAATGAAAGAAACGGAGCTCCGACCTCCGACCAAAGATAAAAGCTTTGACTTGTTGTCAAAAATTCAATTCAAAAAATACCATAAAAATTAAAATTAAATATCTTTACAAGCAACGAAATTAACAAATCAAATCCATGTACCACAAAAAATTAGTAATTTTGAGAAATTAAAAAAGAAAGAGATAGAAAAATTGAAATCTAAAATCTCAAATAGAGAAGAAAATAAGTATTTTTATACTTAGAAAAATTCAAATTTGAAACAAAAATCGAATGAATAAAATAAAAGTAACAAAGGACAAAATATGAAATTGGGGAAAGCAATGACAGTAAGGAGGATGACATAGTGAAAAAGATTGATTAGACTAAAGCTAGCTGTGAAGGATAAAAGTAGACCATATTTCATAATAAAATATAGAGAAAAGATATAAAGACATCAGTGAAGTTGTTTCAAATCTTTAAAAAGACACTTAAAGTTTGAGGGTGTCCTATTATACCACAAAAATAGTTAAGACCATTATAATTAACCCCCTTTGACCTATTTTCAGCCCTTCTCTTTATCACACAAGAGACATATGTGAGAAAAAAATTATTGCACCAGCAAATGAAAAAATGTCATGTGTAATAAAAAATATTTTTTACTTTTTTCATTTTTCATTTTTTTGTTGTTTTTCTCTTCTTCTTCGTTAATGGTGTCTTGTTTACCCCATTCTTCTTCTTCTCTATTATTGAGATGTTGGTGGATTTTATTATGATCGGTGTTTATATTTTGATAAAAATGATAAATAGATTAAAAAAGTAAAAAAGGAGATGGTGTGTCACCATCATTCTTTTTGGCGAAAAGGTACTTTTCCATGATAAATTTTTTTTGTCGATTGCTAAATTATAATGATGGAAGAAATCAATATTAAGGTGAGCTGAAAATTTTAGTAAAAAAATCATAAATAATTATAAAAATCATTGATTTCCATATGAACTTGTCACGACTTGATTTTCCAGGTCATGATGACACCTACTATAACCCCTCCCCCACCCCGTAGGTAAGCCAACCTGTAGTCTGAAACTACTAGTAACAGACTACCAAAAAAACCAGGAAAGAATGCAGAATAAATAAAATAAAACATAATATATATAAGACAATCCCAAAACTTGATGGAATCAGTACAAAAGCTTCTAATATAATGATAAGATTACAAATGAGGTACTAATGAACGTATAGGTACAACCTATATCTGAGTATAACATAGAGATTAGTCTAATACTTAAGATGGAGAATAGCAATACTCCGAATGCCAGAAGCTCACCCTAAGTCTCCAAACCATATCTGCTCTGCATGACGCAAACAACAATGGCGAGAACACGTACTATGATCTGCAGGCTGCAAAAGTGTAGTATGAGTAACAAAGACATGGTACTCAGTAGGCAACTACCAACTGTGCTCCAAGGGAAATGCAAATATAAATAACATACACACAAGAATGAAAACTACATTCAAATATCTAGAAAAGTAACATAATAAATTTGAGAAGGAAATAACAGTAAATTATACTATTCTGCCATACCCAAAAACAAAGCACTATACTGTATATCATTGGTCAATATATAAATTGAGGGTAGAAGAAGGATATTAGTAGTATACAAGGCCAATAAATGGATATACAACATGAATAAATGAAGGAAGGGGGATATACGGTAATACCATAACTACATATGCATAGATATATATACATATACATAAACAAAGGCTAACTCAAAGGTATAACTAAAGTAGTCATACTAGCATCTTAAGGCCTCCTAGTTATAGTAGAAACTAGTGCTAACATAATGAGGATCTAAAGCCATAATGCCTAACCATGGGATAATCATGCGTAGTAAAATAACCGTAAGAGAAAGGATCAAAATCAGAATCATACCTCGAATCTCAGTGCCAGTCCAATAATCAACTTGTCATAAACTGACTATAATAATAATAACAATAAAGTAACTGACTAGTCCGGACACAAAATACCTAAATCGGACCCCATAACCCAAAAGGTCCAATCATCACTCACAATAATCAATATTTATCACCTTTATCTATGAAACCCTCCATAAGGCTGATAGATATTGGCGTATACTGGTGATAGTAAATACACATGCAAGGATGAATGCAAAGTGAATCCGTAATATCATAACCGATCTAAGTACCATAAAGTAACCATGTGTACACTTACTCCAACTCGACAGCTCACAAAGGTAGGACCTACGACCTCTCTTCTTCAGCATAATGGCTTATGAACAAAGGGGCCTCGAGGGGTTCAAAAGTACCCATATTCACCGACCTAGTTCCGATCTAGGATTTTCAATAATCACCATCATCATCGCTAAATTTCATCTAGTATCGAAGATGTACGTATATATAATATGCATGAACTCAAACTATGGCTAAAATAATGTAAGTCCGTAAATCTATTTGCCCGAGGTAAATAACTCTGGGACTAAATCATCACTAAAGTATTAAAAGAGTCAAAATCTCTCTTGACCAAAGTAAATAGTAGTAGTAAAGTTGTGGACTAAAATCTATCTCGATCAAATCTCTAAACAATAATTTTTAGTATCAAAAGCCCATAGATCATTTATTAAGGTGGTACAATTTCCATTACAAAAGAATTCATTTTAGAAGTAAAAAGTGTGATTAAATACCTTTTTTGAAAAACAATAGTAAAATCATATTTTTAGTCAAAATCGTACCATTAAGTGAGCATGAATGTACCAAATCTATGCATGTCATCACCAATATCCAAACAATACTATTATAAGTGTCTAAACGACAATAAAATAAACCACGCTCTTTACAAGGATAAAAACTCTCCCAAAATTTAACTAATATTATGATCACTGTATTAGACCCAATAATATATAACCGGCATAACCATATCATAATCCAAGAAAGCAACATAGTCCACCAACTTAAGGTAGTAACCTTTTACCAAAGGTTATTAACCTTAACTATGCCTAACATAGTAGAAACCTAGGGTAATAGAATCCTAGAAGTATAATACATATTTCATCTTAAGGGTTGATCCACCTTTCTATCCCCGAGCTTATTAATGTTTCGGCTTTTTAAGGAACATTTAACATCATCTTCTTGGAAAAGTTATATGTTTTCAAGAAACCAAAGTGATATTTAATGAGTCTTTTTAGTGTTTCAGGGAAAGGAGTGAACCACAAAAGAAACTTGAAAAAATTAGCAAAAAAGGGAATTTGATGATTAAAATGGTGGACCATCAATCTTACGATGGACCACCAGGTAGATCGTCAGTCTTGTGACAAAACACCAGGTGGATCATCAGGATTAATCAGAATACGGTCTTCCAAAGGACTCAGTGACGAACCAAATGGTGGACCGTCAGTATTACGACGGACCATCAGTTGGACTGTCAGGCCTTATCCAGAAATCACTCTTTTGAAGGACTCAGTGACGGACCAAATAGTGGACCATCAGTCTTGCGATGGACCACCAGTTGGACCGTTAGGACTTATCCAGAAATTACTCTTCTGAAGGACTCAGTGACGGACCACATGGTGGACCGTCAAACTTTCAACAGACCACCACTTTGGCCGTCGACTTAGACATGATTTTTCTAATTCTAAATTTTAAATTTCTTTTTACCTGGGAACATATAAATACTAAATTTTAGGGTTAGTAGGGGTGCTTTTTATCTTTTAAAAGTTTTACATCTATAGAGATTTTCTGTAACCTAGTACTTTGGGGATTTAAGCATATCTTTGGGGAAGTTAATCATTCAATTTTTTATTGATGATTCAAGAACCGATTCTTGAGATTTTTGTAAGTGAATTCTAAATCTATTTATAAATAATAAAAGAATTATTTCTTCTTTGTTTATGGAATTTTATGGCTAAGTTCCCATAACTAGGGTTATGGGATCCTTAATGTGAAAAGCATCTATGGGTTGTGAATCAAATTGAGTTCCATGAATAACTGATATTGTATAAACCTTTATTCAAGTTAATGACTTTTCTTGGTTGCAAACTTGAGAAGTAAGCCCAAGAACATCACTTGTCTGAAAGGAAATAGTTTGTTGGGAAAAATGAAGCGTTTACATGAATTCTAAGGGCTTTAACCTTTGGATTAATGGAAAATGCCTTAACAGGATTAGCTTACATGAGAAAATGGTTGAAAGAACAATGTATCCTTTGAGTTTGAGAGAATTAGAGGATAATCTATCCACTTAGGTTTAGAAACTAAGGGATAAAAATTAGGATTCAACCCTTCTTGCAATTAAATTTGTTAATTGGAACTCTTAAGTGATTCACAACCCTAGTTGAGCTAGCATTTTGGAAACCATAGCCCTGGTTTTTTTAATATCATTAAATTACTAATTTCAATGAGAATCATTTGTTGGAATACTCTTGTTATAATTAATTACTTTATAAGTTACAAATCAAAACCCCCCATATTTAGGAACCTTTGATCAATAGTCCAGTAATGATTACAATACTTAGTGAGCACACTATTCCTTGTGGGATTTGACACCCAACCTAGTTGGGTTCTATATTTTATAGCGATTGCTTATACTTTCTTATGAGAGTTGTAATTTGGGCGTATCAAATTTTGGTTTCGTTGCCAAGGAATACAGTTGTTAACTAAGTTTGTTATTGTTAATCGACGCTTTGGTTGAAGATTCCCAAAGGGTGAAGTTGTGAGTGCTCCTACCACCATAGGGGCCAACATTGCACCGGTGGAGGACGCAGGGACCTCATCCCACCTGAAAGATGCCTCAGAGGAATAAGAGGCAAAGTAAATAGCCCAATCCAACCACGTACGGTATTTTATTGCTTTGAGGATAATGCATATCTTTTTGTGTGGGGGTGGGTGTATTTACATCATGGTTGGATGCTTTTGCCGATATTCTGAATCCAATTATGTGCTATTTAGTAAAAGCGGTATGTCTAGGGTGTTTGTATTTTTACATTTCAAATTCTGCAGCTTATGATATAAATATCTGTGTTTAATGATTATCTATAAAATGTTTCTGTTTTTGTAATTCGTTGTAAATATGGATAATGAATGATGTTGGCATAAGACTATGAGCATGTGTAAGTAATTATTTACTTTATTCATGCAAACATGTGTTCATAACCTTCAGTGAATCTGCATTTGGCATTATTCTATAAGAAGTGCATGAATCATGTGATGAACATTCTAAGAGTTGCAGAAGAAGTTTGCAATAGTAAAAATACCCTAGACATGCCACTTATACTAGATAGTATATGATTGGATTCAGAATATCGGCAGCAATATCCAACCATGATGTAAATACACCCACCCCACACAAAAGGATATGCATTATCCTCTAAGCAATAAAATACCATACATGGTTAGATTGGGTTGTTTACTTTACCTCCTATTCCTCTGAGCCAACTGTCAGGTGGGGTCAGGTCCCTGCATCCTTCCCCGGTACAATGTTGTCCCCTATGTTGGTAGGAGCACTTACAATTTCACCCTCCATAATTTGAGGGATCGTCTCACAAACTGAACCTACACTTCACCAAAAAAGATATGGCTCATTCCAGAAGTAGTGTTTCGCATCATGAAGAAATTTCTTTCTTTGATGAAAAGAAAGATTTTCTGGAATCACCTCGCTCACCACGTAATTTGTAAAATCAGCGTACTAAGGTAGTTTCTCCAGAGCAGCAGTTAAGATTTCCTCATCCGAAAATGCATCATTGATCTCCATCTCATCTCTAACTGATCGTTCACCTTCTATCCTAGACAGATGATCTGCCATTTGGTTTTCGCAACCCTTTCCATCTTTGAATTTAAAGTCAAATTCTTGGAGTAGTAACACCCATAAAATAAACTTTGGTTTCACATCTTATTTAGCCATCAAATATCTGAAGGTTGCATGGTCAGTGTGGTTCCAAGAAGATAAGCTCTAAATTTCTCAAAAGCATACACTACAGTAAGGAGTTCCTGTTCGGTGATAGTGTAGTTCTTTTGAGCTCTATTCAGAGCTTTGCTGGCATAATAGATTGGATGAAACAATTTTTCCCTCTTTTTCCCCAAAGCAGCTCTAAGGACAACACCGCTTGCGTCACACATGATCTTAAATGGCTTGGACCAATCCGGTGCTACAATGATAGAGGCTTCCACCAGTTTTCCTTTAAGGCATTCAAATGCTTTCAAGCAATCTTCATCAAAGGAAAACTTTGCTTCCTTCTCCAAAAGTGTGCAGAGTGGGTTTGCAATCATGAAGAAGTCTTTAATAAACCTCCGATAAAAACCAGCATGGCCGAGAAAACTGCGAACCCCCTTCCTAGAAACTGGAGGTGGTAATCTCTCAATAACTTCAACCTTGGCTCGATCAACTTCAATTCTTTTTGCTAAAATTTTATGCCCGAGAACAATGCCCTCTTTAACCATAAAGTGGCACTTCTCCCAATTAAGTACAAGATTGAATTCCACACATCGTTGTAAGGCCATACTCAGGTTTGCCAAACACAACTCAAATGAATCTCCTACAACCAAAAAATCATCCATAAACACCTCTAAGGTGTCTTCAACCGTATCTGAGAAAATAGATATCATGCACCATGGAAGGTAGCAGTTGCATTACATAACCCAAACGACATTCGCTTGAATGAAAAAGTGCTATACAAGTATATAAAAACAGTCTTTTCCTGATCTTTGGGAGCAATACAAATCTGGTTATATCCAGAATAACCATCCAAAAAGCAAGACCATCCCTTTTCTACCAATCTATCAAGTATTTGAACCATAAAGGGCATTGGAAAGTGATCCTTTAACGTCCACGAGTTGAGCTTTCGGTAATCTATACACACCCTCCACCTAGTAACAGACCTGAGTGGGATAAATTCATTCTTCTTATTGGCTACCACTGTTATGCCCCCTTTCTTAGGAATACATTGCACAGGACTCACCTATTTACTATCTGATATAGGATATACCACCCCTACATCTAACCACTTGATAATCTCTTTATTTACCACCTCTTGCATAGGTGGGTTCAGGCGACGCTGATACTCAATAGTAGGCACACAATCCTCCTCTAGCTGAATTTTGTGCATATATATGCCAGGAGAAATACCAATGATATCTGTAATTGTCCAACCAATAACTCTCTTATATCTCTTAAGAATAGAGATGAGAGCTTCTACTTATTGCTTACGTAGATCAGAAACAATAATGATGGGTAGTGAATTACCACTACCCAGGAACACGTACCTCAAATGATCGGGTAAATCTTTCAATTCCAACACCGGTGGCTCTTCGATAGATGGATTTGCCGGTGGTGTTGGTCGATTCTTAAGATTAAGATCGAGCTTCTTAGGAGCATAAGAATATGATCCCATTCCTATCAAAGAATAAATGGTCTCTTCATAATCCGCAATATCTTCATGATCAAAATTTATAAGTACTGCGGCTAATGGCTCAACAACAAGCTGCTCCACTATTGGTACTTCCTACTCATCCTCATAATATAAATCAACAATTGAGAACACGCTCATCTTTTTATATTTTTTCATTGATTTACAAAAATCAAACCCCCCATATTCAGGACCTCTGATCGACAGTCCAGTAACGATTACAATACTTAGTGAGCACAGTATTCCCTGTGGGATTCCACACCCAACGTAGTTGGGTTCTATATTTGACAGCGACCGCTTACACTTTCTTATGAGAGTTATAATTTGGGCATATAGAATTTTGATGCCGTTGTCGGGGAATACGGTTGTCAACTAAGTTTGTGATTATTAACCAACCCTTTGGTCAAAGTTTCCTAAATTTTACTTTTTATTTGTTGTTTTTGTTTTGTGTAGGTTGAGTTCCCAAATTTTACTTTTTATTTGTTGTTTTTGTTTTGTGTAGGTTGAGTGTCTTGTATGCCAAGTACGCAAAGATTAGGTCAACCATTATTACCTATTCATCCAGAACTACAGCTCATTGGCAGAATAGATGGTCAATAGGACCCAAAAAGAATAGTTTCACATCAGGAGCAGGTTAGATTAGCATTCTTGGTAGCCACACAAGTAAAACAGCAAAATGCAGATAATGATGTCGGGAAGTAAATCCGGATGATGAGGACCTGGGCGATAATAAGTTATTAAACCCAAGGCGTGCAGATAATGTAGCTGCACCAGTGAATAGGAATATCAACAAAAATTACCAGGCTAGGATGAGACCCAAACACTGAGCTATCCAGTTTGCTTTAGACGATGATGATGACCTGGATGGGACTGGTGCTACAGGGGCTATTATTTCTCCACCCTTAGAACCTGTAGCTAAGTTTAATATCACGAGTACCATGATACAGTTGTTACATCTTAAGGGACTGTTTGGTGGACTTGTGGGTGATAACTTGAATATGTATTTGATTAACTTTATCTCGACATGCAAATCATTCGACAATCCAGGAGTAGGACAAAATGCTATTTGGCTGTAATTATTTCCATTATCTCTGTCTGGAGAAGCAAATTTATGGTTGAATAGGCTAACCCCCAATTCTATTACAAATTGGAGGCAATTAGAAGATGCTTTCTTAGAAAGGTTCTTTCCATCGTCCAAGAAGGCACAGTTAAGAGATAAAATCAGTAATTTTAGGCAGCTTCTAACTGAAGCTCTCCATGAAACTTGGGAGAGGTTCAAAAAGAAGCTTACACAGTGCCCGAATCATCAGATGAAAAACATCCACCTGAATGAGATATTATATAAGGCCTTGAATTTGGTGACTAAGCCAGTGGTGAATAATTCTGCGGGTGGGTCTTTCATGGACCTCACTTTACCTGAGGCATCTGAGATGCTGGATCGTATGATAAAGTAGAGTAGATCTTGGCATATCAGGGATTTTGAGGTAGCAAGCTCTACTGTATCTATTGGCTTAACTACAGAATAGAGACGAAGAAAAGAGAAACATGACCAAGACATAGCTCATATAAAGACATAAATGGACCTTCTTACTAAGCATTTATTATTAGGAAAGATAAAGAAAGTTAAAGCTAGTGCATCACAGGGAAGAGATGACTATGATTCTGAGGAGAAAGCTAATTATTTGAATAATCAGAGGGGTTTTTGAGGCAGTGGCCAAGGAAATTAAGGTCAGAACTACTATGATAAATATGGATACAAGGACCGAGACCAAGGAAATTGGAAAAACAAGAATGATAGGAGTGGGTTGTATGTGCCTCCTAGAAATCATGAGGCTACTACAACTAGCTCTGAGAAGATGTCCATGGAAGATATGATGGCTAAATTATTAAAGGGGGTGAAAACAACCAATACTAGAGTAGCAGAGATTAAAAATAATTTTTCCTCAATGAATCAATTGGTTGACTTACACTCTACTTCAATAAAACAGTTGGAGCAGCAAATGAACCAACTTTCTACTGCATTTAATTAGAGGAAGGATGGCACTCTACCAAGTGACACAGTTTAAAATCCAAGGAAGGATGGTTCATGCATGAAAATTACCATTAGGAGTGGCAAAGTACTGGTAAGCCCATCTGTGGGTAAACCTGTAGTTGATATTATGACAAAGAATGTTAATGAAGCATATATTGATCATCCGATAAAGTCTAAAAAATCGGATGAGATTATTCATGATGTTGCATCCAACAGTCAGCAGGCTGGTGAGTTAAAAAGAGATGAAGACAAGGAAAATAAAGTAGTGGTGAGAACTCTCCCAAAACCACCACCTCCCTTTCCTCAAAGATTGAAGAAGAAGGATGAGGATACAAATTTTAGTAAATTCATGGCCATGTTGAATCAGTTGACGGTAAATGTGCCTTTGGCTGAGGCACTTGAGCAAATGCCAGGGTATGCTAAATTTATGAAGGAACTGTTTACGAAGAAAAAAGCAGCGACCTACAAATCGGTCGAAGAGCCATCGATGTTGGAATTGAAAGAGTTACTCGGTCATTTGAGGTACGTGTTCCTGGGTTGCAGTAATTCACTACCCATCATTATTGCTGATGATCTAGGTGAGTAACAGGTGAAATCTCTCATCTCTGTTCTTAAGAGATATAAGATATCTATTGGTTGGACTATTGTGGATATCATTGGTATTCCTCCGGGCATATATATGCACAAAATTCAGCTAGAGGAGGATTGTGTGCCTACTATTGAGCATCAGCGTCACCCGAACCCACCTATTCAAGAGGTGGTAAAGAAAGAAATTATCAAGTTGTTAGATGCAGGGGTGGTATATCCTATATCAGATAGTAAATGGGTGAGTCCTTTGTAATGTGTGCCTAAGAAAGGGGCATGGCAGTGGTAGCCAATGAGACGAATGAATTAATCCTGCTCAGTCTTGTTACTGGGTGGAGGGTGTATATGGATTACCAAAAGCTCAACTCATAGTCATTAAAGGATCACTTTTCAATGCCCTTCATAGATCAAATGCTTGATCGATTGGCAGGAAAGGGATGGTATTGCTTTTTGGATGGTTATTCTAGATATAATCAGATTTGTATTGCTTCCGAAGATCAGGACAAAACCACTTTTACATGCCCGTATGCACTTTTACATTAAAGCGGATGCCGTTTGGGTTATGTAATGCACCTGACACCTTCCAACAATGCATGATGTCTATTTTCTCAGATATGGTTGAAGATACCTTGGAGGTATTTATGGATGATTTTTCAGTTGTAGGAGATTCATTTGAGTTGTGTTTAGAAAACCTGAGTATGGCCTTGGAACGATGTGTGGAATTCAATCTTATACTTAATTGGGTGAAGTGCCACTTTATGGTTAAGGAGGGCATTTTTTGCAGGCATAAAATTTCATCGAAAGGAATTGAAGTTGATCGAGCCAAGGTTGAAGTTATTGAGAGATTGCCAACTTCAGTTTCTGTGAAGGGGGTTTGCAATTTTCTCGTCCATGCTGGTTTTTATATGAGGTTTATTAAAACCTTCTTCATGATTGCAAACCCACTCTGCAAACTTTTGGATAAGGAAGCAAAGTTTTCCTTTGATGAAGATTGCTTGAAGGCATTTAAATGCCTTAAAGGAAAACTGGTAGAAGCCTCTATCATTGTAGAACCAGATTGGTCCAAGCCGTTTGAGATCATGTGTAATGCAAGCGGTGTTGCCCTTGGAGCTTCTTTGGGTCAAAAGAGGGACAAATTGTTTCATCCAATCTATTATGCCAGCAAAGCTCTGAATAGAGCTCAAAAGAACTACACTGTCACCGAACAGGAACTCCTTACTGTAGTGTATGCTTTTGAGAAATTTTGAGCTTATCTTCTTGGAACCAAGGTGGTGGTACACACTAACCATGCAACCTTGAGATATTTGATGGCTAAAAATGATGTGAAACCAAGGTTGATTTGATGGGTGTTACTACTCCAAGAATTTGACTTTAAAGTCAAATATAGAAAGGGTTGCGAAAACTAAGTGGTGGATCACCTGTCTAGGGTGGAAGGTTAATGAACAGTTAGAGATGAGATGGAGATCAATGATGTATTTTCGGATGAGAAAATCTTAACTGCTGCTCTGGAGAAACTACCTTGGTATGCTGATTTTGTGAATTATGTGGTGAGTGAGGCGATTCCAGAAAATTTTTCTTTTCATTAAAGAAAGAAATTTCATCATGATGTGACACACTACTTCTGGGATGAGCCATATCTTTTTTGACGAAGTGCAGGTTCAGTTTGGGAGACGATCCCTCAAATTGTGGAGGGTGAAGTTGTGAGTTCTTCTACCACCATAGGGGCCAAAATTGCACCAGGGGAGGACTCAGGGACCTCACCCCACCTGACAGATGCATCAGAGGAATAAGAGGCGAAGTAAATATCCTAATCCAACCATGTACGGTATTTTAGTGCTTTGAGGACAATGCATATCTTTTTGTGTGGGGGTGGGTGTATTTACATCATGGTTGGATGCTTTTGCCGATAT
This sequence comes from Capsicum baccatum var. pendulum, assembly GCA_030864225.1. Lineage (NCBI taxonomy): Eukaryota > Viridiplantae > Streptophyta > Magnoliopsida > Solanales > Solanaceae > Capsicum > Capsicum baccatum. Next base: position 198,422,065 of record CM061557.1, read on the forward strand.
TCTGAATCCAATTATGTGCTATTTAGTAAAAGCGGTATGTCTAGGGTGTTTGTATTTTTACATTTCAAATTCTGCAGCTTATGATATAAATATCTGTGTTTAATGATTATCTATAAAATGTTTCTATTTCAGTAATTTGTTGTAAATATGGATAATGAATGATGTTGGCATAAGACGATGAGCATGCGTAAGTAATTATTTACTTTATTCATGCAAACATGTGTACATAACCTTCAGTGAATCTGCATTTGGCATTATTCTGTAAGAAGTGGATAGATCATGTGATGAACTTTCTAAGAGTTTCAAAAGAAGTTTAGCTCAGTTGCTTGTGGGTGTGAGGATTTACCTTCAGTTATTGTATAGTCTAATGCCTAGAACTTTCCTGAGTCATTGATATGGTCTTCTAGTGGACTCAATAGGATAGCATAATAGGCCTCCTTGTACTTTTATCCCACTTAGCCTAAATAAATAACCCTACCAAAAAGATTTTTATCTCATTTGAACCCGTCTTCTGCCTTTAAGACCTTTTTTTTTTCAATTCCAATAGCTTTCATTTACTCTCCGTAGGGCGTTAGCATCCTAATCAGACCTTGGCCCAATATTTAGGTATTAGTCCCTTTAAATTAGGCAAAACACCTAAGTTAAGGGTGACTTTTGTCAAGGTGCAAATGCCAAATGGAAAGTGAGTGTAAATTTTAATCTAAAAGCTTTTGGCCCTTATCAGTTCAAAGATATTATGCACCTTAACTGAATGCATCAGCATAAGTTAAGGGTGGCCGGTGCTTGTCTTCTTCCCTCCAAAAAAATGGGGGTTATGTCTGAAGAAGAGCCTGTTATTGGAAGTAGTAATGAGATGATCTGGGCTGCAGAAATGCCAAGGCAAGGAGAGTTAAGTCTTAATGAATCACTTTATCCAAAAGAATATCCTTACCTAACTTGAAGCCTCATTACAAGCCTTGAAAAAAGCTGTTTGATCCTAGCGAGTCGACCTTGAGAAGGTGTAGTATGGCTAGGGCAAGCCTAGGGGTATGTTGGACTATCCTTGTAGCTTCTTTGATGAGTGTGATAGTTTAGATTACGTCTACATCATGTGATGAGTGGTGGATTTCATTGTTGTGAGGGCAACTGGAGTTTCACTGAGTTTGCTGTTCTCTGTGGGGTGTAACATCTATGTTTGTGTGCTGAATAATAATCAATGCCGGGTGTAGACCTTGATGTGTTAAATTGATATGAGTGAAATGATGAGTGAATAGTTGCATCAAAATGTTTCAGTGGTTGGTTGCAGGTCATTGCATTGTTCATGTTCACAATTAGGTGCTGAGTTGCTTGAGGACAAACAATTATCTTAAGTTGAGGGTGTTGATGTTTTGGCTTTTGACAGAACATTTAGCATCATCTTCTTGGTAAAATTGTATGTTTTCAAGCAACGAAAGTGGTATTTAATGAGTCTTTTTAGTGTTTCAGGGAAAGGAGTGAACCACAGAAGAAACTTGAAAAAAGTAGCAAAAAAGGGAATTTGACGGTCGACGGACCACCAGGTGGATCGCTAGTCTTAATCAGAACATGGCCTCCCGAAGGACTTAGTGACGGACTAAATGGTGGACCGTTATTCTTGCAACAGACCACCAGTTGGACCGCCAGGCCTTATCTAGAAACCACTCTTCTGAAGGACTCAGTGACGAAACAAATGGTGGACCATCAGACTTTCGATAGACCACCACTTTGGCCGTCGACTTGGACGCGGTTTTTATGATTTTAAATTTTAAATTCCTTTAAATTCTTTTTTACTTGGAAACATATAAATACTAAATTTTAGGGTTAGCAGGGGTGCTTTTTATCTTTTACAAGTTTTACATCTATAGAAATTTTCTGTAACCTAGTACTTTGGGGATTGAAGCATATCTTTGGGGAAGTTAATCATTCAATCATTTATTGAAGATTCAAGTACTAATTCTTGAGATTTTTGTAAGTGAATTCTAAATCTATTTATGAATAATACAAGAATTATTTCTTCTTTGTTTATGGAATTTTGTAGATAAGTTCCTATAACTAGGGTTATGGGATCCTTAATGTGAAAAACATCTATGGGTTGTGAATCAAATTGAGTTCCATGAATAACTGATATTGTATAAACATTTCTTCAAGTTAATGGCTTTTAATAGTTGCAAACTTGAGAAGTGAGCCCAAGAACATCATTTGTCTGAAAGAAAAGTGTTTGTTGGAAAAAAAAGAAGTGTTTACATGAATTCTAAGGACTTTAACCTTTGGATTAATGGAAAATGCCTTAACAGTATTAGCTTGCATGAGAAAATGGTTGAAAAAACAATGTATCCTTTGGTTTGAGAGAATTAAAGGATAATCTATTCACTTAGGTTGAGAAACTATGGGATATAGAATAGGATTTAACCCTTCTTGCAATTGAATTTGTTAATTGGAACTCTTAAGTGATTCATAACCCTAGTTGTGCTTGCATTTTGGTAACCATAGCCTTGGTTTGTTTAATCTCATTAAATTACTAATTGCAAAGAGAATCATTCGTTAGAATACTCTTGTTATAATTAATTACTTTATAAGTTACAAATCACCCCCCCCATATTCAGGAACCTCTGATCAACAGTCCTGTAGCGATTACAATACTTAGTGAGCACAATATTCCCTGTGGGATTCCCTATGTCGATGCAGAATTGCAATTCCTTGAATCATCCATAAATCATCTGCTTAAATTCCTCCATTTTATCAAAATATCAATCTACACGTCGTTAGGAGTAAAATAAGACCCATATTGCTTACTTAAGGTCAAATTAAATTTTGGTTCAAGAATGGGCCTACGGGGCTTGCAAATGGAATTCAAAATTGAATCTGTTATCAAGTCCCTCGAATGACAAGGAATGTGTACTCAAAAATTGAGCACAAATGGAGAACAAATAGGGTCTCAAATCAACCCTTACAATTTTGGAATTTCAAGCCCTAAATCTAAGAATTCACCATGAATTATGATGGAAATTGAAGAAAAAATAAATGGGAACTGACCAAGGAGTTTTAGGCTAGATTACCTTATCTCCAATGGATGAATTCCCACTTTTAATCTCTTTGAGATCTCAACTTAGTGTGAGAATTATGAAAGAAATAGTGAAAAATCGGGTGGAGAAAAGGGGAAACCAGTCTCTTAAGTGACAACTGCCTAAAAGGCTTGTCGATTGCTCAAACGATCTGGTTCAGTGGGAACGGGATTGCTTAAGAAATTCCTAGGATGCTTAAGCAATGTTAGCTTAAGCGGCTTGGCCAAGGTCGCCAAAACGACCTTATGTTGCATAAGTGTAGACCACTTAAGCGGTCAAATGATCAGTTAAGCAATTGCATCAGCAACCTAATGCATTAGACTTTCTAAGTCCAAAATGGACTATGACTGGGTGCTCGAGATTCATTCGGAACCCCGTGCGTGCTGATGAACTATTCTACCATACCAAATTCGATGTTCCGAACTCAATGGAACTATCAAAACTTTTATTCCAGATTCTTTTGACTAAATATATGGCCCACACCTATAGTTTTATTTTTCATATAATTTGCCCAATAGTCCAAAATTAGTCTGGAAGCCTCAGGACCTGAACCAAGGGTCCCCCTAGCCTAAAATCAATATTCCAAAGCTGATGGTCTATTGAACTTCTCATTCAAGGTAATCTACTAAGAGTTTTGGTTTGAGACTAAATCCTAAACGGAGAAAGCTCTGAAATAGAAAAATGCTCCTAAAACTCAAATAAACTGCTCGATAATCAAATCGATAGTTTTGACAAGTCATAAATGACCTATAGCCATTGTGGAAAGGTTTAAAACATTGAAAATACATGCAAAACAAGGAAATGACCTTGAGGTTCATTATAATATCCTCTACTAAAAGAATTTTCATCTGCAAAAGTCAATGTATAGAAGAAACACAAATACTTAAAGGGATGAGGTACTAGGATTGCTTGCTCCGAGCATAACTCCCCACATAACCTCTAAGAGGAGATAACACTTCCAAGGGATTTTGCCATGGGTATCTTTTTTTGCACCAACTTTCTTTCATCTCTTCTCAAACAATCAAAACTCAATCGCAATCACCAATTGGTCTCCAACAGAATTGAGGAAGGATGATGCCCCCAAATTCAAACCACAACACGTTGATACCACACCGATACAAACACAACCAAGAAAAAACTCATCCAAGCCAAAGTCAAACTAAAACATGACTCTTGTAACCAACTCCAATAACCAAACACAACCTTATTTTGCCTTGCCAAACCTGCTATCCCTTTTAAACCAAGAATAAAGTCACCCGAGTCCTATCCACGCAACTCCATCACTCTAACCTCAAAGAACTAAAGTTGATTCACCATAAACCTATAGTAAAAAACTTGAGAATAAGACCATGAAGTGCTACCTAGGCATACAAATAGAGATAATCAAGGTCTACAATCTATACCACTACTACAAGAGTTACGGATGTCCCTCAAAACTAATAGCCAAGAGTCTAAAGCACAAAATCTCACCACTGAAAGATCAGCTCTATGAGGTCCCATTAACCAAGGGTGAAGCCATGATAAATCCAACACAAGCATATTAATTACTCCTATTGAGTACATCATCCAAAAATTCCAACAAAAACTGAAACTTGAATACTGAGTTTCGATAGTTGAGTAACTGATATCTGAGTTTACTGATAACTATATTACTAATAACAGGGTGACTATTTCAGACAGTCCTGATTCTGTAGAACTGACCTGAGTTCTATAGTGACTCTGAAACTGAAATTGTAATTGTGGGAGTGTTCATCTAACCGACATACGCCAATTATAAACTGAGTTGGGGTCCAACCTGTGACCCCAGTTGGAAGGGTGTTAGTCTGGTAGGAGGACATCTTACCCTATACTGGCTACATAGTTTTGTAACGCAAGGACTGCTACTAAGGGTCAAATCTTTACTAGAAAGAATACCCCCATCCCTGGGTTTTCTCAGTGTTGAATTCTACTCCTATTTGAATAGACACTAATCACTATATTATATTAAGCTTGACTGAACTGACACTGATCGTGTTGACTGACTGAACTGGACTAAGTTCGCTGAATTCTGTTACTGAATGAGTACTATTGTTCTTGACCCTTTTTACTAGGTCTATTCTATTTTTACTGCGACTAAGTAAACAACTAGAATTCGGGTAATAATTACCCCCAGGACTCGATAGCATAAAGGTAAAACATATTACTTCTTTAAAGCATGGCGATAGTCAATTGTTCACGAATCTTTCACTGAGGTAATTTTCCAAACACTTGAAGGCCATGAACTTATGCATGAATGAGAACACATACTAACATGTCATGATTACATTATTCAATCCACATGAACATTCTATCAAACACTTGGGGAGCATAATTGTTATAAATAATAATGAACAACACATAAGCATCATGACTACAACTTAAACTTTTAATTTCAAGTATTTTAACATGGAAATTACATCAATCAACATACATACTATTTTAGATTCATGAAACTCTTAACTAAATCTTGAATTAAAAACCATACAACAAGACAAATGTGAATACAACCCAAATTTGTATATGTATATTAATGAATCAATAACTCATAGTTTTAAAAAGGGTTCTTGAACTCCAAGGGTGGAAGAAAACCCAAGGATGAACACCTAACAACCTTGATTATTAATTCCATGAAGATTGTGGTGAATTCTTGAGACTTGATTCTTAAGATTGATGAAACAAGGGCTTGTTATTGAGAGAATTGAGTGAATAATGAATGCAATTTTCCTTATTTGGTGTTTAATTTCGTGTTAGCGGATTTGGGTGAGGAAAAAAGGACTAAACTGCCCCTAGTCCTCTTTTCCCTTATAAATGATCCTCGAGGCGTGGATTCCAGAAATAGGGAATGAACCTTATGTCGTGACTCTCAGAAATGGGGAATAGACCTCGTATCTCAACACCCAAAAATGGGGAATAGACCTCACGATGCAATTCCCAAAAATAGGGACTGGATTTCGCATCACGAGCTTATCACGAGACCTTATTGTTTTAAACATCCAAAGTCCCCCTTACGCTAGTCCAAAAATTCTGAAACTCACCTGATATGACCTATTAATATCACTGATCATGAATCAACTAAAAAATTGACAATCTAAGTTTGGAAAGATAAAAAATAAAATCATTGAATATGGAGCCCAAAAAGAAACTAAGTGTCAATACTTAGCTGCATTTTTCTAAGTCTGGGCCTCTTTTCATGCTCTATAGGACTGAATTAGACTAGGACTTTTACGAGGTTTTACAATATCTCCCCTTTGGAAACATTTATCCTCGAATAAGGTTGACTAAGATGAGAATACTTCTAGACTGAGCTTACATACTGAACATGCATAACTGAAACATGACTACATAACTGAAACTACTGATAAATAGAGTTTTCATACTAAACATGCATAATTGAAACATGACTGAATTCTGAATGCATGAAATATGATTGAGTTGTTTCATGGAGGTATGCATGATATGCGAATGCTATACAACTGACCTGATACCAAGTTTGTAAAGGTAATATGAACATAAAACTAAGTAAATCTAAGAAAAAATATTACCTTGAGATAAGTCTGAGTGTACGAAGAAGAGATGAGGATACTTGGTCCGCATATCTGCTTCTTCTTCCCAAGTAGCTCCCTCAACGGACTGATTTCGTCAAAGAACTTTGACCAAAGGAGCTACTTTGTTCCTCAGTCTACGAACCTGATGATCAAGGATTTTGACTAGAACTTTCTCATAAAAGAGACTGTTCTGAACATCTTTACCCTCTATAGGGACTACAACTACTGGGCCACCAATGCATTTCTTTAGCAAGGAGACGTGAAACACTGGGTGTACTGAAGCTAAGTCTGAATACAACTCAAGATTGTAAGCTACTTTTTTGAAAAGGCTGAGAATTTTGTAAGGAAAGAAACATCTAGGACTGAGTTTCCCCTTCTTACTTAATCCCTTCACTCTCTTCATGGAGATATTTTCAAATACACAACATCGCTAATATCAAATTCGATAACCTTTCTTCTCACATTTGTATATGATTTCTGTCGGCTCTAATCTATCTTGAGCCTTTTCCTGATTAATTGAACTTTCTCTAAGGCATCAAATAATAGGCCGGGCCCTACTACTGTGGCCTCACATACTTCAAACCAAACAATAGGAGATCTATGTCTCCTCCCATAAAGTGTCTCAAATAGAGCCATCTGGATACTGGAATGATAACTGTTATTATACGCAAACTCAATCAAAGGTAAGTGGTCATCCCAACTTATATTAAAGTCGATGATACACACTCTCAACATATATTCTAAAGTCTAAATGTTCCTCTCTGCTTGACAATCTGCCTAAGGGTGAAAGGCTGTACTGAGGTAAACTTGGGTACCAATACTCTTTTAGAAGTCCTTCCAAAGGTGAGAGGTGAGCATCATACCTCCATCTGAAATGATGGAAAATGGGACACCATGAAATCTAATCAACTCCCTAACATAGAGCTTGGCATAATCCTTGGCTGAGTAAGAGGTATGAACTGGAAAGGAATGGGCTGATTTGGTCATCCTGTCCATAATGACCAAAATTGAATCCTGCTGACGACGAGTTCGAGGAACACCCATCACAAAGCCCATGTTTACTTCATCCCACTTCTAAGTGGGAATACTAAGCTCTTGCATACACCCACTAGCTTTTGATGCTCGATCTTAACCTGTTGACATGTTGAGCACTTACCTACAAACTCTGCAATGTCCCTCTTTATCCCACTCTACCAATAGACTTCCCATAAATTATGGTACATCTTAGTAGCCCATGGGTGAATTAAGTAACGCGCGCCATACACTTTTGCAAGAATTCATTACCTCATGCCATCCATACATGGCACACATAGTCTACCTTGGCAATGCAATACACCATCTCTTCCTTGGAAGAAAACCTCTACTTTTTGATCTTTGACTGACTCTTTCAACTTAACTAAATTGGGATCTCTATCCTATTTTTATTTTACTTTGGGAACCAAAGATGATTCCAAACTGTTCTACACCCAAACACTACCTTCAGTTGAATCAAACAAAGAACACCCAACCTGGCAAACTGATGAACTTCCTGAACTAAATTTTTCTTACCATCCTCAACGTGAGAAATACTACGTATGGACAATCTACTGAGAGCTCAGCCACAATATTGGCCTTGCCCGGATATACGAACACTCATGTCATAGTCTTTCAACAACTCTAACCACCTTATCTGATGCAAGTTCAAGTCTTTTTGAGAGAATACACACTACAAACTTTTATGGTCTGTGAATACATCAACATGTACCCCATACAAATAGTATTTCCAAATCTTTAAGGCAAATACTACAACTGCTAACTCAAGATCATGGGTGGGATAATTCTATTCATGGGGCTTAAGCTGTCTAAAGAAATAGAATACAACTTTACCCTTCTGCATCAAAACGCACCCTAAACTAACTGTGGAGGCACCATAATACACAACAAATCCTTCTAAACCATCGGGCAAAGTCATAATTAGGGTTGTAGTGAGCCGAGTATTCAGCTCCTGAAAACTCTTCTTATAAGAATTTGACCACTGGAATTTGACTTTTTTCTGAGTCAATCATGACATGGGGGATGCAATATACAAAAATCCTTCAACAAAACATCGGTAATAGCCAAACAAACCCAAGAAACTTGTAATATCTAACAGATAGATGGGTCTAGGTCAGTTCCTCACTGCTTTGGTCTTTTGAGTATCTACTCTAACGCCATCACTGAAAACTATATGACCAAGAAAAGATACTAACCTTAGCTAAAATTTGCATTTACTGAATTTGGCAAATAATTGATGGGCTCTAATTGTCTGTAATACTATTCTGAGATGGTCTACATGATCACTTTCACTGCGGGAGTAGACAAGAATATAATCAATGAAGACTATGACAAACATGTCCAAGTACTGCTTGAATACGCGGTTCATCAAATCTATGAAAGCTGTTGGGGTATTGGTAAGACCAAATGACATAAATAGGAATTTGAAGTGACCATTCCGAGTTTTGAAAGCTATTTTTGGAATGCCACATTCTCTGACTCTGATCTAATGATAGCCTGATCTGAGGTCTATCTTAGAAAAGTAATTGGCACCCTGAAGTTGGTCAAATAAGTCATTGATTTTGGGAAGAGGATACTTGTTCTTGACTGTGACATTGCTTAACTAACGGTAGTATATACACATTCTAAGAAAATCATCTTTCTTTCACATGAATAGAACAAGTGTGCCCCACAGAGAAACACTGGGCCTGATGAATTCCTTATCTAGGAGATCCTTCAACTGCTCCTTTAACTCTTTGAGTTTGGCTGGATCCATTTTATATGGAGGAATAGAGATGGGCTGAGTATCTGGAGTAAGGTCTATTTCAAAGGTAATTTCCCTCTCGGGAGAAACTCCGGGAAATACATCTGGAAATTCATATACTACTGAAACTGACTCAAGATTAGGAGTCTCGAAACTAGAGTTTTTAACTCAAACGAGATGATAGATACACCCCTTGGATATTAGTTTTTTTGGTCTAAGGTTTGAAATAAGCTGACCCCTAAGTGTTAAAGTACTACCCCTCTAATCTATGAAAGGTTCATTCAGGAACAAAAAATGGACAACTCTATTTCTACAATCAACTGAAGCATAACATGAATAAAGCCAATCCATGCCTAGAATGACTTCAAAATCAGTCATCTCTAACTCTATTAGGTCTGTTGAAGTAAATTTTTGAGATACCACAATCGAACAGTTTATATATACCTGTCGGGCTATGATAGACTTACCCACTAGGGTAGAGACTGAGAAGGGCTCTACTAGGATTTTGGGACTGACTCTGAAGTCAACAACTATATATGGAGTTATAAAAGACAAAAAGGTTCCCGAATATAGATAAGTATAAAAATGTAAATAATAAACTTGTAACATACCAGTAACCATATCAGGGAACTTTCCTGATCCTGTCAGGGATGAAGTACATAAAGTCTGTTTAGGTATTGCCTACTGGTGGCATGGAAGTAGCACCCTATGGAGATGGTCGACCTGACTGAGTTGGGGGACGATTATGCTGACTCTATAAACCCACCTGAGAACACTCTTTAACTCTATGGCCTGGCTTACCACATCCAAAATATACATCACTATTAGTTCTTTAGACATCCTGATGGTTTCTACCACACTTCTGGTAAAGAGGATTTGTTTGGGCATTGCTAACACTTCTCTAAGATTTAAAGCCTGTCACCCTATCCTTATTACCATTTCTAAATTTAGGCACTGGAGCACTGACTGAGACGGATCTAGAACTGAAGATTTTACGCGGAACTGAGAACGATTACTACTCTCTGACTTAGGCTAAGTGAAGTTAAAACTACCTATTCTACCCTTCTTACTCTTCCTTTCTTTCTCCTTAATCTTCTGCTCCTCTATCTGTTGAGCATGGACCATCAACCTAGCCAAGTTTATCTCCTTAATTAGCAATGCGGTCCTACACTTCTTGACCTCACTGTTGGATACCTCAGATATAAAATATCTCATATTAGATATGCTATTAACTACCGTATGAGGAGTATATCTGGATAACTGAGTAAACTTGAGAGAATAAACCTTCACTGTCATGCTGCCCTACTTCAAGTTAATAAATTTTACAGCTTAGCTTTCCTCAACTCCATGGGGAGAATGTTTCTAGAAAGGCAGTAACAAACTTTTCTTATTTTATAGGCCCTAGATTTGTGGCCTTATCTGCCTTTCACTTCTTGAATCACATATGAGCCACATCCTGCAACTGATATACAACTAACTCAACACTCTTACCAGCAGTTACCCCCATAATATCTGTGACCTTCTACACCATGTCAAGGAATCCTTTGGGTCCTTTTCAGACTTAGACCCTGCAAATGAAGGAGAGTTCATTCGGGTGAAGTCCCAAATTATAGCTACAACAATGTGGGCTAGTGGGTTGGCCTGAACAACAGCTGAGCGTTTATCCAGGGCTACTACAGAATGGGATAGAATGGTAAAATTTGGTCTAAATTTTATGTGAGAAACATGCTCATCCAGGGGATTTGATTGAACGGGCAGAGGTGCTGGCTGGTTTCCACTTCTTCCGTAAGTCTTGTTGGGAGGCGTAGTCTTTTTGAGAGGCATATTCTGTAAACAGAAGAGAGACTTGAATTAGGCAGAAAGTTTAACTTGAGATCACGCTCACTCGCACGATATTAATACTAAAAGAAGGAAAACTTTTCCTAAAACCTCTCACATCCTCTTGTCCTTAAGTGTGGCACACTACACACCCATGTACAGAACTCTACTTGACGTGGCTTTTAGAATCCCTAGGAATCTTTAGAGCCTTAGGATCTGACACCAAGTTTGTAACGCCCTGAGTCTGCACCCTGGATGTCACACAGTGCTTACAATCCCAAAAGACCATAAGCTAACCTATGACTGGTACCTGCTGTGAGCACTGGATAATAATACTAAAATAATACGAACATTAGGCTGAAATGCCCTAAGGTTAATTATCTGAATGCTAAAATAAATAGAAAATACTAATAGTAATACTAAAAAACTGAATATCTGTCTAAAATATTCTAGTCTGAAAAGCTTTAAACTAAACTGTTTGAATGTAGAGTTGATAGGACAAGTCCCCAACTAACTCCGATTACTAAACTAGCTAGAATACTTATATAAATAACTCTGTCCTTGAAATATGAGAAATAACCACTGTATATGCTATGGATAACCTGAGCTGCTAGGTACATCAGGAGCCCGTGCATCTGAACCTATGATATGAGATATCATAACGCAAAACGAAGAGAATGCATCAGTACTTTGAATGTACTTGTATGCTAAGTGAGTTAGGATTATATACATGGGATCATATACATGAATAATAACTGACTAAATGATATGTATATAATTGAATGAGAGTACATGGGCAACTGAAAATGTTGTACATACTGATTATGCAATACTATGCATATACATGTATATTGTATCTGAGATTATACTGAAACTGACTACTGAGTTCTGATAACTAAGTAACTGATATCTAAGTTTATTGATAACCGTATTACTGATAATTAGGCAACTGTTTCTGACAGTTCTAATTCTATAGAACTGAACAGAGTTCTATACTGAGTCTGAAACTAAAACTGTAACTGTGGGAGTATTTATCTAACCAACATACCTTGATTATAAGCTGAGTTGGGGTAGAAACCATGACCTCAGTTGGAAGGGTATTAGCACCTTGCCAAGGGATACTAACAATGTTGGGTTAAGCCTAATCTGCCAGGAAGACTCATAAATCAGATATACAGTTAAGTCAACCCTAGTCTGGCAGAAGGACATCTTACCCTATGCTGGCTACATAGTACGGTAATGCAGGGACTGCTAATAAGGGTCAAACCCTCTGCCCTCAGGAATGCCCCCATCCATGGGTTCGTTCGATGTTGAATCCCACTCCCAACTTAATAGACACTGATCATTAGATTATACTAAGCTTGACTAAACTGACACTGACCGTGTTGATTGATTGAACTAGACTAAGTTCACTGAATTCTGTTACTGAATGAGTATTACTGTTCTTGACCCTTTTTACTAGGTCTATTCTATTTCTATTATGACTAAGTAAATAGCTAGAATTCGGGTAATAAATACCCCCAGGACTCAATAGCATAAAGGTAAAACATAGTACTTCTTGAAAACATGACGATAGTCAATTGTTCATAATTCATTCACTGAGGCAATTTGCCAAACACTTAAAGGCCATGTACTTATACATGAATGAGAACACATACTAACATGTCATGATTACACTATTCAATTCATATAGGCATTCTATCAAACACTTAGGGAGTATGATTGTTATACATAATAATGAACAACACATAAGCATCATGACTACAACTTAAACTTTCAATTTCAAGGATTTTAACATGGGAATTACATCAATCAACACACATGCTATCTTAGGTTCACGAAACTCATAACAAAATCTTGAATTGAAACCCATAAATAACATAAACATAAATACAACCCAAATTTTCATATGTAAATTCATGAATCAATAAACTCGTAGTTTTAAAAAAGGGTTCTTGAACTCCAAGGGTGGAAGGAAACCTAAGGATGAACACCTAACATACCTAGATTATTAATTTCATGGAGATTGTGGTGAATTCTTAAGACTTGATTCTTGAGATTGATGAAACTAGGGCTTGTTCTTAAGAGAATTAAGTGAATAATGAATGCAATTTTCCCTATTTGGTGTTTAATTTTGTGTTTTAGCTGATTTGGGTGAGGAGAAAGGACTAAACTACCCCTAGGCAACGTTTGCAGTGTAAATGACCCTCGAGGATCAACTCCCAGAAATGGGAAATGTACCTCACATTGCGAATCCCAAAAATAGGGAATAGACCTCGTGACGCAACCCCATAAATGGGAAATAGATCTCGCGATGCGACTCCCAGAAATGGGGAATGGATCTCGAGTCGCGAGCTTAGCACAAAACCTTACTATTTTGGACATCCAAAACTCACCCTTACACTAGTACAAAAATTTTGAAACTTGATCGATATGATCTATTAATATCCCTAATCATGAATCAACTAAAAAATTGACAATCCAAGGCTGGAAAGATAAAAAATAAAGTCATTGAAATATTGAGCCCCAAAAGAAACTAAGAGCCAATACTTAGCTGAATTTTTCTAAGTTTGAGACCTCTTTTCATGCTATATAGGACTGAATTAGAATAGGACTTTTACGGGGTCTTACAACCACCAAGCAACCCATCAACTAAGAGAATAGAAGGAACCATTTTACCTAAGCTACGATGGAAGACCCGACGAATTACCAACTCAAGGAAAGACTGTCGCTTGATTTGCCACTCCCTAAGTTCCTCCTCTTAATTGAGTCGTCTATATTTATGTCATCCCTTTTCTCAATTGTACTAAGGACTATGGGTGAAGCAACCCTTGATACTACCTTGGAGGCACTCCTAGGGATGCGATAATATATGAAGCAAATTACTAGAAGATTGTCACACATGAATGAGAAGTTGTCAAGCATGGATTGTAGAATATAAAGTCGGGATGGTAGGATGGTAAACAATGAGGACCATTTAAAAGTCTCTTATTCTACTCCTCGACCCGATGTACAAAATCCCACTAACCTGCCAAGTATGAAACAAGTTCTACAAATTGTTGTTCGACCACTCAAAATAAAAGTTGACCAAGACAATTCCAATGTTAGGCCTTTTTTACCTACTAACCACGATACTAACATGTTCACTAGTATTACTCTTTCATTTGTGGAGGTTCACGAACAAAATTTTTTAAAAAGAATGCAAGGAGAGTGCCTTATGAAAATGAGCCTGAAGGCCTAACTGAGTTCTTACCAAAGGATACCAAACTTGGAATGTATAATGACAAGTTAATAAAAAAGTTAGATTCGAGGTCAAATCCTTTTCAAGAAGGGGAGGATGATACGAGTAAAATTGGATTCAATGCTTTTGAGCATATAATTCGAGGTCAACACAAGGTATTCCAAGCCATGACCATCTCAAGGATGCCAAGACGTGTTTGGAGTACCCTTTTATAGCTCCCACAAGAATAACATCATGTGTGTATCATAGCTTGGAGCAAGGAAGGAGTTATATCTGATAATGTTATCCGAAAGAGTATTGAGCAACGCTGTATTTGAAAGACAGCATGGAGTCTACAAGATCCAATAAAGCAAAGGAAAATCATATGTGCCAACATGTGGCCATTTGGAATTTAAGGTCACTTCTGGGACCACTTGATATTTAGGGTCACTTTTGGGCCCATCTTGTTAGAAATAGCCCATGGCTATAAATAGCTAGGGTTTCCTTCATTTTTAGAAAGTTGATGAATGACGCTGAGAGATACAAATACGCGTGTTTTTAAGCTTGCTGAGAGTATATTAATTTGTTGAGAAACATTGGTTGCGAGTGATAAATTTTACTCAGGGTATTCGTAAAAAAATTGGTGCATGTAGGATTTATTATTAGGGTTTGTGCGTTTAATATACCCATTAGTTTTATTGATTTTCCAATATTTGTGTCATTTTATCTATCCTTTACATTTCTTGTTTTGATTTTATTGTTTTTCCTTTGTTTCTGTATTATTTGACTTTTCATATTTTGTCCTGTATTAGGAAATAAAGGTTGCACCAAAGCTCTACAACTCCAAGTTGAAATCTCAACACCAAGGCTGAATTGATTGATCTTGACTACCCAAACTAAACCTGAAAATGGGTAAACATCCACTCACCAAATCTGTCATAACCTCTAAATCGCCATTTCAAGGCGTCAAATCCAAAACTAAGCTAACGAGTTTGATCTAAGTCCAAATAGCAGTCCAAATAGCCAATCCACATTAGTATCCAAATTAGACATATCCTTACTGAATCATGTCGGAATTGAAACCAACGTAGCTGAAGAACAAATCACTACGGTGGATAAATCACCGGCTAAATAAACAAACAATCAACTTCATATCTATGGAAGGGCATGAAACACCAAAGCATGCTTAAGAATCCACCATGGCCATAAACCGTACTTGAGAAAACCAAAAAGTTTAGCAACTTAAAGAAATGCAACCTTAGCCAAAAACTAATCAACCCAATGTTCCATCTCGACAACAAGCACTCAATTCACTAACTTAGGAAGTGGTCACAGGAAAGATTACCAATCTCCAACTCTCTAACTCCACTTAGAACAAGAACCACTTCATAACAAGAATAGATTATCCAAATCCATACCAATAATAAGAGCAAATCATCACTAAAAGACAAACCCGACAAACCCAGAAGGCAAGCCCAAGACCTCTCGACATCAATATTAAGCCACTACACATGATGAACTAGCCAAATTAGAAAAATGAACCCTAAACTGGTCAACCTAAGAAACGGGCTACACAATCCAATCACCAACTCTAAAATGACAAAAAAGTCATAGAAGATCAACTTACCTTCACTTTTATAATCCACTTCACAATCGATATAGCATACCCAACAAAAAGAAAAAATGACCAATCTTACCTCGCTATAAGAGAGAATCATCCAACAAAGCTAGCTGCCTAAGACAACAAATAAGAATTGCGAGGAAGGGAATTCTAACCAGATAATGCTAGCCCAGCCATATACCAAGAGAGGATCGATTAATATCAAACAACGACAATAGTAACTATTGTAGTATAAACATAAATACAAAAGGTAGGTGGAACCAAGATGAAATCGATAACAACTGCCACTATAAGACCACAAGAAGGAGAATATGCCAAGGTAAATAGGACTTAAACCCTAATGCCACACCCCTATGGAAATATGAACACTGATCCACTCTATCCACCACTAAAAGAAATCATATATGGAGGAAATCATATAATTATGAACTCTATACCAAGGCACACAATAAGAAATATAAGTCCCCCATGACATATAATCATACATGGGCACGAGAACCACCATAAACAAAAATAGAAAAGGTAAAGGCAGGAAATAAAAGCGCACCTATCATGGTAGGATCTAAAGTCACATACTTAACGTGTCCGAGGGAGTATGAATATGAGCGGTTCAAAACTTAGACTGAGCATCTGAACCATTAGCTAAGGTTCTAAGTGCACTGCCTCTAACCGGGAGGTAGCACAACACCATGAGACTGGTTTGGATGATCTAAATGACTAATAATCCAATGTTGGGGACACTCCTTAGACCAATGAATAATCTTTTTGCAGTCATAGAAAATTCCTAAAGTCCTAACCTAGTAAGACACATGATTTGACCCAAACTAGATGACCAACCGATGCCGAGGACACTCTATATTAAGATGACCATCCTCTTGGAAATTATGATATATCTCAAGAACTCTAGGCTGGTGAAGAATATACATTGATCTAATTTAAATAGCCAACTCGTATTTGGGGAACTTTCTAGACCAATAACTAATCTTGCCACAATCGCAGCAAGCTCAAGAAATAATCTGAGCTGCTGCCCTTCCTGATCTAGAATGGCATATTCAAATTGTGTATAGGGCACTCTCTAGACTAAGGACCAATCTTTCCACAATCTCGAAAAGCTCCCAAAATACTCTAAGGTGTTTCCCACCCTTATCTAGAATAACCAACATGGCCTAAAGATCCATATTGAATACTCTACAAGGTTTGATAAGAACTCTTCCTAGTGTTAATACCACGACTAATTTGAGAACTTTCCATAGTTTAGGATGTTATCTGTGTAGAACCAATAGGCTACAAGTGAAGCTGATCTCCATCAG
This sequence comes from Capsicum baccatum var. pendulum, assembly GCA_030864225.1. Classification (NCBI taxonomy): domain Eukaryota; kingdom Viridiplantae; phylum Streptophyta; class Magnoliopsida; order Solanales; family Solanaceae; genus Capsicum; species Capsicum baccatum. Next base: position 198,439,432 of record CM061557.1, read on the forward strand.
AAGGATCCTCACTCTCAGATGGAATACCAGTAGCACTATACAGATATCATGGCCTCTTACCACTACCTCCATAAGTCTTAATACGTGCTCTTTTTGTGGCCATCACTTGGTTGACAACCTGAGATAAAGAAGACCCTAGCTGCTATCAAGTTCTCCTATACCAAATAGAGTTCCAATTCTAATTCTTTAATAAATCCATACACCATATCATGCCCAAATGTATATAGCATAGAAATATGCCCTGCCCACTAAAGAAACCTAATCATGTACTCTAAAACCTCCAAAGAACCCCATTGAACACCAATAAAGCCAACTTTGGCCTAAGGACAGCTCGGAGAACCGTATGTTATCCTTGACTGTGAGGTATCCACAAAAATACTCGGGACCTCAATATTGACTCTCAAAAGGCTGAAGCAATCGTGAACTCTATTGGAGTCTAGGTTGGCCCCAAACTCTCTAATTGACCTTGTAGACCTTCGACATCCATCTCTAATTCCCTTGTTTAATTATGATTTAAATCTCTAGAAATGCATGCTAAAGTTCCATTCACATCTATCGTCAACCTCACATTGTCCACCTGGACAAAATAGAGTCAAATAATGTACTTGAGGCTCCTAGAAACACAGACACGCGACAAGGAGTCAAGAGTAGAATTTTCTAAGAATGCTCTATAACCTTCCAAAGAAAGGTTACAAACGTCTCGACACTGATCCATAGGACTCTATTAGACCCTAAGCTTTTGTACCAACACACCAGTTAACCTAGGATCTGATACCGATTTGTCACGACCCAATTTCTCATGTCATGATGGCACACACTAGTCCATAATTACTAGTAACGGACTATAATGAGAAATAAGAGAAGTGTACAGAATAAATAAAATAAAAATCTAGCATATATAGGAGAATCCCAAAACCTGATGGAATCAGTACAAGAGCTTCCAATGTAAAGATAAGATTATAAAACAAGGTACTAATAAACATATAGGTACAACCCATCACTGAATACAACATAGATATTAGTATAATACATTAAAGAGAGAATAGTAATACTATAAATTCTAGGAGTTTACCCTAAGTCTCTAAATTATAGCTGCTCCGCACAATGCACACAATAACGCTGAGAACTCATACTATGATTAGTATGCTGGAAAAGTGTAGCATGAGTACCAAATATATGGTACTAAGTAGGCAATTGTTGACTGAGCTCCAGTAGTAATACAAATATAAATAATATACAAGCGGGAATGAAAAGTACATCTGAATATCTAGGAAACTAACATAATAAAACTAATAAAGCAATAAGGGTAACTGCACTATTCTTCCATCGTTAGAGACCTAAGAATAATACCATATGTCACTGGCCAATATATAAATTAAGAGTAGAAGAAGGATATATTGTAGTATACAAGGCCAAAGAATGGATATGCAATATGAGTAAGAGAGGGAGGGATATACGATAATACCATAACTACATATATATATATATATATATATATACAGATAGCTAAAAAAGGCTAACTCTAAGGTACAACCTAAAGTATTCATGCTAGTATCTTAAGGCCTCCTAATCATAGTAGGAACTAGTGCTAACATAAAGAGGGTCTAAAACAATAATGCCTTACTATGGAATAATCATGTCTAATTAAATAATCATAAGAGAAGGGATCAAAATCAGAATCATACCTCAAATCTTAGTACTTGTCCAATAATTAACCTGTTACGAACTAACCATAATAATAACAATAATAAAGGTATCAGTTAGTTTGGACAAACAATACCTAAAATTCCATAACTCGGGAAGGTCTAATCAACACAAAATACACAACAATCAACATTTATCACTTATACCTATGTACCCCCATAATGCTAATAGATATAGGCGCATACTAGTGATAGGTAATGCACATGAAGTAATGAAAGCAAAGAGAATCCATAATACCATAACCGATATAAGTACAATAAAGTAACACATATACACCATTTCCATCTCAACAGCTTGCAAAGGGTGGACCTATAAAGAACTCTGATAACGCTCAACTTACACGTCCAATTAAGTGCAAGATGGTCGTTGTCAATATATATACCCAACTAAGAGTCGGGGTCGAATCCACGGGGAATAATATGAGTGGCGATTAAGTAGGTTCAGAATGAGAGATACTAACTAGATTCAAACCTATGGTACAAAGTGGTTTGGGGGTTTGAAATGGGTGTCAATTATGAAAATAATTGTTGGGCGTCTAAAGACCTAATTCAAGACTAAGAATGATTAGAGTATAAATAATTAAGGGAGGATCTTGGGACTATGCTATCCTAGGGGCATGGTATGCATGGGTAGGTAATGATTTAATTCCAATTCTAATTGTCGATGATATGGTAGGCTAGGTTTAAATGCCTTGAGGCTATTTTTTCAACAAAGCCTCAATACTTTCACTCGTTTACCCTTTCAAGTACCTAACGATTGTGCAATTAAAGCCACCTAATACCTTAATTAGGCATCCCTATTTTTAGGATAGAACCCGAGGGATAATCAACCTTATATTTACCCTTATTTCTAAGATACTAAAAATTAGTAAACTATACCCATAAATTGTCTACTATTGCCTTGGTTACCATATCCCTCTTTTGAGGATTATGAGGGTTCCTAAAGTTCAACCAAAACCCTTCTTTCGAAGATGGCTTAGAGTTTTCTAGAGTTTGGAGTTTTCACCCATTAAATCTATGTGAGTATTTGGAGCTTTCACTTATCAAATCCCAATATATTTAATCAAGCAATAATAGAACCCATCATCAACAAACTAAAATCTACACAAATATATCACAACCCACACACTTTTACCCTATTCATGCATAATCCTAAGAGGAAGAACTAGCAAAACGTAAATACAAGAATTTTATCAAACAAATTCATGAAGAATAAAAAAAATGAAAACCAAACTTTAAATCTCCACACATCTCCAATGGAATTAGCTAATTCTTCACTTGAAAGTCACTTTAATGTCTTCTTAGCTCAAAATTAGTACAAATTAGACTCCAAGCTCTAAGAAATTACAAACCCTAATCTAAGCTAAGATAGAGGAGTGTGTAGTGATAGAGGATAGATAAAATATGGTGAAAATAAGCTAAAATCCCCTTTCAAGCCCTAATTCCACATTTTCCCAATATTACAAAAATGCCACCTTGCTCTTGATCTGCTTAAGCAAATGTAGAGCAGGTGGTAAGCAGATGCAAAACAGATAGCCCTTTACCTTCACATTTGACCTTGTTTTGACTTGAAAGACTTGCTCATCTTTCCTTTTCAACTTTTCCTACATAAATGAGCATTAAGTATGAAATAAATATGAAATAAATGGAAATTAATGAAAACAAACATGATAATTTAGACTTAAAAGGTACTAGAAAGTCGTCAAATAATGGCTTATCAACACCCCCAAAACTTAAACTATTTCTTGTCCTCAAGAAATCAAGAACAATTCAAAGAGATAGGCTATTTAACTCAAATCCACCCAAAAGAAAGCTATAGTAAAAGAATAAGCTAACAAAGCTCTTTAAATACTTTCTAAACATGTCATGACAATAAGTAAACCAATTTTTTCAATCATCACATATTTATGAAGCAAAGATGCAAGTTTATATCAAATAAACCTTCCAAATCAACAAAACATTTAAAGAGGAAATGCAAAATTTTCAAAAATTGTCTCATTCTTCACAATGCAATTTACTTTACCCATTTACCCAAAATGAGAGCAAGACTTCACCCTATACCCCAAAATATTGATGTCACTCACAAGCAAGAGTTAGATTCACAAACTAAATACATGAAAATTTCCAAAGAAGCTCAAACAATGAAAGAATTCACACTCTCTCTCGCAAAAAAATTCAAGTACAATGAGTAGAACCATTGGCTTGACCTTTGTATTTTTCGTCACTAATATAGACTTACCTAGTTTGGAATCGCCAAGGTCTTGCGGGTCAAGATGAAGACTTAAGGTGTAGGAAGGAATATCTATGGATCAAGTGACTAAAATACCTCATTCAATGCAATTTCTCAACCCTTTCTACCCCAAAATTTTCAAACTATCCACCTTATTCTCCTTTAAATAATTTTCTATTTCCCCAACCTTTTTGATTGACAGTTACCAAACAATTCAAAGCCACCATTTTCTTTCTTTCTTTCTTTGACTTTTTCAAGAGACTTTCTAACTTTGAGCTCTTCTTAGCCCCCCATTTGTCTCATTTTTCTTTATATTCAATAAGCTAGGCTATACAACTTTGTCATCAAGTATGTCTCTTGCCTATTAAGCATATGCATTGACCACCTTACATTACTCTCCCAACTACACAAATCCCCCAAGCTTAGGCTTTTGCCTATATTTCACTACCTTGAATTATTCGATGCATCAAAGGAGGTTGAGTGCCAAAAGAAAGATTTTAAAAGGTCTTAGATGTTTTAGCAAGGTTATCATTACTAAAAGAAAAAAAATGGGCAAAAAGACTCAAAGGTTTTAACTAGGGAACGATGTTAAGATGGGAATTTGGCCATGTGATGGGTCAAAAATAGCCTTGGGTCATTCTCCAAACCAAGCTTGTCTAGAATTTCGCTTTGAATACACTCGTAGAAAGTTCTAAACTACATATATGTACAAAAATTATTCAAATATCTCACCACATGGAATCGTACTCATAAAGCAAAAAGTTAATCTCCCAACCAATTTGAGTAATTTGAGCTTAATAAGTTACTCCGAGTCAAAGACTCATCCTTGTAAAGATAGAGCCAAAAATTAAATTTAATGGTCTCACTCAAAAGAGAGCTCGAGAACATCCTTGAACTCTTATTTTTCAAAAAGAAAACTATAATTTTTTAGTTTTTTTCTCAAAATCATTTCATTTCTTGCCAATGACATTTTGAAAGAATTTTTAAACTTTTGTTTCTTCCTAAACAATTAAAGAAAAATCTAGATGAATGCAAAGCAACATTATCATTACACTTCATGGGATCCTTTCCTCACAATTTCATATATCGTCCATTTAGCTCATAAAACATTCATCGCACCAATAGGAACACAAATGACCTTATACCCTTAAGAATGGCTTCACCCAATCTATCGTAGGGCAAGGCAAGCATTCATGTCTCTCAGGTTACTTAGACTTTACCCGAGCATTAATCGATCACACCATGGGCTCAACATTCATGAACAACTTCAGTGAAACACCACCGGTTATATCAATTTTAAGACCAATTGGACTCAAAGCTATACTCTAAAACTGATCACACAATGCCCCAAGAAAGTTCGCATTAACCTTTACAAGCATATAAGGAATTTCTCTCTTATGGACATCTATAATATACTAAAGTGTGAAGACCCTTAGAAAAGTAATTTAAACTTTTTATCCTTCATTAAAAGACTCTTCTTTAGACAAAACTATCTTTTTACTATTTTTTGATTTATTGTTTAATTATTTTTTATTATATTAACTAGACTTCGTAAAATATATGGGACTTCAAAATATATGGTAGGAGACTTAATTACTATTTTTATTTCTACTAGACTTCTAAAATATATAGAACTCCTTAAATATATTGTAGGAGAATTGATTAATATTTTTCTTTCTACTTTTCAATTAGAAAAATACACCTAAAATAGGACTCTATTAAGAAAATACTTCTAGAAATATTGAGATGTACGTTAAACTAGAGAACAAATCGATTTGCCTATTGGTAGAACATGATTGATGTTCATCTAACTTGATTCAGTTTCATGTCTAGATAGTGGATGCTTGATTTTCTAACCCTCAGCTTCTTCACCGTTTTTTGTCAGCATAATAGAATTCAACATGTGTGCGTATATATATATATATATATATATATCTTCTTAGTTTTCATTCAAAATCATTTTTTAGGGTCAAAATTTTCACTCAGACAAGAGTTAGTTGGATCAAAATCAAAGTTTTGTGATCACTATTATATTTTTTTAATAGTTTACAGGTCATATATGAATGTTGGTTGGCTTTGAAGAATTTCTTGTGTAAAGGTTAGATTTAGTTGTATTATTTTGATATCTCTATTATCGTATTATTTTATTATTGTTTACAGGTGGTAGATGAGTGTCAAACAACTTTGAGAAATTTTTTGTGTGTAAATATTATATTTTATTGTATTATTTTGATGTCTCTATCATTATATTATTTTGTTGTAATTTATAGATGGTAGATGAATGTTGATTGACTTTTAAGAATATTTTTGTTAAAGATTAAGTTTAATAAATAAATTTTTCATCTTTTCATACTCAAAAGATATTAAATTTAATTATTATGTTCATATTTATTATTTAAAAAAAATCTTATTTCATGTAATGTTTGAACTTATTAAAGTGAGGTACACATAAAAGGCACCCACACCTAAACTAGTTTTAACAAACATATGATGTGCTTGAAACGTAAGAGCTTGAATAGATTAAATAGAATCACATGTGAACAAGACCAACGCATCAATTCATGACCAATTATACCACTTTTAATCATACTAACCTAATGACATCACCCATCACTCAATTAAGCAAATAATTATCAAGTGGATATTTCATCAAACACATGGTGTATACTAGTGTATGGAAGCAAGAATTTGTAATTGGGCATATAAGACAAGGTATTTATTCAAAAATACTCATCCCAACAACCATATTTTATCAACTTAAGATCAAATAAAATAAATTTAAACCAAACGAACTCATAAAATGTGATCATCATTTGCATTGTAAAGATCATACCTTGAAAGCTTACTTAAGAGAGGAAAATGACGAAAGAAAAGTCCAATGTAGTTATCCTGTGATGGATTCTTGAAATAAGACTTTTTAATGTTTGAACTGTGGTTGAAAAAAATGAAATGCTCAGCAAAATTTTCTCCATGAATAGCCCAATTGCGTTTGGATTTATGCTCAAAGTGTAGGAATTTTAGCTCAAAGAAGAGACCACTTGGGTGCCCTATAAATGGACTTGCACTTGGACTGCTCAAGCATCTCAAATGCAGGTTAAACTAGCTTGTTACTAGCTGTATTGAACCTTTTTGTGTCCAGGATGTGGCTGAGCTACTCTTGGTCTGCTAAAGCAGGTCTAGTGCAGGTCCAGGTAGTGTCAGCAAGCCTTCTGTGCCTGGACTGCTCAAGCACTTCTAGAGCAAGTCCAGCCAGTATAGTTGTTGCCCATTTGCATCCAAGCTATTCTTGGTCTGTTCTTGGACCGTTCAAGCATGTACAACACAGGTCCAAGCCGGTACTACCCACTTTGATGTGAAATACTGGCTTAACTTTGGCTCGGGGTGTATTTTTAAGCATCGAACTTTACTTTATACCTTCCAACTTATTCTATCACCTGCAAATACTCAAAAAAAAGCTTAAAATTGAATAAAAAATGTTAGAAACTACCAAGAAAATGTTTTTGGGTTACCTCCCAAGAAGCGCCTTAGTTAACGTTGCGGCATGACACTATTTAGTCATCCTTTATCTCTCTACTTAGAAGATTTGAATCGTCGCCCATTTTTTGATCATTACATCTTTTAGGTGCATTGGGAAAATGTGAGAGCATGATGATGAATGTTCTATCACACCACCTCGAAGACTTGAACCATTTGCCCAATTTGGCATCAAACGTTTGCGTGGGCTCGTTAGGCAATGGTGAGAGTCTTAGAAAGCCACTAAATGGACATCAATCTTTAAGATTCTTGACCTTCAAGATTGGGGTCTTAATATACCCCTTTGGAAAGACAAACTCTGGGATGTAAGGAAATAACTCTTTCTCACCATCATTCGAGATTTGCTTGGATGGATTGATTTTCATCAACTCCACTGCACTTATTATTATGAAACGGTTAGAACGAGGCCTTTTCCTAATTCTAGAGTTGTTTCCGTTTTGGTATACTCACCCCAAAATTTACTAGAGTCGACATAAGGGATTTTATTGGCTTCTTCTTTCGACTCTAGTACCGTATCTTCTTTTTTGGAATCATCTCTCCTGTTTGGCTTGGTTGGTTGGGAAATTATCGAGGATTCTTTAATATCATGTTTATTTAGAAGAGTGGGCATGGTTGTGGTGTTTGAAGTATTAACTTTTATTCCCACATCTTTTATCTTCTTGAATTTCTATTTGAATTCCTTGTGTATAATGGTTGCTTCCTCCTCCGCCATTGTTGTCAATTCTAATATACGTTAAAGCTTTGCTTCAATGCCACTACTTCCCATGCTTCGTTCCTCGCTTTTCTATTCATAAGACCTATTAAAATCATAAGAAGAACTAGAAACTAGGTTAGCATAACGTGGGGAAGGGGCATTTGGACAATCACTGTCATGTCCATCTTGACCACCACACAAAGAACATATATGCTCCCTATAAGACCGAGATGTCACACACATATCTCTCCGGGGAGCATATCTATAATCTTGCCAAAAATAGAGTACATTATAATATGGACATAGATTGTCACGATAGGATTCCCAACCACCAAGCCTACTTTCATTCCAAGATGCCATAGTAAAAAATGAACAAAAATAAAAATCTACCTAAGAAAAGAAACAAAAAAAATAACAAAAAAATATTTACAAATTTTTGATAAGGCTAAACTTACACGTCCAATTAAGTGCAAGGCAGTCGTTGTCATTATATTTACACAACTAAGAGTTGGGGTCGAATCCACGGGGAATAATATGAGTGGAGATTAAGTAGGTTCGGAACGAGAGCTACTAGCTAGATTCAAACCAATGGTACAAAATGGTTTTGGGGTTTGAAATGGGTGTCAATCATTAAAACAATTTTTGGGCTTCTAAAGACCTAATTCAAGACTAAGAATGACTAGAGTGTAAACAATTAGGGGAGGATCTTGGGACTATTCTATCCTAGGGGCAAGATATGCATGGGTATGTAATGATTTAATGCCAATTCTAGTTGTTGATGATATGGTAGGCTAGATTTAAAGTCCTTGAGGCTATTTTTTCAACAAAGCCTCAATGCTTTCACTCGTTGACCCTTTTGAGTACCTAATGAGCGTGCAATTAAAGCCACCTAATATCTCAATTAGGCACCCCTATTTCTAGGATGGAACCCGAGGGATAATCAACCTCATATTCACCCTTATTCCTAAGATAGTGAAAATTAGTAAATTATACCCATAAATTGTCTACTATTGCCTTGGTTCCCATATCCCTCTTTTGTGAATGATGAGGGTTCCTAAAGTTCACCCAAAACCTTTCTTTTGAAGATGGCTTAGAGCTTTCTTGAGTTTGGAGTTTTTACCTATTAAACCCAGGTGAGTATTAGAGCTTTCATCCATCAAATCCCAACCTATTTAATTAGGTAATAATAGAACCCATCATCAACAAACTAAAATCTACACAAATACATCATAACCCACACACTTGCACCCTATTCAAGTATAATCCTAAGAGGAAGAACTAGTAAAACATAAAGACAATAATCACAAATAAACCACGAATTCCATCAAACAAATTCATGAAGAAAATGAAAACCAAACTTTAAATCTCCATAAATCTCCAATGGAATTAGCCAATTCTTCACTTGAGAGTCACTCTAATGTCTTCTTAGCTCAAAATTAGCACAAATTAGGTTCCAAGCTCCAAGAAATTACAAACACTAATCTAAGCTAAGATGGAGGAGTGTGTAGTGATGGAAGATAAATAAAAGATGGTGAAAATGAGCTAACATCCCCTATTTAAGCCCCAATTCAATGTATTCCCAATATTACAAAATGTCACCTTACTCTTGATCTGCTTAAGCAGATGAAAAGCAGGTGGAAAGCGAATGCAAAGTAGATGGCACTTTAGTTTAACATTTGACCTCTTTTTGACTTGAAAGACTTGCTCATCTTCCCTTTTTAACTTTTCCTATACAAATTAGCATTAAGTATGAGATAAATATCAAATCAACAAAAATCAATGGAAAAAAACATGATAATTTAGGCTTAAAAGATACTAGAAAGTCATCAAATGACGGATTATCAATCTCTCTTCTCCGGTATGAGGGCTTATAGATGAAAGGGACCTTAGGAGGTTCGGTAGTACCCGTATGCACTGACGTGGTCCTGATTTAAGATTTCCAATAATCACCATCACCATCATCCTCATTCTAATCTATTTAGTACTGGAGATATACGTATATATATATATATTGTACTGGAGATGTATGAATATATATATAACATATATATATATACATATGTATATATATATACATACACATATATATACAAATGTATAAATATATAAACATATATATGTATATGTATATATGTATATAGTCCTTAAATCGATTTGCCCGGGGTAAACTCCAATACTAAATTATCAAAAAAGTATAGAAAACGTTGAAATCTCTCTCGACCTAAGTAAATAGTAGTAGTAAAGTTGTGGACCAGAATCTATCTTGTTCAAATCACTAAAATAGTATTTTTAGTATAAAAACCCATAAATCATTCATTAAAATGATACTATTTTCCTTGTAAAAAATATATTTTAAAAGTGAAAAGTAGGATTAAATTCCTTTTCTGGAAAACAGTAGTAAAATCATATTAGAATCGTACTATTAAGTGAGCATAAATGTACCGGATCTATGCATTCCAACGTCAGTGTTCAAACAATACCATTATAAGAGTCTAAATGTTAATAAACTAAATCATATCCTTTACAAGGGTAAATCACTCAACCTAAATTTAACTAATATCACGATCACGACCTTGGGCCCAATAATAAATAAGTGACATAACCATATCGTAATCCGGAAAACCATAATAATCCACCAACTTAAGGTAGAAAACTGTAACGCCCCGAAAAATGAGTCCCGGAGCGTCACATGGTGCTTGAGGCTACTAGTATCCCCAAGCTAACCCTTTGAGCCATTTTCATTCAGTTCAACACAAATCAATAGGGTTTCCATAAATAACCCTCAAATATCAACAGATTAATCATCATCAAAGAATAAAAGAATTTTAGAAAGATAACAAAATACGACTTATTAGTCAACTCCCAACACTATACTAATCTGACAAGCCTCTAAGAAAATCAATAAAACCAGCGAGCCATTGAGACAAGCCCCAACTGACTCATACTCAGTTATCAAATGTAAATAATTCCGTGAAACCAACATCAGACATCACATCCTCGAAACATGAGCACTCACCACAACAGAGGATGTAGAACAGCGTGCCCAAAGAATCACTGTCGAACCTAAAACTGAGCACCTGAACCTACATTCCGAGAAAATGTAGCCCACATCTGAAGATGTGGGTCAGTACCCTGGAAAGGAACCGAGTATATGGGGGTGTATGCAGTTGTATAAAGATCATCATCATAAATATTTATAAGAAATATGCAGGATGTATGAAAGACTCACATAGCCCGAAGAAAATCATCAATATATTGAGAGAATGAAATAAGTACAATAACACATGTGAGTCATCATATAATTTGCCAATCACTTTCAGTTCATCAAGAATATCAATTCTCGTAATGTAAATATCATTTAAATCTTTTGAAAGAATAACTTTCACAATTCCACTTTCAAATCACTTCACCATTCACCATAGACACAACGAAACACACACACACTGGGAACTTAGGGTTTTCTTTTTGTGGGAATTTGATGAAATATAACATACAATGCTTCTGATAGGCTTTAATATAGGGTTTGGAAGGATTTTGGATGAGGTGTAGTGACCAAAACGCCCCTAAAAATCAAATAACTCTCGAATCTGTCCTTTGGTGGACTGTTTTGATAGTCTGAAGTAGATCAACCATAACGTTTTACTCCGATATCCAAATTGGATGAAACCAATTTCATTAGAAAGAGGACTCTCATATCTTTCCCTTGGTATATAGTATCTTACCCAAATCATTGTGTATGAAGAGTTATGATCATTTGAAGTTGACCCAAAAATTCACTTTTGATAGGATGAAGTAGATCGACAATAATATTTTGCTCCGATAGACAAATTGGATGAAACCAATTTCATTGGAAAGAGGACTCGCAGAGATTTCCATTGATATATAGTTGATCACCCAGATCATTATGTAAAAGGAGTTATGATCATTTAAATTTGGAGAAAAAATACGCCAGGCCTCAGTACTTTTTCCTGCACGTTTTACAGTTCACGGTTCAATCGAAATGTTCATAACTCGTCGCTAGGGTGTCCGTTTTAGATGATCCACATATCGTTGGAAATATTATTTGATACTCTATGCAATGGTGGGTCATAATCTAAGACAATCCACACGAAAAATTTATAATTCATTCCAGAAGATAGAACCCAACATGTTTACGCACAAAATTTCAACAAAAAATTTTCTGGGGTATTATATCATCCCCCGTTGGAAACATTCATCCTCGAATGATGCTAGTCATGCCAAGATTAGATAGGGAATAGATCATATAGATGAAACCATTTGTTAGACTCATCACCACATTGTTTCTCCGAATGCAACATAGAATGCATAAATTCACGAAACTACAGCTGAACACATAATAAATGACAGCTGAACTGCTGCAACTTTTATCAAAAGTGCATGATTTAGGAAAGAATGGTACCTTCGGCTTGATAGGAATTCATAGAAAATAGGTACGGGTACATGGATCGCATATCCGCCTCAGCTTCCCAAGTTGCACCCTCAACAGATTGGTTTCGCCACAACATCTTGACCAAGGGAACTTCTTTGTTCCTTATTATTCGGACACTGAAATCAAGAATCTCCACAGGAATCTCATCAAAAGAAATATTTTCTTGAATGTCAGCACTCACAGAGGAATCCACTACCACAACATCGCTAATATGCTTTCTAAGCATGGAGACATGGAATATTGGATGAACAGAGGACAAATCGGAAGGTAACTCGACCTCATATGCTACCTTACCAACATAGCTAAGAATTTTGTAAGGACCAACATAACGGGGACTAAGCTTCCCCTTCTTTCCGAATCTCTTCACCCCCTCCATGGGTGAAATTTTTAGATACACTAGGTCACTAACTTCAAACTTAAGGTCTCTCCTTCTAACATCTGCATATGACTTCTGACGACTCTGTGCAGTTTTTAACCTCTCCCTAATCAACTTAACTTTTTCCATAGCCTCAAATACCGAATCAGGACCACTTACAACCACTTTACCCACCTCGAACCAACCTATGGGTGATCTACCCTTCTTCCCATATAAGGCTTCAAACGGAGCCATACCAATACTAGAGTGGAAACTGTTATTATAAGCAAACTCTATCAACGGTAAGTGATCATCCCAACTTTCCTTAAAGTCAAGTGCATAGGCTCTCAATATATCCTCTAAGGTCTGGATGGTCCGCTCATCCTGAACATCGGTCTGCGGATGAAAATCAGAACTAAAAAGCACTTGGGTACCAAGACCCTTCTGAAAAGCTTACCAAAATTGTGAAGTAAACTGAGTACCCCTATCCGAAATGATAGACAAGGGAACTCTAAGCAGTTTGACTAGCTCTTGGATATACAATCTAGCATAATCCTCAGAAGTATATAAAGTATGAACAGGCAAGAAATGAGCAGACTTAGTCAACCTATCAACCACAACCCAAATGGAATCATGATGGCGTCGGGAAGGAGGTAAACCAATCATGAAGTCCATATTTATCTCTTCATACTTCCAGGTGGGAATACTAAACTCTTGCATCATACCACCAGGCCTTTGGTGTTCAACCTTAACCTGTTGGCATGTTACATACTTAGCTATAAATGCTGCTATATCTTTCTTCATACCACTCCACCAATAGATTTCCTGCAAGTCTTGATACATCTTGGTGGCACCAGGATGAATAGAATATCGCACCCCATGTGCTTCAACCATAATCCTCTATCTCAGATCATCAATATTCGGGGAACACAATCTACCCTGCAATCTTAACATACCATCTCCTCCTTGGGAGAAAACCTCTACTTTTTGGTCCTTGACTGACTCCTTCAGTCTGACCAAACTAGCATCTAAGTATTGCTTTTCCTTCACTTCCAAAACCAAGGAGGATTCAGAACTACTCTGAACCCCTATACTACCTTCAGCAGAGTCAAACAACCTAACCCATAATCTAGCCAAACAATGTACATCACGAGCCGACTCTTTCTTACCTTCTACCATATGTAATACACTACCCATGAACACTCTACTTAGGGCATCCTCCACAACATTGGCTTTGCTCAGATGGTATAGTACACTCATATCATAGTCCTTTAACAATTCTAATCATCGTCTCTACCTAAGATTCAATTCTCTCTGGGTAAACACATACTGTAGACTCTTATGATTAGTGAAAACATTAATATGGACCATACAAATAGTGTCTCCAGATTTTCAAAGCAAACACAACAGCAGCGAACTCAAGGTCATGGGTGGGGTAATTTTCTCATGGGTTTTCAACTCTCTAGAAGCATAAGATATCACCTTACCCTTCTGCATCAATACGCAACCCAACCCAACTCTCGAAGTATCACAGTACACCACAAAACCATCAACACCATTAGGCAAAGTCAAAACAGGGGATGAAGTGAGTCGAGTCTTCAACTCCTGAAAACTCTTCTCACAAGATTCAGACCATAAGAACTTCACTTTTTTTTGGGTCAATCGAGTCATAGGAGAAGCTATAGAGGAGAAACCCTCAAAAAAATGGCAGTAATAGCTAGCTAAACCCAAGAAACTTTGGATATCAATTGGAGAAATAGGTCTAGGCCAATTTCTAACAACTTCGGTCTTTTGTGACCAACTCTAATACCCTCAGAAGAAATGATATGACCCAAAAAAGCAACTGACCTTTGCCTAAAATCACACTTACTGAACTTGGCAAACAACTTGTGATCTCTAAAGGTCTGCAAGACAGTTCAAAAATGATTAAAATGTTCATCCTTACTATGGGAGTACACCAGTATATCATCGATGAACACTATGACAAACATATCCAGATATGGTCTGAACACTCGGTTCATGAGGTCCATGAAAGCTGCTGGGGCAACAGTTAACCCGAAAGACATAGAAAAAAACTCAAAGTGGCCATAATGAGTTTGGAAAGCGGTTTTTGGGATGTTACACTCCCTAACTTTGAGTTGATGATAGCCGAAATGAAGGTCTATCTTTGAGAAATAACTTGCACCTTGCAATTGGTCAAACAAATCATCTATTCTCGGAAGGGGGTACTTATTTTTGACAGTGACTTTATTCAGTTTGCGATAGTCAATGCACATACGCAAAGAGCCATCTTTCTTTCTTACAAAGAACACAAGAGCACCCCAAAGAGAAACACTAGGCTTTATGAAACCCTTATCTAGTAGATCTCTGAGTTGCTCTTTCAACTCCTTAAGTTTTGTAGGGGCCATACGGTAAGGAGAAATAGAAATGGGCTGAGTATCAGGAAGAAGATCAATCCCGAACTCTTTCTCTCTATCAGGAGGTATCCCTGAGAGATCATCCGGAAAGACATTAGAAAATTCATTGACGACGTTAACAGACTGGAGAGTTAGAATCTCAAACTTAGTGTCTTTGACTCTAGCCAAATGGTAAATACACCCCTTTGAAATAAGCTTTCTATCTTTGAGGAAAGAGATAAAATGACTCTTGGGTGATACAGAATTCCTAGACCACTCAAACACGGATGTACTCAAAAATTGAAACTTGACCACTCAGGTTCGACAATCAATAGAGGCATAAGAAGAATACAACCAGTCCATACCCAAAATCACATCAAAATCTACCATGTCTAACTCAATCAGATCAGCCAATAAGACTCTATAAAGAATAGTAACAGGACACTTTTTATACACTTTCTGGGCAAAAATCGAACCACCCACTGGGATAGAAACAAGGATAGGCTTAGAAATAATCTTAGGACTCATTTTAAAATTCACAGCAATCGAAGGTGTAACATATGAGAAACTGGATCCAGGATCCAACAAAGAATACCTATCAAACTGAAATATACAAAGCATACCAGTAACAACATCGGGAGAGTCCTCCTATTCCTGGTGAGACGATAAAGCATAGAATCTATTCTGGCACTACCCGCCAGCATTGATAGAAGAGGCGCCCTGAGCTAGGGCTGGGCGAGTCACTAGAACTAGAGCACTAACAATCTGAGTCAGGGTCTATGGGTGATAGTCACAATGCCCTTGTCTATCCTATGGACAATCTCTAACTCTGTGAACTATGTCACCACACCAGAAATAACCCCTCTTCTCACCCTAACACTCACTCGAATAAGCCCTACCATACTTAGGACACAAGGGACGATTTGGCTTACTGCCAACACTATACTGGGACCTAGATGCATATGACCTGCTACCTTGCTCCTGCCTACCTCTAGGAATGGGAGAACTAGCAGATGACGGTGCTGGCATAGACAAACGATCCTGATACTGAGGGTGACTCCCTTCCTGCAATCTAGTCTGACCCAATCTATACTGCTCGAACCTAGCTCTCTTATTCCCTCTCATTCTATCTCTCTCCTTAATTTTGCCTTCCTCAATCTATTAGGCATGAGTCATCAGCCTAGAAAGATTCATCTCATTATTTAGCATAGGAGACCTACACTCCTTAACCACATAACTAAACACTCCAGTCACAAACTTACTCATACTAGCTCGATTATCAGCCACTAATTCAGGAACATACTTGGCCAACTGATTAAACTTTAGACAATAATCCCTAACAGTCATAGAGCACTTTCCCAGGTTCATAAACTCTTCCACCTTTGCCTCCCTCATATCCAAAGGGAAAAAATTATCCAAAAACGTATCCTGGAACTCTTGCCAAGTTGTAGGGACAGCTCCCTCACCTCTACCTTTCCTTTAAGCCACAACCCAGTCATAAGCAAGGTCTTTCAACCTATACGCAGCTAACTCCACACTATGTTCCTCAGATACATGCATTACCTGAGTAATCTTCCGCACCTCTTCTAGAAACAGCCGTGGATCCTCATCAGACTTGGACCTATAGAATTCTAGCAGATTCATCCGTATGAAGTCATGAATCGTGGCAACAGCTGAATAACCTCCATACTACTGTGGAGCCAGGGCCAAGTTGGCCTGAACATTTGCAGTAACAGCTTGGGCCAGTGCCTGAAAGGCTGCCCAAAATTCAGCATGAGACACGTTTTCATTCAATAGTCAGCGTGTTGAGGTTTCTGACCATCTTTATTTTTTATCGCTTGACGTGGAGACATATTTCTAAAAGAGAAGAGTATGAATCAATAGCGGAGAGAGACACTTTAAGCATGATAGAATTCTGAACGAAAGAATCACAGTTTTTTCTAAAATGTCTTGTAGCCTCTTGCTCATAGATGTGGCGCGCTACACTCCGATAATTAAGACTCTACTTAATGCGGCTTGTCAGACTCCCTAGGACACCTTAAAACCTTACGCTCTGATACCGTGTTTGTATCGCCCCAAAAAATGAGTCCCAGAGCGTCACATGGTGTTTGAGGCTACGAGTAGCCCCAAGCTAACCCTTTGCTCCATTTTCATCCAGTTCAACACAAATCAATGGGGTTTCCATAAATAACCCTCAAATATCAATAGAGTAATCATCATCTAAGAATAAAAGAATTTTAGAAAGATAACAAAATACGACTTATTAGTCAACTCCCAATATATATACTAGTCTGACAATCCTCTAAGAAAATCAATAAAACCAGCGAGCCATTGAGACATGCCCCAACTGACTCATACTCAGTTATCAAATGTAAATAATTTCGTGAAACCAACATCAAACATTACATCCTCAAAACATGACAACTCACCAAAATAGAGGAGTAGAACAGCGTGCCCGAGGAATCACTGTTGAACCTGGAACTGAGCACCTGAACCTACATTCTGAGAAAATGCAGCCCACATCTGAGATGTGGGTCAGTACCATAGAAAGGAATAGAGTATATGGGGGTGTATGCAGTTGTATAAACATCATCATCATAAATATTTATAAGAAATATGTAGGATGTATAAAAGACTCTCATATCTCAAAGAAAATCATCATAATCATGAGAGGATGAAATAAGTATAATAACACATGTGAGTCATCATATAATTTGTCAATCACTTTCAGTTCATCAAGAATATCAATTCTCATAATGTAAATATCATTTAAATCTTTCAAAAGAATAACTTTCATAATTCTACTTTCAAATCACTTCACCATTCACCATAGAAACAAGGAAACACACACACAATGGGAGATACTATAACTGACATAAACCATGTGAGCTACAAGGAGTCCAACATACAACCCACGTTGGGGAGAGCCGTCCTATCCTTGCCATTAGAGTAGGACCATCGATATCAAATCTATACAAACTAGTAATCACTATATAAATCAGCCTCAGGCTCACTCCTATGGGGCACGTAGTTTTAGGGAAGTAAGATCACTTTATACCTCCCACTCAGTGCTAAAGATTTCTCCTGAAGTTAGCTCAGATCATTTCAAAGACAATCTACAACAAAACAATTTCATTAATATATAAGTATACATCCGGATCCATCATGCTTCCTATCTATCAAAATCAACCACATTGTGAATTTCTTTCACACTCGAGTACAAAACAACTCCATTAAGACCAAAAGGTAAAATCATCAAAATATCTCAAATATTCAATATCAACGTGCTTCTAACACACACTTTCTCAAAAAAAAGCATAATTTTCAATGGGGATTCACGACTCAAATATCAAAATCAAGATAAATATCATTCAAGATTCATGCTTTATATCTCCACACGTGTAAATTCATCTTTCAAAATCATAAACATCAAGATTTCATAATAATCATCATAAGATATGGTTTCATGCTTCAAATTCATAAAAATCAAATAAAACCATGCCTTTGTAAAGAAAATTACTTTTGGGTACAAGAACCAAAGCGAGTTCTTATTGAAAAACTCCACATACCTTGAATGATGAACTTTAGATCGATACTCATTTTTGAGATGTTAATTGTGCCTTTGAGTGATGGTTCTTGGAGTTCTTGAACTAGAAACTTGGAATCTTGAATAAATTTGCAGAATTAATGGTGAACTTTGGAGGTTCTTGAAGTTGGATGTAGGAGCTTAGGGTTTTCTTTTTAAGGGAATTTGATGAAATATAACATATAATGCTTCTAATAGGCTTTAATATAGGGTTTGGATGGATTTTGGGTGAGGGAAAATAAAACAAACTCCCTTAAAAATAAAATAATTCTCGAATCTATCCTTTGATGGACTGTTTTACTAGTCTAAAGTAGATCAACCATAACGTTTTACTCCGATATCCAAATTGGATGAAACCAATTTCATTAGAAAAAGGACTCTTATATATTTCAATTGATATATAGTATCTCACCTGATCATTTTGTATGAAGAGTTATGATCATTTGAAGTTGACCCAAAAATTTGCTTTTGGTAGGCTGAAGTAGATCGACCATAAATTTTTACTCCGATAGACAAATTGGATGAAACCAATTTCATTAGAAAGAGGACTCACAGATCTTTGCATTGATATATAGTATATCACCTAGATCATTAAGTACAAGGAGTTATGATCATTTAAAGTTGGAGCAAAAATACGCCAGGCCTCAGTACTTTTCCTGCATGTTTTTTGTTCACTACTATTCACGGTTTGCTCGGGTGTCCGTTTCTGATGATCCACATATCGTTGGAAATATTATTTGATACTCTACACAATGGTGGGTCATAATCTAAGATATTATGCACGAAAAATTTATAATTAATTCTAGAATATAAAACCCAACACGTTTACGCACAAAATTTCAATGAAAAATTTCCCAAAGTATTATAGAAACCTTATACTCAAAGGTTATTTGTCTCAAATATGCCTAACATATTAGTAGCCTAAGGAAATATGATCCTAGAAGCACAATACATATTTTATCTTAGGGTAGATTCACCTTTTTATCCTAGAACTCATAAATTAGGCTAAATCATGGTGGTCTACCTATAATCATATCCTACCATTCCAATCTAACATATAACATATATAATACTCTATCTAATGAAGAAGATTAGATAGAATCCTACCTTGATGTCAGTCTGTAATTCTTCTAATCATCCAAAAATTAGTCGCTTCTGCTCCATGATGTCAAAAAGTTGTCATGTTGTAAAAATAGTAATATATATGTCGTTAGGAGTAAAATAAGACCTATATCTCTAAATTAATGGTCAAGTCAAAATTTGAGTCAAGAAAAAGCTTGTGGAGCTCATAAATGGAATTCAAAATTGAATCTGTCATGAGGTCCATCAAACGACAATGAATATGTGATCAAAAGCTGACTACAAATAGAGAACAAATTTGGTATAAAATCAAACCTTAAAGTATAAGAATTTCAAGCCCTAAATCTAAAACTTCACCATGAATTAGGGTGGAAATGAAGGAAAAAATTAATGGTAAATGACCAAGAAGTGTTAGGCTAGCTTACCTTAGCTTCAATGGATGATTTTCCAATTTTTAATCCCTTTGAGCTTTATTCTCCTTCTGGGTTCACAAGAGGATTATAAATGTATCTTAATGATGGACAAGCATTCAAATAGTAAAATCAAGAGTTTAAGAAAAATAGTTATAATAAATTCAAGGTTAAATCACATCAAAAGTATACATACAATCACGTTTTTTGCCTCAACCCTAGAACAAGGGTATTCATTCACTTATAGTTGTAAATACAATTACAATTATAATGTGATTTATACCGAAAAATAAGTAGAAAGGTTTATAGAACCTAATGAAAACCCTTAGCCTATCTAATCTGCTCCAAAATAATATATAATCCCTTTCGAAGGATGTTTTTGAGGTATTTATATATGTATAGTGAAATTAGCCCCAAGCCCCTAGAAACTTCTTGCTTTTAAAAAACACTTTTCACCTGGTAGACCCATGAGTTGCATGGCCAGACGCATGACCCCAAGGGGTGTGGCACATGGCTTTACTTGTGCTTGTACTCGCTCAACTTTTGTCCAATTAACTTAGTCTCTTGTAATCTTTTGTCATCCTGATTCTCTTTTCAGTCATCATTCACTCCTAAAAGAGTAATAATTATGTGTATTAGCATATTTACATCACAAGTTTAGCAAAACACACATACAAAAGATAATTTGTTCTAAAAACTAAGCTAAATAATGGGTAAAACATGGTGTTAGGGTGTATAATTATGCCCAAGATCACCATAATTCACCATTTAACCCATTTTCTTAGTAGGACCCAAACTATTAGGACTTTTAACTTTCCACTATATTCAAGTCCCAAAATATTCTAAGCTACGTACATTTTCTATATCATTCTTCCATCTCTTATCCTAGTTAAAATATCAATCTAATGTACAATAATCATCATATTTAAGCATAAGTAGATTTTAAACGTGTTCATCTATCCAATCTTCATGCCCAAAGGCCTAATGCATGAAATTCTCAACATTATCACTAATTTTAGATATATCTAGCCCTCATCTAGTTGCTACAAAGTAAACCATAAATTACTTTTTAGATGAAACATGCTGATATAGAGAGAGGTAAGCTCAACTGGACATGCTAATCATGTTTCCACGTTAAGTTCCCTCAAGGTGTGTTTGAAAATTTTCCTCATGAAATTTGGCCTTTAAAATCTCATAGTTGGAGAAATAAGATTTTTCAAAGAATTTTTGGAGGAAAGGGCGGCCGAGGGAAAAAACAAAAAAAAAGGTTTCAAAACTCCCATGGGTTGACTACTACTCGCTACGCTGTAGCAATTCATGTTATTGCTCTAGAGGTTAATCGACAACTATAGCGATCGACAATAGTCCAACGTAATATCTTTTTGGACCTTTTGGCCTAATCCCTTTTGGGTCTTATTTTTCTTTTCCATTTTAATTTTTATCCCAATTTAAGCGTATTGTTTATCATAAATTATTTTTAGGGCATTTCAAATGTGACGATGGTTTGGTTGTTATAAATTTTTTGAGTTAGTGTTTCATTAAACTAAGTGTATCTACTGGAGGTGTTTCAATCGTATTTTTAAAGAAGAAAAATGGATCTATGTGAATGTGTATTGATTATCGGTAATTGAATAAATTGATTATCAAAAAAAAGTATCCTTTTCCTTTCATTAATGATTTATTTGATCAGCTTCAGGGTGTTTTAGTGTTTTCTAAGATCGACTTAAGATCTGATTACTATCATTTGAGGATTAAGGCTTTGGATGTTTTAAAGATGACTTTATAGATATAATCTAGCCATTATGAGTTCATGATTTTGTCTTTTAGGTTAGTAATGCCCTAACAATATTTATCGAGTTGATGAACATGATATTCTGATCTTATCTTAATTATTTTGTGATTATGTTTATCGATAATGTCTTGGTTTATTTTGAGAATGAGGCTGACCATGTGAGACATTTGAGAGTCGTACTTCAGATATTGATAGATGAAAAGTTGTATGCAAGTTCTCTAGTACCAGTTTTGGTTGGATTCTATCTCTTTTTTATGTTTTATAGAGACCGAGAATGGTATCATGGTCCATTTAGCCAAGGTAACCGTGATTTATGATTGCGCTAGACCTACTTCTTCAACTGATATATAGAGTTTTATTGGGTTAGCAAGTTATTATCAATGATTTGTGTAGGGTTTCTCTTCTATAGAAGATCCTATGACCAAGATGACTCAAAATAAGATTATTTTCTAGTGGTTGGATAATTGTGAGAGGAGCTTTCAAAAGCTCAAGGAGTTATTGACTTTGACTTTTATCTTGAATTTTCCTAAGGAGGGTAAGATTTCACCATGTTTTGTGATGCTTCTGAAGTTATATTAGGTGGTGTATTGATGCAGAAGAGTAAGATGATTATGTATGCTTTACAATTGCATCCTCGTGATAAGAACTACCTACTCATAATTTTGAGTTAGCCTCAATCGTGTTTTATTGAAATTGGGGTGACACTACTTCTATGTAGTTTATTGTAAAATTTTCTCCGATCATTACTAGTTTCAGTAATCTTCACTCAGTGAGATCTTAATATGAGATATTATAGATAGTTAGAGTTACTTAAGGATTATAATTTCGTTATACTTTATCATCTTGGTAAGGCTAATATTGTAGTAGATTCCTTGAGTCAAAGGCAATAAGTATAGGGAGTTTGTCTTATCTATTGGCAAGGCAGCGACCTTTAGCCTTAGACGTTTAGTCTTTGGCTAACCAGGTGGATTGACTTGTTATTTCAATACTTGGGCATGTTTTGGCATATATTAAGGCTAGATTCTTATTTATGGATAAGATTTAAGCTCATCAGCATGATAATAAGAAGTTAAGGGTGATTCGTGATAAAGTGTTGAGTGTTGAGGCATGTTTAGGATTAGTGATCATGTTTGTGTGTCGAGAGTTGGAGGTTGGATTTGACCGATCTTGGAGGAGACTTATTATTTATGGTATTCTATTCATCCAGGAGCGACAAATATGTATTGTGATTTGAACAATAATATTGGTGATGTGGAATGAAGTAAGAAATTTTATAGTTTATGGCCAAGTCCTTGAATTATCAACAAGTGAAGTAAGAGCATCAATAATTGAATGGTATTATACATAGGATACCAGTTCCTGAGTGGAAAGTAAAGTTGATCACTATGGATTTTGTTGTTAGCCTACCCTCGATTTTGTGGAAGTTTGATTCTATTGGGGTGATTGTGGATTGGTTGATGAAATTTGTAACACCCCAATTTTTTAGTCCTTGAAAATTTCTAAAATTTTATCCTCACTATCCTGATTATGACTCCTCTTTATGAGTCGTAAGGAGTCTTGATGGGCTCTAGGGACCCAATTAGAGCATAAATGATGTGTGTGTGTTGCTTAGTCATACTTTGAGTACGAGTGGATCTATACGAGTCATAACGACTTGTTGCAAGTCATTAGATGCAAATCATATGATGTCCAGTGTATATCTCAAATATGTTCTGTGTTGACTACATATGGACCTTATGGGTTGTAGGGTCCCATTACCAGTCATCTCAGTTGAGTCGTAGGGTCAACGATGTGTTTCTTCCCTGGAGACTGTCTTAGATACAAGTTGTAATAAAACCTTATGAGTCGTATTGTGACCTGTAGACACTAACGACTATATTTTAGCTTTTAATTTGAGGGCACTTTGGATAATTTCCTTCTTACCTAATTAAAACCCCACATTCATAAAGCACTCAAAGGGTTATTCTCATTTATAATGTAATCAAATACTTCTAAAACTCTCTTAAGTCTCTCAAGCAGCCATGCTTAGGGTTTCTAAGAGGTAGATCACCTAGGGTCTCAGGGGTTGAATTATCTCCATAAGCTTGGATATTCCAGGCATGTTACTCTTCCCCTCATCATTATTTTGTTAAAACCTAGGTTTTAAATTATAATTTATGTGGTTTTGATATTGGTTTTGGAACATGGATTGAGGGGTTTTAAATGTTTGTGTCTAAACAATGTTTCCCATGGTTTATATATGATTATTCATGCTATATTCATGGTTTTGAACTTGTGGGGTGCATAGGTACTGTGAATAAACTAGGGGATTATGATTTTCCCCAATTTGTGAATATTGACCATTGAAGTGATAATCACCTCAATCTTATATTGTAAAATTTGGTTTGAATATGAAAAGTATGCACATTGAACTACTCTTGAACTATTAAATAATGTGAAAAGATAAAGAAATAGAATAATTTTTAATTGAACCTTATGGGATTGTGTAATTCTCCAAGCTAATCTATAAATAAACCAAGGGGGTTGTAAATTCCCCTATGAAATGATAATTGGTTGGTAAGTTGATGTTACCTTGCAAGTGTAGTTGGTATGACGATACCAACAATGTATGCCTAAATGTGTTTCATAGTTTAATGAATGGTAATGTATGATAATTGTTTAATTGGGCTTTAATGAGTATTATGTAGCTGAGTCATGAAAGTAGAGGTTTTGAGGGACCAACATTGGAAACCATAATTGCTGATGTGGAGGTTTAAATAATCGGGTGGTTTGAGTCGCCCTTATTATTATCATATGATTATGAGGTTTGAGTCCCCTATATTATATTACATAATTGTGTGCTTGTGTCACCTTGTTATGCCGGTTTGAGTCCCCTACGGTTTATATATATGTCATCTGGTTTGTGCGACCATATGTACTAGTGCCCTACCAGTGGGGGAGAGTTGGGCCCATATAGCTCGTAGGTGCCTTCTTATGTTATGACGGTTCAGCTACATAATACACGTTAAAGTTTTAAATTGGATGCTAAGCCTTGTTCCCTATCCCAGCATATTATATATATTATGATATGGTTCATACCGTAATTAAAATGGTTAGATTTGATATTATGTTGTTCCCTTTCCCTGAGTTTCATGTTAGTGTTCACCCTACTAACCATCTTCGGATGTTATATCCCCACACGATGCAGGCACCAAAGATACTTCTACTTTTCTTGTGCAAAGTTAGGTAGATCGGCTCAATTCATCAGTTCATTATGGTGAAGTGGTGATCTTCTATTCTCTGGAAGGCTTAGGCATTTATCAGTTTCCATTTTTAGATTTGAATTGATAGTTTTACATTATCACTGTCATTTTTAGAGTTGGGGACATATCCCGACCAAGACTGATTTTTGGATCTTTGGTTAGAAGGCTTTGTTGAATTACTATGGCTTGGTGATGTTGGTAGGTTGTTTGGCCTTCTATTGGTTATCGATTATATACATATTTTAAATATCTATAAGCTTTTTCTTATACTATCTTGTTATATGTTTGGAATTCATCTGACATTGGGGATATTGTGTTCTCTTAGTTAGGGGCTGGGAGTGGTCTCCGGTCCAGTGGGACTTGAGATACCCATCAAGGCTGGGCCTTGGTTTGGATCATGACAAAATCAATGTACTTTGTACCTGTGAAATTGAACTACAATGTATAAATATTAACTAAAATCTATATTCGAGAGATTTTTTGGCTGTATGGAATGCCTATCTCCATAATTTTTTATAGAGGTACATAACTTACCTTGAATTTTTGGAGTTTTATGTAGAGAGAGTTTTTTATTCAGCTTAAGATGAGAACACTTTTAACCCTCAAATGGATGGCCAGTTGGAGTGGATCATTTAGGCACTAGATGAAATGCTCAAGCTTGTGTTATGGATTTTGGTCATTATTAGGACCAATCCTAGCCCTTAGCAGAGTTCGCCTACAAAAATAGTTATCATTTCATCATTTAGATAACAGTGTTCAAGGCTTTGTATGGGAGGAGATGTACATCCCATATGGTCTGGATTGATTTATTTGAGGTTAGGCCATAGGGCACTAATTTGTTGAGGAACTCAATAAATTGAGTTAGATTGATTCTACAAAGTCTTGTGGTTGCCCAGAGTAGGAAGAAGAGTTTTATCAATTGATAAGTTCATAATGTAACAGTCATGCACGGAGAGCGAGTTTTGTTGAAGGTATCACCCATAAAGGGTGTGATGAGATTTTAAAAGAAAGAGAAACTTAGTTTTATATTATTGTGCCTTTTGATATTCTTAAGAATTTTGGAGATATGGCTTAGAGAATAATTTTGCCTCCAGAACTGTCAATTGTTCATCTGGTATGCCATGTCTTTATGTTGAAGCGATATCATACTGATGATTCTTAGGTAATCTGTTGGTATTTAGTTGCATTAGATCGTGATTAGTCCATTGAAAATAAGCCTATTCCTATTCTAGAAAGATAGATTAGGAGGTTGAGGTTCGAGAATATTAATTCTGGGAAAGTTTATTTGAGACATCGCTTGACTGAGGAGGCTACATGGGACGTTGAGTTTCATACACAGAATAGATACCCCCAACTTTTAATGATTCAGGTACTTTTATTTGTTTTTTATTCATGGAGAACGGGTGTTTTAGTGATGGATAATATAACAACTCATGTTGTGATTTTTATATTTTTATGTGTTTTGACCATTATGCCCTACCTCATAGATGTTATAAATGTTTGATGAGTTGTGTGGATTGTTGGTACAATCACCGAAGCATTTTGGAGTAATTTGAGTAAATTTGAGGTATTGAGTAGCTTTGAAAGTGATTAGTTTGACTTTGATCAATATTTTGTGATCCTAGCATCGAATGGTGATTTTTTTAGTTCCATTAGATAGGGATGTTGATTTTAGGTTAGTATCATATTTAGTTCAAGTTCTTAATTTTTATACTGATTTTTGACATTTTAGATGAGAAACTAGTTAAATTTAGCCAAAAGAGATCCTGGGGGTGAACTTGTTGAAAATGACTTCTTTTTATAAATATAATAACTTCATTGAGCTTGGAACATCGAAATTATCCTATTAACATTATTAGTTTATTTTTGTGGGATCCTAAACAAATTTCGAGGGCCAGTTCATAGCATTTTTGGAACATTTTAGTTGTTTTGTTATTTAGTGGTATAGCCCCAGCTCTTTCATCACGATCGGATGTCCTTGTGTCATGATTATGAGTCTTGAACAAGTTACTGATCATGATCGAGTAGGGGGTTGACCACGATTGCGAAGAGTTTTTTTTGTGGATCGAATCTAGTTGCTCATCATAATCATGAGGCCCACTTTCTGCGATAGCAATAACCAATTTAATGGATGGTCAATTTTGACCCTTCCAATCACATGATAGGGGCCACTATCATGAGGCACTGCACACCTGAATGGCGTAAAAACTTATTTACTTAATTTTTCATCATTTTTGGGCTAAGAAATATTGAGATTGGTGATTTTTAAGAGATATATTCATCAAAATATTTAGGTAAGCTTCTAAACTTGATTTTAATCATTATTCATTGATTTATCTCTAAAACATCCTTAAAACCTTGATTCTAAACTTGAAATTTTGAAGTTTTACCCTGTATAGTGAGAAAATAATTTTTTGATGATTTCAATCTTAGTTTCAAAATTTTTTTGATGTGTTTTCATTAGGATCCTTGAGATATGAGAAACATGATTTTTCAATAAAATTTTTATCATACCCTTTTTTCATCGGAGTTGATTTTCACACTATTATCGGATCCAATATAAAAGTAGTTAATATAGGTATTATTAAACTCCTTTTGATGTGTAGATTATATTTTTGATAGATTGGGTTCGATCTGAGACACGCAAAAAGGAAAAGCTCCTACATGAAGGGTCTAAACTCGTGTTTTGACTTTTCGAGGTAGTTTATATCTTAATTTTTTTAGACCGGGCGGATAGTTAACCATTCATGTAAAGTATGTTATAAATTGAATAACTTATGCTCGAGAGGTGTAATACGAGGTGATATTGAGACATTTAATCCTTGTTATAGTACTGCATTGCTTTGAATTGCATCATTTGCATGTCTATTATTTATTTGTTATCATGTATTTAGTTTTCCCTTATATGTTTGTGTGCAGTTATTCTTATACGGTTATGATATTTGTAGAATTGTTAGGATATATGGTTTGAGTCATCGCTGAAAACTTTTCTGTATGTAGGTGGAAGCATGTTCATAGTATTCTTTACTTGTTTAATTTTTTGCTTTGCTCGATCGGTCGATGATGCCTATTCAGTATAGGTGAGTTGTACTCGATCCTATATTTTGCACTCTTTTGGTGGAGATCCTAGTTCTAGTGTAACCGGTGGAGCATGACATCGTGTTGTGTTTGAGGCTGATATGAAGTATGAGTGAGCTCCTCATTCGGGGGTTGATTACGACTTTTATCTTATCTAGTTTGTCTTTACTTTGTTATTCAGAGACAGAGTTCTATATTTTTGTACTCTTCATCAATATTAGTGTTCTTTACTCATGTATCAAATTTTGGGATTGGAGTTGTATTTTATTCAATTTTGAATATTATTTGTTAATTTATATCCCTGATCAAAAGAAAATTGGTTCATTTCGTTGTTGGCCTGCGAATTAGAAATTCAGCTAAGAAATTTTATTGATCGAGGGGAAGGTGTTAGGCATCCTCAAGTTCCGTAATTCTAGCATGATCTCTTTTATCAACTTATGTTTGGCTTGAATTAGTCTTGAATAAAATATTTTTTTTAATTATGCATATAACATGTTTTAATAATATTGGACTTTTATTGGTCTTGACTAAGATGCAAGGTTCAGGAAATTCCAAGGGATGACCACCATAATGGTTTGCTTTGATTTTTTGTCTCTTATAACAAAACTCATTAAAAAACTAGTTTTCTATAAGACCCCGCAAAATCCTAAGCTTAATTCAGTCCTTTAGGATTGTCAAGGGTTCCCATACTTAGAAAATTTTAGCTAAGTACTCTGACTTAGTATCATTTTAACCTACGAAGGTTGGCAATTTTATTTTTCGACCTTTACGTTCATTAAATATTGATGTTTAGGTATATTCATGATCAAGAATGTCCGTAGGTGTTTTCAGACAAGTTTTGGATTTTTTTAACTTCTTTTGAATCCCCTTTGGGACCTAAAAACAGTGGATCAACGCGATCTTAGCGCGCCACATCAAATATCACGTTGATTAATATTTTTCCCATCTAGAAGGGTCCAATTCCAGTGAATCGACGCAAACATGGCATGACGTGTTGGCTATCGTGTTGATGCCATCAATGCGCCGTGTCAACCTGTGCGTCAGTAACCCAGTTTTCAATCATTGAAACACTACGTTCGTGGGGATATTTAGGTCTTTTTTCCTCAAACCTCAGCCCCCAAAACATGAAATTAAACTCCCTATAGTGCAAATATAGTCATTCATTCTCCAATTAGCTCAAGAACAAAACCTCAGGTGCTTAAATTTCAAATCAAGAACTCAAAATTCAAGGTGGAGTCCAAGAATCTTTTTTAAACTTCAAGTAATTGATTTTATGATTTCCATGGTGGGAATTAAAGTATATCCATGATTTCTATTTGGATTAAGTTCCTAATTAATAATATTATATATATATATATATATATATGTATATATCATGCGAAATTGATCATTATATGTGTAGATTCATGTGAATCCATGACAAACCCTTGAGTTGTGAAGTTAGAGATGAATTATGATTCTCACTTGTTGTTCAATACTATGTGCATATTCTCACTAAGTGCTTGATAAAGTATCCATGTGAACTATTAGGAGAATAGAATCATGTCAAGTTAGCTTATTTGCAAGTTATATCATGCAGTGTTCTTTAAAATGCCCCAATGCATGAATGCTGATCAAGTTCATAGTTTACATATTTCATGACATAATCAGTTGTACTCTCAGTCAGTTACAGAGCTCAGGAAAATTCAGTAGAATCCATATTAGTCCAGTCTAATTCAGTGTTAGTCCAGCCTAATTCAGTATCTAGTTTAGACCTCAGTAAACTAAGTCAGCTAGAATCTAGTAGTATTCTGTCAGTCAACGGAACTCAGTGAACTCAATTCAGTTCAGCTAAACAGTAAGCTAAGAAACCATTCAGTCCAGCCTAGTATAGGCTAGAAATTAGTTCAGTGTCTATTCAGTTAGGTATAGGATTCAGCACCAAGTTAACCTAGGGATGGGGGCATTCTTGTCAATAGAGGGTTTGAACCTTAGCAGCAATCCCTGCATTACATAACTATTTAGCCAGCGTAGGTTGAGGTATATTCCTGCCAGACATTATGACGGTTGATACTTCTCATCCGAGTAATCCTATCAAAGAGGGTTGATGAAAGAGCTTCCTATCAGAGAAAGTTAACTCACGTCTTGTCCTTATCCGTGCATGGTAATGATACCCTTCCAACTGAGGTTACGAGTTGGACCCCAAACAAACTAGAGAAGGGGTATGTCAGCTAAACGATTACCTCCCACAGTCTCAGTTCCAGTCTCAGTCTCAGTATAGAACTTAGTTTAGTTTTATAGATTCAGGACTATCAAACTTGGTCACTCAACTCAGTACAAAACTCAGTATGGTTCTACAGTACTCAGAACTATCAGATATAGTCATTTACATAATCAGTAATATAGTATTCGTAAACCTAGATATCAATTATCAGTATTCTCATTCAGTTCTCAGTATTAGCACGATCTCAGTTACAATCTTTGTGATCATGTGTGTACTCTTACATAGTCATACTTTTGTTATTCATTTATTATTGTTCATGCACATGAACCCATATATTTCAGCCTACCTTACTGAACATACCAGTACATTTAAAATACTGACGCATGCTTTTCTTTGTGCTATGATGTCTTATATTATAGGTTTAGATGCAGGGGCCCCAGAGCACCCTTAGCATTTTAGATTATCTGCTTTCAGAGTAGTGGTGAGTCTTATAGTCTGAGGACATGCTTAGTATTTACAATACTTCAGTTTTATTTTAGTAGATGGAGTAAGTTGGGGTCTTGTCCCATCAACTCTACAGTTCAAATAGTTAGAGGCTTTTTTGGACTAGAGTATTTTCAGACAGTTGTTCAGTTTTTCAGTACTTATATTCAGTTTTCGTTATTGATACCGCATTTACATTTATTTACAAATTTAAACACTATGGCATATATTTCTACCCATTTCCATATAATTATAGTATTTATTACTCAGTTATTGTAGCAGGTTCTGACATTGGTTAGCTTGTGGTCCTCCGAGATTATGAGCATTATGTAGCATCTGGGGTACAGACTCGGGGTGTTACAAACTTGGTATCATATCTTAAGGTTTAACATAGTGCCTGGAAGTCTGAAAGTCGCATCTAGTAGAGTCTTGTGCATGGGAATATTGTGTGCCATACTTATCGACAAGAGGCTATGAGATGTTTCAGGAAAAGCTTCCCTTCTTTTAGTATTCATGTCGTGCGAGTGAGCATGATCTCCAGTTACATTCTCTTTCTAATCCTAGTTTCTCTTCCATTTACAGAATATGCCTCCAAAGAGGACTCAGGAAAAAGGAATGGGAGATCAGTTAGCCCCTCATCCCATCCATCCATATCCTTTAGGCGATCATGTCTCCCATACAGAGTTTAGAGTAGCCTTTATTACCCTAGCTCATTCTGTGGAAGCCCAAAATAAATGTCCATCTGCGGTTCCGGCCAACCCAATGGCCAATACTGTTGCTACCAGGATTCAGGACTTCACCCGAATGAACCCTCCATCATTTACTGGGTCTAGGTCAGATGAGGACCCTCAGGAATTTCTTGATTAGGTGCAGAAGGTTACCAATATCATGGGGGTGACTATTGTTCAGAGTGCTGAGTTAGCCATATATTAGTTATAGGATGTGGCTAACTAATGGTTTAAACAGTGGAAGGCAGAGAGGGCCGCAGATGTAGATTCTATAGAATGGGAGTAGTTTGCAGTTTCTTTTATATATAGGTTATTCCCACTAGAGTTGAGGGAAGCGAGGTTTTGGAGTTTATAAACCTGAAGCAGGGCAATATGACAGTACAGGAGTATTTTCTTAAGTTTACTCAGTTAGCCAGATATGCCCCGCTGATACGCCCAAATTATAACTCTCGTTAGAAAGTGTAAGCGGTCACTGTCAAATATAGAACCCAACTAGGTTGGGTGTCGAATCCCACAAGGAATACTATGGTCACTAAGTATTGCGATTATTATTAGACTATTGATCGAAGGTTCCAAGATAAGGGGGGTTTGAGTTTAAGTGCACAGTAATATTATTAGTGTAACGAATGAGATGATATGTGTAATTATATTTGATCACAGAGAATGATAAGTTAGGGTTATGTCCACCTTGTAGCTTCTACTTCTCTATTAACTATGAGTAATACGGATTTTATGCATGCATGCACTTATAGAGAGACGTATTCTAATTCTAAATCCAAGTGTTTTTCAACCATCAAGGATTCATTCACTTTAGTTCTCTCGAATCCAAAGTGTACAATCAATTGTACGAACTCTCTAAGAAGTTAATCCTGCTTGGGCATTAACATGTAAAATAGAGGTTGTAAACCCTATTTTCTTGTCACACTCTCTTTTCCAAACAATAGCTTTTCTATCGAACAAGTAATTGCTATAATGGCGCATTCCCTATGTTTGCAACCACGAGAATTCAATCAAAACAAAGAGAGTAATGATATAAGTGGATTAACACATCATAAATTCAAAACCCATAGCAATAGAGAGTATACTACAAGGTTTCCATAACCCTAACAAACAAGCTTAGCTACTCATGAATAAAAAAAAATCAACATAGAAATATTCATCATACCAAAACTTAGAATGATCTTGGTGATGAAGATGACTAGCGAAATTAAGAGAGAAACACGTTTCTCACTCTCCGTCCTCAAGCTAAGCCGTCCGTTCTTGTGTTCAAAATAATACAGAATCTGAATAATGAATAAAAATTCAGCAATAATGCTTTTAATAACATCCTTTTCTAATAAATTGCTACTGCATCCTTAACTATTTAAAAATAATGAGTTTGCCCAGGAAAAAGTTCTGATACATCACATTCAGTCCAAAAGCTACTTTTCTTTTTATGTGAAGTTTTCCTTTGCTATCCACAGGTCCCCAAAGTGTTGAAATCTTCCTCATTAGTACCTGACAAGCATGCTAATCACATAGGTCAGCTCACTTAACTAAAAATAGAATAAAAGTGCAAGAATTATGTATTTTATCCTCAAAACTTAGCTAAAACATGGGTAAGTTATGGTGCTTAGACGTAACATCACCCGCATGTTGGAGCAGATAGCAGAGCGAAGATGAGTAAGTTCATGTCAGTAGTGTCTAGCAGTGTGGTCAAGGAGTGTAGGACCACAATGCTTATTAAAGAGATGGACTTAGCCAGGCTCATGGTACATACTTAGTTTATAGAAAAGGCTAAGAATAAAGAGAAAGAGAGAGAGAGAGAATAAGAGTGCAAGAATAGGTAGTTGTAATTTCACTCAGCCTAAGTCAGAGGGTGGGAATCATTCTCAGTTCCACCCAAAATCCTCCGTTCTAGCTCCTTCCTCAGCCAGTGCTCTAGTGCCAAAATTTAGATATAGCAACTGAGATAGGGCATTAGTCCCTAAACCCCAGGGCAGTGCTAGCAGTACCCGAACCAAGACTTTTTTCCAGAAGTATGGAAGAAACCACCAGGGAATCTGCAGAGCTGGCAGCGATGTGTGTTTCGGATGTGGCAAGCCAAGCCACAGGTCAGACAGTGTCCTCAGGTAGGTTCACAGATTCAGCATAACCATCCCCAACTTAGTCTATTCGCTTGAATCAACATGGTGCCTCTTCCAGTGCCACCAGTGGGTAGCGCCCAAACAGGCTCTATGCTCTTCAGTCTTTACAGGATCTAAAAAGTTCTCCTGATGTAGTCACTGGTATGTTATAAGTTTTCCATTAGCATGTTTACGCTTTGCTAGACCTAAGAGAATCTTTATCTTTTGTTACTCCATATATAGTAATTGATTTTGGAGTCAGCTCCAAAATTCTAGCATAGCCCTTCTCAGTTTCTACCCCGGTGGGTAAATCTATCATAGCCCAGTGGGTATACAAAAACTATCCGATTATGATATCTCAGAAAGTTACTTCAGCAGATTTAGTCGAATTAGAGATAAATGATTTTGATGTCATTCTCAGTATGTATTAGCTTCATTCCTGCTATGCCTCAATTGACTGTAGAAATAGAATTGTCCAGTTTTAGTTTTCGAATGAACCCGTCCTAGAGTGGAAGGGTAGTACTTCAACACTTAGGGGTCAACTTATTTCTTACCTTTGGGCTAAAAGATGATATTTAAGGGAAGTGTCTACCATCTAGTTTGAGTCAAGGACTCTAGTTCAGAAAACCCTACTCCTGAATCAGTATCAGTAGTATGTGAATTCCTAGATGTGTTTCCTAAAGATCTTCCCAGAGTTCCTCCCGAAAGGGAAATTGATTTCAAAATTGATCTTTTCCCAGATACTCAGCCCATCTCTATCCCACCATATAGAATGTCTCCAATAGAACTTAGGTAATTAAAGGAACAGTTAAGGGATCTCTTAAATAAGGGATTCATCAGATCCAGGGTGTATTCATGGGGCGCACCAGTGTTATTCGTGCATAAGAAAGACGGTTCTCTCAGAATATGTATAGATTACCGACAGTTAAACAAAGTTACGGTCAAGAACAAGTATCCACTCCCCAGAATTGATGACTTGTTTGACCAACTTTAGGGTGCCAGTTATTTCTCTAAAATAGACCTCGGATCAGGCTATCATCAGCTCAAAGTCAGGGAAAGTGACATCCTAAAAATAGCTTTCCAAACTCGGTATGGTCTCTTTGATTTTTAGTTATGTCTTTGGTCTTACCAATGCCTTAGCAGTTTTTATAGACTTGATGAACCATGTGTTCAAGCAGTACTTGAACTTGTTTGTCATAGTCTTCATAGATGACATTCTTGTTTACTCCCGTAGTGAACACGGTCGTGATGACCATCTCAAGACAGTATTGCAGACTCTTAAAAACCATCAGTTATTTGCCAAATTCAGTAAGTGCAAATTTTAGATGAGGTCAGTAGCATTTCTTAGCCATATAATTTTTGGTGATGGAATTAGAGTTGATCCCCAAAAGACCGAAGTAATGAAAAACTAGCCCAGACCCATCTCTTCGTTAGATATCAGGAGTTTCTTGGGTTTGGCTGGTTATTACTGATGATTTTTTGATGGATTTTCATCTATTGTATACCCTATGTCCAGATTGACTCAGAAGAAAGTCAAGTTACAGTGGTTAGATTCTTGTGAGAAGAGTTTTTAGAAGTTGAAGACTCGACTCACTATAGCTCCAATTTTGACCCTACCAGATGGTTCAAACAATTTTGTTATGTACTGTGACACTTCTAGAGTCGTATTGGGTTATATTCTGATGTACAGAGGTAAGGTCATAGACTATGCCTCTAGACAACTTAATCCCCATGAGAAGAACTATCCTACTCTTGATCTTGAGTTAGCAGCAGTAGTTTTTGCCTTAAAGATTTGGAGGCATTACTTATATGGTGTGCACGTTGATGTGTTCACTGATCATAAGAGTTTGCAGTATGTATTCTCTAAGAAAGACCTCAACCTCTATCAGAGAAGGTGGTTGGAATTGTTAAAATACTATGACATAAGTGTTCTGTATCATCTGGGCAAGGCCAATATATGGATGATGCTCTCAGTAGAATGTCTATGGGTAGTATTTCCCATGTTGAGAACAATAAGAAGAAGTTATCTTAGTAAGTTCATCAGCTAGCTCGACTAGGTTTTCTCTTAATCGATTCAGCATAAGGTACTGTGTGGGTGCAGAGTAGCTCAGAATCATCCCTAGTTTCTGAAGTAAAGAAAAAGCAGGATAAGGATCCCAGTCTAGTCTAGTTAAAGGAATCTGATAGAAATCAGAAGGTAGAGGTTTTTTCCTAAAGGGGAGACAGTGTTTTGTGTTGTCAGGGTCGTCTGTGTGTGCCAGGTGTAGATGGCTTGAGGCATCAAATTTTTGCAGAAGCGTATGGTGCGCGTTACTTTATTCATCCAGGGGCCATGAAGATGTACCGCGATTTGAGGGAGATCTATTGGTGGAGTGGGATGAAAAGAGATATTGCAGAGTTTGTGGCTAAGTTCTCAACATATCAGTAGGTTAAGATTAAGCATTAAACGCCTAGTGGGTCTATGTAGGAGTTCAGTATTCCCACCTGGAAATGGGACGAAGTGAATATGGACTTCGTGATGGGCTTGCCTTGTACTTGCTGTCAGCATGATTCAGTTTGGATCATTGTAGACAAAATGACTAAATCTTCTCATTTTCTTCCAGTTCATACCTCTTATTTAGCCAAAGATTATGCCAAACTTTATATGAGGGAGTTGGTCAGATTGCACGATATTTCATTGTCTATTATCTCAGATAGAGATTCCCAGTTCACCTCTCACTTTTGGAAAGCATTCCAAAAGGGTCTTGGTACCTAAGTTCATCTTAGTACAACCTTTTATCCTCAGACAGATGGTCAATTAGAAAGGACCATTCAGACCTTAGAGGATATATTGCGAGCATGTATGATAGACTTTAAAGGTAGTTGGCATGAACACTTGCCTTTGATTGAGTTCGCATATAACAACAACTATCACTCCAGTATTCAGATGGCTCTATTTGAGGTGCTTTATGGAAGGAGTGTAGATCTCCTATTAGTTGGTTTAAAGTGGGTGAGGCCACAGTAGTAGGGCTTGACTTGATGTTTAATACCTTAGAGAAGGTCCAGTTGATCAAGGAAAGGCTTAAGAAAGCTCAGAGCCGATAGAACTTGTGCGTAGATGTGCACCAAAAGGATCTCGAGTTCAATATTGGTGACTATGAGTACTTGAAGATCTCTCCTATGAAAGGAGTGAAGCTTTTTTGGCAAAAAATGGAAACTCAGTCCCTGATATATTGGTCCTTACCAAATCCTCAGTCATTTCGAAAAGGTAGCTTACGAGCTTGAGTTACCTTCAGATTTATCTTTAGTTCATCCAGTGTTTTATGTCTCCTTGCTAAAGAAATGCATAGGTGACCCATCAGTCGTAGTCCCTATTGAGAGCATAGATATTCAAAAAAATTCTCTCGTGAAGAGATCCTAGACGAAATCCTTGACTATCAAATTCATAGACTAAGGAACAAAGAAGTTCCCCTAGTCAAAGTTCTTTGGTGTAATCAGTCCATTGAGGGAGCTACTTGGGAATTAGAAGCAGAGATGTGAACCAAGTATCCTCATCTATTCTCCGCTAATCAAGACTCAGCTCAAGGTAATAGTTTCCTTAATCTTAATCAGTTTCATGTTTGAATTTCAGTTACAAACATGGTATCAGTTCCCATTGCATGTTCAGTATATAGATTTAGTTTATCAGTAATCCCAGTCATGCATTCAGGAATCATGTTCAGCTATATCCGTGCATCAGATATGCATGTTTAGTATGATAATTCAGAATACCCATAATATCAGTCATAGAGTCATGTTCCAGATGTTCATGTCCAGTATATAAGTCAACCTCTCAGTATTCTTCATCTCAACAGTCTCATTCGAGGATGAATATTCCCAAGGGGGAGATAATGTAAGACCCCGCAAAATCCTAAGCTTAATTCAGTCCTTTAGGCTTGTTAAGGGGTCCCAGACTTAAAATATTTAAGTACTTAGACTTGGTATCATTTTAACCTACGAAGGTTAGAAATCTTATTTTACGACCTTTACATTCATTAAATATTTATGTTTAGGTTGATTCATGATCAAGAATGTCCATAGGTGTTTTTGGACAAGTTTTGAATTTTTTAGAATTCGTTTGAAGCCCTTTTGGAACCTTAAAACAGTGGATCAATGCGATCTTGGCGCGCTGTGTCGACTATCATGTCGATTAATATTTTCCCCAGTAACATCTAATTCCAGTGAATCGATGCGAATATGGCGCGATGCGTTGGCTATCGCATTGATGCCATCGATACACCACATCAACCTACGCGTTGGTAACCTAGTTTTCAATTATTAAAAGACCGCATTCTTGGGGGTATTTAGGTCCTTTTACCTCGACTCTCAGACCCAAAAACACAAAATTAAACTCCCTATAGAGCTAATATAGTTATTCATTCTCCAATTATCTCAAGAACAAAACACTAGGTGCTTAAATTTCAAATCAAGAACTCAAGATTCAACCAAAAACTTTCTGAAATTCTTCAACACAAGTATGTGAAGTGTTCATCCAAGGGTTCCTTCCATCCTTGGAGTCCAAGAATTTCTTTTAAACTTCAAGTAATTGATTTTATGATTTCAATGGTTGGAATTAAAGTGTATCCATAATTGTATATATATATATATATATATCATGTGAAATTGATCATTATATGTGTAGATTCATTGGAATCCATGACAAACCCTTGACTTGTGAAATTAGAGATGAATTCTGATACTCACTTGTTGTTCAATACTATGTGCATATTCTATGCTCACCAAGTGCTTGATAAGTCCATGTGAACTATTAAGAGAATGAAATCATGTCAAGTGAGCTTATTTGCAAGTTATATCATGCAAGTATTTGTTAAAATGCCCCAATGTATGAATGATGATCAAGTTTATAGGTTACATATTTCATGTTATGCCATGTCTCTTAATTTATGCTATTGAGTCCTGGGGGTACTTTTACCCGATAATTTAGCTGATTACCTAGAGCCATGGTCAGTCATAGAACAATATTAGTCAGGACACAATCAGTAGTACTCTTAGTCAGTTACAGAACTCAGGAAAACTCAGTAGAATCCATATTAGTCCAATCTAATGCAGTATCTAGTTTAGATCTCAGTAAAATCAGTCAGCTAACAAAATTCAGTAGTATTTCATCAATCAATGGAATTCAGTGAACTCAATTCAGTTCATCTAAACATTAAGCTCAGTAACCATTCAGTCCAGCCTAGTATAAACTAGAAATTAGTTCAGCATCTATTCAGTTGGGAGTATGATTCAGCATCGAGTTAACCTAGGGATGGGGGAATTCCTATCAGCAAAGGGTTTGACCCTTAACAGCAATACCTACGTTACAGAATTACATATCTAGAGTAGGTTGAGGTATCTTCCTGCTAGATATTATGAGGGTTGATACTTCTCATCCAATTTATCATGTCAGCGAGGTTTGATGAAAGTGCTTCATGTCATAGAGAGTTAACTCACAGCTTGTCCTTACCCGTGGCACGGTAATGACATCCTCCCAACTGGGGTTACAGGTTGGACCCCAAACTAACTAGAGAAGGGGCATTTCGGTGAGATGATTACCTCTTACAGTCTCAGTTCTAGTCTCAATCTCAGTATAGGACTAACTTCAGTTCTACAGATTCAGAACTATCAGACATGGTCACTCATCTCAGTGCGAAACTCAATATGCTTCCACAGTACTCAGAACTGTTAGATACAGTCATTCAGATAATCAATAATACAGTATTCATAAACCCAAATATCAGTTATAAGTATTCCGATTAAGTTCTCAATATTAGCACGATCTCAGTTACAGTCTATGTGTTTATGCATGTACTCTTACTCAGTCATACTCATGTTTTTCAGTTATTATTGTTCATGCACATGAACCCATACATTTCAGCCTACCTCACTGAGTATACCAGTATATTCAAAGTACTGACATATGCTTTGTTTTGTGCTATGATGTCTTATATCATAGGTTCAGATGCACGGTCCCCAGAGCACCCTTAGCAGTTCAGATTCTCAGTTTTCAGAGTAGTGGTGAGTCCTCATAGTTCTAGGACATGCTTATTATTTACAGTACTTCAGTTTTATTTTTATAGACGGAGTTAGTTGGGGGCTTTTCCCATCAACTCCATAGTTCAGACAGTTAGAGGCATTTTCAGACTAGAGTATTTTTAGATAGTTATTTAGTTTTTCAGTACTTATATTCAGTTTTGGTACTTTGATACCGCATTCAGATTTATTTACAGATTTGAACCTTATGGCATATATTTCTGCCTATTTCCTCATAATTACAATATTTATTACTCAGTTATTGCAACAAGTACCAGACATAAGTTAGCTTATGCTTATTCGAGATTATGAGGATCGTGTAGCGTCCGGGGTACAGACTCGGGGCATTGCATTTTCCTTCCTTTTTATTTATAATACAAGTATATTTTTGCCCCTCTACTCCTCAAATATCTTTTAAACTTTTCATGCTCATTTGTCTCTCAACTTTCATTTTTATTTTTATTTTTACTTTTTTATTTTTTCTTATTTTAATTTAATTGTCTCAACCTTTTTTTACTTTCTTTTCTCTTTTTTATTTTTCTTTTCTCAAAAATTACTTATTTTTTCACTTATTTTTTTTGTTTTTTAATTCATTTGTCTTAACTGTTTTTTTTAAATCATTTCTCATTTTTATTTCTTAATTTATCTTTTTTTCTTTTTTAATTCATTTGTTTCAACTCCTTTTTAGTCATTTCTCATTTTTTTATTTTCTTTTTTTATTTTTCTCAAACTTTATTTTTATTTTTTTATTTTCTTTTTGTTCTTCTCAATCTTATTTTTTTGTTTTTTATTCTTCTATTTTTTCTTAACCTTTATTTTGTTTCTTTCTCTATTTTGTTTCTTCTTTGTTTTTTTTTTCTCAACTTCTATTATATTTTGCTAATAAATAGAAAGTTGGATAATCCATAAATGGATTTTCTTTCTTTAACATCAAAGTAAATTTAAGGGCATAACTTATGTTTTGAAAGTCCTTTGGGATAAGTCTTGGCTCTAAAGAAAAAGTTATAGAACATCTCATATATCAAGATACGGTGACAGTGCCAACTCTTACTCATGAGGCGTTTATAACTTACTATTTGAATGTACTTGAACTATTCGTGCCTCTAAGGCAAGAGTTATAGAACATCTCATAAAATCAAGACATAATGTGATAGTGTCAACTCTTACCCATGGGGCACAACTTGTTGTTTGAAAGTCCTTAATGTATAAAATATCTCATAAATCATGACACAATATGGTAGTGTCAATTTTTGCCCATAGGGGTATCTTGTGAGCTAGGTCTTGTCTCTAAGGCAAGCTTTATAAAATATCTCATAAATCAAGACACAATGTGGTAATGTCAATTCTTGCCCATAGAGTGTAACTCGTTGTTTGAAAATCCTTGGATTATGTCGTGCCTCTAAGGCAAGAGTTATAGTACATCTCATAAATCAAGATATAATGTGATAGTGTCAACTCTTACCCATAGGGTATAACTTATTATTTGAAAGTCCTTGATTTATATAACTTCTTATAAATCAAGACATAATATGGTAGTGTCAACTTTTGACCATGAGGCGTACCTTGTTGTTTGAAAGTTCTTGGTTTGAGTCTTGCCTATTCAACAAAAGTTATAGAACATCTCATAAATTAAAACACAATGTGGTAACACCAACTCTTGCCCATGGGGCACAACTTGTTGCTTGAAAGCACTTGGTCTAAGTTATGCATCTAAGAGAAGAGTTGTAGAGCATCTCATAAATCAATGCAAAAAGTGATAGTATCAACTCTTGCCCATGGGGCATAACTTGTTATTTGATGGTACTTGGGATAAGTCTTGCCTCTAAGACAAGAGTTATAGACCATTTCATAAGTAAAAACACAGTGTGGTATTGTTGACTCTTGCCTAATGTACATAACTTATTGTTTTAAAATCCTTGGGATAAGTCGTGCCTCGAATGCAAGATTTGTAGAACATCTCATTAACCAAGAAATAACGTGGTAGTATCAACTCTTGTCCGTGGGGCATAACCTCTTGATTGAAAGTCCTTGAGCTAACTTTTGCCTTTAAGATAAGAATTATAAACCATTTTCTAAATCAAAACACAATGTAGTAGTGTCAACTCTTCCCCATGGAGCGTAATTTGTTGTTTGAAAGTCCTAAGTCTTGCCTCTAAGGTAAGACTAGTAAAACATATCATAAATCAAGATACAATGTAATAGTTTCAACTCTTACCCATGCAGCGTAACTTATTGTTTGAAAAGAATCGAAGAAAAGAAAAGAAAAATAACAAAAGTTGCAAAAAAATTATTAAAAAAGAAAAAAATCAAAGAAAATAAAAGAAAAAAAACATAGAAGTTGAGAGGAGAAAACAAAAAAAAATAAAGGCAGAAAAAAAAAAGAAAAAACAAAAATAAAATAAAAAATAACAGAAAAATTAAAAAAAATGAGAGGAGAAAAGGGAAAAAAGTAAGGGTTAAGAAAAACAAAAATAAAAATTAAAAAAAATCAAAGTAAAATAAAAGAAAATAGAAGCCGAGAGGTGAAAAGAAAAAAAGTAAGGTTGAGAAAAAAAAATTAAAGTAAAATAAAAGTTGAAAGAAAATTACGTATAAAGTTTTTTAGAAATATTTAAAATATAGAGGTGTAAATAAGTAATTTTTCTAGATACAAAAAAGAATGAAAGTTAATTTTTTAAGATAATAGATGATAAAAAAATAAAATGGTACACT
Source organism: Capsicum baccatum var. pendulum (assembly GCA_030864225.1). Classification (NCBI taxonomy): domain Eukaryota; kingdom Viridiplantae; phylum Streptophyta; class Magnoliopsida; order Solanales; family Solanaceae; genus Capsicum; species Capsicum baccatum. Next base: position 198,482,264 of record CM061557.1, read on the forward strand.
GTTGAGGTCATTTACGTAGTTCACTGCAAGATTGCATCTTCGATCTCCTTTACCATTTAAAAATAGAGAAGCTTTTAGAAAAAATTAAAGAATCTTTAGTTAGTAATTATTCAGAATGTATAACTCTAAATAAAATAAAAGAAAATCCACAAAGAAGGAGATCCAATAAAATATGTACATCTTGGAGGTACAGAAATACTAATAAAAGCATGTTTTAGAGGAGGAATAGATACACAAATAGAATTATATTTAGCAGATGATAGAATTATAAAACCTATAGAAAAGAGCATAATAACTGCCGTAAAAGGAAATTTAATATACCAAAAATTTAATTCATAATAAGTGCAAATTATTCAGTAGCGGTAACAGATAGAAATATAGATAAATCACTAGTATTATATTGAAAGATATCAGGAATAGAATTAACCCCAGGAAGTAAAATATTTACAGAAAGATGCAAAAATTTATATGTATTAACAACAAAACATAAAATAACAGGAAAAAATAAGATTAACAAGATACAAATAGATAGCCAATTCAAACAAATTGTAAAAACAATAGATTATAATGATTATAGCTATAGAGACATAGATATAGAAGAAAATTTAGAAATAGTAAATGATAGAATAAGTACAACAAAAAGAATAGCTAATGAAAAACCAAAATCATCAAGCTCATCAAAAAGAACAAGTTATGAAACAAATTCAATAAGTAATTTAAACCAATATTACATGCCAGGAAAAATAAATGAAAATTAATATTTAATACTCTTAAATACAGGACTAGAACAAAATTATACAACAAAATATCTAGTAAAAGATGCAGAAATAAAAACAGATAATGATATGTGCCCAGATCTACCAAGAAGTTTAATAAATAGTAAAAATATAGCAGAAAAAGAAATAATAATAGGAGTTAGAAAAATAAAAATAGAATTTTAAGTAAAGGAAGAAATGCAAAAAACAGATATAATATTAGGAATAAAATGGTTAGAACAAATAAAACCATATAATATAGAACATACACAATTAACCATAACATATAATAAAGAAAAATTATTCTTAAAAAGAGCCTTAACATAAAATGAAAATATATGTATTAATGAAGATAATAGTGGAAGGATATTATAGTAGATATTATACGCCTATGATAGATACAGGAGCAGAAGCTAATTTATGTAGATATAATTGCTTACCAGAAAGCAAATGGGATAAATTAAAAACACCAATAGTAGTTAAAGGATTTAATAATGAAGGAAGCTTAATTACTTCTAAAGCTAGGAATGTAAAAGAACAAATATGGGATAAGATATTAACAATAGAAGAAATTTATAATTATGAACTAACGTCAAAAGATATACTTTTAGGAATGCCATTTTTAGATAAATTATACCCACATATAATAACTAGAAACGACTGGTGGTTTACAACACCATGTAAACAAAAAGTAAGAGCAAAAAGAGTTAATAATAAAATAAGAAAGAAAACTGATTGGATAAAAGGAAGTGAAAAAATTACACAAAAGTTAGAAAATTTAAAAACCACTAAAGATACAATAGAACTAGTAGTATTCTCGATAAATAAAACAGAAATTACTATATTTTCAATAAATAAGATAGAAATAGTTAAGAAAAAATTAGAACAATTATATAGTGAAGATCCATTAAAAGGATGGGAAAAACATAAAACTACAATAAAAATTGAATTAATAGATAAAAATAGTATAATAACCCAAAAACCATTAACCTATAATTTTGAGGATTAAAAAGAATTTAAAATGCATATAGATGAATTATTATAAAAACAATATATACAAAAAAGTAATAGTAAACATAATAGTCCAGCATTTATAGTAAATAAACATAGTGAACAAAAAAGAGGAAAAAGTAGGATGGTTATTGATTATAGAAATTTAAATGCAAAAACTATAACATATAATTATCCAATACCAAATAAGATATTAAAAATAAGACAAATACAAGGATATAATTATTTTAGCAAATTTGATTGTAAATCAGGATTTTACCATCTAAAGTTAGAAGAAGAATCTAAAAAATTAACCGCATTTACGGTACCACAAGGATTTTATGAGTGGAATGTATTACCATTTGGATATAAAAATGCACCAGGTAGATATCAACATTTTATGGATAATTATTTTAAACAATTACCTAATAGCATAGTATACATAGATGATATATTATTATATACAAAAACTAAAGAAGAACATATAAAATTATTGGAACAATTTACAGATATAGTAGAAAAATCAGGAATAAATCATAGACCCAGATACTTAAAACTCTCTCTCTTGTGAATGGCCTGAGAATCCATCTTCACAACCACATCATTCTCCTGTGACATATCTCTAAACTTACACTCCAAGTACTCTGTCTTGGTCCTGCTCAACTGAAAACCTTTAGACTCAAAGGTATGTCTCTAAATCTCCAAATTACCATTAACTCCTCCCCGACTCTCGTCAATCAATACCACATCATTTGTAAATAGTATACACCAAGGCACCCCTCCCTGAATATGTCACATCAACACATCTATGACCAAGGCAAATAAAAAAGGGCTAAGAGTCGATCCCTAATGCAAACCTATCAAAACTTAAAAATGCTCTAATCTTCACCTACCATCCTCACACAAGTCTTCGCGCCATCATATATATCCTGAATCGACCTATTGTATGCCACAGGAACCTTTCTAGCCTCCAAGTACCTCCACAAAATCTCCATGGACACTTTGTCATATGCCTTCTCGAGATCAATAAACACCATATGCAAGTCCTTCTTTCTCTTCTGAAATTGCTCTACTAATATCATCATAAGGTGAATGGCCTCAGTAATCGAGCGACCTGGTATGAAATCAAACTGATTCTCAGAGATAGTCACAATCCTTCTCAGTCTAAACTCTACCACCCGTTCCTAAACGTTCATATTATGACTCAACAACTTAATACCTCTATAGTTATTGCAACTCTGGATATCTCTTTTGTTCTTATATAAAGGAATCATATTATTAACACTTAAGTACTTATGTAATTACATATTATGTATAGGAGTTACAATTGTAATAAAGTGCGTGGTAGTGAAGTTTGGTGAAAATTTGTAAGAAATAGTAAGATTATTAATGTGTCAATTCATATCATAAATACATGTAATTGTAATCTATGAGCTACCTCAAGTGGTAACGTAAGTATAGTTTGTTTGTACGATATTTCATTTCACAGCATGTAGCTGCATACATTATATATGTGAATTGCACAAATCTTGTGTAATCTATCAAAACATACCTATGTGTGTTGTGTTTTTTTAATACGTGTATTTATAATTATCGTAACATATGTTAAAATAATTAAATATTACATATCATGCTCAGTAGTATTAATATAACTGTGCATAAGTTCACTTTCTTGAATTTCAACTATTTTTATAATAGCATAATGTATTTTGTCAATACTATAACCATTCATTATACATAAATCAATATCGGTATAACTAGCATTTGTTCACTCTTTTTACATAGTCCTATTATGTCTGGTGGATTTAGGTTCTATCACACCAAGAGTGCAATACATCGGGTTTAAGTCCTGATACATTGATGTACTATAATGATAAGATATTGGGTTCAAGCTCCATCGATTTAAGCCTAAGACGCCTATACATGGATAAGACATTGAGTTTGAATCTCAGTGCACCATATTGATTATATTATGATGGCAAAAGCAATATTTGATGAAAAAAATCATGATATCCCATTGATAAGCTCCATGAAGTGAATATGGTAGCAATATATGATGAATCTAAAAGTTGACAACTTGCTCCATTCTTGAAATGAATGTGGTAGCAGTGTATACTATGTCTTAAAGAAGACAAGTGATGATATTTTCAAATACGCATTACGGTTATAATTAAATATATGTTAAGAGAAAAAGTTTCTACATCATATGAATGCCTCGGTTTGCTCTTGTAGTAGCTATATCATGAAAGAGGTTATAGGCTATCAAAGTTTGATAGACTTAAGGCACGATTATATTCCATAACTGAGAATGAGGATTTTGATGGTTTCAATACAAACGTGTACTTGAATGTGATGGTATCACAACTCACCTCCGAATGAGGCAAAATAACTCTGAAATCTACTTTTGAAGTAGTAAATTCAAAAATTTATTCATGTAATAGTAAATTTAAAATTTACTAAAGTAAAAGATACATGTCATGGTAAACTTAGAGTTTGCTAGAATAAAAGTTCATAAATTGACATGAACGATTATGATATCCCAAAGATGTGCATACTGAGTATTGAACATTTATTGAAGAATTAAAAAATTCTTCATAAACTTTTAATGTTGCATGTTCTCATGATAAGTTGGTTGGACCAACAATTTTTTAATTTAATTCCTTAAATCTGAAATGTATAAAAGGTAAATATGGTCTTGTTCACCAGTCATGTGATCTATTAAGATACATCGATATAAGATGATCACTTGTACGTTTATTGTCAATCTGCATTTGACATTCATAAAATTGTTGCTCAATACAATTGAGTTAAGAAAATAATTTTTAGATTGTGCAATCAAGAAAGTTATATTGATGATAATGGTTTAGCATTGAATGCCTTTGATAAATAGTTGAACTATTGCTAATGAGAACAAAGCTTTATGTGTTGGTCTGAAATATGATATGTTGCATACAATAACACTTGTATGCATTAGACCAATAAATTATGATTATTTCTTCCCCCTCAATTGGTTTAAGATCATGAACTTACTATTCTATCTAATAGTTTTGATGTGCGGTATACGATTAATGAATATACCATGATGCACAAAGATGGATCCTCAAAGAAGATAGAGGATGTATGTTAGTTTTTCTAACATAGGGGGGAGATTATACGCAACCATGAAATATGTTAGGAATTATTATCAAATCCCCATTCAAAAGATAATTCAATTCAAATGTCGAAAGCATCTCATATTTAAGCTGCAAATGCTCCTATCTTATGTACCTAAAGGACAAAGTCTATGTATGTGTGAAGCGTGATAGACCAATCGGTTTCAAATGAAATAATCCTTGAAAAGAATAAGGAAATTAATAATCATAATAAGAAGGCAATGTGCTCTTGAAAAGCCTATGACAAACACTTCATGAAACCTTATGAAAGGTTCAGGTACCTGAAAATAATGAAGTGATGAGATCTCAAAATGTTATGTCACACTGTGAACCGATACAAAATAATATATCATAAATATATTTTATACAATATTGGTGCAATATTATGAGATATTACGAGGATCTAAATTCTACGTTTATTTTAGCATGCTGACGTAGAAACATTTATCAAGTAACATGAAAGGATGCATCTTGGTAAGTGTAAAACTTATTTAATTTATATTCCAGAAACTTGAGGATGTCACACATAAAATGTTGAATATTTTCACTTGACAAAATTTATATGAAAACTTCTTTAAGGATTCAAAATATAAAAGTTTTTGGGAAACTTATTGATAATCCTTATATTGTATAAGATTATAGCTTGAAAATTGTTGAAACTCTTGCAGAGTTTTCAAAAGCAATGAGATTATTTGCTGAAATAAGAAATATACCAATTTGGATTAGTTATGAAGTACCATATCTTAGTACAATTGGTGCGCTCATGTATCTTGTAAAATACTACAAGACCCAGTATAGCCTTTCTTAATTTGTTAGCAAGGTATAGTTCTATTCCTATTAGGAGACATCATAATGGGATAAAACACATGATTTTTTTTTATTTTAAAGATTGCAGTATCGATCTTGTTGATTATGCTTATGTTGGGTATTTATTTAAACCCGCATAAATATCGATCTCAAGCATGCAATGTGTTTACATATGGGGATACTACCACATCTTGGAGATATGCAAGCAGTCTATCTAGCCATTTCATCGAACCATGCTGAGATTGTAGCTAATCATGAAGCATTCCAAGAGTATGTGGGGTTGAGGTCCACGATATATCTCATTTGAGAAAAATGTGGATTGAAATATGATAATGTACAATAATTTTATACAGAGATAATGTAGTATGCATAGCACATCTTAATGGAGGATTCATTAAAGGAGATAGAATAAACATACTTTATCAAAGATTTTCTACATACATGAGCTACAAAATAATGGTGATATTAACATGCAACAAATTCGTTCAAGTGACAAGTGACTAATTTATTCACCAAGTCTCCTCAAATTACAACTTTCAAGAAGATGGTGTACAATATCGAGATGCAAAGGTTCAAAGATGTTCTCATTAGGGGGAGTTAATACACGTTCTACTCTTTTTTTCTTACAAGGTTTTGTCCCTCTGGGTGTTCCTTGTAAGGTTTTTAATGAGGCAACCTATATGTGTATTGTTAGAGATGTGTGCTCTTTTTCCTTCATTAGATTTTTTCCCCACTAGATTTTTTTAGTAAGATTTTAACGAGACACATTATCTATCTAGACATTCAAGGGGGAGTGTAATAAATGTACCATATATAGTCAATGTCTACTTTACCATATATAGTGAATACCTACTTTACCATATATTGTGTATGCCTATTTATGGAAAAGCTACAACCCCAAGGTTAGTTTTTCCCTATAAATAAAGGGGTTTTCCTTCATTGTAAATCATCCATAGAGAGAAATAACAATTGCTCTCTATTCTCTCTACTCTTCTTTTTGTTCTTGATTGTTTTATAACAGTTTCAAAATAGTTGACCATTTTTTACTTGACACTCCTCTTAAGAAAGTATTTATTAGCGGTTTATTTTATCAAATCAGCCTTATTAATTATGCTTTGAAAATATAAATTTGAGTAAATATAATTTGTTTACTCATTTAATGTTGAGGGTAGTATTAGAAGAACGTAATAAAATACTCTTGATTTCATCAAAAGGGACAAGTAGATTGAAACAAATATATTTTTATAAAAAGGGCCAACTAAAATGAAATGGAGGGAGTAATAAAAAATACAAAGGAGTGTTTCATTAAGGACTGAAGGAAATCTATATTAAAGTTGAAGATGTGCAAATACGTTTAAACTTCAAAGAGTATATTTAATAAAAATCTTATCTAATATTCTTTTTATGCTTTTTAAGAATATATTACTAAGGTCCAACAGATTCTTTGTGATAACTAATACTATTATCTATAAGGTTAGTTAGACATATCGTATTCTACAGTCACTCACACACACACATATATATTGGGCTGGGCATAAAAAATAAAAAATCAAATTATCAAACCGAACCAAAAAATTTGACAATTGGTATTCAATATTTAGTATGGTATTTGACAGTAAAATTTCAATATTTGGTATTTGAAATTAGGTTTGGTACAAGATATTAATACCGTTTGGTGTTTGATATTTACTGAATTATTATTGTTGTTGTTGTTATTATATTTATATATATGTATATATATATATGTATATATATATATATATATATATATATATAATGCGATAAGTCTAACTAACCCAATAGACAATAGTATTATTTATCCCAAAGAATCTCTTGAACCTTAGTATATATTTGTAAAAAGCATAAAAAAGAATACTGGATATGATTTTTATTAGATATACTCTTTGAAGTTTAAACATTATTTGCACATCTCCAACTTTAATATAGTATTACCAAATACCGTACTGAATCGAAGTTTAATCAAGTGAATAAAATTTAAATATTTTTTAATGGATGAAAATGGAAAAAATTTATTTATCTATTACCAAATTATATGTAACACCCCAAATTTTGATCCCTAAAATTTCTTTACCTTTGAGCTTACTGCTCAAGTAACGACTCATCTTACGAGCCGTAAGGTGCCACTAGAGGTCATAGGACCCTAATCGTAAGGCAACTAGTAAGGTTTCCCAAGATGTCTGTTTTGAGTACGACTAGAATCAATGATTTGTCAAGACTCTATATGAGTAGTCGGGTCACCAGTGAGGATTTTCTTTGTTTCTTCCTTGCGACTGAGCTTAATGGGTCATAAAGACACCTGACGAGTCATAACGTTCAAATCGTAGCCCAACAAGTAATTATCCAACATTTTCGTAAGTTTCTGTCTTGACTATGGTTGATACTTGATGAGTCATGGTGAGTCTTGACGAGTCCTAATGTGGGACTCATGGTCTCACCAGTGTTATTGCCCATATTTTTTATTGTGGCCAAGATTACGGCTATATGATTGTATGGTTTGGTCATGAGTAATAGAGAGAGACTCATGACCTAACCAGTGAGCTTGGCCTAGGGTACTGCTCTGATTATGATTTGTGGTGACGACTCGTAAACAGACCCAACAAGTCGTGGGGTCACCTGTGGTCACTAGCGATAATTTTCAATTGTTTTATTAAGGGCACTTTGGACATTTTACTCTTTCCTTAATTGAGACCCACCACCTGAAATACCCTAAGGGACCCCATAACCCATCGTTACTTAAATAATTGCTTTTTGATCTTCTCTTAAATTCCCTATTCAAAGGCAAAGCTAAGGTTTCAATACTTTGATCTTTTAGGGCTCAAGGGTGGTATCTTTTCTAAATTTCTTAGTGATTAAGACATGTATATCTCTCCCTACACTTGTGTTTTAAATTATGGCATAAATTAATTTGGTATTCATATGATTTTGATGTGGGTTTTGAATAATTGGGAGGGTTTTGGATAATGATTATTTAAATGTTTTCCTTATGGCTTTAATGAATGATTCATCATTTGAATTGATGGTTTTGAACTATTTGGGGTGCATGGGTTTGGTTAATTAGAATGAGGATCGTGGATTCCCCAAATTGATGGTTTTGAATATTGTAATTGGTATGACCTCAACCCAACCTTGTGAAATTGGTTTTGAATGAGTATATGCACATTCAACTACTCTTAGAATATGGAAATTGCATAAAAAGGATAATGAAACATGAATAGTTTGAAAGGTCTTTATAGCCATGGATTGATTTTGAAATGGATTCAAGTCCCATTTGGCTAAATATTTTGAATTCTATCGGCTGATGGGTTCGAGTCCCAGTTGACTAAATCGATTGAAGTCTTATTGGTTAGTGGGTTAGAGTACCATTGACTGTTTGGTTTGGCATGATGGCATTCGCTTACAAGCTATAGTCGGTATGACGATACCACTTGATCTTGTTGTAATGAATGACTCCTTGATTAAATGAATGGGTTATGTACTAAATGTTTTTTATTGAGCTTAAAGGGGTTTATGTATATAATCCATAAAGGTGGAGGTCCCGACGTGCCAATACGGGAAACCTTATTTACCAATGTGGGGGTCTAAATGGTCGGGTGTTCACATCACCTTTGCTTTATCATAATTTTCATGTCATCCTTGATACATGACTGGGTGGTTCGATCTCCCTATGCATGTATGATATAATTATTCTCTAGTTCGTGTGGCTATATGTACTAAGGCCTGACTAGGGGGTGAGAGCTAGGACCCACATAGCCCCTTGGTACTATTATGATGGTTACGCTACACAACCTAGGCTAGTAATTTAAAGTTCATGCTAAACCTTATTCCCTATCCCGATATGTCAAATATATATGCATGTATGTAGACTATTTTTCTGGATGCTAAACCTTTTTCTGGATGGTCTATTACTTTATGGTCCATTTTTTATTGTAGACTATTTTTCAGGTTCTCTTTTGGATATTGTCAGGGGCATGTACCGACTTAGATTGATTTTTGTCTATTTAGAGGCTTTGTGGATTACTGTAGATTGGGAGGTTGTTGAAATTCTTAAATTTCTTTTTGAGTTGTCAATCTTATTATATATTCAAAACTCACTCTATCTTGTTATATATTCAAAATTCATTCTTTTTTTAGCTATAATGTGTTCTTTTTAGTTATAAATATGGGGTGGTCTCCTGTCCTCGATGGAGTTGAGATACCCATCACGGTCAAGCCCTAGTTTGTGTCATGACAAGTTGGTATCAGAGCCCTAGGTTCATGGTCAATTTGGTGTCCACAATTCCTTGTCAAGTAGAGTCTCTTTTATGGGTGTGTAGCATGCCACACTTATAAGGGAGGGGCTACGAGACATTTAGGAATGTTTTCTTTCTTTGTGTTCTACTCTTTGGCTGTAGAGTCTAGGGTGTTGAAATCTCCTCTATTCCATTTGTTTGTATTTTAGATCATGCCTCCCTAGGGATCTGATACTTATGGAAACTTCTTTGTCCCACCTGGAGATGACATGGATAAAAATCATCCAGCTTATGGGATACAAACCCGGTCTAGGGTCCCTGCTTCTGATTGCCCGTGTAGAGTTCCACTGATTCCCCATAGTTCTACTAGATCCTCAGGGTGATGTGTGTCTAATGCTGAGTTTTTCCATTTTATTCATCTATTAGCTTAGATAGTGTCCTCTTTGTGCTGCTAGTCTGGTCCTGTTAATGGGAGGAGAAATCAAGAAAAGATGGAAGAGAGACAGAATAAAAAGTTTAGATATTCAGAGCGGGGTGAAGGTAAAAATATAATGGTAGTGAAACACATTAGTTTCTGGACCTTAGAATATTTTCTTCACTTCTGGTTTCGGAAGGAAACGACTTAGTGGAACGAGTTGTATACTTGGGTATGGGTGGTATGGTCCATTCGTATGCTGACCAGTATTGGTTAGTGGATGGGTGTAGTTACTGGAATGGTACGATTTGGGTAGTACAAATTGTATAGTTGGGTACGGGTTGTTTTTACTTCACTTAACCTTAGACTTGGTAAATTAAGCTTGATCTAAGTAAAAGTGGATCACCATGAGCCATAAGCCAGGGTACTTGTACCCAGGACTCGTATGGTGTTCAGTGTCCTTCTGGATTCTATTCTGCTAGGGGTACGGTTTATGGGTACTAGTCATACACTTGAATACGACTTGGGTTTAGGTATGTCGTACCTTAGATAGTGTTGGTTTCAAGGGAAAAATCATAAGGTACGAGAGGTGGGTACCACTCGTACAGGATGGGTACAACTTGTAAGGGTCAGTCATACCCTATGACAAAAATTTAATGCAGTTTAAGTGAGGGAAATTTGGATATTTTTTCATTTATTCTAATAAGATTCCATGACTTATATTTCCCTAGGAAGGTTATTTTCCCTATTATTCTATTCTTAAACACTTGGAAACACTCTTAAATCCTCTCTAAAGTTCTTGGGCAAAGGAAGCTAGGCTTTCATCTTAGGGAGTAAATTGGAGCTTGTCTCAGTGATTTCTCTCCATCATTATCTTGGTTTATGGCATGTTCTCTTCCCTCGTTGCTAGTTCCAACTAAAGGCATGGTTTTATACAATGGTTTCATGATTTGAATGTTGTATGATTTTTGGTTTTCAAATATGATTTGAGGATTTTGGTTATGAATGCTTGGTTATGGTTGTGTCATGTTTTTAATTATGCTTTTATATGCATTAATGGTGGTTTTGGATAATTGTTTGCATGGGAATGGTTCTTTGGTAATGGACTTTGGTTTTTGAAATACTATGCCCCCAAAGTATTTGATAAAATGCCTATAACAATGTTTTCACTATAATAATGATTTTTCAATAGAATTTATACATGGTTTCAACCTAGTAATGGAGCCCTAAATGATATAAATAATTTAAATGGTTTTCAATGGATTGAAAAGGCCTTGGTGGCCATAGTTTTAGTTTAATTGGAAATCATGTAAGGTACATGGGAAACCCTAAGGATTGGCTAAGGACAATACTTGCTAGTTATAGTCGGTATCATGATACCGCTACTAATAGCCTTGGTTAACAATAAAAGAATAATGGTTTGGTTGGAAAATGGTTTTAATTAGGCTTAAAGGAGGGGGTTTTGTAGCAAAGTCATGGAAGGTGGAGGTCCCGGGGGGATCAAACTAGAAACTCATATTTTTTAATATGAGGTTTAGTCGTAGTGACCGTGTGCGTGATGTCATACTTTATATTTTAGGGGATGTACTAGTCATCCCAGGTTTTCTTCTCTGGTCGTGCTACTTTACGCACGTGGCCCTTTCAACAGAGGGAGCTGAACCCAAATAACCCATAGGTGGTTTTGGATGACAGAGCTACACAGCCTAGGTAAAGGTTTTAATAGCATGCTAAACCCAATCCCCTATCTCGGCATGGTTATATATATGCATGGTTGTGTGTGTATGGATGGCTTTTACTTGGTTTTATAAATGACATTATTTTATCCTTATCTTGAGTTCATGCTAATATTCACCCGCTAACCCATCTTTGGGCTCTACATCCACATGCGATATAGGAACAGGCCGTTCTACTTCTTCTACTTGGCATTCGAATATTCAGGGACAACTAATAGATTGAAGTGGTGAGCTTTCATCTTTCTAGAAGGATCCATTTCATGGATGTTATTTCATACTTTAATTTATTTATGGATATTGGTTTTGGCTATAGTTGGGGGAATGTCCCAACTGGATTTTGGAATTTCTTTGGTTAGAGGTTTTGTGGTACTTTTATAGGTTGGTATGGGTGAGATTAGTATTTGTGTCAGCCTTAATATTGGCATTGCTATCGGGGCTAACATTATTAAACATAATTTCTCATTGTTCCATCGTATATCATTTTGGTATTAATCATATTATGTTTTGGAACTTAGTTGGTTATGGTTGGATCTATGGTTTGGCTTGGCTTGGTATGGTTGTAGGGTTGGTAGGGGATGATCGGACTCTGTTTACTCGGTCTTGATAATAGATCTATCCCAGAGTTTGTAATTTGGATAGTTATACTATCTTGTTATATGTTTGAAGTTCTACCAACTCAGGGCAAGTAACTGGAGGTTAGGTTGGGTAATGGGGGTGGTCTTCGATCCCAATCGGACTTGGGACGTCCATTATGATAAGGCCCCGAGTCGGGTAGTGTCAAGTTCGTATCAAAGATTTAAGTTCATGGTCAATTCAGAGTCCACAAAGTCGTGTTGAGTAGAGTCTCTTTTAGGGGTGCGTAGTATACCACACTCATAAGAGAGAGGCTACAAGGCATTTAGGAATGTTTTACTTTCTTGGTATTCTATTGTCAAGCTTGGAGTCTAAGTCCTGGAATTATTCTCTAATCCTTGGTTATGCACTTTTCAAATCATGCCTCGATGGTCTGGAACACAAGGAGACTCTTCAGTCCCATATAGGGACAATGTTTATGGGGTACTTCCTACATCTGGAGTTCGTCTTCGATCTCAGGGTCCTATCCCTGATTCTTATGAAGTTATCCCAATTGCTACTATTCCTCGTCAGGGTGAGGTGACTATTGCAGAATTTTTCTAGTTTATTCACACTATTACTCAATTGGTTACTTCTTAGGCTAAAACGAATGCATCTGGTGGCTTGTCTGCTGAGGCCACAAGGGTTGGCTAGTTTATGAAACTGAATTCTCCTACTTTTATGAGTATAAATTTAAATGAGTATCCTTAGGGTTTCTTGGCTAAAATAGAGAATATATTCAGGGTAATACAGGCCACAAATATGAAAGGTGTAAACTTTATAGCTTATCAGCTCAAGGATGTTGCATACTAATAATATGAAGAGTGGGATAGGAATAGAGGTGATGTGGAGGAGTTATCCCAATGGGATGCCTTTTCTGGTGCTTTTTTGGATCATTTCTTTCCTTAAGAGCTGAGAGAAGTGAAGATAGAGGAGTTAATAAATCTTAAGTAAGGAGAATACCTTTCAAGAAATATGCCTTGAATTTTCATTAGTTGTCAAGGTATGATCCTGATTTGGTGGTTGACATCAGAGCAAGAATAAGAAAATTTACTTCAGGTCTATCTTAGGATTTGATCTTGGAATGCGAGAGTGCTTTGCTAATCAAGGATATAGACATTTCAAGGTTAATTATCCACATGCAGTAGGTGGAGGACGGGAAAATAAAATAGGTGGAGTTCAGAGATAGGAAGGGTAAGAGGCGCATGTTTTCTGACCAGGGAGGTGCTCAGTCACAAGGTGGTCGAGATGGAGGTAAATGGAAGAAAAAAGTAAGGGAGTTCTAGTTCCTTCTCTAATACTAGTGATCCTTACCCGAGGTAGTTGGGTAATAGGCGTCAGCATAGTGGTGATAATTTTTAGGCACAGGGTACCCAATCTCAAGTGAGTGGGGGTCAGTCGACTTCTTCATGCCCCATTTACCAGTTCTGTGGTCATCTTCATCGATGTTATTATGGCGAAGAAAGGGAGAAGTGTTTTAAATATGTCCAGCCAGGCCATATGCTCAAGAATTTTTTGGTTTATAAGGAGCTTCGGGAGCGATCAAAGATTCGATTGCTTTATCTTCTACTCTTGCACTTAGTGGTGTGGCTTCAGTGCCTGCTCCTGCTTCTGGTACAGGCACTGGCTAGAATATGTTGTATGCTCTTGTATCTTGGAAGGAATTTGAGGCATCACCTGATATTATTACTGATATGTTACAACTGTTTTCTCGTGACGTGTATTATCTGCTTGATCTGGGGTCCACTCTTTTCTATGTGACCTCATATATGGCTGTATGTATTGGTTTTGATCCTGGGGTTATTCCGGATCCTATTTTTGTTTCTACCTTGGTAGGTGACTTGGTTATTGCTAAGAGAGTCTATAGGATATGTGTGGTATTTGTAGGGGTAGGCAGACTTTGGTGGATTTTTTTGGACTTGATATGGTGAATTTTGATGTTATTCTGGTGATAGATTGGTTACACTCTTGTTATGCATCCTTGGATTATCGGACCCATATAGTTATCTTTAGATTCCTTTGTAAACCAGTTATAGAGTGGAAGGGTGATTCCCTAGTGCCTAGGAGGAGGTTTATTTCTTATCTTAGACCTTGGAGATTAATCTCTAAAACTTCTATATTTCACTTGGTCTGGGTTAAATATTCTAACTCGAAAGTTCCTTCCTTACAGTTAGTTCCAGTGATAAATGAGTTTTCTGAGGTCTTTTCGGATGATCTTCCTGGTGTTCCTTCGAATAGGGAAATACAGTTTGGTATTGATTTGGTTACAAAATCTTCCAATATCTATTCCTCCTTATATAATGTCTTTGACTGAGTTGAGGGAACTCAAGGAGCAACTTACGGATCTTCTAGTTAAGAGGTTTATCCATCCTTGTGTATCCCTGTGGGGTGCACCATTGTTGTTTGTGCGCAAAAAGGTTGGTTCCCTTCGGATGTCCATTGACTATCGGTAGTTGAATAAGGCAATGATCAAGAACATGTATCCTTTTGCAAGGATTGATGACTTGTTTGATCAATTTCTAGATGCCAAGTTCTTTTATAAGATAAATCTTTGGTCTGGTATAATCAGCTTAAGATTAGGGAGGAGGATATCCCCAAGACATCTTTTCATACTCGGTATGGGAACTTTGAATTCTTGGTGATGTTATTTGGTTCGACTAATGCCCTGACGACATTTATGGACTTGATGAATAGGGTTTTCAGAAAGTTCTAGAATCTCTTCATCATTGTGTTTATTGATGACATTTTGGTTTATTCCAAAAGTGAGGTGGATCATGCTAATCACCTCTGTGTGGTATTAAAGACCCTAAAGGAACAACAGTTGTATGCCAAGCTCTCCAAATGTGAGTTTTGGTTGAATGCTGTGACTTTTCTTGGTTGTATTATTTCTAGCGAGGGGATCATGGTGGTTCCAAAAAAGGTGGTTGTGGTTAAGAGGTGGCATAGACTCACAACTCCAACTAATATTTGGAGATTCTTGGGCTATGCTAGGTATCATCGTAGGTTTGTGGAGAGCTTTTCGATGATAGTTGCTTCTTTGATTATGTTGACTCAGAAAAAGGTAAAGTTTTCGTGGTCGGATGCTTGTGAGGGAGGTTTCGAGAAGTTCAAAGATAAGCTAACTTTGGCTCCGATCTTGTTATTGCCTAAGGGCAGTGATAAGTTTATAGTTTATTGCAATGTATCTAGGGTGGGACCTGGTTGTTTTGATGCAGCATGGGAAGGTGATTTCCTATGCTTCCACGCAGTTGAAAGTACATGAGAGGAATATCCTACTTATGATTTGGAGTTGTTGGCAGTGGTTTTTGCTTTGAAAATATGGCGACATGATATGTATGGAGTGCACGTAGACATCTTTTCTGATCATAAGAGTCTACAGTATGTGTTCACTCAGAATGAGCTAAATCTCAAGAAAAGCAGATAACTGGAGCTTCTCAAAGACTATGACATGAGTCTTCACTGTCACCCAGGTATGGCTAACGTGCTTGCTGATGCTCTTAGAAAGTTATCCATGGGGATTTTGGCTCATGTGGAGGAAGAAAATTAGGAATTGGTGAAATATATTCATCGCTTAGCTAATCTTGGAGTTCATCTTTTGGAATTCGAGGATGGTAGAGCGATGGTACAGGAAATGGTTGGGCTATTTTTTGGTGCAGAGATTAAGAAGAAGCAAGTGATAGATCCTATCTTGATGAAAATTAAGAGTAATGTAGGTATGCAGAAGGTAATGGTATTTGAGATCAGTGGAAATGGTATTTTGCGGTACCAAGGGAGATTGTGTGTTCCTGATGTCGATGGGTTGTGATAAAGGATCTTAACTGAGGCGTATGAATCATGCTATGTTGTACATCCCAACTCAACTAAGATGTATCATGATCTCAAGGAGATGTATTGGTGGAATGGTATGAAAAGGGACGTGACTGATTTTGTGGCCAAGTGCTTAGTATGTCCACAAGTTAAAGTTGAGCACATGAGACCTGGTGGGTTGTATCAAGAGATTGTTTGTACCGAATGGAAATAGGAGGTAATTATTATGGATTTTGTTACTGTTCTTCCTCGGTCTCAAAATCAATATGCTTCGATTTGGGTTATCTTGGATAAAATGACAAAGTATGCTCACTTCTTGCCAGTGAGGACTACCTTTTCAGTGAAGGATTATGCAAAGTTATATCTTCAAGAGATTGTAAAGCTGCATGGGGTACTTATTTTGACTATCTCTAATTGTGGTATGCAGTTTGTATCTCATTTTTGTGGTCTTTTCAGAAAATATTGGTTACTAAGGTGAGTCTGAGTACTGCTTTCTATCGTCAGACAGATAGGCAACCCAAAAGGGCTTTTCAGACATGGGAGGATATGCTTCGAGTATGTGTGGTTGATTATTTTAATGTATTTCCCTAGCATAATCTAAGCCCTACTACATGAGTATTCATATATAAAATTTTCAAAACACTCATTATTTTTCAAATTAGATCCTGCCATTGTGTAGGAAATTCAATTAACTTTCCAGCGATATAAAATTCGCGTAAATCCGATAACCGAGTAAGAAGTTATGAAAATTTTAAGTTTCAGTCGTTAAACACTGTCATTTTAACCCTTAGCGCATCGTGTAGGCAACCCAATTGATAATTGTCAATTTTCATTGTGACTCCACGATCATGGCGCATCGCGGATGTGGCCAAATTGGCATCCAAAGGCTTACCACGATAGTGGCGTGCCGCACCATTAGCCCAGTTCCCATTTGTCAGTTTCCAATGACACGGCGCGATTGAGCTGCATTGCGTCGGGTGCCTATTTAGGAAAAATTCGACGAAAAATTAATATCTCGTTCAGGGATAAAACAATCCTTTCCCCCTTATTTTAGTGCATCCAGGTGTAATATTTAAGCCCTAAAAGTGTTTTTAAAATCATTCTTTAATTAATTTCTCCCAAATCAAAAGGCATTCTCTCCCAATCAAGAACCCTAGCTCTCAAATTCAAGGTCAATCCCCAAGAACTTCAAGAAATCCATCAATTAAGGTATGTTAGATGTCCATCCATGGATTTCTTTCATCCATGGAGCCCAAATTACCCATTTTAATCACCAAGTTATAATCTTTTCAAGTTATTATGTTTTATTGTGATTTCACCCATGAATCTCCATAAAATATGATTTTATACCATGTTACCATGAGATTATTGTTATTATTTAATCCTCCATGTTTTAATATTATTATTTATTGAATTAAACCATGATTTAGAACTACTATATTGAATTCATGTTGTTTTTACAAGTTCCATGGCATTCCTATGATTGTTTTAAACCATGAACTACAAGTGTTTGATAAAATACCTACAAAAGTGATTTATTTATTAAGAGCCTTCATATTTTTATCTCTATGTTTTAGTGACATTTTACTATAATTGTTTTGAGTACTGGGGGTATTAAATACCTGAAATCCATAGCTGTTTTATTTAGTATAGTCTCAGTACATTACAAAACAGTCTTCATAATATACTATGAGCACTTTATTATAGTCAAATGTCAGTCAGTTAAACTTAGAGTAGTCTAGTATTTCAGTGTCTTTCAATTGGGAGTAGGATTTAACACCAAGCAAGGGTAGGGATGGCGGTTTCCCCCTCAGCTAGGCAGATTCGTTAGTAGTAGTCCCTATACTCCAGAACTACATAGCCAGCATAAGATATGATAAGTCACCCATCAGATTAGGCTTGACTATCTCGCAGGGTTCACTCGTCAGTTCAGGCTTGACACCCTTAGTCCTTTGGACATTATATCAATTTAGTGGATCCACACAAACATCGTTAGTACCGGTGGCAATGGTGTTAACAACCTTCCAACTAGGGTTACAGGCTGGACCTCAATCATCTCAAATTGGGGAATTTTAGTTAAATGATACCTCCCACAGTCTTAGATATAGTATCAGTTATAGTCTCAATTCAGTTATTCAGACGTAGTGTTGTTTGACCAAAGTATATAGATCTCAGTTATTTCAGTATATCAGTTTACATACTTTACTCAGTTCATGTTATATGATTGGTCATGCATCCTCAGTAGTTACAGACTTTCATGTATTTTCAGTATCTATAAATTCTATGCTCTTGATTTACTACTCCATGCTTTATACGCATATCCAATTTATTATTAGTTTTGTTCATAAAACCATGCATATCATCCTACCTCATTTATCATACCAGTACATTTAAAGTATTGATCGAATACCTTTTCTTTTACGCGATGATGTATTCTATTATAGGTTTTGAGGCTCAGTTCTTGGCTCGCGATTAGACTTATCAAATCCTTAGCAGTAGCAGTGGTGAGTCCTCATACTTTAAGGGAAGGTTTACTTTATCTTATGTCTCAGTTAGTAGTTAGTTGGGGCCTATCCCATAAACTCATATTTAGTCAGTCAGTTTTAGAGGCTTCTAGACATCAGAGTCAATTATTCAATATTCAGATATTACAGTTAGTTATCCAGTTTATCCCAATTTTATCATATTCAGTCAGTTATTTCTATAGACTCGTATTTTAGTTTTAATTTCAATTATCAAAACCTTATGTCATGTCAGTATTCTTCCATATTTATGATCATGTTATCCTGTGCTCATAACAGGTACTAGCTCATGGGTTAGCCTGTGATGTCTCGAGACAGTAAGCACCGTGTGATGACTGGGGTGTAGTCCCAAGTTGATAAAAACTTGGCATCAGAGCCTAAGGTTTTAAAGTGTCCTAGGAAGTCTGAAAGCTATGTCGAGTAGAGTTTTGTGCATGGGTGTGTAGCGTGGCATACTTATGGATGAGAGGTTACAAAGCATTTAGGAAAAGCTTTCCTTCTTTCAGTATTCATGTCGTGCGAGTAAGCATGAGCTTAATTTAAACTCCCTGTCCAATCCATTTCTTTCTTCCATTTACAGAACATGCCTTCCAAAAAGAACAATGGAAGAACAGTAACTCAACCAGCCCCTCAGCCCGTCTAGGTAGATCCTCTCGAAGAGCATATCTCTCACGCAGAATTCAGAGTTGTATTCACTACTCTATCAAACTCTGTAGTAGCACAAAATGAATGGCTATCTACTTTTCCATCCAACCCAGTGGCCAATACTACTGCGACTATAATTCAAGAATTCACTCAGATGAATCCTCCTTCTTTTATGGGATCCAAGTATGGAGAGGATCTACAGGAATTCTTAGATATGGTTCAGAAGGTAACAACTGCTATGGGGGTGAAATCTAGTTAGAGTGCTGAGTTGGCTGCATATCAGTTGTAGGATATAGCACATACTTAGTTTAAGCAGTGAAAAGTTGATAGGGGTGTAAATGCAGAGCCAGTAGAATGGGAAAAGTTTGCCATAAATTTCTTAGATAGATTCTTCCCATTGGTTTTAAGTCAAGCCAAAGTGTTAGAGTTCATTAACTTGAGGTAGAGAAGCATGAGTGTGAGGGAGTAGTCCCTCAAGATTACTCAATTTTCTTCGTTTCCTGCTCATGTGGTAGTGGATAACAGGTCCAAGATGAGTAAGTTTATGTCTAGTGTATCTGATAGTATGGTTAAGGAGTACACGACCTCAATGCTTGTTAGTGAGATAGACTTGTCTAGGCTGATGGTCCATGCTCAACAGATAGAGGAGAAAAAGATTAAGGAGAGGGAAAGAGGAAACAAGAGAGCTAGGACGGGTAGTTTTAATTTCAATTAGCCAAAGACAAAAGGTGCTAACTGTCCTCAGTTTCATCAGAGGTCTACAACCCCAGCACCCTCTCCAGCCAGTGCCCTAGTACCCAAATTTAAAAATGACAATAGGGATAGGGCACAAGGCTCTAAGTCTCAGGTCAGTATTAGAAGTGCTTATTCAATTCCTCTATGTCAAAAATGTGGTAGACACCATTAGGGTGAGTGTAGAACAGGTAGTGATGGGTGCTTCGGGTGTGGCAATCCAGGCCTTCAGATTCGAAAGTGTCAGGTAGTTGCTAAAAAAGGTAGGGATGTGCACCGACAGAGCCAGTCCTATCAGTCGTAAATTCCATTCGATCGTCCGACTCAGTAGGGTGTTGCTTCCAGTGCTACCAGTGGTCAATGTTCGAATAGATTATATGTTTTTCAGTCGCGCCAAGATCAGAAAAAGTCTCCTAACTTAATTACTGGTACGTTGCAGGCCTGTCACTTACATGTTTATGCTTTACTAACCCTTAGAGCTTCTCTTTCTTTTGTAACTCTATATATAGCCGTCAACTTTGGAATCAGTCCCGAAACTCTAGCAGATCCCTTTTCAGTGTATACCCCAATAGGTGTTTCCTTTGTAGCCAGACAGGTATACAGGAACTGTCCAATCACAATATCTCAAGAAGTTACCTCAGTTGATTTAGTAGAGTTAGAGATAACAAATTTTGATCATTCTCGTCATGGATTGGCTCCTCACATGGTATGCCTTAGTTGGTTGTAGAAACAGATGTTCATTTTCAATTTCCAAATGAACTAGTCCTTGAATGGGGGGTAATACTACAACTCTTAGGGGTCAGTTGATTTCATACTTTAGCATGAGAAAGATGATATCGAAGGGGTGTATTTACCATCTTATGCGAGTCAAAGACTCAAACTCAAAAACTCCAACTCTTGAGTTGGTTCTAGCAGTAAATGAATTCTCAAATGCATTTTCGGAAGATCTGGCTGAAGTTCCTCCCCAAAGGGAAATCGACTTTAGAATAGAGCTTCTCCCAAATACTCAGCCTATATCTTTTCTTCCATATAGAATGGATCCAGTAGAATTTAAAGAGTTAAAAGAATAGTTGAAGGATCTCCTAGATAAGGGATTCATCAGACCCAACATCTCCCCGTGGGACGTACCTGTTCTATTCATTCGTAAGAAAGATGGTTCTCTCAGAATGTGCATAGACTAACGTCAGTTGAACAAAGGCACAGTTAAGAATAAATATCCACTTCCTAGAATCAATGACTTTTTTGATCAACTTCAGGGTGCCAGCTATTTTTCGAAGATAGACCTCAAATTAGGCTATCATCAGCTGGGGGTCAGAGAATGTGATATTCTAAAAATAGATTTCCGAACCCGGTATGGTCACTTTAAATTTCTTGTCATGTCTTTTGGTCTTAACAATGCCCCAGCAACCTTTATGGACCTGATGAATCGAGTGTTCAAATAGTACTTGGACATGTTCATTATAGTCTTCATTGATGACATTCTCGTTTACTCTTATAGTGAAAATAATCATGTAGACCACCTCAGAATAGTACTTCAAACTCTTAGAGCTCATCAGTTGTTTGCTAAATTCAGTAAGTGTGAATTATGACTAAGATCAGTAGCTTTTTTAGCCATATTATTTCCGGTGATGGCATTATAACTGATCCTCAAAAGACTGAAGTGGTGAGAAACTGTCCTAGACCCATCTCTCCATCAGATATTATGAGTTTCTTGGGTTTAGCTGGCTATTACCGTTGGTTTCTTGCAGGATTTTCTTCTATTGCATCCCCCATGTCCAGATTGACTCAGAAGAAAGTTAAGTTTCAGTGGTTAGTTTCATGCGAGAAAAGTTTTCAGGAGTTGAAGACTCGACTTACCTCATCCCCAGTCTTGACTCTACCAGATGGTTTAGATAGTTTTGTTTTTTACGGTGATACATCCAGGGTAGGTTTAGGTTGTGTCCTCATACAGAGAGGTAAGGTTATAGCCTATGCCTCCAGACAACTTAAACCCCCTGAAAAGAATTAACCTACTCATGATCTTGAGTTAGCAGTTGTAGTGTTTGCCTTAAAGATTTGAAGGCATTACTTGTATGGGGTTCATGTAAATATGTTCATAGATCACAAAAGCCTTCAGTATGTGTTCTCTTAGAATGATTTAAATCTATGTCAGAGAAAGTGGTTAGAGTTATTGAAGGATTATGACATGAGTGTCCTGTATCATTCGGGCAAGGCCAATGTAGTTGCTGATGCTCTCAGTAGATTGACTATGGGTGTGTTGCTCATGTTAGGGATGGTAAGAAGAAGTTATCTCAGAAAGTCCATCATCTTACCCAACTAAGTGTCGCTTAGTCAAATCAGCAGAGGGTAGTATATGGGTGCAAAGTAGCTTTGAACCATTTCTAGTTTCTGAGGTGAAGGAAAAATAAGATAGAGATTCCAGTCTAGTTAAGTTGAAAGATTCAGTCAAAAACCAGAAAGTGAAGGTTTTCTCCCAAGAGGAAGATGGTGGGTTGAATTGTCAGGGTAGATTATATGTGCCAGGAGTAGATGATTTGAGGAAATGAATTAGTGTAGAAGCGCATGGTGCGCGTTACTCTATTCATCCAGGGGCCACTAAGATATACTTCGATTTGTAAGAGATCTATTGGTGGAGTGGGATGAAGAGAGATATTGCAAAGTTTGTAGCTAAGTGCTCTACTTGCCAGCAAGTTAAGATTGAGCATCAGAAATCTAGTGGGTCCGTACAGGAGTTTAGTATTCCTACTTGGAAGTGGGAGGAAGTAAATATGGATTTTGTGGCAGGTTTGCCTCATACCCATCATCAGCTTGATTCTATATAGATTATCTTAGGCATGAAGTCTGAATCAGCTCGTTTATTGCCAGTCCATACCTCCTATTTAAATGAGGACTATGCCAAACTTTATCCCAGAGAGTTGGTCAGGTTACATGGTGTTCTCTTATCTATCTTCTCTGATAGAGGTACCCAGTTTACCTCTTACTTCTGGAAGGCATTCCAAAAGGGTCTTGTTACCCAAGTCCCCTTAGTACAACTTTTCACCCTCAAATAGATGGTCAAGCAGAAAGGATTATTCAGACTCTAGAATATATGCTGAGAGCATGCATTCTTGATTTCAAGGGTAGTTGGGATGACCATTTTCCTTTGATTGAATTCACATATAATAATAGCTATCATTCCAGTATCCAGATGGATCCTTATGAAGCTCTCTATGGTAGGAGATATAGATCTCTTATTAGTTGATTTGAAGTAGGTGAGGCCATAGTAGTAGGGCCTGACTTGGTGTTTGATAAATTAGAGAAGGTTCAAATGATCAGAGAAAGACTTAGGGATGCCCAGAGCCGACAGAAATTGTATGCTGATGTGAGAAGAAAGGATCTTGAATTTGAGGTCGGTGATTTTGTATACTTAAAAATCACTTCTATTAAAGGAGTGAAAATATTCAGCAAGAAAGGGAAACTCAGTCCCCGATATGTCGGTCCCTTTAGAATTCTCAGTCATTCTGAAAGGTAGCTTATAAGCTTGAGTTACCTTCAGATTAGGCCTCAGTACACCTAGTGTTCCATGTCTTGTTTTTGAAAAAGTGTATTGGTGATCCAGCGGTAGTTGTTCCCTTAAAAAGTGCATATATTCAGAACAATGTTTCCTTTAAGGGAGTTCCAGTCAAAATTCTTGATCATCAATTTCGCAGACTAAGGAACAAAGAAGTTCTGCTAGTCAAAGTTCTTTGGCGTAATTAGTCCATTAAGGGAGCCACTTGGGAAGCAGAGCCAGATATGCGGACCAAGTACCTTCATCTTTTATCCGTGAATCTAGATTCAGTATAAGATACTAATCTTTTTAAGATTTTTCTACTATCATGCTCATTTTTAGTTTCTCATCATGTTCATGTCAATCGTGCATTTACAAATCAGTTCAGTCATGCATTCTATGCATCAGATATGCATGTTCAGTCTGTAAGCATAGTCCATCAGTCTTCTCAGCTTAACCAGTTTTATTTGTGAACGAATGATCCCTAGGGGGAGATATTGAAATGCCCCGTATTTCCTTATCATGATCTAAGCCCCATATATGAGTATTCGTATATAAAATTTTCAAAACACTCATTATTTTTCATTTTAGAGCTTGCCATTGTGTAGTAAATTCAATTAGCTTTCCAGCGATATAAAATTCACCTAAATTCGAGAACCAGGTAAAAACTTATGGTGATTTTAAGTTTCAATTGTTAAACACCATCATTCGCATCACGTAGGCAGCCAAAATGACAATTGTCAATTTCCAGTGTGACTCCGAGATCATGGCACGTAGCGGACAAGGCTAATTTCCCGTTTGTCAATTTTAAGTGGGCCTCCGCGATGTTAGTGTATCGCGAATGTGGCCAAAATGGCATCTAAAGGCTTAGCGCGATAGTGGCATGCCACGCCGTCAACCCAGTTCCCAGTTGTCAGTTTCCAATGACACGGCATGATAGAGTCGCATCGCATCGGGTGCCCATTTCAAAAAAATTCAATGAAAAAATAATATTTTGTTTAGGGATAAAATAGTCCTTTCCCCATTATTTTAGTTCATCCAGGTGTGATATTTAAGCCCTAAAAGTGTTTTTAGAATCATTCTTTAATTAACTTTCCCAAATCAAAAGGCATTCTCTCCCAATCAAGAACCATAGCTCTCAAATTCAAGGTCAATCCCCAAAAAATTCACGAAATCCATCAATTAAGGTATGTTAGATGTTCATCCATGGATTCCTTTCATCCATGGAGCCCAAGTAACCCATTTTAATCACCAAATTATAATCCTTTCAAGTTATTATGCTTTAAATTGTGATTTCACCCATGAATCTCCATGAACTATGATTTTATACCATGTTACCATGAGATTATTGTTATTATTCAATCGTCCATATTTGAATATTATAATTTGTTGAATTAAATCATGATTTAGATCTATTATATTGAATTCATGCTATTTTTACAAGTTCCATGACATTCCTATGATTGTTTTAAATCATGAACTATAAGCGTTTGATAAAATACCTACAAGAGTGGTTTATTTATTAAGAGCCTTCATGTTTTCATCTCCAAGTTTTAGTGTCATTTTACTATAATTATTTTGAGTCCTAGGGTTATAGAGTACCCAAAATCCATAACTTTTTATTTAGTCTAGTCTCAGTACATTACAGAATAATTTTCAGAATGTACTATGAGCACTTTAGAATAGTCAAATATCAGTCAGTTAAACTCAGAACAGTCTAGTATTTCAGTATCTTTCAGTTAGGAGTAGGATTTAGCACCAGCGAGTGTAGGGATGGCAGCTTCCCCATCAGATAGGCAGAGTCATTAGTAGTAGTTCCTATACACCAAAATTATATAGCTAGCATAGGGTTTGAGAAGTCACCTATTAGATTAGGCTTGACTATCTCGCAGGGGTCACCCATCAGTTTAGGCTTGACACCCTTAGTACTTTGGACATTATATTAGTTTAGTGGATCCACACAGCCATCGTTTGTACCCATGGCATAATATTAACACCCTTCCAACTAGGGTTACAGGTTGGACCCCGATCAGCTCAAATTTAGGCATGTCGGTTAGATGATACCTCCCACAATCTCAGATATAGTCTCAATTCAGTTAGTCAGACTTAGTATTGTTTAACCAAAGCATATAGATTTTAGTTATTTCAGTATATCATTTTACATATTTTACTCAGTTCATATTATATGCTTGGTCATCCATCCTCAGTTGTTACAGACTTTTATGTATTTTCAGTATCTACAGATTTCATGCTCTTAATTCAGTACTCCATGTTTTACATGAATATCTAGTTAATTATTAGTTCTGTTCATGAAACCATATATATCAGCCTGCCTCATTTAGCATACCCGTACATTCAAAGTACTAATCGCATACCTTTTCTTTTGCGCTATGATATATTATATAATAGGTTCTGACACTCAGTTCCTGGTTCGTAATTAGACTTATCAGATCCTCAGTAATAGTAGTGGTTGGTCCTCATACTTTAAAGGTAAGCTTACTTTATCTCATATCTCAGTTTGTAGTTAGTTGGAGTTAGTTGAGGCCTGTCCCATCAATTCATACTTAGTCAGTCAGTTTGAGAGTCTTCTCAGACATTAAAGTTGGTTATTCAGTATTCAGATATTACAGTTAGTTATCCAGTTTACCACTATTTTATCAGATTCAATTAGTTATTTTTATAGACTTGTATTTCATTTTTCATTTTAGTTATTAAAACCTTATGGCATATTAGTATTCATTTGTATTTATGAACATGTTATCCAGTACTTACAACAGGTACCATCTCATGGGTTAGCTTGTGGTCCCTCAGGACTATAAGCACCATATGACAACTAGGGGGTAGTCCTGGGTCGTTATAATTATAGTGGCAGTTGGGTTGAGCATCTACCTTTGGTATAGTTTGCTTACAATAATAGCAATCATTCTAGTATTGGTATGGCCCCTTTTAAGGCATTGTATGGTAGTAGGTTTAGATCTCCTATTGGTTATTTTGAGCTTGGCGAGGGGAATATATTCAGTTCAGATTTGGTCTATCAGGCTATAAAAAGGTAAAGGTGATAGGCTTAAGACTGCCCAAAGTTGCCAAAAGTCCTATACGGATGTAAGGCGTAGAGACATAGAGTTTGAGGTTGGGGATAAGGTGTTTCTCATGGTATCTCCCATAAAAGAAGTAATATGGTTTGAAATAAAAAGAAGCTCAGTACCCGATATATTGGTCGTTATGTGGTTTTGAGGAGGGTTGGAAATATTTTTTATAATTATTCTTTTCTCCTAGTTTGAACTCCATTCATCTGGTATTTCATGTCTCCATGTTAAGAAGGTGTCTTGCTGATCCTTCTTCGATTATTCCTTTGGAGGGGTTAGGTATTTCGAACACTCTATCTTATGAAAAAGTCCTAGTTGAGATCTTAGATAGGCAGGTTCATCGGTTGTGAACCAAAGAGGTGGCATCAGTTAAGGTTCTATAGTGGAACCATAAGGTAGAAGAAGCTACATGAAAAGCAGAGGAGGGCATGAAGTCCAACTATCTACATCTATTATTTGCTCCTGGGATTCGTGAGGAATGTATGCGTCTTCAACACGTCTTTATTTTCTGAGTTTGTTAAATAAAAGATCAATATCTTTGCCTCTTTATTTTCAAACTTTGTTTAAGATTAGAAATGTATTTGATAATGCAACTGACTTATACATGTGATTACCCCTACCTTATCCGTCATTCGAGGATGAATGTTCCTAGTAGGGGAGACTGAAACACCCTCGTTTTTGGACCTTAGAAAAGTTTCTTCATTTTTGGTTTCTGGGCAAATTATGACTTAGGGGAACGATTCATATACTTAGGTATGGATGGTATGGTCCAGTCATATGTTGACCAATGTTTATTGGTGGGATGGATGTAGTTACTAGAATGGGTATGATTTGGGTCGTACGAGTCATATAGTTGGGTACGGGATATTTGATAACTTAAGATGGATCTGAGTAGGAGTGTCTCACGGTGATTTGTAAGCTAGCATATGCGTCGTACCCAAGACTCGTATGATTGTCAGTTTATAAACCTCCTATATTGTATTTTCTAGGGGTATGGTTTATGGGTACTAGTCGTATACTTGAATACGACTTGGGTTTAGGTGTGTTGTACCTTGGACAGTGTTGGGTCCAAGGGGAAGAGCCTAGGCTACGAGAGGTTGGTACCACTCGTACAGGATGGGTACGACTCGTGAGAGTCAGTCGTACCCTATGATGGGAATTTAATACAATTTAAGTGAGGAAAATCTGGACATTTCTCCACTTATCCTAATAAGGTCCCACGACTTATATTGCACTTGAAAGATTAATTTCTCTATTATTCTATCCTTAAACACTTGGAAAACACTCTTAAATACTCTCTAGAGTTCTTGAGCAGAAAAATCCAAGTTTTTATCTTAGGGAATAAATTGGGGTTTGTCTTAGTGATTTCTCTCCATCATCATCTTAGTTCAAGGCATATTCTCTTCCCTCATTTTTAGTTCCAACTAAAGGCATGGTTTTATATAATGTTTTCATGATTTAAATATTGTATGATTTTGGGTTTTCAAATATGATTTAGATGTTTTGGTTATGAATGCTTGGTTATGGTTTTATTATATTTTTAACTATGCTTTTATATTCATTAATGATGGTTTTAGATAATTGGTTGCATGGGACTGGTTATTTGGTAATGGACTTTGGTTTTGGAAATACTATGCCCCCAAAGTATTTGATAAAATGCCTATAACAAGGCTTTCACTATCATAGTGGTTTTTCAATGGAACTTATGCATGGTTTAAACTTGGTAATGGAACCTAAATGATATGAATGGTTTATATTATTTTGAGTAGATTGGAAAGGCCTTGGTGTCCATAGCTTTGGTTTAATTAGAAATCGTCTGGGGTAGATAGGAATCCCCTAAGGATTGTCTAAGGATAATACTTACAAGTTATAGTCGGTATGATGATACCACTACTAATTTCCTTGGTTAACAAAAAAGAAATAATGGTTCGTTGGAAAATGGTTTTACTTGGGCTTAAAGGAGGGGTGTATGTAGTAAAGCTATGAAAGGTAGAGGTCCCAGAGGGATCGAAATTGGAAACTTATATTTGTCAATGTAAGTTTTGGTTCTAGTGACCTTATGCATGATGTCACACTTTATATTATGGGGGATGTACTAGTCATCGCAGGTTTTATTCCCTGGTCTTGTGACTTCATGCACTGGGGAACTTTTAATTAGGGGAGCTGAACCCATATAGCTCGTAGTCAGTTTTAGACGGCAAAGCTACACAGCCCAGGTAACGATTTTAATGGCATGCTAAACTCGATCCCCTTTCCTGGCATGGTTATATATGTGTGTGTGTTTGTGTATGGTTGTATGCATATGGATGGTTTTTACTTGGTTTTTTAAATGGCATTCTTTGACCATATCCTGAGTTCACGCTAGCATTTACTCGCTAACCAATCTTCGAGCATAGTTTCCCCATGCGATGCAGGAACCGGCCATTATATTATTCCTGCTTAGCATTTGGGCATTTGAGGATAGCTATTGGATTGAAGTGGTGAGCTTTCATCTTTATGGAAGGCTTTATTTCATGGATGTTATTTCATACTTTAACTTATTTATACATATTGGTTTTGGCTATTGTTGGGGGCATGTCCCAACCATATTTTGGTATTCTTTTGGTTAGAGGATTTGTTGAAGTATCCCAGGTTTGGACCCTTAGAATATTTCCTAGAATCCTGTTCTTTGGACCCAATACAACTTATGGTAAGAGACATATACTGGGGTATAAGTGGTGAAGTCCTATCGTAAGTTGGCCTGTGTTAGTTGTTGGGATGGTTTTAGTCACTGAAATGAATACGACTTAGGGGTGAGTGTCGTATGGTTGGGTACAAGTCTTATAAGTGACTTGTAAGGTGGATAGTGTTTGATCCTTCTAGTGTTATATTCTGCTAGGGATAAAGATCATGGTTGTGTATTGTATAATGAGGTTACGACTTAGATGGATGAGTCATATACTAGACAGTATCTGATCCATGGTTGAGGTTTGGTTACAGTTGGATGGGTATCAACTGTACGGGAGGTTACGCCTCATAAGGAGGTTAGTCGTGACCCTGTGTTGGGTTCTTTTGAGATTTAAGTGGGGTATTCTGGATATTTCCCTACTTACCCTAATAAGGACCCACGAATTCTAATACACTTAAAAGTTATTTACCCTATTATTTTACTCTTAAACACTTAGACACTCTTCCTAAACTAAATCATAATTCTCTCAAGAGCTTTTGGGGCAAAGAGCTTGGGTTTCAACTAAGGAATTACTTTGGGGCTTGTCTTGGTGAATTCTTTCCATTAATCTTCTTGGTTTAAGGCATGATTCTCTTTCCAAATTTTAATTTCAATTAAAGGCGTGGTTACATGGTTCATTTCATGGTTTTCTCTTGCATGATTATGGCTTTCAACTATTGATTTGGGGGTTTTGATGTTAAATGCTTGGTTATGATTTCCTATGGTTTTAATTATATTTTTATGCATTAATCGTGGTTTTGGACAATTGAATTGCATAGTAATGTTTTAATGGTAATGAAATTTGGTTTTTGTTAAATTATGCCCCCAAAGTGTTTGATAAAATGCTTAGGAAGATATGTTTACTGCATTGGCTTATTTTAATGAAACTCTTTCTTTCTTTCAGATTATATATGAAACCTTAAATATTTTTCAACAGTTTACAAAGGTTAATGGCTAATTAGTAATGCTTGCAACGAACATGGTAGTCCCCCAAGAGATTTTATATGGATAATTATAGGGCACTTGAATGTCCCCTTAATCTAAATGGCTTGGCTACGGATAATGCTTACAAGTATGGTGGTATGAAGATACCAATCGTTTATTAAATACCCTTGGTTAATAAAAGGATAATTGGATTTTTTAGACTTGGTTTTAATTGGAAATTAATGGCAGAAAGTGTAAGCTAAGCCATGGAAGGTGGTGGTCCCTGGGGGATCCAAACTGGAAACCCAGGTAAAGGTTTTAATGGCAGGCTAAACCTTGTCCCTATTCCCAACACTTATATATATATATATATATGTATGTATGGTTATTTGCATTAGATGTTTTCACTTGGTTTTGAGAACTGGCATTACTTTATCATTATCCCATGTTTCATGCTAGTGTTTACCCACTAACCCGTTTATTGGCGACTGTATAACCACGCTATGCATAAACTGGCCGTTCAACTCCTCCTTCATAGTACTTAATTCGGGGATATCTTATTGCACTAAAGTGGTAAGATTCCATCCTTTCAAAAGGAATCATTTTATGTTGGACATTCTTAGACTTTTTACTTTGTTTCCAGATATTGATTTTAGCCATGGTTAGGAGAATGTCCTAACCAGATACTTATATTCTTTTGTATATAGGTTTTGTGGTACTTGTGGGTGTTTATATATGCATGATCGGTATTAGTGTCAGCCTTGGCATTGGAATAAGTTGGGAGGCAGGCATCATCGGACATAATGTCTCACTCTTCTATCGTATTACATTTTTGGTTTGATTATCATATTATGTTTTGATATATTCTAAATGGTTTAGTATGGCATGGATGGTTGGTTTGTTGTGGTTAGACTCGGTTGGGTCAGTCATGGTTGTGACCCTATCCCAGAGTCTTCATGAAAGCATTGTGCAATCTTGTTATATGCTCAAAGTTCAGCTCATCCAAGGCTATATAAGGTGGTTGGTTTAGGTTAAAGAGGTAGCCCTTGATCCTGGTTGTACTTGGGATGCTTATTCGACAAGGCCCCAATTTAGGCTGCATCAAGTTGGTATCAGAGCCTAGGTTCATGGTCAATTGGGAGTCTACAAAGTCGTGTCAAGTAGTCTCTTTTAGGGGTGTGTAGAGCGCTACACTCATAAGGGAGAGGCTTCAAGATATTTAGGAATGTTTCACTTTCTTGGTATTCTTTCTTCAAGCTTGACTTCTCAATCCTGGAATCTCCTTTAATCCTTGTTTGTTCATCTTTCAGATCATGCCTCCTAGATTTAGAACATAAGAAAATTATTGTGCCCCATCTTTAAGTGATGCTGAGGGAGCATGTTCTACTCTCGGGGTTCATCTTTGATCTCATAGTCCTATTCTTGATTATACCAAAGTACATCATATTTCTTCTACTGCTCCTCAGGTACCTTAAGGCAATGTGATGAATGCAGATTTTTATCATTCTATGCATGTTATTGCCCAACTGGTTACTGCTTAGGCCGAGCGGAGTACGGCTAGCGTTATTTCTGTTGAGGTTTCTAGGCTTGGACAATTTATAAAAATTGGTCCTCTGAATTTTACAGGAGTAAAGATGGACGAAAACCCACAGGGCTTTCTTAATAGAAAATATTTTTTAGGTAATGAGGGCTACTAATATAGAAGGAGTAAACTTTACATCTTATCAGCTCAAAGAGGTTGCTTATCTGTGGTATGAGGAGGGGGACAAAGATAAGGGCAATGTAGAAGATAATGGTTCTTTCCTCAAGAGTTAGGAAAGCTAAGATGGAGGAGTTTATGAGCCTCAAGCAAGGGAGAATGTCTGTAAAGGAGTATGCTTTGAGGTTCTATCAGTTATTGAGGTATGCTTCCGATTTGGTGGTTGAGATGAGGTCGAGAATGAGGAAGTTTACTTCTATGTTGAACAGAGATTTGATTCTAAAGAGCAAGACTATTTTGCTCATAAAGGATATGGACTTGTCGAAGCTAACTATTCATATGCATTAGTTTAAGGATAGGAAGAGAAAGTAGGCAGAATATGGAGATAAGCAGGGTAAGCAGGGTAGGTTTTCTGATTAGGGAGGTGCCTAGTCTCAGGGTGGCCGAGATGGTGGAAAGTGGCAACAAAATAGGTAGAGGATTTCTGGTTTCTTCTCTACTGCCATTGCTCTTTACCTCCAACAGTTGGGCAACAAAAGTCATCATAGTAGTGATAATTCTTAAGCACATAGAGCCCATAATAAGCCAAGTAGAGGTCATTCTATTTCTCCGTGTCCTTCTTGTTGATTTTTTAGTCGTCCTCATCAAGGATTTTGTAAGGAGGGAAGGTATAAGTGATTCAAGTGTGGCCAAGTAGGCCATCGGCTCAGGGATTGTTCGTCTAACAAGGTTGCTATGGGGGCGAATAATATTCTAGTGGCTTTATCGTCTATTCCTACACTCAGTGGTGTGGCATCTACTTCTGTTACTGCTCTTGATTCCAGTGTTGGTCGAAACAGTTTGTATGCTTTGGTGTCCTGACAAAAACTCAAGGCAGTTCTTGATATTGTTACAGGTACGTTACATCTTTTCTCTCGTGAGGTATATTGTTTGCTTGATCCAGGTTCTACCCTTTTTATATGACTTCTTATATAGTTGTATCTTTTGGTTTCGATCTGGAGATTATTTCAAATCCGTTTTCTATTTCTACCCTGGTAGGAGATTTGATCATTGCTGAATAGGTATATAAGGGGTGTGTGGTATCTGTGAGTGGTAGACAGACTTCAGTAGATCTGTTTGAGTTGGGTATGATAGATTTTGATGTAATCTTAGTCATAGATTTATTTTATTCTTATTATGCAAATTTAGATTGTCGAAACCATAGGGTCATATTTAGGTTCCTTAGTGAGCCAAAAATAGAATGAGAAGTTCCTTGGCACTAAGGGGGAAGTGTATTTCTTATCTTAGATCTCAGAGGTTAATCTTTAAGGTTTGTATTTATCACTTGGTCCAGGTTAAAGATTCTAACTCGGAAGGTCCTTCGTTCCAGTCAATTCCGGTAGTTAATGAGTTTCTAGAGGTCTTTTCGGATGATCTTCCAAGTGTTCCAATAGGAAAATAGAGTTTGGTATTGATTTACTTCTGAACACTCGCCCAATTTATATTTCTCTGTATAGAATGGCTTCGATTGAGTTAAAGAAACTCAAAGAGCAAATTAAGGATCTTCTAGACAAAGGGGTTACTCATCCAATCATTTATCCATGGGGTGCATCGGTGTTGTTCATGCACAAAAAGGATGGTTCTTTTCGTATGTGCATCGCCTACAAGTAGTTGAATAAGGTAACGGTCAAGAACAAATATCCTCTACCTTGGATAGATAATTTGTTTGACCTACTGCAAGGTGCCAAGTTCTCTAAGATAGATCTTTGGTCTGGGTACCAACAACTTAAGATTAGGGAGGTGGATATTCCTAAGACATATTTTTGCACTCGGTATAGGCATTATGAGTTTTTGGTAATGTCATTTGGATTGACAAATGCCCCAACAATGTTTATGGATTTGATGAACAGGGTGTTTCGGTAGTATTCGTACCTTATCGTCATTATATTTATTGATGATATTCTAGTGTATTCAAAGAGTGAGGTAGATCATGCTAATCACTTTTATGTAGTGTTGCAGACCTTAAAGGAACAACGGTTATACGCGAAGTTCTCTAAGTGCGAGTTTTAGTTGAATGTTGTGACTTTCTTAATTCATAATATTTCTAGTGAAGGGATCATGGTGGATCCACATAAGGTGGTTGTGGTGAAGAAGTGTCCTAGACCTACGACTCCATCTAAGATTCAGAGATTCTTGGGTTTAGCTTGGTGTTATAGGTGGTTTGCAGAGAGTTTTCCGTCGATAGCTACTCCTTTGACTAAGTTAACTTATAAGAAGGTTAAGTTTTCTTGGTCGGATGTAAGTGACGGGAGTTTTGAGAAGTTCAAGGATAAGTTGACTTTGGCTCCAGTTCTGACATTGTTGGAGGGCAATGATGGGTTTGTGGTTTACTGTGATGCATCTCGAGTTAGTCTTGGTTATCTGTTGATACAGCATGGGAAGGTGATAGCCTATGATTCCAAGCAGTTGAAGGCGCATGATAGGAACTATCCTACTTATGATTATGAGTCTTTTCGCCATTATGCTTACTTCAAAGATATGGTGACACTATTCATATAGTGTTCACATGGATATATGTTCTGATCACAAGAGTTTGCAGTATGTGTTCTCGCAATAGGAGCTTAATCTCATTTAGATGAGATGGCTATGGCTTGAGCTTCTAAAGGATCATGATATGAGTCTTCACTACCACCCAGGTAAAGTTAACATGGTTGTTGATGCTCTTAGCAGTTGTTCATGAGTAGTTTGGCTCATTTGGAAGAAAGAAAGTGAGAATTGGTGAAGAATATTCACCGTTTAGAAAATCTTGGGGTTTATCTCTTCAAATCCAAGGATGGTGGTGTGATGGTGCAAAATGTGGTTAGATCATCTCTCGGTGCAGAGATTAAAGAGAAGCAAGTGTTGGATTCTGCCTTGATAAAAATTAAGGGTAGCATTGGTGGGCATTGTGTCATATTTTGAGATTAGCGATGATGGTACTTTGTGATTTTAAGAAAGGTTGTGTGTTCCAGATGTAGATGATTTGCGGCAAAGGATCTTAGCTGAGGCATATGAGTAGCGCTATTTTGTCCATTTCGGTTCCACTAAAATGTACCATAATCTTAAGAAGATCTATTGGTGGAGTGGAATAAAGTGGGACGTGGTTGATTTTGTGTCCAAATTCATGGTGTGTCAATAAGTTAAGGTTAAGCACATGAGGCCTGGTGGGTTGTATCAAGAAATTGAGTTGCCTGAATGAAAGTGGGAGAAGATCAATATGGATTTTGTGCTGGTCTTCCTTGGTTTCCAAACCAATTGGATTCGATTTGGGTCATCATGGATTGGATGACAAAGTCTGTGCATTTCTTACCTATGCAGACAAACTTTTTGGTAAAGGATTATGTGAAGTTTTATCTTCAAGAGATTGTGAAACTGCATGAGGTTCCTGTTTCGATTATTTCCGATCGCGAAATGATGTTTATGTCCTACTTCTGGCAGTCTTTCCAGAAAGGGTTGGGGGTTAAGGTAAGTCTAAATACTACTTTACATTAGTAGTTGGATGGGCAGGCGAAGAGAACTATTCAGACATTACAAGATATGCTTTGAGCCCTTGTGATTGATTATGGTGGCAGTTGGGTGGAGCATCTACCTTTTGTATAGTTTTCTTACAATAATAGCTATCATAAGAGTATGGTTCCTTTTGAGGCATTGTATGGCAGGAGGTGTAGATCTCCTATTGGTTGGTTTGAGCTCGGCGAGGCAATTTATTTGGTTCGTGAAGCTATAAAAAGGTGAAGGTGATTTTTGATAGGCTCAAGGCTGCCTAGAGTCGTCAAAAGTCCTATGCAGATGTTAGGCATAGAGACTTGAATTTTGAAGTTGGGAATAAGGTTTTCCTTAAGGTATCTCCTATGAAGGGAGTAGTGCGATTTGGCAAAAAAGAAAAGTTGAGTCCTCGGTACATTGGTCCTTATGAGATTTCTTGGAGAGCAGACAATATTGCGTATGAGTTGGAGTTACCATCTAGCTTGAGTTTGGTTCATCCAATATTCCATGTTTCTATATCAAAGAAGTGTATTGGTGATCTGTCTTCGATTGTTCCTTTGGAGGGGTTGGATATCTCGGATTCTCTTTCTTATGAAGAAGTCCTAGTTGAGATATTAGATACGCTAGTTCGTCGATTGCAGACTAAGGATGTAGCTTTGGTTAAGTTTATATGATGTAACCACAAGGTAGAAGAGGCCACGTGAGAAGCGAAGGAGGACATAAAGTCCAAGTATTCGCTCTTATTTTTTCCTCCTGATATTCGTGCAGAAGGTATCTGTTCTTGAAAACAACTTTATTTTCTAAGTTTGTTGAAGGAAAGATTAACATCTTTGACTCTCTGTTTTCAAACATTGGTAAAGGGATGTTTGATAATGAAAATGACTCTGTGTCTGGTTACCCCTACCTTATCCGTAATTCGAGGACAAATGTTCCTAGTGTGGGAGACTGAAGCATCCCAGGTTTGGACTCTTAGAAATATTTCCTAGAATCCCGTTCTTTGGACCCAATAAGACTCATGGTACGAGCTGTATGCTGGGGTACGAGTGTTGAAGTCCTGTCGTAAGCTGATTAGTATTAGTTGATGGGATGTTTTTGCTCACCAAAATGGATACGACTTAGTGGTGAGCGTTGTATGGTTGGGTATGAGTTATATAGGTGACTCGTAAGGTGGATAATATTTGATCCTCCTGGTGTTACATTCTGCCAGGGATAGGGATCATAGATACTGATCGTATGCTGAGGTTACAACTTAGTTGGATGAGTCATATACTGGACAGTTTTTGATCCATGGTTGATGCTTGGTTACGATCAAGTGGGTATCAACCATAAGGAAGGTTATAACTCGGGTTTTTATGGAATTTAAGTGGGGGTATTCTGAATATTTTTATACTTACCCTAATAAGGACCCATGACTTCTAATACACTTAGAAGGTTATTTACCCTATTATTTTATACTTACACACTTAGAAACACTTCCTAAGCATATCGTAATTCTCTGAAGAGCTTTTGGGGCAAAGAGCTAGGGTTTCAACTAAGAGATTACTTTGGAGCTTTTCTTGGTGAATTTTTTCATCAATCTTCTTGGTTTAAAGCATGATTCTCTTCCCTAATTGTAATTTCAATTAAAGGCATTGTTATATGATTGATTTCATGGTTTTTCTCTTGCATGATTATAGCTTTCAACTATTGATTTGGGGGTTTTGATGTTAAATGCTTGGTTATGATTTCCTAGGGTTATAATTATATTTTGTATGCATTAACGGTGGTTTTTTACAATTGAATTACATGGTAATGGTTTAATGATAATGGAATTTGGTTTTGGTTATATTATACCCCCAATTGGATTACATGGTAATGGTTTAATGATAATGAAATTTGGTTTTGGTTATATTATACCCCCAAGGTATTTGATAAAATGCTTATAAATATATGTTCATTGCATTGGCTTATTTTAATGAAAATCTTGCTTGTTTTCAGCTTATATATAAAACCTTAACTGTTTATCAAAGGTTAATGGTTAGTTGGTAATGCTTGAGGAGAACATAATAGTCTCCCAAGAGGCTTAATATAGCTAATGATAGGGCACTTGAATGTCCTCTTAATCTAAATGGTTTGGCTATGGATAATTCTTGCAAGTATGGAGGTATAACGATACCATTAGTTTATTAAATAGCCTTGGTTAATAAAAGGATAATTGAATTATTTGGACTTATTTTTAATTGGGCATTAATGGCGGAAAGTGTAAGTTATGCCGTGGAAGGTGGCTGTCCCGGGGGGATCAAAATCGGAAACTCTTATTTGCCGATATGTGGGGTCTTCAATGGCCATGTGCGAGTGTTACATTTATATTGGAGGGATGTACTAGTCATCCTAGGGATATTTCCTTGTCATGCGGCTACACGCACCGGGACCCTTTCAGCAGGGGGAGCTGAATCTATACGGTCCATGAGTGGTAGGATGGCAAAGATACACAACCCAGGTAAAGGTTTTAATGACATGTTAAACCCGATTCCTTTTCTCAGCACTTATATACATATATATGTGTGTGTGTGTGGTTGTTTTCATTGGATGGTTTTCACTTAGTTTTGATAACTGGCATTACTTTATCCTTATCTCGAGTTTAATACTAGTGTTCACCCACTAACCCGTCTACTAGCGGCTTTATACCCACGCTATGCAGGAACTGACCATTCGATTTATCCTTCATAGTACTTGATTCGGGGACAGCTTATTGGACTGAAGTGGTGAGCTTCCATCCTTTCGGAAGGTATTATTTCATTTTGGACATTCTTATACTCTTTATTTCTTTTCGGATATTGATTTTGGCCATGGTTGAGGGCATGTACAAACCGTATACATGTATTCTTTTGGATTGAGGCTTTATGGTACTTTGGAGTTTGTATGGATGGGATAGTTATTGATGTCAACATTGGCATTGGAATAAGCTGGGAGGCTGGCAACATCGAACATAATTTCTCACTGTTTCATCGTATTACATTTTGGGTTTGATTATTATATTTTGTTTTGATACTTTCTAAATGGTTTGGTATGGTTAGACTCGGTTGGGTCATTCATGGTTGTGGCCCTATACCAGAGTCTTCATGAGAACATTGTGATATCTTGTTATATGCTCAAAATTCAACTCAACCAAGGTTGTATAAGGTGGTTGGATTGGGTTAAAGGGGCAGTCCCTGGTCATGGTTGGGCTTGGGATGTCCATTACGACAAGGCCTCGATTCGGGCTACGTCAAGTTGGTATCATAGCCTAGGTTCATGGTCAATTGGGAGTCCACTAAGCAGTGTTGAGTAAAGTCTCTTTTAGGGGTGTATAGCGCGCCACACTCATAAGGGAGAGGCTGCAAGACATTTAGGAATGTTTCACTTTCTTGATATTCTTTCTTCAAGCTTGACTTCTCAGTCCTGGTATCTCCTCTAATCCTTCTTTGTTCATCTTTCAGATCATGTCTCCTAGATCTGGAACACAAGAAAATTCTTCTGCCCCATCTGAGATGCATTCCTCTATCTTGCTTTATTTTAACTTACTCCTTTCGCTATTTTTGGATCATGGTAAATCTGAAATTTGTTTCATTTTGAGTTACGGTGATATAGCTTTATTTTAATCCTAACTCAGTTTCGATAGGACGGTTTTGTCCTGAGCCTTGTAGAAGTTTTATAAAAGCTTAATTAAATGATTTCAAAACAAATCCAGTTAGTTTCCGTATCCTTGCTTGTTTCGTTTTTTTATTCTTAATGAGTTGTTGTTTTAAGTTGTAAAGTTAATGGTCATTTCGTATGGTTAATTCAACTTACACAAGATGGGAGTATTTTGGATATTGGTGGTGTACCATAAATCTCTGGTCAATTAATTTTTTTGGGTAGGTGATTGAATTTCAAACTATGCATTCTTAAAAGTTTGTTTTAAAAAAAGAAAACTTGGGACTGTTTGTCTTTAAGGTTTAGAATATGTTGTTGCATATGGCTAGAAGTTCTTGCTTCTCTTAATCTTTCCAGAATGCACACATCAGTTTTAGGTGTGAATGTTCCTAAGTTTTGTAGTTTTAGTTGGGTGCATGCAGTCTTTTCTTTTCACTTCTTATAATCAACTAAAAGTTATGACCTTCACGGTTGTGTCCACATATTCAACACTAGATAGATTTAGGTTTAATATTTCAATGCTTATGCGGTATTTACTCCCCTGATTTATATTCTTAAAATTATTTCATCTCTAATTTACTTTACTTTCTTTGTCTCATATACCGGGGAGTTGGAGTTCAATTAGAACCCACTTCAACCCAAACATTGGATCAACTGCTAACTGCTATCAGGATTACCGGGCCTTGAAGTCCCGCAAATTAGAAGCCCAAACTACTAAGTGGAGTCTAGTATTCCTTATCTTCTTTCAATTTAATTTTTATCATGTTGAATTTGTTTAAGATAGCTTTATTTGATTATTAAATTTATGTTGCTTTATTATTTATTGATCCTTTTAGAAATAGTTTAACGTCCCGAATTTCGCAATTAAAATATGATTAATTAACTCGTAAAAGATATAGATTTTATTATTTCAATACTTGACTAATTCTTTTGAAAATTAACTTTTCACCTCAAAATATTTTAAATGAAATTAACGTAGTAATCTCCATGTCTTTCTTAAAATAACAAATGAAATTTCAAAACTAATTTAATAGGAAAGCAAATCGCTAAACTTGGATTTTTGATACAATTTATTCGTTAATTTATTTTAACAAGTTAATAATTTTAACATTTTAATTTCCAACATTTGCTTGAGTTTTCCTTTCCGGATTTCAAAAGGACTAAACTATGAGGTATATTTATATATATATGTGCTACAATATACAAGCTATTTCTATATCATCATTCATCATTTATCCTAATTCATTACTATAATTTACTCCTTATTTGAACTGTATATTTGTGGTCCACTACTAAATTTATTATTTATTTTCATTATTTTAAAATCTCACAAATAATTGAACATTGCCATGTTTTTATAAACGCTAGTCTATTTGGATCATGAATTAGTGCATCTTGACACTATATCTATTTTATTTCACAATAAATGCATCTATATAAATATACTCTTGAACATGAATTACTTTCCATATTTTTAGACATGAATAAAAATACTAATAAGAAGATAAATTTTCACTTGCTCTTAAAATTATAATTGCTTTACTTAGTTATTAATTCGTTAATATATCTACCCTTATGTGTTACAAAACTTTACATTTCCATAAAATTATAATTCGTTGAATTTTATAAAATATCAATGATGAATTTTTCCTCTCTCTCATTTTCATATCTTTAAAAATGCATATGGATTTTACAATAAACTATATCCTTGTATATTGTGGTTGTGTGTCTTAATATACTTTGAATTTTCTTTTTTCGAAACAGTAAAAGTGTTTTTAATCACTATTTTAGCAAATAACGAAGAAATAATGTTCCTATATATTTTTGTAAACTGAGTTTAACGACTATCTTCGGATAAGTTCTGAGTGTGCCTAACACCTTCCCCTTGAGTAACCAAAACCCTTACTAAGAATCTCAATATATTTTCGATAGATCTAAATAAATTTTTATATAAAATATATTTTTTCCTAATTTTTCTAAAAATTTAGGCGGTGACTCTAAAAATGAATTTTCAAAACCTGAGAGTCAAGACAAGCCACCACATGTTGTGTGTTGTTTCGACTGATTCGAAATAGGGCACGATAGCGTGACGTCTCTGCCGGGGATGTATGAACTTACGTTATTACCTTAGCATGCTTGTTACTTCTTTATCACTTGCATTTTCCTATCAATTCTTTGACTATACATAAATCACACACTATGGTTCACGAGGGGGGTCTCTTACACTCCTCCAAACCTTCTTTGGATTCTTTAGTTTTAGAGTTGGTTCAATTAGGTTAGTGCACCTTCTCGTAGCTATTCATTCTTACTCTCAAACATTTAGTAAAAAATCTTACTCTAGAAATAGATCATATTGCATGCACCTTAGGAGAGATGGTACAAGACATCATCATTGCAATTAGGAAGCCACCCTTTTATCAAAGATTATAAACCTGTCGACATATTTTTTGTGTGAAGATTGGTGTGAACGGTCCAAACTTAAACACATAATGGATTTGAGATAAATGACTTATCATATCCTTTACCCCTTTTTTCAGATGGATACCAACGAAACCCTACCAAACATCCAAATGATTGTCTCAGCCCCCCAAATCCTACAAAAATGGCGGTAAAATATTTGGGTCGTGCATAGAGCTAAAGTTAGAGAACACTTAGGATCTTTGGTGTCACTCATAGATTTTTGATCCAATGAAGTTCTCATGAAGCTATTGATAGAGTTTTTGGATCTTATCACCGTGACATTTCAGTGTACAGAGTTCAAAATCACCCCAACTTTGGAAGACATTCGTATCCTTATAGATTTTTCTTTTGAAAGGAGAATACCATTGGCCTCATCAGCCATGACCGAAAATTATTTTTGCATACATTAGGATTAAGGATAGACCATTCACTAAGGAGCATCAGAGATGGTTGGATTGACTTGGTCTACTTATTTCAAAGATTTGAATATCAACTGAGCTATGACCATCATCTAAAAGACTTCACCTATAGCAGAGCATGGTGGGAGAGTGGTTGCCCCATGGCTTTCACACTTTCCTTCCTAGGGATTATGATCTTCCCTAGAAGAAAGGCTCACATCTACATCAACTTGATGCCTTTGGTATTTACTATGTTTACCAGTTTTGAGAGGCTGGCGTTCGTGCCAATACTGCTGGCAGAATTATTTCGAGCTTTGTTCTCTTGCTCGATAGGGGATAATTTCTTTAGTGGATGTAACTTGTTACTTCAACTTTGGGCCATGGAATATTTCTATCAATGGTCGCCAATCAAAGACAACTCAGAGGACATCCTTGACATGATACAGAGCCATGAACAGAGGTTAAGATTTTGGGAGGAACCACTACGACTAGAATAATAGTGGGCTTATCTGACGTACCTAAAAGGAGATGTCATCCAATGGAAGATTCCTTGGATCACAGGAAGAACATTGTTAAGGAGGTACATTAGTTATTTTATTGAGTTGAATGGGTTAAAAGTAATCCAACTGTACGATCCACTTAGAGTTATACAACAATTTAGCATAGAACAAAACATCCTTTTA
Source organism: Capsicum baccatum var. pendulum (assembly GCA_030864225.1). Classification (NCBI taxonomy): domain Eukaryota; kingdom Viridiplantae; phylum Streptophyta; class Magnoliopsida; order Solanales; family Solanaceae; genus Capsicum; species Capsicum baccatum. The sequence continues at coordinate 198,525,328 of CM061557.1, forward strand.
TGGTCACATATGGCTCTAGCAGAAGTTCCTTATGGAAGACAAGTACCTTAGGCCAGAATTAGGAAACTGTAGGAAATGTGGAAAAACATACTTTCAGCTAAAATTTGCCAAACAACTTGGCGCACCTCAGGGTAATTTGCATGGAAAGTAGAAGGAGGCCCATAACGCAACCAAGCTGGGAAAAGATTCCTGGAATGGTGGACTATGACATGGTGTGTCAGGTGGCGAGTGAAATACTACCTTACATGTATCTCACCAACTCCATTTATAGACAAATATTTCCAGGATTAGTTGATGACATGATGCCTCAAGACAATGGTGATGACGTAAGAGAAGGCATAACAGAGGAACCCAAAGATCAATCCGAGAGGAATGGAGATGATCCGGACTACTATATTGGTTGACAAGTGGGAGGGATTTAATGGATTACCACTTGGAATTTTTTTTGGTCCTAGGTGATGATGATAAAGGCAGCACCACATGGACTTAGATCCCCTTTTTTGCTGTATTTTTACATTCTTCAAAGAGCCTCATGGCCAACCCCATTGTATGCCCTTGCAGCAGTCTATGTACTTTCTTTTTAAAATTTCATCGAACTATTTAGATGTAACCTCATGAAGCCTTTTGTTTAATGAAGGTCTTGTTTAGTCTCAAATTCAAATGTATTTAAATGGATCATTATCATCAAATTGATTACTACATAGGCCTACCTCTGTGTCACGACCCAAACCAGGGCCTGATCATGATGAGTATCTCAAATCCCATATGAATCAGAGACTACCCCCTTTTACCTAACCGAACCAACATAACACCCTCAATTGCCATATGAATTCTGACCATATAAAAAATAATGCATAACAAAATTAATGATAATTCATAAGATGTCTATACCAACCACCGATAATCAGACATCCGTTCGTCACCAAAGTAATTAACCAAACCACCTAAGTCCATAGTAATCCAACAAAACCTCAACAAAACTGAAGTCAATAAAATATCGGGATGTGTCCCCGACATTATCCAAAACAAAGTTTAAACAAGGTCTAATACATATGAAATAAGGACCATGAAATAAACCCTTCTGAAGTATGAAAGCTCACCACTTCAGTGTCAACTCACGAACTAACTCGAGAATCTGGTCACTACGGACGAAAAGTAGAAAAGGTTCTGGTACTTGCATCACATGGGAACACAGCGTACAGAGATTGTTAGCAGTTAAAGTACTAGCATGTAACTCAGTAATAGAGAAACAAAACAATGCCATGATAACAGTTCTAAAACTAATACAACACTCAGTGCATAATATCATTTGAAATATATATACATATATAATAATACTTGTTGGGGTAGGGAACAAGGCTTAGCATGAACTTTGAAAACCTTAACCTGGGTTATGTAGCATAATTATTATATAATAAGGCACCCTCGTGTTATATATGCCCATCTCTCCCATAGATGGAAGGGCCCTAGTGTGTGTAGCCGCACGAATCAAAGAATATACATATCCATATATGCCTTTATTGTGGAATCGAACCTCCCGGCATAATCAAGGTGACTTAAGCACCGATGTATACAATATGGGGGACTCAAACCTCTCATTCATATATTCATTTGAGGGACTCAAACCACTCGGTCATATAGACAGCCATACCAGCTAACGTTGTTTCTAGTATTTGTCCTTTAGACTCCACTTTTATAGCCCAGCTACATATCCTGCTTTAAATCCCAATTAAAACATTCATTATACATACACAAACATTAATCTAGTTACTTACCAAAGGCATCCCATTGGTATTATCATACCAACCCCACTTCCAAGCGTACAACATGTCATACCATTATTAATCAACTTGGGACTCGAACCCATTGTCCAAGCAAAGACATCAATTTAATTCAACATTTAGGGACTCAAACTCATTTGGTATTTCAAATCAATCTATGGCCAACAAGGCCTTCATAAAACCATTTACCAATCATTATTATTCTTAGGCCAATGCCTTAGTTCAAAATACAATTCAAGTCAATTTTCGGTCACTAAGACCTTTAACAATCCATTCACCCTTCATTAACATTACTATGCTAAGCATTAGTTCAAAACATTATTTAAAATTGTGACAAGATCATTCTCATTGATAATTTCACAAACAGGTTGAGGGCATACAATTATCAAAGCCAAAATCAAACAGATTTAGGGCTAAACAAGACCCATTTGTTAAATCACAATTCCCATGTATCCACATGTACAAAACCATTATTAAAGCATGCCTAATCATAAATTAAATCATGATTAAAAAATACTCAACATTATACATTCAAACCCTCAACCATGATTTTCGAAAGCACAATTAATAACTAATGAACAATGCTTTAAACATATGATTTTAGTGAACTAACAATGAGGAAAGAGTCACATGCCTGGGTTACGAAGATTCACAAAGAGAATTTTGATCTTCAAGCCATTAGATGACCACTTAAAGAAACCCTAGCCCAATTTTTCTTAAGAAGTTTGGGAGAGAGTTTAGAGAGTGTTTTGATATGGTAAAGTCTATAATAGATGACCAAAAGGTGTTATAAGACATGGTATTTCAAGGGATTAGGATAGGAAATGTCCAGAATACCCTAAGCTTAAAAGTTGTAAAAAGTTTACAGGTCGCTACGAGTCAAGCCATTGAGTCCTCAACACAACATATGACTCTTACCATTGAGTCGTTACCAAGACAGAAAATTAGACACCATCCACTATCCAACTTATGACTCCCTTATCCCACTAATCACTAGACCATACGACTCATTTGATCTAGTCGTGACCATCATAGAACACCAAGGGCTCAGACATTGGATAACATACGACTGGACCCTAACCACTCGTCATAAGATTATACTACTCATAAGGAGTCTCTCGTAACCAGGATAAAACTTGGCCAACTACACACTGGTTAACTTATGACTAGGGTCACCTGACTCGTAACCACACCATATGACTCGTATGGTGAGTCATAAGAAGGGTAGAGAGCCTAAGTCTTGGGAAATTTGCAAAGGCCAAAGTTTGAGGCATTTTAATCTGGTGGAAAGAGGCTCTATATTAGTACATGTCTGGGATGTTGCCAACTTGGCGTATATATGTGTTACATAATTGTTAAATTTTTTATATCTCCCAAACTAACATAGTTTTACTTTTCTTTTTCTTTCTTTCCTTTTCATTTATTAATCCCCCCCAAAAAAAGTTGATTTGTGTCGACTCACAAACTGTAGAAATTCCAATACAACCTTCGGTCTAAAGAAAACATGACGAATAAGGACCAATCCGACAAAGCTACAATGATCTCAGTAGAAGATGTCGAGTGTTCCCAAAGGCTGTCAGATATCCAGAACAATGAATAGATTGATAACATAGCACAAGAGAACAAAATTCTAAGAGAAGAACTATGTCAAATGTGGGATTTTACCAAACTTAAAGTGGCTACCTTACCCGTTCAATTCTAGGCTCTAAATATTGAATTACCCCCGATTGTTCCCGCTAACCCAATAAATCCACCTTTACATGCTCAAGCCCTATTTACCTCTCAACCCACCACCAGGATTGTGCCTGATTTTTCACTTCCTACTCAGAACTTTACCATTCTAGTCCATACAATAATACAGCACATACCTAAGCCACACATCGAATGCGAGGTACTTGTGCCAACGGTATATTCTACTGAAGCTCCTACTTTCACAACATCTGCAGTTGTTAAGGTTCCATATAAGGTGGTTGATCGGTGTGCGGGATTAGGGAAGGGATCCCAATCGAATGAAGAAAATTTGACAGTAGCTCAGCTTGAGAGTCTAAAAAGGGCATTTAGAAACATGCAAGTTACCAGAGGAACTGAAAACTTAGATTATGATGATTTGTGTATTCACCCAGACATCGACATGCCAGTCAGGTACAAACAGTTGACACCCAATTTTGTCTGGCTCTGTTTTCTTTAATTATTTTTCGATGATCCACGGCCTTAAATAATTTCTCAAAATAAATTTATTTTTTATCTCTATGAATTTTGATAGGAATAAAAAAGAGAGTATTTATTTTTATATCATATGGTAAAATATTTTAACTAAATATAAATAATTATTTCATCATCAAAATTTCAAAAAAAATCTCTTTTGATAATCGCATTCGCATTTTTCTAATTTTATTTCTTTTTTAGATGAGACATATTGTGACTATATATATTTTCATAATATACATGTTTTATTGCGTGCACATATGCATATTTTTTTATAGTCTCGTATATAATTATTAATATAATATATTTTACTATAATCTAATATATGCATATATTTTAACTTTTGTTCTTGTTATACATGTATTTTGTGCATGTTATAAAAATTAAAATTATAAATTATTAAGTCAGACGCGTATACTAAATCATTAATATAATTTATATACATTAAACAAAATATAATTTTAGGGTAGCAGGGAGCATCGATAAAAAATAATTTTAGTATAAAAAGAGTATTCAAGCCAACAATAACCCTATTTCGATCTTATTACTCAAGCCCGACTATTTTTCATAAATTTCAATCAAAGAAGTCCAAATTGATTCAAAACTTGAACCAACTCCTATATCATATTCACCAATCGCATGCTGCTACATCAGCAAAGAAACACAATTCTCACCCAATAAACACATAATAATCTGGTTCGTAGATTTCTTTCTAATATGAGGGTGTATATATATATAAAAAATTTATTCTATATATATATATATATATAATTTATTATATATAATAATTTCAGCTATAATTTATTATATATATATATATTAGATTTATTTTATTATTATTATTCTTAAATTAAATCTAAACCATCCGATCAAATAATCGGACGGTCCTAATTTAAGTCAACAAAATCAGCCCATTATAAGGCTTTTCCCACTTCTAATAAACCAAATATATGTAAATATCATCCCACCATCTTTCCCAAAAGGGACCAAGAATACTTCTTCTTCTTTTTTTCTTCCTCCTCTATCCACCATACCCAAAATCAAAGCCTAAACCCTAGCCAAAATCTCAACTACTCCCCTGCAGTCAACTCTCTCACCTCAAATCCATCAAACTTTGTCAACATAAATCACCCATATTCCTATTTCTTTGATTCTTGGGGTCACAAAAGACTCACCCTCTTCACTGTTAGCTTGAAGAAGAGGAGAAAATTCATTGTCAGGATAAGTTAGTCCGATCACTCTATATCAATTTGAAAAGAATTTAAATTTAAATTGAAGACATTTCTAGAATCTCTCACACTCGTAAAATATGCCTATAAAAGGGGTTCAACCAGTCCTTTGAGTCAAGGGAAGAAAATTAAGAGAAGAGGAATAAATAGCGTTAAAACGAGTGAAAATAGAGCAAATTAGAGTGCAAACATTCGAAAACCTTGGAGTTGAATTCACCGTCGAAAAACCCTTGCCTCGTACCTCCAGTTTTCCTGCACCAAAAAAGATTCGAATCTACCCATTTTTATTTCATTTTCTTTACTTTTCCCTTGTCGATTTAGATTTTGTCAAGTATGGGATTTGCTCCGATGTGGTGGTGGTGTTGTATTTTTAGTCTATCAAATGAAATATAGTCGTGATTCGAAAAGTTATTAGATGAATACATGATTCTGTAGATATGTGTATATGGGTGATTATTTGTTCTCATTTTGATTTACTTTACATTTTGATGCAAGTCTGATATGATTTTGCAAATAGTTGTAAGAGTAAATCCCATCTACCTTAATTGTTGTACTTAATTTTTTTAATCATTTATCATGCAGTTAGTCGGGATGATGGCTATCTATTTGAAAAGTATAAAAATGTGAAACAAAAGTATTTTATGAGTTTGTGATTATGTATTTTTGCAACTTGTGATTTTACTTGAGTAGATTCTATCCCATCTAATTATATTATATTTATTTTGGTGATTTACTAATGGTTGGAGTCTGTTGTTCCTATTTGGCCGATCATGAATATAAACATAAGATAGAATGGTGTCTGGTCATCTAATTTTGTTTATCATGTAATACATTATGAAATATCTTAATTCATGATTTTAGCTTGAATATGTTTAAATATAAAGTTTTGATTTGGAATGGTTTATTTCTATTTTGATTTCCATTGAATTCAAAAATGAACCATCTATACACCACGTAATTAGTTGGGATATTGACTGGTGGTTTTAAGCATGAATACGTGAAGCAAAAACCTATTTTTGACTCTTTGATTCACTCAAATTGGTCATCGCGTAGGTTTGTTTTTCTTTAGATGTGTAATGATATGTGGAATAGAGTTAATAATATGAGAGGTTGTATTTGGTCGAGAAGTGTAAAGCGTAAAATCCATCCTCTTATCCCATCTCTGCTTTTTCCATCCGCCTATTTTTGTTATGTGATACATGATTCATTTTGTCTTCAAGACATACTGATACATGTAATTTCTCCTGCATCAACAATATCTCGGATAAAGTGGCGTTTAATATCAATATGCTTGGTCTTTGAGTGATGCTTGCTATTCCTGGACAAGTGGACAAGACTCTGACTGTCGCAGAACATAACAAGAATGTGTTGTTGTAAACCAAGTTCAGCAACCAAGCCTCGGATCCAGATAGCCTCTTTCACTCCTTCAGTAGCAGCAATATACTCTGCTTCAGTGGTGGACAAAGCCGCAATGGCTTGAAGTGATGAATACCAACTGATAGCAGAGCCGCAGAGTGTAAAGATATAGGCTGAAAGTGATCTTCTCCGATCTAAATCACCACCGTAGTCGGCGTCAACATAACCAACTACGCCTCCTGGATCAGACTTTTGTCTATCAAATACCAAACCAATATCAGGAGAACCCTTCAAGTAACGAAGGATCCATTTGACAGATTCCCAATGTTGTTTTCCTGGGTTGTGCATGAATCTGCTAACAACACTAACCGCATAAGCCAAATCAGGCCTAGTACATACCATAGCGTACATAAGGCTTCCGACTGCATTAGAATACGGGACATGTGACATGCGCCTTTGCTCCTCTTCTGATTGTGGACACTGATTTGATGACAACTTGAAGTGGGCAGCAAGTGGAGTATTAACAGCTTTGCAATCTCGCATTCCAAATCTGTCAAGCATCTTCATTACATACTTTTTCTGTGATAGAAAAAGTTTTCCAGCTTGACGATCTCTGTTAATCTCCATTCCAAGAATCTTCTTGGCAGGACCTAGATCTTTCATATCAAATTCACTGTTGAGCTGCACCTTTAACTTGTCAACAAGAGTTTTATCTCTTGCAGCAATTCACATATCATTAACATATCATAGCAAGTATACTAGTGATCCATCAGATATTTTTTGAAAATAGACGCAGTTATCATAACTACTTCTAGAATAGCCATGTCCAGTCATGAAGGAATCAAACCTTTTATACCATTGTCTTGGTGATTGCTTCAAACCATAAAGAGATTTCTTCAGACGACATACATGGTTCTCCTTTCCAGGAACAACGAACCCCTCTGGCTGCTGGATATAAATTTCTTCCTCAAGATTACCATGAAGAAAAGCAGTTTTCACATCTAACTGTTCCAGCTCCAAATCATACAAGGCAACTAGAGCAAGTAATACACGAATTGAAGAATGACGAACAACGGGAGAAAATACTTCGTTAAAGTCAATACCTTCCTGTTGATCAAAACCTCTTACTACGAATCTTGCTTTGTACCTTGCATTTTCAACACCGGGGATGCCTTCTTTTCTCTTAAAAATCCATTTGCAACTAATGACTCGCTTGCCTTCCTGTAACATCACCAAATCCCATGTTTCATTTTTTAGAAGCCTCTCGACTTCTTCTTGCATAGCAATAGTCCACTTTGCTGAGTCATCACCAGAGATAGCTTCAGAATAATTCTTGGGTTCACCATCTTCACCCATCTCTTGTGCAACAGTCAATGCATAAGCAATGTTGGCAGATTCTGTGATCAGTCTTTGAGTCGGTTTTTTTGGCCTTTGTTGTGGAAGTTCTTGAGCCATAGACCATGGTTGTGGTAAACCTCGACGTTGAGGTGGATTTTGTCGTGGACTCATTTGTTCAGCAGTGACTTCATCTTCTTGAGTGGTGGAAGAATTCGGGATATTTGCTTCCAGAATGGGAGCTTCAGTCTCAAACTCCACCTTCTCTCGAACATCCTCCTGATCACCTGTATCAGTGGAGGGAACAACAGTATCTTTTCCAGAAGATAGAATACCATTTTCATTAAAGGTTACATTCCGACAATGAAATATTTTGCGAGATTCAGGGTCATACAAACGATAGCCTTTAACCCCTAGGCCATAACCTAAGAAAATGCATTTCTTAGCACGAGGTTCCAATTTTCCCTCGTTCATATGAGAATAAGCAGGGAAACCAAATATTCTAAAATTAGAATAATCAACAGGGTTACTTGACCAAACTTCTTCTGGAATTTTGCAGTCGAGTGATTGATTTGGTGAGCGGTTTATCAAGTAGCATGATGTTGAAGCTGTTTCTGCCCAAAATTCTTTCCCCAGAGTAGAATGGGAGAGCATACAACGAACTTTCTCCAAGATAGTTCTGTTCATCCTCTCAGCAACTCCATTTTGTTGTGGAGTTCTTGGAACGGTGAAATGTCTGGCAATACCTTATTTCTTGCAGAAATCATTAAACTCATTAGAACAAAATTCGAGGCCATTGTCTGTCCTTAGCCTCTTGATCTTCTTGCCAGTCTGGTTCTCAATTAATAATTTCCACTCTTTAAAGGTGGAAAAAGCTTCATTCTTTTGCTTGAGAAATTATACCCAGAGTTTACGTGAAAAATCATCAATAAATGTCAGCATATAATGACATTTAACTCTGGAGGGAACTCTCGATGGACCCCAAAGATCTGAATGGATGTAGTCCAAAGTACCTTTGGTCCTGTGAATGGCTTTTGAAAAGCTAACCTTTCTCTGCTTACCAAAAATGCAATGCTCGCAGAAATCGACCTTACCGGTACAATGGTTGCCAAGATAGCCTTTCTTTTTGAGAATTTGGATTCCCTTCTCACTCATGTGGCCCAACCTCAAATGCCACAACTTCGTGTTGTCTTTATTGGATGAGGCAACGGCTGCAGAACCTATAACAGTTGAACCCTGAAGCAAATACAAACTACCAGATCGAATTGCCTTTAGTAACACAAGAGCTCCTTTGGACACTTTTAAAACTCCACCTTCAGCTGAGTATCTACACCCTTGAGATTCAAGAGTGCCTAGGGAAATGAGATTCCGTTTCAAATCAGGGACATGTCTGACACTGGTCAAAGTTCTAACGACTCCATCATGTGTCTTGATTTTGATTGTGCCTTTGCCGACAACTTTGCATTGAGCATCATTGCCCATTAAGACAAGACCACCATTAGAAGATTCATAGGTGGTAAACCAGTCTCTATTAGGAGACATATGAAATGTACAACCATAATCAAGAACCCACTCATTTTTTGACCTTTGTTCAGTACCAGAAGTAATAAAACACTCTCCATCAGATTCGGTTTCTACAAAACTAGCTTCGGCAGATTTTTCGGGTTGCTTACCCTTATCTTCTCTGTTTTGCTTATTTTTCAATTTGTAGCACTCAGAGATTTCATGATTTTTTTTCTTGCAATAACGGAAATACTTAGAGTTTTTACCTCTGGATTTGGATTGGTTTTTACCGCTAGCACCTACTTCGTGGTTTCTCCCTCTAACTACTAGTCCCTCACCCGAACTTTCAGAATGAATTTGGGTATCAAATTTTTCTTTGGACAATAGGTTAGACTTGACATCATCAAAGCTCAAGGTAACATTATTACCATATAGCATAATTTCTTTGAAATGTCTATATGAGGGTGGCAAAGAAACAATAAGTAGTACGGTTTAATCCTCATCATCAACTTCGACATCCAAATTTTCCAAATCAATTATGATGGAATTAAATTCACCAAGATGAGATTGGATGGGAGTACCTTCAGACATACGGAGTGTGAAAAGTCGCTCCTTTAACCGGAGTTTATTTGCAAGACTTTTGGTCATGTACAGAGACTCCAATTTACTCCATATGCCGGTTGCAGTTTTCTCATTTATGACTTTGCGTAGCACCTCATGGGACAAGCATAATTGGATTGTGGATAACGCCTTTTCATCCATCTCTTCCCACTGCTCCTCCTTTGTAGTGGCTGGCTTCGCCGATTCGCCGGACAGAACCTTCTTTAGGCTATTCTGGGTAAGAACAGCCAGCATCTGGACTCACCAGATAGCAAAACTAATTTTACCATCAAATTTCTCAATATCGAACTTCGTCGACATTTTTAATAAAAAAAATCCCGGTTGAATTATCGTGGCTTTGATACCAATTTGTAGGGCTACAGAGTGTGGAAGCGTGATAAATTCAATCAAAGATTACGAGAAATTAATAAAAACAATAAAATTGACACCAAGGTTTTAGGTGGAAAAACCCTCTTTAAATAGAGGAAAAAAAACACCGGGGAGAGAGCCAAAAATTTCACTAATATTGACGAGAGTACAAAATATTTTCTCGGGACTAACAAGACAAAATAGCCCCTTACAAATTCTCTACGAGTATAGAAATACTCAACCAAGAAGTAGAGAAAGAAGAAAATATAAAGGAGAGATTGGCTATTGAAATGTTGTGGAGGTGTCTTTGCAAATGAAGTAACGTTGGCTTTTATAGCCAAATCTGGACCTCAAAAGTCTTGCCTTCATATATGAATGCAGCCACTGATGTTGAAAACACAAAGTCACAAATGTCTTCATCATCCACAATTGTTGAAATATATCCACCGAAAGTTGCCTCCAAACTGTTGTAAATAAATGAGCAGCAGTTGTTGACAAAAGGAGAGCAGCCAATAATACAAATATGTAAAACTCCTCCTATCTGCATGGTTTCTGTTTTCCCTTTTAATACTAGTGTTCGAAGGATTGAAGTCATGTCGTTTGTAAAATTTCTTCTTTGATATGTTTGACGTATTTTCTACTTCTCTTCTTGGATTAAGAACATGTAAAAGTGCTCATCTCAGTTTGCATACATCATCATGTAGGGTATTTTATGCGATATGTGTAATTGTATATGGGCCCAAAATGAAGTATTCTCGAATATAAAGAACTAACCTTAAATCCAAAGTTTCTTTCTTTTTTCTTGCAAATTTTAAATTTTAAGTGTTATTCTCATCTCGCTGCTTTTCTTAATATGGTTATCTTGTAGATATGTGATGCATGTTGTCTCCTAAAGGTTCCCTAAATGTTAAGGGACTGACATGAGTCCTAACTGTCAAATATAAACTAGGACCAAAACCTGAATCTTGTTTATCCATTATCGTGCCTGAAATTATGCATGTTTGTGAATCTATTAATCTGCTTGACAAATTAATCAGTGTTTGAACCCATCCTTGTAATTTTTTGTCTAATTTCCTTTTAATTCACAAGTCGTTTGTCTAAGTTTCCTTTAATCTTTTGTTTGGCTAGTTACAAACAAAAATCTAAAGCAAAGTTAGTTTTCTGATAGTTTAGTTAAAGTTGAGGCTTATTTGTAGAGTAACTAAATGCTTATAGTTCATTGTGATGCTTGTTAGAGTACTTTAAACATGGTAATATATTGCCAATCTTTCCTACGCTCTTTCGTATAGCTACGAAACTTTACCAGCCTTTAACTGGCGGTGAAAACTTTTTCAAAAATTGTAATAAAAAAACATGTCAATATATTTTCAACAAAAGCTTAAGTGTTAAAGTTTGGATGTAAAAAATTTCTTATGTCCTATGCATTGATTCATTTTGGCGGCCATAAGCTTAGCATGTTATGTGACTTCAAAATCTGCTAAGATGGACGTTGAAATCACAATCTATCCATTTTATAAAGGGCGTTGAGATTATAGAACTTGTGAGCCTTCATCTTTCTATTTTTTTTTTTTGCATTTGTTAGTTCCAATATTTGTCAGATACGAACTGCTATAGTTTATGCTGATACCGAATTTTAAGAAATCATGTTTTTGGTTGTGCATTCTATCCAATTTTAGTAATATATATATATATATATAATATATATATATATATATATGTTGACTTCATCATGTATAGTTGTTCTCTGAAATGTTTCCCTGCTCGTCTGCATTTTTTTTCTCGGGATCCTTGCTTAAATTTTTTTTGTTCATGTTTGACATAAGGGATATTAGATTTAACTGTTGAAATGATTTTTTGACTCACAGTATTTAGGTCTATCGTGGATAAGAAAAACAACCAAATGGTGATCGTGCTTAACCTCGGACGTTAGATTATTTCACTTTTTTGACGTTCTTGTTGGCAACAGCCATTAATATGTTCTTAGTCTTTTCCTATTTTTGTTATTGAGCTTTCATGATTTTGTGTCTGCCTAATATTTCTAGGACGCTTGTTTATAATGATATTTTTTCCTTTACTGCATGTCTATTATGGTCTTTTAGATTACTACATACATTTATTAACTTGGATAAAACTTGACTATATGTTGGCTTATTATTTGCAGGACAGAATGTATGTATTTTGGTCTGGTTCAGGTATAGTGAGACCATGATATTGGAAATTCCCTATTTTGTTATTGATGTTTTGAGTTCGAATAAGATTCTAGACATACTAACCTAATTATATGAGTTCAAGAACTTTCATTGAGAAGTCTTGAAGGGATGGCCTCTCATAATTTAGTTTGGTCCTCTTCAATAACTTTCATGCTTGATACATTTGGTATGCCTTACAAACCATGATCATTAGGAAATCTCTTGCTAAAAATATTATGCAGGAATACATTTTCTTTGCACACATGTTGCCAAGTTTGTTATTCGATCCAGACTCATTCTAATCCTCTCCTCCTCTCTTTTGTTTCTCATTGGTCCTTCTAACTACTGGTTGTGTTCTAGCGTCTCCTTTATCACCTTAAGTTTAGCAAGATTTGGGTAAAGTTTTATTTTAAATAAGTGGCATTAGCCGAGATAGTCGAACCACATATGTGAGAGCTAATTATTAAATAAAATATGTCATGTTCTTATATTTTTTGGCAATTTGATAAAGGGTTATGGTTATGCAATTACACTTCCAGTGCTAGATAAGTTAAAATTCAGTGCTTGAATATTGTTGACATTTTGTGTCTTTCTGATATTTTGATGTTTTGTGCCTTTTTCTTGATTTATACTTTTTAAATTAACTTGTCCCTAATTCTTATTTTTCTTTATCGCATGTGAATTTGGGAGTAGGAGTTTCCATTGAAACTCATTTGACCCAAAGATCAGGTTAATGGCTATATGATCACCAACATCCATGTCTACATCATTAGAAGCCACTCACTGATAGAAATATATAGTATCAAGTTTCTTACTTTCCTCATTGCTTTCGTTGTTCATATTCATTTCATTTACATTGTATTTACATTGAAGTCATGTGATTTTTATTGGAATTGATTAACGTCATTCTGTTTTGGTTAAATTTGTCTAGAGTTAGCTTTCTGATTCATCTTTTATTTGTTCTGCGTTTGCACATAAAATCATAAATCAATATTTTAGAATAAAAGTAAGTTTTGATTTCAAGTGCATTCCTAAAATACTTTTCATTAAAATTGGTTCAAATAACTAGTAATAATCTTTTTTCAAATACACTAATAAATGGTTTACTCGACTTAATTAGACTTTTGAAATGAATCACGAAGAAATTTTAATTAGTTAAGCCTTCAAAAGTAACTCACCCGCCAAAGGTGCATTTTTCATTTGACTTAATATAAATTAAGTTCTTATTGCATTTCATACTCATTTTTAACTTTATTTTCAAGATTTCAGATTTTTAATAAGTCTTCAAAACACAAAGTATATATGTGTTATACGCTACCATATACGAGGTATAATTTTACTACCATTATTATCTTTATTAGTGATTATTATTATTATTATTATTATTATTATTATTGTTATTATTATTATTATTATCATCATCGTCATTATTATTATTATCATGAAAATACTGCCACTTTCATTATTGTTACTAGCGTATTATTACTATTATTATTGTTGTTATTGTTGTTTTTGTTGTTGTTGTTGTTGTCGTTGTCATTGTCGTTGTCATTATCGTTGTTATTTTTATTGTTGTCGTCGTCGTTGTTGTCGTTGTTGTTGTCGTTGTTGTTGTTGTTATTGTTGTTGTTGTTATTGTTGTTGTCGTTGTCATTGTTGTTGTTCTTATTCTTGTTCTTGTTCTTGTTCTTGTTCTTGTTCTTGTTGTTGTCGTTGTTGTTGTTGTTGTCGTCGTCGTTGTTGTTGTTGTTGTTATCGTTGTTGTTGTTGTTGCCGTTGTTCTTGTTCTTATTGTTGTTGTTGTTGTCGTCGTTTTTGTTATCGTTGTCGTTGCCCTTGTCGTTGTCGTTGTCGTCGTTATTGTTGTTGTTATTAAATTGTTTCAACTTTATTACATCTACGTACTTTACTTCTCAATTATTTTTCACTTAGTCCAATCTAAATATATTTGAATTTCGCAAATCAAAATGGTCTATTTCATCTCTTTTTCATATATTTCTAAATACTCATATATTGACGTCTATATTAGATAAATTCTTTCACACTCTAAAATATTTTCTTTTAGTTTATAATAAATTTATTCACATACTCAACTCAATTCATTTAAAGATAACAAGGTTATTATACCTTTTATATTATTACAATTATAAAAATAAAAAGACTATTTCTCATATTTTAAAGTTTTCATACATATATTTTACAATAATCACATTACCTCCTCATAAACTATTACATCGTAATTTTCATACTTTAAGTTCTCTCTTTCTTTTTTTTTCCTTCTTTTGTTTAAAAGGGATAAATAAAAAATTAAAATAAAAGTTTTCTTTTCACTGTTTAGCAAATAACGAAATAAAATTCTTTTTCAAATATTTTTTCTAAACTAAATGTAAGGACTATCTTCGAATAGGCTCTGAGGGGTGCCTAACACCTTTTCCTCGAGTAATCAAAATCTTTACTCGGAATCTCAAACGTTTTTGATACACCAACAACAACAAACCCAGTGTATTCCTACCTGGTGGGGTCTGGGGGGGTAAGATGTACGCAGTCCATACCTCTACCTCTAAAGAAGTAGAAAGGCTGTTTCCGATAGACCCCCGGCTCAAGACACAAGATACAACAAGATACCACCGTTTTTGATACACCAAAACAAAGTTTTACAATAAAATTAGTTTTTCCTAATTTTTCTAAAATGTTAGGTGGCGACTCTAAAAATAAATTTTCAAAACCCGAGAGCCATGGTATTAGCCACCAAATATTGTGTGCTATTCCGAACGGTTCGAAATAGGGCGCAACAGAATGGCGACTCTGCTGGGGACTGAATGAACTTAGGTTTTAACCTTAACATGCTTAGTTTAGGATTTTCATGATTTATTATGTTATTTGCTTTACTTGTCTTTATATCATGCTTTGTATGAAAGGACGCAAATCAAATCCAAACATGTGCTCCTTATTTGTTTGAATAACACTACTTGTTATTATTTTATCACTTGCACTATTCCTGTCGAGTCATGGTCGTAGACAATTCATACACTGAATACGTGAGGAGTGTACGACACTCCTTCGAACCTTCTTTAAATTCCTTAGTTTCAGAGTCAGTGCAATTAAGTTAGTGTACTATTTCGTAACTGTTCAATCCCACTCTTAAACGTTTAGGGAAAATCCTAATCACCTCTTTCTCAATAAGGAATCCTGTATAGGAGAACTCTACACTTGGGATTGTTGCAATGTGTCGAGTTCTCAAAAGCCACAAGATTGTTGGAAGAAATACATGTAGGAACTTGTGGACCTCACAAAAACGGTTTTATGCTCAAAAGGAAGATCTTGAGATTTGGATACTTTTGGATGACCATGGAGAGGGATAGCATCTGATACATACAGAAATGTCACCAATGTCAAGTTCATGGGGATATTATACGGGTGCCTCCAAATGACCTCAATATGATGGGTTCTCCTTGGCCATTTGCTGCTTGGGGCATGGATGTTATTGGGCCCATAGAGCCTCTTCCATCCAATGGAAACCATTTTATCTTGGTAACTTTTGAATATTTTACAAAATAAGTTGAAGCTTCAACACATATGGTCGTAACCAAGAAGATGGTAGAATATTTTGTTCATAATAACTTAGTCTATCAATTTGGAATTTCAGAGTCAATAATAACAGATAATGAGGCCAATCTCAATACTGACCTAATGAGAGAAATTTTTGAAAGGTTTAAGATCTCTCATCGAAACTCCATGGTATATCAACCGCAAATGAATGGAGTAGTTAAAGTTGTAAATAAGAATTTTGAGAAAGATAGTGTACAGCAATTGGGAATGGCATGAGAAGATACCATATGCTTTGCTTGGCTATCGCACCACGATCAGAACATCCACTGGGCAACTCCCTATATGTTAATTTAAAGTTTAGAGATAGTGATACCTACGAAAGTAGAGATACCCTCACTGAGATTCATCTAAGAGATTGGTCTAGACAAAGCTAAATGGATTCATAGCAGGATCAAGCAATTGATGTACATTGATGAGAAGATATTGGACGCAGTGTGGTATGGCCAACTCTATCAAAATAGAATGATTAAGGCATTTAATAAGAAGGTCAATACTTGTCAACTAACACCAGGACAGTTGGTATTTAATAAGATATTCCCTTACTAAGATAAAGCCAAAGGGAAATTTGCACCAAATTAGAAAGGCCCCTATATGGTTCACTGATTACTCTCGAAAGGAGCAGTAATCCTTGCAGAAATGTATGGCACAGTCAGTACAAATCATATCAATTCAGACTCCATCAAGAAGTACTACATTTGAAAACATTAGGACTATTTGTATTTTCTTGTACTTTTGCACTTTTCTGTAATATAACAGAATTACGTATTAGCCTAACTTCCCATAGATGGATACGTAGGCAGCCCTAGGGTTTGATTTTCCTTAGAAAAACCCAAAAACATCATTCTTTCATGTGTTCAAAACTACGCTCAACCTGACTTCCCACGACAGAATACGTAGGCAATCCTCATCGGACTTGGTCCCTTCATATTTTACTCTTTTATTGTACTAAACTATGGCCTGAACTGATTCCACTTGGATACGCAGGCAGCCTGAGTCAGGCCCAGTGACTGGATTATTTTACTTTACCTATTTGTATAGAACTACGTTATGACCTGATTCTAATTTTAGGATACGTAGGCAACCTGAGTCAGGCTCGATGACTGCATTTCATATTTTCAATTTTCCCATTGTATTTGAACAACATCATGACCTGATTCCACTTGGATACATTGGCAGTCTGAGTAAGACTCAGTCGTTTCATTTCATATTTCTTTCTCTACCCTCAAACTATGCACAAACCTGATTCTAATATCAAGGATATGTAGGCAACCTAAAAGGATTGGTATTACCTTTAGATAAATCTATTCTCGCTCATAGTATAGCCCCAGAATATAGGCGATCTCGCCGCCTGAATTGCCATAACATCAACAAAGTCAGAGGAGTTCCAGGATAAAGCTACGTGGGTTATGATCAATAAATAGAGGCTTAACAAATTCCCGAATGTGTCATAATCTAAAAAATAAAGGATTACTATATAGACTTAATATATACGTGAAAACATATATATACATATATATTTCAAAATACTTTCTTACTTTTTCACCTACTTTAAGTCAACAAAATCAACCCATTATAAGGCTTTTCCCACTCTTAATAAACCAAATACACGTGAATCCCATCCCATCAGCTTTCCTAAAAGGGACCAAGAATGTTCCTTATTCTTCCTTTATTCCTCTTCTATCCTCCATACCTAAAATCAAAGCCAAAACCCTAGCCAAAATCTCAACTACTCCACTACAGTTAGCTCTCTTACGTTAAATCCAACAAACTTTGTTAGCATAAATCCCTCTTTTTTCTGTTTCTTTAGTTCTTGGGGTCATAAAAGTTTCACCCTCTTCACTGTTAGCTTGAAAGAGAAGAGAAATTTTATTATTAGGATAAGCCTATCCAATCGCTCTAAATCAGTCTGAAAGAAACTTCAATTCAAGTTGGAGTCTTTTCTAGTAGCTCTCACACTCCCAAATATGCCTATAAAAAGGACTTCAACCATTCCTTTAGGGCAAGGGGAGAAAATTAAGGAAATAGGAAAAAAATAGTGTCAAAATAAGTGAACAATAGAGCAAATTAGAGCACAGACATTCAAAATCCTTGGATTTGAATCCTCCTAAAAAAAAAACTTATTGTCGTAACTCTAGTTTCGCTGCACCAAAAAAGGTGTAAATCTGTCCCATTTTTCTTTGTTTTTCCCTTATCTATTTAAATTCTGTCGAGTATGGGATTTGCTTCTGTGTTGGTGTTGGTGTCGTATTTTGGGTCTATCAAATGAACTGTAGTCGTGATTCAAAAATTCATTACATGAATACATGGCTCTGTAGATATATTTATATTGGTGCTCGTTTGTTCTCATTTTGATTTCATTTACGTTTCGATGCAAGTTTGATATAATTTCGCGAATAGTTGTAAAAGTAGATCCCATCCACCTTAATTGTTGTACTTAATTTTATTAATAATTTATCATGCAGTTAGTAGAAATGATGACCATCTGTTCGGAAGTATAAAAATGTGAAACAAAAGTATTTTATGAGTTTACAATTACGTGTGTTTGCGACTTGTGATTTTACTTGAGTAGATTCTATCTCATCTAATCATATTATATTTATTTTGGTAATTCACTGATGGCTTAAGTCTATTGTTCCCATTTGGATGATCATGAATATAAATATAAGATAAAATGGTGTCTGGTCATTTGATTTTGTTTATCATGTAATACGTTATGAAACATCTTAATTCGTGATTTTAGCTTGAATATTTATAAATATGAAGTTTCAATTTAGAATGGTATGTTTCCATTTTGGTTACCAGTGAATGGAAATATAAACCTATTAAACACCACCTAATTAGTTGGGATATTAACTAGTGGTTTTGAGCATGAATACGTAAAGCAAAAATTTATTTTTGACTTTTTGATTCACTCAAATTGGTCATCGTTTAGGTTTGATTTTTCTTTAGATGTGTAATACTACGTGAAATAGATTTAATAATATGAGAGGTTGTGTTTAATCGAGAAGCGTAGAGCATAAAAACCTTTCTCTTATCCCATCTCTGCTTTTTCTATCCACCTGTTTTTGTTTTGTGATACATGATTTATTTTGGCATCAAGCCATACTAATATTGCTATCTACGTTTCGGAAAAAATGAGTGTTGACAAATCGATATCAATAATACAATTTATCCTTGACTATCCTTTGAGTCAATATACAATTGCCTTGCGTCTAAACATACAAATATGTAAAACTCTTTCTGTCTACATGGTTTCTGTTTTTACCTTTTAATACTACTATTCGAAGGATTGAAGTCATGAAGCATGTCAAATTTTTTCTTTGACATGTTTGACTTATTTCCTACTTCTCTTCTTGGATTAAGAACATATGAAAGTTCTCATCTCGGTTTGAATCCATCATCATGTAGGGATATTTTGCGTGATATATGTGATTGTATATGGGCCCGAAATGAAGTATTCTCGAATATAAAGAACTAACATTAAATCCAAAAAAAATTTCATTTCTTTTCTCACAAATTTTAAATTTGAAGTGTTATTCTCATCTCGTTGCTTTTCATATTATGATTATCTTGCAAATGTGTGATACATGTTGTCTCCAAAAGGTTCTCTAAATATTAAGGGGTTGGCATGAGTCCTAACCGTCAAATATAAACTAGGATCTAAACCTGAATTTTATTTATCCCTTATCAAACCCTAAAATTATGTATGTTTGTGAATATGTTAACCTGCTTGCCACATTAACCAGTTTTTGAACCCATCCTTGTAAATTTTTGTCTAAGTTTCCCTTAATGCGCAGGTCGTTTGTCTAAGTTTCCTTTAATCTTTTATTTGGCTAGTTACAAACAAAAATTTGAAGCAAAGCTAGCTTTATAGTAGTTTAGTCAATGTTGAGGCATATTTGTAGAGTAACTGAATGCTTACAGTTCATTGTGATGCTTGTTTAAGTAATTTGAAGGTGGTAATAAATTGGCAATCTTTCCTATGCTCTTCTGTATGGCTACGAGACTTTAGCAGCCATTAACTGGGGCAAAAACTATTCAGAAAATTGTAATAACAGAACATGTCAATATATTTTCAAGAAAAGCTTAAGTTTTAAAGTTTGGATGTAAAAAAATCTTTATGTCCTATACATATATTCATTTTCAAGGCCATAAGTTTAACATTTTATGTGACTTCAAAATCTGTTAATATGGACATTGAGATCACAATCTGTCCATTTTGGAAAGGGCATTGAGATTATAGAACTTGTGAGCCTTCATCTTTCTATTTTTTTCGCATTTTTAGTTCAAATATATGCCAAATACGGACTGATACAGTTTATGTCGGTACCGAATGTTAAGAAATCATATTTTTGGTTGTGCATTCTATCCATGTTTGGTAAAAAATATATATATATTGACTTCATCATGTATAGTTTTGCTCATAAACCAGTCACTCAATTTTTGTTTCCTTGTTCTTCCGTATTTTTATTTCCTCGGGATCCTTGCTTAAATTTTTTTTCTTCAAGTTCGACATAAACAATATTAGATTAAACTATTGAAATGAGTTTTTGAACTAGGAACCATGTTGTAAGCAAATTCTCTTTCTATTTTTTATGTTGGGCATTGTGTTAGATAGTACTTAGTAAAATAACTCACAGTGTTTAGGCCTATTGGGGATAGGAAAGGCAATCAAATGATGATCGTGCTTAACCTCGGACGTTTGTTTGTCTCACATTTTCGATGTTCTTGTTGGCAGCAACCTTTAATATGTTCTTAGTTTTCCCTATGTTTCTTATTGAGCTTTCATGATTTTGTGTATGCCTAATATTTCTATGATGCTTGTTTCTAACGATATTTCTTTCTTTACTGCATGTCTATTTTGATCTTTTATATTACTGTATACATTTATTAACTTGGATAAAACATGAATACATGTTGACTTATTATTTGCAAGACAAAATGTATGTATTTTGGTTTGGTTTAGGTATAGTGAGACCATGATATTGGAAATTCTCTATTTTATTGTTGATGTTTTGAGTTCGAATAAGATTCTAGTAGTACTAATCTAATTATATGAGTTCAAGAACTTTCACTGAGAAGTCTTGGAGGGATGGCATCTCATAATTTAGTTTGGTCCTCTTCGATAAATTCCATGCTTGATACATTTGGTATGCCTTAAAAACCATGACCATCAGAAAATCTCTTTACAAAAATATTATGCAGGGATACATTTTCTCTACACGCATGTTGCCAAATTTGTTTAGTTCAGACTTATTCTAATTCTCTCCTCCTTTCTTATGTTTCATGGAACAATCGAAGAGTTGTTCTCATTTTTATTTTTTTTAGCTTGATAAGTAAAATTTCCCATCATTCCTTCTAACTACTGGTTGTGTTCTAGAGTCTCCTTTATCACCTTAAGTTTAGCAAGATTTTGGTAAAATTTTGTTTTAAAAGAGTGGCGTTGGCCGAGATAACCGAACCACATATGTGAGAGCTAATTAGTAAATAAAATCTGTCATGTTCTTTTATTTTCTGGAAATTTGATAAAGGTATTATGATTATGCAATTACACTTCCAGTGCTAGATAAGTTAAAATTCAGTACTTGAATGTTGTTGACATTTTGTGCCTTTCTCTTGATTTATACTTTTAAAATTAGCTTGTCCCTAAACCTTATTTTCCTTTGTCACGTGTGAATCTAGGAGTCAGAGTTTCCATTGAAAGTCATTTGATCAAAAGATCAGGTCAATGGCTATATAATCGCCATTGTCCAAGTGTACATCGCTAGGAGTCACTCACCGATAGAAATCTATAGTATCAAGTTTCTTACTTTCCTCATTGCTTTCGTTATTCATATTAATTTCATTTACATTGAAGTCATGTGGTTTTGATTGGAATTGATTAACGTCATTCTGTTTTAGTTAAAATTATCTATAGTTAGTTTCTCGATTCATCTTTTATTTGTTCAACATTTGCACATATAATCATAAATCGACATTTTAGAATAAAAGCAAGTTTTGATTTCAAGTGCAATCCTAAAATACGTTTCTTTAAAATTGGTTCAAATAACTAGTAATAATCTTTTTTTAAATACACTAATTAATGGTTTACTCGACTTAATTAGAATTTTGAAATGAATCACGGAGCAATTTTAATTAGTTAAGCCTTCGCTAGTAACTTACCCTCCAGAGGTGCATTTTTCATTTGACTTAATATAAAGTAAGTTCTTATTGCATTTCATTCTTATTTTTAACTTTATTTTCAAGATTTCAGATTTTTAATAAGTCTTCAAAACACAAAATATATATGTGTTATACGCTACCATATACGAGGTATAATTTTACTACCATTATTATCTTTATTACTGATTATTTTTATTATTATCATGAAAATACTACCACTTTTAGTATTGTTACTAGCTAATTATTACAATTATATATTAGTATTATTATTATTGTTGTTGTTGTTGTCGTCGTCGTTGTTGTTGTTGTTTTCTTTTAATTTATAATAAATTTATTCTCATACTCAACTCTATGCATTTAAAGATAACAAGGTTTTTGTACCTTTTATATTATTACAATTATAAAAATAAAAAGACTATTTACCATATTTTAAAGTTTTCATACATATATTTTACAATAATCACATTACCTCTTCGTATATGATAATATCACAATTTTCATACTTTAAGTTCTCTCTCTTTTTTTTTCTTCTTTTGTTTAAAAGGGATATATAAAAAATAATAATAAAAGTTTTCTTATCACTGTTTTAGCAAATAACGAAATAAAAAAAATTCAAACATTTTTTCTAAACTAAGTGTAAGGACTGTCTTTGGATAGGTTTTGAGGGGTGTTTAACACCTTTCCCTCGAGTAACCAAAATCCTTATTTAGAATCTAGAAACGTTTTCGATAGACCAAAACGGAGTTTTACAATAAAATTGATTTTTCCTAATTTTCCTAAAAAGTTAGGTGGCGACTGTAAAAATAAATTTTCAAAACCCAAGAGTCATGGCATTAGCCACCACATGTTGTGTGTTTTTTCAACCGGCTCAAAATAGGGCGCAATACAAACCACCAAAGTTCTATGTGTTTGATGTATAGGGTGACCCACATGCACATCTAAGGGCCTATTGCGATAAGTTGATCGGCGTAGGATAAAATGAGAAGTTAAGAATGAAGTTGTTCATTCGAATTTGTCAGGAGAAGCTTTGACTAGTTACACTCGATAAGAACCTCGTTAGTGGCGTGACTGGATAGAAATGGTTGAAGACTTCATGAACCGCTTTAACACCAAAATCACCCCAGACAAGTTCTCATTAGCTAACATTCAGAAAAATCCATCAGAATCATTTCAAAATATGCATGGCGTTGGAGGACTGAAGCTGCTAGGATCCAACCTCCACTGCATGAAAGTGAGATCTCCAAGTATTTTATCCAAGCTCAAAAGGGTGTTTATTTTGACAAGTTAATGTCAATGATGGCTGAAAAGTGTTGAGAATTAGTCAAGATGGGTGATTTCATAGAATAAGGCATCGATTCAGGAAAGATACAGTCTGTGGTTACACTGCAAGCTGAAAGTAAGGCCATACAGTCTGGTACCATTAATGGTAATAAGAAGAAGAAAGAAGATGTCACAATCATCACACCATACTACCAACCCCTAAATTCTTCCTACCGTTACCCTAACAACCCCTAAATTATCGCACATATTCCAGTGTACAATAATCAACCACATTACAACCTTCCTTGAGCTCCAACACACCAAGATCCACCAAGACTGTATGCCCCTGTCCAAGCTACAGATCACTAAAATAGACTAGCTTAATCACCAAGACCACATCTAAATCTTGAAGCCAAAAATACCCGCACCTTCACACCAATTGTCTAACCTTTGGCCAAGTTGTTTGAAATACTAAGGGTGGCCGGATTGTTACATCTAGTCAAAGAAAAAATCCTTGACCCAACATGTAAAAACTTTGATGGCAACAAGCAATGCGCTTATCACTCGAGAGTCCAGGGTTATGACACAGAAGAGTGTTATGGTTTGAAGAATCACATTGAGTCTCTAATCAGGAGAGGAGTAATCAAATGCACCGCTACAGCGCTAAATGTGAACAATAATCTCTTGCCAAACATGGGGATCGGGAAGCCAACATGATAACTTTAGAGGAAGAGTATGACTTGGAGAAAGCTATTGTGCCTATATGGAACACAGAAGAAGTCGCCACTACATCCTCCACACAACCTTTTATTACAGTTTAGTTGAGGAAGCCTTTAACTGTTCAGACTTACCTGCTAAGAGTAATGGTGACCACTATAGCCACTAGGAGGCCCGATTATGATAATAAAGCAATCCCATGGGATTACAAAGTTGAAGCCAAGGGAAAAATGACAGATACTACTGTGGATCAGGGGATGACCAGTTTGGGAAGATGTTATGCTCAAGAAGATCTAAACCGAGGAGTTCCCGAGAAAAAGCAGAATCAAAAGAGGAATATTACTGATGTTGCGGCCACAAACTTTTGGAAGAAAATACAACCCAAGGACTATTCAATTGGAGAGCATCTAAATAAGACATCGACCCACATATCCATTATGTCTCTTCTCATAAGCTCTGAAGATTATAAAAATACTTTGATAGAAGTTCTATGAGGAGTTAGCATACCAAAGGAGATTACAAACAAGACTATAGCTACAACAATTAGATGAATGGTAGAAGCAAATAAGGTCTCTTTCCATGATGAAGAGCCACTATTAAAAGGGACGATGCATAATAAAACATTTCATATCATAGTCAGATATCATGACAAGAGTGTGAATAGGGTTTTGATCGATGGTGGTTCAGGTTGTAACATTTTTCCATTCTCTACTCTAAGGGATTTAGGTGTAAACATAGAATTTATAAGAAAGAGTCGGGTGAAGGTTTGAGCCTTTGATAGATCATAAAAGCATTTCATTGGAGAAATCTACCTGACGCTGCAATTGGAACTAGTTGAGTTTCCCATCTTATTTCAAGTGATGGATGTATCGTCTAGTTACAACTTGTTACTGGAAAGGACATGAACCACATGGCGAGAGCCATTCCTTTCGTTCTCTATCAGTGTGTAATTTTTGAGTCGGGTCACATAGAAGTTACTGTCCATGGGGAGCTCATTCATTCTATCTATTTAATTAATTCAGTTTTAGTTATTGAGGAGTTAGACGGAGCCAATTTCCACTCTCTTAAGATCATGCATGTTGCAATGATCAGTGAGAGAATAGAGCTAACTAAAGTAAAAATGTCAAGTGCTGAAAAAATAGTCACATTGGAGATGCTGAAATATGGGTATCAGCCCAAGACAGGACTAGGACGAAAGGTCAATGGTGTAATTGAGACAATCCAGCTAAAACATCAAAGAGGTACCATAGGTCTTGGATACAAACCCATTTTTGGAGAAGTCCACAATGAAGTATGGGGGGTGATAATACTCGTGTCAACCTAAGTCCCTATTTCAGATCAAGTAGTTGAAGAAGAAATCATAGAGGGAATAGGAAATCTATTTGTGGCCATGATCGAAGCAGAAACAAAGATGGATTTCAAGAAGCTTACCATTTGTGATGCTGAGCTTGGAGAGGTCTTGCAGAATTAGACCACCAGCCCATCCCTATTTGGACATGAGTCTTAGTAGTGTGGAATTATAGTAGTGTGGAATTATACTCATTTTTAAAATTATTTTGTTTTTTAGGGACAATTAAGGCTTGAATTATGTCGAAGCTCTTTTTTCTACTTGCCTCTTGCCAAAGCCTAGTGCTTTTCTATTAATAAAAGTCTTTATTTTCAAAACTTATTTTCCTATTTTTAATATCTATTTACTTTACTCACTTTTTATATATTTCAGTACAAATATTTGTAAAATCATTGCTCCACGATTATGACATGTAATGAATCCATTGAGCAAAATACAAGCGATGAACAAGATTATGAGGACTACAATTAAAGTATGATGCCTGAAAACCTACCGCATGAGATAGACCAACTTAAAAGTCAAAAGAAGCCTAATATGGATGAAGTTGAAGTCATCAACTTGGGTGATGAATAAATTCTGAAGAAAACGCGAGTCAGCATACACTTAGAGGCTAAAATAAAGTAAGAGTTGGTAAAACTGCTCAAGCAATACATTGATGTATTCGATTGGTCTTACGACGACATGCCAAGTTTGAGCAATGATATCGTCTCACATCGACTACCAATTAACCTTGTGTACCCTCCAGTGAAGCAAAAGACAAGGAAATTCAAACCCAATTTAAGTTTAAGGATCAATGAGGAGGTGACCAAGCAGATAGAAGATAACATTGTAAGGTTCACAAATTACCCCATGTGGTTGGTCAAAAATGTGCCATTGTCAAAGAAGGATGGAAAGATAAAAATATGTGTAGATTATCGGGATGTCAACAAGGCTAGTCTAAAAAGTAATTTTAGTCTCCCAAGCATTCAAATTCTCATTGATAATTACACAAAACATGAGTTGTAGTCATTTGTTGATTGTTTTACAAGATATCAGCAAATCTTAATGGACGAGAATAATGCAGAGAAGATAGCCTTTATCACTCCGTGGGGAGTATACTGCTATAGGGTAATGCCATTTGGACTCAAGAATGCCAATGCAACTTATAGAAGGGCCATGACTACTCTTTTTCATGATATGATTCACAAAGAGATCGAGGTGTATGTGGATGATGTCATTATGAAGTCTAAAAAGATTTGGACCACCTGGATGATTTACAAAATTCTTTGAAAGACTGTGACGGTACGACCTAAAGTTGAATCTAGCCAATTGAACCTTTGGAGTTACCGCAAGACAGTTATTAGGATTTATTGTTAGTAGGAAAGGTATAGATTTGGATCCATCCAAGATAAAAGCGATCCAAGACTTACAACCTACTAATACCAAAATAGATGTAATGAGCTTCTTAGGAAGACTCAATTATATCAGTTGGTTCATATCCCATTCCATGATAATTTATGAACCAATATTCAAGTTCTTGAAGAAAGATACCGCCAGTGGATGGACTGAAGAATGTCAGATGGCTTTTGACAAAATCAAGAAGTACTTATCCAATCCCCTGATATTGGTTCCGCCAGAGCCCAAAAAGTTATTGCTTTTATATCTACCTATTATGGATAATACATTTAATGTGTGTTAGGTCAGCATGATGATACAAGGAGGAAAGAACAAGCCATTTACCACATGAGTAGGAAGTTCACACTATATGAAGCAAGGTATACACTATTGGAGCTGACTCTTTGCGCATTGACTTGGGTTGCACAAAATTTAAGGTACTATGTTTCCACGTATACCACGTACTAGATTTCAAGAATGGATCCACTCAAGTACATCTTTCAGAAACCAGTGCCTACAGGAAAAATTGGTGAAATGAAAAATTCTATTGAGTGAGTTTGATATTGTGTACGTGAAACAAAAGGTCGTTAAATGGCAAGCTTTAGCTGATCACCTTGCAAAAAATCTAGTGGATCAAGATTACAAGCCGCTCAAGACCTACTTTTCTGATGAAGAGGTGTTGTTTACAGGAGAAGACTTCTCAAATCCATATGATGGATAGAGTATGTTATTTGATGGAGCATCGAATTTTGAAGGAGTCAGAATTTGAGGAGTTCTAGTTTCAGAAATAGGT
Source organism: Capsicum baccatum var. pendulum (assembly GCA_030864225.1). Classification (NCBI taxonomy): domain Eukaryota; kingdom Viridiplantae; phylum Streptophyta; class Magnoliopsida; order Solanales; family Solanaceae; genus Capsicum; species Capsicum baccatum. The sequence continues at coordinate 198,553,158 of CM061557.1, forward strand.
CAACTTTATCCAATCTCAGTGAAGATTAGGTTTTCTTGCATGAATAACATGACAGAATATGAGGCTTACATTCTTGGACTTAGGATGGTAGTAAACATGAACATCAAAGAGCTCTTGGTGATGGGAGATTCAAATTTATTGATCCATCAGGTACAAGGAAAATGTACCACCAAGAATGACAAAATACTTCCTTATGTGCAATGTGTTAAGGAGCTGAGTAAAAGGTTCATGAATTTTGAGTTCAAACATGTCCCTTGAATTTAAAATGAGTTTGTTGATGCCCTAGCAACACCATCTTTGATGATTCAGAATCAAGATAAAAATTACATTGATCCCATCAAGGTGGAGATACATGATAAATATGCATAACTGGATAGAAAGCCATGGTACCGCACATCAAGAGATTGCTCGAAGCAGGGGTATATCCAGAGAGCGCTACTAGCTAGTAGATGAGAACTTTAAGGAGAATGGTTAATCGTTTCTTTATCAACAAGGAAATACTGTATAGGAGGACTCTAGACTTGGAACTGTTGCAATGCGTCGATGCCACAAAAGCCATAAAACTATTGGAGGAAATACATACAGGAACTTACGAATCCCACATGAATAATTTTATGCTTGCGGAGAAGATTTTGAGAATTGGATACTTTTGGATGATCATAGAGAGTGATGGCATCTGATACGTTTAAAAATGTCACCAGAGTCAAGTCCATAGGGATTTTATACATGTTCCTCCAAATAAGCTCAATGTGATGGGTTCCCATAGCCATTTGCTGCTTGGGGAATAGATGTTAGGCCCATAGAGCCTCCTATGTCCAATGGACACCATTTTATCTTGGTAGTTATCGACTATTTCATAAAATGGGTTGAAGTTTTAACACATAATACATTAACCAAAAAGGTGGTAGTAGATTTCGTCTGCAATAAATTCGTTTGCTAGTTTGGGATTCCAGAGTCAGTCATAACATATAACAAGGCCAATATCAATAACGACCTGATAAGAGAGATTTGCCAGAGGTTTAAGATCTCTCATCAAAATTCACTAATATATCGACCACAGATGAATGGAGCAATAGAGGCAGCAAAACAAATATCAGAAAAATCTTGAGAAAATAGTGAAACAAGGAATGACATGAGAAGCTACCATATGTTTTGCTCGGTTATCGCATCACGATTAGAATATCAACTGAGGAAACTCCCTAAATGTTGGTTTACAGTTTGGAAGCAGTGATACCTGCAGAAGTGGAGATATTTTCATTAAGAATAATCCAGGAGGTTGGTCTAGATGAAGCTGAATGGATTCGTAGCAGGATTGAGTAGTTGATGCTCATTGATGAGAAAAGATTGGATGCAGTCTATCATGGTCAACTCTATCGAAATAGAATGATCAAGGAATTTAAAAAGAAAGTCAAGCCACGTTGATTCACACGATAAATTATTACTGAAGAAGATATTCCCTCACCAAGAAGAAGCCAAAGGGATTTGCACCTAATCGGCAAGGTCCCTACATAGTTCACCGAGTACTTTCAGGAGGAGTAGTAATCCTTGCAGAGATGGATGGCATAGTAAGCACAAAGCTGATTAATTCATATGCTATCATGAAGTACTACATTTTAAGATACTGCAAATAGTTATTATTTTCTTATACTTTTACAGTTTTCTCTAATGTAACAGAACTACGAAGTATCCTAACTTCCCACGGCAGGATACGTAGGAAACCCATATTGGGTTCGGTTTACCTTAGAAAAACCCAAAAACATCATCCTTTAATCTATTTAGAACTACGCTCGACTTGGCTTCCCACGACGGGGTACTAGCCGATCCTCATCTGACTCAGTCCCTTTATATTATACTCCTTCATTGTACTAAACTACGCTCTGACCTGATTCCTATTTTTAGGATATGTAGGCAGCCTGAGTCAGGCTCGGTCAATGCATTTCATATTTTTATTTCTCCCTTTTTATTTAAACTATGCCATAACCTGATTCCACTTGAATACGTAGGCAGTCTGAGTCAGACTCAGTCCTTGTATTTCATATTTATTTCACTACCCTTGAACTACGTACAGACCTGATTACTATTTCAAATATCCGTGGGCAACCTGAAAGGTTCGATCTTACCTTTAGGAAAATCCCCTTCCACTCATAATATAGTATCAGAATATAAGCGATCTCAGAGAAGTTTCACCCAAAGGATAAAGCTACGTAGGTCACGATCAACAAATGGAGGCTTAATAGATTTCAAAACATGTCATAATTTAAAAATGATTGAAGACTACTATATATACTTAATATATATGTGATATATTTGTGAGTATATATATATTTCAAAATACTATCCTACTCTCCCACCCACTAAGACTCCAGATTCGGGAATGATCGAGCAGCCAATGAGTTGTTGAAGGATTCCAAAGACAAAGCTAGGATCCCTAAGTCGACACAAATCAACACCCCCTTTCCAACTAAGAATTTTTCTGTAAACGCAGGAAAATAAGAATTGGAAGAGATGACATCGAGTCAAGCTTTTGAACGGGATCAGAGACATCATACAGCTTATTACTATGACATGAGCCAAAATATTCTTTTCCTACCTCAATTTTCACATACATTCGTACTAGTCCTCATAAGCTTTAAGAATTTTGTTTGAATTCTTTGCAAGTACATTGAAGACTCGAGTTAGAGAAAACTAAGAAAAAGTATCCTCATAGAAAATTTAGGCTATTTTTCTTGTTCCAATAAACTCCATCGATCGAAGCCAACCACCTTACTGCATCAAATAAGTTTGCCAATCAAAGAATTGTTTTCTAATTGCGTCGAATAAACTCCGCCAATCAGAGAATATCATCTAACTTTAACAAAGTCAAGCTTCTACATTTCAAGGACTGAAATAAGCAAACAAAGTCGGGCTTTGGTATTTTGGAGACTGTAAATAAGCAAACAAAGTCGAGCTTCAATATTTTAAAGACTGTACATAAGGAAACTAAATTGAGCTTCTGCATTTTAAAGACTGCATATAAGCAAACGAAGTCAAATTATGCATTTCAAAGATTGTGCATATGAAAGTAAGCGGCCCTCTGCTATATCGGAGGATGCAAAAGAGCAACATGACTCTCTGCCATATGGAAAGTTATGCACCAGTAAGAGGAACACCTCATCGCAAATCAAAGAATGTACATAAGCAAAGCAACACTCCGACATATAAAAGAATCATATTTTGAAAAATAAAGCACAGTTTACCAGTCAAAATTTCACACCATAACAAGCACGCCAAAAGTCTGCTATCATAACAAATGCTTCCAAATCTACTATCGTGGCAGAAAGGAAACCATAATCATAGTAGCATCAGATCTAACAACAATATCATCATCAAGTTCGGGTCGAAGATCACCTTTCCAGTTAAAGGCTCTAACTTTTTAACAATCGAAGGCTTTACTCCTCAAACACTGCTCGACAGTCGGATAACGTTTAATTTTCAACAACTACCCGCCAGTCGGATGGCTTATTCTGTAATTACTCATCAGTTGGATGGCTTATTCTTCAACTTCTAGCTAGTTGGATGGCTCATATCTTTCAACAATTGCTCAGGCAATGGAGGCTCTTACATTTTAGTTATTGCCCTGCCAGTTGGAGGCCTCCATAAAGGGAGATCATAAGACTAGTTTGAATATCTAAACTCTATTTCTTACATTACAACTTTAATTTAAGATTTTTGAACAACATGTACGTTTCACCCTTTTTACCTATTTTGCAAGACCATGCAATACAACATGAAACTATCCTTTTAGCAGCAGACTAGAAAAAGCTAGTGAAATATCAAGCATCTCTAGCTACGTCAAGAATTTTGGTGAAAAAACTCAATACAACTCGACTCAATCAACCAATTTTCTCTTAGTAAGATAGCCAGTGTCTTCTTAATCCGTCACTATGGCGGTTTTTAAAAATTCACAATTCTTTTTTTCCTTAAAATCCTCAGTAGATATTTCTATCCAACTTTTTCTCACTCCCAGTTATTATCCCAAACAACCAATTCACGGATAAACGTAGCCATGATTTCATTTGTGCCAAAATATTTGCAGTCATATTTGAAGGAATCAGTGTAATCATAATTCTACAGTGGGGCAAATTTTGATATTGATCAAAATTTGTGATGATTTGAGCTGCAAATGGCCTGATTTCTCATGAAATTCGAGATATGTGAGCAGCTCTGAAATCAAAGCTCGGGCATAATCTTTCAACAAAAAAAATCGCTCGAAACAATTTTGGTTACGTTTATGTGATTGTCCAAATATTTTCACACTAGTCTTCGATCAATCAGGGACAAACTATTGACACCCTATTTTGACTCGCTCTTTTCCTTTAATTATTTTTCTGATGCTTCTTGGCTCTAAATAATTTTTAAAATAAGTCTGTATTTTAATCTCTATGAATTTTGAAAAATGAAAAGAACGAGGATTCGTTCTTTCCTATCATATTCTTAAAATTTTTAAGTAAATGTAATTAATTATTTTAACATCAAAATCACATAAAATAGTTTTGATAATCACATTCGCATTTTTTCTTCTTTGGACTATAAACAGTGTCTATATAAATGTTTTATATAAAATATACATATTCTTATTATATATTTATAAAATTCCTATTATATGTATATGTATACATATATTCTTATTAATATGAATAAAGTTTTATATTATTAAAATTAGGTGTGCATATTAAATTATTTATATAATTTATATACATATATATTAAAAATAATTTTTAGCATAGTAAGAAGCATCGATAAAATTAATTTTGATAGAAAAAAGTATTTGGGCCAACATTAATTCAATTCCGACTTTATTTTACTCAAACTCAATTAGTATCCATAAATTTCCACCAAAAGAGGCTCAAACTCTCTTTCAATACCCACATCTACTTCATCAATCCACTCCACACCATATCCACCAATCATACGTTACCATGTCAGCAATGAAACACAAATTATCACCCAACAAACACAAATTAATCTGATTCATAAATTTATTCCTAATTCAACGGTTTCAAAATTTTTAACTTTATAAATAATTTATATCTTATAGAGTATATATATTAGTATATTCAATTATTTATAATTTTGAACTATATATGTGCTCCTTTATTTACACCTACAATCAAGCAAATGTGATATTAATACTCTACCGTCCCCTCCTATTTGAGTCACTTTTATAATTGAAATTGAAGATGTACATTTGCAATTCACGTAATAAAGGAAATTGAATCATTCTTTTTCCTTATTATCGTGTAGCCAATGTAATGTTACAATAATACTAATTTTTTCTTAAAATTATTATAATCTTGTGGATAATTAATTTATAAAGTGAATATTTTATATATGTAGTGTGATATTATGCATTTTGAAAGATTATATTTTAATGTATAAGTTATAATATAGCAGACATTATACATTAGTTATTTTTGGAAGACTAATTTATAATATAATTCTCCTGTTATATATTTCATTATGTTATACATTAGGAAGTTCTTATTACATTTAAGAGGCATTTTATGTATTATTTGATATTATACAATTAGAAAATATTAATATTGTATAAGGTTACATTAGACCTTCTGATAAGCATACAGAAGTACACATACTTAATGTTAATACTTAAATGTATAGTATGACATTATACATTACTGCAGATTATTTTTTAAATGTATAATGTGCCCACATACGTGTGCAACTGTTGTATAATGTTATCTTTTAAATTCCAACTTATCTGTTATTTGACTTTATTTTATAAATACAAGACATATTGAATAATAAAACTAAATATATCAACTGTATTTTGATATATACTATTCTCATTTAACTATTTTGTTAACTAGTGTTTATTTTTTCATGAATTTTAAATTATTTATAATAAATTTATATGATTTCGTGAATGAAAGATAATTTCTTTCGTCAAAACATATTTTGGAAATCAATTTTCTAGGAGCTTAATGGATCATATCAGTGTGAACACAAATAATCCATACGTATTAATATTACTCCTACTAAAGTGAAGGAAATAGAATAAAAAAAAATACTCCCACTAGATTTTATATTATTTTTATGTTGTTGATGCATAATTTTTAAAAAGATTTTAATTAAAATTATATTTTATTATTATTTATGTAATTTATTACTACTAAAAATAGTATAAGAAGGAAATAATAGTGATGTTTAAGAATTGTTTTGAATTTAAATTTCAATTGCTATATTTAATCATACATCACATAATGATAGGTAATTAATTGTGTTAATTCAGGTAGAGAAAGATATATAATATCAGATTTTTCTTTCCATAAATATAGGCTAATCTATTTTATCATACATTACAACAATGTATAAGGGTCTATCTAATGTATAAGTATATTTTACAAATTAGGAAGAGAGAAAATCTAACGGGGTTATATATAAATACTTTCACTATTGAAGGAATTTACGTGGTTTATACTTGAAAAAATAGTGTGTTTCTATTTTGAATTTGGCAAAGTGTAATGAGCGTACATGGTCCACAATTTAATTTTAGCAATATTAATATCCCAATAGAGTCAAGGGTCTTTGGGAAAATTCCCCCTCTTCGTATATATAGTTGGAACCCTCTTTCCCTTCTTCGTTTATCTTATCGGCTATTTCGATAAGCTCTTGAAAAGAAGGGACTTTGCTGGAGTGGGGTGGGGTGGGATGGGGCTGGGAGGGTGTGGGGGGTGAGCACGGGCTGGGTTGGGGGTGGGGAAGGGTTGGACGGGTGTTGGGGTGCGGTAGGGGGCTGGGGCTGGGGTGGGACGGGGTTGGGTGGGGTGTGGGGCTGGGGACGGGCTGGGGAGGGAAAAAAATAATTTTTTTAAAATTTTTAAAAATATTTTTAAAAAAATTTTAAAATTTTAAAATTTTAAAATTTTAAAAATATTTTAAAATTATTTTTATATTTTAAAATATTTTTAAATTTTTAAAAATATTTTTTAAATTAAAAAAGATGGAGGAAAAAAAGGACCCTTTTTTATTTTATTTTTTAATTTTTAAAAATATTTTTAAATTATTTTAAAATTTTAAAAATATTTGTAAATTATTTTTATGATTTTAAAAATATTTTTAAATTAAAAGAGATAGAGGGAAAAAAAGGACCCTTTTTAATTTTTTTTTTTAAATTTTTAAAAAAAATTTAAAATTTAAAAAGATGGAGGGAAAAAAGGACCCTTTTTAAATTTTTTTTAAAATTTTAATATTATTTTTTAGATTATTTTAATATAAAATTGGCCAAAAATTGACCCTCACTCGCACTCTCAGGCGAGTGGCTACACTCTCTCTGTCTTAGTCACCATTTCAATTCCACATAGGCAAGGTTAACGGTCAAAGGGTGCAAAATGTTGTTTTTTAATGGGTTCAAGGGTGTAGATGACAAACATGTAAGTAGAAGTGTCTAACTTATAAAAACGACATAGTATAGGGGTCCAGAAGATCATTTTGCCTTTAAAAAAACTTGGGAATGTTTGTCTTTAAGGTTTAGAATATGTTGTTGTATATGTCTTGAAGTTTTTGCTTCTCTTAATCTTTCCAGAACGCACACATGAGTTTTAAGTGTGAATGTTCCTAAGTTTCGTAGTTTTAGTTGGGTGTGTGTAGTCTTTTCCTTTCACTTCTTACAATCGGCTAAAAGGTATGACCTTCACGGTTGTGTGTCCATGTATTCAACACTAGATAGATTTAATTTTAGTATTTCAATGCTTATGTGTATTAACTTCCCTTGATTTATATTCTTAAAATTATTTTGTCTCTAATTTTTTTTACTTTCTTTGTCTCATGCACCGGGGAGTTGGAGTCTCATTAGAACTCCATTTCGATCCAAACATTGGGTCAACTGCTATTAGGATCGCCGCACCTCAAAGTCCCAAAAATTAGAAGTCCAAACTTCTGAATGGAGTCTAGTATTCCTTATCTTCTTTCGATTTAATTTTTGTCATGTTAATTTTTTTTTAATAATAATAAATAACTCTTGTTGTTGAATTTGTTTAAGATAGCTTTATTTGATTATTGAATTTATGTTGCTTTATTATTTATCGATCCTTGTAAAAATAGTTTAACGTCCCGACTTTTACAAATAAAACACGATTAATTAACTCATAAAATATATAGATTTTATTATTTCAATACTTGGCTAATTCTTTTGAAAATTAACTTTTCATCTAAAAATATTTTTAATGAAATTAACTTAGTAATCTCCATGTCTTTCTTAAAATAACAAATGAAATTTCAAAACTAATTTAATAGGAAAACAAATCGCTAAAGTCGGATTTTTGATAGATTTATTCGTTAATTTATGCCATATATATTTTATTTCATAATAAATGCATCTATATAAATATACTCTTGAATATGAATTACTTTCCATATTCTTAGGAATATTAATACTTATAAGAAGATAAATTTTCACATTCTCTTAAAATTATAATTGCTTTACTTAGTTACTAATTCGTTATTATATCTACCCTTATGTGTTACTAAACTTTACATTTTCATAAATTATAAGTCGTTATTGTATAAAATACCAATGTCGACTTTTTCCTCTTTCTCATTTTCATATCTTTAAAAATGTATATATATTTTACAATAAACTATATCCTTGTATATTGTGGTATTGTATATTTATATACTTCAAATTTTCTTTTTCTGAAACAATAAAAGTGTTTTATCACTATCTTAGCAAATAATGAAGCAATAATGTTCCTAAATATTTTTCTAAACTGAGTTTAAGGACTATCTTCGGATAGGCTTCGAGGGGTTCCGAACACCTTCCCCTCGAGTAACCAAAATCCTTACTCAGAATCTCAAAATGTTCTAATAGACCTAAATAGAGTTTCACATAAAAAATGATTTTTACTAATTTCCTAGAAAGTTAGGTGGCGACTCTAAAAAATAAATTTTCAAAACTCGCAAGTCATGACAAGCCACCACATGTTGTGTGCTATTTCGACCGGTTCAAAGTAGGGTGCAACACTTGATAAATTTGATAAAATTGGATATGTTAGATTTTAATGTGATATTTGGGATGCATTGGCTTCACTCGTGCTATGGCTCTTTGGATTATCGAAACCGAAGGGTCAGTTGTTAATTTCCTGATGAGTCGGTGATTGTTTGGTGAGGGAGTTCCCTAGTGCCTAAGTGATTTAGGTTGATTTCTCTATTGGATGAACTAGTATATTATGTTGGATATTGTATTGATGGTGCATGATTATTGCGAGACACTAAGTTTGAACTTTAGATGTGGATTATGGTGAAAGAAACATCAGCTCAAGGATAGCAACGCGAGATACGCGAAATTAAATTAGAGAGTTTGACGGGATGTGTGGAAGAGATTAGGTTGATAACTTATGAAATATTTAAGTGGATAATTGTGATATATATTCTGGAGGTCTAGTGTTGAAGCGATAAATTGAGACTAAGTCATTGGGTGGATAAGAGCATTAAGTTTATAAAATTATGTCAAGCCCCAGTTAGCATCTTGTTAAACGAGATTTTAAGTATGTAAGTGCCATGTGTACCTAGTTCTGGTTATTGAATTTCTTGGCATGGAGAAGTATGGGGAATTTTTATACGGTGTTCTTCAAAGCTGAATTGACGAGAATAGTGATAGAAGATGTGAGCCCTTGGTCCAGTCTTAAAAATTTTGTTAAGTTGTGAGGCTATACGATTAGAGCTTTTGTTATGGGTTAAGAAGTGTGGATTTGTATGCTCATGAGAGTGTGACTTATAAGGTGATAGCTATAGAGGCTAAAGAATCTATGAAGGGTAGAGGCTTCATATTATAGCTGTCAGGAGAAAGTTGGCGTTCATGTGTACTGTGGTACCCCATGGTGCGGAGTGTGGTACTTATAGGTTAATGAGAGGGTATGTCCGCAAGTATAAGATGATAACTTTTTTAGCCAAAGGGGAGGTGGTGAACTGAGGTTGATCTTAAATTTTCTCGTGATGGTGAGTTTCAGGGAAGGGTCATGGTAAATGTACTCTCGTTCTAGGAAATTCCACTTACTTTGGTTCTAAAGGACATTCTACCAATGTCTTACGTATTCAAATTGTGCCTATGTCTAAAGTTTGAGTTCTCTAAGCAGCTTATGCCCATGCTCCAACCCCTGAAATTAAAAGCAATAACGATTCTCAGAAATCTAAGCTTTCAAGTATTCCAGCCCTACGTTATGGTGCTCGTGACCTATAAACTCATATCTTACTTTATTCTTGGTTCTAAGGAACTATACGCTCTATTTGCTACCAATTCATTTTATGTTATGTCCCACTCCAAAATAATTCTTTATCTGCAAACTCGCAACCATTCTCAGCCTATAAAATGAGAGGAAATAGTTTCGAGTAGAAACCTTTGTCCTACTTCTTAAATATATAAATCTCAGCTTTATGTTATATGACCCATGATATATGCACTTGGGTTTCTTGCTGTGCCCAGTTCGAAGAACTCGGGCTAAATTGTGTTTATGCTGGAACAACCCTTTACTTATGATTTAGGTGAATGTTACAAAGTATCTCGTGCCTAGTGTACCATGTCTTATTTCACAAGTCTTATTTTGAGTAATATGATGGATAAGAGTCATAATTGAGAAGTCACCCTCCCATCCTTGATGCTTGTATTCTAGTTGACCCTCCTTTGGTAGCATGGTAGTGGTACTATGGATAGAGGAATGGATGTTCTCTAATGTGGTGGCTAGTACTTCTTGATTTAAGACCAGAGGTTGTTCGATTTTAGTGATGGGAGGGAGTAGTATTATTAGAGGGGTGTAAAATATAGGGTCTTATAGCTTAAGCTAACACTATTAACTCCGAGTTAAAGTTTAACATCAAAGGAAATATATAGTTATACTCAGTCCCTCGTAATTATGTGTTTTGCATGGAAATTAGGAGATTGAAATGCTAAAGTGTTGTGTTCTTAGCTGAAAAGCATAATGGAAAACTGCGGTTATATGTATGGGTTACTAGATATTTTATTTGGGGTGGAGAAAACTACTTGGGAAGTTGGATAGGACGTGAGGTCCCAATATCCATTCATGTTCCCCGACTTGGAAAATCACTCTTAAGGTATGTGTATTCCTTAATATCTTTATTTTCTATCTTTGTTAAAGGAAAGTGTGGCTGTGTTCTGTATTAAATCGTGCCAATGGATGCCCTGTCTCATTATTCAAGGACAAATGATCCTGGGGGGAGAATGTAATACCCCAAATTTTGGTCTCTAAAATTTCTTGACTTTTGAAATTTTTTCCCAAGTAACGACTCACCTTACGAGTCGTAAGGTGCCACTATGGGTCGTAGGAGCTTAATCATAAGGCGACCAGTAAGGTTGCCCAAGATATCTGTTATGAGTACGACTAGACTCAATGAGTTGTCAAGACTCTATACGAGCCCTATAGTGTGAATCATTAGGTCACCAGTGAGAATTATCTTTGTTTCTGCCTTAGGTACAACTTGAGCTTAACGAGTCATAAAGACACCTTACATCATAATGCTCAAATTGTAGCTTGACCAATAAGTTACCTAAGATTTCCCTAAGTTTTTATCTTGACTATGGTTGAGACATGACGAGTCATGATTAGTCTTTATTAGTCATAAAGTGGGACTCGTGGTCTCACCAATGTGATTGCCCATATTTTTTTTGTAGCCACGATATGACTATATGAGCCGTATGATTTGGTCATAAGTCGTAGGGTGAGAATTATGACCTGACCAGTGAGGATGCCCTGAGGTACAACTCTAATTACGAGTCATGGTTACAACTCATAAGGAGACCCTACGAGTCATAACGTCACCTGTGGTCACTGGCGATAATTTTTAATATTTTTATTAAGGGCACTTTAGCCATTTTCCTCTTTCCTTAATTGATACTCACAACCTAAAATACCCTAAGGAACCCTATAACCCCTCATTACTCAAACAATTACTCTCATTTCTTCTCTTAAATTTCCTATTCTAAGACAAAGCTAGGGTTTCAAGAGTTTGGTCGTTTAGGGATCAAGGGTGGTTTTTTCTCCAAATTTCTTTGTGGTTAAGGCATATATCTCTCTCCCTAAACTTGTGTTTTAAATTATGGTATAAATTGATTTAATATTTACATGATTTTGATGTGGGTTTTGAATGATGGATTAAGGGGTTTGGATAATGATCGTTTAAATATTTTTTCCATGGCTTTTATGAATTATTCATGGTTCGAATAAATGGTTTTGAACTATTTGTGGTAAATGGGTATGGTTAATTGGAATGGGGTCGTGGATTCCCCAAATTGATGGTTTTGAATATTATAATTGGTACGACCTCAACCTAACCTTGTGAAATTAGTTTTGAATATGAGTATATACACATTGAACTACTCTCGAATTGTAGCAATTGCATAAAAAATTAATAAAAAATGAATGGTTTGAAAGGCCTTTATGGCCATGAAGTGATTTAAAAGTGGGCTCAAGTCCCATTTGGATAAATATTTTGAAGTCGAATTGGCTGGTAGGTTCGATTCCCATTTGGCTAAATGGTTCGGAGTCTTGTTGGTTAGTGGGTTAGATTTCCATTGGCTATTTGATTTGCATGATGCCATTCGTTTGCAAGCTATAGTTGATATGAAGATACCACCTGATATTGCGGTAATGAATGACTCATTTATTAAATTAATATGTTATGTGTTAAATATTTTTAATTAGGCTTAAAGGGGGTTATATATCTAAGGCGTAAAGGTAGAGGTCTCAAGAGACCAATACTGAAAACCGCGTTTGCCGATGCGGGGGTCCAAATGGCTAGGTGTTCATGTCACCCTTGATACTAACCGAGAGGTTCGAGTCTCCTGTGCATGTATGATATGATAATTTTTAATTTGTGTGGCTACAAGCACTGGAGCCCGACTAGGGGTTGAGAGTTATGGCCCATATAGCTCGTGGGTACTATTATGACAGTTACGCTACACATCTCAGCCTAATGATTCAAGTTCATGCTAAACCTTGTTCCCTATCCCGGTATGTCATATATATATATATATATATATGTATATGACTGTGTGTATTGGTATTGAACTATCGATCATGATACTATTTTATCCCTTATTCATGTGTTAGATGCCAGCGCTCAACTCGCTAGCCTTCGCCGGATATTGTATCCCACATGATGTAAGGAAAGAAGACACTTCTACTTTTCTTGTGCAATGATAGGTGGTTCATGGATTGTTCGTAAGTTAGCTTGGAGTGGTGAGCCTCCTTCTTTCGAATGGCCTGTTACTTCATGGTCTAGTCTATTTTGGATATTTTTGAAGGCATGTCCCAACTTAGATTTATTTTGGTTTGTTTATAGGCTTTGTGGATAACTATTGATTGGGAGGTTATTGAAATTCTTAAATTTCTTTCTGAGTTACCTATCTTGTCAAATGTTCAGAACTTAGCTTATCTTGTTATTTGTTTGAAATTCATTCGATGTTAGCTGTATTGTGTTCTATTTAGCTAGTCAAGAAAGGGTGGTCTTCGATCTGCGGTAGACTTGAGATATCCATCATAGTCAGGCCCTGATTCGGGTCGTGATATTATCAAACTGATGTTTAAAAGTATGGTATGTAGTATATATCATGTTAGTATTATAGAGGAAACTTTGAATGATGAAGCATACGTCAATGATACCATAAAGGTATATAGATATACTGTGATGGTATCATTACAGTTTGAAGCAAACTAGAAAATACTATATCATTATATATATATATATATATATATATATATATATTGTAATGCTATCATGGAGGTCTGACTACCGGAATTGAAACAGACATCAATGATATCACATAATAGTATATAGATATAATGTGATAGTATTATTACAGAATGAAACAAGCCCAATGATATCATGTCAGTGTGTATGTGTATATATATATATAGCATCATAGAGGTTTCACTAAATGATAAAGCATAGGTCAATGATACCATGAAGGTATGTGTATGTGTGTGTGTGTGTGTGTATATATATATATATATTTTGTGACGTTATTATTTAGGTCAGACTAAAGGATTTAAGTAGACATCAATGATATCATGACATATATAGATATACTATGATGGTATCATAAACGACTCACAGAATGATGAATTATACATTAATGATACCATGCCGGTAATAGATATAATTTGATGGTATCATTACAAATTGAAACAAGCCTAATGATATTATGTTAGTATGTATGTGTGTGTGTGTGTGTGTATATATATATATATATATATATATTGTGATGATATCATAGAGATCTCGCTGAATGATGAAGCATACATCAATAAAACATAGGTCAATGATACCGTGAAGGGGTGTGTGTGTGTGTGTGTGTATTGTGACGTTATTATCGAGGTCTAACTAAAGGATTTATGTAGACATCAATTATATCATGACATATATAGATATACTATGATGGTATCATGAACGTCTCACTGAATGATGAATGATACATTAATGATACCATGTCGGTATATAGATATAATTTGATGGTATCATTACAAATTGAAGCAAGCCTAATGATAGGCTGTTAGTGTGTGTATGTGTGTGTACATATACATACATACATACATACATACATATATACATACATACATACATATATATATATACATATTTATATATATATATAGTGATGATACCATGGAGATCTCCCTGAATGATGAAGCATATGTTAATGATACCATGACGACATATATATATTCTATGATGATATCATTATGGATTGAAGCAAACCTAATGATAACATGTCAGTGTATATATACTGTGATGGTATCATGGAGACCTAACAGAAGAATTGAATCAGACATCAATGATAGCATGATAGTAGATATATTGTGATGACATCATTACGGACTGAAGAAAATAAAAAAATAGAAATAAAAAGTAAAAAGAGATCAAATAAAATAAATAAATAAAATAAAAAGATCAAAATATGAAATTAGCTTGTGGTAAAAAATAAAGAATATTATAATTTGTGAAAAAAATAATGGAAAAAGGAGAAAAAAAGTAATGAATTAAGAAATAAATTTAAAAAAAAAAAAGGAAAGAAAAGGAACAAGAACTAAAGAAAATGAAAGACAAAGAGCAAAAAAAAACACAAGAAAAAATGAGAAAAACCAAAGCAGGAAAAAGAACTAGAGGAAAAAAATTAATGAATAATGAAATTAATAAAAAAAAAAAAGAGGAACAAGAAATAAACAAATTAAAAAATAATAAAATAACAAAGACCGTAAAAATAAAGAAACCAATAAAGGGAAAAAAGTATAAAAACAAAAGCAGAAAAAATAGAGAAAATAAATAAATAAATAAATAAATAAGGAAAGAAAGAAAGAAACGAGAAAATAAAAAAGAAGAAAAGAAGTATACAAAATAAAAATTGACTATGAATTAGATTATGGTCTAAAAAGAAAACACAGAATAAGATAATTTTATGAAAAAATAAATGAACAAAGAAATATAAAAAGAAAAAGAAAAATGAAAAATACAACTAAAAAAAACTCAAGAAATAGAGAAATAGAAAGGAAAAGAATTAAAATAGAGATCGGCAACTAAAGATCCAAGCGAAAGGGGGCATTTAATTAGTTAGTGGAGCATTTTATATAAGGAAATATTTAGTTGTAAATAGTTTGCTTTTATGGTGTAAGAATAATGTAGTTTCTCAATAATTAAGTTGATAAACTTATAGAAGTTTTAAAGTTTTTTAACCGTAGAAGTTTAAGTGGGTTGAAATTATTTTATCCGATAGATATTTGATTAAATTCAGATTTATCCATATATAATATATGGTTGGATTGTAATCCAACTCATCTAAGATCAATCCATATTCAATTTTATCTAATACAATTCAATTCACTCATTTGTCACCCCTAATTCAAATAGAGAATTTTCTTAAAGGCCCTTTATTATTACCCAAATTAATTACCTTTTTATGGTTTTTTGAAGTTGAGGTTCCATAGAAAACAATCTATTCACCCTTTTAAATGAAGAAATAAGGTTTGGTTATAGCTATCATTCTTAAATCTCACTTGTGAGATTCTAATAAATAAGTTGTTGTTTCTGTTTGTGGTAATCACAATTTCAATCATTACTTTGTTACATTGAGTTTATCATGAATATATTTAATAGAGAAAAGACATTTTCCCCCCCTGAACTTGTCCTCCCAACTCACTTTAGCACTTAGACTTAACTTCCGTTTATTTACCCCCTTTAACATCTTTAAAGTGAATTATTTCAACCCCTTAACAGCCCGCGTGTAAACAAGCGATGTTGAGCGCGTAAAAACTCATTTTTATCTTTTTAAATTCTTTTCTATTTCTTTTAAATAACCGTTTGAACCCCCCAATGGTTATATCTATTTTTCTATAAAAGAAACCCTAATTAATCCTCTCCTTCTTCATCTTCAGTCCAAAATTTCTTCAAATCATGAAAGTGGTGCAAAGAATAAAATTATTTTCTCTTGATTTGTATTAAGCCGCATAAATTTGGGATTTAAATACATAAAATCAAATTGATTTTAGCTTCGTCTCTTTCCGGATTAAGGTATAATCTCATTCATTACTTTGTCTATATTTTATTAGGAATTACTTTCAAATGAATTTCTGAATTACTTTGTGTCCTTTAATTTTTTTTGTCTAAATTACTCTTTATCTTATTTGTTGAAATGAATTTCTTGTAGCACACAATAATGAAGTCAGTTAACTTGAGTAAACTATGTATGGAGGAAAATAATTCTGCTTTGAAGCAAGTTATTCATTGTAATCATGGAATTTTGTTGCATTTGAAGACAACTTGGACTTCAAGTAATCCCGATAGAAGATATTGGGCATGTCCTTATTATGGGGTAAGTATCAAATTTTGCATTTTCTCTTGTTATTTTGAAATAATTAATTAAGAGAAATGAGGTTAATATATTCTTTATTTGTCACCATTGAAGGGTCCAAGATCTTGCGATTTTTGGCGTTTGAAGGATTCAGAAGACATTGATCCGAGGTCCAAATATGTGATTCCTAAAGTAATTGAAAAACTAGGTGAGTTCGAGAATGTAGTTGAATCTTTTCGTTTCAATGAAGTTGAGAAATTGATTGGATTGAGGAAATCAATCAAGGAAGATTCAGAAGAAGTTGACAAGCCTAAATAATCAAAACACGATGATAATGGGATTAATATGAAATTGGAGAAGTTGGAAGAAGAGATTCAAAAAAATCAAAGAGAAAGAAAAGAATTGGAGACAAATAGCTGAAGGAAGGACTAGAAACAATACCCACTTCTTTGTTGTGTTTTTTTGTTATATATTAGTAATAGCTTTAATCTATTTGGTTGGGATGCTCTATATGAAAAATGGTTCAATGAGGTTACCTTAGCACTAGGTTGTTGTTATACGACGTGTTGTAAATTATTGTGTTAGAGTAGTGCAACTTCTTTTGTATTTGGATTCTCTTATATATATGAAGAAGAGAAAGGTTGCTAGATGAAGTGAATCATGTTTGTTTATCTTTTGTAATGGTGCAGCTTATTTCTTTTGTGTTTGTTTGAGTATTTATAGTTAAATTGATTGCATTTGAATTATTTAGTACCCAAAAAATAAGTGCAGGCAACAAATTGCAATTTGAAGTTGCAAAATATCCAAATACTGTAGGCATAACACATTATAAATGCAGTAATAACTGTTGATATTTCAACAGAAACATTAGCCAAAAAAATGCAGTCATGACTGCTAATATTTTAACAGAAACATTAGCTAAGAAAATGCAGTCACAGTTGCTGATATTTCAACAGAAACATTAGCCAAAAATACAGTCACTACTGCATCATTGTTTTCAAAACATGTCAAATTAGTGCAGTCACAGCTACATAGTTAAAGTCACCACAATTGAACTACTAGCAAAGTTAAAATCACTACTGTTTCATTACACACCATCAATATAGAAAGAAAAAAAATATAATCAGGCTTTTACTGGAAGATTGTTGAACTTGTTTGGCTTAGATTATTTAGTTCAGCAACATTTGACCTTGTCCTCATCCTTTTCTGTGCTCTTATGTCTTCAAGTCCTTGTTCGGTCACAACTTTCTTTTCTTTCCATTTCACACCTGAGGTTGGTTTGTGATATCCAAGATTTCCAGTCACTATGGTGGAGTTCATAGGCATTCCAGGCTGATAAAAATAAAAGAGAACAAATTTAACTAAAGACTTGAAAAGGTTTTACTTTAAATTAGACAAACATAATCAAGAAATTTTAACTTACATTGAGGACTTTAGAACCACTCTTTGTATGAAGCACCCCTATTCCAATCATCCTACGTCTTTTATAATCTATCCCTCTACCTTTTCTAGCACCAGTGACACCATCTCCTCTTGATGTACCAGTACAATCAACAACACCAGTTCATCTACCTCTACCAGTTTCACCCATAACTACAGCACCAGTTGTTTTACCTCTACCTGCTCCACCAACAACTGCAGCACCGATTCCTGTACCTCTACCAACTCCACCATCAACTACAGCACCAACTCATCTACCTCTACCAGCTACACCAAAAACTGCAGCACCAGCTCCTTTAGCTCTACCAGCTCTACAAAACACTGTAGCACCAGCTCTTCTACCTCTACCAGCTCCACCAACAACTGTAGCACTAGTTTCTCTACCGCTACCAATAGCTCTATCAAGAGCACAAATTGCAGTTTCTTTTTCTTTATCAACACCCACAGTAGCAGCGGTTTCTGCAGGTGATCCTTTTCCTCTACCAGTAGCTGCTGCTGCTGCTGCAACCTATAATACATAAGAAAAAATATAATGAGAGAAAGAAATTAAAGCAAATAAAATATAATTAAAATACTAGAAAATTATAAGTCAAATATTACCTTTGTAGATCCTTTTGGTCTTCCTCTTCTTTTACTTGTTCTTGGTGCTGCTGAAGAAGAAGCCACACTAGTTCTAGTGGAACTTGAATTCAATGGAAAATTACTTTTATTATGACCCTTGTTGTGACATGTGTTGCAGGTCATCTCAACACCTCTCTTTCATAACTTCCTAGTCCTATTATCATTCTGATTTTTTTTCAGATTTACTGGGTCTGCCTGGAAGCTTTCTTATTGTAGGTGGTATAACAGAAAGATTAGTTGACTTGGGCCACATTTTCATACCAGTAAGAGGCTGAATGATGTAACTATAAGTCTTGCGGTAAGTTTCCTTAGTATACCAATGTGCAACATAGTTAATGGGTTCTAGCCTTCTAAAGTGTAGTGCAGCTATGGCATGACAACAAGGTATACCTTTTAACATCCAAGACCTACATGTACAAGTATTCCCTCAAATTCACTGTAAAAGTATTTTTCCATCTATCCTTAACATCAAAACCAAATTCACCATTCCACTCAAGGGTACACTTCATTGCTTTTGATGTGTTCTCTTGCAACACTTTTAGTGCCACAGAAAAAATATCAGTAATCCATATTTCAGAAAACTGTCTCAACTATCCTATTCTTCTCATCACCTTAACCCTTATTTTATCAAGCATTGATATGATAGTCTTGTATCTTGCCCCTAGTATATATGAGTTGAAGCTTTCAGCCATATTATTGTCAACACTATCACAACAACTGTGATATTTGAAGTAAACCTTAGACCACCTTTCTATGTTGTACCACAGAAGATCTCCATAAATTTTATTTCCTAACATCTCCATATGATCCAAATTTCTTCTCAATTCTAGCTCATATGTAGATTTAGCACACTTCTAAAAACATTTTCTTCTTCCAATACCTCTCCAATCCTTAGACCAATTAGCTAGAACAGTTTAGCATAATTCTTTGCTCTGCATTTGGCAGTAAATCTGAAATTGCATTGTCAAGACCCTTAAACAAAATAAAATATATCAGTTGACATAAGTATAAAACAGGTCCTAAAAAAATTTTAGAAAATGAATAAGAGAAAATATATGAGGTTACCTTCTACATATTAGTAATAGTAGTCACTTCAGACTCATCTCCCAGCTTAAGATCATTTCTCAGAAGTCTAACATACCATCTCCAAGTGAATTTTTTTTCAACTTCAACCACTGCCCAAGCTAGTGGTAGCGTCTGGTTATTCCCATCCTTACAAACAGCCACAAGTAATTAACCCTTACAAACACCTTTCAAAAAACAACTATCAAACCCAATACATCTCCTGGCACCAGCTTTAAATGCTCTCTTTAAAGCATCAAAACATATGTAAAAAGATTGGAACTATTTTTTTTCTACCTTTAAAAGTTTATTCACTAAGCCTCACTACACATGTACGACCTGGATTGTTCTTTAAAATCTCATCAATATAATCCATTTTTGATTCATTCACAAACTTATTTAGCACTACATGTTCTTGAACAACATATCTAGTAAAAGCCTTTTCTAAACTCTCCAACATTTGAAAAACAAAGTTCAAGCTCCCAAACTATTAATTTACAAGTAGGATCAAACATAATCCTCGTATAATTTCTTTTTGCTCTCCTTGCTTTTCCTTCTCTTCTAGCAGGTTGTTCAACCTCAGCATCCCCATAAATATCCTGATCAGAATCTATTTCAAAACTTACCTCATCATCTGAATCAATATATGGCTCATCTCCAACTATCTTGCCCTCTAGACTATTTTTCTTCTTGGATAAAATCGCATCATATCCCACATCCACTCCCTTTTTACCTAAGCTAACACCGCTTGATCTAGGCTCTTGTTTTTTCTATTTTTGGTTTCATCAGATCTCTTCTTTTTGGCAGCCCTCTTTTGTTCCCTCAAAATCCTTACCTCCTCATTAACATCACTACCATACTCAACATCTTCACCTTCATCAAAGAAATCACAATAATCTGATTTTTCACTAACATCATTTTCACATTCCCAATCTATTGGAATGACTGGGATATCTGCTATAGTAACAAAATTAGTGTCACCTAAATTCTGATTAATGCCAGTAGAAACACCACCCAAATTTACACCAGTAGCAAAAACACCATTTACACTATCCAAATCATCACTCCTACCACTGTCACCACCACCACCTAAGTCCTCACCCCTAGCAGTAACATTATTAGAACCAAAGTCCCCACCAGAAACAAAATAATCACTTCCACAACCAGCTAAGTGCTGAGCCCAAGCAGCACCACCACTATTATCCAAGTCCCCACCAATAGTAGAAACACCACCACCACCTAAGTCCTTACCCCTAGCAGCAACACCAATATCACCAAAGTCCCAACTACTAGTAAAAAAATCACTACCGCTCCCACCTAAGTTCTCACCCCTAGCAGCAACACCACCATCACCAAAGCCCCTACCAACAGCAAAAATACCACCACCACAATCACCTAAGTCCTTACTAATAGAAGAAATATCATCACCACCACCTAGGTTTTCACCCCTATCTGAAGTACCACAATCACTCAAGTTTTTAGTAAAAGTTAGTTCATAAGGTATTGCAGCTTCTACAAAGTCCTCTTTAAACCCTAAATCATCACATTCCCCTAAGTTTTCACTTAGCTCTTTATCAAAACCAGGACAAGATTCTCCTCCCACATGGGAGTCATATTCAATAGATGGGACCACATCTTCCACATCAACTAAATGTGTCAAACAAAACTCAATAACATCTCCATTTTTAAGTAGAGGTAACATACCCAAAATATCCCTATCACATGTTACTACTACTATTTTTTTTCTTTTAAGAGGTCTGAGATAAAAAAATACACGAGGAACAATTATACCTAATTTCCTTCACGATATCAATAAATTCAAAGTAAGAAAGTCTTTCTACATCCACATTGAAACAGTCAGTAACAGTACCTCCATGATACTTAATACTCAGTTTTTATTGTAATTTGCCTCCATAGTGAAACCTCAATGTAACATACATAAAATCTATGGTTAATCTGAAGAAAAATAAAAAAAAATAGCAGCTTAGAATTATTCACGGCAAAAAACCCTAATATCAAAGTAAAACAACCCTAATAATTACCTGAGCAGTCAAATTTCATCACAGAGCAACCATGGATTTCATAAAAAGGCACAGAAATAACTTAATTTGAAGTGAAATCGAGTGAAACCGATTGAAATCGAGTGAAATCTAATGAAATCGAGTCAAATTGGCTAAAATAGAAAGGTTTTAGAGAGAGAAAAAATTGAAATACATTATTTTTTAGGTTTTTGGGTATTTGATTAGAGTGGGTTGGGTTATAAACGAGAAAGGGTCGGGTTATAACATCAACCAATCAAAGGGCGTGTGTTTAACAACACCCAGTCTTGACTTGGGTTAGGCTGTTAAGGGGTTGAAATAATTCACTTTAAAGATGTTAAGGGGCGTAAATAAATGAAAGTTAAGTTTAAGTGATAAAGTGAGTTGGGAGGACAAGTTCAGGGGGGAAATATATCTTTTCTCTATTTAATATTATATACAGTATCATATAAATGTACAGATTCAACCAATTTTAACCATACGAAAAAAGGTTATACCAACTCAATCGATCGTGTATAATTAGAAATTATAATGGTGACCGAATTAGATAATAACAATATCAACAGAATGGATCCGACTCCTTTTTATTTTCCTTTTCTTCAATTTTCTCAAGTTTTTCCTTGAATTAAAGACACGTGTCATAGTTTAAAATTAATGATTGAGATTTAATTAGTTAAATCAAAATTCTAATCATAGTTATCTACCTCCATATATTTAGTTCTATTTGTTCCTTAAATATCCATTATATTTTTTACTCAATATTTTTTAAAAAAAATTCTTTACTATAACAAATATATATTAAAAGTTTTTCCTAAATATTTTTATTCTTTTTAAAATTCATAATATATTTAAAATTTTAATCTTTCTGTTATGAATACTCCATTAATGAAGATTACAAGAAGAAATCTCAATGAAAAAAAGAAAGGCAGGAAAAGAGTAGGGCTATTGTTCCATTGTTGTGTGAGAAATGGAAAACTGTACATGGTTCTAATAACTTCTTCTCTATTTATATACACACAATTATTACTGATATTAATTAGAGTAACTAACTACTTCTACTACTACTAAAGAGACAGATTGGTGACAGCTCAACATTCTAACAACTCTTGTCTTTCTTTATCTTATTGTGCACCACAGTCCTTAGCTCACAACTCTTCAACACTCCCCCTCAAGCTTAGGATTTAAACGCATTCTTCCTACTCAGCTTGCATATTAGAACATCATGTTACGGCTTGCATAGTCCCTTAGTCAATATATCAGCATGTTGTTCTTTAGTACCTATGTGTTGAGTTTGTATCAGCCCCTTAATTATTTTTTTCCCTCATAAAATGACAGTTAATGTCAAAATGCTTAGTTCTCTCATGAAAAATTGGATGAGCAGCAATTTGTATAGCTTCTTTTCTATCAAAAAATAATGGTACTGGCAGTTTCAGGATGACTCTTAGTTCACTCAATAATTCTTTCAGTCATACTATTTCTGCAATTGTGGATGACATACTCCTAAATTTTGCTTCTTCTGAACTCCTAGAGACTGTATTTTGTTTCTTGGATTTCCAATAAATTATAGAATCTCCAAATTTTATACATAGCCAGTGATTGATCTTCTAGTCTCTACACATGATCCCCAGTCAGAGTCACAAAATGCTACTATATTAGTGCAACAGTTGCTAGGCATGAACAAACCAAGTCCTGTTGTGCCTTTTATATATTTAACTACTTTGAGTGCTGCTTCTATATGTGATTACTTGGGTGAGTGCATAAACTGACTTAGCACTTGCACCACAAATGCAACATCGGGTCTTGCGATAGTCAAGTATAGCATCCTTCCAACAAGCCTCTGATACTTACTACAGACAACCAATTCATCATCCTGATCAGTGTTGTTTGTTGTCAACATATTTGTCATACTCTGATGAAGTAAGCTTGTGATTGAATTCAATGGGAGTAGAGGCTGGCTTGTAGGATGACAATCCCATTTCAGATACCATCTCAAGAGCATACTTCCTTTGACACATAATGATTCCTTCTTATGACCTTGAGAATTCAATTCTAAGAAAAAATTTAAGCTCGCCTAGGTCCTTCATTTTGAACTTGTGTTGCAAATCTATTCTTACTTATTTGATGAGAGACAAGTTAGATTCTTTGATCAAAAGGTCATCCACATCAACAAAGATGATAATTATATCGCTGCCAAAATTCTGACTGAATAAAGAATAGTCATAATGAGATTGAATGAACTCCATGCTGAGCAAGGCTTCTGTGAGTTTTAGGTTCCATTGCATGGGTGCTTGTTTCAGTCCATATAAGGACTTGTGAAGCTTGTAAACCATCTGAGTCTTCCCCTGGGTTGCAAGGTTAGTAGGTTTAGCAAAACCATCAGGGATAGATATATACACATCTTCAAGGAGATCACCTTGCAAGAAAGCATTGTGAACATCCATTTGGAAGAGAAATCAATGACAATAAGTAGCCAAAGCAACTACAGACCTCACAGTGACCATCTTGTCCACTGGGCAAAAGGTTTCAATAAAGTCAAGACCCTCTCTTTGGTTGTAACCCTTAGCAACCAACCTGGATTTATATCTTTCAACTTGACCATCTGACTTATATTTCACCTTGTAAACCCATTTACAACTAATAGGTAAATGTACTGCATAAAGAATATAAGCCTTTTGTATAAAAGAATATCCTAAATATACTGCATAAAATATCTTACAAGAGAACTTATCAAACCTGTGTGCATCAATGGCATAACATAAGGAGCCAAGAATTCTCAAATGAGAGATGGAAAGATTTCTATCATACAACAATTCAAATGGAGATCTATACTTCAAAAATATAGAAGACAGCCTGTTTAATAGATAAATTGTAGTAGAAAAACATTCTCCCCAGAATCTGAGAGGAATAGAGCCTTGAAATCTCAAGGCTCTAGACATATCAATAATAGTCCTATATTTTCTCTCAACCACACTATTTTGCTGTGGAGTGTATATACAAGAACTCTGATGTATAATTCCATTCTCCTTAAACAGATCATGTACTTGAGTATTAAAGAACTCAGTGCCATTGTCAGTTCTAACACATTGAATAGTAGCACCAAACTATGTTTTTATCATGGGGATAAAATCCCCCAACACAACTATAGAATCAGCTTTAGCATGCATTAAGAAGATCCAAGTAAATTTAGAAAAATCATCCACAAGAGTCATGAACTATATTTTATTATCATGAGTAGAAACTCTATAGGGGCCCCATACATCAGCATGAACAAGAATAAATGGACCAAAAAACACAATGATTGCTAGTAGAAAATGAGAACCTGGACTGTTTAGCAAGTGGACATACATAACATAGATGATCTGACATACTTGAGTTGACTAAACCAATTACTTTCTTGAGTATTGTAATAGGAGCATGGCCCAATCTCTTATGCCACAAACTAGATTACCTTATTTGACACAATAAATCTCTTATTGAAAGCTGAAAGACTATGAGTCTGATCACTTTAAACTGAGGTAATAGTATGTACAGGTACCAGAATAGAAACATGATAACTAGTGTAGAGCTTAGCTTTCAGCAGGTACAACCCCTTTTCTTCTTTACTAATCCCTAGGACGGAGATGTCCTGGAATACATAGAGATCAATAAAAAATAAAGCAGTGCATTATAGTTCTTTGGTTAGTTGAGATACAGATAGGAGATTGTATTTGAAGACTGGAAGAAATAATACATGTTCCTCTTCTTTATATTGCAAAATTACTAATTTTCCTTCATGACTAATAGGTACTTAACTTTCATTAGGTAAGTTGACAAATGTTTTATCATTTTCTGGCATCTTATTAAACTGAGTTAACAATGACAGACGGTTTGCCATATGACTGGATGCTTCTGTGTCAATTATCCAGTTACAACTATGAGTTCCTGCCATAAGACCAGTGAAAATACCTGCAGAAGAGCCTGCTGAACTAGTAGTTGCAGTACTTACAGTAGTATCAACCTAATTTTCCTTTACGTATCATCCTAAGAATTTGATTTTACTACTCATGAGTAAATAAAAGAGCAAGAGAAGGCATTCCTGTAAAAAAAAATACCAGTAGAGTTAGAAGACACAGAATAATTAACATAATTTCCCTAAAATATTGCATTACTAGCATGATTGTGAGATTGTCCTCCTTTTTTCTTCGTAAGATTTGTAGGGTAGCCATGAGCTTGTAACATGTGTCTCTAGTATGACCGTTGAAGTGACGATAGTCACAATACAGAGAACTTCTCCCATAAGTTGCTCTTTGCTCATAGAGATGCCTTGGACAAAAAGCAACATTAGATCTACCTTGACCATTATTAGAAGTGTTGTAGTTGCTACTGTCTCCACTATATCCATAGTTGAACCCAGAGTTAGACTCTTCAAAATTATTACCATAGCTAGTGTTTCCAGTATTAGAACTGGAATTTGGCTGCATTTTAAAACCCATTTTGTTGCTTAATAATGCAGTAGTATCACCTGCAGCTAGTACACTAAAGTTACTTTCTCCTAGCTCATTTAATCTTTGAATCTCGACATTGATTATCATTGCATATGCTTGATTAATATTAGGCAGTGGAACAGTCATCAAGATCTGACTTTTATCATGAGCATAGGACTAATTAAGCCTCATTAAGAGCTACCACAACTTCTGTAACTGGAAGTGAGCAGTGTACTCCTTGGATTTTGGACATGGACATAACGGAGGAGGTACGAGAGCCTCAAAATCATCCCATAACTCTCTCAGTCTAGAAAAATAACAAGAGACAGAGGAAGTACCCTGAGTTAAAGTAACAAT
This sequence comes from Capsicum baccatum var. pendulum, assembly GCA_030864225.1. NCBI lineage: Eukaryota > Viridiplantae > Streptophyta > Magnoliopsida > Solanales > Solanaceae > Capsicum > Capsicum baccatum. Next base: position 198,579,992 of record CM061557.1, read on the forward strand.
TTCTTTATGGAGATAAAAATCTCTAGATGCATTCACTTTGTCAAATCTTTCTCTAAGATCTTCCCACACTTATGAGTATCCAAACTATAGATCACAGTACTAATTAAGTCTTTTGATACAGTATTCATAAGACAATCCAATACAATAGCATTACACTTATCCCACAGATTATGCAAATTAGCAAGGTACATACCTTTCCTACAAGTTCCTAATAGAAACCCTAGCTTGTTCTTACTAAGGAGAACAATACGCATAGATTTTCTCCATGGAGAGTAATTTTTAGATCCTAACAATTGAGTAGCAACAAGTATTGAACCTTGTGTATCGGATGGATATATGTATAAAGGATGATTGGATCAACCTGCTCAATTTGAGTTGAACTGGTTTCATCAGCTGGAAGAGATACACCTTCAGTGTTCGCTATAAAAGCTAATATTCCTCAAATTGCTGTTGAATTCTACTGAATTTGTGAATTAAAGCACCAAATTCTAGAAGCATAACTAGTAATTCCTTCTGAAACCTGGTGAGAAAATTGTACACCTATAAACTCTATCTTCTTTAAAAACAATTCTATCTAAGAATCAGCAATCTGGCTCTGACACCATGTTAAGAATACTCCATTAATGGAGATCACAAGAAGAAATCTCACAGAAAAAAAGGAAAGTAGAAAAAAAGTAGGGTTACTGTTCCATTGATGTGTGGGAAATGGAAAACTGTACATGGTTCTAATAACTGCTTCTCTATTTATATACACACACAATTACTACTGATATTAATTAGAGTAACTAACTACTTCTAATCTATCTATATATAAAAATAGAAGCAAAAATAACATGTTTCATCACCACAAAAAAAAAAACAAGAATCATCATTAAAAATCAATCTTAAAATTTAAATTTTAAAAATACTAAAATTGTCGTACAATAAATGAAAATACAGTGAAATTTCTATTTACAATTCAGTAAACTTCTTCCAACATTTGAAAATTCATTTTAAAACTGAAAGTGGTTCTAACTCCCCATATTTATTCTTATCAACAATTACCATAAGCATTATATCCAACTCCTCTATATATTCTTTTATCAATATCCAAAAGTTTAATTTTATTCTCTTCTCATTCTGTTTTCATCATGCACTGCAAATTATAATAAATTTTGTAAAGTCTGAAATCTTCATACTAGGTCCAACATGTTGCTAATCATCATCACGGTAAGAGTATCTATTAGAAGAATGCTTAATTTTTTTTATTTCAAAATATTTCTTTGTTATATATTAATTTATCCAAGATCTAAGATATTATTTTGACATTATATTCCCTTCTTATGATCACACATATCTTAACCTTTTAGAAATTAATTTTGATTAATGTAGATCGTACATGTTCCTCATGTAAAGGCTTCAAAATTTTTGTAAGTATTGTATTAATTTTGTGGCATTTTTCTCTAAGACCAACAATGTTAGTAATTTTGTTGGGGTAGCCCATTTTCTCATGCCATATGTGATGATTTTGGAAAAATCAAAAATTTATGAAGTTACAGTATAAACATATTGATAAAGTCAAATATTTATGAAGTTATTTTATTTACAACATCTCTATGAAAATGTTGTAATGAGATCTCAAAATATATTGTATTCACATTTGTAATTGTATTTTGGGACTTCTTCACATTTAATAATTTATACAATATGCAGGTTGATGAGTTATCGATTGAAAGAGGCTAGAGAAAAGCAATTTTGATTGGCATACAAGTAGAGTCCTTCTTAAAATCTACGATATCTTTTTTTGTAGACATCAAAATAATTCATTTTTTCTTAACATGTTACCAACAACAACATACTCACTATATTCCACAAGTGGATTGTAGGGAATCAGGATACTATAACATGTTACCATTTCAGAAAAAAAAAAATAGGATAAATTGGAAAAACTCCACGGTGCATGTTGTTGTAGCTACTTTGGGGTGCTACCTACCCCATCGTAGGTAATGTAAGCTTTTATACTTACTCTGACGTATGAAACTTTGATACTCATATCCTTGAATAATTGAGCTATGAAATATTCTCGAGTATGAGTGAAGAAAATATGTTTGTGATGCATCTAACATATGTGGTTTGGACTTTGGACATGGGAGAAGTACAGTAATATTTTATGGGAATGTTTGCAATTATGAAATTTTCCCAAAATAATTCCTAAACCAGAAAATCCTTCACTATGGTTATCTTATATTAGATAATTGATCATATTATATTAGAGAATTGATCATTTTATTTTATATAAGATCATTTTATGTAATTGTGCTTTATATTTTTTCCTTTTTTCAATTTAGTGTTAATGAATTTTATATGTGATTATTTTTCAAAGTATCATAATTCTTTTTTACTTTTTGTTATATCTGTATCGGCTAACATAAAATTTCATATCTATATTAAATAAATATATGTATTATCTAATGTGTTTTACATAAAAAAAAATCCTCTTTAAGAGTATGATGTTCTATAAATAATTGTTTAACTCAAATCTCGTGTATTACATGTTTCTAGGTTAATTGAAAATACTTGTCGTTATTAATTTTTCTTTTGTAGCAATTTTTTTATCTAATGGTGGCAATGACATGTGTATAATTTTTTTGCGATAGTACCTTCACGAAGAAAAAAAATGCTCGAAAATAAAGTGACGAGATGATATTTACTTTAAATATTGGAGATAATAAAAACAGGGGCAGCTGAACCATATTCGTGGTTTAAGGAGAAAATCAAACAGAGATCTTAAATTTTAAGAAAAAATAACTCTCTTTTAATGAACTTTATTTTCAAAATTATATAATCAACTTTTTCTAATTAATATTTTTAAAGTAATAATATAATCAATGTATTTAATCTTTCTTGAGATATAGTATTCTAAATATATATGAACTTCTTCTACTAAATTTTTCCTATTATATAAAATTTATTTTTTCTGTAAATAATATTTATTTATTTTTTAAAAATCTAGAATATATTATCATTATATAATGAGGCCCCCAAATTTGAAGGACTAAGACGGTCGTCCATTTTTTTATAAGTTTGTGCCGCCCCTGAATAAAAATATGCATAATAACGTATAGTATTAAATATTCCATATCACATAACTAAATAAATGTAACTACATAGTTTGATATGTATATTTGACATAGTTTGATATGTATATTTGACATTCTGTACTCAGAATTGGCCACACATATATTATTGATTTCATTTTAATTGGTTACTTTTCATTGTACACAACAACTATGTAATAATAAATAGGATGATTAATTTTACTAATTTGTCCTTCATTTATATTGATGAATATAAAGATCATTTATGCTCATATTAATAAAAGAATATTAATTGTAGAGGTAAAATGAGAAAATGTTACTAATTTTGTCTTGATTTATTAAATGAACAAGTAATTTGTCACATGTATTTATAATAAGGCGGTCAACCAAAATGAGTTGCAAGGAGTATAAAAATGCATAAAGTTATTTTGATTTAAAAACACTTAAATGAGTCAATTTAAATATCCTTACAGAATCTGACGTTCTCAATTTCAACACACCAACCATTAACTCAATAATATATGTAGTCATTATTTGTTATTCTGAATTTCTTAATGATTGAATTGATTCAGATTCAACTTCATAGATGTTTTGCATGATTTATATAGGTGTGAGTTTTACATATTCAAAAATGAGTAGTTTTATGAAGTCAATTAAGTTGCTAAAATTGCAACGGTGTTTGCAATTCTATGTACGTAGGTGCGAGTGAAAGTAAATAGGATTAGTGCAAGAGACTTAAATTGTAAAATCTAATTCATGAAATCAGTGGCTAAAAATAATTTTATATCTAAATCCTTACACTAGCGAATCTAAAATCAACAAATGAACCAGATAATAGTAATTCCAGTATGTATGACTATACATTTGTTAAAGTTTGCAGCTTAAATCTATTGATATTTTAATGATGTAATGCTTAATAGTTTTTACAACTTTTGAGGTTTCAATGTCTATAAAAAATGCATATAACTTTAAAAGTTCAAATTACATTTTCAAACAAAATACAACGGTCATCTCAAATAATTTCATATCATGATTTGAAATTGTTATTTCACATCGTATGATCAAACGGGTCCTAAAAAAAGAATGACAATAGCATTAATTAATGTTGTTGGAGATACAGTTAACAAAAAGAAATTGAAAAACATTTCTTCCATAAGTTTGATAACACAGTATTAGAAGTAGAGAACAACATCATTATAGATGAGGGAAATGTGAAAGTTTAAGAACAAAAATTAAAACGAGTAAATCTACAATATCTATTAGAATAGTTATATTATTTAATGTCAAATCTTCAAAAAAGATATATGCAACTTACAGTACTCATATCTTCTCATTCAACAATTTATAATAATTTTTTTTCTTATTATTTATAATAAAATGATTTGAATTCATAAATGATAAAATAATTTTAAAAAAAAATTGTAGTGTGATCAAGTAATAAGATGTACCTTTTCATGATTTAACATTTCTAAAAGTTTTGCGCATCACACGGGTACATATACTAGTACTACTAAAGAGACAGTTTGGTGATAGCTAAACATTCTAACAACTCTCTTCTGTCTTTATCTTATTGTGCACAACAGTTCTTAGCTCACCGCTCTTCTAACATTTTCTAATTGAGAATTCAAAAGAGCTACATAATAAAAATATACTGAATTAATTTAAAACAATCCGTATATTTGATTTAGCACACATATAATAAATTTATTTGGCGCAAGAAAATAAAATTATAAAAACTTCAAGACATAATCTTTATTTTTTTTATTTGAAAAACATTACTTAAGAAAAATGATTAACAGTAGCAAAAAAAAAGGGTAAAAACCCAGCAGAAAATTGTTCAAGGATAAATAAAATAGTTTAATATATTTAAGAAAGATATAATGGATTGTTAAAAATATTTAAACAACAAATAAATGGCAGTAGATATTTTTAAAAAAATATGTATGAAAGTAGATAACTGTAGTTAAAACTTTAATTTAATTAACTAAATCTCAATCATTAATTTATTATTATGACATGTGTCTTCAATTCAAGTAAGAACTTGAAAAAATTGGAGAGAAGAGAAGTGGAGAGGAGTCATCCTCAACAGAATATCTCCTCTCTAGATATAAATTCCTTAAATTTATCAAAATTAAGATACGACTCAAAATAAAGTGTTGATTCTTTTGTTTGATTTGACTCAATTTTCCATTTTTCTTGAACACATTAATTACTATTCAGAATTTGGTAATTTGGTACAGTTGCCAAACCTGACTAATTATAAAGAAGGAACTAGGTCAAGGTCTTCCATGGCATATCCAAATGGAAGGGAATCATTTTCACAGAGTTTGAATTTTATTTTCAATTTTTTTCCAGTATATGACATGGCATGTCAAATGTTCTTTTTTATTTTGTGAGTCAAATAGCAATTTGTTGTCCTAAACAACAAAAGTTTGGTAAGTTATTTCCACGAATGATCATTTAAGAAATTGTTTTTTGTAAAAAAAAAATAGTTAATTGTGATTTACTAAGGTATCTTGGCAATAGTTGAATTACACAACGATGAATAATACAGAACTCAAAAAAGTTATTTAATAAAATAAATTCTCGAATTTATCAAAACAAGTAATGAATCAAACTAGAAAGTAAAGACAAATAATTAAATTACTATAAAAGTAAACACCTGAATCACATATCAAAAATGCAAAAGATAAATATTCACCATAAATTTTCAATATGAAAATGTACATATATTATATATGAATTTATAATTTTCAAATGGATATTATATATTCGGTTTGGTTCAATTCAATTAATTTTAGCTTACAGTCAAAATTAAATCAAATTTATTAGGATTTAAAATTTAAAATCAAATTAAATTAAACTAAATAAAAACAACTATTTTTTCGTCTGCTTTAATTCAATTTTTTCAGTTTGATTTAATTTTTCAATTTTCCATAAAACTCCCACGTTCCGATATAATGGCATAGTTGCCAAATTGGACTAATTATAAGGGGCTTCCATGTGAAATCAATGCGGAAGGCTATTCTTTCTGCAGCTTTTGAATTTTATTGAGTCTTTTTTTCCAACTTACCTGTTTCCTTCGGCCGAGAGGGTCGATGATATTATTTATATATGATTATAATTATTTTTTTTTAATGTATATATAATAAATGTTGAATTTTATTTGGCATAATAGATGTTCAATTTCATTTGGCTAGTTTACATATTTACTTTTGTTCTCTCTCAATAAAAATCTTGAAACCGCCACTGATATGAAGACTTATATGTTGCCAAACTCACCAGTCAATAAGTCATATGTTAATTAAGGTTACGCTAATTACCATGGAAATTTTTTGTTCCAACTATAATGAAACTTGACTTTTTGTTCAGTTGGTATGATAAAATTGCACCTTTAATGATTAGTTTTATTAAAAAAAAAAGGGATACTACTAACAAAAATATCTGAACTTTGATCGGATTTTCAGTTGAGCATACGAAATTTTACGCTTTTTAAAGTGAATTTAATTTCCCCCGAAACTATATACTCAATTTCGACGGCTGGCGGTGTAATACACACGCCAATCTCATTTTTACATGTGTATTGGCGCGTGTAATACACGCGCCAACCTCATATTTACACGTGTCTAAGTGGGCAAATATATGCTATTAAGATAAAAAAAAAAAATCTAAGGGGTACTAGGACCCCGCAAAGTTCACATGCTCAACTGAAATTTCGATCAAAATTTAGGAATTTTTGTAAGTATTATCCAAAAAAAATTTCAATAGCTCAAATTGCAATCCATCCATGTATACCTTTTGCTGAATCTTTTACCATTGTACTTATTTTCTTGTCCATCTGTCCTAATTTCTTTGAAAAAACATGTGTTTAGTTCATAGAAACAAGAGCTCAAGAAATTGTTGGTTCAAAGTATAGATAAAGTGTGAATGGAAAATGAAGGAAACTAAGTGGAAGAAAAAATAGAGAAGAAAACACTAAAATGGAAAGTATACTATTTCTTCCACATTGGTGGAAGAATGTGACTTTCAAGTGTTTATATTAGGAAACACTTATTACACTTGGTAAGTGAGGCAAGAAATAAGAGATACTTCGCGCCATGGTCGTCGTCGCTCGCTCGGCTCGGCTTTGGATTTGGCAAATGATCGATGAGATCTATCTTTTTGGACAAAATTTATTTGACAGAAATTTAATCCGAAGAAAAAATAAAAAACACAGTAAATTATTTTCTGTGTTTTGATCCTCCAGTTATATGCATGCATGCAGTGTTTCGAACTGATGCTTCAGAAGGATGCACTGTTTCGAACTGATGCTTTGAAAGGATGCAATCCTTCGATGAAATGACACACTAATTCATGAAATGGTTTTCCTGTTCGGAAAAGATGCAATCTTTGAACGAACAGACATGATTTTTCAGGAAAGGTCACACCTTTTAAATGAACCATTTCCACTTTTCAGAAGAGGCATATGAAGGCTATATAAACCTGCTTTCATCCACAAGTTTAGACACGGATTTTTTGAATTACAAACTCTCTTTTTGTCTTCAAAACATTCTATGTGATCAATCAAACTGTTGAGTAAGTTCGTTGAATCCAACCATTTGAGGTACCACTATTGTTCGGATTGAAGACCATTTTATCCTGGGAGAAAGATTCCATAACCTTGGGTACAGTGAGGAAAATTATTTCTTAAGGACACTCCGTGAAGTCGAGGGAATTGGCCTTACAAATTCTATTTCTTCTATTTTCTGAAAATAAACACACTTCTTAGATAGATTATTCATAATCTAGTGTTGAGGGTATTAAGTAACTACAAAAGTGTTCGTGTCTTAGACTTGAACTAGAGTTGAAGTTGGTGTTGCATGTATACAGATTCTTGTACCCGAACACCATAAAACAACAATCTTAAGGAATAACTTGTAGAATCTGTATTGCTTGTTTTTGGAGATTAAAGCTTTAAGCTTTCTACTCCGTTTGAACTTAACTAGTGATTCGAAGACATAAAATCTTCATCACAAGTTAAAGATCACTCGATTGATGATTGGAGGTCATAAAATCTTCATCGTTAACTAGAAACAAGAAGAAAAGTTTAAAGTTGTTTAACTTTATAAGTAGTATTCTGGAAATACTAATGCAAGATGTGGCTACGACTGTGGGGGCAACTAGTATTGCCTCAACAAATCGAGTAAATGCTCTGCAACTAATGGCACCTGCGGAGAAACCCAAAAAATTTGTAGGTATTGACTTTAAGCGATGGCAGCAGAAGATGTTCTTCTGCCTCACAACACTATGTCTTCAAAGGTTCACTAGTGAGGATACTCCTGAGGTGCCCGAGGTAACCTCGGACAAAGAGTGTTTCATAATTGTAGAGGCTTGGAAACACTCGAACTTCCTTTGCAGGAATTATATCCTGAGTGGTCTCCAAGATGACCTCTATAATGTTTACAGTGAAACTAAGACATCGAAGGGATTGCAGAGGGGGAGGGGCACTAGAACAAAAATACAAGACAGAGGATGCGGGAATTAAGAAATTCTTTGTTGCAAGGTTCCTGGACTTTAAAATGATAGATAGAAAATCAATTATCTCTCAAATGCAGGAATTGCAAGTTATCATCCACGATCTCCTAGTGGAAGGTATATCTTTGAAAAATACTTTAGTTGAACAAATAAAAAATGTTCTTAGTACTCACATAAACTGTTTTGTAGGTTTTATTGTGAATGATGCATTTCAAGTAGTAGCGATCATTGAGAAGATACCACCATATTGAAAGACTTCAAAAACTATTTGAAGCACAAACGCAAGGAGATGACTGTTGAAGATCTTATTGTCTGATTGCATATTGAAGAGGATAATAAGGCTACTGAGAGAAGATCAAAGGGGAATTATATAATTAATGGAGCACATATTGTAGAAGATGACCAAAACAATTCTAAGAAAGGAAGCAATCAACCCAAGAAGAAATTCAAGGGAAAGTGCTTCAACTGTGGCAAGATTGGCCATAATTCCACGGATTGTCGTGCCCCTAGGAAAGGCAAGAAAAATGACCAAGCAAATATGATTGAGTCTAACAAAGAATGTGATGATCTGTGTGCTATGTTTTTAGAATGTAACTTGGTAGTGAATCCTCGCGAGTGATGGATGAATTTTGGTGCCACCCGCCATGTTTGTGCTAACAAAGAATTATTTTCATCATTCTCTCCAGCTCAAGTAGAAGAAATGATCTACATGGATAACTCCGCTATGGCTAAAGGTAGAAAGAACAGGAAAAGTAGGCTTGAAAATGACTTCAGAAAAGGTGTTGACACTTAACAATATCTTGTACGTTTCGAAATTACGTAGGAACTTGATTTCTATTTCACTTCTAGACAAGAACGGATTTAAATGTGTAACCATTTCTGGAAAAATTATAATTAGCAAAGGAGAAGTGTATGGAGAAAAAGGCTATCTCACCGAGAGTCTTTATAAGATGAATGTAATGAATGTTGAAATCAATAAAGTTCAAATTCTTCTTACTTGCTTGAGTCTTATAATTTTTGGCATGAACGTTTAGGCCATTTTAATTACAAAACATTACGAAAACTGATTAACTTAGAGGTTTTACCAAACTTTGAGTGCAATAAATCAAAGTGTCAAACGTGTGTGGAATCAAAGTATGCAAAGCATCCTTATAAGTTCGCTTGAAAGGAATTCAAATCCCTTAGACTTAATGCATACTGACATTTGTGATATAAAGCCAACACATCACGTGGTGGGAAAAAGTATTTCATAACTTTATTGATGATTGCACTAGATATTGTAAGGATGAAGCAATAGATGTATTTAGGTAATACAAACTTGAAGTAGAAAATCAGTTAGAGAAAAAGATAAAAATGATAAGAAGTGATAGGGGCGGAGAATATGAATCCTCCTTCGCCGAAATATGTGTGGAGAATGGAATTGTCCATCAAACTACGGCCCCATATTCACCTCAATCTAATGAAATTCCAAAAAGAAAAAACCAAACATTGAAGGCAATGATGAATGTCTTACTTATAAGTTCTGGTTTACCGTAAAACTTGTGGGGGGAGGCTATTCTTATAGCCAACCGTATACTCAATAGAGTTCCCCATAGTAAGACATAATCAACTCCTTATGAAAAAAAGGAAAGAAAGAAAACCCGACTTGAAATATTTCAAAGTGTGAGGGTGTCTAGCAAAGGTCCAAGTTCCTATGCCTAAAAGGGTTAAGATAGGACCTAAGACTGTTGACTGCGTGTTCATAGGATATACTAAAAACAGTAAAGCATGTCAATTTTTGGTTCACAAATCCGAGCATTCGAATATAAATGAAAATATGGTAATTGAATCAGATAATGCTGAATTCTTTGAAAATATTTACCCGTATAAAATTAGACATGAACAGTCTAATGGAGGATCTAAACGACCTCGAGATGAACCAAGTGAGAATGTACATAATGAATATAATCCAAGATGCAGTACACGTAAAAGAACGTCTACTTCATTTGGATTAGATTTTGTAACATTTCTATTAGAAAATGAACCTCAAACACTTAAAGAAGCAATGTCGTCAGACTCATCCTTTTGGAAAGAGGCAGTAAATAGTGAGATTGATTCAATCTTAAGCAACCGTACATGGGAATTGGTTGATCTTCCTCCAAAAAATAAACCTTTAGGTTCTAAATGGATCTTCAAAAGAAAAATAAAGGTGGATGGTACTATTAACAAATACAAGGCAAGACTTGTAGTAAAAGGCATGCAAAGTTTGACCAAACCATGTTGGCAAACGGGTTCAAGATAAATGAATATGATAAATGTGTTTATATTAAAGACACTCCAAATCACCAAGTCATTGTGTGTTTATATGTGGATGATATGTTGATCATCAGTAGAGATATTTCAAACATAAATGCAATGAAACGAACGCTAGAAAGCAAGTTCGATATGAAAGATCTTGGAGTTACGGATGTGATCTTAGACATAAGAATTCATAGAACTCCACAAGGGTTGGCATTGTCACAGTCTCATTATATCAAAAATGTACTTGACAAATTCAAGTCTATGGAATTCGGTATTGCCAAGACTCGATTGGATGTGAGCTTTGCTCTTCAAAAGAATGAAGGTGAAAGTGACTCACAATTGGAGTACACAAGAGTATTGAGATGTTTAATGTATATAATGAACTATACACGGCCATACATAGAATGTGCTATTAGTAAATTGAGTCGATACACGAGTAATCCCAACAAAACTCATTGGATGACAATGAAAAGAGTTTTGGTGTATCTTAAATACACTCAAGACTATGTTTTACATTATAATAAATATCCCTCAGTACTCGAAGGATATAATGATGCAAATTAGATCACTGGATCGAATGAAGTAAAATTCATAAGTAGATATCTATTTACTATCGGTAGAGGAGCAGTCTCTTGGAAATCATCCAAACAGACTTGTATTGCTCGCTTAACAATGAAATCTGAATTTATCACATTGGATAAAGCCGGTGAAAAAGCAGAATGACTCCTAAATTTCTTGAAAGATATTCCTTATTGGCCCAAACCAGTGAAACCAGTATGTATACACTGTGATAGCCAAGCAGTAATAGATAAGGAAAGGAGCATAATGTAAAACAGTAAATCTCATCACATACGGTGAAGACATAATACTGTTAGGAAATTTCTCTCTAGTGGAATTATCAGTGTTGACTATGTAAAGTTAAAGGATAATGTGTAGGATCCACTTAAAAAAGGTCTATCTAGAGAAGGATTGGAAAGGACTTCCAAGGGAATGGGTTTAAGGCCTAGGACAAGTCAGCATGACGATAACTCTACCTAGCAGACTGGAGATCCCAAGAGCTAGGTTCAAGGAAATGAAACAAAGTTGTGACTAACAGGTTCAACATTGTCAATATACCCAACCCATTCTCATGATGTAGACAATGGTGAAAAGTCTTTTAATGATTATCTAAATTGGGCAAATTTGCCCAAATAGTTGAATCTATAGGATTGAGCGTTTAGAAATCACCTATGTGAGGGCGAAGTGGAAGCCGATTCAAGGAGAATATTAATAAAGGTCTATTCTCTAAGATCTCATGAAACCGGAACGTGTTCATGGAAAGAATAAAATCGTGAGAACCATAAACGGTAAAAGGCTGGTTGTGTGACATATGTTGTCTAGGTGTACATTAAAGCTAGACGGTTCAAAGATTTCAAATCTACCAATTTACCGAGTGCATTCGATTCATGTTCACTACGAAAAGTTTAAAGGAAAACCCGCTTATCCAGATGCAATCAGTCTTTGCTTGATGATCACATACTTGTACGTAAAATTTTTACGAAAAATAGCCATTCCCCATTTATGTGGGGGATTGTTGGGTTCAAAGTATAGATAAAATGTGAATGAAAAATGGAGGAAACTAAGTGGAAGGAAAAATATAGAAGAAAACACTAAGATTGAAAGTGCACTCCAAAATGAAAAGTCTACTATTTCTCCCACATTGGTGGGAGAATGTGACTTTCGAGTGTTTATATTAGGAAACACTTATTCCACTTGGTAAGTGAGGCAAGAAATAAGAGATGCCTCCCGCTGTCGTTGTCGTCGCTCGCTCGGCTCGACTTCGAATTTGGATATGGATTTGAATTTGGAAAATGATCGATCGATGAGATCTATCTTTTTGGACAAAATTTATTTGACAGAAATTTAATCCGAAGGGAAAATAAAAAACACAGTAAATTATTTTTTGTATTTTGATCCTCCAATTATATACATGCATGCACTGTTTCAAACTGATGCTTCAGAAGGATACACTGTCTTGAGCTGATGCTTCGGAAGGATGCAATCCTTCAATGAAATGACACACTGATTTATGAAATAGTTTACCTGTTCGGAAAAGATGCAATCTTTGGACGAACAGACATGATTTTTCAGGAAAGATCACACCTTTTAAGTGAAACATTGCCACTTTTCAGAAGAGACATAGAAGACTATATAAACTTGCTTTCATCCATAGGTTTAGACAAAAATTTTCTGAATCACAAACTCTCTTCTTGTCTTCAAAACATTCTGTGTGATCAATAAAACTATTGAGTGAGTTAGTTGAATCCAACAATTTGAGGCACTACTATTGTTCAGATTGAAGGTCATTTTATCCTGGAAGGAAGATTCCATAACCTTGGGTACAGTGAGGGAAATTATTCCTTAAGGACACTTCGTAAAGTCGGGGGACTTGGCCTTACAAATTCTATTTCATCTATTTTCTGAAATTAAACACACTTCTTAGATAGTTTATTCATAATCTAGTGTTGAAGGTGTTAAGTAACTTCAAAAGTGTTCTTGTCTTAGACTTGAACTAGAGTTGAAATTGGTGTTGCATGTATACAGATTCTTGTACCCGAACACCATAAAACAACAGAATTTTATCTCCTTTGACTGTTGAAAAGATAACGGGCAGTTGGTTCACGACTAGTGTCGTCGGCTAAGAAAAATCATTACTAAAGATTGCTAAATCTTGTACTCTACTAATTTTAACTAGTCAAGAAAGCGTTGATTTTCTCTTTCAATTTTATCTTTATTTAAATAAATAAAATTCTACATATATATTTGGAAAAACCTGTTTAGGGCATGCAGGTGGTGCAACGGTAGTAAAGATTGTCAGGAATGTGTGATCCGGGGACGTCGATCTCCTTCCGAAGGCGCTCGCTCTCGAGCAAGATATAATAAAGAATCAAGTCTATGGTGACGTGGAGGAAAGGACATAGGGGACAAGAATCTTAGGTCTTGTTTGACCATGAAAATAATAATTTTTTGAAGTTCAAGTTGAAATTATGTTTGATCAGAAATATAGATTAGAGTTGTTTTTGAAATTTTGTGAGTAAAGTAGGAGTAAAAAAGTGAAAACATAGTTTACTTGTTTTGACTTTACTTATTTTCACTATTTCAAATACAATGTCAAATTATATTTGAAATTTTCATGGTTAAATGCATATTATTTTTAATTTTTTCAGTAATAATATACCTAATGTATTTCTATGTTTTTATTTTTTTCACCAAGATAAAATAATTTAAAAAAAAAAAAAAAAAATTCATAACCAAATCACTACTTATAAGGATAAGTTTGTGAACAGCTTTGTACGGACTTAACATTGCAAGATGATTAGTTGACACTATCAACAACTTTGACACATGCCATGAAGTTATTGGGTTTGGTACTATTGGACTTTATTGCAATTTTTTTATTGGCCGATATGCCTTAATGTAATAGCCTATAAAGAGTTGATCCTCAATCTAATTTCAAGCCATATAACGCCAACTTCAGATTTCTTTTATGCCAAACCTGCATTTGTTTTTATTAAAATTAATACGTCTGAATTTAAATAATTAAGATATTATTTATAAATTTGAAAACTAAATAATTAAGATTATTTATTATTTAACATATGAATATGTACAATTTATTTATTTCTAATAAATATTCAATTTAAATATAAAAAGTAATAATGATTATAGCAAGAATGCATATTTAAATAATTAAAATAAAAAATATTTGTTATTTTTAACATTTGAATATGTTGAGTTAAAAAATTATTAAATATTTTCTCTGTTTAAAAAAGAATAACATATTTTGACTTGACATGAAATTTAAGAAAATAAAAAATATTTTTAAATATTATGACCTTACATTAAAATTATATCAAATATATCAAAATATCCTTTAATCTTCTAGTATTAAAAATATCATATAAAGAAATTAAAGTGTTGCTAAAAAAAAAGAACATTCTTTTTAAAATAAACTAAAAAAAATAGATTATTCTTTTTAAAATTTTAAAAAAATATAAAAGTTAAGTAATACAGTAACAATAACATAATAAAAATAATCTAACAAAACAACATTCAAACAGTATATTAGTAATCAATATTATATTCGAGAAAAAGTTAAGATTTACTTTTACTTCTACTTACTAATACTATTAGTCTCTAATAAGTGTGAAAGGGCAAGAGAAGAAGCTTTTGCTTCGTAATTTTATTATATTACCTCTAATTATTTATTATAGATTATTTATATATTAAAAAAAATAATAATATTTAATAAAAAAGTAAAATAAAAATTTATGACGTGTTTGCTTCAACTGCTTCAATCGTAGCTTCAGTAAATATCGCTTTTAATTAATTATTATGTATCATTTGAGTATTAAAAAATAATAATATTTGATAGAAAAGGTAAAAATAATATGAAATGATAAATTAACTATTGATATTTTAAATGAACTTGACAACTTATATGAGGTTCGCTTAAAAAAAAATTACAAATATATTTTATAGTAATTTTGCTATATCACTTTTGATTAGTACTTGATTTTATTATATCACCCCTAATTAATTATTATATGTTATTCATATATTAAAAATTAATAATATTTAATAAAAAGGTAAAATAAGCATTTATGACATTTCTGCTTCAACTGCTTCAATTATCTCCATCAATATGTCTGCTTCTCCTGCTTATTTTATAAACTGCTTCCTCTGTGATTTTATTATGTCATCTCTGATTAATTATTATAAGTTATTTATTTATTAGCAAATTAATAATATATAATAAAAAAGTAAAATAGATATTAATGATATGTCTGTTTCAGCTGTTTCACCCATAATTTGACTATATCACCCATAGTCAATTATTATAAGCCATCTAAATACTAAAAAATTAACATTAAAAAATTATTATAAAGTCATCTAAGTATTACAAAATTAATAATATTTAATATTAAATTTACCTGATGTTTTCTATGAGTCCCATTTAATTTTTTTCACGCAAGTATTTTTGTGTAGTAATTTTATTATTTCACTTCTATTTAGACATGTTTGCTTCACTGTTTCAATCGTGATTTTTCTATGTCACTCTTAATTAATTATTATGACCATTTACGTATTTTGTCAATTAATAATATTTGATAAAAAGATAAAATAAATATAAAATGATAAATTAACTCTTGATATTTTAAATTAACTTGACTTCTTATACAAGGTCCACTTCAAAAAAAATTCACAAGTATTTTTTATAGTAATTTTGTTACATTAATTCTAATTAGTTGTTGTGAGACATTAATACATGTCTGCTTCACTGCTTAAATCATAACTTTACTGTATCACCCATAATTAATTATTATGATCGTCTAAGCATTATGACACTTAAATTAGAATAGAAGAAAAAAAATATTAGACATCACAGTAATTTAAAACTTAAATTATTTTTAAAATGTAATTGACTATCAATGACACAAAAGTTTGGACAACGAGAACGATAATAACTTAAAATATCTAAAAAAAATAATATATTATATATTTTTAAAAATATTATAAATCACAATAATTAAAATAAATTTTTAAAAAGTATTTTTTGGGCCCGTGCCTTGCACGAGCCATTAGTAACTAGTACTAATAATAAGAGGGAATAAGCAGGCATCAAGTCGACACATCTGTTTCTGCTGCCTGCTTCAACTACTTCAATCACGATTTTACTATATCATCCCTAATTAATTATTATAAGACATCTAAGTATTAAAAATTTATTATAAAGTCATTTATGTATTAAAAAATTAATAATATTTAACATTAAATTAACTTGACGTCTTATATGTGATTCACTTATGTTGTTGCTTCAGCTGCTTCCATCGTAATTTTACTATATCATCCCTAGTTAATTATTATAAGTAATCTAAGTATTAAAAAATTATTATAAATTCATTTAAATTTTAAAAAATTAATAATATTTAATATTAAATTAACTTGACATCTTATATGTGATTCAATTAATTTTTTTTCACAAGTATTTTTTTATGATAATTTTGCTATATCACTTTTAATTAGTGATTATAAGTCATTTAATACATGTCTTCTTCGCTGCTTCAATCATTATTTTACTATATTACCGCCTAATTAATTATTACGGTCGTCTAAATATTGTGTCATTTAAATTAGTAGTAAAAATAGAAGAAAAATTATTATATATCACAATAATTAAAAGGTTAAATTATTTTTAAAATATAATTGACTATCAATAACACAAAATTTTGAACAAGGAACATATATTATTTGGAAATTACATAGTAAAATATTATAAATTACAATAGTTAACAATTTAAAATATCTAAAAAAAAAATTACTATGATATATATTTCAAAATATTACTATAAATCACAATAATTAACAACTTTAAAAATTTATATGTTAATTTGTCTGCTTTGGCACAGCTTCATTGGTCCGTTCTCTTGCTTTCATTTTTTCACCAATTTTAATTTGTTTGTCTTATTTTGTTTAGATGGTATATATTTTTTTTAAAAAATATGAAAATAACTCATAAATCATAATAATTAATAACTTAAAAATTTTAAAAATATAAAATATTTGGCCAATTCTCAAAATTATATTAGTATCATTTAAATTAAAATAGATAAAAGAGTATTATAAATCACAGTAATTAAAATTTTAAATTATTTTTTAA
Organism: Capsicum baccatum var. pendulum; assembly: GCA_030864225.1. NCBI lineage: Eukaryota > Viridiplantae > Streptophyta > Magnoliopsida > Solanales > Solanaceae > Capsicum > Capsicum baccatum. Next base: position 198,597,563 of record CM061557.1, read on the forward strand.
AATATAATTGACTATCAATGCTACAAAAGTTTGTCAAGGAAAGTAACATATATCATTTGAAAAGTGCATAAAAAGTATTATAAATTGTAATATTTAACAACTTAAAATATCTTAAAATTTAATCTGTTATATATTAAAAATATTATAGATCAAAATAATTAACAACTTAAAATATCTAAAATATTTAGTTGACTCTCGAAATTGTATCAGTGCCACTTAAATTGGAATAACTAAAAGTATAATTGACTATCAATGCCATTAAAGTTTGGACAAGGAGAGTAATATGTATTATTTGATACATAAAAAGTACTATAATTACAATAGTTAATAGCTTAAAATATCTTTTAACAAAATTAATCTGTTATATATTTCAAAAAAATAAAATAAAAAAAAGAGTACTATAAATCACAATAATTAACAGCTTAAAATTTTGTAAATATATAAAAAATTTGGTTGACTCTGAAAATTATATCAGTGCCACTTAAATAGGAATAGAGAAGAGGTATTATAAATCTCAATAATAAAAAATTTAAATTATTCTAAAAATATAATTGACTATCAACATCGCAAAAGTTTGAACAAGTAGAGTAACATGTATTATTTAAAAATTAAATAAAAATATTATAAATTATGACAGTTAATAACTAAAGCATATTAAAAATATAATTAATTATCTAAATTTTATTTGTGTCACATAAATTGAGATTAAAAAATAACATATAATGGGCTCGTCCTGGTACAAGCCTTCGACATCTAGTAGTATAATAAGATCAATGCACTAATAAATAAAAAATATATCGTTGATAATAATTTAATATATCTAAATTATATACATTAAAAAATGTATATCAAACGAGTTTGAAGTGTTTGCGGAAGAAACCTTACTTCTTGTTAAGCATTTTATTCATTTCTTCCATTTTAAAAAGAATGATCTATTTTGATTTGATACGAAATTAAAAAATTAAAACAAATTATGAATTATATGGTCTTAAATTACAATTATGTCAAATATATCAAATTATTCTTTAATCTTGTGATATTCAACATGTCATGTGGGAGGTTGAAACTAAAATATTGTAAAAAAAAAAAGAAAAGAAAGGATCATTTTTTCCTTTCTTTTTAAAATAGATTAAAAAGAAACATATGTCATTCTTTTTTAGACGGAGGAAATAGTTTAATAGAATCATTCCAATTTAGACTTTCATTGAGTGCAAATAAATCAGATTTGTCTATATTGTATCCCTGTCGCACAAATTACTCTTGGGGACTCAAACGTTTATCCTCAAAAGAATAACATTTATTAGAGGTGTGTATCGGTCGGTTTGGTTCGATTTTATATACAATCGATTTGGTTTGTCGATTTTTGATTTTTAATATGCTAAACCAATAAGATATTTTTATCGATTTTCAGTTTATCAATTTTATTCCTTAACAGTTCGATTTAACCGATAATGAAATACTCATAAAATAAAAATAGTAGTAACTAACATGAAAAGAAATAGAATTTTAGTTACAGCCAAAAATCCTACATGATGTATTTTAAGTTATAAGAATCTTCAAGCTTGAACTAAATGTTGTTAGGAGAAATTAAGAATTTATATAATTGAAATAATAGATTTGTTAATATGTAGAAATTAGAGAAATATATAATTAGTCATATATATATATATAAGTAGGTGTAAAATAGTAATTAGTATATATTCTTATCGGGTTATCGGTTTATCCAATAACCCAATAATAAAAACTCACTCCGAATCAATAACTCAATAATTTTTTTTATAAAACCATTAAACATCGTTAACCTAATAACAATAAATGAATAATATTTTTATCAGTTTGATTTATTAGTTGATTTGATTTTTGCACACCCTTAGCATTTATACCAGCACAAGGTATAAATAAATTCTCGCATTTATTTATTGTTTATTGTTTGTTTTGGTTTTTGTATCTCTAACAACTAAAAAGATAATCAAATAGTTGTAAACTGATCTTTTTTTTTCAACAGCAAATCCACCAGGCGAGATGCCCAGGGCTAGTTATATATATATATATATATATATATATATATATATATATATATATATATATATATATATATATATATATATTAAAAACAAAACTCAAAAGAAAAAGTACAAGCAAAGGGCTATGCCTTGCCTTACTAGTCCTATTGAGGCATAGCAAAAACTCTTATCATTAACATGCATGTAAGAAATAAGAAGAAAAAAGAACTAAATATTTTATGATCATCACAGAGTTAATAACCAACTCTATGATGATACTACAAATGATAATACTTAAGTAGTGAAAGATTAAAATAACCAAGAATGTGGAGTCAGATCCATGTTTCTTTAAAAATTGAAAATCTTCAAAAAGATGTAGCCCTATAAAGATTCGATTCTTCACCTTGTTTTCTTCCTCCAACCACTCCAAAATATCTTCATATTTCATTAATTCTTTTTAGATCTATTGAATCTTGATATAACTGAACCTTGTTTCCTTCTGTTTTGCCACCCTCATTGGTAATTGTCTTAGAATAACCTCTTCAAACACTTTACCATTCCAACTATGTTTTAATATGTTTTCTTTCATGAGTTTTCTTTTTCTTGAATCCTTTCCTTTGTTGCCTAGGTGAAAGATCTCCATCCCTAGCCACTTTAGCAAAGAATTCATCCAATATTTTATCCTCATCTTCTTCGTCAAATATGTCAATGCCTAAATCACCCTCAAAAGCTTCCATTGGATCTGCTACCAAATCTCCTGACTCATTCCTCTTGGCCTGGAACCCTATGGTAGGATTATCCATAACATTCAAATGTGCAATTATTTGAGCCGCAAGTTGTTCTACGACAAAAGATGGAAGAACAATTGCATAACTTGGCACAAATTCTGAGGCTGTTGGACTCAACTTACTGCACATTAGAGGGGATGAGGCCTGCTTCTCCTCCTTCACCATATCTGCCAAACTCTTTATATTTGTACAACTTTTTTGGTCACTCTTCGCTTCAACCTTGTTGTTTGAATACGTCGGAGTTAAGACCACTAGCCCATCCACTTCTTGTTCATTTTCCTCGAACAATAATTTGTGTCTAAACTCCAAAGTCATCCCATTGCTCACTAATTGACTCAGTAAATGGAGAAGGCATCTCACACTCCGAAGCCCTCAATATAGAATCAACGGCTTCAAGACTGGTATGGGATAAACCAATCTTGCAACATGTTGTTACATTAGCATATTTGTCACTTTTGGAAGTGCAATTTGACATTTAGGACTGCCCAAATAAGATTGGTGCTCATTTTTTAATCTAAAAGAGCCTCAAAGGTATTAGGATCCAAAACATCCTTTGTTGCAACACATTGTTTCTTTGCCACATTAAGTTCTTTGCTAATTTGAGGACTAATAGATTATTTGTGTGAAACCACTGTCCAGCCTTTATCTCAAACATCATTTCCAGTATTGTTCAACTCCATATCCTGCTTAGAAATCACCAAACTCTTAGTCCCGACACTTGTATCCACAATACTAGGTAGATTTTGAATTACTTTCTTTTCAGTCCATGCTCTTTCCGTTAAGTTTTCGGACACCCTAGCCAAAGCTTGACCTACTGGAATATCCCCCATATTAACTCCATTTTGTTGTTTCTTCTTAATATTTAGATAATCACGTGCATCTCCTTGTAATTTTTCAACTGAAGCTCCCTCAAACTCCATTGTCTTATCATCTACTTTTTGGAGCACTACTTTTTTTTTCAGTTAACAATCGACACTTCTTTTCATCGTGACCCTGGCATTATAATGGGTGCAATATTGAGGTAAATTATCATATACCACGTCTTGAAACTCCTCAATAATTCTACCCGTAACTTTGTCCACACTTTAAATTCGAATATGATCTGGATGTTTGTTCATTAAGTCAAGGATGACTCTAACCCTAGCCGTGCTCGGTCTTGATCTCACTTGTGTGGCCTTATCCACAACAATAGGTTTTCCAAATGCTGAAGCAATGGAAAGCAAAGACCTCTTAGCAAACAAATCCTTCGACAAGTTTGGAAACAAAATTCATACTGCCGCGCGTGAAGTCTCCTCCTTAGGGTTGAATCCAATAGTCCACAAAAAAATTCTAATTTGATGATTTTTGATGTTGTGCATGAAATAATTTACACCTTTTGATAATGCAGCCACGAAATCATCATATTGATCCATACGAATAAGAAGTTGCCTTTGAGCAAACAATCCAACAAGACAATGCCCCTTAATGCCGAGAAACTTAGGCAAAATCGATCTTAAAATTGACAAATTTGGTGACCCTATGGATAATTTAACCACTATGTATTGATAAAGTCCCTCCTCTTTGGCGAAAGCTTTTCGTTCATCCAATAAAAATTTTAACGTTGGGATTCTATGAACAACATCAACAGGTATTAGACTAGTAAATGAAAGATTAATAGTTGGTTATGTTTGATTTAACTTATCAACATAATTAGAGTTTGTATTGGTGTTTGTAGTGTTGTTTGTAGTGTTTTAGAGAATCTCTCCCCCAGTCAAAGGCTAGGGAGAGACGATGACAGCCATAGCTGCCCTAGTTTCTCATTTCGTCAGGAGAGAGAAAAAAAGAGGCTAGGGTTAATATGCTTGTATTATAGTTGTAAACTGATCTTAAGAGAAGTCAAATTAATAGTTTGCTTAACTCCTATAATTCAATTGTACAGATTTTCGGATAAATAATATAACTAAAAATCAATAAAAAAAAGCTACTTCTTGTTTAGGATATTTAATTACGAATAAGTTGGTAAAAATACTTCTTACTTTGTATACGGAAGTGAGTAATTTCCTCAACGTATACCTAGACCAAGAACTCAACTTGTCATAAAATGGGGGAGTAGTTATACAACCAAATTTATCATTTTAATAACAAATTCACAACTATTATCCCTTCGAAAAAAGTGCAGATACAATATAGAAGTTATATATTTTAAACTACCATTAAGATTTTCGGTGAAATAAGTAGAATCTCTTCACTTTAATTTAAAGTCTCAAACTTTTTTTATAGACCTTATGCAGATTGAATTTGAATTAGTTGGAATGCTAAATTAGTAATTGAAGTGAAAAAAGATACATAATCAACTGGTCATATATATTATTTTTTTTCTTAATTCCAAGTGATTTTATTACCACCAGTATAAAACTACAATTTGAAGAAGGGGGCAAGATCCTGACCCTCTAAAACACAAAATAATAAAATTAAGATGCTCAAGGTCCATACCGCATTCATAGAGACAGGTACTTGATCTTCTCCTCTTGATCAGGGTGGAAGGTAGTTTATACTGTTATCTTTTCTTACACAAAAATTTGTGTTTTGAAAAAACAACTTCAACACAAGTTCAAGAATAAATCAAAAACACTTATGAAGTTTTCAACACAAGATCAAAAATGACCTTTCAAAGAAGTATATTTCCAGTATTTTAAAGAAAATTAGATGAAGTAGAAAAAGCCAAGTCCTCCAAATTCACGGAGTGTCCTTAAGGAAATAATTCCCTTCAAGTACCCGAGGTTGCGAAATTTTTCTTCCTGGATAAAATGGCTTAACAGTCGAACTACGATCGGATTCTCTTCGAGCTCACTCAATAGTTAGATGATCACATGGAGTATTTTAGAAGACAAGAAATGTTTTAAGTGCAAAAAATTATACTGAACCTGTGAAAAAATGCAGATTTATATAGCCATGAAGTGCCTGATAAGTCGTCAATCTTACGACTTGCTAGCACTTTTAAGCCTAAATTATCATGTTTTCCACTGATTTAATGGTACTCTTTTACTTAATGCCCATTTATGTAGGTAAAAGTAAAAAGAGAAAATTTGGGCAAGTTATTCAAGTCATCAAGAGGCCAAATATGAAGGAAATAAGTCATCAGCTTCGCATCCGCTTTGCATCCGCTTCACATATGCTTTGGAGCTGCTAGCGATCTTCTCTCTGTCTGCTCTTCATCCGCTTTGGATCCGCTCAAGCAGATTAAGAATAAGGTGGCAGTTTAAAAGGGGTCTTTTAGCTCATTTTTCAAGACCCAGTTTTCATCTCTTAGCAAGATAGCCTCCCTGTTAGATCTTAGCTTCTCTCTTCTGTTTTAGCATCTATCTTTTCATCTTTTGAGAAATTTGTACTAAACTTGAATGAAAAATACATGGTAGTGATTTTTCTTTGAAGAATTATTGAAACCCCAAGTGCAGAATTACATTGTCTCTATTTCTCATGGATGAAGTGAATGATAACTTTGGTATATTCTTATCCCTTTTATCTATGAGTAGCTAATTTCCACTCTTGGGATTATGCTTGCTTAGGTAGTGGTAGTGCATGGGTTTTAGCTAATTATTTTTCTAACTAGTTAATTGTGATGGTTATTGTAGTTATTTTATAAATTAAATGAGAGTTGGGGGTTGCAAACTCCAATCACCCTAGAACCCATGTCATTCTTGAAAGAGAGAACTTGGGTGAGGAATAAATGCAACCAATAACTTAATTCATTTCATTTAATGATATCTCTTAGACATAAGGATGTCAATTGAGGCAATAAATGTGAGAAATTGTCACATTTGTGAGGTATTCGAAAGAATCCATTTGTGAAATTTGATGTTGTAATTGAAATATTGACATCAATACATTGACATCTAGCCTACCCATGAATTTTAGCTAAAAGTTGAATAAATGGTCAAATACCATGCATGATCCCACACCTATAATTGCATAACCCCAAGGCTTATTCTCAATTGAATCCACTCTTAGCATTCTTCAACATCAAGCTAGTGCACTAAAATTGAAGTAGTTGTCATTTATAAACACATTCAAACTAAATCCCCCCATTTTACATTTATGCTTGATTTATTCACACTACGAGTCATCTTTTAGTAGACTATTAATACTCTTGAGTTTTGAATTCCATGATTTCACTCCTTGTGGATTCGACCCCAACCTAAGTTGGGTTATTATATTGACAAAAATCTCTTACATCCATTCAAGAGTGTAATTTGAGCATTATCAGTGCCCCTTTCAAAAGGTGGAAATGATTCACCGAAAAGGTATATCCTTTCTGAATAGTCATGTCCGTCCATTCAAAAGAGTGTGTCTTTTCCAAACAACCACAACCATGCAAACAGTCATACCTTTTTCCAAAATAATGTGTCTTTTACTCGAAGAGTTGTGTCCCTTCCAAATAACTTTTGATTTTCCATTCATACCAATTAAACCTAACAATCCCCCACATGAATGGGGAATGACTACTCTCTGTAAAACTCTACGGATAAGTATGTGATCATCAAGAGAAGACATATTGCATCTGGATAAGTGGGTTTTTCTTTGAACTTTCCATAGTGCACATGCATCGAATGCACTCGGTCAATTTATAGATTTGATATCTTTGAACCATTGAGCTTTAATGTACACCTAGACAACAAATATCACACAACCAACCTTTTATTGTTTATGGTTCTCACGATTTTATCTGTTTTAGCAATGACCACGTTCCGGTCTCATAAGAGATTAGAGAATAGGCCTTTACTAACATTCTCCTTAAAACGACTTTCACTTTTCCCTTACATAGGTGTTTTCTAAAATTTTAATACTATAGATTAAACTATTTGATCAAATCTACCAAATTTGGATAGTCATTAAAAGATTTCACTCCATAAGTTTTATCGTTGTTTACTTAACATTGTCTACATAATGAGAATGGGCTGGGTATTTGACAATGTTGAACCTGTCAGATACAGCTTTATTTGATGTCTTTGAACCTAGCTCTTGGGATCTCCAGTCTGCTAGGTAGAGTTACCGCCATACTGACTTGTCCAGGGCCGTAAACTCATTCTCTTGGATGTACTCTCTACTCCCTCTCTAGATAGACCTTTTGTAAGTAGATCTGACGCGTTATATTTTGAATTTACATAGTCAACAGTGATAATTCCACTAGAGAAAAATTCTCTAATGATATTATGTCTCCGTCTTATGTGATGAGATTTACCATTGTACATCATGATCCTGCCCTACCTATTGCCGCTCGACTATTATAGTGTATACATACTGGTGCCAATGGTTTGGGCCAATAAAGAATATCTTTCAAGAAATTTCAGAGCCATTCTGCTTCTTCACCGGCTTTATCCAATGCGATAAATTCAGATTTTACTGTTGAGCGAGCAATACATGTCTATTTGGATGATTTCCAAGAGACCGCTCCTCCGCCAATAGTAAATATATATCTACTCGTGAATTTTACTTTGTTCAATCCGGTGATCCAATTTGCATTACTATATCCTTCAAGTACCTCAGGATATTTATTATAATAAAAAGCATAATATTGAGTGTATTTAAGATACCCCAAAACTCTTTTCATTGCCATCCAATGAGTTTTATTGGTATTACTCGTGTACCGACTCAACTTACTAATAGCACATGCTATGTATGGTCGTGTACAATTTATTATATACATCAAGCATCCCAACACTCATGCATACTCCAACTGTGAGTCACTTACACCTTTATTCTTTTGAAGTGCAAAGCTCATGTCTAGTGGAGTCTTGGCACAACCAAATTCTAGATACTTGAATTTATCAAGTACCTTTTCGTTGTAATGAGATTCTGACAATGCCAACCCTTGTGCAGTTCTATAGATTCTTATGCCCAAGGTCACATCCAAAACTCCAAGGTCTTTATTATCAAACTTGCTCTCGAGCATTCATTTCATAGCATTTATGTCAGAAATGTCTCTACTGATGATAAACATATCATCCACATACAAACAAACAATGACTTGGTGATTTGGAGTGTCTTTAATGTAAACACATTTATCACATTCATTTATCTTGAACCCGTTTCCCAATATGGTTTGGTCAAACTTTACATACCATTGTTTAGGTGCTTGTTTTATTCCATAAAGTGACTTAACAAGTTTACACACCTTATTTTCTTTTCCTGGAACCACAAAACCCTCAGGCTGTTTCATGTTAATTTATTCCTCCAATTCTCTATTTAGGAATGGCATTTTTACATGCATTTGATGTATTTCAAGACCATATATCTCCTCCAAAGTAATTAACATCCTAAATAACGTTATCCTCATTACAGGTGAGTATGTATCAAAGTAACAAGGCCTTTCTTTTGTTTAAATCCTTTTACAACAAGTCTTGCCTTGTATTTGTCAATAGTACCATCAACTTTAATTTTTCTTTTAAAGATCCATTTAGAACCTAAAAGTTTATTTCTTGTAGGAAGACAACCAACTCCCACGTATGGTTGCTTAAGATTGAATCAATCTCACTATTGACTGTCTCTTTCTAAAAGGATGAGTCTGACGACAACATCGCTTCTTTAAATATTTGAGGCTTATTTTCTAAGAGACATATTACAAAATTTGATCCAAACGAAGTTGATGTTCTTTAACGTGTACTTCTTCTCGAATTCTCATCATTATGTACATCTTCAGTTGGTTCATCTCAAGGTTGTTAGACCCCCACTAGATTGTTCATGTCTTGTTTTATATGGATAAATATGTTCAAGGAATTCAGTATTATCTTATTCAATTGTCGTATTTTCATTGACATTCAGATGTTCAAATTTATGAACCAAAAATTGATATGCTTTGCTGTATTTAGCATATTCTATAAACACGCAGTCCACCATTTTAGGTCCTATCCTTACTCTTTTAGGCATAGGAACTTGGTCCTTCGCTAGACATCCCCACACTTTGAAATATTTCACGTTGGGTTTCCTTCCTTTCTATTTTCATATGAAATTGATTGTGTCTTACTATGAGGCACTCTATTGAGTATTCGGTTAGCTATAAGGATAACTTTCCCCCACAAGTTTTGCGGTAAATCTGAACTTATTAGTAAGACATTCATCATTTCCTTCAAAGTTTAATTTTTTCTTTCCGAAATTCCATTATATTGAGGTGAATACGGGACCATAGTTTGATGGACAATTCCATTCTCTATTTGTGCAAAGGAAGATTTATATTCTCCGTCTCTATCACTTCTTACCATTTTGATCTTTTTCTCTAACTGATTTTTAACTTCTGTTTTATATTGTCTAAACGCATTTATTACTTCATCCTTACTATTTAGTAAATAGATATAAAAGTATCTAGTGCAATTGTCAATAAAAGTTATAAAATACTTTTTTCCACCACGAGATGGTGTTAACTTCATATCAAAAATGTCAATGTGGATTAAGTCTAAGGGATTGGAATTTCTTTTAATGGACTCATACGGATGCTTAGCATACTTTGATTCCACACACGTTTGACATTTTGATTTATTACACTCAAAGTTTGGCGAAAATTGTAAGTTAATTAGTTTTCGCAATGTTTTGTAATTGACATGTCCTAATCGTTCATACCACAAATCATAAGATTCAAGCAAGTAAGAAGAAACTAAGCTTTTATTGATTTAAACATTCATTACATTTATTTTGAATAGTCCCTCTGTGAGGTAGCCTTTTCCTACTTATATTTCTCCTTTACTAAGTATAAATTTTCCAGAAATAAATAGACATTTGGAACCATTTTTGTCAAGAAGTGATACAAAAATCAAGTTCTTTCGTAACTTCGGTACATACAGGACATTGTTCAAAGTCAAATCTTTGCCTGATGTCATTTTCAGGTAGATTTTTCCTATTTCTTTAACTTTTATAGTTGCGGAGTTGGCCATATATATCCTTTCTTCGCCTTGAGCTAGAGCAAAAATAGAAAACAACTCCTTATTTGCACAAATGTGGTGGGTGACACCGGACCATTCTCGAGGATTTCCTACCAAATTATATTCAGACAGCATGACACACAAATCGTCCATTTCTTTCTTGGATTCAACTATATTTGTTTGGTCCTTCTTTTTGCCTTTCTTTGGGGCATGGCAATCCGTTGACTTGTGTCCAATCTTGCCACAGTTAAAACATTTTCCCTTGAATTTCTTCTTAGGTTGATTTCTTTCATGTCCAACTTTCTTTCGTTTTTTAGAGTTGTTATGGTCGTATTCTACTATATTTTCTCCACTTATTACAGAGTTTTCTTTCGACCTTCTTTCTGTGTCTTTGTTGTCTTCTTCAATGCGCAGTCCTACTATAAGTTCTTTCATTGTCATCTCCTTTCGCTTATGTTTCAAGTAGTTCTTGAAGTCCTTCCACATAGGTGGTAATTTCTATATTATTTTCGCGACTTAAAATGCCTCGTTCACAACCATACCTACAATTAAGTTCATGTGAACATTAAGAACATTTTTAATATGTTCAACAAAGGTATTCATCAAACTCATACCTTCCACAAAGAGATCGTGGATGATAACTTGCAGTTCCTGGACTTGAGATACAACGTACTTGTTGTCCATCATTTTAAACTCAAGGAATCTTGCAACAAAGAACTTTTTGGTTCCAACATCCTCAGTCTTGTATTTTCTTTCTGGCGCCCCCACAACTCTTTTTTGTCGTCTTCATTCCACTATACACATTGTATAGTTCATCTTGGAGGCCATTTAGAATGTAATTCCTGCATAGGAAATCGGAGCGTTTCCATGCCTCCATAACGACAAATTTCTCCTGGTCCAAAGTTTCCTTAGGCACCTCTAAAGCTTCTTCAGATGTGAATCTTTGAAGACATAAAGTTGTAAGGTAGAAGAACATCTTCTGTTGTCACTTTTTGAAATCAACAATCGTGAATTTTTTGGGTTTCTTCGCTGATGTCATTGCCTGCGGAGCACTCGTATGATTCGTTGTGGCAATATTAGTTGCTGCCACATCGTTGTAGTATCATTCACTTGACTGTCAGTATTCAACTTCTTGTTGCAGCAACTTTAAACACCCCTTGTTTCTAGTTTAATGATGAAATTTTTATGACTTTCAATCGTCAACCAAATGACCTCTAACTTGTGATGAAGATTTTATTTCTTCAAATCACTTTTTAAGTTCAAACGGACTAGAAAGCTTAAAGCTTTAATCTCCATAAACCAAACAATATAGATTATGAAGAAGAAAAAAACTTTAGTGAAAAGAAAATTTCACTAAACAAGAAAAAAAGTTTTTTTTTCCCAATTATTTCCTTAAGATTGTTGTCTTCTCTTACACAAAAATCTGTATTTTAGCAAAACAACTTCAACACAAGTTCAAGAATAAATCAAGAACACTTATGAAGTTTCCAACACCTTCAACACAAGATTAAAAACGATCTTTCAAAGAAGTGTGTTTTAAATATTTTAAAGAAAATTAGATGAAGCAGAAAAAGCCAAGTCCTCTGAGTTCACGGAGTGTCCTTAAGGAAATAATTTCCCTCAAGTACCCGAGGTTGTGAATTTCCTCTCAGGATAAAATGGCTTAACAATCTGACTGTAGTGGTACCTCAAACGATCGGATTCTCTTTGAACTCACTCAACAGTTAGATGATCACACGAAATATTTTAGAAGACAAGAAATATTTTTAAGTGCAGAAAAATTCGTATTGAACCTGTGGAAAAATGCAGGTTTATATAGGCATGAAGTGCCCCTTCTGAAAGGTGGCAATGGTTCACTGGAAAGGTGTATCCTTTCTGAACAGTCATGTCTGTCCATTCAAAAGAGTGGTTTTTCCGAACAGCCACAACCATCCAAACAATCATACTTTTTTCCGAAATAGTGTGTCTTTTACTCGAAGAGTTGTGTTCCTTCCAAGCAACTTTTCATTTTTCATTCACACCAATTGAACCCAACAGCTACTCCCTTCGTTCCATTTTACTCGTCCCAATTTGACACTGCACATTAATTAAGAAAAACAATCAATAGCATAGCTACTTTACCATATTAGCCTATTAAATGATGTTTACATTTTAATTTGGAGATAAAACAATTAATACTAAAGGTAAAAAAGAAAAAAAAATTGTCATGTCTTGATTAACGAAAAATTACAAGTGAAATGAGAAATCAAATTATAAAATTTGGGACGAGTAAAATGGGACGGAGGGAATATGTATCTATGCTGTTAGACCTTTAATTTGTCAAGACATGTAGAAAATACTTCATATATCTTAACTTGCCATATTAATTGCTAGCAATAATGCCAGTTTCCTATTTGAAACTTCCTTCTTGTCCACGTGCTCTATTTATAAATACCTCGTACTTCTAACTTCCAACGTGTTATCTATAAGTTATTCATTTTTTCTTTGTGTTGTCATCCCTTATAATTTGCACATCAATCAGTAGAGTACCATTGAGGGCATTTTTTCAATTTAATTTCTACCTTGAAAGAGAGAAATGGCTGCTAATAGTTGTGCAGTACTACTTCAAGTGACCAAATGCACATTCCAGAGGCCTTCACTTCCACCCAAAATTGAGCACTCCAGGAACCCCCTCTCATCTACTTTCAAGGTAAATTACGTAATTAACTTTCCTCTTTTATTACACAACATGTGTCCAAAACACCTTCAAAGTTTGTTTTACTAATATAACTTCTTTGAAATAGTTAAGCAAATATGTTTTTTTGATAATTCAGAAATTCAAACGAATAGGAATGAGAATTGGGGTGGGGGTGAGACGGGAAAAAATAGTTTTAAATTTTCTAAATAGGACATGACTGGTTGGGCAAAATATATCCTCCGATACGATAAATATTTCATTTTCCAACTTACGTCATCGGTCATACTATAAAGGAGAGGGGAAATTTAAAGCTAAATAGCCGTCAGCATTACATTTGGTATCCAATTTTGGAGCTACTTTTTCCTGATAGATTTGGACAAAACTTGATGTCAATCCGTTCTTTTTTTCTTGCATAAACACATATATACTCCCTACACTGGATATTAATCGACTCGCTGCCGTAATTAATAGCAATACTAATGTTGAACATATATAAGTTTTAACCATGTTCATTACATTGCAAAAATTAAATATTATTTTGAACATATATAAGTTTTCATTACTTGGTCAACAGGGTCCAAGTAATGTTCATCTACAAAAATTTTACCGCGTCTATTTGTTAATATTATTTTTTTCATTCATATCTATATGAAATCTTGACAGTACTTCGGACAAAATTCCTGGCCTTGCTTCTAACTATATATATGCAGTACAGGAAAATCTATACATACAATTATACATAGATCTGACTATAATGTTGGTGTGTGTGTATATTAAACTTACAACAGGGTAAAGTTCAGAATTAACTAATTAAACATCTTAGCTGTTAAATACAAAGTCCAAAATTAACTTGCATGCAACTTGATGAACAGCCACTATTGAGGGAGTTGGACCATTTTCCAAATATTTCAGTAGACGTTCCAAAAGCTATCAAGGAAACTTCCTTCAAATTATTGGACGCTTTTGTTGACTTCATTTATGAATTCGTTGACCAACCGTTGCTCCCATCTCAGGTACTAATTTTTAGCCATGAACTCTAAATCCTGATTTTTTTTAATTCTTCTTTCTTTTTCTCGAACAGCAAGGAGAATTTTTACATCCTAATGAATAACAAATTTATTTAATTTACTTGTTATAGAATAATTTTGCACCGGTTGAAGAGATCGGAGAAGCTACAACAGTAAGAATAGTTGAAGGAAAAATTCCTGATGATTTTCCAGACGGTGTTTACGTAAGAAATGGTACGTCGTTGTTCTTCCATTTTTTCTTTGTTTAAACTAGATACGTTTGCACGGATTGACAATGCCATTTAGGAAAAAAAAAAATAAGAAGAAAGAAGTTGGAAAAGATAAAGAGATAATGGTCAAAAACATTCTTAGAGAGTTACAGTATCCCCGTTTTCGAATCTCATACATGGACTATTACTAATTATTTATCAAAATACACCTTAACTATCAGTATAAGTATTTAATCCTTAATTATTTTGGAGTATTATTGCAGGCCCAAACCCTCTATTTGGAGGACTAAAATCGACGAAATCTATATTTGGGGAGTCAAGCCACATGTGGGTTGAGGGAGAAGGAATGCTTCATGCTCTCTACTTAAAGAAAGACAGTAGCAGAAAGAAGTGGAAGACATGGTACAAGAACAAACATGTCCAAACAGATACATACAATATGGAAAAAGATAGAACCAAACCAGGTTTTCTTCCTGCTATACAAGGCGATTCTCCTGCTATACTGTTCTCCTATCTTCTAAATGTGGTATGTACTACTACACCAATACCTACATATAATATATAGTAAATTTGGATCACCATGAGTAGATATATAATTATAAATTTCAAATTCTGGATTCGTCAAATAGGAGTACTACTTATGTATATTTGTTGCGTTGCAGTTGAGGTTTGGCGTGATAGACAAATACTTGAGCAACACTAATGTGTTTGAACATGCAAATAAATACTACTCAATTGCTGAGAACCATATGCCTCAAGAGATCGACATTCATTCCCTACAAACTCTGGGAAATTGGAATTTTCCTAGTGGATCTTGGAATAGACCCTTCACAAGCCACCCAAAGGTACGTTACACACAAATACATGAATAATTAAGTTACAAAATTAAAAATAAAATGAACATATAGTTCCATATCTACCATCTTTATTTAATCATTTCTATATTTGTTGCCTTCTTACATAACACAGAAAGCACCTGGCACCGGGGAACTAGTTATAGTTGGTATTGATGCGAAAAAACCATATTTTGAACTAGGTGTGATTTCAGGTACGTAAATATACCTTATTGTTTTAATTCTTTGATTGGAGATAATTAATAACAATCAAGATTTAGAATAAGGATCTATATATTTATATATATATTTGTTAATTTCTTTAACCTCTTTCAGCTGATGGAAAGAAAATGGTTCACAAAGCGGATCTCATGTTTGATAGATGTGCGGTTTGCCATGAAATAGGAGTTACACAGAGGTAATATATATCATATATTATTTTTTACTAATGCATAGCTAACTTGGTACCATCTCAAACGTGTAGGTACAATGTGATCATGAATTTCCCCCTAACTATTGACATAAGTCGACTAGTTCTTGGAGGCCAGTGAGTATATATATTAATTTTCACTTTCTGATGACAATGTAACCTAGTAAACACACACATATATATATATATATATATATACCTAGTAAACACACATATATATATATATATATTGATTATATCTGATAAATATTATATTGTGATTAATGTAGGTTAATGAGGTTTGAGAAAGATGCATATGCAAGAATTGGAATATTGCCACGCTACGGTGATGCCAATTCCATCAAATGGTTTGAGGTTGACCCTTGTTGTGTATTCCACGTCATTAACTGCTTCGAACATAATGATGAGGTACATACATATATATTCTCAGAAAGTCATTTTCTCTATGAAAGAAAATTGGAATATCAATTATAACTAATAATAATAAAATGTTGTTTAATTTGCAAAGGTGGTGGTGAGAGCATGCAGAGCTCGTCAATCAGTTATACCGGGGCCCAGTTCTAGTGTCAACCAGTTAGAAAAGTTTTTTAAATGGATTAAAAGGGAAACAAGTTCCATAGATGACGGCTCTGAGTTCACAAAAGAATCAACTTTCCCTCGTGTTTGCGAATGGAGACTAAACATGAAAACTGGAGAGGTTAAAGAGAAGAAAAATCTATCTGGAGATGAGTTCGCAATGGAATTCCCCATCATCAATGAAAAATTCACTGGATTTAGTAATAAATTTGCTTATCTACAAGTTGTTGAGTTGAAAGAGGTGTCTGGATCAGGTAAACGTATTATATATGTGTACAAAATTTAACATCCTTTGCCACTTTTCTTGCAAATAATCAATAGAGCTTGTGATCATCGACTTATAGTTATATACAAAATTATTTAAACAGGATACACTAGATTTGGTGGGCTAGCCAAGCTTCATTTTGAAGAAAAGAAAGCCTCTACGGTATGTATATATACTTTACATTTCCAATTTCTTTTTTTTTTTTTTAAAAAAAGGGATTAATACTTTGATATATTAATCTTTGGGAAATATATGTATAGGATGAAGAAGACGAATTGGTTAAAGCAGAATATCACATGTTCCCAAAGGACACATTTTGTTCAGGAGCATCATTTGTTCCAAAACCTGGAGGCATCGACGAAGACGATGGTTGGATCATCACATTTACGCATAATGAAAATGAGAATATTTCGCAAGTAAGTAAAATACAATTAATTAGAGTCAAAATTATGATATTCGGACTCATAAACTTAAATGATCCATTCACTTCTAATTGAGAACTAAACGCATGTTTATGCATACCTATATATATTTATTTCTTGCAGGTTTGTATAATTGATGCAAAAAAATTTACGGATGCGCCAGTTGCTATTATCACTTTATCGAGTAGGGTTCCATATGGATTTCATGGAGCTTTCATGCCATTAGAGTCTTAAGATCGTATATATAAATTTCAGAAAAAAATTATTGCGCATGCGGTATGTCAAGTCATACTTATCTGAGGCATTTCGTTTTATTGGCAAATGGAGGTGTTAGGCCCAACTTTTCAAGCAACCAACAGATTCGGCATTATATATCATGGAAGTTTCAGCAATCAGTACAAGAAACATTTTTGCATGAAAAGTTTTGAGAATATAGTTAATAGATTGAAAGTCTTAAGTAGATTTCGTTTAGAGCAATGACGAATCTTTCTCTAGGTAGATAGTAAGATAATATATTGTACTATTCTTTTACTTATTCTTTAAATGATGTAATTAAATTTCTAATTACATTGTAATTGAAGAAGCATTTAGTGATGTAAAGTATGCTTAAGAATTTTAATTTACTATAGCAATTCAAATTATAAATGGAATCTAATATAGTACTATATACTATTAATTGATTCCATTATTGGGTTAAAAAAAAATCTTCTGTTCTATGTTTAATCAACTTGCGTTCCCATTTAAATTCTAATTTAACCTAATGGAGTAGTACATAATGTCATAATATCACGATGACGTTCAAGTTCGATTCTCAATTTAAACTATTGCTCAATGAATCAACTCTATGCATGGATTTAACTTTTTTTAAGTCAGCATAGGTGTACTTAGGATAACTTGACTCTAGCTAAGTAAGGCGTCATTTGTTTACATTTAATGGAGGTAATCTGAATGATTCAGACTTCAGACTATTAAGTGCATTTGTTTTTTTATTAAGATTTTAGTGCTTAATAAGTCTGAATAGACCTTAATCATTCAAATCTAGAACCAAGTCTTAATAGGTTCACCACTCTATTCATAATCAGCAGTCACAACTACTGACCACCTCTGCCACCGTTATCATTGTCAACCATCACCCACCACCACCAACCACCAACCACCTCCCCCATCACAACCACCATTGACAACAAATACCGCTACCAACCACAATCGTCAATCGCTACCACCCCTGTTACCTCTTTTACTCTAATTATATTCACCGCCACCACTGCCGTCAACATCACCATAATCAGCAACCACTACCGGTCAATCCCTACTACCAACCAACCCATCTATCACAACTAGTGTCACTGCTAACTACCACTAATACATCACAACCTCTACACATTATTTGACTGCCATCACCATTGTCACTAGTAACGCCACCTCTACCACCACTTCAACCAGTACCATCGCTACAATTTTTTCTACTAACAACCATCTCCATCATCACAACAAATAACATTTCCAACTAGCACCAACACATCGTCAATCATCATACATTCATGTTTCAGCCAACACAATCAACACCTTAAACTACTAACATCAAGCAACGTCACATCGCAATCACCACCACCACCATCAATCACCACCATCATAACAGTCACTACAATACCAACCATCACAATTATCACCACCAGCATCAATCATTGTCATCGCAACCACCATTATAAAACATCTCCACAATCACTAGCAAACATAAATGTTTTTTCTCAATCAAATACTAATAATTTGTTGTATTAAATTACATACTTTTTTAATATATAACTAACTTTTTATTTGAATTGTATTTTTTGTTTTATTATGTATACTAATAATTTTTTTTTTACACATTCAGATATTGAAAAACAAACAGTCTTAATCATTCCGTTTTCAGATCTAGAGACAACATCTTAATCATTTAGATGTGCATTTAGATTCAGACGTCTGAATCTTAAAAAAAAACAAATGAAAAATTGAATTTAATGGACGCGGATCTGATTCACGTTTGAATCTTATAAAAAAACAAATGAAAAGTTGAATTTAATGGACGCGGTCTGATTCAACTCGATTTCATATAGTGTATTGTACTCTTAAAGATCAGAAATTGTTCATCAATTTGACTTTGTTTAGTACTATAGTAAATTCGAAAATTCGCTTGAGTTCGTCTCTACTGGAAGCCTAGGCCACTTGCAAGGCATGAGTAATAAAGATGGTAAGCAATTTGATATAATATAGCAACAGTAAACTTAGCTATGATCATGCATAAGTTTATTAATAAGTTAGCTCTTGCGTTTTGTCACGATCCATATCAAGCATCTACAGAACAGGATATCTGATGTGCAACTATATTCGTACGGCGAATCCTCTAAGCTAAAGCATGTGATAATCAAGCAATGAATTAGTATAAAAGTCTCAAATTAGCTGAATATATATTAAAGTGCATACCAAAGTCTGCTCAACACTACTAATATCTGGGATACATTTGATACGATTGTAGCTCGGTAACATGTCTGCTAAGAGAAAATGATCGATCACCATAATCTAATGGAGGCATATACCTCAACTGGGATGACTGGTGAATGCTGAAGTCACTCGTTGTCAACCAGCTGCCCACCACTTGCCCCCCCTGCATACACCCAAACAATAATAAACGCAGAGTCTAAAGAACTAGCAAGATGATCAACTCGCCTTCTTAGCTTACCCCTAAAACAAGTTTTCAGAGAATCGATTGTTGATAACGCATAGAGGCATATCTAAGAAATACGAGCATAAAAATGGTATACAAATAAATCATCTACTGGAATGAATCTACAAATACAGCTAGCACGTGTAATTAAGCAATCATGAAAATTGTAAAGTTGTTATGGGGCATCAGTTTTTATGTGTAGGCAGTGCATCAACCTCATATTTTTATCCATATTCGGAGCATAGATCCCTGCCTTACTTGTCTTTAATTGTGCATCACTCTAATGTTTTAATCATTTACCCGGATTCTAATATGCTCAACTAAGTGATAATGAAAGCTAAATAGCTAATCAATTATCACATATAATGCTTATATTGCTAAGAAGTATCATACATTGTAAAAACACAATAAGCAACCCTTCGGTCCAATTACTAGATACTTCATAAATACCAAATCTAAATCAAGCTTGCCCACTCACACGAATTAGAGGTTGTAATGCACACAAGCATCACAGGAACCAAAGTCAACAAATTATGCGATCGTGCTTGTTGTTTCATGTTTTGATGATGACGAGATATTACTTAAGGGACCAGGTCCGTTGCTTACCTTGCTGATACACAATTGTCATATTCTGCACAGTTTGTCCGCTAGTGCAACAAATGTGCAGGTGGACAACGTACCAGAATGGACACCTGACCCAATTAAAATTCGACCATACTATATATTCTACACTACTATAAATACAAAAGGATGCTTCTTCCTCAATAGTTTTTGCAAAATTCGAGTTTTCATTATTGTGGCAGAAACCCTCATAGCTCAAGGTTACATATTCATATTGCTCATTGCATCAGTATTCTTGAGTCAAGTCCTGTAATTGATTTACTCTAAAAGATTGAGAGTAAAGATTTCGTCTTACTTTTCGAGTTTCTTAGGTAGAGTTACCTGAATTTGTTCTGGTTAGAGTTAGCCAGTTTTGAGAGTGATTTCGACAGAGGTTTCAAGAGGAAATTGTGATAGAGTTATTGCAATTTAGTGAACTTAGAGCTAAGACTTGCTAGAGTCTATTATCATGATTCACTCTGATCATAGTGGAGTTTGAGAGCCTGTGAGTGCATACTGTGGTTTTCTTTCCTTGAGCAAGAAGGTTTCCACGTAAAAATATTTGTGTTCTTTATTTACAGTTTTTCCTTTTAGTGTTTCTGTGTGTTGTCATATATTGTCTTTTAGGGATCTGGTCCTTTGGTGGTGATTAATACCTGTGTTTCATCAATTGGTATCAGAGCAAAGGCACTCTAAAAGGTTCACACCTAGAATGACTTCTTCATCATGACAGCACCACCTAATCTGGAGGAAGGACAATCAACCACCAGGCCACCTCGTTTCAATGGGAAATACTATGGGTGGTAGAAAACTAGGATGTATGATTTTATTATGGCTTAAGTTAGTGAGCTGATGGATGTGATAGTTTATGGTCCTCATATGCCAGTAAAGGAAGTCAAAGAAAAAAATATGACCAAAATGATTGTTAAAACCAGGAGAGAATTTAATGATGAAGATCGTAAGAAGATTAAAAGAACTTCAAGGCTAAGAAATTACTAGTATGTGGGATAGGATCTGAAGGGTTTGAGGTGGGTTGAGCTTTGACTCGGGGAAATGTTCCCAGAATCACAAACGCAACAAGGACTAAGAGATAAATGTAGTAAAAAGCACAAGAGTGCAGAAAGATAAAGACACATGATTTTTACATGAAAACTCCTTGCTTAAGGGAGAAAAATCACGACCTGTCTCCGGGATTTCAACTCCACTATATTCAAGCAACTTTTTGAATACAGACTCCAAGAATTAACCACTTAATTCTTTGTTTCCTAACAATAACTCAATTACAAGGAAACCAAGCAGTAACTCTACTACTTCCACCCCCAGCTAACTCTAACTGGACTCCCCAAGCTAACTTTAGCTTGGACACAATCACCTAACTCTAGATGATCACAAAGAGTTATTACACCATAATACCAACTACAATCATAAGTAAGCGTAGGCAAGCATTTAAGTACATATCACAAAGACTCGACTATAGAAAGGAAGTAAAGATCAACTCGATGAACAATAAGTTCCCTATTATAGTTCAACTTTTGATTGCAGCGTTGTGAAACTTCAGAAAGATCTTTAATTGTAAGTATATGGAAGTGTTAGTTTTCTTGTTGAGAAAGATGAGATTATATGTTGTAACCCAAGAAAACCTAGAAGCATTCTCATTGGTTGAGGCAAAAAAGTGGCAGCAACTTTTTATCAACTCTTGTACTATGAGTCAGCTGGAAAGTTGACTGTGACAACGACATATGAACCCAACCTGTTCCCTAATCCACAGAGGCCTTAGTCATCACAACAAAATCTTCAGGGAACATGTCCCAAATTATGAATTTGTCAATCATCAAAATCAAGGACTTAACAATTTCCCCCTTTTTGATAATGACAAACCCATACAACCATATCAGCATACTCAACATTTTCAATCAATTTCTACAAAGCACAACCTATACTTCAACAACACAATAAGCCACAAAATTACGTACCATACCAGTTTCCCCAACCAATGCCCCTTATTACTGATGCCTATAAGAATACAAACATACTCCACCTTATTCTCTCTATCAATGAGCATTTAGGTTCTCCCTGAATAAGAGAGCTCCCGTATGTATCAGTACACCCCATAAACAACATATCTATAAAGCAACTACATATTTCTGTACAATAATATTCTACATATATGCATATACATATCTATCCATATCTACAAATGTAGTCTGTTTTCCCTCTTTTAACATTATAAAAAAGGTTAGGCAGTAAACTAAACATAGATAAGTCATACATGTTAATTTATGGCCATTAAGGCAACACAGATATGAGCAAGAGAGGATCAAATATAAATAGGAGAAGTGATAACACAGAAAGGTCATTTATTCAAGCATCAGGTAGTACCACAAACCATTCACGAAAGTAATAACCAAAAATATTAAAATAAATATGCCAAATATTCACCAGAAACAAAAACTGTTGAGGGAATTAAGGAGATAACTGGAGAGAAAAAAGAGGGAACCAGATAAAATATGATTTCAAGGAGGAGCTTTTTAGAAGAAAACTCTTAGTTTCGGATTCCTCTACCCTTTCCTGCACAATTTCTATCTTGAAATTGTTTTCCTCTTCACTTTCTGTGTGCTAAATAAGCCTTCAACATACTTATTTCTGCATCTCGTAGGGCAAGAAAAGTAGTTAGAGTCTCAATTTTCTTCTTCAACCAAACTTGCACATCCATAAAATCAAACACCACAGACGTAGACTCTTTATCATTCACCTTGTGAAAACATTCATTTCACTTATGAACAGAGATGCCATACATTCCTTTCACTAAGTCAATTTCACCTTCATACACTCAATATTAAAGTAGGCACATACTCTATCCATCCAGAACCAATAGGGTAGTCTGTGCTTTCAGCATTGACGTTGACTAAGGTGCTTATATGTCCAATAATAGTAGAAGGAAGGTTAACCTTCTTATATGTAAACATCATGTCACGACCCGAACTAAGGCTTGGCCATGACGGGTATCTCAAGCCCACCATAGACTGGAGGCCAGCCCTATTGCCTAACCTTATGAGCACAGTGATAATAATAATGACAATGCAGAAGCCAACTCAAAATAGAAAAAAGAGATGAAGAGATACTCTATGAAAGCTAAGAGTACATAAATATCCAACCAATCAACACGTATCCACAAAATCCGCTAATAATTGAATATCAACCTAAGTTGGGATATGCCCCCAACTGTAGACAAATAAGAGTCCAAAGAGATACTCTACTACATGAGAGAAATAAGACTATAAAATGACAACGCCTTCTGAGGGATGGAAGCTCACTACTTCAAAGCTGATAAATAGACAAATCTGAATCACCTAGCTCTGCACAAGATAATTGAAACATTCCTAGGACTCTGCATTGTATGGGAATACAACGTTCAAGGATGATTAGTGGGATGAGAAATAACATATAACTTTGGGATAAGGGACAAAATAATGTTATTTCAAAATATTCAAAATCAGTCAAATCCAATGCACATAATCCGACACATATACATACATACATATTGGGATAGGGAGCAAGGCTTAGCATGAACTTTAAAATTTTAACTTGGATTGTGTAGCTTGGACATCATAAAATCTACACAGAAGATATATGGGTCGAGTGTCACCCCTTGGACAGGCTCTAGTGTGTGTTAGCCGTACGAATCAGAGATATCATAAATGGCCGAGGATTTTCTTTTACCCTTCGTCCTCAATGATACATATGTACATATATACACTTTGGGGATTCTCATGTAACCTACAAGCACACAGTCATCAAGACCAACTCTCATGTCGGTAAATATGAGTTTCCGGTATCAGTCCTTCGGACTTACACCTTCACGACAATCTAATACAACCCCCATTAGTGCCCAATTAAAATATTTAACACATAACCTATCACCAATTCTAAGAGTCAATTAATAAGGCATTATTACGTGGTATCGTCATACCGACTATAGATTGCATGCAATGTCATTAGCCAATACTTTGGTGATTCCTTTATACCCCATAGACTCCATTTTTAAAATCATCTAGGGCATTCCTTCATACCCTACAAGGTTTTCAAGATTATTATTTTTATTATCCAATTAGCCATTTATGCCATGCATTAGTTCCAAACAAAATAAGGCAAACCAAATCATAATTTATATTCTAAAATTAATTATGCTAGTGGGTTAAGGTTACTATCAATTTCCATACCAAAATCAATTATTTGGGGATTCCGTTGTACTCCTATTGCCATAGTTTACAAATTTGGGGAGTCCATTGTACCCCTATTCCATCCACCATTCCCATGCACCCCAATGAGTATTCAAACCAATAATTCAATGCATAATAATACCCATTAAGATATTTTCCAATCATCATGGCATCTACTTTCGGTGGGATTAACCCACCGGAGGAACTAGTAATCCATAAAGAAGCAGATAAGCAGAAAGAAAAAGTGAAAGAGAAATCATACGCAGACATACTTAAACCTAAAGAGTACGTGTATGAGAATATTTGGGTGCATTCAAAGATGGTCATTATGGTGCATGGTGAACCAAGCATTACTTAGAAATCTTCAGAAGTGAAAAACACGACATTGCAAGATAATTTACAATACACAATAATTGGTAAGTTCCCTTATGGAAAACCCAATATTAATGAGTTGAGAAAGAATAAACCAATACAATGTGGAATCAAAAGAGAATGTAAAATTGATATGTTAAATGCAAGGCACATACTCATTCGATTGAGTGGATTGGACGATTATATGAAATTACGATCAACTATAACTTTTTATATTAAGGCGAGGGACATGTATTGGCAGATCAAAACTCTGAAATGGGATCCATGGTTTGAACCGAATATCAAAACCACGATAGCAGTAACATGGATCTCATTGCCAGATTTACCACCAAATTTGATTGGAAAAAAGTCAATTTTCTTTATAACTTCTACAGTAGGAAAGCCTCTAACTATAGATATAGCTACAAGGAATCAAGCCAGGCCTAGCTATACAAGGGTAAAAGTTGAAGTTGATTGCTAACCTACCTCAGAGAGTGAGAATTAATAAAGAGAATGAAGACACAGGTGATATAAAGTCAAATTAGATCAGTATACAATATGACTACATGCCTAAGTATTGTAAAGAGTGCTCATTGCAAGGGCATGATGAAGCAAGTTGCTTCAATGTTCATCTAGAGTTACATGACAAGGTGCAAAATGAGAAAGAAGATATGAACAACAAAAAAAGACAAGGACAAGATAATAGATAAAGGAAAACTGAGAGAGGAGTTGCGGATAACAAACAACAATGGTTAAAATGAGAAGTAAATATAAAAGAGATAAGTATGACATATAGTGGGTGAGATAGAACAAGAATCCCAGAAGGAAATTCTTATTTCCAACACTTTTAAAGCCTTGGATAAAGTAGATGAGATCAAAGATAATGATAAGAGTGAAGACAACACTAAAGAATCAACAAAGGATTGGGTTAATAAAAGCTTTGGTAAGACTGAAACACAAAACAAGAATACAGAGAGGGATAATCCAATACCTAAGTAACATCAATTAAAATAGGATGATGCATATTCAGGCCAAAATTTAGTTGATAGAAACAAAGAAGAAGGTTCAAAAATATAATAGTAAACTGAACAACAGCAACATAGAGAACAAAATACTTTGCAAGGAGAAAAATACATGGATCAACAAGAGGAACCAGGGAGATATAATAATGCAGGAGAGTTGATAATTGTAGAACATCAAAATACAAATAGATAAGTCATGATTATGGAAGGAATAGTGCCACTTACAATAGTTGCAGGAAAGCAACTTAAAATTTCAAATATTAATAATGTAGATATGGATGAGGAAGATAATATAAAGCAAGTAGCTATAACAGCTGATTTGTCTCTAAAAAATATACAACAGTTGAGTGCTAAGCATGGAAAACAAAAGAAGAAGAACAGAAAGCCAGCAGAAAGTACAATGCAGATAAGAAGCCACATAAATAAATCAGTATCAATATGAATTCTTTGATATGAAATATAAGATCTGTCAATACACAGAAAGAATTCACAAGGTTAATTACAAAGGACAAGAGATATCAGTTTTGTTTTATAGGGCTCATGGAGCCTTTTTGGGAAAGCTTTAATATTGAGGACTATAAAAGAAGATTAGAGATGCAGTATGCTACAACTAATGTATCAGGAAAGATATGGGCATTCATGGATTCAGCGGTGGAATATATATAATCAACAATGAAGAACAACAACTTACACTAAAGTTGGAGAATAAATATATTGGCATATCAGTACATGTTACACTGATATATGCAAAGTGCACTCCTATTGCAAGATTAGTCTTGTGGGAATCCTTGGGAGATTTATCTAATGAAATTAATGATCCTTAGATAGTAGAGGGGATTTTAAGGAATGAAGAAGAAAAATTAGGTGGGCTACCAATTACTGTGGCAGAAACAGTTGATTTTAACTATTGTATAAATATTTGCAACTTGGAGGAGAGTTTCTTTAAAGATAGAAAATTTACCTGGTGGAACGGGAGATCGGATAGAGAATGTATATTCAAAAGGTTAGATAGGGTATTGTATAATGATAAGATAATGGATGTGTTTCTAGTCTTGGAAGTCGAGCATTTGGTACGAAGTGGATCTGATCATGCTCCTCTGTTATTGAAATTCAGTTGCACAAAGGAGAATATTATTAGATCTTTCATATTTCTAAATTTTTGGTTGAAGAATGAGTATTTTATTAAAGTGATACGATAGAGATGGAAATAACAAGAAGACGAAAATCTATTTACAGTCTTTTAGAAAAAGCTTAAAAAAACAAAAAATACCTTAACTGAATAGAGAAAGCAGAAGTTTCGTAATATATTACAAGAGATTGCTACATTAGAGGAGATTTTACAGGTAAGGGAGAAGCAGTTTAAGGAGGAGCCTTCACTAATTAATAGAGCTAGCTTACAAAAGGCTCAAGCTGAACTCAGCATAAAACTCACAAGAGAGGAGGAATTTTAGATATAAAAAGTAGGTTTTGAATGGTTCAAAGATGAAGAGAGAAACACAAAATTCTTCCATACTGTAGTGAAAGGCAAAAGGGCCAGTCTAAAAGTCTCAAGAATTAAAAATAATGAAGGAGTATGGCTGGAAGAACAATCTGAAATTGCTGAAGCTGCAGCAGAGTTTTTTCAAAAATAGTTTACTTAAAAAGATGATGAATTTGGTTTCTCAATGTTAGAGGTACTACCATCAGTAGTTTCTTAGCAGCAGAACAACCAATTGAAGAAACCACCAGAGATGAAGGAAGTTAAAAATACAGTAATGGAACTAAGCAGAGATAGTGTAGGAGTACCAAATGATATGACAGGAGCATTCTATCAAGATGCATGGGAGATAATCGATAAGGATATTTATCTTATGATAACAACATTCTTTTATGGATTTGATCTACCAAGGTTCATTACTCATACTAATTTGGTACTTCTGCTAAAGAAGTTGGTAGTGAATACCTTTTTTGATATGAGACCTATTTCTCTTAGTAATTTTGTGAATAAGGTCTTTTCAAGAATAATTCATGAAAGAATTAAGGGATTTTTGCCTGATATAATATCTGAAGAGCAAGTTGAATTTGTTCAAGGTATAAGTATTGCAAAAAATATATTAGTGGTTTAGGAGATAATATCAGAAATAAGAAAAAGGGGAAAGCCTCCTAACATGGTTTTGAAGTTGGATATGATGTAAGCCTATGATAGGGTGGAGAGGTTGTTTCTCATAAAAGTCCTAAAAAAATAGGATTTTGTGAAGAAATAGTTGACATGGTGTATAGATTAGTTGTTTATAATTTGTATTCTATTTTATTGAATGGTCAACCTAAAGGATTTTTTTAAATCACCAAGAGGGTTGAAATAAGGAGATC
The DNA here is from genome assembly GCA_030864225.1 of Capsicum baccatum var. pendulum. NCBI lineage: Eukaryota > Viridiplantae > Streptophyta > Magnoliopsida > Solanales > Solanaceae > Capsicum > Capsicum baccatum. The sequence goes on from CM061557.1 coordinate 198,625,929, forward strand.
TATTATCTCCCACTTTGTTTATATTAGCAGTTGAGATGTTGACTAGAACTTTGAAATCTTTGCTTAACCAGAAGCAATTTAAGATGTTTGAGATGCCAAGAGGAAGTCACAAAATTAATCATCTTGCCTTTGCAGATGATATGATTATATTGTGAAAAGCTAAAGTGGGAATATTGAAGATGATTACAGACACCCTAGATAATTATGAACAAGTGTTTGGTCAGAAGATTAACTAGGACAAAAGTGTTCTTTATTTTCATAAGGGGGTATCTAATGGTACAATTGTTATGGCTGAGGTAGCAATAGGAATTTTGAGGCAAGAGTTTCCCTTTACTTACATGGGTTATCCAATCTTCTACGTAAGAAAGAATAAGGACTATTATCAGTCCATAATGGATAGGATCACTAGAAAATCACCAATGTTGGAAAGACAAGCTATGGTCTTATGGAGGAAGAGTTGTCCTAATAAAACATGTCATCTAAAGTATCCCTATTCACTATTTCTCTGTCTTGAATCCTCTCCTTAATGTTATGAACATAATTCATAGAGCTTTTACTTATTTTTTTTGGAGTAATACAATATGGGGAAGAGGTAGACATTGGGTGAAATGGAAGATTTTGTGTCTTCCTCAGGTAGAAGGAGGTTTAGGTTTCAGAATGATAAATGATGTTTCTATAGACATATTCTATACACTATGGTCGAAATTTAGAACAACAGAGTTAATTTGGAGTTAGTACATGCATAATAAGTACTGTTAAAAAGAGCATCCCAAGGAGATAATAAGGAAAGTTGGAGGAGGAGGATCCCAAGTGCGGAAGAAAATATTGATTGCTAGAGATCTTATTGATCATAACATCTTATGACAGATTTAAAAGGGGGAAACAAACATATGGTTTGATAACTGGTCTGGACTAGGAGATTTGTATTCCTTTGGAAATATGGAGGAGGATGTCAGATATCAAAAAGTGAAGGAATTGACAAGGGATGGAGAGTGGAATGAGGAGTTGATGCATTCTTTGTTTCTAGAAGAAATTGTCCATCACATTCTTAATAAGATACTTCCACCAGTCCAAGGAAATAAAGAATTTGGAGCATTGAGTCTAAAGGCCTGTTTATAGTAAAGACAACTTGGCAATATGTTAGGCAAAAAAAAGAGGCTAATGATATTTATATGGATATTTGGGTGAAGGGCTTACCCTTTAAAATATCTTTTATTATGTGGAGATTATGGTAAAGAAAGATTCCAGTGGATGATAACATCAGGAGATGGGGTGTTGAAGGCCCATCAAGGTATTAGTGTTGTACTAATCCAGCTGAAGAGACTATGTCTTATGTGTTCCTGAGATCAAATTTTCCTAACAGGACTTGGTCCTACTTTGCTAATTTTGCAGGTATATATATTCAGGGATTAATCTTAAGAGAAACAATTCTGCAGTGGACAACTGAAGTAATACCTAGGGATAAAGTGTATTTTAAAGCTTTACCAAGGTTTATCATCTGGGAGTTGTGTAAGAGAAGAAATGAGAAGAAACATGAAGGAAGAGATGTAAATATTCAAAGAGTGATTGTGAACATTACTAGGAACCTGAGGATGTTATTAAAGGTAAGAAAAATCAAGATGGCATTCTCATGGGATTGGCCAGGAATGTCGAGGGATTTTGCACTTCTAAAGCCTTCAATAAGAGTCACAACAGTGTTGTAGGAATTACCTAAGAATGGATGGGTGAAATACAATACTGATGGAGCTTCAAGAGTGAATCCCAGAAGAAGTTCATATGCCTACTGTCTAAGGGATGAAAACGGAGATTTAATTTATGTTGAGGGGGCTATGATTATAGATACAAATAACATGGAAGCTCAAGCAGTTGCTATTCTAAATGCAGCAAAACATTGCAATCACATGAAGTTTGAAAATGTGATAATGCAGACAGATTCATTGGCAATGCAAAAGATGCTAACAAAGGAGTGGGATTGTCCATAGAGCATAACATAGCATATACAACAAATTTGGCATTTGATATCAAGAAAGTGAATTCAATTTCGGCATATTCACAGGGAAGGAAATCAGTTAGCTGATTTTTTTTGCTAATTGGGCTCTAGATAATGGCAATTTCATATTCACACTAGTCCAATAGATATATATGCAATAGGAAAGAGAATAGTTGATAGTGATAACCTACAATTCCTTTACCAAGACTGTCACCAACAAAGGGATGAAGGGGTTAGGAAGGCTTAAGCTAAGTTTCCACAAGAAGTTATATTTACATATACAAAAACTAGTGAAGCAGCTAATTTGCTTACTCTACAACAACCAACAAAAAAGGACTCTCAGTAAGGGGGAGGGGGGCTTTAGGTTAGATACAACTTCAAGAACCTGAGGAACAAAGTACTTTCCAAACATTCCTAGTTCCGAGCATCCCATTATATCCCTACCATCCATGTATGCAGAGTAGAAGGGATTTCAGTACTTCAAACTTTCGGGGTATTAAAATTAAAGATGAAAACTATTACTTACTTGATAGTGGTATCATTGTTCGTTTGACCAAATCCCTCAATTCAATTCAAAAATCACGACAACATCCCTTCCACTGGAGAACACAACTGAACAAGAAAAAGGTAACATAATTAGAGCTAATACAAGGAGTATCAGCAGCAAACAGAGCGCAAAAATAAAAAAAGGTTACTTATGCAAGCTGCAACAGGATTCGTGCAAGGGACGCCATAGAACTTCATCAATCACCCAAAGCTGAAGCAAAGTGAACTGATGGTGGATAAATGGACACATGGCTACAATGGAAGAAGCGGCAGCATGAACAAAGGGGAAACAATAGCTTAATTTAGCAACCCTACTAGACTTATATATTTTCCACTTTATTTCCATTTGGTTTCAATTTTTGAAGTGGATCGGGTAGGATTTATATGTTTGGGTTGTTATGGAATAGGTTGGTCTATGCTTATATAAGACTTTAGTTATTTTTGATTTATAAAACCCCAAAAATTAACAAAATAAATGCAAAATGATTCAATAATAGTCATGGGAAAACATTCAAACACTTTATATTCAAAACCCTCAACCCATAGTTCAATCCCAATATCAAAACCATGTAAATAATAAACAAATTTCATTCCATTAAGTAAATACAAGTATAGGGAAATAGATACATGCCTTAATTAAAGATAAACCATTGATGAAGATAGGAAAATTTGAACCTACAAGCCTTGGGATTGAGAAATCCTTCATGATGTTCTTGGGAGGAAGAGGATGATGTATTTTGAGAGCCTTTTGCTAGTTTTGAATGATCTTAGGGTTAATAAATGGATTGGGGAGTTATGGGGTGGGAAAGGACCATTTCACCCTTGGTTTAACTTGGGGAAAATATGTTTTTACGTCTAGGAAGTGAGGGTCTCAATGTGGACCCAAACATGAAGCCAAAGCTTTGCCCCGCATCCCAAATGCGAACCTTAGATAGTGTCTTACTAAAACACTCATAACTTTTGAATCCGAACTCGAATTGGGAAACGGTCAGTGGAGTTGAAAAAAAGACTCAAAGGGATTTAATTTGATATATAATGGGACACATAACTCGTTACATTCTAAGAGTAATAGTCGTGGGAAGTTGACTCAAGAAAAATAGTAAACTAAAACTCAATAGTTTGGAAAGTTTTTAACTCAACCTTGAGCTGAGAGATTTTTGTGACTTAAATCAATATCAAAGATGTTACAACACTAGATAAATGACAATCCAACTCATTTTTAGATAGAACTTTGGGATCGAGTCCATACACATATGAATAATGGGTACTAATTCTAGCCTAAAAATACGGGGTGTTACATTATCTCCCCCCTTGGAATCATTTGTTCTCGAATGATAGATAGTAATTATTTGAAGCTCAAGAAGTACGTAATAAAGAATGTAACTTCACCTTAGGAGCTCCCCCTAACCAAACATACATAGGCATCAAAAAATCTTTGTGGCAACACCAAGTAAATTATGTAAACACGAATCACGAGATAATAAGATTTAGCATAGACATGATATAAGACGTGGGTTTATGGAATATGATCATTCCAAATAAGGTATGCATTTTCTTGAGATCATCAACCTGATTAAGATTGATACAAGACATGATGTAAGATTCTCGCGGGACATAAGAATAGAAGCCTTCTCCACCTATAATGATATGTTCGATAGCACTTAAATATAAAATTACTTCTCAACTATTAATTTATCTATGGATACCACACTTCACCATTTCAATCTTATAATTCCCCTGCAAAATACATAACTACAAGAGCCTGAGTATAACTACATATTGCTTCCATGTTGAAGCCTAACCCAGAGTAAAAAGTTGTTATCTTAAGCTATGGGATTCTATACTCTACACTCCTCTAAGAATACTACTCCATTTTATCACCATAATCAAATAACTTTATGTCTTAATCAAGGAGTACTAACCATATAACCCTATGGTTTGTGCATTTATCAGTCATAACATTCAATCCCATATTTACTACACTCACTTTATAGATCTCCCTATCCAAATTAAATAAATCTATCACTTTCACAAAGGGTTTTTACCGCATATCCCCTTTATAACTATTTCATATCACATAAGTTCATCTCACTTTTATCGCCTCTTCTATAAACTTGGTTCGAGTTGTCACAACATAAATTTCACAATAAAGAATGTCTACTCACTTATATAAAACATTACTATGCTGCCATAACCACCATAATTCTAACATAAGGAGGGTTATTGAAGGACTAGATCACAAACAACAGAAAAACAGAGTGACACTATTTTAATCATAACATATATTCGCTACACTATCAAAGGCAGGGCCTATGATGTAAGATACGATACAATAGGTACGAAGTTCTTCATATATCAAACGTTTAAAACATAAATATAGGGCCAAACATGGACATAGGTTGCATAGAGAACTCGGACCTTAGGCATAGGCATAATTTGAAGACACAAGATATAAGTAGAATGCCCTCTTAAATCAAAGTAGGAGAAATTCTCTAGATCAATAAGAGTAGACTTACCATGACTACTCCTTGAGACTCACCACCATGATAAAATTTATGATTAGCCGTAGTTCACTATCTTCCTCTTACCTCAAGGTCACCATCCTAAACTTGTAAGCATATCCTCTCATTTAACGTATGAGCCCAACACCCAACATCAATAGGGTGTCACTATATACGTGAATGCTAGGATTGTCCAAATAAAGTATTATAAAAAGAGTTATAATGTCTAGCTAAGACATTTCGCCCAGGAGCACTAATCTTAACTTCCTGTAGACTCCACGGTTGAGCTCTATCCTTAAAACCCCCAAGATGAGTTTTTGAAGAGAAAAAAAAACCTCTTTTAAGTGATTACAAATGATTTAAGAATTAAAAATAGGTTAAATAAATATTAGACATTTTATAGGAAGTAAAAAGGATCAAAATAACCTTAATACACTTTTAAAATAAAGTTCCATTGATGAAAGGGAGAGGTTCATCGCACGAAGCCTAAAGTGAACCCCCAAGTCTGTGGCACAGTGCTCAATGCAAAGCCTCAGTTTTGTGATGTGAAGCCCAGCACAAAGCTGAGGCAGTGAGCCTTTATGGCTCTTTCGTAATGTGAAGCCAAAGCAAACCACCCTCTTTACTATGTAAAGCCTCTTTTTGGTACCAAAACATCACTCAATGCACCCAAACTCTTTTTTTAAGTATTTTACTCTTAAGATGGGGGTTATATAGGCTCATTTAAGTACAAATTAGACTCCACAAACACCAGGGATGTTACACACTCATTACTCCAACCCTAATCCTCATAAACATATATATACATCACAATTACCCACTCCAATATTACTTAAGTCATCAACCTAAGATCTTATATTATATCTATCCTACTAGTTCACTCTCACCAATCTTGCATCACTATCCTTGAGCTAACATCCTTATCACTACAATCAACATCTAAAGATCAAACTCAGTATCTAGCATCAATCATGTACCACCGATGAAATATCCCACATGCTATACTAGTCCATCAAATTAGAAATCAACCCAAGTTCCTTGCTTCACTTAAGTACGACCTACAACCATATCTTCTATACGACATCACTGCTACACCTTAAAATGTACTACATACTTTCTCACCTACAAAGCTAACTTATGATCACTAGATAAAAATCAAGGAACCATCATTGTAGTAAAACCATACAATAAGAACAGTCGATCTTAATCTTATAACGTAACCCATATGGTTTATAGAACATCCACCTCCCTCACATTACATCCACTTACCCATACATACATTCTATATACCTTTAAAATGCTATAAATGTCACTAGGTCCCTTTTGCCAAGATTTTACCTAAGTAATTGCCTAATTTATAAAGTATTATCCAATCTATCCTTCCATTGACAATAATTATCCATCATAAGACCCTTACCCATTTAAAATAAATCCTACTTTATCATAACTAATCACTTCCTCCACTAACTACTATAAAATCTAAATTTTTTTCTAAAACTATAACCAATTAGTACAAGATCATACTACCTCCTTCACTCACTTAAGGTTGCACAAACACACTACCCCCTCTTTTTACTGTAGAGTTACACTCACTTTGACTTTTAAACTTATGAATTCATGCCACTAACCTTGGGATCATCATACTACTCATAGTTCATAACATCCTAACTTATACTACCTATAGGATGAAAATACTATCCCAACGTTCAGATTTATATCGTTTCCCTTAAGCGAGATTTCTGCAATAAAGTCTTTAAAAGGAGATAAATAAATATCTTACCTCAGGCTTGAAATCATAATTCACGAAGATAGAGGTATAAGATTAAATCAACACATCTTAGTGAACCCATGGACTTCTTTCAAGTCCTTGTGCTATTTCATAACTCTTTTGATGACTTAATCAGAAATGACCACATCACTAAAAACCTACTCTTCCACTTGTATCGCCTTGATAATGAGGCAGCACTAACAAGAGTATAGCAAGGAAGGAAATTGGATAACTTTTATATTGGCAACAGGGAATGATCTTGAGTATGAAAGAATTAAAAACATTTCCTAAATGTCTCGTAGCCTCCTCCTTATAAGTGTATCACGCTACAGACCCCTAAAATGGACTATACTCGACACGACTTTGTAGATACCCTGAGACCTACACCATGTTGATACCAAGCTTGTCACGACCCAAACTAAGGCCTGGATGTAACAGGTATCTCAATCCCACCATGGACTGGAGACCACTTCCATCGCCTAACCTCATGAGCACAATTATAATAATAATGACAATATAAAAGCCAAACCAAAATAGAATAAAGAGATGAATAGATGCTCTATGAAAGTTAAGAGTACATCAATATCCAACTAATCCACACTTATCCATAAAAGCCTTTAACAATCGAATATCAATCTAAGTCGGGATATGCCCCCGTTGTAACCAAGAAGGAGTCCAAAGAGATACTTTACTACATAAAATAAAAAAGACTATTAAATAATAAAGCCTTTCAAGGGATGGAAGATTACCACTTAAAAGTTGATAAATGGACAAATCTGAATCACCTAGCTCTGCACAAGATAACTGAAATACCCCTAGGACTCTATATCGTGTGGGTATACAATGTTCGGGGGAGGTTAGTGGGATAAGCACTAGCGTATAACTCAGCGATAAGGGAGAAAATAATGTCATTTCAAAATATTCAAAATCAGTCAAATCTAATGTACATAATCTGATGCATATATATATATATCACATTATAGGATACAGAATACGACTTTGCATGAACTTTAAAACTTTAACCTGGATTGTGTAGCTTGACCATCATAAAATCCACCCATGGGCTATATGGGTTCGCTGTCACCCTCTGGATAGGCCCTAGTGCGTGTTAGCCGCATGAACTAGAGATATCATAGATGGCCAGGGATTTCCTTTTACCCTTCGCCCTCCATGATACATATGTATATATATATACACTTAGGGGATTCCCTTGTACCCCACAAGTACACGGTTATCAAGACCAATCCTCATGTCGGCAAATATGAGTTTCCAGTATCAGTTCTTTGTACTCACATCGTCATGGCTAGATAATACCCCCCATTTGTGCCCAATTAAAATATTTAACACATGACTCATCCACCAATTCCAGGAGTCAATTAATAAGGCATTTTAAGTGGTATCATCATACTAACTATAGATTGCAAGTAATGTCATTAGCCAACACTCTGGGAATTTCTTCGTACCACGCAGACTCCATTTGTAAAATCACTTAGGGGATTTATTCATACCCCACAAGGTTTTCAAGATCATTATTATTATCCAATTAGCCGTTTGTTCCATGCATTAGTTTCAAATAGAATAATCTAAACCAAATGATAATTTATATTCCAAAATCAATTATGCTAGTGGGTGAGGTTACTATCAATTTCCATACCAAAATTAATTATTTGGGGATTCTGTTGTACCCCTATTGCCATAGTTTACAAATTTGTAAAGTCCATTGTACCCCTATTCTATTCACGATTACCATGCATCCCAATGAGTGTTCAAACCAAAAATTCAATGCATAATAACTCAATAATAGTCATGGGAAAACATTTAAACACTTTATATTCATAACCCTCAACAAATTGTTCAATCCCAACATCAAAACTATGTAAATAATAAACCAATCTCATGCCATTAAGAAAATACAAGTATAGGGAAAGAGTTACATGCCTTAATTAAAGAGAAACCCATGAAAAAAATAGGAAAATTTAAACCTACAAGCCTTGGGATTGAGAAATCTTTATTGATGTTCTTGGGAGGAAAATGATGATGTATTTTGAGAGCCTTCTGGTAGTTTTGAATGACCTTATTGTTAATAAATTGATTGGGGGAGTTATGGGGTGGGAAAGGCCCATTTTACCCTTGGTTTAACGTAGGAAAAATATGTTATTATTTATGGGAAGTGAGGGTTGCGATACGGACCCAAACATAAGCCAAAGCGCTACCCCACATCCCAAACACGAACCCTGGACAGTGTCTCACTAAAATACTCATAACTTTTAACTCCGAACTTGAATTGAAAAACAGTCGGTAACATTGGAAAGAAGACTCAAAGGGCTTTAATTTGACATTAGTAAACATAACTCGTTATATTCTAAGAGTTATATTCATAGTAAGTTGACCCAAGAGAAATCATAAACTAAAAATCAATAGTTTGGAAAGTTCTCAACTCAACCTTGAGCTAAGAGATTTTTGTGTGACTTAAATAAACATCCAAAGATATTACCTCACTATATAATTGACCATCCCACTCATTTTAAGATATAAATCTTTAGGCACGGGTCTATAAGCATATGAAGGATGGGTTATAATTCTAGCCCAAAAATATGAGGTGTTACACATCATCTCCATTAGAAACAGGTTTGTACTTGTCAGAGTAGTCTCCTTATCAGACCTGGGAAGAAGTGTACTTGTCATAATTCTAGAAACTCAGCAGACCCCTTCATTGACTTTATGAGCTTGACCCCTAAAGTTAGAACACAGAGGATTTCAGAGATAATCTCTTCATACAAACATATTTTCATACCTTTCATAAAAGTGGTTAGATACAGACCATTTGCGGAAATCTCTAGGTTTGGATAGTTTATCTTCACCTCCTCCTCATACATATAAGATATATCAAATTTGAGCAAGTGGTCCCAAATTTGAAATTTTAACATACTATCCAACTCTCTAATTTTTGGTACTGCAAGGTTAAAATTTTTCTTCCCCAAAATATCTCGATGTTTAAAAGTCTTATCGTCTTCTTTTTCCCCTTTTGACATGCTAGAGCTGCAGCCAGATTCTTTGTCTGTACCATAATATGACCTTTTTCTTTTTCCATTCTTTGTAGATCTATCCTCTCTTCTTTAAAGTTCTTTCTTAACACCAGTAATATACTTCTCATAATTAGAGTCAAAAGCCTCACCTTCATAGTCACTCAAATTACAAATATGTGCTCAAATTTACTACCCTTTTCACTAGAGAACTTTCCCTTACCATCGCTTTTGATTCTTCAATATCAATCTTTCTTTCATCGGTCAAATCAATTTTGCCTGTATTTTTTTGCTCTCGCACTTCTCTTCCTTCAGAATTTTTCCCGACTACCTCTTCTATTACCTGATAAATAAGGATTGAGTAGAAGGAAAGGTTTGGTACTAGAGTTAGTCTTGCCAGAGGCTCCTACCTTTTACACATGACTGAAAAGGAGTTCCTCTTATTTTTCAGAAAAAGTATCGAAGGATGTCAAGATGAATAATATTTTTGAGTAGTTGGGGATTTAATAATATTTAAGAGGGATTCTTGGAAAAGGGGAGAGAAGTTAATTATAATTTAGGGTTTAACAAAATAATGGAACGATTGATATTAAAGGCTACAATGAGTTTGAGGACACGTGTCTGAATATATGGACAAGACTGACTGGCTTAGAAAATAGGAGGTTTTTTAGAGTGGTGGGAAAATGTCATGGCACAATCAGTAAATATCTAAGCAGTTATTATCTAAGAATGGTGAGTGGAACTAACCTGATTAAGAACTTGGTTCCTTTACCAAGGACACTATTTTAATGACTTTACACTATCTCACAACTCTTTCTTACTTTCCATGGGTGTATATCTAAGAAGATAAAGCTAAATTAGACATGTATAACAATGTTCATCAAGGGTACCTTTTCACCATTTTATATCCACCAAGGAGATTCCTTGAATATAGCCACCATTCTTATGGAACACTTATGTTCTATATCCTCTTCTCTTTCTTAACCAGTTCTCTACAATAATTCTTTAGGAATAGAGGAGTATACTAAAGAGACTTTTCCTCCTTCTAATGTCTATGCAAGAGGTTTTCTATTATCTTTTTAGTTATATATCCCGCGCAACCATCTATAATTACTTTTGTATTGGCTGCTACCCCTTGCATTGCCCTGTATTACAGATCAGTCATTAGTTTTGGGAACCTACTTCATTCTGAGTTCCTAATAGGTGGACAGAGGATAGATTAGTTTTTTCTTAGTCCAACTAATCTTCTTTCCTCTCTTTCAAAGTAATGTGTTTTCATATCTATCTCTAATTTGTTTTTTGTGAAGGCATACATCTCTCTCGAGTGCCAAGCCTTCCCATACTATGAACTTAAGTGATCACTCTTGCCCTTTCTGTGCTTGTCAGCATAGTTAGAAACTTCACCTTGATAGGGAAACTCTGAACTACTTCAGCTGTTTGGATCTTGATTGGTTAACATTACAAATTTTGTGGTGAAAAATAACATGTGAGTGGTTTTTCAAGCTTAGATTTTACTCTATCTAGTTCTCTTTTGAGAATAGATTATTTCTCAAGAAAGGCGGCAATATTTGCTTTTCCTTTAGCAAGTTCTTCTTCTAGCTGAAATTGTATACTACTTTCTTCTGCCTTTCCTTTAGATGCTAACTTGGCAAGATCACTTAACTGCTTATGCAGGAGATTATTTTCACATATGAGATTCTTGCAAGATATTTTAGGCTCATCTACCTGCACACTTACTTCAACCAATTATTCTTTGCACATGCTTATATTATCCTTCAGTTTTATCTTTTCACTAATGAGTTCGACTTCTTCTTCACATTTTTCAAGTGTGTTCTTCAAATTCTCCTTGTCTTCAGCTATCTTATTTAAGAAATCAATCAGTGTGAAGGCAAGATATCTCATCTTGTTAGTGGAGTAGTTCTTTAGATTCTCTTTAACATCCATGTAAGTCATAGGTCTACTTTTATTTTCATCTGTGTCTTCCATCAAGGTAAGGAGTGCATCAGAGAGTTACACCACTTCTTCTATTTCCAGGATGGAACTGTCTTCTCTTTGCCTAGACTTAGTTGAGTCACTTGATGAGTCATTCCATAAAGCTGCAAGCACCTGACTGGAAACTTTATAAACCTTAGTTTTCCATTTACACTTCTCAGTGACCCTCTACTTTGTTTTTGGACAAATCCTTAGATCTATCTAAGGCTTCAAGAACCCATTTTGCAACCTGAGCTGTTTCACTAGTTTTAGGGGTATAAGTAGCTTGTGAAGTCTTTATTTCTCAGAATCCTTATAAGGTGTTAGCCTTATTAAGAAAGACCCGCTCTGATACCAAAATAAAGGGTTTGAGGAGGGTAGCTCCTTGTCTCAGGAAACTGTTCCTAGAATCACAAATGCAACGATGACTAAGAGATAAATGCATTAAAAAGTACAAAAGTGCAGAAAGATAAAGACATAGGATTTTTACGTGGAAACTCCTTGCTCAAGGGAGAAAAAACATGAACTGCCTCTAGGATTTCAACCCCACTATATTAAAGCAACCTCTTGAATACAAACTCCAAGGATTAACCTCTTAATACTTTGTTTCCTAGCAATAACTCTATTACAAGGAAACCAAGCAATAACTCTACTACTTCCATCTCTAGCTAACTCTAACTGGACTCCACAAGCTAACTCTAGCTTAGACACAATCACCTAAATCTATATGATCACAAAGAGAAGTTACACCACAACACCTAGTATAATCATAAGTAAGCTTAGACAAGTATTTAAGTACAAATTACAAAGAATTAACTATTCTAGCCTATGATTGCAGCATTGTGACAATACAGAAAAATCTTTCATTATGAGTATATGGAAGTGTTGGTTTTCTTGTTGAAGAAGATGAGAGTTATATTTTGTAACCCAAGAAAACCTAAAAGCATTCTCATTGGTTGAGGCAAAAAGGTGGCAACAACTTCTCACCAACTCTTGTACTATAGGTCAACTAGAAAGTTGACTATGACAGTAATAGGTGAGCCCAACATATTCCCTAATCTGTAGAGGCCTTAGTTATCACAATATAAGATTTAGGGAATAGTTCCTAAATTATGAATTTATCAATCATCAAAACCAAGGACTTAACAGGACCAGATAAATACAAACGTATCTCTGCTTCTAAAAATGCCAAAGAGATCTGGGACTTCCTGAGGTAGCTCATGAAGGAAAAACTGATGTAAAGGAATCAAATATGGATATGTTAACCATTCAGTATAAAGACTTCTCAATGAAAAAGGGTGAAATCATTCAGGAGATGCACAAAAAATTTACTTCAATCATAAATGGGTTGTACTACGTTGATGAGGTAATTCCCCTACATAAACAAGTGGGAAAAATTTTGAGAGTTCTTCCTAGGTCATGGGAAAGAAAAGTTGATGCTATCACTGAGGCTATAAATTTAATGAAACTTACCATGGATAAATTAATTGGGACCTTGAAAACTCATGATTTGAAGAAACAACAGGGTCAAGAAAAGAAGGAGGTTAAAAGAGAAAAGTCCCCAGTCATAAAAGCCTCAAGGTCTGAGTTTAGTGATGAAGATGTTGATGATTCCGAGTTAGCTAAGAATATTGTCAAAGCTATAAAGAAAAGTGGTCAGTTTCAACAAGAAGAAAGCAGCAACAGAAAATAAGGCACTATTGAAGTCTGTCACAAATGTGGGAAACTTGGACATTTTATCATAGATTGTCCACCACACAAAATGGATTATCAAAAATACTTGAAATCAGGAGGTGATAAAGGAAAATGGAAGGACCAGGTCCCAGAGCAATCAAGAAGGAATGTTGTTGCTGATAATGCAATGAAGCAAGCCCTGACTGTCCGAAGAGATACTTTAAGTGAATCTGATGAATCAGAAAAGGCCGAAGATGCTTCAATGTTAGTTGTGGAAGATAGTGAAATATTATACAACTTTATTTTTGCTCTCATGAAAAAATCAGACTATAAAGAAGAGCATAAGGTAAGTCTATTTTATATTAAGCAGAACTTGAATGATTATCCCTCTAAGAAGATAAAGAGACTTGCAACTATATTGCTTGATTCTGTGTGAGAGCATACTTCTGAGAGGGATTTACTTGAATATAAGGTAGAAAATCTTGAACATGAATAACTATCACTAACCATTCAGTTGTCTGAAGTAGCAGTATGGTCCTTAACACTGAAATATGAAAATAAAAATATGATGGATCAACTGATGAAGATAGCTGAGTCTGATGGGAAATGAATAAAAGAAGCTACAAAACTTCAATTTATACTTGAATAAAGTTGAAGAATTCTCAAAAGTATTTTATGACTTTACTTTATAAGAATGAAGACTTAGAAACGGACCTCGTCTGCATAAGAGAAGATCTTAAAAAATTCCTAAAATGGACCACCTCTTTACAAATTTCTGCAAACCTAACCAGTCAGGGGATCAATAATAATAGAGGTCGTGGGTATCAACACAATACTCACTCTCTTATGTCCCAAGGCAAATGTTGACACTCAATTTTGACCGTCCGATACTCCTTTTAGGCTACTATTTTATCAAAACTATTAATTTTAAATATTATTTTTTTACACATTATTCTTGTATCAAACAGATATTGATGTGACATTCATGATTTAAAAATATATAAATAATTTTATTATTTTTTATTATTATTTTGTTTATGATTTATTTATTTAAATATAATATTTTACGTAATTTATTAATATTCATTGAAATTATTTTTTTCATAAATAGGCACAGTCATAATTTACAAACATATTATTTATTATTATTATAGTAATTTTATTACAATAGTAGCCGCTTTCGCCTAGTTTTTCCTATGTGTTTAATTTTTAGTTCACATTTTTACTCAATTAATGAAAATCATAGCTCATGTTGCATTAATTTTGTCCACATATTAAATTTGAAATCCTAACCCACTCTTTACATTATTCAATCTCAGGCGTTGATCAAGATCGATCCAACGTCTGCAATCAATTTATATTTCTCTTTCCTTTAATAACCCCTAAACCCCTAAGCTTCACAAAACAGCCGCACCATTTCCTTTCCATATCCTTTCTCTCTCTATCTCTATTTCTCTCTCTATCAATAACCATGACTGCCACCGTCGGCTAACCACCACGGTTGCAGAAAACTAGTGTCGCTTCTCGTTACTCTCTTCCCAGTGAACTCATCTCTCCTCTCTGATTGAGGCAGCGACCAATGCTAGCTCCACCATGCCACTGCCTGCCTCCATTCCCCACAACACTCAACCACCAGTAGGCTAAACCGGCGGAGAACCATCGACCCATGTTGCTGCAACACCAACAACACCAACAGTTGTCCTCTCTCCTATCGCCAATGCATATAAATACAGATCTAACCAATGATTCTTCCATGTTTGCCTCACCGGGGTAATGACTGGTGAGGCACAGATTAACAACATCACCGATTAGACCTCACCGAAAATATTAAGAGTTTTACAGTGACTTTTTTATAGCTTAACTATATAAATTTATTTTATTATTATTAGTTTTCTTTGTTATTAACAATTTCTTTTTCCTGATGGGCAAAGCTTGATTGATGATCTTTATCAGATTTCTTGTTATTTGAGTTCATTAACATGTCTGGACTATCATAATCAAATCATGTCTAACCCTAATTTTATAATTGGGAATTGACTAATACAAATTTAGAAATTTGTAGTCCTGTTCATTAGTTTAATTTGGTGACTTGGAATTTGGGTGACATCGATAATCTGGAAAAATAACCCGCTTCAATATCTTTTCTGCTTGACGAATTTGGTGCTTAGTAAATTTTGGGAAGCTTAGAATATGGTCTGTTTGTTTAATTGAGCTGTGGAAAATGAGTAATGGCTTGTTATTTGACACTTTACCCCAATTTTTTTAAAATTAGCTAGACATATTCTCTTTACGAATATAATGCCATTATTTTGTCAATTTAAATGAATAATTTTTTATTCTAATTTTGACTAATTTTGGGTACTTATTTATGGTAACAATGGCATGATTGATTTAATATTTGATTTAGTCACTCCATTAAGGAAAATAATATTGTTGATTGATTTTTCTTAATATTTGCTTTCCTTTTATTGTTTGATTGATTTATGTATGATTTATTAGATTATTCTTTTAAGAAAAGTTTTCTCCTGGTTGATTTACAAGAATATTGTTTTGCTATTTTTATTTTGGTATAGTTTTACACTACTTGGACTATATAAACAACCCTTCACTTCTTCAAAAATAGAACTTACAACTTACACGATCACACGAAAGCTTTAAGCAAACAAGAAATAATTTTACTTTATTACTTTTTTGTACTTATTTTCGGAGCATTGGTCTTGACTTTTCTACGGCAATTCGTACTTGGATCCCGTACGGCTTGGCTTTCTTATTATTATTGTTTGTTACCGTCAACCAGTAAATACCTATCGATGCAGTTTTCGTTCTCTACATGATAATTGTGGTATGTTGTGAAAATCATTAGAAAGGATGCCTATAGGAGTGAATTGGAAATAATTATTTCGTGCTTGTTTGCTACGTCTTTATCTCACTGCTTTCCCACTTGAGTGTGTTGGTATCTAGTTTGTCTTTTGTATGTTGCGGTATCTTGATTGTATTAACAGGTGTCGTTAAAGGATGTTTAAAAAAAGGAAGAGTTGCCTGGGAGTTTGGGAAGGCCGTTTATTTTTTAATCTTTTTTGGTTAGTCTGTAATTTACTGTACAAAATTTTGTGATGTAATAATACATTATGGGATTGCTTGGGGGCGGGTATTTATATGCTTTATGAATTGCGTAGGAAAATACAACTTAGGTTTATGTGCTAAGTGAACCACTTAGGCAAACTAATTTAGGATTTGTTAATAAATTTAATTTATCACTTAGGCAAGCCTAATCTAGGACTTATTTTAATAACTTAGAAATCATGCATTTAGGAGTTTAATTAACTTGCGCCTTTTAAATTAAGTTTGAATATTCAACTTAATTTACAACTGGTTTAATTACTTTTGGCATGTTAAACAATGTTTTGGCATATATAATGATGTTTTTTGCATTTTAAATGATGTTCTCAACAAGTAAATTTTAATTTTCAGCATTTTAAATAATATTTTTATCACATTATAACTAATTTTCAACATTTATATTTATTTTTTTGTATGTTTTATTAGTTTTGAGCATCGTGAAACATATTCCAGCATCGACATATTAAAAACAAAAAATAGCTTTTTCAATATATTGAAATGAATTATTTAATAATTAAAATAAAAGTGTAAGCATGTTTATAAATTGTTCCGCATATTAATTCATTTTTCAACATATAATGTTATTTTACATCATGCTTAACTATCTTTTACATAATAAATTAATGTTCTTATTCTCTCACGGTTGTTTAACTTTGACATGACCTTGTATTCTCAACAAATTTACAATGCTGTTTTAAAGGAATTAGATAATTTTCCTTCGTCGATAACAATTATGTGACACCTAGATACCATGTCTATAGGTTTTACCAAAACGAATAAAGAATTATTTGTTCCACATGTCAATCACCTTAATCATCTCTTAATTAACCAAGAGGCTTCGTTCAGACCATTACGTGCTACTTGACGTCCTTCATGTTTTACACTCTTTGAGTCCTAGAAAAGATAGCTTTGTTTGTCTAGTCCACAACCCCAAAATAACAAAGTCCAACGTCTCTTGTACGATAAGTTGGGATGATAGGATTTTTTAGAGGCGTTAGTTTTATCCTTTCTTTTACAATGCTTTCAAGTTTGACAACCAGCCATGGTGGTGGTGGGGGGGATGAGTGGTCATTTGGAAGTGATGATACCCAACATATATATTGACTACCCGACGCATGACATTGTCTCTTGTCTAATAATTTGGCTGTTGGCTAATAGGTTGGATAATGATTAACAAATTGGGGTTCTTGTCCGAATGTAACCATAAACATTCTTGTGTTTGGTTTTCGAATTCATTCTTTTTTTTTCATTCAGTTTACATGCTTCTTTGCTTGGGGTAGTTTAGGTTTTTAAATTATAAATATTTATGTTATAAATTGCTTTCCTTCTCTCTCCTTGCTTATCCACTTTACATTATTTATTGTCTTATTTTTATCTCCACCTAGTTAATAATTAGAAATAAATAAAGGATGTTTGTTTATTTATTGCTTTATCACTTCGTTAACATTAAGTTAATAATAAGTGATCTTTATTTTATCACATAGAATCTGAACGTAAAATACGAATTCGGTCGGGAACCACCTTTGTGGACCTCGAAAGGTGCCTAACACTTTTCTTTCGAGGTAATTTGAATTATTATCCGATTTTTTAGTGAACTAATAATAAATAACAATATTGGTTCGTAGTTAACCTAGACTGATGCCCTAACACACCTTAATTTATTTGATGGCGACTCTTCACACTCCTTTAAACAATCCCAAAAGAATTGTTACTTTGAATCCCGCTTTTCGTGAGAAAAATGGTGTGTGACATAATGGCGACTCTGCTGGGGACCTTATGTTCTAACCATTACAAGTTTGTATTTTTATATAGGATTCTAGTACTTACTTTTATTTTCATGATCACCTTGCTCTTTTTCCCTTTCGTTGGTTATTTATTTTCTACATGTTGACATTTTTTCTTGTCTCTTTTTCCTTTTTATAGTTTATTTTTATCATAATTTATTTTTGCACGCTAGTCCGTCCTCCTTTACCCCTTTGTATGTGTTCTCCATGCTATCTAATTCCCTTCTTTTCCCTTTTATTGCGTATGTATTATTATGTTTATTTACTTGCATAGTGCTAAAAATGTTATTTCTTCTATGTGCTTTGTGTTACTGCTTTATATAACTGGCATTTTGCTCTTATATTCCTCCATTTGGAACCTCCTTTATTTTCTTTTTATGAACGGTTGGGTGATTGTACAGACGTTCTTTTCTAAAACACCCTTCGAGAAATGCCTTGTCGATTGATCGATCAGCGATGTTTCAACAGTCACAAGCTCTTCCACTCTCGAGTTTTCCACTCGAGGAAACCATGTCATAAACCAACTCTTTTCCTTTGATCGTGGCTACATATTTCATTTATTAAGGAATATGTGTCCCTTTCAACCTTGGATGTCTTGGCACCCTTGATGCGTTGAATGTTAGTCTCCTTCAAAGTCCCAAGGGGTTCATGACCCCAAAAGGATGCACAATATTATTTGCTATGTGTTGCATTTTTACGTATGTATTATCTATCTTGTTGTTTTCGTCATTGTCTTAGTCACTCCTTACTCTTAGTGCCCCTTACTTTAGAGCTCTTTACTCTTAAAATTTTTATTATGTTAGGACCTTGTAATACAATCTTATGGCCTATTTAAAATTATCCAATTTATCTCCACCCATTTTTCGACTTCTATAACTCTCAAAATTCTGAACTACGTCTGACCTGATTCTAGTTCAAACAAGATACGCAGGCAATCTTTTATAAGGATGTGGTCTTCCTCTTCCTTTCCCCTTTCTTTTACAAAAAATCCTAGTATTTTAAAATATTTCAAATAGTTTCTTTTTCAAATCATATTCTCTATTTCTTTCACCTTTTCATAATATCATAAGGGTGAACCTTTTTTTTTTAGATTATTCAAATGACTTTCACAATCTTTCAAATTATCAAATGTTTCAAACTAAACACTTCAAAATTTTCAAAACTTTGACAATTTTCAATTCTCCCATTTATTCAAAACATTTTTTTAAACATTCTATGCACATCTTTTCAATATCTTATCATTATTTACTTGTTCACTTATCAGCTTCAAGTATGAACTTAGTATCTAAGTCTTTCTTGGATCCTATCTCCATCTTTGATATCAATTCGACTCTCAAGTTTAATTTGTAATCCACCCATTCGTCCTAAAGTCCACTTTGACGAGATGACTATTGTCATACTATCGCTTTTCACATTGAGTACATTGAGACTTCTTTTTTTCAATATACTGTATATTATTCAAAGGTTGTATAGCATCTGAACATCAAATCAATTGAAAATCTACACTATGACAAATATGCTCAATATCCGAAAAGGTTTCAGTTCCCCTTCTTATTGCCCAAGTCGAAACACTGTGCCTCTTTATCCTCACCTTACCCTTACACTCTCTCAATAGTTTTCTTCTGCATGTAACACTCTTGAAATTGAAAGGATCAATTTAGATGAACATTGGCAAAGGCTTCGTGACGTAGAGAAAAGGTTGAATAAGGAATTGCGTTCTAGGGGTATCTACGACTTGAGGAATGAGAAATTATGTATACATCCGAGGATTGATTTACCTCTAGGATACAATATTCCAAAGTTCAACATATTTGATGGGCATGGAGATCCAATCACACATCTGAAGGACTATTACGGAAGACATATCGGCATAGGGCGCAATGAGGCTCTCCTAATGAGGTTGTTTGTTTGAAGTTTGTCAAGAATAACACTCACATGGTTTTCCCAACAATATTTTGACAAATGGAATAATTGGGAAGAATTGGCTCAAGATTTTATGAGGAAATATAAGTTTAACATCAATGCTGATCCAACAATGCGGGAATTGCTCGATATGCAGAGAATGACCCATGAATTTTTTGAGGAATATGTAACTTGATAGAGGTTAGAGGCTTTCAAAATACGTCCTTCTATACCTGATGAGGAATTGGTCCAAATTTTCCTCAAGTCACTAGATGGAATATACTTTCAGAAAATGTTCTTCCTAGTTAGTCACAACTTTGAGAGTCTAATTTTAATTGGAAATAAATTAGAATATGAAATAAAGAATCCATCCAAGGGAGAGAAAAATGATTCATCACCCTCCATACCTTACATGCAAGGCTATCAAAATAATAAAGATACCCACACTATTTTTGGTTCTCGAAATAAGACTCATTAGATCCAATCCTACTCTATCCAACAAGACTCTCAAAACAAGGCTCAATCCTACTCTATCTAACAAAACAAGACTTGTTAGATTCAATCCTACTCTGTCCCACAAGGTTCTCAAAATGAGGATCCCCAAACATAACCCAACTTTCAACAAAGGCCTTACTCAGTACATAGTGCTTTTCATCAATCAAAAGAAATGAGGTCACGAACCTTTACTTCTTTGACTGAGCCCTTGGCAAATATAGTTGAAAGACTGAGAGACCAAGGTATCATGCAACCAAGGAGGTGATGGACTCCTGTGCATCCACCTCTTAACTTTTATCCATCTGAGAACTGTGCTTATCACTCGAATATTCAAGGTCATGATATTGAGGAATGCTCGGCACTAAGGAAAAATATTTAGAATTTAATGAAAAAGAAAAGGATAAAAGTGCAACGAGATCCTGTCACTACGGGTGATATCTTTGTTCAAGGTGATCTAACAAGAATATTTCCAAGATGTTCACTAAAGAAGAATAAATAGCATCACATGAATTAACATGTAAATCTTTCTTGTTTCACGCCACCATTCTCATTTTACCCGTCTTATGACTAACAACATTTTCTTGTTTTCTCTACCTTTCGTTGTACTCTTGAACTACGTTTGACCTGACTTCTATTTGGATACGTAGGAAACCCATTTTGGGTCTAGTCTTAATTTAATAAAACATTTTCTTTTCCCTCTATTTCAAATTATTTATAAAGCGTCAGGATAATAGGCCCAACTTTTGAGTATATAAAGGCAGATTACAATTGAGGTTACTTATTGAAATATAGGACAATTATTTCTATTGGACTAATGTTTTCTTGGAGTGGTACAGGAATATAAAACTCCAATGACAAAAACTGGGGAAGAATTTTTGAGGTTTAAAGTAAACCTCAAAAATTTTCACAAGTAAACAATACATCAATTCACAAGCATAGATGACAAGAATCACTCCATCACGAGAGGCCCAACAACCAATCCAACATTATGTCGATCCAATGATATACATTGCATTATTTAATCTTCTATATATACATCCGTGCTAACCATTTTTAGCTAGTTGGGGTAAAAATGGCAGGACTAATGGGTACAAATGATAGGAATTACTCCATCGTGAGACCAACTGTCGATCAAACGTCATATCGAGAAGCCTAACAACTGATTAATAATTGTATTGAGAGGCCCAACAACCGATCCAATGTCATATAGAGAAGCCCAACAGCTGATCCAATGCTGTATCGAGAGGCCTAACAATCAATCTAACATCATATCAAGAAGCCCAATAACTGATCCAATGCTGTATCAAGAGGCCCAACAGTCGATCTAACATTATATCGAGAAGCATAACAACTGATCTAATGCTACATCGAGAGGCCCAACAACCGATACACCATTATATTGATAAGCCCAACAACTGATCTAATGCTGCATTGAGAGGTCCAACAGTCGATCCCAACATTGCATCGAGGAATCCAACATCTGATCCAACTTCATATCGAGAAGCCCAATGGCTGATGAAACAGTACAACAGATACACTTTCTTTACTCCTATAGTTACTTTATGTTTATCAATTGCTTGCCGTTTACATACTTAAACCTTTTTTATCTAGTAAATTGTAAAGTACGCAGGTGACAGAGAAAGAGTAAAAAACAGAAACAATTTTCATTCCTGTTTTCAAAATATCACCTTTTTTATCCGTCCGTCGAATAAACTCAAGTCAAAACTCACCAACATTTCACTTTCATGCCCCTCTTCATGTCATTGTTCCCAAATTTTATTCATTCCCATCTCATCGATCTATGATACCATCGTTGATTGGCCATCCTCTATTATTTATACTTTTTAGGAATATTAATCATTACTAAATCTAGAACTACACGTAGCCTGATTCTTGCAAAACCATAGATATATAGGCGGCTTAAAACCAAAGTCTCGACCACATTATTTTAAAACAATCTCCTGTTGCTTTATTTCCAGCGAAGCATCTTCTCAGTCGAAATAAAATGGCTACTATGTCAACTTTCGTTGCTTGACAATTCTTTCATCATACTCAAGAAACTAAGGGGCAACTATTGACACCCAATTTTGACTGCCTGATACTTCTTTTAAGTTGCTATTTTATCAAAACTATTGATTTCAAATATTAATATTTTTATACACATTATTCTAGTATCAAACAGATATTGACATGTCACATTCATAATTTAAAAATATACAAATTATTTTATTATTTTTATTAGCATTTTATTTATGATTTATTTATTTAAATATAATATTTTATGTAATTTATTAATATTCATTGAAATTACTTTTTTCATAAATAGGCATGCTTATAATTTACAAACACATTGTTTATTATTATTATTATTATAGTAATTTTATTACAATAGTAGTCACTTTCACCTAGTTTTTCCTATGTGTTTAATTTTTTGTCACATATTAATGACAATCATAGCTCATATTGACTTTAATTTTGGCCACAAATTAAATTTCAAATCGTAACCCACTCTTTACAGTATTCAATCTCAGTCGTCGATCAAGATTGATCCAACGACTGGGATCAATTTACATGTCTCTTTCCTTTAGTAACCCCTAAAACCCTAATCTTAAGAAAACAGTCGCACCATTTTCTTTCAATCTCCTACATCTCTTTACCTTATCTTTATATCCATTTCTCTCTCTATCAATAACTATGGCTTCTGCTATCGGCCAACCACTATGGTTGAAAAAAACTGGCGCTACCTTCCGTTGCTCTATCTCCCTGGTGAACTCCTCTCTTCTCTCCAGCTGATGCAGCGACCAGCACTGCCGCCACCACGCCACTGCCTCCTTCTGTTCTCTACAACCCTAAACCACCAATCGGCTAATCCATCGGAGAACCATCGACCCGCGCTGTTGTGATACCAACAACACCAATTGTCTTCTTCTTTCCTATCACCGCTGCACAGCCATGCAGATATGACCAATGATTCTGCCATGTTTGCCTCATCGGGGTAATGACCGGTGAGGCACAAATTAATAACATCACCGGTTAGACCTCATCGAAAATATTTAGAGTTTTATGGTGACTTCCTTATAGCTTAACCTTATATATTTATTTTAGTATTACTTGTTTTATTTGTTATTTATAATTCCTTTTCCGTGATGGGCGAAGCTTGATTGATGATTTTGATCTGATTGCTTGTTATTTGGGTTCATTAACATGTCTGGACTATCATCAAATTGGGGATAACCCTAATTTTATAATTGGAAATTACTAATGAAAATTTAGAAATTTGTAGTCCTATTCATTAATTTAATTTGGTGACTTGGAATTTGGGTGACATCGATGATCTGGGAAAATAACCCGCTATAATATCTTTTCTGCTTGACAAATTTGGTGCTTAGTTAATTTTGGGAAACTTTGAATATGACCTATTTGCTTAATTGAGTTGTGAAAATGCGTAATGGCTTGATTATTTGACACTTTGCCTCAAATTTTGATTTCTTTCAATTAGCTATACGTATTCTCTTTCCGTGTATAATGTAATTTTTTTGCCAATTTAAATGAATAATTTTCTATTCTGATTTAGACTGATTTTGGGTACTTATTTATGAAACCATGGCATGATTGATTCATTATTTGATTTAGTCACTCCATTAAGGAAAATATTGTTGTTGATTGATTTTTCTAAATATTTGCTTTCCTTTTATTGTTTGACTGATTTATGTGTGATTGATTCAAGTATTTGTTTAAGGAAAGTTTTCTCCTAATTGATTTACAAGAATATTGTTTTGCTATTTTTATTTTGGTATAGTCTTATCTTCCTTCAAAAATAGAACTTACAATTTACACGATCATACGAAAGCTTGAAGCAAACAAGGAACAATTTTATTTATTACTTTTTCGTACTTATTTTTAGAGCATTGGTCTTGACTTTTCTGCGACAATTCATACTTAGATCCTGTACACCTTGACTTTCTTTGTATTATTGTTTATTATCATCAGTTAGTGAGTGCATATCGATGCAGTTTTTATTCTCTACGTGATAGTAGTGGTATTTAGTGAAAATCATTAGAAAGCATGCCTATAGGAGTTAATTCAAAATAATTATTTTATGCTTGTTTGCTACGTCTTTATCTCATTGCTTCGCCGCTTGAGTGTGTTGGTATCTAGTTTTCCTTTTGAATGCTGTCGTATCTTGATTGTATTAACAAGTGTCATTAAAGGGTATTTCAGAAAAGAAAGATTCGCCTGGGTGTTTGGGAAGGGTGTTTGTTTTTTAGTCTAGTTTAGTTAGTCTGTAATTTATTGTATAAACGTTTGTGATTTAATATTATATTATGGGATTGCTTGGGGGGAGGGGATTTATATGCTCTATGAATCGCATAGGCAAACACAACTTAGGTTTATGTGCTAAGTGAACCACTTTGGCAAACCAATTTAGAATTTGTTAATGAATTTAATTTATCACTTAGGCAAGCCTAATCTAGGGACTTATTTTAATCACTTAAAAATCATGTTTTTAGGAGTTTAATTAACTTGTGCCTTTTAAATTAAATTTGAATATGTCAACTTAATTTACAACTAGTTTTATTACTTTTGGCGTGTTTAGCAGTATTTTGGCATATATAATGACATTTTCTCATTTTAAACGACGTTCTTAACAAGTAAATTTTACTTTTAAGCATTCAACATGATATATTCAGCATTTTAAATAATATTTTTAGCACGTTGTAATTAATTTTCTACATTTATATTTGTTTTTTCGTATGTTTTATTAGTTTTCAGCATAGTGAAACAATTTCCAGCATCGACATATTAAAAATAGAAAATAGCTTTTTCAATATATTGAAATGAATTAATCAATAATTAAAATAAAAGTTTCCGCATATTTATAAATTGTTCAGCATATTACATCATTTTTCAGCATATAAAGTTATTTTACTTCATGCTTAGCTATCTTTTACATAATAAATTAACGTTCTTATTCTCTCACGGTTGTTTAACTTTGACATGACCTTTTATTCTCAACAAATTTACAACACTATTTTAAAAGGGTTTGACAATTTTTCTTCGTTAATAACAATTATGTGACACCTAGATACCATGTCTATAGGTTTAACCAAAACGGGTAAAGGATTATTTGTTCAACATGTCAATCCTCATAATTATCTCTTAATTAACCAAGTGTCTTTGTTGAGTCCATTACGTGCTACTTGACGTCCTTCATGTTTTACGTGCTTTGATTCCTAGAAAACATAGCTTTATTTGTCTAGCCCACAACCCCAAAATTGCAAATTCCAATGTCTCTTGGACGATAAGTTGGGACCATAGGCATTTTTAGAGGTGTTAGTTTTATCCCTTTTTTAGAACGCTTTCAGGTTTGACAACCAGCCTAGGTGGGGGGGGGATGAGTAGTCATTTGAAAGTAATGATAATTAACATATATATTGGCTACACGACACATGACATTGTCACTTGTTTAAGAATTCGGCGGCTGGCTAATGGGTCGGATAATGATTAACAAGTTGGGGTTCTGATCCGAATGTAACTAAAAACATTCTTTTTTTTGTTTTTTAATACATTCTTTTTTTTTCATTCACTTTTCATGCTTCTTTGCTTGGGGTAGTTTAGGTTTTTAAATTATAAATATTTATGTTATAAATTGTGTTCCTTCTCTCTTATCTACTTTACATTATTTGTTATCTTGTTTTTTTTTATCTCCACTTTGTTAATAATTAGAAATAAATAAAGGACATTTGTTTATTAATTGTTTTATCACTTAGTTAATATTAAGTTAATAATAAGCAACCTTTATTTGATTACATAGAATCTCACGTAAAATACGAATTAGGCTGGGAACCACCTTTATGGACTTCAAAAGGTGCCTAACACCTTTCTTTCGAGGTGTTATGAACCCTTACCCGAAATTTTGGTGAACTAAGACTAAATAACAATATAGGTTCGTAGTTAGCCTAGATCGGTGCCTTAATGCTCCTTAATTCGTTAGGTGATGACTCTCTACAATTCTTAAAATAATTTTTTAAAAAGAGTTTTCATGTCGAATCCCGCTTTTTGCGAGAAAATAGGGTGCGACCGCAAGTATGTTTTTGTTGCTAGCAATAAAGACAATAATTCTCTATGCACTCAATGTGGTAGGGATGGTCACAAAAAGGAGGAATGTTGGGGATGACTTAGAGTTCAAATGAACACTGCTAGACATGTCCAGCAGAAGCAATCATTCTCTAATAGATATAATTCCTTTACAAATTTTAAGAAGAACAAATTATCTAGCTGGACCAAAAATGTTGTGATTACTCATTTGTCTTTCTTTTGGAAACTCAGACTCAAGTAGGTTCTTAAATCTAACAAATAATATCTGTATGCAGGTGGGAGTAAGGAAAACAGTCAAAATGGTTTTTGGTTAGTGAATGCTCTAAGCTTATGGCTAGTAGAACTGATGTTTTCTCTCACTTAAGGCACTTCAAGGTGGATGTATTGTTTTGGTAATGTCAATAAAGGTCACATCCATGGTGTTGGAAAGATAGGAAAATCACTAAATCATACAATTAAAGATGTTTATTACATAAATGGTTTGATACACAACCTTTTAAGTATATCCCAAATCTTTGACAAAGGAAATGAAGTAAAGTTCTTATCTGATGAGTGCATTGTTTCTGATCTAAAGACTAGAAAGGTTATTATCAAAGCTAAAAGATATAAGAACATGTATTTGGTTAATCAATATTCAGTGGCTGGCTGTGAATTGACTTGCTTAGGTACTCAAAGTGGCACAAAAGACTAGGACATGTAATCTCTTCTCCACTCAACAAACTGGTCTCAAAAGACCTGGTCTGGGGAATTCCAAAGATACTGTTTATAGATACAAAGATTTTTTATGCTTGTGTCAAAGAAAAACAAACCAGATAATCCTTTAAATAGAAAAAGATGGTAAACACCACAAGACCCTTTGAATTTATGAATATGGACCTTTGTGGACCTGTTAAAGTCTAAAGTAGAGGAGGAAAGAAATATGTATTTGTCATTATGGATGATTATTCTAGATTCACTTGGACTATGTTTTTTAGAACCAAGGATGAGACTTATGAAATATTGGTGATTTTTGCCAAATAACTTCAGGTAAAATTGAATTGCAAAATAGCAACATTCATATTTGATCATGGCACTGAGTTTGAGAATGCCAAGGTTGAAGAAATCTGTGCTGAAAATAAAATTTGTCACAATTTCTTGCTCTAAGAACTCTACAGTGAAATGGAGTAGTTAAAAGGAAGAACAAGATATTGATTGAAATTGTCAGGACCATGTTAATTGATGGCGATCTTCCAAAGAACTTTTGGGCAGAAGCTATCAATACTGCATGTTATGTTACCAACAGATAATTGATAAGATCAATCTTAAACAAGACTCTTTATGAACTTAAATAGACCTTTTGGATACAAATACTTTGTTCTAAACAACGGAAAGAATAGACTTAGAAAATTTGATTCCAAGAGTAATAAAGTTGTATTTATAGTCTACTCCTCAACTAGTAAAGCCAACAGAGTCTTCAATAAAAGGACTCTGTATATTGAAAAAAGTATGCATGTAAACTTTAATGAATCAGAAAATAAGAAGGATTCTGCTAAAGGTGAAGATTCTAGTATAGAGGAGCTTTTTCCTATTCAAAGGGATGGTACAACTGAAGTTGAGGTTAAAGAACAAAATGATCCTATTGCTGATGAAGAAGGAGGTAGTGAATCAGGTCCTCAATTACTAAATCCCAGTCTAGAAGAGGAACATCAAGAAAAACTTGCTCAAACTTGTTAAGGACCTGGTCCCAGAAGGTCAAATTGGAAGCAGAAGTCTTCTCACCCCTTTAGAGTCTGGGATGTAAACAAGAGCTTAAGCTAGGAATTTTATAGGATTCTCATCCTTTCTGTCTGAAGTTGAGCCTAAAAATTTCAAAAAATCCCTAAAAAATATTGACTAGATAAATACTATGCAGGAAGAACTTTAATTTAAAAGGAGTAAAGTTTAACACTTGGTCCCTAGGCCTGTTGACAAAACTATCATTGGGATAAAGTGGGTGTACAGAAACAAGTAAGATGAACATGACACTATCAACAAAAAAAAAAGAAAGGATTGTTGTACAAGGATACAATCAGGAAGAAGGAATTGATTATAATGAGACCTTTGTTCCTATTGCAAGAATGGAAACAACTACGATCCGTATAACTTTTGCAGCTTATATGGGGTTCAAACTCTTCCAAATGGATGTCAAGAGTGAATTCTTAAATGGTAATCTGAAAGAAGAAGTTTATGTCAAAGAACCTCTACGATTTGGGAATGCAGATTTCCCACATCCTGTGCTTAAGCTGGATAAAAATCTCTACGGGCTGAAGCAGGGACCTAGAGCTTGGTATGAGAGATTGTCAAAGTTCCTTCTAGAAAATGGCTTTAAAAGAGAAAATTTAACAATACTTTTTTATGAAGTCCAGAGAAAACAACTCACTGATTGTGCAGATCTATGTTGGTGACATAATCTTTGGAGTAACTTCTAAATCCTTATGTAAAGAATTTGCTAAATTAATGGAAAGTAAGTTTGAAATGAGCATGATAGGAGAATTGAGCTTCTTCCTAGGACTGCAGATTAAATAGACATCCCAAGGTACGATGATTTGTCAAGAAAAATACATCAAAGAGATACTGGAGAAATACAATATGGGAGATGCCAAACCAATTGATACTCCCATTAAAACTAGCTCAAAGATGGATAATAATAAACCTGATCCCTCAGTTAATAAAACCATGTATAGAGGGATTATTGGATCCTTATTATACCTCACTACAAGCAAAGCAAATATTATGTTTAGTGTGGGTATGTGTGCCAGATTTCATACATGCCCAAAGGAGTCTCATTTGAAAGCATCAAAGATATTTCTCAGGTAGCTGAAAAAGAAAGGGGACCTGGTCCCGTTCTATCTATCTGAAGATTGTTTTATCTAGTGGCAGTATGCTGATGCTAACTATGTTAGGTACTTGGTGCATAGGAAAATTACCTTAGTAATGACTTATTTCTTAGGTTCTTCTCTAATTTCCTAGGAACGTAAGAAGCAAAATTTAGTTGAACTATATACTGCTGAAGCTGAATATGTGGCTGCAACTTCTTGTTGTGCTCAATTGTTATGGATAAAACAATAATTGAAGGACTATGGGATTATCTCTGACACTATTCCTTTGATGTGTAACAGAACCAGTGCTCTAAATATGGATAAAACCCAGTAAAACATAAAAGGACAAAGCATATTGATGTGAGACATCACTTCCTTAGAGATAATATTGAAAAACAGACCATTTCCATAAAATTTTGCAAGACTGAAGATCAGATAGCTAATATGTTTACAAAGGCTCTTCGTAAGGAGAAGTTTGTGAAAAATAGGCTGAGGTTGGTATTGATCAAGATTAATTGACCTACTTCATGAATAAATTTACTCAAATCCTTGGCTATGATTAGGAGACAGGTTGTAACGCCCCAAAATTTGATCCCGAGATGTCACACGATGCTCAAGACTATGAGTAGCCTTAAGCTAACCTTTTTTGTATACTACTGGTCCTAAATCTTATAATAATGGAAATATGGACATAAAAGCCACACTGAATGCGGAAATTATCTATAATATCTGAGAATAATTTGAACAAAATATCTGAAACATCAAAATCAATAATCTGCGTCAACACTAGTAGTCTGACAAGCCTCTACTACAAATAACTAGAGAGTCACTGGGATAAACCCCCGGGTAACTCGAACTGTTGAAAAGAAAATGCTAAAAACTCATAAACTAATAAACTACAAAATCTGAATGGATAGAATAAGTCTCCAAACTATGAGGACTCACCAATTAAAATATAGATGGAGGTGCTCGATCTACTCACGCTATTGATACTGAGCACATGTATCTATATTATGAGACAATGTAGCACATAGACGTATATGTGGATTAGTACTTTGAGGATGTACTAAGTATATGGGGGTGATATGTATAAGTAAAACATCATCTCATAGTCATCATTTATAAAACAATGCATGCTACATGTAAATGACTCACATAAGCTGGAATAGCTGAAATACTAAAAATAACAGTCATGAATAGCAAATCATACTTTGTGAATCTAGTGAGCTATAGAATTTAGTTCTAAAAGTTGTACTTGTATTCTCACTTTTTAAACTATTCGGTCTAAGTGTAGAAGGACTCACTACTGAATCTGAAATCTGAAGCTACTATCTTTTTATTAAGGTATTATCTGAGTAAAATTTGTAAGCCTTTACACTTAGTTTTCTAAAAGCTTTTTTCGTTCTAAAATCTGTAGTCTGTAAGCCTTAAAACTTTGGGGAAAATACTTTATCTGAAAAGTTTTATGCCTTTAACTAGTAGGGAGAAATACTTTAAAACTATTCTATAAGGAAGGTTCTCTTAACCGACATAAACCATGCGAGCTACATGGAGTCCAACGTCTTGCCTTCCTAAGGAAGAAACCTCATGTTGGGGAGAAGTGTCATACTCTTGTCAGGGAGTATAACCTCAACTAAAGTGATCACAACTCTTGCCACTTTGGTCACTTAATCTTAATCCTATGGTGGCAGGTAGTTTTGGGGAATGAGACCTTAGAATCATACCCATCTCGATGCTAAATACTACTTCCTTTAATTTGCTATGCTCATCTCGTTGAAATCCACTTTAAAACTTGCATAAGGGTTTATTATGAAACCAGTTATGCATTTATCTGAATAAATCTATAAGTGAAGCTATATTGCTTCTTGTAATCTGTAATAAATCTATAAAGTAGATTCCAAAACTTATCTGAGGATCAATAGATCAAAACTTTATAGAAAAAACTGAAATAATCATTTCATAGGATGTTTAAAGCATCATCATTCTCAAAATCTCAACATATAAACTTGGGGCTTAATAACCCATATATCAAAATCATGTAAAAGCATCATAATAATCCTACTTGATAATGAAAACAATGAAAATTCATCTTGAAATCTGGAAATTACTGCAATAAGCATGCAAATATGAAAATAGACATGCAGTTCAACTTATAACTCTCATAAAATCTCATAATCTTGTAATAGGAAACATTGGGTATGAACCCTAATTTCAAATTCATGGAAAATCATAGAAAATCAAATAACTTTGTAATTTAAAAAAAGTTTTGGGAACAAGGATGAAAGGAGTATCCTTGATCATAAACCCACATAACTTAATTGATGCTTAGATGAAGAAACCTTGAATCTTGGATCCTATTGAGTTCTTAATGGTGGGTTCTTATGTTCTTGAATTTGAAACCCTCAATTTGGAGCTTTCTTGGAGAATCTATGGAGGATTTTGATTTCTTATAGAATAAGATCTTGGTTTCTAGGATTTTGCTTTTGAAGAGAAAAATGAATAATGAGCATAATAGGCTTAGGATATGATTAATTTTGTGTTTTGGACGGATTGGGGACTTGAGAATTGTCCAAAATACCTTTTAAAATGCCTAAATGGAGCTTAAAAAATATAGCTAGGTCCCGATTTACTGGGCCACCACAACGCGCTACAATCTCGGTGGTTCACTGCAAATTGACAATTATGATTTTACATTTCTCTGCAATGCGCTAAGGACCCAAATTACAGTGTTTTATGATAGGAACTTAAAATAGCCATAACTTCTTACTCGGTTATCAGATGAAGGAAAATTTTATATCGTTGGAAAGCTTATTCAATTTCCCACACAATGGGGGGTCTAAATCTTAAGAATTCCACATGAAAAAAAAATATTCACTTTGGAAGCTCTCCCTTAATATTCTAGGGACGAATCTAAGCTAAGAAATATTCGGGGTATCACAATATCTCCCTCTTGGGAACATTCGTTCTCGAATGTGGCTAGTTAAGCTGGAATTACTGGGGAATCTAAGGCTATAAACTATCATCCACAATTGAAATAAATTGAATGACTGAATCTCAAATATAATGAGCTACTGAACTAATCTGAAAGTCCATGAATTCTCATAAAAATAACTATTTAGCTGAATCTGGGAATGAGGAAAGGAACTGAATGAAGGAAACTATTACCTTCGACTGAACCTGAGTTCTTGGAAAAGATATGAGGATACTTGGTATGCATGTCTACTTCCGCTTCCTATGTATCACCCTCAACAAACTAATTTCTCCACAGGACTTTGACCAAGGGAACTTTTTTGTTCCTTAGTCTACAAATCTGACGATCAAGAATCTTTACTGGAACTTCTTCATAAGAAAGGCTATTCTCGATATCTGCATCCTATAGAGAAACTACAATAGCTGAATCGTCCATGCATTTCTTTAATAAGGATACATGGAACACCGAATGAACTAAGGACAAATCTGCAGGTAGCTCAAGCTCATACGCCACTTTCCCAACACGACTCAAAATACGAAAAGGACCAGCATAGCGGGGACTAAGTTTCCCCTTCTTGCCAAATCCCTTCACCCCTTTCATGGGTGAAACTTTCAAATACACTAGATCCCCAAACTCAAGATCTCTTCTTCTCACATCTGCATAAGATTTCTGACAACTCTGGGCTACTTTCAATCTCTCTCTAATTAACTGAACTTTCTCAATGGCTTCAAACACCATGTATGGCCCAATCAAGAAGCCTCACTCACTTCGAACCAACTAACCAGCGATCTATATATATGCCCATAGAGAGCCTCAAACGAAACCATCTGAATGCTAGCATGATATTATTTATTATAAGCAAACTCAATCAACGACAAATGTTCATCCCAACTACCTTTGAAATCAAGAACACAAGCTCTCAGCATATCTTCTAAAGTCTGAATGGTCCTTTATGCATGACCATCTGTATGTGGATGAAAAGATGAACTGCGATGAACTTGGGTACCAAGACCCTTCTGAAAAGATCTCCAAACCTGAGAGGTAAACTGAGTACCCTTATCTGAGATGATAGAAAAATAAAATCCATGCAATTTAACCATCTCTTAGATATACAACTTAGTATAATCTTAAGCCGTATAGGATGTGTGAACTGGCAAGAAATACACT
Source organism: Capsicum baccatum var. pendulum (assembly GCA_030864225.1). NCBI lineage: Eukaryota > Viridiplantae > Streptophyta > Magnoliopsida > Solanales > Solanaceae > Capsicum > Capsicum baccatum. Next base: position 198,659,777 of record CM061557.1, read on the forward strand.
GACTTAGTCAATCAGTCTACAATAACCCAAATTGATTCATAATGACGATGCAAATGGGGTAAACCAATCACAAAATCCATATTCACCTCTTCCCACTTCTAAGTGGGGATTCCAAACTCTTGCAACGTACCACCAGGTCATTGGTGCTCTACCTTAACCTATTGACAAGTTTCATATTTAGCTACTACTATATCTCTCTTCATACCACTCAACCAATAAATTTCCTACAAGTCGCGGTACATATTGGTAGCATCGGAATAAATAGAATAACGCGCACCATGTGTCTCCGCCATAATTTGCTGCCTCAAATCATCAACACAAGGCACACACAATCTATTTTGGTATCTCAACACTCCATCGCTCCCTTGGGAAAAACCTTTATCTTTTGGTCTTTAATTGACTCCTTCAGTTTGACCAAACTAGAATCCATATCTTGTTTCTCCTTCACTTCTGAAACTAGGGAAGATTCAGAACTACTACAAACCCAAATATTCCCTCGGCGGAATCTACTAATCTAACTCCCAATCTAGCTAAATGATGCACTTCTCGAGCTAACTCTTTCTTATCATCCTTCATATGAGAAATACTGCCCATTGACAATCTACTAAAGGCGTCTGCCACTACATTGGCCTTGCCCAGATGATATAACTTACTGATATCATAATTCTTTAACAACTCCAACCACCTTCTCTGACGGATATTCAACTCTTTCTGAGTAAGCACATACTGCACACTTTTATGATCCATAAACATATCAACGTGCACACCAAACAGATAATATCTCCAGATTTTCAAAGAAAACACCATAGCAGCTAATTCAAGATAATGGGTTGGGTAATTTTTCTCATGAGGCTTAATCTATCTAAAGGCATAGGCAATGACCTTACCTTTCTGCATCAACACATAACCTAAACCAACTCTAGAGGCATCACAATACACCACAAAACCATTCATACCATCAGGTAATGCTAGGACTGGGGATGAAGTGAGTTGACTCTTCAACTCCTGAAAACTCTTCTCGCAGGAATCTGACCACTGGAACTTAACTTTTTTGGGGTCAATCTAGAAATAGAAGATACAATAGATGAGAAGCCCTCAACAAATTATCTATAAAAACCAACTAAACCTAAGAAACTGCTAATATCTAATGGAGAGATAGGTTTAGGCCAATTTCTCATGGCTTCTATCTTTTTGGGGTCGACTCTAATGCCATCGACAAAAATAATATGACCTAGAAAAGCTACTGATCTTAGCCAAAATTCACACTTTCTAAACTTGGCGAACAACTGGTGATCTCTAAGAGTTTTTAACAAAATTATAAGATGGTCTACATGATCATCCTCACTACGAGAGTAGACAAGGATATCATCTATAAAGACTATGACAAACATGTCTAGATACTATTTGAACACGCTATTTATCAAGTCTATGAAGGCTGTTGGGGCATTGGTTAGCCTAAAGGACATGACTAGAAACTCAAAATGACCATAACGAGTTCTGAAAGCTGTCTTTGGAATATCACCTTTCCTCACTTTAAGCTGGTGATAGCCAGATCTAAGGTCTATCTTTGAAAAATAACTGGCACCTTGGAGTTGGTGAAATAAGTCATCAATTATAGAAAGAGGATATTTTTTATTGACTGTGACCTTATTTTGCTGATGTTAGTCAATGCACATACGCAAAGAATTATCTTTCTTTTGCACAAATAGGATAGGAGCGCCCCACGGAGAAACACTTAGCCTTGTGAAACCTTTATCTAAAAAATCCATGAGTTGCTACTTCAACTCCATAAGCTATGCATGAGCCATACGATAAAGAGGTATAGAAATAGGCTGAGTATCTGGGAGAAGGTCAATACCGAATTCTATCTCTATATCGGGAGGTACCCTTGGGAGATTTTCTGGAAAAATATCAGGAAACTCGTTGACCACTCGGACCGACTGAAGTGTTGGAGTCTCAGACTTTGAGTCTTTGACTCAAACTACATAATAAATGCAACCTTTGGATATCAATTTTCTAGCTTTGAGATAAGATATGAAATGACTCTTGAGAGACACTAAATTTCCTAACCACTCAAAGGATGGATCATCTGGGAACTAAAGCTTCACCACTTGGGTGCGACAACCTATAGAATCATAACAAGAATGAAGCCAATCCATACATAGAATAAGATCAAAATCAACCATGTCTAACTCTATCAAATCTATGAACATGACTTTATGAAAGACACTGATAGGATATTTTTTATAGATTTGTTTAGCGACAACTGACCTACCCACTGGAGTAGAAACCAAAAAGGGCTCTGGGATCTTTTCAGAACTTATCTCAAAATTTACTGCAACTGATGTGGTCACATAAGAGAAACTCAACCCAGGGTCTAACAAGACATAAACATCAAAATGAAAAACACAGAGCATACCAATAATAATATCTGTGGAATCTTCCTGATCCTGGTAGGATGGCAAAGCATAGAATCGATTCTAGCGCTGACCACCGCCGGTACTGGATGATGCACCTTAAGGAGGAGCTGGGCGACCTAAAGGAGCTGGTTCACTAGTAGGCTGAGTCTGGGGATGAACATCTATGTTTTCCTACTTAGCATGTGGGCAATCTTTAATTCCGTGACCCAACTTTCCACAACCAAATCAACCCTTCTGTTCAGCCAAGCATTCACCGAGATGATTCCTACCACACTTAGCATAAGGAGGATAATGAGGCCTCCCACTTACACTAACTTAAGATCTGGATATAGAAGACTTAACCCACTACTCCTGTCTATATCTAGGAGAAAAAGCACTAGATGAAAAAGGTGCAGGTATAGATGAATAATTCTGAAACTACGGATAGTTCCCTCCTTGAAACCTAGTCTGACCATAATCAAACTGCCTTGTTCTAGCCTTATTATTTCCCCTATCACTCCTCCTCAACTTCTCTGCCTTAATCTGCTGAGCATGCATCATCAATCTATCAATATCTATGTCCCTAATAAGTATGGCAGTCCTACACTCTTTTACTACCAATCTAGACACTCCAGTCATGAACTTACTCAAGCTTAACCTAGGGTCAGCCATCTGACCAGGGGAATACTTAGACAACTAATTGAACTTAAGGCAATACTCTTTCACCGTCATTGAGACATACCTCAGGTTCATGAACTCTTCTATCTTAGCTTCCCTCATCTCACGTGGGAAGAACTTATCCAGAAATAAATCCTAAAATATCTGCCAAGTTATGAGAGCTATATTCTCCCCTTTATTTTTCTTCCATATCATTACCCAATCATATGAAACATCCTTCAGCCTATAGGATGCCAGTTCTACACTTTCTTCTTCATAAATATGCATAATTCGAGTGATATTCACCTCATAAAGATACAACTGTGGGTCCTTACCTGCCTTCGACCTAAAGAATTCTGGCGGGTTCATTCTCATAAAATCCCAAATTCTGGTTATGGCTAGGTTCCCATCTTGCTGAATTTGGACTGCATCTTGATGGTTGCCCTGAATATTAGCAGTCACAGCTTGGGCTATCGCCTAAAAGGCAGCTCAAAACTCTACATGGGACACATTCTCATTCAAAGGATCTGTAGGCTGAGGTGGTTAATTATTATTTCTGCAGGCATTATCTCAATAAGGAGGCATGATCAACTGTCATGTGAAAGCACGAGTTAAAAGTAGATAGATATACTATAAGCACGATAGATCATAAAAGAAAGAGATGATTTTCTAAGACCATTCCATAGCCTCTTGTTCATAAATATGGCACGCTTCACACCCATAACTAAGACTCTACATAACGCGACTTGTTTGACTCCCTAGGACTCTTAAGAACTATAGGCTCTGATACCAAGTTTGTAACACTCCAAAATCTAATCCCGAGACGTCACACGGTGCTCAAGACTACAAGTAGCCTTATGCTAACCCTGTCTGTATACTACTGATCCTAACTCTTATAATAATGGAAATAAAGACATGAAAGTCATACTGAATACGGAAATTGTCTATAATATCTGAGAATAATCTGAACAAAAATATCTGAAACATCAAAATAAATAATTTGCATCAACACTAGTAGTCTAACAAGCCTTTACTTCTAATAACTTAAGAGTCACTGAGACAAACCCCCAGCTAACTCAAACTGTCTAAACGAAAATGCTAAAAACTCATAAACTGATAAAATGCAAAATCTGAATGGATAGAATAAGTCCCCAAACTATGAGGACTCACCAACTGAAATGTAGATGGAGATGCTCGAACTATTCACACTACTGATACTGAGCACCTGCACCTACATTATGAGATAATATAGCACATAAATTATATGTGGATCAGTACTTTGAGGATGTACTGAGTATATGGGGGTAATATGCATAAGTAAAACATTATCTCATAGACATCGTTATAAAACAATGCATTCTAAATATAAATGACTCACATAAGATGGAATGTCTGAAATACTAAAAATAATTGTCATGAATAGAAAATCATACTTTGTGAATCTAGTGAGCCATAACATTTAGTTCTAAAAGTTGTACTCGTATTCCCCCTTCTTAAACCATTCAGTCTAAGTGTAGAAGGACTTACTACTGAATCTAAAATCTGAAGCTACTATCTTTTTATTAAGGTATTAACTGAGTAAAACTTGTGAGCGTTTACACTTAGTTTTATAAAAGCTTTTTTCATTCTAAAATTTGCAGTCTGTAAGCCTTAAAACTTTAGGGAAAATACTTTATCTGAAAAGCTGTATGTTTTTTAATAGCAGGGACAAATACTTTAAACTTGTTCTGCAAGGGAAATACTTTTTAAAAGCTTATCTATAAGGGAGGTTCTATTAACCAACATAAATCATGCGAGCTACATGGAGTCCAACGTATCGTCCTCCTAAGGAAGAAACCTCACATTAGGAAGAGGTGTCATACTACCTCAGCTAAAGTGATCACAACTCTGCCTACTATAGGCACTTAATCTCAATCCTACGGTGGCATGTAGTTTTGGGGCATGAGACTTTGGAATCATATCCATCTCGGTGCTAAATACTGCTCCCTTTAATTTGCTACGCTCATCTCTTTGGAAATTCACTTTAAAACTCGCATAAGGGTTTATTATGAAACCATTTATGCGTTTATCTGAATAAATATGTAAGTGAAGTTATATTGCTTCCTTTAACCTGTAATAAATCTGTAAAGTGATTTTCAAAACTTATTTGAGGATCAAAAGATCAAAACTTTATAGAAAAATCTAAAATAATCATCTCATAGGATTGTTAAAGCATCATTATTCTCAAAATCTCAACATATAAACTTAGGGATCAACAACCCATATGTTAAAATCATGTAAAATCATCATAATAATTGTACTTGATAATGAAAATAATGAAAATTCATCTCAAAATCTGAAAATTACTGTAATATGCATGCAAATATGAAAATAGACATGCAATTTAACTTATAATTCTCTTGAAATCTCATAATCTTGTAAATGGCAACATTGGGTATGAACCCTAATTTCAAATTCATGGAAAATCATAGAAAAATCAAATAATTTTGTAGTTTAAAATAAGTTTTAGGCAAAATAATGAAAGAAGTATCCTTGTTCATAACCCCACATACCTTAATTGAGGCTTAAATGAAGATACCTTGAATGTTGGATTCCTATTGAGTTCTTGATGATGGGTTCTTGATGTTCTTGCTTATGAAATCCTCAATTTGGAGATTTCTTGGAGAATCTATGCTGGATTTTGATTCCTTGTAGAATAAGGTCTTGGCTTCTAGGATTTTGCTTTTGAAGAGGATGATGAATAATGAGCATAATAGGCTTAGGATATGATTAATCTTGTATTTTGAATAGATTAGGGGCTTGGGAATTGTCCGAAATACCCCTTTAAAATGCCTAAACAAAGCTGGAAAAGCGTAGTTGGGTCCCAATTTAATGGGTCCACTACGATGCACCACAATCGCGATGGCTCACTGGAAAAAGGACGAGTGAGAATTGGGTTGCCTCTGTGATGCGCCACCATCGCGAAGCCCCTACCTTTTCTATTTCGACAACTGGCGCGACGCGCTAGTATCATTGACTGACACTGGAAATTGCCAAGTGGGAAATTGGGCCTCTCTGCGATGTGCCAAAATCACAGAGTCTCACTGAAAATTGACAATTATGATTTTATGTTTCTCTACAACGCGCTAAGGACCCAAATCACAATGTTTTACGATAGGAACTTAAAATAACCATAACATATTACTCGGTTATCTGATTTACGTGAATTTTATATCATTGAAAAGACTATTCAATTTCCCACACAATGGTGAGATACTTTTAACTCAGTACTATACCTTTGCAGGTATACACACATGGTGAGATACTTTGAAGGAGAATAGATAAGACAGACATAATGTAAAAGGTTCTCTTAAAGCAAGGGTGGGACCTGGCCCCATCCCACAGGTTAGCATCATTTAAGTGCACTTTAAAAATTACATAAACTTTTGTTTAAAAAGACCACATCTTTTCCCTTCCTTGTCTGAAAGCTGTCAAATCCCCTTAAAAGTGAAGAGTTGCAACTATTGGGACAAACACGTCTTATGAACTTTAAGTCCGAACGTTACAACTTTTCTTTCTTTTAAAAAACCAAAATCAAATCTCACATTTATTCATTTTTTCAAGTTTAGTCCAAAATTTTTTCAAAAGAAATTTTCCTTCCTTCTCCTAAATTTGTATTTTCTTAATTGATAATAATCCTCCAAACTATCAAATGGTAGAAAATACTTCACCATCAAGCCCCATAATTGACGGCAAATTTGCTCAATCTCCTTCAACCTAGTCTGAAAACCCTCTCATTGTGTCTTCTTTTGTACCAATTTTCATGGATAAATCCACTATGGAAGAAACCTCAAAAATCATTGAACCCAATTCTAAGAAGGCCATAATCATTGATACTAGTGTAGGATTTGGTTACCAATAGAGGTTGAGTTTTATCAATCTTCTCCTCCATTGGAAAATCCTGAAATAGATGTTCCTTCTGAAACTCAGAACTAACTTAGTTCCCCATCCTTTCAGACTCAAACCCCATCTTTGCACCACTCTTTGATGAAGATCCTCCAGTAGAAAAATTGAATCTCACAAGTAGTGAGTTGTCAGGGGAAGATTGGGTTACTAAGAATCTGATATTGCAGTTAAATGATCCTAGGGAGAGTTCTATAGGGATAGAGGAACATATTAGCGATGAAAATATTTCTCCCTCATTTGATACATCATCTAAAATTGATGAGCATACTGGTTTATTTACACAACCTCCTTGTAGACATCAAAATCTTGTAGAACTCTACAAGAAGAATCCAAATTCTATAAGAGTTCTTGGACGTTACTCCACATCAACCCTAAATTATGCATATAAAAGGGGTGACTTACTCCCTTGAAGAAGTATTTTGAATATCCCATAAAATCATAGGTATTCATAAATAGATCAAGATCTCAAATATCCCATAAAATCATAGGATATTCAATAAGAGATCATCCTACATTCGATAAATACGCTACTAACGACCCTCGAATTATGGAGAAAATCAAGAGAGAGGAATCAAGGGAGAAACAGATTTGTACCCATATCGTTTATCAATAAAATTCTTATTTCTTCATATTTTATTCGTGATTACAATTTGTTTCTATCACTGTAAAAATTTATTGGAACACTCCTAATGAGGATGGAGAAATTAATGAGGATGACTTACCTCTGAGGTGGTCTGCACAAACACAAAGAGGAAGTACAGGTAAAGAGAAAGTATATGAGATAGTAAAAGTGACCAAGACTTACTCAAGAAGGAGTGCTAAGAGGAAATTGATGGGAGATTCCATAAAGGCAAGTTAATCAGCAACTACCAAGAGAAGGAGATTGAGAAAAGGAGCAGTGGTAGATGAAAAAAATGTGGAATTGGTTGAAGTTAGGGAGGGTGATGATAAGATTTACTCTGATGCTGCTATTGCAATAGAAAATATAAGAAGATAAGTTTAGGATGAAAGGAAAACCAGGTCCTCCCAGACAAAATCAAGAAGTTCAACTCCTAAGAAATACATAGTTGTGAAAAAGAAAGTGACTGGGGTACCTGGTCCTAAGAACAGAAAAGTTGTTGAAGAAGAGCCTAGCAGTGGTTTTTCATTAAGAAATATAGAGGAATAAAAGAAGTGTTTGACTATATAGGAGAGAAATGAGATTATGAAAACTCAGAAAGTTTTCACTATAGAGTCTTTGATTCTAGGATTTTTGAAAAACCAGAAATGATAGAGTTAGTAGAGTATGTAAGGCACCAGGGCTGGTTGCACCTTCTAGAGGAACCAGTTCCCTCTGTTATTGAAAATTAGGTGAGACAGTTTTACTATACAATGAAATTTTTTGATGATTGGTTGAGTTTATCAGCTTTGGTTCAATGAAAGAAATTGAAATTGTATGAAGAGGTTCTACGGAAATTTTTAGATGGTCTGATGGTTAGAGTGGGGATTGTCTTGAAACAGCATCCCTCAACATAATTAATGGTGCATGCCTTAAATATATAGGGAACATTTGTTGTTAGTGTAAGAAAGAAATTTCTTAAAAGTGAATTTTAGTTAGTCTTTGCGTTTGTAAACAAGTTAGTCTTTCCCAGGTTTGAAAAGAGGACAATAGCTTCAGTAATTGATCTATATGTGCTTGAATGCCTGAGTAAGTTTGAATTGATCAGTCTACCTGCTTTGATATTGGAGCATTTATATGAAATCATCCATGTTAAGGAGGGGAGACATGGTGTGCCTTTATGGATACTTTGTTAATAGGGTATTTTATCACTTTGGAGTTGTTGGAAAAAATAAGACTCCTGAAACTGCAAAACAAATGTTCACTTTGACAACCTTGATTGAGATTGAGTGTATAGAAGGTAAAGTGGGGACCATGTCAGAGGTGTTTGAATTACTATCTTCCCAGGAGAAGTTAAGCAAAGAGGTAGAGGAGATGGGGATTCATTTGGTTTCTAAGGATGCAGAGATTCTACATTTGAAGATAAAGAATCAACAACTTTCTCATGAGGGATCAGGTGTTGCCGAGACATTAAGAGCAGAAAATACAGAACTAAAAGCTAAGGTCTCAGCACTCATAAAAAAGGTTCAAGGATTGAATGCAGAAGTAAACGACAAACTATTGAAATCTCATGATACAAAGAGTTCTAGGATAGAAATTTTGCTTAACTCCCTCTCTAAAAAACCACCCTACTCTTAAGCCACCCCTCATTTTTTTTTTCCTATTTGAACCTTGTATCAATTTCAATTCTTGTCTCTAGTGGCTCTTTTTTTATTTCAGAATTCTATGTTGTTTTTATTATGCATTGTATGGTACTTACATGTTTTTAATGATTGAAATCAGATTTTGTGTCTATCAACTGGTTCTTTTTTTCACAAGTTGCTCATTTATAGTAGTGTTGCTCCAGTGGCCATGAGTTAACCAAATTGTGCTTATTGCTATCTATTGTTCTTATTGCTATCTTGATTTACGACTTTTTTTTATGATGCCAAAAGGGGAAGTATTGAATTCACTAAGGCAGGGACCAGTAGTGCAGGAGTCTACTGATGACAAGGGGAATATTGATAGGGGAATACTAAGTGTCTATTGCATGTATTTGTTAAGGGATATGGTTAGATGTGGCCTGAATCTGTAAAAGTTAATGAAGGGATATTGTTGATAAGGGGAAGGATTATGTATCTGTAGATGCAGTTGCTCCCAATTGAATAAATTTTGATGTCTTGTGAAAATGATTTTTCATCATCAAAAGGAAGAAATTGGTGTCTCATGTTTTGATGATGACAAGATGTTACTTAGAGGACCAGGTCCGTTACTTACCTTGCTGATACACAGCTGTCATACCCTACACAGTTTTGTCTACTGGTGCAATAACTGTGCAGGTAAAAAACATACCAGAATAGACACGTGGAATCAAAATTTGACCATATTATTCTACAATAACAACAACAACAACAAACCCAGTATATTCCCATATAGTGGGGTCTGGGGAGGGTAGAGTGTACGCAGTCCATACCAATACCTCAAAAGAAGTAGAGATCTTGTTTCCGATAGACACCCGGCTCAAGATAAGAGGCAGTATACAGAAGCATGTAAGGCATAGAACAGGGTAAAATAACACAGGTATGACATCCACAAAAAAAATTACAATGCCAAATGAAGGACCCCAAAATTCACCTAATTACTGACTACGACTCATCCACACCCTTAGCCCTCTATCCTAATGCTTTTCCTCCATACCTTCCTATCCAGAGTTATGTCCTCAGTCAACTGCAACAGCTTCATGTCACGTCTAATCACTTCTCTTCAATATTTCTTCTCTCTACCCCCACCCCACTTGAAACCATCCAAGGCCAACCTCTCATACCTACAAATTGGGGAATCCGTATCCCTTGTCATCACATGACCAAACCATCTCAACCTCACTTCCCGTATTTTATCCTCCACTGACACCACTCTCACCTTTTCTCGAATAATTTCATTCCTAACCCTGTCAGCCCTCGTGAATCCACACATCCAGCGCAACATCCTTATTTCTGCCACCTTCAACTTTTGGATATGAGAATTCTTAACCATCCAACACTTCACTCTATACAACATACCAGGCCGGACTACAATTCTATTGAATTTGCCTTTCAGCTTGGGGTCACCTTCTTATCGCACAAAATTCTCAAAGAAAACCTTTATTTCATCCAACCTGCCCTAATACGGTAAGAGATATCTTTATCTATCTCTCTATTTTCCTGAATCGTAGATCCGAGATACTTAAAACTATCCCTTTTTCAAACCACCTGAGAATCCAACTTCACTACCACCTCCTTCTCTTGCCTCGAGTCACTAAACTTGCACTCCAAGTACTCCATCTTGTTCCTACTCAACCTGAAACCTTTAGACTCAGGGTTTGTCTCCAAACCTCCAGCTTATCATTAACCCCTTTTCGCGACTCATCAATCAAAACAATATCATCTGCGAAAAGCATACACCAAAGCACTTTGCCCTGTATATTCTGCATCAACACATCCATCACCAAAGTGAATAAAAATGAGATAAGAGTTGATCCCTGATGTAACCCTGTCAAGACCAAAAAATGCCTAGAATCTCCTCCTACTGTCCTAACCCGAGTTTTTGCACCATCGTACATGTCTTTAATCTCTCTGCAGTACGCTACCGGGACCCCCCCACCTCCAAGAATCTCCAAAACACCTGCCTAGGGACCTTGTCATACTTTTTGTCCAAGTCGATAAACAGCATGTGAAGGTCCCTGTTCCTCTCTCTATACTGCTCTACCAGTTTTCGCACAAGGTGAATCGCCTCAGTCGTGGAGTGACCAGGCATAAAACTAAATTGATTCTCCAAAATAGACATAATTTTTCTTAACCTCCACTCCACCGCCCTCTCTCAAATCTTTATCGTGTGACTCAACAACTTAATACCCTGGTAGTTGTTGAAACTCTGAATGTCACCCTTGTTTTTAAATAAAGGAATCATCATACTCTATCTCCACGCCTCAGGTATCTTTGCTTCCTTAAAAATAATGTTAAAAAAGTTGGTCAACCACCTTAACCCTGACTCGTCAGAGAACTTCCAAAAATTTACCAGAATCTCGTCAGGACCCATCACCCTGCCCCACTGAACTCTTCTACCTTAAAACGACAACAATAGCCAAAGTCGCGACACTCCCCGAAATACTCCAGCTCTCTTAACACAACACCCCTGTCCCCCTCACCATTCAAGAGCTTATGGAATACGACTGCCATCTTTTCTTAATGAGCTTGTCTTCCACCAAAACTCTGCCATCCACCCCCTTAATGCACTTCACCTGGTCACTACTATAAATACAAAAGGATGCTTCTTCCTCAATAATTATAGTAAAATTTAAGTTTTCCATTATTGAAGCAAAAACCCTCATAGCTCAAGGTTACATATTCATATTGCTCATAGTATCAGTATTCTTGAGTCAAGTCCTATAATTGTGCAATACTTAAAAGAGTCTCTCATGTCCCAATTATTAATACAGTGTTCTGTACCATAGAATTCAGACTTTTGGGAAAACCCGATGGCTTCTATGAAGAAGTTGGCACAAAGGAGGCTCGGGGGCTTGTTAAGGAAGGCGACAAGGGACAACGAAGGATGGAAAATGAAATGCATTTTCTGGTCCCCCCTGAGCCGAGGGGTGCTTGTGTGTGTGTGTGGGGGGGGGCATACCACGATTAAACAAAGGAATGAAAGGTCGCTTTGCATTGGATGCTCTTTAACCTTTCCACAATGATGTCTCTATTTTCTTAGGGGTCGTTGAATGATTTACTCTAAAAGAATGAGAGTAAAGCTTCCATCTTGCTTTTTGAGTTTCTTAGGTAGAGTTACTAGAGTTTATTCTAGTTAGAGTTAGCTAGTTTTGAGAGTAATTTTGACAGAGGTGTTAAGAGAAAATTGTGATAGAGTTATTGCAATTTAGTAAATTTAGAGTTTAGTTCTGATGAAGTCTGTAATCATGATTTATTATGATAGTAGTGGAGTTTGAGAGCCTGTGAATGCAAACCGTGGTTTTTCACCCTTCAACAAGGAGGTTTCCACTAAAAAGTATTTATGTTCTTTATTTAGAGTTTTTCTTTTCAGTGTTTCTTTGTGTTATCATATATTTTCTTTCAGGGACATAGTCCCTTGGTGGTGATTAATCCATGCGTTTCATCAGTGCTGAAGGCACCAACGCCAACTAAAGTTGCAATATTCAAGTGAGTCCCAATGGTGCTGAATTAACCTGAGCCCCTTGGGTTCCAATCAAAATCTTGCCAACAAATTTTAAATATTGTTATTAACTTATATAGTGTCTCAAATGATATTATGACCCATTATTTTTCAAAAAAGTGGGGTCCTGTTCTTAATTTATTCTTTTAACATAAGGTTGTATTTCAAAACTTTTGAGTCTAAACTCGAACTATCTCGCTAGTCCAAAAGGGCAGTACCAAGCAATGTAAACACAAATTAAAGTAAAAATGTTTAAAATTGGGCTTTGAATTATTACATATTTTTTCTTCAAATATTTTATTTGTTTGATTCTAGTAAATAAGTGAAATTTGATTGTTATAGAGCCGTTTTTTCTTCATTTTCTTATCCTTGGGCTAAATATTTTTGGGTCTTAGCTTACTACTGAAACGTACACTCCAATCTCATAAAAGCTAGAAATTCTTGTTTCCATAAAATCATTGTCATAATCACAAAACCATAAGTTCGTACGAACAGGAATATTCCATATCTAAAACTGATTGCTATGATATATTTTTGTGGTTCGATCCTTTTCTAAATCTCGCACGTAGCAAAAATTTTAGTGCACTAGACTCTCATTTAATTTTGATCAATATATCCATCTTGAAAACGAGAAGCCTCCAAAAATGTATGCAGTTGACTAGAGGGTTTTATATATAGATGGCTAGTCTATTGTGCCACACTAACAAACAGTTGCTTTGTCCATTTTTACTTATCTATTATATTAATATTAATAATGTATGTCCACTATTACCTACTCAACTTAGAAATTTAAGAATTAATTTCTAATTTATCCTTATTATTAATTATAGGTATTTTCTAAAGCATTAAATTTGTTATATTCAAAGATTATATAATAAAATTATTATTCTATTTATTATCTTTGAGCAAAACAAGTAAAAATGAAATGGAGAGAGTGAAAGAACATTGTTTCCGTTTATGTAAACTTATTCGATTTAAGCATGAAGCCTTTTAAACAAAACTAAAGACTTTTAATATTACTTTCTCCCCTAAAAAAAGAATGACTTACTTTGATTTGGCACAAAGTTTAAGAAAATAAAGGGCTAGCAACACGACCAAGGAACATAGTTTGATTTGAAATAAAAGAGAATGACATACTTTGATTTGGCACAAAGCATGAAGCCTCACGTACCCCTACGATCTCAGCCAATAAAGGGCTAGCAACATGACCAAGGAACATAGTTTTTTCCATAGGTTGAGTTTAAAAATAATCTTTATGATTTGAAAAATGTTGGGTACAATGTAGTTTTGATGATTGGCAAACTGACAAAGTGATATAAAAATATTCTGATAAACTCAAGGAAATAAACATGTGCTAATTTGAAGAAGTTGAATTTGATTCAAACACTTGATGATGAGGGAAAGCAAGTTGAGTTGGAAAAGAAGTCCTATGGAAAGAAGGAGTTTCACTTCTGAGCATGTCTTGAAGAGTCCTACATGTAGAAGGAGAAAAATTCTACAGATTGAAGAAGTCTACGCCAAGATAGGAAACATACAAATTAAAGGACTCTTTGTTAGATCAATGAAGTTTCTGATGACTGACACATGAATGGATCATGTTACTTGAGTTGGTTCAATCATAGAAAAATAGGTTTCAGGTTTCACTGATAGATGCAGACAAAGATTGCTTAAAGTCAGGAATGAATGAGCAAGCCTAATTATGATATACTCAAGTTACTGATCACGTGAGAAATTAAAGAAGTTATGGTTGAGTAAAATACTTGAAGATATTCTGATTTAAAGAGTTGAAGTTTGACTATAACACTAAGGAGACAAAAGTTGAAATTGAAGAAGGAGTCTCACTTAAAGTAGAACTCTATGTAATGAGAGTTCTGATTAAAGAACGAGTTTGAAATAAAGAATAACTCTTTGGAGAGCTGTGTTTAAAAAGAAGATGTATTATCTAGAGTAACACACGTACTTACAAAGCAGAAGCACAATCTACAGATTGACTTCACGAAGTACTACTCAATCATTGAAGAAACACATTAAAGAACCTGGTCCTAAGTATAGAATCCAGCTAAGAGTTTTAGCATTGATTTTTAGAGTTGTTCATTGTTTTTGAACTATTGATGTAATATTAGTTTTAGTGTGTTGTAAACTAAATTAGGAGATAGTCTTCGAGTTAAAAAAACTCAGAGACTTTGTGAACGTATACCTTGGGAAGTGTGTGTGTAGTTAGGAATTGGAGTTTATAATTCCTAGTTGTTGAGTTAAAGAAATTAGAGTTTATAATTCCTAGTTGTTGAGTCATAGGGATTAAAGTTTATAATTCCTATTTGTTGGTTACAAAAGTTTTGTAATCAGTCATTGTTAAGGCTCAGAGTTATTTAGTGAAGTTGGGGTTAAATCTTGTAGAGGCCGCAGGTCGTATTTTTTTACACCTTTTTTAGCCGGGTGTTTTTCTTATAATTCCTGTTTGTTGGTTACAAAAGTTTTGTAATCACTCGTTGTGAAGGCTCAGAGTTATTTAGTGAAGTTGGGGTTAAATCCTATAGAGGCCGCAGGTCGTGTTTTTTTACACCTTTTTTATCCGGGTATTTTTCACATAAAAATTATTGTGTTCTTTACTTTCTGTTTTACTTCTTCCTTGGAACACGTCAGGCAAACTGTTCCTTCGATAAGCAACAGTTAAACGAAAATAAGATAATCAGTAAGACACAAATTCTTAACAAAAGACTCAAGCATAAAATCACATTCGAAGCTCAATCTTTGTAAAAACAATGTTTAAAAATAATGAACACTACTCTCGTACTTCATTTTTACTTGTCAATATTTCTTAATTTGATTTTTTTTTTCTTGTCATTTATGACAAAAAAGATTTTTTTTTTGTATGTTTTACAATTAACATTAATTACTTATCCTTCAAATTATTTGACAATAGTATCAATTACTAAATATAAATTAATAGAGGTAATATGCTAAGTCACTATATTAAGTATTATTTTTCTAATGAATGTGTCATATCAAAAATTGATAAGTAAAAGCAAACGAATAAAGTAAAAAATAATGTTTAAGGTAATTTTCAACATCATTTACTGTTGTCTGGACATCTGAAGCTCCTTTTTTAAAATCTTTAAAGAACCGAAAAATTTTGAAAGAAAAAAAGAAAAGTGGTTATGATAAAAAAAGATTCTGTTAAAAGAAGATGGAAAAAATTGACGGAAGGATGTTTTTGATTATTTTTTAGAAACTTAAAGAATGTTTTTAGCTAAATAGCATATTAGGAGGATGTAATAAAAGTTGTGGTGAAACAATGAGGATGTATTTGGTCAAAAACTTCAATTTTTATTGTGAGAAATGTCACTTACCAAAATTTTCATCATACGTAACTCCAATTGAAAGATGTTTATATCTTAGAAATTAGATACTTGTTATTTACGCCAAAACTATAATTGCCTCTCATACTCTTACTAGTTAATGGAAAAAATCTGAACAACCAGCAAGTTAGTTTTTTAACATCAACACGAATAGAAGACTGAGGTAGAGAGTCAGGCCACCATGGTCATTTCTAGTTACACTTTTAAAGTAAATTGCTCTTTTCAAAGGTTTTCAATTCCAACAAAAATTGAACAGGACTTGAAAGGCTCGAATTACTCTGCTTTGAAGGTAAACTTTCCCTCATGTTTTATCACCTTTGCTGCTATTACGCTACTAACAAAAAGAAAATGAAATTAGCTACAGACTTCATAGCAAACATATTCTTTTGATAATAGCTAAATAGGAGTGACAACGAATGTTGTTTAGCTATAAAATTTATCTGTAGCTAATTTCTACTTTTTAGTAGTATTTTATTTAGAATACCCTGTAGGCAATTGGCTTATAACTTGCTTCGTTTTGAATTTGATGACCAGCCATTATCGGAGAATTTGATACATTTTCCAATTGTAGCTGACATTCAAAAAACTGTGAAAGAAATGTCTTTCAAATTATTAGATGCCTTTGTGGACTTTGTATTTGAATTTGTTGACCAACCCTTGCTTCCATCTCAGGTGTTTTCATTACTTAATTACTATCAAATTCAGTTTTTGAAAGTTAGCTACTATTATTTTTTTTTTAATTATTATCATCATCATCATCTATAATCATCTGCTACTAATGTTAACTAATGTAATTTATTGATAGAGTAATTTTGCACCAGTCAAAGAGATTGGAGAAGCTTTTCGAGTAACTACAATGAAAGGAAAAATCCCAGATGATTTTCCTAAGGGTGTTTACATAAGAAATGGTTAGCTCTTGTCCTTCTCTTCAATAGTAATTGTCGATCAATACATCAAAAATAATCCCTAATGTTTAATTAATTGAAGTTTTTGATTTCTATATGCTTGTTTTCTCATGTTATATTCAAAATGACAGATCTGCAAGAAAACAAATTATACTTGGTTTAGTGGTTTTATTAACAGTAGCATTACCTAAAGATATTGAAAATTTTTACTATGGTTGAGGTCCAACCAACACAAGTTGTGAGAGGATCCATTAATTTATTGACACTTGAAAAGTCAGCCTCAATATATACTTTGAAAAAAATAAATAAATAAAATATCAAATACAAATACAAAAAACTATAAATATAATATAATAAAAATGGAGGGAAAGACATAAGATTATATATAGTACAATAAAAATGGAGGGAAAGAGACCTTTTTCCCTCCTTAATTAGTTTCTTCCTACGTGATATTCAAACCAACCAAAGCAAATTTCCAAAGTAGTTCTACATTTATTGCTCTCATATCATTCTCACTTAAGCAAAAATTAGAAGAAATATTTTAGATGTATAAATCTATGACCTTTATTTTTTTAATTTTCTTTTCTCATTGTTATTTATATTTTTATAATCACCTTATTATATATATACAATTAGAAAGTAAAATATTACTATATTTCGTATAAAAATATCTAATACTAATATATATGCTTCACTTTTCAATATTTTCATTGAATCCATATCTTGTGTATCATTCATTGAATGATCTTCATGGTCAGTTGATCCTGTAAACATAAAAAATAATTTTTGTTATTAAATATAAAAATAAAAATATCATAAAACTTGACAATTCTAATTTTATTCCAAATAATAAGTTCAACACTAAATTTAAAATGTTTGATCACATATTCAAAATTATATTTTAATTAGACATTTTATAACATCAAAAAGTATTTTTAGATATTAAGATAACCTTTTGAAAAAATTAAGTTTTTAATATTGTAAATTTTGTCTTATGCAGATTGTGCTTGAAATAGAAAATGAAAGATGCACATGTTTACAAAGGCAAAGACTCCTCTGTCCAAGAAGGAAATTTAAGTGTAGAGATCTCTATTAAATAAATACTATCTATAGTTTATCTATTTATTGAATTTTAATACTTATAATTAAAAATTATTATTGTAGATTTCAGTGTTAACGAGCATAATATTTGTAACACTAGCAAGAACTTTGTTTTTGAGATTGGTATGAAGTTTAATTCGGAAGAGGAATCATACAATGCATATAATTCATATATCGTGGCAAGAGGTTTTGTTGTTCGAAAGGAAGGAAAGACTAACAATGTAAAAGGAGACAACAAGACGTTTATTTCTTTGTTCTTGTGAAGGACAATCTGATAAACTTTCTCCTTTTCAAGAAAGAAAGCGACAAAGATTAGAATATAGATGTGGTTGTGTGACTCGTATAAAATTCAAAATTTCAAATGGAATATGAAAAGTATGTGAATTCAATGATGTGCATAGTCATCCCATGATAGAAGATAATTTGAAACATTTCATACATTCTGGTCGTAGGTTCAGACACGCTACTAAAAATATTCTTGGTTCTATGATTGATGCCGGTATTCATACAAAAAGTTGTTTGATATCTTCAGAATGAAGTGGGTACAGTTGAAAATGTAGGATTCATTGAACAAGATGCTCATAACTTTGTTCAAGAACATAAGAGAAATATGATTAGTAGTGGAGATGCTCAAACTTTGATAAATCATTTTATGCATTTGCAATCCGAGGACTTAAACTTCTTCTATTCTTTTCAAGTTGATGAAGATGGTAGGTTGTGCAATTTCTTTTGGACATATAGTATATCTAAATTGCACTATGAGTATTTTGAAGATGTGATAATTTTTGACACTACTTATCATACAAATAGATATGACATGATTTGTGCTCCATTTATTGGTATGAATAACTACTGGAAAAATTTCTTTTTGGGTTGTGCATTCTTATGCCATGAAACCAGTGGTTCATTTGTTTGACTATTTCAACCATTTTTGAAGGCAATGGAAGGAAAAACATCAAAAATAATTTTTACCGATCAAACTCCTGCTATATCCTTGGCCATTAAAGAATTTTTTCCTAACACGTGTCATCAACTATCCAAATGACATATTGATAGAAATGCTAAAAAAGACATACCCCAGCTTAACTTTAAGTCAGGATTTCGACACTATTTTGACACACTCTTGTGGAGGTGCAATTTGAAATTAGAATTTGAGTCAGTGTGGGATAAAATCATAAGTGAATGGGATTGTGCAAGTAATACTTGGCTTCAAAAGTTATATGATTTGAGAAAAAAGTGGTATCATGTATTTAGCCGTTTAATTTTCTCGGCGAACATCAAATCAACTCAAAGAAATGACATGTAAGGCAATGAGTATAACAGAGTTTGTAAAACATTATGAGCAGCGAACAACAAAAATGCGAGATATTGAAGCAGCTGAGAATTATAAATCTCGAGAAATGCCTAAAATATCCATAGAAGATTGTGGGATGTTAAAACATGCTGCTAGTGTGTACACGAGAAGAATTTACACAAGATTCCAACATGAATTTTTGTAAGGGGCAATCAAAAGAACACTTAGTGCTGAAACTAATGGCAATACTACCAAATATACAATTTTAAAGGGTGAAGATAGACAAACTGAAATTGTCCAGTTTAATTCCCTTGAAAATTCAATTATTTGTAGTTGTCATATGTTTGAGTCTATGGGTTGGTTATGTTGTCACGCACTAAAAGTTCTATTCTTTGACTTGAATTTTTATTATATTCCTAAGAAATATATTTTGAAAAGATGGTCGAAGAATGCTAAGCATGAAGACAGATTTGAGGAATACACTACAAAGAAGAAAGTAGTAAAATTCTCTATGGCAATTCGTTTGAATGGGTTAATGAAAAAGTCATTTGATGTCATGACTTTAGCCGCAACTGATGAGGATTCCGAAGAAATTGCTAGAAAATATTTGTATCAAGCAAAAATTGAGATTAGTAAACATCAAAGTGAGATATATAATGAAAACTGTGGTAAAAATAAATTTCAATTTAGTTCTGTTAATCCTTTAACAGGGTGTACAGATCAAATTTTGGATCCAATTAAAAAAAAAAGGAAAGTAGATATGGAAGAATGAATCCAAAAGGTGAGCATAAAAAGAATAAAACATCACAGATTGCATTAAAAAATAGAGCAACACTAGCACAGAATCATCAACTTTTGAATACAACACTGGCTTTAACCTCAGTGCATCAAATACAACATCAGTCCATGAAATTAATTTCTAAGGTTTGATTTTTTTTAATCTATTTTTTAAATATAACTAGCAGTGACTTTAATATATTTTTTTAAGATTGTTAATTTATTTTTAAAAAATCAAATTAGCAGGTACATGGAGATTCAACTAACACTCTCAACTAATTTTTGACTCAAAACAAGAATCTTCAATCTGAAGCTTGCATGCAAAACCAAGGATCAAACAAATAAATTTCAGAAGAAATTTAATTTCATTTTTGAAGGAGATTATACTGTGGACTTGATTTTTTGTATGATATACTCTTAATTTAACAGAAAAATCAGTGCAAACAAATATTAATTTTGTATTTTAATGTTACAACTAACATGCAAAGAAATTCTATGAAATTTCAATTATGAGACATTTATGATTTTTTTATTTAATTGAGTAGATAGCATAAAGATCTCACAAAAAGATGAAGAAAGCTTCATACCTGAAATCATGAATAATTAAGTAAGCAAAAGAAAAGAGAGATTTCACCCAATTCTTGATCCGCATTAGATTGGAAGAAATTTTCTTCTATATATTTTTATTCTATTCATCTTTAAATCTCAACCCATTTTTTTTTAATCAGCAACAACACTAACTAATATTGAATATCAAATTTTTAAAGAAATTTCTTGATTTGATCTAAATAAACAGTTTTGTTATTAATGAAGCTTTTGAGTAAAAAGAAAAAGAAAGTTGAGGCATGATTTTTGTGGTCATTTGGTTTCTCCAGAAATTTCTTCTTTGAAAACTAAACAATAAATGCTTGTAGACCCCACAATCCACTAACATATCAATTTTATTTTATTTGTGTTTATTTGTGTTTTGAATATATATCCTTTCACTCTTTATTAACTTTAAAAAATTTAAAGTGGACTCCACTTTTCAAGTGTCAATTAATAAATGAATCCTCTCACAATTTTTGTTGGTTGGATCTCAACCATTGTAAAATTTTTCAAAGATATCCATATTTGTTAGGTTGATATAGTTACACCATGGGGAGTTGTTTCCTCTGAACTATACCCCATCGTTTCCTATTTATATGTTTTATTTAGATTGAGCCTATCTCTTAATAAATCTCTGCACGTTTTTTAATAAGGCTCTTACTCTTATTAAACTAAAAGTAAGTTTATCAATAAATCCTTCATTAAATTTTGTACGTCTCTCCAAATCAACAATGATTATATTTATTGAATAACAACCTAATAGGAAGATTTTATTCAAACTATTCTAACAAGATTAAAGGAGCAAGTATTTAGTAATACGGAAAAGGAATAAATATACCTCCGAACTATGATAAATGATAAATATATACTCTTCATCATATTTTGGGTACACATATGCCCCTACCGTTAATAAAATAGTACGTATATGCCCTCACACTAATGGTAGGGACATAAATGCACCCAAAGTATGATGGAGGGTATATATGTATCATATCATAGTTTCGGGTATATTTGTCCCTTTTATATTTTAATTTTTTATTCCATATAACTAACCCAAATCCATTACCAGACTTAATAATCCCGTCGAACCCCATTTCAAACCAACTCGATTCGATCTCAATTTTTTGTTTCAAATCCAATACTTCCTCTGTTTTTCTCTTAAACATGAACTCCAATCAAATTGCAGTGATTAATTCCTGAGCTAATTGGTGTTTACTGATTGAAGGGAGTGGAGATTAGACTGAAGGTAGTTGGAGCTAGGGGTGCGGCGATGGTTCGTTGGTAAAGATGTTTACGGTTCGACGGAGACGATAACAATGTGGTGTAATGGTATTGGTTAGTGTTTCTTCGATGAAATTCATAGAAAATTGAAATGTGAGGAGTTCAATTTATTTTGTGTTGTTTTTGGGTGTTATGATTTAATGATTTTTTTTAAAAAATTGATAGTAGTGAATTTTACTGCATTGTGTGTGATATCTTTATAGGAGTAGGAAAAAACGCATCTGTTAGATAGACATCTCTTGGTTTTTAATAGGGATTGGGTCGGGTAATGAGTTTGGATTAATTATTTGAGATAAGAAAATTAAAATGAAAAAAAATAAATATACCCAAACTATGATAAATGGTATGTATGTATCTTCTGTCATACTTTGGATACACATATGCTTCTACCGTTAGTGTGAAGGACATCTACATACTATTACATACACATTATTTTATTAACGGTAAGGATATATATGTACCTGAAATATACGATGAAGGGCATATACATATCATTTATCATAATTCGAGATAGATTTATTCCTTTTCCGTGAATAATTAATTACAATCCAAATAATATAGAGCAAATAAAAATAAAGAAAAGAAGTACTCTCTTCATTTAAAAAAGAATGATCTACTTTGATTTGACACAAAGTTTAAAAAAATAAAAAAGACTTTTGAATCTTGTGGCCTTAAATTAAAGTTGTGTCAAATGTATCAAAATATCCTTTAATCTTGTGGTCCTAAACATACTATGTGAAAAGTTGAAATTAATGTCTTGCCAAAAAAAAAAAATCATCCTTTTTTAAACGGATTAAAAAAAAATAGATTTTTCTTTTTGAAACGAAGGGAGTAATATTTTTATTTAAAACCACCCTGCAGCGCAAGTGGCATGGAGAGTGACTTCACACTATTTGTAGTGTGTGAGAGCTATAAAATAGGCCAAAAAAGCATCCATGAGTCACTTTATATTTATTTTATAAAATTAAGTTTTTTAAAATTTATTTTTAGCTCCAACACGCTACAACAAGAATAAGACGTTGATAGTTTCGAGGGTTTTGAGGTATTGACTCTTTTATTAGTTAGTTGAACTTGTATTCTTGTTTTAGTTGCTGTTTTCTGATCATTTGAGCAATGTTTGGTTTATTTGAAGCCAACTCGAGCGAACAAAGACAATACAGTAATAAATACAAAACTTGTAGCAAGAACATCCTCTGTTTGGCGGTCTCAAATCGACGAAGTCCATATTTGGGAAATCAAGCCACATATGGATTGAAGGGGAGGGAATGCTCCATGCTTTCTACTTCACCATAGAAAAAGGAAGAGGAACTTGGAATACATTCTACAATAACAAGCACGTCCAAACGGAAACTTTCAAGATGGAAATATATAGAAAGAAACCTGGATTTCTTCCTGCAGTCGAAGGGGATTCTCCTGCCATTTTAATGGCTTACACTTTGAATGTGGTATGGAACTTAGTCAAACCTACTATTCGAATAACTATTATACGAAATACTCCTTTCATTTCACTTTGTTTATCTTATTTTTCTTTTTAGCTTGTTTAAAAAAGAATGCTTCTCTTTTAGGCAACTCTTTAATTTTTAACATGTTTAAGATTATAATATTGAAGGATATTTTGGTACAATTCAAAATATTTTTAATTTAAGATCACAAGACTCAAAAGTCTTATTTACTTTCTTAAACTTCATGCTAAATCACAACCAAACAAATAAATTAAACTGGAGGGCTGAGGGAGTAATAGTATTTTATCACTGTTTGCTGGCTTACGCGTTGATTGTGGTATGAACTTAGTCAAACCTACTATTCGAATAGTTATTGATCTCTCTTTTAAAAGTTTCATTGTTGGTGGTGCGTTGCAGTTGAGATTTGGCATGGAAAACAAATGTCTAAGCAATACAAATATTTTTGAGCACTCAAAAAAATACTACTCTATTGCTGAAAATCACTTGCCTCAAGAGAGACATATATTCCCTTGAAACGCTGGGCAGTTGGAATGTCAATGGAGCTTGGAATCGACCATTCACAAGTCATCCGAAGGTAATTAAGTTCTAAATAATCTCATAGCGTGTGTGCATGTGCAGTTTGTATGACAATACGGCTCAACATCTTAAAACACATTTTAATCAACATGCTATTTTATCTACAGAAAGCTCCTGGCACTGGCGAACTTGTTACTATGGGGATATATCCAAGAAAACCTTACTTTGAGCTAGGAGTCATTTCAGGTATGTTATTTTCAAATTTATCCTTTTACTGGTGAAGGTGTTAATTCAAGATGTGCATTAAAAAAAGGAATTCAAACTTCTGCAAGGAGCGATTGAAGTGAATGCAAGAAAAGAATACAAGGGTGGGTTCCCCCAGGAAAGGCATCCAAGTTTATATAGCTTGCTAATAATCTGTTAATTCGTACTTTCAGCTGATGGCAAGAAAATGACTAATAAGGTGGATCTTAAGTTCAATAGGTGTACCCTAAGCCATGACATAGGAGTTGCAGAAAGATATAAATCTTGACCCATTTTCTTTTCCTTTCAAGTCCAACCTCTAAGAATGTTTCAACTTATGATATTATTAAGCTAATGTTTCGGTATCCCGCAATATCTGACTATCCATGGGTACAACGTGATCATGGATTTTCCACTAACTATTGACATAAATCGACTCATTAGGGGAGACTATGGGGGTCGTATAATTTATCTTTTCCATTAATGATGATGTTGCAATTTAATGAAATCGTTTAGATTATATCTTTGCTATTCTTTTGGTTTATAGATTAATAAAGTATGATAAAGATGGATATGCACGGATTGGAGTAATGCCTCGTTATGGTGGTGCTAATTCCATTAAATGGTTTGATGTTCAACCGTGTTGTGTATTTCACCTCATAAATTGTTTTGAAGACAATGATGAGGTAGTTTTAGTTATGTTTGTTACTAAATGCACTTCAATATCTTATATAAGTTTAATGACTGATCAATATAGCTTATATGTGATTTGAATTTGTTTGGCAATAGGTGGTTGTTAGTGGATGCAGAGCTTGTGAATCCTTACTACCAAGACCTGGTTCCACTATTTATACTGTCCATCAATTCATATGTTCAATCAACTGTAGAGTAACGTCTTTCTAACATTGAAAGAGAGCTTGAGCAATAGTAGTATTGAAAATCAAGAGTTCAATCAATTCATATGCTTCCTTCAGGATAATTCAAGAGCAACGTCTTACTACCAAGACCTGATCCTCTCCCGTTCCTTCCAAGTTGCTCTCATCTTCGCTGGCCCTACTGAAATAGAGAAAATCCTTTCTATCTCCCCAACATCTCCATTTTCGGATGCTTCCTTCTGCTCTTTTGTGGAACGCTGCAAAGCAATCTGGTGCCACCACAAGCTTGTGAACACACAATAATTAGATGGTCAAGAAGAGTATACCAGTATTACAACACCAGAATCCCAATCCTGTGGGCGTCCCATATCTGTTGATCGCTGGCGCTTAATCATGCTCTCTTCCACCTCTATTTCTCTACCTTTTGGCAGCACATTGGCAGTGTACACCATAAATCATTAACTATTCAATTTCAGATAGCATTTAGGCACTGTTAGGTTCGAAGAAATCTACTTTTTTTTTAAAAAAAATTCTATCATCAACATGGTTTGAACATAGGACACTAGTCTACTAACTAAAATTCAGATTACTATGGGGTGAGTTTGTTAGTAAAGGACAAGAAGGAATTTCGTAAGGGGCATCTTTAGCCAAGGAAGGTTAACGTGCACTGACAATGGCACAGCAGCGACAACGTACACCTCAGGCACAGATGATGGTAACACCAGCTTCTGGGGTTAGGCAACACTGACCCCTATGACTTTTGGGAGTTAACACCCAACTCAATTTCAACCTATTGAGGAGGAAGCGGAGATAGAAGGTGACAGTGATGGACAACCATCTGTGGCCGCATCTGGAAAACAACCAATGATTGTGATGACGATGTTATCTCGCCGACTCCAGTTATCTGATGTTGGGTTATCGACCTTACCGGCCAGGCCAGCAGCAGAACCAAGGCAACTAGGGATGAAAGCCCCTTCTCTCTTGACTCCACAGCCTGATCTGAAACAACAAAATCGTAGCTCACTGATTGGGATGCCTTTGGAATAGGTACCTCTGGTACACCGCTATGGTAAGATAGTAGTCAAAATTGTCGAAGACGACATAAAAAGTCAAGAGGATCACTGGAATACTGTACTTATAGGGTATGTTCTGGGTAATACAACAACAACAACAAACCCAGTGTATTCCCACTTGGTGGGGTCTGGGGGGTAAGATGTACGCAGTCCATACCTCTACCTCTAAAGAAGTAGAAAGACTGTTTTCGATAAATCTATGGATCACTAAATTACTGTTGTATGAAATTTTGTTGCCAAACCTCAAATTCTCTTTCATAGTGACGGGTACTACATTTATCGTTTTGCCACTGTGGATGATAGGGATATGGTTCTGGAATCGGGACAATATATATATCATAATAAACCTTTAATACGGCAGCATTGGGTTTATAATTTTCATTGTGATCATGAATGCTTGATCACAGTTCCACTGTGGGTGAACCTATCGAGGTTGCCTGTGGTTTATTGGTCAGTTGAGGCACTGGGTAAAGCGGCTAGTGCTATTGGCAAACCTTTGTACATTGATAGGGACACGACAAAGCTCAACAAGATATCCTATGCTAGAATTCTTATAGAAACTGGCATAAAGCCTCTACTGGACAACATCAATATCAACACTCCTACAGGCACAATTCAGCAAGTAGTTTCATATGATTGGAGACCCAAGTTTTGCAATGAGTAGATATGTTTAGGGAATGTTGCTACAAATTGTTGGAATAGAGAGCAAGAGCCACCAGAGGAGGAATTTAAGCAGGTGCCAAGGAAGAAAAGAAAGAGGAAAAGGAAACAAAATTTGTTCTAACTTGGAAGGTCATTGCAGATGCTGAAAGGCACAAGAGACAACAACTGATTGTAATTCTCAACCAACGGTAAGGGCTACAGGTCCTGCAAAGGGGGAGCCCATACAAAAAATAACTCATAGTCTGTATAACTAGTCTTCAAAGAAGAAGAAGAAATCGACAAAAAACAATGGAAAATGATACAGATCAGTGGAACCTTCTAGAGAGAGAGAAAAGAGAAGGAAGAGCATCTTTCATTATTTGGAAAGAAAGAATGAAGTCAACCATTGAAAATATCTTGTGACCATGCTTATTTACAATACATATGGGCCGGGTCATAAGAAAGATGAACAAATAAAATTATCGGGCCTAGCCCATTACATCAATGATAAAGGAAAAACAAAATGGTCCAAATTAATTAGTCTCCAACAACCCCCAACTCTACCCCGTAAGTTGGAGGGGGAGACAACTCCCAACTTGAGCAAGTGAGAATGATGCTGGACACCAGGTAAGCATTTTGTGAAGACATTAGCCAGCTGGGAAGAGCAACAAGTATGTGACAGAGAAATCAGACCATCAGCCAACTTGGTGCGTACAAAATGACAATGCAACTCGATATGTTTGGTCCTCTCTTAAAAAACGGAGTTCCTGGCAATATGAATAACAACCTGATTGCCACAAAATTAAGGGACAGGAGTTAGACCAGAAATACTAAAATCAGAGAAAAGTAGAATGAGCCAAGTAATCTCTGCAACTGCTTTACTTATTGCCCGGCACTCAGCCTCTACAGAGGAAAGGGAAACAATAGCCTGCTTCTTAGACTTCAACCAATCAGACTATTACCTAAAAACACACAATAACCACTTGCAGATCTACGACTATCAGCAAAAGAACCCCAATCACTCTCACAATACACAGTAAGAGAGAGAGCAGGATCAGAAGAGAAAAAAAATACCCTGATCAGGAGTACCCCTGAGATACCGAAGCAGATGTAGGGCTGCAGACATGTGAGACACACAAGGATACTGTATAAACTGGCTGAGATGTTAAATAGCAAATGAGATGTCAGGACATGTGCGTGTGAGAAATTTAAACTTCCCAATCAAACATCGATACTCTTCAGGATTGGGAAGAGGATCACTGTCATTAGCCTTGAGTTTAATGTTAAGCTTAAGAGGACATACCATAGGAGAACAAACCATACTGTTAAAGGAGTCCAAGAGGTCATGAACAAACTTCTTTTGGTGAAGTAAAACACCTGAGTTAGTGTACAATACTTTAATACCGAGAAAGTAATTGAGGGTGCCCAAGCATTTGATCCGAAAAGATGAGTGAAGAAAGGATTTGAGAGCAACAATCTCATTTAAATCATAACTAGTTAAGATAATGTCATCAACATAGATGGCAAGAATAACAAGGAGTCACCAGAACCCTTTTTGAACAAGGAATAGTCAATAAGAGAATGTGTATACCCTCGAGAACATAAAGCATAAGACAACTTGGCATACCACTGCCTTGAAGCATGTCTTAAGCCATAAAGTGACTTATGTAACATACAAACTAGAGGACTAGAATCAGTACCATAATCAACAGACAAACTGGAGAGAGCTTCATATAAACTTCCTCATCAAGATCCCCATGTAAGAAAGCACTGTTAACATCTAATTGGAACGAGGGCCATTTCTGCTTCACAGCAGCAACCACTAAAGTTTTGATAGTTGACATTTTCACAACCGGGGAAAATATCTCATGGAAATCAATGTCCTCAACTTGGGTATCACCCCTAACTATTAATCTAGCTTTATATCGCTCAACAGTACCATCAGCTATATACTTGATTTTGTATACCCATTTACAACTAATGGGTTTCTTACCAGGAAGAAGGGGGATAATAACCTAAGTTCCAATGACATGTAAAACCTCAAATTCTAATCGTATGGCATTCTTCCAGGCAGTAATAACAGTAGCTTAAGAGAATCTATGAGGTTCAACATCAGCAAGTCTCCTAAAAGTAAAAATAAGGACAATTGAAGAGCTAGAGACCTGACTAACTGTGTGTGTAAGGTAAGCGGGAAAAAAGTAATCATAGAGATATTTAGAGAGAGAGTGGGATCTAGTAGAATGTCTCATAACAGGTAAAGAAGGAAGTGAAATAGTAGTAGGCTGAAATAGAGGAGGAAATATGGAGGAAACAACAGGTATTTTAGATTCAGGTGAGGGAGCAAGAGAAGAAGCAGGGACTGTAGAATTTGAGATAGGGGAAGAAGTAGGGATTGTAGGTGCAGTAAGATGGGAATCAGCAGGAATTAGAGAGACAAAAGATGTGTGAAAGACATCATCAAAAGAAAAAGAAAAATTAGGAGGACAGAAAGTAGAAGGATGTTGAAGAACAACAAAAAGGAATATATGTTCATGGAAAATGGCATCTACAAAATAGGACTTAGAGGTAAGGTTATATAATTTGGAACCATTCTTTCCAAATAGATAACCTAAAAATATACAAGGGGCTGCCTTAAGGGCAAATTATCCTTGTAGGGGTGTGGTGATGGTAGAATAGCATAAACACTGAAAGGATTTGAGATATGAATAGGATGGAGGTTTAGAGTAGAGAACCTCAAAAGGAATTTTATTGTGTAACAAAGGAGAAGGGAATCGGTTAATGAGACATGTAGTAGTTAATAAACAGTCTCCCTAAAACTTAATGGGCATAGATGATTGAAATAATATGGGTCTAGTAGTTTCAAGTAAATGCCTATATTTTCTTTCCACTACTTTATTTTGTTGCAGAGTGTGGAGGCAAATGTTTGATGAATGATACCCTTATATGAAAAGAAAGCAGAAATAGTAGCGTTGGACCCTAATTCAAGAGCATTATCACTTCTGATGCAAAGGACTTTGGAGCTAAATTAGGTTTCTACCATACTTATGAAGGGTTTTAAGAGATCAAAAACATTACTCTTTGCTCCCATGAGGTGGGTCCAGGTGGCTCTAGAAAAGTCATCAACAATGGTTAAGAAATACTTAGCTCCATTATAAGTAGGAGACTAATATGGATCCCAAGTATCAATGTGAATTAATTAGAAGGGCATAATGGACTTTATTGAACTATCAGGAAAAAGAAGCCTTATCTGTTTAGCTAAAGGGCAAACAAAACAAGGAAAGGACTATTTCTGAGTCACAATATACTGTATTTCTAGAATGTGTTTCATTCTAGAAAAAATAATATGACCAAGTCTATAATGCCAAACAATATCAGTTTTATTAATGGATTCATGCATAACAGAAACAAAATTTGCTACATCAGATGAAGATTTACAAGATTCAAACATAGTAGAACTAGAATGATAAGAAAAAGAATCAACAGTAGAACTGGAGGGCAGCAGTAGTTTGTACAAGCCATTATCTATTTTACAAGAACCAGAGGCATCTCTTGAGAAAGGTCCTGTAAAACACACAAAGTTCTAGAAAAGTAAACAACTCCATTCATTTATTCAAGTAGTTTATGGACAGAGATTAAATTATATTGAAAAGTAGGGATGTAATGAACATTATGTAAAGTGATGTGAGGAAACAAGGTTAAGGAACCTGTATTAGTAACCTTGACCTTGTACCCATTAGGAAGGGAAATAAGAACAGAAAAGGGCAAGGTTTGAATGTTGTGAAGTAGTTCTTTATGAGAGGTCATATGGTCAGAAGCCCCAGAGTCTACAATCCACAAAAAATTAACTACTTGGGAGTGCAAGCATGAGTTGAACACAACATTAGCCTCTATAAGATTACCAGTAAAACCAGCAGAAGCCATCATAGATGATGAAGAGGGGGTAGACTCAAGTCCAGGTTGATAAATCTGAGCTTGTTGCAAGAGAGACAACAACTAAGTATATTGCTCAGTAGACAAACTAGGGAATCCAGAAGTAGAAGTAGAAGACACAGAAGAGTCTGGAGCACAAGGTGCAACTTCCCCATATGCAACAACTTTCTTAGGACCCATGGACTTGGTGAACTTAAAATAAGGTGGGAAGCCATGTAATTTGTAGCACTTATCAATGATATGGCCTGGTTTCTTACAGTAATTGCAAATCAGATTAGATCTAGTAGGGTCAAATAAAAATTTAACCTGGATGAGAAAAGGGAGTTTTTCCTAACAACACCAGCATTGAAGGATAAAGATCCAGAAGAAAAAGGCAATGAAAAACCAATAGAGACGTGCCTTTGCTTGTCATCATTTAATAGTATACCATTTACAGTACCAATATAGGGTATAGGTTTCATGAGGAGAATATGAATCCTAACCTGGGCATATGTTTCATTCAGCCCCAACAAAAATTGATACAATTTTTTATCAGCCTCATTCTCTTGATACGAGGCTTTGGCACCACAAGTACAAGACCTAACTCACTTAGTAGAGATGGATGAAATTTTATCCCAAAGCTGTTTGATTCGATTAAAATAGGAGGGAATGTCTTGAGAACCCTGAGAAATATGCGCAAGCTCTTTTCTCAGCTTAAATAGTCATATACCATTTACTTTGCCATACCTATCTTCAAGCTCACTCCATACCTCACTAGAAAGATCAGACTACTCTACACCTCTACTAATTTATTTACTCAAAGAATTAAGGATCCATGACAATACTAAGTCATTACATTTTCGTTAGTGTCTAGCTAAGGAGGAATTAGAGAAAGGGCACAGGGATCTATCGTCGATGAAATCTAATTTATTACGAACAGAGAGAGTTACCAGGATTGTAAATCTCTGACTATCATACCATTTCTATCAAATAGAACAAATACAAGAGATCCTCCCAAAATGTCAGAGGGATGAACATAGAGGGGATGACAAGGATGGGTGAAATCATCCTTGTAAAATAGGTTCTAGGGAGTGTAGTAGTAGTACTAGTAGGGAAAAAGAAAGGTGGAATTCCATCCATCGCAAGGCTAACTACACAACAGAAAAGCAACTCAAGGGAAGATTAACAAAGTTCCACCATAAAAAATCGATCACAAGATCAAGGAGGAGCTTGTCCACATACAAACCAGCAAAAATATGCAAAAAACCTAAGAGTAAATAAGAATACCAGACACTTTCACAATCAAAAAGTGAAATGGTCTTCGAAAAAAAAAATGAAAACAATGCACCATTGCAGAAGTCAGTGCAGCTAAACCCCCCCAAAAAATTTGGTTAACAATCAGTAATAAACTAAGAAATTGCATCGCTCAAGCCAAAATAATGATGCAAAGTAGATCCCAAACCACAAGGAATACTAGATCTACCAATGTCTGGCTCTAATACCATGTCAACATTCAAAAAGAAGAAGAAATCGATGAAAAATAATGGAAAATGACACAGATAGTAGAACCTTCTAGAGAGAGAAAAAAAAGAGAAGGAAAAGCATCTTTCATTATTTGGAAAGAAAGAATGAAGTCAACCATCTGAAAATATCTTATGACCATGCTAATATACAATACACGTGGGCCGAGTCATAAGAAACAAGAATAAATAAAATTATCGGTCCTAGCCCATTACATCAATGATAAAGGAAAAACAAAGTGGTCCAAATCAATTAGTCTCCAATAAATACTTTAGGAGTGAAAGATCTTGGCCAACCTTATATCAACCTCCATTATCACATACACAAAGAATACTAGAGGGCTTAACTAACCCTTTAACCAGAAGGAGTTGAGCCTCTTTCTGAATACGAATAAAATTGAGTCATTTGGGGTTGTCTTAAAATAAGGGTAAAAAGGGGAAAGCTAAGCAAATTATTAATAAGGTAGCAAAATATTGGGGTCGTAGATGTAAATATCACTAAGATGAAAGAGGTAGAGTATGGTTGTTATGGAGGAAACATCTTACTGTACAAATATTACAAGTCCGTGAGAAATTTATTCATTGCTATATGGTGCACACTGCTAATAGTTTCAATGTTATCATGAGCCACAACAAAGGGACATATTGTGGAATAATCTCAGTCATATGGTAAATTAGATTCCGACTCCATGGCTCATTAGTGGGAATTCTAAAAATGTTCTTTCAAATGATAATAAAATTGGGCATCTTGTTTCTTTAGTAGGAACACAGGGATTTTAGAACTTAGTTCATAATTTACAACACCCTCTTTTGATGTCTACTGTATGATTCTTCACGTGGTATAACAAGAAGCATACAACTAGTATGTAGCAAAATTGGCTGGTGTTAAGTCCTTAGTTTTGATGATCGAAAAACTTATAGTTTTGGGACCTATTTTGCTGGATTTTTTGTGGTGACAAAGATTTTACCACTGAGAAAATAGGTTGGTCTCACCTGTCATTATCACAGTCAACTATCACAGTTGACACAAAGTACAAAAGTTGGTAAAAAAACTGCTGCCACTTTTTTGCCTCAACCAATGAGATATCTCCTAGGTTTTCTTGGGTAATACTACGTATTGCTTATCTTCCTCAACAATAAAACCAATTCTTCCATATTCTTAGAACTAAATATCTTTTGAAGCTAAAACCAAAGACAACAGACACTACAGCAGAAAACTGATTGTTCATCGAGTTGTTTTTTTATTTCTTTGTTGTAGTTAAGTCTTTATAAATTGTTCTTAAATATTTGCCTACATTTGCTTATGATTGTAGTAGGTATTAAGGTGCAAAACTTCCTCTTGTAATCACCAAGAGTTAGTGATTATTTCAATCTAGAGTTAGCTTGGTGTGTCCAATTAGAGGTAGTTGAAGGTTGAAGTAGTAGAGTTACTGCTTGTGTTTCCTTGTAATAGAGTTATTGCTAGGAAACAAATGATTAGGAGGTTAATCATTGGAGTTATATTCAAGAAGTTTCTTGGATATAGTAGAGCTTAGAAATCCTGGAGATAGGACGTGGTTTTTCTCCCTTGAGCAAGGAGTTTCTACATAAAAACCTTATGTGTTCTATTTACTTTATTCCTGCACTTCTTACTATACTTATCTCCTATTTATTGTCATGTGAGTGTATATGAGAACAGGTCCCTGAGTTGAGTAGCAACCTACCCCATCCCTTTATTTGGTATCAAAGAAGGTCTTCCATTAAAAGGCTAACACCTTAGAAAGATCTTGAGAAATGGCTGCTCCTCCAAATCTAGAAGAAGGCCAGTCAACTATTAAACTCCCAAGTTTCAATGGCGAATACTATGGGTAGTGGAAGACAAGGATGCATGACTTCATCATGGATGAAGATTTTGAGCTATGGGATGTCATTGAAGATGAACCTTTTGTTCCTATAGTGGCAGTAAAAATTGGAGATGTGACCTCATAAGTTCCCAAAACTAAGAAGGGATTTGATGATGCAGATAGAAAGAAGATAGAAAAGAGCTACAAGTCTAAGAAGATCCTTGTGTATGGCATTAGTACTGATGAGTACAATAGATTCTCTTTCTATCAAACTACAAAAGAGATCTGGTATTGTCTTCAGAAAACCCATGAAAGAACCACTGAAGTGAAATAGTCCACGTAGACATGTTAATAAACCAGTATAAGACTTTTACCATGCAAAAAGGCGAATCTATATAAGAGATGCACATAAGGTTCACTGCCATAACAAATGAGTTGTACTGTGTAGGTGAAGTTATCCCAACCCATAAGTAAGTAAGAAAATTCTTGAGGATCTTTCCAAAGAGATGAAAAAGAAAAGTTGATGCTATTACAGAAGCCAGGGATCTAAATAAGATAGACATGGATGAACTCATAAGAAATCTAAAAACCCATGAGATATTGAAGAATTTTGAAAAATTAAAGGTTGAGCCTAAGGCTGAAAAGAATTTGGTCCTCAAGGCTATAAAAAACTACCAGTATTGAGGATGATGAGATAACCTATATTACAGAGAGGATCCTCAAAAATTTGAGAAAGTCAGGGGCATTACCTAAGGAAAGATATGCTAGAAGGGGTTTTAAGAAAGTAAAAGAAAGTGATATATGTCACAAATGTGGCAAGCCTGGTCACTATATTAAATATTGCCCTATGATTAAGATAGGCTTCAAAGAATATGCTAACAAAGATGTTGTTGAAGAAAAGGGCAAGTTTTAAGTTCCTGCAAGGATCAGTATGAAGGCTGAAATATACAAGGTTGTCAATCAAGTGCTGAAAGCTTGCTAGGGTGATTCCTCTAGTGATTTAGAACAAGAAGGAGATACTTACATGATGATGATGGAAGATTAAATATCAATGTTTGACTCACTTTTTGCTTTGATAGTAGATACTTGTACGACCCCGAAAAATTTCTAATCTTAATTCAGTCCTTTAAGCTTGTCAGGGGGTCCCAGTCTTATAAAATTCTAGCTAGGTTCTAAGAATTAGCCTATTATTGGCCTTCGAAACTTGAAAATCTTATTTTGCCACCTTAACATCCATTAATGGTCCGTATTTTTATAAATTCATGATCAGAAAGGTCAATAGGTGTTTTCGTACGAGTTTTAGATTTTTTGAAACACGTTTAGATCATGTTCGGAGTCCCAAAATAGTGGACCAACGTGATCATGGCATGTGGCATCGCCAATCGCATTGGTCAACATTTGTGCAGGATGTCAGATCTAAAACTTATTATGCTCGAAGTGATCATGGCATGATGCATCAGTATGGCATCGCATCCATCAACGTGCCGCATAGCTTGCAGCGTCGACACCCAATTTTTAGTCATTAAATGTCCTTATATTTAAGGGGTAAAAGGGTCAATTTCCCTTCCTTATATAAACCCAATAACACATGATTTATCCACATTTCACCCAAAATATAGTGTTTCTCTCAAGCTTCTCTCAAGAACAAGTTAGGGTTTTCAATTAAGGATTCCAATTCAAGACTCAATTTCAAGAATCTGCCCGTCAATCTTTGTAAAATCAAGAACTAAGGTATGCCAAGTGTTGATTTATGGATTCCTTTCATCCATGAAGTTCAAGAACCCTCTTTCAAATTATAAGACATGATATTTATATTGTAGGTTGTTTGTAACCATGTTTATCTTGTTGTATGATTCCCAAGTTGGAATCTTTAGGTGTTTTTCATAAAACTCCGTTAGCATGCAAGTTGAAGTCCTTGAATTGAGTTGTTTATGATGTGTAAGTGATGATTGAACCTATTCCCTAAGTTTTGCATGTAGGGTGTTTGACAAAATGCCTAAGAGGAATAGAAATTGTGCATTATAGTTCAATTGTGACTCAAATAATAAATGCATGCTTTACCCTTATGACAAAGAATGACTTACATGATATTGTGTGCATTATAAGTATTTGATGGAATGTTCATGAGATTAGGTTGATGAAAGTATGACAAGTCTATACCCAATTCCATCCATGTACAACATTATGATAACCATGTGCTTTATGAAATTCCCAACTTATTTTATTATGAAATGTTGATATTGGTTACGTGTTTAAGAAGTTTCAAGTTTTATTAGTTTCATTCTATCGAGACCTGGGGGTACTTGTACCCAAAAATTTAGCTGTGTTCCTAGAGCCAGTGTCAGTTTTCATGATACTCTCAGTCAAACCATGATCATTAGAATTTAGTCAATTACATGACTCAGATCTCAGTACTCTCGATAATCTAGGTAACCTCAGTAATCTCAGTAATCTTAGTCACTTATCAGATCTCAGTAATATTCCGTCAGTCAATAAAAATTTAGTGGACTCTGTTCAAATTAGCTAAACGATACTATCAGTAACAGTTCAGTTCAGTTTAAATCAATTCAGTGTCTCTCCAAATGGGAGTAGAATTCAGTACTGAGTGAACCCACGACTGGGGAATCACCTATTAGCCAGTAGAGGTTGCGATCCTTAGAAGCAATCCTTGTGTTCCAGAACTATGTAGCTAGAGTAGGTTGAGAAGTACCCTACGAGTTTAGGGATTATACACCTCATTTGAGTTTTTCTACTAGGAGGGGTTGACTGAAGAGCTCTATGTCCGAGAGGGTTTACTCATGCTTATCTTTACTCGTGGCACAGTACTGATACCCTTCTAGATGGGCTTACAGGTTGGACCCTACCAGTTCAGTTTTGGGGCATGTCGGTTAGATGATTGGCTCCCATAGTCTCAATTTTAGATCCAATCTCAATAATAGACTTAGTTCAGTTCTATAGATTTTTAGGACTGTCAGATACAGTCGCTCATCTTAGTATGGAACTCAGCTAGTTCCATCAGAATCAAGACTGTCAGACACAGTCACCAAGTTAATAGTATATTAAATATACGAAACTCATGTTATCAGTATTCAATTTCAGGACTGTCAGATACAATCTATCAGACCAGTTCTTCATAATATGAACTGTCAAAAACAATCATTCCTTTATCAGTAATATGACATTAGTTCCTCAATACTCAATAGACTTAGTCATTCAGTATCCCAGTATTAGTACTCAGATATCAGTAAATGCATATTATCAGAATTCATGAGTTAGTGTTATCACGATCTCAGTTACAGTTATGTATTCATGCATGTATTCTCACGTTTATGTTATTCATCCAGTTAGTATTATTCATGTATATGAACCCCACACATTCAGCCTACCTCACTTGAATACTAGTGAATTCAATCGTACTGATGCATTTACGCTATAGTATTTTATACCATAGGTTCAGAAGCATGAGCTCCAGAGCATCCTTAGCAGTTCAGATCTAGTCCGCAACAGTAAACTTATCAGTGAGTCCTCATTATTTGAGGATGTAATTATTTTATTATTTCATTCTTTCAACACTTAGTTTATCTTAGTAGATGGAGTTTTTTGGGGGATTATCCCATCAACTCTTTATTCAAAAAGTTCAGTTTTTGAGGCTTTTAGATTACAACATATTTTAGACAGTTATTTCAGTTTTGGGTATTATGATCCCCCATTATAGACATTATTTTATATTCAGTATTAGTTTGGTTTTTAACCTTATGGTCTTACAACTTATATTCCACATATTTACAGTATATTATTCAATGCTCAGTTACAAATATCAGTCATGGGTTAGCTTGTGGTCCTTCGGGGTTATGAGTATCGTGTAGCATTTTGAGTACCAAATTCAGGGCGTTACAAACTCGGTATCAGAGCCTAAGGTTCAACAGTATCCTAGGAAGTCTGCAAAGCCACATCTAGTAGAGTCTTGTACATGGGTGTGTTATGTACCACACTTATGTGTAGGAGGCTATAAGATATTTTAGGAATAGTTTCTCTTATTTCAGTATTCATGTCCTATGTGAAAGCATGAGTTCCAGTCAAACTCTCCATCCGGTCACCCGAATCAGTAGGGTGCCAGTTCCAGTGCTATCAGTGGACAAAACCCATACATACTCTACACGCTTCAGTCCCGACAGGATCAGGAAAGTCCTCCTGATGCAGCTACTGGTATGTATAGGTACCTTATTTACATGTTAACGTTTCTTTAGATTCAGGAGCTTCCTTGTTATTTTGTAACTCCTTTCATAGAAGTCAACTTTAAGGTCAAACCAAATATTAATAGGACCTTTTCCAGTCACTACCCCAGTGAGTCAGTCTAACACGACCCGACAAGTATTCAGTAACTGGCCGGTTATGGTATCTCAGAAAATTAGGTCTTTAGATTCTAGTAGTAATGCCAATATACGTAGAAAATTTATAAGTAAAGATGATTCCCGACCCATTCCTACCTCAGTGCAAAGTTTTGTACTTCAACCCTCTCGATACTTACGCATGCTTTATGTTTCAGTCCTATGAATACATCTTATATCCATGCGCTTTTTATTGAATAGTGTGTGTTTAAAGTTATTTGTATGAGGAGTCCAAGTTCATCCAAAGTTGCAGATCATGTTCCACGAATTAAAAAATTCCAAACCCAGTTCGTACAGATCATGACTGATGCACTCATGTCATGCTTTACAGTTGCTTAGCCCACATGATTCATGAATTCACTCTCAGTGTTTAGTCAAACTCAAATTATGCCACGTCTAACCTCTATTTAGACCCCTCGATTAATCCGTGGTATTGATATTCCGTCCCTTAGACCTTAGTTACAACATCATTCAGTTATCAGTATTTAGTAAAGAACTTAGATAGTCCCATAGAACCATGGCTTTCAGCTATAGGTTACTTAGCCATTAGGATTCAGTACTCCCATACCAGTCTAAACCTCATATATTAAAAAGGAACATTTAGTCTCAGTTATAGTCTTAGTTATGGTTATAATCTCAATTACCATCTTAACAACAATCTCAGTCCTAGTCCTAGTCTAGTTAGATCAAAATCTCAGTCCAGTTTTAAGATTTCTCGACCATAGCATATTCCCATCAGTTACTCAGATATTAGTATTTCAGTACTTTAGTTTACAAAATGTTCCTGAATCATGTTAGACGCCTGGTCTTGCGTTCCTAAGGTAACATAGTTTCCCCCCACTTATGCTTAGTTACCTCATATTACCTAGTTAGTCATTACCTTTTATGTATAACACTTTGTAGTTTCAGTCCAGCTATCGCAAATCAAGTGTAGTTCAGTTTTTATATGTCCATATTCAGCTATCAGTCATTCAGTTAATCAAATAAGTTAGTATATTTATGCATTCATGCTCAACACCCACATGAATCTTTTTAGTAGTCTCAGTTGCAGTGCATAAGGCTTAGTCTCTTTATCTTAGCTGATGTTACATAGGCCTTGTCTCCTAATACAAGAACCCTAGCCATGTAGCGATCTCCTATTTAGATATCCTACTTAAGCCAGACCAAGATTCATTTTCTTCCTACCGTCACTAGAACTCTATAGAAAGAATGTCATAGAAATTCTTCGATCGAGTATAATTTTCAACATGAGTTAGTCCATAAACTCGGTAAGTCAGTTTACATTCATACAAATAAGTTTGGATGGTGTGGTTTCCCCATCTTTCCATCTAGTCGCACTATCCAGAGTCTCATGAATGTGATCATTCTAAGATGGACTAACTAGGTAGTTGCGTGTTCATCCCAGTTCATGTATCATGTCTTAGTTTCAGATCTCAGATATTCAGATAAAAGGTGCCTTGTGCATCACCATAGCTTTTCTCATAGCTCAACAAAGTTAGTATAGTATATTTTTAAGGGAGATAGTGCCCCAAGGGGGAGGTACACTATAATTCCCCAAACTTTCATAACATATATGTGCCGCTCTCTCTTTTTGTAATGAATCTAGTTTGGGGTAAAGGGTATGCATGATTTGACCCTCAAACTCTAACCTCAGCCGTAAACCACGTATTCAAGGTTCTCAGTTCAAATCATAGTAATCCAGCTCATGTATCACATTCCAGACTCAGTTAAGTTCACGTGTTTTTGCTCTTGCATATCTCGTAATTAATTTTAGTCTCATCAGTAGTTTTAGTTTAAGGTAACAATCTTCCATGAATTCACTCAATTCTATGTTTAGATTCCATTATAACTTTGGTATCAATTACCATTGCATATTCAGTCATATGTTCATGTGTCAGTTTACTCATGTAATTTTCTCATTGTGAGAAACTCAGCTTATCAGAAATCTCAGTCATGCATTTATGAACCAGTTAACCATACATCAGATATGCATGCTCAGTATGATACATTTAGCTTATCGGTCATTCTAGTCACGAAGTCATGTCTCAGTTGTTCATGTTCAGCATGTACTTCAGCTTATCATTTCCCCCATCTCAGTCAGTCCTATTCGAGGACAAATATTCTTAAGGGTGAGATATTATAAGACCCCATAAAATTTCTAAGCTTAATTCAGTCCTTTAAACTTGTCAAGGGGTCCCAGACTTAGAAAATTCTAGCTAGGTTCCCAGACTTAGCCTATTATTGGCCTTCGAAAGTTGGCAATCTCATTTCTCCAAGTTAACATCCATTAATGGTCAGTATTTTTATTAATTCATGATCAGGAAGGTCAATAGGTGTTTCCATACAATTTTTACATTTTTTGAAACATGTTTAGATCATGTTTGGAGTCCCACAATAGTTGACCAACGCGATGATGGTACACTGCATCACCAATTGTGTTGGTCAATATTTGTGTAGGATGCCAGAGCAAAAACTTTTGAGCTCGATGCGATCATGACACGACGCATCCAGTATCGCATCACAGCCATCAACGTACTGTGTTGCTTATAGCGTCGGCCACTATTTTTTTATCATTAAATGTCCGCATATTTAAGGGGAAAAAAGGTCAATTTTCCTTCCTTGCAATATTTCACCCAAAATATAGTGTTTCTCTCATGCTTCTCTTAAGAACAAGTTAGGGTTTCCAATTAAGGATTCAAATTCAAGACTCAATTTCAAGAATCTCTCCGTCAATCTTTGTAAAATCAAGAACCCTCTTTCAAATTATAAGACATGATATTTATGTTGTGGGTTATTTGTAACCTATTTATCTTGTTGTATAATTCCCAAGTTGGAATCTTTATGTGTGTTTTCATGAAATTCCATTAGCATGTAAGTTGAAATCCTTGAATTGAGTTGTTTATGATGTGTAAGTTGATGATTGCTCCTATTCTCTAAGTTGTGTATGTAAGGTGTTTGACAAAATGCCTACAAGGAATAGAAATTGTGTAGTATATTTCAATTGTGACTCAAATAATAAATGCATGCTTTACCCTTATAACCAAGAATGACTTCCATGATATTGTGTGCATTATGAGTATTTGATGGAATGTTCATGAGATTAGGTTGATGAAATTATGCCATGTCTATATGAAATTTCATCCATGTACAACATTATGACAACCATGTGCTTCATGAAATCCCCAACTTATTTTATTATGAGTTGTTGATATTTGTCACGTGTTCAAGAAGTATCAAGTCTTGTCAGTTTCACGATACTCTTAGTCAAGCCATGATCATTAAAATTCAGTCAGTTACATGACTCAAGAAAAACTCAGTAATCTCAGTAATCTCGGTAATCTCAGTAATCTCAGTAATCTTAGTAATCTCAGTCAGTTATTAGATCTCAGTAGCGTTCTGTCAGTCAATGAAAATTTAGTGAGCTCTGTTCAAATTTTCTAAATGATACTATCAGTAACAGTTCAGTTCAGTTTAAATCAATTTAGTGTCTCTTCAGTTGGGAGTAGGATTCAGCACCGAGTAAGCCCAAGGATGGGGACTCACCTGTTAGCCGGTAGATGGTGTGATCCTTAGAAGCAATCCTTGAATTCCAAAACTATGTAGCCACCGTAGGTTGAGATGTACCCTATGATTTTAGGGATTATACACCTTATTTGAGTTTTCCTACTAGGAGGGGTAGACAGAAGAGCTCCCTGTCAAAAAGGGTTTACTCACAGCTTATCTTTACTTATGGAACGGTACTGACACCCTTCCATATGAGATTATAGGTTGGAACCCAGCAGTTCAGTTATGGGGCATGTCGATTAGATGATTACCTTCCATAGTCTCAGTTTCAGATCCAGTCTCAGTAATAGAACTTAGTTTAGTTCTACAGATTTTTAGGACTGT
Organism: Capsicum baccatum var. pendulum; assembly: GCA_030864225.1. Lineage (NCBI taxonomy): Eukaryota > Viridiplantae > Streptophyta > Magnoliopsida > Solanales > Solanaceae > Capsicum > Capsicum baccatum. The sequence goes on from CM061557.1 coordinate 198,702,202, forward strand.
CAGATACAATCGCTCAGCTCAGTATGAAACTCAGCTAATTCTATCAGAATCAGGTCTGTCAGACACAGCCACCCATTAATAGTATATTAATTATATGAAAATCATATTATCAGTATTCAGTTTTAGGTCTATCAGATACAATCAATCAGACCAGTTTTTCATAATCAAAATTGTAAGAAACAATCATTCCTTTATTGATAATATGACATCAGTTCCTCAGTACTCAATAGACATAGTCATTCAGTATCCTAGTATTAGTTATCAGATATCAGTGAATCCATGTTATTAAAGTTAATAAGTCAATGTTATCATGATCTCAGTTATGGTTACGTATTCATGCATGTATTCTCACATTCATGTTATTTAGTTAGTTAGCATTGTTCATACATATGAAGCCCATGCATTTAGCCTACCTTACTTGCATACCAGTTCATTTAATCGTACTGACACATTTGCGCTATGGTGGTTTATACCATAGGTTCAGAAGCATGAGCTCCAGAGCACCCTTACAAGTTCAGATCCAGTCCACAACAGTAGACTTATCAGTGAGTCCTCATCATTCGAGGATGTTATTAATTGATTATTTCATTCTTTCAGCACTTAGTTTATCTCATTACATTGAGTTAGTTATGGGATCGTCCCATCAACTATTTATTTTGAAAGCTCAGTTTTAAAGGCTTTTAGAATATAGCATGTTTCAGATAGTTTATTTTAGTTTTGGGTATTGTGGTACCCTATTAAAAACATTGTTTTATATTCAGTATTAGTTCAGTTTTGAACCTTATGGCCTTATAGCTTATATTCTACATATTTATAGTATATTATTCAGTGCTCAATAATAGATATTAGTCATGGGTTATCTTGAGGTCCTTCGGGTCATGAGCACCGTGTAGTGTTTCGGGTACTAGATTCAGTGCGTTACAGACATGGTATCAGATCCTAAGGTTTAATAGTATCCTAGGAAGTCTAAAAAGTCGCATCTAGTAGAGTGATGTACATGGGTGTGTTGTGAACAAACTTATGTCCAGGAGGATATAAGATGTGTAAGTATTAGTTTCCCTTTTTTCAGTATTCATGTCGTGTGAGTGAGCATGAGCTCTAGTCAAACTCTCAGTCCAGTCGCCCGAATCAACAGGGTGCCAGTTCCAGAACTATCAGTGGGCCACCCAAATACACTCTATGCACTTCTGTCCCAACAGGATCAAGAAAGTTCTCCAGATGCAGCCACTGGTATGTACAGGTCCCTCATTGACATGTTCACGTTTCTTCAAATTCAGAACCTTCCTTGTTCATTTGTAACTCCTTTTATAGTTTCCAAATTTAAGGTCAGACCAAATATTAACTAGAATTTTTCCAGTCTCTACCCCGATGAGTCAGTCTAACTTAGCCCAATAGGTATTCAGTAACTGTTTGGTTATGATATCTCAGAAAGTCAGGCCTTCAGATTCTAGTAGTAATGGTAGTATGTGTATAAAATTAATATGGGAAGATGATTCCTGACCTATTCCTACCTCAGTGTAAAGTTTTGTACTTCAACCCTCCAGATACTTATGCATGCTTTACGTTTCAGTCCCACAAATACAGCTTATATCCATGCACTTTTCATAGAATAGTGTGTGTTTCAAGTTCCTTGTATAAGGATTCCAAGTTCATCCAATGTTGTGGATCATGTTCCATAAATTCAAAAATTCCAAACCCAGTTCATACAACTCATGACTCATGTACCCATGTCATGATTTACAGTATGCTTAGCCCACATGATTCATGACTTCACTCCTAATGTTCAGTCAAACTCAAATTATGCCACGTATACCCTCAGTTTAAACCCTTCAGTGAATCCATGGTGGTGATGTTTCGTCCCTCAGTCCTTAGTTACAACATCATTCAGTTATCAGTATTCAGTAAAGGACTCAGATAGTCCCACAGAACTATGGCTTTCAGTTACTTAGCCATCAGGATTCAGTACTCCCGTACCATTCTAAGCCTTAGATATAGAAAACCAGCATTCAATCTCAGTTACAGTCTTAGTTATGGTTACAATATCAATTATCGTCTTAACTACAATCTCAGTCCCAGTCCTAGTATAGTCAGATCAAAAACTCGGTCCAATTTTAAGATCTCCCAACCATAGCATATGGTCATCAATTACTCAGATATTAGTATTTTGGTACCTTAGTTTACAAAATGTTACCAAATTATGTTAGACGCCCAGTCTTGCATTCCTAAAGTAATATATTTTTTCTCACTCATGCTTAGTTACCTCATGTTACCCAATCAATTATTACTTTCTATGCATAACACTCTATAGTTTCAGTCCAGCTTTTCCAAATCAAGTGAAGTTCAGTTTTTACATGTCAAGTATTCAACTATTAGTCATTCAGTTAATCAGATAAGTTAGTATATTTATGCATTCATGATTAGGACCCATATAAATATTTTCAGTAGTCTCAGTTGTAGTGTATAAGGATTAGTCACTTTATCTTAGATGATGTTTCATAGGTCTTGTCTCCTAATACAAAAATCCAAGCCATGTAGCAATCTCCTATTTAGATGTCCTGCTCAGGTCAGACCAAGATTTATTTTCTCCCTACTGTCACTAGAACTCTATAGAAAGAATGCCATATAAAAGCTTCAGTCGAGTATAAGTTTCAGTATGAGTTATTCTGTAAAGTTGGTAAGTCAATTTAGCAGTCAGACAAATAAGTTTGGATGGTGTGGTTTCCCCATCTTTCCATCTAGTCACACTATCCAGAGTCTCATGAATGTGATCATTCTAAGATGGACTAACTAGGTAGTTGCATGTTTATCCCAGTTCATGTATCATGTCTTAGTTTCAAATATCATATATTCAGATAGAAAGTGCCTCATGCATCACTACAGCTTCTTCATAGCTCAACAAAGTCGGCCAGTATATTTTAAAGGGAGATAGTGCCCCAAGGGAGAGATACACTATAATTCCTCGAACCTTCATGATATAAATATGCCGCTCTCTCTTTTTGTAATGAATCCAGTTTGGGGTAAAGGGTATGCATGAGTTGACCCTCAAACTCCGACCTCAACTGTAAGCCATGTATTCAAGGTTCTCAGTTCAAATCACGGTAATCTAGCTCATGTATCATTTTCTAGATTCAGTTATGTTTATGTGCTTCCGCTCCTGCATATCTAGTAATTATTTTCAGGCTCATCCATATTTTTACTTTAAGGTAAAAGTCTTCTATGAATTCACTCAGTTCCATATTCAGATTTTATTATAAACTTGGTATGAATTACTATTGCATATTCAGTCATATGTTCATGTTTCAGTTCAGTCATGTAATCATGCATCATATATTCATTCTCATTGTGAGAAACTCATCTTATAAAAAATCTCAATCATGCATTCATTAACCAGTTTACCATGCATCAGATATGCATAGTCAGTATAATACATTCAGCTTATCGGTCATGCTAGTTACGAAGTCATGTCTTAGTTCTTCATGTTCAGTATGTACTTCAACTTATCATTTCCCCCATCTCAGCTAGTCCCATTTGAGGATGAATATTCTCAAAGGGGAGATATTGTAAGACCCCGCAAAATTTTTAATCTTAATTTAGTCCTTTAAGCTTGTCAAGGGGGCCCCAGACTTAGAAAATTTTTGCTAGGTTCCCAAACTTAGCCTATTTTTGACCTTCGAAAGTTGGCAATTTCATTTTGCCATCTTAACATCCTTTCATGGTCTGTATTTTTATTAATTCAAGAAGATCAATAGGTGTTTCCAAAAAAGTTTTTGATTTTTTGAAACACGTTTAGATCATGTTTGGGGTCATAAAATAGTGAACCATTGTGATCATGGCCCACTGCATCGCCAATCGCGTTGGTCAATATTTGTACAGAATGATAGAGCCAAAAATTTTGAGGTCTACATGATCATGGCATGACGTGTCGAGTATTGCATCCTAGCCATCAACACACCGCGTCGCTTGTAGCATCGGTACCGAGTTTTTACTCATTAAATATTCGCGTCTTTAAGGGGCAAAAGGGGCAATTTCCCTTATATAAACCCAATAACACGTGATTCAGCCATATTTCACCTAAAATATAGTGTTTCTTTCAAGATTCTCTGAAGAACAAGTTAGGATTTTCAATTGGGGATTCAAATTCAAGACTTTATTTCAAAAATCTCTTCGTTAATCTTTGTAAAATCAAGAACTAAGGTATGTCAAATGTTGATTTATGGATTCTTTTCATCCATGAAGTCCAAGAACCCTTTTTCAAATTATAAGACATGATATTTATGTTGTGGGTTGTTCGTAAGCATGTTTATCTTGTTGTATGATTTCCAAGTTGGAATCTTTATGTGTTTTTCATGAAACTACATTAGCATGCAAGTTGAAATCCATGAATTGAGTTGTTTATGATGTGTAAGTTGATGATTGCATCTATGCCCTAAGTTGTGCATGTAAGGTGTTTGATAAAATGCCTAAGAGGATTAGAAATTTTGTATTATAGTTCAATTGTGACTCAAATAATAAATGCATGCTTTACCCTTATGACAAAGAATGACTTCCATGATATTGTGTACATTATGAGTATTTGATGGAATGTTCATGAGATTAAGTTAATGAAAGTATGACATGTCTATATGCAATTCCATCCATGTACAACATTATGATAACCATGTGCTTCATGAAATACCCAACTTATTTTATTATGAATTATTTATATTTGCCACATGTTCAAGAAGTGTCAAGTCTTGCCAGTTTCATGCTATCGAGTCCTTGAGGTACTTGTACCCGATAATTTAGCTATGTACCTAGAGCCAGTGTCAGTTTTCATGATACTCTCAGTTAAGACATAATTATTAAAATTCAGTCAGTAACATGACTCAGGAAAAACTCAGTAATCTCAGTACTCTCGATAAACTCAATAACCTCAGTAATCTCAGTAATCCCAGTCAGTTATCAGATCTCAGTAGTATTCCATTAGTCAATGGAAATTTAGTAAACTCTATTCAAATTAGCTAAACGATACTATCAGTAAAAGTTCAGTTCAGTTTAAATCAGTTTAGTGTCTCTCTAGTTTGGAGTAGGATTCAACATCGAGTGAGCCCAAGGTAGGGGACCCACCTATTATCTAGTAGAGGGTGTGATCCTTAGAAGAAATCTTTGCATTCTAGAACTATGCATCCAGGCGTAGGTTGAGATTTACCCTACGAGTTTAGGGATTATACACCTCATTTGAGTTTTTCTACTTGGATGGGTTGACGGAAGAGCTCCCTATCAGAAAAGGTTTACTCACAACTTGTCTTTACTCGTGGCAAGGTACTGACACCATTTCAGCTAGGGTTATAGGTTGGACACCGCCAGTTCAGTTTTGGGGAATGTCGCTTAGATGATTACCTCCCACAGTCTCAGTTTCAGATCTAGTCTCAGTAATAGAACTTAGTTTAGTTCTATAGATTTTCAGGACTATTTGATACAGTCACTCATCTTAGTACGGAACTCACCTAGTTCTATCAGAATCAGGACTTTCAGACACAGTCACCAAGTTAATAGTATATTAATTGTATGAAACTCATATTATCAGTATTCAATTTCAGTACTGTCAGATACAGTCAATCAGACCAGTTCTTCATAATTAGAACTGTCAGAAACAATCATTTCTTTATCAGTAATTTGATATTAGTTCCTCAATACTCAATAGACTTAGTCATTCAGTATCCCAGTATTAGTACTCAGACATCAGTAAATCCATCTTATCAGGATTCATGAGTCAGTGTTATCACTATCTCAGTTACAACTATGTATTCATGCATAATTCTTATATTCATATTATTCAGTCAGTTAGTATTGTTCATGTATGCATTCATCCTACCTCACTTACATACCAGTACATCCAATCGTACTGACACATTTGCACTATGGTGTTTTATACTATAAGTTCAGAAGCACGAGCTCCAGAGCATCCTTATAAGTTCAGATCCAGTCCGCAGTAATAGACTTAGCAGTGAGTCCTCATCATTCGAGGATGTTATTATTTGATTATTTCATTCTTATAGAACTTAGTTTATATTAGTAGATGAAGTTAGTTAGGGGATTGTCCCATCAACTCTTTATTCTGAAAGTTCAGTTTTAGAGACTTTTAGACTACAACATGTTTTAGACAGTTTATTTTAGTTTTGGGTATTGTGACACCCCATTACAGAATTGCTTTTTATTCAGTATTAATTATATTTTGGACCTTATCGCCTTACAACTTATATTCTATATTTTTACAGTATATTATTTAGTGCTCAGTTATAGATATTAGTCATCGGTTAGCTTATGGTCCTTCATGGTCATGAGCTCTGCGTAGCATTCTGGGTACCAGATTTAGGGCGTTACAATACTGATATCAAGGAAGAAAAACTAGTTACCCTTCTTGACATCAAGAAAAATTTGAAGGAGTATTCCCCGAGTAAGATGAGATCTCTTGCCTCTGTGTTGATTAATTCTCTAAATGACCATGCCCAAGATATGGAAAATATGAAGAAGTATCTTAAAAAGGTTAGGAATAAGTAATTAGAATAAGTGATCAAGTAGTTAAACTCACAAATGAAAAGGGAAAGTTGGAGAAGGACTTGGCAAAATCTAAGAAAGAAATGATGGAATTAAGTGTGCAAATGGCTGAGCATCAACAGACACATCCATCTAATTGGACATGTCACATCAGACGCATCATATTCTTCAATCTCAATCGTTCCCTCGTGCCATATATAAAGTCCAAAATAATATTATTTACTCCCTCACTTTGAAAACTCTCTCACATCAAATCTTATTAGTTCCCTGACTATTCAAAAGTCTTGATCCTCTTGTCATTCTTAGATATTCTAACTCTAAAAGAGGCTTTTTTAATCCAACTATAAGTAAAGAAATAAGGGCTCAAAGATAGATAGTCTCTAGTAATCCCCCAAGTTGGGAGCCTGCCTCGCCAACCCTTTCTACTAATAGGTAAATAACCCCTTTAAAAGTAGTAATAATGATGATATGGTACTTTTATTCATTCTCGATATATAAGGTAATGATAGAGGTAACATGGAAAGAACTAAAAAAAAGAAATGTAAAATAAAATCAATACAGTCAGAATTGAATCAATTGCTAAAAGGGGAGTAAACATTAAAGAGTCAAAAGATGATACTGAGATCATGTACAAAGATAGTGAGGATAGTGAGATAGAGCGCATGTTTGAAGGATTGATTGACTATAAGGATGAGTCACTTGATTCTAACCTTGAGAAATACTCTACTGGTGCTAAGGTAAACGGGAGAAAAAATGGGATGCATTTCTTAAAAAAGGAAGGGGCAGTTAGTTATGAAAACAGTTTCCACTATTACTGGTCAAATAGAAAGATCAAAATAGGTTGCTGAAAAAGGATCAGGTTCAAGCTCAAACATGTACAGAAAGGTAAGGAAAGAGATTCTTAACAATTAGAAATTCCTAGGAGGAAGAGTTTTTGACCCTGCAGTTGTTGATATGCCAAAAATGAGGGAGTTGCTTGACTTAGTAAAGTTTCAAAATTGGGAGTACTTGTTTGACTTGGTTGTGCCTCATTTGTGTGAAGAAGAAGTAAGGATGTTTTATAATAACTTAGAAATTTTAGACATGGCCTGCATCTAACTTCTCAGGTCAATAGTGTGGCTATGGGATTAGATTAAGAGACACTCTCTAAGATCTTTGGTGCTCCTACTATAGGAATCAGGTCAATAAAGTCATAGAAGGGGTCAGATGAGTTTTTAAAATTATGCGGTGCACTTGATGAGGTAAACACTAAATTTTTTGACGAAAGAGTTCTCAAGGGAGAATATCAGTTATTGTTTGAGCTTGTGATAAGGTCACTACTTCCTAGGTCTAAAATAGAAATTACTATGACATGTCCTGATCTATTCCTAATGGAAATGTTGTTTAAGTGCAAGAAGGTTAACCTACCGCCATTGTCATTGAGCATATAAAAACAATCATTAATGCCAAAGATAGATGGCATGGGATACACCATGATTTTTGGATGAATAAGGTGTTTTCTTATTTTAATATTGAGTGTGGGAAAGTGAAAGTTAATTCAGTGAAGCAAGTGTTTAACATCTTAATTCTTGAGGAAAATAAGTGCATCCTTAGGATGAGTGATATAAAGTTCAAGTCATTGGTGTCTGGCCTCATGGATGAACATAAATGGTTGAAGAAAAAGATAGATACTCTAACTGCTTTACTGGATCTAAGGGTTGCAGAGATAGCTATGTTAAAAGCTACTTCTACAAAATAAAGATAAATTGGGAACAAACTCAAAAAAGGATGTGTGTGCTGCAAATACTACCCTGCAGGAAAGGGTGGAGGAGCCAGAAACTAAGAGTGTTTATCCAAAGCTCCTCCCTAGAATCAAATCCTACCTATTTTTCTCTCTTTTTATTCTTAAATATCTCTTCAAGTCTTGTTAACTTTTGTTCTCATAAATTTTTATGTATTTGACTTTTCTTTTCTTTAAGGCTGTAATTGGTGTAAGTGTTTTGATATTTTTTGGTTATTATTTGTGTGTGTGACTTTTTGTACTAATCAATAAATGACTTAATTTCTTTGTCTCTATGCTATCACTTCTTATTTCTATCTGATCTTCTCTTGCTCATGTAAGTGTTGCCTTAATAGCCATTAATTAACATGTATGCTTATCTATGCTTGGTTTACTGCTTAACCTCTTTGATGAAGTCAAAAGGGGGAAAGTTTAAGGTATCTTCTTGCAATAATATTTCTAGTTAGGCATGTATAGTTGAATAGGAGTTCTCTCACTCAGAGGGAATAAAGTGTAGGATGAAATAAGGTATATAGGAGTTCTCTCACTCAGGGGGAACATGATGCTCATAGATAGGGAAATAAGATGTAGGAGGAATAAGTATTAGTGATAGAGGGAATTGGTTGGGAATTATAGGACAAAGGCTATTGTTTGTGTTGCTGAGTTGTAGAATATGCTGAGTAAAAGTTGCTTAAAGATGTTGAGTATGTTGATTTGCTTATATAGGTTTGTCATCATCAAAAAAGGGGAGATTGTTAAGTCCTTAGTTTTAATAATTTACAAACTTATAGTTTTGGGACCTGTTTCCTGGATTTTTTGTGATGACACAGCTGTTACCACTTAGGGAACAAGTTGGGCTCACATGTCGCTATTACATTCAACTGTCACAGCTGACACAAAGTACAAAAGTTGGTTGGAAAAGCTATTTCCACCTTTTTGCCTCAACCAATGGGATATCTTCTAGGTTTTCTTGGGCCATACTATATATTATTCATCTTTCTCAACAAGAAAACCAATTCTTCCATATTCTCACAATTAAATATCTTTTGAAGCTAAATTTAAAGATGACACTACAACAAGAAACTAATTGTTTATCGAGTTGTATTTTTATTTCCTTATTGTATTTGGGTTTTTCTAAATTATTCTTAAAAGTTACCTATATTTGCTTATGATTGTAGTAGGTGTTGAGGTGAAAACTGTCCTCTTGTAATCATCTAGAGTTAGCTTGGTGTATTTAGTTAGAGGTAGTTAGAGGTTGAAGCAGTAAAGTTACTGCTTGTGTTTCCTTGTAATAGATTTATTGCTAGGAAACAAAGGACTAGAAGGTTAATCCTTGGAGTCTGTATTCAAGAAATTGCTTAGATATAGTGGAGCTTAGAAATCCTGGAGGCAGGTCATGGTTTTTCTCTCTTGAGCATTGAGTTTTCATGTAAGAACCTTGTGTCTTCTATTTACTTTATTCCTATACTTCGTACTTACTATATCTCTTAGTTCTTATCGTGTGAGTGTATCTGGGAACAGGTCCCTGAGGTGAAGATCAACCCACTCCACTACTTCAACTGGGTTTTAGGAAATTATTCATGGGAATAATAACAAGGATAACTTGAGGTAGACTTTATGCAACCAGGAATGTCTAATCACTCTCCTGGTCTGATTAAATATAGGATATTGGCAAGTCTACACCCCCAACCTTCCAATCTATACACTAATATTATGGGGCATAAATATTTCTTAGGACTAGTTTAAAGAGCGTGGCAGTAAAGTGTAGAGATGACCCTCTGGCTATCTTTTGATAGAAACTGAAAATACTCAAAGTATAGATGAAGGATCTGAAATCCTACATGGTATTTTATGCCCAAAGACTACCTCAGTCCAAGCAAAGCTTAGAGGTGGTGCAAGCAAATATCACTATCTAAGATTTTAATCAAGCATTATTTGAATGGAGAAAGAGCTTAGAGTGAGCTTACAACGAAAATGAATAAATGAAGTACAATGGAGGGAAAAGTATTAATGCAAAAGTCTAAGGCTTATTGGATAGATAATGAAGATGCTAATTCTAAGTACTTTCATGCCCAAATAAAGACTAAAGCAAACAAAAGTACAATTATTTCTGCCTATAATAAGGCTAATGTTTATCTTATTGATCCAATAGAAGTAGATAGGTAGATCCGATATTTTTCAATAACCTAATGGGTTCTTCCACCTCTTAAATTCCTTGCCCAAATGCAATAGTTATCAAAAGTGGCCCTTGTCTTGATAGACAATAACAACATTCTTAATACTGGAGATGACAATTACTAAAATTAACCTAGCCATTAAGGATATTCCCTTAGATAAGGAAGCTGGGTTTGAGGATTACCCATATAGTTCTCTAAGAAGCATTGGGATATGGTAAAACATGATGTATGTGCAGTTGTCTAACATTCTTTTGCATAGGGAAGAATGATGAGAACATGGAACTGTAGTGCTATAACACTCATACCTAAGATCCCTAACCCTACTCAAGTTAAGAATTTTAGGTCTATAGAATGTTGTACCATAATTTATAAGATTATCGGCAAGATCGTAGCTGAGAGGATCAAGCTTTTAATATAGGACATCATTGGCTACCCCCAATCAATTTTCATTTAACACAAAAGCATAATTAACAATATCTTTTTTTTGCTATGAATTGTTTAAGGGCTACACCAGAAAGGGTGTATCTCCAAGGTGTGTTCTAAAAGTAGATCTTCCTAAAGCATATGACACAATGGATTAGGGATTTATAGTATATATGTTGATAGAGTTGGGTTTTGTACAGAAGTTCACAATTGGGGATGAAGTGTGTATCAATAATGCCGTACTCCTTGGGTCTTAATAGTGGACTTATAGAACCTTTCCAAGTTAAAAAGGTCCTTATTCAAGGGGATCCTATGTCCCTTACCTTTTTTTTCATAGTAATGGAATACCTACAAAGGGAGATGAATCAATTGGCAACACATAATTAAAATTTCACCCAAGATGTAAAATACTTGGAGTAATCTCTAGTTGTTTTGCTGATGATTTACTTATGTATTTCAGGGATGATGCTATATCACAAGTATTGACTAAAACAAAATCTACATTGTTGGAGTAAATCAACAAGTCTAAAGAATATCTTATCCAGATACTAGGCTACACTAAAGGAAAGTTTCCCTTCAAGTACTTAAGGGTTCCCTTGTCCACAAAGAAGTTGTCTATCAATCAATGTCTACCACTTGCGGAGAAGACTATTGATAAAGTAAAGTGACGGTTAATAAGGATGTTGTATTACTATGGGAGACTTTATTTGATTAATTCATTTCTATTTTGATACAAGCCGAATTAGCTCCACTCTTTTGAGATCTATGCTTCAAGGACCACACCTGTGGATTCAAGACTTGGTTGTTCTAGGGAAGCAAATACGTGATTGAAGGATAGCTTAGGGAGAAAAAATATTTGATGATATCAACTAAAAGAGTGTTGAACAACATCATTTTTGGAATATAGCGTGGATTTTACGAGATCCAACAATGCAAAGGAAGAGCATATTTACCAATATGTGGCTATTTGGGCTTTTGGGGTCACTTTTGGACCCAATTAGTATTATATTTGGCTTTTTTGGGCCTAATTATATTTTAGGATCACTATTGGGACCAATTGTAATAAATATCTTAGCCTATAAATTGTTAGTCTTCTCCTTATTTTAGGTTTAGATGATTTTGAATGAGTTTAAACTTGAGAGTATTTTATGTGATCTTGCCGGGAACTTTTATTGGATTGTTGAGAAACGTTGGTTGTGAGGGTTTGATGCCCTTATCGATCTTCGTATGACTTAGGTTCTTATAGTTGGTTTACATTTGAGGGCCTTAATTTAATATATGGTGGTTTGCCTACGTTCCTTCTCTTGTGTCTATTTCCAATCCTTTACTCTTTATTATTTTTGTTCCCTTGTTTCCTTGTGTTTGTGTTTTTGTATTTTGTGTATTTTGGTCTTCGTAGTTTCCTCGTGTATGATTTGGTAGTAGAGCCGAGCTTGATTTTGTTCCCACAAAGTCAAGCTTGAGTCTTGTTATCTTAAAAAATAGAAAAATCACAATAAAATTTACTATCACATTTTTGGGTTTATGTTAAATTTTTTATTTTTGATTTTCGTGATTTCTTGAGTTTATATTTAGGATTCTTGTTCTCTAACACTATTAGAGTTTAAGTATCAAAGTTGAGCTTAATTAGAGTTAAATTGAAGGTTCTACCACTGTTAAAATCTTGAGTTTGAAGAAATTGGAATTAGGTGCTGAAATCTAGAATTTTTGGTTAAAAATTTTAGCCTAAGGATGTTCGGAATATGTTTAGAAGGTCGAAAAGTTCTTGGGTTCAAAACTTCATCGCATTCAGAGCAAAGGATAAAGAATTGAAAGTTTTTGTGTTCTTGAAAAGATTCATATCTTCAAGTTGAATCTTCAACAAAAAGTTGGTGTTTGATCCAATGAAGAGAAATAAAAAGTGTGTAAAAGTGTTGGTACAAAAGCATATCCAAAGTACCAAGGAATATTCCAAGAGGAAAAGATAAAAGGGGGACCACAAAAGGGCATTTTTTGACCTTCTTCAAGTTGAATTTCTGCTCATTTGCCTTGTATCTACCTTGGAGCTACACTTGACCTACTAAAGCAGGTCAAACCAGTAGCTCATGTGCTGGGATGCTACAGAGGTGTGCCAGAAGTGCCCCAGATCTGCTCCAGCATGCTCCAAAAGCATTTCAAGCATTCCAACTCAATTTTGCACAAGGTTTCATCAATATAACTTCATTTCTTGACTCTTAACTTCATATTTTGATTCTTAACACTAATTAACAACTAGTAATTGATCCACTTAGTTTTTTAATTTGTTCTTGAGTCCATTTTTCTATTTATTCTTTTCTTTGTGTGTTTTTATTACTTCTTTGTTCGTCAACTTTACTTAGTCAAATCTTTTATTTTTTAATGAGTCATCCATAGTTGCTCCATCTCTTTTCTCAATTGTGCTAAGCTCTTCTTAGAGGAAATCCTAGGGATGCGACAAGATATGAAGCAAATGACTAAGGGATTGTTACACATGAATGAAAAGTTATCGATCACCGATGGTAGGTTTGAAAACCTTAGGGAAAATTCAAAGCCTATTATCTTACTCATCGGTCCTATGTCCTAACTCCCTCTGACCTACCAAATACTAAATAAGTTCCACAAATTTTTGTCCGACCACTCCAAATCCAATTTAACAAATACAATTCTAATATTAGGTCTTTGTTACTCTAACCATAGTACTAGCATTTTGCCTAGGATCACTCTTTTATTTGTGAAATTTCATGAGCAAACAATCTCAAAGGAAGATTCAAGGAGAGTGTTGTATGAAAATAAAATTGAAGGCCTGACAGATTTCTTATCAAAGGATTCCAAGCTTGGAAATTATGACTACAAGTTGATAAAAGAGTCGGATTCAAGGATGAATCCTTTTCAAGAAAGGAAGGATGATACAAGCCGAATTGACTCCACTCTCTTGAGATTTATGCTTCAAGGACCACACCTAAGTATCCAAGACTTAGTCATTCTAGGTAAGCAAATATGTGATTGGAGGATAGCTTGTGAAGGAACTACTTTTAATGATATCATCTAAAAGAGTGTTGGACAACATCGTGTTTGAAAGATAACATGGAGTTTATGAGGTCCAAAGAAGCAAAGGAAATGCATATGTGAAAATATGTGGCTCTTTTGTCTTTTGGTCAAATTTTGGGTCTAATTAGAATTATGTTTGGCTTTTGGGTCATTTTAGGCCCAATTAGCATTTATAGGGTCACTTTTGGGCCTAATTATAATAAATAATTTAGGCTATAAATAGGTAGTCTTCTCCTTATTTTAGGTTTAGATGATTTTGAATGAGGTTACATTTGAGAGTGTTTTATGAGAGCTTGTTGGGAGCTTTTATTGGATTGTAGAGAAACGTTGGTTGTGAGGGTTTAATGTCCCCCTCGGTCTTCGTTTAAATTAGGTTCTTGTAGTTGGTTTACATTTTAGGGCCTTAATTTAATATATTGTGTTTTTCCTATGTTCCCTCTCTTGTGTCTATTTTCTATCTTTTACTTTTCATTATTTTCGTTTCCTTATTTCCTTGTGTTTGTGTTATTGTATTTTATGTTTTTTTGTCTTCATAGTTTCCTTGTGTATCATATTTTTTATGCAAACCTATAGGGAACAAATATTTATATTACCTCAAAATGTCATTAAACTTGTTGAATCTTCTTGCATAACCTACTTATTGATAGAGGAGGGGTCTCTGGCAAAGAAAGAATTTATGGAATGGGAGAAGGCTTGCCAACCTAAAGCAGCAGGGGGATTTAAATGTTATTGATTTGGTTGTATGGACCAAGGCTGCTATCCTTAAACAACTTGGTCTATATCTAAAAAGAAGGACTCCATGTGGATTAAATGGATAGACTACTACTACTACTACATCAAACATAGAGACTCGGGAGTGATGGAAACACCAAATTCTGTAGCTTGGATGGTAAGGAAAATAATTGATAGTAGGAAGGCTTTAATGGCTTTGAATTCTATATAAGGAACTATGTAGCAAAAACTTATCCAGCTAGAGGAAATAGGGCACTTTCAGATCAAAAGATCTTATTTAACTCTAACACCTAAGTACCCAAAAGCACCTAGAAGAGCATTATGTTATACAGACAAATCCACCTAAGATATAAATTCAATCTTTGGTTAGTTGTCTAGCAATGGCTGGCTACAGTTGACAAGCTCTAGACATTTGGCATTCAAGTGACTATGGCTTGCGTGTTTTATGTAGGAGGATTTTATACATTCACTCATTTGTTCTTCACCTATGTTAGAACAAAACGTATATGGAAGAAACTTTTAAAAACTGATTTGGGTATCAAAGGACTATAAGTTCTTGGCTAGAAGAGGTAGAGTGAATAAATAGTCAACCAAAGAAGAGGTTTGGGATTTCATCCATTACATGCTGCAATTTTGCTATATTGACATACTGTTTGTGGAGATAATGATATGATATAACATTGCCACAAGGAAAACTGAATACGAGTGACCTATATAGGGAAATAGCTCTACATCTCCATATCCAAGGAAGGTACATTGCACTGACAGGATGCATTAGGAGGACTTAATAGTTTTCCTTAGCTTATGTCTATTGTATTCTTTTTTTATAACTTGATATACTTATCTATTAGAAATAAGAGTAGGCTAGGTTTAGCTAGGTTGCTAGATGTCTGTTAGTCTTTGATTTAAGGAATTAGATGGTTTACATCTACTTGGGGCTGTAATGATTACTTTTTTATTAATAGAATTTTTGTTTGGTAAAATTTTTTAGATTACTATGACAATCCATCATAAAGGTAATCTAATTTTTTTAAGTTTTGCCAACTTTAATAGGTTCTTATTCACCAACATCCTTAAACAGATAGAAAACCAATACACTGACAATTGTAGTGCATCTAAAAAAGGAGGTATTTGTCATAAACCAAACTGGGGCATTTGCCACAATGGGCATTCCAAACCACGAAGGCCCAAGAATACCCATTAGCATACTACCATAAGCATAATTCACATGAAATACAAACGATAAAATGTAACATGGGAAATCTCATAATCAAACTTATTACATTAATTCATAATGAAACATAAATCCAATTTAGTCTACAAAGACTCTACTGATCACTTATCTATCTAAGTAGGGATAAGGCCCCTGGTCAGACCATGAAATTGAAAGAAACTAAACATATAATAAATGCCTTTCAAATAAAGAAGTCTTATCAACTCTGAACTCTGAAGGGAGTCTACTACTGGATTGTGAGAAGGCCTCAGAACCTATATTATGAGACAATGCAGCCACTCGAGGATGGTCAATACTTGAAATGTATTGGTATGCATAACAATCCATAAACAACATATATTTCATATAAAATAGCCAAGAGCATTGAAAAATTAATTCAACATAATAGAGATCAAAACATATATACATAATTAAAAAGCTTCAATCAATCTCATAAATCACAGACTCAGCTTTTTTCTTTAATTTTGAGCTAGATGGTGCACCCTACAAGTCTATTACACCAGAATATATATGGGTCCTCCATTAACTAGACTGCCAAGCCCTCAATTTGAGTTGACCGCTAGGATTGGAGTTTTTGCATGATGATATACAAGATCACAAAGAAGACATACCATAATCCCTATTTCAAGACATCATGAATAATGGTAAACAAGATAAAAAAGCAAGAATACCATAATTATCCCTCTTTTGGGATAACATAACATATATCCCGCGTCGGTAAAATACAATTTTCAGAAATGAGTCTTTCAATCTTCTTCGGGTAACCATCTAACTCTCTTAGAGTCTATTTTCAACATCTTAAAAATCATGCTCCACACTTATAAAATTTTAATTTTTTTCAACTAAGGGAATTCTGTAATAGGTATCGTCATACCTAGATTTGCAAGCCATATCATATCATATCATATTGTATCGTATCGTATTGTATCGTATCGTATCATATCGTCTCATATCGTATCATATCGTATCATATCATATCATATCGTATCATATCATGTCCATAGCCTTTTTATAGAAACATGTTATTTGACTACAAAAATGATTTAAACATTCACACGAGTGTTCTTATTTCAAAGGGTATAAAACTTAAGTAAAACGTTCCCCTTTTATGACCTTAAACTTAAGGTGGTCATGTTTTTCGGATGTTATAGACAATATCCATGAGAACAAAGAGCATTGGGAAGATAATAAAACCATCCACTTTTTAACACATGTAACAATGTCAATTCGTAATTGATAATACAATATTTGAACTCAATCTTTCAATCATTTGTGAGAATAATCCATAACATATAAAAGAGAATAAATTTCATCATAAAAGGGGAATTTCATAAATCATGCTCTTAAATCAATTCTTAAAATCCATAACATATACATGCATAAATATAATTTGAAATTCATAGAGAAACCATAATTAAGACCATGAGTGTTATGTTCGTTCTAAATACCTTATAGTGGAGAGAATTTAGCATAATTAACCCTAGGATCTTAGAAACCTTGAACCTTTGGTGGTTTTCTCCTCTCTTGCTATTAGAATGATTACAATATAATTTTTAAAGTTAAAAGTCATTCTTAAGGCCCTACTTACGTAATAGAGAATTGGGAAGACTTAAGGATGTCAAAAGACCCTAATACCCTTACAAATATATAAAAAATGATGTCATGTCAATTGAAAATGAGATGGTTCAGTGCGACCTCCAATGTAGGGTGGCAGCCATGCAGCGTGACCCCTAGCGCGGTGCAGTAGCCTCACGGTGCAACTCCTGGTACGGTCTAACCCCATTATGGTGTAGGGCCATCGCTCAAGTGAGGTAGCCTACCACGGTGGCGCACAATAATGAGGGGTTATCACGTGGGTCACCCCTCATATCACACGAGTTATTTCTATGTCTAAAAATGGCCAAACCTATTTGAATCCATCCTAAAGTGGTTTATCTTAAATCTAGGGGGCTTGTGAGCTTCTTCTAAGCTCTATATACATATTGAAAATACTGTGGTATTACATTATCCTCCCTTAGGATCATTCATCCCCAAATAATGACTCGAAACACACTAAGAACAATTTAAAGAGTTACATGGAATAAAATGGGTAAGATAAGATTAATACATTCCTTGATGTCATCTAATGATTCAAATACTAAAGGATACCTTGCCCACATATCATCTTTCAATTCCCAAGTAGCTTTCTCTATCTTTTGATTTCCCAACAACTCTTTGACTGAAGCTATCTCTTTGTTTCTCATTTATTTGAACTTGACGATCCAATTTTTCTATGGGCACCTTTTCATATGACAATGAATCCTTCGGACCAATCTCTTCAATAAGCAAGACTTAAGCATTGACACATGAAAGATGGAATGGACTGAAGATAAGTTCGTGGGAAAATCTAGTTTATAAGTAAACTACCAATCCTTCTTGTAATCTGGAAAGGACCTATATAATGAGGACTAGGCTTTCCTTTCTTTCTATACCTCATAAACCTTTCACAGGGGAGACTTTAAGAAATATCTAATCATCCACCTCAAATTCTAACCCCCTTCTTGTCACATTGGTATAGGACTTTTGGCGACTATGAGCGGTCTTAAGCCTATCCCTAATAACCTTTACCTTTTCCATCATTTGATGTATAGGATCAGGCCTGAACAATCAGGTTTCACCTACCTCATACCAACTAATCGGGGATCTATAACTTCTCTATAGAGAGACTCAAAAGGAGCCATTTGGATATTAGAGTGATAGCTATAGTTATAGGTAAACTCTATTAGGGGTGAGTGATATAACCACACACCTTTAAAGTCAATGATGAAAGACCTTAACATGTCCTCTAAAGTCCAAATGGTATGTTTTGCTTGCCTACCAGTTTGATGGTGGAAAGAGGTGCTAAGGTTCACATGGGTATCCAAACCTTTCTAAAAAGATCTCCAAGACTGAGAAGAGAACTGCGTACCTCAGTCGAATATAATAGACACTGGGCTCCAAGCTATCAAAAGATCCCCTGAATGTATAATTTTGTGTAATCCTCTCCTGAATAATTATTCCTCATAGGCTGAAAGTATACGGACTTGGTCATTCTATAAATAATGACCCAAATAGAATTATACTGGTTTTGGGATATTAGAAGACCAGTAACAAAGTCCATGTTGATCATCTCCCATTTCCACTTGGGAAAAGCTATGTCTTGGGAGGTACCACCCGATCTCATGTGTTCAACCTTAACTTGCTAGCAATTTAAGCACTTAGCTACAAAGTTAGCAACATCCCTCTTTATGTTATTCTACCAATAAATATCCTTTAGATCATGATACATTTTACTGGAACCAAGATAGAAAATATACCTGGAAATATAAGCTTCATTCAAAATCCTTACTCGCAAACCATCAACATCCAGAACACATAACCTCCCTTGGTACCTCAAAATACTATCTCCCCCAATTCAAAATGTCATCACCTTTTTCTTGACAACATTATTTTTGATTTACATTAATATAGGGTCATTGGCTTATTTTTTCTTAACTTTGGTAATAAGGATGATTTAGTCACCTCTTAAACAAACCATCCTCCATCCTCGAAGCCTAAGGGTTAGACTCTTAAACTAGCCAGATGGTAAATATCTTTAACAAGATTCCTCCTTCCATCCTTAACATTAGAAAGACTGCCTATCAAAAACCTGCTAAGAACATCAATAACCATATTAGCATTTCTTGGGTGATAGTGTAGGCTCATGTCATAGTACTTTACCAACTCAATTCACCACTTCTATATAAAATTTAGATCCTTGTAAGTGAACATATACTGCAAGCTCTTATGATTAGTGAAAATACCAGCACACATACCCTATAAAGATAGTGATGCCAAATTGTTAGTACAAAAGCTGCCAATTCTAGATCATGAGTTGGGTAATTCTTCTAACGAACCTTAAATTGTCTAGATGTATAAGCCACCACCTTAGCATGTTGTATGAGTACATAACCAAGTCCCACCCAAGACATATCATAATATACAATAAATCCCCCTATGCCTTTAGGAAGGTTCCAAATGATGCGGTTGTCAACTTGTCTTTCAATCTCTCAAAACTACTTTCACAAGCCTCAGCCCATAAAAACTTTACCTTTTTTTGAGTCAACTTGGTAAGTGGAGAAGCTATAGATGAAAAATTCTGTACGAATCTCCTATAATATCTCGCCAAACCAAAGAAGCTCCTATTATCGATTAGAGTCATATGTCTAGGTCATTTCTTTAATGGCTTGATATTTTGAGGATCAATCATGACTCCCTAACTAGAAACAATATGCACCAGAAAAACTACTATACTGAGACGGAATTCACACTGTGAAAATTTAGAGCTGGTCCTTAAGGGTCTGAACTATAATTTAGAGGTTATTGGTATGGTCCTTCTCACTCTTGGAGTAAACCATAATATCATAGATAAAAACTATGACAAATAGATCCTAAAACTATCAAACACCCTGTTCATAAGGCCCATATAAGCAGTTGGTGAATTAGTTAATCTAAAGGACATGACTAGAAATTCATAATGACAATATTGGGTTCGGAAATCTATTTTGAGAATGTTAACCTCCCTAACATTTGACTGATGATAACCCAATGAAGGTTTATATTAGAGAAATATCTAGCACCCTAAAGTTGGTTAAAGTGATCATTAATTCTAGGGAGAAGGTACTTATTCTTGACAATGACTTTATTCAGCTGACGGTAGTCCATGCATATACTAAGAGAACCATCTTTCTTACACACGAAAAGTATGGAAGCACCCCAATGAGAGACACTTAGATGAATGAAACCCTTATCAAGAAGGTCCTTTAACTACTTTTTTAATTCCTTTAGCTCTGTCGGAGCCATTCTATAAGGTGGAATATAAATAGGCTGAGTCTCAAGCAACAGGCCAATTCCAATGTCTATTTCCCTATTTGGGGGAATTCTAGCGAGATCATCAGGAAGACTTTTAGGAATTCATTAACTATTGGGACTTATTAGACCGAAGTATTTTTAGTG
Organism: Capsicum baccatum var. pendulum; assembly: GCA_030864225.1. Classification (NCBI taxonomy): domain Eukaryota; kingdom Viridiplantae; phylum Streptophyta; class Magnoliopsida; order Solanales; family Solanaceae; genus Capsicum; species Capsicum baccatum. The sequence continues at coordinate 198,723,122 of CM061557.1, forward strand.
CTAGAATATTTAACGCAAATAAGATGGTACAAACAAACTTTTGATATAAGCTTATAGGCCCTAAGATATGATATAAATTTCCCTTTAGTGCAAAAGAATTTCCCTCCCATTCAATAATCAGTTCATTAGGAAAACAGAAGGTAACCTTTCTGGTTCTACAGTCTAGTGTTGCATAATATGAATAGAGCCAATCCATCCATAATATAGCATCAAATTCTACCATATCAAGCTCTACAAGGACTACCATTATGTCTCGATGAAAAATATACACCACACAATCTTAATAAACTCATCAAGCAATAATAGAGTCACCAACAGGGGTTGAGATAAAGAAGGGCTCATAAATATTATTGGTCTCACAACCAAATCTCACTACCACATAAGGGGTTACGTAATATAGTGTGGACCCAAGATCAAGCAGTACATAGACATCATGAGAGAAGATTTGTAACATACCTGTAACAACATCTTATGAAGCTTCTGAAGCCTAGCCAGTAGTTAAAACATACAAGCAGTTACGACTACCGTATGTACCTAAAGTAGTGCCCTTAGCTAGAGGTGCTGATGAAGTAGCTTGGGACTTAGTGCCCCCAAAACTTCCTTTAGCTGAGCGACAATATCTTTTAAAAAAAGCTTGACTAGCCATAAGTATAGCACACTCTACTCTCAAAATAGCATTTCCCCAGGTGACTTTTCCCATGTGTGTTATAGAGAGGATATGACCTAAAGGGCTAAGTCACACTCTCCTGAGACTGAGTGCCCTAAATTTGCAACATATTTTTGGGCTGGAATCGCTGCTCACCTGAAAGGCTAGGTGTAGGAGCATTATCTGATGACTAAAAATTTCCCTAAAATTTCTTCTTAGGCTATTTATTGCCCTATTTTCCACCTTACTTCTGACTGATATCTTGATCCACAAACCTAGATCTCCTAATCTGTCTCTTCTCCACCTCTATTTACCTTTTCTTCTCTCCTTCAACTTATTACATAGACACTACCAACATGGATATATCTATAGCACTATTCAACATTTCCCTTTACACTCTAACATCAAATCATCAAAAAAACTGGATACAAACTATCTTATATGCGACCTCATATTGGACACCTACTCTAGGGCATAATAGGATGACTGAGTGAATTTCAAAGAATACTCTTTGACACTCATCTTACCCTACTTAGGATTCACAAATTCCTCAGCCTTAGCTTCCCTTAATTCCCGAAGAAAGAAGTGATCAAGGAAAATATCCAAAAATTCTTCCCATACCGCAGGTTTAACATTTTTACCTCTTCATATTTCCACTTGTCATACCACTGGTAAGAAACCCATTTCAACTGATAAGAAACAAAATCCACTCCATCTGAATCATTAACATACATAACTCAAAATATATTCTCTATATCATCTACAAACTCTTGAGGATCTTCCCCAACCTTTAAGCCCATAAAGGTAGGTTGCTTCAGCCTTATGAATTGACCAACCACGGTGTCCTCAGATGAACCAATAATAGAACTCACATTGCCAGATTAAAATGCCATGAGATAAGAAAGCATATGGATGGATTGACAAAACTCAATTTCAATACCTTTCTCTGTGAATACTAAGTATAATTAATACCGACCTGGGGAGCTTAAAGAAGGCTAGTCGGGATTAGTGGAATCCCTGGAGGGGTAGTAAATTTTGGAGTATGGCTTTATATCAGGTTAGTATCCCATGAGAGGGCGAACCTCATCAACATTTGTCCCAGTAGGGACAGAGGTTTAGGTTTAGGTGTTATAACCATTGGAACTTTGGTGAGGCATGATCTTAAATGCAAAAAGTCTGGAGTTTGGAGAATTTCATAGTAACTAGACTTTGTAGCATGAACTAGAATGTGAGAAAGGGAAACATTCCTAATGCCTTATAGCCCCCTATAAATGTGGAATGCTACACACCCACAAAAGGGACTCTACTTGATACGACTTCATAAGTACCCTAGGACCAAGAACCATGCTTTGATACAAAGTTTTTCACGACCCAAGTTGAGGCCCTATTCACCGTGGGCATCCCAAACAATAATGGACCAATAATACCACTTAGTATATAATCATAAGCATAATTTACAAGAAATATAAAAGAGAAAATATATTACGGGAAATCTCATAATCAAACTTATTGCATTAAGTCATACTGAAACATAAACCCAATTTAGTCTATGAACCCTCTACTGATGACTTATCTATATAAGCTGGGACAAGGCCCTCAGTTGGACCATGAAACTAAAAGAAACTAAACATATAATAAATGCTTTTCGAAGAATGGAGGCTCACCAACTTTGAACTCTGAAGGGAGTCTACTGTTCTGCTGGACTGCAAGACTGAGCCTCAAAATCTAGATATGATAAAATGTAGTAGCCCAAGGATTGTCAATACTTGGAATGTATTGGTATGCATAACAATCCAAAAACAACATATATTTCATACAAAATAACCGAGAGCATTATGAAAACAATTAAACACAATAGAGATGAAAACATATATGCATAGTTAAAAAGCTTTAATAAATTTTGTAAATAATAGAATCAAATTTTTTGTTTAATTTTGAGAAATATGGCACACCCTATAAGTGTATTACAACACGGTTTTTATGGGTCCATCATTAACTCGTCTGCTAAGCCCCCAATCCAAGTTTGCCGCAAGGATTAGAGTTTCTGCATGATGGTATACAAGATCACAAATCAGGTATACCATAATCTCTATTTTGTGACAACATGAATAATGGTACATAAGATCACAAAGCATACATACCATAATCATCTCCCTTTTGCGAAAATATAGCATAAATCCCATGTCTACAAAACATAATTTCCAACAATGAGTCTTTCAACTCGTGCCTTCTTCGAGTAACCATTTAACTCTTTTAGATACCATTTTTAAACTCTTAAAAATCATACTCCCCACTTATAAAAGTTCATCTCTTTTTTTAATTAAGGGTATTTAATTATAGGTATCGTTATACCTAGACTTGCAAGCGATATTACATCATATCATATCATATCATATCATATCCATAGCTCTTTTATTTAGAAACATATTATTTGACTACCAAAATGATTTAAACATTAACATACGAGTTCTATGTTAATGGGTACAAAGCTTAAGTAAAACATTCCCCTTTAAAGACTTTAAACTTAAGGTGGTCATCTCTTTTGTATGTCACATACAATCTCCATAAGAACAAAAGAGCATTGGGAAGATAGTAAAAGCACCCTTTTTTGAACTTTATATCAATTCATAATTGATAATGAAACACTTGAAATCAAGCTTTGCAATCATTTGTACAAACAATCCATAACATATGAAAGCCAATAGATTTTATCACAAAAGAGAGATTTTCATTAAACATACTCTTAAATCAATTCTCAAAATCAATAACATATATGTACATAAATATAATTTGAAATTCATAGAGAAATCATAATTAAACCCATGAGTGTTAGGTTTGTTGTACATACCTTGTAGCGGAGAGAATTTAGTGTAATTCACCCTAGGAGATTAGAAACCTTGAACCCTAGGTGGTTTTTTCTTTTCTTACTGTTAGAATGATTACAATATGATTTTTAAGTGAAAATTTATTATTAAGGCCCTAGTCATGTACATAGAGAATTAGGAATGACTTAAGGGTGTTAAAAGACCCTGATAACATTAAAATATATCAAAAATAATGTCATATCTATGGAAAGGGAAAGGGGTACAATGCGAACCCCGATGTGGAGGCAATCACATGGTGCGACCTCTAGCATAGGACAACCTCCTCATGACGCAACCCTTGACCTCTTGCAGCACATAAAAATTGAGTAGGTGAGGCAGTTGCCTCACGTAATGGACCACTTAATGTGAGGCTATTGTGTGGGTCACTCCTCGCATCCCATAGGTTATATGTATGTCTAGAAACACCCTCAATACGTCCTAAAATGGTTTATATTTGATATAGGGGTATTGTGAGCTCTTTCTAAGCTCCATATACATGTAAAAAAACCTTAGGTATTTCAGTATCAAACTAAAAAGAGACATTAATCATAAGAGAGCGAAGGAGAGTGAAGAATCAATAATATATTATCATGAACTAATTTCTCAGGCCATGATAACACCTACTATAACTCACCAGTAGGTAAGATAACTCATAGTCCAGAAGTGCTAGTAATAGACTATGAAGAAAAATAAATAAAGCAGCTAAAAAGAATCTAATAAAGACACTAATATAAAGATAAAATCCCTAAAACCTGGTTAACTTAGTACAAGAGCTTCTAATATGATAGGATTACAAGTGAGAATATAAAATAAATATATATACAAAGATGTCAGTATATACAAAATAGAGATCAGTCTAACAATAAGAGGGGGAATAGGAATACTCTGAACGTCAAGAGCTCACCCCAAATATCTGATCCATAGTTGCTCTGCTTGATGCACTCTTTAGTGAAAATAACTTGTATTACAATCTATAAGCTATAGAAGTGTAGTATGAGTACCTAACACATGGTACTCAGTAAGCATCGACTGACTAAACTCATAAGATAATGTAAGCACAAATAACATATAAGGCAAGAATATGACTACAAGAAACTATCTAAGAAACTAAACATCATAATGTTAATTAAGAAATAAGAATAAACTATCCTATTCTAATAGTATTCAGGAACTAAAGTGCAATACTGTACAACACTAACCAATATACTTATAAAGGGTGAAAGAGGGATATATAGTAGTAATACAATACCAAAGAATACACATACAATATAAATAGATATAGTAAGTTTATATATACATATATATAGGAATAAACTCAAAGATTATAATACGAGGGTAACGATCTAACCTCTCAAGGATCGTAGCTACATAAGGGAGCTAATACTGATACAATAAAATCCTTTAACCTAACTATGACTAATCATGATTAAATTAACAATAACTTATCTTACTATGAGAAAGAAAAGAATTAGAAACATACTGGCAATCTCTAGTACCAGTCCATAACTATCCTATCATCAGCTAACCATAATACTAAACTATAAAATAACTAGCTAGTCCATATATACAATAACCTAATCAGGCCCCCATAAACTCAAAAGATTTAAGAAATCACTCAACAAATAACAATCATAGCTTATATCAATAAAAACCCTTATAAGGGCGATAGATATAAGAACCAAACTATTACACTAGTGATAAGCAATGTATAAGAATAAATGCAACAAAATCCACCAATAACATGCCCAATTCAAGTTCCATAACATAACAAGTATATAAACCTTCTCCATCTCAGTAGCTTGTAAAGGCAGGAACTACAATGATCATCCTTCTCTGGCACTGTCACTCACATGTGAAGATGCCCATTAGAGACTCAGGATATCTATATACACTTCCTGGTCCTTATCTAAGACTTTCAATAACCAAAATATTTGACCTACTCCATCTTATACTAAAGAGATATAAATATAATATGTGTTCAGACTCAAACTGAGACTAATAGAGTGTAAATGTGTAAATCCATTGCCCGATATTAAGTTTGGGACTAAATCAACATCATACATAGAGAGGGTCAAAATCTTCTTTGATCAACATAAATAATAGTGGTAAAAGGGTGGATTAATAATGGACCAGAATCATCCTTGGTTTAATTTTTAGAATAGAACATTTAGGTTCAAAAGCTCATAATTCATTAAATAAGGTGGTAGGATTCTCATCGTAAAAAAATTTATTTTAAAAGTGAAAAGTCTGAATAAGTATATTTTTAGAAAATAGTAGTAAACATCAAGTATTGAATTGTAATCATACCACTAAGTGATCATAAATTCACCTAAAAATATACATGCCACGACCAATATCCAAACAATACAACCATAAGTGCCTAAGTATACATCAATTAGAATTATGTTTATTTTAAGGTTAAAATACCCACCTAGAGTCCAATTGGTATTGTAACCATGACCTTTGGTCCAATAATATTAACTAGCATGATAATAACACCATAATTTGGAAAACTACGGTCAAAGGGCATCAAATTACTACATGGATCTAATTGGGGAAATACTGCTAATTTACTATGTCAAATGGTAAGTATTATACTAAAGGATAATTACATTAATCAATGGTTAATTATGTCTATAATCAAAGATGATATTGCTCTATGGCAATAACAGGTATCCTATGATAAGGTTTGTGTCATATTTCTATACTGAATTCCCTTTAGTAGGTTAAGTTATGACACACTAGTTATAAGTAATATCCTATAATCCTACCTAGAACACAATCGATATATAACACCATCACAAGGAGAAAATTAGTCTGAAGCCTACCTCGATGAAGAATTGCATATTTTGAATCATCCACATATCGCTCATCTTTGGTCAACCAATCCAATATGTTGCCATGATGATAATAATCTACACGTTAATATAATTAAAATGAGACCCATATTTTAATATAGAACTCCATACCTAAAATCAGATAAAAATGAAGTAGTAATAACCCTTCAGGTCATTTTTCATATTTTCACATATAGTCACCATTAGAGATTTTATACAGTTTCCCCAAGTCATTTATGACTTGTTGGAACTAACAGTGAATTTACGGGGTAGTTCATTTGATTTTTAGAGCCAATTTCCTAATTTGAAGTCTTTATTGATTTCAAATAACCACTGGGCAAAAACTTCAGCAAAATAATCTCGTATGAAAATTCTAAATTTTCCAAAAACTCCAAAATGTCAATTTTAAGATAGTTAGACATTTTGCTTGGGTACTATAGCACCCAGGATCATTTGGACTTATTGGTCGGAAAGTTGAGAAATTATAAATATGGGTGTGGACTTATATTTGGTTAAAACGACCTTGGATAGAAGGTTCGAGTGCTCCATAATATCCAGAATATCAAATTTGGTATGGTTACATAGTTCATTTGAACATATGATATTCTTGATGAATATCAAGGACTTGAAAAGAGCATAGAAGAATTTCACGTTCTAGTTGTCATCTGGTGCAGCTGCAATCATAAGCCATGGGTCGCGATCGTGGTACCCTTGGAAGAAAAAGTGATGTAATCTCAGGAAGAGGAGTTAAGATTGCAACACCTTGGGCAGTCACCGAGAATAGTATGATCACGGGTCTAGGTTCGCAATAGCAAGACCCGAGTACCTAGTATGGGTATAAATAGACCTCAAAGTTGAGAATTGAGCAATTTCTCATCCTTTTGTTGATATAATAAAACCTGAATAGCGTGATAGATTAAAATTGATACTCTTGGGTGACTTGAGAAACTAGATTAACATTTATTTTTGCAATTATTTTCCTATTTGAGGTAAGAATTCACCCCTTTTTTTGTGAAATTTCTTGATCTATTGCTCAAAACTCCAAAACCTATAGGATTGATTTTAGCCCTAATTTAGCTTGGTTTTCACCTATTTATAAGGGAAATGATTCCTTCGGCTTAATATTATGTTGGGTTGATTTTGGAAATGCAATTTTTGTAAGTGGAATCCACATGGGCTTTTGATGTGATTATTGGACCCGAAGCACAATGGTGCAATATGGGTATTGTTCTTCTAGTATTGATGATTACAACATATTTATGATAGCTTGGAATCTTGAGGAGGCTTCTCAATAGGGAAAAGTAGTTCTTTAGTAGTTCATTTAGCTTTCTTTGACATTGATAGACTAGGTTTATCCCTTGTTAGATTGAGATATCTCATAGTATACTAATGATGTTGTGTTAGATTTGGGCTAATTTTAGGTGTTCGATTGATGAAATACGAGACTTGGGTTAGTTGGACTCTTTAGGCTAAATTGAAATCATAGAGTTGAAATACTTAGCTTGTTTTCTTATGTCTTAGGTGAATTACACTACATTACACAGTTCAGCATGAGAATGCCTTAGATTTATCAAGATTAATTAAAATTCTCTAGTTAATCATGCATAAGGTAAGTTTGGACTTAGTTGCTTACACTAATGAAGGCCGCCTTAGTTTCCCTTAGAACTAGCTAAGTGTTTGAGAAAAATCTCTACCTTTGGGTTAATTGTGGTTTGTTATCCATCTTAAAAGTGGATTTAAATACCTTAATCCTAGTTAGGGAAGATTTTTCCTGAAACTGAGCTTGAGGATTAGAAGTGGACTCTTAACCTATTATAGGCCATGACACATATTAGATTTGGTAAAACCGTTTATGCTTATTAGGTTATGTAGGTTACGTGAGGGTTAATGCCTATTGAGGTAATATTGATGTATAATGGTTATGTAGGTTACGTGAGGGTTAATGCCTATTGACTATTACATTATTTATGCTACTCCCTCTGTTTAAAAAAGAATGACCTACTTTTTCTTGGCAAAAAGTTTAAGTAAATAAAGAAGACTTTTGAATCTTGTGGCCTTAAATTAAAGTTGTGTCAAATGTAGCAAAATGTCCTTTAATCTTGTAGTCCGAAACATGCCATGTGGAAAGTTGAAATTAAAATATTGCCAAAAAAGGAAATGGGTCTTTTTTTAAGCTAACTAAAAAGAAAAGTAGGTCATCTTTTTAAACAGAGGGAGTATTAATGATACTACTCATAGTATTGATTATATATATATATATATATATATATATATATCTGGTTCTAGTCTGAAAGATGATTATGTTGTGATAATATATACCTAGTTTAAGTCCAAAGAATGAAAATGACCTTAATGATATGATTACCTATTCAAGTTCGGATATTAATTATTTATCGATTTAATTTTTGCTATTGATTATTTCTGGTTCAAGTTCGGCTATTGATTATTTATCAGTTCAAGGCTGATTATTGATTATATTTACCAGTTCAAGTCTATATATACATAATTCGATATGATGATATACTTTCTATGATTAATGATATCGTGGTATGAGATTGAAAGTAGAAACTTGGCTAAGTTGAAAAATGAGGAATTGGTTAAAATATGGCATGCCATAAATGAGCTCTAGTGGTAAAATGACTAGTTGACAAATGATGGTTAGTTTATAAATAATGACTAGCGTATATATGATGACTAGAACATAATTGAATTAGTGATAAGAAAGGGTTAGTTGATTAATGGACTAGTGTATAAATGATAACAAGGTTGCTATATATTGGTAAATTATGGAATGATGGTTAAATAACAAGTTGGTTATCTGTAAGCAATGAATAGTACTTTTATTATATCTTTTAGTGTACTCTCCAGATGTATGAGAGTCTATGATGAATTATTTACTTTCCGCACCAATTAGCATACAGGATAAAATTTTGTAGTTATGAGTATATGTGTTGATGCTTTATGTATGTTGTTATTCCAATTTATTTACTTATCTATGTACATAGATGTCAGAGTTATTTCAGGTTTGTTTATACCTTGCCTTATTTATGTGATCTTACATTTTGTCATACTTTTTATCACGATTTGGCTCAGTCGGCCTATGATGCCTTCTGAGTACCCATTGTTTTGGTACTTATAGTACACTTTTGTACTTTTTTGGTATAGATCTGAGTACTAGATACCGCCATTGATACATGTTCATGCGATGTTGATATCTGAAGATAGGTGAAATCTTGGAGTTTGAGTTGCCCATTTCCTTTTATCTTTCTATATTTTGTCTTTTAATTTGAGACAAATGTATTGACTACTCTAGATACTTGGGGTTGTATTTCTATTATTAGATGCTCTTGTATTGGCTCTACCAGGTCGTGGGATGGTATCTTGTATTGACCGTTTTTATTTTTTAGAACACTTGTCTTATTTATATGTTATGTTCTTTAAATTCACCTATGTTGGGCATTTTCCACCAAATTAGCCCATTGTGTTAGATCCGAGTTATGGCTTGGCTTACCTACTATCAGGATTTAGTAGGTGCCATCATGACTCATAAATTGGGTCATGAAAAATTGGTATCAAAGCCAGGTTTCACCAGTATTATTAGTACAAGAGAAAGTGTCTAGTAGAGTCCTACAGATCGAAATGACAACGTACGTTACCTATCTTCGAGAGGCTATGGGATATTCTTAGAAGCTCTTTACTTTTTTCTATCATATCATGCTTAGAGTGTAAGTTGGTTTGGATAAGTATTCTCTTGACTTTACTCTTTCAAAGATAGCTAGGACATGTGCTATCACTATATGAGATGATGGACTCAAGGATGAACCTAGGGATCCTACAACTATCTGTGAATGACCCAAAAGTTGTGGACAACTGCGAGATGTGTCCCAGCTATGGGTCAGGATATTCTGCCTTTCTCAGGTCCTATTCCTGCATCTAAGCCAGAGATTCTTATCCCCAACTAATGGTGGGCTAAGGACTAGTCTAGGCTCTACTAGGGTTTATTTCTTGTTTAGTGCTCAGAGATGCATTGGTTTAAATTTTAGGGATAGTTGATGGTGTGTCATGTGATGGTACACAATCTACTAATCATAGTGGTATTAAGGCGGAGGCGTAGCCTATAGTTGCATCTCCCATATTTGAGGTTCCTCCTGCATTGCTACTTTTTTAGCAGGTGGTTGCTCAGCCAGTGGTTGCCCAACCTGCTATGTCTATCAAAGAGTAGAATATGTTGGGTAGATTCTTGAGATTAGCTCTACGTAGGTTTTCTTCCATTCCAATCAAGGATGCGTATAAGTTCCTTATTTCTTATGAGGATAGGCTCTATCATTTGAGACTTGTTGAGACTCGTGGTGTGGATTACACCACATTTTAGTTGGACTTGGCTGCTTGACATTCGTTGAAAGGTTATATGGATTCTAGTTCAGCTAGATCTTCTTCTTTGTCATGGACTCAGTTCTCTAAGATGTTCTTGAAAAAGTACATTCCTCGCAACCTAGAGATCATTTGAGGGATCATTTCTCTAGACTGTAGCAGGTATCCATAACATTTGTAGAGTATGAAGCTCATTTTCATGAGCTGGTGCAACTTCTATTCTAGATAATGAGTATGATAGGGTTTGCTACATTGTTAGAGAGTTTAGAATTCCCATTCATATGTTTACTTAGAGTTGGTTTTTATGGGTAGGTCTTTTGCTGAGGTTTTGAATCATACTTGACTGATGGAGGAGATACACCATGAGGCCCAAGAAGGAAATAATAAGAGGCCTAGATATCAGGTTAGTTTCACTTGGAGTCATTGTAGTTCTCAATTTAGGGGTCATAGTTCTCATGGTGTGTATTCTCCATATTTATTTTATTAGCCTTAGAGTCAGCCTAGCCAATCGATTCAGGCAACTCTTTATGTTATTAACAAAGGTCTGTCTAGTGCTAGAGACTATTCTGGTCTGGGTGGTGGCCAGTCTTTGAGGGGTTCATCTTTTGGTCATTCTAGTCATAGTGATTACTCTGAGTCAGTCAGATCTGTTGGTTCTAGTTCAACTCAGGGCTTATGTTATACTTTTGGAGCTCCTGGTCACTATTCCCAAAAGTGACCTAGACATGGGTTAATTGTCATTTTAACTCGGGGTACTTCCCCTATTAGAGTAGTTTATCCATAGTTAGAGGTGGTTCTCATGGTTATAGGGGTGGTTTATGCGGTACTCTATGAGGTTCTTAGGTAGTCAGTATAAGAGGTCGGTCTGGTGTTCAACCAGGTGACAGGCATAGTTAGTTGTATCTAGTATCTGCTAGACCCGAGGCTGAGACTTTGGATGCTGCTGTACAAGTATGATTATGGTGTGTCGCTAGTTGGCCTTTACTTTCTTTGATCTGGGATCCACGTATTCTTATATAACTACTATTATGCACCACGGTTGGAGTTGTTTTGTGATTTATTATCTATGCCAATATGCATATCTACCCCCATAGGTGATTCTTTAGTAGTGGCTTGAGTTTTTAGATCATGTGATATGACTTTTAGTGATATTGATACTTATACTAACCTTATTATTCTAGATATGGTGGATTTTGTTATGATTTTGAGCATGGACTGCTTATACCACTATCATGCAGTCATGGATTATTTTTCCAAGACCATTACCTTAGCCATGCTTGTCGTACCCCTAATCATGTGGTAGAGCACGATTTGCTATGAGCCAACAGTAATTATTTATTATGTTTGTGCTAGGAGGCTTATTTCTAGGAGTTGTAAGTCTTATCTCACATATATTTGTGATACTAGTATGGAGAGTTCGTCACTTGACTCTGTTCATATTGTTTGTGAGTTTCCCGATGTGTTCCTACCAGCTTGCCTGTTATTCCCCCTATCCATAAAATTGAGTTTGCTATTAATCTCGAGCCTAGTACATAACCTATTTCTATGGCACTATACTATATAACTCTTTTAGAGCTTAAGAAGCTGAATTGTCAGCTTCAGGATCTTTTTAGTAAAGGTTTTATTAAACTGGATCAATTTTCTTGGGGAGCCCTTATATTGTTTGTGAAGAAGAAAGATGGCTCAATGTGTATGTATATTGGTTATAGGTAGCTTAATAAGGTGATGGTGAAGAACAGTTATCCTATGCCTTTCGTTGATTATTCATTTGACCAGCTTGCAAAAGTATTTTCTAAGATCGATTTGGAATTTGGTTACCATCAGTTAAGAATTTATGTCGAGGATATCCCAAAGATAGCCTTTAGAACCCATTGTGGTCATTATGAGTTCTTAGTGATATTATTTGGGTTGACTACCCCAACTGCATTCATGGATTTGATGAACCAAGTATTCATGCCTTATTTGGATTCCCTTGTGATTGTGTTCATCAATGACATCATATTTAAGGTGAGAGAGGATCATGCTCAGTATTTGAGAGTGGTGCTCCAGACATTGGTCCTCACTATTTGTGTAGATTCGAGATCGTCAATTTAAGGATAGTAAGCTTTGTTTCCTTCATGATCTGGTGTTGGGTGGTGATTCTGAGAGGAACAACATAGATTTGAGGTGTCTTGAGATTTGATAGCCGTATTTGTGTTCTAAGGATCGATGACTTAATTTGGTCAATTTTACATGAGGCTCACAACTTTAGATATCCATTTGCCCCAGTACAACCAAGATGTATATTCTTTAATCCTGTGTTATGGTTTTTGGAGGACAGTGAGAGCAATACTTAGACTTGGTAGAGTTTGCATATAATGACAATTACCATTAGAGTATTGAGATGGAGCTTTTTGAGGCTTTGTATGGTAGGAAATGTTGTTCTCTGGTTGGATGGTTTGATACTGTTGAGATTAGGCTTCATGCCTTGATATTTGGAGTTGGTTATCGTGTATTACTCCGCGCATTGCCCATGAAGGGTGTGATGAGGTTTGAAAGGAAGGGGCAAGCTCAGTCCTAGATACACTGGACCTTTTGAGATCCTTCACGTAGTTGGTGAAGTGGCTAATGATTTAGATTTTCCTCCATATTTTTCCACTGTTCATCCAGTTTTCCATGTTTTTGTGTTGTGTCCATACATTGGTGATCCGTCTTATGTGCTTAGATGGGACTCTATCTAGTTAGATGAGGATTTGAGCTTTTTCGAGGAACCTATGTTCATTTTGGCTAGCGATGTTAGGCAGTTGTGCACTAGGGAGGCTCCTATAGTTAAGGTTTAGTGGAGGCACCGCCTAGTGGAGAAGGCCATTTGGGAGATCGAGAGTGAGATACAGACCCAATGTCCTCACATGTTCTAGACTTTAGGTACATCCAAATCCTTAACATTCAATGATGAAATTTCCTTTAGTATAGTGGATATATTAATGACCCTTCACATTATTTTTAATATTTCCACTTATCTTTGTCATTAGAGGTTTTCTATAGATACCCCAAGGCATTGATGACTTGATGGAACTAATAGTGCAGTAATTGGGTAGTTCATTTGTTTTTTAGAGCCAATTTCCTATTTTGATGTCTTCATTGGTTTCAAATGTCCACTGGGCAAAAACTTCAATAAAGTGATCTTTCATGCAAATTCTAACTGCTGCAACAGCAGCTCTAAAATGTCGATTTTAGGTAAGGTAGACCTTTGGTTTGGGTACCGAGGCACCCAGGCTTTATTTCGACCTATTGGTCAAAAAGTTGTGAAATTGGAAATATGAGTGTGGGACCTATATTTGGTAGAAACAACCTTGGATGGAAATCTAAATGTGCTACCTCATCCACAACATCAAATTTGGTATGGTTACATAGTTTATTTGCATATATGGGAATACAGATGAATCCCAAAGGCTTGATAGAAACTTGGAAGAATTTCCAAGTTTCACCTGTAGCTGGTGCACCTGCAATCGCAAGCCAAAGGTCGGGGTTGCGGTACCCTTGGTATAGAAAGGATTCAATCACAGGAAGAGGTGGTTCAATCACAACACCTTGTGCAGTCACCAAGAATAGTGCAATTGCAGGTCTGGGTTCGTAATAGCGGGACTGGAATACCTGGTATGGGTATAAATAGACCCTAAAGTCGCGAATTCAACCATTTCTCATCCCTTTCATGAGAGTATAAACACTATATAGTGTGATAACTTAAAATTGAGACTTTTTGGTGGCTTGGGAAGCTAGATTAACATTTATTTTCGCAATTATCATCTGATTTGAGGTAAGAATTTACCCTTTTCTTGGTGAAATTTCTTGATTTATTGCTCAAAATCCAAAAAACTTTAGTTCTTGATTTTAGTCATGATTTAACTTGGATTTTACCCATTTATAAGGTTAATGATTCCTTGAGCTTGATATTATGTTGGGTTGGTTTTGGAAATACGATTTTCGTAAGTGGGACTCACATGAGGTTTGGTGTGATTTTTGGACCCGAAGCACAATGGTGAAATATGGGTATCATTATTCTTATATTGATGAGTAGAATATGTTTATGATAGCTTTGCATCTTGAGGAGGCTTCTCGAAACGGAAAAGTGTTTCTTTAGCGGTTTGTTGAGCTTTCTATGACATTGAGGTTGGATAGGTTTATCCCATGTTAGATAGAGCTATCTCATAGTATTCTTATAACATTGTGTTATATTTGGGGTGGGTTTTAGGTGTTGGATTGATGAGATGCAAGACTAGGGTTAGTTGGACTGTTTAGGATAAATTGAAATCGTAGATTTGAAATACCAAGTTGTTTCTTTATGCCTTAGGTGAATTAGACTTTATTACTCATGTTTAGCATGAGAAAGCCTTAGATTGCTCAAGATTAAGTAAAATACTCTAGTTAATCATGTGTAAGCTAAGTTTGGCCTTAGTTGCTTACACTAATGAAGGTTTCCATAGTTTCCCTTAGAACTAGCTAAGTGCTTGAGAAAAATCTCTACCTTAGGGCTAATTATGGCTTGCTATACATCTAAAAAGTGGATATAGATACCTTAAGACTAGTTTGGGTAGATTTTGCCTAAAATAGAACTTGAGGATTAGAAGTAGACTCTTAACCCATTTTAGGCTATGATACATGTTAGCTTTGGTAGAAGTATTTATGATTATTAGACCCTTGGAAATGTGTTTTGAGGTAATATTTAGACATCTTGATGACTGATGGTTATGTTGGTTAGGTGAGGGTTAAATCCTATTGATTATACCATTATTTATGCTATTGATAATATTAATATCTGGTTCGAGTCCAAAAGATGATTATGTTGTGATTATATATACCCAATTCGAGTCAAGAGAATGATAATGACTTTGATGATATGATTATTGGTTCAATTCTTGCTATTGATTATTTACCGATTCAAGTGAGGCTATTGATTATTTATCGATTCGAGTCCAGCTATTGATTGTTTATCGATTCAAGTCTAGATATTGATTATATTTACTAGTTTGAGTTTGGATATGCATAATGTGCTATGATGAGATACTTCCTATGATTAACAACATCGTGGTGTGAGATTGAAAGTAACAATTTGGCTAAGTGGAAAAATAAGGAATTGGTCGAAATCTATATGACATAAATGGGCTCTAATGGTAAAATGACTATTTGACAAATGATGGTTAGTTGATAAATGATGACTAGTGAATATATGATGACTAGACGTTAATTGAATTAGTGATAAGAGATGGTTAGTTGATTAACAGACTAGTGTATAAATAATGATAAGGATGCTATGTTGGTAAATTATGGAATGATGGTTAAATAAAGAGTTGGTTATTTGTAAGTGATGAATGGTTGTTTTATTCTATATTTGAGTTTACACTCCAAGCGTATGGGAGTTTGTTGAGTTATTTACTTTCTGCACCAATTGGCGTATGGGAGCCAATTTTGTAGTTATGACTAGATGTGTTGAAGCTTTATGTGTGTCGTTATTACCAATTTATTTACTTATCTATACACAACGATGTCAGAGCTATTTCAGGTTTGTCTATACCTTGACATAGTTATGTTATCTTACATTTTATCCCTCTTATATCATGATTTATCTCAAACTACACTTCTGTACATTTTTGGTGCAGATCCGAGTATTAGTTGCCACCGTTGATATGTGTTCATGTGGTTTTGATATCCGAAGATAGAGTCAGCTTTTGGAGTCCGAGTCACCTATTTCCTTCTATCTTTCTATATTCAGTCTTTTGATTTTAGACAGATTAATTGACTACTCTAGATACTCAGATTGTGTTTCTATTGTTCGATGCTCTTGTACCGTCTCTACCACGTTGTGGGGTGGTATCTCGTATTGACTATTTTTATATATTTAGAACACAGCTTATTTATATATTGTGTACTTGAAATTCACCTATGTTAGATATTTTCCACAAAATTAACCCATTGTGTTAGCATCAGGTTATGGTTTGTGTTACCAACTGACGGGATTTAGTAGGTGCCATCATGACACGTAAATCGGGTCATGATAGGACCTGTGGTTCCTGCTAATGGAGTCTAACAATTGAAATCATCATGAGGTCCTTGAAGGACAAGAAATGAATACTCAAAATTTGAGCACAAATGAAGTTCGTATCAAACCCAAATCCGTCCACAAAGTTAAGAATTTAAAAGCTAATTTCTATAAATTTACAAGGAAAAAAAGCAGAATTTGACAGGGAAAACAATGAAAAATGATCAAGACGTATTGAATTAGCTTATGTTAGCCTCAATGGACGACTTTCCACAATATGCCATGCTCCAAGCCGACACAACCCAAACCAGGGCCTAGTCGTGTAGGGCATCAGAAGTCCAACCAAGACCGAAGACCACCCCCAATACCCCACCGTTGACCACCCTACATCCCATGCCGGGTAATTTCGAACATATTACGAGATAAAACAAAAATAATCCAAGGAGAATAAAGAAGTTCATAATCATAACGAAACAACCACAACCAAATATCCAAGCAATATAATTCCCAATGCAAATACCAATACAATTGCTAACACTAATACCGACACCACCCATGCCCATAGTAGTTCAACAAAGCCTCTAACCAGAATCAAAGAACATTTGGTCAGGACATGCCCTCGACCGTAGCCAAAACCAAAACCAAGGAAATAACAGTAATGAAAAGAAGTCCATAGCATGAAATAGAGCCTTCTGGAGTATGGAACTACTTCAATCTGACTTAAAGCTGTCCCGAATCTAAGTCACTAAGCAGGAGGAATGGTAGTATGGCCGGTTCCTACAACGCCTACAGAGATAGCGCTCGAAGACTGTTAGCAGAGTGAACGCTAGCGTGTAACTCAGGGATAAAGGTAAAATGGGAGCATTATGCAAAACCAAATCAAATAGCCATATATATATATATATATATATATATATATATATATATATATCGAGCCAGAATAGGGAAAGAGGATTACATGCATTGACAACCTTAATGCTATATGGGTTTAGCTCCTCCTACTGAAAGGGCTCTAGTGCGTGTTAGCCGCACGACCAGAGAAAAGAACTGGAGATTACTAGTACATCCCAAAAATATAAAGTGTGACATCATGCACACGATCACCAAGACCACCCTCACATAGGCAAATGTGAGTTTCCAGTGGTTTTCCCCCGGACCTCCAGCTTCCATGACTGTACTACTCAACCCCCTTTAAGCCCATGTAAAATTATTATCACATTCCCAAACACTTACAAAGGAGTCCTTAAAATTAGGAATTAACCATTGGTATCATCATACCAAAATTAGAGCTTTCAAATCTATTGCCTTTGCCATATAAACCATTAAGCCAAGTTAGACTCCACCGTTTCCAATTACATCAAAATGATTTATAATCAAACCATTATCACCAAGGCCTTTCCAAAACCATGTGAAACCAATCAAAACCAATTCATGTTTATTAGACCATTTATGTAATGCAAGGATTCCAAGAATAATCAAACTATGTGAATAAATTATTCTCATTGACAATTTCACAAACAGGTTAAGGGCAGGCAATTACTCAATTTAAATCACCATTCCCATGCACCCACATGCGGAAAACCACAATTAAAACATGAAAAAAAAAACATAATTAAATCATGAGAAATATTAATCAACCAAAAACATTCAAAACCCCCAACCTTTATTTCAAAACCATAATAATACCATGAAAACCATACATTAAAACATATGCCTTTAGTAAAATAACAACGAGGGAAGGGCAATATTCCTAAATTATAGAGATCCACAAAGAGAAATTGATCCTTAACCCCTTAGATGAACACTTTGGAGAAACCCTAGCCAACTTTGCTTGAGAGGATTTTGAGAGAGTAAAGAGGATATTTAATCTTCTAAAGTGTGAAATGAATGATCAAAAAGTGTTATAGGGATGTGGGGTCTTAAGGGTTTAAGTGAGAAATGTCTAAAGTGTCCCCAGTTAAAAACTATAAAAAGACCATAGGTGGTTACGAGTCGACCCCCTTGACTCATGACCACAACATACGACTCGTACCCTTGATGATTATACACTGTCCATCCTACGACTCTATCACCCCACTCGTTACAGAACCATACGACTCATATGGTCTAGTCATATCAGACAGAACCCAAAGGGATTGGACACTGGACAACATATGACTCAATCCTACCACTCATAAGCTATCCTCATGGCTCTTAGTGAACCACTCGTACTCAGAACCAAGTCAACTCACTAAGTTAATGAAGGATTGTCCTAATGACCCGTCAACACCCCTAACGACTCGTACCACCAAGCCATTACCAATACTAAAAACCCAAACACCACCCATTGGTCACCTAATGATTAGGGTAACCTGACCCGTACCCACACCATACGACTCATATATTTAAGTCGTCAATAGGATAGTGAGCTTAAAACTCAAGAAATTTCCCTATGTCCAAAACCCATGGTGTTTTAATTCTCCCTCACTTAGATCATTCATCCTCGAATGATGGAACAAGGTGATAACTAGTATGATTAACCCTCAAACCTAGTATGATTAACCCTCAAACATCTCTACTTTTACCTTTAAGATAGAAAACAGATTACCAAGGAATTCCCAATATACCTTTAACAAAGATAAAAAACATAGATGTTAATATCAACACATACCTTAAGTACAATTTTCCAAACTGGGAAATAAGAATGGATAGTTGGACTTCATGTCCTCTTCAGCTTCCCAAGTGGCCTCACGACCTTGTAGTTCCTCCACAGAACCTTTACCAAAGATATGTCCTTGGTTCGCAATCGATGAACATACCGATGCAGGATTTCAATAGGGACCTCCTCATAAGATAGCGAATCCAAAATACTAGGATCCTTGATAGGGACAATTTGCGATGAATTAGCCATATACTTTCTAAACACAGAAACATGGAACACCAGGTTAATAGAGCTCAAACAAGAAGGCAACTCCAACACATACACAACATTGACAACCCTTATCAAAACCAAGTATGGACCACAAACTGAGATTCCCTTTCTTTCCAAACAGCATCACTCCTTTCATGGGAGACACCTTCAAGAACACCCTATCCCTAACCTCAAACTCTAACTTACTATGCCTCATATATGCATAGGAACTCTGGAGACTTTGGGTAGCTTTAAGCCTATCCAAAATCACCTTCATCTTCTCCATGGCTTAGTGAACCAAATCCAGACCAAACATTTTCACCTCACAAACCTTGAACCACCCAATAAGAGACCTACACATCCTACCATACAATGCCTCAAAAGGTACTATCCTAATACTAGAGTGGTAGCTATTATTATATGCAAACTCTATAAGAGGCAAATGCTCAACCCAAACTACCACCATAATCAATCACACAAGCTCTAAGAATATCTTCTAATGTCTGAATTTCACTTGGCCATCCGACTGCGGGTGGGAAGACGTCCTAAGAATAACCTTGGTCCCCAAGCCTTTCTGAAACAACCACCAAAAGTGCGATAAAAACTTCATACCATGATCTGAGATGATAGAAACAGGTATCCTATGTAACTTCACAATATCTTGAAGGTACAACCTCGCATAATCCGCTATTATAAAATTTGTCTTTACTGGTAAGAAATAAGTAGACTTCATCATACTATCCACTATGGCCCAAACCAAATTTAACTAATTCCAAGATCGGGGAAGATCGGTAACGAAATCCATGTTGATCACTTCCCACTTCAACACAGGAATCTCAATCTCTTGATACAATCCTCTGAGCCTCATGTGCTCAACTTTCACTTGATTGCACACCATGCGCTTATCTACAAAGCTAGCCATATCCCGCTTCATATTGTTTCACTAATACATCTCCTTAAGGTCATGATACATTGTAATGGGGACAAAATGAATAGCATAGTGCGACAGATGCACCTCTGCCATGATCCTCTCTCGCAATCCATCCACATTTAGAATGTACAATCTTTCTTGGTACCGTAAGGTATTGTCACCACTGACCTCAAAAGCCATTACTTTTTTCCTACCTATATCACCATTGATCCTTATCAACATAGGATCTAACACTTGATTCTCCTTCACCTCCGCACCCAAGGATGACTTCTCTACTTCCTGAACAAATACACCACCATCCTCAAGAGGCGAACTCCAAGGTTAGCAAAATGGTGAACATCTCTCACCAATTCTCACTTTACCTTATCCACATGAGCTAGACTCCCTATGTATAAACTGATAAGAGTATCAACAACCATATTAGCTTTACCTAGATGGTAGCAAAGATTCATGTCATAATCCTTAAGCATCTCAAGTCATCTCCTTTGCCTGAGGTTTGGCTCTTTCTGAGTAAACACATATTGCAGGATCTTATGATCGGAAAAGATATCCACATGCACTCCATACAAATAGTGACACCAAATTTTCAACATGAACACTACAACAATAGCTCTAATTCATAAGTCAGATAGTTCTTCTCATACACCTTTAACTATCTAGAGGCATAAGCTATCACATTGATGTGCTGTATTAAGACGCAACCAAGCCCCATACGAGACACATCTTAATAGACTACAAACCCATCAGTACCTTTGTGCAAAGTCAAGACAAGTCCCAAAGTTAGCTTATGCTTCAGTTTCTCAAAAGTATTCTCACAAGCATCAGACCATAAGAACTTTACCTTCTTCTGCATAAACTTAGTCAACGAGATAGCTATATGAGAGGAACTTTTCATAAACCTCTTGTAGTAAACATCTAAACATAAGAAGCTCTAAAATCGATTGGATTCATGGGTCTAGTCTATTTTTTAACCACTACAACCTTCTGTGGATCCTCCATGATCTCTTCACTAAAGATGACATGACCCAAAAAAGTGATAGTGTTCAACCAAAATTTACATTTCAAAAATTTGGCATTCAACTGCTAATCTTTCAGGTCTGCAACACAATGTGGAGAAAATCGACATGATCTACCTCACTCATAGAGTATACTAAAATATCATCTATGAACACAATAATGAACAAATCCAAAAATTGATAAAAGACTCCATTCATCAAGTCCATAAATGTCATCAGGGCATTGGTCAATTCGAAAAACATAACTAGAAACTCAAATTTCCCATACCGAGTACGAAAAGAAGTCTTAGGAATATCTACCTCCCTAATCTTTAGCTGATGATACTTGGATCAAAGATCAATCTTGGAAAAAAAGCTTAGCACCCTAGATCTGGTCAAACAAATCACCTATCCTTGAAAGATGGTACTTATTATTTACTGTTACTTTATTTAATTATCAGTACACAATATACATCCAAAGAGACCCATCCTTCTTACACACAAATAAAATTGGTTCATCCCAAGAAGACACACTAGAGCAGATAAACTTATCTAAAAGAGCTCTTAGTTACTCCTTAAGCTCCTTTAACTCAGCAGGAGCCATTCTATCTGGTGGAATGGAAATATGATGAGCGTCCAAAACAAAATCTATCCCAAAATCAATCTCCCTATTAGGAGGAACACCAGGTAGGTCATCGGGGAAAACCTTAGGAAATTTATTCATCATCGGGATAGAATGTAAAGAAGGAACCTTTGAGTTAAAACCTTTAATCCAAATCAAATAATAGATACACCCCTCTTCGAGCTCTAAGATATGATATAAACCTTCCCTTAGGAGATAGGGAACCACTCTCCCATTCAATAACCATCTCATTAGGAAATTTAAAAATGACCTTACGGGTTCGACAGTCTTGAGAAACATAGCATGAGTGCAACCAATCCATCCCCAATATGATATCGAAATTAACCATCTCTAATTCAAATAGATCCACTAAAGTCTCTCGACCACCCACAGACACCACGCAACCCCTATAGACTCTTCTAGCCACCACCGAGTTACCCACCAGGGTAAAAACAAAAAAAGGGTCAGAATACACCCGGGACCAAAATTAAAATGCACAGCCATAAATAGGGTCACATAATAAAGAGTAGACCCCAAATCAAGTAAATAGTACAAATCATGGGAGAAGATTTTCGACATACCAGTAACGACACTAGACGATGCCTCCGACTCCTGACGGGTAGTGAGAGCATAGAAGTAGTCCCATCCAGTACCGAAGCTAGATAGTGCACCCTTTGCTACCAGAACTGATGAAGAGGGAACCAAAACCTTGTTTTCCCCAAAGGCAACCTTACCAATAGGACAACTTTTAAGCATCTACCTTGGATGGAAATAGTTGAAGCACTTGTCCTTTCTTTCATTGCAGTAACCCTAATACAACAAACTACAAAATCTGCAGGAAGAATAGGATAGAGCTGATTGGGCCCTATTGGCATGAGATTAGGCACCCTGTGCCCTATAATTATCGCTTCTATGAAAATGCCTGTCACCTGATGACTTTTGGTAGATAGCACTAGCCATCGAGTAAGACCTAGAATTGCCTCATTTTTTTAGACCACTTTCCACCATCCTTGCCACTCTACTGTTGGCCACCTCTCTTCTCAGAAAATATAAACTTGTTGCTCTGCCTTTCCCTAATTTTAGCCTATTTCTTATTATCTTCCTTAACCTACTACATGTACACAACTAACCTGGATATTTCCATGTCGTTGTTCAATAAGGAAACCTTACTCTCTAAAATCAAGTATCGAGATAACTCAGAAGCGAACTTACTCATTCTAGCCCTCATGTTAAAAACTAAATCTTGAGTAAACCGAGACAACTGGTGAAACCTCAAGGTATACTCCTTGACCGATATATTTCCTTGCTTCAAGTTAACAAAATCTTCCGCCTTTGCCTTCCTTAACTTTTGAGGAAAGAAGCTATCTAGAAAGCACTAGAGAAATCATCCCATAGGGCTGACCCAACATCGTCACCCCTAGACTATTCTCATTCTTCATACTATTGGTATGCTACATCTTTTAGTTGGTAGGTAGAAAATTCCACACCCTACATGTTTATAACATGTATAAAGATGAAGATCTTCTCCATTTCATCAATAAAACCTTGAGGATCCTCCTCAACCTTAATATTAGTGAACACATGAGAGCTCACCCTCAGAAATCTGCCAACCTGTGTGGCCTCAAAAGATGAAGTAACAAAATCACCTCGCTTATTTTATGAATCTACCAACTAAGCCAACATATAAATAGATTGATGAAACTCAACATTTGTCACATCAACCTAAGGAGTTCAAGAAGGACTGGAGGGGACCCATGGAACTCTAGGAGGACAATCAGGAACTGGATCCCTAGACCATGTATGGACCCTATAAGTTAGACATGCCCTATAAACATTGTCCTTGGGTGGGACAGACGAGTTTTTGTAAGCTTTAAATCATCGGTAAGGCATGATCTAAAAAGTGAATGAATGGGCATTAGAGTAGATTTTAGGACCTTAAACTCTACAGCTCGAAAATAAAACACAAGAAAGAGAAATATTCCTAAATGCCTCACAGTCTCTCCCTTATGAGTATGGCATGCTACACACCCTTATAAGAGACTCTACTCGACACAAATTTGTGGACTTCCAATTGAACATGAACCTAGGGCTCTGATACCAATCTAACACGACCAAAACTAAGTCCTAGTCGTGTTGGGCATCTCAAGTCTAACTAGGACTGAAGAGCACCCCCAATCCCCCACCACTGACCACCCTACATCCCATATTGGATAGTTTTGAACATATTACGAGATAAAATAATAATAATCCAAGGAAAATAAAGTAAGTTCCTAATTATCACAAAACAACCACAACAAAATATCCAACCAATACCATTCTCAATGCCAATACTAATACCAATGTTAACACTAATACTGATACCGCCCATGCCTGCAGAAGTCCAACAAAGCCTCTAACCAGAATCAAAGAACATCCAATTGGGACATGCCCCCAACCATAGCCAAAACCAAAACTAAAGAAATAACAATAATAAAAAAATTCCATACTATGAAATGGAGACTTCCAGAGTATGGAAGCTCATCAGTTCAATCTGACTCAAAGTTGTCCCCGAATCCAAGTCACTGAGTAGGAGAAATGGTAATATGGTTGTTTCTTATGTGTGGGAATACAATGGTCAAAGATGGTCAGCGGAGTGCACGCTAGCATGTAACTCAGGGATAAAGGTAAAATAATGCCATTATATAAAACCAAATCAAATAACCATATGCAATCACATACATACATACATACATATATATATATATATTATGTTGGTATAGGGAAAAATTTTTAGCATGCATTTAAAACCTTAATTGAGTTGTGTAGCTTGACAGTTCTAAAACCACCCACGGGCTATATAGGTTCAGCTTCCCCTGCTGAAAGCACCCCAGTGCGTGCTAGTTGCATGAATGGAAGAAAGAAGCTGAGATGACTAGTACATATCAAAAATATAAAGTGTGACATCATGCACATGGTCACCAAGACCACCCTCACATTGGAAAATGTGAGTTTCCAGTGTCAGTCCCTCCAAGACCTCCATCTTCCATGACTTTCCTATTGAATCCCCTTTAAGACTATATAAAATCATTTACATAGTCCCAACCATTTATGAAGGAGTCTTTTAAATTAGGCATTAACCATTGGTAACGTCATAACAAAACTAGAGCTTGCAAGTCTATTACCCTTTGCCATATTAACTATTAAACATAGTTAGACTCCACCATTTCTATTTACACCAAAACCATTTATAGTCAACCCATGACCTCCAAGGCCTTCCCAAAACCATATGAAACCTACCAAAACAAATTCATATTTCTATGACCATTTATGAAATGTAAGGATTCCAAGAATAATCAAACTATATGACAAAATCATTTTCATTGACAATTTCACAAATATGTTGAAGGCATGCCTTTATCAAATCCACAATCATCAAATTTGGGGATCAACCATGACCAATCAATTTAAATCACCATTCTCATGCACCCATATATGGAAAACCATAATTAAAACATAAAGAAAACCATAATTAAATCATGAGAAAAATTAATCAACTATGTCCATCCAAAAACCCCAACCTTTATTTCAAAACCATAACAATACCATGAAAACCACACCTTAAAACATATGCCTTTAGTAAAATAACAATGAGGGAAGATAAACATACATGAATTACAGAGATTTATGAAGAGAAATTGATCCTTAAGCCCTTAGATGAACAGTTTCAATAAAACCTCACCAACTTTGCTTGAGAGGATTTTGAGAAAGTAAAGAGGATATTTAATCTTCTAAAGTATGGAATGAATGACAAAAAAATGTTATAGGGATGTGGTGTATTAAGGGTTTTAAGTGAGAAATGTCTAAAATACCCCAAACTAAAAACTATAAAAACATCGTAGGTGGTTACGAGTCGACCCCTTGATTCGTGACCACAATATATGACTCATACCCTAGAGTCGTCACCAAGACAATGAGTTGGACATCCATTCACTGTCTATCCCATGACTCCATGACCCTACTTATTACCAGATCATACGATTCGTATGGTCTAGTTGTATCCAAGATAGAACCTAAAGGGATTGGACACTGGACAACATTGACTCAGCCCTACCACTCGTAACCTGTCCTTACGGCTCTTCGTGAGCCTCTTGTACACAGAGCCAAGTCAAGTCACCAAGTTACTAATTTGATTAAGGATCTTCCTAACAACCCATCACCACCCCTAACAACTCATACCACCAAGTTGTTACCAAGATCAAACCCAACTACCACTTACTGGTCACCTAAAGACTAGGGTCTCCTGGCCTGTACCCACACTATACAACACGTATGGTTAAGTCATAAATAGGACAATGATCTCAAAACTCAAGAAATTTCCAAGGGCTAAAATCCAGGGTTTTCCCCAAGCTCCAACAATAGCAGAAAAAAGAGTTTTAAATTTTAATTGGCTATTATGAAAACCAAAATAGGTATTCTTAGAAACAAGAAATATTACGTTATAATCACATAGGCAATGATCGTTCAAGAAAAAACATTGAGTAGCATTGAAAAAAATCTTCCTAGCTTCAAAAATGTCAAAATTAATAAAGGGCTTTGGTTTGGGTCTTATACTCAGGGAAAACTGCTAAAAGGGATACTTTAACCGATATAGCATCCTATCAGAGGGTCAAAATACTATTGTACTGTAAAATGGTCACTTTAGAGGCTCAATCAAATGGTCAATATCCACTAAAGTAGCCACACTAGCACCAACATCTTTCATAACTTGTTTTTGATTCTTAAAAACCATCTGGTACCCTATGAACATAAACCAATAGTGCAAATTGATCATAAAACATGTTACGGATCCTATGGAATCATTATATTTACCAAAATAGGTTGTTTCCATTAAAGCAACAAATTAATCCTCATTACCCTTTTAGGCTATTTAACTAATTTTTATTTAAATACTCAAAATAAAATATAAAGGCTCCGACCCAAACTAACTGTGATACTAACCCAAAATTGATATTATGGACTCAACGACACCATTAAAATTTCCATTAATGGATTTTTCAATTAAATATGGGCTATATACCTATAGTTCTATTTTGATCAATTTCCAACCAATAGCCTAAAATGAGTCTGAAGGCCTCAGGACCAAAACCAAGGATCCCCTTAGCCTAATACCAATGTTTCAAAGTTACTAATGTTGTTGGAATTCTCATCCGCAATTGTTTACTCATAGTTTTGATCCAAGACTAATTACTTTATAACAAAAGCTTTAAAATGGAGAAATGAGCAAAAATCCAAATGACCTATCCAATAATTGAACTGATAGTTCTGGCAAGTCATAAATGACTTATATCTGTTATGAAAAGGCTCGAAATATCAAAAACATATAGAATTAAGTAGATGACTTGGAGGGTTATTACAATATCCATAACTAAAAGGACTTTTATCTACAAAAGTGAATGGTTGGTAAGAGCCCGAAAGGTTGAAAGGTCGAAGCACTGCGTCTGTATGCTTCTAGAAAGAATTCCTAGATAACCTTTAAGGCAAACTAATGCTTTAAAGGAATTTCACTATAGGTATCCCTTTCTTACTAACTACCTAAATTCACTTTACAAATAACTAAAAAATTATTATCAACCACCAACCTCCGATTGAACTGAGCATGACAAAAATATGCAAACCCAAACCATAACATGCTAACATCATAAAAAAATAACACAACCAAGAAGATACTCAGGTAAGCTAAAGATAACCCAAGGTATTATTCATACTATCAACTCCAAACTCCAAATCTAATATTTTCTTGCCTTTACATACCTGATGTCAACTTTAACTTATCCAAAATCTTCTCAATATCATTTGAGTCCTACTCATATTATCTCCTCACAATAACCTTGAAAGACTAAAGCTAATCTTTTAAAATCCGCATGGAATAGTATAAGAATCAAATCTATAATGCTCTACTTGAATACTCAAATAGTGATGACCAATGTCTGGGATCTCTGCCAAGCCACTAATTGGTCTGGATGACCCTCAAGATAAATACTTATTAGTTTGAAGTGTAAACTCTTAAAGCGGAATGGTCGCTCTGGAATACCCCATTAACTGTAGGTGAAACCAACTATGCTAAACTTGTGTAAACTTCTTATGTTGGGTAGGTATACTAAATTCTAACAAGAATTAAGAACCAAGGTCAGAAGGACTAGAAACTAGTACCATGCACCGATAGACCATCCTCCGAACACCTATCAAGAATAATTTACCTAAACTGATAAGAACAAAACCAATAGGTAATGAGTGGGCTTAGTCACACTATAAGAAAATTCTCAACTCCATCAAAACCTTGAAATGGAGACTGAAACCAAGTAATGCAATCCATAGCTAAAATCTCAAAACTAAAGTTGAACTAATAATATCGCCAAAAAGTACACCTCCTTAGAACTATAAAACATTTGCTGAAAAAATATTGTAACCCAACTATTTTAGGGTTGAACCGACAGGGAATATATGGAACTATCTCTCAAACTTACTGAAATCACCAGGCAGTGCAGAAAGTAAATGAGGGATTTACTGGAATAATAAAAAGTAACAAGAATTGGATGGTTTTTATTGTAATCAGTCTACGACGATCAATAGTATTGTGTTCCACCTAGATTTTAACTCCATATATTTATCGTTCACTGTCAAACTATTCTAATAAATTACATGCAGAATCTGATAAGTTATGTATCACTAACTGTCTTGTGGACTCATTGAAAAATTTCACTCTTTACCTTGTGAGTCTTTGAGTGTCGCATTACTAACCCTTACCTTGGATCCCAGATTAGCCATAACTTTGTGAGTATCAATTTAATTAGATAAAGATAATTACCTTAAGTGGATGAATATGATTAGCTTATATCAATAATTAACTTCAAATTACTATTATGATCTTTTTTTTTTCTAATCTCTACCTCTTTTTTTGAAGTAAGTAGTGAATAAAGGTTGTTTCTCAATATTGGCCACTGCTAAGAAATCAATCAAACCAAAGAAAATCATAATACATGCAAGAATATTTATCTAGAATGACTTGGATCTTTCTCTACTTTGTTAATCCGTCGGGGTTCCCACAAACCTAGCTAAGGAAATTATCCGCTCATAGTTGCGAGATAATTTGTGGAACTCATTGACAAAAATATAGAAATAATCTCACAACAATGAAGGAACAAAACCCAAAGTCTCCAATCAATTATTCAATTATAAACCAAGAACATAAGAATTCCAATATCATAGATCAGTCTTGGAATCAGTAGATGTTTGTAAGTGTAAACTTAGCCCTAGAGGTCATATATGAGCCTCTCTAGAACATATTAAATAAAAATGTCAAAAGGTATTTATGGAATACATGGAAATCCTAGAAATCAAATCCTAAATAAAAGAGGAAAACTTGAGTCAGTGGACATCTACGAAGAAACTTACGGGCCATATATGGCACCAACGAGCCATAGGTGGCCCCACGTAGGTAGTAGAGTACTTTTGGGGCTTCAAACTCTTTGTAACTCAACTTTCTGTCACCTACGCCCCTAAGGTGGAACCTACGGGGCATACATGACCTAATAAGGTAGTCACTTTTTAGTTTTCAATTTCTTTTTCTTCTGGTTAGCTCCCAAAATCTATTTCCCTGCAAACCCACTTCAAAAATACATCAAATACCCAAAAATACACCTAAGTACTTACATATTTCTTGGTTTTAAGCATCAAAATTTCTATGAATGTATAACACATAAACACCCCCAACTTAAAATATTTGCATGTCCTCGGGCAATAAAACACAACAAAGCAACACAATGATGCTTAGCCAAGAGAAACCTAAGATACCTATGGCAGTCAATCATCGAATTTAACTAAAAAATACCACCCCCTCAAATTTTGACTTTTCAAAACCAACTATGTGTATCTATGAAGCATAATAATATGACACAAAGGAATAAAGATATGGGATTACATTAGCAACAAACAACCATACATATGTACAAGTTACACTACATAAACAAGTAAGCAACTAAAAATACAACCCAAGTGCCCTCACAACAAAAAAGTCTCAATCACTCATATAAAATCATGCATGTCAATGAAGGGACAGTCAAGAGACACTCACACTCCCAAAGAAGTTCCAACAATATGCATCAAATACCATAGTCTTGCCCTTATTTTCTTTATCTAAGCTTTTAGACAATCAGGTCAGGATCACTATAAGACTTTCCTCAACTTGTAATATGTCTTAGGGATTGGTATGGTACATATTGACATTTCTAGTGACTGGACCTCCTTGGCACTACACTAACGTCAGGAGTCCACTTATCAACCAATTTATTTTATTCTATCCTTATTTTCTCATTTTATTGCACATTCAAGTTGTGTGTGGATTCTTTTGTTCATTTTTTTCTTTTTCAAAATTTTTCTTTTATTTTTCTTTTTCTATTTTTTCTACCACACCCAACCCTACTTTTTTTCTCTTATTTACCCTTTATTTACACCCACTTCAAATTATGTACCCCTATGATAGCCACCCTCAACTTAGGTAATTTGCCTAAGTTAATGTGCATAATGTCCAAGAGTACCAGGGCCAAAACAAGTTCATTGTAATCGAAATAGAAAGGGAAAAATAGTTTATATATGCTCAAAATAGGGATCAAGGGATACTTATTCACATTCAAAAGGTTATATAGGCTAAAATGGACTTTTTTTCAAGAATGACTTATGATCCTTTCCTAACTGACTATCCTACAATCTAGGCTAGCCTAACCGGGAAAGTTTTGGATCCAGCACATAAGGAAACAAAGTAGTATCTCTCACATACATAGCACATAGTTGGATCACAAACTACTACCTATCTGGTTCATGAAAATATTAGTTGTGATTATTATTTCCCTAATTCTAATGCCATAATGAGATTCACAATGGTTACACATATATATACACATCACACATTTCAAAAAAAAAAATTCCTAGGGTATCAATTTTCTCAAAAATTCAAAACAAAATACATCAATTGCCTTAGATGCTTAAAAATCTCCTAGTTAAACAAAACTAACACAATAAGAAACCAAATACAATACGACCTAAAAGAGGAAAACTTGAGTCAGTAGCCACTTACGGGCTGTAGTGGCATCTACGAGCCATAGGTGGACTCACATAGGTAGTCGACCACTTCTAGGTTTTCAAACTCTCTGAAACTCAATTTTCTATAAACTATGCCCCTTAGGTGGCACCTATGTGGTGTAGGTCCCCTAAGTAGGTAGTCACTTTTCAACTTTGGACTTCTTTTTCTTTCGGTTAGCTCCCAGAACTTATTTCTCTGCAAAACACTTCAAAATACGTCAAATCCATAAAAATACACCTAAGTACCTACATATTTCTTGGTTTTAAGAATCAAAAGTGTTATGAATCCATAGCACATTAACTACTCAATCTAAACTATACAAACCGATCATGTTGTCAAGTAAGCATCCATACTCCAAAATCTATCACAACTTTCAAGTTGTTATTCAAAAGGGTCAGAAATCACAACTGGGGCCAACAAGTCTTCACTAATGTCAATTACTAAACTCCATATCCCTACCAAAAATCAAGCATATATACTACATAACTTGCATGAGTTGAAACTAAAATGTTGCCAAAGAACATAACCATAACTGAGGCAAAACCACAGACTAAAGATATAAACTATCAAGTCCACATTTGATGAAGGCATAACTGTCACAACCCGATTTTTGAGTCATGATAACACCTACTTTATTCCATCTTTAGTTAAGCCAAACCATAGCCTGGAGCTGTAAGAAATGAGTTAATTTTGTGGAAACATAGCATAAATGCTGAATTTATGCAAGTAAAAGCCTCATAAGCAATAAATCATGGAATAATAATAAAGTAAAGGAGAAATAATAGTAATATAACATATCACGACCTAGTAGAGTCGTTACAAAAGCCTCTAATCCAAAAAAGAAAAGTATTATCAAGTCAATATACAATAGTATTGAAAATAGATAGACTAGCAAAAACATAAGAAGGAGAAAATGACAACTCTGTCTTCGAGAGTTTACCCTATCTCTTAAACCTAACTAGCACAAATCTTGATGTCAATGGTGGAAGTTCGTACTCGAATGTGCATCAAAAAAAAATATGTAGTATGAGTACCCATATCATAAGTATTTAGTAGGCATCATTGACCGAATGAGAAAAATCATAATATAAATATAGCAAAATGCAAGTTAAATAAGATAAATAAAGGTAAGAGGGAACCTAAAAAAACACTCCAAATACTATAAATAAATAATCAAAAATAATAATAATAAAGAAAGATATAAATATCCCTACATACTGACCTCCATAAGCTAGAAAGTGCAATAAAGTAAATAACCCAACACAGACCCCTAAAAGCTCGAAGGATGAAATCAAGGAGAAATAATAATAAAAATTATACAATTTACCCATATCACAAAATTATAATCATGGAATCTTTCAAACCGTGAACATCAGACTCAAGCCGATTTTATAACCACCATAATCAACACCTCATTGCCGAACTTAAATCAAAACTCATTTCATTATTTTTTTGAACTTGAATCAAAATTCATATCATCATTGCTAGATGTGAACCAGAACTCATAACATGAATAATATAAAAATCAAATTGGTCTTAACATCATAAATAGTCAGCCTCAAACCAGAACTAATATCACCTCCCAAGTATCAATATAGCATAGGGATCCATGTATAAAAGCCTCCTCAATATCTAGAATATAAAATTAAATAATGTAGAATGTTTATAAAGTCTACAAGGAGATAATAGTATTCTCGACCTAAGGTGGGCCTGAGAGGCCAACTTCTGATCTCTGGAAAATTCAATCCTAGACTAGGATAAGGTATCTAATTTCACTAATAGATATTAAATAAATCACATTTTAGTCCTAAGATTGCAATTCAACCTAATGAATGAGTAGTTAAGTCAATTATGCCTAATTACGGCCTCTAGTCGACTAAATAATCCAAATTCATACAAAATATAAATCCAAGTCCAAATTTCCAACTCATATCTATCACATTATCATGAATATACTACAATTTAGCCCAATATATGAGAAAGGTGAACCTTTCCTACCTGGACGACAAAGATAGCCCCAAAAAGTCTAACTAATCAATGATTTCTCCTTCCAAGAAGATTTCGCTTAATTCCACAATATAAAAAAGGTAATCTACTCATCAATACAAGAAGAATGGTATCCATATTGCATTTTATTCTTTGGGTCCAATTTCACGTAAAAATCCTATGTGTGGCCTGCTTAGAAAATCACACTTTCAATATTGTGAACATGTTCATCTATTCTTAAGGAATATTTACCCTCAAGAATGGGTATATTTCAATCTCCAATGGTGATAAAATCAACCCAATAAAATATAGGGATTTTAGAAATAAATTGAGGAATTAACTATGGAATTTATGAAAACTTTCTAGATTTTGATGGAGCAACGAGTAATCCAAGCTCACAAATACCCCAAAATCTCTCAGTGATCACTGTCCTAATTTTCCACACTTTCTAGGGCTTTTTAGCTTTTTGACTTGTGGAAAATAGGGAGAAAATTAGGAAATTGGGTAATTTAATGGCCCCTCCTAGGTTCCACTTATATGGCTACTGAACCACTTAAGTGGTATTCATTGGGGCCTTGCATACTGCTAAAGTGGACAGGTTGCCACTAAAGCAGATCCACTTTAGTAGTCAGACTACCACTTAAGTGGCTCACTGGCCAAACCAGGGTATCAATAGTGATCGGCTGGCCCCATAAGCAGCCTCGACTAAAGTGCCCAGAGGGCTTCTTCAACGGATACACTAGCTTAGTGTATCAATTGAAACTTGGAAAAATTTCCAAGCTTACCCCGATCCCTCGGAATCCTATGAATGCAATGGACTATGCTACCCAATCAAATTTGATTTTCTAGACTCAAAGATACAGTTGAAATGTTTATCTGAAGTCGTTTTAAAGAAAAATGGGCCCTACACTTATGGGTCATTTATATCAATTTTTGGTCAATAACTCGAAATGAGTTCGAAAGCCTTGGGACTCATACCATAGGTCCCCAACCTAAAGTCAATGTTTTAAAGCTAACAGAATTGTCTAAATTAGAATACGAGTTGTTAAGATAAAGTTAATGTCCGATTGCTAATTTTTACCAGTGAAGAGTTCAAAACAGGGAATTGTTTCTAAAAACAAAATAAATTGCCTGTTAATTGAATTATAAACCATAGTAAGTTACAAATGAATTAGGGTAGCTATAGGAATGCAATAACTAGCAAAAATGTATTTAAATGTAGAAAATGACCTAGAGGATAATCATAATATACACTATTGTAAGACCTTGTAAAGTCCTAGCCCATTTCATCCCCATATAGCATGCCAAAAGAGGTCCCAAACTTGGAAAATTTCAGCCAAGTGTTAACTCTTAGTTTAATTTTTTCCCTTGATATTTTAACAATTTTATTTTTTATCTTTCCAACCTTAGATTACCAATTTTTAAATTAATTCATGATCAGGGTTATCTACAGTTCATCTCGGGTGAGTTTTGGAATTTTTGGACATCGTTTGAGGCACGTTTATATGAATATAAAAGAAAGCCATTGCGATCAAGGCACATCATATTGGCTATCGCGTTGTCACTATCGATGCGGTGCATCAGTAATCGTGTTGACACCATTGACATGGTGCACCATCTATCACATCACTGGGTAGTTTTTGCTTACTAAATTACGGGTTTATGGGGGCAAATAAGTTATTTTCCACCCATCTTAACCCACCATAACACGAAATTTAGCCTATCAAAGGGAAAAATTCACTCAAGAGCAAAACCCTAGTCCATCAAGTGTAAGATCTAGTTCCAAGAAATCACCAACAATTTTCACTAATTCAAAAATCAAGATATGTTTAGGTGTTCACCCTTGGGTTCAAGATTTTTAAAAAAAACTTAAATTATGATTTACATTCTTGAAGAGAATTGTGTTAATGTATGTGTTGTTGTGGTTTAAAGTCAAGAATATTTTGAGTTTCATGTGAATTAACTAGAATGTATGTTGATTTATGTAAACCTCATGTTAAATCATTTAGTTATGGTATTGAATGTGGAATTTATGATAATTATATATTGCTCATTCTCATGTACAAGAATCATGTATCCTAAGTGTTTGACAAAATGAATATGTAAAGGAATTTTGCTTGTTAACTTATATGCGATGCTTTTAAGGTTGAGATATGGTTCCATTATCTCTGAAATCGAGTCCTGGGGGTATCAAATACCCAAAATTTAGCCTTTGTATAGTTTTCTAGAGTCTACAGAATGAGTTTAGTTATACCATGAGCGAGATCACTCAGTCAGTTAACGCAGTCAAGTGTCAGTTCAATCAAGCCTAGTACAGTCTAGTGATCAGTTCAGTGTCAATTCAGTTGGGATAGGATTCAACATTGAGAAAACCCAGGGATGAGGGCATTCCTTCCATCAGAGGGTTTGATCTTTACTAGTAGTCCCGGTATTACAGAACTACATAACCAGCATAGGACAAATTATTTTTCTGCCAAACTTGGGTTGACATAATCATATACATATTAGGGTTGACCCATCTTATATTAGTAACCATGGCATGGTGATAACACCCTTCCAACTTGGGTTACAAGTTAGACCCCAAATCAGTCCATAATCGAGGTATGTCGGTTAGATGATAACTCCTACAGTTAAAGTTTCAGTATTCAATAATCCATATCCAGTATTCAATATTCAGTACAGAAATTATTTTAGTTCTACAAAATCATGACTTACAGTTATCAGTTATCCAGTTATCAGAAACTTAGTATTTCAGGTTCAGACTAATTCAGACAGACAATATATGCTTGGTATTGAATGTTCAGTACTTAAAGTAGTACCAGTCTTGCATTCTCTGACCTAGTTATTTCATGATATTTAGTTATTATTCTCATACACATAAACCTACGCATATCAGCCTAACTTCACCTAGCATACTATTACATTCAAAGTACTGACGCATACTCTCACTATAATGTCTCGTAACATAGTTACAGACGCTCTGGTTCGTGACCGTACCTAGCCAGATCAGTCTATTAGTCATAGCTACTGTAGTGAGTCCTTATCCACCAAGGACATGAAACTCATTTAGTTATTTTATTATTTTATAATATTTCAATTTTCTATTACCATTAGACAGTAGTGGGAGTAAGTTAGGGCCTGTCCCTACAACTTGGTTAATTCAGATGTTAGAGGCTTTTAGACACTTTTAGTTAGCAGTTATTCTATAGATGTACTCAGTATTGATTTAGTTTTATGTATCTTATGGAACTTCAGTGTTACTTCCATATATGTTTCCATAATTTTTATTTAGTGCTCATAATAGGTACCGGTTATGGGTTAGCTTGTGGTCCCTCGGGATTATAAGTATTGTGTGACACCCAGGGTGTAGTCTTAAGGTGTTACAAACTTGGTATCAGATTCTAAGGTTCTAAAGTATCCTAGGTAGTCTTAAATCCACGTTAGGTAGAGTCT
The DNA here is from genome assembly GCA_030864225.1 of Capsicum baccatum var. pendulum. Classification (NCBI taxonomy): domain Eukaryota; kingdom Viridiplantae; phylum Streptophyta; class Magnoliopsida; order Solanales; family Solanaceae; genus Capsicum; species Capsicum baccatum. Next base: position 198,759,848 of record CM061557.1, read on the forward strand.
TGTGCATGGGTGTGTAGTGCGCCACACTTATGGACACAAGGCTATGAGTTATTTTTAGGAAAAGTTCCCTTCTTTCAGTGTTTATATCGTGCAAGAGAGCATGATCTCAGGTTAAACTCTCTCCATAATCCAAATTTTCGTTCCATTTACAGAACATCCCTCCCAGAAAGACTAACAAAAGAAGAACTGGGAACCAACCAACACCTCCACCTGTTTAGGAAGATCCCCTGAACAAGCATATTTCTCATGCAGAATTTAAAGAATCTTTCACTAGTCTAGCCTATTCTGTGGCAACTTAAAATTTTCAACCAGCTAATGTTCTGGAAAACTGAATAACTCTTCTTTATTTTCAGGGTCTAAGTCTGAAGAAGACCCCTAAGAATCCTTGACATGGTGCAGAAGGCAACAGGCAGAATGTGGGTAACTGCTTGTGAGAGTACTGAGTTAGCTACCTATCAGCTGCAATATGTAGCTCATGTATGGTTTAAGTAGTAGAAGGTAGATAGAGGCACAAATGCAAGGCCTATAGAATGGGAAGTGTTTGCTACTTCCTTCTTAGATAGGTTGTTTCTGTTGGAGTTGAGAGAGGCAAAGGTGTTAGAGTTCTTCAACTTAAATTAGGGCAACATGAGTGTGAAAGAGTATTCCCTCAAATTTACTCAGTTGGCCAGGTACGCTCCTCATGTGGTAGCTGATAGCAGGTCTAAGATTATGTCTGGGGTATTTGATAGTATGGTAAATGAGTGTAGGAACGCTATACTGATTAAGAAAATGGACTTATCTAGGTTTATGGTCCATGCTCAACAGATTGAGAAATAAAAGACAAAGGACAAAGAGAGGGAGAACAAGAGGTCTAGAATAGGTAGCTTCAGCTTTGCTCAGCCAAAGTCAGAAGGTGGTAACCATCCTCGATTCTACCTAAAATATTTTGTCCTAGATTCATCTTCATCTAGTGCATCGATGCCCAAATTTAGGAATGATAATAAGGATAGGGCGCCAAGCTCTAAATCTCAGGGTAGTGTGAATAATGCTTGAACAAATCCTCTTTGCTAGAAATATAGAAGAAACCATCAAGGTGTCTACAGAGCTAGCAGCGATGTGTGTTTTGAGTATAGTAATCCAAGCCATAAGATCAGATAATGTCCTTAGGTAGGTTCACAGAGTCACCATAACCATCCCCCAGTTTATTTTGGCCGCCCATATCAACACGGTGCCAATTCAGTTGCTACCAGTAGGCAGTGCCAAAACAGGCTCTATGCACTTTAGTATCGGCAGGATCAGGAGAATTCTCCTAATTTAGTTACTGGTACGTTGCAAGTCTATCACTTATATGTTTATTCTTTGTTAGATCTTGGAGATTCTCTATCATTTGTAACCCCTTACATAGCTATCGACTTTGGAGTTAGTCCCAAAATCCTAATAGAGCCTTTCTCAGTCTCTACCCAGTACGTAAGTCTATCATATCCCAGCAGGGATGCAGGAACTATCTGATTATGGTATCTGAGAAAGTTACTTCAGCAGGCATGATAAAGCTAGAGATGATGGAATTTTGATGTTATTCTCAACATGGATTAGATCCAATCATGCTATGCTTCAGTTGATTGTAAAAATAGAATTGTCTATTTTTAGTTCTCGAATGAACCAGTCCTTGAATGGAGGGGGAGTACCACAACACTTAAGGGTCAACTTATTTCATACCTTAGAGCGAGAAAAATGATATCCAACGGGTGTATTTATCATCTCGTGCGAGTCAAAGACTCTACTTCAAAAAATCCTAGTCTTGAATCAGTTCAAGTCGCATGTGAATTTCCTGATGTGTTTACCTATGATCTCCCTGGAGTTCTTCCCAAAAGGGAAATTGACTTTGATATAGACCTTCTTTATGATACTCATTCTATTTCTATTCCGCCGTATAGAATGGCTCCAGATAAACTTAGAGAGTTGAAAGATCCGTTGAAAGACCTCTTAGAAAAAGGGTTCATCAGGGCTAGTGTATCTTCTTAGGGTGCACCAGTTTTATTCGTGCATAAGAAATATAGTTCTCTCAGAATGTTTATAGACTACCGTTAGATGAACAAAGTCACTATCAAGAATAAATACCCACTTCTTAGAATGATGACTTATTCAACCAACTTCAGGGTGCCAGTTACTTCTCTAAGATAGACCTCAGATCCTGCTATCATCATCTAAGAGTAAGAGAATATGACATTCTAAAAATAGCTTTCAAAACCCGATATGGTCACTTTGAGTTTCTAGTCATGTCTGTTGGTCTCACCAATGCCCTAGCAGCCCTTATAGACTTGATAAACTGAGTGTTCAAACAGTATTTAGACATGTTTATCATAGTCTTCATTGATGACATTCTTGTTTACTCCCACAATAAAAATGATCATGCAAACCATCTCAGAATAGTATTGCAAACTACCAAAGCCCATTGGTTATTCTCTAAATTTAGTAAGTGTGAATTTTGGCTAAGATCAGTACTTTTCACTAGCCATATTATTTCCAATGATGGCATTAGAGTTGATTCATAAAATACCAAATTAGTGAGAAACAGGCCTAGACCCATATCTCTATTAGATATCAGGAGTTTCTTGGGTTTTCCTAGCTATTACCAATAGTTTGTTGAAGTGTTTTTGTCTGTTTCATCCCCTATGTCCAGATTGACTCAGAAGAAAGTTAAGTTTCAGTGGTCAGATTCTTGTGAGAAGAATTTTTAGAAGTTAAAGACTCGACTCACCACGACCCTAGTTTTGACTTTACTAGATGGTTCAGATGGATTTGTTGTATATTGTGATGCTTCCAGGGTTGGCTTATGAGTGTTTTGATGCAGAGGGGGTAAGGTTGTGTCCTATGCCTCTAGACAACTTAAGCCTCATGAATAGAATTATCCTACCTATGATCTTGAGTTAGCAACTATTGTTTTTGCCTTAAAGATTTGGATGAACTATTTGTATAGGGTGTGTGTTGATATGTTCACAAACCACAAAAGCCTGGAGTATATATTTTCATAGAAGGACGTGAACTTGCATCAAATGAGGTAGTTAGAGTTGTTGAAACACTATGACATAAGTTTCTGTATCATCCAGGCAAGGTCAATATAGTGGCAGATTCCCTCAGTGGGTTGTCCATGGGTAGTGTTGCTCACATTGAGGATGGTAAGAAGAAGTTAGTTTAGGAAGTTCATTAGCTGGATAGACTAGGCATCCATTTGGTTGATTCGGCTGAAAGTAATGTTTGGGTGCAGAATAGGTTGGAATCTTCTTTAGTTTCTGAGGTGAAGAAAAGTAGAATAGGGATCTCGATTTAGTTAAGCTGAATCAGTCAGTTAGAGACCATAATATTCAGGTCTTCTCCCAACTGGGAGATGGTGTGTTGCATTGCCAGGGTAGGTTATGCGTGCCATATATAGATAATATGAGGCAATAAATTCTTGCTGAAGTGCATAGTGCGTATTATTCTGTTCATCCAGGGGCCACAAAGATGTACCACGACTTGCGAGAAATCTATTGGTAGAGTGGGATGGAGAAGGACATTGCAGAGTTTGTGGCTAAGTGCTCTACTTATCAGCAGGTGAAGATTGATAACCAAAAGCTTAGTGGTTCCATGCAGGAGTTCAGTATTCCAATATGGAAGTGGTAAGAAGTAAATATGGACTTCATTATGGGTTTGCCTCGTACTCATTGTCAACACGATTTAATTTGGTTCATTGTAGACAGGATCACTAAGTCTACCCATTTCTTGCCAGTCCTTATTTCCTATTCAGTCGAGGACTATGCCAGGCTCTATTTCAGAGAATTGGTTATGTTGTACGGTGTCCCATTGTCCATCATTTCAGATAGAGGTACAAAGTTCACCTCTCACTTTTAGAAAGCCTTCCAAAAGGGTCTTGGTACCAAAGTGCATCTCAGTACAGCCTTCCACCCTCAGACAGATGGTCAAGCAAAAAGTACCATTCAGACTTTGGAGGATATGTTGAGAGCGTGTGTCATTTACTTTAAAGGAAGTTGGGATGACCAATTTCCTTTGATTAAGTTCGCGTATAATAATAACTATTATTCTAGAATTCAGATGACTCTGTTCGAGGCTCTTTATGAATGTTTCCAAAAGGGAGATATTGTAAGACCCCATAAATTCCTAGCCTGTTTCAACCCCATATAGCATGCCAAAAGAGGTCCCAGACTTAGAAAATTTAAGCTAAGTATTGACACTTAGTCTTAATTTTGGCCTCAATAGTTCAATGGTTTTATTTTCGATCTTCCCGGTCTTAGATTGACAATTTTTAAATTGATTCATGATCAAAATTATCTATAGGTCATATCTGGTGAGTTTTGGAACTTTCAGACATTATTTGAGGTACATTTGGATGACGAAAATAGCAAGCCATCGCAATTAGGATGTGTCACATTGGCTATTACATCATCACCATTGATGTGATGCGTTAATAATTGAGTTGACACCATCGATGCGGTGCAGTGCCTGTGGCATCACTGGGCACTTTTTGCTTAATAAATTATGAATTTGTGGGGGAAAATGAGTTATTTTCCATTAATCTTAACCCATCATAACACAAAATTAATCCTCTCAAAGGGTAAAATTCACTCATTATTTTACAAATTCTCTCAAGAGAAAAACCCTAGTTCATTAAGTCTAAGATTAAGTTCCAAGAAATCACCAACAATTCCAATATATTCAACAATCAAGGTATCTTTAAGTGTTCATCCTTGGGTTCCTTCCACCCTTGGAGTTCAAGAATCTATTTTTAAAACTTAAATTATGATTTATATTCTTAAAGATAATTGTGTTCATGTATGTATTGTTGTGTGGGTTTCAAGTCAAGAATATTTTGAGTTTCATGTGAATTAACTAGATGTGTGTTGATTTATGAAACCCTCATATTAAGTCCTTCAATTGTAGTGTTTAATGTGGTAGTTATGATAATCATATATTGCTTATTCTCATGTACAAGAATTATGTATCCTAAGTGTTTGACAAAATGTCTATATAAAGGAATTTTGCATGATAACTTATGTGTGATGCTTTTAAGGTTGAGATATGACTCCATTATCTATGCAATTGAGTCCTGGGGGTATCTAATACCCAAAATTTAGTTGTTTTCTAGTTTTCTAGAGTCTATAGAATGGGTTTAGTTATTCAATGAGTAGGAGCACTCAGTCAGTTAACATAGTAAAGTATCACTTCAGTAAGCCTAGTACAGTCTAGTAATTAGTTTAGTGTCGATTCAGTTGGGAGTAGTATTTAGCACTGAGCGAACCCAGGGATGGGGGCATTCCTGCCAGCAGAGGGTTTTACCCTTAGTAGCAGTCCCTGCATTACAGAACTACGTAGCCAGCATAGGGTAAATCATCTTCCTGCCAGACTAGGGTTGATGTAATCATATACATTTTGTGAGTGTTCCTGCCAAATTATGGTTGACCCAGCTCATGTTAGTAACCCATGGCACAGTGCTAACACCCTTCCAACTAGGGTTAAAGGTTGGACCCCAAATCAGCCCATAATCAGGGTATGCTGATTAGATGATAACTCTCACAGTTAGAATTTCAGTATTCAGTAATCAGTATCCAGTATTCAATATTCAGTACAGAACTCAGTTTAGTTCTACATGATCATGACTTACAATTACCAATTATTCAGTTATCAGAAACTCATTACTTCAGCTCAAACTAATGCAAGCAGACGATATATGGTTGGTATTGCATGTTCAATACTTACAGTAGTCCCAGTCTTGCATATCCTTTCATCTAGTTATTTCTTGATATTTAGTTATTATTCTCATGCATATGAACCCATGCATATCATCCTCATATCACCTAGCATACCAGTATATTCAAAGTACTGACACATACTCTTTCTTTCTACTATGATGTCTTATATCATAGGTATGGACGCTCGGGTTCCTGACCATACCTAGCCAGATCAGTCTAGCATCAACAGCTATAGTAGTGAGTCCTTATCCATCGAGGATGGGACACTCATTAAGTTATTTTATTATTTTTAGTATTTTATTTTTCAGTAACTATCAGACAGTAGTTGGAGTTAGTTGGGGCTTGTCCCTTCAATTCAGTTATTTTAGATGTTAGAGGCTTTCAAACACTTTTAGTTAGTAGTTATTCTACAGGTGTACTCAATATTAATTCATTTTTATGAACCTTATGGCATTTTCAGTGTTACTTCTATATATATTTTTATGATTATTATTTAGTGCTCACAGCAGGTACCAGACATGGGTTAGATTGTGGTCCTTCAGGATTGTATGCACCGTGTAACACCCATGGTGTAGTCTTGAGGTATTATAAATACTAAGAGAATTTTTGTCCACAGAAATAAAGGGTTAGGGTGTACCTGAAGGTTTAAAAACATGAGGATACTAGGCTGACATCTCATTCTCGATCTCGATACTGGGCCGATATCTCATTCTCGATCTCCCTAGTAGCCTCCTCTACAAGATGATGTCTCCACTAAACCTTATATACTCGAATCTCTCTAGAGCACAATAACCTAACATATCTAGATAATATGAGAACTGGCTCCTCTATGAAGGTCAATCTCTCATCGATTTGAATCGAGTCCCATCGAATCATATGAGACTTAGTAGGAATGTACCACTGCAACATAAAAACATTAAAAAACAGATGACCAACAACAAAATATAGGGTAATGCTAACTCATAATCTACTTCTTTTAAATACCCTGGGTTTTGAACCTTTGAAAAAATTCTCAATATTTGGCTTATATACATCATATAACTTAGGGTACTTCTCATACAATGGGGTATGGTTTGGTTGGTCTTGGTCATATATTGTCCAGTGTTGGGTGGTGTGGGTTGGTTGGTTTATATCCAAGGTATGGTTGGATCATACTAGTCATACCTTAGGATATAAATGGTAAGATAATAAGTTGTATGTTGCACTAAGTTAATCCTAGGTGATTCTATTTTGCCTAGGGTACAATTCCATGGTACTAGTTATATCATTGGGTATGGTTTTTCCTTGGTGGTCATGTATTGGACAGTATTAAGGTCCAAGGTAAGGCCTAGGATACGATTAAGGGTACCACTCATACCCTAGGGTATAGTTGGGGTAGGGTGGTTATACCCACCTATGGGAATTTTAAGTAGTTTAAGTTAGGGGTAATCTAGATATTTCCCCTCTTAACCCCTTAAGGACCCATGACTTGTAGCTCTTTTAGGACATCATTTACCCTAATATTCTAATTTTAAACACTTAGAAACTCTCTCAAATTCTCTCAATACTCTTGGGTTAAGGAAGGCTAAGGTTTCATCAATAGGATTAATTTGGGACTTACAAGGGTGATTTTTCTCCATCATCTTCATAATCTAAGGAAAGTTACACCTCCCTCATTGTTAGTTCAACTGAACACATAGTTTAATGTATGGCTTTCATGGCATAAATGTTGTTTGGTTTTGGGTTTTCAAATATATGATAGGGGTTTTGGTTATAATGGTTGGTTATGGATTTCCCATATCATTTACTTATGATTTTCATATTATTATGGTGGTTTAAACATTTGGTTGCATAAGAATAGTTAATTGGTACTTGGTTTTGGCTTTGGAAACACTATGCCCCTAACATAGTTGATAAAATGACTATGAGAATTTTTTTGGTTAAATTATTAGACTTTCATTGAACTATTGCATGGTATAATTTGGTAATGGAACCCTAAATGGTGTAAATGATTTAAATGGTTTGGATTGGTTAGGTGGTAAGGTATTAGTGGTTATAGTTGGTCTAATTGAAAGTCTTGTGAAAAATTATTAATGGAATACTTGTGGTGTACAAGTGAATCCCTCAAGAAACCAAATAATGTAATCTATGGGTACAAGAGAATCTCTTATTCTTTAAAAGGTTGGATAAGGACATTGCTTACAAGCTATAGTCGGTATAACGGTACCACTACTTATAGCCTTAGTTAAGAATAAAAAGAGCAGTGGTTCTGTTGTGTTGTAATGGTTTAATTAGGCAATAATGGCAGGGTGTGATATCTAACCATGAAGGTGTGACTTCAATGGACAGACATTGGAAACTCATATTTTCTGACATGAGGATTGGTCATGGTGACCATATATGATACTTATAGGGTTCATGAAAATCTCCTAAGAACACTTGTACATATGTATCATGTAGAGTGAAGAGTACTCAGGAATCCCCTACTCCTATGGTGTATCTAGTTCATGCAGCAACATGTATTGAGGCCTATTCAGAGGGTTACACTAGACCCATATAGCCCGTAGGTAGTTCTAGGATTGTTAGGCTACACATACCCAAGTTAATGATTTTAAAGGCATGCTAAACTTGGCTCTCTTTACTGGCATGGATATATATATATATATGTATGGTTTTGAATCCATATGGTTGGTTTACTTGATTTTAAAGGTTGACATTATTGAATCCTTATTATGAGTACTTGCTAGCATTCACCCGCTACCCCATCTTTGAGTGGTTGTATACCCACTTGATGCAGAAACTGACCATTCTACTCCTCCTGCTTAGTGATCGAATTTGGGATCATCCCGGTTGGATTAAAGTGTTGAGCTTTCATATTCTGAAAGGCTTCATTTCATTTCATTGATGTATTTACATACTTTAGTTATTTTATGGACATTGGTTTTGACTATGGTTGGGGTCATGTCTCAATCGACTATTATTTTAATTTTGATTAGAGGTTTTTTGAAACTACTATGGGTTAGTATGGGTGTAGTTGATTTTAGTATCAGCCTTAGTATTGGCATTGTTATTGGGACTGACTTTGATGAACCAAATTTGATTTATGATTGTTCCATTTTATTCTGAATTATACATTTATATTTGGAACTCATTTGATATGGGATGTATAGATTGGTTTATGGTATGGTTTTGGTTAGGTGTTAGATGGTTGGACCCATTTAGGTTGGTCATAGTCATAGACCTATCCTAGAGTCTAGATTATACAGATACACTATCTTGTTATATGTTTAAATTTATCCATATCAAGGTATGTGTTTTGATGGTGGGGTTGGGTATCAGGGGTGGTCCCCGATCTTGGTTGGACTTGGGATGCCCAATACAACAAGTCCCTAATTCAGGTCGTGTTAAGTTGATAGCAGAGCATTAGGTTCATGGTGAATTGGGGAGTCCACAAAGTCATGGCAGTTAGAGCCTCTTTTAGGGGTGTGTAGCGCACCACAATTATAAAAGAGAGAGGCTACAAGGTATTTAGGAACTATTTCTCTTTCTTTGTGTTTTATTTTAAAGCTTGGAGTCTAAGTCCTAGAATTTTATCTAATTTTTGTTTGCTTGTCTTTCAGATCATGCCTTAACGATCTGAATCTCACAAAAACTCCTCTATCCTAATTGGGGATGATATTGATGGGATACGCTTTTCTTATAGGATCTATACTCGATCTTGGGGTCCAATCCCTAATATCTCTGGAGTTCCACCGATTCTTTCTAGTCCTTCTTAGGGTAACGTAATCAATTCAAAGTTTCGTCAGTCGATTGAAATGATTACTCATTTGGTAGCTTCCTAGGCTTAGCATAGTGCATTTGATATCCCATCTTATGAGGCCACAAGGGTGTCTAGTTCATGATCTTAAATCCTTCCACTTTTACTGGTGTTTAGGTGGAGGAGGATCCTCAGGGTTTTCTAGATAAGATAGAAAAGATCTTCAAGGTGTTGCAGGCAAAAAATATGGAAGGGTAAATTTTACTACCTATCAGCTAAAGGATATGGTGCACCAATAGTACAAGGAATAGGATTAAGTAAGGAGTGAGTTTGATGAGTTTTCTCTATGAGAGAATTTCTATGATGCTTTTCTAGATCACTTCTTTCCTCAGGATCTAAGGAAAGCAAAAGTAGAGAAATTTATTAATCTGAAATAGGGTAAGATGTCAGTCAAAGATTATGCCTTGAAGTTTCACCAGTTATCTAGTTATGCTCTTGAATTTTTGTCTAATATGAGGGCCAGGATAAGAAAGTTTACTTTAGGACTGTCTCAAGATTTGATCCTTGAAATTAAAACTGCCTTGCTAATCAAGAACATGGACATCTCTAGGTTGGTTTTTCATTAACAATAGGTGGAGGAGGAAGAGAAAAAATAGGTTGAGGTAAGCGAAAGATAAAAGTATAGGTTTTCTAAGTAGGGTGGTCAACAGTAGAGTGGTAGGGATGGTATATTGGGAAATATGAAGTGGGAGAGTTTTAGTTCTTTCTTTATATCTATTGCTCCTTACCTAAAGCAGTTAGGTGATAGGTGTCAGCCGGGTGGTAATAACTTCAGGGCACAATATGCCCATTCTTAGGATAGTGAGGCTCATTCAGCTTCATCATGTCCTCTTTATAGATTTTGTGGTCGGTTATATCGAGGTTTTGGTGATGAGGGGAGGGATAGGTGTTTTAAATATGGTTAGCCAGGCCATGTACTTAGAAACTGTCCAATTGGTAAGGGTACTTCAGGGGAGAACAAGGTTCCAGTTGCTAATTTATTTACTCTTACACCGAAAGGTGCTGATTTTGCATCTATATATGCTTCTGGTACCGGTACAGGTCGAAATTGATTATATGCACTTTTCACCCAATAGGAGTCTGAGACATCACCTGATGTTGTGACTGGTACATTGAAATTCTTTTATTAGGATGTTTATTATCTAATTGATCTGGGTTTTTCTCTCTTATATGTGACCCTATTTTTAGTTATGTATTTTGGTATTTGTCCTTAGGTTATTTCAGATCCTTTTTCTATTCCTACCCCGATTGGTGACCCTGTGGTTACTAAAAGAGTCTATGGGGGTGTGTGGTATCTATTGGTAGTATGGAGACTTTGGTGGATTCTTATGAATTAGATATGGTTGATTTTGATATTATTTTAGGTATGGACTAGTTACACTCGTGCTATGCATACTTATATTGTCGGACCTGTAAGGTTGTCTTTAGGTTCCCTGGTGAACAAATTATTGAATAGGAGGTTAGTTCCTTATCCCTTAAGAGGATATTTATATCATATCTTAGAACTCAGAGATTAATCTCTAAGGGGTTTCTCTATCATTTGATCTGGGTTACAGATTCTAACTCAGAGGGTCACTCTTTGCATACGATTTTGGTGGTGAATGATTTTCTTGAGGCCTTTCTGGATGATTTTGCTATGTTCCTCAGGATAGGGAGATTGAGTTTGGGATTAATTTGGTTTCGGACACTCTTCCAACATCTATTCCTCCTTATAGAATAGCTCTGGCTGAGTTGAGAGAACTCAAGGAGCAACTTAAGTATCTCTTGGATAAGGGTTTCATCCATCCTAGTGTATCCCCATGGGATGCACCATGTTTTTTATGCATAAGAAGGATGGTTCCCTTCAGATGTGCATTAACTATCGACATTTGAATAAGGTAATGGTTAAGAACACTTATCCTCTTTCAAAGATAGATGACTTGCTAGATCAGTTGCAAGGTGACAAATTCTTTTCTAAGATAGATTTTCAGTTTGGGTATCATCATCTTAATATTAAGGAGGTGGATATCCCTAAGATAGCTTTCCATACTTGGTTTGGGAACTTTGAGTTCTTGATGATGACATTTAGATTTACTAGTGCCCGACTGCATTCTTAGATTTAATGAATAGGGTTTTCCATCAATTTCTGGATCTGTTTGTCATTGTGTTCATAAATGACATTTTGATGTATTCTAAGAGTGAGGTGGATCATGTCAATCACCTCCATGTGGTGTTGTAGACCTTAAAAGAGCAGCAGTGGTGGATCCATAAGAGGTTGCGTTGGTTGAGAAGAGGTATACACCCACAACTCCTACCTATATTTAGAGCTTCTTGGGTTTAACTGGGTGTTATATGAGATTTGTGGAAAGTTTTTCACTGATAGCTGCCGCATTGACTAAGTTGACTCAAAAGAAGGTAAAGTATCTTAGTCGGATGCTTGTGAGGGTAGTTTTGAGAAGTTGAATGATAAGCTAACTTTGGCTTCGATTTTAACTTTACCTGAAGGCAATGAAGGCTTTGTGGATTATTGTGATGTGTACCTGGTGGGACTTGGTTGTATTTTGATGGATCATAGTAAGGTGATTTCCTATGTTTCTAGGAAATTGAAGATGCATGAGCGGAACTATCCAACTCATGATTTGGAGCTTTTAATGGTGGTATTTGTGTTGAAAATCTGGAAGCACTATTTGTATGGAGTACACATGGACATATTTTTTGATCATAAAAGTCTACAGTATGTGTTCACTCAGAAAAAACTTAATCTCAGGTAGAAGCGATGGCTTTAGCTTCTCAAAGACTATGATATGAGTCTTCACTATCCTCTTAGCAAGTTTTCCATAGGAATTTTAGCTTGTGTGGATAAAGAAAAGTGGAAATTGGTGAAGGATATTCACCGTTTGGCTAATCTTGGAGTTCACCTATTGGACTCCAAGGATGGTGATGTGTTGGTATAGGAAGTGGTTCGGTCATCTCTTGGTGTAGATATTAAGGAAAAGCAAATACTATATCCTCTCTTGATGAAAACCAAGGGTGACATAGGTAGGCAAAAGGTAATGGTATTTGAGATCAGTGGTAGTGGTACCTTATGGTACTAAGAGAGGTTATGTATTCTTGACATCGATTGTTTGCATAAATGGATATTGGCTGAGGCGCATAAATCACGCTATGTTGTTTATCTTAATGTAGATAAAGATGTATCATGATCTCAAGGAGATGTATTGGTGGAATGGTATGAAGAGGGATGTGGCTGATTTTGTGGCCAAGTGTATGGTGTGTTAACAAGCGAAAGTTAAGCACATGAGGCCCGAAGAGTTGTATCAAGGAATTGATTTGCCCGAATGGAAATGAGAGGTGATTAATATAGATTGTGTTACCGGCCTTACTTGGTCAAGTAATCAATTTGATTTGGTATGGGTAATCATGGATAGAATGACAAAGTCGGATCACTTTTTTCTTGTAAGGACTAACTTTTTGTCTGAGGATTATGCAAGGTTGTATTTTCGTTAGATTGTAAAGATGTATGAGGTACCTCTTTCAATCCACTTTTATCATGGTATTCCATTTTCATGTCACTTCTGTCGTTCTTTTCAGAAAAGGTTAGGTACTAAGGTTAGTGTTAGTACTGCTTTTCTCCCGCAGATGGATGGGAAAGCAAAAAGGACTATTCAGACATTAGAGGATATGCTTCATGCATATGTGATTAATTATGGTGGTAATTGTGTTGAGCATCTATCTTTTGTAGAGTTCGCTTAAAACAATAGTTACCATTCTAGTATTAGGATGGCTCCTTTTGAGGTATTGGATGATAGGAGGTATAGATCTCCTGTGGGGTGGTTTGATCTTGGTAAGGCAGATATGTTTGGCTTGAATTTTCTTTATCAGTCTAATGAGAAGGTGAGGGTGATTTGGGTTAGGCTTAAGGCTTTCCAAAGTCACCAAAAGTCCTATGCGGATGTAAGGCGTAGGGACTTGGAGTTTCAGGTTGAGTTTAGGTATAAGGTATTCCTAAAGGTGTCTCCCATGAAGGAGTAATGCGATTTGGAAAAAAGGGGAAGCTCAATCCCCAGTATGTTAGTCCTTATGTGATATTACAGAGGGTTCGTAATGTGGCATATGAATTGGAGTTGCCTTCTAGTTTGAGCTCCATTCATTTGGTATTTCATGTCTCTGTGTTGTGAAAGTGTATAGGTGATCCTTGATCAGTTTTTCCTTTGGAAGGATTGGGCATCTCACATTCTCTGTCTTTTGAAGAAATCCCAGTTGAAATCTTGGATCGGAAGTTTCATTGGTTGCGGACCAAAGATGTGGCCTTGATTAAGGTTCTATGGTGGAACCACAAGGTGGAAGAGGCTACATGGGAAGCGGATGAGGACATGAAGTTCAAGTATCCACATTTTCTTTTAGCTTTAGATATTCATGCAGAAGGTATGTTTTCTTGATCACACCTTTGCTTTCTAACTTTGTTTGAGGAAAGGTTGATTTCCTTGCATCTTTATTTTCTGTGTTTGTTAAAGTAAAGAGAGTAGAGGCATCTAAAGTGTGTGAATCATGTTTAAGCTTCCTTTTCAGTCATTTAGGGAGAAAAGATCCTAGTGAGGGAGATTTAAACACCCTTTGTTTTTACACTTTAAAAAATTTCTTGATTTTTGGCTTCTGGACATGATACGACTTAGGGTACTTCTCGTATAATAGGGTACGGTTTGGTTTCCCTTGGTGGTATATTTTCTAGTGTTGGGTGGTGTGGGTTGGGTAATTTCTATCCAAGGTACGGTTGGATCATACTAGTCGTACCTTAGGGTATGAATAGTAAGATGCTAAGTCGTATGTTGCCCTAAGTTAAGCATACGTGATTCTATTCTACCTAGGGTACTATTTCATGGTATTGATCATATGCTTGGTTACGATTTGGCTATGGTGGTCGTATGTTGGATAGTGTTGGGATCCAAGTTGAGGCCTAGGGTATAAGTAAGGGTACCGCTCATACCCTAGGGTAGGTTTAGGGTAGGGTGGTCGTACCCACCTACAGGAATTTTAAGCAGTTAAAGTTGTGGGTAATTTGAACATTTCCCTCTTAACCTCTTAAGGCCCCATGGCTTATAACTCTTTCGGGACATCATTTACCCTAATATTCTAATCTTAAATACTTCAAAACTCTCTCAAGCTCTCTCAAGGCTCTTGGGTTACGGAAGGCTAGGGTTTCATCAATAGGATCAATTTTGAGACTTACAAGGGTGATTTTTCTTCATTATTTCCATAATCTAAGGTAAGTTACTCCTCCCTCATTGTTAGTTCAACTGAAGGCACGGTTTAATATATGGTTTTCATGGCATAAATGTTGTCTGGTTTTGGATTTTCAAATATATGATGGGGTTATGGTTATAATGGTTGGTTAGGGCTTTACCATGTCTTTTACTTATGGTTTTCATATTATTATGGCAGTTTGAACATTTGGTTTCCTGGGAATGGTTAATTGGAACTTGATTTTGACTTTGGAAACACTATGCCCCCAACATATTTGATAAAATGCCTATGAGAGTATTTTTGGTTAAATTGTTGGTCTTTCGTTGAACTATTTCATGGTATAACTTGGTAATGTGACCCTAAATGGTTTAAATGGTTTGGAAAGGTTAAATGGTAAGGTCTTGGTGGTTATGGTTGGTCTAAATGAAAGCCTTGTGGGGCACAAAGAAACACCCCAAGCAAACCTATTAATGGAATACTTGTGTGATACAAGGGAATTCCCCAAGCAACTAAATAATGTAATTTATGGGTACAAAGGAATCCTTTATTCTTTAAAAGGTTGGCTATGGACATTGCTTGCAAGCTATAGTCAGTATGACTAAACCACTAATTAAAGACTTGGTTAAAAATAAATGGAATGGTGGTTTGGTTGTACGGTAATGGTTTAATTGGATAGTAATGGCGGGGTGTGATAGCAAACCGTGAAGGTGTGAGTCCAATGGACAGACACTAGAAACTCATATTTGTCGACATGAGGATTGGTCATGGAGACCATACATGATACTTATGGGGTACACGAGAATCCCCTAAGTACACTTGTACATATGTATCATGGAGAACGAAGGTTACTCGGGAATCCCATACTCCTATGATTTCTACAATTCGTGGAGGTTACACTGGACCCATATAGCCCATGGGTGGTTCTAAGATGCTTAATCTATACATACCAAGGTTAATGGTTTTAAAGACATTCTTAACTTGGTTCCCTTTCCCAGGATGGTTATATATATATATATACATATATAGATGTATGGAAGTGAATGAATATGGTTGGTTTACTTGGTTTTAAAGGTTTCCATTATTTAATCATTATCCTGAGTACTTGCTAGCGTTTAACTGCTAACCTATCTTCGAGCGGTTGTATCCCTACATGATGCAGGAATTGACCATTCTACTTATCCTTCTTAGTGATCGGATACGGGGTCAACTCGGTTGGATTAAAGTGGTGAGCTTTCATATTCCTAAAGGCTCCATTTTATATCATAAATATATTTACATACTTAGGTTATTTTATGGACATTGGTTTTTGCTATGGTTTGGGGAACGTCCCAACCATATATTGTTTTATTATCGGTTAAAGGCTTTGTGGAACTACCATAGGTTGGTATGGGTGGAGTCGGTATTAGTGTCATCCTTAGTATTGGCATCGATATTGGGAATGACTTTGTTGAACCAAATTTGATTAATGATTGTTCCATTTTGTTTTTAATTATGTATTTATATTTGGAACTCATTTGGTATGGATTGGTTTATGGTATGGTTTTTGTTGGGTGTTAGATGGTTGGACTCATTTGGGTTGGTCACAGACATAGACCTATCCCATAGTCTGGATTTATACAAATATGATATCTTGTTGTATGTTTAGAATTCATCCATCTCAAGGTATGCATTTGGATGGTTGGGTTAGGTACCAAGGGTGGTCCCCGATCCTGGTTGGACTTGGAATGCTCATTACGATACGGCCCCAGTTTGGGTCGTGTCACTCTCCAACTATGCGAAGGATCTTAAAAGGTCCAGTATATATAGGATTGAGCTTGCCCTTTCTCCTAATCCTCATCAAACCCTCATGGGTAATGCTCAAAGGAATACCTGGTCTTTGACTCCAAACCATAAGGCACGAAGTCTACGATCTACATAGGACTTCTACCTACTCTGATCCATTCTCATCCTATCCTGAATCACTTTGACTCTATCCAATGACTCCCGAAGCAAGTCAGTATCACGGGGTCTAATCTTAGAGGTCTCAAACTATTCAATTAAAGATTGACAATGTCTACCATATAATACATCAAATGGTTCCATCTTAATACCCGAATGGTAGATATTATTATTTGCAAACACTACCAAATCTAAGTGATGCTCCCACTAACCTCCAAAATCCATAGCATAATCTTGGAGCATATACTTGATAACTTGAAGAACCTACTCTGGATGCTCTCCAGATAGAGGGTGGAAAGTTGTGCTAAGATCCACCCGAGTACCCAACTTCTCTTGAAAAGATCTCTAGAAGCTAGAAGTGAACACTGATCCCCGATCTAAGATTAAAGATATAGGTACTCCATGTAGGAAAATTATCTCACAAACATAGATACGAACTAAGATCTCAACACTGAAGGACATCTGAATTGGAATAAATTGTACCGACTTGGTCAATCGATCTATAATAACCCAAATACCATTCAATCCATAGAAGGTACAAAGAAAACCACTAACAAAGTCCATGGTGATCCACTCCCACTTTCACTTGAGAATGGGCAATATCTAAATCAAGTTACCCGATCTCTAATACTCATCCTTCACCTGCTGAAAACATAGGCAACGAGTTACAAAGTATTCCATATCTCTCTTCATGGCTCTTCAGCGGTAATGCTGCCTTAAATCTTTATACATCTTAGTTGTACCAGGGTGAATAGAATATCTGAAGTTGTTAGCCTCACATAATATAAACTAAATTAAGTCACCAACCCTCAAAACACAAATGTTGCCATCATATCTCAATATACCTTTAAAACTATGGTAGCCCTCCTGGAATTTCCACTCAGCAACTAATCATAGATAATACAAAGTTTCATATCCTTAAACAGGCGACTTTAAATCTTCTCAAGTAAGCTAGACCTCACCTCGACACTAGAAAGAATACTCCTAGAGTCTGAAATATCATGTCTCACTATCAAGTTGGCTAAGTACTAATGTCCCATGCCAATAGTCTTTCAGAAACTAAATTAAAATACAAGATACACATACTCACTGCCTTCCAGCTTAAGGCATCTTCTACTACGTTTTCCTTACCCGGATGGTATAGAATAGAGATTTATAATCTTAAAGAAACTCCATTCATCTACTCTACCTATAGTTAATCTCCCTCTGGGTCATAAGATGTTGACTACTATGATGTTTGTTGTAGATCTCATAATGCACAACATAAAGATAATGCCTCTAAATCATAAGTGTGGAAACTATCGTCGCCAACTCCAAATCATGAGTGGGGCAGTTGTTGTATGCACCATAAGCTTTCTCGACGCATAAGTACTAACTCAACCTACTGCATCAACACACAACCCAAGCTAACACCAAAAGCATCATAATATATGATGAATCCCTCACCCTCAATAGGAAGAGCCAATATAGGAGCTGAAGTAAGAAATCCCTTAAACTTTTCAAAGATCGACTCACACTCCTCAGACTATTGGAAAGGAACTATCATGACCCAATTTATGAGTCATGATGATACCTAATTTATCCCCCTAGTAGGTAAGCCAAACCATAGCTTAGAGCTATATGCAATGGTCTAATTTGATGTAAAACGGTATACATGCCAAAACTTTACAAGTAAAGACATATAATAATAATAAGACAATAGTAATAGTCTAAAAGATAGATAAAACATCAATAATAATCCCATGACCTAGTAGTTCCGGTACAAAAAACTACTAACAAAAGGAATATAAGTACAGTCAAATACAAAATCCATCTTGAATAGTGAAAGACTGGATGGAATTAATAGAAGGAAAATGGGAAACTCTGATTCCAAGAGCTCACCTTATCTCCTAACTCAACACAACATGATCTTAGTATCAACGACGGCCACTAGTACTTGAATCTGCACCAAAAAGGTACAAAAGTGTAGTATGAGTATCAAAGCAACGAGTACTTAGTAATCATCATCGATCGAGTAAGCTAAATCATGATATAAGTGTGAGAATATGCAAGATAAATAAGCTAAGTTAAGGTAAAAATAGGAAAACCTAGAATAGCTCTCCAATACTATAAATAAATAAGCGAAAGAGATATAATATGGAAGAAATCATAAATAATACTACAAAATTGGCCCCTATAAGATAGAAAGTGCAGAGAAGTAAATAACCCAATACGACCCTCATAAGCGCAGAGGGTGCAATCAAAGGAAAGTAAATAACTAAAATTCCACAAATTTATCGAATAACAAAACATAACCATGAATTCATCTATACCATTTCATATCGTAAATAAAATCTCTACACCAGACTTGAATCAGAACTAAATATCATCATAACCATCATTATTTGCCAGAATTGAATTGAAATTATTGTCATTAATATCATTATAAACTGTCAAACTTTAATTGGAAACTAACGTCATCAATATCATTATAAATTGATGGACTTAAACCAAAATAAAATATCAATAAACTATCGAATTTAGCCCAGAATTAGCACCAACTCTCATGTACCAAAGTAGCATAATAATTATGTATCTAATAGCCTTAAATTCCTAAAACAATAATTTTTAAAGGGTATAACATGCGTATAGACATCTATGAGATCTAGCATAAATCTTGGCCTAAGTTAGGTAGGAGAGCCTACTCCTAATCTCCAAAATTTGTTTAAAGGCAAACTCTATTCAAACTTGGATAAGGTACCTAAATTCACTTCTAGATATTAAATAAGACACAATTAGACCTAATATACCAATTCTACCTAAACAAGAATGATTAGGTCAACTAATTTACGATTCCAAAATAGTCTAACTAGTTTAAATAATGCTAATTGTACCAATTATATCTCCAAGGCCTAATTTACCATACCATATCAGAATAACATCATAAATATACTACAAAATATATCAATCTAATAGGAAGGTAAGCCTAGACTACCTGGATGCTACAAAAACGAAGAAGATTGCTAAACCGTTAATTTTTTCTTTCGAAAAGCTTTCGCAAGATGCCACAAAATCATAATCTACTTATAAAAATGAGAACAATGATACACATATTGAAATATTGTGTTTCACATCCAAAATTATGTAAAATTCCATGTTGCACCCATTTTTGGAATCATACTTTCAAATTTGGCAATACGTCCTATGCGCAGGGAACATTTGCCCTCAAGAATGGGTAAATTTCGAGATTAAATAGTGCTACAATCGACCCACCAATATTTTAGGGATTTTCGTAAATAATAAAGGATTTAATCATGAAATTTATGGAAGCTTACGAAAAATTCAAAGAAGAAACACGTTATTCGACACCCCAAATCACTCACTAATATTTCTCTTAAGTTTTCACACTTTTTAGGGTTATACACTCTTGAAAATAGGAGAAAAGGGATAAGTGTGAATTTTATAAGTACTAGGTGCCACTAAAGTATGCCCTGGTCCACTTTAGTAATCAATGCTAAAGCACCTAGGTGACCACTAAAGTGGTAGTCGCCCAGTGATGTCAGGCCGCTGAAGCAGCTTGTGCTTTTGCGACTAACTTGCTGCTACACTGATACTTGCTATGTTGGTAGGGTTATTAAAGAACCTAAGGTTCGCTTAAGATCCCTCTACTAAAGAGCCTAAAAGGCTACTTTAGCAGTCAGACCAGCTGCAATGAACCAGCTTGAGACTTGGAATTTTTTGAGTCTCCATCGACCCCTCGAGATATATTCAGGATCTTATATACACAAACAAACGATTTTAGCCCATCAAATTTGATGTTTTATACCTAATGTCATAGTAAAAAATTTCATCCAATGTTTTTTTATGAAAAGTGGATCCCACACCCATGTGCCATTTTTCTTAATATTCAGCTAATGGCCCAAAATGAGTGCAGAAGCCTCATGACCCAAACAAAGGGTCCACCTAGCCTAAAATTGATGCTGCGAAGCTATTGGAATTGTTAGAATTGGAATACATGGTCTTTAGACTAAAGATTTTTCTTGGTAGCCAATATTTAACCATAAAGGACTTCAAAATAGAAAATTGGCTATAAAAATTAAATGAATTGCCTGGTAACTTAACTGTCACCTCCAACAAGTCATAAATGACTTGGGGTAGCTATAAGAAAGCTCTAAGTAGAGAAAATTAGTGTAAATACAAAAATTACCTAAAGGGTCATTACATGAACCTCCTTTTGGGTTAATTTTGTCATCGGCACTGCAGTAGTAGCAAAACCCTTTACTAATCACCTGTAGTAATTGGCAAAACCAATGAAGCTACGAACCTTAGATGGAGATGTAGGCATGCCCCAATAAAAAATAGTCTTAATATTCAATGAGTCTACTATAATCCTATTCTTAGATACCAAATGTCCTAGGTAAGTTACCAACTTAAGCAAGAACACACACTTTGTGAATTTGGAAAATTACCTATGATCTCTCAAAGTTTGGAGCACAATCCTCAAATATAGCAAATGTTTCTTCCAACTCCTCAAATACATACGAATGCCATTGATGAACACAATTATGGAGAAATCCAAATAAGTCCAAAACACATGATTCATCAGATTCAATAACTTTTTTGGGGTATTAGTCAACCCAAAAAACATTACCAGGAACTCATAATGACCATAACAAATCTTAAAGGCTGTTTTTGGGATGTACTCAGCCTGAATCCTAAACTGATAGTAACCATACCTCGAGTTAATCTTAGAGAACACCTCCCTGAATATGGTTAAATAAATCATCAATACGAGGCTGAGACTGTATCTCCATAAGCTCAGATGGATCTATGCAGTAAGGTTCCATAGAAATAGATTGGGTTCCTAGCTTAATATTAATAGTAAAATTAATATCATGCTCAGGAGAAAGACCAGGGAGATCGTTAGGGAAAATATCATTGTGGGTACCCATGGGTACTGTCCAACGTACGACTAGAGGTCATGATTCGTAGGGTCACCCTACAATTCATAAGGTCACCCATAGCAGCTGGGCGATAATTTTTAGTGTTTTTACTAAGTGTATTTTGGACATTTCCCTCCTTTTCTAAACATAACCAAGGAACTTAAAAGATAATTAGGATGCCATTGTTATCTATAACATATCAAAAACATTTCTTAAATTATCTTAAATCTCTAAGGCGGAACAAGCTAGGGTTTCTTATAAATGGCCATCTAAAGCTTCAAAGGTTGAATTCTCTCCATAATTATTAATATTTTAGGAATGTGACCCTATGTTCAAGCTTGTTTTCTTTAAAAAAATAAAATTATATGGTTGTTTATATGGATTTGAACATGGGTTTTTATATGGGTTGAGGGTTTTGGCATGATTGATTCTGAAATTATTTTCCTATGAATTATTATGCATTGTAATGCCTTATAAATAGTATTGAACATGTGGGGTGTATGTGAATGGTGAATAAACAAAGGGGTCATGGTTTTCACCAATATTTTGATTTTACTTTTACATGTGGCTTTGGAAATTGTGTTCTCTCAACCTAAAATGTGAAATTGATATTGAATATGGTTTTGTCTTATGGTTTGACTTGCTCTCCTATACTAATGCATTGGTATAAAAGTTTAATGAACCATAGATTGATTTTATTGAACCTTATATTTTATGGAATCCCCATAAGAATGAATAACTGAACCTAGAGGGGTTATGAATTTCCCCATTAGAAAGGTTAATTATCATCGCATGATAGTATTAAATAGCAAGTGAGGTTAGTATAATGGTACCAATGATGCCTTAATTAATGAATTGGTTCAATTAATAGGAATGTGTGCTAAATATATTAAATGGGATTAAATAAGGGTTGTGTAGCCGAGCTATGAAAGTAGAGGTCTCGAAGGACCAATACTAAAAACCATAGTTGCTGACATAGGGGTCAAAATAACTGGGTGGTTCGAGTCCCCCTTATTATATGATTGGGTGGTTCGAGTTACCGATGTTAAATAACTAGGTTCTTAAATCACCTTTTATATATGCTAGGAGGTTCAATTACCTCATGGTGCATATATATATATATAGTTATTCTCTGGTTCATATGGCTACACACACTAAGTCCCTTTCAGCTGGGGAAGAGCGGGACCCATATAACATATGGGTGCCTTATTATGATGTTCATGCTACATATCCCATGTTAATATTCTAATGTGCATTCTAACTACCCCTAAATGTTGTATCCCCATACAATGTAGGGTTTGGAAATACTCCTACTTTTCCTGCATAGTGATTAAGTGACTGTTAGGTTGATTGTGAGTAGACTTAAAGTGGTGAGCTTCCATCCTATAGAAGAGATTCATTTCATGGTCACATTTTCTTATGTCATAGACTTTGTTTCAGATTTGTTTGTTTTGGCTATTGTCAGAAGCATATCCGGACTAGATTGATTTTGGTTATTAGAAGGTTTTATAGATTATTTTGAGCTTGGGGTATTGGTTATTGGTTTTTGGTGTTTAGTTATTTGCTGGTAGTTGTTGACATTCTTAAATTTCCTTTAAGTTATTGATTATGTTATCTTGTTATATGTTTAAAGTTTATTCCACTCCTAGTGCATTTGGTTCTTTTGGGTTAGAAAAAGAGGGTGGTCTCCAATCCATGATGAACTTGAGATAACCTTCATGACCAAGCCTTGGTTTGGGTCATGACATGCTTGGTATCAAAGACTAGGTTCATGGTCAAAAATTTAGTGCCCATAAAGTCGTGTCAAGTGGAGTCTCTTTTATGGGTATGCAGTCTACCACACTTATAAAAGAGAGAGATTCTATGAGGTATTTAGGAACGTTTCACTTTTTTGTTGTTTTATTTTTGAGGTATAGAGTCTAAGGCCTTAAATATCCTCTAAATCTCATTTGTTCGCATTTCCGATCAAGATTTCTTAAAGATCTGATACCTATGGAAACTTTTATGTCCCATCTAACGACAATGTAGATGGAACTCATCATACCTATAGGGTACAAACTCAGTCTAGGGTCATTGCTTTTGATTGGCCTCGTGAAGTTCCATTGGTCTCTACAGATTCTTCTACAGATGGTGACACTCCCAGTCATTCACCTCAAGGAGATATTACTAATATCAAATTACTCTATTCTATTTATCTATTGGCCTAATTAGTGATATCTCAGTCACGTCAATCAGGTCCTCCTGGTGTTGTTGTGAGCTCTTCTAAGGCTATTAAAGTTAGCCAGCTTATGAGGTTGAGTTCTCTGACCTTCACTAGCACTAAGATTAAGGAGGATACTTAAGCGTTCATTGCTGATATGGAGATAATTTTCCAGGTGATGCATGCTTCTGACTTTAAAGGTGTGGAGTTTACTACATATCAATAGAAAGATGTAGCATACTAATGGTATGAGGAGTAGGAGCAGTTGAGGGGAGAGGATGATGAATAGGCTATATAGGATCAGTTTTTGAGTACTTTTCTCAATCGCTTCTATGATGGTGAAGGAGTATGCCTTAAAGTTCCATCAGTTGTCTCACCATGATCCTGAGTTAGTGTCTATAATGAGGGTTGGGATAAGGAAGTTTGCTTTTGGGTTGTTCTATGATTTGGTTTTGGAGAGAAACACTACTTTGTTGAACAACGATATGGATATCTCTAAACTTGTGGTGTATATGCAACAAGTTGAAGAGGAAAAAAAAAGCAAGCATAGATGGAGAAAAGGCAAAGTAAGAGGTTTAGACATTTAAAGTAGGGTGAAGGTCAACAAAGCAATGACAAGTATGGAAAGCAGTAGTCTAACAAAAAGAATTAGGAAAGTCCTAACTCCTATTCTATGGTCAGTTCTCCTTATCCAAAGTCATTCAGTGATCATCGTTTCTAGAGTAGTGAGAGTTTTGGGGCACAAGATGCCTAATCTCAAGCCACGGGGCTCAGCCGTCTCCATGATACCTTTCTTATCAGTTTTATGGTTTGTTGTATCATTATAAGTGTGAGAGAGGGAGGAATTGGTGCTTTTGTTGTGGTCAAATTGGTCACATAAAGAGGAATTATCCTTCTAGGATTGCTTCTGGGGCTAACAAGGTTCTAATTGCTACTTGATCTGCTTCGACACCAAAAGATGTGAATTTTGGAACTGATATTAATTGGAATCGTCTCTATGCTCTTTACACCTACCAGGAATCTAAGGTATCTCCTGATGTCGTTACTGGTTTGTTACAACTCTTCTTTTCTTATATTTATTGCTTTCTGATCTGGGGTCAACCTTTTCTTGTGAGACCTCTTATGTGGTTGTTTATTTTAGTTTTGGCCTTGAACATATTCCTGAGCCCTTTTTAGTGTCTTCCCTGATAGATGACTCTATTATAGCTAAAAGATTCTATAAGGGTTATTTGGTATCTATCTATAGTAAAGAGACCTTGGTAGATGGAATAGAGTTGGATATGGTTGATTTTGTTGTGATTTTGGGGATATATTGGTTGCACACATGATATGCCTCTTTAGACTGTTGGACCAATATGATCATTTTTAAATTTTCTGATGACTCAATTATTGAATGGGAAGGGAGTTCCCTAGTGACTAAGGAAAGGCTTATTTCATATCTTAATGCCCAGAAGTTGATTTCAAAGGGGTGTCTTTATCATCTAGTGTATGTTAAGGATTTTAATTTGGAGGTTCCCTCACTACAATCTATCTATGTGGTCAATAAGTTTCCTGAGGTCTTTCCTGATAATATTCGTGATATTTCTATTGATAGGGAAATAGATATTGGGATTGATCTTGTTCCTGATACTCATCCTATTTCTATCCTTTCTGAGAGAATGGCTCCAGCTGAGTTGAAAGAACTTAAGGAGTAGTTTAAAGATCTTCTTGATAAGGGTTTGATTCTCCTTAGAATTTCTCCATATGGTGCTCTTATTCTCTTAGTGTGGAAAAATAATGGTTTTCTTCGAATATGTATAGAATACCTCCAGTTGAATAAGGTGAAGGTGAAGAATAAGTATCCTCTTCCTAGGATTGATGACCCATTTGATCAACTTTAGGGTGCTAAGTACTTTTCTAAGATTGACCTTTGGTCTGGTTATCACCAGTTGAAGATTAGAGAGGTATATATCCTTAAGACTGCTTTCCATATATAGTCATTTCAAGTTTTTGGTGTTGTCCATTGGTTTAACTAATGTACCAGTGACACTTATGGATCTTATGAATTGGGTATTCTATCAGTTCTTGGATTTTTTTGTGATTGTATTTATTGATTATATTCTGGTATACTCTAAGAGTGAGAAGGATTATGCCAATCACCTCCGCATAGTGTTGCAGACCCTTAAGGGTCAGTGTTTGTATGACATGTTTTGAAAGTGTGAGTTCTAGTTAAGGGTAGTGACCTGTTTTGGTCATATTGTGTCTAGTGAAGGGATCGTGGTAGATCTACACATGTTGTGGTGGTTAAGAAGTGGCCTAGACCCATGACTCCAACTGATATTCAGAGCTTCTTGGGTTTATTCGGTTATTATAGAAGGTTCATGGAGAGATTCTCATCGATTGTTGCCCCATTAACAAAGTTAACCCAAAAGAAGATGAAGTTTTTTTGGTCTGATACATGTGAGGGTACCTTAGACAAGTTAAAAGATAAGTTGACTTCTACTCCTAGTTTGACCTTGCTCGAGGGTATTGATTTTTTTGTTGTCTATT
The DNA here is from genome assembly GCA_030864225.1 of Capsicum baccatum var. pendulum. Taxonomy (NCBI): domain Eukaryota; kingdom Viridiplantae; phylum Streptophyta; class Magnoliopsida; order Solanales; family Solanaceae; genus Capsicum; species Capsicum baccatum. Next base: position 198,786,179 of record CM061557.1, read on the forward strand.
ATGATACGTCCCGTATTGGACTTGGTTATGTGTTAATGCAGCATACCAAGGTAGTGGTGTATGCTTCTAGGCAATTGAAAGTTCATTAGAAGAATTATCCGACTCACGACCTAGAAATGTTGGTTGTAGTGTTTGCATTAAAGATTTGTGCCATTACTTATATGGAGTTCATGCTAACATCTAATCAAATCATAAGATCTTGCAATACGTGTTCACTCGGAAGGAGATGAATATCAGGCATAAGAGATAGCTTGAGTTGCTCAAGGGTTATGACATGAGTCTCCATTATCATCTAGGTAAAGCTAATGTTGTTGTTAATACTTTTAGTTGGTTATTTATAGGCAGTTTATCCCATGTGGATGAGGAGAAATGATGATTGGTGAGGGATATTCAATGTTTGGAAAATCTTGGAGTTCATCTCTTGGACTTCGAGGATAGAGGTATGATTGTCCAAGAGGTGGTAAAGTCATATCTTCATACTAAGGTGAAAGAGAAATCGGTTTTTGACCCTATCTTGATGCAGATCAAGGATGACGTTGGTCAGCAGAAAGTGATGGCTTTTGATATTGGTGGTGATGGGTTATCTTAAGGTACCAAGGCAGGTTGTGTGTTCCTGATATTGATGGGCTGAGAGAGAGGATCTTGGTTGAGGCTCATGAGTCGAGGTACACTATTCATCCTAGTTGGAAGAATATGTACCATGACTTAAAGGATATTTATTAGTGGAATAACATGAAGAGAGATATGGCCAATTTTGTGGCTAAGTGCATGTTGTGTCAACAAGTAAGGGTGGTGTACTTTGAGGCTTGGTGGATTGTCTTAAGAGATTGAGTTGCCTGGGTTGAAATGAAAAGTGATTAATATGGATTTTGTTACCGGTCTCCTACGGTCTTGAAACTAGTTTGATTCTATTTGGGTCATCGTGGACAGAATGACAAAATCTTCTTACTTCTTGCCATTAAGGACTAACTATTTTAGGGATGATTATGCTAAGTTTTTCATTCAGGAAGTTGTCAGATTGCATGGTGCTCCAGTTTCTATCATTTCTAATTGAGGTACTCAATTCTCATCTTATTTTTGGTGTTTATTTCATAGAGTTTTAGGGACTAAGGTGAACCTTAGTAATTATTTCCACCCATAGATAGATGGACAAGTGGAGAGGACTATCCAGACTTTGAAAGATATGCTTCTTGAAGGTATCTCCCATGAAGGGAGTGATGCGGTTTAGAAAGAAGGGGAAGCTCGGTACCTATTATATTGGCTCGTATTTAGTTTTAAAGAGATTGGCCAATGTGGCATACCAGTTGGATTTGCCTACTAGTTTGGGTTTCATTCATCAAATTTTTCATGTCTCGATGTTGAAAAAGTGTGTGGGTGATCCATCCTTGATTGTTCCCTTGGAGAGTGTGGGTGTTTCGAATTCCTTGTATTATGAGGAAGTCCCAGTGGAAATCTTGGATCGGCAAGTCCGTCAGTTGTAGACCAAGTACATGGCTTTGATAAAGGTCCTTTGGAGTAATCATAAGGTTGAAGAAGCTTCTTAGGAAGCTGAAGAGGACATAAAGTCCAAATACCTATTATTCTTCCCCATCTTTGATAATTGTGCTTAAGGTATGTGTTTTTCTTAATACCTTTGTTTTCTTTCTTTGTTAAAAGAGATTATGGTTTCCTTGATATCTCTCTTTTTTTCTTTGTTAAAGGTAGACGTGGTTATGTTTCAGTGTCAAATTATGCTAATGAATTCCTTGTCTCATTATTCGAGGATGAATGATCTTAGGGGGGGGGGGGGCAATGTGACAACCCAAATTTTTGCCTCTAGAAAATTTTGAGTTTGAACTCATTTTCCAAACTATGACTCACCATATGAGTCGTAAGGTGTCTTAACGGGTCATAGGCTCCAAATCATAGGGGGTCCAGTGAGTTTTGTCCGAGTTACTGCCTTGGTGACGACTTGAGGTCACGACTCGTAAAGTCTCTATTTGAGTCGTAAGGTACCAATCATGGGTGACCATAGTGTTGCCCAAAGTATTCGGTCTTAACTACAACTAGGACCCTACGAGTCATAGCGTGACTTGATAATTCATATGACTCAGTCATGACTATACCAGTATGGGTGACCATGGGTACGGTCCAGCCTACGACTAGAGGTCATGAGTTGTAGGGTAACCCTATGAGTCGTAAGGTCACCCATAGCGACTGGGCAAATATTTCCACTCTTTTTACTAAATGCATTTTTCACATTTACCTCCTTTCCTAAACATAACCCACAACTTTAAAAGAAAATTAGGACTTCATTCTCATCCATAACACGTCAAAAACATTCTCTTAAATCCCTAAGGTAAAACAAGCTAGGGTTTCTCATACTTGGCCATCTAAATCTTTGAGGGTTGAATTTTCTCCATAACTCTTAATATTTTAGGCATTTGACTCTACCCTCAAACTTGTTTTACTTAAAGCATAAAATTATATGGTTTTTTTATGTGGATTTGAACATGGGTTTTGATATGGGTTTAGGATATTGGCATGATTCATTCTTAAATTGTTCTCCCATGAATTATTATGCATTGTATAAGATTTATAAATGGTTTTGAACTTGTGGGGTGCATGGGCATGTTGAATAAACAAAAGGGTCATGGTTTTCCCCAATTGATGATTTTTGCCAAATATATGGCTTCGGAAATTGTGTTCCCTCAATCCAAAATCTGAAATTGACATTGAACATGGTTTATCACATGGTTTGCCTTGCTCTCCTATACTAATGCATTAGCATAAAAGGTTAATAAACCACAGATTGATTTTATTGAACCTTTAGGTTTGTGGAATCCTTATATGAATGAATAATTGAACCTAGAGGGCTTCTGAATTTCCCCATGTGAATGGTTAATTATCATGGCATTATAATGTTAACTTTCAAGTGAGGTTGGTATGATGAAACCAATGGAATTCCTTAATGAATGAATTGGTTCAATTAATGGGAATGTGTGTTAAATATTTTAATTGGGCTTAGAGGAGGGTTGTGTAGCCGGGCCCTGAAAATGGAGTTCTTAAGGGACCAATACTGGAAACTGTAGCTGCCGACACGGGGTTCTAAATGACCAGGTGGTTAGAATCCCCTTATTATATTATTAGGTAGTTTGAGTCTCCTATATTAAATAACTAGGTGTGTAAATTGATATATGTCGGGAGGTTTGAGTCCCTCATGGTGCATGTGTATATATGATTATTCATGGGTTCATGCGGCTATACGCTCTGAGGCCTTTCAGTTGGGGAGAGTTGGATCAATATATCCCGTGGGTGCTTTATTATGATGGTTATTCTATACAACCCAGGTTAATATTTTAAAGAGCTTGCTAAAACTTGTTCCTTACCTCGACACGTTATATATAATGTATATGTATATATTTGTGTGCATTTGGATTTTGACTGATTTTGAATTATTGATTCATACATTATTTTATCCTTTTATCCTTGAGTTACATGCTAGTGCTCAACCCGCTAACCATTACCGAATGATGCATCCCCACGCGTGTAGGGTTCGAAGACACTCTTACTTTTCCTGCATAATGATTAGGTGAATTTTAGGTTGATCGTGAGTAGACTTGAAGTGGTGAGCTTCCATCCTCCAGAAGAGCTTCATTTAATGGTTTTTTTTCCTTATGTCATAGACTTTGTTTCGGACTTGTTTTTCTTTCTATCATTGGGGGAATGTCGCGACTTGATTGATTTTGGTTGATAGAAGGCTTGATGTATTATTGTGGACTTGGGGTATGGCTATTAGTTATTGGTATTTGGTTATTGGGCTGGTAGTTGTCGACATTCTTAGATTTCCTTTAAGTTATTGACTTTTCTATCTTGTTATATGTTCATAATTCAATTAGTTGCTAGTGCATTGGGTTCTTTCGGGTCAGGTAAAAGGGGGTGGTCTATGGTCCATGGTGAACTTAAGATACCCATCACGGTCAGTCACAGATTTGGGGCATGATAACCAGGTATGACATACAACCGACCACGCCCGCCACTTGGTTAGGATACTAATTGATATCCTGTCCGACCTGCCTAAGGACCTCCACGAGCATCATGAGGAACACCTTGGCAACATATATACTACCTTGAGTTGGGGGTGATACTGTCGTAAGCGGCAAAATACTCTGACTAAAGGAACCACCGCTCCATGCCTGAGACACTCTCTAGAGAAGTGGCCAAAGGCCGCACAATCATAGCAAGCCCCAGGCCCTGTACCATATCTCAAAGATCCGGCTGTCCTAAAATAACTACCTCAGCTAAAATACCAGGAAGATTAACGTCTCAGAGACTAACCACTACTATGGCCAGGATAATCAATGTAGCTAGACTGGCCTCCATTATTAATATAAAATGTTGCATGAATGAGCTTACAAGGCTAACCCTAATGCTAATAAATCTAACACAGAGGGTACCTACCCTGAGAACCACTACCTCTAAACTGTGAGCTACTCTAGATCCCACTAAAAGTGCCTTGATATTTTGACTTTTATTACTACCGCATTTGACCTCACGATGCATCGCCTCTATAATATAAAGATGATCAAAAACCTCTACAAAATACTTTCCAATAACAACCAAAATTTGTGAAGCAATGCAAAGAAGAAGTTTTAATCCTCAAATAAAACACCAAACCCAATCGTACTTAGCCGATAAGATAGATGTAGCATGCCTATCAAATTTAAAATATCAAGCCTCATACTCCACAACTGCAATGGATCCCTACTCCAATCTCAAGAATTGGTCCCTTACTTGATCTCTAAGGCTACAAGGCTTGTACTTCTCTTAGAAGACCTCAGAGAATTGAGTTCATGTCAAAAGAGGAGATCCAGCTATCCTAGAATCAAAGTAACCTCTCCACCAATGTCGAGCTATCAAATCCAATTGAAAAAGTATTTTAGTCGACACCTCATGCCTCAACTAAGCCTAAATTATGAAGCTTATATTCGCAATAAACTAAAAACTCATAAGCATCCTCACCCAGTGCCCAGAACCTAGGTAGAGTAAATCTCAAGAATCTATCCAATATCTTCTGCTCCTAACTGCAACTTTATTCTGTAGGTTGTGCACCATCAAATGGTGTACCACCAAATAATCCCAAGAGCTAAACCAACACATCCTTAAGCAGTGATGAAGAAAGCATGCACTGGACGTTGTCCCATTACTAGCTGGGTGTAGGAATCTCTATTATGGGAGCAGAAATAAGATCTGGTAAAGGCTCCCTATCTTAGCCTCTAAATCGGGCTACATCTCTCAGCTTTCCTTGACCTGTAGGTCATCCATGTACTTCGGTAAGATCCCTAGTCGTAGAATTGGGATCCTTGTCTTGTGTAGCAATAACACACATCCTAGCCATCTGCAAAAGAGTAAAACCAAATAAATCTTTAGAAACCAACTCATACTCTTAGCATGAAGTGAGTGAAAGAAGTGAAGATCTCTTAAGAATTTCCTATAGCCTCTCAAATTGGAGAAACAGACGTCATCGGTCCGATCCACGAAATTTACTAGACATTTGATCTTGTACCAATAATACTAATTAATCTAGTGTTTGATATCATTTTGTCAGGATTTGATTTCTGAGTCTTGATGGCACCTACTTCATCGCACTAATAGGTAAGCCAAACTGTTGCTTAAAGGTATAAGAAATAAGCTAATTTTGTTAGAAAATGGGATAAATGCCAAAAATATGCAAGTAAAAGACTCACAAGTAATAATCAGGTAATATTATTATAACAGAAGAGAAATAAGATCAATAATTACATCCCATCACCTAGTAGTGTCGGTACAAGAGCATCTAATTCAAAAGAGTACAAGTAATATCAAGTCAATATATAATAGTCTTGACAATAGAAAAAAGATAAAAGTTTAACTATAGCTCTAAGAGTTAACCCTATCTCCGAACATTGACCAACACAAATCTCAGCAGCAACTAGTACTTGGATCTACATCAAATTGGTACAGAAGTGTAGTATAAGTAACCAAGCCAAGGTACTCAGTAGGATGATCCGACTGAGCTAAACCATAATATAAATATAATAAATACGAGATAAATATGCTAAGTCAAGGTAAGCGGGAAAACCTTAAATATGCTCCAAATACTATAAACAAATAACAAAAATAATAATGATAAAGGAATACATAACCATCTCTACATACTGGCCCTATATGCCATAAAGTGTAATAAAGAAAATAATCCAATACCGAACCCCATAATCGCAGAGGGTGCAATCAATGAGAAATAATAATCAAAGTTATACAAATTAACCATATGCAATAATCATAACCCTAGAATCTTTTATATTGTGAATGCCAGACTCGAACCAATTTCATAACTATTATAATCAGCACCTCATTACCAGACTGGAATCAAAACTCATATCATCATTTGTCATACTTTAACCAAAATACATATCATCATTTATTGGACTTGAAAAAAACTCATATCATCATTTGCCAGACTTGAACTGAAACTCATATCATCATTTACCAGACTTGAATCAAAACTCATATCATGGATAATGTTGGAATCAAACCAGTCTTAATTTCATAAATTATTGAACTGGAACCGAAACTACTATCATATCCCAAGTAACAATATAGCATAAGGCATTATGTATATAAGCCTCCTAAATCTCTAGAATATAATTTTAGATAATGTAGCACGTTCATAAAGTCTATAAGGAGCTAATAGTAGTTTGGCCTAAGGTGGGCTGAAGGGGCCTAATTCTAATACCTAAAATTCATTCTAAGGAAAATTTTAACCCAAACTATGCTAAGGTATCTAATTTCACTACCAGTTATTAAGTAAGCCAAATTTTAGTCCCAGGATAGCAAGTCTACCTAAAGAATGAGTAGCTAAGTCAATCATGACTAATTATGGCCTCTAATTAGCTAAATAATCGAAATTCACATTAAATATAACTCCAAGTCCTAATTTCTGACCCATATCTAGCACATTAACATAAATATACTACAATTTATCCCAATTTATGAGAAAGATAAGCCTAGCCTACCTAGACATCGAAGAAAGGCTAAAGAAGTTTACTATATCAATTATTTCCACTTTTGAGAAACTTCCACTCAATGCCAAGCTATCAAAAGGTAATTTAATCATCAATACGAGAACAATACCTATATTGCATTTTTATGATCCAAGCCCAAAATCATGTAAAACCCATGTAGGGCTCATTTGCAGCGTCCTTCTATTCTCAAGAAATATTTACCCTCAAGAATAGGTAAATTCCAAGCTCAACAGTGTTAAAAGGCAGTCAAAAAGGCAGTCAATCAACACTTTAAGCTCAAATCACAATACCTCTTCCTATCCCAATTTTTCAAAACCAACTGTTTATAAACATGAAGCACAACAATATGTCACAATGGGATCAAGGTATGGCATTACAGTAGCAACAAACAACTGTGTATATGTACAAGTTACACTACCCAAACACATAGGCAACTAGCAATATGGCTCTTGTGCCCTCACAACAAAGAAGGCTCACTCACTCATATGAAATAATGCATGTCAATACAGGTATAGTCAAGAGACACTCACACTCAAAAGAGAAGTTAAAATCAATATGCATTAAATACCATAGGCTTGCCCTTATTTTTTTTACCTTAATTTTCAGATAGTCAAGTTAGGATCACTATAGGACTTTACTCAACTTGTAGTGTAGGATTCAGGGCTGGTATGGTACATATGGACATATCAAGTCACTAAGCCTCCTTGGCACTACACTAATCTTAGGATCTCACTTATTAGCTAATTTTCCTTTTATTCCGCCCTTATTCTTTATTGTACATTCAAGTTTGGTGTGGTCTTTTATTCTTTAGGTGTGGTCTTTTATTTTTATTTTTTTCACTTTTTTCACAAATTTTTTCTTTTTTATTCTTCTTCTTTTTGTTCCACACTCAGCCCTACTAACTTTTTCTCTTATTGTATGCTTCTACATACCCACTTTACACTACGCACCCTATGATAGTCATCCTCAACTTAGTCGTTTTGCCTAAGTTGAGGTGTATTATGTCAAATGAGGACTAGGACCAAAATAGGTTCATTGTAATACAAATGGGAAGGTAAATAGGTGAAACAATAAAAATAGGCTATAAGGCTCAAAATAGGGACCAAGGGATACTATTTCACGTAGGGAAGGTCATATAGGCTAAAAGTGGACTAAAGTAAAAACAGCCTATGATCATTTCCTAACCAACTATCCTACAACTGAGGTAATACTAACCAGGTAAGTTCAGAATTCAACACATAAAGAGAACTAAGTAGCATCTCACACACACAACACAGAGTCATTATGACAATCTACTACCTAGCAGATTCATGCAATTGTTAGCAAGTATTTATCATATCCCTTATCCTAACGCCAGAAGATCTATAATGTTCACACACACACACACACACACACACACACACACACACACACATATATATATATATATATATATTCACACAGTTCTAAAACACATGTTTGGAGAGGTAACATTTTTCTCAAAAATCAATAAAAATAATGACAACTTTCCTAAATACTTAAAAATCTTCCAATTAAACAAAAGCACAATACAATATAGATCAAAACATAATACAACACAAACTTTAACCTATACATGCCAGTTTTACATCTATACCATGGTTGATAGGAAAATAAGCACGGCTACAAAAATTCATGGTGGTTATGGTATACCACACCCCCAACTAAAAACTGTGCATTGTCCCCATTGTGTGAAAATAATATAAAACAAGGGGAATGAGGACATACATAGGATGCACTAGGCATTCGTGTCATGAGCATCCCCAGATGGGGGAATATTAGATGATGAAGGAAGTGGTGCACTACTAGAAGATACACCTACTGCTATCACTGCATGACTCTACCTCTTAACAACTATAGTATCTATCAGATAAGGTCTGGCCTTTTTAACAGCCTAGTCATATGGCATATCAAGATCCCGCAAGTCTCTTATGTGATCTCTTGGCCCCAACTATTGAGACCTCACCATCATCCTCCATAAAGATATCAAAATATCTAGGTATGTGCGGAGGTGATATTTGGACCGCTGGGGTATGACTGAAGAGTGGCTGCTACATGGCTCTCTATGAGAGAGCATACCTCTACTCAAAATATATCCATCTTCTCTCTTATCTAGGCAAGATTCGACACCTCTATCTCTGTAATATGAGTTGTAACCCATCTCTCAAACTCATTAAAATGTTTCTATAAATCAGCACATAGCTCAGGTAGGGCAACTCTCTATGCGGTCTCCTATCTAGCCTCTGCCATCTCGAATCTAGTTTGAACCCCTGAATGCACCTGCTCGATAGTGTAGTTATCTTGATCTCAACAACTTATAATCAAGCATCAGTGGACCTCTGACTATCCACTAAGCTTTGTAAGAACTCTCAAAATATAGTAATCATACATGTAGTTGGAGCTGTAGTGGATGGGAGAGTAGGCTCTGAAGATACGCCAACCGGCTCTGAGATTAAAATTGGGGTTGATAAAGAAGTGGATGGTGTCCCCTCACCCTAAGTACTCCATATGGGGCCTCTCTCTGATCCCTATCTCAAGATCAACACTAACTCCCACATCACCTTTATGTATATCACCAGGCTCTATGGAAATTGATGGACCCTCAGTCTGGGCTCGAAGTACTTTGGTTGGCTCATTAGATTTCCTGGGAAGGCTTGAATGTGCTAAATCCTTGATACTCTTTATTTGGGAAGTGGCTATCATACATACCCTTTTATCTACTCTTGGTATCTCAGGTACATCGGCCTTATCACATAACCTCTAAATCAGTATGGGGAATGGTAAATTCGTTGTATCCCCAAATGCCCTATCATGTATCTCATGCCGAAGGATGGCTGCAAAATCAATAACATATCCGACCATCAAACTATCAACCAGGGTTGCTCCTTTCCAAGTTAACACATTATCTAAAATAGTAGGGAATAGTCAATATCAGCTGAGCCACCACCAAAACTTTACATCAAATATTAATGGACCCTTCTTTAACACACCATAACCCTTAATCCATATGGTCTCATCACCCAAAGGTTATATATAGTTGGCTATCCACCTAGCCATCTCAACTCTCGCTCATCTATTCTCAAACTCCCGTATAATGTGTCTATCATGTACAACTCTTATTCTGTAGTCATACTCTATTGTGGATGTAAGAGTGATTTAACTTGGACCAAAAATGACATAGCGGATAGTCTCTGCTGAAAGATTAACCCTGACCCCTCTCACAAGGGTCTCATCTTGCAATGGCTTCTCCATGTGTCTTATTAGGCCTAGAAATCTGCTCAAAGTATGACTATTGTATCATGGTATAATGTATAAAATTCACGTACCATAGTCGAGATGTAAGAATAGATTTCTCTAGTCATCCACTCTAACTGGTAATGATCAAAGAAAGATCTTAACTATGGTACTCTGATAAGCCTAGATAGATCAATCTTGCACTCATCATAATAAGCCTCTTGGGCCTACCATCCTCCGAAATATGATTGTTCATATCAAATATCTCTTACTTCCCCTCAGCACACCACCTTAAATTTTCCTCCTCAAGAGGCGACTCTGAGGCATGTGTGGGTATAAGACTCTGCCCCTGTTGTACGGGTGTGACCTCATCTGGAACGGTCATCTCATGGGAATCCTTATTTTTACCCTCTTTAGATTGGGGTACATCTGACTGTTGTGCATGAATAATGGTACCCTCCTCAAACTAGGGCACCACTGATGACTCCTCCTACTCTATCCTCAGATGAATCATGGGATCCCTCCTCAGACTGGGGGTCCTGAGCTACATCATGTGTATCTAACTCAGAATCTTCTACTCCATCATCATCATGATAAGTCAGTATATAATAATATAGAGGTGATCTCTGCTCTAACTTCATCCTTGGTTTGGCTACACGTGCCTCTGCAATTTGGATAATCTGAGTAGCCTCAACCTGAGACCTAGGCTAAGCAAAAGCTGGCAGTCTTCCTCACTGTGACTGCTCTGGTAGTATCTATCCCATAGCTCCAAATATAATAGTCTCAACTACTAAGCACAGATGACCTATAGTAACTCTGTTTATCACTTTATCTGCAACATCTCTAAGTCGTGCTATTGGGTACTCCGCCACTAAACCATTAGGCTTGGGAGACTTATTCCGTCTTCTCAGTGTCTTAAATTTCTTCTTCTTAGTAGCTTTTGGTTCCATGTGTACCTGAAAAACTAGTTGTTAGTTTCCAACAAAAAGTTTGAATTTTTCCTCAATTTTCACACCCATATAACTTATTTGAAGTCCCAACAATTCTAATGTGCACACATATGTCAAGAATCATGATTTTCAAAGCAAACGAATATGCTCAAACTCTGGGATTACTCTACTTATTCAAGTTCAACTTTTGATTGGGACCTAACCTTAGGATTTAATTCAAAACAAGGCCCTACATCAAGATTATGGGCTACTTCAAGGCTCTTACATACAAGCATGATAGATTCTATTTATTTTCGTGGAAATACACATATCAACTTGTTTATTTAATAAATAAATCAATAAATAATTATTAGGATTCAAGAAAGTCACCTCTTTTAAAGAAATTCAAAAGTGAACAATGAAGAAATCAAGCAAAACCCAAGTTAGAACTTGTTTTTATTATGCTGGGACAAGTTGGTAGTACAAACAAGTTTCAATTTGGCCTTTATTTTAGTGTGGTTTTAGTTTATAATTTAAGAGGAAACTTCGAATTTAAAGAAAAAGGTAAAGTTTTGAGGATTTGAATAGGTTAGAATGAGGCTAAAGATGTTTAAATAAGGATGGGGGTTGTTTAGGTCTTAATTCAGCATTGGTGGGCCCAATATTTTAATTAAAATTTGGGCCCACAAGTGACCTATCCACGACACCCACATGCGCCTACCATATGTGGTCATCCATGGGGCGCATATCCCACATGCATCCACCATATGCAGGGCACATGTGAGCCAAAAGTTTTGGCCCACTTTCCTGCATTTTGGGCTTGGTATTTTTATATTTTTTTAGCTCCTTATGGTCCCTTAACTTATGTTTATGGTCCCAAAGTTATGATTTTATGCCAAAGTCCACAACTTTTTGTTCTCATCCTGAAAAATTCATCTTTTCAATTATTACTCAACTTACCTGGCCTGTGTGGGACTTATGACCATGATGGGTTGGTCACATAGTCCCCTTACCTAAGAACTAATGAACGTAACAATTTCACCATTCCAAGTAAGTCCATTAGCTAAAAACATACAAAATAAAAATAACAAAAAGTGAATACTAAAATAGTGGGGTGCCTCCCACCCAACGCTTGATTTAACATCGCAGCACGACGTAGATGTGTTGTTACTCAGACTTCACCAATAATCCAATAGGTTTCCTCCTATGAATCGCTTGATTTAATATTGTGGCATGACGCAGGTACCTTGATTACTCAGAATTCATCAATGTACCCATAAGAGTATCCTCTAGGGTCATAAACATAATTTATCACTGACACCATCCTTATGTCAGTTGGCTGTTTCATTGATCTTCAGATGTTAAATATGTTCTCCTCACCATTGACTCTAAATTTCATCTATCCTTTTTCTATGTCAACCATTTCTCTACCTATGGCCATAAACGTTCTCCCAAATATAATAGGCATCTCAGTGCCAACCTCATAGACCAGAATGACAAAGTCATATGAAAAGATGAAGTTATAAACTCTCACAATCATATCAAACAAAATGCCCATAGGTCTTTTTACTATGCAGTCAACCATCAATAGTCGCACTGAAGTCAGTTCAGGAGGGTTCAAACCTAATTTCTTGAACACAACCAGCGGGTTCAAATTTATGTTGGCTCTAAGGTCACATAAGGCTCTAGAAAATCGGGACGACCCAATAGTATATGGTATAGTGAATACTCTAGGGTCACTCTTTTTTTGAGACAGAGACCTAGTAGTGCCTGTACTACAGTGGTACAAACCATCAACATCCTCAATCGTAGCTCTTTTCTTATTTGTCACCAATTACTTCATAAACCTAGCATATCCAGGCATCTTCTCCAATGCCTTAAGAAGAGGAATATTCAGGCTTAATTCTTTGAGCATCTTAATGAATCACTTGAATTTTCCCTCCTATCTTTTCTACTTTAGTTGTTGAGGAAAAGGTGGGGTGGTCTCAGAATTTGTCTTATTTCATTCTCAACAATCAGATTCTTACCTTTTTGCTTACCAACTATATCGTCACCACCTGTTGCCTTTTCTAACTCCACAATAGTTATCTTATCATGCCTTGGTGCTTCTACAATAGGTAGTGGGGGATCCACAGTAGTTATACCACTCCTTGTGATAATGGCAAGAACATGACTGTTGTTTTTTAGATTTTGCACAATGTTGCTCAGAAGGGACATGGTTGCCTTTGTTTTAGAGTTGCTGACATCTGCCCGAACTGCTGCTCCAACTACTTGATAGCAGTTGAATGGGATTCAACCATCTGGGTCAATCCTAAAATATTGGCCTTAATCTCCTTAAGGTTGATCTCCTAATTTTCTTGATCCTTTACCATCTTAGTCAGCATCTCTTCTATTCTTGATGTTACATCTTTTATGCCAGGTGGAATATAACGATCTTTCTTATCTCTATAATCATCCTTCTTTCTCCAGTCACTATCTCGCTCCCTAATACAGTTTTTGTATATGTCATAATAGTTCCAACCTTGGTTCCCTTGACCTTGGGCTCGAAAACTAGCCAACTAATGATCTAGATAGTTTGCTTCCTCCCCTAATTCTAACTCATAAGCTTTGGAAGCTAACCTTTGTTCTTCTACTGTGTTCACTTTCTTGAAACTTGTTACTTTAAACTTTTTCCCAGTATCCCAAGATCATTTCTTAACAGCGCAATCTCTTGTGCTACTAAATCACCAGCTACTTTCTGGTCATAGAAAGCACCAATATCATATATGATAGATCCCTCTCAGCCTCCCAAGTTTGACATCCTCCGTTAGTGAGTGAGATTTGATCTAGCATTTTTGAAGCTACCTCCCAGAGTAGTATCATAAAAGCTCCTCCATAGATGGTGTCTTCCATGTCTCTAGAACTATTAGTCAAGGATCGATAAAATATTTCCAACAAGCTTGGCCCTGAGATTCAATGGTTGGGCATTATGCTAAGCTTCTTCTTGAATCTAAACCATGCCTCATATATAGATTTTGACTGCAACTGCATAAAATTACAGATCTCATCCTTGAGATACAACACCCTAGATGGAGGAAAGAACCTACTCAAGAATTGTCTGCATAACTCATTCCACATAGTGATAGATCCCTTTTATAAGTCCCTTAACTATAATGATGCTTCTCTAGTAAGTGAGAAGGGGAACAGCCTCAGTCTAAGTGCTTAATAACTCACCTCTAGATTTGTATATCAACTATAGATCTCGATAAAAATGGTAAGATGCATATTTGCATTATCTGTAGGCAAATCCACAAATACATCCTTCAGATTTAAGATTTGTATCATTGCACTCGTTATGGCAAACTTGATGTCTGGGGGAAAAACAAGAGGAATAATGGCTCAAGTCTCAGTTAGCTCAACGTATCTCTGATTTTCTTCATCTTTAATTATGGTTACACATACTGATATGGTGGGATCACTTGAGGATGGCCTCTTCCAACTCTATTTTGATTTCTACCAAGAACTGTTCGGTGATATGTTGCTTATCTCTGCTCAACTAACTCTGCCTCCCAAGCTATAAATTGAGCTTCATCTAATACCCTCTCTAATTTTAAGATTAAGATAAAATACCACCAGTCTATTGATCAACTATGTCCTGAACTCCTTGAGGAGGAAGGGGAGGCAAATCATTACGAACTCCTTCAGAAATATCATCTCTTTTTTATTTTTTCATCCTATTAGGTATTTGTAGGATCTTCTCTAGATTCGGATTCAATGAGAGTAAGGGATTGCCTCTATTCCATGTTCTAGGCATACACCAGCATATACCTAACTAAGAACAAAAACAAAAAGAAAACCCAAAAACTACAACCACTTCAAATCATAAATCAACACTGTATTCCCCAGCATCGGCACCAAAATTTGATAGCACCCAAGCTACACCTTCACTTAAAGGTCATCAAATATAGTAACCATACAAAGGTTAGGGTTGAATCTCAAGGGAATAGTAGAATTGTTGATCTCAGCTGTTTAAATCAACTGGCAAAACTGGAAAAGTAGATGGTGGTTTTGAGTAGTAATATTGAACTAGTGGCAAATATCAACTTTGGTTATAATCAGTCGTAGGTGAAAAAGATTATGTTCCCCCTAGATTCTAAACTTCGTAGGATTATCGTGCTATGTTGGACTAACCCGATACCTTACATACAAAATTGATAAGTTATGTACCATCTACAGTCTTTTGGATGAGCAGACAGATTCCACCTTAATATTTTGAGTCTCAGGATGTTGCCTTACTAATCCTTATCTTGATCCTAGTTAATTATTACCTTCTGAGTCTCTAGTTATTAGATGAAAGCTAACCATCTTACCTATATAATACCTAGTAGCATGGATCGATAGTTAGACCTCACATTACTGTTGTTGTTATCTTTTCCTAGTCACTACTCCTCTTTTGGAGTAAGTAGAAATAATCTAGGCGTGATCCTAACATTTGAAACCACTATGATAACTATTAAAGTGAAGATAATACACTTCATGCATGGGTATCATTTCAGAACAACAATAGTATTTCCCCTAGTTCGTCAATCCACCGGGGTTTCCACAACCCTAGATAAGGGTTTTAGCTATTCATGCTTGTAAAGTAATCAACAATATTCATGATTGCAAGCATAGGATGAAATCACAAAAATCACAAGTGAAAACCCAAAATTGTAACTAAATAAATCAACTGAATTCAATACAAAAGAATTACAAGACCAAAATCAAATCTCAAAATAAAAATATGTTTGTAAGTATAAAGAGTGTGTAACTTCTGCTAAAAACACATAAGGGGTATTTATAGTACTTGAGGAAACCCTAAAACCAAAGTTCGAACAAAATAGGAGAAAAAAGGGTAGGTGACCATATGTGGTCTCCACATGCGGCTTGGACTTAGGCGCATGTGGCGACCACACGTTCTCAGACCAAAAATCTTTGCAACTCTGCTCTCGGGATTTTGGACTTCTGACACATGATTTGCATATATGTAATCCACATCTACTACATATTGTCTGCATGTTGAACTAGGTAGGTACCGGAAGTCTTTTTTAGCTCTTCTTCAATTTCCGCACATGTTTTGGTCACGAACAATTTGGAAAGTATCATAAACACCCATTATTGATCACATAAGTAGCCAAAACAACTTTTTCCTCTTTTTCATGAACTTAGCATCCAAAATCTAGTTTTCTGTAAAACATACCCAAAATGAATCATATCTAACAAAACAACCTCAGAAACTTGCATATCTTCCTTATTTTAAGCCTCAGAAGTGCTATATTTCTATAGCACATCAGATCACCAACTGAAACTTGCAAAAACTTCTATGTTTCCACGGACCCCTCGGGATTTATTTGAAATCCCATGAATGCAAACAAACTATGCTACTCTATCAAATTAGACATTCTAGACTCAGTGGCGCAGTGAAAATTTCCATCCAAGGTTGTTTCAACAAAAAGTGGGCCTCATACCCATGGTCCATTTTATCAATTTTCGATCAATAGCCAAAAACTAGTGTGGAAGCCTTGGGACCTAAACCAAAGGTCCCCCTAGCCTAAGATTAAAATTCCAAAGTTGTTGTAACTATCAAAATTGGCATACAAGGTCGTTAATCTAAACTTTATGCCTGATAGCAAATTCTTACCAATAAAGAGTTCAAAATAGGGAATTAACTCTAAAAAATAAATGAACTACTCGCTAAGTGAACTTTCAGCGCTAGCAAGTCATAAATGAATTGGGAAGCTATAGAAAGGATCTGAACAAAAAAATGTGTGGAAATGTAGAAAATGATATGGAGTGTCATCACAATAACACAACAAGGCATAACCAAGAACTCCCCAAAGCTGCAAAAAGTACTAATGGTTGCCAAAACTTGAGCAACTTAAAAAAATAAAGCCTTTACATGAATCTGTTCTACCAATACTCCATCTTTGTCAACAAATACTCACTCCCAAAGACACCTATTTTGCTTACTTGCAACTGATACATAAGCACATATCATCGAATTGAAATATTCCACCATGTTAGATCAGAAGGATCAATTACCAAAACTAGAAATTTTTGAATCCACCTATTAAACCAACCTTAACCCAAATAAACGATGACTCACATTGCAGAGGAACAGAGTAACAATCTCAAAATCAATTCCAAGGTCAAGATTACTATCAAAAAATAAAGCAAGCAAATCAGTGTAACAAATTCCCAATTCGCTAACTTAAGAAGGGATTATATAAAAGGATCACCGAAGCTAGAATTACAACAAAAACATGGAGGGTCAACCTACCTTCACTCCTTCTCAACCACCGATGTGACCTCGCTAACAAATAAGTAAAACAACCAATCTTACCTTACTAAAAAGGAGAAAATCACCCAACTGAATTAGCCAATGAAACCAACAAATGAGAATTACAAGAAAAATGATTGTAATTAGATAATGCTAGTATGGCCATTTATTAAGTAAAAATCAATTAGTATCTAAATGGTAATAATAAAAAAAACAATATAGATGGAATATGGTATAAAATGGAAAAACAATGACTTGTACTACCCTAGGACCATAAAAAGAAGAATATGCCAAAGGAAATGGACTTTAATCCAAATGATACACCCCAAGGAAATCATAATATTGATCCACTCAATCCACAACTAAAATAAAACATCTACGAGGGTATCCATATTAGTATAAAAATATACACAGAGTCTACAACAACTAATATAGTAACATCAAGGCATAATATCATCGATGGTATGAAAACCATAAATCAACTCAAATAGAAGGTAAAAGATAGTAAGTTGGATCACACCTATATCAATGGAGTCTAAATTCATAGTCTTGATATGCTAGAAGGAGTATGAATTTAAGTTCTTCTAAGCCTGAAATGAGCACCTGAATGAGCACCTCTCAAATATATTGTACCAACTTACTCGGATTGGCTGCCACGGCCTAAAATTCTATAACGAATACTTTATGATGTCTTACCAAAACTCTGCCTATTATGACCACCACAATAATCTAAGATCAACCTTTATCCTAAAATTCTATATATATAGAACTAAAAGGCTACAAGTGATGTCGATCCTTATTGAGAGGACCCCTACTCTCAAATAAAATGCTAATAACACTATACTGATGGCATGACCTATTACCGCCACCTTCATATGCTTTAATACATGCCTTCTCTTAGGTCTTTATATAATCAACAACTTAAGGAAAAGAATACACAATTGCTATTAAATTCTCCATCGCCATATAGAGTGGTAAAGTCAATCCTCTGATAAACTCATGCTCTATCTCATGCTCTGTAAGAAATAACATAAGAGTATGTCTGGCCCACTTGAGAAACCTAATTTCATACTCTAAAACTAATAATAAACCCTATTGAATACCGATAAACCTAACTCTTACCTGAGAACCACTCAATGTATTGGGCACCAACACTGGCTATGATATATCCACAAATAGATAGGAACTCCTAACACTAAATCCTAAAAATTTAATGCAGTCACAAACTCTGTTGGATCTTGTGATAGCCCCAAAACCTCTGAATGGGACTAAAAATCCATTATATAAATTGGTAATTCCCTAGTATGACACCGAGCTAAAACTCAAACTACTCGTATAGAAGTCACATCTGTATCTATAGACAACCTCATTCTATCTAAGTAAGAAAGAGTGGAGTTAAAAAAAAAAAAGCACTTAGAGTTTCATAGAAGTATAGACACATAATAAGGAGTCAAGAATAGAATTTTTTAAGGATGCCCTATAGCTTCCCAAAGATAGAATATAGACGTCTCTGCACAGATCCACAAAACTCTACTAGGTACTTAGTGTAATGACCATCCAGGTCATTTCCTTGATTTTCATATATTTCTAAAGTTTTGAGCCTTCCCATGATAGATATAGGTAATTTATGACATTCTGGAACTGTCAATTTAGCTATCGGGTGGTGAGTTTGGTTTTTAGCTCATTTTTCTTTTTTGGAGCTTTTGCTATTTAGGATCTGGTCTTGGATGAAAAATCTTAGAAGTGAGATTTGATGATAATTCTGACAGTGCCAGCAACTCTGGAACATTGACTTCAGGTTAGTAGAACCCTTGGTTCAGGTATCAAGGCTTCCAAACTCGTTTATGGTTATTAGGCGAGTTGTGTGAAAAAATAAAACTATAGGTGTATGCCCCACACTTAGCCAAAACAATCTTGAATGAAAGTTTTGATGGTTCCATTAAGTTTGAAACATTGAATTTGGTATAGTAGCATATTTCGTATATGGACATGGGGTTCCAAATGAATCTCGAGCACCCGATTAGAGTTTGTTTAGACTCAAAAGAAATTTGGTGCATTGGGATGCTGATTCTACCACTTAAGGGATCATATAACCTCTTAGGTGGTCTCTACATATGTGATATAGCATTACTTAATTGACCGAGACTATTTGGTCAAGGTTCGCTTAAGCAAAGGTGTGTCTTCTTAAGCGATCATCTCGTAAGAAGTGTGGGAGTCACTTAATATATACCCGACCCATGGTGACATATAACACCCCACAAATTTCTCTCATAGTCTGAGCCTTAGAGTGTGTCAAGTGAAGCGTAAATTCGGTCTAAAAAGGTTGAGATATGTCTTCCCAAATGAGAAATATTTTAAACCATGTATAATTTCCCCAATATCAACTTTTTTTCATGTAGAGAATTTAATAATCTTTCCATCGATATCAATTTTATCAAAATATGGCATTGGACGGGAAAGTTATGGCCATTTTACAAAAAGCAGTCAAAACCGCCCATGTGCGATGGACTGTCTCTCAACCCGTCACAACCAAGTTAGTGACTCCCTTTTCAGGCCCAAGTGCAATGGCTAAGACGAAGGACCATCGAGGCTACGATGGATCATCACTGGGACCATCGCGCTGAGGCAGTGTGGCCTCATCCTGGCCAACGTGCGATGGATAATCTGATAGACCATCGAGTTTGCGATAGATCATCGTTGAGATAGTCGCATCGAGGTAGTGTGTTCTTTTTTCGACTGTTGTGCGATGGACGATCTGATGGACCGTCAGACTAAGCGATGGACCGTCACTTCGACCGTCACAGCCCCTGTTCAGTAGTTTAAACTTGTTTTTAAAAGGGCTTTTTGGTCTTTTTCCCACTCTTTTCAGTCCCTATTTATATCCGACCAAGTCTGACAACTTTATTTCTCATATTCAACATCAAAAACTAGGGTTTCTACAAAATTAAAACCCTACCTTCTTCTTCAAGAAAAAATTAAGAGAAATCAAGAAATCAAGAATCTTTCCAAGAGCTTTCAAGAAAGAGTTTCTCTAAGGTATATAGATGTTAATTCTTGGGTCCCTTTCATCCAAGAAGCTCAAGAACACTTTTCTAACATTCAAAGATCTTATGTTTGTGGGATTTTATGATTCATGTGAGTTAAAATTGATGTTCATGCTATTATTGAGTTTTGATTCATGTTTGTTTGCAAGGTTTTCAAGCTTTGACCCTAGTATGTGATATTCATATGATGTTCATGATAAAACCTCTTCAAGTTGCTTGTTAAGTGATATGTTCATGTCAATTAAGTGAATAAAATTGTTGAATAAGTAAAGCATGCTCCCCATATATTTGATAAAATGCTTATGTGAAGGAATTAGAGCCATTATAGCATGTTGACTAGAAATCCCCAATTGTGTACAAGCCCATCTATGTCAATTGTTTGTTGAAAAACCTTAGTGAATGAATTGTTACATAATATTATGAAATTCCCCAATTATGTGCTCTTTGATACATGCTAATACTTTAATACATGCCAAGTGTTTGATGCGAGACCTTATTGAATAGAGTATGATCCATTAGCATGTCCGCCTATGCTATTACATGTTTAGGATTCCTAAATGCTTGAAGTGATGCCTTAGTGATTGTGATGGTGAATAATTGTCCTTGGTCTTGATTATTCAAGAATGGTTATGTTTTACTTTTATGTTATCAAGTCCTAGAGGTATTTATACCTAACAATTTAGCTGTTGTCTAGAGCCTATGTCATTTTTTAAGATAATTCCAGTTAAGCCATGATTCTCAAAAATCAGTGAGCTGAGAACTCTATATTCTCAAATAGATATAGAACTTAAGAAATCTCTGTAATCACTGTAATCTTAGTAACGCTAGTAATCTAGCCTCACCTCTGTACCCAGCTTAGATCTAGTAGTATTCAAGTGTTTAGTTTTGACCTCTGTAGTAATCAAGTGCTCTATTCAAAGCTTAGTGTCGCTCAGTTAGATAATGAGATTCAATCGTATTATGTTAGATACGGAAATAGTGAATTCAGTTTAACTCAGTCAGACCATTCGAGAAACTGATAAGTATCAGATTCGGCTTAGTTTGTATTCAGTTAAAAATCAATTCAGAGTCTTTCAGTTGGGATTAAAAGATATCACCGAGTGAGGGTAGGGATGGCGTCTCCTCATCAAAGAGGCAGAGTCACCCATCAGGAAAGACTGGTCACCCATCCGATAAGCTTGACTATTATATGCCTTAGGCTAGATTTCTTGCGAGGGTCACCCATCAGATAGGCTTGACCAGAGAGGTTTTTACCCATGGCACAGTATTGATACCTTTCCAGGTGGGGTTACATGTTGGACCCCACCAGTTGAGATTCGGGTCATGTCTGTTAAGTGACTACTTTTTATAGTTACAGTTTTAATATTAATCTTTAGAAATCAGTACTATCAGATACAGTCATCTATCTTAGTAATGAACTCATATTGTTCCATTGATTCATGGACCACCCATTAGATAAGCTTGCTCTCATATAAAGTTATTCAATATCAGATTTGGAGATCACCCGTCAGATAGGCTTGATCTCAGTCTCAAATTCAGTTGAGTATTCTTGTTATCAAATCTAGAGATGACCCATCAGATAGGTTTGATCTCATTCTCAAATTTAGTTGAGTGTTCTGATTATCAGATTCGGACATAATCTTTTCTTATCATTTATAGTAGATTTTGGAATCATCCGTTAGAGAGGTTTGATCTCTGATGCAGTCAGTCAAGAGTATAAAGCTCAAAATTCAGTCAATGACGTGAGTATAGTTAGTCAATCAGCTTCAATATCCTTAGATTTCTAGATCACTCACTAGATAAGACTGATCTCAACTCTAGTACTTAGTTATTGATATCAGATGATACAGTTGTTCAGTATCTCAGTATTAATAGGAATTTCAAATAACAGTAATGCAGTATTCGAGTTTCAGTATTCAAAGTCGTGATGGTTGTAGTTATGGTTTGTGCATTCATGCATGTGTTCTCACTCAGTACTCTCATGATTATTCAGTTAAGTAATTGTTCATGCATAATCCCTTGCATCTAGCCTTAACTTATCTTCATACTCGGTATATTACTGTACTGATGGATTTGGGATATGGTGTTTTATTTGACACCATAGGTTCAGAGGCACGAGATCCAGAGTACCCTTAGCAGCTCAGACCCATTCAGCAGCAGTAGACATAGCAGTGAGCCCTTTTTATTTGAGAATGATCCTTTTATCATTATTGCATCAGATTTTGTTTATTTTTAGTAGACAGAGTTAGTTGGGGTCATGTCCCACCAACTCCACAGCTAAGACAGTTTAGAGGTTTTTCAGATAGATATATCAGTATGCTATTTTAAATTTGGAGTATATTTAGATGTTTTGAATCTTACAATTAGTTTCTGCATTTATTATCTATATTATGCAGTATCCAGGTACAGATATTAGTAGACAGTTAGCTTGTGGTCCTTCGAGATCATGAGCACCGTGTGACATTTGGGTTCCAGAAAATTGGGTTGTTAAATGATAGATCACTTAAGCAATCTTAGAGTTACTTAAGAAATTGTTGCTCAAGAGATAGGGTGACCATTTAAGCAACACCTAGTGGCTACTTACTCCCTTTTTCTCCTTCTAATTTTCCATAGTTGTCTCATATTTTGATGATGACTAGTTCATATTATAGGACCAAGTCCCTTGCATATCTTTCCTTGGTACAACTGTTATATCTCTACATAGTTTTGTTTACTAGTGAAACAACTATGTTGTGCATAGCATACCTGATTAGACATCTAGTTCGATCAAAAATCAACCCTTATTTCTATACTACTATAAATTCAAAGAGATGCTTCTCCCTCAATAGTTTTTGCAAATTAGTGTAATCCTTGGTGGTGGCGAAAACTCTCAAAGCTTTTGTTCTAAATTGTTGTTATTTTAGTTAAGGGTTCTTGAATCTTGCTTTGTAACCGATTTACTCAACATATAAGTGTAAAGCTTTCTTATAGTTTATAGTTCTTAGGTAGGATTACCTAAGGTGTGTCAATTTGAGTTAAATCAATTTTAAGTGGCTGAGATATGAAGAGGTAGTTGTAGTTGAGCTATTAAAACTTGAAGAACTTAGAGTTAAGTTCATTGGAGTCTGTAATCAATGATTTTTTATTATAGTGGAGATTGAGTGCTTGTTAGGGCAAGACATAGTTTTTCCTCCCTTGAGAAAGAAGGTTTCACGTAAATCCTTGTGTTCTCTTATTTTCTACAAGCTTTTGTGTGTTTACTATTTTATTGCTACTTCCTCACCTCAAAGACCTGGTCCCTTAATGGTGATGTAACCTCATGTTTCAATAATTTCCATCAAATCAAGAACACTCTAAAAGGTTAATACCTAGAGTGATTTCTTGATCATGGCTACTCTACATAATCTGGAGGAAGGACAATCTACAGCAAGACCACCCTACTTAAATGGGAAATACTATAAGTGGAGGAAAACTAGGATGTATGACTTTATTTTTGCTGAGGACATTGAACTGATCGATGTGATACTGGATGGTCCTCATGTTCCAGTTAGGGAAGTCAAAGAAGGAGACATAACCAGAATAGTTGTTAAAACCAAGAAAGAATATGATGAAGAAGATCGCAAGAAAATTAAAAATAATATCAAGGAAAAAAGAATATGTGTGTATGAAATAGGACCTAACGAGTATAATCAAATTTTTGCTTGCAAAGATATAAAAAAAATTGAGATTTTTTTAGAACAACTCATAAAGGTACTGAGATGTGAAGGAGTCCAAAGTGGACATGTTAATAACTCAATGTAAAGATTTCTCCATGAATAAAGGAGAAACCATTAAAAAATGTATATAAGGTTTACCTCAATCAAAAATGAGCTACACAATTTGGGTAAGGTTATTCCTCTGCATAAACAAGTAAGGAAAATCCTTGAAGTTCTTCCAAAATCCTAGGATAGCAAATTTGAAGCTATTATTGAGGCAAGAAACTTGAAGACTCTTACTATGGATGAACTAATTAGAAATTTAAGGATTCATGAACTCAAGAAACAACAAGGTCAGGAAAAGGATGATAAAAAGGAAAAGTCTCTAGCATTGAAAGACTTAAAATATGATTTAAGTGAGAAGGACACTGATGTTGCTTATTTGGCTAAGAAGATTGTGAGAGCTATGAATAAAAGTGGTCAGTTTCAAAGAGAAGGAAGCAACAACATAAAGGGAGGTACTGTTGAAGTCTACCACAAGTGTGGGAAACCTAGGCATTTCATCAAAGATTCATTGTTACATAAAATAGAGTATTAAGAATATCTAAAGTTAGGTGGTGACAAAGAAAAGAATAAGTACCAGGTTCCAGAAAAGTCAAGAATAAAGGTTATAACTGATTATGTAGTGAACAGGCTTTAGCAGTCTGGGGAGATACTTCCGATGAATCTGATGAATATGAAAAGCCAGAAGGTGTCTCTATGTTAGCGGTGGAGATAGTGAAATCACCTATGGTTCCTTCTTTTCTGTGATGGAAAAATCAGATGATGAAGAATAAAATGAGTTAACTCTTTCTGATATTAAGGAAAATTTAGATAATTATTCCCCTAAGAAGATAAAGAAGCTTGAAAATGTGTTGATTGATTCTGTGTTTGAACTGACTGCAGAGAAAAGTGTTCTTAAAGACAAAGTAGAAAATCTAGATCTTTAATTAGTTGCCTTAACTCTTTAGTTGTTTGAAATAGAAAAATAGTCCTTAAAACTGAATCTAAAAATCAGACTTTAGTAGATCAACTGAAAAAATCTTAAACTTCTGATGGTAAGGGTAAGAGAAGCCGTAAAGATTAAAATTGTTCTTGAAAACAAATTGAAGGATTCTCAAAGGCATCTCATGACTGCACTTCATAGGAATAAAGATTTAGAAAGTGACCTGTTCCACATAAAAGAACAACTTAATAAATCCCTAAAATGGACCACATCTTCACAGATCCTTGATAATCTAACTATTTAAAGAATCAATAATGGCAGGAGGCTTGTATATCAATATAGAACTCATGCTTTTGGTTCTCAAAGAAAGTATATTCTTATTGCTAAAAACAAAGTCAATAATCCTCTATATACTCACTATGAAAGGGATGGCCACTTGAAGAAAGATTGTTAAGAATGTCTTAAAGTTAGAATGAATAGTGCTAGATACATTCAGCAAGAGAAATATTATCCCAAGGGATCCAACCCCTTGAAAATTTTAAAGAATAACAAACTACCTTGCTGGACTAAGAAAGATTTGATCACTCTTTTATCTTTCTTTTGGGAACTCAAACTTACGTGGGTTTCCAAATCTAAAAAATGATCTTAGTAAGTAGGTGGGAGTAAGAGAAGGAAGTCAAAATTAGCTCATGGATAATGGATGCTCTAAGCATATGACTGAAAGAACTAACTGTTTTCTCTCACTCAAGGACTTCAAGGTTGGGGTGTCTCATTTTGGAAATGGGAAAAAAGGTTTACATTTATGGTGTTGGGAAGATTAGAAAGTCTCTTAACCATGCGATAAAGGATGTGTATTATGTGAATAGTCTCAAGTATAGTCTTCTGAGCATATCTCAAATCTGTGACAAAGGAAATGAGGTGAAGTTCTTATCTGATAGACGTACTGTGTCAAACTTGAAGTCTGGGAAATCCATTCTCAAAGCTAAAAGGTGCAAGAATATGTATATGTCTTATATAAACTCTGTAGCTGATTGTAAATTGATCTGCGGCAAAGAAGATTAGGATATGTAAGTTCCTTCTTACTGAATAAGTTTATCTCAAAGGACTTGGTTTGTGGTGTTCCAAAGCTTTAGTTTTTATACTACAAGGTTAGTGGTGCTTGTGTCAAAGTAAAACAAACCATATCTTTCTTTAAGCATAATAAGTAGTTCAGCACCTCTAGACCCCTTGATTACTACACATGGATTTATGTGGACCTGTTAAAGTTCTAAGTAGAGGTGAAAAGAGATATGTGTTTGTTATTGTGGATGACTATTCTATATTCACCGGTATAATATTCTTAAGAGCTAAGGATTAAACCTATGATGTTATGCTGGCCTTTTCCAAGCAAATTCAGGTAAAGCTGAACTGCAAAATTGTTAGTTTCAGATCTAATCATAGAATTAAGTTTGAAAACTCCAACGTTGTAAGATTTTGTATTAGAAATCAAATTAGTCATACTTTTTCTACACCTAGAACTCCTTAATAAAATGGATTGGTTGAAAGAAAGAACGGGATTCTCATAGAAATTTCTAGAATTAGGCTAATTATTGATGGCCTTCCACAAAGTTTTTGGGTTAAAGTTATCAATACTGCCTGTTATGTAACTGATAGATTCCTAATCAGATCTCTCTTGAACAAAACTCTATATGAACTTGTGTTTAGAAAAAATCCTAATCTTGATTATTTCAGACCCTTTGGATGCAAATATTTTGTTCTAAATAATGGAAAGAATGAGCTTGGGAAATTTGACTCTAAAAGTGATAATGCAGCATTTTTAGTCTCCTATTGGGAAATTTGAATTTAAAATTGATGAAGTAGCATTTGTAGGCTATTCTGCAACAATCAAAGCATATAGATTTCTCAACAAAAAACTCTATGTGTGGAAGAAAGTGTACATGTAGTCTTTGATGAGTCAGGAGAGTAAAGAGATTCTAGTGGAGATGAAGATTCGGACATAGAAGAACTCATTCCTATTCAAAGGGATGGTATAGCTGAAACTGATGGTCAAGGACAGACTGCCACAATTAAGGATGAAGAAGTTAATGGTGACTTAGGATCTCAATTTCAGACTCTAATTTTTTAAGATAAATATCAAGAATGTTTTTGTCAAAATCCCCAAGGACCTGGTCCTAAAGGAATGTGGTCTAGAATATCAAATTGGAAGCATAAATCCTCTTACCCCTTTGAAAATATAACATCACATTTGGAATTTGGAATTCAAACAAGTGCTCAAGCTAGAAATTTTATGGCTTTCACAGCTTTCTTGTCACAAATTGTGCATAAGAATATAAAATAAGACCTAAAAGATGTTGATTGTATAAATGCTATATAGGAAGAGCTTCACCAATTTAAAAGGAGCACAATCTAACACTTGGTCCCCAGCCAATTAACAAAACAATTATTGGGACAAAATGAGTGTACAAAAACAAGTAGGATGAACATGGCACTATCAATAGAAACAAGGCAAGACTTGTCGTTCAAGGTTATAATCTAGCGAAAGGCATTGACTATAATGAGACATTTGATCCTATTACAAGGATAGAAGCTATCAGGATTCTTATTGCTTTTGGTGCTTATATAGGATTCAAACTCTTCCAAACGGATGTCAAAAGTACCTTTTTAAATGGAAATTTGAAGAAAGAAGTTTATGTCAAACAACCTCCAGTTTTTAAATATGCAGACTTTCCACATCATGCGCTAAAACTAGATAAAGCTCTCTATGGATTGAAGCAAGCTCTTAGAGATTGGTATGAGAAACTTCCAAAGTTTCTTCAAGAAAATTGCTTTAAGAGAGAGAAATTGACAATACTCTTTTTCTAAAGTCCAGAGGTAGCAATTTGTTCATTGTGAAAATATATGTAGATAGCTTAATTTTTGGAGCTACTTCTGAATCTTTATGTCAAAAATTTGCAAAATTAACAGAAAATGAATTTGAAATAAGCATGATAGGTGAATTGAGCTTTTTCCTAGGCCTACAAATTCAACATACCTCTCAAGAGACTATGATTTGTCAAGAACATACATCAAGGGGATGCTGAAGAAATATAATATGAGAGATACCAAGCTAATTAATACTCCAATTTGGACCAGTTCAAAGATGGATAATGATGAACATGGTCTCTTAGTAAATGAGACCATGTAGAGAGAGATTATTGGATCTTTATTGCAAGCATACTAGAATTGTATTAAGTATGGTAATGTGCATGAGATTTCAAACTTGTCGAAAAGAGTCTCATTTGAAAGATGTGAAAAAGACTCTTAAGTATCTAAAAGGGGCTGGGGACCTGGTCCTGCTCTATCCATCTTGAGATAGTTTTGATTTAATAGGTTATGTTGATTCTGATTATGATAGATATGTGGTAGATTGAAACAACACCTTAGTAATGGCTCATTTTCTTGGTTCTTCTCTAATTTCTTGGGGTTCTAAGAAATAAAAATCAGTCGCACTATTTACTACTAAAGTTGAATATGTGGTTGCAACTTCTTATGGTGCTCAATTATTATGGATTAAATAGAAACTGAAGGATTTTGGGATTATTTCTAACACTATCCATCCGATGTGTGATAATACAAGTGTTATAAACATGGATAAAAATCTAGTGGAGCATAAAAGGAAAAAGCATATTGATATGAGGCGTCATTTTTTAAGACACAATGTTAAAAAGGGGGCTATTTCCATGAAATACTATAAGACTGAAGATCAGGTAGCTAATATCTTTACAAAGGCTCATCACAAGGAGCAATTTGTAAACAACAACCTGAGGTTGGGGTTGATCAAAATAAATTGACCTACTTAATGGATCAGTTTTCCTCTATCCATTGGCTAGGATTAGGAAACACCTATCCTTGATGGAGTCTATACTTATTGATCTAACTCAATACCATACCTTTGTAGGTATACATTCATGGTGAAATACTTTGAAGAAGAACAGATGATACCGACATTATATAAAAGATTCAATCAAGTAAGGAAGAGACCTGATCATGTCCCACCAGTTAGAACCATAAATACGTAATTTAAAATTTCATAAAATCCTATATGAAAAAGTCGTGTATTTCCCCTTCTCTGTCTGAAAGTTGTCAAATCCCTAGAAAAGTAAAGAGTTGCACCTATTGGGACCAGATACGTCCTATTCTCTTAAAGTCTCTAACATTGCAATGATTTGTCTCTTAAATACAAAATCAAATTATTTTTTAGTCAATTTTCAAAATCTATTCTCAAGCCTTCTCTTTCAAAGCAGTGTGTTTTAAAAATTGGCCTTCTTATTTTTGTCATCTCAAAAAGGATTCAAATGGCTGAAAATCCTTCATACTCAAGGCTTACAAAAGCCTTATAAAGTGCTCAAATCCCTTTGATCCAGTCAAAAATCCTTCCATATAAAATCATGTTCCATCAATGTACATGATTCAAAAGGAATTTTCTCTAAACTCCGTTAAGAAACTAAGTCTATTCCACCTTCTACACCCTTCTCTGAAACTCTTATTTCCTTTAATGAGTCAACCATGAAAGAAACTTCAAAAGTATTGGAAACCCCATCTGAGTATG
The DNA here is from genome assembly GCA_030864225.1 of Capsicum baccatum var. pendulum. Lineage (NCBI taxonomy): Eukaryota > Viridiplantae > Streptophyta > Magnoliopsida > Solanales > Solanaceae > Capsicum > Capsicum baccatum. Next base: position 198,815,992 of record CM061557.1, read on the forward strand.
CCATAATAGTATACCAAAGTCAAGTTTTTGGTTCTTTCATTGAAACTAATTTCCCTCAAAATCCCCTGCCCTCATAAGACTCAGAAAAATACTAACCCCTCTGAAACCCTAAATAAACTTGGTTCTCCCACCACTTCAAAATCAAATCCTATTTTTTCCCAACTATTTAATAAAGAGGATTCCATGAAAAAATTAAATCCTTTGAGTACTGAGTTATACGGTGATGATTGGGTTCCTAAGAACCTTATCTTACTTTCAAGTGATCCTAGAGAGAGTTATTTTGGTTTAAAGGAGAAAGGTGGTGGTAAGAAAATAGGAAATTCATCTCTTAAGATTGATGAGACTGGTGCTAGGAAATATATGCAACCTCCAAGTAAGGAGGCTGATATTGATGATGAAGAATTTCCTCTAAGGTGGTCGGTGAAGAAACAAAAAGGCAATAAGGGTTAAGAAAATATGGTTGATACTAGGGTAAAGTCACAAGAACTTACTCAACTAGGGTCGCTAACAAAAAATGTTGGGGGATGCTATGAAAGCAAATAAGTCAGTAACTATTAAGAGAAGGAGATTGAAGAAACTCATTTTGGTTGAGGATGAGAATATAGAAGTGTTTACTGTTCGAGAAGTTCATGAAGAGATTGATACTTATGTTGTTGTTGTAATATAAAGAAGGAAGAAAGAAGTTGTGATGAAGAAAGGACCAAGTCCTCTCCTTTAAATTCTATAAGTCCTACGGGGATAAAATAAAAACACACTGTAGTAAAGAAAAGGAAACTCTATGAGGGACCTGGTCCTAAAAAGAGAAGAGTTGTAAAAGAAGAACCTAGTAGTGATTCTAAAAGAATAAGGAAAGGTGAAGAAGAGAAGTTTGTGTCTAGAGATAAGAGAAAGTAAATCCTTAAAACTCAAAAGGTGCTATTTGGAAGGGACTTTGATTCCAAAATCTTTGAAGAACCTAGAATGGTGGAAATGGTAGAGTATGTGAGACACCAAGGTTGGTTACACCTCATTGAGAAACTAGTTCTCTTTGTCTATAAAGGTGAAGTGAGGCAATTCTATTACACTGTGAAGCTCTCTAATGATTGGTTGGGCTTGACTGCTCTAGTCCAAGGAAAGAAGATAAACTTAGATGAAGAAGTTTTGGGCAAAATTCTAGGTATTCCTATAATTGGTGTGAGAACTATGTCAAATCAACAACCCTCAACTGAATTCATAGTAAATGCCTCTAAAGTAGGTGGAACCTCTATTGCAAGAGTGAAGAATAAATTCCTTAAAAGTGAATTCTAACTAATTTTTGTGTTTGTCAACAAGGTTGTCTTGCACGCGTTTAAAAAGAGAACTATTTCTTTTGTTGTTGATCTATACATAATTGAGTGGATTAACAAGTTTGAGTTGATTAGTCTGCCTGCCCTAATGATTCAACACATGTACAAAGTCATCCATAAGAAGAAAGAAAGACATGAAATGCCTTATGGATACTTTCTGAATAGAGTGTTTGATCATTTTGGGGCATTTTGTGAAAAAACGCTCCTGGAATAGTGAAAAAAATGTCCTGTCTGACTACACTAATTGAAAATAAATATATTGAAGGGAAAGTAAGGACCATGTCCTAGGTGTCTGAATTGTTGGTTGTTCAGAAAAACTTAAGAAAGGGGATGGAGAAAATGAGATTTAATATGGTTGCTAAGGATGAAAAGATCCTAAAATTAAAGATGAAGAAATAGGAGCACTCCTTTTAGGGACCAGGTACTACTAAAGCACTCAGCACAAAAAATGCAAAACTTAAGAAAAAGGCCTCATAACTCACTAAAAGTGTTCATAGTTTAAATGCGGAAGTAAAGGACCTAACTAAGCAGTTGTTGGACTCTCATGTTTTGGAGAGTGTTGTATAGAGTGTTAGGATGGAAATTCTTCTCAAGACCATCTCCCCAAAACCTCCATCTACCTAAGATTTTCTCTTTAGTTGTCTTGTCTTACTTTGTCAGCTTCTATTTCTTGATTCCTATGGATTTTTAGGATCAAGAAGTTTATATTAATTTCTCTTTAAACTATGATGGTACTTTCTTATCTCAAATGAATGAACTTTTTGTTTGTGTCTATCAACTGTCTCTTCCTATTTAAGTTATTCATTCATGTTAGTGTTTCCCTAGTGGCCATGAGTTAACATATCTATGGTTACTTTATTCTTGGTACACTGTTATTACTTTTTTATGATGCCAAAAAGGGGAAATTTATTTTATCATGGTAGAGACTAGGTGATATGAGATAGGTGAATGATGTTGAGAGGGGGAATATCAAGAGGGGGAAAACACGGGTGAATATTGAATATTGCTGATATGAGCATCTCAACATGGAGAACATATACTCTGATGCTGATATGATGCATGTGATAAGATAGTAAAGGGATGACACTGACAGGAGAAGGCTAGTGTATATACAAGTGCTTTCTCTAAATTTAAAAATATTTTGGTGCCCTAAGGTTATGGTTTGTCATCATCAAAAAGGGGGAAAATTGTTATCTCACATTTTGATGATGACTAGTTGATATTGGAGGACTAGGCCCCTTACATATCTTGCCCTGGTACAACTATCACATCTCTACATGGTTTTGTCTGCTAGTGTAACAAACTGTGCAGGTGCACCGCTTACCTGATTAGACACATGATCCAATCAAAATTAAATCCTAATTTCTACACTACTATAAATTGAAAAAGATGTTTCTCCCCCAATAGTTTTTGCAAATCAGTGAAAACTGTGGTTGTGGGAAAAACTCTCAAAGCTTATGTTCTAAATTGCTACTGTTTTAGTTAGGAGTTCTTGAGTCTTGCTTTGTAACTGATTTACTCAACATATAATAGTAAACCTTTCTTATTGCTCTAGAGTTCTTAGGTAGGGTTACCTAAGGTGTGTCGATTAGCACTACTACAAAAACAGGAAAAACCGACCACTAGTGGTCGGTATTACCCAAAAATCGACCAAACAGTGTGGTCGAAAAACCTATGGTAGCTTTTGTAAAATCCAACCACAAGTGGTCGGTATTTTTTAAAATATATATATAATTTTAAAATTGACTATTATTTCATTAAAATATGAAAAAATAATTTTTGGGAAAAAATACCGACCACTTGTGGTCGGTTTTGTAATAAATTAATTAATTAATTTAATAATAAGTACTCGGTTTTTCCAAAAGAAAATTTTGAAAAAACGACCACTTGTAGTCAGCATTTATGTGAATTTTCAAAAAAGATAAAATTTAATACCCAATTACAACATGCAACAATGCAACATTGCAGTATCAAATCAAATACATATAGCAGCAATAACAAAAAAAATCAAATATAAAGACTTTGAAAAGAGAACAATACATACAAAGTGTCCAAGAAAACTGAGTATCAAAATGCAACAACAGTTTCAATCATCAAAATATCTAAATTCAAAGTACAACACACATAAAGCTCATCATCTGATTCGTCTTCTTCGTCCATATCCTCATCCATGAAGAAATCATCTAGGGGGCTTAGACCCTTTACAACCCGAGCTGCATCACCAGGACATGGAGGAATAATCCCCACAGTCTGAATAAAAGTGCTCAACTGTTGCTGCAACTTCTTGAATTGAGATGTTGTTGCCTTCACCCTCTTCTTCTCTCTCTCATTCTGTACAGCAAGTTGTTCAGTGGGTTGCGAAACTGTAGTTTGTAGTATTTCAATTGTCTCACTCTCAACTGAAGATCTCGGGTATGTAGGGCTGGACGAACACCTAACATTATTGATAAAATAGTCATTGTGGTATCCGGCAAATGGACTTTATTTGCAGGACCCATAACTTTTGTCCATAACTCCACCTCGACGTGTTTAGGAATTGGGTCACCCTGAGTTTCAACGGGCTGACTACTACGATCGCACCAACAAGGCGCATATATTCGTCCTATATTCAAAGTAAAGTTAATACTAAAAGTAAAAAAAAATTAAAGTAATTATAACTGAATAATATCAACTTTGAGAAAAAATTCATTAATTAAGAATTTGTTTCTTACATGTTCAGCTTTTGCACGAGCTTCAACCCAGACAGCTTCATCAGTCGAGTTCATTTTTTTCTTCACATGAGTCTCAACGTATATCACATCATGTGGTATTTTCTTACCTTGTTCTTTTTCCTGCGTATGAAAAAATTATCAATGTTCAAATAATAATAAAATTTTAATAGAGACAAACAATTAAAACTGTAAAGTTAGATACCATTTTTTGAATCACAACAAGAGTACTTCTGGCACCCGCAGTATGTAGAGAGCCACCCTTGGATGATGCTCGAGCTTTCTTTCCCTTTTTACTCAATAATTTGAATTCATCGCTATTCCAATATATAAGATACAGATTCCATGTGGGTTCAGGAATGCAGGTAGGTTTAACCATGTTTTTCGGGCATAATCCAAGAGATCTTTAAATCTCCCTCTACATCTTTGTATAAAGTTCTTCTTATAAGAAATGCATTTTCTTCATCCCACCAGTAAAATTTCTACAATAAAAATATAATAATCAATGTTTTGTTCTACCAAAATGTCATTAAGTAGTCAATAAGTTAAATCCTTACCTTAAATTCATCAAACATTTTATTCCTGTCAAGTTCTGGTGCCTTTTGCCAGCTGGTTCAGAAGTCGTTGAAGTGCCGACCAATGTATATTCGCGCCCTATGTCCAAGTCCAGCATCCGGGTTAAACCTACAACACAAGATCAAATAGTAATTTCATAGAGCATAATAATATAGTAATGAAAAAATGTGTAATGTTATTATATTTAGAAATCTTACCCTTTTGTAACTGTAGCATGATAAATCCTCCCAGAATTATCTAAGTCCCCTAGCTGCCTAGTAACTGATGGTGGATGCACTAGCGTGGGTGGATCTGAAGAACCAGATAGAGTGCCTCCCAGCTGAAGATCCAAAAACCCAATAGATCCAGTAGATTCACAGTGCGTAGATGCGTGACTGCTACATGAGGGTATCGATGATGGTCGATGCCTGGAGGGGCCAGTGGCAGTCCAAAAGTACTTTACTGGTGATGGTATGGTCATAGAAGTTGGATGAGTCAGTGAAGACCCAGATAGTGGCCCCACATGTACAGGAGTCGGTATGGAAGCCTCAGACGACCTAGAATATAAGGGTCGTGATGGCATGTCAACTAACTGACCCTCAGATATATGAATACCGGTCGGACGGATATAAGATGGAAGTTGTCTTTTCTTTTTTTATTTTGTCGTATCAACTTTTCCCTTACCTCTGTCATCTCTGCCTGACATCTAAATTAAGCTAAATTAACAAGTATTTAGTTCATACAATATGAATATATATATATATATATATAACAAAACGTTCTAAGTAACTAATTCAAAGTTACTATACAAATCATGGAAAAGTGGAAAGAACAAACTTAAAAAGTATATTACATATCAATCTTAAACAAGAAACATAAATTTATATACATATAGTACAAAGCATAAAGACATTCAATACATAATAAATACAAACTATACAACTAATTCTCCTTTTTTGAGGACTCTCCACTAAACCATTCACCCTCTCCGGAGGTTTCCTCATCTCTTACCCACCCAGTCGCTTCTTCCACAATATTGACTTCTTCTAATATATTTTTTGGGTGATTCAAATCATCTACTAATTCAACGTCTACTAGCTGGTGATCAATCTGCATTTCATTTTGATACGCAGCTCCAGCATATTCTCAACTTCCACCCGTCCTATAGGCTTTGTTTTGATTATATCCCACCAATCAGACTTGTTATTGTGCAATGGATAAGGAGCATAATACACTTTCTTAGCATTTTACGCTATCACAAATGGATCATAAATAGGATACGACCTATTGTGCTTAACTTCAATAATGTTATGCTCCTTATGTACTCTTGTGCCTGTTGTGCTTGGATCATACCACTTATATCGAAAGAGGACAATTTTTTTTATTGGGTAACGAGCATACTCCAGTTCTAAGATCTCGTGTATGATGCCAAAGTAATCAACATCATCATCACCCTTAACCCAAACACCACTATTGTTTGTTTTCCTTGATCTGGAGTGTTGTTCAGTGGAAAATTTAAACCCATTTACTTTGTATTGGGACATTACATTAGCTTCAACTGTACCTATAGAAATATTTCTCAAGAGCTGATTGTATGCGGTTGTATTTGGTGAATGGCGTACCTAAAAATATTGTATATATATATATATATTGAGGAATGTGTAAATGTTTAAACTTTGTAGAAATAATAATACACTTACGAACCTCATTTTTAAACCATGTTGCAAAGGATGCATACACTTAATTTTCGTGGAATTGAGTCTTAAATGAACTGAACATCAAACATGCTAAACACAATTAGTTTCTTTAATGGAATGAGTAAAAAAATAAGGTATGTTAAAATTTTAATCTCCTTACTTCAGAAATGGCTCAATTTTTGGGCAATTAAGCAAGACATACAAAATTGTTGCTTTGCGCTCTATAGGAGTGAGCCGACGAGGTATGATCATTTTAGCCTTCCAACCAGATTGATTGAAAATTGATATCGGTTGCAAATGAGACTCATTCACATTATCCTGGTGACGATTCAGACGGTTTCTTGAACAAGAAACTTCATCATGAAAGTAGTATGAACAAAATTGAGAAGTTTCTCTTGCAAGATATGCCTCAACTATAGAGCCTTCCACCATATGTTTGTTTTTGGGCCCCCTTTTCAATTTTTCAATTTCCCTGTACAATAGTAAGGTTAGACGTTTACTATATATAAAAAAGATATCTATGAATTTAAATATATTGCAACTTTCTACCGTTCAAATGGATATATCCACCTAGTTTGAAATGGACCGCCTAGATGAGCTTCGCGCATAAAATGAATAGGAAGATGTTCCATCACATCGAAGAACGCTTGCGGGAAAATCTTCTCCAACTTGTTGGTGATAACAATAATATTACTTTCCATTCACACTAGATTTTTTTCTTTTAATATGCTGGCACATAAGTCTTTGAAGAACAAACTGATCTCTGCTATTTGTTTCCATATGTTTTCAGGTAAACCAATAAAAGCAATTAGAAGTAATTGTTCTATGAAAATATAACAATCATGGATTTTCATGCCATGCAAGATTCATTGTGTCATATCAACCCTCTTTCCCAAATTTGAGGCATATCGTCGAGCATCTTCAAACTTTGAACACACCCACATATTTGTCACTTTTGGTCTAACTTGAATGTAAGACAAGCCTTGGGCTTTAGAACATTGCCATTGGCCCCTGGTGTAAGTGTAATTCTCTATGGTTGCAATACTCTGGTAAGTCAAGTCTGGCCTTAGGATTATCCTTTGTTTGGCCGGTGACATCCATAACTGTGTTGAACAAGTTGTCAAAGTATTTGTTCTCAGTATGCATGGAATCAACATTATGTCTAAGTAAATTATCTGGCCAATATTCTAACTCCCAAAATAAACTTTTCTTAGTCCAGTGATGCGAAACGCCATATCCAACAAGCCTGTACAATTGTTCCTCGCTGGCTTTGGGAAAATCCTGAACTATTTCCCAGATGTCATGACTAAACAGCATAGGAGGTGGACCATCATGTTCCCTTCTATTCCTCTTGAATGATTCTTGAGTCTCCTAAATTCATGCTTAGGTGGCAAGAAACAACGATGACAATCAAACCATGAATTTTTCCTGCCGTGTCTTAATGTGAAAGATTTTATTTTTTCCATGCAATATGGACAAGTCAGCTTTCCAGCTGTCATCCACCCAGATAACATTCCATAAGTAGAAAAATCATTAACAGTCCACATTAGATATGCACGCAGATTAAAATTCTATTTAAGAGAGATGTCCCAAGTTTTAACTCCCTCATGCCATAAAATTTAAAGTTCATCGATCAAAGATTGCAAATAGACATCTATTCCATTTTTTGGATTATGTAGGCTAGGAATAGCACAATTCAAAAATATATAGGGACTAGTCATCAACAATTTAGGAGAAAGATTATAAAAAGTGATAAATACAGGCCAACATGAATATGGCGCACCACCAACTGAAAAAGAAGAGTAACCATCCGCACATAATCCCAGTCAAATGTTTTGTGGCTCAGCTATAAAATCCGGATAAATTGCATCAAAATGCTTCCAAGCCTCTCCATCAGATGGATAACACATAACACCAGTAGGCCTTCTATGTTCACTGTGCCATCTCATATGAGGAGCTGAGTTGTTTGAAGCGTACAACCTCTTCAACCTTGGTATAAGAGATAAATAATGCATCGCCTTAACAACAATTTTATTTCCAGTAGAACCACATTTATATCGAGGGTGCTGAAAAAAACTTATAGAACTCCAAGTTAGCATCCCCTTTAAAGTATAACATGCAGCTATTTTCACAACAATCAATTCTAACCGAGGATAAACCTAACTTTGACACCAATTTGTTTGCCTTATAGAAAGAATCAGGAACCTACAAGTTGGGGTCAACTAACTCTTTAATAAAATCTATAATTGAGTCCATTCCTCCTTCCACAATATTCCAATTAGATTTAGTACTTAATAATCTAACAGGAACAGACAAACAAGAGTGCAAACAGCCATCAAAAAAAGGATGACTATCAGCATGCAATTCATTGTAGAAATTTCCCGCTTCACTATTAGGAACATGTTCAACATTTTTCTTCAAGTGAACCCCCTGTTGCATCTCAAAGCATCGTTCAGCATTTCTGTCAACCTAATACCATGCTCTCTTAAAAAGTTCTCGTAAAACCCCTTTCTATAAAGATGTTCCTTTACATCTTCTTCACCAACAAGATTTATACCATCACATATAACAGAAGGACAATGAATAACCCAAAAACATGTCAAAACTTCAAGTGTCTTAGCATGATCAACAAATATTTTCACACCTTCAATGAATTCCTCCTTAATACTTATTCTATTATCATTGTTCTGGTGATATATCCAGCTATAATCAGGATCCATCTATGCATTCAATCAAATTCAACTAATTAGTTCCAGCACTTAATCATTTTCAAGTGACTAAATGACCTAACAAATCGCATTCAAAACAAATAATTCCCCTTTAAAGTTCCAACACTTAACCATTTTCAAGTGACTAAGTGATCTAATAAATCGCATTCAAAATAAATAACTCCCCTTTAAAGTCCCTACACTTAACCATTTTCAAGTGACTAAGTGACCGAACAAACCATATTCTTGACAAATAATTCCCCTGTAAAGTCCCTATACTTAACCATTTTCAAGTGACTAAGTGACCGAACAAACCACATTCGTGACAAATACTTCCCCTTTAAAGTCGCTACACTTAACCATTTTCAAGAGACTAAGTGACCTAACAAATCGCATTCAAAACATCAAAATACCCTTTAAAGTCCCTACACTTAACCATTTTCAAGTGACTAAGTGACCGAACAAACCATATTCTTGACAAATAATTCTCCTTTAAAGTCCCTACACTTAACCATTTTCAACCACCTAAGTCAACAAACAAACCACATTCAAAATAAATAATTCCCCTTTAAAGTCCCTACACTTAACCATTTTCAAGTGACCTAACAAATCGCATTCAAAACAAATAATTCTTCTTTAAAGTCCCTACACTTTACAATTTTCAAGTGACCAAGTAACCGAACAAACCACATTCTTGACAAATAATTTCCCTTTAAAGTCCCTACAGTTAACCATTTACAAGTGACTAAGTGATCGAACAAACCATATTCTTGACAAATAATTTCCCTTTAAATTCCCTACACTTAACCATTTTCAACCACCTAAGTCACCGAACAAACAACATTCAAAACAAATAATTCCCCTTTAAAGTCCCTACACTTAACCATTTTCAATTGACCTAACAAATCGCATTCAAAACAAATAATTCTCCTTTAAAATCCCTATACTTAACCATTTTCAAGTGACTAAGTGACCGAATAAACCACATTCTTCACAAATAATTCCCCTTTAAAGTACCTACAGTTAACCATTTTCAAGTGACTAAGTGACCGAACAAACCACATTCTTGACAAATAATTCCCCTTTAAAGTCCCTACACTTAACCATTTTCAACCACCTAAGTCAACAAACAAACCACATTCAAAATAAATAATTCCCCTTTAAAGTCCCTACACTTAACCATTTTCAACCACCTAAGTTACCGAACAAACCACTTTCTTGAAAAATAATTCCTCTTTAAAGTCCCTACACTTAACCATTTTTAACCACCTAAGTCACTGAACAAACCACATTCTTGACAAATAATTCCCCTTTAAAGTCCCTGCACTTAACCATTTTCAACAACTAAAGTCACCGAACAAACCACATTCAAAACAAGAAATGATATTAGATCATGTTGACAGTACAATAAACAAGCAACAACAAAATATTAAGCAAAATGCTAGTGAATCGTACAAGGCCACACACGGCTTCACTAGACTTCAATATGAACAATAAAGGGAAGATAACAATAATAGTGAATTGTACAAGTCCCCACACGGCTTCACTATGTCAACTTACCTTTGATATTTTCCTTAATGTCTTGATATTTCAAAATGGCAGCTTCTATCTGCTTTTTGATTCTCTCACGGGAAACTGCACTATCAAAAATGATGATCTTAGCAAATTAAAAGACAGACTACTGCAATTTTCTCCAAAATACCCATCTACTCTATGCTACATTCATGTTTAAGTATTGGAAATAAGAGAGAGTTAATGCAGTATTTAGTTTTATAGCATATATATAATGGCATATGAACACCTAATAATACTGATTCTAATAGTAATAGCCTTTTTTTCCTAAACATATTTTAAGTATTTTAATGTAATTTTTAGTCTTGCTTCCAAATCCCTATAAATAGTTATAGTGCCCTGTATCTCGTATCTTGAAGGTGTACAATTTATCTGAAGTGAAAATGTCAATGGGGGAGGGTGGTTGTTCATGTCTAATTGATATAACTATATGAAAGTGACACATTATTTTACCCAAAAACAAAATGATAGAAAAGTGATAGGCTAAATACATAAGAACTAATCAATAGATATCACTATATGATTCACAATAAAACGTCATCAAGAACTAAGAATAGTAAACTTTATTGGTTCAAGTTTTGGATTCTACCACAAGTTATTTGATTTACTCGGTTCAAAATCAATTATAGGAAAAATAACATAACCATACACCATAACTTACCATATTTATACAAATACAAACTAAGATTAATAACCCTAATCGACCTTAATATCCAATAGTATTGGCATGGATTATAGACATTGGTCATCTCCATTTGTGTGTCCAAGTAGCACCTTATGGGTTTATTCTCATGTTTGCCATTATGAATTTGTAGTGGATCACCTTAAGTTCTTCGAGGTTAGCATCATGGAGTTGAATGAACAAGACTGGGTGACTTTCTTCTTAATGTGGAGTGGATAGCAGGTTTGCAAAGGCAAATGAAGGATATGTTTGGGTACTTGTAATGACCTACCCCATGGTTGCATTATGGTGTTTCTGGGATGTGGAGATGATTGACATGGTTCATTATGCATTTTGGTGTGATTTATATGAGATTGTAATTTTCAATGATTTAAAAGGCTTTTTATTTAACTTTGGTCAACATCTTTTGATTTATTCATTGCATGGCAAAAATGGACTGTGCTAACAGATTCAAAATATCGATTTTATATTAGTAACATGGTGTAATTTTATGACTTTTATATCTCATTATGACCCTCCATTTAGAAAGTTGAGAAAATAGGTTCGAAGGTTAATTCTGTGAAAATAATATTTTTTTTCAAAATTCTGATATCGTCGTTGAATCCAGAGCATCGAATTTGATAGGTTATCATAGTTTGTTTGTATTTTGGGATCCCAAATAATTCCCAAAGGGTCCGTAGAGACTTGGAATTTTCCAAATCTCCATAGCTGGTCCACCACTCTTTTCCAAATCTCCATAGCTGGTCCACCACTCTGCTGGTGCAGTCACTAAAGTGCCACTTTTGTCATAGTAACGGCAGTGCCAAAGTGCCAACTGGACAAGGGAACTTTAGTAGTGCCTTGTCTGCTTTAGCGGTAGGTGTAAAAGTATCACTTGTTTGCTTTAGCAGACTGACACACATTGGCGGGTATCGCTAAAGTGGTTCTTGACCACTTTAGTGTTGACTGCTAAAGTGGACAGTTGACTGCTTTAGTAGCACATGGTGCCCATATATAATCTTTTCTCAATTTCTTTCACTATTTTTGAGACTTGGAGCTTGGAATTTGAGCTTTTGGGCATTTTATCCATATTTAAGATTGGGTAAGATCTAAATCCATATTTCAATTGTTTTTCTTCAATTTTTATCATTTAAATCTTGTTGAAACTCAGATTTAAGGGTGAAATTTGGAGATTTTGGCCTAGAAGGCCCAAATTAGCATTTCTTTGATTCAAATCCCAATTTTAATCCATTTTCACTTGGATTTTCTCCTATGAGTTCCTATAATATTAGAAAATATGTTTTGGACTAAAATTCTAGTTTTACCCTTCTATTTTCGAAAACCTATTTCGAGGGTCCATTTAACCCCGGTTTGGAAGTGGGCAATACGAGTATCATTGGCTTTCTTTTGATGCATAGATTCTATATTTGTGTGTTTTAACTGATTTTAAGTTTGTACGTGAGGAGAAATCTTGGTAACAAAGGCTTATTGTACCAATATTGGCATCTGAGGTTGGTTATGACTTAACTTTCTTCAAACTGGGTTGAATAGTTAATAAAAATGTAAAGCATGCTATGGGTAGGGGTTGTATCATGGAAAATGTGTTTAGGTAATTTATGTACCCATGTGTGGGGCTATATGGATAATATTTTGCAGTTTTGAGACATTAGTTGCTATTTGTGATCGTGTGGAGTCTTATATGATCTTATTGGCCTGGTATTGGTATATGTATGTTTTGTTACACTCTTTTTGGTGGTAAAAAACTTAAATTTTGGGTTTTATATGGTATCAATGTCCTTTTTCTTGCATATGTCACTTTATTCTTTCTGGTTTATATTGCATCATGGATAGTTGGTTGACTTGGGTGGATTTTTATCTCACATAGTTGGTATGTTGGTTGGATAGTGGAAATTCTCATTTTAATTGTTGTGAGCATTACATTCTCATACCATATTTATTCATGAAACATTAGTAACACTATGGAAATACTAGATTTTTTGATAGAAAATATGAACCCCTATGGGTCCTACCTAGAAGCACAACTCGATAGGTGTATATGGAGGTTGTACGATGACTTTGTGCATAACAACAACATCATCATCATCATCATCATCTTTATTACATTTCATATATTGTTCTTATTCTTTGATTTTATTTCTGTTCTTGAGTCGAGATTTGTCTATTTGTTCTATCATTTTATACTTGTATTCAGTGTATGCATATATTTGTTCTTCTTTCCCCTACCTATATTTGTTATATGTAGATTTAGTTGAACTATATAAGGAAACGGTGTGGGATACCATTTGAGACATGTTCTGATTGCAGGTTACGTACCCATACTTTGTGTTTATATGCTTTATTTTCTACTTTACTCGGTCAGCCTATTGATTTCATCCAACAGTACACCTCCTTAGAAGTATAACACAGTCGGTGTCAAAATATAGTAGCCCAACTAGGTTGGGGTCAAACCCATAGGGAATGCATGGAACTATCTCTCAAACTGACTAAAGTCACGGGCAGTTTAGAAAAAAAATGGGGGGATTTGTTGGAATAGTAAAAAATGACCAGTATAAATGTTTTTTGGTTGTAATCAATCAAAAACGAACACTAGGCTTGTTTCCGTCCTGGCTTGTAACTTTGTAGATTTATCATACACTATCAAACTATTCTAATACCTTGCATGCGGAATCTAGAAAGTTATGTATCACCAACTTTCTTGTGTACTCATTGGAAAATCTCACTCTTTACCTTGTGAGTCTCAGAATTTTGCATCACTAACCCTTGCCCTGGATCCCAAATTAACCATTACTTTGTGGATCTCAAGTTAATTAGATGAAGATAATTATCTTAAGTAGATGAAGATGATTAGCATATATCAAAAATTAACTTCATATTATTGTTGTGATCTTTTTTTCCTACTCTCTACCTCTCCTTTGAAGTAAGTGGTGAATATAGGTGGGTTTTCAATATTGACCACCACTAAAAAATCAATTAAACTAAAGAAAATCATAATAAATGCAAGAATATTTATCTAGAATGACTTGGCACTTTCTCTACTTTGTTAATCTACCAGAGTTCCCACAACCGTAGCTAAATGAATTAGCCGATCATAGTTGTGAGATAATTCATGAAATTATTAGACAAAAACATAGAAGTAATCTCACAATAGTGAAAGAAGAAAACCCAATGTCTGAAGTCAATTATTCAACCAAAAACTAAGAACACAAGAATCTTAAGTTCAAAATCAATCTCGAAATCAAAATATGTTTATAAAAGAATATAAAGTATGTAAACTTTGCCCCAAAGGGCATATAAGAGCCTCTCCTCACTAAAAGCGCCAAGAGTGTATTTATATATTACATAGAACCCTAGAAATCAATCCAAAATAATTCGAGAAAAGTGAGTCAATGACTATCTATAGGCCTACTTACGGTACATACGTGGTACCTATGGCCAAGAGGTGGGTGGATGTAGGTGGTGCCCACTTTTTAGCTATCTAGAATTCACTTTCTAACACCTACGCTAGGTTGACTAATCTAGATGGTAGCACCTATGCCCTATAGGTTCTTGGCCGTAGGTGACAAGGTCAAAAATTCTTCTTCTAATTCGTTGTACTTGCTTCTTTTGATACTTATGGTCTGTTACTTACTCCAGAAAGGTGGCCCCTACTCCTAGTAGGTTCCCAAGTAGGTAGTATATTTTCAAATTTCAACTTCTTCTTTTCTCACTCCAAAAAACATCAAATCTAACAAAATAGCCTTATATGTTCACATAGTTTTAAGCATCGAGTGTGCTATGAAATCATATTACATTAATTTTGATACTTACTGAGTACAAGTAGACCGTACTCAGCACTACTGTGCCCTTTTAGCGCATATCTAGGTATGATTATGCCACACAAATAGCTGATTCAGACGGTATTTAGAGTATATTCGAGATAGTGGACGTCCTATACTTCAGGAGTTGTCCCATTACCTCTTCCTATCTATTTTATGTCTTTTTTAGTATTTTGAGATAATTTTTTATCCTTTTTGGGCTATTATTTTACGTTTGACATTAAGATATAGTTAGTAGTTCTTACACTGTGACACCATGTTTTGGTATTTAGTTTAGTATCTTTGATTTATTTCAAATATTATCATGTTTGTGTGGTTCAGCTTTGATCTAAAAGCCTTGCATTGGGTTTTTTGTATTGACTTCCCTTCAATAAAAGTTTGGGTGATAGACTTATTTGTCATGGCTTACCACTATATGTGCCATTATGACCCTTGGTTTTTGGGTCATGACAAATTGGTATTAAAACCTAGGTTGGATAGTTTGTCAAATAGAATCTCATGGATTGGTATGTAGATGTCCATATCTATCTTCAAGAGACTATGATATATCTTTAATAAGCTCTTTTATTTTGTTTATTATTATGCAAATTCTTTCATACCTTGTGTTCTAAGTCATATTTCACTCTTTTCTACACAAATAGTGAGGACAAAATCCAGTAAGGCTAAAGATGAAGATTCATTATTTGAGAAGAGATCTAAGTCTAGAGTGCAAGCTATGAGTTATAGTCAAGATCAAGGTAGAGTATAGGTATGAGTATCTTCCCCATTCGTAGATAGCATTAGGGGACTCTTCCTTGAGCCTCAAGTTAAGCATGTTGAAGTTATGGGGCCTACTTCGATTGCACAGAGTTTTTTTTGCCCTAGTCTTTGTTGGGTTGTTAATTCAGTTGTTGATCAGATTGGAAGGTGCTCCTATGAGTGCACCTTGTGTTCTTCTAGGTCTATGTATGGTACCTATATATTTCCAGAGTTTTCTTATAATGTTCCTCTGATCCCTACTATGGATCTTCCTATTATACCGATGTCTGTGTATGGTACTCCATAGACTTTAAGTATTGTTCCTTCTTCAGTGCTTGTATCTAAGTATAGTACTTTGAGATCTAAAGTTGATCCTTTTTTTCTGTTGCCTCCTCAAGTGGGTTCTCAGCCAGCCAGATTTACTATGCTTTCTATTATTATGAGTATAGTTATGTCTTCTGAGAATCAAAATAGCTTTGAGAGATTTACTTATTTGGGTCTTCTTAGGTTTAGTGGTATTATAGGTGATGATTCTTATGAGTTATTAATGGATTGTCATGAGAAATTGAATAACCTTGGTTTTCTCAAGTCGCATATAATTGACAATACTACTTATTAGTTGAGAGATTCATCTACAGATTGGTGGAAGTCACTTATTGGTTATCGACCTCTTGGTTCTCCATAGATGACTTAGGATCAGTTTATTGAGGCCTTTTTGGATAGGTTTATGCCTTTCAGTTTGAGGGATCAAATGAGAGATGAGTTTGATAACTTGAATCAAAGTTCCATACCTGTTGTGGAGTATAAGGCATATTTCAATGCCTTTTCTAAATATTTATATACCAGTATTGCCACAGAGTTTGAGATAATTTAAAAGTTTGTAGAGGGGTTATATGTTTCTCTTTATCTAGCTACGACTCAGATTGTAGTGTATGGGGCATCATTTCAGAAGTATTGTAGATTATACTAAGATAAATAAGTCTATTCTTCCAGCATCTCAAGAAGGCTCTAAGAGGTTGTGCCATCAAGGCTAGCTTAGAGGTTACGCTTCTCAGTGTAAAGATGTAAGAGGCTTCTACGGGTATCATAGTAGACCAGTACAAGCGACCTTATAGAGTTCAGGTAGTGGGTCTTCTAGATCAGTAGCTTTAGATAGTCGTCCTAGCTCAGTTATACACCCTTCTATTGAGACGGATCGCAGGGTTTGCTTTGCATGCGATGAGGCTGGCCATATGTCCAAACACTGTCTCTCCAAGTTCTTCAAGCTACCTCTATATCATCTATGAGAGGTATAGGTTTTATTAAGGGTGCGAGAGGCAGAGTTAATGGTACTCGTGGTGGTGGTTGCAGGACTACCTAGTCAGGTGGCAGACGTGGTCAGTTCTATGCTATACTTTTCAGGTCAGTGGCAGAGACCTCAGATGTTCTCATCATAAGTATCATCCCTGTTTGTTTCTCATATGTGTCCACATATTTTACTTTGGGGTTTTGATTCTGCTTGTGAGCCTTTTGATATGGTTATCCATGTATCTACCCTCATAGGAGATTCTTTATTGGTGGATCGAGTGTACTGGTCTTGTGTTATGACTTTTGTTGGGCGAGATACTTGGGTAGATATGATTGTCCTTGATACAGTAGATTTTGATATCACCTTGGGTATTGATTGATTAGATCCTTGTCATGATGTCCTAGACTGTATGCTACATTTATGACTTTGGTTTCGCTGGGTACGACTAGGATAGCTTGGAAGGGTATGGTTCATTTGGGTCTCAAGAGAGTCATATATTTTCTTTAGGCTTGTCGTTTGGTAGAAAGGGTATATTTGTCTTATTTGGCCTATATCCATGATACTAGTGTTCTTTCCCCTTGTTTTTTTTTATTCTATTTGTATAGTTAGTGAGTTCATAGATGTTTTCCCTATGAATTTGCCTGGTATGCCCCTGGATTGTGATATTAACTTTGTTATTAATGTTGAGCTAGGCACCAAGCCCATTTTTATTTCTCCTTATGAGATAGCCCCAACAGTGTTGAAGAAATTAAAAGATCAGTTGCAAGAGTTGTTGGATTGGGGATATATCCAACCTAGGGTATCACCTTGGGGAGCGCCTGTCTTGTTTGTGGAGAAAAAGATGGTTCTATAAATATGTGTATTGATTATCGGTAGTTGAACAAGGTGATCGTTAATAATAAGTATCCTCTTCCTCGTATTAATGATTTGTTTGATCTGTTTTGGGTTGCTTTTGTGTTTTTAAAAATTGATTTGAGGTTCAGGTATCACCAATTATGGATTGGAACTTTGAATATCTCAAAGATAGCTTTTCAAAATTGGTACGATTATTATGAGTTATTGGTCAAGTCCTTCGAGTTGACCAATTTCTGAGTCGCATTCATAAAGTTGATGAATCAGGTATTTCTATCATATTTCGACTCTTTTGTTATTGTGTTTATAAATGATATCTTGGTTTATTCCATGAGTGAGGCTGATCATAAGGAGTATTTATGGATTATGCTTCAAAGATTAAGGTGTGAGAAGTTGTATGTTAGGTTCTAAGTATGAATTTTAGTTGGAATCTATTTCTTTCTTAGGTTATATAGTAACCAAGAATGGTACTATGGTCGATCCGATCAAGATTGCAGTGATTTATGACTGGGCTAGGCCTACTTATTATACCAAGATTTGGAGTTTTGTTGGTTTAGCGGGTTATTATAGGCTCTTTGTTGAGGTTTTTACGTCGATTGTAGCCCCATTAACCAAGTTGACTCAGAAAAAGATTTCCATTCAATGGTTCGATGTTGTAAGGTGAGCTTAAAAATCTCAAGGATTTGTTGACTTCAGCTACTATCTTGAGCTTGCCTAAGGAGGGCATGGGTTTTACCATCTTCTGTAATGCTTCTAGTGTTGGGTTAGGTATTGTATTAATGGAGAAAGGTAAGGTAATTGTATATACTTCTCTTTAGTTAAATCACCATGAGAGGAATAACCCTACCCATGATTTGTTGTTGTAGAGGTACTACTTGTATAGAGTCAGTTATGAGATTTTCTCAGATTATTATAGCCTTCAATATTTTTTCACTTAGCAAGAACTTAAAATAAGGTAGCGTCGATGGCTCGAGTTTCTTAAGGATTATGACTTAACTATTCTCTATCATCTAGGCAATGCTAATGCGGTTGTAGATGCCTTGAACTATAATTCGACTAGCATAGGGTAGCTTGGCCTATATTTTGACCCAGGAGAGGCCTTTGTCCTTAGAGATTCAGTCTTTGGTTAACCATATGGTTAGGCTTGATGTTTTGACACTTGGGTATGTTTTGGCATTTGTGGAGGCTAGGTCTTTCTTGATGAAGCAAATTTGAGCTAATCAGTTTGATGATGTTGGGTTGAGAATGATTCGGGATAAGTTGTTGAGTAGTAAAGCTAAGGAACCCTCACTTAATTCTAATGGTGTTTTGAGGATTGAAGTTCGAGAATGGGTGATTGGATTAGATAGACTTTGGAGGAGGCTCAATGTTCCAGGTATTTCATTCATCCAGGAGTCACTAAGATGTATCATGATTTTGAGACAACATTACTGGTGGAGTGGTCTAAGGAAGGATATAGCATATTTTGTAGCTCATTGCCCATGTTTCCAGCATGTGAAGGTCGATTATTTGAGACCTGGTGGTTTGCTTAGAGGTTACCCATTCCTAAGTCGAAAAAGGAATGAATCGCTATAGACTTTATGTTTGGTTTGCATCATACTTCTCATGGTTCTGACAGTATTTAGGTCATTATGGATCTAATAACCAAATCTGCTTATTTCATTTTGATTTAGTTTTCCTTCAATGCATAGAGGTTGTCTCATATCTACATTCGCAAAATAGTTTTTCTTCATGGTGTGCTAGTGTCTATCATCGTAGATCAAGGATCAGTATTCAAATCTTACTTTTGGAAGACTTTTTAGGAGGAGTTAGGTACCCAATTTTGTCTTAGTACTGCTTTTCACCCCCAGACCGACGGACAGTTGGAGTAGACTATTCAGGTTTTGAAGGATATGATTTACACTTGTGTTATGGACTTGGAGGTCATTGGGAGCAGCATCTAGCTTTGGTTAAATTTGTGTATAATAATAGCTACCATTCTAATATTGAGATGGCCGATAACGCTCAAACTATAGCTCTCGTAAGAGTGTAAGCGGTCATAGTCAAATATAGAACCCAACTGGGTTGGGTGTCGAATCCCACAGGGAATACTTGGTCACTAAGTAAGCAACTATTAGTAGATTTTTGGCCGAAAATTCTGCAACAAAGGGGGGATTTTGTGCGTGCAAATAACGTAAACAAAATAGTAGAGTAAAAATGTAAAATAGAAGAGTAAAACGGAGTACTTGGTAGGTTTTAATCAATCAGAATTAAGAGTTAGAGTTATGTCCACCTTATGAGTTATACGTATCTATTGACTATGAGTTATACGGAATTCAGACATGCATGTGCTTATAGAGAATCGTATTCTATGGTAAATCCAGGCGTCTTTCGACCATCAAGGACTATTTCACTTTAACTCTTTCAAGCTTAAAGCGTATCTAATGGTACAAATTCTCCAAGAGGTTAATCCAGTTAAGGCACAAACTTTTAAATAGGGGTTGGTGCCCTATTTCCTTGACATTCTCTCTTTTCCAGACATGTAACTTTTCTTTCAAACAAGTTAATGCTATACTGGCGTATTCTATATGTTTGCAACCACAAGAATTTATATTAAGATGAAGAGAAGAATGATATAAGCAGCATACGTGTCAAGAATTCACAAACTCATAGCAATAGATAGTATCTCATAAGGCTTCCATAACCCTAACAGAGAAGTTTAGCTACTCATGATTGCAACGGAGATCACAATAAACATCATCATGATCTCACGTTGGACACAAGGGCCGTGCTTTCTCAGTCAGAAAGTAACACGAATAGTATTAAATGTCGAATAAAAGAAAAATGGAATTGAATAGAAGAATAATGTCTGAAAACGAATTGATGAAGAAGGGAAAGAATAGAAAGGGGAATAAGAAGAGAATGCTGAAAAGTTTCAGCAAAATAGAGTTTATATAACATCCATATCCTATTCCTATTGAAATAGGGTTTCTATCCTTGTCCTAGTCCTGCTGGGTTACTGCATACATGTCCTAATCCTACTAAGTTACTGTTGATCCCCCAAGTCTTTAGAAATATTGTTTTTGCCCGGGACAAGTTTTCCATGCATCACTTTCAGTCCATAAGCTTCCAGAAGCTGCCTTCCTTCTTTCGTGAAGCTTCCTTTGGCGTCAACCAATCCATAAAATGATGAAATCTTCATCATTTATACCTGAAAACTTGTTATTAATGTTGGTTATCTCACTTACAGGAAAAAGGACTAAAAGTGCAGGAATTATATATTTTGTCCTTAAAACTTAGCTAAAATATGGGTAAATTATAGTTCTATAGGCGTGTAAATACGCCTATCATCAACACCCCACACTTAAAGCTTTGTTCGTCCTCGAACAAAATATCATGTCCATATAAACATCTACTTAGGGTTTCACAGTAACAACATAAAAATGTTCCACAAGACAGGCACGACAATTATTAACAAAGAGTAGTTTTCTGGATCAATACTAGAAACAATTCAACCTCCAACCTAGACTCGTGATGATGGTTAATTCGCATTCAAAAGTTAAGAAACAAAGAATCATACAAACTACCCAAAACTCATCAACCATGTGTATCTCACATAAGATCTTACCCATAATCACTCACAAATATTGCATTTTTCGGAACATGGATACAATATTATCCTTGCTCTCACTCCCACAAAGAATTCATATGTTGCGACTGATGACCATAGGCTTGCCCTTAGTGTAATGCTCCACTAAATATCAGAATGTTAATCTTAGGATCAAATAGTTCTTTTACAGGTTATAATGTAGGCTAAGGGACGGGTAGGACTATTTTGGCCAGAAATAGTGACTATGTTCCTAAGCGCTTTAATACATCACATTATGCCATTAACACTTTCTTTCAAACAACCTTTCTACCTTCTTTTAATCTACCACCCCTTCTCACCTCTTTTGTTATTCACTTTTGAACAGAATTAACTTTTTATTTTTCTTTTCATTTTTCTCTCTTCTTTTTTTTTATAACACACCTCTATAATAACCATTCTTTTTCATAACGAATTCAAGTACCAATTCACTTTAAGGCACTACTCTCACCCAATTTCCTCTTATTTTGTCACATGACTTTACAATTTAAAGCACTTAGGAATTTGGATCAAATTATGGTCTTGAAAAAATGGATTAGGCTTACATATGAGGCTGTCAAAGAAAATAGCCTAAAGGATCAAAGGGAGTTATCTAGGATGATGTCCATGGGTAGATAAAACGAAGGTAAACAATCACAGGTTGCCAAAGAAATGCCTAAATCATCTCCTAAACTCACACTCTTTATTTTGCTTTACATACATACCAGGCAAGTTCTAGCATCAGCCACAAACATAGAATATACTATCATCTCACACACACAAGGCACATGGTCGACTTTATTCGTAGCAGTATAGACTCTTGACCCAACGTATGAAGTAATTAAACCACACGCTTATCACATAATGAGTCACACTTGGAGCCTAAACATCTCAATAGTAATGATCTTAGCACAAACTCTTGTCATAATACCATGCCGCCTATCAGAACAATTTTATGCATCAAAATCTAAATTTTTTTTTGAAAATTTAACTACTACTAAAAATCAAATAAATAAATGTAGGTAGGCAAAGAAATACAGCATACAAATACCATCACCCCACTTAGATGGGACACACTGTCCTCAGTGGAAAATAAATAAGAAAAAACTGATTCCAAGAGTGCGTCGAGGTATTTGCAGCGAGGAGGATTCAACTTGCTCTTTTCTTCCTCTTTTCTTACCTTTTTGTAAGGTGGACGCTTTTTCTTTTCCTTGTCGTCCTTTTAGAAGCCATTCTACTTGGTGATGGATTTGGAATATGATCTTGCAAGGTTAGATGAGCAAAAAGAAAAGTTTTGAGAGATTTTGGAAGGGTAGGCGGTGCTTAGATTGATTAAATAATGTGATTTTACCTTAAGGATGAAGTTCTATTTATAGCCCAAAGCTTGGGTCAGGTTTGACCCATTAAAAATTGGGTTAGGAGACCAAAAAGTGAGCATAGTCGGCGCCTAATGCTTTGCCTATGCTTGGCATAGGCGGCGCCTTTTGCAAAGCCTAGTTGGACATAGGCTATGGCATAGGCGGCGCTTATGCTGTGGCATTCTAGATTCAGAGACAAAAGGATTTTGCATAGGCGGCGCCTATGATATGGCATTGTTGGACCAAAGGCTTTGACATAGGCGGCGCCTAGGCTATGGCATTCTAGATTCAGAGACCAAAGGCCATAGAATAGGCCTTGCCTTGTTCATTGCCTAGATTTGCATAGGACTTGACTTGTTCATTGCCTAGATTTGTATAGGCAATGCCTAACCCATAGCCTTTTCTTCTTCATTCCTAACTTACCACCTTCAACATGAACCGCTTCCAAAACAAAATTCGAGACCAATATCCTCCTTTATACGTCTTGCACCTACACTTACTCAAAAACAATAAAAACGATTAGAACGATGGGTTACCTCCCATCAAGAACCTTAGTTTTGGTTGTGGATCGACTACAAAAACAAACTCCTAACAAAACAAAATGAGTAACAACGATGGGTTGCCTCCCACCAAGTGCTTGATTTATTATCGCGGCACGACATGGCTATCTGGATTACTTAGACTTCGTCGAGATAGCTAGTGTATCATTTTCTAAATGGATTCAGATGACGCTGATACTTACTTGTAGGCATGCAATCTTCTTCGAGATGACTCTTGTGCATACATGTCCCAGGCGGGATACCAATTATATTATCAATAGACCAACCCATAGCTCTGTTGTACCTCTTCAGAGTAGAGATGAGAGTCTCTACATATTGTTCACTTAAATCATCCGCAACACTCACCGAAAGTGTATTTCCACTTCCCAAGAACGCATACCTGGGGAGATCTTTCGATTCTAGCACTGGTGGCTCCTCAATGGAAATCTTTGTTGTTGGTAAAGATTGATTCTTACGATCAAGGTCCAGCTTCTTAGGAGTATGAGAATAGGACCCTATTTTTGTTAGAGCACACATAGTTTCTTCGTAATCTCTATCATCCTTATGCTCAACATTCAACATCACATCAGATAGTGGCTCAACAGTAAGTTGCTTCTCTACAAATAATTCTTTCTTGTCCTTATAATAAACATCATCTACAGAGAACACATTCATATCGCTGGGCTACTTCATTGTTTTGCATACATCAAAGCAGACCACTTTGTCATTCAACCGAAATAAAAGCTTATTAGCTCTCATGTCAATAAGCACACTTCCTGTTGCAAGGAAAGGACGTCCCAAGATTATGGGAACTTCAGAATCCACCTCGCAATCCAAAATCACAAAGTCTGTAGGAAAAATTAAGGTAGACACCTTCACCAACACATCATTCAAGATATCCACAGGTCGTTTTACTGACCTATCTGCCATCACAAGCTGCATATTAGTTGGTGTAGGGTCGCCCAACCCCAACTTCCTGTAGATAGATAGTGGCATCAAATTGATGCTAGCACCCAAATTGCACAATGCCTTGGCAAAATCCAATGATTCAATCATGCAAGGAATAGTGAAAGCACCAGGATCTTCCTTCTTCTGAACTAGCGATCTTGTAGCGATTGCACTGCAATGGTGAACATTATCTGCCGGCTCATAGCTTACTGCCCGCTTCTTTGTTAAAAGATCCTTAATAAATTTTGCGTACTTAGGCATCTGTTCCAGCGCCTCCACCAAAGGAACATTAATGGTCAGCTACTTTAACATAGTCATGAATTTACTGAACCTTGTATCATCCGCTTTCTTCTTTAGTCTCTGCAGAAAAGGTGGTGGTGGAAGAGGAATCATTTTCTCCACCACTTCCTTTTTATCTTGCTTCTAAATTTTGATCTTTTCAGGCTGCAGACTACTAGTGGTAACGTCATGATCACCCTTGCCAGCTTCTACGGCATATTCACCATCAGCATCAATATCGTTGTCCACTACATCATTGACTGCTTGCTTGCCTTTGGGTAGATTTTCCAACACCTTACCACTCCTAGTAGTAATAGCCATACATGATCCATCATTTCTTAGATTTTGCACGGTGTCACTAGGTAGGGTGCCGACCTTTCGCTGATTGAATACCGCCGATAGTTGGTTCATTTGATGTTCCAATTGTTTTATTGCAGTGGAATGCGAATAAACCAACTGCTTTATTGAGGACAAATCATTTACTACCTCAGTCACTCCCGTGTTGGTTGCCTCCACTCCTTTCAACAGCTTTGCCATCATATCTTCTATGGAAATCTTTCCCGATCCAGATCCCGTGGCCTCACAATTTCTAGGAGGAACATACAAACCACTCCTGTCAGTCTTATTCTTCCAACTACCTCGATCACGATCCATATATCCTGAATTAGCATAATAGTTCCGACCTTGGTTTCCTTGGGCATTACCTCGAAAACCCCTCTGATTATTCAAGTAGTTGGCTTCTTCCTCAGAATCAAACTCATCTCTCCTTTTTAACGCAACCACTTTGACTTTTTTGATCTTCCCTGATAATAAGTGCTTTGTAAGAAGATCCATCTGCGTTTTCATGTGAGCCATATCTTAGTCGCGTTCCTCTTGTCTTTGCCTTTGCTCTGCAGTCATGCCAAAAGATACAGTAGAGCTTGCTACCTCAGAATCCCTGGTATGCCAAGCTCTACTCTGCTTTGTCATACGATCTAGCATATCACTTGCTTGAATAAAAGTGAGGTCCATGAATGACCCACCTGCTATATTATCAACTACTGGCTTAGTCACCAAATTCAAAGATCTGTATAATATCTCCATCAAGTGGACATTGGTTATATGATGGTTTGGGCACCGCATAAGCTTCATCTTGAACCTCTCCCATGTTTCGTGGAGAGCTTCAGTTGGAAGCTATCGAAAATTGCTGATCTCATCTCTCAACTATGCTCTCTTGGATGGCGGAAAGAATTTTTCTAGGAAAGTATCTTTCAATTACCTCCAATTTGTAATAGAATCAGGAGTCAGCCCATTCAACCATAGAGTTTCCTCCCCAGATAGAGACAATGGGAATAAGCGTAGTCGAATTGCATTCTGTCCAACGCCAGGATTGTCGAATGACTTGTATGTTGAAATAAAGTTGATCAGATACATATTCAGATCATCGCCTGCAAGTCCACCAAATAGTCCCTTGAGTTGCAATAATTGAATCATGGTGCTAGTGATATTGAACTTGGCTCCAGGTGCCAAGGGTGGAGGAATAATAGCTTCTGTGGCACCAGCTCCATCCAGATCATCATCATCGTTATCAAAAGGAATCTGCACAGCTCGGCAATCAAGCCTTAATTGCGCTTGACGATCTCTCCTCTGCATGGGTTTCGCCACCTCAGTAGTATGTCATGGGTTTAGTAGCTCCTCATCGCCCAGGTCCTTATCATCAGGATTTGTTGCATGACCTAGGTTATCAATATTCTATTGATGCACTTGAGCAGCGGCCAACACAGCTAATCTAGCCTGCTCCTATTGAGCAGCCCTTATGTCAATTTCTCGTTGCGCCTCCATCTTTACAATAAGTTGTAGTTCCGGATTTATGGGTAATAATGGTTGACCAGAACTTCGTGTATTGGGCATGCACTGAACAAAAACCTGCGGAAAACAAAAACAACAACTAAAAGTAAAATACAAGAATCTTTGACCAAAGGGTCTAGTAATTATCACAAACTTAGTTGACAACTGTATTCCCCGGCAACGGCGCCAAAATTTGATAACGCTCAAACTGTAGCTCTCGTAAGAGCGTAAGCAGTCGTCGTCAAATACAGAACCCAATTGGGTTGGGTGTCGAATCCCACAGGGAATACTTGGTCACTAAGTAATCAACTATTAGTAGATTTTTGGCCGAAAATTCTGCAACAAAGGGGGGATTTTGTACGTGCAAATAATGTAAACAAGATAGTAGAGTAAAAACTTAAAATAGAAGAGTAAAACGGAGTACTTGGTAGGTTTTAATCAATGACAATTGAGAGTTAGGGTTATGTCCACCTTATGAGTTATACGTATCTATTGACTATGAGTTATGCAGAATTCAGACATGCATGTGCTTATAGAGAATCGTATTCTATGGTAAATCCAGGCGTCTTTCGACCATTGATAACGCTCAATCTACAACTCTCGTAGGAGTGTAAAGCAGTCGTTGTCAAATACAGAACCCAACTGGTTTGGGTATCGATCCCACATGGAATAGCTTGGTCAACAAGTAAGAAACGAGTACTAGACTTTTAGTGCAAGTCTCGTAAAAGGGGGGTTTGTAATGTGTAACCAAAATATTAAAGTAAAAGGTGAAAATAGTAACGTAAAAAGAAAGAATGTTTAGTAGGTTGTAAAACAATGAGAATTGAGGAATTGGGGTTATGTCCACCTTATGAGTTGTACGTCTCTATTGGCTATGAGTTGTACCGAATTCAGACAAGCATGTGCTTATAGAGAATTGTATTCGATGGTAAATCCAAGCGTCTTTCGACCTAAAGAGGGACTATTTCACTTTAACTCTTTCGAGCTTAAAGCGTATCTAACGGTACAAATTCTCCATGAGGTTAATCCAGTTACAGCACTGACTTTTTAATAGGGGATGGGACCCTATTACCTTAACATTTTCTCTTTTCCAGACATATAACTTTTCTTTCATACAAGTTAATGCTATACTGGCGTATTCTTGCGTTTGCAACCACAAAGAATTTAGATTAAGATGAATAGAATAATGATATAAGCAGCATACGTGTCACGAACTCACAAACTCATAGCAATAGATAGTATCTCATATGGCTTCCATAACCCCAACAGAGAAGTTTAGTTACCCATGAGTGTGAAGGAAATCACAATTGACATTATTATTATACCACAATGAAAATTTCGTGTAGCAACGTGTGGTAGGCGTTAGGCGTGACTTTCCTTGTAAAGGAACGTTTCTCTTGTTACGGAAATTAGGAATTGAATAAATGAATAGAAGAAGAATAAAAAGTAGAATTAATGGAAGGATTATAAGTAGTAGTGAATGGTTAATGGAATAATAGAAGAATGAATAAGAATCTCTAGCAGAATAGGGTATTTATAATACCCATATCCTATTACTACTAAGCTAATGAATATCTTAACCCAATCCTACTTGGTTAATGTAACATTATCCTAATCCTAATAAGTTACTACTAGTCCCTAAAGTCTTCAGAATTGTTGTTTTGGCCCAGGATAGATTTTCCATGCGCCACTTTTGGTCCTTGGCGTCCAAGCTTTGTTTTCCTCCTTTTGTGAAGCTTTCTTTGGCGTCAAGTTATCCATAAAATATTGAATTCTACATCATTTATACCTTAAAACTTGCTAATCATGTTCGTTAGCTCACTTACAGGAAAAAGGACTAAGAGTGCATGAATTATATAATTTGTTCTCAAAACATGGCTAAAATATGGGTAAAATATAGCACTATAGGCGGGTAAATTCACCTATCATCAACACCCCATACTTAAAGCTTTGTTTGTTCTCAAACAAACTAACATGTCCATCTAAACATCAACTTAGGGTTTCACAGTAACCACACAAAATATTCATCAAGACAAGCATAACATTTATCAACAAAGAGTAGTTTTTCTGATCATTAGTAGAAACAATTTAACCTTTAGCATAGACTCGTGATGGTGGTCAACTCATATTCAAAAGTTAAGGAACAAAGAATCATACAAAACTGCCCAAAACTCATCAACCATGTGTGTCTCACAATATATTACCCATAATCACTCATAAGTATAGCATATTTTTCTAACATGGGTATAAAAGTATCCTTGCTCTCGCTCTCACAAAGAATTCATATGCAGAAACTGATGACCATAGGCTTGCCCTTAGTGTAATGCTCCACTAAATGTCAAATGCTAAGCTTAGGATCAAATAGGTCTTTTGATGGTTGTAATGTAGGCTAAGGGACGGGTAGGACTATTTTGGCTAGAAATAGTGACTATGTTCCTAAGCGCTTTAATACATCACATTATGCCATTAATACTTTCTTTTCAAACAACCATTCTTCTTTATTTTATTCTACCACTCTTTTTCTCCTCTTTTTTTTTCAATTTTACACATAACTAACTATTTTAGTTTTCCTTTCCTTTTTCTTTTCATAACACACCTCTTATGATAGCAATTCTTTTTCATAACATATTCAAGCACCAATACATTCTAAGGCATCATACTCATCCAATTTCCTCTTATTTTGTCACATGACTCTTTCAATTTAAAGCACTTGGGAATTTGGATCAAAATAAGGGTTAGGCTTAAATATGAGGCTGTCAAAGAAAATAGGCTTAAAGGCTCAAAAGGGGTTAACTAGGGTAATGTCCACGGGTAGGTAAAAAGAAGGTACACAAGTATAGGTTGCCAAAGAAATGCCTAAATCATCTCCTAAACTTGCACTCTTTATTTTCGCTTTACATACATACCAGGCAAGGTATAGCATCAGCCACAAACATAGAATATACTATATCCTCACACACACAAGGCACATGGTCGACTTTATTGGAAGTTGTATAGACTCTTGACCCAACAGATGAAAGAATTGAACCACACAATATCACATAGTGAGTCACAGTTAGAGCCTAAATGTCTCAATAGTCATGATTTTAGCACAAACTCTTGTTATAATCTCATGCTGCCTATTAGAATAATTTCATGTGAATTTAAGTTTAAAAAAAAATTTAACAACTAAAAAAAATGAAAAAAAAAACTAAAACAGAAAACATAAATGCAAATGCGGATAGAGAAGTATAGCATGCAAATACCACCACCCCACACTTAGACGGGACACACTGCCCTCAGTGGAAAATAAATATGAAGAACCTGGTCAATCGAACTCCTCCTCTATGTCGGGGGTCATACCCCCTTCGTCAGAATCATCATAGGAGTCGTCGTCATCAAAATTCTCCTCCACGTCAGAGTCTGGCATTCGTCGATCATCATCGATCGGCACATTGTCATCAAGAGGTTCTTCAAAATATGTACCTACTCCACACATCTCCCTTGCATGCATATTTATTGGATAGTCATGATCCAGCTGTTGGAGCTCTGCAGCAGTTGGAATACGACCTTTGCTCATCATTGTAAACTAAGTCATACCATAAAGATGGCGAAAGAAACTCTCATCCCGAGCATGTCTCTCTGCAGTAGTAAGGTTGACGCCATGTGTTGATTCAGCATCTTTGACCTTTGTGAGGTCAACCTTCTTCGGATTGTGTGGGAGTTTATGATCAGCCGGCTCTTCTTCGATGTCCTCCTTCCTTAATATTACAGTCAACAGATTGCCGAAGCTGAAGTGGGACCGCTTGTGTAGCCTAGCTTTCCGCATTGTGGAGTGAATGATTGCCCCGATGTTGATAGGGACATTCATCATCAATGCATATACCAGGCACACTCTATCTCTTGTTATCTTGGTGTATTTCATCCTTGTAATAAGACAAGAGTTGACTATACGCAACCATATCCTTGCTTCCCTATTTAAAGGAGCATATGGGAAGGTGTTGTGTCGTCCGGTGTCTTTATGTCTGCTCCACCTTGCCATGGATCTAGTTTCACAAAGTGTGTGTCGAATTTCTCTATATGGAGGTCTACTATACAGCTCTTTGAATGGTGATGGATCGACTGAAGGCAAGCCAAGAAAGGAGTTGAAGAAATCCGCATTAAGTTGTAAAACTTGGCCCCGAATCTTGACCTCGCTGCCTGTGGTTTTCGGCGACCAGTTGGCATAAAATTCTCTTGTCAAATCGAGATTACATTCTCCCATGTCTTGGAAGATAAAATCAAGATTTAATGCCATGATCTTGGCCAACATGCGCGGCTCCTTCTTCGCTAGGCTTTCCTTGTTTATCAAGTCCACATGAACATATTTTCTTTCCTTGTTGTTCCTATACCATTCTTTCACTTCCTCTTTAAGAACCCACTTTATTCCAAACATGCGGCATGGTAATTGCATCGAAGATGATTCTCCTTGCTCTTTTCGGCCTTTTTTCTTGCCTTTTTGGGAAGTGGTAGCCTTGTCTTTGCCTTGTCTTGCTTTGGGTGCCATTGTACCTGAGACTAAAACAATGTTCATGTTAGCATCATCTCGATGAATACAATCTATAAACAAGCAATAGGGGCACCACCCCACACTTAGTTTTTTGGTATGGACTAGTGAAGTGAACGTGGTCGATTACTCAGACTTCATCAACATACGTTTTAGGTACTATAATCCAACCATAAAATCAGTGCAGTCATACTTCTTGTAATCTTTGCAATACTTTTATGTTAGATATATCAAGACTACTACATAGGGATTGAATCAAGGTATAGTATCTATCAACAACCTCCTATGTTAGTATGCAACTATAAGTCTTATTCTGATGAACAAGTCATTCCAACATGTAAGTATGCAAGTGACAAGATTATGCAATTTTAGTGACCATATCAATTCCGTAAAAGTATGACAATGCATACAAATCAAATTCAAGTTGGGAACAAGTTAAGATCATCCTTACGTATTCATTCCCTCACTTAGTTGTATCACAACAATTCAAACACATTCACATCACCACTACTTCTTTCAAGATTCAACAATTCATAATAGACATAGTAACGTAGTACTTATGGAATATAAATGAAGAACAAAGTAGTACTTACTTGATTGATGCCTTTGGATGATGTTCTTGTGAGGAAAAAGAGTAAAGGGAAAATTTTTGAGAGGATTTGGAGGCTATAGGCAGAGCATAAGCTAGGTTTCCAATGTGTTTGTAGTTCAAGACTAAGTCACATATTTATAGGAAAAGGTTGGGTCGGGTTTTGACCCCTTTAAAATTGGATTTGGAGACAAGAAGTGACCATAGGCGACGCCTTTTGCTTTGCCTATGCTTGGCATAGGCGGTGCCTTTTGCAAAGCATTGTCTAGCATAGGCGGCGCCTATGCCATGGTATTCCTAGGCATAGGCGGTGCCTTTGACTTTGCATATAAGATTCAGAAACAAAAGGAATTAGCATAGGCGGCGCCTATGCTATGGCACACTAGATTCTGAGACCTTAGGCCATAGTATAGGCCTTGCCTTGTTCGTGGCCTAGTTTTACCAAGGCTGAGCCCTGTTCGATGCCTATATTTTCATGAGCAATGCTCAATCCATAGCCTTTTGCTTCTTCATTCCTAACTTACTACCTTTAACATGCAATACGTCCAAATCGAAAGTTAAAACAGATCTCCTCATTTTATACCTCTTGCACCTACATTTGCTCAAAACCAATGAAAACGATTAGAATGATGGGTTGCCTCCCATCAAGAGCCTTAGTTTTGGTCGTGGAACGACTCTTATTTTTGGATTTTTATTTATCAAAGGAAAACACGTACTAGAACGAAAGAAAGACAAAAACTGAAAAATGATGGGTTGCCTCCCATCTAGCGCTTGATTTATTGTCGCGGCACGACATAGCTACCTCGAGTACTTAGACTTCATCAAGATAATTGATGGCCATATAGTTTGTTGAGTCAAAAGGACCGATATAGGGTTTCACTCGTTGGCCATTCACCTTGAAGACAACATCATTACTGTCTTCCAACTCAACTACTCCAGACGAGTAGGCTTGGATAACTTTGTATGGACCAGACCACTTGGACTTTAACTTACCTGGGAATAACTTCAGTCTGGAATTGAAGAGAAGTACCATATCATCCTTTTGAAAGTTTCGTTGAACAATCCGCTGATCATGATACTTTTTTATCCGCTCCTTGTAGAGATCCGATCTTTCATAAGCATGTAGACGGAATTCACCCATCTCATTCAATTGCTCCAATCTCAAATTCATTAAATCATCCCAATTCAAATTGAATCGCTTTAACGCCCACAATGCCTTATGCTCGAGCTCAATGGGTAAGTGACAAGCCTTCCCATAAACTAGTTGATAAGGGGACATGCCAATTGGCATTTTGAATGCAGTCCTATATGCCCATAGTGCATCGTCCAGCTTTCGAGACCAATCTTTCCTATTAGCATTTATCGTTTTCGCAAGGATTTGCTTGATCACTCTGTTGGAAACCTCTACCTGTCTGCTAGTTTGTGGGTGATAAGGCGTGGCTACCTTATGTTGCTTGACACCATATTTTACCAACACGGATTTGAATAGCTTGTTGCAAAAGTGAGATCCTCCATCGCTTATGATAGTACGTGGTACTCCAAAGCGACAGAAGATATTTCTCTTTAAGAATGCTACAACACGCTTTCCCTCATTATCGGCCAACGCTACTGCTTCAACCCATTTCATGACATAATCTACAGCAACTAGGATGTACTTCATTCCAAATGAATTTCCGAATGGTCCCATGAAATCAATACCCCATATGTCAAAGAGCTCTACTTCAAGGATTCTCGACAAGGGCATCTCATGGTGCTTTGAAATAGCACCTTGTCGCGACATTGGTCGGATCTTCTCACAAAGTCGTAGGCATCTCTAAATATCGAAGGCTAATAGTATCCACTTTGCAATACCTTTCTTGTTGTCCGATTACCTGCGTGATGTCCCCCAACTTGGGAGGTGTGGCATGCTTCCAATATAGTAGGCACCTCTACATGGGATATACATCATCGGATAACACCATCTGCGTATCGTCGAAACAAATATGGCTCATCCCAAGAGTAGTATTTTACATCATGCATAAACTTCCTCTTTTGATGGTAAGATAAGTTTGCAGGTATCACATTACTCACCACAAAATTTGCAAAGTCGGCATACCATGGTAACTTTTCCATTATCGTTGCTAAGACCTCCTCGTCAGTGAATGCATCATCGATCTCGATTTTAGTCTGCGCTACATACTCGTTCTCGAGTCTAGATAGATGATCAACCACTTGGTTTTTGCAACCTCTTCTATCTTTAACATTGAAATCAAATTCTTGCAGCAGCAACACCCATCGAATTAGTCTTGGTTTTGCATCCTCCTTTGTCATTAAATATCTCAAAGCTGCATGATCTATATGAACGATCACTTTGGTCCCCAACAAATAAGCACGGAACTTCTCAAACGCATACACAACCGCTAGGAGCTCTTGTTCTGTGACAGTATATTTCTTTTGGGCTTCGTTTAGGACCTTGCTAGCATAGTAGATAGTATGAAATAATTTCTCCTTCCTTTGTCCAAGCACAACGCCAACGGATACCCCATTAGCATCACACATGACTTCGAATGGTAAAGACCAATCTGGTGCTACCATGATAAGAGCTTCAATTAGTTTTCCTTTGAGGCATTCGAATGCCTTCAAACAATCTTTATTAAAGTCAAACTTTGCATCTTTCTCCAAGAGTTTTCACAATGGGCTAGCAATTTTGGAGAAGTCTTTGATAAATCGTTGATAGAAACCTGCATGACCGAGGAAACTACGGACTCCCTTCACTGAAATCGGGGGTGGTAGCTTCTCAATAACTTCAATTTTTGCTCGATCAACTTCAATTCCTCTTTCGGAAATTTTATGCCCAAGAACGATTCCTTCTTTTACCATGAAGTGGCATTTTTCCCAATTCAGCACTAGGTTGAATTCTACACATCTTTGCAATACCATACTTAGGTTTGCCAAGCACGCTTCAAAAGACTCACCAACAACTGAAAAATCGTCCATGAATACCTCCAAAGTGTCTTCAACCATATCAGAAAAAATGGACATCATACAACGCTGAAAGGTGGCTGGTGCGTTACATAGCCCGAATGGCATACGTTTGAAGGCAAACGTGCCATATGGACATGTGAACGTTGTCTTTTCTTGGTCTTCAAGGGCAATACAAATTTGATTATAGCCTGAATAACCGTCTAAGAAACAAAACCATCCTTTCCCTGCTAATCGATCTAACATTTGGTCCATAAATGGCATTGGAAAGTGATCTTTGAGCGTCCATGAATTCATCTTTTGGTAGTCCATGCATACTCTCCATCCGGTGACGGGTCTGAGTAGAATAAGCTCATTCTTTTCATTTGAGACTACCATCATGCCTCCTTTCTTGGGAACACATTATACCGGGCTTACCCATGTACTGTCAGAGATTGGATACACAACTCCTGCATCTAACCACTTGATAATTTCTTTCTTCACCACTTCTTTCATAGGTGGGTTGAGACGCCTTTGATGCTCAATGGTGGGTGTGCACTTTTATTCAAGCTGAATCTTGTGTGTACAAATCCCAGGTGGAATTCCAATAATATCAGCGATGGTCCAACCAATGGCTCTTATATACTTCCGTAGAATAGCAATGAGAGTTGTAACTTGTTGCTCACCCAAATCCACAATGACTGGAAGTGTGTTTCCGTTTCCTAAGAATGCATACTTTAAATGACTCGGCAGCTCCTTCAATTCTAACGTAGATGGCTCTTCAATAGATGGCTTGGCTGGTGGTGTGGATCGATTTTTTAGATCAAGGTCTAGCTTTTTGGGAGCGTGACGATATGTCCTTAATCCTGATAGAGCACAAATAGCTTCTTCGCAATTTTCAGCATCCTTACTCTCTCCATTCATGAGCACAGTCGCCAATGGGTCATCAATAATTTGCTCTTCTTCGAGTAATTCTTTATCATCATCAAAGTACACATCAGCCACCGAAAATACTTTCAGATCTTTGGGTTGGGTTCATTGATTTGCATACATCAAAGCGAACTACTTCGTCATTTATTCGGAATGAAAGCTCATTAGCTCTCAAATCAATAAGCACACTTCCCGTAGTAAGGAAAGGGCGCCCCAAGATTATGGGAACTTCTGAGTCTGCCTCACAATTCAAAAAACAAAGTCTGCCGAAAATATGAATGAAGAAACCTTTACCAATACATCACATAGAATACCAACAGGTCATTTTACCGACCCATTCGCCATTACGAGCCTCATATTGGTTGGAGTAGGATCTCCCAACCCCAACTTTTTATAGATAGATAATGGCATCAAATTGATGTTGTCTCCTAAATCACACAATGCCTTGGCAAAATTCAAAGATCCAATGGTGCAAGGAATAGTGAAAGCACTGGGGTCAGCCTTCTTCTGAACTAGTGATCGGGTAGCGATTGCGCTGCAGTGATGAACGTCATCTTTCAACTCATAGTTGTCTGCCCGCTTCTTTGTCAAAAGATCCTTCATAAATTTTGCATACCCAGGCATTTGTTCAAGTGCCTCTACCAATGGAACATTAATGGTCAGCTGCTTTAGCATAGTCATGAATTTGCTAAACTTTGTATCATCCGCTACCTTCTTCAATCTTTGAGGAAAAGGTGGTGGTGGATAAGGCATTGTTTTCTCCAGGGCTTTTTTCTCCTCTTGCTTCCGTTTTTCAGACTTTTCAGGCTGCAACTTGTTGGGTGTGACGTCATGGACGTCGTGGGTGGCTTCCGCGGATTCCTCTCCTTTTGTGTTATCATCAATGTCCGCTACTTCATCAACCACTTGCTTGCCTTTTGATGACGTTTCCAGCACCTTACCACTTTGGGTATTAACATCCATGCATGACCCATCATTCCTTGGGTTTTGCACAGTGTCGCTAGGTAAAGTGCCAGCCTTTCTTTGATTGAGTGCTGCTGAAAGTTGGCTCAATTGCTGCTCTATTTGCTTGATTGAAGTGGAATGAGAATCAACTAATTGCTTCATGGAGGACAAATCATTTATGACCTTCGTTACTCCAGCGCTCGTTGCTTTCACTCCTTTCAATAATTTAGACATTATCTCTTCCATATTTCCAGAACCGGATATAGTGGTGTCGCGTCTTCCTGGGGGGCGTACAAACCACTCTTGTCGTTCTTGTTTTTCCAACTACCTTGGTCCTTGTTTCCAGATTTATCATAATAGTTCCGACCTTGGTTTCCTTGGGTATTACCTCGGAAACCCCCCTGACTGCTCAAGTAGTTGGCCTCTTCTTCCAAATCAAATTCGTCTCTTCCTTTTGACGCAATAGCTTTGACTTTTTCGGTCTTCCCTGATAATAGATGCTTTGTAAGAACATCCACTTGTGTTTTCATATGCGTCATATCTTGATCATATTTTTCTTCTCTTCTCCTTTGGTCTGCAGTCATGCCAATAGATAAAGTGGGGCTTGCTACCTCAGAATCCCTGGTCATCCGATCTAACATATTGCTTGCCTGACAAAGGTGAGATCCATAAATGATCCTCCAGCCGCATTATCCACCACTGGTTTAGTTATTGAATTCAAGGCTCTATATATTATCTCCATTAGGTGAACATTGGTCATATGATGGTTTGGGCATCTCATGAGCT
Organism: Capsicum baccatum var. pendulum; assembly: GCA_030864225.1. Classification (NCBI taxonomy): domain Eukaryota; kingdom Viridiplantae; phylum Streptophyta; class Magnoliopsida; order Solanales; family Solanaceae; genus Capsicum; species Capsicum baccatum. Next base: position 198,853,202 of record CM061557.1, read on the forward strand.
TCGTCTTGAACCTTTCCCATGTTTCATGAAGGGCTTCAGTTGGAAACTGACGGAAGTTGCTGATTTCATCTCTCAATTATGCTCATTTGGATGGTGGAAAGAATCTTTCTAGGAAAGAGTCTCTCAATTGCCTCCAATTTGTAATAGAATCAGGAGTCAGCCCATTCAACCATAGAGTTGCCTCCCCAGACAGAGACAATGGAAATAGACGTAATCGAATTGCATTCTGACCAACGCTAGGATTGTCAAACGACTTGCATGTAGAAATAAAGTTGATGAGATGCATATTCGGATCATCGCCTTCTAGTCCACCAAATAATCCCTTGAGTTGCAATAACTGAATCATGGTGCTCGTGATGTTAAACTTGGATTCGGGCGCTAATGGTGGAGGAATAATGGCTCTTGTGGCTCTGGCTCCATCAAGATCATCATCATCGTCGAAAGCTGATTGCATAGCTCGGCATTCAGGCCTAAACCTAGCTTGACGATCTCTTCTGTTGGCAGGTGTTGCGATCTCAGCAGCATGCCTAGGGTTTAGTAACTAGTCATCACATAGGTCCTCGTCGTCAGGATTTATTGCTCGGCTAGGGTTATCAATGTTTTGTTGATGCACTTGAGCGGCAGCAAGAGCAGCTAATCTCGCCTGTTCCTGTTGAGCAGCCATACTTTCGATTTCGTGTTGTGCCTCCATTCTGCCAATACGTTGTGGTTCAGGATTAATAGGTAATAACGGTTGACCAGAACTTCGAGTATGGGGCATGCACTGAATAAAAACCTGCAGTAAACAAAAACAAAAACTAAAAGTAAAAGTACGGGAATCTTTGACCAAAGGGTCTAGTAATTATCACAAACTTAATTGACATTCGTATTCCCCGACAACGGCACCAATTTTTGATAACGCTCAATCTACAGCTCTCGTAGGAGTGTAAACCGGTCGTTGTCAAATATAGAACCCAACTGGGTTGGGTATCGATCCCACAGGGAATATCTTGGTCAACAAGTAAGCAAAAGTACTAGACTTTTAGTGCAAGTCTCGTAAAAGGGGGGTTTGTAATGTGTAACCAAAATATTAATGTAAAAGCTGAAAATAGTAACGTAAAAAGAAAGAATGTTTAGTAGGTTGTAAAACAATGAGAATTGAGGAGTTGGGGTTATGTCCACCTTATGAGTTGTACGTCTCTATTGGCTATGAGTTGTGCGGAATTCAGACATGCATGTGCTTATAGAGAATTGTATTCGATGGTAAATCCAAGCGTCTTTCGACCTAAACAAGGACTATTTCACTTTAACTCTTTCGAGCTTAAAGCGTATCTAACGGTACAAATTCTCCAAGAGGTTAATCCAGTTACGGCACTAATTTTTTAATAAGGGATGGGACCCTATTACCTTGACATTATCTCTTTTCCAGACATATAACTTTTCTTTCGAACAAGTTAATGCTATACTGGCGTATTCTTGCGTTTACAACCACAAAGAATTTAGATTAAGATGAAGAGAATAATGATATAAGAAGCATACGTGTCACGAACTCACAAACTCATAGCAATATATAGTATCTCATATGGCTTCCATAACCCCAACAGAGAAGTTTAGTTACCCATGAGTGCGAAGGAAATCACAATTGACATTATTATTATACCACAATGAAAATTTCGTGTAGCAACGTGTGGTAGGCATTAGGCGTGACTTTCCTTGTAAAGGAATGTTTCTCTTGTTGCGGAAATTAAGAATTGAATAGATGAATAGAAGAAGAATAAAAAGTAGAATTAATGGAAGGATTAGAAGTAGTAGTGAATGGTTAATGGAATAATAGAAGAATGAATACAAATCTCTAGCAGAATAGGGTATTTATAATACCCATATCCTATTACTACTAAGCTAATGAATAACTTAACCCAATCCTACTTGGTTAATGTATCATTATCCTAATCCTAATAAGTTACTGCTAGTCCCTAAAGTCTTCTGAATTGTTGTTTTGGCCCGGGATAGATTTTCCATGCGCCACTTTTGGTCCTTGGCGTCCAAGCTTTGTTTTCCTCCTTTCGTGAAGCTTTCTTTGGCGTCAAGTAATCCATAAAATGCTGAATTCTTCATCATTTATACCTGAAAACTTGCTAATCATGTTCGTTAGCTCACTTACAGGAAAAAGGACTAAAAGTGCATGAATTATATAATTTGTTCTCAAAACATGGCTAAAATATGGGTAAAATATAGCACTATAGGCGTGTAAATTCGCCTATCATCAACCATCAAGGACTATTTCACTTTAACTCTTTCGAGCTAAAAGCGTATCTAATGGTACAAATTCTCCAATAGGGTAATCCAGTTATGGCACTAACTTTTAAACAGGGGTTGGTGCCCTATTTCCTTGACATTCTCTCTTTTCCAGACATGTAACTTTTCTTTCGAACAAGTTAATGTTATACTGGCGTATTCTATATGTTTGCAACCACAAAAATTTATATTAAGATGAAGAGAAGAATGATATAAGCAACATACGTGTCCAGAATTCACAAACTCATAGCAATAGATAGTATCTCATAAGGCTTCCATAACCCTAACAGAGAAGTTTAGCTACTCATGATTGCAACGGAGATCACAATAAACATTATTATGATCTCACGTTGGTCACAAGGGCCATGCTTTCTCTGTTAGAAAGTAATGCGAATAGTATTAAATGTCGAATAAAAGAAAAATAGAATTGAATAGAAGAATAATGTTTGAAAACAAATTGATGAAGAAGGGAAAGAATAGAAAGGGGAATAAGAAGAGAATGCTGAAAAGTTTTAGCAAAATAGGGTTTATATAACATCCATATCCTATTCCTATTGAAATAGGGTGTCTATCCTTGTCCTAGTCCTACTGGGTTACTGCATACTTATCCTAATCCTACTAAGTTACTGCTGATCCCCCAAGTCTTCAGAAATGTTGGTTTTGCCCGGGACAAGTTTTGTATGCATCATTTTTAGTCCATAAGCTTCAAGAAGTTGCCTTTCTTCTTTCGTGAAGCTTCCTTTGGCGTCAACCAGTCCATAAAATGCTAAAATCTTCATCATTTATACCTAAAAACTTGTTAATCATGTTGGTTAGCTCACTTACAGGAAAAAGGACTAAAAGTTCAGGAATTATATATTTTGTCCTTAAAACTTAGCTAAAATATGGGTAAATTATAGTTCTATAGGCGTGTAAATACGCCTATCATCAATTGCTCCTTTCGAGGCTTTGTATGGTAGGCATTGTCGCTCTCCAGTTGGTTGGTTTGAGGTTTCTGAAATTAGACCATGAGTTACTAACTTGCATCGCGAGTCTTTGGATAGTGTTTGGGTCATTCAGGATAGACTTTGAGTGTCTCAAAGTAGGAATAAGTGTTATGCAATTTATATACTTTGTGCCTTAAGATTTAGTGTTGGTGATCGTGTCTTTATTCGTGTCTTAGCCGTAGGTATATTAGACCATTTGATATCCTTCGTACTATTAGGGGTGTGGCTTTTGAGTTAGCATTCCACTAGATTTATCAGTTATTCGTCCAGTTTTTCATGTTTTTAAGCTTCAGTGTTACTTTCTTGATGAGTCTCATTTCCTTTGTTGGGATTTATTTCAGTTAGATGAGTAGTTTTCTCTTGTTGAGGAGCTCATCTCCATTCGAGTGGTTAAGGTGCAGTGGAAGCATCAACATGTAGATGAGTCTACTTAGGAGGTAAAGTTATATTATGGATAGTAATTATCCTCATCTTATTACTGATTTACGTATTTATGTTGCCTTTAGTTTGCGAACGAACAAGATTCTTAGTGATGGATGATGTAATGACCTAATTTTTGGTGATTTTTGTAAAATATTTATTTTTATATAATTTGATCATTTAGCCCCTCCTCATGGTTGTACTGTGGTGTTTTGTGGTGTGGTGATGATTGGCATAATTTTCAATGTATTTCGATGTGATGTATGCAAAATTGTGATTTTTGATAGTCTAAAAGGCTTATTAGTTGACTTTTGTCAACATCTTTTGATTTGTGAGTTGGATGGCAGAAAAAACTATGCTAGCAAATCCAAAATGTCGAATTTAGATTGGTAACATGGTTGGTGTGGTCTATGACTTTTGTATTACATTTTGACCCTCTATTTAGAAAGTTGTCAAAATAGGCCTTAGGGGCTAATTCTTTGAAAACAACCTTTTTTTCAAAATTTTGATATCATCATTGACGCAGCATAAAATTTGATAGGGTAGCAAAGTTCTTTTGCATTCTGAAGATCCCAGATGAATCCTGAGGAGTCCACAGACACTTTGAATTTTCCATGTCTCCACTGTTGGTGTAACAGCGCAACTTGGTTGCATTAGTAGGTGGCTCCAGATGGACAAGGGCACTTTAGAAGAGGCTTGTTTGCTTTAGTGGTAGGCCCTAAATTGACCCTTGTCCACTTTAGCAGACTAGCATGCATCGGCGGATATCGCTAAAATGGTACTTGACCACTGTGAACATAAAACGACTATTTGACCGCTTTAGTGACACATGGTACCCAAATATAAAATCTTTTTCTCAATTTATTTCACCATTTTTGAGACTTATGATAACGCTCAATCTACAGCTCTTGTGAGTGTAAAGCGGTCGTTAGCAAATATAGAACCCAACCTGGGTTGGGTGTCGATCCCACAGGGAATAGCTTGGTCAACAAGTAAGTAAAATTACTAAACTTTTGGTGCAAGTCTCGTAAGAAGGGGGATTCTTGTTTTGCAAGTAATGTAAATAAAGTATCAAAATAAAAGCTGAAAATAAAAAGAAAGAATGTTACGTGAGTTGTAAACAATGAGAATTGAAGTGTTGGGGTTATGTCCACCTTCTGAGGTATACGTCTCTATTGGCTATGAGTGTGTAGAATTGTGACATGCATGTGCTTATAGAGAATTGTAGTCGATGGTAAATCCAAGCGTCTCTCGACCTCAACAAGGACTATTTCACTTTAACTCTCTCGAGCTTAAAGCGTGTCTAACGGTACGAATTCTCCAAGAGGTTAGTCCAGTTACGGCACTAGCTTTTTAATAGGAAAGGGTGTCCTACTACCTTGACATTATCTCTTTTCCAGACAAATAACCTTTCTCTCGAATAAGTTAAATGTTAGACTGGCGTATTCTTGCGTTTGCAACCGCAAAGAATGTGGATTAAGATGAAGAGAATAATGATATAAGCAATATACGTGTCATGAACTCACAAACTCACAGCAATAGATAGTATCTCATTCGGCTTCCATAACCCCAACAGAGAGGTTTAGTTACCCATGAATGCGAAGGAGATCACGATTGACATTGTTATTATATCACAATATTGAGTAATGGCGTGTAGATCAAGTGATAGGCGTGAGGCGTGATTCCTTAGCAAGTAACAATTCTCTTGTTGTGGAATTTAAGAATAGAAGAGTAGAATTGATGAAGAGATTAGAAGAGTTATAGAATTAATTGAGGGATGAATGTAAGATTAATGGTGAATGAATGAATGAATTAATTGAGGAATGAATAAAAATCTCTAGCATGATAGGGTATTTATAATACCCATATCCTACTACTACTAAGCTAATGAAATAAATAACCAAATCCTACTAGACTAATGGAATACTTAACTCAAATGTACTAGGTTAAGGTAACATTATCATAATCCAAATAAACTAATGAAATACATAACCCAATTGTACTAGGTTAATGTATTATTGTCCAAATCCAGCTATGTGTCTGTAAGTCCCCAAAGTCTTCAGAAATGTTGTTTTAGCCCGGACAGATTTTCCATGCAGCAGTTTTGGTCCTTAGGCGTGTAGACTTTCTTCCCTTCCTTTGTGAGCTTTCTTTTGCGTCAAGTAAGCCATAAAATGCTGTATTTTGCATCATTTATATCTGAAACTTTCCTAATCATGTTCGTTAGCTCATTTACAGGAAAAAGGACTAAAAGTGCATGAAATATATAATTTGTTCTCAAAACTAGGCTAAAATATGGGAAAAATATATTGATATAGGCGTGTAAATCCGCCAATCATCAACACCCCACACTTAGAGCTTTGTTCGTCCTCGAACATCCTATCATGTCCTTCTAAACATCAACTTAGGGTTTTTACAGCAACAACACAAAACATTTATCAAGGCAAACACAACAATTATCAATCAAAGAGTAGTATTTTTTATTATAAGTAGAAACAATTTAACCTCAAGCATAGACTCGTGATGGTGATCAACTCGCATGCAAACGTTAAGGTGCATAGAATCATATACAACTATCCAAAACTCATCAACCCTGTGTCTCACAATATAGTACCCATAATCACTCACAAGTATAGCATATTTTTCAAACATGGGTATCAAAATATCCTTGCTTTCACTCTCACAAAGAATTCATATGTAGTAACTGATGACCATAGGCTTGCCCTTAATGTAGTACTCCACTAAATGTCGGAATGTTAAGATTAGGATCAAGTAGGTCTTTTGATGGTTGTAATGTAGGCTAAGGGACGGGTAGGACTATTTTGGCCAAGAATAGTGACTAGGTTCCTAAACGCTTTAATACATCACTTTGTATCATTGACACTTTTTTCTTTCAACCTTTATTCTTTCTTTTGTTCTACCACCCTTGTTCTCCTCTTTTCAATTTTAAGCACAACTCACTTTTCAGCTTTCTTTTCCTTTTTCTTTTCACAACATACCTCTTATGATAGCACTTTTTTCTTTTTCATAACATATTCAAGTACCATTACAATTTATAGCATCATACTCACCCAATTTCCTCTTATATTGTCACATGACTTTTTCACTTTAAAGCACTTAGGAATTGGGATCAAATTACGGTCTTGAAAAAAATGGATTAGGCTTACATACAAGGTTGTCAAAGAAATAGGCTAAAGGCTCAAAAGGATTTAACTAGGATGATTTACATGGGTAGGTAAAACTGAAGGTAAACATGTATAGGTTGCCAAAGAAATGCCTAAATCATCTCCTAAACTTACACTCCTTATTTTCGCTTTGCATACATACCGGGCAAGTTCTAGCATCAGCCACATACATAGAAGATACTATTAATCTCACACACACAAGGCACTTGGTCGACTTGATTGGAAGTAATATAGACTCTCGACCCAACAAGTGAAGGAATTGAATCACACAATATCACATAATGAGTCACAACTAGAGCCTAAACGTCTCAATAGTCACAATTGTAGCACATACTCTTGTTATAATCTCATGCTGCCTATCAAAATAATTTCATGCGAAGCTAGAAAAAAAAACAAAATGAAACAAAAGATGAAACAAAAGCGAACAAACATAGATGCGAATAGAGAAGTATAGCATGCAATACCACCACCCCACACTTAGTCGGGACACTGTCCTTAGTGGAAAATAAATACGAGGAACCTGGTTGGTCGGACTTATCTTATATGTCTGGGGTCATACCCCTTGCATTGGAATCATCATCAGAGTCGTCATCCTCAGAAGTTCCTCATAAGTATCCCACTTAATTCCAAGTGTGAGTCGAGGTGTTTTGCAGCGAGGAGGGTTCTCCTTGCTCCTTGCGGCCTCTTTTCTTGCCCTTTTGGGAAGTGGTAGCCTTTTCCATGCCTTGCCTCACTTTAGGTGCCGTTGTACCTGAGACTAGAAATAGTATTAATTGCAGCACAATCTCAATCGATACAATCTATAAGCAAGCAGTAGGGGTACCACCCCACAGTTTTGTTACCACAAATCAATGAGGTGAAAGTAGTCGATTACTCAGATTTCGTCGACATACGTTCTAGGATTGTATTCCGACAAGAAAATCAGCAATTCATCACTTACTTGAAGCCATTGGACTACTTTCATGTTAGATATAACAACACTACTACATAGGGGTTACCACATGGAATCGTTATTCTTACAATAATCACAACCTCTTATGTCGGTAGGCACTATAAGTCTTATCCCGATGGCCGGGATAGTCTAACATGTAGTATCCAAACAACAATCTTAAGCACTATTCATAGCCATAGTAATTCCGCAAATATCATAACAATTCTATTAAGACCAAATTTAAGTCGGAAATAAGTCAAGAACTTCCTACGTATATGTTCACTCACATGATTTTGTATCAACAATCCGATCACATGAACATCACCAACAGTCTTTCAAGATGTAGCAATTCATGATAGACATAGCAACGTAGTACTTACGAGAAATAGATGAAGAATAAGAGAGTACTTACTTGCTTGAAGCTTTTTGGAGATGGTTTTGTGATTTGGAAGAGCAAGAAAAAATTTTGAGATGATTTGGAGAGGGAATGCGGTGCCTTTAGGTCAATGTTTAGTGTGGTTATGTTTCAAGACTAAGTCCCCTTTATATAGGAAGAGAATGGGTCGGGTTATGACCCATTTACATTCAGTTTTGGAGACAAAAATACCACATATGCGGCGCATAATGCTCAGCATATCAATGACATATGCGGCGCATTGTCTATAGCATAATGGGACATATGCGCCGCATAGTCTATGGCATTTGTAGACATATGCACCGCATAGTCTATGGCATATGAGATACTGAGACCAAATGCCATATCATAGGCGGCGTATAGTCAAAAGCATACCTAGGAATAGGCGGCACATAGTGTATAGCACACTAGATTCCGAGACCTTAGGCTATAGGATAGGTTGTGCATCGTTTGTGGCCTAGTTTTACCAAGGCCTAGCCTTCCTCAATGCCTATTTTGGCGTGAGAAATGGTCAATCCATAGACTTATGCATCACCATTCCTAACTTACCGACTTTACCATACAATGCGTCCAAATCGTCAATTAAAATCAATCTCCTCGTTGAATACCTCTTGCACCTATTTTTTTGCTCAAAACCAAATGAAAACGATTAGTACGATGGGTTTCCTCCCATCAAGCGCCTTAGTTTTGGTCATGGCACGACTCTTATTTTTGGATTTTCTTTTATCAAAAGCAAAACAAGTACTAGAATGAAAGAATGATAAACGATAAACGATAAATGAAAAATGATAAACGATGGGTTGCCTCCCATCTAGCGCATTGTTTATTGTCGTGGCTCGACATAGTTACCTCAAGTACTCAGACTTCGTCGAGGTAAGTGATGGATCATTTTTTGAAAGGGTTTAGACGACAATGAGTCTTACCTGTGGGCATGCGATCTTCTTCAAGATGGCTCATACGTTTCCCCGGAGAGTCACCAATTATATCATCAATAGTCCAACCCATAGCTCTCTTGTATCTCTTCAGAGCAGAGATGAGAGCCTCTACGTGCTGTTCACTTAAATTATCTACACTCTCTGGAAGTATATTTCTACTTTCCAAGAACTCATACCTTAGATAATCGGGGAGCTCTTGTGATTCTAGCATTGGTGGCTCGTCAATGGGAGTCTTCGCTGTTGGTTGATTCTTGAGATCACATTCCGGTTGCTTAGAAGTATACGGCTCTGTTTCTGTTAGATCACCCATAATTTCTTCGTTGTCCTCATGCTCAACATTCAGCGGCGCAGCAGTCAATGGCTCAACAGTAGGCTGTTTCTCTATAGATAATGCTTTCGTTTCCTCATGATGAACATCAGCTATAGATAACTCATTCATATCGCTGGGCTGCTTTATTGTTTTGCATATATCAAACCGTACCACTTCGTCATTAATTCGAAACAAAAGCTCATTATCTTTCATGTCAATAAGCACATTTCCAGTTGTAAGGAAAGGACGTCCCAAGATTATGGGAACTTCAGAATCCTCCTTACAATCCAGAATAACGAAGTCGGCAGGAAAGATGAATGAAGAAACCTTCACCAACACATCATTCAAGATACCCACAAGTCATTTTACCGACCTATCAGCCATCACGAGCCTCATATTAGTTGGTGTCGGATCGCCTAGCCCCAACTTCTTGTAGATGGATAGTGGCATCAAATTGATGCTAGCATCTAGATCGCACAATGCCTTAGCAAAATCCAACAATCCAATTGTGCAAGGAATAGTGAAAGCTCCAGGATCTGCCTTCTTTTGAACTAGCGATCTTGTAGAGATTGCACTACAATGATGAACATTATTCGCCAAGTCATAACTTGCTGCCCGCTTCTTTGTCAAGAGATCCTTCATAAATTTTGCATACCCAGGCATTTGTTCAAGTGCCTCCACCAATGGAACATTAATGGTCAGATGCTTTACCATATTCATGAATTTGCTGAACCTTGTGTCATCCGCCACCTTCTTCAATCTTTGGGGAAAAGGTGGTGGTGGGTATGGAAGTGTTCTTTATACGGTTTTCTTCTCCTCTTGCTTCCGTTTTTCCACTTTTTTAGGCTGCACCGTGCTGGATGTGGCGTCCTTGACGTCAGGAGTAGTAGCTGGGGCATCTTCTCCTTTTGCGTTGTCATCCATGTCCGCAACTTCGTCAATCACTTTCTTTCCTTTTTCTGAAGTTTCCAGCACCTTACCACTTCTGGTAGTGATGGCCATGCATGACCCATCATTCCTTGGGTTTTGCACAGTATCGCTAGGTAAAGTACCGGCCTTTCTTTGGTTGAGTGCTGCTGAAAGTTGACTGAATTGCTGCTCTAGTTGTCTAATTGAAGTGGAATGTGAATCTACTAATTGTTTCATGGCGGACAAATCATTAATTACCTCCGTTACTCCCGCGCTCGTTGCTTCCACTCCTTTCAATAATTTAGCCATCATGTCCTCCATACTTCCAGAATTAGATGTGGTGGTGTCACGTCTTCCAGGGGGAACGTACAAACCACTCTTTTCATTCTTGTTCTTCCAACTACCTTGGTCTTTGTTTCCAGGTTTATCATAATAGTTCCGACCTTGGTTTCCTGGGGCATTCCCACGGAAACCCCCCTGATTGTTCAAGTAGTTGGCCTCCTCTTCTGAATCAGATTCGTCTCTTCCTTTTGACGCAATAGCTTTCACTTTTTCAGTCTTCCCTAATAGAGGCTTTGTAAGAAGATCCATTTGGGTTTTCATGTGCGCCATATCTTGATCACGTTCTTCTTCTCTTCTTCGTTGGTCTGCAGTCATGCCAATAGATAAAGTGGGGCTTGCTACCTCAGAATCCCTGGTATGCCAAGCTCTACTTTGTTTCGTCATACGATCTAGCATATTGCTTGCTTGCCCAAAGGTGAGGTCCATGAAAGAACCTCCAGCTGCGTTGTCCACCACCGGTTTACTTATTGAATTCAAGGCTCTATACAATATCTCCATGAGGTGAACATTAGTCATGTGATGGTTTGGGCATCTCTCTAGCTTTTTCTTGAACCTCTCCCATGTTTCATAAAGAGCTTCAGAGGGAAGCTGGCGAAAGTTGCTGATTTCATCTCTCAATTGAGCCCTTTTGGATGGCGGAAAGAATCTTTCTAGGAAAGCGTCTCTCAATTTCCTCCAATTTGTAATTGAATCAGGAGTCAGCCCATTCAACCATAGTGTTGCCTCCCCAGACAGAGACAATGGAAATAGACGTAATCGAATAGCATTCTGACCAACACCAGGATTGTCAAAAGACTTGCATGTAGAAATAAAGTTGATGAGATGCATATTCGAATCATCGCCTGCTAGTCCACCAAATAATCCCTTGAGTTGCAATAACTGAATCATGGTGCTTGTGATGTTGAACTTGGCTCCGGGCGCTAATGGTGGTGGAATTATAGCTCCAGTGGCTCCGGCACCATCAAGATCATCATCATCATCGTCGAAAGCTGGCTGCAATGGTTGGCGATCATACCTATGCCGAGCTTGTCGACCTCTTCTGTTGGTAGATGTTGTAGTTTCAGCAACATGCCTTGGGTTTATCAACTCGTCGTCACCTAAATCCTCATCTTCAGGGTTTGTTTCTCGCCCAGGATTATCAATATTTTGTTGTTGGAATTGAGCAGCAGCAAGGGCGGCTAATCTTGCTTGCTCGTGTTGACCAGTCATCATGTCGATTTCAGCTTGTGCTTCCATTCTTCTAATTCGTTGTGGTTCAGGATTGATTGGTAATAACGGTTGACCAGAACTTCGAGTATGGGGCATGCACTACAGTAAAAACCTGCAAGAAACCAAAACCAAAAACTAAACGTAAAAGTACGAGAATCTTTGACCAAAGGGTCTAGTAATTATCACGAACTTGATTGACACTCGTATTCCCCGGCAACGGCGCCAATTTTTGATAACGCTCAATCTACAGCTCTTGTGAGTGTAAAGCGGTCGTTAGCAAATATAGAACCCAACCTGGGTTGGGTGTCGATCCCACAGGGAATAGCTTGGTCAACAAGTAAGTAAAATTACTAAAGTTTTGGTGCAAGTCTCGTAAGAAGGGGGGATTCTTGTTTTGCAAGTAATGTAAATAAAGTATCAAAATAAAAGCTGAAAATAAAAAGAAAGAATGTTACGTGAGTTGTAAACAATGAGAATTGAAGAGTTGGGGTTATGTCCACCTTCTGAGGTATACGTCTCTATTGGCTATGAGTGTGTAGAATTGTGACATGCATGTGCTTATAGAGAATTGTAGTCGATGGTAAATCCAAGCGTCTCTCGACCTCAACAAAGACTATTTCACTTTAACTCTCTCAAGCTTAAAGCGTGTCTAACGGTACGAATTCTCCAAGAGGTTAGTCCAGTTATGGCACTAGCTTTTTAATAGGAAAGGGTGTCCTACTACCTTGACATTATCTCTTTTCCAGACAAATAACCTTTCTCTCGAACAAGTTAAATGTTAGACTGGTGTATTCTTGCGTTTGCAACCGCAAAGAATGTGGATTAAGATGAAGAGAATAATGATATAAGCAATATACGTGTCACGAATTCACAAACTCACAACAATAGATAGTATCTCATTCGGCTTCCATAACCCCAACAGAGAGGTTTAGTTACCCATGAATGCGAAGGAGATCACGATTGACATTGTTATTATATCACAATATTGAGTAATGGCGTGTAGATCGAGTGATAGGCGTGAGGCGTGATTCCTTAGCAAGTAACGATTCTCTTGTTGTGGAATTTAAGAATAGAAGAGTAGAATTGATGAAGAGATTAGAAGAGTTATAGAATTAATTGAGGGATGAATGTAAGATTAATGGTGAATGAATGAATGAATGAATTAATTGAGGAATGAATAAAAATCTCTAGCATGATAGGGTATTTATAATACCCATATCCTACTCCTACTAAGCTAATGAAATAAATAACCAAATCCTACTAGACTAATGGAATACTTAACCCAAATGTACTAGGTTAAGGTAACATTATCTTAATCCAAATAAACTAATGAAATACATAACCCAATTGTACTAGGTTAATGTATTATTGTCCAAATCCAGTTATGTGTCTGTAAGTCCCCAAAGTCTTCAGAAATGTTATTTTAGCCCGAGACAGATTTTTCATGCAGCAGTTTTGGTCCTTAGGCGTGTAGACTTTCTTCCCTTCCTTTGTGAGCTTTCTTTTGCGTCAAGTAAGCCATAAAATGCTGTATTTTGCATCATTTATACCTGAAACTTTCCTAATCATGTTCGTTAGCTCATTTACAGGAAAAAGGACTAAAAGTGCATGAAATATATAATTTGTTCTCAAAACTAGGCTAAAATATGGGCAAAATATATTGATATAGGCGTGTAAATCCGCCTATCATCAACTTAGAGCTTGGGATTTGAGTTTCTGGGCATTTTCTTCTATTTTAAGCTTGGGTAAGCTCCAAATTCCTATTTAAATTGATTTCCTTTGATTTTTTTCATTTAAATCTTGTTTAAACTCAAATTTAAAGGTGGAAATTGTATATTTTGGCCAGGAAGGCCCCAATTAGCATTTCTTCGGTTCAAAACCCAATTTCAACCCATTTTTACTTGGGTTTTATCCTACGAGTTCCTTTAATCTTGAGAAATATATTTTTGGACAAGGTGTAAGCTTAGTGTTAAAGGCTTATTGTATTGGTATCGGCATATGAGATAGGTTATGGCTTAAGTTTCTTCAAATTGAGTTGGGTAGTTAATAACAATGTAAAAATATGCTACGGGTATGGGGTTGTATTATGGAAAATGTTTTAAGTAATTTATGTGCCCGTGTAGGGGCCTATGTGGATAATATTTGGTGGTTTTGAGACATTATTTTCTACGTATGACTGTATGGGGTCTCGTATGATGTTATTGGCCTGGTATTGATATATGTATGTTTGGTTGCACTATTTTTGGTGGGGAAAAGCCTAGAATCGGGGATTTATGTGGTGTCAATGACCTTTTCCTTGCATATTTCATTTGATGGTTTCTACATTATATTGGATCATAGATGGTTAGTTGACTTGAGTGGATTTTTGGCTTATGTGGTTGGTATATTGGTTGGATTTTGGAAATTCTCATTCTGGTTCGTTGTGAGAATTACATCCTCATATCATATTCATTCAAGAAACATTGGTACCACTATGGAAATACTGGAAATATTGGCTTTTTCTGACAAAAAATGTGACATCTTAAAAAACTCTCTACCCATGTATGTGCTAGAGAGGAGTTGTGGATATTGGTTGTGTATTGGTTGACAAACCCCCCATGGTTCCTACCTAGAAGCACAGCTCGATAGGTGTATACAGAGGTTGTACGACACCACATTCATCACATCATCATCTTCATCGCATTCCTTATATTGTATTTATTCTGTGACTGCATTTTTGTTCTTGACTTAATATCTATCCATTTGTTCTACCTTATTATACTTGTATTTGGTGTACATGTATATTTGTTCTTCTTTCCCCTACTTGTATTTGTTATATGTGTATATAGTAGAAATATTAGAGAAGGCGGTGAGGGCTATCGTTTGGTACATTTTTTGATTGTAGGTGACGTGTCGATAGTTTGTGTTTATATGCTCTATTTTCTACTTTACTCAATCTGCCTATGATACCTACTGTGTACAATAAATCATACTCATCCCTTTTGTTCCCTTTAAGTGCAGATCTAGGTATGAGTGTGCCGCACGAATAGCTGATTCTGGCGGTATTTGGAGTATATTCAAGGTAGCACACATCCTATGCTTTAGGGGTTGTCCTACTACCTCTTCCATCTATTTCATGTCCTATTTAATATTTTAAGATAGATTTCTATCCTTTTTGGACAATTACTGTATATTTGATATTTAATATGTATTTAGTAGTTCTTACATTATGACACCAGGTTTTGGGATTTGGTTTGGTATCTTTGAATGTTTTTTTGATATTATCATGTTTGTGTGGTTCAACTTCACTTTAGAAGCCTTCCCTTGAGTTATTAGTTTTGACCTCCCTTTGTATATTAGTTTTGGTGATAGGCTTACTTGTCAAGGCTTGCCGCGACAAGTGCCATCATGACCCCTGGTTCTTGGGTCATGACAATTTACTTGCCCTAGTGATGAAAAATGATGAAAACTGGTTGAAAATTTTCTAAATCTCATTTTCCCTTCCTCAAATATACTTTTGAATAATAAGATGGTTTGGGGAAATTTATGCCAAAACAATGATTTACCATACTATAACGGCATATATTACTATAGCAACATATGTTGCTATAGTGATGTTGATTGGGTTTAACAGTTGCTATCGTAGAATTTTCCCACTTTTGAGCATGTCACTGTAGTGACCTGCAAGAAAGTTGGGAATCCTCCCAAATTTTCCTTTTTCACAAACACTCTCAAACCATGATATTTCGAACTAACCCCTTAATGTCAAGATCGATATCGGGAGTTCTACTTACCCGAATTCAATTTGGAAAGACCTATTGGTTCCTTATAATCTTACCTAACATTAAATCAATTTAAACTTAATCACATTATTCTAATTCATTCTTATATTTCCCTTGATCATACCTTGTTTAGATTTTATCTTGGCCTAGCATAGCTAAAACTTCTAACTCTCAATCTGCAGAATATTTAACCTAAATTTTTGTATGAAAGACTTACTCATAATGATGAAGAGTATCATTAAAAGTAGTTATTCAAATATTAATTGATTAATTACAACTATAATTATTTCATTTCCATATAATTGACAAATAGAGGTATGGAGGAAAGGAAAGTGCAACCTTGGTGGGGCTTGCTTGTTTGAAGATCTTCAATCGAAGTAAGTTATGGTTTAATATTTTTTAGAATTGGCTTAGATATGTTTAATAACCATATTATGATGGGATGCTTAATCCTTTCAGTAGTTTGATGCTTGTGAGGTGAGCTTTCAAAAGCTCAAGGATTTGTTTATTTCAGCTCCTATCTTGACCTCGACCAAGAAGGCCAGGGTTTTACCATCTTCTGTGATACTTCTAGTGTTAGTTCAGGTGCAGTGTTGATGTAGGAAGGTAAGGTAATTATGTATGCTCCTCGTTAGTTGAAGCTCCATGAGAGGAATTACACTACCCATGATTTGGAGTTGTGCACGGTAGTGTTTGCTTTGAAGTTGTATAGGCACTACTTGTATGGAGTTCATTGTGAGATTTTCCTGGATCAACATATCCTTCAATATTTGTTCACCCAACAAGATCTTAATATGATAAAGCTACATTGGCTCGAGTTCCTTAAGGATTATGACTTGACTATTCTCTATCATTCGAGCAAGGATAATTTGGTTGCGGATGCCTTAAGCCGGAAGTCGACTATCACGGGTTGCTTGGGCATCTTTGTCCTTAGAGTTTTAGTCTTTGATTTACCAGATAATTAGGTTTAATGTTTCAACACCTGGGTGTGCTTTGGAATTTGTGGAGGCTAGGTCTTCCTTGATAGAGCAAATCTAAGATCATCAATTTGGTGATGTTGGGTTGTGAGTGAAAGTCGAGCATTTGAGACCTGGTGGTTTGCTTCAAAGGTCACCCATTACCCAGTGGAAATGGGAATGGATCACTAAGGACTTTGTGAAAGGTTTGCCTCGTATGTATCATGGTTTTGATAGTATATGGGTCATCGTGCATCGATAGATGAAATCTGCTTATAAGTCTTTTAACCTCGAGCCACAATATTTGATAGTAGCCTTCAATAAATGTTGATCGAAGTAAACTACAAATACTTTTAACCTCCAATAACCACTAACTCACACAAATTACATCGAAATTCATTGGGAACATATCCCTACCCTAAAAATATCATGAAGCACCCACGAGGAGAGATAAAATGGTCAAATTGCATAGAAATGAATAATTCACAAAAATAAGTTGTTACATCATCCACCACTAAGAATCTAGTTCGTCCTAGATCTATAGGTAAAGGAAATACCTAAATCGGCGAAAAGCTAGGGATAACAATCACGCATGTCAAACTCGACCTCCCAAGTAGACTCATCTACAGGTTGTTGCCTTTATTGGACCTTAACCACTAGAATATCTCCAGAACTCAATCGTCTAACATCCATGGTCAGAATGAAGATGGATTCCTCAACAAAAGACAAGCTCTTATCTAACTGTACTGAATCCCAACAAATGACATGACATTAATTCAGATGAACAACTAATAAATCTGGAGGCAAAGCTAACTCATAAGCTACATTCTCAATAATCCAAAGAATCTCAAATGGGACAATATATCTGGGACTAAGCTTACCCCTCTTCCCAAACCTCATCACGCCCTTCATGGGCGAAACACAAAGTAAGACTCAATCACCAATACTAAATCTCAAGGCACGAAGTCTACGATCTGCATTGCACTTTTGCCTACTCTAACCTACTCGAAGTCTATCATGAATAACCCAAACTCTATCTAAAGACTTTTTTTTTAGATAAAATTTTTGGTGGCTTTGTAGGCCATTTTATTCATGTAAGAAAATATTTACAAAAATCAGTCCCGCCATATGGCCTAAAAACATAAAAGATAACAAAACAAAGTTTTCCTATCTGAAACCCAACCCAAAACCAAGTTCTTTCCTTTAAAAGAGCAGGTTGCCTTAAATGGTTCATCTCTTCTTTCCAAATCTTCTTTTTCTTCAAAAATACCTCTATCCGACAGCCAATAAAACTCTATCCAAACACTCGTAAAGCAAGTTCATACCTCAAGTTCTAACTCATAAACCTCAAACCAACTAACTAGAGAGTGATAATTCCTACTATATAAATCCTCAAGGTTCCCCATGTGTAGATTGACTCAAAAGAAAATTAGGTTTCAGTGGTTAGATTCCTGTGAGAAGAGCTTTTAAGAGTTGAAGGCTAGACTCACTTCAGCCCTTGTTTTGGTGTTAATTGATAGTACAAATAGATTTTCTGTCTATTATGATGCTTTCAGAGTTGGTCTAGGTTGTGTTTTGATGCATAGAGGAAATATCATAGCTATGCCACTAGACAGCTTAAGCCTCACGATAAAAACTATCGACCTACGATCTTGAGTTAGCTGCTGTTGTGATTGCCTTGAAAATCTGGAGGCACTATCTTTATAGGGTGCATGTTGATGTGTTCATGGACCACAAAATATTGCAATATGTGTTTTCATAGAGAGTTAAATCTTCGTTAGAGAAGGTGGTTGAATTTTTGAAAGATTATGAAATGAGTGTTATGTATCTTCGAGCAAGGCCAATATTATGGCAGACACCCTTAGTATAATATATATGGGTAGTGTTGTTCATGTAGAGGGTGATAAGAAAGAATTAGTTCGGGAAGTTCATCTGTTGGCTATATTAGGTGTGCAGTTGGTTGACACAACTGAGAGAAATTTTTGAGTTCAGAGTCGTTCAAAATCTTTGTTAGTTTTTGAAGTGAAGGAGAAGCAAGATAAGAACTCCAGTTTGGTTAAGCTGAAGGAGTCAGTTAGAGATCAGAAAGTAGAGATTTTCTGCCAAGGGGGAGATGGTGAGTTGAGATACCAGAGTAGACTATGTGTGTTGTGCGTTGATGGTTTGAGGAAGCGGATTATGGCTGAAGTGCATGGTGCGCATTACTATATTTATAAAGGAGCCACCAAGATGTAGCGCGATCTGTGGGAAGTCTATTGGTGGAGTGGTATGAAGAAAGATATCATAGAATTTGTAGCCAAGTGTGCCATTTGTAAATAGTTTAAAGTGAAGCACCAAAGTCCTGGTGTCACCTTGCAAGAGTTTAGTAGTCTCACTTAGAAGTAGGAAAAGGTGAACACAGATTTTGTGATAAGATTGCCTCATTCGCATCGGCAACATGATTCGATTTGGGTTACCGTAGATAGATTGACTAAATCAACCCATTTCTTGCCAGTGCACACATCTTACTCAGCCCAAGATTATGCTAAGCTGTATATTAGAGAGTTGGTAAAATTGCATGGAGTTCCTCTATCCATCATTTCAGATAGGGGTACTCAGTTTACCTCTCACTTTTGGAAAGCCTTTCAGAAGGGTCTTGGTACCTAAGGTCATTTCAGTTTAGCTTTTCACTCTCAGATAGATGGTCAGGCAGAAAGGACCAATCGTGCACTTAAGGATACGTTGAGGGCATGTGCTCTTGATTTCAAGGGTAGTTGGAATGATCACTTACCATGTGTTCTTGAAGCTCTTTATGAGAGGAGATTTAGGTTACCCATTAGTTGGTATAAAGTGGTTGAGGCTGCTTTGGTAGGACTGGATGTGGTGTTTGAAGCTATGGAAAAGGTCTAGTTGATTCAAGAGAGGTTGAAAATAGCTCAGAGTCATCAGAATCTTATGAAGATGTGAGGAAAAGAGATCTTGAGTTTAAAGTGGATGACTTAGTTTACTTGAAGGTTTCGCCCGTGAAAGGGGCGAAGAGATTTGGCAAAATAGGGAAGCTTAGTACCCGATATGTTGACCCTTACAGAATATCAAGTCATGTTTAGAAGGTATCATATAAGCTCGATCTACCTACAAACTTGACGTCCATCCATCCAGTGTTTCATGTCTCCATGTTAAAGAAGTGCATCGGTGACCCAACGGTAGTAGTTCCTCAATATAGTATAGATATTCAGAATAGCCTTTCATACGAAAAAACTCCAGTTAAGATTTTAGATCACCAGATTCGTAGATTAAGGAACAAAGAAGTTCCCTTGGTCAAAATTCTTTGATGGAATTTGTCCATTGAGGGCGCCACTTGGGCTGTAGAAGCAGATATGCGAACCAAATACCCTTATATTTTCTCTACAAGTTCAGACTCAGTTTAAGGTAGCAAGTTTCTCCAGATTATGTCTTTTTCCATTCTCAGTTCTAGTTGTATATCATCATATTCATATCGCTTTATGGATTCATGAGAAAAATTACCCTACCCATGATTTGGAGTTGTGCACGACTGTTTTTGCTTTGAAAATATGAAGGCACTATTTGTATAGAGTTTATTGTGAGATCTTCTCAAATTACCACACTCTTCATTATTTCTTCACCCAATGAGATCTTAAAATGATACAACGTCATTGGCTTAAGTTAATTAAGGACTATAACCTTACTATTCTCTATCATTTGGGCAAGGCAAATGTGGTTGCAGATGCCTTGAGCCAGAAGTCGACTAGCATGGGTATCTTAGTGTATCTTTTGACCCAGGAGAGGCCATTGTCCTTATAGTTTCAGTCTTAGGTTAACTATATGGTTAGGCTTTTTATTTCAATACCTAGGTGTATTTTGGAATTTATAGAGGCTTGGTCTTTTTTGATGGAGTAGATTCGGGATCATCAGTTTGATATTGTTAGATTGAGAGATATTCGAGATCAGGTATTGCGTGGTGAGGATAAGGAAGCCTCGCTTGATTTAGATAGTAATTTGAGTATTGGAGTCTGAGTCTTTGTGTCGAGAGTGAGTAATTGGGTGAGATTTATTTTAGAGAAGGCTAATTATTCTAGGTATTCCATTCATCTGGAGTGATTAAAATGTATCGTAATTTAAGACAACACTTTTGGTAGGGTGGTATGAGGAAGGATGTACCGAATTTTACAGCTTGATGCCTATGTTACCAGTAGCGAAGGTCGAGCATTTGACACTTGGTGGTTTACTTCAGAGGTTACCCATTCTCGAGTGAAAATAGGAATGGGTCACTATGGGCTTCGTAACTGGTTTTCTAGTATTTCTTATGGTTCTGATAGTGTTTGGGTCATCGTCGATCGATTGACCAAATCTGCTTATTTCATTCATGTTCAAGTTTCCTTCAGTGCTGAGAGGTTGGCCCCTATGTATAGTTGTGAGATAGTTTATCTTCATGATGTACCAGTGTCTATCATTTTAGATAGAGGTTCAATGCTTGCATCTCACTTTTGGAAGGCTTTTCAGGAGGAGTTAGTTACACAGATTAATCTTCACAAAGCTTTTCACCCCAGACCGACAACCAGTCAGAGTGGATTATTTAGGTTTTAGAGGATATGCTCCGCACTTATTGGATAGATTTAAAGGTAAGGGTAGACACATTTCGGGGTTTAAATCGTGCTAGTATTGCCTCGTTCCACCATTTGAGGATGAATGATCCAAGTAGGGGAAAATTGAAAAACCCTGGATTTCGGTCCTTAGAAATTTCCTGAGTTTTGAGCTTCTAGACATCATAGGACTTGGGGTACTTGTCGCATGGTGTGAGTACGATTTAGGGGGCCTTGGTCGTATATTAATCAGTGTGGTTTGGTTGGTTTCTGTCCAAGGTACAAATGGATATCATAAGGGTCGTATGGAGAGGGTACAAGTAGTATAGTCCAATTCGTATGTTGTCTAGTGTCCAACCCCTTGGATTTTGTCTGGGATACGATTTGAGGGTACTAGTCGTATGGTATGGGTACGACTTAGACTAAGGGAGTCGTATGTTGGATAGTGTGTGATGTCCAATATTCTGTCAAGGGTACGAGTAGTGGGTACCTGAAAAACCCCGTACGTTCTAAGTTCAGCTCAGCCTTTAGTGAGCTCACAAGACTCTTAGAACATGAAAATAAATTTAAGTGTTAGGGACTTAGCCTTATTTTTGTTGACCTTTTAACATCAACTATCTTTGAATTGATATTCCCAACCTCGAGAAGTAGATTTTTGAGTAGATTCATGTTTAGAGGTGTAAAGGGGATGTCTCGGGGAAGTTTCAGATATTTTAGAAGTAGGTTGAGACGTGTTTGGATTTCAGAAATTATAGGTCCCCGCGATTAAACCGATCGGTAGTGCCATTAGCAGTGGCACCAATAGCGTTCAGTAGTGCCTATAGCGGTGGAACCAATAGCGCTCAGTGGTGCCTATAGCGGTGGCACCAATAGCGTTGAGCAGTAATCCTCAAAATCAGTATTTTCAAAGATTGTAGGTCGTGATGATTTCACCGCTTGGTGGTGCCTATAGAGGTGGATCCTCTTTCACCTTGACTTAAAAAAATAAGAGGACCCATCTTGATAAATTGGCCAACCCTTGTGTCCTCAGCAAATAAAGCACCAATCATACCCCGCTCAGCCTGAGCAACGACCATCTGAGCAATAACATGAATAAACTGATGAAATTTTGCTTTAGTCACCTCATCTTAGGAAGTACTAGAGCAACCAGTGAAAATCTAAAACTATCGGGGATAGGACCATGAGATCGATGATAAACCCCAAAAATAGGATGCACCTCTTCAGCATTACCCCCAAATGGAATTGAAGAATTTTTTTATGTTCCAGATCTATGAGGCATAATTTGAAAGATGAATATACAAGGATTAAATAAGATTCCAGGACTAAGACTCCAAGCTTTAAAATGGAATACCTAGAAAGTAAACCATTCCTAAATGTCTTGTAGCCTCCCCCTTATGAGTGTGGAGAGTTACACACCATAAAAGAGACCTTACTCAACACAGCTTTGTGGACACCCAATTGACCATGAACCTAGGCTCTGATACCAACTTCATGAGACCTAACTCAGGGCCTTGTCGTAATAGGCATCCCAAGTCCGATCAGGATCAAAGACCACCCCCATTACCCAACCCAACCTCCAGTCGTCTGCCCTGAGTTGGCTGAATTTCTGAGCATATAACAAGATAGTGTAACAGCTCACATTTAGACTCTAGGCTAGAATCACAATCGTGATTGACCCAATGGAGTACAACTATACCATACTTATAATCCAACAATACCATGCCGATTCCAAAACAAAGGCTATAAACCAGGCCATAACTAAAAATGGTCCAAAACATAATATAATTAATCCCAAAATAAAATACGATGGAACAACCAACAATATCATCCAATGATGTCAGCTCTTCAGCTTATTCCAATGCCAAACCTGACACCAACATTAATCTCGCCCATTCCAACCTATAGAAGTACCACAAAGCCTCTAACCAAAAGAGTAATAAAATTAGTTTGGGACATGCCCCCAACCTTGGACAAACCAATATCCAAAATAAAATCAAAGTGTTTAGAAATATTTATAACATAAAATGAAGCCTTCAAAAAGGATGGAAGCTCACCACTTCAGTCCAAATATTGATCCTTAAGTCAATCACTATGTAAGAAAAGTAGAGTAGTTGGTTCCTGCATAGCGTGGGTATACAGCCGCCAGTAGATGGGTTAGCGAGTGAACGTTAGCATGATCTTAGGATAAGGATAAAATAATTCCATTTATAAAACCACGTAAAATCATCTATATACCCACAACCATACTTATATATAACCATGCCGAGAAAGGGGACCAAGACCGCGTTTAGCATGTCTTTAAAACCTTTACCTGGGGTGTTTAGCTAGGCTATCCTAAATCACTCACAGGATATATGGGTTCATCCCCCTTTCTAAAAGGGCCCCAGTGCATGTAGCCATACGACCAGGGAAGAAAAACTGGGGATGACTAGTACATACCCTAAAATATAGTGTGACATTATCCACACGGTCACCAAGACCAACCTCACATTGACAAATATGAGTTTCCAGTTTTTGGTCCCCCCCGGGACCTCCACCTTCCATGACTTTACTACAAATCCCGCCATTATAGCCTAATTAAAACCATTACCAAGCAACAAACCAATACATTTACCATTTATTAACCAAGTCCATTTAGATGTGGTATGGTCAAACCGACCATACTTACAAGTATTGTCCATAGACAACTACATATAGGTTTAAGGGGACTTTCAAGTGACCTTCCATTTACCATATTAAACCACTTAGGGGATTCCATGTACCCCACAAGCATAAAAATTTAGCCATTTACCTTTCCAGTCCATTTAAACCATGCACAATTTCTTTACCAAGTTTTAAAAACAAGCAAGAGTTCCATTAAAAGCGCTCAATGCAATAAAAGCATTATTATAGGCATTTTTTCAAACACTTTGGGGGTATAATATAACCAAAACCAATTCCAATTACCATTAAACCATTCCCATGCAATCTAATTATCCAAAACCACCATTAATGCACATAAAGAATAATTAAAAACATGGAAAACCATAACCAACCATTTAATATAAAAAAACCCAATTCATATTTCAAAACCAAAATCGTACGAAAAATAAAATCATGCAAATATTCATAAAACCATGATTTTAGATAGAACTAACAATGAGGGAAAAGAACACACGTTAAACTAAGATGATGATGGAAAAAAATCACCAAGACAAGCCCCAAATTAATCCTCTAGTTGAAACCCTAGCTTTCCTTGCCCAAAAGCTTTTGATAAAATTATAGAGTGTTTTAAAGAGTTTCAAAGTGTTAATGAATGGAATAATAGGGTAAATAACCTCCAGAGTAGGTTAGAAGTCATGGGACCTTATTAGGATAAGTGGGGAAATGTCCAGAATACCTCAACTTAAGTTGCACCAAAATCCCATCCCAGGGGTATGACTTATTAGCCTCCTATATTTATGTTTTATGTTTTAATAATGACAAACTAATAACTAGACTTTGTAGGATATTAAAGATCTTTAATAATGGAAGGAGATCTCACACAAAGGACATTGAAGATCTCAAATTATGGAGGATATCTCTCAAAATATAAGGAATATTCTCTCAAAGAATATCGTTCTAAATATGAAGACACATCAAAGATATTGAAGACACTAAAGATATCAAATCAAGGGAGGATATCTTAATCAATGATAAAGGATGCAAGATACTAGAAGATTGCTGATGGTAAAAGAATCAAGGATCTATCAAAGATCTCTCTTAGAAAGGAAGGACATCTAATCATAAGATCACGGCACTCTCTAAGAAAGGAAGAACCGGTAATCTCAAAAAGATCACGACACCCTCTATGAAAGGAAAGATAACCAATCACAAGAAGATTAGGACACTTACATGGAAACCTTGGAAATATAAATCACATTCATAGATTCATGGAAGATCAAATCAATCAGAAAATAAATCAGGATCTAAACGAAGAAAAGAAGGACACAACTATAACATAGATATCAAAGACTAAAAGAAAGGAAAGATCATGGACATATATGATATGGGTGAGATCCAAAGTTGTATATGGATATATCTGATATGGACACATCAAATTGCTACATTCTTCAATCAAGGAATCAATTCAAATCCTTGATTGAGAAGAAATCTTTTGGGTTTCCTTATAAAGGGTAGCATCCAAACACTATAAAAGGAGAAAATCAAAGATAGACACTCTTTCAACAACTTCAAGAAGAAAATTTAAAGTGCCTCATCTTTAGTCTTACAAAGATCTGTAACATTAGTTTACAATTTTTACATAAAGAGTAGGATCAAGTCATTTTTGTAACATTAACTGAAGTTGTGCCACAAGATCTGAAGAGCAAAATAAGTCTTAAGAACTTGTTTCCTATTATAATTCTCAAACCAAAGCTTCAATGATCTAAAGGAAACTTGAAACCCAAAGGGACTGGACATAGGCACTGGATTGGTGTGCCAAACCAGGATAAGTCTTTTCGTTGTTTACTTTATCTTTATTATTTATGTGCTTAACTATTTGAGTTTAATATCTTTGTGAAATGTTTTGTTCTGCAGGCGAGTCGAATGTGAAAATTCAATAGTCGACTCAAAGAAGAAAATTTCAATTCACCCCCTCTTGAATTTCAATTGGTATCACAGAAAGGTCTCACGGATAGCGTTGCCTAACCGCAAGTGAGCAAAGATCAAATGGAAAATTATCATATTCTTGGTGCTCTCCTTCAGGATGGTCAGTGTTCCACAAGACCGCCATACTTTAATGGGCAACATTACTCTTACTGGAAGAATAGGTTCAGGATTTTTGTCCAATCAAATGACTTCCAAGCCTGGGTTGTTATAAAGAAGGGTCCAAAGCCAATTCATGGACTAAAGGAAAAGTCAAAAGAATAAGATAAGGAACCTAGAAGTTCTGACATAGAGGACCTTGAAAGCTTCAAGGTCACCAAAGAACAGCAAGAGGTAATTCAAACTAATGTACGTGTCATAAGTTTTCTTTTGAGTAGAGTTAGCGAAGAAGAATACAACAATATTTCAACATATGAAACAACAAAAGAAGTATGGGAAAAACTGGAGGTAACCAATGAAGAAACTACCAAGTTCAAAAAGTCAAAAATTATTGCTCTCATTAATGAATATGATTTATTCAAAATGGAGAAAAATGAGGATATTGAAACAATGTTTGCCAGATTCAGTAAAATCATATGTAAACTAAAATCATAGGGGGTGATTTAGCCTCATAGCCTGAAAGTCCAGAAGCCGATCCAAAGTCTCCCAAAAACTTGGGAAACCAAGGCTGCCGTTTTAGAAGATAGAGATCTTCACAAGATGACATACAATGAACTATGAGGTAACCTTATTACATATGAGACAAATTATATCAACGGATTTTAAAAGGATGAAAATAATAAACCAGTAGCCTTCAATGTTGTTCCAACCAAAGAGGAGGACATTCTAGAATATGCAAAGGGAAAAGGAATGGCCCTCATCAACTGTGGGGCAAGGTAGATCATGAGACAGAGCCAGCAAAGATCCTAAGAAAGCAAAAACAATGACTCCACAAGACACAGATCTCTATTGCTACTGTCGAAGGCCTAGACACTTCCAACAAAACTGTCCATAATTGAGACGATGATCATCTAGAAAGAATCAAAATTTTAGAGCCTGGAGCGATCGATTTGAAATTGAATAAGAAATAGACGTTGTCAATATATGTTTCATGGAAACAAGTGAACCCAGCGAGGTAAGACTAAACGATTGTCATAATTGTAATACTCTTTAATCTAACTTAGATATAATTACTGACAAACTTCAAAAAAGTTATAAATGAGTATAAAAACTCACCTAAGAGAAGAAGAGTTTCAAAGCTCAATGTAACTGAAAACTCGAAGAGAAACAACAAAACTGGCAAATAGAAATTAAAGCATGTCAAATTAAAATTGACCTACTTCATGAAGAGTTTGATGTTACAAAATTAAAATTAAACAATTATAAGGCACCCCTAAGCCACAGTTTCGTAAGATCAAACTCTTTTAAAAACTATTCTAGTTCCTCACCAGGATCATTTAAATCAGCTAAGAAGTATTTCTCCTATAGAGGGCCCATGAAGGGGCACAAATCCAACAGTTAAAAGCATAAGCCTAAAAGTGTTTGAGCTTGGAAGACTAAAGGAAGCACATGTAACCTGAAAGGACCCAAGACCACTTGGGTAACTAAATAAAATATATCTTGTTTTGTAGAATCATGTCCGCAAGAGCTATAAGAAGGGAATGTGATTCATTGCTAGTGGATGTTCCAGACGTACAACCAAAAAGAAAGAAAATTTCTATCCTCTAAAGAAAATAAATGGAGAATCAGTCAGATTCGGTGATAATGCTAGAGGTATTGTCATCGGAGTCAGCTCAATAAAGCTCAACTCATCATGTGAAGTTACTGAAGTGTGTCTAGTTGACGGCCTCAAACATAACCTGCTCAATATTAGTCATTTGTATGACACCAGATTTGGAGTTTTCTTCAAATCTAAAAGTTGCTCAATCAAACATGACAAAAGAGACATCTCTATCATCCGTGAACGTGTTGCTAATATTTATGTTTTAATCATTCTTGATTTTTCTACTTTAACCTTCTTCACTACACAAACCAATAATATTTGGTTGTGGCACAGAAAGCTTGGTCATGTGAGTATGCATATTGTATTTGATAAATCTAATCACCCTTCTATGAGTTTGAGTATTGATAAAGAATAGGTGAGTAATTTATAATCTGGAGCCAATACTAGGACAACCTCTGAGCTATCATAGAAAGTGTAAATTATACCCCCTCAAGAGTCAGCTCCTATAGTAGAAATAGTCACACCGATTGTTCCAAGAGAGTGAAAATATGATGTTAGCTATCTAAATGAATTTATCATCAGAAATCCAGATAATAGGATGCAAACAAGAGTATCATTGAGAAAGCAAGCGGTTGTTGCCCTTGTATCTCAAATTGAACCAAAAAATGATGAGGCCTTTAAAGATAAATCATAGGTCAAAGCAATAAAGGAAGAATTTGACCAGTTTGATGAAATTAAGTTTGTACTCTCGTTGAAAGAACCAAGAACTGCTAAGTAATTAGAACTAAATGGGTCTAAAGAAATAAATTGAATGAAGAAGATAAAGTTATTATAAACAAAGAAAGACTTATAGCTCAAGGATACTACCAAAAATAAGGTATTGATTATGATGAAACCTTTTTTCCTATGGCAGGGTTAGAATCAATTCGAATTTTACTATCTTTTGCTGCTTTCAAATGTTTTAAGTTATATCAAATAGACGTCAAAAGAGCCTTCTTAAATGGTTTAATTTATAAGGAAGCCTTTGTAAAACAACCCCCCGGGTTTGAAAATCCATCTTATCTAAATCATTTTTTCAAATTGTCAAAAACACTCTACGGTCTCAAGCGTGCTCTAAAGACTTGGTATGAGACATTGAGTACTTTCTTACTAATAATAATTTTCAAAGAGATAAACTTAATACAACTTTGCTTATGCAGAATCTTGATTCAAATCTTCTTATTATGCAAAATTACATTGATGAAATTATTTTTGGTTGTACTAAATCTCTGCGCGTGAGAATTTTGCTAATTTGATGAAAGAGAACCTGAATAAGTCTTATGGGAGAGCTCACATTCTTCTTGGGATTACAAATCAAATAAACTCCCAAGGGTAAATGATTCGATCACTACTCTATTTGACTACCAGTCGACCAAATATCATGTTTAGTGTATATAAGTGTCTCAGGTTCCAATCGACTCCCAAAAGAGTCTCACCTGACTGCCATCAAAAGGAACATCCGATGCCTCATAGGAACTCATGACATTGGACTATGGTACCCTTGTACTTCCCATTTTAATTTAATTGCATATTCAGACACTGGCTCTGCAGGTGATAAAAGTGATAGAAAAAGCACTACTAGAATGAGTCAAATTCTTGGTGATGCTCTGATCTTATGGCACAACAAGAAGCAAACTTCAGTTAATATTTCAACAACAAAAGCTGAATACATAGCCATTGGAAGTTGTGGTACTCAAATTTTATGAATTATGCATCAACTACTTGATTTTAATTTGACCTTTGAATCTGTTCCCATATTGTGTGACAATACCAGCACTATTAGCTTATCTAAATATATTGTGCATCATTATAGGGCCAAACATATTGATTTTATGCATTATTTTTTTGAGATCATATAAAAAATGGTGATTTTTCGTTAACATTTGTTGACTCTGAAAATCAACTGGCAGATATTTTTACAAAAAACCCTATTAGAAGAAAGATTTTGTTACCTTAGAAAAGGACTTGGTATTCTCAGCATTAATGAGTTATTAGTCTTATTTTTGGACAAAAATTTCTTTTACTTGTTCGAATTTTCTCATCAGATTTTAACCAAAATATTGGTTTTCAAAAGAGGGGCATGTCCCTTGTTTTAGTTGGATTGTAAAATGATTTTTAACACACTATCTGCCACACTATTTGTTTTGCCTAGTACTTGTTACTTAATACATTAACCCTCTGCTATCTATCTACTTCTCTTTTTGATACTTTATGGTTCTTTTTTACTATGCCAAAAGGGGGAGAAAGACAGGAACATCAAAAGTGTCTACAAGTTAGAGGGACCAAATCGACTGATACTCAAGAAACTTAGAACAGCAAAAGTATTTACAAGTCAGGGGGAGCAACCTAACTAAAGTGACAGACAGGGAAGTCAACTGATGTTTATGGTTGTTGTCATTATCAAAAAGGGAAGATTGTTAGCCTCTTATATTTAAGTTTCATATTTTAATAATGACAAACTAACAAGTGAAATTTGTAGGATATTGAAGATCCTTAATGATGGAAGGAGATATCACACAAAGGACATTGAATATCTCAAAACATGGAGGATATCTCTCACATGGCAAGGAATATTCTCTCAAATAATATTGTGCTAAATATGCAACCACATCAAAGATATTAAAGATGCCTAATGATGGAAAGAGATATTACATAAAGGACATTGAAGATCTCAAATCATGGGTGGATATCTCACATATGATAAAGGATGCAAGATACAAGAAGATTGTTTATGGTAAAAGAATCAAGGATCTATCAAAGATCTCTCAAATAAAGGAAGGACATCCATTCACAAGAAGATCACAGCACTCTCTAAGAAAGAAAGAACTAGTAATCTCAAGAAGATCATGGTACTCTCTAAGAAAGGAAGGATATCCAATCACAAGAAGATCACGGCACTTACATGGAAACCTTGGAAATTAAAATCATATTCCCATATTCATGGAAGATCTAATCAATAAGAAAATCAATCAGGATCTAAACGAGGGAAAGAAGGACACAACTGTCACATAGATATCCAAGAATAAAAGAAAGGAAAGATCACGGACATAACTAATATGGATGTGATCTAAAGATGTATATGGACATATATGATATGGGCATATCAAATCGCTACATTCCTCATTCAAGGAATCAATTCAAATCCTTGATTGAGAAGAAATCTCTTAGATTTCCTTATGAAGGGTAGCAGTCGAAGACTATAAAAGGAGAAGAAGAAAGACAGACTCTCTTTACGCAACTTCAAGAAGAAAATTCAAAGTGTCTCATTCTTAGTCTTGCAAAGATCTGTAACGTTAGTTTACAATTGTTATGCAAATAGTAAGACCGAGTTATCTGTGTAAAATCAACTGAAGTTGTGTCACAAAATCTGGAGAGCAAAATAAGTCTTCAAAACTTGTTTCCTATCATTGTACTCGAACCAAACCTTCAACGATCTAAAAGAAACTTGAAACGCAAGGAGACTAGAAACAGGCACTGGATTGGTGTGCCAAACAAGGATAAATATTTGTGTTGTTTACTTTATGCTTTATTATTTACGTGCTTAACTATTTAAGTTTAATCTATTTGTGAAGTGTTTTGATCTGTACGTGAGTCGACTGTGAGTATTCAGTAGTCGAATCTCAGAAAAAATTTCACTTCACCCCCTCTTAAATTTCATGACTGACTCTCATGAGTCGTACCCTCTAATACAAGTGGCACCCTCTACTCATATCCTAGCCTCAACCTTTGAATCCAACACTGTCTAGTATACAACTCATCCAACCAAGTTGCATCCAAAGTATGTGATTTGTACCCTTCATCCATACCCTGGTAAATTTAAACCCAAGGAAGATTTAGACACTCTCCACCATACGAGTCCTATGTACGACTTGTACCCTAGCTTATGTCTCATGGTGAGCCACTCGTATTCAGATCCAACCTAAGTAACCAAGTCTAAGATTAAGTTAAAGAACCAAACAATCAGTACCAACCAATACAACTTATACCCCTAAGTCGTAGCCATTCTAGTAACCAAAATCCATCCTACCAACCAACATTGTTCAGCATACGAGTCGACCAACCATCTGTACCCCAATATATGGATTGTAACCTCGAGTCGTATTGGGTCCAGAGACCAGAATTCCAAGAGATTTTCTATGGTCCAGAAATTATGGTGTTTCACAAACAAATCCAGAAACTAATGGAAGACCCTATTCATTAAATCCATAAATGTCGCAGGGCCATTGGTCAAACCAAACGACATCACTAAGGACTCAAAATACCCATACCGGGTAAGGAAAGTAGTCTTAGGGATATCCTCCTCCCTAATCTTTAACTGATGATACCCGGATTGAAGATCAATCTTGGAGAAAAACTTGGCACCTTGCGACTGATTAAACAAATCATCTATCCTTGCATAACGATACTTACTCTTTACCGTTTCCTTGTTCAACTATCTGTAATCAATACACATCTGAATGGAACTATCATTCTAACACACGAATAACACTGGTGCACCCCACGGTGACACTCTAGGATAGATAAAACCCTTGTCTAAGAGATCCTTGAGTTATTCCTTAAACTCTTTCAACCCAGTTGAATCCATTCTATATGAAGGAATAGAAATTGGACGAGTATCCAGAACAAGATCAATCCCAAACTCAATCTCCCTATCAG
The DNA here is from genome assembly GCA_030864225.1 of Capsicum baccatum var. pendulum. Classification (NCBI taxonomy): domain Eukaryota; kingdom Viridiplantae; phylum Streptophyta; class Magnoliopsida; order Solanales; family Solanaceae; genus Capsicum; species Capsicum baccatum. Next base: position 198,885,438 of record CM061557.1, read on the forward strand.
GAGGAACACCCGAAAGGTCATTAGGAAAGACATCAGGAAATTCATTCACCACCAGAACAGAATGCAAAGAAGGACTATCCGAGTTAGAATCCTTAACCCAAACCAGATGATAGAGACACCCTTTGGAGATTAACCTCCGAGCTCTAAGATAAGATATGAACATCCCCTTAGGAACTAGGGAACAACCCTTCTACTCAATAACTGGTACGTTAGAAAATTTAAAGACAACCATACGGGTCCTATAGTTTAAAAAGCATAGCATGAGTGCAACTAATCAATTCCCAATATGACATAAAAATCCACCATATCTAATTCAAATAGATCCATCAGGGTTTCTTTACTACCAAAAAATACCACACAGCCCGTATACACTCTTCTAGCAATCACAAAGTTACCTACCAAGCTAGAAATAGAAAAAGGGTTTGAAACACAGTCCAGACCAAAACCAAAATACACAGCCATAAATAGGGTCGCATAAGAGAGTGTGGAACCCAAATCAAGTAAATAGTATACATCACAAGAAAAGAGTTTCAACAAACCAGTCATAATATCAGGTGATACTTCAAACTCCTGGCGAGTACTGAGATCATAGAGATAGTTTTGACCAGTGTCGAAACTTAATGGTGCACCTTTTGGTGCTAGAGCTGATGGTAAAGCAACTGGAACCTTGTTCTCCCCTGAAGCAACCTTACTAATAGGAAAATTTCTAATCATATGCCCTGGTTGACCATAATTAAACCACTTGTCCCTCTTCTCATCACAAAAACCCCGATGCAGTCTACCGTAAAACCTACTGGGAGGACATAATAAAGCTAATTAGGCCCCACTAGCCTAAAATTAGGCACCTTATGCCCTAAAGTTGTCACCATCATGGAAATGTCCAACATCCGACAACTTTGGGTAGGGAGCACTAGCCGTCGAATAAGACCCATAATTGCCCCACTTCTTCTTGGACCACTTACCACCATCCTTGCCACTCTGTTGTTGGCCACCACTCTGCTCAAAGAATATAAACTTTTTGGCCTGTCTCTCCCTTATTTTATCCTATTTTTTCTTCTTTTTCTCTACCTATTGCATGTACACAACTAACCTATAGACATCCATGTTGTTGATCAACAAGGCAACCTTACTCTCCAATATCAACACTCTGGACAACCCAAAAGCAAACATCCTCATTCTAGCTCTCATGCTAGAAACCATCTCCAAAGTATATCGAGACAAATGGTAAAACTTTAAGGCATACGTTTTTACTAACATCTTACCTTACTTCAAATTAACAAACCTTTTCATCTTCACTTCTCTCAACTCCTAAGGAAAGAAGTGATCCAGAAAGGCACCAGAGAAATCCTTCCACAGAGATGACTCAACATCATCACTCCTTGCCTGATCCGATTCTTCGTACCATTGGTAAGTCACATCTTTCAGCTGATAGGCTATAAATTCCACACCCTCCTCATTCGTGGCATGCATAACACAAAATATTTTTACCATCCCATCCAGAAAACCTTGAGGATCCTCCTTCACCTTAACACTAGTAAAGGTCAGAGAGTTCAACCTCATGAACTAGTCAACCCTTATAGCCTCAAAAGATGGAGTAACAGATGCACCATGCTCAGCCTGATAAGCCACCAAGTGAGCCAATATATGGATAAACTGACCAAACTCAACATTCACCACATCAGCCTGAGAAGCTAGAGAAGGGCTGAAGAAAACCTGTAGAACTCCAGAATAATCCAAAACTGGACCTTTAGACTAAGTTTGGACCCCATAAGTAGATAGGGTCCCATCAATATTATCCTCAGTTAGGAAAAATGAGTTTTTGAGAGCTTCAAATCATTGACGAGGCATGATCTAAAAAGCAAACGAACAGGGATTAGAGGAGAATTCAGGACCTTAGATTCTACAGCTTGAAATAAAACACAAGAAAGAGAAACATTCCTAAATACCTTGTAGCCTCTCCCTTATGAGTGTGGTGTACAACACTATAACGACCTGGGACTACCCTCTAAGTATCACACGATGCTTACAGTCCTAAGGGACCATAAGCTAACCCATGAGTTAGTACCTGCTGCGAGCACTGGATAACATTATCATAAATGTTAAAGAATACTGATATGCCATAAGGTTTTAATAACTGAATTAAAAACTCAAATATGGTCTATAGAAACAACTGACTAAATCTGATAAAATAATGATAAACTGGATAACTAACTGTAAAATCTAAATATTGAATAACTAACTCTAATGTATGAAAAGCCTCTAAAACTGACTGACTAAATATGAGTTGATGGGATAGGCCCCAACTAACTCTAACTAACTATTAACTAAAACATGAAATAAAGTAAGCCTGTCCTCAAAGTATGAGGACTCATCATTACTACTACTGAGGATCTGATATGTATAATCACAAGTATGGAACTGAGTGTCAGAACCTACGATATAATACATCATAGCGCAAAAGAAAAGGTATGAGATTAGTACTTTGAATGTACTGGTATGCTAAATGAGGTAGGTTGATATGCATAGTTTCATGAACATAACTAATAATTAACTTGGTATGCAAGTAAAGCATGGAGTACTGAATAAAGAGCATGGAATTTGTAGGTACTGAAAATGCATGAAAATTTATATATAATGAGGATGCATGACCAAGCATATAACGTGAACTGAGTAAAAACTATGAATTGACACACTAAAATAGTTGAAATCTGTATGTGTTGGTCAAACAACACTAAGACTGAATAACTGAGTTGGGACTGTAACTAAGACTATATCTAAGACTGTGGGAGGTATCATCTAACCGATATTCCCCAATTTGTGCTAATCGGAGCACAACCTGTTACCCCAGTAGGAAGGGTGTTAATACCATTCCACGGGTACTAATGATGGTTGTGTGGATCCACTAAACTGATATAATGACCAAAGTACTAAGGGTATCAAGCATGGACTGATGAATGACCCCTACGAGATAGTCAAGCCTAATCTGACAGGTGATATCCCATATCCTATGTTGGCTACGTAGTTCTGGAGTATAGAGACTGCTACTACTACTAACGACTCTGGCTATCTAATGGGGAAGTTTCCATCCCTACACTCGCTCGGTACTAAATCCTAATCCCAACTGAAAGAGACTAAAATACTAGACTATTCTGAGGCATTTGACTGGTAACTCACTGTTCTAATAATACCCATAGTATGTTCTGAAGACTATTCTGTAATGTGTTGATACTAGACTTCATAAAAAACTATGGATTTTAGGTATTCAATACCCCCAGGACTCAAATAATAATATTAAAATAACACTAAAGCTTGAAGATCAAAGCATGAAGACTTTTATTAAATAAATCACTCTTGCAGGAATTTTATCAAACACTTGTAGTTCATGGTTAAAACAATCATAGGAATGTCATGGAACTTATGGAATAGCATGAATTTAACATAATAGATTTAAATCATGGTTTAATTCAATAAATAATAATATAAAACATGGAGGATTGAATGCTATCAATAATCTCATGGTAACATAGTATAAAATTAATAGTGCATGAGGTTCATGGATGAAATCATAATTTAAAATCTAATAACTTGAAAAGATCAAAATTTGTAAATTAAATAGGTTACTTGGAATCCTTGGATAAAAGGAATCCATGGATGAACATCTAACATACCTGGGATAGTGAATTTCTTGAATTTCTGGGTGAGTTCTTGAGGATTGGCCTTGAATTTGAAAGTTAGGGCTTCTTGTTCTTAAAAGAGAGATCTTTGATTGTGAGAGAAATTGAAATAATGATAACTACTTAGGGTGGTTATGGGTTAACTTTTGGGTTTTAGGTTAATTAGGGCTGTACAAAAAGACCCAAATACCCCGGAACAAATTTAAATATGAAAGTTGAAAATTGACAATCCCAATTTTTAGCCTTGTCGTGATGCGCTACTATCGCACCAAGCCATTGGAAATGGATAATTTGGACCTGGACAAACATCATGATGCGTAGCTATCATGTTAAGCCTTTAGAATTCCAATTTCGCCACCTCCGTGATGCGCCAACATCGCGGAGACCCACTGGCAATTGACAAACGGGAAATTGGCCTACTCTGCAATGCGTCATGATCGCAGAGTCATACTGGAAATTGACAATTGTCATTTGCTCTTTCTACGCAATGCACTAAAGGTTAAAATGACGGTATTTAATCACTAAAACTTTAATTCACCTTAACTTCCTACCCAGCTACCAAATTTGGGCAAATTTTATATCGTTTGAAAGCTAATTGAATTTCCTACATAATGGCAGGTTCTAAACTAAAAAATAATGAGTATTTAGAAAATTTATATTTGAATACTCATGTATTGGGACTTAGATTATACTAGGAAATACGAGGAGTTACAATATCTCCCTCTAGGGATCATTCATCCTCGAATGAAATTGGTTAAGCTGAGGAAACTGATGGACTAAACTTACACATTGAACATGCATATCTGATGCATAGAATTTGTGACTGAACTGATTCATGAATGCATGATTGACATGAACATGATGTGCAACTTAAACTAAACATGACAGAGAGAACTCTTAAGAAGATTAGGACCTTATACTGAAACTGGATTTGCGGAGAAAAGATAAGGATACTTGGTCTGCAAATATGGCTTCGCTTCCCAAGTGGATCCCTCAATGGATTGATTCTGCCAAAGAACTTTAACTAGTGGAACTTCTTTGTTCCTTAGTCTACGAACTTGATGATTAATAATTTCGATTGGAACTTCCTCAAAGGAAAGATTATTCTAAATCTCTGCACTTTGTAAGGGAATAACTACCGTTGGATCACCAATACACTTTTTCAACAATGAGACATGGAACACTAGGTGTACTGAGGATAAATCTGGAGGCAACTCAAGCTCTTAATCTACCTTTCTGAAATGACTGAGATTTTGGAAGGGACCAACATATCGGGGACTAAGTTTCCCTTTCTTGCCGAATCTCTTTACTCCTTTCATGGGAGAGATTTTCAAGTATACGAAATCACCTATCTCAAACTCGATATCCTAAATCCTTACATCCGCATATAATTTCTGTCGACTCTGGGTATCCCTAAGCCTTTATCTGATCAACTGAACCTTCTCTAAGGCATCAAACACCAAATCAGGCCCTAATACTACAGCCTCACCTACTTCAAACTAACCAATTAGAGATCTACATCTCCTACTATAGAGAGCCTCAAATAGAGCCATACAAATACTAGAATGATAGCTATTATTGTATGCGAATTCAATCAAAGGCAAATGGTCATCCAAACTACCCTTGAAATCAACAACACATGCTCTCAGTATATCTTCAAAAGTTTGAATGGTCATTTCTACTTGATCGTCTGTCTGAGGGTGAAAGGCTTTACTGGGGTGGACTTGGGTACAAAGACCCTTTTGGAATGCTTTCTAGAAATAAGAGGTAAACTAGGTACCTCTATCAGAGATAATAAATAAGGGAATACCGTGCAACCTGACCAACTCTCTGAGATAGAGTTTGGCATAGTCCTTGTCTAAATAAGAGGTATAGACTGGCAAGAAATGAACTAATTTGGTCATCCTATCTATGATGACCCAAATAGAATCATGCTAATGACGGGTACGTGGTAAACCTATCATAAAATCCATGTTCACTTCCTCCCACTTCCGAGTAGGAATACTGAACTCCTGCACAGACCCACTAGGTTTTTGATGCTCAATCTTAACTTGCTAGCATGTAGAGCACTTAACTACAAACTCTACAATATCTCTCTTTATGCCACACCACTAATAGATCTCCTACAAATTGTGGTACATCTTAGTGGCCCCTAGATGAATAGAGTAATGCACACCATGCACTTCTACAAGAATTTGTTACCTCAAATCATCTACACCAGGCACACACAATCTACCCTTACTACGCAAAACACTATTTCCTTCTTGCGAGAAAACCTTAACTTTCTGATCTCCAACTGATTCTTTCAACTTAACAAGACTGGGATGTCTATCCTATTTTTTCTTACCTCAGAAACTAGAGATGATCTGGTGCTATTTTGTACCCACACACTACCCTCTGGTAAGTTAACTAAGTGGACACCTAGTTGGGCAAGCTGATGAATTTCCTCGGCTAGCTTTTTTTAACCATCATCAATATTAGCAACACTGCCTACAGACAATCTACTGAGAGCATCAGCCACTATATTGGCCTTACTCGGATGATACAGAACACTCATGTCATGATCCTTCAATAACTCTAACTACTTTCTCTGACTCAAATTTAAATCTTTCTAAGATAACACATACTGAAGGCTTTTGTGATTTGTGAACACATCTACATGCACTCCGTACAAGTAATGCCTCTAAATATTTAAGGCAAACACTATAGCTGCTAATTCAAGATCATGAGTAGGGTAATTCTTCTCATAGGATTTAAGCTGTCTGGAGGCATAGGCTATGACCTTACCTTTCTGCCCAAACCTACACTGATGCATCACAGTATACAACAAACCCATCTGAACCATCTGGTAGAGTCAAGACTGGGGTTGAGGTGAGTTGAGTCTTCAACTCTTGAAAACTCTTCTCACATGAATCTGGCCACAGAAACTTAACTTTCTTCTAAGTCAATCTGTACATGGGGGATACAATAGAGGAAAACCCTTTAACAAACCGATGGTAAAAGCCAGCTAAACCCAAGAAACTCCTAATATCTAATGGAGAGATAGGTCTAGTCCATTTTCTCACCACCTCATTCTTTTGAGGATCAACTCTAATGTCATCACTAGAAATAATATGGCCAAGAAAAGCTATTAATCTTAGCTAGAATTCTGACTTACTGAATTTAATGAACAACTAGTGATCTCAAAGAGTCTGAAGTTCTATTCTGAGGTAGTCTGCATGATCATTTTTGCTACAGGAGTAAACAAGAATGTCATCAATGAAAACTATGACGAACATATCCAAGTACTACTTGAACACTCAGTTCATCAATTCCATGAAGGCTGCTTGGTAATATGTAAGATCGAAGGACAAGACTAGAAATTTAAAGTGACCATATCGGGTTTGAAAAGATATTTACGAAATGTCACATTCTCTGACCCTGAGCAGATGATAGCCTAATCTGAGGTCTATCTTTGAAAAATAGTTAGCACCCTAAATTTGATCAAATAAGTCATCGATTCTAGGAAGTGGATATATATTCAATATTATGACTCTATTTAGGTGTCGGTAGTCTATGCACATTCTAAGAGAATAGTCTTTCTTACCCACGAATAAAATAGGTGTGCCCCACGGGGGGATTCTGGGTCTGATGAATCCCTTATCTAAGAGATCCTTCAATTCTTTTTCAATTCTTTGAGTTCAGCTGGAGCCATTTTGTATGGTAGAATAAATATAGGATGAGCATATGGGAGAAGGTCTATTCCGAAGTTGATTTTCCTTTCAGGAGGAACTCCAGAGAGACCTTCAAGGAACACATCTGGAAATTCCATCACTATTGAAACCGACTCAAGAGTTAGAGCTTCTGATTTAGAGTTCTTGACTTGCATAAGATGGTAAATACACCCCTTCGATATTATCTTTCTAGCTCTAAGATACGAGACCAGTTAACCCCTAAGAGCTGTAGTACTACCTCTCCATTAGAGGAATGGTTTATTTTGTAACTAAAAATAAACTATTCTATTTCTACAGTCAACTAAGGCATAGCATGAGTGGAGTTAATCCATGCCGAGAATAACGTCAAAATTCATCAGCTCTAACTCCACGAGATCAAGTGGGGTAACTTTCTGAGATATTGTGACTAGACAGTTCTTGTATACTTTTCTGGCTACAATAGAAATACCTACTGCAGTAGAAACTAAAAAAGGCTCTACTAGAGTTTCAGGACTGACTCTGAAGTTGATGACTATATATGGAGTTATAAAAGAAAGAAAATCCCCAGGGTCTAGTAAAGCATAAACATATAAGTGAAAGACCTACAACGTCCAATAACTACGGCAAGAGAATTTTCATGATCTTGGCGGGAATGAAAAGCATATAATTTATTCAGGCGCTGACCATTGGTAGTACTGGAAGTGGTACCCTGCTATGTTGGGCGACCGAATGGAATTAATGACTGATGGGACTAGCCCTATTGGTGCACATCCCTAACTTTCTAAGAAACTACCCGACATTTACGAATTTGATGGCCAGGTTTTCCATACCTGAAGCACACATCACTACACGCTCTACACTTACCCTGATGGTATCTTCCATATTTCTGACATAGAGGATTTATAAAAGCACTGCTAACACTGTCTTGGGACTTAGAGTCGGGTGCCCTATCCCTATTTTCATTTCTAAATTTGGGTACTGGGGCACTGTCTAAAGAGGGTGTTGGGGTTGTAGACCTCTGATAAAATTAGGGATAGTTACCACCCTCTGACTTTGGCTGATCGAAATTAAAACTACTCGTTCTAGCTCTCTTGTTTTTTTGCTCCCTCTCCTCAATATTCTATTTCTTTATCTGTTGAGCATGAACCATTAGCCTAGATAAGTCTATATCACTAATTAGAATTGCAGTCCTATACTCCTTAACCACACTATCAGATATGTTAGACACGAACTTACTTATCTTGGACCTATTTTCTGCTACCACATGAGGAGCATACCTAGATAACTAAGTAAACTTGAGGGAATATTCCCTCACGCTCATGCTTCCCTGCCTCAAATTAATGAACTCTAACACTTTGGTCTCCCTCAACTCCAACGGGAAGAATCTATCTAAGAAAGTTGTGGAAAACTCTTCCTATTCTACAGCCCCTGAATCTACACCCCTACAAACTTTCCACTGCTTAAACCTAGTATGGGCTACATCATGCAACTGATACGTAGCTAATTCAGTGCTCTGACTAGATAACACCCCCATAGTATCCGTTACCTTTTACACCATAGCTAATAATTTATGTGGATCCTCTTCAGACTTGGATCCTGTGAAAGAAAGAGGATTTATTCGGGTGAAACTTTGAATTCTAGTCGCAGTAGTATTGGAAACTAGGTTGGCCAAAACAGTAGTTGGCTGTTAATTTTGTGCTTCTACTAAATTGGCTAGAGTAGTGAACCCATCCCTGAATTCCGCGTAAGAGACATGCTCATCCAAAGGATCTGCCTGGACGAGCTAAGGGGCTAGCTGATTTCCTGTTCTTTTTTCATTCTTCTTGGGAGGCATGTTCTGTAAATAGAAAGAAAAAATAGATTAAACAGGGAGTTTAAATTGAGCTCATTCTCACTCACACGACATGAATATTGAAAGAAGGAAAACTTTATTTTTCCTAAATGCCTTGTAGCCTCTCATCCAAAAGTGTGGCGCGCTACACACCCTTGCACAAAACTCTACTCTCTGCGGGTTTCAAACTTTTTAGCATACTTTAAAACCTTAGGCTCTGATACAAAGTTTGTAATGACCTGGGACTACCCCTAGTCGTCACACGGTGCTTACAGACCCGAGGGACCACAAGCTAACCTATGAGTTGGTACCTACTGTGAGCACTAGATAACATGATCATAAATGTGGAAGAATACTGACATGTCATAAGGTTTTAATAACTGAATTTAAAACTAAAATATGAGTCTATAGAAATAACTGACTGAATCTAATAAAATAATGATAAACTGGATTACTAACTGTAATATCTAAATACTGAATAACTGACTCTAATGTCTGAAAAAACCTCTAAAACTGACTGACTGAATATGAGTTGATGGGACAGGCCCCAACTAATTCCAACTAACTACTAACTGAGACATGAAATAAAGTAATCATGTCCTCAAAGTATGAGGACTCACTATTACTACTGCTGAGGATCTGATAAGTCTAATCGCAAACAGAGAATTGACCATTAGAACCTTTGATATAATACATCATATGACAAAAGAAAAGGTATGCAATCTGTATTTTGAATGTACTGGTATGTTAAATGTGGTAGGCTGATATGCATGGTTTCATGAACATAACTAATAATTAACTGGGTATGCACGTAAAGCATGGAGTACTGAATAAAGAGCATGGAATTTGTTAGTACTGAAAATGCATGAAAATTTGTAAATACTGAGGATGCATAATCAAGCATATAACATGAACTGAGTAAAATCTGTGAACTGAAATACTGAAATAACTAAAATCTGTATGCTTTGGTCAAACAACACTAAGACTGAATAACTGAGGTGGGATTGTAACTAAGACTGTAACTGACATTATATCTGAGACTGTGGGAGGTATCATCTAACCGATATTCCCCAATTTGAGATAATTGGGGTCCAACCTGTAACCCCAATTAAAAGAGTGTTAATACCATGCCAAGATTACAAACGATGGTTGTGTTGATCTACTAAACTAATATAATGTCCAAAGGACTAAGGGAGTCAAGCCTGGACTGACGGGTAACCCCTGCGAGATAGTCAAGCCTAATCTGATGGGTGACTTCTTATATCCTATGCTGGCTACATAGTTTTGGAGTATAGGGACTGCTACTAACGACTCTGGCTATCTAACGGGAAAGCCTCCATCCCTACACTCGCTCAGTACTAAATCTTACTCCCAACTGAAAGACATTAAAATACTAGACTATTGTGAGTTCATCTGACGCTCATAGTATGTTCTGAAGACTATTCTGTAATGTGTTGATACTAGGCTAAATAAACATCTATGGATTTCGGGTATTTAATACCCCTAGGACTCAAACAATAATATTAAAATGACACTAAAGCTTGAAGATCAAAACATGAAGGCTTTTATTAAATAAATCACTCTTGTAGGAATTTTAGCAAACACTTGAAGTTCATGGTTAAAACAATCATAGAAATGTCATGGAACTTATAGAATAGCATGAATTCAACATAATAGATCTAAATCATGGTTTAATTTAATAAATATAAAATAAAACATAGAGGATTGAACGATATCAATAATCTCATGGTAACATGGTATAAAATTAATAGTACACGGAGGTTCATGGATGAAATCATAATTTAAAATCTAATAACTTGAAAAGATCCAAATTTGTAAATTAAATAGGTTACTTGGACTCCACGGATGAAAGGAATCCATGGATAAATTTCTAACATACTTGGGATAGTGAATTTCTTGAAGTTCTGGGTGACTTCTTGAGGATTGGCCTTGACTTTGAAAGCTAGGGTATTTTGTTCTTGAAAGGGCGATTTTTTTATTGTGAGAGGAATTGAAATAATGATGACTACTTGGGGTGTTTAGGGGTTAAATTTCGTGTTTTAGGTTAATTATGACCGTGGAAAAAGACCCAAATACCCCAGACCAAATGTAAAACAAAAGCTGGAAACAGAAAATCCCAATTTTTGTCCTTGGTGTGACGTTCAACTATCACGCCAAGCCACTGAAAATGGACAATTAGGACCTGGACAAACATCACAATACGGAGCTATCGCAGTAAGCCTTTGGAATGACAATTTGGCCACCTTCGCGACGCGCTAACATCGTGGAAGCCTACAGGAAATTGACAAATGGGAAATTGGCCTACTCCACAATGCGCCATAATCACGGAGTCACACTGAAAATTGATAATTGTCATTTGGGCTTCCTACACGATGCACTAAGGACAGTGTTTAATGACTGAAACTTTAATTCGCCATAACTTACTACCCAGTTATCGGATTTGCATGAATTTTATATCGTTAGAAAGATAATTGAATTTCCTACACAATGGTCGGCTCTAAACTGAAAAATAATAAGTATTTCAAAAATTTTATATATAAATACTCACATATTGGGACTTAGATTATGCTAGGGCAATGCAGGGCATTACATACACACCTTTAAAAGTGACTCTACTCGATACGGCTTTGTGGACTCCCAAGTGATCATGAACTTAGAGCTCTGATACCAATCTAACACAACCCAAATAAGGGCCTGGTCATATCGGGTGCCTTAAGCCCTACCGGGACCGAAGACCACCCTCAATGCCCAACCATAACCGCTCTGCATCTTAAGATAGATAAATTTAGAATATATAAAAAGATAGCATAAAATAATCATAAATCAAATACAGTCAAACGGTGTCATCCCCAATACCAATACCAATGCCAAGGCTGACACCAATACCGACACCACCCATGCCAACCCAAAGTAGTCTCACAAAGCCTCTAACCAAAAATAAAAGATATCCAGTCGAGACATGCCCCCGACCATAGCTAAAACCAAAGTCCAAGAAATAACCAAAAGTATGACAAGATATCCATAGCATGAAATAGAGTCTTTCAGAGTATGGAAGCTCACTATTTCAATTTGACTTTATGTTGTCCCTGAATCCAATATCAATGAGCAGGAGGAATAATATAATCGATTCCTGCTTTTAGCCACCCAAAGATGGGTTAGCGGGTGAACACTAGAATATACTCAAGAATAATAGTAAAATAATGTCATTATTCAAAACCAAAGTAAATAACCATGTGCAATCACATGCATACAAATATATACCATGACAAGAAAGGGAATCAGGTTTAACATGCATTTAAAACTTTAACCTAGGATGTGTAGCTTAACCATCCTTAAACTACCCACGGGCTATATGGGTCCAGCGTTACCCCCTAAACGAGCCCTAGTGCATGTAGCCGCACAAACCAGAGATATTACAGGGGTCGAGGATTCCCTTGTACTCTTCACCCACCATGATACATATATATATGTATAAACTTCGGGGATTCCCGTGTACCTCAATAGTATATGGTCACCATGACGAACCCTCATGTCGGCAAATGTAAGTTTCCAATGTCCTTCCATTGGACTCACACCTTCACGATTAGCTATCACAACCCGCCATTATTTCCCAAATAAAGCATTTAGCACATAACCTATTTACCATATTCCAGGAGTCAACTATAAAGGCATTATTAAGTGGTATCGTCATACCAATTGTAGCTTGAATCAATGTTATTAGCCAATCCTTTGGGGATTCCCATGTACCCTAAAGACTCCATTATTAAAATCACTTGAGGGATTCCTGTGTACCCCACAAGATTTTCATATATTACTCACTTAGGGGATTCCATTGTACCCCATGAGGTTTTCAAAACCATCTTTAACCAAACTCATGGCCACCAAGTCCTTTCCAATTCATTTGAAACCATTTAAATCAATTTAGGTTCCATTACCAAACTATGCAATGCAATAGTTTCAATAAATGTCAAACTATGTGACAAACTATTCTCATAGGCATTTTAACAAACATGTAGAGGGCATATGGTTTCCACAACCAAAACCAAGCAATTTGGGGAATCCAAAGTACCCCTAAATCCATTTACCATTACCACACATTCCAAAATGTTCAAGCCAACATTATAATATGAAAAACCATAAGTAAAACATGAAAAAATATTATTCAACCATTAGTAACCAAAACCTCCAGCATATATTTCAAAATCATACAATACCCACAATTGAATCATGAAAAACATTCATTAAAACATGAATTTAGTTAAACTAACAATAAAGGAGGAGTAACATGCATTAGATACCAAAGAAGTACAGAGAAAGTACCCTTGAAATCCCCAATTGATATGCTTGATAAAAACCCTAAGTGTTCTTGACCTTGAGGATTTGGGAGTGTTCCCAACATATATTTAAAAACCAAACAATTACCATAATTGAATCATGAAAACCATTGATTAAAACATGAATTTAGTTGAACTAACAATGAGGGAGGAGTAACATGCCTTAGATACCAAAGAAGTACGGAGATAAATCACCCTCTAAAAGACCATAAACTCACACAAATCATTTTCAATCGCACCGAAAATCATTTCAACCATCCTCACACTCCAAAATCAATATTTAGTAACTACAAAAAAGGAAAAAATAGTCAAAACACATAAATAGAAAATCGCAAATTTGAGTCATTATATAGTAAATATATAAACGAACTTAAAGTCCCTTCTTAGTTTCCATTAAAACAACTTCTTTTTTATTTTCCTAAAATTTACTTCATTGTGTAACTAGAACACCAATTGTTTGATTGAACTAATAACTCAGGTTGAATGGTTCTAATGTTTAAATATGATATTGAGGGAATTTAGGAGAAATATATTAGCTTGGCTATTTTGCGTGCACCTCGGCTAATTCCACGTATAAGATTATACAATCAAAAGAGATAATTAAATACTTCTACAAGAAAAATGATGCTTTCTAAATACACATAAAAGATTTTGGACTCACATATGAATTTGTACACATTTTTAAGCAGACAACTCTTTAATTCTTTTAAGCTCCTGAATCATGAGCTAGTATGGGATAATTGTTTCAAGCAAATCTGCAGGTTTGGAAATAATGTTACTTAATAACTTGTAGGTTTGGACTAGAATTGATTATACATCCCAGTTAAAAATGAAAGGAAAGAATTCAAAAAGAAAGGTGGCACTTAGACTATAATAGAAAAATACAAATTTGGCCTTCTTCTTTTCAACTTATTTACAATATATATTGATCTTATTAACTTGATTATTACCAGCCTGTATAAGTAATATTTTGACATCGATAATTCATATAAACTTTGGCTTGTGAGATCATCACAATCTTATCATTAAAAGGTTTTAAAAAATAGTACTCAAAGAAATAAGAAGCAAACATCCAACAGTTGTATTAGATAAAGGCAAAATGACCTTCTGGACCCCTGTACTATGTAGGTTTTGTAAGTTAGACGTTTCTACTTACATGTTTATCATCTGGACCCTTGAACCCATTAAAAATTAATATTTTACACCCTTTGACCATTGACCTCGCCTATGTGGCATTAAAATGGTGACTAGGATAAGAAGAGTGTAGTCACTCGTTTGGGGTGCGAGTGGGCGTCAATTTTTGGCCAATTTTACATTAAAATAATTTTAAAAATATATTAAAATTAAAAAAATAAAAGAGGATCTTTTTTTTCTTCCATCTTTTTTATTTTAAATTTTTTCAAAAAATATAAAAATAATAATTTAAAAAAAAAAAAAACCTTCCCCACTCCACCCTAACTCGTCTCCACCCCTACCCCTACCCAGCCCTATCCCACCCCACCCCCAACCCCTTCCATAAAATATTTTAAAAATTAAAAAATATTAAAATTAAAAATAAATAAGGCTCTTTTTTCCTCCATCTTTTTTAATTTAAAAATATTTTTAAAAATTTTTAAAATAATATTTAAAAAAAAAAACCTTTCCTACTCCACCCCAGCTCGTCCCCACCCCCCACCCCAGCCCCTTCTATCCCCTTCACCCCACCCCACTCCACCCTCATCCCCTCACCCCTCCCAGCTCGGTCCTCACTCCATCCCCAACCCCTTCCAGCCCCCACACCACACCCTAACACTCTTCCAATCCCCCCCTCATACACACACACAAACGTTCACTTTTTTTTATTTTAATTTTCCCTCTCAATTTAATTTTTTTATTTTTTAATTAAAATTTCAATTTGAAATCTTTTTATTTTTTTAGGGATTAAAATTTAAATTTAAATTAAAAGTGAGTGATAGTGATATTGAAAAAAATTAGTGAATTTTGCTTGACAAAAATTAAAATTTTTGTGAATTTGTTAAAAATATTCAAATTTAGAAGTCAAAAATTTATTATGTTTGTATATATGAATTTATAGTTAAAAATTTAAATTAGTTGGAGAAGAATTTTAATTATTTGGAATTAATTTGATGTTTAATTTGTGAGCAAAAATAAAAATATGATTAGTCAAATTTTTCTTATTTAATTAAATTAATTTTAATATTTAATTTATTTTGTAACATTTTAAAAATGACTTGAAATTTGATGTAATACTTTTTTTATTATTTTTTTTAAATGACATGGCAGATGAAGTGGCAAACGTGTCAGGCGTGGCAGACATGGCAGCTGACTAGCAGCTGATGTGGAGGAGAGTGTGTTACACTCACCAAAAAAGGTTTTAAAATATTGATTTTTAGTGGGTTCAGGGGTCCCGATGACAAACATGTAAGTAGAAGTGTCCAACTTACAAAACCGACATAGTAGAAGGATCCAGAAGGTCATTTAGTCATAGATAAAGCACAAGTAAAAACTATTGCATTGCCTTAAAAACAAAAAATAAACATCTAATAGTTGGGTGAGATAAAGCACAACTGAAAACTAATATATTTAATAAGAGAAACATATATTGCAACTTTTCATAACAAAATAGTAATCATGTCCACAAACAAAAGCAAGCACATCATTTTTGAAATAAAAAGATGTCCAATAGTCAAAAGAGTGTTGTCTATAATAGATTCAAAACAAACCCAAAATATATTTAAAGCAGTCACCAAAATTCATAACATATTTAAAATAATCACTACAATAAACTCATAATATGTCCTAAATAGTCACCAAGCAGGCCCACAACAAACCCAAAATAAACTCAAGATATGACTAATGACCTATCATTTTTTGGCCTTAATTTAATTTTTTTTGTGTTTATTAACTGATTGGAAGTAACTATATTTTTTACTTTCAAGTTAATTTAATTGATGATATAGAAGGAATAGTTGATTCACTGACATCATATTTATCACCTCTGAAGCTTATTACTCTAGTCTAGCTGATTGTTTTGGTTCTTATTTTTTTGTAATCTTTCTAAATAGACTTCTTAAAAAATAGTTATTGTTTTTAGACGAAGGTCACTATCATCTTCTTTAAATTCAAGAAATGAGCTTCCATACTCAAAATTTAAAATGTGCTGATTTTTGGAGGTTGGGTGAGGCATTGGTAAGTTGATGTTCTCAGTAGAAGGTTCCTCGTCATCAATCAAGCTTCTATAAAGTGATGCCTCTTCTTTCCCTTAGCAGATTGTTTCTACTTAGCAACAACTTTCTTTGTCTAGGTTGCATGTTTTATTATATCACAAAAAATAATAATCAAGTATAATAACATTTAATAAAAGTGTATTAAATACAAAATTTAATTAAATAACCTTTTCATAATCTCTTAAATTATGATCTCGCAGTCTATAAATGTTACGCGTGTCATTTTACCTTTTCTCTTTCATTCTCTTTGCCTCTGAACTACCTCTTATTTTTGTATATCCCTATTTAATATTAGGTCTTCCAACAAGATTGACCAATCCTAAGGGTTCGCTGACATATGAAAGGTCAATCTTTAGAAGGATTCTTTCCTAATAAACTACAATATGTATTTGTAAAATTGTAAAAACTACCTCCTTATTTTAATATGAATCAATTTCAATCTTAGGCTCTAATTTCTTGTGTTCCATGACCTTAATTGCATGTAGCAAGCAATTTTACTAAGGTTTCATATCCTATAAATGCACATCTTATCCTTTAGATTGACAATGTGTTTATTTTCATCTTCTGTGACTTTATAATCATTGTCCCCATTGCCACTCACCTAACAAACTTGAGATATCTTTAAAAATTCATAATACAACAATTCATTTTTGAAATCAAAAGGCTTTGTTTCTACCAATATTTCTATCACCTTGATCGTAATGTCTTTCAACATATCAGTTATAGGCCTGCATCTTGCTTTAAGTATCTATACATTAGAATTCTATAAAATTATTGTCTACTAACTTAATTTTTGTATATTATATTAAAATAAGTTTTATGTCACGTTTTATCTATTTAGTAAATTCTTTCTAGCTTCTTCCTCCACTTGTTTGATCTCTTCAAACTGGTCTTCAAATTCTTCTGAAAAAATGACAATAAATGTACCAGGATAGCTTTTTTAATTCACCTTTATTTAATCTTTTACATCAATTGGACTCAATATGCCTTACATTATATCTTTAATGTGCTTCACGCAGAACAGTCTTATTGCATCAAGCAGCTCTTGAACATCAAATAAAATATCACATATCTTGTAATGTCATAATAAATAAATTAAATGAATTAATGGTGTTAGAAAAGAATATTACCTTCTTCATGTTTGATATGAATATTATTCTTTCACCATTTTGAATTATTCCTTCACCATTTTAAATTTCAAGATACTACAAATATTGGATGAATTAAATCCAAGTCCTTGAGGTTTCTTTGTCTACCACAGTCCATGTTAGAAGTAGTTTGTTGGATTGATCAACAACAATCAATACTTGTCTCTTGACTCTTTCTTTAATGAATGTACCATCTAACTCATTAAATGATCTTAAACCTGCCTTAAAATTCAGCTTCAATGCCTTGAAACATATATACATCCAATGAATCTTTCTCCTACCATTTGTTAGTACCCTTAGAAATTTGAATCTTAATATCAAACCGTTAATTGTAACTCGGTAATTCATTTTTATAAGTCTCCAACTTATAGTAAGACTCTGTAAAGTTACCTTTCAGAGACTCTAGAGTTTTTCTTTTAGCTCTCTTATATTTTGATATGTTCCCATTTAATCAAATGCTCTAGGTATGTCTACCTTTATATCTTTGATATTGTATTTTGAGTTATTTTTTTCTGAAATGTTAGGCTATTGTCATATAATCTATCAGAGTGTTTTCATATGCAATCTCACATTCATTATGCTTTCTTAGTATTATAACACTTACCTCAAAAGTGGTATCATCCCCAAAAAAACATACAAATGGACAACCATCAACATCATATTTATATATGAATCTTTTTTTATTATTTTTCCACCACAAACAAGTTTTATCTTCTTAGATAAAGCATAGAGTTTACAAAATTGTCTTGTAACATGTTTTTGAAGGTCATACCCTTAATAATATCCTAATAATCTTGCAAACTATTTATTACTTTTTTATTTTTTATAATAATTTTATCAAATTCATCACTTTTACTCTCACTGAAATTAGTTTTTGCTTCATTAGCAATGTCACACTTACTACAATATGTTTCTATTTCATCACGTATTGATACAAATAAAAATGAATCACCATGCATTACAATGTTAATCACATTAAAAGCTTACTCACGATCATCAATAGTAAATAAGTGAATGAAATGATAATCATCAGACACAAGAAAATATCATGTTCTAATCTTCATCTCCTTGTATTTCAAAATATTTATCAGAAGATTCAAGTACAATAAGTTGTTGGACATTTATCAAATTTAACTTGTTAGACAATTATAAAATTTAACTTACTTGTATACTCTTTTATTAAGCCAATAAAAGACAGAAGATCAGGATCATACCTCTTTAAATAATGGATCAAGCCCTTCTCATAACATGCTTCTGAATGCTTAACACAATCACCAAATGATAAAAGTGTATGATAACATTTGTCATTTTAATAACCTAAAAAGAATTACACATGAAGTAATTATACATGGGAAGATAACAAATTAGAAATAGGTTGAAAAGAAAAACAATTGACATATATAAATTAACAGTTATACAAATTACATTTTACGTAGAAAAAACTATTTCGTTTACTAACAAATGAGCATAAAAAGTACATGCTAAAGCTATGTAACAGTTGAGAGTGTTCATAAAAAATAGACGATAGTAAATAAATAGACGCAATAACTAATCAAAATATATTAAGCTACTAATTAGGAGGAGGGGGAGTACGACGACGACGAAGAAGAAGAAGAAGAAGAAGAAGAAGAGAGAAAAAAATTGACATAACAAAATAGGAAAAACTAACAGTCAACCATAAAATTATGAACTATTTCAAAAAGTCAAGTAACAAACACATGAAAATATATCATTCTCATATTATATATAGAAAAATTGAATGAATGGACTACATATTTACACTAAATTATAAAGAACAACAAAAGAAAATATATTTTAGTACTTGATATTTGTAATTTCTAATCAAAATATATGTTTAACTATTTATATAAACTCCTAACAATAATTTGAGTATATTTTAATTACTCGAAAGTAAAAGTCAATCCATAAAAGAATAAAGAGACGGATAATGACAATGACACTCTAAAAAGATCTCTGAAAATATTAATAAAGAAAAACCCAAGAATAATAGGATATTTTTTTAACAGTAAAGTGCACAAATCCTAAACAAATTTCTAAAAAAAAAGACATCAAGGTAAAATCTTAGAAAAAAATGTCAATCAAATCTGAAAATCAACTATAAATTAGAAATTTCTTCAATAAATTCTAGAAAATGCACAAACAACAAAGAAATCTCTGAAAAATATATCAAACTAAAATCCTAGAAAAAGGAATTTCACCCAACCCTAGTAACAATAAAAAAAAATATCACCATCAAACACCTAAAATAGAAAAATCCTTCACCACAATTCAATCAACAATAACACTTAAACTAGGATATAATAGTGATTCTTTAGAACTTTTGATTTAAATAAAAATAAATAAAAATATGAAAGCAACTAAATGAAAGGTTATAGATGGAGAAGAAAGATACATTCGAAGATCTCTACTCGAGTCTCTATCACATAAAGGAAAGGCTAGAATCAAATCTAGAATTTTTTTATCGTAGTGAGTGAAAATATGATTGGGTCATTTTAATTTTGGATAATGAATTTAGGTGTAATTTTGGGTCTAATTAGGTGAGTGATTTAAATTTAAGTGAAAGAATATAAAATATGACAAATGCACAGAATTAAGGCATGTGTTCCTCTGTTTGGATAAAGGTTATACATAATTCAAAACATAAACAGGGGTATATACGTATGCAAAGTATAATGGACGGTATATGCATACCATTTATAATACTTCAGAGTTATATTTATCTTTTTTAAAAATAAAAATATATGACTTCACCTCTTCGCAATTCAATTGATTACACCCCCACCCCTCTTATTTTTTATTTTTCAGAAAATTAAGCTAGTGCTTATTGTCAAATATTTTTAGCAAGTCACTTTTGGTGAAGTTTCACCATGTATATTTGCATAGTCTTTAAAAATAATATTTTACTTTTTAAAACAATATGATTTATATCCATAAGTTCTAAACACTGTCAAAACTATCCACAACTTTGTATTATCATTTTATAATAAACATGTTCCATCATTTTTTTGTCTTTTGTACTTTTCTTTTCTATAATACAAATTACTTTTTAAATTGAAGTTGCTTATAATCAATATTTTTCTTAATATTGAAAGAAATGTTTTATTAAAAAACGAATCCAATGAGATTTGAGAAAAATGAAGGAAAGGTGTATTTTAAGTCTTGAATGAAGGATTGGTGACATTGACCAACTTAAAGGGTCAAATATCATTAGGAAATTTGATTAAGTTAATTGTGGACTTGATTAATATTTTCAAAACTTTCTAATCTTTTTAAAAATACAAATCAACTCAACCCACACCCCTCTTCAGTTCAAATCAATCACTCTCAGTGTCTCTTCTCTCTCTCGACAGCTTCTCTCAACTCTCTCCCAACCAATAGCTCTATAAATTTCTTCTTTCAATCCTCGTCTACCTCAACATTCGATGCTAAAAAGTTGAGCTTCGAGTTCCTTTTCGACTTAAATCTTAAATCGACGTGACAGCCTTGCTCTCCAGCCATAACAGCTTCAAATTATTCAACATTTAATCGATGTAACAGCCTTGCTCTCCGGCCACAACAGCTTCAAATTCATCATCGTTCCTTTTATTTTTTTACAAGTAAAAATTTATGGCCTTTTTAGTTTTGAAGAAAACGAGGAACTTAAGCCAACTTCTCTTATAGTATTGGCTAAAAATTTTAATATTTGTTGCTTTAATTTGAAATGCGGTCTCAATAAAATCCTAATTTTTGGTTTTTCTTCTCTTCTCTTTTCGAAGTGAATTATTATGTTGTATTGTTTGTTGTATTTTTTTTAAGTTTGATTTTTATTTTTTGTGTTTATAAAAACAAAACAACGATTTGGGTTGATTTGTTCTATTCTTGTTCTTGGTAAAAATGGTGATATTGTTGTTTTTTTGTTGAACAAAATGTGCTACTATTTTTGTTTTATCCAATAGATTATCTATCTAGTGCAACATATTAACCATCTGATACAACAAATTTGTCAGATAATGCAACAGATCAATCGTCTGATGCAACAGAGGAACCATCATATTACAATTCTGATCTAACAAATTAATCATCTAATGCAACAGTTTAACTATATGATTCAATAAATTAACCATATATTGCAATAGATTAAGCATCGAATAAAAAATCGGATGCAACTGATTAACCATCTGATGCAATGAAGAACCATCGAATTAATGATCTGATGCAATAAATGAACCTCTTATTGGATAAAATCCTATCAACTCTTCCAACAGGACATGTCTAAGACATAATTTTTCTAATTGATCATTCATCTGCCGCGATAGATGATCCAATGTTGGAAGAAATCTAAATAATATTGATCGTTGATAACTATTCCAATAGATCACTCATGTGTTTGCAACAGATGTGTGACCTATTTCACAAACCAATCATCTTTCTCAAAGGATGAGTGATATATTTTGTATTGTCGTAACAGATTACTAGCCGTTGTTGCAGGTTAGTTTACCATTTCGACAAATCACTCATATGTTACAACAGATGTGTGATCTGTTGCACAGACCATTCATCTTTCTCAACAGATGAGTGATATGTTTTGCATTATCACAATAGATTACTCAGCCATTGCTATAGGTTATTTAACTATTCTAATAGATGATTCATATATTGCAACAGCTAATGTTGCAATAGATATATGATCTAATGCATAGACCATTCATTTTTCTCAATAGATAAGTGATATATTTTGTATTGTTACAACAGATTACTCATCCATTGTAATAGGTTATTTAACTATTCCAACAGATTACTCATGTTGCAACAATGTGTGATCTGTTTCACTGACCATTCATATACTTTAAGAAATAAGTGATACATTTTGTATTGTTGCAATAGACATCTTATCCACTGTAATAGATTTATTATATGCTGCAACAGATATACTACTTGGTGCAACATATAAGTGATCTATTGGAACTGTTATTTTACTATTTTTCTTGTTAGATTTACTGTTATCCTTTTATAATGATGCATTAATTGACTATAATATATTTTTTTGTGTTCCTATTAATTTTAAATAATATGGCTTCTAAAATAACAGAAGCCGAATTAAGTCCAAGTAAAGGAACAAGTAAAGCAGCTAGGCTACATCTACCACTTTATGAGTTTGTTTTACAAGCGTTATCTCAATCAGGAGCAGAATACGCTAAACACAGGGGGAGGAATATTTCAAAAGAGACAATCCAAATTCTAATAGCCCTTCCACTAAAAAGTTGGTCAAAACCTTCAGCATTGATCGTTATCCTGTGAGAATATAGTGCGATGGTGCCACAGATTTAATGGGTGATTTCGTGGTTAAGTTAGTCATGGGAAAATCTTTTGACGCTTTCAGAAAAATACTTCAAGAACAAAAATTGGATGCTTATTTCAAGGACAACTACTTTGGGAAATATCTTGATTTACCGGAGGACAACAATGCTCGTTTTCAAATGAAAATGGTATATGAACTTCTCAAGTGTAGGTTTATATATAAAAACAAAGATAAGATGGATAAGGAGTGGATAAATTATTTTGGCATGCCTGTTTATTTTGGTTGGAAGGAGTTTGTCATAGTTACCGGACTAAAATGTTATCCTCCTTCTCAAGTGATACCTATTATAACCTAAAAAAAAAAAAAGCACCCCACACACCCAAAAAAGAAAAAAGCAAGTAGTGTGATTGGGATGACCTTGTGTCCATTGTTGGTCCAAGCTTTAAAAATAAAAATTTGATAGAAGCGTTGAAAGGTAAAGAACTTTCAAAGAAGCACAAGCAGTCATTGTGCTTGATTTGGTTTGTACATAATATTCCTTGGGTGAGAGACGTTAACGACAACATAAGCATTGGTTTAATAAGATCTCTGAGGATCTTGAGGCATTTAACCGCTATCTTTGGGGTTATGAAATCTTCAAAATGACTGTTCAATATTTGTTAGACTCCGTTAGTGTCAAAGACAGTCAACTTATATGGCTTTCCATGGTCTTTCATAGTAAATATTTCATTTCTTTCTTTTATTATGATATCATTCATTTTTTTACTCAATAATAGTTTTAATTTATTGGCATTATTTTATAGGCTTGAGCATTTGAAGTCATTCCTCATTTGAGACAACAAGTGAACTACTAAGAAGAATTTTTTTGTCCAAGAATCTTGAGATGGTTTTTGGTCAAAACTGATAAAAATGTAAAATTTCTTGATCTCTTCAACCCCCCAAAGGATGCAGCAAGTATAATTATAATTAAGTTTTTATTTTAATTAATGAGTTTTTTTCAATGATCTAATCATCATTCTAATATATGTAATGATTTATGTTAGATTGTGCATCCGTCACTAGTTTCAACTAATCGAGAGTTGAAGATGTTAATTTTTCTTACTCTATAGTCTGTGCAAACTTTATCAAACCCTAAGGTCATCGACAGAATAAAAATAGAATTGCTTGGAGCAACAACCATTACAAAAAAAATAATTTTGGAGGGTTGGCTTGTTATTATTAATGGTCTTAGAGGTGATGGAGCTGTTGGTGGTGGTAGTGGTGCTGTTGGTGGTGCTATTGATGCCTTACAGTATTTAAAACAAACCATTATAAGTATGATCATACTGGTTATACAGATTTTACCTCTCCCAGCGAATGTTCTGCATGCAAATGTCAAGACTGCAGGGTAAAACATGATGTAGTGATTAATGTTATTAATGCATTAACTACTTCTGTAAATGAATTGACATCTAAGAGAGGTGTCATTCCATCAAAAAGGATTTTATTTTCATCCACTCCATTAGAGATTAAGGCTAAAAGGAGAAGAAAAGTGATTTCTAAGGCATTATCAAGCATCCAAAAGAGCAAAATTACAACTCTTCTGTGTGTGTGTGTTATACTGAGCAATGTATAATGTCCAAAGGACAGCAGCACGAGCTGAACAAGGTGAACATATATGTCTTCCAACTATCAAATACATATATTTCTATTTCAATGGATGACACATCTGCTAAAAATTATCAAACAAATATATACATCTTTTGCAATAATTGACTAACTTATTGCACCAAATAAAGTACCTGTTGCGACATATGTCTCATCTATTTTAGAAAATTAAATAGCTCTTCGTACCACTTTTATTTATATCAAAAGATGACCTATTTGCTGCAATAGATGAGTCATATGTTGCAACAGATGGTTCATCCATTGAAAATTATCATACAGGTCTTCCTCATGTAGAAATTTAACCCAACAGTTGATTCATTATTGCAACAGAAATATAATCTGTTTGGGATAAGTTAAAACTGGAGAAGGACCTGTTTGATTTGCTAGAACAGATGAGTTATCCTTTTTTATTTTGTTGTATCTCCATGATTAGTATTGACCAATTCTAGCTTTCCAGGTGGATGTAGAAGCTACTGCTGAACAACATTGACAATATTCTACTCTACTCTTTCTATGGAAACGGAGAACAGAAAGCGCAGAAATTGTACGTAAGCGACGATAAAGACCCACGATGAACAAAGCTGAATTTCATAGCACCGAATGAAGAACAACTTATCCATATTGAGTAAATCTTTATAGCTTGAGTCTGTTAAAGTAATAACCTCACCCCTTCTCAGGAATCCTTGGCATCAAAACTTCAATATTGATGTATTTGTTAAGATCTGTACCCATAATAATTTTTTTATATTTCATTTATACATTGATTTTATTTCAACTAATTTCTTAAGGCTTCTATTTATTTTATTTTGTCTATGAATTTTATTTTTTCCTTAGATTTGAACTTATTAATTGAAATGGAATACTAGATTCAGATATTGCAACTGATAATGTATCTGTTGCAACAGACAGAACAACTATTATAAAATATTGAATAGATTTGACATATGCTGCAATAGGTAGGTAATCTATTGGAATTTATCAAACAGGTCTTCCCACTACTGCAAAAGATTGACTTAGATAGAAACATGAAACACCAACATAATACAACAGATGACCAACCTATTGCAACAGCTAAACTATATGTCAGAACAGGTAGAATATCTGTTACAATGGATGGAGAATCTGTTGCATTGTAAAAATTTAACTTTCATTGGACATAAAAAAATTGCCACTACATGTAAAAAAGTGAAAGTGAATTGAAATAAAAAAGGCGGAACCCATCGACAGTGTTCAGTTCAAACACCTAAAATAAAATAGGCATCAAGTACATAGTGTTAATTTTAAACACGTAAAATAAAATAGCACAAATGTGCGAGGTTGGCATTTTTGCTGACTCGACGTCTGATTTTGCCCCAAACGGTCATTTTTTCCCTCAATGTCTTATATATTCATCTGCTTTCTAAAATTTAACCCTAAATTCCCAAATCTTCTTCTTCATCGTTATCTCTTTTTTATCTATCTAAATTCTTTAAATTATTTGCATTTAGTCTTTCTCCAATATTTTTTGTGATAATAGTTTTTGATATTGTAAGTGTGGTCATGAATCTCTATTGAACACTTCTTGGACTTAACAAAACCCAGGTCGTAGGTTTTTTACTTGTAAGATTTCAAAGGTAATATTTGTTTATTTAATTAGTTGATTAATTATTGACTTGTAATTATTTTGTAATTATGTTTTTGTTTTTATAGAAATTGGGTGAATGCGATTACTTTGATTGGTATGAAGAATGACACCCTTCACAAGGAAATCATGTAATCTGAGGTTTGTTGAAGAAAGTCAAGATTTCTAAAGAGAAACAAAATCGAGCTAGAAGATACTACATTTTTGTCATTATTGCTACTGGTTTGGTAGTGTTGGGCATATGGATTTTCAAGCATAATTGTTGAAATTTTCATGGTGGTGTATTTGCTACTGGTTTGGTGTTGTCTAGCACATGGATATTCAAGTGTAATTGTTGCAAAATATCAAACAGATTTAGGCATATGTTGTAAAATTTAGGTCATCTATTGGAAATTATCAAACAGGTCTTCCCGTTGTTACAACAGATTAGACTTAGATTAGATAGAAATAACATCAGCATAATGTAATAGATGACAAACCTATTGCAATAGATAAACTATCTTCCAAAACATATAGAATATATTTTGCAACAGATTAACAATCTATTGCATTAAAAAAAAACTCAACTTTCATTCCTCAGAAAAAAATTCATGCAACTACATGTACATGTAATTTAAACTAAAGTGAAGTGTGACTTGAAATAAAAAATTGTTATTTCACAAGTTCTTCTATATACACAGGCACCAAGCGTCCAGTAAGTACCCTATAAGCCTAGACCTTTTTCAGGTTTACCACAGCGTTGTCGCACAGAATTGTCATTGGCTCGGCCATTTCTGTGTTGGTCAGTAAATATTCGATGTGTGCAAGAGCGTGCGAGCCACTCTCATAATCGGTATCATTTTTTGGAAGGGTCATGTCCTTGTTTGGACCTTCAAAATCCCATGATTTCTTCATCAACACTTCCTTTGGCAAATGATTCGTCAGTATACTCTTTCTTAACATAATGGACAATAGCCCCATCAGTGGCTGCATGAGGAGAAAAAGATCGCCATCATCGATGACAGGTTTGTTGCAGTCATAAACTTTAATCTTTTCCTCCTTGAGTAGTATCTCAACATCCCAATAATGTATACCGTTCATGCTAATGACTACAAGAATTCTCTTTTCCTCCGTCCAGCTCTTGCCATATGGATTTGCCCTCTCCCCTCTTACATATTTAATTATTTTTTCTTCATCCCAATCCAACGTAGAATGTAAGAAATCAAATCTCGTGCCACAGTCTAATACGACATTATTGAGTTGATTGTACTTATCCTTAAGCTTCTTGCAGAAGTAGAGGAACATTATCCTATCGGCAGCGTCATAAGATTCCCAGTATGTTAATTGTATTTTCCTCATGAGGCAAAGAATTTTGTCAACATGCTGTGATATAAGAACACAATTTTTAAATAGAATAGTAATAGTAAAGATAGTCCATTTGTTGCATAGGTTTCTCTGAATCAATAATACAACGCAACTTATGCAATAGATAGACAGAAAGTTGTAACAGAACCACTACCAGTTGCACCAGAATGCCCAGTTTTTGCAACAGATTTCACATCTGTTGCATAGCTTCTTCTTCATGGGGTAGATTAGATTAGAGGTTAGGTTAGGAAAAGTAAACTTGTCTTATCCTCGTAACACATACGCATATCTGTCATAGTCTGGAAGTCTTGGGGGGAAAGGGAGGCCTGGGGTAATCTGGTGCCCTGGCTTGGCATTCTTAGCCTATCGCATATCCCTCTTCACTTTAGTGCCAAGTTTCACGTATATGTCCACCTTCTTGAATGGCCTCTGAACTTCAACAGTTTTTTTAAAGAGAGGAGATGTAATTATTTTTTATTTCCGACAGGAGAGTACGTCAGTTATTGCTCTTTTTTCCTCCTAACCAACACTGTAGAAGTGTATCACTCCCTCAACTTCATGGGTAGTATGACACCCCTCTTGGATTTGAACTCCTCGATATCTTTAGAGATAGCCTCTACTTTTTCAAAGAGTTTATCCTAGATGTCCTTGCATTCTTCGCATTCACAATGAGAACATAAGGGTGAAGAGAAGTGAGAGATTATGTGAGGGTGAAACGGGGTTTTTTCAAACATATTTATTTTTCTTGAGCATCAACATACTCATCATAACGAGTGGTAGCAGCATCAACATGTCTGCCACCAACACCAACAACTCCACCTGAAGAAGCACCCGGATATGCCTTAATAGGTTGGTCATGAAGAGCCTCAACATTAGGCTGACCTTGTCTAACTGCTCTTCTTATGGTTATTGCTCCAGCCAATTCCTTCCTTATTAACTCCACTATTGGGTCTTTTATAGTATCAACATGATCTAGAGTAATATAAGAAGTCATCAATGACTCATCCTCGACAGGCACGATCCATGGATCTACAACCTAGAAAAAAAAGACAGATACATTTAAATCATAAAACACTTTAACAGTCAACTTCTGCAATAGATTAATAATATATTGCAGCAGATTACCCATATATTGTAGAGTTTGTAGTAGATGGTTAAAATCAATTTTAGTCGGGTTTAAAGAACCAATGCAACACATGGATAATCTGATGCAAAATATTAATCATTTGTCACAACAAATTACCAATCTGTTGCACCAGTTGCACAAGACGGGTAACATATTGGGTTACATGCTATACAATAGATGATTTGTATGTGTATTAACAATATGTTACATCATATTACACATCTTTTGGATAATTTACAGTAGATGGTTAGTCTGTTAGGAGTCGGGTTCAAAGAACCAAAGCAATGGATGGGTAATCTAATGCAAGATATAAATCAACTATTGTAATAGATTATCCATCTGTTGCACCAGTTGGCACAGGAAGGGTAATCTGTCGCAACAGATATCCCATCTGGTGCATCAGATATAACATCTATTGCACCAGATATAACATATGTTCAATATCTTTCATTGAGTAAAATTATTTTACTTGAAAAAGACATATTGTATCATCCAGAGGGTTAAAGAGATCAGCCTCCTTAATTTTGGTGTTGCTCTTTGCAGCTAACCATCTAAACATCCTTGGATGAGAAAACTTGTCCAAATAATCCACTACCTTCTTTCGGAGGGGAGGCATGGCTTCAAATGTCCAAGCCTAAAAATGTAAATAGGAAGCAAGCAAAAAAAAGTTATAATAGATAACTATATTCAATATAACTTAATGGATGAGTTAAAATAGTGATTAATTTTACCATGAAAGCCCAAGGAAAGCCGTATAATACGGTTGCCCCTGGGGATAGCTTTGACAGTAAATATTAGACAGTCAAGTAGAAGTTGTCATATCCCTAGGGATAATTGTTGAATTTATCAAAATCCTCAGCACGCTCCAACAAATGATCTTCTATGACCTTGTTGACGTATCTTGCTAATATAACCAAATGGGTAAACCAAACTAAGCACAATTGCTCCCTGTACTGCTTTGGTATGTTTTTATCCATGAGATCTCTCAACAAATTCGATGCTTTGTAACCACGTTGAGCAATGTCAAACAACCCATTTATTTTTCCTTGTGTTTTCTTGCCTTGGATCTTTCACAGGTTGTTCTCCTTGTGATAGGTGGTTCTTCTGGACGATGGCATCTCAAGCCCGTCACTATGGCAAACTCTTGCAAGCCAAAACAAACTAGTATTCCATAGTAGTTGAACCATATTTCATCCATCATTTTGTTGCCCCCTCATTCGAATCTTCATCATCCCCCACGTACTTGATCCTACGCTTGAGAAGACCATATACCATCCTCGTTAGAAAATGGGCAGGGGCGTACTCAGCCATCTCAAGAAAGCGTCCAAAGCAGCTCTTCATAAAAATTCTATCTATATTTTTGCCCTTCATAATTTTCCTAAAACAAATAAATTTACTCCTCATCTGACATTTAAGTATAATTTCACCAGTTAGTTCTTCTTCTGTTTTTTTGTCATTTATCGGCATTGCAACTTGAAACTTGTCAATACTAAAAGTTTCGAAAGGATGATGCTAGGATGTCAATATTAATTCACGCCCCATTGGTGATCCATTATCAGTATGTTGATGATCATCCTCTCTTTTTTTCTCTTTCTCTTTCTCTTTCTCTTTCTCTTTCTCTCTCTCTAATTTCTCCTCTTTCTCACTTTTATTTTATTCATCACTATCTACAGACCCTTTTCCACCTCCCTTAATATTGTTTTCATATCTCTCCTCAGCTTTACTTTGTTTCCCTGACTAAAATTATTCAGAAAGCTCCTCTGAATCCCTCTATACTAAAGCCTTTTTTTTGGGGGGGGGGGGCAGATATTGATCCACTTTCACTTTCTTTTCTTTTGGGAGACATGTTTTACCTACAAACAACAGAAAAACAAAAATTACATTACAATTAATGTATGCATAAATTTCAAAAAATACATTCAAACACCACCAATAACGACACACCAACAGCCACCACCACCAACAAATGCCACAAATACCATAAATACCGACACCATTGATAGCCACCACAAACACCATAAACCAATGCCACCATAAACACCATAAACCAATGCCACAAATAGCCACCACCAGTGCTACCACGATGACCACCACCACCATCACCACAAACACTATCCAACAATACCATGATAGTCAACAAAACACTGCGATAGAAACTAAGGTTTTCTCGAGCTCTTACTATGATTTTAAGATCAAAACTGAAAATTAAAAACCCATTCTCAAAGATAGTAGAACTAAAAGTTTTATTTTTCATCATAACTTAAAATCCCTTGTTTTTTAGAAAAAAATAACAAATATAGAACTCTTCTCAAACTTTATTACCTATGAAGACTGAGAAAACATTTATAGAAGCAAGAATAAAGTCGAAAATAACATCTATGTGGTCGAAAATGAGAAGAAAATCGATCTGTTATAAAGGGTAGAGCAATTCGTTTAGTAGTTGTAGCTGTTGTCTGTACTGTATAATTGAGTGAGAAAGAGAAAAGAGCGAGAAATCGAAATTTGAAATAATAAAACATTTTTTTCGCAAATGGATAATTTGTATGGGTTGAATTGTATATTAGAAAAGAATGACAAATTTTGAAAATGTTAATTTGGTCCTATATGATCTTAATTATATTTTAAAATTATAAAAGATATGCATAATTTTTAACCCTGTCATCATGCAATTGCCAAAAGACTCAATTGAAGTTGTAGTTGACCCTATGAATACACTCACCCCTGGTCCTAAATTAATTAATTTAGGTATATGAACTCAATTGAAATTGTATAAAAACAAATGTTCAACCTGTTGCATCAGATACTTATCTGTTACAAATTATCAAACAGATTAAGTAATATGTTGTGATAGATTACCCATCTATTGTAAATTATCAAATAGGGGTTGTCATCTATTGTAGTTGACCCTATGAAAAGTCACCCCAGTTCTAAGATTAATCAATTAAGGTATTGGTCTAGCATATGAGGTGGTAAGAATCGATTCAGCTCAGAGTGATCGATCGACGACTCTGGTCAGAAGGAACACAATACTGTCACATCATTCAATTGCCAAAAGACTCAATTGAAATTGTAGTTGATCCTATGAGAACTCACCCCTGATCCTAGATAAATCAATTAAGGTATTCATCTAACATATGAGGTGGTAAGAATCGATTTAGCTCAGAGTGATCGATCGATGACTCTGGTTGAGAGGAACACAATACCGTCTCATCATTAAATTGCCAATGGGCTCAATTAAAGTTGTAGTTGACCCTATGAGAACTCACCCCTAGTACTAGATTAATCAACTTAAGGTATTGGTCTAACATATGAGGCGGTAAGAATCAATTCAGCTCAAAGTAATCTATTGACGACTCTGGTCAGGAGAAACACAATACTATCTCATCATTCAATTTCCAAAAGACTCAATTAAAGTTGTAGTTGACCCTATGAGAAATAACCCCTGGTCCTATATTAATCAATTAGGGTCTTAGTCTAACATATGAGATGGTAAGAATTGATTCATCTCAGAATGATTGATTGACGACTCTGGTTGAGAGAAACGTAATACTGTCTCATCATTCAATTGCTAAAAGACTAAATTAAAGTTGTAGTTGACCTTATGAGAACTCACCCCTGGTCCTAGATTAATCAATTTATGGTATTACTCTAATATATAAGGTAGTAAGAATCATTTCAGCTCAGAGTGATCGATCAAAGACTGGTCGAAAGGAACGCAATACCGTCTCATCATCCAATTGCCAAAAGACTCAATTGAAGTTGCAGTTGACCCTATGAGAACTCACCCCTGGTCCTAGATTAATCAATTAAGGTATTAGTCTAACATATGAGGTGGTAAGAATTGGTTCAGCTCAGAGTGATCGATCGACGACTCTGGTTAGGAGAAACGCAATACCATCTCATCATTCAATTGCCAAAAGACTTAATTGAAGTTATAGTTGACCCTATAAGAACTCACCCTTAATCTTAGATTAATCAATTTAAAATATTGGTCTAATATATGGGGTGGCAAGAATCGGTTCTGCTTAGAGTGGTCGATCTATGACTCTGGTCAGGAGGAACGTAATACCATCTCATTATTCAATTATCAAAACACTCAATTAAAGTTGTTGTTAACCCTATGAGAACTTACCTCTGGTCCTAGATTAATCAATTAAGGTATTGGTCTAACATATGAGGTGGTAAGAATTGGTTCAGCTCAGATTGATCTATCAACGACTCTAGTTGGGTGGAACGTAATACCATCTCATCATTCAATTACCAAAAGACTCAATTAAAGTTATAGCTGACCCTATGAGAACTCACCTATGGTCCTAGATTAATCAATTTAAGGTATTGGTCTATCATATGAGGTGGTAAGAATCGGTTCAGCTTAGAGTGATCGATTAAAGGCTCTGTTCAGGAGAAACACAATACCGTCGTAATTAAAATTTTATTTGACCCTATGAGAACTCACCTCTGGTCCTAGATTAATCAATTTAGGTCTTAGTCTAACATATGAGATGGTAAGAATCGGTTCAGCTCAAAGTAATCGATCGATGACTCTAGTCAGGAGAAACGCAATACTATCTCATCATTGAATTACCAAAAGACTCAATTAAAGTTGTAGTTTACCCTATGAGAACTCACCCTTATTCCTAGATTAATCAATTTAAGGTATTAGTGTAACATATAAGGTGGTAAGAATCGGTACAGCTTAGAGTGATCAATCGATGACTCTGGTTAGGAGAAATGTAGTACCGTCTCATTATTAAATTGCCAAAAGACTTCATTGAAGTTATAGTTGACTCACCCTGGTCCTAGATTAATCAATTAAGGTATTGGTCTAACATATGAGGTGGTAAGAATTGGTTCAGCTCAGAGCGATCGATCTATGACTCTGGTTGGGATGAATGCAATACCGTCTCATCATTCAATTGCCAAAAGACTCAATTAAAGTTATAGTTGACCCTATTAGAACTCACCCCTGATCTTATATTAATCAATTTAAGATATTGGTCTAATATATGGGGTGGTAAGAATCGGTTCTGCTCAGAGTGATCGATTGACGACTCTGGTCAGGAAGAATGTAATACTATCTCATCATTAAATTGTCAAAAGAATCAACTAAAGTTGTTGTTGACCCTATGAGAACTCACCCCTGGTCGTAGATTAATCAATTAAGGTATTGGTCTAACATATGAGGTGGTAAGAATTGATTCATCTTAGAGTAATCGATCGACAACTCTAGTTGGGTGGAACGTAATACCGTCCCATCATTCAATTGCCAAAAGACTCAATCGAAGTTGTATTTTACCCTATGAGAACTCACCTCTGGTCCTAGATTAATTAATTTAAGGTATTGGTCTATCATATGAGGTGGTAAGAATCTGTGCAGCTTAGAGTGATCGATCAACAGCTCTGGTCAGGAGAAACGTAATACCGTATCATCGTTCAATTGCCAAAAGACTCAATTAAATTTTTAGTTGACCCTATAAGAACTCACCTCTGGTCCTAGATTAATCAATTTGGGTCTTAGTCTAACATATGAGATGGTACGAATCGATTCAACTCAGAGTAATCGATCGATGACTCTAGTCAGGAGAAACGCAATACTATCTCATCATTCAATTACCAAAAGACTCAATTAAAGTTGTAGTTGACCCTATGAGAATCCACCCCTGGTCCTAGATTAATTAATTTAAGGTATCAGTCTAACATATAAGACGGTAAGAATCGGTTCAGCTTAGAGTGATCGATTGACGACTCTGGTCGGGAGGAATGCAATACCGTCTCATCATTAAATTTCCAAAAGACTCAATTGAAGTTATAGTTGACTCACCCCTGATCCTAGATTAATCAATTAAGGTATTGGTAGAACATATGAGGTGGTAAAAATCAGTTCAGCTCAGAGTGATCGATCGATGACTCTGGTCGGGAGGAACGCAATACCGTCTCATCATTCAATTTCCAAAAGACTCAATTAAATTTGTATTTGACCCTATGAGAACTCACCTCTGGTCCTAGATTAATCAATTAGGGGTCGTTTGGTAAAGTGTGTAAGAACAATGCAAAACATAGTTTATTAGTAATGATTGCATTAGTAATACTTGTATTATTTATACTTGTATTAGTTATGCATGTATTATTTCTTATACATTGCTTGGTTTGATATATAAGAAATAATACATCTTACATAATTTCTATAAAAGAAATTTTTGTTTACAAAAATACCCTTATTTGATTTTGTACACTTTTTTGCAACAAAGTTCTTTTGTTATTTCAAACATAATTAATATTGTTGAACTATTATATGGAGGTTTAGGATTAATTTCAAGACTTTCGTCTTTGCACAAAAATGTTACGCCGACAGATTAACATAGTCGTAACAAAAATAAAATACAAGACGTAAAATTAAGAAATAGTCTTAATTTTTTTTTAAAAGCTTTTTAAAGACTCTCGAATCAAAGCAAAACTATGTTATAGTTATTTAAATCAACCATTCATTGTTGTAAATTCATTTAGTGGGAAAATAAATTGTGAAATATTTTGAAAAGATTCACTAGTGCAAATTAAAATGGCGGAAAAGTAAATGGTAAAATATTTTCAGAGGAAAATTAAGGGATATTAAGGTAATTTTATAAGTTAATGTATGTTTTAAAAGACTTTGTATTACTAATACATAGGAAATAGAGTGTATTACTAATACACTATACACTTCAACACACAATAGAGTGTACAACTAATTCAAGCATTATATTTTACCATACACTCTACCAAACGACCCCTAAAGGTATTAGTCTAACATGTGAAATCAATTGAAATTGTATAAAACCAAAGGTTCAACCAACATATGTCTTTTCTATTGGAATTAACCAAACAGATTAAGTCATCTGTTGCAATATATTACGCATTTGTTGCAATGGATGACCGAGCTTTGGAAATTTTCAAACAGAAATTGTTATCTGTTGCACTTAGATGTTTTAAGACCCTTTTTTTGAAGCAATTTAGGTATTTCCTGTCTGAGTTAAAAAAAAAAGTTAAAATACTAAGGCGGTAAAAAATATTACTTGGGTAAATCAAAAATCTCCTAAGCGAGTAGTCTTATCTGGTCTTTTCAATGCCACCGTCTCCTCATGCCCCTCAAAAGTCAAAAGTTATTAATGAATATTTAAAACTCATATCTAGAACAATACTCTCTCGTTCATCCATAACCTAAGTAAGACTCAAGACAACTAAACTCATCTATTAGTCTTTCTTCTTTATTCTCAATTCTCTTTCTTTCCTTTTTGCCTTTTTTTCTCTCTTCTTACGGATGAGGATCCTTTCTAATCTCAACCGATCAATGTTTTTTCTAGACTAAACTGGATGGTCTGATCCCTTTGCTTTCGTCTTCTTCTTTGTATGTCATT
Organism: Capsicum baccatum var. pendulum; assembly: GCA_030864225.1. NCBI lineage: Eukaryota > Viridiplantae > Streptophyta > Magnoliopsida > Solanales > Solanaceae > Capsicum > Capsicum baccatum. Next base: position 198,921,793 of record CM061557.1, read on the forward strand.
TAAATTAGATATTTGCATCTATTGCTATTGATGATTTACCCATTACCAGTTTTTTATTTATTGAGAAAATTAAAGAAAAGGTGACTTTTAAGTCCTGAATGAATGAATCATTATTTTTATATCTATTGAAAAATGCCTCATTAGATGAACGGATAGGTAATCTATTGCATCAGATTGGTCATCTGTTGATTCACTCAATTTGGTGTTACCCTTTTGTATAGATGGAGCAAATGTTTGAAGAAATCAAACCAGTAGCAAGGCTAGTTTGATTTATTCCAACAGATGACCCATCTATTGCAACATGTCATCCATCCATTGCAACAGATGCCTCATCGGTTGAGCAGATGGATAATCAGTTACATCGGATTGGTCATCTGTTGATTTTCTTGATTTTGTGTTAGCCCTTTGTAATGTTCTTTTTATTCTTCTCTTGTTTGACATCAAATGTATTTCTCTTGTTTGTAGATAAAAGAAAGTGATATTAGATCCATTTTTGCCTGACCAGAATTAAAGGCTTAAGTAAAGATGGGTTTAGCGGAATAAGCTGCTTGCAAATGAAACCACTACATAAGTGGGAGGTATGTATTACTGATCAACCTATCGTGAAAACACACATCCAGTACAATGATTTTTTGAATGTTTGTTCTTTACCTATTAGGAGTTAATTCTTCAAACAAGATATGGCATTTTATATTAAGATTGTTAAGTTCAAACTGGTAAGGCTGAGGGACCAAGTAGGTAGCATCGATACCCTGTTATAATTTAATGACCGTTTATGCTCATGTTTTTGTGCCAAGTTTGGGGAAGGGTTCAAGTTTTTGGTGGCATTGTAAATATCCAACTGTGATTGGACCGATATTAATGGCTCAATGGACTTCTTGAAAGGCCTATGAAGCCTCGCACTGCAGCAAACACCGATGGAACCAATAGAAATTCCCCTGGTTCAAATTTATATAGATGGGTTACTGGAGGAGACTATTATACATCAGTAGGTGCTTGGGAGAATAATTATATGGTAAGAGATAACAAACAAGCACACATCCTCATGACATGAGGGGTCAGGGTTAGCAAAAATAACACATCACATACCATGCCAAGGTGGGACAAACTTGGAGTATACCCACGGGTCCTTTGTGTTGAACATGAAATCCTTAGTATAAATGGGACAAAGGAAGAGGTCATCATCAACAAAAAGAGACAAGGAAGAACCTTGCCTTCCTTTATTAGCACCCACAATCAAACATTGCTTGTCTTCTTGACCAAGCATCAAGTAGGAAGTATAGAAATTCCCTCATTCCCGGAGGGTGCCGGGGTCAAATGGGAGAAGTAGCCAAGGGTCTAATCCGAGGTTAGCCCTTCTTTCCCCTAGAATGTCAGTCCCACAACCACGTATGACATTTGCCTTTAAGAGAAGACTAACATTCAAGAATAGAGAGACACGGCTTAGAAGTCCTACCTCAAAAAGACATATGCCATCATTTACAACATTTCCATACACATGATATCTATGAAAAAAACTACTAGCAAGGCTTTTACCACACAAGATGTTCAAAGAGTCACATGCACCATCAAGATTAACTCTATAAACACCATCACTAACTTGAGATTTTTTAAGCACGCCACATATGCTCAAGTAGTGGAATACATTAATGAGTAAGTTGATCTTCATTCACATTCTCACTAGTTGTTGGCAACTCACATACCAACGTAGACTCACCTTGGTTCGCACAAGGGTCAACTAGTGTGTAAGTACTCTTGTCAATTGGTAATAGAACCTCGGTCAAGTTATAAGGGCTAGCACTAGATGGACATAAATCATTCTTACAAGAAGAATCAATTTCATCATCTAAAGGATAATTAGTGCTTGCGTACTTACAACAAGAGTTTGGTCCTCACGTAACCTAACATCACCAAGAGTATCACCATAGGGAGACTCAAATACCTCTACTCTAGGTAAATTCGTAACTATATCCAATTGGCCACTACTATCCACAACACAACATTCTAAGTTCATAGAAATGTAGGGAATAGTATTTTTACCTCGTAGCTCACATGAGCTACGACCTTTCTCTTGACGTGTGTCCGGGCAGCCCACTTGCTCCCTTTGACCTATCATACGATCCAACCTTTCATTTTCCATAACTAGGTCTCGGGACATAATGTCAAGGTAGGCTAAAATGACATTGGTGGCACTGTTGCCCATGGGTTGAGAGGTGGAAGCCGCAGATTTCCTTGTAATTGTACCTAAAAGAAAGAAAGAAAAGAACACCTACAAAACAAAACACAAGTTAGTTCGAAATAATCTCACCACACTCTCGCACACTTGATTGTGTCATACTTGGTTTCACAAGTGTTGAAAGTCGACTTGTACTTCACGAGTGAATGAGGGTCGAGTCTACTCTTGCCCGGAATAGATTTTCATTTGAGTTGACTCAAGCAAAATTTTTTACGGACTTGAACCAACAAGATACAATGGTTTCACAAAAGAGAAGCACACAACAAATGCGTAACACGAATGAACAAACACAAAAACTAACTAACAATCTAGTAGATAAGTACTAGTTTGCCAATTAGTATTGGAACCAACGAAATTGAAACTAAGAAACAACAAACGAAAACTAAGAAATCTAAAATTTGAGCTTAAATATGTGGCGTGAACAGTAAAACATGATGATGTGGCATCCACGTATTGGTCTCGGTTACACACAACTTTTGTTGTCCAATTTCAAGTCTTGGTCAATTTTTCAATTTGGACTTTGATGGAACTTGTTCAATAGAGGGAAACACAAAGTAGTCTTTAGAGTTTCTTTTTCAATTAAAATTTCAAGACTCAAAGTCTTGGACTAGACTTGTACTCCTCCTTAAAACATGGATCCTTGTTTTATGGGAAAGTGGTTGAGATGTGATTGATTTGTTGGTGAGTGATGGTAAGTCTTTCAAGACTAACAAAGTTTTCACACTTTTTCCTTCACCTTTTTTGATCTAACTTTCACTTTATTTTAACAGGTATAAAATTTGGAAGAACATCAAGAACACTTCAACAATCACCAAGAAAATCAACAACAATCTCTCAAGAACAAAAACAAGGTCAACTACAAACTTCCAGCAAACGGCCAAGTCCTTTAGTGTGGTGTTTTGGTCTTAACAAGGGGTGAAGATTATGATGAACAATAAGAATACAAAAACTTTTTAAGAATAATAACAACACTAACAACGTCCAGCCCAAGTCCACAAGAAAGGTCACCACACGGCCAAAAACAACAACATCAATACACGGTCATTAACTTGTCACAACAACAATCTTAACAATTCAAGCTCAACTCAAGATATAGACTCAATGTGTTAGTGATGAAAAAAAACTAACACTTAGAGACATCAAAGACAAGTAAAAATCTCGGCCAAGACACAACAAAAACACAATTTTCGACCAAGAACACAAAATGGACAAATTGCTCTCTTTTCTGAAATTTTCAGTTTTCAACATTTTTTTTTGTAGTTTTCAAGTCTCAAGCCCAATATTGATCTTGTTAGAACAAAATAAACGATGGTTTTGATACCAAATGATACAAAAAAAATAACAGAAACATGAAACAACTCCAAAACAGTCCACTAATCTTAAGGATTTGAGGACTAAGATGGAGACCACTCTTGGATTCACTACAACAACAATACGAGATAACAACGGTGCATTTGACACCAAAAATAACAGAAACACAATGATAACAAGATGAATACAATGAGAACAAATTTCGGATTCAAGAAGGACACAAAACAGTCCACTATGAATCTACAAAGTACATAAACCAAACGAGGGAATAATATTAACAACCCAAGAATTGTTACACCTTGGACCTTTAATACTATACACAACACTAACATATATCCTATGTAGGCACAAGGGGGATCTCGATCTCCCAAGGACCAACGTTTCCAAGCTTGAATCCAACACGAGTGATTCCACACTCAAGTTGATTTCCCTAGTTACAATTTCAGATTTATGCCTCAAGGAGAGAGGACTTGTCTTTCAATATTAAACAACATTCATCATCATCAAAATCTAATGAATGAATCCTAGAAGGTTGTATTTATAGTGTATTACAAGAATAGTATAAAATGTCCAAAATGACCTCTTAGTCAAAGCCTTCAAGTGGGCTCCCTTAGAGTGCATTGCGTGGACTGATTTTGGAGCCTGGTTAGGCCTTCCTTTGCACTTCATGTGTATACTCCAAGTCTCGGGTTCATTCACTCTCGCACTCACTCACCTTCATGATCGTATCCGTATCACAAACCATGTCGATTTTTTAATTTATAAATTCAATTTCATTCCTTGTTATTGATCTAAGGGGTTGAAGGAGAAGAAATTAAAGGTGGGAGTGATAGTTTTCGTAATTGGAGAAGGGGTGGGGGTACTGGCGGGTTTGGTGGTGGATTTAGTTTACGAGGAGTAGGAGGGGAGGGCTGTTGACGGGTTTGGGGGTGCGATAGGTAAAGAAGAGGAGATTTTTTTATTTTTCTATATTTATTTATATATGCATATATATATATATATATATATATATATATATATATATATATATAATATTAGTAGTTTTTTTAAAAAAATAATATTCACGCATCTTTTTTCTTTTTAAAAATGTCACGTCAACATTAGGGGTGAAATTAATTCATTATAAAGATGTTAAGGGGATAAATAAATAGAAAGTTAGTTTAAGTGGTAAAGTAAATTGTCGGGACAAGTTCGGGGAATTTGATGTATTATCTCCAAATTGTTAATCCAAGCATAATTTCATCCTCATCCAAAATTTAAGCCAAAAGCATAGCGTAATTTATACTATTTGACGAGAATCACTATGCCTCGATTTAGATCATGTCTGATTCCATTAGAGCTTAAGATATGAATTCTATTCTATGAGGCAAATTAAAAGTGAAATCAAGAAAGCCTAGCTGGAAAATTGTGGGTTTTTTCCTTCAATAAGAAAAAACATAAAAGACAACGAATGAAGTGTCGGTTTTCTGCTTCTAATTTTCTTATCGCATTTAGCCTATATTTTTTCTTACCATATATTATATATTTTAGGAGTCCTTAGGGTTTAAATCTTCCTATATATTTTTTGGAGTCTTTAATGTTTAACTCTTCTTATATATTTTAGGAGTTAATATTATAAATATAACAAAATAATAATTAAAAAAAAATATGTAAAAAGACAATTTTGTCAATGAAGACTTATAATGGATAAAAATTCAAATAATATTTCTAAAACCCTTCACATTTTTAATGTATTAGAGATAAAGTTTTGGTTAAAGTTTACACTTTTAAGAGTTTTCAAATAATAAAATTTGATCCAAAAAATTAATTTTTACTAGTTTTTAGGAATTTAAATTATTTACCAAATAATGACAAATCCTATGACCAAATTTTTTTTTATCAAATTCTTTCCAAAAACTACTTGGATATGTATGACCAAACGTCTCTTTAACTCATACACCAACAACACAATTTTCACTTTCCCTTAATAGTTGGCGTTTGTCCATGAGAACTATTTTACTGTTTTATGAAAAATTATTACACTTTAGTAAAAAAAGTGAAAATAGTAGTATAATATTTAATCATAAGAATTATTTTATTTTATTGAATTTTTTTTTAAAAAAGGTTAAAATAAGTAAAACTTATTTTCACTTTTTCCACTCCTATTTCTCTCACAAAATTTCAAAAACAACTACAATTTATATCCATGACTAAACACAACATCTAACTCCGACTTCAACTCCAACTCCAACTCCAAAAGATTATTATTTCCATGGCCAAACGGGGATCATAATTTCTACCATCCCAACTCACCGTTACACTGACCAAAATCACTCCGCCTACATGCACATGCATTTCTCACAACTAATGGAGGATTTTTTGTTCTTTCATAAGACCCTAAGACTAAACTGTTGTCTATCTACTAATAGACCTCACACCATCCGAATCTGACATCGAAGAAACTAGCAAAAGATGGATACTCACTAATAGACCTCACATCATCCGAATCTGACATCGAAGAAACTAGCAAAAGATGGATACTCACTCCGATGGCACCAACAAACTCACCGCTATAAAGGAGACCCGTCAGTAATGAGAAATTCGTATACAAATTCTATGCAACGCTCAATTAGAACTCATCGGTTCTTTACAGATCAGAGTACCCAACATTGTTTCTTCCCTCGACCCCTCCCTTCAAACCATTTCAACCGTCACTTGCAAACCCTTTACCCCATTACCAACCCCCTTCCTATCGCGCCCAACCATAACCCTAATTTACTTGTTGCCCCGAAGGTTAACGAACGTGTTTTCGATCTATGTACGAGTATTGCTAGCGAGAACGAGAAGGTGGTGATTCATGAGTGTGGGGCTCATTGTCTGTTGGAAGAGCGACATCACCAACATTATATTTATATCTCAATCTTTTTTTTAATCACTTTTTTTCATCACAAATAAGCTTTACCTTCTTAGATAAAGCACAAAGTTTACAAAGTTATCTTGCTTCTGATATGTTTTTGAAGGTCATATCCTTAAAATCTTCTTATAATCTTGCATGCATGACATTATTAAGTACATTAAAATCTGACTTAACATTGTCAAGTACATTAAAATCGGACTTACAATCATCAATAAAAAATAAGTGAATAAAATGGCAATCCTCAAATACAAAAATAATCATATGCTAATCTTGATCTTCTTGTGTTTCAAAATATTTGCCAAAAGATTCAAATATAATAAGTTGTTGGATATTTACAAAATTTAACTTACATGTGTACTCAGTGTACTCATTCACAAAACTAATAAAAGAGAGAAGATCAAGATCACACCCCTTTAAATAGTGGATCAATTCATTCTCATAAAATGCTTCTAGATGTTTAACACAATCGCCAACATGCTAAAAGTATATGGTAACATTTTCCATTTTACACTATTAGATAACAAATTAGACAAAAAAGAAAAAAAACTTGACATATATAAATTAATAGTTATGTAAATTGCATTTTACGTACAAAAAATTATATAGTTTACTAATAGTTAAGCATAAATAGTAGTACATGTTAAAGCTACGTACAGTTAAGAATATTAATAAAAAATATATTCTAGACGATAGTAAATAAATAGACATAACAACTCATCAAATTATACTAAGCTACTAATTAGGAAAAAGAAGAAAAAAGAAAAAACCTTGACGTAACAAAATAGAAAAAACTAACAATAAACCATAACAAAATAGAAAAAACTAATACTTAACCATAAAATTACGAATCATTTTAAAAAAACAAGTCACAAATAGATAAAAAAAGATATTATTCTCACATTTTATACACAAAAAAATAAATAAATGAAGGGAGTGCATATTTGCACTCAGTTATAAAGAACAACAAACGAAGACATATTTTAATATCTAATATTTACTAATATTTGAATATTTTTTAATTGCTTGAAAGTAAAAAGTCAATCCACAAAGAGAATAAAGAGACAGGCAATAATGATGACACTTCAAAAAAATCTCTACAAAATCATAATAAAGTAAAATTCTAGAATAATAAGATATTTCTTTAAAATTAAAGTGCAGAAATCCTAAACAAAATTCTGAAAAAAGACATCAAAGTAAAACCTTAGAAAAAAATATCAATCAAATTCGGAAATCAACAATAAACTAGAAAATTATTCAATAAATTGTAGAAAACTCACAAACAACAAACAAATCTCTGAAAAAGATATTGAAGTGTAATCCTAGGAAAATTTTTTACCCAAATCCTAAAATCAGTACAAATATCACTGTCAAACACCTAAAATAAGAAAATTCTTAAATAACCACACTTCAATTAACAATAACACTTAGAATCAGATATAATAGTGATTCGTTAAAACATTCAATTCAAACAAAAATAAATCAAAATAAGGAAGCAACCAAATGAAAAGGTCGTAGATGGAAAAGGATGATACATTCAAATATCTCTACTCGATTCTCTATCACACAAAGGAGAAACTAGAATCGAATCTAGAATTTTCTTTATCTCAATGAGAGAAAAATGTGACACGTCTCTGTTACGCGTATGTTAGATAGCCTATTAAAGTTTCTACTGAGATAGGGTCGAGTTAGGTTATTAGGTTTGATTGGGTTATTTTAATTTTGGATAATGAATCTAAGTGTATTTTGAGTCTAATTGGGTGGGTTATTTAAATTCGCAGGTCAGAATATAAAATGGGGTAACTACACAGGATAAGCCATGTATTCCTCAGTTTGGGTAAAGGTCATACATAATTCAAAACATAAACGACAAGGGTGCATACATATGCAAAGTATAATGGATGGTATATGCGTACCATTTATAATAGTTTAGAGATATATTTGTCTTTTTTTTTTAACAAAAATACACGATTTTCACCTCTTTACAATTCAATTGGTAACACCCTCCCCTCCCCCCCACCAACCCTTTTCTTTAGAAAATTAAGCTAGTGTTTTGACATAAATTCTCAAATATTTTTGATAAGTCATTTTTGATGAAGTTTCATCATGTGTATGTGCATAGTCTTTAAAATAATATTTGACTTTTCTGTAAAAAAAAAAATGATTTGTATTCATAAGTTCTATAAACTATTAAACTTATCCATACTTTTGTATTACTTTATTTTATAATACACATGTTCCATCATAAAAATTAAATTAATAAATTATAAGTTCCAACTTGCTTATAAATAATTTCACAAATCAGTATAGGGGCTACTAAAGTTTTCTCAACTCACAATAAAATATTCAATTTTTCTTTTTACATTACTTTTACAAGTATTATGCTTTAATACTTTTACATGCTTGAATTAAATAACAAGGTATATTAAAGAAATTGATTGACAAATAGATATTTGTTAGATTATACACGATGGAATATTTTTATAAAATATAAAAGATTGAGTTAAAATTTAAATTTTTAAACATAAAATTTAAATTTTTAAACATTTTCAAATAACAAAATTTGACTCAAAAATTATTTTTTTTTTTCTAAATTTTAGGAATTTAAATTAGTTTTACCAAATAAGGGCAAATTGTATGACCACAAACTTTTTGTCAAATTTTGTCCAAAAACTATAGACTCCTTGGATATGCATATTAGCCAAACGGCTCTTTAACTCGCACACCACCAACACAATTTTCTTTTGATAGAGTGTATAAGAATAATATAAAATATGATATATTAGTAATGTTTGTATTAGTAATATTTATTTTAGTTATACTTGCATTAATTATACTTGTATTTTTCTTATACAGTACTTGATTTGATGTATTAAAAAAACATAAATTACATAATTTCTAAAAAAAAATTATTTTTTATATAATACCCTTAATATATATGTTGGACAGGATACGGAAATATTTTTGAAGGATAATAAGATCTTTAAGTAAGTTAATGCATGCATTAGATCCATTACATTACTAATGCCATGACTTTTGATATATTAGTAATACACACTAAAGTATACATTAATTATACATAAGATAAAATAATATACCAAATAAAATATTATTAATACACATTAAATTAATACATATTTTAATATTTCAATACACTCTATCAAACAATCCCTTATATAATTTCCGCCATTCCAACTCACCGCGACACTAACCAAAATCTCTCCGCCTATACATTTCTCACCTCCAACGGAGGATTTTCTCTTGTTTCATTCGACATAGTAAAAAAAAAAAGAAAAACCCTTACACAAAAACCTTGTCTGAAACTGACATCGAAGAAAAACTAGCAAAAGATGGAACCTCACTCGGACGGCGCCGACGAACTGACCGCCATAAAGGAGCTCCGTCAGCAACACGAAACCCGTATACAAACCCTACGCAACGCTCAATTAGAACTCATCGCTTCTCTACAAACCAAAATACCCAACATCGCCTCTTCCCTCGACCTCTCCCTTCAAACCATCTCAACCATCACTGGAAAACCCTTTACCCCTTTACCCACCCCCCTTCCTACCGCGCCTAACCATAACCCTAATTTACTCGTTGCCCCGAGGGTTAACAAACGTGTTTCCGAACTATGTACGACTAGTGCTGGTGAGAAGGAGAAGGTTGTGATTGATGAGTGCGGGGGGCCGTTGTCGGTTGTAAGGGCGATGGTTGCTGTGTGTTTGTTGGAGAGAGTGCCGTTTACTGCTATTGATTCCTCGACGTTGTTGAGGAAGTTGGAGAATGATCGATTGGAGGATGCGGAGAAGGTTGCGATGAGGGAGATTGGAGGGGATTCAGGGGCGATAATGGCTATAGAAATGGCGTTGAAGTCCATGGCGGAGGATAATGCTTGTGTAGAATTGGAGAATTTTGTTGTTAGTGGGAAATCTAGGACTATGGTGTTAAATATTGATAGGACTAGGTTGTTGAAAGAATTACCTGAGAGTAAGCAGAGTGAGGGGTTTAGTGGAGGTAGTCGGGTTAGTCAGGAGATGGTGAAAAGAGGGAGTGATAGTGGAGGAGTTTTTGGGATAGGAAGGGCAATGAGTGAAATGTGGGAACATCCACATATGCAGGGGATGACGGCCATGTTTCCCGGGAATATGGGCGGGCCGAGAGGTGGGCATAGAGGAATGGTAGGTATGATGGGGATGCCGAGAGGTGTTGGAGTTCCACCTCCTATGCCTAGACCACCAATGGGGCTAAGTGGACCTGTAGGAGGAGGAAATTCTATTGCTTTGAAGCCTAGGACAGAAGAAGATGAGATGAAGGATTTAGAGAATATGTTGAATAAGAAAAGTTTCAAGGAAATGCAGAAATCGAAAACTGGAGAGGAGTTATTGGACCTTATTCATCGGCCCACTGCGAAGGAATCTGCCGTCGCTGCGAGGGTATTAATAAACTTTCTGTTTGATAATTTCTATAGATACAAATTAATCGCAGATATAATGAATTGATTAATTTTTTCTTTTCTTGATATAATGTATTATGGAAATAAGTGAAACTTGCTAAGTCAGAGCTATTTCATATCTATACGTGAATTGCGGTGTGCCAAATTTATTTCTCATCCTCTCTAACTTTGTCAGTGTTGCATTTTAGTTAGAATGAGTCCTCTTATCCCTGTTGTTTTAATTTCCTATGTTGTTCTGCTGCACGTGTTTTCTTGTCAGCTTGTTTCTTTGCTAAAGCATTTGTAGTGCATTATCTCATATTTAATTGTCAGCTTGTTTCTTTGCTAAAGCTCGTCCCCTTAGTTTAGTAATCAGCAAAGTTGGGTGAGGAGTAGTATCATTTCCTGATTTTCCCTCTTTAGTTCAACATAAAAAAAAACCTCGCACAAAACCCTTCTCCACTGATAAACCTCGCGATCTGAAGTAAGGTTGAAGAAAAATACCAACAATGGAAACTCACTCTGACGGCACTGACGAAATCGCAACCGTGAAGGAGCTCCGGCAACAACATGAAACCCGTACACAATGCTCAATTATAACTCATCACGTCTTTGCAAATCGTAGCACCCGACATCGTTTCTTCACTCGACCTCTCCCTTAAAACCATTTGCTCCTTCAATGGAAAACCCTTTCCCCCTTTACCTACCCCCCTCCCTAACACTCCCAGCCATAACCCTAATTTGCTCGCCCCAAAAATCAACGAATGTGTTTCTGAATTTTCTAGATCTTTAGTGACAAGGAGAAGATGGTAATTGATGAATGTGGGGACCATTTTGGTTGTAAGGACGATGGTTGTGGTTTGTTTGTTGGAGAGAGTGCCGTTTACTGCTATTGATTCGTCGACGTTGTTGAGGAATTTGGAGAATGATCAGTTGGAGGATGCGGAGAAAGTGGCACTTAGAGAGCTTGGAGGGGAGTCAAGGGTGATAATGGCGGTAGAAATGGCGTTGAAATTGATGACGGAGGATAAAGGTTGTGTTGAATTGTAGAATTTTGTTGTTAGTGTGACATCTAGGATTATGGTGATGAATACTAATAGGACTAGGTTATTGAATGAATTGACGGAGAGTAAGCAGGGTTGGGGGATTGTTAATGGAGGAAATTGGGCTAGTCAGGAGATGTTGAAAAGTGGGAGTGATAATGGAGGAGTTTTTGGGATGGGAAGGACAATGAGTGAAATGTGGGAGCATCCACATATGCAGGGGTGACAGCTATGTTTTGTGGGAATATGGGCGGACTGAGAGGTGGGCATAGAGGAATGCCAGGTATGGTGGGGATGCCCAGAGGTGTTGGTGTTCCACCTCGGATGCCTAGACTGCCAATGGGGCCAAATGGGCCTGTAGTAGTAGGAAATTCTATTGCTTTGAAGCGTAGGACAGAAGAAGATGAGATGGAAGATTTAGAGAATATATTGAATGAGAAAAGTTGTAGGGAAATGCAGAAATCAAAGATTGGAGAGAAGTTATTGGATCTCCTGATTACCCCAATTTCCTCCACTAACACTCCCCTCTTTCTTCCTACTTTCCGTCAATTTTTTCAATAACCTAGTCCTATCAATATTCAACACAATAATCCTAGATTTCCCACTAACCACAAAATTTTCCAATTCAACTCAGCCATTATCCTCCACCATCGATTCAACGCCATTTCCACTGCCATTATCGCTCCAGACTCTCCTCCAAGCTCCGTAATTGCCACCTTCTCCGCATCCTCCAACTGATAATTCTCCAACTTCCTCAACAACTCTGTTTGATAATTTCGATAGATATAAATTTCTCGCAGATATAATGAATGGTTTTGCATTCCTTGGTACAATGCATTATTATGGAATTAAGTGAAACTTGCCAAGTCACAGCTATTTCATATTTCTACTTCAGTTTCGGTATGCCAAATTCATTTCTTCTTCTCTCTAATTGTGTCATTTTTTGCATTTCAGTTGAAATGTGATCCCTCATTTGTTTGAATTTCCTATGTTTTTCTGCTGCACCTGTGTTCTTGCCTCTTGCTCTTTGATAAAGCTTTTGTAGTGCATTATGTCATGTTAAAAGCTGCCTTTTTATTTAAATTGTATTTCAGTTCAAAAGCAAAGGTGGTTCCCAGGTGAAGGAATATTGTTCAGCTTTAACGAAGGAGGATTGTCGACGCCAATCTGGTTCCTACATTGCTTGTGATAAGGTTAGACCAAGTCATTTTAGTTGTCACTGCATTAAATTTTTATTGAAGCTTTTATGTTACCATTTGGTTTGAACATATTATGGTACTCCTAACTATTAATAAAGATTGTAGATGGTGTTAATCACAATGTTTATTGAAGTTATTGCTTTGAAGATTAGAGTGAGACAAAGAAAAGAGGGGGGGGGGGGTTCATCGTTTCGTGGGCCAATCTAGGTGTTTCTGTTAAGTGTGCTCTTCAAAGAGTGACACATGAAGTCACCCAAAAGTCTATTCTTTGATTCTCAACTTTGAGGAGCTTGATTAAATCGGCATTGTTGCACACCGGATGTCAAGATCAGTTATTTTATTGAATTTTGAAGATCATTATACTAAATTCATATATGTATGATTTTAATTTTCTGTGAACTTCACTCAAAAGAAGCGTGCACTTCATTTCTTGCTTTTCACTTCAACAAGTCTCATGGATCTTGACCTTTTTTGTGTTCTTTCACTTTTAGACACTGGTTTATCATCTTTATTTCGGATTGTTATGGTAATTTATTATGATGCATTTTGGGTTTATCATTTGCCTTTATTTCGGGTAGATATGACAACTTTATTATGATGCATTTTAGGTTCATTTTCGGCGAATAATTGCTGCGCATACTGATGTCAACTTGGGTGATTGCTCTTTTCTTGATACTTGCCGTCACATGAAGGTGATTTCCCTGACTAACTCGCTTACACAAGGATTTGCTTATATCTGCTGGAAATAGATTAGTTACACTTATTTAATTGGCAGACATGCAAATATGTACATTATGAGCTTGACTCGACACCGGATGTATCACCCCTGATGATGGGAGCAGCTACCTTGCCCCCTCCTAGGCCTTTGAAGCCTCAGCGTGCTCATTACTGTTCAGAAGTAGAGCTTGGTGAACCACAATGGATTAATTGTGACATACGGTCATTTAGAATGGATATTTTAGGGCAGTTTGGAGTTATAATGGCTGATCCACCATGGGATATTCATATGGAATTGCCTTATGGGACAATGGCTGATGATGAAATGCGCACTCTAAATGTTCCTGCACTGCAAACTGATGGTCTTATATTCCTTTGGGTTACCGGACGTGCAATGGAGCTTGGACGGGAATGGTTAGAGTCCTCCTTTCGCTTTCAATTTATAAAACATCTTCTTTGCTAGATGATAACAAACAATAGACATGTACAGCTTGCCCTATATCTGCAAAAGCTATAGTATGCCCCCTGCATAACATAGAAGGTTCTTTTATAGTTTGTGCTTTTCAAGTTGGTTATCGTTCTTGTAAAATGCCATTATTATTAGTGAGTTGCTTGACTATCTTTCTTGAGGAATATCATTACTATTGGTAGCATATTCGTGTCTTTTTGGTTGTTCAAATGATGTAACTAATAGGGATCCTTTAAAAATGGGGCACCTGCTAAAGATCATTTCCTTCCGGTAGTTGCACCCGAGGTTGTGGCTAAGTGGTCAATGAAGTGGGTTGAAAACTATGAGGGCTCAGGTTCAAATCCCTGCAGAGACAAAAACACTTGGTGATTTCTTCCTATCTGTCATGTCCATGGTGGACAGAGTTAGAGTTATCTGGTAGCTGATTCTGGTAGGAGGTGATCGGTATCTCATGGGATTAATTGAGGTGTGTGGAACTTTGCCCTGGCACCTTTTCTATCCAAAAAAAGAAGCTCTTCCAATTGTTTGTGCTGCAAACAAGATAAATAAATTGAGTGTCTCTACATTAACTTTGAACCTGTTTTTTTTTTTTTAAATAAATAATGGTGGTTCTTTTGTTAGTTTGCACGCACCTAGATTCTCCACCAGGTGTTTGGTACATCATATTAGCACATGTATCAGCTATCTTTGTTCACCAAAGTTTAGGCAAATAAGAAGAAACAACCTGGTACCTCCTAGTATTTTATCCACCAGGTGTCGGGTTCAATGCAGTCTTTCCAAAATCAAGGAGGTTCTTTAATCCTTTTCATTTTCCATCTTCTGGAATTAGCCATGGCCATCTTGTCAGGCTTGAAGTACCCTCTAGCTTCATCTGGTAACTGCTGGATGCTAAAATATTGTGGGAAATCAAAAAATGAAATGGGAAATCCACATTTTTTTAATAGTAGTGGTTCCTTTGTTAGTTTGCATGCACCTAGACCAACCACCAGGTGCTTGGTACATCGTTAGCACATGTATCGGCTAACTTTGCTCACCAAAGTTTAGGCAAATAAGAAGCAGCAGCCTAGTATTTACTCCTCATCAACCAGGATTGCCACATCATTCACAAATAGGATACACCGTGGCACCTCACCTTGAATTTGCCCTGTCAAAACATCCATCACCAAGGCAAATAAAAAGGGGATAAGAGTCGATCCCTGATGTAACCCCATAAGACAGGAAAGTGCTCCGAGTCCTGTTCCACAGGCCTAACACGAGTTTGGCTTCGTCGTACATATCCTTAATCGCCCTAGTATACAACAACAAGCCCATTGTATTCCCACAAAGTGGGGTCTGGGGGGGTAAGATGTACGCTGTCCATACCACTACTTCCGAAGAAGTAGCAAGGCTGTTAACGATAGATCCCGGCTCAAGATAAGGAATAGTAATAATCGCCCTAGTATTCACCACACTATTTTCCTAATGAAAGAAAAAAATAATCACACTATATTGATCTTACTAACCTGCGTACACTTGCCCTCCCCATACCCCACATTGTGGGAATATACTGGGAATGATGTTGTTGTTTTGTAGTGCGTTGAAATCCTATGGGAGATAAACCTTGGTTCCAATAACCACATTTATTTCATCTTCATTCCCAGAAGTAGTAGTACCACATGCTTTGATCAAATGTTTCATTATCATCATCCTGATCATTAACTGGTTGAATATCTATCTCAAATTCATCTTCAGGAGGAAAATTGGGATGCCGGACTGAATCAATACCCCAATACTCTGAGTTAGCTGACCAGAAACCTTACTAATAGACTGCTGAAATTTCTCATCTGCAACCTGTTTCTGTTTCAGAGCCCCTCTTCTTTTCCCGTTGAGTCTATTACCCGACCTGATAGTACATCCTTAGAACACTCACCCACAACACCTTTACCAGAAGCATGTTACCTGTTTCAAAAAAAGCACACTTTATCAGAAGCTGCAGCATTCAAGGCTTCAATTTCATTTTTATCCTACTTTTGAACCACAGTAGGCGTAGCCTGGGAAGCAACATTGTCCAAAGGCTGACAAGTGGTAGCAGGGGTTTCTATCCTATGGAGCCATGGGGAGGGGAGCATTTGAGTCAATTCTTGACGTCTTGATTTGTTGATTTTCCCGTGGCTTAAATTATACCTGCCTGGGAAGCATTCTGATCTGACATTCTGAGACTTGGGAGAAAGTAGAAGCTGGTTTGTACTCCTTTTGAGGGGCAGCGAGCAGGAGCTTGTTGGTTAGTATTGTGACCTCATTTTTTGGGATTTTCCAAGGTTCATCCCCCATAGGCTTAGACATCTTTTTGTCATGGTCTTTAACAACTGTGAGAGCAGGTTGAGAATCTTGATTTTGTTGACTGGTACCAGTCTCTTTTCCAGTAGTATCCGGTATGTTAGAATTGCTGGCAGTAGTTGCTTCTTGCTCTTTCATCCTTTTATGTTCTTCTCCCATTCTTTTAATTGTAAACACCATCTCAGAATGTCCCTGATGCTTGCAATAATGAGAATAAACAGGTACCCCTTCATATTGAATGGATTGCCGCCTACCATCTCCATACTCATAGTCATCAAAACCCATCCAAACATGATGTGGTCTCTTCTTGGTAAGATCAATTTGGATTTTAACCTTAGTAACGCTACCCCTAGTCTTCCTGTAGGTAGCCAAGTTAAGAAACAGAATTTTCCCAATAGGTGACAATAACGGTGTCGCTTCAGGGCAGTAGTAGTGCCAAGGAAGTTCAGGCAGAATAGCCCCAACAGGAACTAGAGGTGTCTCCTCTTCAGGTTTGGAAGTAGGTGTCCAGACTCTAAATCTCATGATTTGACCTTCAATATACATCCTTCCTTTAGACCAGACAATAGAGTGATCATATTCATTGTCAAGGTCAACATATATATGCCTAGAATTAAAATGAACAATTTTCACTTCGCCCCGGAGCTCAGTTTGCAAAATGAAGTCTTTCCTGATAACTTCCATTTTTGGCATGGTATTAGTAAATTTCCAATCAAAGTATACTTGCATCATTCTGCCAGCTTGACCATAAAATCATCCTTTTAAAAAACTATGGCCGGCAAACCTTGTTTAGTAGTGATCATCGTAGGGATGGTTTGAATGTCAGCATTTTTCGTGGCTTCTTGAGCTCCCAATCTAGTAGCCATGACTGCAATAACCACTGGAATTGGAGGTTCAGGGATATTGGAACTTTTGGTATTGAGGTGGTTTGAATTTCTATTGGCCGAAGTTGGATTTAAATCATTCTCTTTTGGTACATTGTTTTTGGAATTGTGGGGGTTCGGATTAAAGGAATCGAAGTTGTATCAGACTTTCAATGGGCTGTTATCAGGAATATAAGGTTTTTGTTTAGGATTGTGGAGCTCTTTGGCAGTCTGTTGATGGTGTTAGGTGGGGTTTTGAGTCTTTTCCTTTCAGCTTATAGATTTCTGGGTTCCGAGATCAGTTTTTCTAATCATAAGTAACCTCCTCAATTGCCTTGGATTGCAATTGAGGATTCTCAATTTGTTGTGTCTAATAAGTGTTCAGGGACTCACTTGTAGGTGTTGCAAGATGAGAAACTAGATTTCATCATCACAATCAACCTGGTAGTCAGTTTTATTTCTGTAATCAGAAGAATGGCATTGATTCTGGTCATTGACAATTATCTCCGCCTCTTCTCATGCCAAGTCAGTGCTATTGGTACGCTTCAAGACCAAATTCAATGAGCTAGATTGCTCAACAATTGGGGCTTTTGACTGCACAATATCTCATTGTTGTTCTTTTTCAGTTGGCATTGAGTTTGAACCTCACCGGTCGCCACTGGGGGGTGCGCCATGACCTTACGAGTCCATCCCACTTCTTGAATTTGGACGAATCTATGCAGAAGTGCAAAAAGGAGGCTGCACCATAGGTGATTCTGAGGCAACTCCAGTAGAAATCGCCTGACCATTTTCCCAGTAGGAGCAAAGTCATTTCCATTACCTTGAGTAACACGAATCTGTCCCCAATTACTTTGAAGAATAATTTCATGAGCCTACTTCGACTGTTCTTCAGAAATTGTCTTAGGGATAGCCACACTAAATTGCAAATTCCCAACAATGTAGGATGAATTAGTCAATGATTCTTTTTGGGTTGGATGCACAATATCAATATACATTTTTTGGGACTGGTCCGGTGGCCGGAGGAGCTCAGCTGGTGGCTCCGACGCCATTCTGCTAAAAACTATCCATTAGGATCCCTTAGAGAGATTTTTCTAGAGAGATTTTAGAGAATATGAGTTGGTAGGTGGTAGGATTTGTTCATTTTCACTACTAGTAATTATTACTGGACTACTTATGTGTAGTAGTTACTTTGTTTATAATACGTGTGCTGGGTTCGAACCCCGACAAAAAACTCTTTGGAAGGGGAGCCTTGGAGTAACTGGTATAGTTGATGCCATGTAACCAGGAGGTCACGGCCTCAAGCCTTGGAAACAACATCCGGCAGAAATGCAAGGTAAGGTTGCGTACAAACACCCTTGTGGTGGGGCCCTTCCCCGGACCCTGCGCATAGCGGGAGCTTTAGTGCACCGCGCTGCCCTTTTATTTTTACATTCCAAAAACAAAGATCTTTGATGCATTTGAATTCTTGAAAGTTGAAACTATATGCATATACATATATTTAGAAACTGATCTTTATACACTTAAAAGGAAGTCAGACCTAGATTCGTTATCCGAAAGAAGTCAAATCTAATAAGGCACACAATTTTAGCGTTGACAGATATTCTCTACTTAAATTAATGCAAGTAAACAATAGCTGACCCAACTTGTTTGGAATTGCAACATAATTGTGGTAATTAATGCAACTAATCAATTGTTTTCATGGAAAAGCTTGCAAGATAGAATAAGGTGGAGGGAATAATATAAAACATGTATTATTATGTTGATTACAAGCTATGTACTAAATACCATATGATTAATTGTTTTTGATCAAGTGAAACTGTAACCGTTGAACTGGAGAAATATGATTATGAATTTAGCCAAAGGAGTCGAGCTGTAATATTTTCAGGATTATAGTGACTCTTAGAATTTTATACAACCGTCCGAAGTTATTTGAGTAGAGGTTGTTTTTGCATCTGGTGTAGTAGCATTTATGTGTGTATGTCAACTATATTTTGAAACATGGGGAAAAATTTGGCTCTCCTAAATCTGTTGGATGCTAAGTTTTCTTGCCTGAAGCGTGCAATTTTATGTGGTATCGTGGTATCACTTTTATGAATAGCTTTTTCCATCCCCAACTTAAGTCTTTTCAGTTGGGAGGTGTCTTATCACGTTCCAAAATATGTCTTCAACTTGTACTGAAATACTATCTGCTACTTTTGGAGTGGAAGCCTTTCTGATGATGTCTTCCTATCTGGGGAGGAAGGTATTTTGAGGGAAGCGTTGTTTGTCTTTTTAATAGAAGAAGGGTGATTTGATTGTTGGGGTCTCACTTATTAAAAAAGGAGATTTAATCTCCGCATAAAGTCCATTAGATTATATATTGTTTGTTGTTACTTTTTTGCCCTCATAAATAATACCTGCATAAGTTATTTAGAAATATATGTATTATTTTATGTGGGATACAGTGTGGAATAAGAATGTTGAAATCAGTAATAAATGGATTAAAAACACTAAAATGAAAGTACCTCATAGTTGTAAACTAACTTCTTTAAAACAAGAAATGCCACTTTTATATTTAAACTCTTTAATTTCAGTATCTCGCACAACCTTCATAAAAAAAAGTTGCAAGAACTGACATATTTAAAACAACAAGTTCGAATGACATTATAATACATTACGTATCTTTAGTTTAGGACTTCATAATTTTAACCAAGACACAGAATGAATCGAAGGGAGTAGTAAATAGTAATATATCAAGCTAAACACTCGACAAGAAATAAACCCTACACTACTAATCTCTGCATTACTAGTCGATGCATAACCTGTCTTAAACGAAATGGCCCCTCAAGTATCTCGGTTCTTTCATTTGCGCACTGATGATATTGAGTTAAAATTTACTTGGGAACATTAAGCTTCTAGAATTTGAAAATATCTTTTTCGTTGGCTCTGACTAACAACTGTTTGGTCCCTACCTATGTGCATTATGGCAATCTCTTGTTGTTTATCATCTGTTCTTGTGGTGTTTCAGTCTGGTGATGGGCTTAGAGTTTGCGCTATGTCTATAAATAGTATTTCCACCTCATCCAAAAAATATATAGGATACACAGAGAGAGCCTGAACTACGACTTGTTATGTACAGAATAGGCAGGTCTGAATGTTCTAAATTATTGAACCAAACATTCGAAGTTTATTGGAAGAAAATAGCATTAGAAGCTTGTGTCTTGGGGCACATTTGACTTTTTCTAGTTGGTGGTGAAGTTAACTTTTGACTTGTTCTAGTTGGTGTTATTTTTTCAAAATTATAGAATTCCTATTCTATGAATAAAAGAGTTATGGCTGGTATGTTCCATTACAATTATATGGTTCTTGCAGTCTAGAGCTTTGGGGTTACAAGCGTGTTGAGGAGATTATTTGGGTCAAGACCAATCAACTTCAGCGAATCATCAGAACTGGCCGGACAGGCCATTGGCTCAATCACAGCAAGGAACACTGCCTTGTTGGAATAAAGGGAAATCCAGAGGTAAACAGGAATATTGATACTGATGTCATAGTAGCAGAGGTTCGGGAAACGAGTCGTAAGCCAGATGAGGTGAGAAAAATTTAGATTCTTTTTCTTTCGGGAAAGGAAAAAATAGCTAGAAACTAAAAGCTTCAAAGCATAGACACATTTGTTGGAGTTCATTCAATTATTTTTAAATATCTGTAAACTTGGGGGTCGTTTGGTTTTAAAATTGTTATCCCGGGATAACTAATTTCGGGATTAGTTATCCCGGGATAACTTATCCCACCATCCATGTGGGATAACTTATCCCATCACTATGGTGTAAATGGTGGGATAAGTTATCCCGGTATTAACTAATACC
Organism: Capsicum baccatum var. pendulum; assembly: GCA_030864225.1. Taxonomy (NCBI): domain Eukaryota; kingdom Viridiplantae; phylum Streptophyta; class Magnoliopsida; order Solanales; family Solanaceae; genus Capsicum; species Capsicum baccatum. The sequence continues at coordinate 198,943,117 of CM061557.1, forward strand.
TCCAACCAAACATGGGATAAAATAATCTTTCATTTTATCCCGGGACTACTTATCCCTTATACCTCACACCAAATGACCCCTCAGTGTTATGTTAGGTTTAATGGTTGTGATTCTATGTTAGTACTTGAGCATCATTTCTTATTTTTTGGTTGATACTTTGACCAGTGTTGTTGGGTTACACATAAACTATGCTTTTTCGTTGACCATGTTAGATGTACCCCTTGCTCGAAAGAATTAGTCCAAGGACCAGAAAGCTGGAGTTATTTGCACGGATGCACAATGTTCATGCCGGGTATGAATTCTTTATCTTCTTGTAAATCTGCAACTGAAAGTCCTGAGTTTATTGACATGAACTTTTAAGAATGTTGCACCCTGCGACCACATATGGAGGGATCTGTTATGGGCTTCTAACTTCTAATAATTTATGTTCTTGATGCGCTCCTTATCTTTTAGAACATAAAAATGTGATCCTACCACATGTTAAGACTTTCTTCTTTTTTTTAAAAAAATCTTTTTTTAACAATTAAAGCTTTCATAAGATGTCCATATTTTTAGTGGAATACTAATTAACTCTCCTCTAGTGTGTTCTCACGAAAAGTTAAAAATATAGAACAGAAAAATCTGACTAGTTATTTTTTTATTAATGAAAAGAAGTGTGGTAATGCATTATCAGTCACCATTTTAGTTAAGATAAATTCTCAATGTGACGATCCATACATGTATCAGGTGGATGTCACTTGGAAACCAACTACAAGGGGTAAGATTAGTTGATGAAGGGCTTAGGGCGCGGTTCAAGGCTGCATATCCAGATGTGGAGGTGCAACCTGCATCTCCGCCAAGGGCGTCTGCAATGGAAGTAGATTCAAGTTCTAATCAAATGAGGAGTACATTTTCTGGAGGGGAATTAAAGGCTGCAGGGACCCAGGTCTCTGAGATCACTGCTCCGGATGCAGCCTATGCAACTGAAGCAAAAGCAGTAAACCGTGATGTGTAAAGGCTGCAGGGACCCAGGTCGCTGAGGTCACTGCTCCAGATGCAGCCTATGCAACTAAAGCAAAATCAGTAAACCGTGATGTGGAGATGACTAGTATCAACTGTCACAGAGCTATTTATTTTACTGTAGTGGCATAAACACGTGGTTCAGGTAGTTTTGCATGCGCTGTTTCTACCTGTCTGCACTAGATTTTGCAGGTGGATGTGGTGTACGACTTCCTTAAGATTCTCAGGTGGCGGGATGGGTTGCAGTGTGCCTGCAGTTAACCATCAAAAAGGACCCTACAGTAGTCGTAAAGTATAACAGTGGATAAAATGTACTACTACCTTACTTGTTTGTTGTTCTCCAGAACAGGTAGTGTTTTACATACATGTACCTTGTAACCGCATGTATCCCTTGGTACTCTTTTTCTAGCTTACCCTTTTTTGCTTTGGTTTTTTACAAACAACATACCCAATGGGTTCTGGGAGGGTAGTGTGTTCAAATTTTCCCCTATTCGATGGAGACTAGAGGTGTTTTTTGGTAGACCCTTGCTCAACATTTGTGAAGATGGTAAGCAGTAATAATAGCATGATGGTAAGGATATAGTTGCATAGAAGATAATTTGAAATACATAAATAGTACTCCCTCTGTTCCATTTTACCCGTTTCAAATTTTCTAATTTGTTGTCTCATTTTACTTTTTTTTTTTTTACTTATCAAGACAAAACATTTTTTTTTTCATTATATCCTTAGTGTAATTGATTACTCCTTGTTATTAGCATTCTTGAAAAATATTGCAAAAAGGAGTACCATTAAGGGTATACCATTAAGAATATAAATGGTGCTTTGGTATTAGTCATTCAATATTGGAACTAACAATAAAATACAATTAAGAGGGGCAAAATGGTAAGGTTATATTATCAATCATTATTTTCTTAATAGCTGTGTAATTGGGACTAATAAAATGGGATGGAGGGAGTATAATAATACAAATGTGGAAAATAATAATACTACTAGCAGAGTAGACGGCGTGAAATATAAACTACTGGCCTTCTCGGCCTCCTGCACCTTTTCATCTAGAATCATGTTTTTGGCAAATTGAAGGTTTGTTATGTCTTGCTTGATTTCCTTCAGTCTGCCCTTTTTGGCCCTCCAGCGCTTATTGCTCACACCTACCCTCTTTTGCTTGATTTCCTTCAGTCTGCCCTTTTTGGCCCTCCAGCGCTTATTGCTCACACCTACCCTCTTGATATGTCTGAACCATGTCAGCCTTTCTTACTCCATCTTGTTTGTCCATACAGAGGCCACTTTCACGGTAGTCCGAATACCTTCTTTACTCTGTTTTCTATATGCTTAATTTTAACTGAATCAGTACTAAATAATGTAAAAAATTAACTTTATGAGTAATGTCAAATAACTACAAAACTATCTGGGATGTGCTTTTGAGTTTATGATTTAACATTCGTTTTTTTTCCGTGTTTTCCTAGCTCTTGAATCTTGCCAACGTTGATGTGCTTTGATTTATTGGTGTTTTCTTAATTTTGTTTAACATAGTTTTGTCGCAAGATTTGATGTATTTATCGATAATTTAAGTGTTAAGTCATTTCGCTAACTTATATAAATAAGTTTTGCCCAATTTAGTGAAGATTTTTAATTCAACGACCCTCTCGTGCCTGCGTTTTTGCACGAGGAATAGCATTATTGGTTGTCGGCGAATTGCTGGCTCCAGCTAGCACGAGTATGTAAACTTGTCACAAATGTTTACTTGTCCTTTTGGATTAATCTACTATTAAACCTGTGCTATGATTTTTCCCTTTCTCTCAAAACATATTCAATAGTGTCTTGAAATCCTCAAATACCCTGTGCTATCTATGTTTGTAACTGGATTTGTCTCGTGAGGCTTTTGCCTTTTTTGGTGCTATAGCCTTACTTTAATCCATCAGTTTTTCTTTGGGGGTTGAAGTGACAGAATAAAGCAAAAATGAAAGAGAGTGTTTGAATTAAATCTTACCTTAATTGTTGACTTTTTGCTCAATCTTCAATGCGTTCTTTGTTTTGGTGGTTTGTTAACTCCTTTTTAAAAAAAAAAAAAAAATAAATAAATTGAAAAACTCTCTAACTCCTAAAAAATTAAAGATAATTTCATCAATTTATTCTTAATTAAATTTTATCTTTTTTTTTTTAGTTAACATTAGTTACTATATTTAAACTGATATATTAAGAAGATTATATCAAAGTATCATTGAAGGCTTAAACATACAATAAATCACAACCCAAAAGGTCACTTATAAAGAAAGAGTATTTCATTGCTTCTCCTTACTTTGGACTCCTCCTGTACGAACAGGATTGCCCTTAACATGTAAGCGTTATTCAAAAAAATTGTATCTTCTTGTTATCTTTTTCCATTTAGCTGGGAAATTTTTGAAAACTATGAAAAATATACAAAAAATAAAGCAAAAATGGAAATGAGCAAGAGAATTTATGATTTTAAATGCCTCAAAAAAAATGAGACGGATGACACATGATATTGACTAGTAGTATTTTATAAGAAAATAATTTTGCTCAAACTCCATAAGTTCCACCAAGAAACTCTTCACAAATTTAACGACATGCTTAGTAAAAAATAATGCCTCAATACAAACAAACAAACAAAATAACATATGAGTACAATCTCCAAAAACCAGATGTATTTGTCTAATATTTCTCTAAAGAATGGTGCTTCCTAGAAACAACAATCCAACAAAAGCAAACATAGACATTTGCAGTTTCCCAGAAGATGAAGAAGAGTTTGAATTAGCAGATTGGACAGGAATTGAACCAAAAACATTAGGATAAGAAGGTGAAGATGCAGATGGTGCAAAAGCAGGTGAATCTACATCTTCATAAGTTGTTCCATTTTCTCCTCCTATTGAAATGTGAAGTTTCTGCAACTTCTCACAACGCCCTTCTGCTCCACTTGTGAAGTAAAATTCTCCAGGTCTTGTAATGTTGAACAGAGAATTGCCATTGTTCATATACAAGATTGGATTTTTAAGGTTGCAACTATTGTAGTTTTGTTTTGTCACTTGTATTACTGAATCTTCACTTGGTGGATACAAAAACACTGCAAAAGAAAAAACCAGAAAAATTTAATTCAAGAAATAGATTAATGAGGTTGAGTATTTTTTAAAAGAGTGTCAAAAAATGCTAAAATCTTGAAGATCTGAGCAAGAAATGGGGGCATTGACCCAAGGTGGTCACTTGAATACTCTTGTGTAAAATTATATTGTGCATATAGAAGATTCAAATATAATTTTTTTTTTTAAAAAAATATATACTAAATGTTTAAACACCCTAGCAAAATTTCTAGCTTCACGTGACGGACGGGGGAGGAAGGCTTACAGAGTGAATCTCCAAGCTTGAAGAGGTGATTCTTGGACCATTTGACATAGACATCTCGATTTGCAGAAGAAGGTATATTCCAAGCATTTAAATCTCCAACTTTGTACTGATAACACAACACCAATTGGCTTTGTATTAAGAGAAACAACTGAAATAAAATGTACAAAGGTTGGTACTTTCTTGGAATTCTAAGAGTAGCCATGACTTGCCCTCTCTTAGCTTTTTTTTCTTTTTGCCAAAATTGAGTGGAAGAGTCACAAATTAGAAGTGAGAAATGGTGCCTATAACAATATTGGTTTGACACAGTAGACCAGACAGAGTATATTTACTGGAATGCCCTTTATCCTTTCCATAATACCAATATTTTGAGATGTATTTCTTTTATCATATTAATATTCAAAAGATTGCAACTTATAATATTTTTTGTATATCAAAATTTAAAATTTAAATTTTAAAATAGTGAATTCATCTAGTTCAATTTAACTTTGAAAAATCAGTTAAATTGACTCTTTTAGAACAAAATATGACAAGTAAACTTGAACGAGGGAGTATTTTCTTCCTCTTCCTTTTAGATATTATATATATATAATAAATCAATTTTAAAATTATTTGTTTTATCTTTGATATGATAACTTATATAAACCCCCAAAGGCCAAGACTCATTTTAAATCTTAAGTTCTAAAATTTTTTTTTTATTTTTAAAATTTTATATCAATGTATAAATCGAAACACGACATATTAAGATGCTCACCGTCAAAAGGGCAAAACCCCAAAAGAGTATCTCAAGCAAAAGAATAAAGTTTTATATTGTGTAGGGTCAACTGTTATATATAAACAACAATGGCACATGGACAGTTGGACAAATAAACACTGGATGAAGCTTAACATGGGATTGGAAAGGACTAGAGCACCAAATGGTTTCACAGGGGCATATAATTTTAGCTTATACAACATTTCACCATGTTTTGTGCATTTGCCATTATTTATTTCAGTTTAATTACCTGTTTTTGTAATTTTTCTGTTAATAATAACAATAACATTAACTCCGGTCGCAAATTAAAAGTCAGCTGTGTAAATAAACTTATCTCAGTCAACACAAGAAAAAAAAACACGATGTTGTGTTCCATTTTGTTTACATAGATCTTATAAAACCTTTATATTGGGGATCCCAAAATGTCATTTCTAATTGATTAATCAAAGAAAAGATTAGTTATGACTAATTAAACATTGGTGAAAGTCAACATACATTTGATCTAGTTAACACATAATTATTTAACAATTAAAAAAAAAGAATAACACATAATTACGCAGCGTAATTATGGTTATTTTTGCTGCACCATTATGTTTTTGTTAAGTTGCAAAGCTTGGTCTGCCTTTTATGCCCTACTATTTTTTCCAGCATCTTAGAATGTCAACTCTTGAGCCTTGTAAAAAAAAAAAAAAGAATGTTAACTCTTGGGCGGAGTATGTATCGAAAATAATCTTTCTATCTCTAAGGTAGTGGTATAAACTGTGTACAATTTTGACACGATCCGAAATCGGACCTTGTCGAACGGGCATCTCAAGCCACTCAAGGATCGGAGATCGCCCCGTTAACCCAACCTAACCATCACATCAATCCACAAGCGTTGGATATACTCCGAACATATAGTAAGATAGCGGAAACAAGACTAATAATCATAACTTAAGAAAGTCTAGCCATTCATTAATATCAACATTCAACATCCAATCTACCCAAGTCCACAGTCATCCACAAGCCTCTATAAATGTGAAGTCAATAATATATCGGGACAAGCCCCCGACAATAGCCAAAATCAAATTCGAAATAACTCTATGACATAAGCTAAGAAGACCATGAAATGTGTGGATGGAAGTTCACCACTTTGATGTCAACACTCGAATCGCCCGAACACCTGATCACGGAGCAGGAAGAGAAGAAGATACTTCGGCCCCTATGTTGCGTGGGGACACAACGTCCGAAGACGGTTAGTGGTTGGTGCGCTAGCATGTAACCCAAGGATAAGGATAAAAGAATGTCATATTATTCAATACCGAGTCAAACCACCATAAGCCACCACATTTATACACATGGACATGTAAATACATATGGATACACCAAGTGTCAAAAGATAACAAGGCCTTAACATGTATTTCAAAGCACTCAAACACGAACCATGAAGTGGAGACCTCTAACCTTTCACCACTTAGTTATATCGAGCACGAGGACTCTAACCTTAAGCCTTTTTATTAGACAAGTGGACTCTAACCACAAGCCATTTCGTTACGCAAGTGGACTCTAACCACAAGTCATTTCATTACACAAGTAGACTAACCACAAACCATCGCGCTCATTACTAGTCGACATTGAGACTCTAACCCTTTGTCTATGCATCCACATCACACCATTCACATTTGGGGACTCTAACCCATTCAACCATTTCAAGCCATTAAGTCCACAATTTAGCATCATACATGACCACAAGGTCTCCATGAATCATATACCAATCAATCACTTTAATAATCCAATACATTAGTTTCAAATATCATTCAAGTCAAATAATGATCATCAAGACCTTTATCAAATCACTCATTAGCACTCTTACACCAAACTTTAGTTCAAACACAATTCGATTTCATGTTAAGGACTCTTACCCCTTTTTAACCTATCAAACCACCAAGGGCACCATTTAACTCATTACATGGCCAACAAGGCCTTTACAAGATCATTTACAAATCATCCTTACTCATTAAGCCATTGCCTTAGTCCAATTCACCATCAACATGTGACTAGTCATTTCTAGTAGACGTTTTTTACAAACACCTTGAGGGTATACTCTTACCATGACCAAAACTCAAGTGAAAACCATCAATATTAGGGTTACTCTTGAACCATTTATTAAACCACAATCAACAAGCACCCACATGTGCAAACCATTACTAAAAACATGTATAATCACAAATTTAAACAAGAGAAAACATTACCCATCACTTTACATCAAAACCCTCAACATTTGTCTAAAAAATCACCATTAATGACTCATAAATAATGTTTAAATAACATGATATTTGGGAAATAATAATAAGGGAAGAGTCATATGTCTTTTACAAGATGACTTATGGAAGGATTCTTGGTCTTCAAGTACCTAGATGACCTCTTTGATAAACCCTAGCACAAATCTTTGTTGAACGAGTTTTAGAGAGGATTTAAGAGTGTTTTGATCTATTATATGTGAGGAATGAAGGGCCCAAAGATGTTATATAACGAGGTTTTTAAGGGTTTAGGGGTGGGGAAATGTCTAAAAAGTTCTCATCTAAAAGCTGTAAAAGTGAACTCCTAGAAGGGTACGACTCCATGTCTAAACCGTACCCTAAGATATGAGTGGTACCCTAACTCGTACCTTAGGCTTCACCATGGACCCCTAATCTGCCCAACATATGACCATATATGCATGACTCGTACTAAAAGTACGAGTAGTACCAAGTAACCCGTACCTAAGTTAGTGACCACTAAATTAAGACCAACATTTCATACGACTAAGTTGTATACGACCCGTACCTTAACATACGACTTGGGAGGGGCTAAACCATATCTTGGACAGTATGTTATCAACCTAAACTAATCCCTATACGAGAGGGGAGGGTACTAGTCGTGCCCTAGCATACGAATGGTATGCCCAATCTGTACCTAACCCAGAATCTCACAACTTGGAAAATTTTCTAAGGGTCCAAAGCCTAGGTGTTTCAAACTTAACCTCCGTAGACCCTAATTTGTGAAATTACACTGGATATTGCTGTTGTTGTATCTTAGAATGTTAATTCGTTCTATAGCAAAACTTACCTAATTCTTTTCCTAATTTTGTTTTTAGTTGCATCAATACTCGCTTTAATTCCTTATAACCAGGCATATACATCAATTAGAATGAATATTGAGGTAACTTACTTATATTAATCATTGTTTCTTAAAGGGTCTTGAAAAGTCCAAAGTGGACAAGTAAATGGAGGAAGTAAAAAACCGAGTATTATTCAAAGTATATATAATATGACTGGGAAAACGTTGTCCTCAGCTATATATCAGATACATAGTAACAAATGAATTAAAATAAAATCCAAAAATGACAAATGTGCTTTTACATTATCAAGAAAACATGTAATGCAATGCAATGCAGTGTAACAACTCTGCATTAACTTTCATATACTGATAATGTTAGCATGATGTAAATATTGTATATATTAATGTAATCATATATTGTTGTATATTATTGTAATTACATAGATTTGATTTAGTAATTAAAGAGAATAATAGTGGCTTTAGTAGAGCAGATTTGGTGGGATAGAATAACAGATTTAGAGGGATAGAAAAACTGATCTTTAGGGATAGGAAGATAGATCTTTAGGGATGTAATCATTGAATATTTTCTATTTAATGGTAAGACTCTCAGTATTGAGAGGCATTCAACAGAAAATTAACATGGTATCAGAGCCTTCTCTTGGCTGTCTTGTTTCATAGAGTTCATTTGTGGTTCCCTTTACTCTTTTTGGAAAATTTTTGGTTTTTTGTTGATTTTTCCTCGGCAATTAACACCTTGGACTTTGATCTTGGTCATTTTGGTTATTCTTTTTGAGTCAGTGTTTCTAGTTTTCATAAATATGACTTTATATCTGTTTGAATCATTCAGTGTTCGTTTTACTAGAAAGAATTTTTTGCCATGGGAGTTTCAATTCCAGTTATTTGTCACTGGAAAAGAACTATGGGGCCATATAGATAGAGCCGATCCTGCTCCTACTGATCCTATAAAATTAGGTGAATAGAAGATTAAAGATGCTAGGGTGATGACATGGCTTTTAGGGTCAATTGCCCCTCTTATTGTTCTTAATCTCAAGCCTTACAAGTCAGCTAAAACCATGTAAAATTATTTACAAAGGGTTTACAACCAAGATAATAGTGCCCGACGCTTTCACTTAGAGTATGAAATTGCTAATTACTCTCAAGAAAGTCTTTCTGTTCAGGATTATTTTTCTGGATTTCAGAATTTATGGGCTGAATTTACAGATATTGTTTATGCCAAAATACCTGCCGAATCTCTCTCTGTAATTCAACAAGTTCATGAGCAAAGAAAGCGAGATCAATTTTTTATGAAGTTACGCTCTGAGTTTGAGAGTGTTCGCTTCCACTTGATGAATCGTGACCCGTCTCCCTCCTTGGATGTTTGTTTTAGGGAATTACTCCGTGAAGAGTAGCATTTTGTCACACAAAATACTTTCAAGCAAGTTGATAATATTATTGTTGCATTTGTTGCCCAAGGTAAAAGAAAGGGTAGGGATATGACTAGAACTTAATGCTACAGTTGCAAGAGATATGGTCATATTGCTAGCAATTGTGTCAGGAAGTTTTGTAATTATTGCAAACAACAAGGACACATTATCATAGAGTGTCTCACACACCCTCAAAATCGTAAGGTTAATGCTTTTCAAGCTGGGACAAATGGTTTCACTACTGAGAACTCATCTTCGGGACAAGTTCTTACTCCTGAAATGGTAAGACAAATGATCATGTCAGCTTTTTCAGCTTTAGGGCTACAAGGTAATGATCTTGAATCTAATTTTTGGCTTGTTGATTCTGGAGCTTCCAATTATATGATCAAAATATCTAGTATGCTAAAAAATATTCGTAAGTATCATGGTCCATCACAAATTCAAGTTGCCAATGGTAGTAATTTACCTATTACCAAGGTTGGGGATATTACTAAAACTTTCAACAATGTTTTTGTGACACCAAAAATCTCCACTAGTTTTATTTCAGTTGGACAATTGGTAGATAATAATTGTGATGTGAATTTTTCTCGTAATGATTGTCTTGTGCAAGATCAGGTGTTGGGGACGATAATTGCGAAGGGGCCTAAAGTTGGACGACTGTTTCCTATACACTTTTCTATTCCTCGTGTTCTATCATTTGCTTGTACTTCTACACCTAGTAAGACTGAGGTATGGCATAAGCGCTTAGGACATCCAAATTCTATTGTGTTATCTCATTTATCAAATTCGGATTTATTGGGGAACAACAATTAATTTTCCACTACTTGCTTTGATTGTTCTACTTGTAATTAGGCAAGAGTAAAATTCTTCTTTTTCCTAATTTTGGTAATCGTTCGACAAAGTGTTTTGATGTCATTCATAGTGATGTTTGGGGTAATTCACCAATTGGTTCTCATGCTCATTTCAAGTACTTTGTGACATTTATAGATGATTATAGTCAATTTACGTGGGTATATTTTCTTCGTTTCAAATATGAGGTATTTTCCATATTCAAGATATTTTTGACCTATATTGAGACTCAATTTTCTACTTGCATCAAACTATTAAGATCTGATTCTGGTGGAGAATATATATCTTATCTGTTTAAAAATTTTTTGCTTGAAAAAGGAATTGTCTCACAACGCTCCTGTCCATATACACCACAACAAAATGGGGTTGCTGAACGTAAAAATCGTCATCTTTTAGATGTCACTCGTACTTTATTGATTGAGTCCTCTGTTCCATCTAAGTATTGGGTGGAAGCTTTGTCTATTACTGTTTACTTAATTAATAGACTACCATCTAAAGTCTTAAATCTTGAATCTCCATATTTTCGTCTTTATCACAAAAATCCAAGCTATGATAATTTTAATACATTTGGTTGTATTTGTTTTGTGCATCTTCTTCATTCTCAGCGTGGTAAACTTTCTGTTCAGTCTACTAAATGTATTTTTTATGGGTTATAGTACTTCACAGAAAGGTTTTCTCTGTTATGATCCATGTTCTAATAAATTTCATGTTTCTAGGAATGTTGTTTTCTTTGAGAATCAGTATTTTTTTCCTACTCATGTTGAGTCATCTCCTGCTTCTCTTTTTTTCTACTTTTGAGGATTTGTCATCTTCTTCTAAGAGGTTCAAACCTGGATTTGTGTACGAACGTCGGCGGCCAACTTTACCCCCTCCTAATATTGATCCGCCACCTGAAACTGCTCCACAACTAGAATCTGAGAATTCTTCAAGGCCTGCTCCTCTTGAGCCCACTCGGCGATCTACGAGAGTATCTCCTACTCCTAATTGGTATGACTTTTCATCTACTTTATCCACCATTTCTATTCCAACTTATTACTCACAAGCTTACAAGCATGAATGTTGACAGAAGGCAATGGAGGAAGAACTTTTGGCTCTTAAAGAAAATGACACATGGGATATTGTTTCACGTCCTTCAAATGTCCATCCAATTGGATGTAAATGGGTTTATTCAATTAAACTTCATTCTGATGGAACTCTTGATTGGTACAAAGCTCGATTGGTTGTTCTTAGTAACAAGCAGGAGTATGGTGTGAACTATGAAGAGACTTTTGCACCAGTAGCAAAAATGACGACGGTGCGAACTATTATTGCCATTGTTGCTTCACAAAACTGGATTTTTTATCAAATGGATGTCAAAAATGCTTTTCTTCATGGTGATCTCAAAGAGGATATTTATATGAAACCTCTACCAGGTTTGTTCTCATTGCCTACATCAGATGTATGCAAGTTGAAGCAGTCTTTGTATGGATTAAAACAAGCTCCTAGAGCTTGGTTTGACAAATTTCGGTCTACTTTGCTACAATGCTCTTTTGAGCAAAGCAAATATGACTCATCTTTGTTTCTTCGGAAATATCCACAGGTTGTGTTCTTCTTTTGGTATATGTAGATGCCATTATTATTACAGGAACTGATTCTTCACTAATCACTAGCCTGCAACAACAACTTAAGGATTCTTTTCATATGAAAGATCTTGGTACTCTTACATATTTCTTGGGTTTGGAAGTTCATCGTGATTCATCCGGTGTGTTTTTAAATCAACACAAATATACCCAAGATTTGATTTCTTTGACAGGTCTTTAGGATTCCTCCTCTGTAGATACTCCATTAAAATTGAATGCAAAGTATTGCCGAGAGGAAGACGATCTTTTTCCTGATCCAACTATATTTCGGCAATTAATTGGGCGCTTAAATTACCTTACTATTACCAGACCTAATATCTCTTTTGCAGTTCAACAAGTTAGTCAGTTCATGCAAGCTCCCCATCATCTTCATTTGGTAGCTGGCCGTCGCATCATTCAATATCTCCGAGGAACATCTAATCGTGGATTATTCTTTCTTAGTGGTTCGCCTATTCGTCTTAATGCTTTTAGTGATTCTGATTGGGCGGGATGTTCTGACACTCGTCGTTCGATTATTGGTTGGTGCATGTTTCTTGGAGAGTCTTTGATATCTTGAAAGAGTAAGAAGCAAGATCGCATGTCAAAATCTTCAACAGAGGCTGAATATCGAGCAATGTCTACTGCTTACTCCGAGATTGTGTGGCTTCGTGGATTACTTGCTGAGATTGAATTTCCTTAATCTAATCCTACTCCTCTCCATGCTGACAATACAAGTGCTATTCAAATTGCTACTAATCTGGTTTATCATGAGCGGACCAAATACATCAAAGTAAACTGTCAGTATATACGAGAAGCTGTAGATAAAGGTGTGATTACTCTTCTGCACGTGTCCAGTGCTCTTCAAATAGCTGATGCATTTACAAAATCAATGGCACAATGATGACATCAGTTTCTAGTTGGCAAATTGATGCTTCTTGATCTACCAACATCAATTTGAGGGGGGATATTAGCATGATGTAAATATTGTATATATTCATGTAACCATATATTGTTGTATATTAGTGTCATTACATAGATTTGATTTAGTAGTTAAAGAGAATAATAGTGGCTTTAGTAGAGCAGATTTGGTGGGATAGAATAACGGATTTAGAGGAATAGAAAAACTGATCTTTACGGATAGGAAGACGGATCTTTAGGGATGTAATCATTGAATATTTTCTATTTAATGAAAAGACTCTCAGTATTGAGAGGTATTCAACAGAAAATTGACAGATAGAAGGATACCCTGATTTTCAAGTTGCAAAATCTACTTGCTGCAACGAAGTGAGCCCCATTCATGAGAGCTCAGGAAGGTAACTTCTTCACATCCTTCTGACGAGAAATAATCACAGGTGTGTTGTAAGTTCATAAATAACACTCTATTTACCCATTGACAGTTCTAATAAAATTGATAGTTGTTCTGCATAGTCTCACTGAATTAACACATTCAGCAACTTCATGACTCAGGCATTTAGAGGTGCAGTTTCCATTTCTCTCTCTCCGTGTGTTGTCCAATCTTGAGGTCCTGCAAATGCATCAAAGAAGGAAAAATCTTATATCTGTGTCAACTACTCTATCAACTGTTGCTTAATGCACCTAAGAGACCGTTAAGCCTCATAACGAATCTCGGGGCATGGATATAACCTACTAGAACAAGTTAACATCATTTTTGAAGAAGACAGAAGAAAATATTAAATGGGCAGCCTGGACCCGTTGCACTAAGCTTCCGCTATGTGCGGGATCCGAGGAAGGGCCGGACCACAAAAGTCTATTGTATGCAGCCTTACCTTGCATTTCTACAAGAGGCTTTTCCACGGACGAAAATATTGGCCCTATATTAGCATAACAGAGAACTATTTGCCACATGATCTCATATCTCCATGAAGAATCATTCAATGGGCTAACATTTCACTCAAACTAGGAGTAAGGTGGGAAGCAATTCTTACTTGATTTTTCAACAACAGAAGAGAGGCGTTTCTGCAAGATTGATGCCAGAAAGAGGAAAATCGAGCACATGCCAAACATAACAGTAATTGGAAATGCGTCAACCTGAATAAGAGAAAATTTGACTAATAAACATTCAAAGACCAAGTCCTTGGATTCCACAGTTCACTGTAAATTTTTAATCTACACTCCTACATTTATTTCTATCAATTAAAATAAATAATTTTGAGGGTAGTTGTATGTGGATATACATCACAATAGTGTGTACCGTTGTTACTTACCACTGCATTCCACGATGCTAACTTCTAAGGTATAATTTAGTATTATATTCTTAAAGCTATCCTGCTTAAGATATACATCATATATGCATTGAGTACAAGTAAATGAAAATGACACTCCAATTATACTTAGGTTTGTGTAACAATCGGGAAAGATAACTCACATTGTACAACACAACGCATACAAATATATTGAGAGGAATGCGGAAAAAGTTCATGATTGTGCTCCTAGCCTCCTCAGGAATGTACTGGGATCTCATTTTCATTATAGAAGGCCAAAATATTCCAACGCAAGCCTCAAATGCACAAAAACCAAGAAGCTGAATGCAGCCAGAAAAAGTAATGCCTCCACCTTTTTGATTAGAAGGTGTCACCAAGAACTGTTTAAGGTGAAAAATGAGTGGAGTTGGTGAGAAACAATAGGGTTACAACACCTGAAGTAATGCATTTAATAAAATCAATTCCTAGGATTTTTCCTTACAGTTGTGAAGACGGGGATAAAGAGACAGACAGCAGATATTGCAAAAACAATCTGCATATAGCTTTCAACTTTGAGAGATGAGCGAGCTAGTAATCGAGATGCAAGGGAGCTGCCTAACATTGATGACAACATGAAAGTTGCGAAGATGAAGCCATGAGGAATCTCCTCCGAATTAGGGCTCAGAGCAGGAGTCCATAGAAACACAAAAGTATACATTGAACCCTCAAATAGCGACTGTATAGCACCCAACAATGCGATTTTCTCATCTGATTATATATGATAAGAATTGTTAGAGAAGCCTCACAAATATATTGAAAAGAAAAAAGAATTATTCCATTTGTACATCTATATAGAAAACTTTCGAATAACAGAAAAAGTAGAATAAGATTGTAAACTACTGCAGATGGGTCAGATAATTTGGAAAAGTTGCATTGCATTGAAGTTTTGCAGCACTACAGACATGCATATGAGGAATCATCAAAGTCTCTCCGCAGTGGTGGAGCCAGGATTTTCAGTAAGGGGGTTCATAAGTGAATATAAAAACTAATCGAAGGGGGTTCAACATCTAATATATATATATATATATATATATATATATATATAAAATAATTTTAACTATGTATATATAACATAATTTTCCGACGAAGGGGGTTCGGATGAACCCCCAACTTAAGTGTAGATCCGCCACTGTCTCTCCGCTGTAATGTATCTGTTTTTTTTCTTTTACTAAAACATCCAATATTATCTACTTCTCTGCATAGATGAATGAGTTAGAAAAGGGGAGCATAGGTAAAAGTTTGAAAATTACCAGAAGCAATTGCCACAGCAGCACCCTTGAATTGGGTAAGTAAGTCTTTGTTATCTGAAGGATCACCATAATTCTCAGTCCAAGATGCCTGTATAATGACCAAACCAATAGCAAGGAAACATGAAGCAGCATCAAAAGGAGAAACAGGACCCAGATTTAGCGTGTCCACAAGAACATTTCCAAATAGCCCGGCCAAAATAGCCACAAGACCATTGCCAAGAAATATTGCTTTTGAGAATGTTAATGATAGCCATTGTTGATCAAAGCCCCTCTGCAAGATCGGATACAAAAATCAAAGCCATCTAAAGAGGAAAATGTCAGAAAACATAATACTACCATTGGATATGAATGAACTAAGGATACAGATGTTTAGTTGTGGATGGCCTTTTGATGTGCAATGTATGGTTAAGAATAGTTTGCTGATTTATTTCTCAGGAATGAAAATAAAGTTTTTTTCATTCGAAAAACTCCTTAACCGCGAAGTAGCATTGCAACAATTAATAGAAGAATATGGAGATATCATAGGAAGGGATCTTAATAGAAGACCAAGGCAATTTGCACCTTTGAAGTCATAATAGAATAATTTAAGCACCTTATTATGTTCTGCGACAAGCCAAGACTCAAAGGATGAAAATAGGAGGGAAGTGGCAATTCCTCCTAATATACGGCCCACCATCAAGATTTTGTACTGAGGAGAATGTTTGGTGATACAGCTCAAAATGTAAGTGATGCAGTATGTAACACAAGCTCGCTTTCGACCCCTAAAAAATTTTGAGTGTGAATGTACCATATCAAAAGTGAAAAGAAAAGCATTCAACATCAAGATATAGCATGCATACTGTTTGTCTGCCAAGGATCCCACAATTGTCCCGAACAGCATGGAAGATCCAAAGCCAGCAATAAAGAGATGGCCAATATCACCCTTCCTATATCCATATGTTGTGTAAAGGTAGTAGACATAAGGACCCTGCAACCAATCACCAGCTATTGCGAGAAAAGGATATCAGTAACTTATGTACAGGGGTTAGAAGTTGCAGTCTCTGGACGATCTACGGTGCATTGTAATGTGCACACAGAGATACTATGCAGATAAGCAATTAAGCGAACACATACACAGAGGTACATCTCTATTTGGTGGAGTTTTCGCGCTCCAATTTATAATCTTAGACATGGATTAATTATACCACCAAAAACAATTAGTATATATAACAGCTCCTCATCATATGTTATCAAAGAAGAAATGAGACAAAAGAGTGTACAACAAACATAAGACTGCAGACAATAAAACGAGAATTTTATATTGGACTTGTGCAATTTCCAACTTTAATCATTCTATAACCCAACTATTATAAATAAAAAACTCAAAAAATAAGAACAAAACCTTTAATTTGCTAGCTTTGGCGCTTTAAATTCATATTAGTTCCTCCAAATTAATGGCTAGCTTCTTTTTCCCTTTTTATTTCTTACTTCCGTAATTTATGTTGTTATCTTTTTCTTCATGATGCCATTTCTCAGAAAAAGAGAAACAGAAGAAACCCTACTCACATCATCAACCACCTCCTCTCATCCACGTAATTCTCCGTCCCACCCCCTCTAACCCACTTAATCCACCTCCCGCTCTGCACAACCTAGCTACCTCCCTCGGCCACCTCGCTTCTCCCCCTTCCATTCCCTCCGCTAAGCATGTCCTTTTACCTATCCTGGGACCCTTTGAACAAAAAAACAAATTCCCTATTTTTTCCATTAAAAGTTCTCAGAGGGTAAAGGTGGAAAAACTTTTCTTTAACATATTAACAACATCTCAATTTCCTACATTTACGACTAATGTATGTGTGATATGTTGGGTTCAATATGTATGAAACATGTGAATGGAAAATGGAGGAAAAATAGTGGAGAGAAAGAACAACAACAACAACAACAACAAACAACAAACCCTTTGTATTCCCACCTAGTGGGGTCTGGGGGGGTAAGATGTACGCAGTCCATACCTCTACCTCTAAAGAAGTAGAAAGGCTGTTTCCGATAGACCCCCGGCTCAAGACACGAGATACCACCCACATACATAGTAAAGCACAGAACAAGATTTCATAACATAAATACGGCACCCATAAGTAATCGAAAACAGAGGAAAGCACCCAGATTCGTAATAAAACATGGAACACGGAATCATAACAAGAATAATACCCCCACCAAGTAATTCCCTACACTAGCGACCCAAACTGGCCCTAGTCTTCTGCCCTAATTCGCGTCCTCCAGACCTTCCTATCTAGGGTCATGTCCTCGGTGAGCTGTAACTGCTCCATGTCCCGCCTAATCACCTCACCCCAGTACTTCTTCGGCCTACCCCTACCCCGCCTAAAACCATCCAACGCTAGCCTCTCACACCTATGAACCGGGGCATCCATGCCCCTCCTCTTCACGTTTCCGAACCATCTCAATCGGACTTCCCGCATCTTGCACTCCACAGGAGTCACACCAACCTTCTCCCTGATAGTGTCATTCCGAACTCTATCCCCTCTAGTCAGCCCACACATCCAGCGCAACATCCGCATTTCTGCCACCTTCATTTTTTGGATGTGGGAGTTCTTAACTGGCCAACACTTCGCTCTATACAACATGGCCGGACGGACTACCACCCTGTAGAATTTGCCTTTAAGCTTGGGCGGCACCTTCTTATCACACAACACCCCCGACGCGAGCTTCCACTTCATCCATCCCGCCCCAATACGGTGCGAGACATCCTCGTCAATCTCACCGTTACCCTGGATCACGGACCCGAGATACTTGAAACTATCCCTCTTACATACCTCCTGTGATTCCAGCTTCACTACCACCTCATTCTCCAGCCTCACGTCATTAAACTTGCATTCCAAATACTCTGTCTTGCTTCTGCTCAACCTGAACCCTTTAGACTCAAGAGTTTGTCTCCACACCTCTAATTTGTCATTCACACCCCCTCGAGTCTCATCAATCAGAACTACATCGTCTGCAAAAAGCATACACCAAGGCACCTCCCCTTGAATACGCCGCGTCAACACATCCATCACCAAAGCAAACAAAAAGGGACTAAGAGTAGATCCCTGATGCAATCCTGTCAAGACAGTGAAATGCTCTGAGTCTCCTCCCGCCGTTCTCACCTGAGTTTTCGCTCCATCATACATGTCCTTAATTGCTCTGATATATGCCAGCGGGACTCCACTCACCTCCAAGCACCTCCATAGCACCTCTCTGGGGACTTTGTCGTATGCCTTCTCCAGGTCGATAAACACCATGTGCAGGTCCTTCTTCCTTTCCCTATACTGTTCCACCAGCCTCCGTACCAGGTGAATTGCCTCCGTCGTCGAGCGGCCAGGCATAAATCCAAACTGGTTTTCCGAAATAGACACTATCCGTCTCAGCCTCACCTCGACCACTCTCTCCCAAATCTTCATAGAGTGACTCAATAACTTAATCCCCCTATAGTTATTGCAACTCTGGATGTCACCCTTATTCTTATAGAGAGGGATCATGGCACCTCCAAGCCTCGGGCATCTTTGCCGTCTTGAAGACCTCGTTAAACAATCCAGTCAACCACCTTACACCAGCCTCTCCAACGAACTTTCAAAACTCCACCGGTATCTCATCCGGCCCCGTCGCCCTACCCCTTCGCATCCTGCGAACAGCCTCTCTAACCTCTTCTACCTTAAAACGTCTACAATAACTAAAATCCCGACACTCCTCTGAGTGCTCCAGTTCCCCTAACACAATAGCTCTATCCCCTTCGTCATTCAAGAGCCTATGAAAGTACGACTGCCATCTATTCTTAATGTGGCCGTCCTCCACCAACACTCTACCGTCCTCTCCTTTAATGCACCTCACCTGGTCGAGGTCACGACCCTTCCTCTCCCTAGCCTTAGCGAGTCTAAACAACTTTTTCTCCCCTCCTTTCCCCTGTAACCCTGCATACAAGCTCTCAAAAGCGGCCGTCTTAGCTGCCGTGACTGTTGACTTAGCCTCCTTCCTAGCTAGCTTGTACTCTTTCCTGTTTACCCGCTTCTCTTCTTCGTCCTTACTCTCAACCAACTTAGCATACGCCCCTTTCTTGGTCCCCACTTTCTTCTCCACCTCTTCATTCCACCACCAATCCCCCCGATGATGCCGGCCCGGCCCCTAGAAACACCCAACACCTCACTTGCATTCTCCCTGATGCACTTAGCCGCCCTATCCCACATACTATCCACGTCCCCCTACACTCCCACACCCCCATTCCCGCCAACTTCTCCCCTATCTCCCACGCATTCACTGGCGTCAAGCCGCCCCACTTAATTCTAGGTCTACACTCCTTACTCCTCCTCTTTCTATTCTTCTTTATACCCAAATCCATAACCAAGAGCCTATGCTGGGTCGAAAGATTCTCACTCGGGATGACCTTACAGTCCTTACACAACACCCTATCCCCTTTCCTAAGCAACAAAAAGTCAATCTGGGTCCTGGCTATCGCGCTTCGAAAGGTGATCAGGTGATCGTCCTTCTTCGGGAAGCCCGAGTTCACCACCACCAGCCCAAAGGACCTCGCAAACTCCAATAGAGTAGCCCCCTCTTCATTTCTCTCCCCAAAACCAGAACCACCATGCACATCACCAAATCCTCCCGGTAACGCCCCGATGTGCCCGTTGAAATCTCCTGCTACAACAATCTTCTCCGAGCTAGGCACGCCTCTCACCACCTCCTCCAAAGCCTCCCAAAACCGAATCTCCTCCTCCCCCTCCGAGCCCACTTGCGGCGCATAAGCACTACACACGTTCAGGGTAAACCCCCGAATGACCAACTTAATAGTCATCAACCTATCGTTGATCCTCTTCACCTCTACTACCTGACCTCTAAGCTCTTCATCTACTAAGATGCCAACTCCATTCCTACGCCTCTCGCTCCCAGAGTACCACAGCTTGTAACCATCCATATCCCTAGCCTTAGACCCTACCCACTTGGTCTCTTGAACACACGCAATATTGATCCTCCTCTTCCTAAGAATCTTCACAAGCTCTATAGACTTACCCTGAAGGGTCCCTATATTCCAAGACCCAACCCTCAGCCAACCATCCACACGCCCTCCTCTACCACCCCCGCGGCCAAACCTTGGCCTCCCTCCCACTCCCGCCCTTTCCTCATCCCCCGCCCCCACAACGGCCCCACGCCCCAACCCCCTCGAACATGACCCTATCCAACCATTACCGCCCACAGCCACTACTACAAGAAAATATAAGAAAATATAAACAACGGTAGTAGCAAAGCAGCAGCAAGAAATACAAGGCTCACACAAATTCAAAGAAATAATCAAGAAGCAAAACTAAACTCAAATAGAGAGCAAACACCACTGGACTCAACACCCACAACCCCAAAAACAGAGCCCCAAGCCGATAACCCAATCAAAAGCAGTGCAAAAAACGACCACAGCAACAGCAACAACAGACAACAGACAATATCAACAAATCAAACGCAAGTCAAGGTACAGGGGATAATACTAGCATAATACGAAGAATGAAATAACAAAGGTTAGAAGTCATCGGGTTACGCTTGTAGACCAAGCCGAAAACCAAACCCAGCGTAGATCGGGTTCCGGTGCTGAGGGGGAGCTTCGGCTGCTGGAGACCGGGGGAACTGGTCGTCGTTTGGGTGCTGTGGCTGCTGGCGACCGAGCGGCGGGTGTAGACCGATCGGCGGCTGTTGGAGACCGATCGGCGGCTGGCTGGAGATCGAGCTGCGGCTGCTGGAGACTGAGCGGCGGCTGCTGGGGACCGGGCGGCGGCTGCTGGAGACCGAGGGGGGGGGCTGTTGGATCTCGCCGGAGCCGGAGGGGGGGGTATGGACGGAGAGGGGGGGTAATGAACGGAGAGGGGGGGAGACGAATTGGAACCGGGGGTCGGCGACGGAGGGCGGCGGGGGTCGGCGCCGAGGGCCGGAGGTCGGGGCCAGAGGTCGGAGGTCGGGTCGGGTCGGCGCCGAAGGTCGGCGACGGCGACGGAGGCTGGGGACCGGGGAGAGAGAGAAGGTATGGAGAGAGAGAGAGAGCTGTTAGGGAGGAGAGAGAGAGCCGTTGGTGAATAACAACGAGAAAAAGTCATAGTGGAGAGAAAGAGAGACACCAAAATGGAATGTGTACTCTTTCAAGGGAAAGTTCACTAATTCTCTCACATTGGTGGTAGAAGGGAACTTTGAAGTGTTTATAATAAGCACTTACTCCACATGGATAGTGAGGCAAGAACAAGGTGGTGCCTCGCGCCATCGTCGTCGTGCTCGCTCGGCTTGGATTTGGATTTGAATTTGGCAAATGAGATCTATCTTTTCGGACAAATTTAATCCGAAAATACCAAAGGGAAAAACACAATAAATGTTTTCTGTTTTTGATCCTCCATTTATATGCATGCATGCAGTGGTGAAAACACTGTTTCGAAATGCAGTGTAGAAGTGAATTGATGCTTCGGAAGGGATGAACCCTTCAACGAAATGACGCACTGATTCATGAAATGGTATGCCTGTTCGGAAAAGACGCATTCTTTGGACGAACAAATATGATTTTCCAGAAAGGTTATCATTGCCACCTTTCAGAAGAGGCACCTGATGGCTATAAAACCTGCGTTCATCCACAGGTTTTGGTACGAAAATTTTCTGAAATACAAACTCTTCTTGTCTTCAAAATATTCTGTGTGATCAATCAAATCGTTGAGTGAGTTCGAAGAGATTCCAATTGTTTGAGGTACCGCTACAGTTGGTTTGTTTGGCCATTTTATCCTGGGAGGAAGATTCCACAACCTTCGGTACAGTGAGGGGAATTATTCCTTGAGGATACTCCGTGAAGTTGGGGGACTTGGCCTTAAAAATTCTGTTTCATCTCATTTCTGAAAATTAACATACTTCTTGGATAGATTATTTATAATCTTGTGTTGAAGGTGTTAAGGAACTTCGTAAGTATTCTAGTCTTAGACTTGAACTTGTGTTGAAGTTATTGTTGCATGTATATACAGATTCTTGTACCCAAAAACGTTATAAATAACAATCTTAAGGAATAATTACTTTTGGAATCTGTATAGCTTGTTTTTGGAGATTAAAGCTTTAAGCTTTCTACTCCGTTTGAACTTAACTAGTGATTTGAAGACATAAAATCTTCATCACAAGTTAAAGATCACTCGGTTGACAATTTGAAGTCATAAAAACTTCATCGTTTAACTAAAAATAAAAAGTGTTTAGGTTGCTGCAACTTTTTAATAAGTATTTCGATATACTAAAGGTAATGTCTTGAGGTGACAGGAAAATGACGACTGGTAGTCAAATGCATGATGCTGGAACGACTATGGCGGCAACTAGTATTGCCACGACGAGTCGTACTAATGCTCCGCAAGCTATGGCACCGGCGGAGAAACACGAAAAGTTCGCGGGTATTGACTTCAAGAGATGGCAGCAGAAAATGTTCTTCTACCTCACCACTCTCTGTCTTCAAAGGTTCACGGTTGAGGAAGCTCCGGAGGTGCCCGAGGGAACCTCTGAAAAGGAACGCTTCATGATTGTGGAGGCTTGGAAACACTCAGACTTCCTTTGTCGGAATTATATCTTGAGTGGCCTCCAAGATGACCTTTATAATGTATATAGCGGAACTAAAACTACAAAAGAGTTATGGGGAGCGTTAGAACGAAAGTACAAGACGGAGGATGTTGGAACTAAAAAGTTCTTTGTTGCAAGATTCCTGGAGTACAAACTGATAGACAATAAATCTATTGTTTCAAAAGTGCAGGAACTGCAAGTGATCATCCATGATCTCCTAGCGAAGGGTATGATTTTGACAAATACCTTTGTTGAACAATTTAAATATGTTCTTAGTATTCACATGAACTTCATTGCAGGTTTGATTGTGAATGAAGCATTTCAAGTAGCAGCAATAATTGAGAAGCTACCACCAATGTGGAAAGACTTCAAGAACTACTTGAAACACAAATGCAAGGAGATGTCAGTCGAAGATCTGATTGTACGATTACGCATTGAAGAAGATAATAAGGCTGCGGAAAGAAGGTCAAGAGGCAATTCTGCAATGAGTGGAGCAAACATTGTAGAAGATGACCAAAACAACTCTAAAAAGCAAAAGAAAGTTGGAAATGAAAGCAATCAACCCAAGAAGAAATTCAAGGGAAAGTGCTTCAACTGTGGCAAGATTGGCCACAAGTCTATGGATTGTCGTGCCCCGAAGAAAGGCAAGAAGAAGGACCAAGCAAATCTAGCTGAGTTTAAGAAAGAAATAGATGATCTGTGTGCTATACTTTCCGAATGCAACTTGGTGGGAAATCCTTGCGAATGGTGGATGGATTTTGGTGCCACCCGTTATGTTTGTGCTAACAAGGAGTTGTTTTCGACGTTCGCTCCGGCTCAAGTAGAAGAAAAGATCTACATGGCAAACTCCGCTACTGCTAAAGTACAAAGAACAGGAAAAGTGTGCTTGAAGATGACTTTTGGCAAAGTGTTGACACTTAACAATGTCTTGTATGTTCCAAAGTTACGGAAGAACTTGATTTCAGTTTCACTTCTAGACAAAAACGAATTCAAATGTGTATTTTTTTCTTAAAAAATTGTACTTAATAAATGAGAAGTGTATGTAGGAAGGCTACCTCAATGAGGGCCTATTCAAAGTGAATGTAATGAATGTTGAAGTCAATAAAAGTTCAAATTCTTCTTACTAGCTTGAGTCTCTCAATTTGTGGCATGAACGTTTAGGCCATGTAAATTACAAAACGTTGCGTAAACTGATTAACTTAGAAGTTTTGCCAAACTTTGAGTGCAATAAATCAAAGTGTCAAACGTGTGTAGAATCAAAGTATGCTAACCATCCGTATAAGTCCGTTGAAAGGAATTTCAATCCCCTAGACTTAATACACACTGACATTTGTGACATGAAGTCAACACCATCACGAGGTGGGAAAAAGTATTTCATAACTTTTATTGACAATTGCTCTAGATATTTTTATGTCTACTTGCTAAATAGTAAGGATGAGGCAATAGATGCGTTTAGGCAATATAAAACTGAAGTTGAAAATTAGTTAGAGAAAAAGATCAAAACTATAAGAAGTGATAAGGGTGGAGAATATGAATCTCCCTTCACCGAAATATATGTAGAGAATGGAATTGTCCATCAAACTACGACCCCGTATTCACCCCAATCTAATGGAATTGCGGAAAGAAAAAACTGAACTTTGAAGGAAATAATGAATGCCTTACTTATAAGTTCAGGTTTATCGCAAAACTTGTGGGGGAGGCTATCCTTACAGCCAACCGAATACTCAATAGAGTTCCCCATAGTAAGACACAATCAATTCCTTATGAAAAATGGAAAGGAAGGAAACCCAACTTGAAATATTTCAAAATGTGGGGTGTCTAGCAAAGGTCCAAGTTCCTATGCCTAAAAGGGTTAAGATAGGACCTAAGACGGTGGACTGCGTGTTCATAGGATACGCTAAAAGTAGTAAAGCATGTTGGTTTTTGGTTCATAAATCCGAACACCTGGATATTAATGAAAATACAGTAATTGAGTCAGATAATGCTGAATTCTTTGAAAACATTTACCCGTATAAAACTAGACATGAGCAGTCTAGTGGAGGGTCTAAATGACCTCAAGATGAACCAAGTGAGAATGTAGAGAATCCAAGACGTAGTACACGTCAAAGAACGTCAACTTCATTTGGATCAGATTTTGTAACATTTCTCTTAGAAAATGAGCCTCAAACATTTAAGGAAGCGATGACGTCTTCGGACTCATCCTTTTGGAAAGAGGCAGTCGATAGTGAGATTGATTCAATCTTAAGCAACCATACTTTGGAGTTGGTTGATCTTCCTACAGAAAATAAACCTTTAGGTTCTAAATAGATCTTCAAAAAGAAAATGAAAGCTAATGGTACTATTGATAAGTACAAGGCAAAACTTGTTGTAAAAGGCTTCAAACAAAAGGAAGGCCTTGATTACTTTGATACATACTCGCCGGTAACAAGGACAACGTCGATTCGAATGTTAATTGCCTTGGAGGCGGTATATGGTCTTGAAATCCATCAAATGGATGTGAAAACCGCATTCCAAAATGGAGAATTGGAAGAAGAAATTTACATGCAACAGCCTGAGGGTTTTATGGTTCCAGGAAAAGAAAATAAGGTGTGTAAACTTGTTAAGTCACTTTATGGACTAAAACAAGCACCTAAGCAATGACATGCAAAGTTTGACCAAACCATATTGGCAAACAGATTCAAAATTAATGAAAGTGATAAATTTCTTTATATTAAAGACACTCCAAATCACCAAGTCATTGTGTGTTTATATGTGGATGATATGTTGATCATCAGTAGAGACATTTCAGACATAAATGCAATGAAACGAATGCTCGAGAGCAAGTTCGATATAGAAGACCTTGGAGTTGCGGATGTGATCTTAGGAATAAGAATCCATAGAGCTCCACAAGGGTTGGCATTGTCACAGTCTCAATGTCGAAAAGGTACTTGACAAATTCAAGTATATGGAATTCGGTATTGCCAAGACTCCATTGGACGTGATCTTTGCACTTCGAAAGAATGAAGGTGAAAGTGACTCACAATTGGAGTACGCAAGAGTATTGGGATGTTTAATGTATATAATGAACTATATACGACCAGATATAGCATGTGCTATAAGTAAGTTGAGTCGGTACACGAGTAATCCTAATAAAACTTATTGGATGGCAATGAAAAGAGTTTTGGGGTATCTTAAATACACTCAAGACTATGTTTTACAATTGGATGGCAATTGGATCACCGGATCGAAAGAAGTAAAATCCATGAGTGGATATGTATATACTATCGGTGGAGGAGCGGTCTCTTGGAAATTATCCAAACAGACTTGTATTGCTCACTCTACAATGAAATCTGAATTTATTGCATTGGATAAAGCCAGTGAACAAGCAGAATGACTTCGGAATTTCTTGGAAGGTATTCCTTACTGGCCCAAACCAGTGGCACCAGTATGTATACATTGTGATAGCCAAGTGGCAATAGGTAGGGTAGGGAGCATGATGTACAACGGTAAATCTCGTCACATAAGACGGAAACATAATACTATTCGAGAACTTCTCTCTAGTGGAATTATCACTATTGACTATGTGAAGTCAAAGGATAATGTGTCGGATCCACTTACAAAAGACCTATCTAGAGAAAGAGTTGAGAGAACGTCTAAGGGAATGGGTTTAAGGCCTAGGACAAGTCAGCATGGCGGTAACTCTACCTAGCAGACTGGAGATCCCAAGAGCTAGGTTCAAGGAGATCAAACAAAGTTGTGTCTGACAGGTTCAACATTGTCAAATACCCAACCCATTCTCATAATGTAGACAATGTTTAGTAAACAAGGATAAAACTTATGGTGTGAAGTCTTTTAATGATTATCTAAATTTGGCAGATTTAACCAAATAAGAATTTCAACTCTGGTTGCTCAGGAAGCATGACTAAGTGCATGATCTTATGGCCAAGACTGATGTATCGTAACCTCAACGTTATGCATTCAATTCTTCCGAAAGCTAGCTAGCTAAGATTTTCTTATAGTTTGTCCCTAAGTAATTTTGTATTTACTGTTCTCCATATATTGTAACTTTGCGTCTAGCAGATGCAAAGCTAAAGGCAAGGAAGGGGGATTCAATTCGTCAAGAAAATCACAATGTGCAAGTAAGAGTGGGATGCACCCAAGGGTGTGGCCACAAAAACACTTTAAGTGATTTCTTACCATTTCAAAAGATGCTCAGCATCTTTACGATTGCTCATTCAAGAACTGAGATCTTTAGCTGCCAAGCTACATAAACCAGACTTGGTCCACCCGTCATTGTTTCTGTGCTTAAATACTAGACTTGGTTCACCAGCTAGGAATTAGGATCACATATCCCATGCTTTATATGGCGAATTCAAATAAGAATAAAAAAGCTAAATAGATATCTAAACCAAGCTACATAAACATGATTGAAAATTTTGGCAAAGCAAGAATTATACAAAACAAACTACATTATGGGCATTGGAATACTGTTGGATCAAAACAAAAAAGATGCAATGTTTAATGGAAATTAGCATATCAAATATGTATCAAAAGAAAGGAAGATACCCATCATGAGAGAATAGACAAGGATGTAATTGTTCTTGAAAGAATTGAAAGCAGGTGAGGTTGTTATCCCATCTTTGCTTGTTTTGCTAAGCTCCAATGCAGCTACTACTGCTGATAATGCCCCAAACACCAAAAAATAAAAAACTTCCATTTTCAAAATAATGGATCTGCCCGGTATCCTTCCTTCCTTGTTAAATAAATAACATAACAACAACAGAGAGAAGAAAGAAAAGTTTAAAAAAGGAAAAAGAGAAAATGACTGATCACCTATGAATGCAATGGATTCGGATTTCGGACCGGGTTAATGGACTTGGCCTACTTAATTCACCAGGCCCAACTTTTGTACATTTGGCACCAGTAGCGACTACCCAATTTTAGCCAAATTTTAGTTTGTTATGTTTTTTTTTTTTTTCACTATCGTTTTTTTTTTCTTTTCATTACTATTTGAGCACAGGATCTTTCAAAAATAACCTCTCTATCTCCAAAAGATAAAATAGATAAAGTTTACATACACTCTACTCTCTCTATCCTCCTTAAGAGTATGCATCGATTGATTCGGTTTTGTGCAGTATCGATTTATAAACACGCTACACCGATAACCAAATCAATAACATATATTTGTTATTGATTTTCGGTTTATGATTTGATCCTTGACGGCTTGATTTTCGGATAAGAAAGCACTCCTCTATTTTTATTTTTTTTGGTTTTCTTTTCTTATTTTCATCCGTTCATATATAAACTACTTTTTTACATAAAAGCCAACATAAATTACAAGTACAAACAAATTCAAATACATTATTATTAAAATAAACTTGTAAATTATCTCATATATACTTATTAGATTGTTTATTCCAAGTTATAGCAACGCTTTTTCATAATTATTGAATTAAAGAGATAATTGCAAG
Organism: Capsicum baccatum var. pendulum; assembly: GCA_030864225.1. Taxonomy (NCBI): domain Eukaryota; kingdom Viridiplantae; phylum Streptophyta; class Magnoliopsida; order Solanales; family Solanaceae; genus Capsicum; species Capsicum baccatum. Next base: position 198,971,709 of record CM061557.1, read on the forward strand.
TTATAGCAACATTTTAAAGAATTATTATTTTTTAAATAATATTTTTTTCATAATTAATATTTGCATTATCTTCTTATTTTTAGTCTTTAATATTTATCTCTCTTCATTAAATCATTTCATAATTATGGTAAGCGTTATTGTTGGTATCAATAATTATCTTTATTATTATTATTATTATTATTATTATTATTTTGTTAATAAAGTTACAAAATTTTTTCTCAAATTAAGGAGTAAAATCCGGTGAAGATATTTTTTACATTGATACATGTTTTTTTTTGGACCTTTTTTAGCTTTATTGATTAAGTTACTATTCCAATACTTACACGATTTTTCATAGTCACTTTACTGATAAAAGATTTCTCAACCATTAATATATTCTCATTTTCATAAATTAATTTTTTCTCTTATTTTTTAATATAGTGCCTGCGTATGAACTTGAATTTTCATATAGTGTTTCTTTGGGATTTAAAGTTGCTTCAATTTAGGGTTGTTATAAACTTGAGTTTTTCGTCATATATTGTTTCTTTGGGATTCAAAGTTGCTTCAATTTAGGGTTGTTTTCTTGATTTTTTTTGTTGGGTCATGTCTGCAAAGTACAAATTTGATTCTACTCTAATATTTTATCTCTCCTTATTAATTCTTTTGATAATTATGGTAGGAATAAATTTTGGTTTCAATAGTTATCCTTATTTATATAAATATTTTTTTCAACTTTATCAGTAAAGTTACAAAATCTATTCTTAAATTAAGGAGTGAAATTTGGTAAAATTATTTTTTACATTGATACAAGTATTCCTTCAATTCTTTTTTCATTATTGAAGATAATCATAGATTTCATCTTTTTACCAAAATATTCCTTTTTACTATAGATTTCATCTTTTTACCATAATATTCCTTCTTACTTCTTCCATTATTAAAGTGCCAGATGTACCGCTATTTTTTTTTTTATAAATCCTAATTCATTTTTTTTAGTATGAAAGATGGTATTGTTTATTAAAATGTCTTTCTTTTTCTTCTTCTTCTTCTTCTAAAAACCTGAAATCAAATTTTGAGTGAAATCTAACATTATTCAAATTTTTTTATCTTAATCATCAATTTTTTTATTAAAATAAAAATTTTCATATTTTGGTTGCAACACTGGAAAAGTATTATCTAGATTTTTGACTTTTATTTCAATATCGTTTCATCTACTAAAAACATTAAAATTATGCATCATTCCTATATTTCATTTTAAGTACTAAAACCCACGTCTTACAACTTCCTTAGGGCATCATTAGCGATCAACAACACATCAAATAGACTCTCAAACACTCTCAAATACTCAAGGTCAAGAACACTTAGGTTTTCATCAAGCATATCAATTGGGGATTTCAAAGGGTGATTTCTCTCCGTCTTCTTTGGTATCTAAGACATGTTACTTGTTACGATTCAAGACTACCCCTAATCATAACACGGCGCCTAGAACCACAAGTGATCCCAAGCTAACCCATGAACTGCATGATACTTGAGCAACTGATTTAGAATATATTAAATAACTGGATTTACTATGCGAAAACATAATCATGACAAAATCTGGGTAAATATAATACTGATAAAATTTATAATCTGATAAAACTGAAGAGAGAACTGAAATTTACATTTTATGACTTTGACTGAGTATCTATGAAGCCTCTACCATACTGACTATAGATAGTTGGGACATGCCTCCAACTATCACTATTTAATAAATATGAATAGTATAAGATAGTACACGAACTACAACTAACTGGAGTTTCTGAAATAGGAGAACTTATCACCTGATGGCTGAAAGCTGCAACAGTCTGATTATGATGCGTAGGCAATAACTGGTACCTACATCATGAGATAATGTAGCACATAGACATATATATGGATTAGTACTTCTGAAATGTACTGGGTAAGTGGGGATGAATACAGTAAGTAAAACTGATTTCATACGTAATCTTAAAACATGCATGCTAAGTGTAAGTAGACTCATCAACAGATTAAAATGAATTGAAAGCTGAAGTATCTTAAAACATGAGTAACAAACATAATCTGATAAACTGGTGAATCACTACATTTAGTTTCTAAAAATCTTTACTGTGGTAGGATAAGTAGAACTAAAGCTGGGATATGGTAAATAAGAGTACTGTATGTAAATCTCATGGAAAGCTGAATATGTTGTAAAAACTGTATACTGATATAAAAAAATATAAACATGTAAAACTGAGAATGTAAGACCAAGCATAGCATGTACTGACATAAACTGAATAATATGAATGGTGATATCTGAATACTGAATAACTCATATTTGTATACTGATTAACTGATAACTATATACCGATTAACTAATATCTGAATACTGATCACGAAAAACTGAACTGTACTTAGTCTGAATAACTGGACTAAAACTGTGGGATACTTGTGTATATGAGGTAAGGACTAACTAAACAATATGAGATAACTGAGCATAAATGCATGAAAACTGTAATATTTGAGAATGCAAGACTAAGTGTATATCTTTTATGTCATTGAGACAATCTGTAATTTGAAAGACTAAAATCTATATGACTGAATATTTGAAAGTCTGTACACTTAGTTAAGCAAACCTAAACTGAAAATACACTAAATATTGTACTGAGACTGTGGGGTCTATCATGTAACTGACATAAACTATGTGAGTTATAATGGAGTTCAACATCTGAACCACGTTGAGGAGGGTTGTTCTATCCTTGCCATCAGAATAGAACCTGAACTATAGTGATCACTAAACTGATATCCCAAAGGACTAGGGAGTCAGTCCTAACTGGTGGGTGAACCCTAAGAGAGTGTCAATCCTAAACTGGTGGGTGACATCTCATAATCTTATGCTAGCTACTTAGTTCTGGAACTTAGGGACTGCTACTAAGGACCCAGTCCTAATTGGCGAGTAAGCCCCCATCCCTATGTTCACTTGGTGATAAATCCTACTCCTAACTGAAAGACACTAAAATACTAACTAGTGCATGCACTGATGAGTGATAACTGATAAGCACAGGTCATGGTATTCTGAAAATAACAGTGCATACGGATTCTAGGGTAATTATTAACATATAAACTGATAGTACTCAACATGATCACGGTGTTCTAAATTTGATATTAAAATCATAATCTAACTGACTTGTTACTTGAAAAATAGAAATCATGTAAAATACGTAGGTATCAGGTGTTCATAACCCACCAGCACAGAATGAGTATAAAATACGATATCAAACTTGAAATACTATACTAAGTGATTATGGTTCAGAAACCCAAAAGCATAGACATTTCATCAAACACTTGGGAATCATGAACTTGAACATGGGAATGTATTAAAACATGCGATAACAACATGATTACATGGATAAATTCACAATTTGTTGTTATGACATGAAATTCAATTAAACACGACATGGGAAATTGAAACTTGAGACATGAGATAACCAATCTTTTCATGGGATCATACTAGGACATGAATTGAGTCAAATTACTAAGGAGAAAAATGATTTAAATGCATCTTGATCATATACAACTTCATAATAATGAAAAAGTTCATACTTTAATTGAAAAAAGGTTATTTTGGGCTCCATGGGTGAAAAGGGACTTGTGGATGAAATGCCATACACCTTAAGCTTCTTAAATTAGAAAAGAAACACTATTCTTGAAGCTTTCTTGAAGATTCTTGAACTTAGGAAACTTGAACTTTTGTGTTCTTGAGAGAAAATCTTGAACTTTATTCATAGGGGAAGGGGAGGGTTTTTACATGAGAAATTTTGAGAAAGATGGGTAAATAATACCCTTTTGGGTGCTATAAATCATCCTTTGGACGTTTGGTGTTGAGGGGAAAGAACCAAAGTACACTTTGATCCTTAAGAAGCTGAAATAGTAAAGGACTAGACCCCGGGTGGTTAGGAATAGACCCCAAATGGCTACACCTTTATCTCAGCGAACTAACCTAGGCAACGCCCCCTTTATCCTGGTGGACTAACTCGGGCAGCGCGGGCATATCGCCTGCCCTTACTGCCTCTCACAAAAAAAGCCATAAATTTTTGCTCAAGTATCGAATTAAAGCAAAATTGGTATTATTGGAAATCTGACTCAATAATCTATAATTTGGTGAGTAATGAACTGCAAAATTCTTCGTATATCAAAAGTTATACACGTTCAAAGTAGAGCCTTGTAGAATCGAATACCAAAGTTTGGACGAATCAAAGGCTCTTAGCTCAACTTCGTTCTAAGTGATTCCTAAGAACATTTTTCACCTCGACAACATTTCACACCCTAGGATAATGATAATGACACATGTATTAACATAAAAATCATAGTATTAATGTTTACATACATAGGGATGATGCTTCCAAGTCTAGCTCAAAAATGCTGGGTGTTACATTATCTCTTCTTTGGAATCATTCGTCCTCGAATGAGACTGGATAGACTAAGAGTACTATACTAAGGTAACTGCGATCATATACTAAATATGCATGAATTAGAACATGATTGCATAATTGAGTTTAAGATGATACATGAACTGAATTGATTTCATGAATAAATGCAATGACATAAGAATGGTTATAAAGCCGAGATAAAAGTGAGAGAGTCAACTTATGTGTAACCATTACTTCAAGATGGATCTGGTTTTGCAAAGAAAAGTTAAGAGATTTAGTACATGAAAACTTGTGGTATTAAAACATCTCTCCCTTAGAATATTTCATCCCTTGAATGATACTGACTTGACTGAAATACTAAGGAAAGACTGAGATGATACACGGGATACTTACAGACTGAATCATGCCTGAATATCTAAAATATGAAACTGATGCATGAACTGAAATGAATTCGTAATTTGTATGGATGCGAATATTTTACCTTATGGAATAGCCATATTCATGAGATTTCAGATTGTAAGACTAGATCAAAAGATGGAAAACCATAAGAACTTGTCTTTCTGGCTGTTAAACTGAATTATTGGCTATACAGACTGGATCATACTGGAAGCTTATACTTAACTGGAGTATTTTTTCAACACTCTTTCAAAGAAGTTCTAATAACATTAGGGATCAAAGAATCTTGGGCATGATCTGATAAGATATCTAAATAAGGAATCACAACATGGCTATAATTCTGTAACATAGAACATAGGCCTATGAAACATAAGCTTGGATAGAATTTCTATGCCTTAGACAATGTTACTGCTACTTCCAAGCTTAGACATACTCCTCAAATACTCCCTCAACTATACATTCCACTTCAATACTGTACTTCACTTGAGGCTACTTAAAATCTTCACATAGGCACTGATAACTCTATCTACTGAAGTCTGAGCTAAACTCAATTTCCTTACGATGTTTAAGCCTACTCGAATCTACAAAGTGTACACATAACACTGTAATACTAGTCTAAATCATGAATTCAATACCCCCTGCATTTTCATAACTTTTTATCTCATCTAAACAATTACTCATCACCACTATCATTTCATAAAGAGAAGTCACTGAAAGGTTAGGACATCAGATCCTGAAGCATGAAAGAATACTATACATAACTTTAACACATAACTAAGGCCTGAGGAATAGAATATCATCATTATGGATTCGTCAAAGAGATCTAATCTAAGAACATACATGACATAATTTACATATTGTTGATCATTAAGAGTGTACCATGAGTACCTGGAATTGAACATTTTGTAAAGCATGAGTACATGAGTCATGAGCTGCATGACCTGAGTTTGGAGTTCATGATTTCATGGAACATGATTCGTACTGCTGAACAAACTAGAACTCCGTATACTTGGGACTGGAAGCGTACATGATTTTATGGAAAATGTATGAATATGAGCTATGATCATAGAGCTGACATATAGGGTATGAGTAGATATCGCAATGACTGAAGTACAACTACTGAAATAAGAATAGGTTGGGCATCTTCCTCCCTAGTGTTGTTCTACAACACACCGACATTACTACTAGAATCTAAGAGGCTGACTTGGTTACTTGTTCATCATCTCCCCTTAGCTTAGAACCATCATTCTAAGTCCGTGGGACCCTTTTTAAATTAATCTAAACTAAACTTTCACCACTTTACTCTAGAGTCTGGGGTATAATAATACACATAAATGATAAACTCACCCTAAAGACTACACCTGATAATGTAAGGCCCACTACTAGTACTTCTTTCTGATATACAATTCTTAGCTTTCTATAGCCCCAATAATCATCATATAACAAATTAAACACTGACTAAATTAAAATTTTCAAAAGCATCACCATATCCTAAGTTTACACCATCAAGAATTTCAACTCTTTTTTTCTATTAGCTCAATCTTCAATGATTCAAACTTAGATTCTAACATTTAACATAGATATCCCCAAACCTTTAATGAGCCGTACTAACTCTCTTCATAACCTACTAATATCACATCTCTAAACTTATTTTTCCCCAAACCATGAGGTTTACCATTACACCTGAACATCCGATATCAATAACCTATAGCCCATAACTTAGCTAGTAAGAACATCGTATACTACATTACTAGCCTCATTCAAACTTCTCAACTCAAGAGTACTATCTAAGCACACACACTATTAAAACTTAGAAATAATACAATCCCATATCACCTTGGGTACACCTCTAGATCATACATACATCATCATACTTAATTTCAAATCAACAACTTAAATTCTTGCATACACTGTTTCAAGCCTACCAATTTACCTTTCATATAACTAGCCCCATGGATACATAATATACTAAATCCAGATAAACACTATCCCCACTTTACTTCTGTTAATCTTCTAGGTTCATGTATCTAACTCTAGATCACATGCTGTCATAGGATTCTGAGAAGGGATCTAAAAAAAATCTGACTTTGGCTCAATGCATGATTTTTATGAACATGAATAAAATCTTTCTAACTTCAGAACATAAAGGCTCTGATGTGATCCCCTTAATCCCGCACGTAATCCCTCATAACTATCTGTGGGGATAGTTTGAGAAAACTCTATCTGTAGGAATTTGAGCTTCACTATTTTTGTTACCTTAAAAAAATAAGGAAGAATTAACATGATTGAAGCAAGATGAGGATCTATATAAGTTTCTTAGAGAAACTTTCTATAGTATGATCTGAGACATGAAAGAAGGGAAACATTTCTTAAATGCCCTGTAGCCTTTTGAAGAAAAATGCAGATGTCTCTATATTATTCTGCATGACTCTACTAGACACAACTTCGTAGTCACTCTAGGACACTTGAACTCTGGGATCTGATATCAAGTTCGTCATGATCCGAGACTACCCCTAGTCGTAAAATGGTGCCTAAAACCACAAGTGATCCCAAGCTAACCCATGAACTGACATGATACTTGAGCAACTGATTAACAGTATATTAAATAACAAGATTTGCTGTGTGGAAACATAATCATGATAAAATATGAGTAAATATAATGCTGATAAAATTTATAATTTGATAAATTAAAGAGAGAACTAAAATTTATATTTTATGACTCTGACTGACTATTTATGAAGCCTCTACCATACTAACTATAGATAGCTGGGACATGTCTCTAACTATCACTATTTAATAAATATGAATAGTATAAGATAGAACATGAACTACAACTGGAGTCCCTAAAATAGGAGAACTCATTACCTGATGGCTGAAAGCTGCAACAGTCTAATTTTGATGCGTAGGCTATAACTGGTAACTATATTATGAGATAATATAACACATAGACATATATATGGATAGTACTTCTGGAATGTACTGAGTAAGTAGGGGTGAATGCAATAAGTAAAAATAATTTCATATGTAATCTTAAAACATGCATGCTAAGTACAAGTAGACTCACCAAGAGACTAAAATGAACTGAAAGCTGAAGTATCTTAAAATATGACAAACATAATCTGATAAGCTGGTGAATCACTACACTTAGTTTCTAAAAATATTTACTGTGGTAGGATAAGTAAAACTGAAGCTGGGATATGGTAAAACAAAAGTACTATATGTAAATCTCATGGAAAGCTGAACATGCTGTAAAAACTGTACTGAGGATCATGTATGGATACTGACATAAAAAACATAAACATGTATAATTGAGAATACAAGACCAAGCATAGCATGTACTGACATGACCTGAATAACATGAATGACTGATATCTGAATAAATCATATTTGTATACTAATTAACTGATAACTATATACTGATTAACTGATATCTGAATACTGATCATGAAAAACTGAACTGTACTGAGCATGAATGCATGAAAACTATAATATCTGAGAATGCAAGACTAAATGTATATCTGTTATATCACTGAGACAATCTGTAATCTAAAAGACTAAAATCTATATAACTGAATATTTGAAAGTCTGTACACTTAGTCAAACAAACCTGAATAGAAAAAACACTAAATATTGTACTGAGACTGTGGGAGCTATCATGTAACCAACATAAACTATGTGAGCTATCATGGAGTCCAACATCTGACCCATGTTGAGGGGGGCTGTTCTATCCTTGCCATCAGAATAGAACCTGAACTGTAGTGATCACTAAACTAATGTACCGAAGGACTAGGGAGTCAGTCCTAACTGGGGGGTGACCACTAAGAGAGTGTCAGTCCTAAACTGGAGGGTGGTATCTCATAATTCTATGCTAGCTACTTAGTTCTAGAACTTAGGGACTGCTACTAAGGACCCAGTCCTAACTGGAAGGTGAGCCCCCATCCTTAGGTTTGCTTGGTGCTAAATCCTACTCCTAACTGAAAGATACTAAATACTAACTAGTGCATGCACTGGTAAGTAATAAATGATGAGCTCAGGTCATGGTATTCTGAAAATAACAGTGCATATAGATTCTGGGGTAATTATTAACATATAAACTGATAATGCTCAACATGATCATGGTGTTCTGACTATGTTATTAGAATCATGATCCGACTGACTTGTTACTTGAAAATAAAAATTATGTAAAATACATAGGTTTTGGGTATTCATAACCCACCAGCACTGAATGAGTATAAAATACGATATCAAACTTGAAATACTGTAATAACTGATTATGGTTCAAAGACCCAAAAATATTGACATTTCATCAAACACTTGGGAATCATGAACTTGAACAAAGAAATGTCTTAATACATGGGAAAACAACATGATTACATGGCTAAATTCATAATTTGATATTATGACATGAAATTAATTGGACATGATATGGGACATCGAAACTTGAGACATGAGATAACCAATATTTTCATGGGATCATACTAGGACATAAATTGAGTCAGATTGTTAAGAAAAAACATGATTCAAATGCATCTTGAACATATACAACTTTATAATAATGGAAAAATTCATACTTTAATTGAAAATAAGGTTTTTCTGGGCTTCATGGGTGAAAGGGGACCCATGGATGAACTCCCACATACTTTAAGCTTCTTAACTCGGGAAAGAAACACCATTCTTGAATGTTTTTTTGAAGATTCTTGAACTTGGGAAACTTGAAATCTTATGTTCTTGAGAAAAAATCTTAAACTTTCTTCATGGGGAAAGGGGAGGATTTTTACCTGAGAAATTTTGAGGAAGACGGGGAAATAATGCCCTTTTGGGTGCTATAAATCATCCTTGTGACGTTTGGGTTGAGGAAAAAGTACCAAAGTACCCCTTGACCCTAAAGAAACTAAAATAGTGAAGGAATAAACCTTGGGCGGTGCCCTCTTTATCCCGGTGGACTAACTCGAGCGGCGCGGGTATATCGCCTGCCCTTATTACCTCTCACGAAAAAAGCCATAAACTTTTGCTAGGGTATCGAATTAAGGAAAAATTAGTATCGGTTTAAAACTGACTCAATTATCTATAATTTGGTGGGTCTTGAGATGTAAAATTCTTCGTATATCAAAAGTTATACACGTTCAAAGTAGACCCTTATAGAATCGAATACCAAACTTTGGACGAATCCAAGGCTCTTAGATCAACTTCGTTCTAAGTGATTCCTATGAACATTTTTCACCTCAAAAACACTTCATATCATATTATAATGATCATGACACTTGTATTAACATACAAATTATGGGATTAAAGCTTACACATGTAGAATGATGCTTTAAAGTCTTGCCCAAAAATACGGGGTGTTACATTACCCATTCCTCATTCTTAGTTCAACTAAATTCATATTTCAATGAATGGTTTTCATGATTTAGTTGTGGGTATTATTTGGTTTTGAATTATATTTTGGGGTTTTTGGTTATAAATGGTTGGATATTATTGCGTATCGGGTTTTAACCCTTAGAAAATTTCTTGCAATCCCATTTTTTAAATCCAATACGACTTAATATACGAGTCGTATACTGGGGTATAAATAGTAAGGTCCTATCGTGAGCTGACCAGTGTTATTTGGTGGGATATTTTTGATTATTAGAATGGATACGACTTAGATGCGTGTGTCGTAAGGTGGGTTACAAGTCGTATGGTTAACTTATAAGGTGGATAGTATTTGATCCTCCTGGTGTTACATTCTGCCAGGGATACCGGTCATGGGTACGGATAGTATGCTGAGGTTATGACTTGGTTAGATGAGTTTTGTACTGAACAGTGTCTGATCAAAGGTTAAGTCTTGGTTACAATTGGTGTGTGCCAACCGTAGGGGAGGTTATGACTCGTAAGGGGGTTAGTTGTGACCCTATGTTGGGTTTCTGTAGGATTTAATTTGGGATATTTTGGACATTTCCCTACTTACCTTAATAAGGACCCACGACTTCTGATCCATCTTGGAGGTTATTTACCCTATTATTTTATTCTTAAACACTTAGAAATTCTTCCTAAAATTATCATAATTCTCTCAAGAGCTTTTAGGGAAAAAGTCTAAGGTTTAACTAAGGGATTACCTTAGGGCTTGTCTTGGTAAATTTCTTCCATCAATCATCTTGGTTTAAGGCATGATTCTCTTTTCTCACTGTATTTTAATTAAGGGAATTGATTTCATGGTTATTTATATGGTTTATTTCATGGTTTTACTATTACATAATTATGGTTTTCAACCATTGATTGAGGGTTTGATGTTAATACTTGGTTATGGTTTTTTATGGTTTTATAAAGATATGTTCATTGCATTAACTTATTTTAATGGAACTCTTGCTTTTTTTTTGGCTTACGTAAGGTTAAATGGTTCAAATGTTTTGAAAAGGATAATTGGTTATGCTTGTGGAGAACATGGACATCACCCAAGAGGTTTAATATGGCAAATAGAAGTGCATTTGAATGTCCCTTTTAATCAAAATGGTTTAGCTATGGATAATGCTTGCAATTATGGTGGTATAATGATACCAATGGTTTATTAAATAGACTTGGTTAATAATTGGATAATTGGATTGTTTGCACTTGGTTTTAATTGGACATTAATGGCAGAAAGTGTAAGCTAAGCCGTGGAAGGTAGCGATCCCGAGTGGGACCAAAACCCGAAACTCATATTTGTCGATATGAGGGGTCTTTGATGGACATATGTGAGTGTCACATTTTTTTTCGAGGGATGTATTAGTCATCCCAGGGATATTGCTTGGTCATGTGGCTACACACACTGAGGCTCTTTTAGTAGGAGGAGTTGAACCCATATGGCCCGTGGGTGGTAGGAAGACTAAGCTACACAACTCAGGTAAAGGTTTTAAATATATGCTAAACCCAGTTACCTTTCCCAGCACTTATATATATATGTATTAGTTGTGTACATTGGATGGTTTTACTTGGATTTATAACTGGTATTATTTTATCCTTATCTCGAATTTCATGCTAGTGTTCACCCACTAACCTATCTACTAGTGGCTGCATGCCCACACTATGCAGGAATCAGACATTCTACTCCTCTTGCTTACTACTTGATTTGGGGACAACTATCTGGATTGAAGTGGTAAACTTCTGTCCTTTTTGAAGGCTCCATTTTATGTTGGACATTCTTAGACGTACTTTCTTTTTGGATATTAGTTTTGGCCATGGTTGGGGGCATGTCCTAATCGGGTATTTGTATTCTTTTGGATAGAGGCTTTGTGGTACTTCTGTGGATTGGTATGGGCGGGATTGGTATGAGAGATGGCCTAACATTGGAATAAGCTAGAGGGCCGTCATTATTGGACTATATTGTTGGTTGTTCCATCATTTCTTTGTTTTAGATTTTATCATAATATAACTTGGTTTACTTATTTAGTTATGACCTGGTTTATGGATTTTTTGTTTGGTTGGTACAATTAGGTGGATGGTTCGGTACGGTTGGACTCAATAATGCTATCTTGTTATATGTTCAGAATTCAGCACATCTTAGGGATACCATTGGTGGTTTGGTTGATTAACAAAGGGTGTTCCTCGATCTTAGTTAGACTTAGGATGCCCATTATGTCTAGATCCCAGTTTGGGCAGTGGCAAATATTGTTTTCCCATGTTTTACTTATGGTTTTTCATATCATAATATTGGTTTTAACATTGTGAAATGCATGGTAATGGTAAATAGGTTTAGGGGTACCTAGGATTCCCCAAATTACTTGGTTTTGGTTTTGGAAACTATATGGCCTCAACATGTTTGGTAAAATGCCTATGCGAATGATTTTGTCACATGGTTTGACTTTTATTGAAACTACGTATTGTATAATTTGGTAATGGAATCTAAATTGGTTTAAATGATTTTAAATAAATTGGAAAGGCCTTGGTGGCCATGGTTTTGGTTAAATTAAAAATCATGTGCGGTACATGGGAATCCCTTAAGGGTTGGCTAATGACATTATTTGTAAGATATAGTCGGTATGACGATACTACTTTGTAAAGCCTTGGTTAATAACTTCTGGAATTGGTTGGTTATGTGCTAATGGTTTTAATTGGGCAATAATGTTGGGTTGTGTTAGCTTACCATGAAGGTGAGAGTCTGATAGACGGACACTGGAAACTCATGTTTACCGACATGAGGGTTGGTCATGGCGACCTTAAATTTGTGGGGTACACGGGAATCCCCTAAGTTCATACTTGTATCTATTTATCATGAAGGGCAAAGGTTACACGGGAATCCCCAGCCCCTATGATATCTCTGGTTTGTGCAGCTACACGCACTGGGACCTGTTCAAGGGGTAACACTGGACCCATATATCTCATGGGTAAATTATGATGGTAATGCTACACAAACCCAGGTTAAAGGTTTATATGCATGCTAAACCCAATTTTCTTTCCAAACATGGATTATATATATATATATATGTATGGATATAATTGTATATGGTTATTTAATTGGTTTTAAATATTGACATTATTTTATCCTTATTCCTGAGTACATGCTAGCGTTCACCCGCTAACCCATCTCCAAGAGTTGTATCTCTATGCAATGTAGGAACCATCCATACTATTTATCCTGCTCAGTGATTGGATTTAGGGACAACTTTATGTCGGATTGAAGTGGTGAGCTTCCATACTTTAAAAGGCTCTATTTCATGTTATGGTCTTTTCTACATACTTTTGTCATTTCATAGACTTTGGTTTTTGGCTATGGTCGGGGATATCTACCTACCGAATGATGTTTTGATTTTGGATAAAGGTTTTGTGGGACTACTTTGGGTTGGTATGGGAAGTGTTGGTATTGGTCTTAGCCATGGCATTTGTATTGGTATTGAGGCTGATCCCGATGAACTGTATTTGATTTGTGATTGTTTAATTTGGTTATATTATATATATTTGGAATTTTATTGGATAAAAGGTGTAGGACAGTTATAGTTAGGTATTAGGGGTGGCCTTCCAATAGAGTCTCTTTTAAGGGTGTGTAGCACGCCATACTTATAATGGAAAGGCTACAAGGTATTTAGGAATGTTTCTCTTTCTCGTGTTCTGTTTTTAAGCTTTGGTGTCTAACTCCTGAAATCTTCTCTAATTCCCATTTGTTTGCTTTTTAGATTATGCCTCGATGATTTAAAGTTCATAGAAACTCCTTTGTCCCAACTGAGGATAATGTTGATGGAACACGCTCTACTCATGGGATCCATACTCAATCTAGGGGTTCAGTTCCTAATTGTCCTAGAGTTTCACTGGTTCCCCCAGCCCTTCTCAGACTCCTCAGGCTGAAGTGATGAATGCTGAGTTTCGTCAGTCTATTCATATGTTGGCACAGTTGGTAGCTACCCAGTCTGAGCATGATGTTCCTGTTACTCCGTCTTCAGAGGCCACAAGGGTTGACCAGTTCATAAGGTTGAATTCTCTGACCTTTATTGGTGTAAGGTTGAACATGATCCTTAGGGTTTCCTAGATGAGATGGAAAATATTTTTCATCTTATACATGTCATGAATGTGGAGGGCATGTATTTTACAGCCTATCAGCTAAAAGATGTGGCATACTAATGGTAAGAGAAATGGGATCAGGAAAGGGGTGACACTAATAAGTCATCACTACATGAGGTTTTCTCTAATGCTTTTTTGAACCGCTTCTTTCCTCAGGAGTTAGTGAAGTAAAAGTGGAAGAGTTTGTTAATCTAAAGCAAGGTAAGATGTTAGTCAAGGATTATGCCTTGAAATTTCACCAATTATCTCGGTATGCTCCAGATTTAGTTACTAGTATGAGGGCCCAAATGACAAAGTTTGCTTCAGGATTGTCTCGTGAGTTGATCCTTGAGAATAATGCTGCCTTGTTAATCAAGGACATGAATATCTGCAGGTTGGTTGTATACATGAAATAGGTAGAGGAAGAAAAGAAGCAGGTTGAGTTAAGTGAGAGGCAGGGAAAAAAGTTAAGATTCTCTGAACAGAGGGGTGGCTAACTGCAGAGTGGTAGGGATGGTGGTAAGTGGCCCAAGAAGAAGTGGGGAAATTTTGGGTCTTACTCGACGGCTAGTGCTCCCTACCCAAATTTATTGAGTGATAGGAATTTCCATGGTGGCGATAACTTTAGGGTGCAGGGTGCCCAATCTCAGGCTAGTAGGGCTCAGTCGGCTCCATCATATCCTCTTTATAGGTTTTGTGGTCGTTTGCATTGGGGTTTTGTGATGAGGGAAGGGACAAGTGCTTCAATTATGGTTAGCTAGGTCTTATGCTTAGAAACTGTCCTGTTGGTAAGGTTTTTTCTTGTAATACCCCATGATTTTTCTTAGCTTAAACTCATCTTGAAAATGACAAGGAGTAGCTTCTAGAATGAGTGATTTTTATTTCGTGTGAAATTCTTTAGATTTGACTTTCTATGACGTAGGACATTGAATTAGCTTTCCAACGATATAAGATTCACCTAAATCTGTTAACCGGGTAAGAAGTTATGGCTATTTTAAGTTTCATTCATAAAACACCGTGATTTGGGTCCTTAGCGCGTTGCAGAGAACCATAAAATTATAGTTGTCAATTTTCAGTGTCACTCCGTGATACTGGTGCGTCGCGCCCGTGGTTGAAATGGCAAACTTAGGGGCTTCACAATGGTAGTGCATCACGGAGGGAACCTAATTCCCACTCGTCCTTTTTCCAGTGAGCCACCGCTATTGTGGCGCATTACGGTGGCCACCCAGATCGGGAAAAATGAACATTTTCCAGTTCCATTTAAAATTTAAAGGGGGCATTTTGGTAAATTACCCAACTCCAATCCATTCAAAAATAGAAGATGTATCAAATTTCAAAACACTTTATGCTTTATTCATCTTTCTTTTCAAAGTAAAACCCTAGTTCATCATACTTCCTCCCTAAGAAACTCAGAATTCCTCTATTAATCTTCCAAGACAATTTAAGATTGAGAATCCTCAATTCAAGAATTCCAAGAAGGCATCTCCAAAACATCAATAGAGATCCAAGATTCAAGTTCTAACATCTAGATCATCAAATTAAGGTATATGGGATTTGAACAAGGATAAATATTTCATACTTGTGCCCAAAACTTGCTTTTACTTTCAAAAGTTATTCAAATTTATATGATTCCCATGAATTTCAAGTTAGGGTTTATACCCATTATCATTATTTGTAAGATTATGAGATTTCCCATGATTTAGAAGTTGAATTACATGACTTTATTCATATTTCTATGCCTTGTGCAGAAATTTCCAGATTTTAAGATGATTTATGAATGTTTACATTACCAAGTATGAATTTTGAGATGTTTTAACATGAGATTGATGCTTGGGTCATTGGACCTCATTTAAATATTGTTGTTTCAAGATTGTTTGTGCTATAAGCACCCCATGACTAGATTATTTTCAGATTTCAGATAACTAATCCACTTTATTTTAGAAGACTTGAGATTTACAAAAAAGTAAAGTATAGCTGGCTTTCTGTAAACCTTTGTGTAAATTTTAAAGTGGATTTCTTAAGATTTTGAGCATGAGATTAGTAGTAGTATTTAGCACCGAGATGGGTAAGTTACTACAGTTTCATACCCCAGAACTACGTGCCAACATAGGATTTAGATTATTCTCACTTCTATGTGGATGACTGAGATTATGATCACTGAGATAAGAGTGTTCTATTCCGATGGCAAGGGTAGAACAACCCTAACTTTACGGGGACTAGTCGTGGGACACCATGGATGCTCACATACAGTACATGTCGGTTAGAAGAACCTCCCAAAAGATGTCCCCTACTCTTAAACAATTTTGTTTGATTTGATGCCTTTAGATACACAGAATAAGCTTTTAGACTTCACTTAGCCTACATGATTTGAGAAATAGAACAGAACTATAAATTTTAGAACTAAGTGTAATGGCTCACAAGATTTAGATTACATGCTTTATTATTCTTGCTTTACTTCCAGATTTTAGATTACTCAAGCTTAAGTGAGTCATTTACGTTTAGTATGCATAATTTTATAAACTGTGATGATATTATTTACTTATTGCATACACGCCCATATACTCAGTACATCATCAAAGTAATAATCCACATATATGTCTATGTGCTACATTGTCTCATAATGTAGGTTCAGGTGCTCAATCTCAGCAACGTGATTGATCTTCGAGCATCTTATCTATATCCCTGTAGTTGGTGAGTCCTCATAGTTTGAGGGCTTAGTTATTATGATTTCTAAGTTACTAGTAGATATGTATTTACTCATTTCAGACAGTCGAGTCAGCTGAGGCCTATCCCAGTGACTCTCTAGATTCAGATAGTAGAGGATTGTCGAACTATTAGATTCAGATTTAGGTATTTGAGTTAGTATTTAGATTTTTAACATTATTTTATCAGTCTTTTGAGATTTAGTATGATTCAGATATACTTAGAAGATTCAGACAGTTTTTTGCATATATTATGATTTGTCATCTATATTTCCCTATTTTGAGATTTAGATCTAGAAAAGACAGTCAGGGTTAGCTCAGGACTACTTATCGTTCGAAACACTGTGTGGCATCCTGAGAACTAGATTTTAGGGCGTTACACCTCTGGGGAAAACAAGGTTCCTGTAGCATCTTCTTCAACTCTAGCACTAAAGGGTGCATCATCTGGCTCCAACACTGGTCAAAATCCTCTTTCCGCCCTTACTACCCGCTAGGAGTCTGAGGCATCGCCTAATATCATGACTGGTATATTACAACTCTTTCTAGTGATGTGTATTGTTTACTTGATCTGGGGTCCACTCTCTCTTATGCGACCCTATTTATGGCTGTGCATTTTGGTTTTGGTCCCAATATGTTTTGGATCCTTTTTCTATTTCTACCCTATTAGGTGACTTTATGATTGCTAAAAGAGTTTATAGGGTGTGTGTGGTATATACTAGTAATAAAGAAACTTTGGTAGATTTGTTCAAATTAGATATGGTGGATTTTATATTATATTGGGGATGGATTGGTTGCACTCTTGCTATACATCTCTAGATTGTCAAACCCATAAGTTATCTTTAAGTTCTCTAATGAGCTGGTTATTGAGTGAGTGGGTGTCTCTCTATCTCCTAAGGGGAGGTTTATATCATATCTTAGAGCTTGGAGATTGATCTCTATGGGGTGTCTTTATTATCTAGTTTGGGTTAAATATTCTAACTCGGAGGGTCCTTCTTTGCAATCTGTCCGGTGGTAAATGAATTTTCTGAGGTCTTTTCTAATGACCTTCTCGGTGTTTCTCCTAATAGAGTGATTGAGTTTGGAATTGATTTTGTTTTAGACACTGGTCCAATTTTTATTCCCTATACAGAATGGCTCTAACTGAGTTAAAGGAGCTTAAATAATAGTTAAAGGATCTTTTAGATAAAGGTTTTATCCATCCTGATCTTTTAGATAAGTATCATCTTCCAAGGATAGATGACTTGTTTGATTAGTTGAAGGGTGCTAAGTTTTTCTCCTAGATTGATCTTCGATCTCTGTATCATTAGTTAAAGATTAGGGAGATGGATATCCCTAAGTTAACTTTCTATACTTGATATGGGCATTTTGAGTTTCTAATTATATCTTTTTGGTTGACCAATGCCTTGATGACATTCATGGATTTGATAATTAGGGTCTTCTATCAGTTTTTGAATCTATTCATCAATGTGTTCATAGACGATATTTTGGTGTACTCTAAGAGTGAGGTGGATTATGCCAATCACCTCCGTATTGTATTGTAGACTCTAAAAAAACAACAATTATATGCGAAATTTTCAACATGTGAATTCTAGCTGAACACTGTCACTTTTCTGAGTCGTATCATTTCTAGTGAAGGGATCACGGTAGATCCACAGAAAGTTGCAGTGGTTAAGAAGTGGCCTATATCCACCACTCCAATCACTATTCAAAGCTTCTTGGGTTTAGCGGGTTATTATAGGGGGTTTGTAGAGAGCTTTTCTTCTATAGTTTCCCCATTGACTAAGTTGACTCTGAAGAAGGTTAAGTTCTTGTGGTCTGATGCGTATGAGGGTAGTTTCAAGAAGCTCAAGGATAAGATCTTGTGGTCTGATACCTGTGGGGGTAGTTTTAAGAAGTTGAAGGATAAGCTAACTTTGGCTCTAATTTTGACTTTGCCTGATGGCACAAATGGGTTTGTGGTATAGATGATGCATCCCGAGTTGGGTTTGGCTGTATGCTAATGCAACATGGTAAGGTGATAGCTTACACTTCTAGACAGTTAAAGGTGCATAAGAGATCCAACTCATTATTTGGAATTGCTAATTGTGGTGTTCACATTAAAAATCTGGCATCACTATTTGTATAGAGTGCATATGGACATCTTCTCCGATCATAAAATCCTATAATCTGCGTTTACTCAGAAAAAGCTTAACCTCAAGCAAAGGAGATGGCTTGAGCTTCTCAAGGATTATAATATGAGTTTTTACCACTATCCAGGTAAAGCTAATGTGGTTACCGATGCTCTTAGTAGGTTATCCATGGGAAGTCTAAATCATGTGGATAAAGGAAAGTAGGAATTGATGAAGGAAATTCACCATTTGACTAACCTTGGAGTTTTTCTTTTAGACTCTGAGGATGGTGTTATATTCATTCAGAAAGTGGCACATTCATCTCTTGGTGCTGAAATTAAGGAGAAACAAATGTTAGATCCTGTGTTGATGAGGATCAAGGGTGATATTGGTGGGCAAAAGGTATTTAACTTCGAGATTAGTAGTGATGCTACCTTGAGGTACCAAGGAAGGTTATGTGTTTCCGACGTCGATGGTTTATGAGAAAGGTCTTGGATGAGGCATATGAGTCGCGCTATGTTGTTGAAACTCCTTGGCTTTGACCGTTAGAAAAGTCCCTTTGTTGAAGTTTTTGGGCAAGGTATGACTCATGGGTGCTAGTAATACCCTAGGATATGGTTTGGTGTCCTCTCACTCATATATTAGGTAGTGTAGTAGGGTTTACATTCTATCCAAAGTACAATTTAGCCTCTCCCAAGTCATATTATAGGGTATTAATCATAAGATGCCAAGCCTTGTGATGTCTTGAGCTTGGCCTAGTGTAAACTGTCTAGGATACAGTTTGTAGGGTACTACTCATACCTTGGGGTACGAGTTATGCATGAGTAGTCATATTTTGGATCGTTTTGGGGTCCTTGGTGAGGCATAGGGTACGAGTTAGGGTATCACTTGTACCCTAGGGTATGGTTTAGTTGGGCAAGTCGTACCCTCATTGGAATAAGTTTTTAACTTTTAAGTTGGGGATTTTTTAGAAATTTCCCTACCCCCTAAACCTGTATGTCCCACAACTTATAACATTGTTTAGTCCTTCATTCTTTACTTGGACAAGATCAAAATATTTCAAAATCCTCTCAAAACTTCTCTAATAAGATTGGGGCTTGGGTTCTTCAAAGAAGCCATCTAGAGGCTTGAGGATCAAGAATCCATCCGTGAATCTTCGTGTATAAGGCATGTGACTCTTTTCACTCATTGTTAGTTCCAAAATCATGTGTTTTAAACATTTATCATGACTTTTAAATAGTGATTTTGAAATTAAAATTTGAGGGTTTTGATGCCTAGTGATGAGTAATGTTTGCTCTCTCTCAGACTTGTGTTTATACAGATTTTTGTTGATGATTTGGACATGTGGGTGCTTGCTGGTTGTGGTTTAATAAATGGGTCATGAGTAACCCTAATCTTGGTGATTTCTACTTTGATTTTTGCCTTGGTAAAGACATTCCCACAAGGTGTTTGAGAGAATATCTAAGAGGAGTAACTAGTCACATGTTAATGATGTTGTGAACTAGGGAAATGGTCTAATATGCATGAATGGTTGATAAATGATATAATGAGTTAATTGGTGACTTTGGTGGTTTGCTTGGTTAAAAAGGGTTAGAGTCCCTAAACATGAAATTGAATTGTGTTTTGAACTAAAGTGCGGTATAAGAATGCTAATGAAGAATGAATGGTTTTGTAAGGGTCTTAATGACCATGAATTGGAATGAATGGTGATTTGAATTAAGGCATTGGCCTATTAATGTTATTGATTGACAAATGGTTCCATAGCGACCTTGTGGTCATGTATGGTGTTGAATTGTAGCCTCGGTGGCTTGAATTGTTTAAATGGGTTAGAGTCCCTAAATATTGAATTGAATGGACGTTAATGGATCGACAAAGAGTTAGAGTCCTAATGTCAACTAGTAATGGTCACAACGGCTTATGGTTATAGTCCACTTGCTTAATGAAATGGCTTGTGGTTAGAGTCCACTTGCTTAATCAGATGACTTGTGGTTAGAGTCCATTTGCCAAATAAAATGAAATGGCTTGTGGTTAGAGTCCACTTGCTTTATAATATAGTTTGGGGTTAGAGCCCTCTTGCTTAATATGATTGGGGAAGTTCAATCCTCCTAAACTATGAAGGTGGAAGGTTAGAGTACTCCACTATATATCTCATCATTGAGTACTTCAAGATGCATGCTAAGTCTTGATTTTCTTTGTTCGGCATGTTTTGTATCTATGTATATCTACACATATACCTATGTATGTAAATGTGGTTGTACATGATGTTTTGACTTGGTTTTTAATAATACTACTATTTACTTCTTATCCTTAAGTTACATGCTAGTGATCCAATCGCTAACCATCTTCGAACATCGTATCCCTAGGCGACAAGGGGCTGAACCTTCATCTTCTCTTCCTGTGCAGTGACCAGGTATTTGAGCGATTCGTGTGTTGACTTTGAAGTGGTGAGCTTTCCTACTTCGGAAGGCATACATTTCATGGTCTTTCTATCTTATGTCATAGATTTGTTTAGACTTGGTTCTGGATATTGTCGGGGCATGTCCTAATATATTTTGACATCGAATTTATAGAGGCTTTGTGGATGACTGTAGACTTGGGTATGTTGGATTAGTGTGTTGACATTTATGGGTTGATATATGCTTATGAAGTTATGATTATTAGTCTTGTTTCCACTATCTTGTTATATTATCAGAGCTCATTCGACATTTGTGGACTGAGAGATGGTTAGGTTGCGTTGATGGGGTGATCTTTGATCCTTATTGGGCTTTAGATACCCATTGTGATAAGGCTAGATTTTGGGTCATGTCAGTTGTTCTTCCTGGTTTGACAAAATTGTATCATGATCTCAAGGAGATGTATTGGTGGAATAATATGAAGAAAGATATAGCTAATTTTGTGGCCAAGTGCATGGTGTGTCAACAAGTAAAAGTTGAGCACATGAGGCTCGGATGCTTGTATCAAGAAATTGAGTTGCCAGAGTAGAAGTAGGAAGTGATCAACATGGATTTCGTTACGATCTTCCTCAGTCTCAAAATTAATTTGATTCAATTTGGGTCATCATGAATAAGATGACAAAGTCTGCTCACTTTTTGCCAGTGAGGACTAACTTCTCTGCTGAGTATTATGCGAGGTTGTATCTTTATGAGATTGTGAAGTTGCATGGGGAACCCATTTCTATAATCTCAGATCGTGGTACACAGTTTACAACTCATTTTTGGCTATCATTTCAAAAGGGTTTGTGGACCAAGGTGAGTCTTAGTACAACTTTTCACCTACAGTCAGACGGGCAAGTAGAAAGGAATATCCTGACGTTTGAGAACATGCGTGTGTGATTTACTATGGTCATAGTTGGGTTGAGAATTTGCCTCTTGTAGAGTTTGCTTATAACAATAGCTACCACTCTAGCATTGGGATGGCTCCATTTGAGGCCTTGTTTAGTAGAAGGCATAGGTTTCCTATTGGGTGGTTCGAGGTCGGTAAAGCAGAGATGTTTGACTTGGATTTGGTTCACCAAGCCATGAAAAAAGTAAAGTTGATTTGGGATAGGCTTAAGTCTGCCCAAAGTTTTTAAAAGTCCTATGCGTATGTGAGGCGACACGTGTTAGAGTTTGAGGTTGGGGATAGGGTGTTCCTAAGAGTGTTTCCCATGAAGGGAGTGATGCATTTTGGAAAAAGCAGAAGCTTAGTCCCTGGTATGTTGGTCCTTACTTGGTCTTAAGAAGGATTGGTAAGGTTGCATATGAGCTAGAGTTGCCTTCTAGTTTGAGGTCCATTCTTCCAGTATTCCATGTTTCTATGTTAAGAAAGTGTATGGGTGATTTGTCTAAAATTATGCCTATCAAGCATATTGGTATTTCAGATTCTTTATCTCATGAGGAGGTCCCGGTTGAGATCTTGGATCGGCAGGTTCGTCGGTTGCAAACCAAGGATAAAGATTCATTAAGGTTTTATGGAGGAACCAGAAGGTTAAAGAAGCTACTTGAGAACCAGAAGAGGACATCAAGTTTAAGAATCTGTTCCTGTTTTCTACTCTGGGAATTCGTGCGGAAGGTATTTGTTCTTCATCATACTTTTGTTTTCTAACTTAGTTAAAGGAAGTACTAATTTCCTTGCATCTTTGTTTTCCAACTTAGTTAGAGGTTGGAATAGAGGTGTTGGGGTTTAAATCGTGCTTGTAGTACCTTGTTCCATCATCTGAGGACGAATGATCCAAGTGGGGGAGAATTGAAATACCCCGGGTTTTGATCCGTAGAAAATTTCTTGAGTTTTTAGCTTCTGGATATCATACGACTTGAGGGTACTTGTCGTATGATGTGGGTACGATTTAGGGGTTTTGGTCGTATGTTATTCAGTGTTGTTTTGGTTTCTTACTGTCTAAGGTACGATTAGATTCCATACGAGTCGTATGGATATAGGACGAGTAGTATAGTCCAATTCGTATGTTGGACAATGTCCAACCCCTCTTGATTCTGATATGAGTATGGTTTATGGGTACTACTCATATATTATGGGTACGATTTGTACAAGGGGAGTCGTATGTAGGATAATGTGTGATGTCCAACGTTCACTATAGGGTACGAGTGGTGGGTACCACTCGTATGTTGTGTGTACGAGTTGGGGGGGGGGAGTCGTACTCTCCAACACATATTTTTCAGCTTGTAAGATGAGGGTATTCTAGATATTTCTCAACTTTCCAAACTTAAAACCTATGCCTTATAACTTTCTTAGGGCATCATTATCTATCAACAACACATAAAATAGACTCTCAAACACTCCCAAATTCACAAGGTCAAGAACACTTAGGGTTTTCATCAAGCCTATAAATTGGGGCTTTCAAGGGGTGGTTAGCAAGAGTATAGAGATGATTTTGGCCAGTGTCAGTACCTGGAGTGGCACCCTTATGTGTAGGAGCAAAAGAACTGGCAACCGGGACCTTATTAGCTCTATTGCTAACCCTTCCCAAAGAACAATCTCGCTACATATGACCATGCTAACCATAAGTATTGCATCTATTTCTCCCCTCCTCATAATATCCATGATGATGCTGCACACAAAATCGACAAGAAGGATAAGGTGGGGCTGACTAAGCTCTACTAACCTAGGATTGGGAACCTTGTACCTTAAGACCACTGCTAGCCTTAAAACAATGATCACCAGAAGGCCTAGGATAGGGAGAACTAGCTGTCGAATATGAATTTCCCCAATTATTCTTCTTAGTCCATCGCCTACCATCTCTTTCACTATTTTGCTGATCTCCACCCTGCTCTGAATATCTAAACTTTTTGTTTTGCTTCTCTCCAATCTCCACCTGCTTTTTCTTTTCATCCTCCACTTGCTTTACATAAACCACCATCCTAGAGATGTCCATATCTTTATTTAATATTCCAACCTTACACTCTAAGACCAAATCACGAGACAAACCAGAAGTGAACTTTCTCATCCAAGACCTCATATTAGACACCAACTTCGGAGCATAATAGGACAACTTCTGAAATTTCACGGCATACTCTTTGACACTCGTCTTACCCTGCTTCAAGTTCACAAACTTTTTAGATTTAGACTCCCTTAACTCCTGAGGAAAGAAGTGATCAATAAAAGCACCTGAAAACTTATCCCACACCACCAACTCGGCATTATCACCCCTCTTCACTAACCACTCCTCATACCACTAGTAAGATACATCTTTCAGTTGATAGGCAGCAAACTTCACACCCTCTAAATCAGTAGCATGTATCACCCTAAAAATCTTCTCTATCTCATCTATAAACCCTTGAAGATCCTCCTTAACCTTAGATCCTATAAAGGTTGGGGGATTCAACTTAAACTATCCAACCCGAGTGACCTCAGATGAACTATCAGCAAGACCAACATTATCAGACCAACGAGACTGTGACGCCACCAATTGGGCAAACATATGAATGGACTAAAGAAACTCTGTATTAGAGATATCTCCCTGAGGAAACTGAGCATAAGTATCACCAGCTTGGGAAGCTCAAGGAGGAATAGTATGGACCAGTGGAAACCTACGTGGAGTAGTATAGTTAGGAGCGGGGACCCTAGATCGAGTCTACACTCAATAAATAGGGTGAGTTCCCTCCACATATTCCATAGTTGGGTTAGAGGTTCCAGCAAAGTTTTTGCGACCATCAGATCTTTGAGAAGGCATGATCTGAAAGGTGAGTAAGTCAGGATTTAGAGAAAATTCAAGGTAACTAGACTCTATATCCCAAAATACAAAACAAGAAATGGAAACAATCCTAAATGCCTCATAGCCTCTCCCTTATAAATGTGGCATGCCACACATCCATAAAAAAAACTCTACTTGGCATAGCTTTATGGATACCTAAAGACCCTGAAACGTGCTTTGATACCAAGCTTGTCACGGCCCAAAATAGGGCCTATTCATGACGAGTATCTCAAGCCCCCGTAGCCCAGAGACCACCCCCTTTGCTTGACTCTAAAGAAAATACATGAATATAGTGGAAGACAACAAAAATATTAATAGAGATAAATGAATTAAATAAAATCCAAGAGTCAAAATTGAATGACCAATCAACCCAACACTTGTCAACAAAAGCCTCTGAAACCAGAATACCAAACTAAGTCGGGAAATTCCCCCGACTATGACAAAATAAACTTCAAATAAAATACTAAGACAATAAAGAAACTAGTGAGATGACAGGGCCTTCCGAAAGATGGAGGATCACCACTTCACTATAGATCCATAGGAATATCAAATCACCTAGCATTCCACGTGAGCAATAGAAAACCCTTCATACCCTACATCATGAAATAATGTAGCATCTAGGGACAGTTAGTGGGGCAAGCACTAGTATATAACTCATGAAAAAAGATAAAATAATCTCCATTTACCCAAACCAGTCAAAAATCACATGCACAAGATTTATAAGTACATATAGATAGGGAAAAGGGTCATGAATATGAGATTTTAAAGTATTAACCTAAACTATATAGCTCGCTCCATCCTAAATGGGCTATATGGGTCTATTACCCCCTGTTGGAAGTGACCTAGTGCAGGGTAGCCGCACGATTGGAGGAAAAATCGAGGAAAGGCTAAAGACACAAAGGTTATAGCATTCCTAAAATATATATAATGTGTGTACCAAGCACACGGTCACATAGACCTCCAACGCCAGTAAATGTGGTTTTCAATGTTGACCCCCCCAAGACCTATACCTTCATGGTGAGCTATACAATTCTCTTTAAACCCAAATTAAAATAGTAGCACATAAATCAACTATTAACCCAGGAGTCATTTATTAAGGCATTTACCAACATAGTATCGCCATACCAGTATTCTTGCTAGCTAATTGAATCATGCCAAACCAATCAATATAACCAAACTGACTCCCAAGTTCCATTTAAAATCTAATCCATGGCCACCAAAGCCATCCAAATCTATTTATATCTATTTATCCTTTAATGCAATGTAATGGGTTATACAAAAAGTTAAATTATGTGAATGACCATATTTAAAACTAAAATTGTAAAGTGGTTGAGGTTCATGCCATTATCAAGCCAAAATTCATCCTATTTAGGGAAACCCATGTCCCCCATTCCATCCATTAAAATAATGCACCAAGTCAGTACTAAAAATCATAAATTAAATCGTGAATAATCCAATTAAATCATGGGAAAAGCAATTCAACTAATCACAATCAAAACTTCTCAACCAAATTTGAAACCCATCAATTAAAACACATGAATATTAATTAAATAGATGCTACAATGTAAAAATACAAGTTAGGGATGAGAAACATGCCTGAAATATAGAACAATTTAAAGAGAATTTGAAGTTTGGGGATTGAATATTGCATTCTCTATAAAACCCTTGAGCTTTCTTGGTTTGGGAGTAAAGAAAAGAAAAGTAATGTTTTTGATCTTGAAAATTGATGGAAAAGGGTCACCCAAGTGTTTATAAGTCATTTAAGTGGTAAGAAGACTAAAAACCCCTCACCCAAGTGAAAAAATAGATGTAATTTACATAGCGGCGTGGCACGCCGCTATCACGGAGGGTAGCCTCCGTTCCACACCCTTTTCACAGAGGTTATCCTTCATGGAATGCCACTATCACAGAGGATTACTGCCTCGAGATCCCAAAATGACCCCGAATCCCTTCCAAAAATTTTAAAACTTTTTGAAAACACCCTTTTAACATCCCCAAACATAATTCAAGTCAAAAATTGACATTACGTATGCGGGAGGGCCAAAAATAAATTCATTAAAATTTTGTGGGATCATGCAATTTAGAATATTTGGGTTATTTTATGATTATTCACATTGGTTAGAGGCCTTGAGTATGCTAGTATTAGGACCGCTAAGATTGGTTAGAGGCCTTGAGTATGCTAGTATTAGGACCCTTTCTTAGCTATGATCCTCGAGATGTTTGGTTGGTTCCCTCAGGTTATTACCTTTGAGTTTAGTCCTATATGTATGTGTGTGTGTATATATAGGCTATTTTAAGGAAGAGAAAAGGAGAGGTATATATAAAAAATTCTTTACTTCATAATATTAGTGACATATTGGTAAAATCTATATTCATGTTATTAATCACATGTAAGAATAATGCTATCGATACTAAATACCTATAGAAAGTCTATCATCTTGATTAATCATACAGTATATCACTGTTTACACATATTATTTTTATACAGTAAGTATAAATGATAAAATACGATGATTGAAGCTCAATCATCGAAAGATATCCCAAAAAAGATTAAGAAAATATCTAATAACCTTAAATAATCTTGATGAAACTATCAATGATTTGGTAAAGGCCTACAAAACTATAGATCAACATCATATCCGCGTAGGAATGATTATAAATGAAATACAAATGATTAGAGTGAAAGAATATTTCTTATATCTAGAGGCTAAAAATATTATTGATAAAAATATTCTCTATACCACTTAAATGAGCAGTATAATTCACTTGCCGTAGATTTACCATGTCTGTTTACAAATAATTTGTAAGCAATCAACATAGAACACATATTGGTATCAGAGCCAATGACACCAGAAATTTTTAGACTTTTGATAAACAAACAAAAATTCTTAGAATTAATTTCCGAAAAAAGAAAGAATTGGTTTTTAAACAAAATATATATTACTATATTGTATTTGTAGAAGTGTACAAAGATTTTTTAAAATCTCAAAAGAAAGAAATTTTCATATTAGAATTCTTAATTCAAGAATTAGAATTTAAATATCAACATAATCTGTTTTAAACAAGAATGAAGTATTACAAAAGCTTGATGATCTCATAGAAATACATAGACATTTGACTGTTAGGCTCAAGATTATTGAGCTAGAAGTCAAGACTATTCAGTATAGTCTACCTGATAGAATTACTGACGTCATTGAAAAAATGATAGGTCTGACAAAGGAGTACGATCAAAATTTAGAGACGAAATCTTCCTAGAAAAAATCCCTAAATAGTAGTCCATACCAAAAAGATAGCCTTGATGAAAAAATTATCTCAGGATTTTGGAAAAAGCAAATGGATATAGAAGATCAAGAAATGGAAAAATGGAAGAGGCACCTAACCTCCAAATCAAAGAATCTTCCAAAAAAGAAAAAAATGAATGATCTAGACGAACTAGTCTATGCATAAGAAGACCTTGCTCTATCAAATAAAAAATTTAGTGTTCTTATGAACAAAGGAGATACAGGAGGGACTTTTGAAATCCTTTCAACTTCTGGAGTAAAGAATGAAGAAAACAATTTCCCAAAAAAGGAATTAAGAAATTTGTTTTACCAAGGTTTAAAGAAAGTACGGACTTCATTGAGTCATTATCAGAATGACAATAAGGAAAATATATGCCAAACAGACTCTCATTAGGAGAGGCTGGATCAATCCAGTTTCTAGATTTAGACTATAAAAGAGAACTAGGGTTGGTTTTAGATATTTGGGCAAAAAATCTTGAATTATTTTTCTTACTAGGAAAAGGGATCACCAATACAGATGAAGAAAAATTCATGATAGTCATTAATACGTTTACTGAAAAAGTAAACAACTAGTATAAAGGATTATCCGAAGAATCCAAAATATAAGTGTCATGGAGGGCTTTAAGACTTTCATAAAATAAGGAATAAATCTCCTATTATAATTCATAGGATATGAATTCATGGTAAGTCAAGGATATCTCACTTCTAGTAGAGATAAACTAAGAACTACAGCTAACGAGTTATTAAAAAAAACTCAAGATCTGTAAAATGAGTTTTATCCAGAAGTACACATGTGAATTTGAGAAATACTATTACAATATCTTCGATAGCAAGATAGACATGAGACCTTACATGGATAAATATTTTTAGAAATTACCAGGCTTGTTGGTCAGTTATTTTAAAAAAGAATATTTCAAAGAACCTCTAGAAAATAATTCACTCAAAAAAAGAATATTATTCTTAAATCAAAGACTTGATCAACTTTATATGCTACACACATACAAAGAAAATCTAAAAGACTTAACACCCAGATATGTTGCAAAGACACAGATGCTGCAACTCAATGGAAATGTGATGAATGAAATGCACTAAAAGGAAAAAAATTGAAAAAGAGGGTTTAATAAAATGAAAAAATGTTTTCAAGAAAAAGTTCATACCTAGAAAAATGTATTATAAAAAGAAAAAGGACTTCAAAAAAAACCACAAAAAATGCAAATGTTACAACTATGTAGAAGAAGGTCATAAGAGTTACGAATGTAACAAGAAAAAGGTCAAAATATCAACATTAGATAGAAAAGAAATAGATTAATATCTAGAATCAAATAACATCTATAGAAAGTGGAGATTTCTATATAGAATTCTATGAAGAATTCTCTGATTCAAGTTTTGATTCAGAATAATGAATCAAGAAATAGAAGAAATTGAAGAAAATAAAGTTGTTCAGGTTATTGAGATCGAAGAAGATCAACGAGGATATGCACTAAAAGCAACATTTGATGGAGAAATTTTTAAAAAAACTCATGGTTTAAGGCTTAATCTTAAAATTAAGGATAACGTATTCAGCAGAATGCAAAGAATGTTTTGTAGAAAAGAAATCTCTTATCATGAGTATCAAGAGGTGGAAAAGCAATTGAAATTACCCAAACAACCGAAATACATATGTAGAATCTTTTGACAAATCTATGATCTACCTGGTATTAAGAAAATATTTCGAAAGAAGAAGAAAAAAGATGAATTATGTTTATCTAGGAGGAATCTAAATTTTACGCAAATCGACATTTAAAGAAGAAATTAATTTCACATAGTTATTAACCATTCAGATGAAAGATTCCATAGAAGGAAATCCAGGGATAATAGAGGGAAATTTGGCATACATCAAACTACTATTTACCTACTATCCCAGGTATTGCACATCACTAAAAGATGCTAATTTTAATAATACCTTAAGTCTGCATTTTCAGGTAATAAGAAAGGATATGTTCAAACTAGATAACCATATTATGAGCATATATTACCAGGCTATATACAGTTACCAATTCAAATTATGTCAATTTCTATAAAAGTAAAAGTATGATTGAAATTGATAAAAAATGTGCAGGAATTGCTAGAATTATTAAAGCGGAAATCCAACAAGAAGATATACCAGATAAATATAAAACACATTTTGTAAAAACACAAGAAATAGAAAGCTCAAACACTAATGCTAAACTTTTCCTAGATTATGGAAGAAATTCCATAAGAAAAAATATATCACCAAGGAATTCTCAAAAGAAAATAAAAACCAATACCACTTAATGTTGCAGGTAGATTATTTAATGGAGGCGATTGGTGTAAACAAATAATCCTGATACAAATAGGAGCAACATCAAATCAGGTCAAGAAAAGCATCTTGGACGGATTAACCATATATAAAGTTGCACCACACACCTACAAAACCTTTGAAGGTAACAATTATAGCAGTATATAAATGGCCAAGCTACATATATAGTTAGATAGTGTCAGAATTACTGCTCCATGTTATGTCACTAATTATAAAAATTATTATAAGATAATATTGAGAGGCCTATTTCTCAACAATCTAGATGACTATAATATATGAAAGGAAGGTACGAAACTAACTTTGGAAAACAAAACTTATTTTATACCAAATGAAAATGCCTAGAGAAACCTCCTTCTGAGTATGAGATTTCATAGAAATTACTGCCTACAATATAAAATTGACTACTTATGGTCAAATTAACAACGGATCTGAACCTAGTTTGGCAAAATCTTTTTTTTTTTTTACAAATTGGGATACCGGTACTACTAACGTTTCAGTTGTAGGTATAACAGATGACAGTGAAAAGTTGACAAACTGAAAGAAAAATGTAGAAATAATTTTGGGATCATAAATTATTTCGATAAAGAAAGTTTATGCTTATGATAAACTCAAAACTGACCTAATTTGGGAAATTATTTTATTCAGCGATTTCAAGATTATCATCAAATGATTTACATGGTTAGTTTTAAAACTCCATATAGTCATGTTATTAAATTTTCAGGAAAACATAATCCATATGTTTTTTTTAAAAAGAACAAGAAAAAGAAATTTTCAAAAGAAAAATTTCAGAAAATCTAAAATATTATTTTTGCAAATATCTTAATCTTAAATGGATAAAAAAATAACTTGCAAAAATCTTATGGTGAAAATCCTTTTGAAAGATGGAAAAAAGTCCAGAAGAAATAATTTTAACCCTCAAAGGTCTAAGTATCACTGTAAGAGTAAGACTCATGCTCTATAATGAAGAAGATAAATATCCAAGTATCATTATAAGAGTAAGACCCATTCTCTACAAAAAAGAAGATAAAGCTGAATTTAAAGTTTGGATTCAAGAGCTAGTTAACTTAAAGTTAATTAGACCCATTAGAAGCCCACATAGCAGTTCCGTATTCATGGTAAGAAATCACGCAAAACAAAAAAGATGGAAAGCTCAAAAGATTATTAATTATAAAGAGCTTAACAAAAAATATATTTTTGATGGATATTTTATTCCTATAAAAAACAATCTTATTAACCTTGCTAAAGGAAAAATTTACTTTTTAAAAATTTGACTGCAACAGTGATTTTTGGCAAATAAAATTAAGAAAGGATTCAACCCCTTTAACAATATTTAGTACTCCTAATTTTTATTATAAATGGGTAATAATGTCGTTTGGATTAAGAAATGCGCCACAAATATTTCAAAGAAAAATAGATAAAATATTTTCTGAAAAGGATTTTTTAATTATCTATATTGATGGTATTCTAATTTGTTCCAGAATATATCAAGAACATCTAGCACATTTAAAGATACTCTCTGAAATATGTGTTAAAAATGGTGTTATTTTAAATCAGAAAAAAGTTAAGATAAATAAAAATGAAATTGAATTCTTTGGAATGATTATTTCAAAAATGGAATAGAGTTGCTGATTTATATTTTCAAAATATTGTAGATTTTTCAAATAAATTAACAATAAAATAAGAAATACCAAAAGTTTCTTGGTTATTAAAATTATACAGGAGATTTTATTCTAGATCTTGCAAAGGAAAAAAACTTCTTCAAAAGCTCATTAGAAAGTCTAATAGAATAGGATGGACTGAGGAACATACACAATGTGTTAAAATCCTTAAAGAAGAATGTTCAAAGTTGCCAAAACTTAGATTATCTGAGGCAAAAGATAATTTGGTCTTACAAATCGATGCGTCAGATTATCACTGAGACGCGTTACTACAAACAAATTTGAATAAAATTTGTAGATATACTAGTGAAACATTTAATGAAGCAGAAGTTAAATATTCTACTCACGAAAAGGAACTATTAACAATTTTTAAAGGAATTAGAATGGTTTCATCTTTCTTATTACCCAAGCAATCTATTATCAAAACTCATAATACATAGGTATCAGGTTTGATTTTTAATAAACTCCCTTCAGAACCCTAACATAAATAAAAATAAAATAGAATTCTTAGGAATGGAATAGAGTTGCAGACTCATATTTTTAAAAAAAATTATAGATTTTTCATATAAATTAATAACAAAATAAGAAATACAAAAGTTTCTTGGTTGTTTAAATTATGCAAGATATTTTATCCCAAATCTTGTAAAGAAAAGAAACCTTCTTCAAAAGTTCATTAGAAAGTCTAATAGACTAGGATGGACTAAGGAACTACACAATGTGTCAAAAGCCTTAAAAAAGAATGTTCTAAGTTGCCAAAACTTATATTACCAGAGGCACAAGATAATTTGGTCTTATAAATCGATGCGTCAAATTATCACTGGGGAGCATTACTAAAACAGATTTGAATGAAATATGTAGATATAATAGTGGAATATTTAATAAAATAGAAGTT
Source organism: Capsicum baccatum var. pendulum (assembly GCA_030864225.1). Lineage (NCBI taxonomy): Eukaryota > Viridiplantae > Streptophyta > Magnoliopsida > Solanales > Solanaceae > Capsicum > Capsicum baccatum. The sequence continues at coordinate 199,005,142 of CM061557.1, forward strand.
AAATATTCTACTAACGAAAAGGAACTATTAGCAATTGTTAAAGGAATTAGAAAGTTTTTAACTTTCTTATTACCCAAGAAGTTTATTATCAGAACTGATAATACAAAGGTATCAGATTTGATTTTTAATAAACTCCCATCAGAACCTCAATATAGAAGGCTACATAGATGGAAGGTTTTATTGTCATTTTATTGCTTTAAAATTAAAAATATTTAAGGATCTAATAACTCTTTTGTAGATTTTCTCTCAAGAAATGTCTAATATGGATAATAGGACTCAAATTTTGGTTAGAAGAATCTTTAAAATAATGATTGAATTGAAGAAACAATCAGCGATAAAAGTTAGAGGCTCTTCAACATTTGAGATGAAATAACTGAATTGTCTGAAAAGGCAAAAGATTTATTACATGAGTTGTATCAGCTTACTTCTGGTTAATCTAAAATTATAGAGGAATTCTAACTCCTCTTTGAACATTTGGACACTCGTCCAAAAAGGAATATCAATACTACTAAGGTGGCAGGGGATTTTCCAACAACACCTAGTTCCAAAAACATCTCATCAGTAAGCCTGGATATGCTGAAGTCTGAGTCATCTGACCAAGGCAAAAGCTAGGCAAAAGAAGGGCACCCGATTGACACCAAATCAGCTAAGACTAAAATTATCTCTTGAAAATAAAAAAAAGTACTAACAAAATCTTCATGGAGGAAATTTTTTTGCTTTTTTTAGGTTGGAGCTTGTCACCCAAATTTCACAAGGACCATTTATTACCTTCCGGCTGATAGTGGAGAAATATTCAAAAATCTAGGAAATAAAAAATTTCTATCCCCAAATTTCTCTACTCTCAGGAGGATACCCTGAATTTAACTCCAAACTGTTCAAATTTTTCTATTTAGATAGAATCTGTAGCAGTCCAAATTTGTCAAAAATAATGAAACTACCACCTTAATTGGTAATAACTCCTAAAAATTACGCTGAAGGAGAAGACATATATTGTAGATTCTTTAGCATCTCACTGAATTTCCTGGATGTACAATTTTATTTTTTAACTATTAGTTATATAGTAGTGGAAAACTATAAACAGTCAATGTTAGCGCGACAAGAGTTGACAAAAATTTTCCATATTTAAATAAAAAATGGATTAAGACTCTCAGAGCCATGTAAATGAAAGCACGATATAACATTCTCAAAAAATATTTTAATGATAATTATAAAATTCTTGATGGAGATACAAATTCAACTCTAATCACCAAAGGAAAGGCCAAATCTATAATCCTAAAAGAAAAAATTTCTGGACTTAGAATTGCATAGGTTTTTAGCCCCATAAGAAACTTGAGAACTTTCCTACAAATTCCTATGTCAAAAACACAACGCTTTATAAAGTGAAGAAATTTGTGTAGAAGAAGACGATGACAATATGTCAAAAAATTAAAAACTAAGAAGCAGACAACCGGATTGATAAAATGTAGACATGTAATGATCAATAAATGTAAGCACTTACTTCATAAGGCATGCAATTGCAAAAATGAAAAGGATAGCAACAACGAAAGAAGAATCTTATCTTCAGAGATAAGAAATCTTATCATGTTGATCATTATTGAAGGATCAAAAGAAAAATATGCAATTTTATAGGGATATCCCCATAAAAAGCATAATTGTAATTTTACTCATCCTTCTATCTATAAAAGGAGAGTAAAAAATCCTTAGAAGATACACTACATTTTCACTATCATCCTTAGAGAAAAAATGTTAGGAATTTTAGAGATAAAATAAAACTACTTCTCCCACCAGGGAAAGGTATCCATAGTAATATTATGAATATGTAGAAAAAAAATCTAAATATAAGATTTTTATTTATGTATTATATTATAAAATAAAGAACTTTATTTTGTACCCACTTTTCTAAATTTTCAAATAGTTCTAAGTGAAGATTTTGATCTTCATCCAGACAGAGAAACAGTAAGAAAGTAGTCATTAACAAGCCACTCGTAAAGGCAAAAATATTGTTCATTGCCCAACGAAGAACTACTGCGGTAGTGATAAGGCTCTTTTAAGGAAGAGAAAAGGAGAGGTATATACAAAAAATTCTTTACTTCATAATATTAGTAACATATTTTTAAAATCTATATTCATGTTATTAATCTACATGTAAGCATACTGCTATAGGTACTAAGTACTTATAAGGAATCTATCATCTTGATTAATCATGTACCTATAGGGAATCTATCATCTTAATTAATCATACAACATATCACTATTTACACACATTATTTTTATACTTATATATATATACTTATCTATATGTATGTATGTATATAGTATTATCGTATATCCCTATCTTTCGTTATCTATTCATATTTTATATGTATCATTTTGCCTTGTATTACTACTATATATCCTTCCTTCACTCTTCATTATATATTGGATAGTGATACACGCTATTGTACTTTAGTTCCTGAATATCGTTAGAATAGGATAGTTTATCCTTATTGCTCTATTCGTATTCTTATGTTTAGTTTTTTGGAGCAGTTTATATTCCTGCTTTATATGTTATTTGTTCTTATTATATTTAGAGTTCAATTGGTCGATGCCTACTAAGTACCTTGTGTTTGGGACTCACACTACAATTCTGTAGCCTGCATATCATAATATGAGTTCTCATTGTTGATGTGTGCATCTTGCAAAGTAGCCATGAATCAAAGATTTGAGGTGAGCTTTAGTAATCAATTATTTTTTCTCTCCCTCTTTTTGTTAGACTGATCTTTATTTTGTATTCAAAGACGTCTTTGTGCATATACTTATTTTATATATCACTTTGTACTCCAATTAATTAGAAGCTCTTGTATTGATTTCACTAGGTCTTGTGATTGCATTCTATTTTAATCTTTATTTAAATTATTTATACTATTTTCTCCAGTTCTCTTGATAGTCCATTACTAGTTATTCTGGACTATAGGTTGGCTTACTTACTGGTGGGCTATAGTAGGTGCCATTATGACCCAAGAAATTGAGTCATGACAAATTAATATAAGAGCCTAAGTTTACTGGTGTGTGGGTATAAGAGCCTAAGTTTATTGGTGTGTGGGTACAAGAGCTAAGTGTTTAGTAGAGTCTTGTGGATTGGTATGGAGACATTTGTATCCTATATTTGAGATTCTTAGGAAATTCTATTATTGACTCCTTGTCATTTATCTATACTTTAGGTTTTTGATAGATATGGATAGACTTCTACCTATGATAACAAATTTTTAGGTTAGTATTAAGCTAGGTATTACAGATTAATCTCGAAGATATTCAGTGTCAGCTAGAGAATTTGGGGCCAACACGGGATTTGGTAGAGTTTTTGACCACCTCAACTTTTCAGGACCCAGTGATAGGGATTTCGAGTATTTAGTAGATACCTCCTAGACTAAGATGATATTTGGTTTATCAAGTGGTTATCAAATTAGAGTTTGGTATGTTAGCATTCAGCAGAGTTCTCTGTCTACTTTAGAATATGAGATTAGGTTTCTTGATTCAGCTACGTATACTCCTATATTATATCTTTCAAAGCTTGAGTTGGTGCATGGATTTATTAGAGGACTGACTTTGCCCCACCACTTGGTATCGGACATTTGGTAGCATCTAGGTTGCCTTTCCCTCAGGTTTATAATCATGAAAGGACCACAGAGGGGGAAGATATTGATGCATATAGAGGTGGCAATAGGAGGTCATATTAGCAGTTCAGTATTAGTAGTATTCTTTCTAAAGGTAAGGATCCTCCGAGTTGAGGTTAGTATCACAAGAAGCCTGCCAATTCCGTGTAGGTAGATTTCTCGTAAGACATTGTAGAGTATTTCGTGTAGAAATTCAGGCCATGGCAGTCGTTCTAAGTTAGTAGGTATGGTTCATCAGAGAGTCCTAGGGTATGTATGGACTATGAATGACACGGCCCAAACCGCGTCCTAGTCGTGACGGGTATCTCAAGTCCAACCTAGACTGGAACCACCCTCAATGCCCAACCATTAACCGCCTTGTACCCTATGTCAGATGAATTCTGAACATATAACAAGTTATAATAATATAAGTTTAAAGATAATAAATGAAGTCTAAAGCAATAGACAAATAATCACAACCAAATATCCAAACAATACCAATCCCAATGCCATTATTAATACCAAGGCTGACACCAATACTGACACTGCCCATACCCATAGTAGCCCGACAAAGACTCTAACTAGAATCAAAGAAAATCCAGTCGAGACATGTCCCCGACCATAGCCAAAACCAAAACCAAAACCAAAGAAATAATAATAATGAAAATAAGTCCATAGAATTAAAAGGGATCTTCTAGAGTATGAAATCTTACCACTTCAATCTGACTCAAAATTTGTCCTTGAATCTAAGTCACTCATCAAGAGAATAGTAGTATGGCTAATTCCTACATCGTGTGGGGATACAGTGTTCGAAGACGGTTAGAAGACTGATGCTAGCATGTACTCAGGGATAAGATAAAATAATTCCATCAATTTAAAATCGAATCATTAACCATATGCAATCACATGTACACATACATACATACATATATATATATATATATCATGTTGGGATAGGGAACAAGGTTTAACATGCATTTAAAACTTTTACTTGGGTTGTGTAGCTCTGTCATCCAAAAGGCACCCACAGGCTATATAGGTTCAACTCCCCCTGCTAAAAGGGCCCTAGTGCGTGTAGCCACACATACTAGAGAAAAACCTTGGATGACTAGTACATCCCCTAAAATATGAAGTATGACATTATGAACATGGTCACCATAACCAAACCTCACATCGATAAACATGAGTTTCGAGTATCGTTCCCCCTGGGTCCTCCACCTTCCACAACCTTTCTACATACCCACCTTTAAGACCATATTAAAACCATTTAAACATTCCCAACCTTTTACCAAAGAGTCTTTTAATTAGGTATTAATCATTGGTATCGTCATACCAAAATTAGAGCTTGCAAGTCTATCCTTTCATACCCTACGAAACCATTAAACCAATATTGACTCTAAAGTTTCCAATTAAACCAAAACCATGGCCACCAAGGCCTTTCCAAAATTATTTTGAAATCAAGCCAAACCAATTCAATTTCTATTACCATTTTTGCAATGCAAGTATTCCAAGAATAGTCAAACTATGTGACAATCATATTCATAGGCATTTTCACAGACAGGATGAGGGCACATGAGTTTCAAAACCATAAATAAGTAATTTGGGGGATGTATAACACCCCGAAATCCATTTACTATTACCATGCATCCCACAATGTTCAAAATTATATTAAAGCAAGGAAAAACTATAATTAAACCATGGGAAACATTATTCAACCATGAAGATCCAAAACCCCAACCTTTATTTCAAACCATAACAATACCATGAAAACCATACATTAAAACACATGCGTTTAGTGAAATAACAATGTGGTAGGAGTAACATGGCTTAGATACTAAAAAGTACAGAAAGAAACCACCCCTGAAATCCTTAATTGATTATTTTGAAGAAACCTAGCTTTTAGTTGAACAAAGAGTTTAATAAAATTTTAAGAGTATTTGATTGGGAAAAATATGTTAATGAAGTCCCAAAAGGTGTTTTAAGTCATGGTGTCAAAGGGCTTAAAATGAGAAATGTCTAGAATACCCCTCTAACTTACAACTGTAAAAAAGCAGTATATGGTTATGAGTCGACCCCTTGACTTATGACCACAAGATATGACTTGTACCCTTGAGTTGTAACCAAGATAGTGAGTTGGACACCTCTACACTATCCATCATACGACTCCATGACACCGTTTGTGACCTGATAATATGACTCATATGGTCTAGGCTAATCCAAGATAGAACTCAAGGGATTAGACACTGGACAACATATGACTCAACCCCACCACTCATACCCTATCCTCATAGATCTTAGTGAGACACTCATACTTAGAGCCAAGTCAAGTCACTAAGTTTCTAATTTGATTAAGGATCATCCTAATGACTCGTTACCACCCGTAATGACTTGTACCACCAAGTCGTAATCATAATAGAAACCCAACTACCATCCATTGGAAAGCCTATGATTTGTGTCACCTGATCCATACCCATACCATACAACTCATATGATGAGTCATTATAAGGACAGTGAGCTCAAAGTTCAGGAAATTTTCAAGGGCCAAAATCCAAGGTATTTTAGTGAAGAGGTTGGTAATTGGTCTAGGGAATGCCCCAGGCATGAGATGATTATTTATACAGGATCAACACATGGTCATCTCTAGCATAGATCTCCTAAGGTAGTTTATGATTGCAAGAAGGATGATCACTTAAGTGGAGAGTGTCCCAAGCATTTGTTGTTCAGCCAGTTGGAGATGTCTCGTGTTACTCATCAAGTTAGAGATTTGGGTTTTCTTTAAGACTATAGAAAGACCAGTTACTGGCCCAAAGAGTGTCTACATATGGTATTATTTGTCATTTAGCTCATCCAGATAAGTCATATAGTGTTGTGGCACCTTCAATTAGAGGTAGTGCACTTATTGCCTTAATTGGCAATTCAAATGCTCAGTCCAATTTGGACACTCAGATTCATACTTTTTTAGGAATGTCAGGACTATGACTTTGGATTCCATTAATATAGGTGTATGTGATATGGCTTTCTATCTTTTGAGTTTCTATTTGAATTTGTGTTGGGATTTTCATAGCCATCAGTGATTTTATGCCTTGATGTTACTATATTGATTCTTGTAGCCTCTGTGTAGATTTTTTATGCTTATGTGTCTGCTTGTACATAATTTTTTTTAGTAGTAGATTAAGTGAACTAGTATTGTGATTTACTTAGGGTGTAGCAGTTGGGTTAAAGTCCCTTTTGTTTAGAATATTGGTATTTTTATGATTGTATAAAGGTGATGGTTGTTGTTTTCATTTTTATACCACCTACCCTTTATATTTTTGTTATTATTGTCATTATTTGACATTTATATTTAGAATCCCCCTTCCTTATGATTCTTATTCATTGGCTTTGGCGGCTTACTCGATTAATTAATTTTTATCTTTTATTAAGGCAAGGTTTATTGTTTTCCTCCTCAGTTAGAAAATTTTGATCAGTTATTAATCATTAGTGAAGGTAGGTTGGCCTTCCATGGTTTTATTGTGGCTCTAGAGTTTGCAATTAGTTTTGTTTCCCATTTATGATGTTGAAAAGTTGTAATACCCCGTACTTTTCTTAGTCCCGTTTAGCTCCTAGTGTGTCAAAGGTCAACTTTAAAAATGTATAACTTTTGATACATGTAGAATTTTCCATCTCTAGACCTACCAAAGGGTAGATAATTGAATTAGCTTTCCAACAATACTAATTACGCTTAAATCCAATACTCGGGGTGAAAATTTATGGCATTTTTAATGAGAAATATTAGTCCACCATGATAGCACCGCATCACGGTGGAGGGCAGATTTGCAATTGTCCATTTTCTAGTAGCTCACCGCGATTACACCACGTCATGGTGAAGCCCAAAATCCCATTTGTCCCTTTCTAGTGCTCACCGCGATTGGCCAGTGTCACACTAAAAATTGCAGTAGAGCAGACACCGTGTCGCATTAGAGTGCAATTTCGCACTTGTCCTTTTCCAATGATGCAATGCGATAGCACCACGTTGCACCAAAGCTCAAAATAACACTCATCCATTTTCTAGTGAGCCACCAAAATTGCGGCATGTCGCTCTAAGGCCCAAAATTGGGATTCCAATTCTGAGCTTAAAATTTCAAAGGGAAATTTAGTCTTTTCCCAAGACCCCAAATTGTGAATAACAAGGAATTAAACCTATTAACTAAAAAAATTACAAATGTTCTCTAGCTGGAAAAACCCTAAACTTTATTTTCCTATTTTGCCATTAATTAGGCTGTCATGGCCACCACGTCTGGTGGGGATAACCCACTGGAAAATCATAACAACAATAAAAAAGCAGACATAATTAATGTAGTTGAAGCCCCTGTGAAGAGATCATATTCTAATATATTGAAACCAAAGAAGAGTAATGTTACAGCGAACAAAATTTTGCCGAAGCCAGTTGCGATGTTACATGGAGAACCTAGCATTACATGGAAATCCTAAAAAATAAAAAATTTGATTATACAAGAGAATTTACAACACATTATTATTGGAAAATTCTTTTATGGTAAACCTGACATAAGTCAGTTGTGGAAACATATACCAGTTCAATGTGCCATTAAAGGAGACTGCAATATTGGAGTTTTATATGCACGACACATTCTTATTAGGTTGAATATACTTGAGGATTATGTCAATCGCATGTCCACAACAGCGTACTATATCAAAGCCAAGGATAGATATTAGTAGATTCAAATATTAAAATGGGATCCATGGTTTGAGCTCGACGTTTAAACCACGATAGAAATTGCATGGATTTTGATGCCAGGTTTACCTCCAAAATTTTTTGCTAAAGAAGCCATATTTTCAATAGCTTCAACAGTAGGAAAGCCATTAACAGTTGACATGGCAACAAGGAATCAAACCAGGACAAGCTGTGCTAGAGTCAAAGTTGAGGTGGATTTGGTAGCTAATTTACCAAAGAGAGTCAGGATTAGTGAAGAGGATGATGTAACTGGTGAAATTAAGTTTAAATTGATACAAATCCATTATGATTACAAGCCTAAATATTTCAAGAAGTGTTGTCTACAGTGGCATGATAAACAGTCGTGTTGGAATGTTCATCCAGAATTAATGGACAATAAGGTAGAGGAAAATTAAGAGGACAATCATTAAACAGATAAGGAGAAGAAAACACCAAAGGAGTATAACAATCAGATGAGAAGAAATTATAAGTAGTAATGGTTAACAAGGAGGAATAAGTATTTAAAAGATAAATTTAGGCATATAGTTGGAGAGGTAGAAGAAGATACTGCCAAGGATATGATGACGTCTAATACTTTTGATGTATTGGTAAACGAGAAAGAAGAAGAGAAATCAACAAGGTTAAAGGTGAACAAACTGAATCACAACACACAACCAAGAAAAGTACGGAGGATTGGGTTATGAATAGTTTTGGTAATAGGGGGAAAGGGGAAATGGTTCATAAAGATAATGTTTTGAAACTATGAACAAATTAGAGAACAAGGTAGAGGAAGCTCTAATGAATCAAAGTAAAATAAGTGTAGAAGGTGCAGGTGATAGTGTAAAGGTTGATAACACAGCTAAGAGGGAGATGCAACTAGCAATAGTGAAATATGCAAATGCAGTGAGAGGTAGGAGGTGATAGAAGATGCTTTAGCTTTAGCCATTCAAGATGGGAATCAGTTAGCATGCAGTAATAAAGAAAATATTATGCTGGATATTGACAAAGCAAAAGTGGATGGGAATTTATCCCCTAAGCAGATAGACATACTAAAGAAAAATCAAGGTATTACGAAGAAGAAAAACAAAGTGGTTAAAGCAAGTGCAATACAAAAAAGGAACTCTCTGAAGAATAAATTAAAATGAATGCTCTCATTTGGAACATAAAATCAGAAAACACACAAAAGGCCTTCACAAGATTGATTAATTTGCAGAAAAGGTACCAATTTGCCTTTATAGTTTTAATGGAACCTTTTTAGGATAGTAAAAATATTGAAGAATAAACGAGAAGGCTGGAATGCATCAATCAATAGCTAATACATCTAGAAAAATTTAGGCATTTATGGAGTCTACAATCAATTGTACAATTATAAGGGATGAAGAACAATAATTATCACTAAAATTATAGAATGCAGAGGTAGGGGTTGACATCATAGTAGCTCTGGTATATGAAAAATATACTCAGGCAGAGAGGTTAGGTTTATGGGAGTCTTTAGAAGATATGGCTTAGACAATACATGATCCTTGGTTAATAGGTGGTGACTTCAATGTTATTATAAAGCAAGAAGAGAAATTGGGTGGATTACCAGTGACTATTTCAGTAACACAAGATTTCAGGCACTGCATCAATATGTGCAACATTAAAGATCCGGGGTTTAAGGGAAGTACACCTGGTGGAATGAAAGAACTGATGAAGAGTGTATATTCTAAAGGCTTGATAGAGTTTTGATTAATGATAAGTTGTTAGATTTGTTCCCAGTATTGGAAGTTGAACATTTGTTTAGAAGTGGATCTGATCACACTCCTTTAAAAATCAACTTCAAAATTGTTCATGAGAACATTTCAAAACCTTTCAGGTTCCTAAACATGTGGTTAAAGGAGAAGGCTTGTTTGGAAATCATCAGAGATAACTGGTAGACAAAAATAATGTGCAATCCATTTATCATGTTCCACCAAAAAATAAAAAAAATTAAAGCTTGCATTAAACAAATAGAGTAAAGATTACTTTGGTAACATCTTCCAAGAGATTGCTACTCTGGAAGAAGTTATCAAAGTAAGAGAGAAGTAGTTTGAGGAGAACCTTTCAGACACTAATAAAGAATTGCTTTTTAAAGCATGGGTTGAACTTAATCTTCAACTAAGCAGAGAAGAAGAGTTTTGGAGGAAGAGAATATTTTTAGAATGGTTTTAAAATGGTGAGAGAAACACAAAATTATTTCACACAGTGGTCAAATGAAGGAGAAGAAAAATCGAAATAGAAAGAATCCAGAATGAGGAGGGTGGCTGAATGGAAGATCCAAATCAAATTGCAAAACTATTGATTTTTTTCAAAAGAAATTTTCAAAAGGAGATCAGAATACTAATTTTGATTTGCTGAATAAATTTGCAACCATTGTGGATGATAGTCAAAATAAAGAGATTGGTAGAATTCCTGAGATAATAGAAGTGAAAGAAGCAGATTTGGGTCTCAATAGGAATAGTACTGTTGGGCCTGATGGAATGACTGGAGCATTCTTTCAGGATGCTTGGGATATTATAAAGGATGATATGTACCAAATGGTGATTTTTTTCTTTTGTGGGTATGGATTACCAATAATTGTAACTCATACAAATTTCATTCTTTTACCCAAAAAGTTAGTGGTAAATAATTTCTCAGATATGAGGCCTATCTCTTTGGGTAACTTTGTTAACAAGATATTTTCACGAATTATACATGAAAGAATTAAGAAGATTCTTTCTCATATCATATCTGAGGAACAAGAAGGATTTGTACAGAGGAAAAGCATTGTAGAAAATATTCTGGTTGTTCAAGAGATCCTAATTTATATAAAAAAGAGGGGAAAGATTCCTAACATGGTGATTAAACTGGATATGATGAAAGATTATGACAGATTTGATTGGTTATTCCTTACTAAAGTTTTGAGAAAGGTGGGATTCAGTGAATTGATTAATGATATGGTATACAGATTGGTGAGAAATAATTGGTACTCAATTCTAATGAATGACTAGCCAAAGGGTTTCTTCAAGTCTTCTAGGGGTATAAAACAAGGTTATCCTCTATCTCCTACTCTTTTTATTATTGCCGTAGAAGTGTTGTCTAGAGCCTTAAAATCATTGTTGTTAAATAAAGATTTTAAGAACTTTAGAAATTCCAAGAGGGAGCCCAAAGGTAAATCATTTTGCTTTTGCTGATGATATGCTAATACTTTGTAAAACTGATGTGATTACATTGAAAAAGTAGTTTACACACTGGAAGAATATGAAAAAGTGTCTGGGCAAAAATTAATAAAGAAAAGAGTGCTTTGTATATGCATAAAGGAGTTTCTCAGGGAGTAGTAGTGATGGCTGAAGTTGCTACAGGGATTATTAGAAAAGATTTTCCTTTTACATACCTAGGATGTCCTATGTTTCATATGTGGAAAAAGAAAGATTACTACCAATCCATTTTGACTAAGATTAGTAGTAAGTTACAAAGTTGGAAAGGGAAACTATTGTCTTATGGGGGTAGAGCTATGTTGATAAAACATGTCTTACAGGGCATACCTATTCAATGCCTAGCAGTTATGAATCCTCCTAATAATGTTCTCAATTCTATTCAGAAGATGTTTGCTCAATTTTTTTGGAGTAATCATATAGGGGGGAAAAGGTATTTGGTAAAGTTGAATTCTTTATGTTACCCTAAAAGTGAAAAGGGTTTAGGGGTCAGAAGGTTATAAGATATATCTATGGAATTATTTTGCAAGTTGTGGTGAAACTTTTGAACCAAGGACTCTATATGGAGTAGGTTCATACAAAACCAATATTGTAAGAAACAACATCCTAATAAGATTCAATAAAAAACAAGAATGGGTTCTCAAGTATGGAAGAAAATGTTGCAAGCTAGGGATTTAGTTGATCATCAAATTTTATGCAAGATAAGAGGAGGATGATCTAGTATTTATTATGATAACTGGAATGCTATTGAGGATTTATATAATATGATTCAGCAAAGCATGGTTTGGGATAATAATATCTAAATGGTCAAAGATCTTATCCAGGAGGGTAATTGGAATGAGCATCTTATGTTGCAGATATTTCCTTAAGAAGTAGTACATCACATCTTAAGTAAGATCAAGCCTACAATTATGGAAGGTACTAAATATAATCCCACTTGTATGTTAGAAGCTATGGGTAATTTTACAGTGAAGTCAGCATGGCAGTATATTAGGCAGAAGTAAGAAGAAAACAAGATTTACAAGGAGATTTGGGTAAAAGGATTGCCTTTTAACATGACATTACTAATGTGGAGGATATGGAGAGAAAAAGTAGCAGCGGAGGATAGTTTGACAAGAAGGGGTTATGAAGGACCAACTAGATGTTGGTGCTACAATAATTTGGCGCAAGAAAATATCACTCATGTATTCTTAAAGTCACCTATTGCTAACAGGACTTGGTCCTACTTTGCTTCTTTTGCAGGTGTTTTACTAGAAGGATTATCATTCAGAGATACCATTCCAGCTTAGTGGAATGATGAAGTTTGAACTATTGTTAAACCTTACTTTAAATCAATTTCAAGCATGATTATATAAGAGATATGGAAAAGAAGAAATGGCTTGAAGCATGAAGGGAAAAACTTGTCTCTACATAAAGTAATATTTAATGTTACTAGACTTGTAGGACTATTACTCAGGGTAAGAAATCCAAGATAAGAATTTCCCTGGCCAAATATATTAAAGGAATTATAGGGTAGGAAGACAAAGATGAAAGTTGTCAAAGTGCTATCGAAGTATCCAAAGGTTGGTTGGGTCAAATATAACACAGATGGGGCATCAATAGGTAATCCAGGTATTATCTCCTATGCTTTCTATGTGAAGAATGAGACAGGTGATCTAATCTATGCTAAAGGGTCCAAAATTGATAACACATTCAATGTGGAAGCTGAGGATTATACTATACTACAAGCAGCAGTTCATGCAAACAATACTAATCAGACAAAAGTTATAATTCAAACTAATTCTCTATTAATGCATAAAGTGTTAATTAGAGAATACAATTATCCTTAGAATGTTTTTGATTATGTAGAGCAGACATGGAAATTACTAAGTAGTAAGCAAGTACAATATCAACACACCATGAGGGAAGGAAATCAACTTATAGATCATCTCACTAATCTAGCACTAGATAAAGGGGATTTCATAATTTCATAATTTCATAATTTCAACCGTTAGAAGTAATGGGCAAGAAAATTCTCAACAGTGATATGCTATAGTGTCCATACATTCGAGTTAAAGCAACAAGAGATCATAAAGGCTGAATAGGCTACAATGTCCAGTGTTTAGATTAAATTACAATAAAAGGACATACAAAAGCAGGTACGAATCTTTCTAGCTTAATATTGGTTAGCCAACAAAAAAGACTCATATGAGATACGGGGAACATAAAAAAGGGGAGGGATATATGAAATTTTGGCTATTAAAATAGCTGGAAAGAGCATTGAAATCCAAGTACAAGAGGGTCCATGCATCCCAGTATCTCCAATCCATCAGTACCTTTCAAACAAGGTTGATATCAGTACTAAGAGTTGAAGAGAAGAAGGGGAGATAAAAAGGTGAAACTCACTCAGATATGGAATACACTTCAAGCATTGTTCCCTCAACATAGAAAAGCAATAAGAACTACACCAAATACATTAGATAACACACCTGAAAGCATCAAAATTCTCAAGTTATGAAGGTGGTACAGAAATAGAAGCACAAAAAATGAGAAATCACTCACTTTTAAAAGCTGATATCGACAGCAGTAGCTTATTCAGAATAGCTACACACAGACGGAGTGATTGGAAACAAGGGAGTCCAATATTTTTAAGCTGGAGTAGAGTTGCGATGGAGAAGAAGATATGCATTTACAAAACCCTTTTGGACCATTATATATGTAATAATATTTGGGAAAAGGGCCAAGTTTTTTATTGTATTTGTTAGGGCCAATCTTGGAAGATTTACTTTTAGTAAAGATGGGTTGGTCCATCTAATGTAAAGACATTTTTGGTTAGATCTATTTAATAAAATCCCAAATTAATTAAAAAAAAGAATTAAACCTATTCTAAGCATTATACGCTCATATTTCATCAGATTACTCTCTAAGAAACCCTAGAACTTCAATTTCAAATCCTCAAGAAACCCAAATTCCACCATTCTTTTTACAAGATAACCCAAAATTCAAGATTTTCAATTGAAGATCTTCAAGAACCAATCTTCAAAGGCATAATAGGAACTCAAAGTTCAAGCTTCTTCATCTATTCATCAATTAAGGTATGTGAGCTTATGAACAAGGATAATCCTTTCATTCTTGTGACCAAAATTAGTTTTAAAGTTGAATTTTATATAAAATTATTGACTTTCAGTCTAGGGTTTATACCCACTCATTACTATTTGAGGATTATGAGATTACAAGTGATTTAGATGTTGAATTGTATGTTTACTTTCATATTTTTATGCGTGTGATATTATTTTCCAGATTTAGCATTAAATTATCAATATTTTCATTATTTAGCATAAACTTTATAATGATTTGACATGAAATTAATGCATGGGTTACTAAGTCCTAATTTGAATGTTGATATTTTAAGAAGATTGTTCTTTTAAGCATCCCAAGTTTATTCTATATTTAGATTTGAACAAAGATTTGATCTTTTGATCCTCAACTTATATATGGAATCCACTTTATAGTTTTATTACAGTTTATAGTAAACAAATGCATGATTGGTTTTCATTGTAAACCCTTATATTAGTTTTAAAAGTGGATTTCATATAGAATAAACATACAAATTAAAGAGAGTAGTATTTAGCACCGAGTTGGGATGTTCACATGCCCTAGAACTACAAGACAATGTAGGTGTAGATTATCAGATTATTTCCATTTCTATACGGATGATAGTTATAAATGTGATCACTTATTAGGTTATACTCCATGGAAAGAGTATGACCCCTCTCCCCAATGTGAGGTTTTTCCATAAGGGAACTAGATGTTGGACACTATGATATCTCACATAGTGTATGTAGGATAGAAGAACCTCTCTACAAAAAAGACTAAAGAATAACCAAAAAGCTTTTAGAAGCTAAGTGTAAAGACTCATAATTTTATTCAGATATTGTTTTACATAAGTCTTTATCTATGAGATTATAACTTTCAATTTATAGATACAGAGGTGAGGAATTTTATACTTAGCATGTATGATTTGAAAATAGATTTCAAGCACAGATTTAGAACTAAGTGTGGTGGCTCAAAATATTAAGATAGTAGGTTTTGTCATTCATGATTTATGATTACAACTTTCAATTACTCAAGGAACAATGAGTCATTATTACTTAACATGCATTATTTATGAGAAAGATATATGTATTCCCTCACTGTTTTACTATGCATTTCATCTCCATATACTCAGTACATTCTAAAAGTACTGATCCATATATAGGTGTAGGTGCTCAATTTTATTAGCGTGAGTGATTTTGAGTATATCTATCTATATCCCGATAGTTGGTAAGTCCTCATAGTTTGGGGACCCAGTTATTCAAATTTTCTAGTTTATTATAGTAGTTAATTCAGTATTTTCATTCAGTTTAAGTCAACTGGGGGTTTGTCCTAGTGGCTCTCTAGTTGTTAGTAGTAGAGGCTTAACAGACTGCTAGTTATGGTTCATATTTCTAATGTTGATTGTTCAGACTTTCACGTCTAGTATTTTTAGATATTATGTTTAGATAATTTTAGTTTAGATCAGACAAGCTTCCGCATTGATTTTATGTTTATATTTCTCCATTTTGATTTTTAGATTTAGTAGAAGGATTACAGGGTTAGCTTGAGGCTACTCATAGTCTTGAACAACATGTGACATATCGAGACCCATTTTTGGGGCATTACGAAAGTCTAAGGATATGTGTTGGTGTTAATTTGAGTATTTCATTCTTTCTATGATATTTTTCATGGTTAGCTGAGTTGAAGCTAGTTTTCATGGGTGAATTCAAAAATTTCTCATCTTCAATATTTATTCATCCTGGTATGACTTCATGGGATGGTTCTTCTTGATGGTATGTTCTTATTTATCATTGTCAATAACTGAAGTAGATGTATTTTGAGAGTGAGTATTTATTGCCATGGATTGGGTATTGGTTGACCAAATTCAGGCTAAGTTCGAATTTTTTGAGTTTCTTAAGAGTTGGCTATCATTAGTTCTTTGCAACCTTATGGAGTTCTTATTTATGCATGGATGTTTTACTCTCTCAGTGGATATGGATTTGATTTCTTGTATCTTTATCATGTGGTTTGCTTTAGCTATGATTATTTTTTTCAACAACATTTCAATTTCAGCTTTTGCAAGGATCGTTAGGTAAATGTTGGAAGCCTAAAGGTGAGATTGGTTTTACGGTATATGCTTTATTTTTTATAATAAGGTTTATTTTAGTATTTGACATCAATGAAGACTTGTTGACTCCAATTATGATTTTGACTCCTTTGAATGATAACTCAAAAATTATGATGGATTATAGAGTACGAATGCTTACTCTTCAACATAATTGGTTTGGATAGTTGAGATCAAGTAATTTGGATTTGGTGTTGAGATTATAGGTATGGATTATTTAACTTAGTTACCGACTCTATTTCAAAGTTGACTCTATTGAGACTTCATTGATAGGTTGCCTAATAGTTTAGTTTTCTTCAATTCAGATAGGATATTTTTTTATAAATGCTCGAGGAATAGCCCGTTGGCACACAGTTTTGGTTTCTACTACTTTTGGTTTTGATTTCTCAGTTGTCCTCAGAAATTTTGAATGTCTACTTAGCAGGAAAAGTGTACCTAGTTTTGTCTTAGCATGATTTCACCTATAATCGGTGGGGCATTCTAGAGAGACTCATTTATTTTTGAGAGATTATGCTTTGAATCCATGATTATTGGCTTCAAGGATTAGTCGAACCAGTTGTATCTTTGCTAGAGATCTAAAGCTTTAATCATCTTCATTTTTGTGTTCAGTTAGTATATTATAGGCTAATGTTTATGCATGTCATTAATGATTTTTAGTAGATCAACTTTAATTTTTAAGTTTAGTGTGATATAATTGTGTGAACAGGGCTCGTAGGATATTTGATGTAGATCATAGTTGAGAGTAGGTTTGGAATGACAAAGGAATGTTGCATATTGAATTTGGAGTTGGTTGCATGGTTCATGCATTGAGTTTTCTTTATTTTGGTTTAGTTTTCACTTGGTTATCCTTGTATCCATGTGATATCAGTGTATTATGGTTGTTCTTGCATGTATCAGTCATTCTCAACACAGTTAGAGGCCAGTTGGTTTTTGCGGTTGAGCTTGTGTCTATTTGAGAAATAAAATAAGAAAGTTGGTGAAAAAGGGGCACTTTAGTAAAATCTTTTAAAAGTGTTGGTTTACCTTAGAGGTTTTCTTAGGAGTTTTTCTTGGATCATGTGGGTCGAGTACCTTGTCCTTTTGAGCATACGAGCTCTTCCTATCCATTGACTTTTGGAGATGAAATCCTTTTACTAGTGGATATTGTGATGACCCTCCAAGTCATTTTCTTGATTTCTGCATAATTTTAGTGTTTTAGGTTTTCCCACAGTTGCTACAAGTCATTATTACTTGAAAGAAATATCAGTTCAATTATCGAATAATTCATTTTGATTTAGACTCATTTTCCTATTTTGGAGATTTCACTGTTAAGGAATTAGTTTTGGACCAAAACTCCTAATAAACAACCTCTAATAAGAATTTTGGTAGCGCCATCAGCTTTGGAACATTGATTTTAGACTGGGGAACCATGGTCTGGGTCCCAAGTCTTTCAGACTCATTTTAGGTTGTTTGTTGGAAATAGGTTAAAATAGAATTATGGGTATGGGGCCAATATTTAATTGAAACAAACTCAGATGGGAATTTTAATGGTTTAGCTGAATCTAAAATATCAAATTTAGTATGATATCATAGTTTATTTTTATGCATGTGATTCTGAATGAATCTCGAGCATCCGATTGAAGTCCATTTAGATTTTAGCAAAATCTTATGCCTCAAGTTATTGGTGAAGTTGCTTAAGTGGTAGCCACTTTAGCAGCAAGGTGATAGCTTTAGCAATGCTGACTATCTAATGTCAATGCTTTAGTGGTAATTGTTTTAGCAACCTTGTGCCACTTTAGCAACCTTGGATGTATAGATAAAGGTTGTTTTAGCGATTTCTGTCCACTTAAGCAGACGGTGTTTTAGCGACCAGGGTGCCACATTAGTGGCTACTTTCTTTTTCGCACCATCAGGTTTATCAGTCACTACTGGTGTTATATCCCTTTCTTTACTCAATTTTCCTCATTTCTCTAGGGCATTTTCCCTTATTTTTAAGAGCTTGGGATAAGTGAAAGTGTAGGAAATCATCTATTGAAGCTAAGGTAAGCTAGTTCAACACTCCTTGTTTATTTTTATTATTTTCCCCATCAAACTCTATCCTTTTTCATAGGAAATTCCTAGAATTTAGGTCATAAATTCCTAAAGTTTAAGGGCTGATTCGGGCCCCAATTTATGCTCATTTTTTAGCACAGATTCCTTGTCTTTTAAGGGACCTCATGATGGGTTTAATTTTGAAATTCTGTTAGCAGGCCCTACGCACTCATTGTTTACCCAATTTTAGGCCCAGAGATATATATTTCAATATGGGTATCATTTTACTCATATTGACTTTTAGATTATTAATCATATAACATATCAACATTTAAGGATCGAAGATGAGTGATTTTTGGATGATTCAATATTTGCGATTCAGCATTGAGGTAGGCTTCGATCTACTTTTCTGTATGAGATAGTGTTATGCATAGATTGCATGTTGGATAGGGATTATAGGATATTTTTATGAATAATGTATCATGACTTAACCCACTTAGGAAATTTGGATTGAATGTGAACTGAACCTTAGCATAAGATATTCGTTATGGCTATAGAATCATATTATCCATGAATATAAACATGATTAACTATAGATTGATGTTAATGATCCTTTAGAATAAGACATACCATTTGATGTATTTACTTGGGTGGTATTTTCCCGATTAGATCCTTGTAGTAATTTTATGCCCTTGGATCGTAGTTTTCCATATTATGGTGCTATTATCATGTTAATTATATATTATTGGGCCTAGGGTTGTGGTTATGTTTAACACCCTAAAAATCCAAGTCAGTATTAGAACCATGCTTCAATTTTATTCAAAATAAAATATCATGTTTTCATAGTTTGGTAAGTGATTTGGACATATATTAAGGTGTCCAAATAACTCCTAGCTTATAGACAAGTCAAATAGCGCTTATCGATTGAATTCGTGTGAAGGATATTAATTAGTCATCTTAAAATGAGCATAAATTTTGAATTAAAAATATTTTTAAAATCAAGACCCACAAAAAGATAGATAATTGAATTAGCTTTCAAACGCCACTGGTTTTGCCATAATCTGATATAGGAGTAAAAGGTTATGGTCAATTTACTAAAGCACTATCCGGGCTGCTAGTGACTACGACTCAGGCTATGACTCGTAGTCAGGCCCTATGAGTCATTGGGAAGACTCATCTTCATGAAAGTAGGGACAAACATTTGGGTCCTTTGGCTATGACTCAAACCTTGACTCATTGCCAGACCCTACGATCCGTAGCTAAGCTGTCGAGACTGCTTCCATGTGTTTCCAAATAATTTTTGAGGGGTTGTTTGGTCTTTTCTCATCATTTTAACACCAAAATTACAACGTTTAAGCTTTCCAAGGGCAGAATAATTATACTAAAACACCCATAAGTTCCCAATTCTTCAAAATTCATTCAAAACCTAGAAAATTTAGAGGAAAAATAAGTGATTTTCCTCTCCAACCAAGAAATAGAGCTTTTCAACTTTCGGTTTTAAATCCAAAGGTTTCTTCAAGGTTTTAAATCACAGTTATGTGGGATTTAATCAATAGGTTTTCTTTCACCCATTGAGTCCTAAAGATAACTAAATTTCTTAAGTTTAATTCACCCGTCAAGCTTAGGGTTTCCATGGGAAGCATGAATTTCTTAAGTTTTCAATTTATTTCTTTAACTAAACTATTGATATAAGTTTTCCCATAAATTTGAGCATCTTCCCATACTCAAAATTGTCAAATCTCATTATGTTGATAAATTCATGATTTTTGGGCTTGAGTTATGAAATTTCTTATTATGTTCAGATTTTAATATTTCCATATTTACTTGCATTCTTAAGAGATTATATGTTATGAACACCCGATGACCTAGGATTTCATGTATACACTTATGAATGCTATATTCTCCAGCTTACATTTTATTTAGTACTTTCAGATTATGCAATTATTGTTAATTTTTAGAATATTATTATTATTGAGAATTTTCAGTTATCAATGCCATTCAGTTGGGAGTAGTACTTAGCATCAAGCGAACGCAAGGATGGAGGCTCACCCATCAGTTAGGTTGATACCTTTAGTAGAATTCCCTAAGTCCCAGAACTATGGTATCACCATCGGTTATAAAAGGTCACCCATCTGACCAGTATTGATACCTTATTCCTTTAGGACATCAGTTTAGTGGGTCCATTCCATTCAGAGTTCGTACCCGTGCTAAGGTACTGAACACCTATCCAACTGGGTTTATAGTTTGGACCCTGGTTAGCTCAGATTGGGGTATGTCAATTAATGGTAGCTCCCACAGTCCACAATTTATAGTTTAGATTTACATACTTGTATGACCATGTATTCGGTTGTTCAGCTTATCATACAGTACATGTTTATTACTTGGTCTTGCATCATTTCACCATATTACATGTATCAAATTCATCCTATATCAGTTGTTTCCCATCTCACATACCTAGTACACTCAAATTACCGATTGTATACTTTTTTTTTGCTATATTATCTTATATATAAGCCTGACGCTCAACATTTAGATCGCGTTTAGTGTAATTTTGCACTATATCAGCAATAATTTTTGGTCAGTCCTCATCATTCGAGGACTATCAACATTTTTTTTGTTTTTTTTTCTAGTTTTAGACACTTAGATTTAGTTGGGGGTTTGTCCCAACAACTCATATGATTTAGAGGCTTTCAGACAGCTAGTTATATTTTTAGCATGTTGATTATGTCAGATAGTCTTAGTTTTGACATCTAGTATTTATTTTGGTTTTATTATAGTCAGGTCATTTTAGGTTTGTTCCGCTCAGTATCTTATTATTTTCTTCAGTATTCTTATCATTTTGCCAGGCCATGGGTTTGCTTGGGGTCACTTGTGTCTTTGAGCATCGTGTTACGACTAAGGACAGTCTCAAGTCATGACATTATGATACTAGTTAGACTCCAGATGAGTATTCTATCCATAAAAGGAAAAAATTCTAGTTGATAGACGTTTAGGCACTTATGGTTGTATGATTTGGATACTGGTGATAACATGTATATTTTAAGCGCATTTATGCTCACTTAGTGGTATGATTCCAACCACATCCTTAATTTTACTACTATTTTCTAAAGAGAAATTTATTCCAACATTTTACTTTTAAAATGGACTTTTTACAATGGGAATCATACCACCTTATTTAATGAATTATGAGCTTTTGAAACAAAATATGATAATTTAGAAAATTAGACTAAGGTTGATTCCAATGTATTATTAAACTACTCTTTTACCACTACTATTTCCTTTGGTCGAAGGAAATTTTGACCCTTTCCACACTATTATGTTGCTTTAGTCCCGAAGTTGATCTCAAGTAATGGATTTACAAACTTACACAATTTTATTCTTGATTCAAGTTTGAGAATATATTATATTTATCTCTCTGGTATTGGATGAAGTAGATTGATTATGATGGTTATTGGAATCTTTGTTTAGGATGAGGCAATGTATAGGATATCTAGAGTCACTTATGGGCCCCTTTGTCTGTGAGCCATAATGTTAAAGAAAGATGGTAGTCGTAGGTCCTTCCTTTGAGAGCTACTAAGTTGGATGAAGTGTATACACTTGGTACATTATGGAACTTATATTGGACATAGTATTATCGATTTATGTTGGATTCGTTCATTTGGAACTTAGATTGGAAATAGTATTATCAATTTATGTTGCATTCATTCATATCACCAGTATAATTATTTGGTGATTATATCAATAGGTCTTTTGGGAAGTTGCATAGGTATAAGTTATGTCTATTGTGAGTTGAGTGCTTGCTTTCACCTTTCAAACTTATGGGGTCCCGTTTTGGTTATTGTTTGTCCAGACTAATTGGCTACTTTATTATTGTTGTTCTAGATAGTTCATGGTAGGATGATGATGGAGTATTTTCTTAGGTTGTCGGTACATTTCTAAACCTTTATTCCTTTTAGGGTAAAATTTAGTACTACTAGGTAACTTTATGATTATTTACTTTGGTTGGAGGCCTTGAGTATGCTTGCATTAGCGCCCTTCTTAGATATGATCCTCGAGGTGTTAGGTTGGTTCCCTTAGGTTATTACCTTTGATTTTAGTCCTATATGTGTGTCTATTATATATATATATATATATATATATATGGGGTGAGGGGGGTATTACCATATATCCCTCTCTTTCCTTATTTCTTCACATTGTATATGTATTCTTTAGCCTTTTATTACTTATATATCCTTCCTTTACTTTCATTGTATATTGACTAGTGATATATTGTATTGTACTTTAGTTTCTGAATACAGTAAGAATAAGATAGTTTATCCTTATGAGCATTAGCATTATTATGTTTAGTTTTTTGGATAGCGGCATGTAGTTATATTCCTACTTTACATATTATTTATGCTTACATTATCTTTGGAGCTCATTCGATCAATGCCTACTAAGTACCATGTGTTTGGTACTCATACTACACTTTGGTAGCCTGCAGATCATAATACAAGTTCTATCTATTGAACTGTGCATCGTGTAGAGTAACGATGGATCAAATATTTGGGGTGAGCTCCTGATGTTCAGAGTATTCTTGCTCTTCCTTTTTTTATTAGATTGATCTTTATTTTGTATTTAGATTGATCTTTCTATATATATATTTATATTGTATTTCACTTTGTATTATGATTGTATTGAAAGCTCTTGTACTGATTTCATCAGATAAAAAGAGTCATACTCATATCCAGGGCATTTTGTCCTTGAAAGAGCGTTATCAATCTAGCTCGTCATGACTCGATCATGACCTTAGGCGGAATTGGTCTTGGCCGGAAGAATGAAAGATACCGACAACAGAAGGGGTTGGGGATTAGCTGAGCTCAAAGGTAGATGGAATGGCACTTTTTTTTCCGAACTAGCTAAAAAGGAACTCACTTGCTCAACGGATGACAAAAGGGCTTACCCTACGACTGCTAGTTTTTACTTGCTTGAAGGAGATTTAAAAGGCTTCCTTAATTGGGGGTTGCATTTTATATTAGTCTTATATTAAATTAATTTTTGTTATTTCTGCATTTTTGTTGATAGTCTATTACTAGTTGTTCCGGATAACAGGTTGGCTTTCCTACTGGTGGGTAATAGTTAGGTGCTCTCATGACCTGAGAAATTGGATTGGGACACTCTTCTAGGTACTTATAAGATATTTTGCATCCAAAATCATCATTGGATAAACTTAATTCTAAGTTGATTGAAACAACATGTATGTTGATAAGAGGGATAAAGGTGAAGAGGATTATTTTTTGCATATTCAACATAAATCTCATGAAAGAAGTCCAAAAAATTAGTTGTCGATCTAAAAATAAAGAGCGAGGAAAAATGAGCTGATGTTATTCTCTTACTAACATAAGATTAAGTATGATATGTATAATTAATTTTTCAATATTTTGGTATCCCTAGAACAACCAAGTGTTATTAGAGGTGATGAATTACTCTCTTTTCTTATATTGGTGACTATATAAATTATGAGGATGATGAATATTTTTTTCTATAATAAGTTGTTAGTTATAAACTCTAACTACAATAATAAGAGTAATTCGTTCCTTTTTTAAATTGAGCATGACGTAGTTGATTCGTAGTTCCCACTTATTGAGAAAAGAATGTTGTTTGTGGGAGAAAGCTTATGAATGAGTTACAAAATTCTTTTTTTGTTATCTGATGTGCCATGGTTTCATGGAAATTTTGATGCTTAAAACTAGAAAATATGCAAATACTTAGGTCTTTTTTGTTAGATGTGATGTGTTTTTGTGTTTTTGCTGCAGGAAACTAGGTTTTGGAGCAAAAGATGAGAAAAAAGAGTGAAGTGTTGCAGAAGGTCTACTTACGGACCAACTTACGGTTCGTAAGTAGGACTTGCGCCCATCATAGGTTCCTACGTAAAAGTTTCTAAAGGATCTTAAGATATCCAACTGACCCTAAGACTTACGAAGGCCATGGGACTTACGACCCTCATAAATGCCTCCATAGGTGTCAAAAGAAAATGTTCTAAAAGTTAGAAATATCCCTCTTCAAGTTATGAAGGCCATTTATGGGGCATAAATGGCACTGATTCCCATCATAAGTACCCACGTAAGTGGATGTTCTGCAGTCAGTCTATTGTTTCTGATACCTATGACCTATGTAGGGGTCCATAGGTAGTACCTACGACCCATAAGTGGCACCATAGGTAGTTACCAACCTTCTTTTCCCTTTTTATTGTTGGTAGGATTTTTAGGGTTTTGATGTATTCTATAAATACCTTTCTTATGTTTTTGTATTAGTTGATGCACTCTTTACATTCACAACACTATATTGATTCAGAGATTCAAATTTTGATCTAGAATCCATTATTCTTGATTTTTAAGGTTGGATATTAAGTTGAGATTTGGTTTTTATTTTCAAATTATTGTAAGATTATTCATATGCTTTATTTTTTGAATTCAATGGATGTTCTTGCAAACATGAACGATTAAACCATCTAACTAGGGTTGTGGGAACCTTGATGAAATAATGAAATAGACGAAGTGCAAAGTCGTTCTTGATCAATATTCTTGCATGTATTGTGATCTTATTCAGTGTGATTCCTTTCATTGAGAACCTAACTGTATTTGACACTTACTCCTAAAGAGAGGTAGAGATTAGGAAAAGAAAATCACAATAGAAATTTCAAGCTATCAACCTTTATCTAATTAACTTGAGACTCGAAAGGTAATAGTTAATCTGGGATCCAGGACAAGGGTTAGTAAGAAGACACTCTGAGACTCAAAGGTGATGAGTGAAATTTACCAAAGTTGTTCACAAGACAGTTGGTGACATATATCTTGTCAGATTTTACATGCAAGACATTAAGATAGTTTGATAAAGAACGATAAGTTTACAGAGTTAGGAAGTCGGGGGGAACATATTCCCAGTATTCATCTCATTTTGATTTCAACCTAAAGCGATCAAGACATGTTACTGCTATTACTATTCTAAAAAATCCCCCTATTTATTATTCTACACTTTTTTGTCTACTTCAGCAAGTTTATAAAAAATATTTGACTTATTCCCTATGGTTTCGAACCCAACCTTTATTGGGTTATATATTTGACAGTGATCGCATTATACTTTTTTGGAGGTGTAACCTTAAGATACATCAATTTTTTGTGTCGTTGATAGGTAATACTATTACAAATTGATTGATTAAAGATGTTAAGGTTATTGGTTTTTGTTTTTTTACTGTTCTTGGGGCTTACACCATGTATGTCTAGTACTCAGAGTTAAGGCAATCCCTTGATACTGCTTGACCCTGAGCTTGAAAGAATCGATGATAGAATAGTATGATGGAAGGACAAGAGCATGGAGTTCACAATAACCCAGATCTATTGAATCCTAAATCTCCATTAGGTGTTCAAGAATAGTTACGCAAACCACTTTTCAGCTATTGGCTAAAGAGAATACAAGAAGGGATGTTGATCACATCATATAGCTCAAGAGAAAAGGTTGAGGCATAAAGAAAAGTGTCGACCAGAACTCGACAGGGCTAGAATAGATAGATCTCAAGAACCCCTAAATTTTCCATTTTTGACAGCATATGATGATTCAAAGAAAGATTTAAGGTATATTGAGATTCTCTAGATAGGGGAGATCATTCCTTCTAAGTTACCCCATGGAATAAAGTTTGATATTATGAGTGCTATGATCCAGTTTTTGAATCTGAAGGGTGTGTTTGTCAGTCTGCTGACTGATGACGCCAACATGCACATCATGAATTTTGTTGGGATTTTTACTTTGTATAATTTCCCTAGGGTGAGTTAGGAAGCTTTGACACTTGGATTGTTTCTATTCTCTCTTACTGACGAAGCAACATTATAGTTCGGGGAACTACCTCGTGGGTCCATCACTACTTGGAATGAGTTGCAGAAATTGTTCTTAGACTAGTTCTTCCTACCTTCCAGATATTGTAGTTGAAGGATGAGATATCCAATTTTAGGCAATTAAATTCCGAGGCATTATACGAGACATGGATGCGGTTCAAGAAGAAGTTGATGATTGTGCCCAATCACAAAATCATAGGGAGGAATTTGCTTAAGATATTCAATAGAGCCCTGAATGTCAATACAAAAGTTTTTGTTGATACTATTACTTATGGAGATTTTGTGATCCTTATTGGGAGTTAGCTGTGGAAATCATAGACAGGGTCTCTAATACCAACCTAGGGTGGCATACTCGGGAGGTAGAAAAAGGAGTCAGTAGCTATTCTATTAGTGCTTCCAGTGAGTAGATAATCATCGATGATATAGTGTCTTAAGAGGTTGCATAGTTGAAGATGAAGATTAAGTTACTACCAAGTAATTTGTAACTATGAATTTAGAAAAGGTGAATGGTGTGGGTGCATAAAGTAAATCTCCTAGGATGTATAATTCTGATATTAAGAAGGAAGTAAAGTATCTGGATAGAGAGATAGTGGATTTTAAAGCCAAGGGACAAGTGTCTAATCAAGACACTTAGAATTTGAGGCAAGGTAATCAAGGTTAGAACTTTTATGAGGACAGGTATAAGGATCGAATTAGAGAGAGAGAGATGGTGACTGGAGGCAAAAGGATGATTATAAGGAGAAGAGTGGTGTGTATGTTCTACTAGGGAACCATGATATTGATTCAGGGATGGAATTTTACTTCTAAGTTGGTTAAAGGTTCATAGAATCAAGAGAGTTTCCTTAAGGAGATTAAGGTAGATATTTTAGGACGGAGCCAAAATGTAGAATCACATGCTACTGCGATTAAGAAGATAAAGAACCAATTTGGTTAGATATTATCTACATTAAATAAGTATCATTTGGGCACTCTTTTGAGTAATACCGTGCAAATCTAAAGAATAATAGTCACCATTTGGACATCACCACTTAGAGTGGTAAAACTACTATTGATCCTCCTATGAAGGTAGTTAATAAAATGAAGAATGATACTATTAATCTTGATGATACACCTAATGCTGAAACTGAGAAGTTGGTGACTGATGCTGAGATGTCACAAAAATTGAAGGGTGTTGAGAAAATAATTGAAACTGATAAAGGGTAGGGTAAGGAGGTCGAACCAATTTTGAAAACCATTCCACGACCATCCCTACATTTTCCTCAAAGGTTGAATAAGAAGGGAAATACCAGAAATTCATATCTATATTGAAGAAGATGTCTTTGAATATCCCTCTTGTTGAAGCATGGGAAAAGATACTCGGTTATGAAAAGTTCATGAAGGACTTAGTGACGAAAAAATGGGAAGTAAGTTTTGAGTTTGTTGATAATATGCACCATTGTAGTGATATTACTTTCTGATCTTTGGTTGAGAAGAAAGAGGACCCCAGATTGTTCAATATTTCTTGAAATATTAGGTCTCTAAATTTTATACGAGCACTGTATGAATTGGGAACTAGCATAAATATAATGCCACTAGTGGTTTACAAGTAGTTGGGGACACCTACACTAACAATTATAAGATTATTAAGGACTGACCAAATTGTCAATAACTAGATTTGTATTTTATGTGATGTTTTAATGAAGGTAGCTTCCTTTATATTCCCAATTGATTTTGTGATCCCTGACTGTGAGATGGATTTTGATGTTCTTATTATCTTAGGAAGGCCCTCTATAACAATAAGTAGGAAATTAGTTGGCATGGATATGGGACAATTCAGGATCAATGATGAACAAGTTACTTTTAATGTGGGTCAATCAATGCGGCAATCGAAGGATGTGGTGTCTGTGATATATACTATTTATGAAGATACATTGACTGCACCTATTGAAAAGTGACTTGGTGTAGAGGAATTAGCAGCGGTGATCATGAACTTTGATAGCGATGGTATCGATGAGTATAATGAGATGGTGAATGCTCTTATTGTTAGAGGACTTACATTATGCGCTAAAAAATTTGAATTTGGGCTTGAAAAATACACTTAATCCACTAGCCAGGCCATCTATTGAGAAGCCACTAATTTTAGAATTGAAGGCCCTCTCTTCTCACTTGCGTTATGTATTTTTGGGGGCCAACAATACCTTGCCAGTTATTATTTCAGCCAATTTAGTTATACATAGGTTGAGACCTTGATCTCAGTATTGTAGAGGTTTAAAAGGGCCATTTGTTAGACCATTACAGATATTGTTGGGATTTCACTCAGAATTTATCCTCATAAAATTTTACTAGAATCAAAGTATGTACCTAGAATCATGCATCAACATCATCTTATCCACCTATGTAAAAGGTGGTAAAGAAGAAGATCATCAAGTGGTTATATATATGGGTGTGGTTTTACCTATTCCAGACAGTAAGTGGGTGAACTCAATTTAATATGTGTTAAAAAGGGTGGGATTACGATGGACTCGAATGAGAAGAATGAGTTGGTGCCCATGAGACTAGTTACGAAATGGAGAGTTTGTATGGATTATTGGAAGCTGAACACTTGGACATAGAAGGATCACTTTCCTATGCCATGTATGGATCATATGCTAGACCATCTTGCTGGTAGAGGATTTTATTGTTTTGTTGATGGTTACTCGGGGTTTAAGCAGATTCTTATTACCCCTAAAGATCAAGAAAAGAGCACTTTCACATGTCCATATAGTACATTTCATTCAAAAGGATGCCTTTTGGACTTTGTAATGCCCCCGCGACCTTTCAGCATTATATGATGGTCTCTTTTCTAATATAATAGAGGATAATACAAAGGTCCTTATGGACGACTTCTCGATCATGGGTAATTCTTTTGATAATGTTTTAGCCTATTTATCTAATGCACTTTAGAGATATAAGGAGTGCAAATTGGTGTTTAATTAGGAGAAATATCACTTTATGGTGAAAGAGGGCATAATATTGGGTCATAAGATTTCAAATAAGGGTATAGAGTTTGACCGAGCAAAGATTAAGGTGATTGAGAAATTGCCTCCACCAATTTCTATCAAGGGTATTAGAAGTTTCTTGGGTCATGCAGAATTCTATAAGCGGTTCATCCAGTACTTCACCAAAATTGCAAATTTGTTGTGCAAGTTATTGGATAAGTAGGTGAAGTTTGTGTTTGATGATGCGTGTCTCAAGGCCTTAGAGTGCCTAAAAGAAAAGTTGACTTTTGCTCCTATCATTGTGTCTCCAAACTGGTCTCTTCTATTTGAGGTGATGTGTGATAACAGTGGTGTGGACATAGTAGATGTCCTAGTCTAAAGATGTGAGAAAATACTTCATCCCATATATTATGCAACCAAAGTACTTAGCCCCACATAGAAAAATTATATTTTAACTAAGCAAGAGTTACTTGCGCTGGTGTTTGCTTTTGATAATTTTTTATCCTATTGATTGGGACCAAATTCATTGTGCATAATGATCACATAGTATTGAGGTACCTTATGGCGAATAAATATGCAAAGCCTAGGTTGATTTTGTGGGTACTATTGTGGCACGAATTTGACTTTAAGTTCAAGGATAAAAAAGGTACAGAGAATCAGGTTGCAAACCATCTATCTCACCTAGAAGAAGAGGCAATGCTCAAATTGGGGTATGATCTTGATATTGATGATACTTTTCTAGATGAGCGGGTCTTGGCAGCATCACAAGACTTAATCCCCTAGTTTGCTGATTTTGCCAACTATTTGGCAAGTGACTCATCCCAAAAGACTTATTGTTTCAGAAAAGAAATCAATTTATGAATGAGGTATGTAAGTTTTTCTAGGATGATACATTCTTATTTTCGGTGTGTGTGGATGGTATAATTCAAAGGTGTATTCCTGAAGCTAAGATGATGCATATTCTTGAGTCCTACCACTCATCCTTAGTTGGGGGTCTCCATGGTGGCACTCGTATGACCCATAAGATCTTATAGTGTGGCTACTATTGGACAACTATTTATAAAGATGCACATGAATATGACTATGCCCGTTGATGATAGGCGAATTTACACGCCTATATCAATATATTTTGCCCATATTTTAGCCTAGTTTTGAGAACAAACTATATATTTCATGCACTTTTAGTCCTTTTTCCTATAAATGAGCTAACGAACATGATTAGTAAAGTTTCAGGTATAAATGATGCAGAATTCAGCATTTTATGGCTTACTTGATGCAAAAGAAAGCTCACGAAGGAAGGAAAGGGAGTTTGGACGCCTAAGGACCAAAACTGCTGCATGGAAAATCTGTCCCGGGCTAAAACAACATTTCTGAAGACCTTGGGGACCTGGACCAAAATTGCTGCATGGAAAATCTGTCCCGGGCTAAAACAACATTTCTGAAGACTTTGGGAACTTGCAGTAACTTAGTTGGATTTGGACAATGATACATTAACCTAGTACAATTGGGTTATGTATTTCATTAGTTTATTTGGATTATGATAATGTTACATTAACCTAGTACATTTGGGTTAAGTATTCCATTAGCCTAGTAGGATTTGGTTAGATATTTATTTACCTAGTAGGATTAGGATATGGGTATTATAAATACCCTATCATGCTAGAGATTTTTATTCATCTTCTATTCAACAATTAATCTTCTTCCATCCCTCTCTTCTTCCACCACAACAATTCTACAACTCTTCTAATCTTTCCATTAATTCTATTTTTCTTCTTCCATTCATCTATTCTTAATTTCCGCAACAAGAGAAACGTTACTTTGCTAAGGAATCATGCCTCACGCCTATCACTTGAGCTACACGCAATTAATCAATCTTGTGGTATAATAACAACAATGCAAATTGTGATTTCCTTCTCATTCAGGGGTAACTAAACCTCTCTATTGGGGTTATGGAAGCCGAATGAGTTACTATCTATTGCTGTGAGTTTGTGAGTTCGTGACACGTATATTGCTTGTATCATTATTCTCTTCATCTTAATCTACATTCTTTGCGGTTGCAAACGCAAGAATACGCCAGTCTAACATTTAACTTGTTCGAGAGAAAGGTTATTTGTCTGGAAAAGAGATAGTGTCAAGGTAGTAGGACACCCTTTCCTATTAAAAAGCTAGTGCCGTAACTGGACTAACCTCTTGGAGAATTCGTACCGTTAGACACGCTTTAAGCTCGAGAGAGTTAAAGTGAAATAGTCCTTGTTTAGGTCGAGAGACGCTTGGATTTACCATAGAATACAATTCTCTATAAGAACATGCATGTCACAATTCTACACACTCATAGCCAATAGAGACGTATACCTCAGAAGGTGGACATAACCCCAACGCTTCAATTCTCATTGTTTACAATATACGTAACAATCTCTCTTTTTACTTTATTAATTTCAGCTTTTGTTTACATTACTTGCACAACAAGAATTCCCCCTTCTTACGAGACTTGCACCAAAAGTTTAGTAATTTTACTTACTTGTTGGCCAAGCTATTCCCTGTGGGATCGACACCCAACCCAGGTTGGGTTCTATATTTGCTAACGACCGCTTTACACTCACGAGAGCTGTAGATTGAGCGTTATAAAAAATTGGCGCCGTTGCCGGGGAATACGAGTGTCAATCAAGTTCGTGATAATTACTAGACCCTTTGGTCAAAGATTCTCGTACTTTTACTTTTAGTTTTTGTTTTTGTTTCTTGCAGGTTTTTACTTTAGTGCATGCCCCATACTAGAAGTTCTGGTCAACCGTTATTACCAATCAATCCTGAACCACAACGAATTAGAAGAATGAAAGCACAAGCTGAAATCGACAAGATGGCTGCTCAACACGAGCAAGCAAGATTAGCTGCTCTTGCCGCTGCTCAAGTCCAACAACAAAACATTGATAATCCTGGGCGAGCAACAAATCCTGACGATGAAGATTTAGGTGATGATGAGTTGATAAACCCACGGCATGTTGCTGAAACTACAACACCTGCCAACAGAAGAGGTCGACAAGCTCGGTATAGGTATGATTGCCAACCTTTGCAGCCAGCTTTCGACGATGATGATGATGATGTTGATGGTGCCGGAGCCACTGGAGCAATAATTCCACCACCATTAGCACCCGAAGCCAAGTTCAACATCACAAGCACCATGATTCAATTATTGCAACTCAAGGGATTATTTGGTGGACTAGCAGGCGATGATCCGAATATGCATCTCATCAACTTTATTTCTACATGCAAGTCCTTTGACAATCCTGGTGTTGGTCAGAATGCTATTCGATTACGTCTATTTCCATTGTCTCTGTCTGGGGAGACAACACTATGGTTGAATGGGCTGACTCCTGATTCAATTACAAATTGGAGGCAATTGAGAGACGCTTTCCTAGAAAGATTCTTTCCGCCATCCAAAAGGGCTCAATTGAGAGATGAAATCAGTAACTTTCATCAGCTTCCCTCTGAAGCTCTTCATGAAACATGGGAGAGGTTCAAGACAAAGCTAGCGAGATGCCCAAACCATCACATGACTAATGTTCACCTCATGGAGATCTTGTATAGAGCCTTGAATTCAATAACTAAACCAGTGGTGGAGAACGCAGCTGGAGGTTCTTTCATGGACCTCACCTTTGGCTAAGCAAGCAATATGCTAGATCGTATGACGAAACAAAGTAGAGCTTGGCATACCAGGGATTCTGAGGTAGCAAGCCCCACTTTATCTATTGGCATGACTGCAGACCAACGAAGAAGAGAAGAAGAACGTGATCAAGATATGGCGCACATGAAAACCCAAATGGATCTTCTTACAAAGCATCTATTAGGGAAGACTGAAAAAGTGAAAGCGATTGCGTCAAAAGGAAGAGACGAATCTGAAGAGGAGGCCAACTACTTGAACAATCAGGGGGTTTCCGAGGGAATACCCAAGGAAACCAAGGTCGGGACTATTATGATAACTCTGGAAACAAATACCAAGGTAGTTGGAAGAACAAGAATGAAAAGAGTGGTTTGTACGTTCCCCCTGGCAGACGTGATACCACCATATCTAATTCTGGAAGTATGGAAGACATGATGGCTAAATTATTGAAAGGAGTGGAAGCAACGAGCGCGGGAGTTACGGAGGTAATTAATGATTTGTCCGCCATAAAACAATTAGTAGATTCACATTCCACTTCAATTAGACAACTAGAGCAGCAATTCAGTCAACTTTCAGCAGCACTCAACCAAAGAAAGGCCGGCACTTTACCTAGCGATACTGTGCAAAACCCAAGGAATGATGGGTCATGCATGGCCATCACTACCAGAAGTGGTAAGGTGCTGGAAACTTCAGCAAAAGGCAAGAAAGTGATTGACGAAGTTGCGGAAATGGATGACAATGCAAAAGGAGAAGATGCCCCAGCCACTACTCCCGACATCAAGGACGCCACATCCAGCACTGTGCAGCCTGAAAAAGTGGAAAAACGGAAGCAAGAGGAGAAGAAAACCGTGGAGAGAACACTTCCATACCCACCACCACCTTTTCCCCAAAGATTGAAGAAGGTGGCAGATGACACAAAGTTCAGCAAATTCATGACTATGCTCAAGCAGCTGACCATTAATGTTCCATTGGTGGAGGCACTTGAACAAATGCTTGGATATGCAAAGTTTATGAAAGACCTGTGACAAAGAAGAGGGCAGCATGTTATGAGTTAGCGGATAATGTTCATCATTGTAGTGCAATCGCTACAAGGTCGTTAGTTCAAAAGAAGGCAGATCCTAGAGCTTTCACTGTTCCTTGCACAATTGGATCGTTGGATTTTGCCAAGGCATTGTGCGATCTAGGTGCTAGCATCAATTTGATGCCACTATCCATCTATAAGAAGTTGGGGATAGGCGATCCGACACCAACCAATATGAGGCTCGTGATGGCTGATAGGTCGGTAAAATGACCTGTGGGTATCTTGAATGATGTGTTGGTGAAAGTTTCTTCATTTATCTTTCCTGCAGACTTTGTTATTCTGGATTGTAAGGAGGATTCTGAAGTTCCCATCATCTTGGGACGTCCCTTCCTTGCAACTGGAAGTGTGCTTATTGACATGAAAGATAATGAGCTTTTGTTTCGAATTAATGACGAAGTGGTACGGTTTGATATATGCAAAACAATGAAGTAGCCCAACGATATGAATGAGTTATCTGTAGATGATGTTCATCAAGAGGATATGAAAGCATTATCTATAGAGAAACAGCCTACTGTTGAGCCATTGTCTGCTGCACCACTGAATGTTGAGCATGAGGATAATGAAGATTATGAAGAACTTATGGGTGATCTAACAGAAATAGAGTCTTATACTCCTAAGCAACCGGATTGTGATCTCAAGAATCAACCAACAGCGAAGACTCCCATTGACGAGCCACCAATGCTAGAATCGCAAGAGCTCCCCGATTATCTAAGGTATGTGTTCTTGGAAAGTAGAAATATACTTCCAGAGAGTGCAGATGATTTAAGTGAACAGCACGTAGAGGCTCTCATCTCTGCTCTGAAGAGATACAAGAGAGCTATGGGTTGGACTATTGATGATATAATTGGAGATTCTCCGGAAAAATATAAGGGCCATCTTGAAGAAGATCGCATGCCCACAGGTAAGCCTCATTGTCGTCTAAATCCTTTCAGAAAACGATCCATCACTTACCTCAACGAAGTTTGAGTACTCGAGGTAACTATGTCGAGCCACGACAATAAATAAGGCGCTAGATGGGAGGCAACCCATCGTTTTATTGTTTTATCATTTTATCGTTTTATCGTTTCATCATTTTTATTTCGTTCTAGTACTTGATAAATGAAAATCCAAAAATAAGAGTCGTGCCACGACCAAAACTAAGGCACTTGGTGGGAGGCAACCCATCGTACTAATCGTTTTCATTTGTTTTGAGCAAAACTAGGTGCAAGAAGTATTCAACGAGGAGATTGATTTCAATTGACGATTTGGACGCATTGTATGGTAAAGTTGGTAAGTTAGGAATGGTGATGCATAAGGCTATGGATTGAGCATTTCTCACGCCAAAATAGGCATCGAGAAAGGCTAGGCCTTGGTAAAACTAGGCCACGAATGATGCAAAACCTATCCTATAGCCTAAGGTCTCGGAATCTAGTGTGCTATACACTATGCGCCGCCTATTCCTAGGTATGCTTTTGACTATGCGCCGCCTATGCTATGACATTTGGTCTCAGTATCTCATATGCCATAGACTATGAGGCGCATATGTCTACAAATGCCATAGACTATGCCGCGCATATGTCCCATAATGCTATAGACAATGCGCCGCTTATGTCATTGATATGCCGAGCATTATGCGCCGCATATGTGGTATTTTTGTCTCCAAAACCGATTGTAAATGGGTCAAAACCTAACCCATTCTCTTCCTATATAAAGGGGACTTAGTTTTACAACACAACCACACTAAAAATTGACCTAAGGGCGCCGCATATACATCCAAATCCTCTCAAAATCTTCTTCTTTTGCTCTTCCAATTCACAAAACCATCTCCACAAGCTTCAAGCAAGTAAGTACTCTCTTATTCTTCATTTATTTCTCGTAAGTACTACGTTGCTATGTTTATTATAAATTGCTAAATCGTATAAGATTGATGGTGATGTTCATGTGTTTGGATAGTTGATACAAAATCATTTGAGTGAACAAATACGTAGGAAAATCTTGACTTGTTTCCGACTTGAATTTGGTTTCAATAGCATTGTTATGATATTTACGGAATTACTTGGGATATGAACATTGCTTAAGATTGTTGTTTGAATACTTACATGTTAGACTATCCCGGCCGTCGGGATAAGACTTATAGTGCCTACCGACATAAGAGGTTGTGATTGTTCTAAGAATAACTATTCCATGTGGTAACCCCTATGTAGTAGTGTTGCTATATCTACCATGAAAGTAGTCCAATAGCTGCAAGTAAGTGATGCATTGCTGATTTTCTTGTTTAAATACAATCCTAAAACGTATGTCAACGAAATCTGAGTAACTCGACTACTTTCACCTCACTAATTTGTGTTAACAAAACTAAGTGTGGGGTGGTACCCCTATTGCTTGCTTATAGATTGTATCAAGTGAGATTGTGCTACCACTAACACTATTTCTAGTCTCAGGTACAATGGAACCGAAAGCAAGACAAGGGAAGGAAAAGGCTACCACTTCCCAAAAGAGCAAGAAAGCAAGGAGAACCCTCCTCGCTGCAAACACCTCAACTCACGCTTGGAATTAAGTGATATACTTATGAGGAACTTCTGAGGATGACGACTCTGATTATGATTCCGATGAAAGGGGTAGGACCCCAGACATAGAGGAGGAGTCCGACTGACCAGGTTCCTCATATTTATTTTCCACTGAGGGCAGTGTCCCGACTAAGTGTGGGGTGGTGGTATTGCATGCTATACTTCTCTATTCGCATATATGTTTGTTTGCTTTTGTTTCATTTTTGTTTCGTTTTGTTTTTTTAGTAGTTAAAATTTTTTCTAGCTTCGCATGAAATTATTTTGACAGGCAGCATGGGATTATAACAAGAGTATGTGTTACAATTATGACTTTTGAGACGTTTAGGCTCCAGTTGTGACTCATTATGTGATATTGTGTAGTTCAATTCCTTCACTTGTTGGGTCAAGAGTCTATATTACTTCCAATCAAGTCGACCATGTGCCTTGTGTGTATGAGATAATAGTATATTCTATGTTTGTGACTGATGCTAGAACTTGCCTGGTATGTATGCAAAGCGAAAATAAGGAGTGTAAGTTTAGGATATGATTTAGGCATTTCTTTGGCAACCTATATTTGTTTACCTTCAGTTTTACCTACCCATGGACATCATCCCTAGTTAAACCCTTTTGAGACTTTAGCCTATTTCTTTGACAACCTTGTATGTAAGCCTAATCCATTTTTTCAAGACCGTAATTTGATCCAAATTCCTAAGTGCTTTAAATTAAAAAAGTCACGTGACAACATAAGAGGAAATTGGGTAAGTATGATGCTTTAAATTGTAAATGGTGCTTGAATGTGTTACGGAAAAGAAAGTGCTATCATAAGAGGTATGTTGTGAAAAGAAAAAGGAAAAGAAAGCTGAAAAGTGAGTTGTTCTTAAAATTGAAAAACAAAAGAGGAGAACAAGGGTGGTAGAATAAAAGAAAGAAGAAAGGTTGAAAGAAAGGTTCAAAAATTGGCGCCGTTGCCGGGGAATACGAGTGTCAATCAAGTTCGTGATAATTACTAGACCCTTTGGTCAAAGATTCTCGTACTTTTACTTTTAGTTTTTGTTTTTGTTTCTTGCAGGTTTTTACTTTAGTGCATGCCCCATACTAGAAGTTCTGGTCAACCGTTATTACCAATCAATCCTGAACCACAACGAATTAGAAGAATGAAAGCACAAGCTGAAATCGACAAGATGGCTGCTCAACACGAGCAAGCAAGATTAGCTGCTCTTGCCGCTGCTCAAGTCCAACAACAAAACATTGATAATCCTGGGCGAGCAACAAATCCTGACGATGAAGATTTAGGTGATGACGAGTTGATAAACCCAAGGCATGTTGCTGAAACTACAACACCTGCCAACAGAAGAGGTCGACAAGCTCGGTATAGGTATGATTGCCAACCTTTGCAGCCAGCTTTCGACGATGATGATGATGATGTTGATGGTGCCGGAGCTACTGGAGCAATAATTCCACCACCATTAGCACCCGGAGCCAAGTTCAACATCACAAGCACCATGATTCAATTATTGCAACTCAAGGGATTATTTGGTGGACTAGCAGGCGATGATCCGAATATGCATCTCATCAACTTTATTTCTACATGCAAGTCCTTTGACAATCCTGGTGTTGGTCAGAATGCTATTCGATTACGTCTATTTCCATTGTCTCTGTCTGGGGAGGCAACACTATGGTTGAATGGGCTGACTCCTGATTCAATTACAAATTGGAGGCAATTGAGAGACGCTTTCCTAGAAAGATTCTTTCCGCCATCCAAAAGGGCTCAATTGAGAGATGAAATCAGTAACTTTCGTCAGCTTCCCTCTGAAGCTCTTCATGAAACATGGGAGAGGTTCAAGACAAAGCTAGCGAGATGCCCAAACCATCACATGACTAATGTTCACCTCATGGAGATCTTGTATAGAGCCTTGAATTCAATAACTAAACCAGTGGTGGACAACGCAGCTGGAGGTTCTTTCATGGACCTCACCTTTGGTCAAGCAAGCAATATGCTAGATCGTATGACGAAACAAAGTAGAGCTTGGCATACCAGGGATTCTGAGGTAGCAAGCCCCACTTTATCTATTGGCATGACTGCAGACCAACGAAGAAGAGAAGAAGAACGTGATCAAGACATGGCGCACATGAAAACACAAATGGATCTTCTGACAAAGCATTTATTATCAGGAAAGACCGAAAAAGTGAAAGCTGTGACACTAAAAGGAAGAGACGAATCTGATTCTGAAGAGGAGGCCAACTACTTGAACAATCAGGGGGGTTTTCGTGGGAATGCCCAAGGAAACCAAGGGCGGAACTATTATGATAAATCTGGAAGCAAAGACCAAGGTAGTTGGAAGAAAAACAATGAAAAGAGTGGTTTGTACATTCCCCCTGGCAGACGTGATACCACCATATCTAATTCTGGAAGTATGAAAGACATGATGGCTAAATTATTGAAAAGAGTGGAAGCAACGAGCGCGGGAGTTACAGAGGTAATTAATGATTTGTCCGCCATGAAACAATTAGTAGATTCACATTCCACTTCAATTAGACAACTAGAGCAGCAATTCAGTCAACTTTCAGCAGCACTCAACCAAAGAAAGGCCGGCACTTTACCTAGCGATACTGTGCAAAACCCAAGGAATGATGGGTTATGCATGGCCATCACTACCAGAAGTGGTAAGGTGCTGGAAACTTCAGCAAAAGGCAAGAAAGTGATTGACGAAGTTGCAGAAATGGATGACAATGCAAAAGGAAAAGATGCCCCAGCCACTACTCCCGACATCAAGGACGCCACATCCAGCATTGTGCAGCCTGAAAAATTGGGAAAACGGAAGCCAGAGGAGAAGAAAACCGCGGAGAGAACACTTCCATACCTACCACCACCTTTTCCCCAAAGATTGAAGAAGGTGGCGGATGACACTAAGTTCAGCAAATTTATGACTATGCTCAAGCAGCTGACCATTAATGTTCCATTGGTGGAGGCACTTGAACAAATGCCTGGATATGCGAAGTTTATGAAGGACCTATTGACAAAGAAGCGGGCAGCAAGTTATGAGCTGAAGGATGATGTACATCATTGTAGTGCAATTGCTATCCGGTCGATAGTTCAGAAGAAGGCCGACCCCGGAGCTTTCACTATTCCTTGCACCGTCGGATCTTTGAACTTTGCCAAAGCACTATGTGACTTAGGAGCCAGCATCAACTTGATGCCATTATCGATCTACAAGAAGTTGGGGTTAGGAGATCCTACACCAACTAATATGAGGCTTGTCATGGCGGATAGGTCGGTAAAAAGACCTGTGGGTATCTTGAATGATGTGTTGGTGAAGGTTTCTTCATTTATCTTTCCTGCAGACTTCGTTATTCTGGATTGTAAGGAGGATTCTGAAGTTCCCATAATCCTGGGACGTCCTTTCCTTGCAACTGGAAGTGTGCTTATTGACATGAAAGATAATGAGCTTTTGTTTCGAATTAATGACGAAGTGGTACGGTTTGATATATGCAAAGCCATGAAGCAGCCCAGTGATACGAATGAGTTATCTGTAGCTGATGTTCATCAAGAGGATATGAAAGCATTATCTATAGAGAAACAGCCTACTGTTGAGCCATTGTCTGCTGCACCACTGAATGTTGAGCATGAGGATAATGGAGATTATGAAGAACTTATGGGTGATCTAACAGAAATAGAGTCTTATACTCCTAAGCAACCAGATTGTGATCTCAAGAATCAACCAACAGCGAAGACTCCCATTGACGAGCCACCAATGCTAGAATCACAAGAGCTCCCCGATTATCTAAGGTATGTGTTCTTGGAAAGTAGAAATATACTCCCAGAGAGTGCAGATGATTTAAGTGAACAGAACGTAGAGGCTCTCATCTCTGCTCTGAAGAGATACAAGAGAGCTATGGGTTGGACTATTGATGATATAATTGGTGACTCTCCGGAGAAACGTATGAGCCAGCTCGAAAAAGATCGCATGCCCACAGGTAAGCCTCATTGTCGTCTAAATCCTTTCAGAAAACGATCCACCATTTACCTCGACGAAGTCTGAGTACTCGAGGTAACTATGTCGTGCCACGACAATAAATAAGGCGCTAGATGGGAGGCAACCCATCGTTTATTATTTTTCATTTATTGTTTATCGTTTTGTCTTTCTTTCATTCTAGTACTTGTTTTGTTTTGCTAAATGAAAAATCCAAAAATAAGAGTCGTTCCACGACCAAAACTAAGGCGCTTGGTGGGAGGCAACCCATCGTACTAATCGTTTTCGTTTGGTTTTGAGCAAAAATAAGTGCAAGAAGTATTCAACGAGGAGATTGATTTCAATTGACGATTTGGACGCATTGTATGGTAAAGTTGGTAAGTTAGGAATAGTGATGCATAAGGCTATGGATTGAGCATTCCTCATGCCCAAATAGGCATCGAGGAAGGCTAGGCCTTGGAAAAACTAGGCCACGAACGATGCCCAACCTATCCTATAGCCTAAGGTCTCGGAATCTAGTGCGCTATACACTATGCGCCGCCTATTCCTAAGTGTGCTTTTGACTATGCGCCGCCTATGCTATGGCATTTGGTCTCAGTATCTTATATGCCATAGACTATGCGGCGCATATGTCTACAAATGCCATAGACTATGCGGCGCATATGTCCCATTATGCCATAGACAATGCGCCGCATATGTCATGACTATGCCAAGCATTATGCGCCGCATATGTAGCATTTTTGTCTCCAAAACCGATTGTAAATGGGTCATAACCCGACCCATTCTCTTCCTATATAAAGGGGACTTAGTCTTGAAACATAACCACACTAAAAATTGACCCAAAGGCGCCGCACATCCATCCAAATCATCTCAAAACTTCTCTTTTTGCTCTTCCAATTCACAAGAACA
Source organism: Capsicum baccatum var. pendulum (assembly GCA_030864225.1). Classification (NCBI taxonomy): domain Eukaryota; kingdom Viridiplantae; phylum Streptophyta; class Magnoliopsida; order Solanales; family Solanaceae; genus Capsicum; species Capsicum baccatum. Next base: position 199,046,852 of record CM061557.1, read on the forward strand.
TCTCCAAAGGCTTCCATCACGTAAGTACTCTTTTATTCTTCATCTATTTCTAGTAAGTACTACGTTCCTATGCCTATTATGAACTGCCACATCTTCAAAGATCATTGGTGATGTTAATGTGTTTGTATTGTTGATACACAACCATGTGAGTGAACATATACGTTAGGATAATCTTGACCGGTCTCCGACTTGAATTTGGTTTTAATAAGCATGGTTATACTATTTGCAGAATTGCCATGGCTATGAACATTGCTTAAGCTTGTTACTTGGATACTTACATGTTAGACTATCTCGTTCATCGGGATAAGACTTATAGTTGCCTACCGACATAGGAGGTTGTGATTGTTGAAAATAACTATACCATGATGTAACCCCTATGTAGTAGTGTTGTTATACTTAACATGAACGTAGTGCAATGGCTTCAAGTAGTGATACATCACTGATCTTCTTGTCGGAAGATAGTTCCTAGAACGTATGTCGATGAATTCTGAGTAATCGATCACTTTCACCTCACTAGTTGGTGCCAACAACCTAAGTGTGGGGTGGTACCCCTACTGCCTGTGTATAGATTGTATCCATTGGGATTGTGCTACCACTAACACTATTTCTAGTCTCAGGTACAATGGAACCGAAAGCAAGACAAGGGAAGGAAAAGGCTACCACTTCCCAAAAAAGCAAGAAAGCAAGGAGAACCCTCCTCGATGCAAATACCTCGACTCCCGCCTGGAATTAAGTGGGATACTTATGCGGAACTTATGAGGATGATGACTCTTATGATGATTCCAATGCAAGGGGTATGACCCCAGACATAGAGGATAAGTCCGACCAACCAGGTTCCTCGTATTTATTTTCCACTGAGGACAGTGTCCCGACTAAGTGTGGGGTGGTGGTATTGCATGCTATACTTCTCTATTCACATCTATGTTTGTTTGCTTTTGTTTCATTTTTGTTTGGTTTTGTTTTTTTAGTAGTTAAAATTTTTTCTAGCTTCGCATGAAATTATTTTGACAGGCAGCATGAGATTATAACAAGAGTATGTGTTACAATTATGACTTTTGAGACGTTTAGGCTCCAGTTGTGACTCATTATGTGATATTGTGTAGTTCAATTCCTTCACTTGTTGGGTCAAGAGTCTATATTACTTCCAATCAAGTCGACCATGTGCCTTGTGTGTGTGAGATTAATAATATCTTCTATGTTTGTGGCTGATGCTAGAACTTGCCTGGTATGTATGCAAAGCGAAAATAAGGAGTGTAAGTTAGGATATGATTTAGGCATTTCTTTGGCAACCTATACATGTTTACCTTTGTCTTACCTACCCATGGACATCATCCTAGTTAAACCCTTTTGAGCCTTTAGCCTATTTCTTTGACAACCTTGTATGTAAGCCTAATCCATTTTTTTCAAGACCGTAATTTGATCCAAATTCCTAAGTGCTTTAAATTAAAAAAGTCATGTGACAACATAAGAGGAAATTGGGTAAGTATGATGCTTTAAATTGTAAATGGTGCTTGAATGTGTTATGAAAAAAAAGTGCTATCATAAGAGGTATGTTGTGAAAAGAAAAAGGAAAAGAAAGCTGAAAAGTGAGTTGTTCTTAAAATTGAAAAACAAAAGAGGTGAACAAGGGTGGTAGAATAAAAGAAAGAAGAAAGGTTGAAAGAAAAAATGTCAATGATACAATGTGATGTATTAAAGTGCTTAGGAACTTAGTCACTATTTCTGGCCAAAATAGTCCTACCCGTCCCTTAGCCTACATTACAATCATCAAAAGACCTACTTGATCCTAATCTTAACATTCCGACATTTAGTAGAGTACTACATTAAGGGCAATCCCATGGTCATCAGTTGCTGCATACGAATTCTTTGTGAGAGCGAGAGCAAGGATATTTTGATACCCATGTTTGAAAAATATGCTATATTTGTGAGTAATTATGGGTACTATATTGTGAGACACACATGGTTGATGAGCTTTGGATAGTTGTATATGATTCTATGCACCTTAATGTTTGCATGAGAGTTGATCACCATCACGAGTCTATGCTAGAGGTTAAATTGTTTCTACTTATAATCGAAAAGCTACTCTTTGTTGATAATTGTTGTGCTTGTCTTGATAAATGTTTTGTGTTGTTGTTGTAAAAACCCTAAGTTGATGTTTAGAAGGACATGATATTTTGTTCGAGGACAAACAAAGCTTCAAGTGTGGGGTGTTCATGATAGGCGAAATTACGTGCCTATATCAATATATTTTGCCCATATTTTAGCATAGTTTTGAGAGCAAATTATATATTTCATGCACTTTTAGTCCTTTTTTCTGTAAATGAGCTAACGAACATGATTAGGAAAGTTTCAGGTATAAATGATGCAAAATACAGCATTTTATGGCTTACTTGACACAAAAGAAAGCTCACAAAGGAAGGGAAGAAAGTCTACACGCCTAAGGACCAAAACTGCTGCATGAAAAATCTGTCCCGGGCTAAAACAGCATTTCTGAAGACTTTGGGGACTTACAGACACAAAGCTGGATTTTGACAATGATACATTAACCTAGTACAATTGGGTTATGTATTTCATTAGTTTATTTGGATTAGGAGAATGTTACATTAACCTAGTACAAATGGGTTAAGTATTCCCTTAGTTTAGTAGGATTTGGTTATTTATTTCATTAGCATAGTAGGAGTAGGATAGGAGTATTATAAATACCCTATCATGCTAGAGATTTTTAATTAACTCCTCCCTTAGTGGAGAGATACATTCAACAATTAATCTTCTTCCATCCCTCTCTTCTTCCACCACAACAATTCTACAACTCTTCTAATCTTTCCATTAATTCTTCTTCTATTCTTAAATTCCACAACAAGAGAATCGTTACCAAGCCAAGGAAACACGCCACACGCCTATCACTTGATCTACACGCCATTACTCAATATCATGATATAATAACAATGTCAATCGTGATCTCCTTCGCATTCATGGGTAACTAAACTTCTCTGTTGGGGTTATGGAAGCCGAATGAGATACTATCTATTGCTGTGAGTTTGTGAGTTCGTGACACGTATATTGCTTATATCATTATTCTCTTCATCTTAATGCACATTCTTTGCGGTTGCAAACGCAAGAATACGCCAGTCTAACATTTAACTTGTTCGAGAGAAAGGTTATTTGTCTGGAAAAGAGATAATGTCAAGGTAGTAGGACACCCTTTCCTATTAAAAAGCTAGTGCCGTAACTGGACTAACCTCTTGGAGAATTCGTACCGTTAGACACGCTTTAAGCTCAAGAGAGTTAAAGTGAAATAGTCCTTGTTTAGGTCGAGAGACGCTTGGATTTACCATCGACTACAATTCTCTATAAGAAATTGCATGTCAGAATTCTACACACTCATAGCCAATAGAGACGTATACCTCAGAAGGTGGACATAACCCCAACGCTTCAATTCTCATTGTTTACAACCAACGTAACAATCTCTCTCTTTTTACTTTATTAATTTCAGCTTTTGTTTACATTACTTGCACAACAAGAATTCCCCCTTCTTACGAGACTTGCACCAAAAGTTTAGTAATTTTACTTACTTGTTGGCCAAGCTATTCCCTGTGGGATCGACACCCAACCCAGGTTGGGTTCTATATTTGCTAACGACCGCTTTACACTCCTACGAGAGCTGTAGATTGAGCGTTATCAAAAATTGGCGCCTTTGCAAGAGCAAGGATATTGTTGATACCCATGTTTGAAAAATATGCTATACTTGTGAGTGATTATGGGTAATATATTGTGAGACACACATGGTTGATTAGTTTTGGGTAGTTATATATGATTCCTTGTACCTTAACGTTTGCATGCGAGTTGACCACCATCACGAGTCTATGCTAGAGGTTAAACTGTTTCTACTTATAATCGGGAAGTACTCTTTGTTGATAATCGTTGTGCTTGTCTTGACGAATGCTTTGTGATTACTGTGAAACCTTAAGTCGACGCTTAGAAGGACATGATATTTCGTTCGAGGACGAACAAAGCTTAAAGTGTGGGGTGTTGATGATAGGCGAATTTACACGCCTATATCAATATATTTTGCCCATATTTTAGCCTAGTTTTGAGAACAAACTATATATTTCATGCACTTTTAGTCCTTTTTCCTATAAATGAGCTAACGAACATGATTAGTAAAGTTTCAGGTATAAATGATGCAGAATTCAGCATTTTATGGCTTACTTGACGCAAAAGAAAGCTCACGAAGGAAGGAAAGGGAGTTTGGACGCCTAAGGACCAAAACTGCTGCATGGAAAATCTGTCTCGGGCTAAAACAACATTTTTGAAGACTTTGGGGACCTGGACCAAAACTGCTGCATGGAAAATCTGTCCCGGTCTAAAACAACATTTCTGAAGACTTTGGGGACTTGCAGTAACTTAGTTGGATTTGGACAATGATACATTAACCTAGTACAATTGGGTTATGTATTTCATTAGTTTATTTGGATTATGATAATGTTACATTAACCTAGTACATTTGGGTTAAGTATTCCATTAGCCTAGTAGGATTTGGTTAGATATTTATTTACCTAGTAGGATTAGGATATGGGTATTATAAATACCCTATCATGCTAGAGATTTTTATTCATCTTCTATTCAACAATTAATCTTCTTCCATCCCTCTCTTCTTCCACCACAACAATTCTACAACTCTTCTAATCTTTCCATTAATTCTATTTTTCTTCTTCCATTCATCTATTCTTAATTTCCGCAACAAGAGAAACGTTACTTTGCTAAGGAATCATGCCTCACGCCTATCACTTGAGCTACACGCAATTAATCAATCTTGTGGTATAATAACAACAATGCAAATTGTGATTTCCTTCTCATTCATGGGTAACTAAACCTCTCTGTTGGGGTTATGGAAGCCGAATGAGTTACTATCTATTGCTGTGAGTTTGTGAGTTCGTGACACGTATATTGCTTGTATCACTATTCTCTTCATCTTAATCTACATTCTTTGCGGTTGCAAACGCAAGAATACGCCAGTCTAACATTTAACTTGATCGAGGGAAAGGTTATTTGTCTGGAAAAGAGATAGTGTCAAGGTAGTAGGACACCCTTTCCTATTAAAAAGCTAGTGCCGTAACTGGACTAACCTCTTGGAGAACTCGTACCGTTAGACACGCTTTAAGCTCGAGAGAGTTAAAGTGAAATAGTCCTTGTTTAGGTCGAGAGACGCTTGGATTTACCATAGAATACAATTCTCTATAAGCACATGCATGTCACAATTCTACACACTCATAACCAATAGAGACGTATACCTCAGAAGGTGGACATAACCCCAACGCTTCAATTCTCATTGTTTACAATCTACGTAACAATCTCTCTTTTTACTTTATTAATTTCAGCTTTTGTTTACATTACTTGTACAACAAGAATTCCCCCTTCTTACGAGACTTGCACCAAAAGTTTAGTAATTTTACTTACTTGTTGGCCAAGCTATTCCCTGTGGAATCGACACCCAACCCAGGTTGGGTTCTATATTTGCTAACGACCGCTTTACACTCACGAGAGCTGTAGATTGAGCGTTATCACCTGTGACCTATTCCAGCGCTAAGGAAATATCTCGCAGAAGCATGAGCTCCCCATGACACCTATTCTTGTGCTTGAGTTATTTGATATGTAGGGGATTGATTTCATGGATCCGTTTCTCATTTTGTATGGCATAAAATATATATTGGTGGTTGTTGACTATGTTTCTATGTGGGTGGAAGTGGTGCACTTCCCAATAATAAGGGTCACAGTGTCATGACATTCTTGAGAAGAACATATTCTTAAGGTTTGGTATTTCATGTGCTATTATTAGTGATGGTGGGTACCACTTATATAATAATTTATTTAAGGCCCTGCTCAAATAATATGACATGAAACATAAGGTGTCAACACGTTACCATCCGCAGAAAAGTGGGCAGATTGAGGTCTCCAATCGTAAGATCAAGTCTATATTGGCAAAAACTGTAAATATCAACTGGACTGATTGGTCAAAAAGGATAGAGGATGCACTTTTGGATTAACAAACAACTTTTAATACTCCCATAGGTACCTCTCCATATTAGCTTATACACGACAAACCATGCCACTTGCCGATTGAACTTGAACATAAGGCACTAGGGGCATTGAAAAAGCAAAGTTTTGAGTAGAGTGATGCTGCAAACCTGAGAATGAGTAAGGTGAATGATTTGGATGAATTTTGGCTCTGATCTTATGAGATTTAAACTTTGTACAAGGAAAATATACAGTTGTATCACGAAAAAAAGATAGAGAAAAAAGTATTCCAGCTTGGTGATATGGTCTTATTGTATAATTTGGGACTTCTCTTACTTCCTGTTAAGTTAAAGTCTAGGTGGTATAGACCATTCACTGTGGTTAGAGTATTCCCGTATGGTGAAATTGAGTTGAAGTAAGTTAGAGAAGCCCTATTCAAGGTGAACGGGCAGTGTGTTAAGCACTACATAGGAAATATTGAAGAAGTGAAGGTTTATGTTAATGTAAGCTTTGGTGAATTTCGAGTAGCCAAGGAAACTAAGTTGTGCCGCGATGTTAAATTAGACGCTTCATGGTAGGCAACCCATGAGCTTGTTAGTGTGGTCTGAGTATCCAACATACCCAAGTCGTGCGATGACATTAAATTAAGCAATGATTGGGTGGCAACCTAATGTTTTAGTGATCACTTTGTTTAATGTTTTACAAATTTAAAGCATGAGAAAACACCTGGAACATGGTAAAAATTGTGAAATTCAGGCAAATCTAGGTAAGTGGACTTATGGACCCACTTCTTGGGGTAGTAAGTCCAACCTATAATAGGTAAGTAGTTTCGTAGGTGTTAGAAATTTTTTATAGCATTGTTTAGTCTCTGGATTTGTACTTGCAGACCCACTTACGGGGGTCGTAAGTACAACCTACAATCCTACCTATGAGGGTCATAGAAATCAGACAGAAGAAGGGGCATAATCCACTTACGAACCCACTCAAAAGGGTCGTAAGTGGGACTTACAGTCCATAAGTGACCTTATAAGTGGGTAAAAAACATATGGGCCCAGATTTGAAAATCCATGTTGGTCCCATGTGGATCTGACCCAAACCAACGTACCACTTTTGTTATAACCCTAAACCCGACTCCTTAATGCCCTACTTCTTCAAAATTTAAACTTCCTACTTAATTTCAAACTCTCCACCTCCCTTCTTCCACTATAAAGGAAAAATCCATCTTACCCACACCTCATTGCACATATACTCAGCACAAGTAGGGATAATCTCACATATTCATCTTCTACTTCCAACTCTTCAAATCCAGGTAAATATTTTATGGCTCTAATTTATTAAAAACATGTTCTTGAATTGAATTTGAGAATAGTTCTTGATATAGCCTAAAATTTATACTTGATCATCAATTCTTGAAAAAGATGGAGCCTAAAAATTGATAAAAGTGAAATTGTTGTATGGAAAGTGATCATAAAACTAATGGAAATAGAAGTTGAATAATGAGATGAAAACCAAAAATACATGTGCAATACCTATGAACTTAAATTGATACATGTTGTAGTGTATGAAATTAGGTTAAGAATTGAAATATACATTGTGTGGGATAAACATTTTGAGAAAAAGTCGACTTACCCTTAGGAGGGTACTTATGCAGGCATATATGGGCCTCGTAAGAAGCACATAAAAGGGTGTAACACCTCATAAGTGTCAAACATGAAGCACTAAAATTTTAGGACTTTATCTGATGTTTATGAGGGTACCTACAACCCCCGTAAGTACTACCTACTTCCCCTAGGTAGGGGTCAAAGGTAGCCCTGCCCTGGGTCATTAAATTTTTCAAAAACTTTTGTTCTATTCTTATATTTTAATCACTGACAAGTACTTTTTCAGGAACTATAGCACCAAAGAGTAAACAAAATAAGAGAGTTCAGTCTAGGCTACAGGATAAGTCACCTGAGCGGAGTGGCTCCATGATAAGTATACCATGAGCTAGGATAATCTATTGGTCCCTCAATATACTAGGAGAAAATTATAGATAAAGGTGCAACTGTAGCAGTTTTTGTAGAATTGGTCATTCATACCACACCATCATAGCCTCCGTAGGCTCTACAGGCCCCACCAACACCACAGGTGGGGATACAACCTATACCACTTACCTTCATCTAGATGAGGCTTTGGATAAAATACCCAACCCAGTCACCACTACACTCTTACCAATATAAAGAAGGATAGGATGCTTCAGATGATGGTTTAAAGAAGGAGGTAAAGTTGACATTAGGGTTTGAAAAGGAGGTTGGGTCTTGATCAACTTTTTAATCTAAAGATGATGAAGATGCAGTTGGATCCCAGTTGGAGGAGAGGTTTAAGGCTTCATTCGATTCTAGAAATAAGTCAGTATTAGGCACCGTTGTACCCCAGCTTAAGGTGGGTGTATCCCATATTCCACAGTAGATATCATCATCATCAGCATATTGTACTCAGTTGGCTGCATAGGACACTCAACCCATTGTTTAACCACCTACTGCACCAGAGTTCCAAACACATTTCTACATATATATAGTTGAGATTCATCCGAGATAGTATGGGAGGATGGAACAGTTATTTAACAAAGATAGTTTTATCACAGTGTAGGGGTTCTATAAGTATAGTACAACAGCTGGGTTCTATAAAGTTGAAAATGGTAGCTGAGGCACCAGACTTGAAAGCTTTATTCAAGAGATATCAGTTGGGGTGGATGACTCAACCCTCAGGTTATTATAGCTTGTCTTTAGTTTGTGAATTCTATGCATCATATGTTTCTTTTATTTACTTGATTACCCTACCTGAGGGCAGAGGGGTTGAGCAGCCTCAACAGACCTACAGTTTGGTAAGGGGTTTATGAGTTGATATTTCTAAGGAATCCATCAACCGAGTATTATTTGGGATAGAGTATGAGGAGCCATCCACGATAGTAGAGTTTGATTACAGGATGAGGCTAACACACTGTAATACCTATACTTTTCCTAGCTTGAAATTTCCCCCCAAGAATGTTAGAAGCTTTCTTTAAAAAATGAATCTACTTTTTTACATGTGGTATTTTAAATATTCTCACTTATTATCATGTGGGTAATCGAATAAGCTTTCCATCGATACTAAATTCACCTAAATCTGACACCCGGGTGAAGAGTTAGAGCCCTTTTAGTGAGATAGTGTATCACCTGACCCTTCAACGCATCGTGGAGATAGCTCAAATGGAAATTTTCAATTTCCAGTGTTGCTCCGCGATAGTGTCACATCGCGCCAAACATCCAAGTCTCAAACAAGGTGGCAATACGATAGCTCTGCGTCGCGCCACCATGCAGATTCCCGATTGTCCAGTTATAGTGACTTGGCGCGTCGCGCCAAGGATGAAAATTGGAAAATTTTCTCAAAAATTATATATGTTTCCTAGGGTTAAAATGGTCAATTTTCCAACCCTATATAAGCTCAAAAAACACGGATTTGAGCCTCCATTACACTAAAATATACTTTATTCTCTCAAAATCCTCTCAAGAACACATTAGGTTTTTTCTATAGAAGATTCAAGTTCCAGAATTTCCTCTATCAATCTTCATGTATTTACAAACAAAGGTATGCATAGTGTTAGTTCATGGACTCTTTTCATCCATGAAGCCCAAGAATATCTTTTCCAACTTCTAGTTTATGGATTTCTTTATGAGTTTCATGTTGGGTTTATTTTGTTCATGTTGAGAATGATTAATTGAATTCTAATCAATGTTGGGTGATCAATTTTATGTGGAATTGATTAGTATAGATGTATATTCATGTGAACTTATGATTAAACCCTATAATGATGAAATTAGAATTGAACCATGATGTCTAATTATTGTACAATGTTGTTTACATATACTATGCCTACCACGTGTTTGATTGAATGCCTATATGAAGGAAAAGTGCCCAACTAGCATGATATTATGAAATCCCCATTTATGTACAAGTTTATGCATATCACATATTTGATGAAGTACTTCAATATATGAATTATGAATTGTATTGTTGGTCATGTGTTAGAGTAAGTCATGTTATGTCAGTTTCTTTCCACCGAGTCCTGGGGGTACTTGTACCCGATAACTTTGTTGTGTGCCTAGAGCCATTTCATGTTTTCACAATACTCTCAGACAAGTCACGATCCATAGAACTCAGTTAGTCATGTGACTCAGTAAATCTCAGTAGTTCAGTAATCTCAGTGATTTCAGTACTCAGTAATCTCAATAAACTTAGTATTCCCAGTCAATCTCAGTAACTTCAGTATTATCAGTCAGTCCTCAGAACTCAGTACATTTTGTCTGTCAACAAAACTCGATAAATTTAGTTTAGTTTAACTCTACTAAACAATACCACTAGTATTATTTCAGCTCAATTAATCAGTTCAGTATCTTTCAGATGGGAGTAGGATTCAGCACCGAGCGAGCCTAGGGATAGGGACTCACCCGCTAGATAGGACTGAGATCCGTAAAAGTAATCCCTAAGTTCTACAACTACATAGTCAACGTAGGTTGAGATATACCCTACGCATTTAGGGACACATATACATCTCATTTGGGTTACCTACCAGGAGGGGTTGATGGAAGAGCTCCTTGTCAGAGAGGGTATACTTACAGGAGGTCTTTATCCGTGGCACGGTATTGACACCCTTCCAGCTGGGGTTACAAATTAGACCCTACTAGTTCAGTTTTGGGGAATATCGGTTAGATGATTACCTTCCATAGTCTATGTCACAGTTTCAGTCTCAGTCTCAGTAAAAGAACTCAGATAGTTCTTAGATTTTAGGACTGTCTGATACAGTCAAATTAAGATATAGTATGGAACTCAGCTAGTTCTATTATATTCAGGACTATTAGATGCAGTCACTCATGTTATGAGTTATATCAGTTCTTAGAACTTATGTTATTAGTATTTAGCTTCAGGACTATTAGAAATAGTCAACCAGACCAGTTCTTCATAATTAAAACTAGTAAAAATAGTTATTCATGTATCAGTAACATAGTATTAGTCCCTCAGTACTTAGTAATACAATATCAGTCTTTCTCACTTATCAGTGACTCAGGGGTCAATATCAGTAGACTCAGTATTCAGTCCTATCACGATCTCAGTTATAGTTACGTAGTCATACATGTATTCTCACATTCATGTTAGTCACTCAGTTAGTATTGTTCATGCATATGAACCATTTGCATTCAGCCGATCTCACTTGCATACCAGTACATTCAAAGTAATAACGCATTTGTGCTATGGTGTCTTATACCATAGGCTTAGAAGTATGAGCTCCAAAGTATCAGTAGCATCCCAGTTCAGCAGTCAGAGTCAACTGTGAGTCCTCATCCTTCGAGGACATGATGATTACGTTACTATTTCAGCTTTTAGTTTAATTCAGTTATCGGATTTAGTTGGGGACATATCCCATCAACTCTTTATTCAGATAATTTAGAGGCTTTCAGACTACAGTATGTTCAGACAATTATCTCAGATTTGTTTTGGTATTTGTTATACCATTTTCAGACATTGTTTTATCAAATGTTTGTTCAGTATTGAAACTTATGGCCTTTCATTTCATGTTTCCACATTATTAGGCTATATTATGCAGTGTAAAGGTACAGATATCAGTCATAGGTTATCTTGTGGTCCTTCGGGGTTATGAGCACCGTGTAGTGTTCGGTTCAGAAAATTAGGGCATTACAAACTTGGTATTAGAGCCTAAGGTTCAATAGTATCCTAGGAAGTCTGAAAAGCCGAATCTAGTAGAGTCTTGTACATGCGTGTGTCGTGCACCACACTTATGTGCATGAGGCTATAAGATGTTTTAGGAATAGTTTTCCTTCTTTCAATATTTATGTCGTGCCAATGAGCATAGGCTCAAAGTTAAACTCTCTGTCTAATTCGCCTCTTTCCTTCGTTTATAGATCATGCCTGCCAAAAGGTCTAGCGAAGGGGGAAATGGAAATCAGTCAGTACCTCAGCCCGTCCAGCCAGATCTTCTGGATGAGTATGTCTCTCATGCAAAATTCAGGACTGCATTCACTACTCTATCCAGTTTAATCATAGCCCAAATGAATAGCCAGTTGTTGTTCCAGCCAACCAGGTGGAAAATTCGGTTACAGTCAGTATTTAGGTGTTCACTCGAATGAATCCTTCTCTATTCACCGATTCCAAGTTTGAAGAGGATCCATAGGAGTTCCTCGATCAGGTTCAGAAAGTCACAGACATCATGGGAGTGACATCTAGTGAGGGCGTAGAGTTAGACACCTATCAGCTACAAGATGTAGCCCATACGTGGTATAAATAGTGGAAGGTAGACAAAGGTATAGATACAGAGCCTATAGAGTGGGAAGAGTTACCTATAGATTTCTTAGATAGGTTCTTTCCCATAGAGTAAAAAGAGGCTAAAGTGTTAGAGTTAATCAATATCAGACAAGGTACAATGAGCGTAAAAGAATACTCCATCAAGTTTATTCAGTTAGCCAAGTACGCTCCCCATGTAGTAGTAGATAGCAGATCCAGAATGAGTAAGTTTATGTCAGGGGTATCAGGTAGAGTGGTTAAGGAGTGCAGGACTATGATATTGATTGGTGACATAGACATATCTACGCTTATGATATATGCCCAACAAATGGAGGAGCAGAATATTAAGAAGAAGGAGAGAGAAAATAAGAGAGCTAGAACAGGTAGTTATAGTTTTGCACAGCATGGGTCATAGGGTGGTAACTGTTCTCAGTTATGTTAGAAATGTTTAGCCCCAGTTCACTCTTCAGCTAGTGACTCAGTACCAAAGTTTAGAAATGACCGTAGAAATAGGGCATCAGACTCCAACGCTCAGAATAGAGAGAGTAGGATTCTTACTCATCCATTTTGTGTAAAGTGTGGTAAGCATCATAAGGGTATTGTGTAGAGCCAGCAGTGGTGTGTGTTTCAGATGTGGTGAGTTAGGTCACAAAGTCAGATATTGCCCCCAGCCAGGTTATCAGAGTTATCTCCACTCATCATTTCAGTTCGGTTGCCCGAATCAGCAGGGTGCCAATTCCAGCGCTATCAGTGGGAAACGCCCAAGCAGACTCTATGCACTTCAGTCCCGGCAGAATCAGGAAAATCCTCTTGATACATTCATGGGTATGTTATAGATCTCTCATTTATATGTTCACGCTTCTTCATATTCATGAGTCTCTTTTTCTTTTGAAACCTTGCATAGCAGTTAAACCATGGGGTCAGAAAGTCAAGCCTTCAGATTCTAGTTATAGTTCCAGTATGTGTAGGTAATCACTAAGGGAAGTTAATTCTTGACCTACTCTTATCTCAGTGTAATTGTTTTGTACCATAGTCATCACCTTACCTATGCATGTTTCAGACACTTGTCATAGGATCGTGGCAATATGGAATTCCTAGAAGGACGGGTTCCAACACCCTCAGTAGTACGAGCCATGTTCCATGAACACAGAAATTTCAGACTTAAGTCATGCAGCTCATGACTCAGGCACTCATGTCATATTTTACCATATGTTCAGTCCACATGACTCATGCTCTACTATTAGTGATTAGTTAAGCTCAGATTACATCATGTATACCTCCAGTTTAAATCTCTTGATAAATCCATAATGTTGGTACTCTGTTCCTCAGTCCTTAGTCGATTGTTCAGGTTGATATAGTATTTATTTGAGCATCTGATCCTTGCCTATGCAAATATTTCCCCAGGTAGTTGTCAGTATCCAATATCAGTACTTCAATATCAGTCTAAACCTCAATTATTAGAACCCAACATTCAGTTCCAGTCAGAATCTCAGTTACAGTTTTAGTTATAATACCAACTTCAGTTCAGTAATCAGATCAGGAACTCAGTTTAGTTCCAGACTTGCTTGATCAATGCTACAGCTATCAGTCACTCAATTAGTAGTGTTTTAGTACCTCAGACTATAGAATATTTCCAAACCATGATATACGTCTAGCCTTACATTCTTGAGGTGATGCAGTTTTGCTCATTCATTCTCAGTTACGTCACGTTATCCAGTCAATCATTATCTCCTAAGCATAATGTTTTACATCCTTAGTCCAGTTGTTCAGACTCAGTACAAACCAGTCTCTCATACCCAGTATTCAGCTATCAGTTATCCAGTTAATCAGATAAGTTAGTATGTTTACGCATTCGTGCTCAGCACCTCGTAAATCTTTTAGTAGTCTCAGTTGCAGTGCATAAATCTTAGTTGCTTTACCTTAGATGATGTATCAGGACTCAAGATTTAGATCTTAGATAATCAATCAAGATTCAGATACTAGGTTCCTTGCGCATCACCTTAGTTTCCCCTTAGTAGCTCAGCCAAGATAGTATTCCTAGAGGGATCTAGTTTCATAAGGGAGAGATATGTTATGATCCCCCAAACCTTTATAACATAAGTGTCCCATTCTCTTCTTATGAGATGAATCCATTTTGAAGTAGGGTATATCATAAGTTAACCCTAAAGTTCGAATCTCAGTCGTGAGCCATGTATTTAAGGGTTCGAATCAGTTCACAAAATTCAGTTTATATTCCATATTTCAGCCTCTGTTATGTTCTCAGGTCCCCGTTCATGCATGCTTCTAGAATAATCATAGGGTCATCAGTGCCTTTCAGTCACGTAGCAATTTTCTTAAACTTACTCAGTTCCATGTTCAAACTACCATTACAAACTTAGTATTCAGTTCATGCTCAGAACCCCATTACAAACTTAGTACTAAGTACTCTTGCATATTCAGTCATGCATTCATATGCCAGTTCAGTTATGTAATCATGCATCAGACATGCCTTTTCACTACAATAAATTTAGTTCATTAGAACATTCAGTCATGTATTCATAAGTCAATTATCCATGCATCAGATATGCATGAATTCATCTTACCAGTCATACATCAGATATGCATGTTCAGTATGTTATATTCAGCTCTTTAGTCATATCAGTCATGAGATCATGTTTCAGTTATTCATGTTTAGTATGCATGTTAGTTCATCTTCTCCCCTTCACTCAGTCTCATTCAAGGATGAATGTTCTCAAGGGGGAGATATTGTAATACCCGTACTTTTCCTAGCTTGAAAATTTTCACCAAGAACATTACAAGCTTTCTTTGAAAGATGAATATACTTTTTTACACATGGTATTTTTAATATTTTCACTCCTTATCATGTGGGTAATCGAATAAGCTTTCCATTAATACCAAATTCACCCAAATTCGACACCCGGGTGAAGAGTTAAAGCCCTTTTAGTGAGATAATGTATCACCTAAGCCTTCAGCACGTTGCGGAGATAGCTCAAATGGAAATTGTCAATTTATAGTTTTTCTCCATGATAATGGCACATCATGCCAAACTTTCAGGTCTCAAACAAGGTGGCAACACGATAGCTCTGTGTCGCGCCACCATGCAGATTCTTGATTGTCCAGATCCAGTGACTTGGCGTGATAGGGCGCGTCGCGCCAAGGATGAAAATTGAGAAATTTTCTTAGAAATTATATACGTTTCCTAGGGTTAAAATGTTCAATTTCCCTACCCTATATAAGCTCAAAAACACAGATTTGAGCCTCCATTACACCAAAATATACTCTATTCTCTCAAAATACTCTCAAGAACACATTAGGGTTTTTCATAGAAGATTCAAGTTCAAGAATTTCCTCCATAAATCTTTGTGTATTTATGAACCAAGGTATGTGTAGTGTTCATTCATGGATTCTTTCCGTCCATGAAGCCCATGAATCTCATTTCCAACTTCAAGTTTATGGATTTCTTTATGAGTTTCATGTTGGGTTTGTTTTGTTCATGTTGAGAATGATTAATTGAATTCTAATCCATGTTGGGTGATCAATTTTTTGTGGAATTGATTATTATAGATGTATATTCATTTGAACTTACGATTAAACCCTATAATGATGAATTAGAATTGAACCATGATGTCTAATTATTGTACAATGTTATTTACATATACTATGCCTACCATGTGTTTGATTGAATGCCTATATGAAGGAAAAGTGCCCAACTAGCATGATATTATGAAATCTCCATTTATGTACAAGTTTATGCATATCATATGTTTGATGAAGTGCTTCAATATATGAATTATGAATTGTGTTATTGGTCATGTTTTAGAGTAAGTCATGTTATGTCAGTTTCTTTCCATGGCATCCTGGGGGTACTTGTACCCGACAACTTAGCTGTATGCCTAGAGTTATGTCATGTTTTCACGATACTCTCAGACAAGTCACGATCCCTAAAACTCATTCAGTTATGTGACTCAGTAAATCTCAGAAATCTCAGTAATCTCAGTAGTTCAGTAATTTCAGTGATCTCAGTACTCAGTAATCTTAAGAACCTCAGTATTCCAAGTCAATCTTAGTAACTTCAGTATTATGAGTCAGTCCTCAAAACTCAATACATTCTGTCAGTCAACGAAACTCAGTAAATTCAATTTAGTTTAGATCCTCTAAATAATACCACTAGTCTCAGTTCAGCTCAGTTAATCAGTTCAGTGTCTTTCAGATGAGAGTAGGATTCAGCACTGAGCGAGCCTAAGGATGGGGACTCACCTTCTAGATAGGATTGAGATCCCTAGAAGCAATTCCTAAGTTCCAGAACTACATAGCTAGCATAGGTTGAGATGCACCCTACGCCTTTAGGGACATATATACATCTTATTTGGGTTACCTACCAGGAGGGGTTAATGAAAGAGCTCCGTCAGAGAGGGTATACTCACAGTAGGTCTTTACCCGTGGCACGGTATTGACACCCATCCAGATGAGGTCATAGATTACACCCTACCAGTTCAATTCTGGGGCATGTCGGTTAGATGATTACCTCCCACAGTCTCAGTCACAGTCTCAGTCTCAGTAAAAGAACTCAGATAGTTCTTAGATTTTAGGACTGTCTGATACAGTCAAATTAAGATATAGTATGGAACTCAGCTAGTTCTATTATATTCAGGACTATTAGATGCAGTCACTCATGTTATGAGTTATATCAGTTCTTAGAACTTATGTTATTAGTATTTAGCTTCAGGACTATTAGAAATAGTCAACCAGACCAGTTCTTCATAATTAAAACTAGTAAAAATAGTTATTCATGTATCAGTAACATAGTATTAGTCCCTCAGTACTTAGTAATACAATATCAGTCTTTCTCACTTATCAGTGACTCAGGGGTCAATATCAGTAGACTCAGTATTCAGTCCTATCACGATCTCAGTTATAGTTACGTAGTCATACATGTATTCTCACGTTCATGTTAGTCACTCAGTTAGTATTGTTCATGCATATGAACCATTTGCATTCAGCCGATCTCACTTGCATACCAGTACATTCAAAGTAATAACGCATTTGTGCTATGGTGTCTTATACCATAGGCTTAGAAGTACAAGCTCTAGAGCATCAGTAGCATCCCAGTTCAGCAACCAGAGTCAGTTGTATCATCCTTTGAGGACATGATGATTACATTACTATTTTAGCTTTCAGTTTAATTTAGTTGTCGGAGTTAGTTGGGGACATGTCCCATCAACTCTTTATTCATATAGTTTAGAGGCTTTCAGACTATAGTATGTTTCGACAATTATCTCATATTTATTTTGGTATTTGTTATACCATTTTTAGATATTATTTTATCAGATGTTTGTTCAGTATTGAACCTTATGTCCTTTCAGTTTATGTTTTTGCATTATCATGTTATATTATGCAGTATATAGGTACAGATTTTAGTCATGGGTTAGCTTGTGGTCCTTTGGGTTCATGAGCACTGTGTAGTATTTTTGTTCAAAAAATCAAGGTGTTACACACACCATGAGGGACACAGAGCATAGAGCATAAATATTAGATTTGTCTTGGTAGGTAGCCACTCAGATAGTGGAGTTGGGCACTGATGCCCCATTGGTTGAGGGAAAACGTGAGATAAAGAAGGCATTACTGCATTTATCAATAAATTTTTGGTGGGTTGTGGCATTATTTAATTCAGTAGTTATGCGATTAGTCCAGAGTGCCACCTATTCCTAGGGTAGATCAGTGGATCGAGGTGACCCTCAAAGCAAACATTAGCTTGATTAAGGATGTGAGGAACCTAACCCTTGTACAAAGAGAGCAGCCATCTTTCACTATTATTTCAACCTATTTTAAGAGGCCTTATATTTCAGTTGAGACTATGTAGTGGTTGGATGTTAGTGTTGTTGTTGAGTTGGGTAAGTAAAGAGTTGAGCTCGTGACTATTTCTAGTAAAGGGGCCACAAGCACATCTACACTAGCCCAAACTGCTACTTCAGAGCCAGTTGGGACATTTACTTTACCCCCTCGCCCATAGTTACTAAATTAATTGGTATGTTGTACGATTTTATATAGCACATGGTTGAGTGGCAGGATGAGGTGACTGCCCACCTTACTCATACGGAGACTCAATTGGCTTCATTAGTTTCATAAATTTGACCATGGGTAAGGACTACACCAGAGACTTTTGAGTCCCAATTTGAGGTGAGGATAAGGGAGGATATGACAGAGTATACTAGGAAGCTGCATGCCCAGATTGATAGCCTTAAGGGCAGTATGATAGCACGGTAGTGTAAGGTTCAGACTCTTAATTTTTTAGGCCTCCATGAGAAGATAGTTACATTATGCTCCGAGATATGATCACTAGCAGAGAGACATGTTCCAATCATTCCTTTAATCTTTCAAGCCTTTACGCAACCCTTACCTCTACCTACAACTATGTTATTTGATCTATTTATTGATGATAATTTGTCCTCAGTTGTTGAGGCAAAAAGAGGACATGAGAAAGAGCTATAAGATCCAACTGTGGATTTTGGTCAGGCACTAAAAACGGCATCTCATAATTCAGCTGTGTCAGTGTAGATTGATGAGAAAAGGCATATCGATATGGAAAATGGTGCCTCCTCTAGCCAGGAACCACCACCACCTCTACAGTTGATCCACAACATACCCCAGGTAAGTATAATTTGGATCCTAGAGCATCCTATGCATATCTTCATCCTTTGTATTTACATTATTGTTATGCACTGGGGACAGTGCATAGTCTTTAGTAGGGAGTGGTAGTATACCACAGTCGAGGGTTTTTCTTGTTGTACTTATTTTTCTGTTGGCTGCAAATCCTAGTAAAAATGGCGTGTTTAGCTCATTTTGTATTTATGTCGTATATGTGTTATGTTATGTTTGTGTTTAATTAGGATAAAAATAAGGAACCTAAGGAGAGTTTACATGTTTTGTTTATTTTTAAGTGTTTTTGAAAAAATGATACCCCTCCAAAAATTTTCTATGAACTATGTGACGTAAATATATGTGTGACTGTTGTGAATATTGTTATCGAATTAAGATTAGGGACAAAATAATCGCATCTTAGAATTGCATTAACCAGATAGGTAGTAGTTGATGATATAATCATGTACCATGTCTGTGTGAGATTCTTACCTAGTTTCTTTTATGCATTTAATCCAAAACTTGTCTGGTTAGTCTTGCCTAGGAGTAGGATAGTACATGATCATAGGATATTTTTTATTTACTCCACTCTTATCCTAAATAACTATCCAAATGTGAATAATTATTCCTTGATCTCTGATTTGAGCCTACATCGACCTATTTTCTTGATTTTTACCTTTTCACCTTCCCAAATTGATAATAATGAACCTGTTTTAGCCTTAGTCCTTCCTTGGACATTGTGCACCTCAACTCAGAAAAATCGCCTACGTTGAGGGTGGATATCATAGAGGTGTATAGTTGAAGTAGGGTATGAAGAATGGTGTGTCGTGTAAAATAAAAAACAAGTAAGGTTGGGTGTGGTAGAGAAAAAAATGATGAATAAAAAACCTGAAAGAAAAAGAGAAAATGAATAAATAACAAAATGAAAACCACACCATCCAAAAAATCTATAAAGTAGAAAAGGGAGGAATAAAAGATGAACGGTTGACAAGTAGAGCCAAATTATAAGTGTAGTGTCAAGGAGAGTAAATCATTATATACCAAATGTACCATACTAGAAGACACTATATCCCAAATGTACCATACTAGCCCCTAAGCATATATTACTAGCCAAGTAAAGCCTTATAGTGATCCTAGTCCAACTATCCAAAAAACTAAGGTATAGAAAATAAGGGCAAGCCTAAGGTATTCTATGCACACTGATTGGAACTTCTGTTGTGAGCATGAATATCTTGATATAGTCTATTGCATTGACATGCATGATATGATATTATGGTATATGAGACTTCTTTTTGTGAGGGTACATGTGTTGTGTTGTTAACTTCTTACTTGTTCGGGAAGTTTGAATTGCATATCTTCTTGATTGGTTGTTGCTAATGTAATGCCATTGCTTGATTCCTTTGTGTCATATAATTATGCTACATAGATCCACACAGTTGGTTTTGAAAATTATAAATAGGAGGGGGTAAAAGTTTGTGAGCTGAAATTGAGTTGACTAGTGTAGGTGTCTTAGGTTTCTCTTGGTTAAATATCAGGTTGTTTTGTTATGTGTTTGTTTCCCAAGGACATGCAAATGTTCTAAGTTGAGGGTGTTGATATACCATGATTTCATAGCACTTTTGATGCTTAAAATTGGTAAATATGCAAGTAATTAGTTTTTTTTGTTAGATGTAATGTGGTTTTGTATTTGTGCAGGAAACTAAGTTCTGGAGCAAAACATGAGAAAAAAGAATAAGGTGTTGTAGAGGGCCCACTTATGGGTTGTAAGTGGGACTTACACCCATTATAGGTCCCTGCATAAGTGTTAGAAGAAAAGGTTTTGAAGGATATAATAATGGCTAAGTGGCCTTGAGACTTATAAAGGCCACTTACGGGACGCTAGTAGGACTTACGCCCCTCGTAAGTGCCTCTGTAGGTGTCAGAAAAAAATGTTTTGGAAGCTGAAAATATCCCTCGGAGAGATATGAAGGACATTTGTGGGATGTAAGTGCCATCGTAAGTACCGTCATAGGCGGATGCTTTGTAGTTATTCTATTATTTCTGATACCTAGTGATAACGCTCAACTTACATGTCAATTTAAGTACAAGACAGGCGTTATCAATATATTTACCAAACTTTGGAGTCAGAGTCGAATCCATGAAGAACAATGTGAGTGGCGACTAAATTAGGTTGAAACAAAAGGTATGTGCTAAATTCAAACCAAGGGTACCAAAATATAAAAAAGGGGGTGTGAAGGGTATCAACACTAATATTTCTTTTTGGGTTGTTTTAAGTACTACTTCAGGTCTACGAATAACTAGAGTATAAAAAATTAGGCACAGATCTTAGGGATATGTCTTACTAAGGGAAGCTAATATGTGGGTGTCAATCATCAACTTCATTTTTAGTAGATCAATAGTGGGTAGGTTCGGTTAGAGGTTTTAGTACTAGCCTTTCAACAAAGCACCAAACTATCACCCATTGATTCTTTCAAATACCAAATGGGTGTGTTCAATATTCGGTAACCAAACCTTAATTTAGGTATCCCTATCTCTAAGATGATGCCTAAGACATAGTAATTCCATGTTTTATCCTTATTTCTAAGATAACAAAAAGGTAACAACTAAGATCTAAGTCATTGTTTACAAATGCTCATGTCACCTACAACCCACTCTAAAGGATGGTTGAAGAATCTAGATTACCCACATCCCTTTGTTAAGGAAGATATGGGGATTAGGAAATTTGAGGCTTTCACCAACAAATTCTATGTTATCCTAAAGCATTTGCAAAACCCATCAATATGTACTACTAATTGAAGCTAACAATCACAACCCACAAACACTTTAACCCCTATTCATACATAATCCCAAGAGGGAAAATTAGTTACTCACAAGATAAATAAGCAAAGGTAAACCCATAATCTCCATTGATTTGATTTACAAAAGACTAGGCAGATATTACTCCAACCTTTGCACTTTTACAAATCTTTAATGGGAGTGAATTAATCCTCCACTTAGAGGTTACTCCGATGTATTCTTCACCCAAAATCATTACAATATTTTTTTCTCCAAGTATGGAGGCTAAGAACCAGAACAATGTCTGAGAGTTGGGGAATGTAGAATTTTTATGATGCTTAGGGTTTGAATCTTCTTTAGGGTAAATTTGGGAATCATCTGCGTGCATTTAAACTTTCCCTTGGGCTGAAATCCCTCTAGGCTACAATCATGTGGATTTGATCTCAATCATGCTTGCCGCGATCGCGGCCAAAAGCACACAATCGTAGTGTGTTGACTTGCTTAATTGGCCGCGATTGTAGCCCTCAGACCGCAACCGAGGTAACTGAGGCTATGTCTGCTCCTGGTCTTTAACTGCACGTCCTTGCTTTCTTTTGATCCTTTTTAGCTCCAATCCATATCTTTCAATCTCATCAACTATGAGCCTGCAAAATGTGGCTATCAGGGCATTCCACCACAATTATGTCTCATTTATTTATTCAAATCATGGTAGTGTGCACAATTGTTGAGTGTAAATGGGTGGTAAATTTACCACTCATCAACACCCCTAACTTAAAGAATTGCTTGTCCTCAAGCAACACTACCTCTTACCATGAGACAACAATTATCTATGCCCAAATTAGATACCTCAAGCATCACAATAACTTTAAGCTTAGTCACTACCACAAGTAGCTCCTTGCACATGGGCTAAGCTATTCTCACTATATCTCTCATCATAAAATATGATATTCAAGGATTCACGGGACTTTAAAGGGCGACAATGCAACAACTGCTCATAATCTAGAAATGACTCACTGTTGACCATCGCTAAGCTCTATACTCCTTTTGCCTTATTTCTCAAACAATGACAAAATCACCAACCTCAACTTGTTCGCATTCCTCCTCAGAAGAAATAAAATTTCACTCACCAAGTTAACAAATATGAAATAAGGAATTTAAGTGTGAAACTCTCTCCCTCACAAGAACTCTCTATGTTAAAAAGTGTTCCAGCATAGGCTTGCCCCTATTTTCAATCGCCGCTACAAAGAAAGCAAATGGTCGGATATCTTAAAGGACTTTTTGAGCTTGTAACGTAGGTTCGGGTTAGGGTACGATATTATTTAGTAAAAACATAGACTATACCCTCCTTGAACATCTACATCACACTAATTAGAAACTTTTGACTATGGGCCACTTCTCTTTATTTTCTTTCTTTTCATATGCCTATTTTTTGTTTCTTCGTTTCACTCTTTCTTTTTCATTTCTTTTTTTAGCAAATTTCATGCAATTCTTTCCTTTGATGGGTCTGTTCTTTCTCTTATCAATTTGCTCTCAAAGCTTAAACTCATAGGCACTCACTTACAACTTTGTTGCCTGAAGATACCTCTTTCAATTTTCACCACCCCCAACTTAGGCTTTTAGCCTCAATTTGCATTCTTAAGTTCAAGGATGATAGGATTCAAAAAAGGTATAATAAAAGGGTCACGACTTGCAATGTGTTTTCCAAAGAAGGTCCAAAGGCTCAAAGTGGGTGACTAGGGATAACACCTATGTATGGGAAGGGTTTTTAGGATAAAACGGGCTTCTAATGTCACAAAGATGGCCTAAGATCGTTTCTCCAACCAAATACAATCAAAATTTCTCCTTGAAAGACTAATGGGGCAAGTTTTAGATGATACAAGTATACATGAGATGTAGACAAATAACTTACCACACATGGCATGCAAATTCACTAAGGAGGCTCAATTTCCCCTCCAGTTACAGACAAAATTAGAGTTTCTATCACTATTAACAAGTTAAAAATTTGTGGAGTCACAAAAAGAGAAAATTTTGTTACGAGGTTGCTCACGTCCATTTCCTTGATTTTGAAAAAATTTTCGAACGAAGGAGGTTTTTGTTTTGCATTAGCACCACACACAATTTGCTAAACATGGAAAGAACCCAAGCCTATTCTCATTTTCTTGGCTTTTCTATGGGCAACCATATGGCTACTCAGATTTTGCCATAGGTATATAATGCAATCCCAAATTTATAATGCCATAGGTACTCAAAATTCCCCTGCATCTATGCTTAACCCGATCATGACACTTTTTCCTTTAAGAGTGTCCTCACTCAATCTATCATAGGGAAAAGCTCGTCATGCATCACCATAATCAAAATATAACATAAGTAACACCGAAAATCTAAAAACAAAACAACATGACTAATCCATGAAAATATGGTAACCATCAGAGTGCCCAAAATGTAGCATCCCAACAACAAAATAAAAAATCATCCAGAGTGTCATCAAAAATAGTATCAAAAATATCCATAAGCATATCAAATCAATACAAATCCAGGGTCACCCCCAACTGAAAAACTCGCAGTGTCCCCATTGCACAACCAACAAAGCAAAAAATAAAGATAAAGTCCTACCTGAAGATGCATCAGGAGTTGCTCTCTCCTGCTGAATCTGCACCAGCACTACCAGCCCAAAATCTGACCATTCAGCAGAGGCCTTATCATTACTCACTACTCTGGTGGAAAGAAATCTATCATGGGGTTTTAGGACCTTCCAAAGGCCATTTACCCCCTTCCACTTCTTGCTAGAAAATTTATCTCCTTCTTTTCCGTCTTCTTCATCTTCTCATGAGAGTCCCAAAGATCTCTGTGAGACTCTGCCAGTATGGAGTACACCCTCTCAAGTCTAGCAACTATGGCTTCCTATTTTTCTCACTCCTTATACTTCTCATAGTTCGACAGGGACACATATGAGTGACGCCAGGAGGATGACTCTCCCGTACAGAAATTTTACATCAAACCATGCTAAATTAATTAGTTAAACTCATGTGGTAGTGTTATAGAGGGACTAAGGGTGAGAAATGGACATGCAGGATTTTTGGACTCAGCTGAAAACTGGCCTTAGTTATAGAAATCATGGTCTAGTCACTGTGATTGCAATTCCGTGATCGTGGAACCTTGACCGCAATTTAGTTCTATAATTGAGGTCCCAATGACTGTGATCATGGTGAATGGGACCATTGTACATCATCAAAACATCAAATTTTAACCCCACGATAAGTTTCATTCAACCTATTGATTGTCGTATTTATGAAACTAATACCCTACATGCTAAATTGTACCCTTACATACATTGGGGCATTAAATTAAGTACATGGTGTAAACATGAATTTTATCATTTTTAGGCCTAAACTCGGGTACTCAAGACTTCCCCATCAATATATAAACCAACTACAATAGCTAATAAAAATAATTAACCACAAACAAACATGGATTCAACATTTGAATCACTATTTTAGGCCTTTTCCTAAATTACAAGTTCCAAGCCTAAAACATCAAAACAAGGGATTTAGGACCACTTACCGAGTTATAGGATGAAAATGACTTGAAATGCACTACATGGACACTCAAAAAATGCTTAAGCTTGAGAGAATTATGAAAAAAGAGGCGTAGAGGAGGAAGGCAGTTCGATGGTCTTTTTAAACTGCATTGACCATAATCGCGGTCAGATACCTACGATCATAGACATGTGGCTAACACAATCATGGTGACATGGTCTGCGATCACGACAAATGAGACCAAATTTTAGACCCTCTGCATTTCCCTATTCAGTCCAAGCTTGGTAATTTCACACCTCCCCTTCTTTTAAATTCAATCAATACTCCTCCTAGCACCAATATTTCATGGATTATGCATGAACAAAAATAAAAATAAAATATAAGCTAGCATGAATAAATGAAAAGATACGGGCCATATTTGTGACATAATAGGTTTCTTCCTATCTTTTGTCGCGAACCACCCTTTCAACTATTGTTTGTATTTTCTCTTAGAAGATTTGAATCTCCGTCCCAACTTTTAATCACTATGAGTTGATTGGAAGAGGGATAGAAGATTCAAATCTTCCAAGGTAAAGCTAGATATAGGTAAGGGCATAACGATGAGGCCTCTATCTCACCACTTTAAAGACTTAAACCTTTTACCCAATTTTGCATCAAATTTCTGGTCTGGCTCCCTGGGTAAAGGTAGGAACATCAATAGGCCCCTAGTTGGACATTGGAATTTAAGCTCCTTGGCCTTTGATGGTGGGGATTTTATGTGTGCTTTTGGAATGAAAAACTCCAAAATGTAGGGATATTGCTCCTTTTCCTCATAATCCATCATTTATATAGGTGGATGGATTCTCATCACACCTACCAAGCATAATGTTGAAAAATAGTTTGAATGAGGTCTATCTCATAATTCTGGAGTTGTATCCTTACTAGCACCTTCACCCCAAAATGAACTAGAGTCATTATAGGAGGATTGCTTGGATTCTTACTTTGACTCTAGTACTATTTCCTTTATTATGACATCTTCAACTATATTTTGTTTGGTTGGTTAAGAATTCACTGAGGATATTTCACTACCAAGCTCAGCATCATATCTTGGTTTATTTTCATGGTCAACCTTCTCTTGGAAAGTGGGCAAAGTAGTGGCATTTGGAAGATTTGTTTTCTTGCCTATTTTCTCTATCTTGACAATTTCCCTTCTAGATTGATGTATGTCTTGCATCTTTTCCCTTATTGTAGTTAACTGATCTAAAATAGATCAGAGCATTGCTTTAAAGCTATTAGATCCAGTATGTTGTTCTTTTTTCTCCGCATCACCAATCAAACTCATAAGAAGAACTAGCATTTGGGTTAACACAAAGGGAGTGGCATTTGGACAATCACTCCAATGTCCATCTCAACCACCACATATGAAACAACCATACTCTCAATAGGATCGAGATGGTGATTCCATCTCTCTCCGACAAGCGTATCTATAGTCTCTCTTAAATTGAGGTCCTTCATAATATGGACATGGATCGTCAAGATAGGACTTCCAACTACCAAAATCATACTTGTTGAAAGATACCATAGAGAAAAGTAAACTAAAATAAAAATCTACCTAACACAAGAAACAAAAGAAAATCACAAACAAATATTTACAAGTTTGAATTCAGGCAAATAAGCTACAATTCCAAACTAACATAATATGCCAAATTGTTCCCCGACAATGGCACTATTTTTTATAACACTCAACTTACTCATCAATTTAAGTGCAAGGCGGTCATCGTCAATATATTTACCTAATTTTAGAGTTGGGGTAGAATCTACGAGGAACAATATGACTGGCGACTAAATTAGGTCTAAGTAAAAGGTACTTGCTAAATTCAAACCAAGAGTACAAAAGATTAAAAAGCAGGGGTGAATGGTATCAACACTAATATTTCTTTTTGTTTTTTTAAGTACTAATTTGGG
This sequence comes from Capsicum baccatum var. pendulum, assembly GCA_030864225.1. Classification (NCBI taxonomy): domain Eukaryota; kingdom Viridiplantae; phylum Streptophyta; class Magnoliopsida; order Solanales; family Solanaceae; genus Capsicum; species Capsicum baccatum. Next base: position 199,074,073 of record CM061557.1, read on the forward strand.
GCTATGAATAACTAGATTATAAATAATTAGGCACGGATCTTGGGGTTATGTCTTACTAAAGTAAGCTAATATGTGGGTTTCAATCATCAACTTTATTTTTAGTAGATCAAGAGCGGGTAGGTTCGATTAGAGGTTTTAGTACTAGCCGTTCGACAAAGCACCAAACTATCACCCATTGATTCTTTGAAATATCAAATGGGTATGTTCAACAATTGGTAATCAAACCTCAATTTAGGCATCCCTATCTCTAGGACGATTCCTAAGACATATTAATTCCATAATTTATCTTTATTACTAAGATAACAAAAAGGGAGCAACTAAGGTCTAAGTAATTGTTCACAAATGCTCACGTCACCTACAACCCCTCTCTAAAGGATGGTTGAAGGATCTATATTACCCACATCCCTTTGTCAAGAATGATGTGGGTATTAGGAAATTTGAGGCTTTCACCAACAAATTCCATGTTATCCTCAAGTATTTAGAAAACCCATCAACATGAACTACTAATTGAAGCTAACAAGCAGAACCCACAAATACTTTAACCCTTATTCATACATAACCCCAAGAGATAAAATTAGCTAATCATAAGATAAATAAGAAAAGGTATTCCCATAATCTCCATTGCTTTGATTTACAAAAGACTAGGTGGTACAAGATTTACAGTTTTACACATAATCAATGGGAGTGAACTAATCCTTCACTTAGAGGTTACTCTGATATATTCTTCACCCAAAATTATTACAATATTATCTTCTCCAAGTATGGAGGCTAAGAACTAGAACAATGTCTGAGAGTTGAGGAATGTAGAATTTTTATGATGCTTAGGGTTTGAGTCTTCTTTTGGGAAAATTTGGAAATCAACTGTGTGCATTTAAACTTTTTTCCTTGATCTAAAATCCTGCTAGGCTGTGATCGTGTGGCTTTGATTGCAATCACACCTACCACAATCACGACCAGAGTGACACAATTGCGGTGTGTTGACCTACTTGACTGTCATGACCATGGCCCTCAGACTGAGATTGCGGTAACTGAGGCTATGTCTACTCTAGGTCTTTAGATGCACTACTTTACTTCCTTTTGATCCTTTTTAGCTCCAATCCACATCTTTCTATCTCATCACCTATGTGCCTATAAAATATGGCTATTGGTGCATTCAATCAAATTGTGTCTCATTTATTTATTTAAGTCATGGTAATGTGCATGATTTTTGAGTGCAATAAGTGGGAAATTCACCAGTCATCACCTACAACCCACCTAGGGGTCCATAGGTAGTACCTACAACCCATAAGTAGGTTCATAGGTAGTTACCAACCTACTTTTCCTTTTTTAGTTTTGGTTTAGATTTTAGGGTTTTGATATATTCTATAAATACCCATTTGTTGTTTTTGAAATAGTTGATGCACTCTTCACATTTACAAAACTTTATTGATTTTGAGCTTCGACATTTGATCTTAGAATCTATTATCTTGGTTTATATGGTTGGATATTAATTTGAGATTTTTATGTTTATTCTTAAATTATAGTAAGATTATTCATATGTTTTCTTGATATTCTTGCAAACATGAGCAGCTAAACCACCTAACTAGGTGTAACACCCCAGATTTTTGGCCTTGTAAAAATTTGGAGTTTTGAACTCACTTCCCTGATTGCGACTCTCTCTATGAGTCGTAGGGTGTTTTAACGGGTCATAGGATCCAATTCGTAAGGTGTCAAGTGAAATTTTCCTGAGTTACTACCTTGGTGACGACTTAAGGTTATGAGTCATAATGACTCCATATAAGTTGTAAGGTTGAAATCTTAGGGTATCCAATGTATGCCATAATACTTTCTGTCTTGATTATGAGTGGAGGATACGAGTCATAATTTCCATCTATGAGTCATATAGTACGAATCATAACCAGACTAGTGTGGATGACCATGGACATTGTCCAGCCTACGACTGGATTGCACGAGTCATAGGGTGACCCTACGAGTCGTAAGGTCACTAGTAATGACTACGATGATTTTTAGCTTTATTTAAAGGGGAACATTGGTCATTTCCCTTACTCCCCAATAAAAAACCCCATGTATAAAATAAATATGGGGATTTATTTTTATCCCATAGCAAATAAAAAACACATTCTCTCTTCTCTCAAATTTTGTCAAACAAGAACATTAGGGTTTCCAAGAGGTTGGTTAATTAGAGCTTTTAAGACCAAATTCTCTCTATAATTCATGATATTTCAGGAATGATACTCTACTTAATCATCTGATTTTGAACATGGGTTTTTATAAAGGTTGAGTATTTTGATAAGGTTGACTCTTAAAGTGATTTCTCATGATTTTTATGCATTGTTCATTCTTTATTAATAATTTTGAACTTGTGGGATACATGGTCATAGTGAATAAACTAAGGGGTTATTTTTTCCCCAAATATGATGAATTTTTCCTTAATATATGGCTATGGAAATTATGCTCCCTCAACCTAAATAGTGAAATTGATAATGAATATGATTTCACATAGTTGGACTTTCACTTATTCTCATACAGTGGCATAAAAGGTTAATGAACTATGGATTGATTTTATTGAACTTTGGGGTACATGGATTCCCTGTATGAACGAATAATTGAACCTAAGGGGGTCATAAATTCCCCTGTGGGAAGGTTAATGGATATAGCATGATAATTAACTTGCAAGTAGAGTTGGTATGATGATAACAATGAGATTCCTTAATGTATAATTGGTTTAATAAATGGGAATGTGTGTTAAATATTTTAATTGGGCTTAAAATAAGGTTGTGTAGCCAGGCTGTGAAAGTGGAGGTCCTGAGGGACCATTACTTGAAACCACGCTAGCCGTCATAGTGGTTTAAATAATGGGTGGTTCAAGTACCCCTTACTATATTACTGGGAGGTTTGAGTCCCCCATGTTATATAAATTGGTGCTTATGTCACCTTTGATTTATTCAGGAGGTTCGAGTCCCTTATAAGGCATATGAAATATTATTATTCTCTGGTTCATGTTGCTATATACATTGGGGCCCTTCTAACTGGAAGAGAGTTGGGCCCATATAGCCTATGTGTGCCTTATTATGATGGTTATGCTACACAATCTAGGCTATGGTTTTAAAATTGCATTCTAAGTCTTGTTCCTTGTCCCTGCACGCTATATATTACTATGTATATGTATATACTTATGTGTATTTGGGTTTTGGACTGATTTTGATATATTGATCATGGCATTATTTTATTCCCTTATCTCTGAGTTACATGCTAGCTCTTAACCCCTAATTATCTTTAAACGTTATATCCCCATGTGATATAAGCACCAAAAATACAACCACCTTTCCTACACAGTGTTCAGGTATTCAGGGAAAGTTCATGAGTCAGACTGAAGTGGTAAGCTTCCATACTTTGGAAGACTTCATTTTATGTTTTGGGTTTCTTTATGTTATTAACTCTTTCTTTTGGACTTATTTCTTGCTATTATCAGGGGCATGTCCCAACTTTTATTGACATTTGGTTGGTTAGAGGCTTTGTGGATATTAATGTGAACTTGGGACTTGGGTATGTTTGGAATTCAATCTCGACTAATGGACTTGAGATACCCATAATGTCCAAGACTTGGTTTAGGTTGTGACAAAATTGGTATCAAAGCCAGTTTTATGGTCAATTAGGTGTCCACAAAGCCGTGTCAAGTAGAGTCTTTTTTACGAATGTGTAGTGCACTACACTTATAATAGAGAGGCTAAGAGACATTTAGGAATATTTCCCTTTCTTGTTATTTTATTTTCGGGATATAGAGTATAAGGTCTAGAATATCCTCTATTTTTTATTTGTTTGCCTTTCAAATCATGACTCCAAGAAGATCTGATACTTATGGAAACTCTTTTGTCCCATCTGAGGACAATATGGATGGAACTCATCCTACCATTCGGTTACATACTTGGTCTAGGTTGCTACTTTTGATTTCCCCTATAGAGTTCCACGGGTCTTCACTAACCCTTCTCTAAATAGTGACCCTCATGCTCAGTCAACTCAAAGAGATGTTACCTATGCTAAGTTTCGTCGATCTATTTATCTATTGAACCAGTTAGTGATATCTCAGTCACGTCAGTCGGGTCCAATTGGTGTTGCTGTGAGTTCTTTTTAGGCCACTAGAGTTGGTCAGTTTATGAGGTTAAATCCTTTGATTTTTACTGGCTCTAAGGTTGAGGAAGATCCACAAGGATTCATAGATGAAATAGAGAAGATCTTTTGAGTCATATATGCTTCTTACGTAGAGGGTGTAGAATTTACTTCTTATCAGTAGAAGGATGTAGCGTACCAATGGTATGAGTGAGAGCATCATAGGGGTAATGATGCTGAGTCAGCCTTGTTGGGTGACTTTTCTAGTACTTTTTTAAAATTCTTCTTTCCTCAGGAGTTGAGGGAGGCAAAAATAAAGGAGTTTGTCAATCTGAAATAAGGTAGGATGTCGGTAAGGAATATACCTAGAAGTTTCACTAGTTATCCCTTTATGCTCCTGAATTAGTGTCTAGTATGAGGGCTAAAATGGGGAAATTTGCTTCTGGGTTGTCTCATAATTTGATTTTAGAAAGCAAAGCTGCTTATTGAATAAACATATAGATACCTATCAACTTGTGGTATATATGCAACAAGTTGAGGAGGAAAAGAAGAAGCAAGCAAAAATAGGGAAAATATAAAGTAAGAAGTTTTGGTATTTGAATTAGGGTGGAGGTCAGTATCAGAGTGGTAGAGATGGTGGAAAATAGTCTAAGCAGAAGAATTGAGAGAGTCCTAACTCCTATTCTATGGCTAGTGTTCCTTATCCAAAGCCATTCGATGGCCATCATTATTAGAGTGGTGATGTTCCTAGGGTATAGAGTGCCCAATATCAGGCCAGTATGGCCCAGTCAGCTCCATTATATCCTCCTTATAGATTTCATGGTCAGCTGTACCGTGGTCAATATGAGAATGGAAGGAATCGGTGTTTTAGTTGTGGTCAGATTGGCCATATATAGTAGGATTGTCCTTTTAAGGTTGCTTCTAGGGAAAACAAGTTTCCAATTGCTACTTTATCAGCTCTTACACCAAAGGATGATACTTATGGCTCTGACACTGGTTAGAATCATCTCTATTCTCTTGCTACCCATCAGGATTTGGGGGCCTCTCTGGATGTTATTACTGGTACATTAAAATTATCTGTTTTATCTTAGTTCTACCCTTTTTTATGTGACCTCTTCTATGACTATTCATTTTGGTTTTGATCCCGAGTGTATTTCAGATCCCTTTTCTATGTCTAGAGGTGAATCTATTATGGCTAGATGAGTCTATAAGGGTTGTGTGGTATCTATCTATGGTAGGGAAACATTAGTAGATCAGATAGAGTTGGACATGTTAGATTTTAATATAATTTTAGGGATGAATTAGCTCCATTCGTGCTATGTGTCTCTAGATCGTAAGACCTGAAGAGTCAGTTTCTAATTCTCGAATGAACCAGTGATTAAGTGGGAAGGTAGTTCCTTAGTGCCTAAGTGAAGGTTCATTTATTATCTTAGAGACCAAAAGTTATTTCAAAAGGGTGTCTCAATCACTTGGTCTGGGTTAAAGACTAACTCGGAGAGTCTTTTTTTGCAATCTGTACTTATGGTCTGTTAGTTTCTTAAGGTGTTTCTAGATGATCTTCTCAATGTTCCTCCTGATAGGGAGGTAGATTTATTGATTGATCTTTTATTGAATACCCATCCTATCTTTATCCCTCCTTATAGAACAACTCCAGATGAGTTGAAAGAACTCAAGAAACAGTTAAGAGATCTCCTTTATAAGGGTTTTATTCACCCATTATTTCTATGTAGGTCACTTTGGTACTCTTCATGCATAAGAAGGATGGGTCCCTTCAAATGTGTATAGATTACCGCCAGTTGAATAAGGTGACAGTGAAGAATAAGTATCCTCTTTCAAGTATTAATGATCTGCTTGACCAGCTTCAGAGAGCTAAATACTTTTCTAAAATTGATCTTCGGTCAGGGTATCATCAATTGAAGATTATGAAAGTAGATATCCCTAAGACTATTTTTCATACTTGGTATGACCATTATGAGTTCTTGGTCATGTATTTTTGTTTGACTAATGTCTCAATAGCATTTATAGATCTTATGAATCAGATCTTACATCAGTTCTTAGATTTGTTCATAATTGTATTTATTGATGATATTTTGGTGTATTCCAAGAGTAAGGCAGATTATGTCGATCACCTCTGTAGAGCGTTGCATACTCTCAAGGATCAGTGGTTATATGATAAGGTCTCAAACTATAAGTCCTGGTTGAATGTTATTACTTTTATGGGTCATGTTGTTTCTAATGAAGGGATCATGCTGGATCCATAAAAGGTTTTGGTGGTTAAGATATGGCCTAGACCCATGACTCTAACCGATATTTAGATCTTCTTAGGTTTAGCTAGGAATTATAGGAGGTTCATAAATAGCTTCTCGTCTATTATTGTGTGTTGACTAGATTGACTTAAAAGAAGCTAAAGCTTTTGTGGTTTGATGCTTATGAGGGCAACTTTAAGAAGTTGAAGGACAAGTTGACTTCAGCTCTGGTATTGACCCTGCTTGATGGTAATAAAGGATTTGCTATCTATTATGATGTGTCCCATATGAGATTGGGTTGTGTGTTGATGCAGCATGGTAGAGTTGTGGCTTATACTTTTAGGCAGTTGAAAGTTCATGAGAAGAACTATCCAAAACATGATTTGGAGTTATTAATTGTGGTTTTTACTCCAATGATCTGGCATTATTACTTGAATGGGGTTCATGTTAACATCTTCTTAAACCATAAGAGTATGTAGTAGGTGTTACCTGAGGAGTTAAATATCAGGTAGAGGAGATGGATTGAATTGCTCAAGGACTACAACATGAGTATTCATTATCATCCAGGTAAAGTTAACGTGGTTGTTGATGCTCTTAGTAGGTTATCCATGGGAAGATTGTCTCATATTGATGAGGACAAGCGAGGTTGGTAAAGGATATTCAATGTTTGTCTGATCTTGGAGTTCTTCTCTTAGATTCTAAGGATGATGTGTGATTGTGCAAGAGGTGGTGAAGTTAACTCTTGGTGATGAGGTAAAGGAAAAATAGTTCTTGGACCCTATTTTTATGCAAATGAGGATGATGTGAGTCACCATAAGGTGATAGATTTTGAGATTGGTGGTGATGGTATCTTGAAGTACCAAGTTAGATTATGTGTTCCTAATGTTGATGGGCTATGATAGGGGATCTTGGTTGAGTCTCATGAGTCGCGGTATATGCTTCATCCTTGTTTGACTAAGATGTATCATAATTTTAAGAAAATCTATTGGTGGAATAACATGAAATGAGATGTGGCCAATTTTTTAGATAAGTGCACGGTGTGTCAGCAAGTGAAGATGGAGAACTTAAGACCCGGTGGTTATCTCAAGAGATTGAGTTGCCTGTATGGAAATGAGAAGTAATTAATATGGATTTCATCACCAGTCTTTCATGGTCTCGGAATTAGTTCGATTAGATTTGGGTCATAGTGGATAGGATGACGTGAGGACTAATTATTTTACTGAGGAGTATGCAAAGTTGTTTATCAAAGAGATCTAAAGTTGCATGGTGCACCTATTTCAATTATTTTAGATTGAAGTACTCAGATCTCATTGCATCCTTGGCATTTGTTTTAGTGAGGTTTAAGGACTAAGGTAAACTTAGTACCGCTTTCCACCCACATACGGATGAACAAGAAGAGAGGACCATTTAGACATTAGAAGATATTCTTTGGGCTTGTTGGATTGACTTTGGTGTAGTTAGGTTGACCATTTGTCTCTCATCGAGTTTGCACATAACAATAGCTACCACTCTAGTATTGGACTGGATCCGTTTGAGGTTTTGTATTGCAGGAGGTGTAGATATCCTATTAGGTGGTTCGAAATTGGTGAGGCAAGATTGTTTTGATCGAATTTGATTCACTAAGCTATGAATAAAGTAAAGGCAATTTGGAATTTGATGTTGGTGATTAGGTATTCCTTAAGGTATATCCCATGAGGGGAGTGATACAGTTTGGAAAGAAGATGAAGCCCAGTCCCCATTATGTTGGCCTATATTTGGTTTTGAAGAGAGTGGGTAATGTTTCTTATGAATTGGAGTTACCTTCTAGTTTGGGTCCATTCATCTGGTCTTCCATGTCTCGATGTTGAAAAAAATGTATAGGCAATCCATCCTTGGTTATTCATTTAGAAAGTGTGCATATTTTGGATTCCTTGTCTTATGAGGGGGTCCTAGTTGAGATTCTCCATAGGCAAGTTCGTCGTTTGAGGACTAAGGATATGGCTTCGGTGAAAGTTTAAAGGTGGAACCAAAAGCTTGAGGAACCTACTTGGGAAACCGAAGAGGACATGAAGTCCAAATATCCATTCTTGTTTCCCGCTTTAGATAATCATGCTTGAGGTATGTGTATTCCTTAACATCTTTATTTTCTAACTTTGTTAAAGAAAATTGTGACTTCCTTGACATCTTTGTTTTCAGCCTTTGTTAAAGGTAAGTATGGGTGTGTTTCTATGTTATATTATGTCAAAGGATTCCTTGATCCATTATTCGAGGATGAATGATCCTAAAGGAGGGATAATGTAACACCCCAGATTTTTGGCCCTGAAAAAATTTGGAGTTTTGAACTAACTGCCCTGACTACGACTCTCCCTACGAATCCCAGGGTGCCTTGGCGGGTCATAGGACCCAAGTCATAAGGTGTCCAGTGATATTTGCCTAAGTTACTTCCTTGGAGATGACTTGGTGTTATGAGTCGTAAGGTGGAAATCATAGGGTGTCTAGTGTATGTCATAATAGTTTCTATCTTGATTACGAGTGCAGCATACAAGTCATGATGTCTAGCTATGAGTCGTATGGTATGACTCATTACCAGACTAGTGTGGGTGCCCATGGACACTGTCCAGCCTACGATTGGATCTCAGTCCTAGGGTGACCCTATGAGTCGTAAAGTCACCCCGAATGACTAGCGATGATTTTTAGTTTTATTTAAAGGGGCACTTTGGTCATTTTCCTTACTCCCCAATTAAAACCCGCATCCATAAAACACCTTTGGGGTTTTATTTTGGTCCCTTAGCAAATCAAAAATACATTCTCTCTTCTCTTAAATTCTCTTAAGGAAGAATATTAGGGTTTTTAAGAGGTTGGTCAATTAGAGCTTCTAAGGGAAAATTCTCTCTATAATTCTTGATATTTCAGGCATGTGAATCTACCCTTAAACTTGTTTTATGTAAAGCATGAGATTATATGGTTACTCATGTGGTTTTGAACATGGGTTTTGATATGGGTTGAGGATTTTGATATGGTTGACTCTTAAATTGATTTCCCATGATTTGTTATGCATTGCTCATGCTTTATAAATGATTTTGAACTTGTGGGGTGCATGGGCATGGTGAATAAACTAAGGAGTTATGCTTTCCCCAATTGTGATGAATTTTGCCTTGATATATGGATTTGGAAATTGTCCTCCCTAAATCTAAATTGTGAATTTGATAACGAATATGGTTTTGTCACATGGTTTGACTTTTTAACTTATTCTCATGCATTGGCATAAAAGGTTAATGAACCATGGATAGATTTTATTAAACTTTGGGTACATAAATTCCTCGTATGAATAAATAATTGAACCTAAGGGGCCATGAATTCCCCCATGGGAAGGTTAATATATATGGCATGATAATGAACTTGAAAGTGGGGTTTGTATGACGATACCAATAGGATGCCTTAATGCATTATTGGTTCAATAAATTGGGAATGTGTGTTAAAAGTTTTCATTGGGCTTAAAAGAGAATTATGTAGCCAAGCCATAAAAGTAGAGGTCCTGAGGGACCAATGCTGGAAATTGTGTTAGCTGGCGCGGGGGTCTTAATGATCGAGTAGTTTGAGTACCCTTTAATATATGATTGGAAGGTTTTAGTCCCCTATAGTATATGAATTGGTGCTTAAGTCACCTGTGATTTATGTCGGGAGGTTTGAGTCCCTCATAAGGCATATGACGTATGACTATTCTCTGGTTCATGCGGCTATACATACTGGAGCCCTTCAAGATGGGGGAGAGTTGGGTCCATATAGCCGTGGGTGCCTTATTATGATAGTTATGCTACAAAATCCAAGCTAAGGTTTTAAAATTGCATGCTAAGCCTTGTTCCCTACCCCTGCACATTATATATTACTATGTATATGCATATGCTTGTGTGCATTTGGATTTTGGACTAATTTTGATTTATTGATCATGGCATTATTTCATTCCTTTATCCCTGAGTTACATGTTAGAGGTCAGTCCGCTAACCGTCTTCGAACGTTGTATCCCCCCACTATGCAGGCACCAGAAATACTTCTACTTTTCCTACGCAGTGATCAGGTATTCAAGGATTATTCATGAGTCAGACTGAAGCGGTGATTTTCCATACTTTGGATGATCACATTTTATGTTTTAGGTTTCATTATGTTATTGACTCTTTCCTTTGGACATATTTTTTACTACCGGGGGCATGTCCCAACTTTTATTGATATTCTTGTGGATATTACTGTGGACTTAGGTATTGGTTATTGGTTTTTAACATATCATAGATATATTTGATTTTATCTTTTATATCTTGTTATATGTTTAGAAATCAATCTCGGTTAGTATGTATGCATTGTTTGAAATGAAATATCTCGGCTTTGGACCCATAGCTCTTAAATTATGAATTCTTACCAAGATATGATTTAGGTGTGTCACTCGTACACTAATGTATGAGTTGTACCCTTATACCCTCTCACTCTCGTATGTTGATTAGCCTAGAAAGGTAGCTTACTATCCATAATACGACTTGGCTTCTTATGGTTGTATCCTAGTGTATGAGTCGTACACAACCTAGACGTGTAGAGTGTGGAACTTGATCAAAATTAGATTGTTTTTAGTATGAGTCAAGGTACGGTTTAGAGTACAAGTCAAACCCTTTGGATGCGAGTCTAGGGTGCATGGTCGCACCTTGGACATTCTATGATTCCTAGGTGAAGCCTAGGGTACGAGTTAAGGTACCACTTATATCCTAGGGTATGGTTGACTCAAGTGAATCGTACCCTAACTCGAGGTTATTTTCCAGCTTTTAGTTGAGGGCCTTATGGTAATTTCCTATAATTAAAACCCTAAGTCCCCTCACTATAAAAGTGTGTGGGGCCTCCTAAAACACATTTTGAATGGATCAAACATCCAAAACTCTCTCTCAAACACATCTTTGAAGGATTAGAGGCTAGGGTTCCAAGGGTGTTCTTCTAGAGGCAAAGTGAAGTTACGCTCCTTTAGTGAATCAAGTTGTCTAAGTAATGTGACTCTTTCCCTTGTTCTTAACTCAAATACCATTTGTTTTTTACATGGATTATGACTTATAAATGAACGTTTTGAAATTAAATGTTAAGGGTTTTGATACCTAGTGATGAGTAAAGTGTGCTATTGTTTAGACTAGTGCTTATACTTTATATTGTTAATGTTTTGCACATATGGATTCTTGTTGTATGTGGTTTGACAAATGGGTCATCAGAAACCCTAAGTTATATGATTTCTATCTTAAAATTAGCCTTGGTAAAGGCATGCACACAACGTATTTCTAAAAATATCTAAGTGAATTGTATAGTCAAATGTTGATGATGTTTTTAACTAGGGCAAGGGCCCAATAAGTATGAGTAGTTGATAAATAATATTGTAAAGGTATTGTGAGCCATGTATTGTGTAATTGATGACCTTGTTAGTTTGATGACTACTAAGGGGTTAAAATCCCTTAACATGAAATTGAACTTGAATTGTGTATGAGCTAATGTATGGTATGAGATTGCTAATAAGGAATGAGTGGTTTGCAAGGGTCTTGATGAACATAAATTGAATTGTATGATGAATTGGATTAAGGCATTTTCCTATTGAAATATTTGAGTAACAAATGCTTCCATGAAGACCTTGTGGTCACGTGTAGTGTTGATTTGGTTAAATAGGTTAAAGTCCTTAAGTGTAAATTAAACGAATGATTGATGTGGGGACAAAGGGCTAAAGTCCCAATGATGACTAATGATAGTCGCGATGGCTTATGGTTGAATTTACTTTTCTACTAAAGAGTCTTATGGTTAAAGTCCTTTGCTTAAATGAAATTCGCTTATGGTTAGAGTTCCTTGCCTAATCAAAGATGCCGGCTTGGGTTAGATTCCCTTATTTAATATGGCTTGAGGTTAGAGTCCCTTGGTTAATGAATGTGTATGTGGTTAGAGTCCTTTATCAAATGCAAAGTGAATGTGGTTAAAGTGCTTTACTTAATAAGAACTGTTTGAATTTATGAGTATGGAAGGTCGGAGTCCTCCACTTCATGACTAATGATTGAGTATTGATAAGACTTGTTCCCCTTGTTTTAGCATGTGATATACCTATATGTAAAGATAAGTGTATGAATATGATAGAATATGATATATTGACTTATTGTTGAAAGATGATGTTATTTTATCCTTATCCTTGAGTTACATGCAAGCTCTCCAACTACTAACCATCTCCAAATGCTATTACCCTACTTGACATAGGGGCTGGAGCTTCATCTTTTCTTCTTGTGCAGTAATTAGACGATCAAAGCAATTCGTGCCTTGACTTTGAAGTGGTGAGTTTCCCTACTTTGGAAGACATACATTTCATGGTGTCTTATCTTTTATCTTAGAATTATTTAAATATGGTATGGCTATTGATGGGGGCTTATCCCTACATATAAAGACATCAAATTTGTACATACAGACATTGTGGATGACTATGAACTTGGGTGTGTTGGCTAGTTTGTTATTAAATGAAGTGTTTATATATAGTTTAAGTTATAATTACTAATGTTATTTCCGCTCTCTTGATTTATGAGTTGGAGTTCATCTAACTTTTTTGATGTGAACAAATGATTAGGTTGGGTTAATGGGGCAACCTCCGATCCAAGTTGGGCTTGAGGTGCCCATACGATATGGCCCAATTTTAGTTCGTGTCAAGTTAGTATCAGAGCCTAGGTTCATGGTCAGTTGGGTGTCCATAATTCCATGTTAAGTAGAGTCTTTTTTATGGGTGTGAAGTGTGCCACACATATATGAGAGGGGCTACGAGACATTTTAGGAATGTTTCCCTTTCTTGTGTTTCAATCTCAAGTTATAAAGACTAAGGTCTTAGACTCCTCTGATTTCTGTTTGTTATCTTTCAGATCGTGCCTCAAAGGAGATCTAAGGTTCAGGAAAACACCTCAGCCCTGACTAAGGACCCTATGGACAGAGCTTGACCAACTTTTGGGGTTCAGTCCCAGGCTAGGGCTACGGCATCTGACCATCCTCATAGGGATCCATCTATCCCCACCAACCCTTCTTATGAGAGTGACACTCTACCCCAGGCCCCTCAAAGATATGCTTCTAATGTAAAGTTTCATCACTTTATCAACCTCTTGACCCAATTGGTAGTTTCTCAATCGAAGCGTGGTTCTTCGGCTACTATTTTTTCTGAGGCTACAAGGATTGGCCAATTTATGAGGTTAAACACTCATATGTCCATGGGTACTAAGGTTGAGAAAGATCCTCAAGGCTTCATTGATGAAATAGAGAAGATTTTTCGAATCATGCATGCTTCGTAGGTCGAGGCTATTGAGCTTGCTTCCTACTAATTGAAATATTTAGCGTACCAATGGTACGAAGGGTGGGAGTTTTGTATAGGTGTGGATGATAGTTCGGCTACATGGGTGGATTTTTGAGGCTTTCTTAGATTGATTCTTTCCTCAAGAGATAAGGGAAGTGAAGGCAGAAGAGTTTGTGAACTTGAAATAAGAAAATATGATCGTCTAAAGTAAGCCATGAAATTCCCTCAGTTGTGAAGGTATGCCCCCGAGATGGTTTCTAGCATGAGGGCTAGAATGCGTAAGTTTGTTTTAAGATTGTCTTGAGAGTTGGTGCTTGAGATCAAGGCAGCCTTATTGATTAAAAATATCGACATTTCTAGATTGATTTTGTATATACAACAAGTGGAAGAAGAGAAAAAGAGAAAAGTAGAGTTTAGTGAAAGGCAAGCAATGAAATTTAGACCTTCTAAGCAAGGTAAGAGAGATGCTGGAAAGTGGCCAAGGAAGAAGTGGGGGAGTTTAGATTCTTTCTACTCGACTAGTGCTCACTCTTTTTACCCAAAGTCATTAGGTGATCGTCGGTCTTTGTTTAGTAGTGGGCTGGTGAAATGGGTGTTCAATTCCAGGCTAGTGGTGCTCAGTCAGATCCACCCCGCCGTTCTTGCAGATTTTGTGGTTAAAGTCATCGTGGTCAATGTGGGAAGGGGCAGAAGAGATGTTTTAGTTATGTTCAGATCTAGCATATGCAGCGTAAGTGCCCCTCTCTAGTAGCTTCTTGGGCCAACAGGGCTTCTATTGCTACTTTATCTACCCCCATACTGAAGGGTGCTATTTCTACTTCTACTTCTGTTTTTGGAACCGACTCTACCCGAAACTGCTTGTATGCACTTGCTAATCCCAAGATTTTGAGGAATCTCCCAATGTTGTCACGGGTATGTTGAAACTTTTCTCCTGTGATGTGTACATTTTGCTTGATCTAGGGTCTACTATTTTTTATGTGACCCCATTTATGGTTGTGCATCTTGATTTTGGTCCCGAGAGTCTGTCGATTTCTTTTTCTATTTCTACCCCAGTAGGAGACTCTTTGGTTGTTAAAAGAGTCTATAGGGGGGTATGGTATTTATTAGTGATAGAGATACTCTTGTAGACTTGATAGAGTTGGACATAGTTAATTTTGATATCACTTTGGGGATGGATTGGTTGCACTCATGCTATGCTTCCTTAGATTGTCGAACCCGTAGGGTCATGTTTAAATTCCCTAATGAGCCGGTCATTGCATAGGAAAGTGGTTATTTAGTGCCTAGGGAGAGGTTCATTTCTTATCTTAAAGCCCAAAGGTTGATCTCAAATGGGTGTTTGTATCATTTGGTCCAAGTTAAAGATTCTAACTCGAAAGAGCCTTCTCTAGAATCCATGCCCATAGTTAATGAGTTTCTTGAGGTGTTTCCCAATAATCTTCCCTGTATTCCTCTTGATAGGAAAATTGATTTTAGGATTGATCTTGTTCCGGATACTCTTCCGATCTCTATCCCTCCTTATAGAATGGCTTCGATGAAGTTGAAAGAACTTAAGAGCAATTAAAAGACCTCTTAGATAAGGGTTTTATCTATCCTAATATGTCTCATTGGGGTGCTCCCATGTTGTTTATGCGCAATAAGGATAGTTCCCTTTGTATGTGCATTGATTATCATCAGGTTAACAAAGTGATAATAAAAAATAAATATTCTCTTCCTAGGATAGATGATTTGCTTGATCAACTTCACGGTGTGAAGTATTTCTCTAAGATTGATCTTAGATCGGGTTATCATCAACTTAAAATTAGGGGTGTGGATATCCCAAAGACTGCCTTTAGAACCTGGTACGGTCACTATGAGTTCCTAGTCATGTTATTTGGGTTGTCCAATGCCCACATGGTATTCATAGATTTGGTGAATTGGGTCTTTCATCCATTCTTGGACATGTTTGTCATTGTCTTCATTGATGATATCTTAGTCAATTTTAAGAGTGAGGCAGATCATGTCGATCACCTCTATGCCATGTTACGAACTTTGAAGGATCATCATTTGTATGCCAAGTTCTCCAAGTGTGAGTTTTGGTTGAAAGTCGTAGCTTGCTTGGTCATGTTATCTCTAGTGAATGGATCAAGGTAGATCCTTAAAAGGTTTCAATAGTTTAGAAATGGCCTAGACCTGTAAATCCAACTGATATTCAGAGCTTCTTGGGTCTAGATGGTTACTATATAAGGTTTATGGAGAATTTCAACTATAGCTGCCCCATTGACCAAGTTGACCCAAAATAAGGTCAAGTTTGTATGGCCGGATATGTGTGAGGGTAGTTTTGAGAAGTTGAAAGATAAATTGACTTCGTCTTCGATTTTGACCTTGCTCGAGGATAATGATGGTTTTGTGTTATATTGTGATTCTTCTCAAATTGGTCTTGGTTGTGTGTTGATGCAACACTGTAGGGTGGTGGCCTATGTTTCTAGGCAATTGAAGGTTCATGAAAATAATTACCCTACCAATGACTTAGAATTGTTAGTCATGGTTTTTGCGTTGAGAATTTGGCGGCATTATCTCTATGGGGTTCATGTTGATATATTTTCCAATCATAAGAACCTCCAGTATGTGTTTACTCAGAAAGAGTTGAACCTCGAGCAAAGACGGTTGCTAGAGTTATTGAAGGACTATGACATGAGTCATCATTACCATCCGGGTAAAGCCAATGTAGTCATTGATGCTCTTAGCCAGTTGTCCATGGGGAGCCTAGCTTATGTAGTTGAGGACAAGCGAGAATTAGTGAAAGACATTCACCGTTTGCTTAACCTTGGTGTTCGTCTCAAGGACTCGAATAATGGTGGTGTATTTGTGCACCAAATGTCTTGTTGTGGTGATAAAATAAAAGCAAGTGTTGGATCTTGATTTGATAAAGATCAAGAGTAATGTGTGTCAAAAAAAGATTGTTGACTTTATGATTGGTGGTGATGGTATCATGAGGTACCAAGGTAGACTATGTGTTCTCGATGTCAAAGGATTGAAGGAAAGGATATGGCTGAGGCTCATGGATCCCATTATGCTATTCATCTCCATCCATAAAGATGTATCATGGTCTTTGAGAGTTCTATTGGTGGAATAATATGAAGCATGACATGGCTAGCTAAGTGGCTAATTGTATAGTGTACCAACAAGTAAAAGTTAAGCACATGAGCCCATTAGTTTGTACCACGAATTTTTGTTGTCCGAATGAAAATGGGAGGCAGTTATTTTAGATTTCATTATCTGTCTTCCTCGATATCAGAATCAATGTGATTCTATTTGGGTCATTATGGATAGAATGACTATGTCATCTCACTTCTTTCCGAAGAGGACTAACTACTCAGCGGAAGATTATGCTAAGTTATATCTCATGGAGATTGTAAAGTTTCATATTGCTATGGTTTCGATCATTTTGGATCAGGGTCCTCCCTTCTCATCTCACTTTTGGAAGTCATTCCAAAAAGGTTTGGGTACTAGAGTGTGCCTTAGTACCATTTTCCACCTGCAGATGTATGGACAAGCAAAGAGGATCATCCAAACATTGGAAGACATGTTGCAGGCTTGCATGATTGATTATGGTAGTAGTTGGTATGACCACTTACCTTTGATTGAGTTCTCCTATAATAATAGTTACCACTCTAGCATTGGTATGGCCCCTTTTGAGGCATTGTATGGTAGGAGATGTCGTTCTCCTATTGGATAGTATAAAGTTGGCGAGGGTAAGTTGTTTGGCCCCAATTTAGTTCACTAAGACTTAGAGAAGGTGAAGGTGATTCGTGATAGACTAAAAACCACTCAAAGTCGCCAAAAGTCCTATGCAGATATGAGGCATAAAGACTTGGAGTTTATTGTTGGCGATTGGGTATTCTTAAAGGTATCTCCCATAAAGGGAGTGATGTGGTTTGGTAAAAAGGAGAACTTAGTCCCCGGTATGTTGGTCCCTACTTGATTTTAAAGAGGGTCGGCAATGTTGACTATGAGTTGGAGTTGCCTTCTAGTATGGACTCCATTCACCCAGTTTTCCATATCTCTATGTTGTGGAAATATGTGGATGACCTTTCCTTGGTTGTTTCCTTAGAGGATGTTGGTATTTTGGACTCTTTGTCTTATAAGGAGGTCCCTATGAGGATCATGGATCAGAAAGTTCGCCGGATGCAAATGAAAGACGTGGCTTTGGTGAAGGTTCTATGGAGGAACCAAAAGTCCGAGGAAGCTACTAAGGAGGCGGAAGAGGACATAAAATCCAAGTATCCATATTTGTTTCCCATTCTAAAAACTTATGATTGAGGTATATGTTAATCTTCCTACCTTGAGTTATGACTTTGTTAGACAATGGGTTTAAGTCCCCAAGCTTTGAATTGGTTGTGTCTTTGCTAGACAATGGGTTAAGTCCCCAAGCTTTGAATTGATTGTGTCTTTGTTAGACAATAGGTTTAAGTCCTCGATTATTTAAGTTGAATTTTGTCCTTGATAGATAATGGGTTTAAGTCCCTAAGCCTTGAGTTAACAAATGTCCTTGGTAAATGGTGGGTTTGAGTCCCAAAGTCAATGAAATAAAGTCGATTGATGATGATCATGATATGTGTTGTATCCTTATTGTATGCTTGCTTCTAACATGTTTAAAGGATGGTTTGATGTGTGATGATGTGTTAACTTGTGTTTATGTTTGCCTTACCCATCATTCACAGATGAATGATCCTAGTGAAAGAGAATTGAGACATCTAGGTTTTGGACCCTTAGGAAAGTCTTTTAAATTGTGCATTTTGACCAAGATACGGTTTAGGTGTGTCACTCGTACACTAGTGTACAAGTCTTACCCTTCTACCCTCTCCCTCTCATATGTTGATCAACCTAGGAAGGTAGCATACTATCCACAATATGACTTGGCCTCTCATGGTCGTATCCTAGTGTACGAGTCGTACACAACCTAGTCGTATAGAGTGTAGAACTTGATCAAAAGTGGACTGTTTTTAGTATTTTTCAAGGGTATGGTTTAGGGTACAAGTCGTACCCTTTATATGTCAGTCTAGGGTGTAGGGTCGTACCTTGTACAGTGCATGAGTCCTGGTGAAGCTTGGGTATAAGTTAGGGTACCACTCGTACCCTAGTGTACGATTGACTCAATTAAGTCGGGCCCTAACTCGGGGTCATTTTCGAGCTATTAGTTGAGGGCCTTATGGTTATTTCCTACCCTCAAAATCCTAAGTCCCCTCACTATATAAGTGTGTGTAGCCTTCTAAAACACATTTTTAGTGGATTAAACATTCAAAACTCTCTCTCAAACACATCTTTGAAGGATTGGAGGCTAGGGTTCCAAGGGTGTTACTCTAGAGGCAAAGTGAAGTCAAGCTCCTTTGGTGAATTAAGTTGCCTAAGGCATGTGACTCTTTACCTTGTTTTTAACTCAAATACCATGTGTTGTATACATGGATTATGACATATAAATGAACGTTTTGAAATCAAATGCTAAGGTATTTGATGCCTAGTGATGAGTAATGTGTGCTCTTATTTAGACTAGTGCTTATACTTGATATTATTGATGTTTTGCACATGCGGGTGCTTGTTGTATGTGGTTTGACAAATGGGTCATGAGAAACCCTAAGTTATATGATTTCTATCTTGAAATTAGCCTTGGTAAAGGCATGCACACTAGGTGTTTGTGAAAATATCTAAGTGAATTGTCTAGTTACATGTTGATGATGTTTTGAACTAGGGAAAGGGCTCAATAAGTATGAGTGGTCGATAAATGATATTGTAAAGGTATTATGAGCCATGTATTGTGTAATTGATGATCTTGTTGGTTTGATGGCTACTAAGGGGTTAAAGTCCCTAAACATGAAATTGAACTTGAATTGTGTATGAGCTAAAGTGTGGTATAAGATTGCTGATGAGGAATGAGTGGTTTGTAAGGGTCTTGATGACCATGAATTGAATTATATGAAGAATTGAATTAGGCATTGGCCTATTGAAATTTTTTAGTAACAAATGCTCCCATGAATACCTTGTGGTCATGTGTAGTGTTGAATTGGTTAAATTGGTTAAAGTCCTTAATTGTGAATTGAATGAATGATTAATTTATGGAAAAAGGGTTAAAGTCCCAATGTCGACTAATGCTAGTCGTGATGGCTTAGGGTTGAAGTCCTTTGCCTACTAAAGAGGCTTGTGGTTAAAGTCCCTGGCTTAAATAAAATTCACTTGTGGTTAGAGTCCCTTGCCTAATCTAAGACGCCGACTTGAGTTAGAGTCCCTTATCTAATACGGCTTGAGGTTTGAGTCTTTAGTATAATGGAAGTGCATGAGGTTAGAGTCCCTTGCATAATAAATATGTATGTGGTTAGAGTCCCTTGTCTAACACAAAGTGAATGTGGTTAGTCCTTTGCTTAATAAGAACTATTGGAATCTATGAGTGTGGAAGGTCGGATTCCTCCACTTTATGACTAATGATTGAGTACTTCAAGAGTGTTGATAAGACGTTCCCTTGTTCTGCATGTGAAATACCTATATTTATGGATAAGTGTATAAATGTGATAAAATATGATATATTGACTTCTTGTTGAATAATGACGTTACTTTATCCTTATCCTTGAGCTACATGCGAGCAATCCATCTGTTAACCATCTCTAGACACTATGTCCCCATGCGTCATAGGGGCAGGAGCTTCATCTTCTCTTCCTGTGCAGTGATTAGGCAATCAAAGTGGTTCGTTCAATTACTTTGAAGTGGTGAGATTACCTACTTTGGAAGGCATATGTTTCATGGTCTCTTATCTTTTGTCTTAGAATTATTTAGATATGGTTTGGCTATTATCGGAGGCTTATCTCGACATATATAGACATCGGATTTTGTATATAGAGACATTGTAGATGACTGTGTACTTGGGTGTGTTGTCTAGTTTATTGACTTAATGAAGTTTTTAGAGGTGGTTTAAGTTATGATTATTGGTATTATTTCCGATCTCTGTATTTATGAGTTGGAGTTCATCCGACTCTTGTGATGTGAACAAACGATTTAGTTGTGTTAACGGGGTGACCTCCAGTCCAAGTTGGGCTTGAGGTACCCATATAACATAGACCAGTTTTGGGTTGTGTCATGACTAGGCAAAAAGGTGGTTTCCATTCCACGATAAAATTGAGATACCCATCACGGTCAGGACCTAGTTTGGGTCGTGACACTAGGGTTATGGGAACCCTGATGAAATATCAAAGTAGAGGAACTACAAAGTTGTTCTTGATCGATATTATTGCATGTATTTTGATCTTATTCGGTTTGATTTCTTTCTTAACGACTGCAAATATTTAGAACATGCATGTATTCAATACTTACTCCAAAAGACAGGTGGAGATTAGCAAAGAAAGTTACAATAGTAATTTGAAGCTATCAACCTTCATCTAGTTAACTTGAGACTCAAAAGGTAATAGTTAATCTAGAATCCAGGACAAGGGTTAGTAAGGAGACACTTTTAGACACAAAAAGTGATGAGTGAAATTTACCAAAGGCATTCACAAGTTGGTTGGTGATACATAATGATGTGATATGGTTTTATAGAAATTTCGACACGTATAATGATGGAAATATGCAAGTTACTTCGGTCTTTTTGTTAGATATGATATGTTTTGTATTGTGTTTTGTGGGAAATAGGTTTTGGATATGAACAGGAAAAAAGAGGTAAAAAATGAAGATTTTGGACACCTATGTGAGTACGTACGCCCCGTAGGTACTACATACATGAGGCAAGTGCTAGAAAGTTAAAGTTCTGAGATAAACAACTAAAAATTTTTTTCCTGTCACCTATGTTGGACTACCTATGGGTCCTAGGTAGTACCTACGCCCCATAGGTGTCAGAAGTCATGGAGTCCTGAGAAATTGTTGCAGTATTTTGGACACTGGCACTTATGAGGGACCGCCTACACCCCATAGGTGGCCACCAACTATGATTTTCCTCTTTTGTTTAGGATTGGTTTCCTAGGGTTTCCTTATATTCTATAAATACCCTTTTGACGTTTTAGTTAGTTTATGCACTCTTATCATTTACAAACATATATTTGATTCGAAGATTCGATTTTGATCTTGGGATTGCTTTGTTCTTGTTTCTAGTTGAATTATTAATCTGAGACTTTGAGTTTTTTTCATAAAATATTGTGAGACTTATTTAATGCTTTCAATTATGAGTTCCATTAATTATTTCACAATAATGAGCGGCTAAATCCCTTAGCTAGGGTTGTGGGAATCCTTGCGGATTAACAAAGTAGGGAAGTGCAACGTTGTCTTAAACTGATATTCTTGCATGTATTATGATTATCTTCAGTCTAATATATTTCTTAGCAGTTGAAAATGATAGGATCTTGCCTATATTCACTACTGTCTTCACAAGAGAGGTAGAAAGTAGGAATAAGATCATAACAATAATTTGGAGTTAATTATCGACATAAGTTAATCATCTTCATCTACTTAATATAATTATCTTCATCTAATTAATTAGGGACTCAAAAGATAATAGTTAATCTGGGATCTAGGATAAGGGTTACAAAAGCGACACTCTAAGACTCAAGTGGTAAAGAGTGAAATTCACTAAGGCGTTCACAAGACGGTTACTGATACATAACTTATTAGATTCTGCATGCAAGACATTGGGTTAGTTCAATAGATCATGATAAACCTACGGAGTTGAGAAGCCAGGGGGAATACAATCCTAGTATTCATTTTAGATTAATTACAACAAAAGCATTTCACATCTTATTACTTTTCACATATTACAACTATAATCACCCCACTTACTTTTTGAATTGCCCGATGATTTCAGCAAACTTGAGAGATAATTCCATGTGTTCCCTGCGGGTTCGAACCCAACCTGAGTTGGGTCACTATATTTTGCATCTGCTGTTTTATATTCAATTGGAGGTGTAGCTTTAGGCGATATCACATATCTTTTCAAATTGTGCATACAGGGCATTGATATAGTTTGATGGAGCACGATATGTTTACGGAGTTAGGAAAATGGGAGGAACATAACCCTAGTATTCATCTCAAATTGATTTCAACCTAAAGTGATCAAAAGTTGTTACTGTTGTTACTATTATCACAAAATCCCCCCATTTACTTTTCTGCACTTTCTCAACTGCTTCAGCAAGTTTGTGATAAAGATTCGACCTATTCCTTGTGGGTTCGACACGAACCTTTGTTAGGTTATATATTTGACAGTGGATGTGTTATACTTTATTAGAGATATAATCTTGGGCGGCATAAGGGGAGATAAAATTAGCTAAGAAATATGTTGTGAATCATCATCAATAACATATCTAAACAAAAGATATTCATTCAAATGCTAGGAGCATTTGCTGGTCAAAAATTAATTTCATATTTAGCTGCAAATACTCTTATTGAGTTCTTAAAGGACAAAGTTTACAACATGCATGAAACATGGTAGATCAATCAATTCTAAATGCAATAATTCTTAGAAAAAGGAAAGAGTAAATAATCATAATAAGGAGATAATATACTTATGTCGAGCTTATGATGTAACACTTCATGAAACCTCATGAGAGGTTTAGATACCTAAGAAAAATAACAAAAGTGATGAGATACCAATAAGTTATGTTCTATTAAAAATCGATATTAATGATATCTCATCAATGATATCTACGATAAAATATAGCACAATATGGTAAAACATTATGAGGTTTTGAATTCTATGTTTATTGAAGTATGACGACATAGAAATACTTATCAATACATACAAGGATGCATCTTGATAAGCATAAAACTTATTTATTTTGCGGTCCAGACACCAAAAGATGTCAAGCATCTAATGTTGGATATTGTCACTTGATAAAATTTATATAAAAAATCTCTTAAGGATTCAAAATGTTTGAAGCATATACAAGTTTATAGAAAACTTTTTTTGGTAACTAAAAGATTTTATTTACCAAGTGACAAAAAGCATAAAGGTTATATTGTTGTACATCCCCAGTATTGTATCAAATTACACAGGGAACAAATGCAGTATCTAGTAAGCTAAGCTAAGGGTAGAAATTCAGAATGTCTAGCCTCTATTTTAAACACATCCCGGTATCCCCTCTACAATTTATAGCCTAGACGATCAGTCTAACTATAGCATCAGCATTTCTTTATTGTTGCTTGAAGAATCTGGAATTTCTTTTCTGCCAAAGGTAGTACATACAGCAAGCTAGGAAAAGTCTGTATAAGTTATCTTGAGTTGATTTACCTTTTGTATGTGCACTAGCCCATAATATCCCATCTTTCCAACATAAATCACTTCTTTGCATTCCCAACCATCTGAAAAATTGCATCATACATCAATAGATAAAGAATAAAGAAAAAATAGGTGATCTATGAAGTCATCACAACTTTGGCATAATAGATAGGAAACATCAAAAAATAGAGCTTCATTTAGCTATCATGTCTCTTGTTTTCAATCTCCTCCACATGGCCAACAATAAGATAAACTTTCATCTGGAAGCACCATAATTATTACATATTAATATACTACATTCCACCTTAGTCTAGTTGCCCCTTAGATTCTGATGGATGTCTTTAATATTGAATTTAGTGGCAGTAGAGACATCAGCTTCCTTATATCCTGCAGCTTCAAGAGTTAGCCTTGTATTGAGGATCTTTTTAACCATCTAAGGAGCTTGATTCACTTGAGCATTCTAGAGGTTATTTTCTTTGTTGTAATAAGCATAAATCTACTGAATCCATATCTTGATCTTTTTCAAGTAAAACTTTCACAAATGCATACAAATAGCAACTCTATTCTAGTTAGTACAATCTAGAAAATCAATTTCACCAACAGTTTTAGGACTAGATAGTCTTTCCTAGGCTATCAGTCCTTTCTTACTGGTATCAATCCCTCTAGACCATAAAAAAGATTGACATATAGATTCAGTTAACTTTACCACTTTCTTGGGGAGTATAAAGACCTAAGACCAATAGACTTGAATGGAGAATAAAACTATTTTGATCAACTGCACTCTGCCAGCATATGAGTGATATATAGATGTCCATGACTTAACTCTAGCAAGTATCTTATCCAATAAAGATTTATATTAAGTAATCATAGTCTTCTTTGATGTGAGAGGTATGCCAAGGTACTTAAAGGGGAGAGTACCTTTGGTAAACCCAAAAGCTTGGAAGATAGAGTCTTGGTTACTCAACCTAACACCACTAACATACAGAGAACTCTTCTTTGGATTTGCTACCAATCCTTAGGCTTTTAAGAACACTGTGAAGTAGTTGAATAGTAACATGACAAACCCTAGATCTTTTTACCAAAAATCAATAAGTTATCAACAAACTCAAGGTGAGTAATACACAACTTCTCATATTTTAGGTGGAAGTTGAAATCAGGTTGATGCTTTAGGATACTTAGTTATTTGTTTAAATACTGCATGGCAAGTACAAAAAGAAAAGGGGATAAAGGTCACCTTATCTTAGGCCTTTCTTAACTTGAAAAGAAGAAGTAAGAATCCCATTAATGAGAATAGAATAGAAAACTAAGGTGATACATTCTACGATCCACTGAATAAACATGTTAAGGAACTGCAAGGCTCTAAAGATTTGTTCCAAGAAAGTCCACTCAACGGAATCATAAGCCTTTTTTATGTCAATCTTCATCATGCATCTAGGTGATATGTGGTTCATGTCATACCATTGAATGAGTTCATGACTCATAATTTTATCACTGATGACCCTACCTGGTACAAAAGAAGATTAGATGGTGTGCATGAGTAGATCCATTACTCTCTATATTTTATGAGTCAAGATTTTGTAAACTAGTTTATGTAGCATAGTGCAGTAAAAATAGGCATGTATTCCCACATTCTGGTAGGATTAGGCACTTTAGGAATCAATGTAATAGTGGTGAAGTTAACTACTTTAAATAGCTTCTTATGCTGAAAAACTTCAGCATGGCACAGACAACCTCATCACCAATTATACCTCATTCTTTCTTGAAAAACAAGCATTAAAGTCATCACATCCTGGAGCTTTAGTTTAATGCCAGTAGTATTTCATCCTTGGTAACAGGATCTACATGTCAAGTTGATTTCTATCCAACACAAGGCCATTATGCATCACTTGAGGGCTAACGCCATCTAAATAGAATGTTGCAGTACTAAGTAAATTCTTATAAAGGGATATTACTTCATCTACAACCTCCTCCTACTTAGTTAGTAAATTACCATTAGCATCAACCAGATTCTTTATAGTAGTGTGGCTCACCCTATTCTTAAAGCTTGCATAAAAGTATTGGTTGTTAGCATCCCCAAGTTTTAACCAGTACATTCTTGATTTCTACTTTAAGATGCTCTCAGTAATGTTATTCCACTTGTCCAGCTGTAGTTTAATAGTCTTTTCTTCATCAAAAAGATCCCGATCTGTCACGACCTAATTTATGAGTCATGATGGCACCTATTCTATCCCGCCAGTAGGTAAGCCAAACCATAACCCTAATTTTAAACACAATGGGTTAACTTGGTGAAAAATACCCAACATAGGCAGAAATCAACAACACAACTTATAAATAAGCAAAGAATTTGAAATAGATAAGATAGTCAACATAGATACCATCCCATGACCTGGTAGAGCCAGTACAAGAGCATATAGCAATAATAATACAATCAAAGTATCTAGAATAGTCAATAAGATATGTCTCAAAACAAAAGATTGAATATAGAAAGATAGAAGCAGATAGGTGACTCCAACTCCAAGAGCTCACCATATTAGAATATCAACACAGAACGATCTTCGATCAACGACGGCAACTAGTACTCGGATCTGTACTAAAAAGGTACAAAAATGTAGTAAGAGTACCAAAGCCATGGCTACTCGGTAGGCATTATCTGCTGATTGAGCTAAATAATGATATAAGTATAATAAAATGCAAGATAACATAACTAAGTCAAGGTATAGACAAACCTGAAGTAAATCCAACATCGTTGTGCATAAATAAGTAAATAAATCGAAATAATAGCATAACGTAATATAAAGAATCAACACATGTAATCATAACTACAAAATTGGATCCCATACGCCAATTAGTGTGGATAAGTAAACAATCTTTTGCAAGCCCCCATAAACTTGAAAGGTACAAACAAGATAAAATAACCCACCATCGTCATTTATCATCTCTCATAATACAATTAAAATTCATCCAAGTCATGTCACACTATAACCATTGATTGTCCATATTCATCATTTGTCAATTAATCAACACTTAATCAACTAATCATCATGTAGCAACTAATCCCCATTTATTTATAAATCATTCTTATCAACTAGACATTATTTATCAACTAATCCTCATATAGCGACTAGTAATCACTTATCAACTAGTAATTGTTATCAACTAACCAACATTTACCACTAACCAATATTTATCAACTAACCAACATTTATCAACTAAACATTATTTATAAACTAATTATTTTATCACTAGAATCCATTCATATCATACCACATTATAATTATTTCCTTATTTTCATACTTAGCAAGAATCACTATTGTCAATCTTACACCCCTATATCGTTATATCATAATAAGTATGACATCATAGTATAAGCGGTAATATATATATATATATATATATATATATATATATATAGACTCGAATTGGTATGGATATTCAACAATATCCTTATAAATATCATCGTCAATATCATAGTCATCCTCCGTATTTCTATCGGGTATAAATAATCAATATAATTACCACTATCATAACCATCCTCTGGATTTATAATGGGTATAATATTCTAACGTGAACCAGTGTTTGGATTGTTCAGAGCATAATTAATATTTGGATTTGTACCAATAATCATATCACCATTAGCATGGCCCATAGCATAATTATTAGAGTATTTAATAGCATACAATTAACATAGTATATTGACATGAACAATAATCATAATCAAAATCGTGATCTTTAGCATAATCAATAGCATGATTACTTATATCTTTAGCATAATCAATGGCATAGTTTCTAATATAATCAATAAGCATGTTATTTAGCATAATCCATACAATATTCGCCAATATATTCAATAAACATGATTTCTAATATAATTAATATGTATTATCAAGCATAGGCAATAACATATTAATAGCCTAATTATTGGCTTATCATTAGCATAATAGATAACTCATCATTTAAATAATCAATATCTTACCACTATCTTGATCAATATCTAATCCATGAAATAATCTATAGTTTATTCATAGTATGATTGATAACTTAATCATCAATCTAGTCATTAAGCATGACCTCTAGCATGAACAATAGTGTAAAGCGCTAATATATCGATAATCATGATCATTAGCATATTTAATAGCTTCTTTGTTGCCTTAATCAATAACATAAATTATGGATTAGTTAATATTATAATTAAGGACTTATTCAATAATATATTCAGTAGCCAATCGATAGCCAAATCAATAGCATATACAATAGCTCATCAATAACATAAGTTTAATCAATAACTCATTCATGGCATTCTCGTTAAGCATTACTTCCAAAGTCATCCACAATAATCAACAAGTACCAAGGTGACTAAATATCATTGAAATAACCATCTTCCTAGATGTACACAAGTGTATCAAAGGGTCTTCAATAACTATCACAAGTCTTGGCCTAAGGTGGGTCGAAGAGCCCACCTCTAAATTCCCAACATCATTTATCAAGAAACATCTACATCGTACTAGGCTAAGATATTTAAATTCATTATTAGATGTCAAACAAGACACAACTAGCCATAGGATAGCAATTCCTCCGAATAAGAGCAACTAAGTTAATTCCACCTAAGGTTAGGCAATATTGGGTAGATTTCATTATAAACCCAAGTGACTAAGGAAATCTCCTCATTAGTTAGTAACTAGAGCATTTTTGACCTAAGCATAAGCCCACAAGGTCAACTTCACCTAAGGTAATGGTTAACTAGGCTAATCATACCCAAAACAATATCTTAAATAGCCTAAATTATCCAACTAATTCCATGTATTTTAATTTATTATACTAACACCTAAAATTCATCCCAAATCTAACACAATATCATAAACATATTATGAATTAGCTCAATCTAAAAAGAGGTAAAAACTAGCCTACTTTGAAACCAAAAAAAACTCAAAAGATTCGCTAAATCGCTGTTTTTTTCCTTTTTAGAAGCTTCTGCAAGATGCGAAGCTATCAAAATCACATTTTACTCATTAATATGAGAATAATGATACTGATATTACACTGTAGTGTCTCAGGTCCAAAAATCACCCAAATATCCCATGCGGGTCCCATTTATGGAAAAATCATATTTTTGAAACCAACCTATCGTTCCCTAATGCTCAATGAGTCATTACCCTCAAGAATGGGTAAAACATGAGCTAATTTGGGGTTTAAATCAATCCTCTAAGGTTTTGGGAATTTTTTTTAACAAGAAATAAAAAATTCTACCATGAAAGGGATGAAATTTTACCACAAATCAGAAGATAATCACGAAAATAAGTGTTAGCCAAGCTTCTAAAGCATACACAAGCCTTAAGTACAAGCTATATCTCTATTTTAGTCTTAATATAATGGATGAGAAATGCACAAAATCTTGCTAAAAAGGTCTATGTATAACCAACCAGGTTCTCGAGTGTCACTATCGTGACCCCACTATCATTATCGTGATATATTGTAGCTGCCACATGAGTCGCCAAAGGTATCACGATTGCTATAAATTGAGTCTGTATAAAGAAGTTGTGATCACAGCCAAACCATCGTTATCGCGATGCACCAGACACAATAGTAGACTTGGAATTTTTTAAGTCTCCGCCAAGCCCTCAAAATTCATTTGGAATCTCATATATGCAAATGAACTATGCAACCCTATCAAATTTAATATTACGAACTCAATGACACAGTCAAAATTTTTATCCGAGATTACTTCTCAAAATGTGGGTCCCACATCTAATTATTATTTTTTAACTTTGCGACCAATAGGTTAAAATAAACCCGAGAGCCTTGGGACATATATCAAGAGTCCTCCTAGCCTAAAATCAATATCCCAAAGCTGTTGGAATGGTTAAAATTTACATTCGAGGTCATTTGACTAATGTTTTTTTGGTGGCCATTTGTAAATAATGAAAACTTCAGAACCTAGAATTGGCTCCAAAAAGCAAATGAATTGCCAGGTAATTGAACTGTTAGTTCTAAAAAGTCATAAATGACTTGGGTCAACTATAAAAAAGCTCTAACGACAAAAACAAGTGGAAGTATGAAAAATTGCCTGAAGGGTTATTACAGGACCATATCCAAGTTGTCTCATGATAGCTTGACTATTATCTAGTTGATCTCTTAATAAGACAATCTATTGCTCAGTACTTTTAAATTACTTATTATTCAATTCTTTCAAACTAGGTTTAACATCTTTCACCTTTTCCATCTAGTCTCCATTGTACCTGAACACTAGTATTATTACCATCCAAGCTTAATTATTATTATAAAGTTATCATGTTGTTTTAAAGGTAGTTTAGGAATCTAAAAGGTTTAGGTCCACCTCTAGTTCCTTCACTTATGTTGAGATTAAGAGGAGAGTGATCAGAAAAATGAGGATCCATAACATGAACTTGTGCTTGGAGATATTTCAGCATCCAATCTCCATTAACTGGGGCTCTATCAATCTTGCTTAGAACATAATGAATGTCCAAGTGAAAGATCTACCATAATAGTGCAATTAATTAGTGCCATTATTTAATCAAAAGTCATTAAAATCATTTGTCTCTCCATCTTGGATAGTGTTGCCTCTAACTCTATCATCCACCTCCAAGACTTCATTATAATCCTCAATGCCAAGCCAAGGCCCCTGTTGGTTTGCATGGATATGCCTGAGGTCATCCAATATGCTCTTTCTATCTTCAACAGTGTGAAAACCATAAATAGTGTAAGACTAAAAGTCAACTATGTGTTCACAGGATACATGTAATACCCCATATTTTTCTAGCTCAGTTTAGCTCTCAGTACAAGAGAATTTCTACATAAAATTTTAATACACTTAGAATTTTCGAGTTTAAGACTTACCAAAGTGTAGTAAATTTAGTCAGCTTTCAAACGATATAAAGGTCATCTAAATCCGATATCCAGGTGAGAAGTTATGGCCCTTTTTGTGAAACAGTATTTTAAATTGAGAAGCACCGCGTCGTGGTAAGGGTCAAAATGGCATTCGTCAATTTCTAGTGAGACACCGTAATTCTAGTGGATCGCGGTGAAGTTCTAGTTTCCAATTGGCAATTTCCAGTGTTTCAACGCTATAATGGCGCATCGCGCTAATGTCTATTTTAGCAATTATCACTTTCCAATAGCCCGACATGATACCGCCGCGTCGGGCCAAAAGGGAATTTTGTGATGGTCTATTTTTGAACAATTTTAGCTAACTTCTAGTGGCTCACTGCGATACTACCGCATCGCAATGAAGGCTAAAATTGGGGATTTGGTGACAAAAAATTTAATTCTATCCAAGGGCAATTTGGTCTTTTCCATGATCCTAATCAGTCTAAACACGTGATTTAATCCCTAATAACCTAGTTAAGTCATTATTCACTTAATTTCCCCCAAAATTAAGAGCATTCTCTCAATTAGCAAAACCCTAGCCTTCAAGAATCAAGGTCAATCTCAAGAAATCCATGAAGAATTTTCAAGGACTCATCTTTCCAGGTATATTAGGTGTTCATCCATGGGCCCTTACCACCCATGGTGCCCAAGAACCCTTTTTAAAAATAAAATATTTTCAGAATTATGATTTCCATAATTGAATTAGATTATACTCATGTTCATGATGTTGTTTGGGTTTCAATCCATGATCAATTACAAATTTTCATGAACTTAAGATAACATGTGGGATGAGTTACGTGATTCTCATGTTAAATCCTTGAATTTACAAATTGAATGTTGTAGACATGATATTTATATATGTTTATTATTATGTGAAATAATCATGCTCCCCAAGTGTTTGTTAGAATGCCTATGAGAATGGAATAGTGAAATCATGACATGTTAGCATGTGCTCCCATTCATGTACAAGTCCATGCCTCTCAAGTTTTTGGCAAAATATCTAAATGAATGCATTGGTAACAAGAAACTAGTGTTATGCTTTCATTATTGTGCCATGTTTACTATTGATGCTATCGAGTCCTGGGGTATTTAATATCCAAAATCTAGTTGTCTGCCTAGAATTATAGTAGCTATAAGGTAGTCTCAGTAATGTCACAAATAGTAGTACTCAATCAGTTACAAAACTCAGTAAAACTCAGTCCAGTTCAGTTTAGTTTAATAATCAATGTCATTCAGTTGGGAGTAGGATTCAGCACCGAGCGAACCCAAGGATGGGGGATCACTTGTCATTAGAAGGTGTAATCCTTAGTAGCAGTCCTTGCATTCCAGAACTACGTAGCCAACGTAGGTTAAGATATCAACTTGTCATTTGAGGGTTGATAAGGTATTTTACCTACCAGTTGAGAGTAATACCATTCTCATTAAGGCACCTGACAGAGGAGGGTGACTATTTAGCCTATTAGTACCCATGGCACGGTACTGACACTCTTCCAATAGGGGTTACATTTTGGACCCCAATCAATTCAGAAAGGGGCATGTCAGTTAGATGATTACCTCCTACAGTTTCAGTTTTAATCTCTACATAGAACTTAGTTCAGTTCTACAGAATCAGGACTGTCAGACATAATCACCCAGGTATCAGTAATTCAATTATTATTAATCTCAGATATCAGTTGCTCAGTTATCAGAACTCAGTACTCAGTTTTAGTATAAATTTGATGTATGAGTAGATGCTAACATATTTGAGGCTTTTAACTAAGAATAATTGCAAAGTCTTAAGAAACTTTTGTCGTTTGTATCGTTTTCTATTTGATATTATAGTAAAAGTCAATATGCAAGAGAACCAACAATAATAGAAGTAAAAGAGTTAAAATCTGAGCAAGTAGAGATGGAAGTATAGCTGATAACTTGTCTGATAAGTCGTTAGCCTTGTGATAAGCTATCAGAGTTACCGTCAGCCTTAGACAACTGGAATTCATGATGACATCTTTGATAGGCAGTTAGAAGTGTGATATGTCGTTAGGCTCATTGTTAGGCTTAGACAGAGAATGGGCTTCAGCTGGAATTCATAACGACATATATGATAGGCCATCAGGCTCTTCTTAGGCTTAGGCAGGGGATGGAATTTAAAGTGAAGAAGCGAAGACAATTCTGATAAGTCATGACATGTCTGATAAGCCATTATATATCATCGTCAACCTAAGGCAGAGATTTTCAAAAATGAAGAGGAACTGACGACATTCCTGATAAGTCGTCACACACGTCGTTGTCTATTCAAGAAAATACTATGATCTGTGATTTTGTTTCTATAATTAGGATGAAGTATTTAAAGCATATGTTAGGGTTTTATAATTATAAAAGGGGATGAACATCTTGAACTTATTCGGATGGCAGTTTACTTTTCTTTTTGGCTCTTAACTTAGAATTTAATTTTTTCAACTCTTTCATTTGGTTGTGGGAATTTTCTCTTGAACTTGGAAGAGAATCAACTTCAGACTTCATCTTTTGTATGTTTAATTAATTTGAATGATGAATAAAATTATTGCTATCTCTTTCTTTTTTATGTGGCACTAAAACCCACAACTAGGGTTATGGGATCTATGATTATTCCTCCATAGATTTAATAGTTGATTAGGGTTTGAGTGATTGTGGGGACATCTTGATAATTCCTTTGTTATGATTGTTATTTATTGGTTGCAAATAATAGATTCAGTCTTATGTTGATTTACTCGAACTGAGAAATAAACTATAGGTAGCGAATTATCAACAAGGATTTGGGAAGGTTAAGCTCCCATCTAATGATTAATGTTGCAACAAGATTGATCAACTTGAGATAAAATCAATATGAATAGAATGATTTCCTAAGTTTGAGAGAATTAGGGAGTTTAACATCTAGGTAGGTTGAGAAACACTTAGATGGACTGTAACTGATAATCTGGTGTTTCCCGCAAGTCATGAGAACCCAATGCTACAATTGTTATTTAATGGGAATTAGTAATCATAGTGATCAGAACCCTAGTTTTTTCTTTATTATTGATTTGAACTATTGAAATTTTGGCTTTGAGATCTGAAGCAAGTTACAACCTTAACATTTGTTTGATCATTGAAAACCCCCATTTTATATTTTCGTATCATTTGTTTGAATTCAACTATAGCTTTAGTATCAAATTAGTTTAATTGCCACTCACATTATTCCCTGTGGATTTGACCCTGACTCCAAAGTTGGGTAAATATATTAACGATGACTATCTTGCACTACATTGATGTGTAAGTTGAGTGTTATAAAAAACGGTGTCGTTGCCAGGGAACAATTTGGCGTATTGATTTGGTTTGTAATTTTAGCTTACTTGGTTGAATTCAAACTTGTAAATATTTGTCTAGTTTATTTTCATTATTATTTTATTTTTAAAATTTTTATTTTCTTTTATTTTTATTTTTTTTTCATACCTTTCTTGAGATGTCATCCTGGATAGATGGTTTTTTGAGTGATGACGATTCTTGTTATTATTGTGGGGGACCACATTATGAGGCTTATAGTCCAGATTTAGATGGAAGTGCATGGACGGTACCTTCACATTATGATGCGGACATTGTTCTAACTGGGGAACAGACTGTAACTTGGGGTTTGGCTTGTGGTCAAAGTGATCATTTTGAAGATATGTGTGCTATCACAATTCAAACGAACAAATTGATGAAATAAATTTTAGAGAATCAAGCACAGTTGTGGGTAAAGCTGAAGGAGTTACCACTGCCACCATGTCTACAATGGCTAAACAAAGAAGAATATGAGATGGACATTAGACAATTTGTGGCAAAAACACAAGAATCACAGCCACTTGATTATCATCTTAATCTTGAGACTGACATTGAGAAGGTGAATAAAAATGAAGGTGTTGAGGATAGTGTAAATTTTGAAGTAGGATTTGTTGGGCCGCATTCGAAGCACTTTTCTACATTATGTTTAGATAATATCTTGTCAGTGGAATCATTTAAAATAGTAGAAAAGTGTGAATATAAGGAACAAGAATCCTATATTCTTGATTTTACACTAGACCAGCAACATAATAACATACCTCACTTTAGGGCTGAGTGGTTTACCATGCACATTCTATTTTTCGGTTCCTTAATTTTTGTACCACCCCCTATGATCGAGGCAAGAAGATGGACTCTAAGTTGGGGGTGAAATTTATATCCTTAAGGTGGAGGAAAAAGCTGAGTTGGGTTATGCCGTGACACTAAATTAGGCACTGCTTGGGAGGTAACCCAAGGTATTTTGTTGTTTGTATTCATATTATATGATTGACATCAGATCTTTGCACCCATGGTGCCACAGGTATATCTCTAACTCTCTTGTTTTGGTTTGACGCATTGGGGACATTGCATGATTTTACATTGAGGGTGGGGATATTTGTAGGTGTTGATGTCCTCTTGGGGTTTTTCTTGTCGTGCCACTTTTCCTTGGAGTCTTGTTCCTAGTAAATCCGGCATGGTTAGGCGTATTGTAATTTATTGTAAAATATTGTAGTTGACTAGGAGAAATACAAGTACCTTAGGCAGTTAACATGTTTTTGTTGATTTTTGAATACCTCTCCAAAGGTCTATTTTATAACCGTGTGATATGCATTTATTTACGACTATTGTGCATCTTGTTATGGCATTAGTACTAGTGACATGATAACCATTGCTAAATAATTGCATGAACCGAATGGGTAGTAGCTTGTGATGTACCTTTGTGCCTTATGTGTGTGTGATACTACCTAGTTCCCTTTGTATGTTGAATCCAGAACTTGCCTGGTTAGTCTTACCTAGATTGAAGGATAGTAGTTAGGAAACGATCATAAGCCATTTTAATATTAGCCACTTTTAGCCTAAATGACCTTCCCTGTATGCATAATATCCCTTAATCCCTAGTTTGATCCTGAATAGCCTATTTCTTTTTTTATGATACCTATCACCGTCTCATTTATATCATAATAAACCTATTTTGGCCCTGGTCCTCCTTGGACACTGTGACCTTGACTTAGGTAAATGGACTAAGTTGAGGGTGGCTATCATAGGGGTGCGTGATGTAAAATCAGTATAAAGAAAGGTAGAATAAAAGAAAAGAATTAAAAGCTGGTGCGGTGGAAAAGAATAAGAAAAGAAAAGTTGTGAAAAAAAAGAAGTAATTATAGAAAAGATCGCACCCATCCTGAATATGTGTGATCAAGAAAAGAGAAAAATAGAAAAAGATTAACAAGTGAGACCCCAGAAGCTAGTGTAGTGTCAAGGAGGCTTAGTCACATTAAATCTCATCGAGTATCATACCAGCCCCTAGCCTACATTACAAGCCAAAGAGAAGACCTATAGTGATTCTAGCTGACCTGTCTGAAAATCTTGGTAATGAAAATAAGGGCAAGCCTATGGTATTTGGAATACATTGATTGGAACTTCATTCTGAGAGTGAGTGTCTTTTGATTGTCCCCATGGTTACATATGTGATGTCTGATATAAGTGGAGTGGTACTTCTTTGTAGTGAGGGCACACTGGTTACATTGCTAGTTGCTAACTTATTTGGATAGTGTAATCTTGGTACATGCATGGTTATTGTTGTTGAATTGATGCCATATCTTGATTCCTGTGTTTCGCATTGTTGTTCTTCAATAATATGCACGGTTGTTGTTTTTAAATCAATTGACCTTGGAGATGGTGAAGATGCTTTGATATAATATGGATGGTTCACTACCGAATGTACTCTGTATCCTCTTGGTTGTGTTTTAGTGGCTTGAGGACAAGCAATTGTTTCAAGTTGAGGGTGTTGATGTGTAAGCAAATGCTAACACATTTGAGGCTTTTAACTAAGAATAATTGCAAAGTCCTAAGCAACTTTTGTCATTTTTTTATTATTTTCTATTTGATATTACAGTAAAAGTCAAGATGCAAGCGAACCAGCAATAATGGAAGTAAAAGAGCTGATTTTTGAGTAAGTAGAGAGGGAAGTATAGCTGATGACTTGTCTGATAAGTCGTCAGTCTTATGATAAGCTATCAGAGTTGTTGTCAGCCTTAGAATGAGAATAGGCTTCAGCTGGAATTCATAAAGATATCTATGATAGGTCGTTAGAAGTGTGATAAGCCATCAGGCTTGTCGTTAAGCTTAGACAGAGAATGGTCTTCAGCTGGAATTCGTGACGACATCTATGATAGGTCGTCAGAAGTGCGATAAGCCATCAGGCTCATCATTAGGATTAGGTAGGGAATGGGATTTGAAGTGAAGAAGCGACAACAATTCTGATAAGTCGTCACATGTCTGATAAGCCATCACGTCTCATCGTTAACCTAAGGCAGAAAATGTCAAAAGTGAAGAGGAGTTGATGACATTCTTGATAAGTAGTCAGTCTCCTGATAAGCCGTCACACACGTCGTCGTCTATCCGAGAAAATACTGTGATCTGTGATTTTGTTTCCATAATTAGGATGAAGTATTTAAAGCATATGTTAGGGTTTTCTAATTATAAAAAGGGTTGAACGTCTTGAACTTATTCGGATGGAAGTTTACTTTTCTTTTTGGCTCTTAACTTAGAATTCAATTTTTTCAACTCTTTGATTTGGTTGTGGGAATTTTCTCTTGAACTTGGAAGAGAATCAACTTCAGACTTTATCTTTTGTAAGTTTAATTACTTTGAATGATAAATAAATTATTGCTATCGCTTTCTTTTTCATGTGGCACTAAAACCCACAACAAGGGTTGTGGAATCTATGATTATTCCTCCATAGATTTAATAGTTGATTAGGGTTTGAGTGATTGTGGGGACATCTTGATAATTCCTTTGTTGTGATTGTTATTTATTGGTTGCAAACAATAGATCCAGACTTATGTTGATTTGCTCGAACTGAGAAATAAACAAAAGGTAGCAAATTATCAACAAGGATTTGGGAAGGTTAAGCTCCCATCTAATGATTAATGTTTAACAAGATTGATCAACTTGAGATAAAATCAGTATGAATAGAATGATTTCCTAAGTTCGAGAGAATTAGGGAGTTCAACATCTAGGTAGGTTGAGAAACACTTAGATGGATTGTCAAAACTGATAATCTAGTGTTTCCCGCAAGTCATGAGAACCCAATGCTATAGTTATTATTTAATAGGGAATAGTAATCATAGTGATCACAACCCTAGTTTTTTCTTTATCATTGATTTGAACTATTGAAATTTTGGCTTTGAATTCTAAAGTAAGTTACAACCTTAATATTTGTTTGATCATTGAAAACCCCCATTTTATCTTTTCGTATAATTTGTTTGAATTCAACTTATAGCTTTAATTTCAAGTTAGTTAATTGCCACTCACATTGTTCCCTGTGGATTCGACCCCGACTCCACAGTTGGGTATATATATTAACGACGACGGTCTTGCACTAAATTGATGTGTAAGTTG
The DNA here is from genome assembly GCA_030864225.1 of Capsicum baccatum var. pendulum. Lineage (NCBI taxonomy): Eukaryota > Viridiplantae > Streptophyta > Magnoliopsida > Solanales > Solanaceae > Capsicum > Capsicum baccatum. Next base: position 199,112,246 of record CM061557.1, read on the forward strand.
AGTGTTATCAAAATCTCAGACACAGTTTATTAGTATAGAAACGATATTGCATAATCAGTGTTTACAGTAGCTTTAGTTATCCATTTACTCTCATTCAGTTATATTCATATCACTCAGTCAGTTTTTGTTTATGCAATGCATTTCAGCCTTACCTCACCTAGCATACCAGCACATTCTATGTATCGATCTCATACTCTTTTCTTGCGCTATGATGTGTCATATCATAGGCTCGAACACTCAGGTTCCTCACCGTGCTTAGCTATTCAATTAGCAGTAGCTGATTCAGTAGTGAGTCCTCATCCATCGAGAATATTATTTATTTTAGTATTTCAGTAGATTCAATATTTTATTAGTCGGAGTTAGTTGTGGCTTGTCCCATCAACTCCAAATTTAGATAGTTCAGTAGAGGCTTTTCTAACTAGACTAGTTCAGGCAGTATTCAGTTTTCAGATGTTATTATCAGTTGCTATATTTTTTAGCATTCAGATTATAAACCTAATGGCATTTCAGCCTAACTTCCGCATTATTTCAGTATTATTATTCAGTGCTCACAGTAGGTATTAGTCATGGGTTAGCTTGTGGTACTTCGGGGTTGTAAGTACCGTGTCACGTCCGGGGTGCAGACTCGGGGTGTTACAAACTTGGCATCAGAGCCTAAGGTTCAATAGAGTCCTAGAAATTCTGAAAGCCGCATCAAGTAGAGTCTTGTGCATGGGTGTATAGCGCACCACACTTATGGGCAAGAGGATACGAGGCATTTTTAGGAAATATTTTCCTTCTTTCAATATTCATGTGATGTAAGTGAGCATGAGCTCAAGTTAAACTCTCAGTCTAATTCATTTATTCCTTTGGTTGATAGAACATGCCTCCCAAAAAGACCAACGGAAGAAGAACTGGAAACCAGCCAGAACCTCCACCCATTCAAGCAGATCCCCTGGGCGAGCCTGTCTCCCATGCAGAATTTAGAGCTATATTCACCACTCTATCCCATTCTATAGTAGCTCAGAATGAATGGACAGCTGCTATTCAGGCTAACCCAGTGGCCAATACTGTTGCATCTAGGATTCGGGACTTCACCTAAATGAATTCTCTCCTATTTTCAAGATTTAAGTTTGAAGAGGATCCATAGGAGTATCTCAATCAGGTGCAGAAAGTCACAGATATTATGTGAGTGAATTTCTATGAGAGTGTTGAGTTATCTACCTATCAGCAACAAGATGTAGATCCTATGTGGTTTAAGAAATGAAAGGTAGACAGGGGCACAGATGCAGAGCCCATAGAATGGGAAGAGTTTGCTACAACTTTTCTAGATAGATTCTTTCCCTTAGAGTTGAGGGAAGCGAAAGTGTTAGAGTTCATAAATATCAGTCAAGGCAACATAAGTGTGAAAGAGTATTCCCTCAAGTTTACTCAGTTAGCCAGGTATGCTCCCCTTGTAGTAGCAGACAATAGGTTCAAAATGAGCAAGTTTGTGTCTGGGGTGTCAGGGAGTGTGGTTAAAAATACAGAACTGTGATGTTAATTAAGGAGATAGACATATCCAGGCTAATGGTCCATGCTCAGCAGATAGAAGAGGCTAAGAATAAGGGGAGAGATAAGGAAAACAAGAGATCTAGAACGGGTAACTTCAATTTCACTCAGCCTAATTCAGAAGGCGGTATTTATTCCCAGTTTTACCTTAAATCTTTAGTTCCAGCTTCGTCTTCATCCAGCGCTCCAGCACCAAAGTTCAAAAATGGTAACAAATATAGGGAGCCAGGCTCTAAATCTCAGAGTAGTTTTAGCAGTGCTCGAACAAATCCTCTTTGCCAAAAATGTGGCAGAAACCATCAGGGTATCTGCAGAGCTAGCAGTGATGTATGTTTTGGGTGTGGCAAGATAGGCCATAATATCAAATATTGTCCTCAGTTAGGTTTATAGGGTCATTACAATCGTCCCCCAGCTCAGTCCGATCGCCCGAATCAGCAGGGTGCCACTGTCATACCCTATACTTTTTCTAGCTTGAAAAGTTTCCCTAAGAATGTTAGAAGCTTTCTTTGAAAGACGAATATACTTTTTTACATATGGTATTTTTAATATTTTCACTTTTTATCATGTGGAGAATCAAATAAGATTTCCATTAATACCAAATTCGCCTAAATTCGACACCCGGGTGAAGAGTTAGAGCCTTTTTAGTGAGACAGTGTATCACCTAAGCCTTCAGCGTGTCGTGGAGATAGCTCAAATGGAAATTGTCAATTTCCAGTGTTACTCCGTGATATTTGCACATCTCACCAAACTTCCAGGTCACAGACAAGGTGGCAACGCGATAACTCCGCGTCGCGCCACCGTGCAATTTTCCATTTGTCATCTTCTAGTGACTTGACGTGATAGTGGCGTACCGCGCCAAGGATGAATATCGAGAAATTTTCTCAAAAATTAAATACGTGTCCTAGGATTAAAAGGTTCAATTTTTCACCCTATATAATCCTTATAACATGAGATTTGGCCATAATTCAGCAGTTTATACTCAATTACTCTCAAAAACTCTCAAGAACAAGCCCTAGGGTTTTCATAGAAGGTTCAATTCCAAGGGAATTCACCGTCAAATTTCAAGAATCTGACCATCAAATTTCAATAATCTCTCCCTCAATCTTCATAGAATCATAAGCGAAGGTATGTTTCGTCCATAAAGCCCAAGAATCACTTTTCTAAGTTTAAGTTTATGGATTTCTTTATGAATTTCATGTTGGGTTTGTTTTGTTTATGTTGATAATGATCAATTGAACTCAAATCCATGTTGGGTGATCAATTTTATATGGAATTGATTTGTATAGATGTATATTCATGTTAACCTATAAATAAACCCTAGGATGATGAAATTAGATATGAATCATGATGTTTAGTTGTTATATAATGTTGTCTACATATGCTATGCCTATCATGTGTATGATTAAATACCTAGATGAAGGAACAATGTCCAACTAGTATGGTATCATGAAATCCCCATGTATGTACAAGCTTATGCATATCACATGTTTGATGAAGTGCTTCAATATATGAATTATGAATTGTGTTGTTGGTCATGTGCTCGAGTAAGCCATGACATGTTAGTTTCTTCTCATCGAGTACTGGGGGTACTTGTACCCGGACATTTAGCTGTGTGCCTAGAGCCATGTCATGTTTTCATGATCTCTTCAGTCAAGCTATGATCCATAGCACTCAGTCAGTTATGTGACTCAGGAAATCTCAAAAATCTCAGCAATCTTAGTAGTTCAGTAATCTCAGTGATCTCAGAACTTAGTAATCTTAGTAACCTCAATATTCCAAGTCAATCTAGTAACTTCAGTATTCTCATTCAGTCCTTAAAACTAAGTACATTCCATCAGTCAATGGAACTCAGTAAATTCTGTTTAGCTCTGGTAAATAATACCACTAGTATCTATTTAGTTCAGCTAATCAGTTCAGTTTAGCTAATCAGTTCAGTTTAGTTAATCAATTCAACTCAATTAATCAGTTCAATATCTTTCAGATGGAAGTAAGATTCAGCACCGAGCGAGCCTAGGGATGGGGACTCACCCGCTAGATAGGACTGAGATCCCTAGAAGCAATCCCTAAGTTCCAGAACTACGTAGCCAGCGTAGGTACGAGATGTCACCCATTAGATAGGACTGACATGCTCAGGGATCACCCATTAGCGCATTTAAATGTATAGGACTAATCTTAGGGGTCACCCATTAGATTAGGACTGACTCCACAGCAGTTGTCTTTAACAGTGGCGCGGTACTGACACCCTTCCAACTAGAATTTTAAGCTGGACCCCAGTTATCTTAGTATGGGGAATGTGGGTTAGATGAATACATCCCACAGTTTCAGTTACAGAATCAGGACTATCAGATACAGTCAATTCAGCTCAGTAGTATAGATTTAGGACTGTCAGATATAATCACTCCTTATCATTATAAATAAACTCCAGGATCACCCATTAGATAGGACTGATCTCAACTATGGTCAATCAATAATTGTATCATCAGATTTATAGATCACCCATCAAATAGGACTGATCTCAGGTTTAGTTACTTAGATACAGTGTAGAACTCAGCTAGTTCCATCAGATTTAGGACTGTCAAATACAGTCACTCATGTTATCAGTTATAACAGTTATTAGAACTCATGTTATCAATATTCAGCTTCAGGACTATTAGACACAGTTAATCAGACCAGTTCTTCATAATCAGAAATAGTTATTTATGTATCAGTAACATAGCATCAGTCCCTCAAATATTAGTAATTCCATGTTATTAGTAAACTCAGTAGTCAGAACTTAGCATTCAGTCCTATCACGATATCAGTTACATATGCATGTATGTATTCTCACGTTCAAGTTATTCAGTCAGTTAGTATTATTCATGCATATGAACCTATTGCATTCAGCCTACCTCACTTGCATACCAATATATTCAAAGTACTAACGTATTTGCGCTATGGTGTCTTATACCATAGGTTTAGAAGTACGAGCTCCAGAGCATCAGTAGCATCCCAGTTCAGTAGTCAAAGTCAAATGTGAGTCCTCATCCTTCGAGGACATGATGATTACATTACTATTTCAATTTTTAGTTTATTTCAGTAGTTAGAGTTAGTTGGGGACATGTCCCATCAACTCCTTATTCAGACAGTTTAGAGGCTTTTAGACTACAGTATATTCAGACAATTATCTTAGTTGTTTTGGTATTGTTATACCATATTTTTCAGTTATGTACTAGTATTGAACCTTATGGACTTTCAACTCATGTTTTCGTATTTACGATATTATTACTATTATTTAGTGCTCAGTTTACAAATACCAGTCATGGATTAGCTTGTGGTCCTTCAGGGTCATGGGCACCATGTACCATTTTGGGTACCAGATTTGGGGCGTTACAGCCACCTTCAGTGCCAACAGTGGGCAACTCCCAAATAGGCTCTATGCACTTCAGTTCAGAAAAGATTAGGAAAGTTCTCCTAATGGGGTCACTAGTACGTTATAGAACTTCCATTTACATATTTATGCTTTACAAGATCCAGGAGCTTCTCTATCTTTTGTAACTTCTTACATAGCAGTCAACTTTAAAGTTAGACCAAAAATTATAATAGAACCTTTCTCAGTCTCTACCCCAGTAGGTCAGTCAATTATAGCCCAGTGGGTATACAAAAACTGTCCAGTTATGATATCTCAAAAATTTACTTCAGCAGACTTAGTAGAGTTAGAGATGATGGATTTCGACGTCATTCTCGACATGGATTGGATCCATTCATGCTATGCCTCAGTTGACTGTAGAAACAAAGTTGTTCATTTTTAGTTTCCAAATAAACCAGTCCTTGAATGGAGGGGTAGTACTACAGCTCTTAAGGGTTGACTTATTTCATACTTTAGAGCGAGAAAAAGTATATCTAACGGATATGTCTATCATCTTATGCGAGTCAAAGATTCTAGTTCAGAAACTCCTAGTCTTGAGTCATTTCCAGTAGTAAATGAATTCTTAGATGTATTTCCCAAAAATCTTCCTGGAGTTCCTCCCGAAAGGGAAATCGACTTCGAAATAGACCTTCTTCCAGACACTCAACCCATATTAATTTTGCCATACAGAATGGCACCAGCTAAACTCAGAGAGTTAAAAGAGCAGTTAAAGGACCTTTTAGATAAGGGGCTCATCAGACCCACATTTCCCTATGGGGTGCACCAGTCTTATTTGTGCATAAGAAAGACGGCTAACTCAGAAAGTGTATAGACTATCGTCAGCTGAACAAAGTTATAGTCAAGAACAAATACCCACTTCCTAGAATCAATGACTTATTTGACCAACTCCAGGGCACCAATTATTTTTCTAAGATAGACCTCAGATGAGGCTATCATCAACTCAGAGTTAGAGAATGTAACATTTCAAAAACAACTTTCCAAACCCGATATGGTTACTTTGAGTTTCTAGTCATGTCGTTTGGTCTCATAAATTCCTCAACAGCCTTCATAGACTTAATGAATCATGTGTTCAAGAAGTACTTGGACATGTTTATTATAGTCTTCATTCATGACATTCTTGTCTATTCTCATAGCGAGAATGATCACGTAGATCACCTCAGGATCGTACTTCAGACTCTCAGAGCCCATCAGTTGTTCGCCAAATTCAGTAAGTGTGAATTTTGGCTAAGGTTAGTAGCATTCCTTGGTCATATTATTTCCAGTAATGGCATTAGAGTTGTTCTTCAAAAGACCAAAGTGGTGAAAAACTGGCCTAGACCCATTTCTCTATTAGATATTAGGCGTTTTTAGGGTTTACCTAGCTATTACCATTGGTTTATTGAAGGGTTTTCATCTATTGCATCCCCCATGTCCAAATTGACTCAAAAGAAAGTTAAGTTTTAGTAGTCCGATTCTTGTGAGAAGAGTTTTCAAGAGTTGAAGACTCGACTCACCACAGCCCCAGTTTTGTTGTTACCAGATGGGTTTGTTATGTATCGTGATGCATCCAGAGTAGGTTTGGGTTATGTCCTAATGGAGAGAGGTAAGGTCATAGCCTATGCCTCTAGATAGCTTAAACCCCTTGAGAAGAATTACCCTACCCATGATCTTGAGTTAGTAGCAGTAGTATTTGCCTTAAAGATTTGGAGGCATTTTTGTATGGGGTGTATGTTGATGTGTTCATAAATCATAAAAGCTTGCAGTATGTGTTCTTTCAGAAAGATTTGAATTTATATCACAGAAGGTGGTTAGAGTTGTTGAAAGATTATGACATAAGTGTTTTGTATCATCTGGGCAAGGCCAATGTAGTGGTAGATGCTCTCAGTAGGTTGTCAATAGGTAGTGTTGCTCATGTTGAGAATAGTAAGAAGAAGTTAGTTCAGGAAGTTCATCAGCTTGCTCGACTAGGTATCTTCTTAGTCGATTCAGTAGAGGGTAATGTGTGGGTGCAGAATAGTTCAGAATCATCTCTGGTTTCCGAAGTGAAGGAAAAATAGGATAAAGATCCCAGTCTAGTTAACTTAAATGAGTCAGTTAGAGATCAGAAAGTAGAGGTTTTCTCCCAAGGGAGAGATGGGGTGTTGCATTTCCAGGGTCGGCTATGTGTGCCAGGTGTAGATGACTTGAGGCAATGAATTCTTACAAAAGCGCACGGTATGCGTTGCTCGATTCATCCAGAGGCTATAAGAAGTACCACAATTTATGAGAGATCTATTGGTGTAGTGGGATGAAGAGGGATATCGCAGAGTTTGTAGCTAAATTCTCTACATGTCAGTAGGTTAAGATTGAGCACCAAAAGCCTAGTGGATCCATGCAGGAGTTTGGTAATCCCACATGGAAATGGGAAGAGTGAACACAGACTTTGTGATGGGTTTGCCTCATACTCGTTATCAGCATGATTCGATTTGAGTTATCATAAACACAATGACTAAATTCATGCATTTCTTGCCAGTCCATACTTCCTATTCAGTCGGGGACTATGCCAAACTCTATATCAGAGAGTTAGTCAGGTTAAACGGAGTCCCAGTATCCATCATTTCAGATAGAGGTACCCATCTTACCTCTCATATTTGGAAATCCTTCCAAAAGGGTCTTGGTACTCAAGTTCACCTCAGTACAGCCTTCCACCCTCAAATAGATGGTCAAACAGAAAGGACCATTCAGACTCAAGAAGATATGTTAAGGGTTGCGTTGTTTATTTTAAATGTAGTTGGGATGACCACTCGTCTTTGATCGAATTCACATATAATAACAGCTATCACTCTAGTATTCAGATGGCTCTATTTGAGGCTCTTTATGGTAGGAGATGTAGATCTCCAAGTGGTTGGTTCGAAGTAGGTAAGGTCGCAGTAATAGGGCCTAACTTGGTGTTTGATGCCTTAGAAAAAGCTCAGTTGATCAGAGAAAGGCTTATGGCAGCCCAGAGCCGGCAGAAATTGTATGCAGATATGAGAAGAAAGGATCTCCAGTCTGAAAATCTCTCCCATGAAAGGAGTGGAGAGGTTTGGAAAGAAACAAAATCTTAGTCCCCGATATCTCGGTCCTTACAAAATTCTTAGTCATTTCTGAAAGATAGCTTACGAGTTTGAGCTGCCTTCAAACTTAACTTCAGTTCACCCAGTATTCCAGGTGTCCTTGCGAAAGAAATGCATTGGTGACCCAGCAGTTGTAGTCCCCTTAGAGGGAATAGATATTCAGAATGATCTCTCTTTTGAGGAGGTTCTAGTCCAAATCCTTGATCGTCAGATTTGCAGACTAAGGAACAAAGAAGTTTCCTTGATCAAAGATTTTTGGCGGAACTAGTCCATTGAGGGAGCTACTTAGGAAGCAGAAGCAGATATGCGGACCAAGTATCCTTACCTGTCTCCGCAAACGCAGACTTAGCTTGAGGTAAGCTTGTCAAACGGGTTGGGTTGACACAGCCCAAACCGACCCATTTAATAAAATCAGCCCAGTTTGACCCAGCCCAGTCAGCCAATGGGCTGTAAGGTACCAGGTCCCAGGCCAGTTTAATTTTTTGGTTGGGCCCAGTTAACCCAGCCCAAACCAAACCCAGTCCAGGCCCTCCAATTAATCGACCCGACCCATTTTATTTTTAATTTTGGAGATTTGGGCCAAACTAGTCGTTGGCCCAACGGCTAGTTCGGGCCCTTTTATTAAAGAGTACAAAAAAAATCATTTAAAAGATTTTTTAATCCCAAAAAAGTTTCTATAAATACCCTACACCTTTAAATTATTTTTCACACAATTTTTTATTCTCTCAAATCTCATTCTCTCTCAATTCTCAATTCTCAAATATTCTATATATTTAATTTCCTAAAGTGCTCACTTTAATTTTTAAATTTTGAGATTACAAAGTACGAGTAGAAGTTTCTAAAGTCGCAACCTTCAAATACTTCCAAAATTTGATATTGTCGTTTTATCTCTTACGTTAATTTTTATTTAGTGTATTAATTATTGAATATTTAATTTTATTATATTTGTGTATTTTGAATTTTGTTAGTTTAATTTATATTATGGATAAATTAAGAAACCTCGTTACTAAAGGTGTTGAAAAAATTTATCCCGGAAGCGGTAGTGGTAGTAAAAAATAAATTACTAGCGGTAGAGGTACTTCAAGTAGTAGATATACCCATGTACCTTCGTCTCCGGTACCGCTTGATACACCTTTTGAGGAAGAAATAGGTGTAGGTGCTCACAATATGAATTATGTAGAAGCGCAGGAAAATTATGGTATAGAAGAAGAAAATGAAGTAGATGCGATTAATTTAGACGAAGATGATGAAAATATTGGAGAGACGCCCGCAGTAGAAAATGCTAATGTTAGATCTGAATCGGTTAATCACCCTCCCCTTCATCCCCATACCCCAAGAGCTCGTAAAACAACTAGTATTGCATGGCAATTTTTTGAACGTATATCAGATACTGAGGTACAATGCAATATTTGTCAACAAATATATAAGCATAAAAGTGAAGGCAAGGAAGGGGGTACGGGTACGTTAATGAGACATATAGGTGATGCTCATGAAAGAGAGTTAAATATTGCATGAGGTGGTGGGAATGTTGGTGGGACAACGCAAACTAGAATGGACCCAGCAACCGGTCAGGTAATGAAAAAGTATAATAAATTGAGGGACCGGAAAAAAATAGCTAAAATGGTAGATGTGAGTTGTTTGCCTTTTAGTTTTCCTTCTTCTGATGCCTTTATTCATTAGATTCAAGCAATTTATAATCCTATGTTTAATGATATTCCTAGAAGTACTTGTCGGTCTGATACTTTTAGACTTCATTCACAATATTATTTTTATTTATCAACATTGTTAAAAAATATTCAGTGTAGATTATCCCTAACTTCTGATCTTGTTCGTGCTATAAATAAAAATAATTATTTAACTGTTACTTGTTACTGGATGGATAGTAATTTTGTTATACAAAAACGTATTCTTGCTTTTTTATATGATGAAGATCTTAAACATACTAGAGATTTTATTACTGATTCTATTGTTAAAGTTGTCGAATTTTATGGTATCAAAAATAAAATCTTATGTATTGCTTTTGATAATACTTCTAACAACAAGACTGCTATAACAAAGTTAAAATCTAAGTTATCTCCACCGTCACTTGAAATTTTTCATATTAAGTGTGCATGTCATATATATAATTTAATTGTAAAATATGGTCTTGAGTTTTTTGAGCTTTATATTGAAAAAATCCGTCTTGCTGTTGGTTCTATTCAAGAAAATAATCGAAGAAATAGAATTAGAGAATTTAAAGTTAAGTGTCAAGAAAATGGATTTGAACCGATATTGATGCCTGAGGAAATTGATATTAGATGGAATTCTACGTATGATTTTTTAAAAACTTGTTATAAATATAGAGTTCCTATTACACTAGCTTTCAACCAATATTGTGGTTCATTTGTTGATTCTGCTGATTGCATGCTACATAATTCTGATTGGGTTGTAATTAATGATATTGTTAAGTTTTTAGAAAAATTTATGTAGCTACAGTTGAAGTTTTCGGTGCTTATTATCCTACTGTTTGTAATATTTTGGCATATATAGCCGACATTTCTGGTTTGCTCAAAGAATATAAAAATAAAAAAGGTTATAAAGAAGCTGTTGGTGCCATGTTTACTAAATTTAAAAAATATTTTTTCCCGATTCTCCCTATTTACTTGGTTGATGCTATGCTAAATCCGTGCATGAAATATAATACTATGTGCCACTTTAGTACTATTATTTATGCTAACTCAGAAATAAATACTAACAATGATTCTGAACAAGTACAACCTGATTTGTGGACGGCTATGGATGATGTGAATGAATAAATAGAAAAATTATATAATCACTATGCTGATTTAGTTGATTTAGCCGTACCTACAAATATCACTCCAACTGTCGCTCATCGTCCTCTCGAGCAGCCATCATCTTCTAAAAGGCTGGCACATAGTGGTTTTCCTAATTCCTTTTATGATTTACCTTGTTGGAACAGTGTTGATGAGAGAGCTTACACATCAACCTATTGGGAAGAGCTTAAATATTATCTTCGGTCGCCGCCAGAGGATCGCAGATGACGGATCAACACGTTTGATTAATGGAGGAGTAATGAAACACAATATCCTGTGCTTTCAAGATTAGATAGAGATATCTTGAATGTTCCAATGTCAACTGTTGCATCAGAGAGCACCTTTAGTCAGGGACGACAGCAGCTTGGAGACAACCGACACTCATTGGGAAGCAATGCAATGAATGTTCTAGTTTGCCTCAGAGATTGGATTAGAGCAGAAAGAAGAAACCAAGGAATGAAACCGGAGCCGAACGACGAGCAAAAACTTGAAGAAATTATGTCTTCACGGGAGAACTCAGGAGAATAAAGTCCAATGCATGGTTTTGCCCCCGTTGACTTTGACTATCATATGCAAGTTCCCGTTAATATTAACATGAATGAGTTAGAAAAAATGATGCATAATTTGTAGATTTTTCATTCATGTAAATAATAAATTTTAGATCATTTCACAATCAATAAAATTCAAGATTTATTCACTCCTTGGTCCTTACTTTGTAATTTTTTTCATTTAATGATTTAAATTGAATTTCTAGTTTAAAAACTTACTTACTTTGTAATTTTTTCATTTAATGATTTAAGTTGAATTTCTAGTTTAAATTAAAAACTTACTTCTAATATATTATTAATTTACTATCAAGTATTATTAATTTATTATATTAAGTAGCATATATTTTGTATATTTGTGTATATGTCTTTTATAGATGTGTATATTTAATGTATACATGTGTATATATTTTATAAATTGTATATATATATATACATATATATATATATACATATATATATATATATATATAGTTATTGTAGTATATGTTTTATTTAAAGTAGTACATATATATTGAATGATGCGTATATATATGTATATATCTTCTATACACGTGTATATTTAACATATACATGTGTATATGTTTTATAAATTAGTATATAACTATAACTATAACTATATATATATATATGTATATATATATATATATGTATATATATATATATGTATATATATATATATATTGTAATGTATATATATTATAGTATATTTTATTTAAAGTAGTACATATATATTGAATGGTGTGTATATATCTTCTATAGACGTGTATATTTAACGTATACATGTGTATATGTTTTATAAATTAGTATATAACTATATATATATATATATATGTATATATATATTGTAATGTATATATATTGTAGTATATTTTATTTAAAGTAGTACATATACATTGAATGGTGCGTATATATGTGTATATATCTTCTATAAACATGTATATTTAACGTATACACGTGTGTATGTTTTATAAATTAGTATATAACTATATATATATATATATATATATATATATATTGTAATGTATATATAGTATAGTATATTTTATTTAAAGTAGTACATATACATTGAATGATGCGTATATATGTGTAATTGTGTATATGTGTATATATTTTTTAAATTCTAATTAGTATATACTATATATATATTGTTTAACGTATTTAAAATGTATATAGGGGGTATATATAGTGTATATTGAAAAAAAGTTTTTTTTTTACTTTTGACCGGGTTTGGTCGGATTTTTAACCGAGTTTAGGTGCGTTTGACCGGGTTGGGTTAAGTGGGTTGGGTTAGGGTTATTTTTTAAAAGTTTACTGTTGAACCCGAACTGACATGGCCCACTTAACCCCAACTCAGACCCGGCATGGCCCACAATCCAGCTAAATTTAATGGGCCAGTTTTGGGTTGACCCAGCCCGGACCACTTAACACCCTTAGCTTGAGGTAACAATCTTCCTTAGAATTACTCAGTTCCAAGTTCAGTTACAGTTACAAACTTGGTATAAGTTACCATTGCATAGCATCTTCATGACAGTCATGCATCCATGAATCAGTTTCAGTCATGTATTTCATGCTTCAGATATGCATGTTCAGTATGTAAACTCATGTCTATCAGTATTTCTCAGCTTAATCAATCTCATTTGAGGACGAATGATTCCAAGGGGGAGATATTTTAATACCTCATATTTTCCTAGCTCAGTTTAGCTCTCAATATACGAGAATTTCTATATAAAATTTTCAATACACTTAGAATTTTCTAGTTTAAAACTTACCAAAGTTTAGGAAATTCAGTCATCTTTCCAATGATATAAAGTTCGCATAAATCCGATACCCGGGTAAGAAGTTATGGCCATTTTTGTGAAATAGTATGTTAAATTGAAAAGCACCGCGTCGTGGTGAGGGTCAAAATGGCATTCGTCAGTTTTCAGTAAGACACCACAATTCCAGCACATCACGATGATGTTCTAGTTTCCAATTGGCAATTTCCAGTGTGTCAATGCGATAACGGTGCGTCGCACCAATGTCCATTTTCGCAATTGTCAATTTTAAATAGCCCGACACGATACCACCGCGTTGCACCAAAAGGGAATTTTGCGATGGTCTATTTTGAACAGTTTCAGCTGACTTCTAGTGGCTCACCATGATTCCACCGCATCGCGGTGAAGGCCAAAATCGGGGATCCACTGACGAAAAATTTAATTCTTTCCAGGGGTAATTTGATCTTTTCTACGGCCCTAATCAGTCTAAACACATGATTTAATCCCTAATAACCTAGTTAAGTCATTATTCACTCAATTTCCTCAAAATTAAGAGCATTCTCTCAATTTGCACAACTTAGCCTTCAAGAATCAAGGTCAATATCAAGAAATCCATCAAGAATCTTCAAGGACTCAGCTTTCCAGGTATATTAGGTGTTCATCCATGGGCCCTTACCACCCATGGAGTCCAAGAACCCTTTTTTAAATACAAGTTTTCAGAATTATGATTTCCATGCTTGAATTAGATTGTACTCATGTTCATGATATTGTTTGGGTTTCAATCTATGATTAATTACAAGTTTTCATGAAATTAAGATAGCATGTGGGATAAATTACGTGATTCTCATGTTAAATCCTTGAATTTACAACTTGAATGTTGTAATCATGCTCCCCAAGTGTTTGTTAGAATGCCTATGAGAATGGAATAGTGAAATTATGACATGCTAGCATTTGTTCCCATTCATGTACAAGTTCATGTCTCGCAAGTGTTTGACAAAATGTCTAAATGAATGCATTGTGAACAAGAAACTAGTGTTATGCTTTCATGATTGTGTCATGTTTACTATTGATGCTATCAAGTCCTGGGGTATTCAATACCCGAAATTTAGCTGTTTACCTAGAATTATAGTAGCTATAGGGTAGTCTCAGTAATGTCACAAACAGTAGTACTCAATCAGTTACAAAACTCAGTCTAGTTCGGTTCAGTTTAATAATCAATGTCATTCAGTTGGGAGTAGGATTCAGGACCGAGCAAACCTGAGGATGGGGGCTCACCTGTCAGTAGAGGTTGTGATCCTTAGTAGCAGTCCTTGCGTTTCAGAACTACGTGGACAACATAGGTTGAGCTATCAACCTGCTAGTTGAGGGTTGATAAGGTGTTTTACCTACCAGTTGAAAGTAATACTGTTCTCATTAGGGCACCTGACAGATGAGGGTAACTCTTTAGCCTGTTAGTACCTGTGGTACGGTACTGACACTCTTTCAACTGAGGTTACAGGTTGGACCCCATCAATTCAGAAAAGGGCATGTCGGTTAGATGATTAGCTCCCACAGTTTCAATTTCAGCATAGAACTCAGTTCAGTTCTACAGAATCAGGACTGTCAGAAATAGTCACCCAGTTATCAGTAATCTCAGATATCAGTTGCTCAGTTATTAGAACTCAGTACTCAGTTTCAGTATAAATCTCAGACACGGTATATTGGTATATGCACAGTATTACATAATCAGTGTTTATAGTAGCTTCAATTATCCATGTACTCTAATTCGATTAAATTCATATCACTCAGTCAGTTATTGTTCATGCAATGCATTTCAGCCTTACCTCACCTAGCATACCAGTACATTCCACGTACTGATCGCATACTCTTTTCTTGCTTTATGATGTATCATATCATAGGTTCGAACGCCAACGTTCCTAATCGCGCTTAGCCAGATTTAGTTAGCAGTAGCAGATTTAGTAATGAGTCCTCATCCATCGAGGATATTATTTATTTCAGTATTTCAATAGATTTAGCATTTTATTAGTTGGAGTTAGTTGGGGGCTTGTCCCATCAGCTCTAAATTTAGACAGTTCAATAGAGACTTTTTAGACTAGACTGACAGTATTCAGTTTTCAGCTATTATTATTAGTTGTTATATTTTTCAGTATTTAGATTATGAACCTTATGGCATTTCATCCTAACTTCTGCATTATTTCAGTATTATTATTCAGTGCTCACAGCAGGTACCAATCATGGGTTAGCTTGTAGTCCTTTGTTGCCGTAAGCACCATGTGGCATCCGGGGTGCAGAATCGGGGAATTACAATACACACCTTGCAATGGATAAACTGAGAGGTCATACTTTCAACTGGGGGAGGGGGGCAAAATTAGGCCAAACACAAATGACCCGTCCAAGATTTGATGGGTTTGGGCAAGGGTGATTTTGATAATGGGCTAATTTGGTCTAACCCAAGTCAACCCATTACAAATCACCAGCCCAAATAGACCCATGATGATGCTCAAACTTGACCCATCAAATTGCTTAAAGCTTTTACAAAATCTTGTTTTATTAATGGGGGACTTACAAAAATAGTCCAGGTTTCAACAAAATGAGAGTATTTTCAGCCTAACTTTCAAAATTACAATTTATAGCATTTCTTTCTCTTTTTTCATTTTTTATTCTATTTTATCTTTAGTCTCCACTTTTCTTTCTTTTCCATCTTTTTTACTTTTTTTTTCTTTTTAATTTTCTCTTTTTTGTTTTTTTGTTTTTCTCATTTTTTTCGTTTTTGTTGTATTTTATATTTTTTGTATTTCTGAAAAATATGGTTACGTCGAGTACAAATCACGAAACATGACAGATACATCATACCTGCTCATTATATTTATATTCACCATCATTCTTTTCTTTTATCACTTTTTCATTTTCATTTACTTTTTTATTTTATTTTTTATTTTCTTGTATTTTTTTCTTTTCCATATTTTCCCCCTTTTTTTTACCTTTTTCTTCTTATTTTCGTTTTTCTCCTTCTTTTTTTCTATTTTTATTTTTTACATTTCTTTTTTTTTGTTTTTTTCTTTTCTTCTTTTCTATTCTATTTATAGCTTGTATTTCTCTTTCTTTTTTTTTCTTTTTCAAATTTTTTATTTCTCTTTTTTTTTAATTTTATTTTATTTATATTTTTTAAAAATATGGCTATGTAGAGTACAAGTTATGATTGATAACGAAAATACCACAATGACTTGTTGTATTTCTATACGCACTATCATTTATATTTTTGTATTTATTGAGACAATCGCATTTTTATTTTATAATTTACGCTTGTATTTGTATTTATATTTTATAGTTGACATTTGTATTTGTATTTTATAATCCTACTAGTAATTGTATTTTTATTTTATAGTTCACATCATCATTTATATTTTTATATTATTCGTTGATACAGTTGTACTTGTATTTTATAGTTCACGCTTGTATTTATATTTGTATTTTATAGTTCACGCTTGTGTTTATATTTGTATTTTATAGTTCACACTTGTATTTGTATTTTATAGTTCTCACCATTATTTATATTTTATACGATTTATCTTCATTGATACGAATTGCATTTTATTAATACAAATTGAACAATACAAATATAAATGATAAATTATAAAAATAAAATATTAACTATACAAATACAATGTTTACATTTGTATCAAATGATACATGTTTATACAACTTGGACCATACACATAAAATGACACTTGTTTTTATTGAAATGAAAATGATAAACTTGACATACAAATACTAACGATACATTTTGCATTGAATGACATATTGCATATTAAATATTTTAGACTCAAGTAAAAATAATTATTCCTTATAACTATTTGCATATAAATACAAATGATAAATTATATTCACTGCTAAAGTATTCAAATATAAATAATAACTTTATTTGAAATATATATGATACAAATTAATACAAAAAAATTAAAATATATAAAATACAACAATAATAAAGAAAATGGAAGAAAAGAAAAAGGAATTATCAAAAAATGAAAAAGGAGAAAAAATGACAAAAAAAGAAAAAAACGAAATAGAGAAAAAAGAAAATAAAAAAGGTTGCAAAGAAAAAAGTAATAAAAACAAAAAATAGATTAAAAATGAAAAAAAAAAAAAAGAAAGAAAAAAATAAAATAAAAATAGAAAAAAATAAAAAGGAAAAAAGAACAAAAAAGGGAAAAAATGGAATAAAAAAACAAAAAAGGAAAAGGTAAAAAGACAGAAAAAAAGGAAAAAAATTGTTGGCGTTTTTAATTTGATTAAACTTGCATTTAGGCGGGTTGGGTTATAACCCATGACCCATAGTTTAGCCCATCTTACGCAACCCATCTTGACCAAAATGCATTTGGGCAGGGTTGGGCATTAGTCCAATTATTTGTTCAGCCCATCTTGACCCGCCCAACTTCCGCCCAACCCGCTCATTTGTCACCCCTACTTTCAATAGTACGCACAAGGTTATGATCTTATTTTTTACCCAACTTTGCAATAACTATGGTTGCATTGTTCCCTATAACTCTATGTTAAAAAACAACAACCAATCCTACATTATTCTAACTCAAAAACACGCTAAATTCTCTATGTTTATAGGACTTATTTAGCGCTCTTACATTTCAACTTACCAGATTTATTTTAGTTATTGTTGCTTAGAGGTACCCCCTCTATCCACCTCTTTGCACCCTTCATATTCTTGTTAGTTGGTTGATCCTTCTGTCCTACCACAGTATCTAGCAAGTTGAATGCTCTATTATTTGTGGACTCTTTGATGATCTACCAATCATAACATTTTAGTGCTCTGTTGTAGTGTACAATACACTAGGTTCCACAGTTGTTGGGGCAGGCATATCATCTTTGTCTTTAGGTTGTCATTCATAGTTGACACTTGCCTTATCTCTTACTAGGATTGTTCAATAATCTGTGGACCTACTGGTTCATGTGGTTTTGGCTTGCATGAGTGACCTACCTACAGACATGTGTGATAATATTTTGATACCTAATCATGCTGTATCTTTTGATTGAAACTTCTACCAGTTAGATCCAATATCTTTACAGTAGTAGGTAAAGATCGAATTGCATTGATATCTACTAGAATCCTTGCATAAAAGATTCTCTCTACTGAGTTACATTAATCAGAATCCTTGCATAAGAGATTCTCTCTACTAAGTTACATTCATCCACATATAGGGGAACACCATGACCACTACTAATTCTACTAAGAGAATCCATACCCTAGCAAAATCACCGATAAATTGGGCAGTTTAACCCCAATAGGGATAGTTTGAAGGATCTCAACATTAAAATCAAAACCATTCATCCACTTCTTCATAATTATCGGCCTATTTGTAATCATGTAGGGTCCTGAAAGAAACACAACATCTCTATCTTGGCTTATGAGGAGTTTGACTAGAAAATACCCATTATTATGATTATACACCTTTGGCTTAGTAGTGAAATTTTATTGATTCGAAATGAACATTTCAAGTGCAATAATGGTAGGTTCATAGCCAGTCACATACAAAATAAGAGCATTCTTCCGTTTCTAAGACTCTTCTTCTTTGTTCAATTCAATGATTTGCTCATCATCTTTCAACTTAGGAGCAATAAAGTTAAGAGCCATACCTCAGGTCCCCTAATTTGTTCTCATTAAACAAAATGTTTTATCCTTGTTTCTTCACCTGAGGATCCAGTATAAGCTTCATCTGGACATCCTTTTTAGGTTTAGCATTCTTCTTATCGCCACTATTAGCTTGTATATGAGTTGTATTCTCTCCCGACATAGATTGATTCATTTTCTAGCATCTAGAATTGCTTTGTATTTCAGTAATACTAGGGTTAGTGCTTGGGGTTTTAATGTTCGATAATGAAGTCCAAGCTTCAACCTTCACCCCTGTCCATATTGCCTCTTTACCTTTCCCTCGTCCTAGATTTCTAGTCCCGGCTCCATGGTTGTTTCTACGTTTTTGGGGTGGCTATCCCCTGGCTATAGCTGGCCAGAGGACACACTTAACGTGCACTACAGTAAACATGCAGAAGTGGTTTGAATCCTGAAGTATCATATCTTGTGCAATGAATGCATCTATACATCTTACTATAATTATGAACATGATATTATTTTACTCCAAGATGCAACTATTGAAATAAGATATTGCACTGCAAAGGAAATTCGTCGTATGAATGTGTTTATCCTAATGAATCTTGTCAAGTTTTTGAATACACCAAACATGTTCAATGCATACATATTATCTATTTCTATGAATGTCATAGTATGTTATTTTACATGATAATCTCATCATGTTGAGATAATAGTTATTCAAACCCGAGATCATGTATGACCTAACTAAAGGGGGATTCATAAAACAAAGGAGATAGAATGGTGATCTCAACGTGCAACAGATTCATTTAGGTGATAATATAGATGATTATTCACCAAGGCTTTACTAACTACAACTTTGGTGAAGATGGTGCACAAGATTGAAATGCCAAGATTTAAGATTTTGAATTGATGTTTTTATCGGGGGGAGTCAATACATGATGTGTTCTTTATTTTTCTTTCAAAGTTTTATCCCACGAAATTTTTCTTGTAAGGGTTTTAATGAAATAGCCGAAATATATATTATTAGAGAATTGTACTCTTTTTTCTTCACTAGATTTTTTTCAATGAGTTTTTTCTAATAAGATTTTAACGATGCACATTATCTATCAATTAAACATTCAAGGGGGTGTTATAAATGTATTTAATTTATAATGAATGTCTATCAAGATATATTGAGTAATGAATATCTATAGACTATGAAGATATGGAATGCCTATCTTTTAGAGAGAAACTAGAAGGAATTTCCTCTATAAATAGAGGGGTTAAATAAAAAAAATCTCCTGTCTTCTTTCTCTTATTATTCTTGTTCTTGCGATATTAGTTTATAACAAAAAAGACTTTTTTATTTGATATGTTACATATAACCATAAAAATTTATAGAAGAACAAATAAAACTTAGTAAACATTGAGAGGGTTAGGTTATAACCCGTTATCTAATCCGTTTTGATCTACCCTATTTTAATCCAAATAGATTTATATCAAAGTAAATTTATAGAAGAACAAATAAAACTTAGTAAACATTGAACGGATTAGATTACAACCCGTTATCTAATTCGTTTTGATCTAATTCATTTTAATCCAAATAGATTTATATCGAAGTAAATGTTAATCCATTTTGATCCTTTCAAATTTAACCCAATCAACCTAATTGCTACCCCTGAATGAGGTTTATAATTGTCATGGTCCTTTTTATGAAAAACTACTTTTTTTGCAAGACTTTCATTCAGGAGACCGGAGCAGTCAACAGACTCACCAATGTGTGAAGTTTACTCATTTGCCCCATTGCACCAGAAATAAAAACTTGGAGGACTATATTTGCCCAGTATACTACGTACAAAGGATGAAACAATACGAACTCTTCAATTCAAAGACCATTTGCCTAAAAAAAAAAAAAAAAAACTCACCCAAGGTTGTGGAACAAAATCCCGTCCTAGGAGAGAAAAGTCAAAGAGTTTCTAGGAGTGGTAATTCTTTGTCTTTCTTTAATTCTTCTCTCCAACTTGTTCATTTTATACAAAAAAAAAAAAAAAACACTTTGTTTCTTTTTCTTGTTTTTGGATTTGATCGAATCAAGAACTGGACTTGGGGGTATAAATAAAATTTATACCTATATGGAGAGAATAATTGGAGAGAAGTATAAGTTAGGTAAGAAGATTGGCAGCGGATCTTTTGGTGTTATATATCTAGGTATGTTCCTTTTCTGTTTTTTCGGGGGGTCATTTTTGATATTTTGGGTTGTTCTATTTTAAAAAATCTGATTGTTCTTTTATGTGTTTTCTGCTAATTTTTCAGCTACCCACATTGAAACTTTTGAGATTGTTGCTGTTAAAATTGTAAGCTTTCTTGTCTAGATTTATCTTTCTTTAATAATTGGTATAAGAAGTCAAGGTGCCGCGCAAGCTGGCCCAGACACTAGGGTTATAAAAAAAAAAAAGAAGGAAAATGGTATAGCTATGTTAATCATTTAGACAAGTTTGAACATTATAAGTCTCCCATCATGTTTAGGGACATATATGCACGTCAGTTTGATTAGCTTGAGGTGTTGTAATTGGGTAGATATTAATGTGAACCAGGGGCATTTAGGTTAAGAATTCAAAATGATGAATATTTGTCCAGAACAAGAAGTTTGATATGTGCCAATTGAAAAAAAGAAGTATTCTATATGCCCGGGCTTCAAACATAAGATGTTCCACTTCATTGTTAGTGTAATGTTTTGAACATTTAGATTTTCATTAAAAGCACCAACTTGATGTCAAAAATTTATACGAAGTGAGAAAATGTGTCAATCTGTTCTAGCCTTGGTGGATAGAATTACCTAGTACTTGGTGCTTTGCTGGTGGAAGGTATCCCGTGGAATTATTGGAGTTGCGCGAAAGCTGGCCCCAACACCATGATTACCCAAAAAAAAAAGCAATTTTAGAATACCTTCATTCTCTTTCTTAAGTCGCCCACTGTTAAATGACATCCTATAATTTCTCTCAATAACTTGACATCCCATATCACTCACTGTGTTGGTATTCCTGGATTTTTCTCTTTTCTTCTTACGCCTCTCTCGTGCCAACTCCAACCAATTTGGTTAAATTGTAAAAGATTTTGTATCTGCTACTTAAGTATAATCTCATCTCTTCCTCCCCCGTGTAGCATTATCTTTCCTCCTTTTTAAGATATCTACTGAAGTACGGATTCCATTGACTTTTCGGTCAAAGAGCCTATGTTCCAGCTACTTAGAGGAATCCGACTCCATTGAACTAGTCTCGTTGCCCTCATTTGTCCATAATATGGGAATGCTTCTAGTTTGCACAACATTGGGCCGCTGACGGGGCAGGACTAGCGTCTTTACCCACTTATTTCTGTCTTCTGTTGAATCTCTTTTCACGGCCCAATAAATAACTTTATATGCTAATTATTTTTCTGAATACGGTTTGACTAATCGATTATGATATATGGATCTGATTTTGTTGAATTCTTTTTCTACAATACCTTGACTTGACATCAGTTTGAAAGGGGTCCAAGAAATGCATCCGTCCCTGCAACACATCCGGCGCTGATGTGGCAGGACTAGCTTCTTTATCCATACTCGTCTATGATGTGGGAACCATAGCGCATACTCCCTCACATCATCTTATTTTTTATCACATATGTGAGCCGATGGAATACATTGCCAGGGTGAGCACGTCCTAATGAAATATGTATCATGAAAATTCATCATGGATCAACTAGTTTTATGCTGGCTGCTAGTCTACCGGCTACCACAATCTTCATTTTTTATCTGGGTTTGGCACCTTGCACCAACATTGTGATCAAACTTGTACTGGCAGAGTTGGTGAATAATCACACATAAGAAATTTCTGGACTCCGTCGCATTCCCAACCTTAGATGTCGTCCTAAAACTTATAGCACACGGTCCATCGATCCTCAGAATTCAAGTAATCGTTTGCTGTAATTTCTATGACATTCTCCGAAGAATTGCCAAACCATTTACCTGTGGATAGCATTCTC
The DNA here is from genome assembly GCA_030864225.1 of Capsicum baccatum var. pendulum. NCBI lineage: Eukaryota > Viridiplantae > Streptophyta > Magnoliopsida > Solanales > Solanaceae > Capsicum > Capsicum baccatum. The sequence continues at coordinate 199,134,990 of CM061557.1, forward strand.
CAATGGTATTCGTTTGAACCATACTCTAGTATCATTATCCTCATTATAATTAATGCATCTCGGGAACTAGAGGTTTTCCATTCCCTTTATAATTCTCTCACTTGATCACTCAATAAGAAATTCCCCCTCTGCCAATCATCCATCATCTAGTAATCCATATTTGGTACTATTATCATCCTTGAATAAAGTGTTTTCCTCTTTTGGAAACATTCATATCCGTTTCTGTAGTAGTGCCATCTAGTAGATGGCCATCCTTCGAATTCACCATCCCCTACTGAAAGTGGAAATAATCAACTTCCTCCATTCCAAGTCTCTCTTATCCCTTTTTCTATGAATGAGAAATATTTCATCATCATTTTCTTTTATCTTTTTGCTTTCATAAATCATTCTCCTCTTGAGCAAATCTTTCATCATCATCCTTGTTTGTGTACTTAGCTGTTTGAACAAATGTGGTATACTCCTCTAGTCCAAATTTGCTCCCAAGTTCCGATATCATGGGGTTCCTTTCTGAGACAAAATTTGTTATGCTCATTTTCCTGTTGCTGCTTTGAGTTGGTTACATAATTAACTACTCTTTTTGTCATCAATATGTATGCATGTGAATTTAAGTCTTCCTAAAGATTATTGTTGATCTGCTGGCTCCTCCATCTGAAAGCACGTGATACTGATCAGCCCAATTTAGTTTGTAGATTAATTTGATCCCATAATTTATCCTACCTTTTCCATTTCTATAGCATGATGTATTTCCTGGATTAGTCCAAGCAAATAATCTTCCTTAGTTATGTATTTTTTCAAACATTACTTACTGTATTACTGGTAAAATGCATCAAGTTGTGTTAGCTGGCCTCGACATCACAGCTATAAAAAAAGTATTACTGATAAAATGCCCAAATATCCATACATATGTGAAGATATCTAGTTTTAAGCAGTGTTTGAATTAGAAAACTCAGTTGTGGTTGGGTATCAAAAGAAAAAATGTTAATTGCGGTTGCTAGACAGACGGAATCAGTCATTTGACTCTATTCTTTGTGGTTACAGGAAAATAGGCAGACAAGACACCCTCAGTTGCTTTATGAGGCAAAGCTGTACACTATACTTCAGGGAGGAAGTATGTCTTGCTTGATTACTTTATGTGCCAAAATTTCCTTTTTAATCCCTTCCAAAAAAATGACACCTTCCTAAATTTGGAAATAATTTAACTTAATTTCCCATTTAACCCTTAATGTGAAGGTCTTATGGCGGCCACACAACTGTCATGACATAGTTAAGACAACAAGTTTCAACAGTCTTATAACCACACAAATGTTATGGCATGTTTATGACCACATGTTTCAAAAGTCTTTTCTTTTTGAAATTTCGCGCCTATTCAAACGTTGCCAGGTAACTTGAAACGGAAGGAATATTCATTATCACTTGTTGGTTTTGATTTCAGATGGTATTCCTAACATAAAATGGCGTGGAGTTGATGGGAATGACAGCGTCCTCATTATTGACTTGCTTGGTCCCAGTCTTGAAGACCTCGTTGTACACTGTGGGAGGAAATTCTCGCTGAAAACAGTCCTAATGTTGGCTGATCAGATGGTAATCAGAATATTACATACCTCTGTTTCTTTTGAGTAAAGTAATGCATGTTTTGTGTATTGCTTTCAGTAGTTTGGTATGGGGGGTTGCCTCGCTTTGGCCTTTATATTACCTTTGGCTTTATTTAGTTATTTATGCTTGTGTTGTGTGTGCAAGTTTGACATGTACTCGGCTGTCTCTAGATGAGTATGTTGCAGAAATTATGTGATATCAAACATGTTTGTTATTAATTCCCTTAACATTACTGTCTTTATCCCATGACATGTATCATGGAATTATGCTCCTAACTGTACTGGGGATCCTTTTCTGTGACAAAAGCAGATTGCGAGAATAGAGTATTTGCATACAAAAGGATTTCTACATAGAGACATAAAACCAGATAACTTTCTCATGGGTCTTGGCAGGAAGGCAAATCAGGTTATGACCTTTTCAGATATAAGCTTTTTAGTCATTTTCTTATAAGAGAGAAATCCTTTGGACCAGTGGCACATGGTTCGAAACTTGGGGGATTACAGGCCTGCCTCTCTACCCTTTTCCACTTAACTACTGGGCTTCTGTTTGTGGTAGGATACGACCTGTGGCGTGCGGCCCAAACCACACATCATGTGCCAAACTCTTATCCCTAGATCAAAGCCTATTAGCCTAGTGGGGTGGGGGTGGGGTGGGGTTGAGGATCAGAAGCTGCATTAGCTTCACGGTCATGTCATTTAACCAATCATTATTTTTCCTGTGTTGTTTTGTTTACCTTTGCTTTTTTATTCTTGTTTTCCCTATTGACAAAACAGGTCTACGTTATTGATTTTGGACTTGCAAAAAGATATCGTGACCCCATCTCAAACCGTCATATTCCTTACAGGTGTGCCTATATTTGGTTTTATGAAACTTCCTTCTGGAAGCATATGACTTTTGATGTTCAGTATATTCCCTTTTCCCCTGCTTTTGCAGTGACAGAACTTCAGTTTAAGTGAAAATTCAATCGCTACACTTGAATTTTATTTGTTGTTATCATTTCTGTTTATATGATACTTTGTCCTTTGCTATCATTAAGGAGTTGATGATTGCAAATATTTGTATTGCTTGAAATTTGTCAAAACTGAAAAAGGCGTATCCTATTAATTTATTGAAAAATCCCACTAGGCTTCACCTAAAACCTATGAAAGAAATGCCTTTTGCTGTTTTTTTGTTTCTTCCCCAATGACCAATGTAAAATGTTTTTGTTCTTTCCAATTACTTGAACAGTGGTTCGTGCCAATTCTTGGTGCTAAGTTATTCTTTCTGCCTCCTATGCTGTGTTACAGAGAGAACAAGAACTTGACAGGGACAGCAAGGTATGCCAGTTGCAATACACATTTGGGAATAGGTAAAATTATACTATATGTTGGGTTCTTATATCTGTGACTGGACATTGTACTAAAATATCCTCTTATCAAAATCTCTAGAGCAAAGCCGGAGGGATGATCTGGAATCTCTTGGCTATGTTCTTTTATATTTCTTGAGAGGCAGGTGTGGCCACTTCTCCTCTACTCTGTCGCTATTTCTTATTTACTATTGTTGATTTTTCTTTGGTTTGGTTTTTGTTCCTTTTTCTTTTTATTGACCGAATTAATTGGTTAACTTTCTCATGTAGCCTTCCATGGCAGGGTCTAAAAGCTGATACAAAAAAGCAAAAATATGACAAGATCCGTGAGAAAAAAGTGTCAACAACAATTGAGGTCTGTTTTAGAAAAATGGATGGCTATATTCCTTTGCTTTTTAATTTGTGTGTATATATAATATAAAGATGGTGTCTGGGCTAACTTACGTGATCCTGTGCTGATTCACCAAGTGCCTACTACGTCGCTCCAGTATAGGTACCGAGCATCTTGCATATCAAGATTCAAGTAGATGGGAAGAATTGATGTCAGCTTCACTTGGATCTATATCTTAGTTGCCACTTGCCAAGATTGCTGCTTCAGCTCTTTGACCTCTAGATGACCCCTTTGGGGGCGTATGAGTAGATTCTTGTTCTTTTGCTTTAAGTTGGTACATCTTTTATAGATCAGACTAGAAGGGGGCCTAAATAGATTGTTCTGTAACTTTGTATTAATTCTCATCCACTATGAGAATTTGGAAATGGCCTATATTTGGCTATTTGAAATCTAAAGCTTCTTTGAGCATCAGCTGGCCTGTTCCATGCTTGGGCTCTACGTTTGCATAACCAGAAAAATAAGTGATGATGTATCTCAAACTATTTTAGTGGTAATGGGTGCGATAATTAAAACTTTATTAGGTTAATACATTCACGGCGTTTTGTTTCATTTAGTTTAATGGTAAGTCAATTGACATTCAATTTTCTCGCTATAGGTTTTATGCAAATCTCTTCCAGTGGAGTTTGCTTCATACTTGCATTATTGTCACTCTTTAACATTTGACCAGCGCCCTGATTATGGATTCCTGAAACGCTTGTTTCGTGACTTATTTACACGTGAAGGTATGGATTTTTAATTCAGGTTCTAGCACAATAAAAATGAAATATATGTTGTGCTGCATTTCTTACTGTTCTCTGACTCCTGGATGGGATCTTTTTGTGTCTCATATGAGAACAAAAAACAAAGAAGTCTGAAAAACATAATATTGTTATCATGAACATGTAAGATTAGGAGCATCAAAAGCATCAAGTATTTTGTGTCCATAACTACTACTGTAGAGGGTAAACCTATGCTCGCTAGAATAATTAGATTCTCTATCCAGAAAGATGAGTTCTCTGATTCTTTTGTTGTGCAAGCTCAGTACTTTTATATGTTTCTTGCAAATAGGCTTGGTCTTTCTATGGCAGAGTTCCAACATACGTGCATTCTTGCAGGATTTAGCAGTTATTTCATTCAAGTTTTTTTTGTTTCTGTTTCCGTCCCATCAGGGTATAAAATGGATTATATGTTTGACTGGACCATCTTGAAATATCAGCAGACACAGAGGTCAAAGTCGCTGCTAGAACTACCTGTTAGTACTTTCATCACTTCATTGTTCGGTGGAAGTGTTGTTTTCCTCTGCTTTAAATATTTTGTCGTGTATGAAGACATCTGGTGTTGTGTATCATATTTATAAAGTAAATTCAATTTTTTCAACCCATTTTGATATTATTTTCTCTGCCACTGGAAATTGCAGAGTCTGCATCCACTTTCTGTAACGATGGGTACTGGAGCATTGCCAAAAGTTTTAAATAAGCAAGGTAACTTGTCTTCCAGTTGCATATAAGCTCTTTTACATGCTAATTCCGATCTCCAAGTATGACAAACATTTCTGTCGATTAGCGAGCAATATGTAGTATGGGGTTCTGTCAATTTCGGAGCTGCAGCATACACAGAACTTATGAGATGTGTATAAAATAATTACTGTTTTTACAATCTGCAGGGGAGTTTGACTTTTGGCCTTTCTGGATGACTCCATTTCATTAGATTAAAACCTTGGGATCTAGCTCTTTTAATTAATGAACTTATGAACTTTCCTCAAGTATGGCTTGTTTTTCCCCATTTAGTTACCTTGACCTTGTTTAAGTCCTGGCAATCATCGATTCCCTTTAATATCTGCGATGTAGTGTGGTGAATCTCAAATTATAATTTTGTCTGAGTACTGATATTAACTGGCTTTGTATCTTCATGTAGGAGGTAATACTGCCACACTTTTAGCTGAAGCTACAAAACAGAAGGTATCAGGTAATTTTGTACATGGTGATGGATCAGCAACCAATCTAAAACCTGATAATCATACTGGCAAAAATGTAAGTTCAATGTAGGCTGGAGTGTTGTTGATTTTTTTCTATCCCATTTTAGTTACATCATTATTCAATATTGAGTGGCATTTTAACATAAAAAACATTTTTCCATGTTTCATTTACTAGTCTTGTTTGTTGTATATGTGTGTTATAAACAATTGCTCTATTTTTCTAATTTTTTACAGATAATAACCGATGCTTTTGTTCCCTCTACGTCATTGGCTGATGCCTTCAAGAGAAGCTTCCCGAAACATGAAGATTCTTTTGAAGTTGGAAATGTAGGTCATGCACACAGTGGAAAAGCTAGTGCTTCAAGCAGCAAACTCAATTTCTTAAGCAGGATTTCTTCCAAGTGAACTGGTAGGAGAGTTTTCTCCAATAAAATTGATTTTCCTTCTTTTAGGTTGCATCATAAGCTGGTGCTACTTTCCATTTACAGGCCTGGAATTTGTAAAGCTATTCTTTCTCTTTTTTTTTTGAAAAAAAAAAATAGGGATGGTATGCGGGAGAAGTGCAGAAGAAGTCAAGGTCTACGTCCTGATGTTGACTTCACTTGAACCCTTTATACCAGTAATCTATCCATCTCTAGGGGACTATGAAGTATAAAGCAGCATTGGATGTTTCTAAAAGATGCCTATCAAAACTTGGTTATCCTTCTTAAGTTTTCTTTATCTTGAATAATAGGACATTTACTAAGCCAGCAACAGTTCATAATTGATCTAATGTAAAGTGTTTCTCTCATTCATTTCTAATAGGGCATAAAAGTTATATTCAAACGATGCCTATCAAAACTTGGTTATCCTTTTTAATTTTTCTTTATCTTGAATAATAGGACATTTACTAAGCCAGCAACAGTTCTTTATTAAGCAAATGTAAAGTGTTTCTCTCATTCCTTTCTAATAGGACATAAAAGTTATATTCAAATGTTTTATTGTTTTATTGCACTCTTATCCGTATTTTATTTCTTCAATTCCTTTGCGCAAAGCCTGGATATTTATGTGCGTAAGTTTTAAAAGGAGCTCAAGTGCCTGAAAGCTCGAATCTGATATAGAGCATTTCAGGTATATATTTAGTTGGTATTCCGGCTCTCACTCTCCTTGTCCTTAGCTGTGTAAAATGCTAGCTTATTTGCTAAATTTTCATGAATTTCAGACATCTATATGTCATGAACATGATGATGAAGCCTGCCTTTGGTGTTGAAGTTCGAATGGGGCACCATCATGGCTCTTATAATAAAACGACCTTGCATTTGTTTATAATCCTATACTTGCTGCAGAGATGATGGAATTCTGTAACCTGGAGTAAGAGGTACTGTGTGATTAGAGCCATAGTTTTTCTGCTCCTCTTTTTATTTTGTCTAATCAAGTTTTGAAAACAATCTTCATACTACTCCATGATGGTCATTTTCGCTTCAACAAGGCATTACCTGTATTTAGCTCAAGAACATCTTTTCATCTCTGTATTTCTCCTCTTTAAAAGTGTATGAGACAAAGAAGTCATTGTAATTTTGTTCATGTTCTGTCAAGAGACTAGTTTGTTGAATTTGCTGAAGCAGAACTGAACTTAAACAAATCAAGAGGCTTTCCTTATGTCTATGAAACAGGTGATGTATTTTAGAGGTACTTGTGTCGTCGTCTTCATTTTCATTTGGACGGAAAAGAACTAAGTGTGCAAAACAAGATACAATATCAGAAAGGTGGTATGAACTTTTTTAACGTTTTATTTTTGCATTGGAACTCAAACATAAAGCTCAGGTCCAAATTTTAGTGCTGAGTTTAAATGAATAGAACACAAGTTTGTCCGTCTAGTTCTTGCTATTGGTTGGGCTTGAAAGCCTCAGCACGATGGGTTTATTCAATGTTCAAGTACTCAACCTGCAAATACAGTGTAATTGTATGATACAGTGATAATGATCAGTGGACATACCAAAACTAGACGAGGGAGTTTCTCGGATGGTAAGTGTCTCACTTCTAACCCTGAGGTTGTGAGTTTGAGTCACCAAGGGAGCAAAACTTTTGATTGTTTTTATTACAATTTTTATAAATTAATTTTCGTCCATCTGTTAAGACTATTATGCATCAAAAGATATTTTACTCTTCAGCAATGTATCATATAAGCTAATTGTAGTTTTATAACTTAATGTAAATTATACTATCAAATATTTTAAAAAATAAGTCATAATGCAAACTTAATTACAGTGATGTATCTCAACCAAAATAATTTAATGTATCAGAAACTTAAATTAACAACACAATAGTAGATATAATACTATTGTGTTTGCATATAAAGTTATGTATCATAAGATATTTAGCTTTTAATACAATGTATCAGATAATTTTTACATAAATAAAGTATTAAGCAACAACAATGACAACAACATACCCAGTGTATTCCCATCTAGTGGGGTCTGGGTAGGGTAGAGTGTACGCAGATCATACCACTACCTCAAGAGAAGTAGAGAGGTTGTTTTCGATAGACCCCCGGCTTAGGACCAATAACAGTATAACAAATACAAAAAGTAAGCGCATATAAACAAGTATGGTACACAAAACAAACTAACAGTATAACAAACACAAAAGATAAGTGCATAATACACTAGTACGGGATGCAAAAAAGTCAACACCACTAGCCCCAAAAACTACAGCCACAATACTACAAACCAGAAACTCCCCTATTACTACCGCCGCGCTCCCACCCCCTAACCCTCTACCCTAATCTGTGTTCTCCACACCTTCCTATCAAGGGTCATGTCCTCTGTAAGTTGTAATAGCTCCATATCATGCCTAATCACCTCCCTCCAATATTTCTTCAGTCTACCTCTAGCCCGCCTAAAACCATCCATAGCCAGAGTCTCACACCTTCGCACTAGAGCATCAGGGCCCCTCCTCATCACATGCCCGAACCAACGTAGCCTCACTTTTCGCAACTTATCCTCTACCAAGGCAACTCCCACCTTCTCCCGAATAATCTCATTCCTCACCTTAGCTCTCCTGGTATGTCCACACATCCATCGTAACATTCGCATATCCGCTACCTTCACCTTTTGGATGTGGGAATTCTTAACTGGCCAACACTCCGCTCCATACAACATAGCCGTCCGGACTACCACTCTGTAGAACTTACCTTTAAGCTTCGGGGGCACCTTCTTATCACAAAGGACTCCCGAAGCGAGCCTCCATTTCAACCACCCTGCCCCAATACGATGCGTGAAATCCTCGTCAATCTCACCATTACCCTGAATTATAGACCCCAGATACTTGAAACTCTCCCTCTTCTGGATGGCCTGAGAGTCTAGCTTCACAACCATTCCATCTTCTTGCGACATATCACTGAACTTACACTCCAAGTACTCCGTCTTGGTTCTACTTAACCAAAAACCCTTAGATTCAAGCGTCTGTCTCCAAATCTCCAACTTATCATTAACTCCACTCCAAGTCTCATCAATCAGAACCACATATCTGCAAATAACATAAACCAAGGCACCTCCCCTTGAATATGTCGCGTCAAAACATCCATCACCAAGGCAAAAAGAAACGGGCTAAGAGTCGATCCCTAATGCAACCCTATCAAAATTGTGAAGTGCTTTGAATCTTCACCTACTGTCCTCACACGAGTTTTCGCACCATTATACATATCCTGAATTGACCTAGTGTACGTCACGGGCACCCCTCTAGCCTTCAAGCACCTCTACAGAATCTCCCTGGGAACTCTGTCATATGCCTTCTCTAGATCAATAAACACCATGTGCAAGTCCTTCTTCCTCTCTCGAAATTGCTCCACTAATCTCCTCACAAGGTGAATGGCCTCAGTCGTCGAGCGACCACGCATGAAATCGAACTGATTCTCAGAGATCGTCACGATCCTCCTTATCCTCAACTCTACCACTCTTTCCCAAACCTTCATTGTATGACTCAACAACTTAATACCTCTATAGTTGTTACAACTCTGAATGTCTCCCTTGTTCTTATACACTAGAATCATCGTGCTCCACCTTCACGCTTCAGGCATCTTAGTAGCTCTAAAGATAATGTTAAACAACCTTGTCAACCACTCCAAACTTGCCCCACTAGTGCTCTTCCAAAAATCTATTGGAATCTCGTCTGGCCCCGTCGCCCTACCCCGCCGCATCCTGCGAATATCTCACTTGACCTCCTCAACCTCGATACGCCTACAATAACTATAATCGCGACCCTCCTCAGATATCTCCAATTCTCCCAACATAGAACTTTTGTCCCCCTCGTCGTTCAAAAACTTATGAAAATAGGATTGTCACCTTTCTCTAATGAGGGCATCCTCAACCAACATTATACCATCCTCTCCTTTGATGCACTTCACTTGGTCAAGGTCACGATCCCTTCACTCTCTGGCCTTGGCCATCCTATACAACTTCTTATCTCCGTCTTTCTCCTCCAAACTCACATACAAACTCTCAAAAGCTGTTGTCTTAGCCGTCGTAACCGTTAACTTAGCCTCTTTTTTAGCTACCTTATACTCCTCCTTATTCTTCTGCCTTTCCTCATCATCTTTGCTCCCAACCAACTTAGCATAAGCCACCTTCTTAGACTTCACCTTTCTCTTGACCTCTTCGTTCCACCACCAGTCTCCTCGATATTTGCCAGATCGACCTCTCGAGATACCCAACACCTCTCTAGCGGTCTCCCTAATGCAACTGGAAGTCGTCTCTCACATATTATCCACAACCCCTCTACTCTCCTAAGCCTCCCTACTCTTCAACTTCTCTTCCATCTCCAAAGCACTAGCCAAAGTGAACCTACCCCACTTAATCCTGGGTCGTGCCTCCCCACTTCTCTTCTTTTTGCCCTTATTGATAACTAAGTCCATCACCACCAACCTATGTTGAGTCAAGAGATTCTCACTAGGTATGACTTTATAGTCTTTACATAGCGCTCTATCCCCTTTTCTAAGCAACAAAAAGTCTATCTGAGTCTTGGTCACTAAACTACAAACCGTAATAAGGTGATCCTTCTTCGAAAAGCTCGAATTTTCTATCCACAACCCAAAAGCCTTAGAAAAATCCAACAGAGAAGCTCCTCCTTCATTTCGCTCACCAAAATCGAAACCGTCATGTACATCATCATACCCTCTCGATAAAGACCCAATATGCCCATTGAAATCCTCTCCCACGAAAAGCTTCTCAGTGATCGGGATGCTCCTCACCACTTCATCTAAAACCTCTCAGAATTCCTTCTTCTCCTCTTCGTCCAAACCTACTTGCGGGGCGTAGACACTAATAACATTCACCGAAGACCCTCCCATGACCAACTTAATAGACATCAGTCTATCACTAACTCTCTTTACCTCTACCAACTGCTCCCTAAGATCTTCATCTACTAAGATACCTACCCCATTTCTATGTCTCATGCTACCCGCGTACCATAACTTATATCTATCCACATCTCTCGCTTTAGTGCCTACCCATTTAGTTTTCTGTACACACGCTACACTAACCCTCCTCTTTCTAAGAATCTTCACCAGCTCTATAGACTTACCCTGCAAAGTACCAATGTTTCAAGACCCAACTCGCAACCTAGAAGCTCCCTTATCCCGCCTAACCTTACTACCCCTAGCCTTAACCCCAAACTCGATCCTAGACCTGACCCAGACCCAACCCCCCTCAAACCCCGACCCAGACTCAACACCTCCTGATCCCGACCCCGACCTATGACATGACCTTATTCTACCATCTCCAATCACAACCACTATACAAAAAAGGGGGATCAAGATAAGGTAAAAAAGGCACACTAGTTAAAATAAAGTCAATAAAGGAGCTAGGGATACAGACACAATCTATAATAGATAGAGAGCAATAAAACCAATAATATAACACAAATTTTAATAAATAATAGTCAATATTGGGAACGAATACTAACACAATTAAGGGATATGCTAGTCAATCAAGTAACAGCAATCAGACAAGGTAACACACTCCAAAACCACTAAAAACAATACCCACTAAGAACAATAAAAAGATTCACACGTAAAACACTATTAAAAAGTAACCAATCAACAAGAAATTCGACACCCACACCCAGATAATCAGCCAAGACGCTACAAAACAGGAATCTCAACAAGAATAGTACAAAACAGTACCAGTAGCAGCCCCTAAAAATAAAGAAAGCTATACACAACTAGAAAAGATAGATCGAGTGCACCTGATCGAAGCTGGGTTGTGTACTTATAATTGGTTGAGTCGTTGGATTCCGGTAATTTGTGGTAGAAATTGGTCGCCGAAATAATATCGCTAGAATAGTGCCACCGGAATAGTATCGTCGGAATAGTATTCCTGTCACCTGAATGTTGTGGGGTAGAGTCGCTGGAGCGACTTCTGAGCATTGCCCTGTGCTGCTCACTTACACCGTCGCCGGAGTCGAGCCGGCGAAAACTCTAGTGCTGCCGGCGATAGCAGTGCCGAGAAGGGCAATCGGGGAAGGTAAAGAGAGAACTTGGGAGAGAGGAGAAAATGGAGGTAGTGGCGGCGGTGCTAGGGCTGGCCGTTGTTGATGGCGATAACGTGATGAGAGTTGGTCGGAGCAGGAAAGCCTGGACGCGACTGTTTCATTGTAATGGAGAGACGGTGGTGGCGTTTGCGGTTATTGAACGACTATCAAACGACCCCAATAATAGTAGTAGTAATTAAGGTTTAAGAGAGTTACAAATTAAAAATTCGCCGGAGAAGGAGATCGTCGTCGTGAGAAATAGGCAGAAGGTGAAACCATAAACAAGCTGTCTTTTAATAAAGTGCAAGCACCTTAGGAAACACATAGATCTGCAAGAGATGATTTCTTCCTTGAAGGCTTGTTCATGTGAATTGTAGTGTATCATGAACTTAATGTTATTAAATGAGATATTTGTTATCATAATACAATATATCATATGATTTTACATAATAGGAAAACTTATGATATTTGTTATCATAAGTTATTAAATGATGTATATCATGTAATCTAAACAACAATTTCTTTAATTAAGTGCATTAATTGCTCAATTGTAGGCTTGATTACCGTTTCTTTCCATTTTTAACCACAATTAAAGATTTATTAATGTATCATAAACTAATGTATCATGATGCTAACTAATGTATCATATATGGGATTTTATGTAATTATTATAAAAGTAGAGAGAGAGAGTAATTATGTATTAAAGTGTTGGAATTTATGTTATTTATTCATAAATAATCTCACCATATTTTAACTTGGGATAAAGTCATAAAATGATAAAATTATCCTCCAAATCCTTTAATTATATATATATATATATACACACACACACACACACTAGTTTAGGTATATGTGCCTCGTGCGTGTACCTCACTTTAATAAATCCAAACGTAATACTAAATAAGATATTTGTTTAAATAATAAAGAAGAATACAACAATAAAATTCAACATCTTTTGAACATGTAAAGATGGATGAATTTATTTAATTAAGCCTGATATTTACAAAAAAAAAAAAAAAAATTCAAAGTCAATCGAAATTTATCTACTACCTATAAACTACAACAAAACAATACAATGATAGAGATATCAAAATAATATAATTAAATCTAACCTTTGCAAAAAAAATTCCTCAAAGTCGATCGATCATCAACCACCTATTAACTACAACAAAATAATATGATAATAGAGATATCAAAACAATACAACTAAACCTATTTTTTACGCAAAAAGAAAAAATCTCAAAGTAGAGATATCAAAATATTACAATTAAACTTAACCTTTACCTAAAAATAAATTTCAAAGTTGACCGACATTTATCTACCACTTGTAAACTATAACAAAATAATACGATAATAAAGATGTCTAAACAATACAATTGAACCTAACCTTTACACAATAAAATCATAACTTATTATTTGAATTAGAAACCACTAAGTTACTCAATAACGAAAGCTAGCTATTCATGACCAATAGACCCAATGTAATGTAAAAGAAAATTTAAAACCTAAAAACAACAAAGTCAAAGTGTAGATTCAATAATGAGTTACATAAATACAAACATGAAAAGATGTTTCGTTATTCTTGATCGAAAACCAATGTAATAGAAAAGAAAATTTGAAACCTAAAAATTAAACCAACACATTATATTAGAGATCCAGGAACAAAACTATTTACAAGCACAAAAGGATGATTTGTTACTTTGATCAATAAAATCAAAACGTAATATAAATAGAAATTTGAAATTTAAAAATTACAAAATTACTTAATAACAAAGTTATGATCACAAAATTTTATTATGCAAATAAGGCATTCGTATAGATCTAAAAAAGGATTTCTAAAATAAAAAAAATAAGGACGCCTAAATTAAAATATCATAACAAAAAATAATAGTTCTTTCTTGGAAAAATCCACTACCCTTTTCACGTATTACATTGAGTTTTTGAAAGAAAAATTTTCTTCTTCTTTTAGGAGTCTTAACCTATTTTATATAAAATAGTTCCATCAATTTTTCTAAAATATTTAAAACTTTACCTTATATAGAACTTTTTTTATATAATAATTTCTTTAAAGTTGAATTTTCTTTAACAAAATATTGACAAATTTAGGAATTCAGCTAAAAGTAGAAAATCTTCTCCATTTATTTTTTTTATATATAGTTATTATAGTCAATATTCAATATAATAAATTGAATAAAAAATGTGAAAAGACGCTTTTGTCTATTACACAGTCTTTTAATGAAGGACAAAAACTTCAAATCATTTTTCTAAGGATCTTCACACTTTTAATATTACAAATTTTCGCTCATTTTGGTAAATTTAAACAATTATATGGGCTTAATATATATATATATATATATATATATATATATATATATATATATATATATATATATATATATATATATATATATATATATATATATATATATATATGTATATGTATGTATGTATGTATGTATGTATGTATATGTATATTTACTTTACTACTATATATAAGAGAGAACGTGAGATTTTGATATTCTTTACATTAATTTTTTTTTGATAATTTTATTCCTAATTTAAATTTTAATTACTCTATAAATTTTTATTCATTTTGGTAAATTTGAACAATTATATGGTCTTAACTATTTATACAATCAAATTCAAAATTTATCCAAGGATTTATTGTCTTTGTATTTTGTAAATTAATCTTACTTCAAATTTTTATTTTTCCTAACAAATTTATCATGGACAAGTAATTAAATTATCTTGACATTCCTTTCTAACTTAGTACATGCTTAATTATTAAATAAAAAATTATTTTTTATATATAATTAAACATGTTTGAAAATTTAATTTTTTAAAAAAATACAATTCAATTTTTCAAATATTAATGATACTAAATAATGTAAGATGAGAGTAATTCTTTTTCACATTTTTTGATTATCAACATTTCAGGACAAAATAAGTAATTTAACATGAAATATTAAGCTAAATAAGGCGAATGGTATTTTTGTAAACAAATTATCTATTCTTAGAAATGATGTAATGTCTATCATTTTTAGTACCACAAATCAAGCAATCACTAAAAAAAAATAACACCAGAATAACTTATCCCATGACAACTAATTTCAACATAACTAATTCCAGCATAACTTGTTTCTCAACCAAACGACCCCTTAGCGTACTATTAAACGAATGTGGTGTACAAGCTTATTTCTTGTTTAGGCGAGCAATCAACAAATTGATACTTTTATCTAGGGGTGTACATAGGTCGGGTTGGTTTGGTTTTTATTAAAAAAAAAAAGCAAACCAATCATGTTGATTTATTAAAACTATAAACCAAATCAAACCAACATATAATTGATTTTTTCGATTTAGATTTTAGTCGTTTTTTTCGGATTTTTTTTATAATCTTTAGTTTTTACAATTATATTGTGAACGAAGACTAGATCAAATATGTTTTCACTCATGTGTTAATAAAAAATCATAATTATGAAAAAAATGAGGAGCGAAAAACTCTCTTGAAACTAAAAAGTGAGATGAAGAGTGAAAAAATTTAGGTTTTAAGTTTATATTGGGTTTTCAATCATTTAATTAGCAATTAATGGACAAATATTATAACTTAAAGGCCTAAATCTAAATATATATATATAGGGAAAAATTCAGAAATAGCATACTTATCCCCTTAATTATGAGTTTCATAGCAACAGTTTCATAATTAGATAATATAGCAAGTTGTATTTTGTATTTTTGCAAACTGTTGCTACAAAAATACAAATATATATGATTTTTACTGCCCTTATGATGATATGTATTTTGTATTTTTGCAAACTGTTGCTACAAAAATACAAATACATACAAATACATATGCTACAAAATATAATTTGATAAAAGTGTTGCTATTTTTTGTAATTTAATACTTAAGTATGCTACTTTATGGGCAAAGTTCAGAAATAACATACTTATCCCCTTAATTATGAGTTTCATAGCAACAGTTTCATAATTACATAGTATAACAAGTTGTATTTTATATTTTTGCAAACTGCTGCTACAAAAATACAAATACATATGATTTTTACTGCCCTTATGATCGATATGTATTTTGTATTTTTGCAAACTGTTGCTACAAAAATACAAATACATACAAATACATATTCTACAAAATGCAATTTGATAAAAGTGTTGTTATTTTTTGTAATTTAGTACTTAAGTATGCTACTTTATGTATTTTATATATCTACTTCTACTTTCAAATTATTGAAAATTACTAAAACTAGTTTAAAAAGTAGATTATAATTAATATTTTCTATATAAAAAAGTTCGAATATTATAATTATGTCTGTTTGATTCCAGTTCGGTTTGACTTTTTTTTGGTTAACACCAAACCAAACCAAGAATGGTCATTTTTTTTTTCTAACCCCAAACCAATCAAACCAAACCATAAGTCGGTTTTTTTTCTCGATTTGGTTTGATTCGTTGGTTCGATTTGACTTGACGATTTGGTGTGTACACTCCTACTTCTATCATAAAAGGTTAAGTTACAAGAACCGATTCAAACAGTGATGTGAGTATACATGGACCGGAATCAGATCCTTGAATTTTGTTCTAGGCTTAATACGGCCCCTTAAATTTATCAAAATGTTTCATTTAGATATTTGAATTAAGCTATGTTCCAATTGAAAACATCCTAACTCCTAATTCCAAAATATATTTGTATGTGCTTTCATTCATCTCATAAATATTTAAGTTAACTACATAAAATATATGTATATATTTTTTTAACTATATGCATCGACCTCAATAGAAAATGCATGGAAATTTACGCCTTATTTACTCCAAAGGGTATAATTAAAGAAAATGACATAATGTACGAGTGAAAACGCATGAAAAAAGAATTCAAAAAATTGAATCGGAAATATGTCTAAATGAAATATGACAAGGTTTGAATATTGTATTAAGCCTTTGTTTTATTTCAAACGCCGCTAGAAACATAAGAAAAGACAGGAAAAAAGTATGTAAGTACATGTAATAACAGTGGCGGAGCCAGGATTTTCATTGAGGGGTTCAAAAGTAAACATATGAACTAATTAAATGGGAATCAACATCTACTGTATATACATAAAAAATAATTTTAACTATATATAAATAGTAAAAATTTTCGCCGAAGGAGGTTCGGATGAACCCGTTGGCCAAGTGTAGCTCCGCCCGTGTAACAATGGTGTAGATTCATGTTATCCACCATGATAAAAGGGAAGGGCCCACCACAAGAGTATATAAGAAGAAAGAAATTACAAGATTAATGGTCGACTGGTTGTATACAACATAAAGGAGGATTGTTGTCAAGTTGGAAAATCGAAATGATAAACCTCATAATTTTTATTTTCAGATTTTTTAGGGCAGGATACATAAGATTGTCTTTCAGACTATATAATATGCGCAGTTGCAAGTACCCCTTGAGGAATGAATGTATATTCATTATAACAAGGATTGAGGACCTTTTATGATATAGCCAAAATTGTTATTTTTTGTTATTGATGAAGATATGCGTTAATGTTACCATTTACCAAACGTCACCTTTTCTCTTCAGCAACTGATTTTAGAGGTAATAATCATATACAAACGAGGACGATGAAATAAAACATAGTAAAACAATATTAGTACAATCATATATAGGTGATCAAGGGCAATATGTTCTTAATAATCACCAAACTCTCCTTTCCACACATACAGCATCATGTCTACTAAATTTAAACTCTCTAATTTTAGGCGATCACAAAGGCGAATGGCTCTTCCTAAACTTGTAATAATGTGATAATTAAGGGGAAGTTGGGACCTCCAAGGATTTAGTGATCTACTTGCTATCTCTAAGACATGATTAGACACATAGCAATGATGAATGTGTCAATTAATGAGATGCTATCTCTTTTTCTCTATTGCCTCATAGTCATGAAACTCCATTTTTAAGTAAAAAAGAGGAGGAACCACTTCGAACAAATGTCATAAGAAATTCAATTCCATCGTTCACCACTTAGCTTAAAATGTTTAAGAAAAATGCCCATTGATCATCTAGTGCCGCACATCATATATTTAAAACAGTTTTTTGGACTTCAAAAATAGTATTATAACTCAAGGGTATATCATTTTCTGCTATTATTTAGATTGCAGCTCTGAGAACATATGTATGTATATTTTATGGAGGGTCCCTATTGGACAGTCATCATGAAGCCCGCCGTTCAAGAACTAATCTTTTTAACCCTTTATTTATAAAGAAGAAATAAAGATAGAAAGACAAAGGGAAGTTGGAGACAAAGTTTAAATGAACTTTTAAACTGGGACCTGTCCATATCCAGTGTTAAAAATATACTATGTTCCACTTAATTCTTTCTTTTTGAATTTTTAAGATTTCGAGGGACTTTTGAAGTTTTTACTCTGAGTACTCCACTCCATCACTACTGTTATATATATCACATTGTTTCCTTCGTTTTTCTTCCATTGTCCTCTACCTTGCATACTATGTTAACTTTCTTTGGTCTCAAAAAGATTGATATAGAAAAAAGTGTAGATAAAAGTTAAAAACATTCACAAGTTTCACTTGAACAAAATTTGTACTAGTTAATAACACACTGATCTCCTCCTTTTGAATGGTTATAATGGAGACAGTGAGCTCTTGTGGTGTTAAATGCAAGTCAAATAGGTTAGAAGGGATCAACGAAGACGGTGCAGCAAATTGGCTACCCGGGGCATGCCCTCCACCAGAAACTCCTACCGAGTCTATGGAGTTCCTTGCAAGATCATGGAGTCTGTCAGCTAAGGAACTCTCCAAAGCTCTTTCTCACACAAAACAAACAAGTTATCTAGACGAGAAGATGTCAGTGTCACTTTCATTACAAGCACAGCATGGAAAGACCTCGATTATAGAGGAACTTGTAAGCATTTCTTCGTTAAAGCATGTGTCTTTATTCAATTACTCCTATCTAGCGACTACTGTTATGGAAATGCTTGCTTTCATGATTGCTTACAAGTTTCTACTCTTATTGTCTTCATATTGCAGCAAGAACAACCCTTACCTAACTCTGATAGCCCTCCAGTTTCTCCTCGGGGAAGTGATAATACGAAGGTAAAAGCAAAGGGGGGAACGGGGTTCCTATCTATTCTAGCTCATGCACAGGTGCAACTAAAGATTTTGCATGTTTACATCACTCTTTGAATTTATAAATAGGCTAGAGGAGTAACAGTAGTGCTGTACCATTTTTTCTGAATTATAATAATACAAATTAGGCGCTACAATAAAGAAACATGTGTTTGGCTGAGAAAGCAACCACAGTCTTTAGCATCATTTCGTGAATAAGTAGATGGATAAATTATGTCGGAGTGCCCTCTAGGTTGATGGAAATAACTCAACTCTTTCCTTGTTCCCCAAATTATTCTTTAACTCTCCGTTTTGCACATAGCTGAATAACTTACTTATCCCTAATGGATCAGTAACTGACATCCTTAACACAAAAAATTGTACTGATGTGTGCAGGAATTGTTTTTACTACATCAGGCACTCAATCCAGATTTCCTCTCCAGTCATCATATGCTGAAAGCTGGGGTATACAACTACTTTTACGATTACTTTACTGATGTCTCTGAGCAATCATCACTAAACTGGCATAATGCAGCTCTACAGGACCGTGATGCGTGGCAAGACAATTGGTAGATGGCTGAAAGATCAAAAAGAAAAGAAAAAACAAGAGCTTAGAACTCACAGCGCCCAGGTGCACGCAGCAGTTTCAGTAGCAGGGGTTGCAGCTGCAGTGGCTGCTCTTGCAACCTCATCAGTAACTTCTCCAGACCAGTCCATCATCCAACACAAGACATCTTCAAAGATGTCAACTGCAATTGCATCTGCAGCAGCTTTAGTTGCATCCCACTGTATTGAAATTGCAGAGGACATGGGTGCCGAACAGGATCAAATCTTATCAGTTGTAAATTCAGCTATCAATGCAAAAACTAGTGGAGACATCATGACTCTAACAGCTGGAGCTGCTACAGGTATTAAGACAATTGGTCTCCATGGTCTGTCAATCTAAAGAAAGCACAAAAGCAACCAATTTGATAAATAAATCCAGCTCTTGTATTCTTCTTTACCGTAGCATGCTTTGCAAAATAGTCAAGCCAGCATCCTGTGGACCATGTAGACTGTTGCATGTCAGCAGAACAGAATCTCATATTCCTCATTTTCCAACTGTTGCTGCTAAATGATCCATAGAGTATTTTCTATCTATAGGGATGGGAACAACTCTACTCAACTGTTTGATAAGCTTAAACTGGTAATACTAATCTCTCTCATTGGAATTCACTATGACAGCATTGAGAGGTGCTGCCACTCTAAGGGCGGGGCTGCAGAAAGGAAATGGAGCTGCAGCTGTTGGTCTAGCTGATGAGTGTGTCGAAGGTAACAAAGAATCAACTGTTACAGCAGCTCTTAATTTTGTTGCCAAAGGGGGAGAACTACTCAAACGTACAAGAAAAGGTAATACGGATTGAGGAACTACACTCACCTTGCAAGAGATATAACAGTTGTTTTTTCAACAATGTTTCTGCTGATGCAGGAGATCTCCACGGGAAACAAGTCTCTTTCAACATAAACTCGGATTGGCAGGTAATATTTCAGAGTATTAACATCTAAACGGATATACTGTCTATTAAACAAATGAAATGTGTTTCTTATCAACAGGTAATGTTAAATCCACGCAGAGAATATTCTTAAGTCCTTTTATAAGCAGTTAGATTGAAAGCAAACAAACTTTACTTATGCAGCTCACATGGTTGTTATTTAGTGTTCCACTATAGCATCATAACAAAAGTGCAAATATGAATCTTGGTAGCAGGTGATAGCTAAAATGAAAAGCAAGCACATGGCAGGAACATTCACAAAGAAAAAGAAACGTAAGTGCAAACAAATACTCACTCTAGTATCAAATTGTCTATGTGATCCTTTACACACCATCTAAATTGGTGCTTGATGAGTGTCCAGTTGTGGTCTCTGGAGTCTGTTGTGACATACAACCATGGCTTGGACGAGATGAGGAACATAACGAGCAGAAGTGCTACTTCGGGATACAAACTGCTGAAAGGATGATTGAATTTGAGTGCAGAAACAAAGGGGAGAAACAAATGTGGGTGGATGGGATTCAACAAATCTTGTGCTGCCGCATGAACATGACATGACTTTGGATGAACATTTCAAAAGAGAACCGAACAGTAGTTTTTATAGCAGTTGACAATGTGTGACTTCCAGTTCTAAAATACAGCATCAAATCAAAGAACCAATGGGATTGATTTAAGTTGTTACATTTGTACGGGGATAGATTACATACTAGGAAATGGCACTACAATGAGCTATCTGTGGTTTCTTCCGGATAGATAACCTGAATGATATCACTGGACAAATAAATTATTCAGAAATCTAATGCAGGATTGAGATGTCTGGGGTAATACTGCGTATGTTCACTCTAATTCTTTCATAAAATCAGCATTATCAACGAAAACCTGCAAGACAACAAATGCAAAAAACTAAGATGGAAAGCTTAAAGAAAAACATTTATCCTTCCTATTCTGATACCTATCTAGTGTTTCACACCGAAGCTGAGCATTTTATTCCATTTTTGTTGCATTGTTTGAAGTAGTCTTAACAACATGCATCATTTCATACCCAGAAACCTTATACCAATCACCAACCTTCTTGTTGGGCTCAGACAGCCCATAGACACTTTTACATGGTTTTATATTGTCCACTTTGGGCCAAGCCCGCACGGTTTTCCCCAAAAAGCCTCACACCATTAAGAGACCCTACACCTTATATGTAGCTTCTCAATCCTTTCAGCTACCAATGTGGGACTTTTGTTCGCATACCTAACACTTATAGTGGTGTATGCTTTTGCAGTTACTGATACATCCCATGTCTCAGTTCAACAGACCTAGATATTATCATACTTCAGTTTTACGACTGCAGAAATAATGTTTGAGCGATCAAATTTTGAACCCGATCAAAAAATAACATCTGTTTTTCACAAATTCAATAGGTGCTGACATATGTGATGCTACAGCAAAAACTTAGTAAGTTAAATTAAGATATGAATTGTTTAGGCAATAAAGTGTCATCTGTTTTACACCCACTGAAGAAAATAACGTCTCTGCTGCAGATTTGAAACAACAGTTTTCTCTCTCATACCTAGTGTATAGTTAGCAGTGACTAGAGGTGTTGCTTATTCTACGCAGACCTAGCCAATTGGAGTGAGGATCAGCAAAGAGAAGTTTTCAGTGATTGATCAGTTTATAAATTTTGTTTTTGTCCCTTTCCTTAAGTAAAGAGAGAAGATAGTCAATATTCAAGGAAGATACTGGCCTTCAAATAATAGATACTTTTAAATTAGTATTCTGACAAAATAAAGCATGAGATGTCTAGAAACAAGTTTTGGTGCATCATCTAATGCTGGAAACCAATCTGCCAATTCATGCCAAAATAATCATAGTTGTTGAAGACTTACTGTCTTCCAACCATCAGGATCAACGCATGCCATGATCTTGGTATTTAAACCCGGCAAAGGTCCAGGTTCAAGTACAATTTCCCCTCCATACAGTTTTATAGCTTCTGCAGTCTTGTAGACATCATCTGTTCCTACTGCAATCTGTAAAAATATGGAATATTCCTAACAAGCTGAGATCCAGAGAGTTTTCTGAAGTTCATGGAAAGAATCTATGATCAATTATAACTTCAAATGAGTTTGTTAATATTACTTGTCTTAAATAGCATATTGAACTATAATATGTCTGAATGGTGTTACCTGAGCATAACCATTTCCTTTATCATAGCTTTTGACGCCATAAATATATGTTAATTCCAGAACTGCATTTTTGTCTTCCGGTCCATAACCCATGATGGCTATTGTGTTCTGAGAACAAGTGTTAATAATTAACAAACAGAAGAGAGAGACAGCCATAAATTAGCATTAAAGAAACGTCCAAGTAAAAAATGAAATATATCAAGTGTAGCAAGCACTACTTTAATAAAATGTAAAGGAGAATATAAGAACAAAAGCCGTCCTAGTTTGGGGACCCAATCCAGCAAGACAGAAATTGTCTACCACCTTGAACATGAAGTATATTTACAAAATCGATGGAGAGAAAACCAAGAGCAAAAGGAAACACCAATAGGCTTATTAAAGGTTGGCTCTCATATGATATAAAAGAGTCAAGCATCCAACCCAAAGCCTCAAGGCATGAGTAGAGTAGCCCAATATCTTTATAGACCCCGTCGAAGATGGCTTTTATACCCAATGCCGGACACTATGTAACTCAATAAGAGGATGGCATACGCATTCAAACAAGACCAAATCTAACCAAATAAGGACCATTTTTCGAAACAACCTACAAACTCACTTTGTTGTCCGGATCAACTGTTTTACGAAGAAGCTCCATGCCGAATGCCTTGAAAAATTCATCAACAATGAAGATTTAGTGTTTCTTGCAATCAAAAAAAGACAAGTATATACTAGAACTTTCATCTCGGTAATTGGCTTACCCTCTTATAGAAATTAATGGACTGGTCAAGATCTCCTACACGAAGCATTACTTGACGGAAAGGTTCAAGAGTAGGTCCTCTCTCTAATAGTTCAAAGTTGTAGCCATCAGGATCTTCCACGAGGGCAATTATAGGCCCTCCATCTTTGATTGGAGCAGGTTCCTGGACAATTTTCCCTCCCTCTGCTTTTACTAGGTCTACCATTTTAGCAACCTATATGGAAAATTACAAAAATATGTGACCCTAAATATTTGTGAACTTCGATAAGTAATGACAGGGAAAAAAAGAGAAAGAAATACTATTAGAAGAGCATTTCTAAAGTTGTCTAACTGAGATACTGGTACTCCTCACATCAAGATGCATGAAAGTCACCAGCAAGTAATGAGGTGTAGAGTAACTTCAAAAACCAAGACCAACCAAAGAAAGAAAAAGGGCAAATAATCAATTCCAAGGCAACTGCCCTAAATGCCTGAAAATCTTCACTGATATTAGTTTATTTGATACTACGACACCAGAGAAGTATAAATGGAACCAATGAGTTTTTCGTATTATGAACAACTTACATCCTCAATGGCAATTCCAAAATGACCAAAACCAGTTCCAATATCATACTTGTCAACTCCATAGTCTGAAAGCAACAGGGGAAAGTACAATAACTGTAACATCCTAAAGTACAATAGACAATTGTCGAAGAAAGCATAGTGCCACTGCCAGCTATGAGGAGCCTTACTGTAAGTAAGTTCAACGGCGAAATTTGATTCTTCAGGTCCATAACCAAGAAAAGCATTTGAATAACGCTCCTCTGGTATGTCTCGTTTCCTTAACAGCTTCATGCCCAAGCATTCCGAGTAAAACCTGTATCACAAAAACATGTACCTACTTGTGAATATGAAACATAATACTGAAGCTTCAACCTTTTTTCTCTGTAAAAACAAACCTACTTTATTGTCTTGTCCAAATTCCCAACACGATAAACGACATGGAGCATTCTTCTTTTGTCCTTCTTGATCCAATCTGATGCATTTTCATCACTTAGGGCAATATTTGACCGCGCCAGTTCAGCAATCATTTCACTTTCGATCACCTCCCCTTCAGCATTAAGAGATTCAGCTGCTTTTCCATTGAATAATTGTGACTGGGTGATGGCTGAATAACCAATGAACTTCAGTAAGTCATTTACTACTACATCATTGTTCAGTCTTTATATTCTGTCTGTAGTAAGTTATGGGTAGATCTACAATCTCAATTCCTCTCTAGTCCCTTAGTCAAAGTATTTGTGCAACAAATGTGATAATGCATTTTATGTTCATTCAGGAACAACCGATACCTCCTATATTCATTTGGCACTATGGTGCTGTCAAAGGGAACATGTAGCCAACTATACAATAGGCTTTATGTGAGCTTGTTTTTGCTCTACTAATTCTATATATCATATCTGTCCGCTACACCTGACTCGACATCCTATATCACGTGATTATTAGATGATCAGTTATAGATAATAACTTAATTCATCAGTTCAATGAAGTTTGCCACATTTTTTAATTTCTAAGAATTGAAAAATCATCGTGAAACACGTTAGTCAAATAACTTTTAATGCAAGTGATTTTCACATCGTAAAACACCATCATCTCTTTTAGTCTTGAGCCGGGGGTCTATCGGGAACAACCTCTCTATCTCACCTCTAAGGTAATGAATGGATTCTGCTCGTACAGTTACCCTCCCCAGACCCCACTTTGCGGGAATATACTGGGTATGTTGTTGTTGATTTTCACAAAGTCAGACAGACAGAAACCAGAAAGAGAACCCGAGGTGCTGACCCACAGAAGGCAGGCCCGTCTATCCCGATCGGGATGATAAGGACTTGTCCTTACTTGAATTAAGACTTTCATAGAGCAGAAACCCGGGGGAAATCTCAATAAAAAGTCTTGTAATCTTAGGCTCATCAGTCATCAACCCTACATTTAGTAATGGATTGACTACCAATTCAAAAACAACAACAGCAGACCCAGTGTAATCCCACAATTGTGGTTTGGGGAGGGTAATGTATACAAAGACATTACACCTACCTTGAGAAGGTACAAAAAACTAAAGCTAAAATCTAGCTCTAAGCATTAAGAAAAGAAAAAACATATCAAATAGCAATATCTTCTTCTTTTTTTTCCATTTTTTGTAAGAGTAGATAAGTTTGAATTGCATTTGGATAAGATAAGCATAAAGGCCATTTCTTTTCGGTCATTTATCAAATAATGTGACAAAATCATGGAGCATATACTTTATTCATAAGAAATGAAATGCAAGAACCTGTAGTGAGTTGAAATAAAGCAAGCCTACGAGATGGGCTATAGGCACAAGGCACAAAAACACTGCTGCACCCATTATTAGCGGGAGAAGGAAAAATGAACTTCAATGGCTGTTGAATTTTAGGGGAAAATATTTGTAGAGCCATTTGTTTTGAATCAACTCTAAGTTGTGCAACACCTATGTCCTCCGCATTTATCAACCTTTATCCTAACTTTATTTTGCTGATTTATATGTACGAGTGTGGATAAACACCTTGTAATTCTACAAATATTGCAAAACTGTAGTATTTTCGATGTTCCAATTTGTATGATATTACTAGGCATAATATGTGACAGTCACTCAAACTTGACCTAAACTAATAAGGAACCATTCTAATTTTGGGAATGCACATCTAAACACCTTACTTTGATCTCAACTGAATATTCCAATTTGTCTCCAATGTATCTCATGGACACCGGATGCGATGGTGACATGGCACATAAAATGTGAGAAATGTCAAAACAATACAAAAAAAAATATTGGATTACCCATCCAAATTGACGAGCAATGAAGCACAAATAATAACATCAGCCCTCCAAGTGTTGCCCATTTTAATATTGATTTCATCTCAACAATTTAATATAGTAATTCACGAAATCTGACTTCTCACCAAATCTGTAAACTCAATTTAGTAGCACAAGGAAAAACGGCCAATTTGTTAGAAGTAATGACAGAAATCGTTTTATAAATTGGGTTAAATAGAAAATCCTTTATGGCAACCTAGTGATCTGGTGCTACTATTTTGGAGTTTCTTCTCCTCTTTTTTTTTCCTCCCAAAAAATTGTCTCACTTCTTAAATAGGGAAAATTTCATTTATTTTAAATCTATATTTATACGTAAGGGTATTAAAACATACTTAGCAAACATAGGTTTTTAATTATTTTATTTAATCTAAATTTTAATTAATTATAATTTATAATTTTTTCCTATTAAATACAATATTAGCGTCTCTCATTTATTTTCTTTGTTTCTCTATTTTCTATTATTCTTTTTTTTCATTTTTTCTTTTTCATTTTTTTCCGTTTTCTCTTTCTTTTTTTTTCTTTCTTTTTTTTTTTGTAGTTTTTGTATTTTTTTGTATCATTTTTTTGTTGTTATTGTATTTTATATTTTATATTTATTTGTATCATATTATATATAAATAAATTTATTATTTACAGTTAAATAGTTTAATTTTGAATATGCACAATTTATCATTTGTATTTGTATATAAATAAATATATGGATTAATTGTATTTACTTGGGTCTTAAATATATAAATATGCAACGTGTCATTCAATGCAAATGTATCGTTAGTATTTGTATTTTAAATTTATCATTTGTATTTGTACATGAGCAAGTATCATTTTGTATGTGCATGGTTCAAGTTATATAAACATGTATCATTTAATGCAACTGTAACATTGGTATTTGTATAATTTATCATTTTATAAATACAAGTGTTCGTATAAAGAAAAAAAATCTTTTCAATTGTTTAAAAATACAAATGATCTTGTCAACTACAAATTCAAATACAAACAAATGAAATAAATTAAATTACAAATAAAAATACAATATACGGTCAACTTACAAATATAAATACAAAATAGTTCTTTAGAATACAAGTGCATCGATAAAAATAATATGAAAATACAAACAAAATAAAACCACAAAATATAAATACAATGTCCAGTTAATTATAAAATGCAAATACAAAATAATTCTTTAAAATACAAGTGTGAATTGTATAAAATATAAATGATGGTGAGAAATAGCAAACACAAATACAAGTGTGAACTATAAAATACAAATACAAATGCGAACTATAACATACAAATATAAGTGCAACTATAAAATACAAATACAAATGCGAACTATTACATATACTCCCTCCGTTTCAAAAAGAATGACATACTTTCCTTTTTAGTCCGTTTAAAAAAGAATGACCCCTTTTCTTTTTTGACAATACTTTAATTTCAATTTTCCACATGACATGTTTAGGACCAAAAGATTAAAGGACATTTTGGTACATTTGACACAACTTTAATTTAAGGCCACAAGATTCAAAAGTCTTCTTTATTTCTTAAACTTTGTGTCAAGTCAAAGTAAGTCATTCTTTTTTAAATGGAGGGAGTATATAAATACAAGTATGAACTATAAAATACAAATATAATTGTATCCAGTGGTGGAGCAACATTGAATTTAGGGGGTCCATCCAAACCCCCTTCGTCAAAAAATTATATTTTTACATGGTCAAAAGTATTTTTATGTATATATTGTAGATGTTGAACCCCTTTGACTAGTCCGTATATTTACTTCTGCACCCCCTCAATGAAAATTCTGGCTCCGCCACTGATTGTATCAACGAATACAAAAATATAAATGATGATGTGAATACAAATACGATAAGAAATTATGATATTTTTATTATTATCCGTGACTTGTACTCGAATAGCCATATTTTTTGAAAATACAAAAAATATAAGATAGAAAAAAAAGTTATATATATATATATATATATATATATATATATATATATATATATATATATTATATATAAATGAAAAGAAAAAAGAACAAAAAATAGAAGCTAGAGATTAAAAAAAAAAAGAAAAAGAACAAAAAGAAAGAAACAAAAAAAGGAGAGAAAACAAAAATATAAAACAAAAGAAGAAGAAAAACACGAAAAATAAAAAAAGAAAAAAAATGAAAAGAAGCAATCGAAAAAGAAAAAAGAGAATAAAAATAAAAAAATCAAAAAGTAAAAAAAAAAGAAAAGAATAAAATAAAATTAATGGTAAATACAAATACAATGCGCGATTATAATATTTTTTTTTTTTTTGGTAACTAACAATTTTATTAACTACCATGAATGCATTATAAAACTAGCCAAACTAACATAGTCTGCTATGCAAATTTAGTCTCACTTTATACGACCACAACCATTCTACTTCTTAATATTACATGAAGAGTTGAAAAATAGAATATGGAGTAACAAATAGACACATTTAGCTGGCAATAAAAGACTTTGCATCAATATTTTCATATATTCTTTCGCTCGCATGTTACATATGTACATGATATCTCTGCCAATTGGTTCCTATTGTTTCACCAGGTTCTCAAAAGTCATGTTATTTTGTTCTCCCAAAATGGCCAGTACATACTCCGCATATATCATCCTTAACATTCTAGCCTGTTTGGATTTTTTTTTTCTCTAAAAAAGCCACTGCTGATGTTGATTCCATGAACTAGTAGGATGGGCAGGGATCTCCATCCACTTCATCAAATATGCTCATAATCGCTTGGCAAAGCTACATTAAAAAAAGAGATGGTTTCCTGATTCTGCAAAATTACCACACATCACACCATGTTGGGTGCACCGGCATACCCCAACTGATTAAACGATAAACAGTTAGAAGTCTACCCTGCAGCTGAAGCCACATGATAAAGATGGCTTTGGGTCTTGCAGTATTATGGAACATAAGACTTTATATTCAACTCTTGGAATGTCGTCCATCATTTGTAGGTACATCGTTCAAATCCAACTGTGCTTAGAAGATGTTTTTTGTTGTAAAGTGTCAATCCTGTCTCGGGACTCAATTATTTTTCTCACCATCCAACAAGAATTCTTTGAAATTTTTACAGTAGCCAATGTTTGTCCTTTGATATAAAAATTGTGAATCCACTTAATCCAAAGTTTGTCAGCTTTATGAGCAAGATCCCAACAATTCTTGGCGATGGATGCTTTGTTTCAGATTTTCAGATTTATTAAGTTCATACCTCCAACAGAAATAGATAGACACATTTGGTCCCATACAACCAAGGCTCTCTTTGTGATAGTATTAGTGCTTGACCACACATAACGTCTACAATGGGCTTCAATTAGGTTCATAGCTTTAACGGGTAAAATGAAAATCTGCGTCCAATATCATTGCATGCTAAACAAAACAGATTTCAAATTGGGTATTCGATGTAGTCATAGTTTTCAAAAAAAAAAAGAAAAGACATAAAGATACAATTGAAGTTGTCTCGAATTTTCAAATAGACACTTAAAATTTGCGGGAGTTCTATTACCCACAAAATAAATTAAAATCATTATAAATACTCCTTTTAAGCTTACTTGGTGTAGAGAGTATAGTTCACTCTCCAATAAAGCGTGAGATGAGATTAAAAAACTATTATTTTTTATTTTTTCTTATTTATTTCATTAATAATATTTTTTTTTTACTTTATTTAATTTAAATTACTTTTCAATTCTACTTTTCCTCTCTTATCTTCTTCATCCCTGTGACCACCCAAATATTTTCTTCATTTTAATATTTTCAACAGCTTCTTTCTTTTTTCCCCTTTTAACTTATTTCTTCTCTATTTGTTTAGGCTTTTTTTCTCCTTGAATTATTCTCAATAACTCATTATTCTTCTATTTATTTATTTTGATTTTGATTTTTATTAGGAGGTTATTTGGTTAAATAATACCACAAAGCTTCATTTTAATAAAGTTTCAAACCTTCATAATTGCAATGATTTAATTTTTAAATGATAATTTGATGATAAATTATGATGATTTGAAAGTGACGACAATGATGGTCGCCTAAATACCTACAGCAGTAGCGGACTTATAGAAATAGTGATTTCGTGTAAATTAGTGCCGAAAAATTTAATTTTGGAGTCGAAGAATGAGAATTGAATTTTAATTCAATTATGACTTGTTTAGGATAAAAAAAACATATGGGTGATACAATTTTGAGCTATTGTTGATTTTGGCGGTAATTTTTTTATTTCTTAAGCTTTCTATTATGGCGAATGATAATATTGAAGATGTATGGACGAAGGCGGAAAGAGGATTCAAGCAAAAATGGAGGATAGAGAAAAAAGAGAATGAAATAAAGTAAGAAAAACCAAAAAAAAATAAAAATTAATTAGACATGTGGCAGGCAATGATTGGTGCGTGTTGTATCTATTTCTTCTTATACGTGAGATTGCATCAATTAGATTGTATTTATAATATACTTAAACTGCTAAGAGGGGTAGTAGGACTCCCGTAAAGTTAGAGTATCTTTTTTGAAAATTTGAAACAACTTTAATTGTGTATTTATATCTTTTCTCTAAAAAATATATATATAAAATGTGATTAATGTATTTATGTTTTATATGAATACAAACTATTGAGTAAAAGTGAATACAACAAATATGAATCAGATACATCGGCTATAAATGGTAATATCGTAAAGTGTGGCTATGGAAGGTGGGTTTTGTGTCAAACTATCGCTATTTTGTAACTTAATATTGTTTGAACTTTTGTCATTCATTAAAACCCTCTGCTTTAGACAAAATCATCTTTTCACTATTTTTTTTAATATTTAAGAGTTGAAAATTAATTAAATATTTATAGTAAAATCTTTCTTTATTAGTAGTTACTCTATTATATTAAAAGTGTGAATGCCCTTATAATTGACGTTTACCCTTTTTACCCTTTATTAAAAGTCCCCCCTTTAAACAAAATCATCTTTTTGCAAAGTCTTATATTAAATTTTTATATTTAAATTTTTGATGTATATTTAAAAGTCCCCCCTAGTTTCACATAGTTCTTTTGCAAAGTCTATACATGGAAAAATTGTAAGAATTTTTTTCATTATATATACCGTAAGAATATTTTCCATTGTTGAACCCAAAAATGGCAAATTCACAAAGTTATTTTCCAAAGTCCTACACATGGCAAAATTCTTCTCTAATTAAATTTGGACAATCCTATTAACGTAGTTATTTTGCAAAGTCCTATACATGGCAAAATCCTTCTCTAATTTAATTTGGACAATCCTATATTTAACTCAAAAAAAGTTCTTTCTATACAATCCTTCTCTAATTAAATTAGGACAAGCCCTTCTGTAAATACGATTGTAGTTTGCTATTTTCTTCGTCTCCTTCTTTCTAGCTCCTGTTCTCGTGTCGTTTTCTTCATCACTATCAAACTGTTTCCTGCATCATCATCAATTTTTTCTCAGTTATTTTTTATATAATTTCTTTTCATAGTTCACCTTTTCACTTACGTTTCCCGCTCTTATATCTTTTGTAATGTTATTAATTAATTTTAACACAATATTAATTATTATGCCAGCTTAAAAGCTATTTTATTTTCGTTTGTTTATTTGTGGTTTACTTCTTTATTTTATTTTATGTCCATAAGTTACTTCGCTTACCATTGCTTACATTCTTAGTTCATCTACCTTTTTTGTTCCTGTTTGCGTCTATTTAGTATCTCTTATTTTTTCCTTAACATTTTTCTCCTACTATTCTGTTAATCTACCAACAAAATTCACATATTCAGGTAAAATCATTTCATCTCATATAATACCTATAGTTGTACAATCATTTGTTACTGTTATCATAACTTTGGTTTTTAGGGATATTAGTGCAATGGACAAATATCGAATCAGCAGACTCAATGACTGAATTAGCGAACTCAATTACTACAATTACTGAATTAACTGATTCAATTACCAAAGTGGTGCCTCTTAATACAGTGAAGCTCAATGATCGCACCTCCATAATAAAGATCTTGGTGATAAGGCGTCAAGCAACAAAAGAATTTACTCGATCAACGAGTGGTACTCGATAAACTTTCACATTCGTCAATAAAGAGGTACTTAATTCATCAACCACTCCTCTTATTTATGGTTAATGTTCTTCTAATGTTCTACTTATCAAGAACATCTATATTATCAAATCAAACGTTGTCGTTTTTGGTTACTTGAGGCATTCTCAACAATAAACGATCCAAAGAGAAAACTAATCCCAGTTAATTTGAACTACTTATATGGATATACATATAAGAAAAAATAAATATTTATACAGGAAAGTTATGACCCAAGATATCATGTGAGTAAGCAAGCTATGAAACTTTCACAAAGCAAACCATCATAGGTCATAATAAGTTTAGAGTTATTTACTCTCTCTGCATAGGCATTGATCAAGGCATTATACATGGTTGAAGCTGACTTCAACCGTGCAGACTTCATCACCTCCAAGCACTCAATAGCATCATTGAACGTTCCTGACTGTCCATAAATATTAATCAGAGTGGTATAGGTAACAATGTTATTAATGGTTAATGTTTTTCTACTATTCTACTTATCAAGAACATCTATATTATCAAATCAAGCGTTGTCGTTTTTGGTTACTTAAGGTATTCTCAACAATAAACGATCTAAAGAGAAAATTTTCTTTTATACTGTATCAAGTTTAAAGATGCAAATAAGGGTATGAGGAACAGTCTTTCGTGACTTAAGACTTTTTTCAATAGCCTTCCTGAGTAAATTCTTAATTATATTTCTATAGTATAATAACTTGAATTTTCACACTTTTGATATGAATATGATTCACCCTCAGCAAGAATACTTCAAGTTACTCCATTATCAATCAAGCAACTATGCTCATTAAGAGCTTTTGGCAGTAACTTTACATCTATATTATCAAATCAAGCGTTGTCATTTTATGTTGCTTAAATAAGCTAATCAAGCCTTGTCATTTTTGGTTACTTAAATAGACTACTCTGATTCACTATTATCTTAATACCTACCTATTATTTGTTAATTTTCTATTTGTAAGTCCTATTATTGGTTCATCTTCTTTTTTCTTTCTTTCTTTCTTTCTTTCTTTCTTTCTTTCTTTCTTTCTTTCTTTCTTTCTTTCAGGGAACCAAAGGTAATGCCACCCTTTTCAATGGACATATTAAAACATGGAAAAAGCTTTTACATCAAGGCACTTTTTGCTACATTATGAACAACCGCCTTGATCTTTCCAATCTTAATTTTATTTCAATCAATAAGGAAATTGAGGTTGGATTTCTTGATGGCACTATAGTTCAAGAATGCAGAAGTCCATTCTCCACATTATGTTTTTTGAACAATTTTATTTCGTTCGAAGGTGAAAAGCTTCATACCACAGGAACAATTTTGGATATTTTTTTGATTCTGTTATCTAATCTACTATTTAGCATAAGTTCAATATTTATTCCTATTTATCTATTAAATCATACTTAATATTTTATAGATATTGTTGGAATCTTTGTTTCTTCTAAGCTCTTCACAAAAGGCAAAAAGCATAGAGAGCTGGTACTTATGAATGAGAAGTACGATTACCTTCTTTTAAGAAAACATCATTTTTCTTTTTACTGTTCGCTTACTTCAGTGCAACTTTCAAAATTTAAAATTATTTTTTACATCAAAAATTCAGGCATGATTAAAAAACTCTAACAGTGTGGGGCGAATCCTCAGGAATATATGATGAAATCTTGAAAAATCTCAATGAAGAAAAATCTATTATCGCATTCTGTGATGTTAAGACTAATCTATTCCTAGGCACTATCTTACAATTTGTGTTTATGTTAAATTCTTGATCTTTTTTTAAACTTCTAATTAAAATAAATCTTTGCAGGTAATTTTGGAATAGG
Organism: Capsicum baccatum var. pendulum; assembly: GCA_030864225.1. Classification (NCBI taxonomy): domain Eukaryota; kingdom Viridiplantae; phylum Streptophyta; class Magnoliopsida; order Solanales; family Solanaceae; genus Capsicum; species Capsicum baccatum. The sequence goes on from CM061557.1 coordinate 199,169,099, forward strand.
TACTACATCTATCAGTAGTATGTGGATAAATCCAACTTTTAAAAAAGCAAACTCTTTTAAAAAATAGTACTATACATTCTCATATTCAAAATAATGAATAGTATAATATAGTTATTTTATTTCACCGCCTAAATAACATGCAAGGCTTCTTTGAAGAAGAAGAAATACGCAGATATTACTATGCTGCCCTCTTTACAAATTAAATTAGCTCAAGAACTGAAAATTGGAGCTATAGCATGCAGTTCATTCGATTAGAATGAGGTACTATTTTCACCTACCTAATGAAATTTCACACGTGCTCCAAAAGTCTTAATCCTTGCCTTTTCTATGTTTCTATATGTAGGTTAAATATTGTAAATTTACTGCGAAGATCGCAAGCTTCTTAAATGCAAATGAACCATACTATGCATCTTGCAACCATTGCTACAAAAAAGTAAACTTTATTGATACTATTCCAACATGTTCTGGTTGTCTTGGGGGAAAACATACTTTATGAGGACAGGTAATACGCAGAAAAAGTTTCATATTACTTCTTTTAGAATTAATAAATATGTTAATTGTTTACTATTTGTTTATTCTGTAGGTTTCGCCTAATACTTGACGTGTTTGCTAATCATGAGCATTGTACTGTTATATTATTTGAAGCCACAAAATACTTGATTGGTTGCAATATTACAACGTATAAACAATCAATATCAGAAAAGGTCATATTATACTCTACTTTTATATTTATCATATATTTTATTACAGTGCCTTCCCTCCGCTAACTTATCTTCTTTTTTTCTTTTAATTAATACATTATTTTCTTTGATACAGAAAGAAGAATCCTCCTTTTATCATAAATTGCTCCTAAGGATTAACAAAGAATACACATTTTTCATCAAAATTGAAGCAAAAAACGAAGGAGATCGAATAGGAAGATGCTTTATTGCAGATGAAGTACAACCAGTTGAAAAGTCTATTCCAATTGACATAGTAGATGAAGAAATCACCTCGAAAATAAGGACAGAAAACGATGTTGGTGACATAATACCACAGAAAAAGATCAAGCTTGATAAGGATTAGTGATGCTATTTTATCAAATATTTTGAGCGTAGATAGTTATTGATTAGTTATGTTAACGTCAAATAGATTTAGAATCTAGATAGTTATTGGTTATTTAAGTTTTTTCTTTTAAACAATAAGTAACGTTTACTGGCATATCAAATAATATTGATCGTTTACTTCTAATTTGATCTACTCATACAATATTTTCTTTTATTTATTTATAATACATTATTAATTGTTTATTATTCTATGTCGCAGGATATATATTCATTAAACACATGGCACGAGGCACCTATAAAATTAATTTAAAATATTTTAACTTTTTCTTGTGCCCCACTTTAATTACAATTTTTTTTATTTTATCTTATATAGATCAAGTCAAAGTTGCTCAAGTCATTCAAAAGGTTAACAACTATATTGCTCCAATTAGAACAAACTTAAATGTTGAAATCGACCATACTCATGAACTAGAAACTTCAGGTACTTGCTTACCATTGAAATCTACTTTTTCACTTTAATATTTAAAAACAATCACCACACTACTTTTCAAAATAACTTATTCATTTATTTATATCTATTGTTAGTTTATAGCAGATCGTAGCTTTCTAGAAAAACTATACTCTAAAGTATAAGAACATAATCGAATCAGGATGACTAACTTGTAAATCTGTAGAAAATCTGAAAGACAATATATACAACATATTAGTTTGCACTGGCTACTCCTTATGTTTTCATCCCAATTTGCAAAACATCTTCTAACATTGGTTCATGATCGTCTTTAATCATATGAATCCTAAATATCTAGATAAATAAGACACATTATTCATTGTTAGTTTATTATATGAAAAAGAATATAGTAGTAGATAGCTAAGTAACAACAATATAAATATTGCTCAAACTAGAATTATACCAATAGAAACATCACAATCGATTTTAGAGGATCCATCCTAAGGATCGAAAATCACAAAGTATTCATCATTAGAATTTCATTAATGAATTAGCTCTGAAAACATAATGAAAAATGTCAAACTCACTTTTCACGCTTAGGTGGCTTCACAAGCTTTAATACTATAAAGACATCATCTTCATGAACTTGCCTACACATTTGTCTCACCAGCAAGTCCTACGAGTTGGCCAGACCTGCCTGAAAAGCTATACCCATGTATAAATATATCAACATATGAATAAATGAAAAAACAAAGCAAGGTAGAATAAATGTGCAGTACAAAAAAATGACTATTTAATCTCTTTGAGGAGACAACTTCTCATAACCTTTACACTAGCCCCAACATAGATAGCAATCAAGCCTTGCAAAATTAAAGTCCAAGAGTTATTTTTTCAGGTATGTTCAAATAAGACTTAGCTTCGGCTTGGTATTCATAGCAAGAGGGATAAGGCATTCAATGTCTAGCCATTTTTTACCTAATGACATGGCTGCATTGGTAAGAGCAGGTTTATGCAAACTTGATGCTCAACAATCAAAATCTATAGAAATGAGTCACAGTGAAAGTCCTCACATGACCAGTTTCTTGCTTAAGAAAAGATGAAATAATAGAAAAAGTGATTTTAGAAGTAGTTCATTTAGATTTGCAAACAAAACCATGATTACACAACCTTGTTATCAGAAGCCATGTCACTCTACTAGAAAACCATTAGCTGTCTAGCATAGTATTCCACGTCAAATAAAGAATACAAAGTAACACCCATAGGTTCTGAATAATTAGTACATGACATGTTTCACAGGCCAGATACCAATTGATTTGACTTGGTACTCTCTTAATACATGACGCCTTTCACAAGCCATACCAAGAAATATACCAGTAAAGGTACAAAAACAAACCTAGAAACAAACATAAGCCATTCCTGTTGCAAAGTAAAAGTTGGCATAGCCAGTACCCTGCAAAGGTATACGTTCTTTGCATAAACACCTAATACATATCCATAATTACCATAATTTTAAAATATAATAGAAGCAACAATGCATATCCATAGAAATAAAGCAGATATATACCCTCCATATCAACAAATTGTGCATCACATGACTAAGAAGGGAAACTCCAACATATCCACAGAAGAGAAAGAATGAAAACTGCATTTCTGCAAGCTACAAAGTTCTTTCATCCTTTGTTCCATACATTGAGGAAGAACCAAAGGGTAATGCTCAAAAGGAGTAACTTCATCCCATTAAAAAATCCCATTAGATATAGTAAATCGACAAGATCCTCTTTTAGAGATTCCTTATCTTAGCAACTTGTCAAAATATCAGTTAATCAACTTATTTACTTCTAGCCTTTTTTCAATAAAATCCCAATTTTCTTCAACATGTTATTCTTCTTCTTCTTTGGCGAATCATCTTCCAAGTCGTCCAAGAGTGGATAACCAAGCTTTCCATCGATAGTGTGGTAGTCTAAAAAACCTGTTCTCTCAACATATTTCCTGTTATTTCCAATTTAAACCATAGACACAGCAGCTTCAACTGCCTTTCTCCAATAATCACATTGAGCTTTTAGCCTCCTAAACTCAGTTTCAATCTACGAGTTTGCAGCCTAGGCTGCATTCAGCTCCTCAATGACACAAGTTAATTTCACATAGTTATTTTTCAAAGTCCTATAAATGGCAAAATTCTTATCTAATTAAATTTGGACAATCCTATTAACGTACTTATTTTGCGAAGTCCTATACATGGCAAAATCCTTCTCTAATTTAATTTGAACAATCCTATATTTAACCCAAAAAAGTTCGTTCTATACAATCCTTCTGTAATTAAATTACGACAAACCCTTCTATTTAATTTGGACAATCCTCCTTTCTCGCTCCTGCTTTTGTGTGGTTTTCTTTATTACGATCAAACTATTTCCTGCATCACCATCAATTTTTTCTCAATTTTTTTATATAATTTCTTTCAATAGTTCACCTTTTCACTTACGTTTCTCGCTCTTATATCTTTTGTAATGTTATTAATTAATTTAAACACAATATTAATTGTTATGCCAGCTTAAAAGCTATTTTGTTTTCATTTGTTTATTTGTGGTTTACTTCTTTATTTTAATTTATGTCCATAAGTTACTTCACTTACCATTGCTTACATTCTTAGTTCATCTACCTTTTTTGTTCCTGTTTGCGTCTATTTAGTATCTTTTATTTTTTTTAACACTCTTCTCCTACTATTCTGTTAATCTAACAACAAGATTCACATATTCAGGTAAAATCATCTCATCTCATATAATACCTATAGTTATATAATCATTTGTTACTATTATCATAACTTTGATTTTTAGGGATATTAGTGCAATGGACTCAAATATCGAATCAGCAATCTTAATGACTGAATCAGTGGACTCAATGACTATAATTATCGAATTAACTGATTCAATTACCAAAGTGGTGCCTCTTAATACAGTGAAGCTCAATGATCACACCTCCATAATAAAGATCTTGGTGATAGGGCGTCAAACAACAAAAGAATTTACTCGATCAACGAGTGGTACTCGATAAACTTTCTCATTCGTCGATGAAGAGGTACTTAATTCATCAACCACTTCACTTATTTATGGTTAATGTTCTTCTAATGTTCTACTTATCAAGAACATCTATATTATCAAATCAAGCATTGTCGTTTTTAGTTACTTAAGGCATTCTCAACAATAAACGATCCAAAGAGAACACTAATCCTAGTTAATTTGAACTACTTATATGGATATACATATAAGAAAAAATAAATATTAATACAGGGAAGTTATGACCTAAGATATCATGTGAGTAAGCAAGATATGAAATTTTCACAAAGCAAACTATCATAGGTCATAACAAGTTTAGAGTTATTTACCCTCTCTGCATAGGCATTGATCAAGGCATTATACATGGTTGAAGCTGACTTCAACCGTGCAGACTTCATCACCTCCAAGCACTCAATAGAATCATTGAACGTTCCTGACTGTCCATAAATATTAATCAGAGTGGTATAGGTAACAATGTTATTAATGGTTAATGTTTTTCTACTGTTCTACTTATCAAGAACATCTATATTATCAAATCAAGCGTTGTCATTTTTGGTTACTTAAGGCATTCTCAACAATAAACGATCCAAAGAGAAAATTTTCTTTTATACTTTATCAAGTTTAAAGATGCAAATAAGGGTATGAGGAACAGTCTTTCGTGCCTTAAGACTTCTTTCAATAGCCTTCCTTTGAAAATTCTTAATTATATTTCTGTAGCATAGTAACTTTAATTTTCACACTTTTGATATGAATATGATTCACCCTCAACAAGAATACTTCAAGTTACTCCATTATCAATCAAGCAACTATGCTCATTAAGAGCTTTTGGCAGTAACTTAACATCTATATTATCAAATCAAGCGGTGTCATTTTTGGTTACTTAAATAGGCTAATCAAGCCTTGTCATTTTTGGATGAGCTATGGGACTTTCACAAAGCAAACCATCATAGGTTATAATAAGTTTATAGTTATTTACCCTTTGTGCGTAGGTATTGATCAAGGCATTATACATAGTTGAAGATAACTTCAACCGTGCAGACTTCATCACCTCCAAGCACTCAATAGCATCATTGAACGTTCCTGACTGTCCATAAATATTAATCAGAGTGGTATAGGTAACAATGTTATTAATGGTTAATGTTCTTCTACTATTCTACTTATCAAGAACATCTATATTATCAAATCAAGCGTTGTCGTTTTTGGTTACTTAAGGCAATCTCAATAATAAACGATCTAAAGAGAAAATTTTCTTTTATACTCTATTAAGTTTAAAGACGCAAATAAGGTTATGAGGAAGAGTACTTTGTGCCTTAAGACTTATTTCAATAGCCTTCCTGAGTAAATTCTTAATTATATTTCTATAGCATAATAACTTGAATTTCCACACTTTTGATATGAATATGATTCACCCTCAGAAAGAATACTTCAAGTTACTCCATTATCAATCAAGCAACTATGCTCATTAAGAGCTTTTGGCAGTAACTTAACTTCTATATTATCAAATCAAGCTTTGTCATTTTTGATTACTTAAATAGGCTAATCAAGCCTTGTCATTTTTGGTTACTTAAATAGACTACTCTGATTCCCTATTATCTTAATACCTACCTATTATTTGTTAATTTTCTATTTATAAGTCCAATTATTGGTTCATCTTTTTTTTTCTTTGTTTCAGGGAACCAAAGTTAATGCCACCCTTTTCAATGGACATATTAAAACATGGGAAAAGCTTTTATATCAAGGCAATTTTTGCTACATTATGAACAGCCACCCTCGTCTTCCCAATCCTAATTTTCTTTCGATCAATAACAACATTGAGGTTGGATTCCTTGATGGCACTATATTTCAAGAATGCAAAAGTCATTCTCTACATTATGTTTCTCGAATAATATTGTTTCGTTTGAAGATGAAAAGATTCATACCAGATAATGTCTAATAAGTACCAAATAATCCATCATCTTTCTCCACTAACCCTAGTTTTCTAAAGAAAATATAGTTGTTTAACAGTGTGATCCTATTAACAAAATTGAGGTCCAAATACTGCAGTGGATATTCCCCCGATCCACTCTTAATATTTCAAAACAACAGGCATATCTAGAGGTAATAATTAAATAAAATTGATTTCACATAATACTCTATTCAACATAGCTCAAGAAAGCACCCGTGAATTAAATATACAACTTTGATGTCATGATGGACAGCTCCATTCAATAGCCGCAACTGGAGAAAAAGCAAAACAAAGCAACACTGCTGCACGAGGCATATCTAGAGGTAATAATTAAATAAAATTGACTTCACGTAATACTCTATTCAACAAAGCTCAAGAAAGTACCCGTGAATTAAATATACAACTTTGATGTCATGATGGACAGCTCCATTCAATAGCCGCAACTGGAGAAAAAGCAAAACAAAGCAACACTGCTGCACGAGGCATATCTAGAGGTAATAATTAAATAAAATTGACTTCACGTAATACTCTATTCAACAAAGCTCAAGAAAGTACCCATGAATTAAATATACAACTTTGATGTCCTGATGGACAGCTCCATTCAATAGCTGCAACTGCAGAAAAAGTAAAACGAAGCAACACTGCTGCACAAACTTAATCCCTTTTCTAAGAATTCGTGCAACCTTTTCACCACATACAATTAAATTGCTTGTCCATCTATCCCAAGAAGAACGGTGGATAACTTATTGATTCTTGCCAGTGAGATGTTTAGCAAAAATAAGCCTGATTCACATATAGTCTGTCCTAGGTAGTTAGACTATTAAACTAAAGACATTTGACCAAGGATGAGCTACCAAGCCCCTATGAGATATCGGTCACTAACTGACAATTCTAACCTGATTTTGGTTTCCCCTGTAAGAATGACCGTCTTGTTAAAAGTGGTACTACAATCTCAACGGCATTCTAGAGCATTACTTTATCATAAATGTTATTCTTAACCACTTGCACTTCTTCAAGATGGGACCTTTGGAAAAAGGCTTTCTATTTGCTTACAGGGTGCCTTTTTTCCTGGTTCAATTTACCTAAACTTGCTTTGAGAGCTGCTGCACTTGCCTTTGCTTCCTTAACCTCCCTCTTCCAGCTTAAGTACTCTTGCCATTTGAAAGTCTGCAGCCCACACAAAAAAATTTTAGGTTTAGATGGAAACTAAGAAAAAAAGTCTTAAATTTGTTAAAACATGAAGGGAATGATGAACAAGCACAACCTAGACTGATCTGCTACCACAACTGAACAACCACTTGAACCAGACAAACCAATCAACAAATAAAAACAAAATTGCCCTTGCAATCTTTTCTAAGTTGTTTACAAGGAAACATTGCCAGAATTTAAATGGCTTGGAATATTATCTTCCTTGGTATAAATGCCAGTCATGGAAAATGTGTGCAGATTGGCAATGTTACAACTTACATAAAGTGTATTGTCGAAGAATTTTCTAAACATTTGATCATGTTGCTCTGCAGCTCACTCCAATCCTAAATGCACACATCTTCTTCCAGGAAAAACATCTGTTTGAGTAGGCAACCACTTATGTGTAGCATTTCACACAAATGGCATCTGACCCTAGACTAGACTTGAATTTGAAATGTGTAATCAAGAGTAGAAAAATCAAAGAAAGAGAAATATTTTTTTGCAAATGCAAGATAACTTGGACTAACCGATAAAGTTGTTGTCATGAAATTATGAGGTCACAAGTTCAACCTAAAAATAGACCATTGTCGTCCTACCCTACCCAAAATTCATGCATACCAAGAGCTTTAAAATGCACCAGACTGACATTTGAAATATTATGCTACTTTCCCCTACTATGAAAGAGAAATAGGATACATTGCCAGAAAATGACACACTGTCCAGCTTACAGCTCTCTTGCCTAGTCGTCACCAGACCATACGACTAGTATGGTCTAGTCGTGACCACCATAAAACACCAAGGGCTTAGACACTGGACAACATATGACTAGACCCTAACCACTCGTCACATGACCATACAACACATGAGGAGTCTCTTATAAATAGGACATAACTTGTCTAATAACACACTGGTTTGGTTACGACTTAGGTCCCTAAACCTGTAACCACACCATACGACTCGTATGGTGTCGTCAACAGGACCATAAGATCAGGGCTCAAGAAAGTTTCAAGGGCCAAAGCTTGGGGTGTTTCAGTCTCCCTTACTTAGGATCATTCGTCCTCGAATTATGAGACAGGGCATTGACTAGCATGATTAAACCCCAAACATCTTTACTCTTTCCTTTAACTAAGTTAGAAAACAAAGATGTTAAGAATACACCATACCTTAAGCACAAATTTTTGGAATAGGGAATAAGAATAGATACTTGAACTTCATGTCCTTCTCGTCTTCCCAAGTAGCTTCCTTAAACTTTTGGTTTTTCCATAGAACCTTTACTGAAGCCACGTCTTTCATCCGTAACCGAAAAACTTGCTGATCTAAGATCCTTACGGGGACCTCTTCATAGGACAAATAATCCGAAATACCAATGTTCTCTAAGGGAACAACCAATGAAGGATCAGACACGCATTTCTGCAACATAGACATATGGAACATTAGATGAATGGAACTCATGCTAGAGGGCAAATAAAATTCATACGCAATGCTACCAACCCTTCTTAAAACCATATACAGGCCTATATACCGGGGACTTAGCTTCCCCTTTTTCCCAAACCGCATTACTCCTTCATGGGAGACACCTTTAACAACACCCAATCTCCAATCTCAAATTCCAAGTCCCTTCGCCTCACATCCGCATAGGACTTTTGGCAACTGTAGGCAATCTTAAGCCTCTATCGAATCACCTTCTCCATATCATGGTGAACCAAATCCAGGCTAAACATTGCTGCTTCACCAACCTCGAACCACACAATAATAGATCTACACCTCCTTCTATACAATACCTCAAATGGGGTCATACCAATGCTAGAATAGTAACTATTATTATAAGTCAATTCAATAATAGGCAAATGGTCGAACCAACTACCACCAAAGTCAATTACACAGGCTCGCAACATATCTTCCAAAGACTGAATAATTCTTTCTGCTTGCCCATCCGACTGCGAGTGAAAGACGGTAATAAGGCTCACTTTGGTCCCCAAACCACGTGGAAAGAGTGCTAGAAATATGATAAAAATTGAGTACCACAATCCAAAATGATCTATACAAGCGCACCATGCAACTTTACGACCTTCTAAAGGAACAATTTTGCATAGTCCTCGACAGAATAATTAGTTCTCACTGTCAAGAAGTGAGCGAACTTAGTCATCCTATCCATGATGTCCCAAATAGAGTCACACTGATTTTGCAACCGTGGAAGGCTAGTAACGAAATATATATTAATTACCTCCCACTTCCACAACGGTAGTTTAATTTCTTAGAGTAGCCCACCGGGCCTTATATGCTCCACCTTCACTTGCTGACACACCATTCGCTTAGCCATAAAGTTAGCTACATCCTGATTCATGTTATTCCAACAATACATATCCTTGAGATCATGATACTTTTTTGTTAAATCGGGATGAATTGTATATCGTGACTTATGGGCCTCGACCAAAATCCTACCCTACAATCCATCCACATCGAAACACACAACCTCCATTGGTACCTCAAGATACCATCACCACTAATCTCGAAAGCCATTACCTTCTTCTTACCCACATCATCCTTAATTTTCATCAAGAGAGGGTCTAATATCTGCTTTTCTAACACCTGTTGCATAAACACACCATTATCCCTAGAGTCCAAGAGACGAACTCCAAGGTTATCCAAATGGTGAATATCCTTCACCAATTCCTACTTATCCTTATCCACAAACGACAAACTACCCATTGACAAGATACCATCACCCCTGATCTCGAAAGCCTTCACCTTTTTCTTACCCACATCATTCTTGATTTCCATTAAGAGAGGGTTTAATATCTGCTTCTCCAACACATGTTGCATAAACACACTACCATCCTTAGAGTCCAAGAGACGAACTCCAAGGTTATCCAAATGGTGAATATCCTTCACTAATTCCCACTTATCCTTATCCACAAGCGACAAACTAGCCATTGACAACCTACTAGGAGCATCAACAACTGTGTTAGCTGTACCTAGATGGTAGTAGAGACTCATATCATAGTTCTTTAGCAACTCAAGTCACCTTTTTTGCCTGAGATTTAGCTCTTTCTAAGTGAACACATACTGCAGGCTCTTATGATCAGAAAAGAGGTCAACATGCACCCCATACAGATAGTGATGCTAGATTTTCAACACGAACACCACGACCAAAATCTATATGTCATGAGTCAGATAATTCTTCTTATTAACCTTCAACTGTTTAGACGCATAAGCAACCACCTTGCCATGCTACATCAATATACAACCCAAACCAACCCAGGACGCATCACAATAGTTGATAAAACCCTTGGTACCCTCAGATATAGTAAAGACCTGTGTTGAAGTCAACTTATCCTTTAGCTTCTCAAAAATACCATCGCAAGCATTAGACCACAAGAACTTTACCTTCTTCTGAGTCAACTTGGTTAATGGAGCAGCAATACAGGAAAAACTTTCTACAAACCTCCTACAATAACCAGCTAAACTCAAGAAACTCCGAATATCGATTGGAGTTGTAGGTCTAGGCTACTTTTTAACCAGCACAACTTTCCGAGGATCCACCATGATCCTTTCACTAGATAAAACATGACCCAGAAATGTGACAACATTCAACCAGAATTTACATTTAGAGAACTTAGCATACAACTACTGATCTTTCAAGGTCTACAATATAATACGGAGGTGATCGACCTGCTCCTCCTTACTCTTAGAGTATACCAAAGTATCATCAATGAAGAAAATCATGAACAAATTCAAAAACTAATGGAAGACCCTATTCATCAAATCTATAAATACCATCGGGGCATTAGTCAAACCAAAGGACATGACCAAGAACTCAAAATGCCCGGGCATAGAAAGCTTAGGGATATCCACCTCTCTAATCTTTAACTGATGATACCTGAATCAAAGATCAATCTTAGAGAAAAACTTAGCACCATGAAGCTAATAAAACAAATCATCTATTCTCGAAAGAGGGTACTTATTCTTTACCATCAAGTTATTCAGCTATCAGTAATCAATATACATCCAGAGGGAACCATTCTTATTACGCATGAATAACACCGGTGCACCCCATAGAGACACTAGAATGGATGAAACCCTTGTCTAAAAGATCCTTTAATTTCTCCTTAAGCTTCTTTAACTCAGCAGGAGCGATTCTATATGAGGGAATAAAAATAGGATAATTGTTTGAAACAAGATCTATTCTAAAATCATTCTCCCTATCAGGAGGAATACCAAAAAGGTCATCAAAGAAGACCTTGGAAAATTTATTCACCACCGGGACAGAATGTAAAGAAAGACCCTTCGAGCTAAAATCTTTAACCCAGACTAGATAATAGAGACACCCCTTAAAGATTAATCTCTGAGTTCTTAGATATGATATAAACCTCCCTTTAGAAGCTAGGGAACCACCGTTCCACTCAATAACCGGCCCATTACTAAATTTAAAGGTGACCTTTCAAGTCCAATAGTCTAACGAAGCATAACATGAGTGCAATCAATCCATCCCTAATATGACATCGAAATTAACCATGTCTGATTCAAACAGATCCACTAAAGTCTCCCGACCACCAAAAGATACCACACAACCCCTATAGACTCTTTTAGAAACCACAAAGTCACCCACAAGTGTAGACACAAAAAAGGGTCTGAAATATACTCGGGACCAAAACCCAAATACACAGCCACAAATAGGGTCACATAAAAGAGAGTAGACCTCGGATCAAGTAAATAGTACACATCACGAGAAAAGAGTTTCAACATACTAGTAACGACATCAGGAGATACTTCAGAGTCCTAACGAAAAGCGAGAGCATATAAGAAATTCCAACCAATGTCAGCACTAGAAGTAGAAGCAACACCCTTTTATGTAGAAGCTGATGAAGTGGAAACATGAACCTTATTGTCCCAAAAGCTACCCTAGAAGGATAATCACACTGCATATGGCCAATCTAACTATAATTAAAATATCACTTTCTCCCCTTCTCATGTTGGCCATGGTGCGGCTGACCATAAAATCTGTAAAGAGGATATAATGGAGCGGACTAAGCCATATCAGCTTGAGATTGGGCAACCTATGCCCGGTACCTTCCACCATTGTAACGCCTCAAAAAAGGGTACCGAGACGTCACACGGTGATCAAGACTATGAGTAGCCTTAAGCTAACCCTGTAAGCCTTCTATTAAATCTGAAGCTCATAATAAAGAAAATATAGATATATAATCAAAGCTAAAATATGGAATTCTGTATAAGCTAAGATGAAATCGTCTAAATATAATATCTGAAGATACTAAACTCAAGAGTCGGATCAATCAATACTAGAAATCTGAATCATATCTAGCGGTCTGACAAGCCTCTACTACTAATAACTGAAAGCCATTGGGACAAGTCCCCAGCTGACTCGAACTAACTAAAAAATACTGAATCAACTACTGCAAATAACTAAAAAATCTGAATGACTAGGTCTTCGAACTATGAGGACTCACCAACTATTGGGATGTAGATGGAGATACTCAAAATCACTCACGCTGCTTAAACTGAGCACCTGAACCTATATTATGAGACAATGTAGCACATAGACGTATATGTGGATCAGTACTTTTGGATTGTACTGAGTATATGGAGGTGAATGCATAAGTAAAATAATATCTCAATATTAACATAAATTTGTAAAAGAATGCATGCTAAATGTAAATGACTCACACTAGCTTGAATAACTAGAAATTGAAAAGCATAGTCATGAGTAGCAAAGCATGCTGTGTACATCTAGTGAGTCATAACATTTAGTTTCTAAAAATCTGCACTGGTATTCTGTCATTAAATCATGCTGTCTAAGTGTAGAAAAGACTCACTTTTATATCTAAAAGCTGAACACTGAATCTCATAGCTAGTATCTTTCTGTAAAACAATATCTGAATAAAGTTGTGAGCTTTAACACTTAGTTACTAAAAGATTTCCTGTTATTCTTTACTCTTTTCTATAAGTTGTAGGGAGGTTCTTCTAACCGACATAAACTATATGAGCTAACATGGAATCCAAAGTCTAGTTCCCTTATGGGAAAACCTCATGTTGAGGAGAGGTGTCATACTTTTTCCAAGGAATATAACCTAATATAAGTGATCACATCTATAACTATCATCCATATAGAAATGGGAATAATCTGATAACCTATATCTATGTTGGCTCATAGTTCTGAGGCATGTAAATATACCCAACTCAGTGCTATATACTACTCCCTTTAATCTGTATGCTTCCACTTTAAAACTAGTATGATGGTTTAAAAAGGAAAACCAACTTTATATCTATTAATTTGAACTGTAACTGAAACTGTAAAGTGGATTCCATATCTAAGTTGAGATTAAAAGATTAAATCTTTATTAAAATCTGAAAATAACAAGTCATGGGATGCTTAAAGCATAGTCATTGTTGAAATATCAACATTCAAACTAGGGCTTAATAACCCATACATCAAATTTATGTCAAATCATAATAAAGTTCATACTTAATAATGAAAGCATTGAAATTCAATTCTAAATTTGGAAATTCATATCATTCGCCTAAGAATACAAAAATAGCCATGCAATTCATCATCTGAATCACTTAAAATCTCATAATCTTCAAATAGCAATATTTGGGTATGAACCCTAAATTGAAATTCATAGGTAATCATACAAAATCATGTAACTTTGTAATTAAAAACTAATTTTAGGCACAAGGATGAAAGAATTATCCTTGTTGAAAACCCCACATACCTTAATTGATGAATAATTGGAGAAGCTTGAACTATGAGTTCCTATTTGTGCTCTTGAAAAAAGATTCTTGAATATCTTGAATTGAGAATCTTGAATTTTAGGTTACCTTGGAACAATAATGGTGGGATTTTGTGTCGCTGGAAAAGGACAAGTGCCATTTTGCACTCCACCGCAATGTGGTGTCTGTCCAATTAGGAATTTTAACGCGATATAGGAAATTCTCATTGAGCTACTAGAAAGGGACGAACGGGAACTGGAACTTCTTCGCGACACGGGCTAATCGCTGTGCTCCACTAAAAATCGAACAATTGTGAATTTTTCCTTCTCCGTGATGTGATGGTTATCACGGTGCCCTACTGCTTTCACTAAAATCGCCATAACATCTCAATTGAGTATTGGATTAAGATAAAATTGGTATTATTGAATTATCTATACATTGGGGGGTCTAGAGCTTGAAAATTCTATATGCATCAAGAGTATATACTTTTGAAATTAACCCTTGATACACTAAGAGTTAAACTGAGCTAAGAAAAGTATGGGGCATTACAATATCTCCCCCTTGGGAATATTCGTCCTTGAATGAGACTAATTAAACTGAAGATACTGAGGAACCGAGGCTATATACTGGCATGCACAACTGAAATAAACTACATGATTGAATCTAAAACATATTGAACGACTGAACTAATCTATGAATGCATGAATTTACATGATGATAACAACATAACCAAATCTGAGACTAGAAAAGAACTGAACCAAGGAAGACTATTACCTTCGGTTGATTCTGAGTTTGTGGAGAAGATATAAGGATACTTGGTTTGTATGTCTGCTTCTGCTTCCTAAGTAGCACTTTTAATAGACTTATTTCCCCATCGAATTTTGACCAAGGGAACTTCTTTGTTCCTTAGTCTACGAATCTGATAATCAAGAATCTCTACTGGAACTTCTTCGTATGAAAGGCTATTCTTAATATTTGTGCTTTCTAGAGAGATTACAACAACTAAATCATCTCTGCACTGCTTCAATAAGGACACATGGAACATTGGGTGAACTGCTGATAAGTCTGCAGGTAGCTCAAGCTCATACGCTACCTTCCTCACATGACTCAAAATCCCGAAGGGGCCTACATATTGGGGACTAAGCTTCCTCTTTTTGCCAAATCTCTTCACACCCTTCATGGGTGAAACTTTCAAATACACAAGATCATCTACTTCAAACTCAAAATCTCTCCTTCTTACTTTTGCATAAGATTTCTAACGACTCTGAGATTCTTTGAATCGCTCTCAAATTAACTGGAATTTCTCCATGGCATCAAACACCATATCTGGCCCAATCTAAGTAGTCTCACCCACTTCGAACCAACCGACTGGTGATCTACATCTTCGCCTATAACGAGCCTCAAACGGGGCCATCTAAATACTAGAATAGTAACTATTATTGTAGGCAAACTCGATCAAGGAAAAATGATCATCCTAACTGCCTTTGAAATCAAGAACACATGCCCTCAACATATCTTCTAGAGTCTGAATAGTCCTCTCCGCCTAACCATCTCTCTGCGGATGAAAATTTGAATTGGGTACCAAGATCCTTCTGAAAGGTTTTCTAAAACTAAGAGGCAAACTGAGTACCCCTATCTGAAATATTAGACAGGGGAACTCCATGAAATTTAACCAACTCTATGATATACAACTTAGCATAATCTTTAGTTTTGTAGGACGTGTGAACTGGCAAGAAATAGGCTGATTTTAATCTATCTATAATGACTTAAATCGAATCATGTTGTCAATGCGAATGGGGTAATCCAATCACAAAGTCCATATTCACCTCTTTCTTCTTCCAAGTGGAAATACTAAACTCCTGCAAAATGCCACCAGGTCTTTGATGCTCTACCTTAACTTGTTGACAAGTTGCATACTTAGCTACAAATTCTGCGATATCTCTCTTCATACCACTCCACTAATAGACTTCTCGCAGATCGCAATACATCTTGGTGACTCCCGGATGAATGAAATAACGTGCACCATGCATTCTGCCATAATCCGCTACCTCAAATTGTCAACACATGGCACACACAATCTACTCTAATATCTCAATACTCCATCTTTCCTTGGGAGAAAACCTCTAACTTTTGGTCTTTAATTGAACCATTCAGTTTGACCAAACTAGAATTCTCGTCCTGCTTCTCTTTCACTTCAAAAACTAGAGAGGATTCTGAACTACTTTGAACCCAAACATTCCCTTCAACTGAGTCAACCAACCTCACACCTAATCTAGCTAATCGGTGAACTTCTCGAACTAACTCTCTTTTATCATTCTCCATATGAGAAATACTTTCCATAGACAATCAACTAAGGGTGTCTGCCACTACATTAGCCTTTACCGGATTATATAACACACTCATATCATAATTCTTCAATAATTCTATCCATCTTATATGATGAAGATTTAACTCTCTCTGAGTAAATAATATTGCAAGCTTTTGTGATCCATAAACACATCAACATACACCCCATAAAGATTGTGCCTCCAGATCTTTAAGGAAAACACAATAGCTGCTAACTCAAGATCATGGGTAGGGTAGTTTTTTTTGTGAGGCTTAAGCAGTATAACGACATAGGCTATAACTTTACCTCTCTACATCAAAACACAACCTAGACCGATTCTAGAGGTATCACAATATACAATAAACCCATCTGTATCATCAGGTAGCACTAAAACTGGAGCTGAAGTAAGTCGAGTCTTTAACTCCTGAAAACTCTTCTCACAGGAATCTGACCATTGAAACTTAACTTTCTTCTGAGTTAATCTAGACATAGGGGATGAAATAGAAGAAAAACCTCAATAAAACATCTATAGTAGCCAGCTAAACCCAAGAAACTTCATATGTCTGATGGAGAGATAGGTCTAGGTTAGTTTCTTACTGCTTCTGTCTTTTGGGGATCAACTCCAATACCATCACTGGAAATAATATGACTGAGGAAAGCTACTGACCTTAGCCAAAATTCATATTTGCTGAATTTAGCGAACAACTGGTGATCCCTAAGAGTTTCAAACACAATTCTAAGGTGGTCTGCATGATCATCCTCACTACGAGAATAGACAAGAATATCAACTATAAAGACTAGGATAAACATGTCCAAATATTATTTGAACACTCTGTTCATCAAGTCTATGAAGGTTACTGGGGAATTGGTAAGAACAAATGACATGACTAGAAACTCAAAATGACCGTAATAGGTTCTGAAAGCGATCCTTGGAATATCACATTCCCTTACTCTAAGCTGAAGATAGTCGAATCTAAGGTCTATTTTGGAGAAATAATTTGCACCTTGGAGCTAGTCAAATAAGTCATCAATCCTAGGAAAAGGATATTTGTTTTTGACTGTGACTTTATTCAGTTGACATTAGTCAATGCACATTCGCAAAAACCCATCCTTCTTTCACACAAATAGGACAGAAAGGCCCTATGGAGAAACACCGGGACTTATAAAACCTTTATCTAAGAGGTCTTTAAGCTGGTCCTTTAACTCTTTAACCTCATTTGGAGACGTACGATATGGAGGAATGAAGATGGGTTGAGTATCTAGAAGAAGGTCAGTACCAAATTCTATTTCCCTATCATGAGTACCCCCGACAAATCTTCAGGAAAAACATTAGGAAACTCATTGACTACACGAATTGACTAAACTGTTGGAGTCTCTGGCTTAGTGTCTTTGACCCGAACTAGATGATAGATACACCCTTTTGTGATCAACTTTCTGGCTTTAAGATATGATATGAAATAACTCTTGGGAGACACTGAATGACCTTCCCACTCAAAGACTAGCTTATCTGGAAACTGAAACTTCACCACTCGGGTGCGACAATATATGGATGCATAAGAGGAATAGAGCCAATCCATACCAACAATAAGTTCAAAGTAAACCATGTCTAACTTTATTAAATCTGCTAACATGATTTTATGAAGGACAGTAATAAGATACTTTCTATAGATCTGTTTGGAAATAACTGACCACTGGGGTAGAAATAAAAAGGGCTCAAGGATTTTTTCAACACCTGTTTCAAAATTTACTGCAACTAGTGGGGTCACATAAGAGAAATTCTTCCCAGGGTCTAACAACATATAAACATCAAGATGAAAGACACAAAGAATAACAGTGACAACATCTGGTGAACTTTACTACTCTTGATGGGATGGTAAAGCATAAAACCAATTCTAGCTCTGATCGCCACAGTTACTGGATGATCTGCCCTGAGGAAGGACTGGGCGACCTAGAGGAGCTGGTGCACTTAGTATTCTGAGCCTGAGGACGAGCATACCTATTTCTCTGCTTAGTATGAGGACACTCTTTGATTCTATGTCCCAACTTACCACAACGATAACAATCTTTCTATCCTAACAAGCACATACCAAGATGATTCTTACCATACGTAGCACATAGAGGATAACTGGGTTTTCCACTTACACTATTCTGAGATCTGGACATAGAAGTCTTACCCCACTGCTCTTGTCTAGCTCTGGGTATGGGGGCACTGGATGATGATAGTGCTGGCATAGATGAATGATTCTAAAATTATGAAAGACTCCCTTCTCCAAACTTTGTCTGACCATGCTCAAACTATCCAATTCTAGCTTTCTTATTTCCTCTCTCTCTTTCTTCAACTTTTCTACCTTAATCTACTGGGTGTGAATGATCAACCTAGTAAGATCCATATACCTAATAAGCATGGTAATCCTATACTCCTTAACTACCAAACCAGATACTCCAGTAACAAACTTACTCATACTCGTCATAGGGTCAGCCATCGTATCAGGGGTATACTTAGACAACTGGTTAAACTTAAGGTAGTACTCTTTCACTGTCATCGAGCCCTGCCTTAGGTTCATAAACTCTTGTACCTTAGTTTCTCTCATTTCATATGGAAAGAACCTATCTAAAAATGTATCCTAAGACACCTGCCAACTCATAGGATCTGTATTCTCATCTCTACCATTCTTCCACATAACCACCCAATCTTATGCCACATCCTTTAGCCTATAGGATGCCAACTCTATACTCTTTTGTCTCAGTAACATGCATAATATGGGTGATTTTTCTTATCTCCTCTAAGTAAAGTTATGGGTCCTCACCTATTTTTGACCTAAAGAACTCAAGCGGATTCATTCTCATGAAGTCACAGATTTTGGTTGCTGCTAAATCCCCATTCTGCTGAAGGGGACTGTGTAATGCCCCGATTCCCGAGAACTGGAACGCCACACGGTGCTTATGATCCCAAAGGACCACAAGCTAACCCTTTTTCTGATATTTGTACTTGTTCATTGTATAATATAATAAAATACATATGAAAACTGGCTAACACTTGCCATAAGGTTCAAACATCTAGAAATATACAATACCTTAAACCACACACTAATACATCTATCTGAAAAGCCTCTACACAACCTGAACTGTGGAGTTGAAGGGACAATTCCCCCAACTAACTCCGTCTACTAAAATCAAATACTGTAATAACAATATCCTCGGACGATGAGGACTCACTGCTGCACCCACTGCTGCTATACAAGTGACTTCTAAGATGCTCCAAGTTTCACTCCTCTGAACCTATGGTGCCCCAAAATAAAAGAACACTATTGCGCGAATGCGTCAGTACTAAGATGTACTGAGTATGCAAGCAGGGAAGGCTAAATGCAATGGCTTATGCATGAACATTTAATCAACAGAATAATCATGAGAATAATGAACGAGTACACATATATTCATGCACAGTTCACAACCACTATAACAACTATAACGACTCCAGATACCACAGCTCGGATACCACTTTACTGTCCTCAGAACTCACTACTATATTGGGGTACTGCATTACTGAATCACAGGATACCAACACTGATCAATCGAATACACTCACACCCCTGACTCCTGAAGATTTATGCTAACATAAAAACCATGGGAAGCAGTTACATAACTCACCATGAATCCTCATAAGCAACTGAATATGTGGGGGTGCACGCAATAATTTGAATAATATCTTTGATTTCATAAAACATGCGTACGGAAAATGAAGACGCGCATGGCTTGAATTTCATTATCCATACTTCTCATAATATTATAAATAGGAAAACATAAGTAAAATCCCATAAATCATCATAAAATTATCAATATTCATCATAAATTCTCATGACTCATCATTGAAAGCCAAACTCATCAACTCAAGACTCAGAGCGATTCGATAGTTCAAGAAACATACTCTTATGGACAGGGGAATTTCCTATAACCGAAACCCCACGTGAGCCGCATGGAATACAATGTTAGCCCTCCTAAGGAGAGCACTCCCATTGGCGGGAGTGTTGTACTCTTGCCAGGGAGTACAACCTTAAAGCTTTCATAATCACATTTTGGCTCTCTGACCAACAATATCATCATCAACAATCCTACGGTGGCACATAGGTTTGGGAAAATACCAAATTTCCCTTTTGGTGCTAAGTAATACTCCCCGACTATCTCAGAACGCGTTAGGAAATCCACCACAACATCATAAGGGTCTATCATAAAGACCAAATCAAACTCTTTCTCATTTATCAAATCATATCAATTTGTGGATTTCTAACTCAACACATTTTAGCTCAAAACATTTTAATTTTCCTCAACATCAATATGGTATCAATAACACAACATTTCATCTCTGCGAGCTTAAAATCAATATAAATCATCCCGACTCTGCGGGTGCAAACCAATATTCTCAAATGATCATTCTTTTATTCCAATATTCAAATCAAGACAATAGGTTTTGAAAAGCATTTAAGATCTTCAAATCATAGTAAGATTTTGTATGTTGTAATGTAACTCAAATCATGGCTCTTATATCAAGAATCCTCAAAAAAATAATTTCATAGTAGTGGTATGCAATTTATGGCATAAAATCTCAATTCAAGAAAACAAGATAATAAGGTTATTATGTATACCAATATTGAACGATTCAAAGTTCCATAAATCATATCTTGAAAACACCTGAAATATCAACTCATGGTAGAAATATGAAATTCACCATATCAAATCATAACTTGGGAATAATAAAGTAATCATGTACATCAAAGCTTAAACAATTTATATTTTTCATAACCTCATAATTCGTCATTAAAACATCTTGGGTATTTACCCACTTTATAAAATCATGAAATTCCAATGATAAAATCAATTCTTTGGGCACAAGAATGAAAAGATATTCTTGTTCAAAACCCCACATACTAAGTTCTCACGAAATTCATGTTAAGTTCTCAAATCATCAAAAATTCATCGATCGTAGCACGACTAAGATTATCGTGGAACTGACTCAGCTCTACACCAGCAGACTATTTCGGGCATACGTACCCCCAACAATCAATAACATAAGTAATACATAATATACAACAATGCACACTCACGTGCCCGCAGGCCATCATGCACTATGCATTCATTAACACCTTACACCAATCATTGAAGATCATATTCATATACAAGTAGTGGGATCTCATGCCATTACATCGTATATTATTCAACAAGCATGCATATGGTTAAGGAAGAATACAACATAACATAGTTCATCCAATCGGGATACACACAAATAACATACATTCAACACATCATGGTTCACTTCTCAAGGTTCTTTCCTTTAAGATCTTGATATATGCAATTCAACCCATAATTAGACATTTCACACTTACCGTGGCCTAATGGCCTTACCATTTTCCTCAAGCATCATAGGAAACACGTAGCATGCAAGTATGGTATGAACTTATCACTTTGATCACAAGGGGTCATACGATCCATTCTTCTTCAACTAGGCATTTCTACAATTACCTTGCATGCACCATTTAGGCATAGGTCAGTATGAACAATTACATGTGCTACAACACCATCATTCATCTTAATTCCACCAACTAAATCCCTCGTCCGCACTTACAACCATATCATAAGCCTTCCACACAACATCCCTAATTTTAGACAATAACATGGAGTTCATGTTGAACGTATACATAGAAAGTAGTCTAGTCATTTAGAACTTATTATATCCTAAGAACGTAAATTTATAGCCTCTTAGACAATTCCACAAACACCTTACATGTACTTTTAGGCATTGGTGAATTCATCAAATTCTCATGTTTTCCACCACCCCATATATCTCATCCAACACACATAATCATCACATATATATATATATATATATCAAGTAACATACATAATCCTCATATATATCTCAACCATCAAATATCAATTAACATATATATATATATACACATATATGTATATATACATAACTTGAACTTTAAAAAAGGGATTCGTGAACTCTATGGACGAAAGGAGTCCATAGATAAACACTTGCATACCTTAGATTTCGTGGTCGGAAGAGATTGACGGAAGGAATTCTTGAGTCAAAGTCTCCAATTAATTTCCCCCAATTCAAAACCCTAACCCTAACTTGATATATATATATATATATATATATATATACACATATAAGAGAAATGAGAGGAAAATAATACAAGTTCTCAGCTGAATGGGGTATTTATAGAGGTTTAAAAGAGTCGTGAAAGACCAAAATGCCCCTAAGAAATAAATAAAACCCGAATTTGTCCTTCAATGATCTATCCATTACGCTGAAGTAAATTGTCTATAACATTTTACTTCGATGTCCAAATTGGATGAAACCAATTTTATTGGAAACAAGACTCTCTGGGCTTTCCGTTGATATATAGCAGCTCACATAGTTCATTATGTACAAGAAGTTATGATCGTTTGAAGTTGACCAAAAAAATCGCCTGGCTGCAGTATTTTTTTCCTGCACATTTTACTGTTCACAGTTCGATCGGAATGGTCGTAACTCATCGCTCGAGTGTCCATTTTTGGTGATCCACATATCGTTGGAAATCTTATTCGATGCTCTACTAAATGGTGGGTCGAAATCCAAAAAATGACACATAGAAAAATTATAAATCATTCTCGAATATAGGATCCAATACGTTTACGCACAAAATTTCGACGAAAAAATTTTCCGGGGTATTACATCATCACCCCCTTGGAAACATTCGTCCTCGAATGTGAAGGCCAGATCAAGAACACTAATCGACTGGGTTTATTCAAGACAGCAACACATCTCAAACATAACCACACGACTGAAGCTACCAATACTCTGTGTACGTTCACTAGTCATGCACATCTATCGCATAAAAAATTCAACAACCCAATCATGGGTAACTTTTCACAACACACATGCATCTCAAATACACAGAATCATAACCCAACCAATCTCTTCAATACATGTTCAAACATGTCCACAATTCGAGTTCCTTTCTATTGAACGTGCATATTAAATATGACTATACCTAATATACCAAATTCTCGAAAGCATAAATAGAAATGCAAGGAACGATGAGGTTAACATCATAGAAAGAGCATGGACATGCAATTATTATAACATTATGGGGTATCTCCCCCTTGGGACCCAAGGTCCCTCTAGACATATTTCACTGAAATAAGAATTGGTCGGGAACTGTCTCGCTTTACTGCTTTTCCATACCTACTGGCACCACTACCAGATTCTAAGGGCCTGACTTGTCACTTTCTCTATCCTCCTCCTCTCAGCTTTAAGTCATCGTCAGACACTTTTGAACACTTGGCTAAACCCCGGAATGAACTACAACCAATGTACTCTAGAGTCTAAGGCACAACGGTGCACAAAATGATAACTTAATTCATCCAGAAAGACTACACCTGAAAACATAAATTCAATACCAATACTACTTCTTGGAATACAACTCTTATCTTTCCTTAGTCTCTACTATCATCATCATATACATACACTCTTTTCAACACCTACTTGTCTCACTAAACACATTATCTTCTTCGATTTCTTCATAGGCTACTAATACCACACTCACATCTTAATACTTAGTTTGGAGTCCAC
Source organism: Capsicum baccatum var. pendulum (assembly GCA_030864225.1). Classification (NCBI taxonomy): domain Eukaryota; kingdom Viridiplantae; phylum Streptophyta; class Magnoliopsida; order Solanales; family Solanaceae; genus Capsicum; species Capsicum baccatum. The sequence goes on from CM061557.1 coordinate 199,193,452, forward strand.
AAACTTACATTCTTCAAAAATTTCAGCTTAGCTTCTAAAATATAACATGAATATCCACAAATATTTAATAAACATACTATTCTCATTCTAGCCTTCAAATATCACATCTCTTACACTTATACTTCTCCACACCATGAGAATCGCAGCTATATCTCTATCAATCAACACATATAATTCCCAACTTTCACACTTAGATTCTTACATATATAATTTCAAGCCTATTCATTCACCATATAAACAGCTAACCCCATAAGGCATACTCTGCTCACTTTAGAGAACACTGTCCCGAAACTATCTGCGGGGACTGTCAGAGAAAGTTTTATCTGAAAGACTTTGGCTTCACTACTTCTGTTACCTTAAGAGTAAGGTAAATCTGACATAAGTAGATCATTACAAGAGCCTACATAACTCTCTTCGAAAATCTTGCTATAGCATGATCTGGATCATGAACGAATGAAAACTCTTTTAAACATCCCATAGCCTCCTGTACATGAATGTGGCGCACAACACACTCTTATACAATACTCTACTAGATGCGGATTTTCAGACTCCCTAGGACACTGTTGAACCTTAGGCTCTGATACCAACTTTGTAATGCCCCGATTCCCGAGAACCGGAATGCCACACGGTGCTTATGATCCCGAAGGACCATAAGCTAACCCTTTTTATGATATCTGTACCTGTTCACTACATAATATAATAAAATACATGCAAAAACTGGCTAACACTTGCCATAAGGTTCAAACATCTAGAAATATACAATACCTTAAACCACACACTAATACATCTGTCTGAAAAGCCTCTACACTGCCTGAACTGTGGAGTTGAAGGGATAATTCCCCCAACTAACTCCGTCTACTAAAATAAAATACTGTAATAACAACATCCTCGGATGATGAGGACTCATTGCTGCACCCGCTGTTGCTATACAAGTGACTTCTAAGATGCTCCAAGTTTCACTCCTCTGAACCTATGGTGCCTCAAAATAAAAGAACACCATAGCGCGAATGCGTCAGTACTAAGATGTACTGAGTATGCAAGTAGGGAAGGCTAAATTCAAGGGCTTATGCATGAACATTTAATCAACAGAATAATCATGAGAATAACGAATGAGTACACATATATACATGCACAGTTCACAACCACTATAACAATTATAACGACGCCAGATACCACAGCTCGGATACCACTTTACTGTCCTCAGAACTCACTACTGTACTGGGGTACTGCATTACTGAATCATAGGATACCAACACTGATCAATCGAATACACTCACACCCTTGACTCCTGAAGATTTATACTGACACAGAAACCGTGGGAAGTAGTTACATAACTCACCATGACTCCTCATAAGCAACTGGATATGTGGGGGTGCACGCAATAATTTGAATAATATCTTTGATTTCATAAAACATGCGTACGGAAAATGAAGATGCACATGGCTTGAATTTCATTATCCATACTTCTCATAATATTATAGAGAGTAAATCATAAGTAAAATCCCATAAATCATCATAAAATCATCAATATTCATCATAAATTCTCATGACTCATCATAGACAACCAAACTCATCAACTCAAGACTTGGAGCGACTCGATAGTTCAAGAAACATACTCTTATGGACAGGGGAATTTCCTATAACCGACAACCCCACGTGAGCCACGTGGAATACCAACGTTTGCCCTCCTGGGGAGAGCACTCCCATTGGCGGGAGTGTTGTACTCTTTCCAGGGAGTACAACCTTAAAGCTTTCATAATCACAATTCGGATCTCAGGCCAACAATATCATCATCAACAACCCTACGGTGGCACATAGATTTAGAGAAATACCAAATTTCCCTCTCGGTGCTAAGTAATACTCCCCGACTAGCTTAGAACGCATTAGGAAATCCACCACAACATCACAAGGGTCTATCATAAAGACCAAATCAAACTCTTTCTCATTTATCAAATCATATCAATTTGTAGATTCCTAACTCAACACATTTTAGCTCAAAACATTTTAATTTTCCTCAACATCAACATGGTATCAATAACACAACATTTCATCTCTACGAGCTTAAAATCAATATAAATCATCCCGACTCTGCGGATGCAAATCAATATTCTCAAATGATCATTCTTTCATTCCAATATTCAAATCATGACAATAGCTTTTAAAAAGCATTTAAGATCTTCAAATCATAGTAAGATTTTGTATGTCGTAATGTAACTCAAATCATGGCTCTTATATTAAGAATCCTCAAAAAAATAATTTCATAGTAGTGGTATGCAATTTATGGCATAAAATCTCAATTCAAGAAAATAAGATAATAAGGTTATTATGTATACCAATATTGAACGATTCAAAGTTCCATAAATCATATCTTGAAAATACTTGAAATATCAACTCATGGTAGAAATATGAAATTCACCATATCAAATCATAACTTGGGAATAATAAAGTCATCATGTACATCAAAGCTTAAACAATTTATATTTTTCATAACCTCATAATTCGTCATTAAAACATCTTGGGTATTTACCCACTTTACAAAATCATGAAATTCCAATGATAAAATCAATTCTTTGGGCATAAGAATGAAAAGATATTCTTGTTCAAAACTCCACATATTAAGTTCTCACGGAATTCATGTTAAGTTCTCAAATAATCAAAAATTCATCGATCGTAGCACGACTAAGATTATCGTGGAACTGACTCAGCTCTAGACCAGCAGACTATTTCAGGCATACGTACCCCAGCAATCAATAACATAAGTAATACGTAGTATACAACAACGCATACTCACATGCCCGCAGGCCATCATGCACCATGCATTCATTAACACCTCACACCAATCATTTAAAGATCATATTCATATACAAATAGTGGGATCTCATGCCATTACATCGTATATTATTCAACAAGGATGCATATGGTTAAGGAAGAATACAACATAACGTAGTTCATCTAATCGGGATACACACAAATAACATACATTCAACACATCATGGTTCACTTCTAAAGGTTCTTTCCTTTAAGATCTTGATATATGCAATTCGACCCATAATTAGACATTTCACACTTACCGTGGCCTAATGGCCTTACCATTTCCCTCAAGCATCATAGTAAACACGTGGCATGCAAGTATGGTATGAACTTATCACTTCGATCACAAGGGATCATACGATCTATTCTTCTTCAACTAGGCATTTCTACAATTACCTTGCATGCACCATTTAGGCATAGGTCAGTATGAACAATTACATGTGCTACAACACCATCATTCATCTTAATTCCACCAACTAAATCCCTCGTCCGCATTTACAACCATATCATAAGCCTTCCACACAACATCCCTAATTTTAGACAATAACATGGAGTTCATGTTGAACGTATACATAGAAAGTAGTCTAGTCATTTAGAACTTATTATACGCTAAGAACGTAAATTTGTAGCCTCTTAGACAATTCCACAAACACCTTACATGCACTTTTAGGCATTGGTGATTTCATCAAATTCTCATGTTTTTCACCACCCCATATATCTCATCCAACACACATAATCATTACATATATATATATATATATATATATATATATATATATATATATATATATATATATATATATATCAAGTAACATACATAATCCTCATATATATCTCAACCATCAAATATCAATCAACATATATATATATATACATCATCAAAGTCTAGAAAATATATATATATATATATATATATATATATATATATATATATATGTATATACACACACATAACTTGAACTTTCAAAAAGGGATTCGTGAACTCTATGGACGAAAGGAGTCCGTAGATAAACACTTGCATACCTTAGATTTCGTGGCCGGAAGAGATTGACGGAAGGAATTCTTTAATTAAAGCCTCCAATTAATTTCCCCCAATTCAAAACCCTAACCCTAACTTGATATATATATATATATATATATATACATATATATACATATAAGAGAAATGAGAGGAAAATAATACAAGTTCTCAGCTGAATGAGGTATTTATAGAGGTTTAAAAGAGTGTTGAAAGACCAAAATGCCCCTAAGAAATAAATAAAACCCGAATCTGTCCTTCAATGACCTATCCGTTAGGCTGAAGTAAATTGGCCATAACTTTTTACTCCGATGTCCAAATTAGATTAAACCAATTTTATTGGAAAGAAGACTCTCAGGGCTTTCCGTTAATATATAGCAGCTCACACTGTTCATTATGTACAAGGAGTTATGATCATTTGAAGTTTACCAAAAAAATCGCCTGGCTGCAGTATTTTTTTTCTGCACATTTTACTGTTCACAGTTCGATCGGAATGGTCGTAGTTTGATCGGAATGGTCGTAACTCATCGCTCGAGTGTCCGTTTTGGGTGATCCACATATCTTTGGAAAGCTTATTCAATGATCTACGGAATGGTGGGTCGAAATACAAGAAATGACACACAAAAAAAATTATAAATCATTCTCGAAGATAGGATCCAATACGTTTACGCACAAAATTTTGACGAAAATTTTTTTCGGGGTATTACAGACTGCCGCCTGATGGTTGCCCTGAACATTGGCAGTCACAGCCTGGGCCAACTCCTAAAAGGCAGCCTGAAATTCAGCATAGAATACATTCTTATTCAAAGGGTCAGTAGGCTAGGGTGGCTGGTTATTATTTTTGCGGGAGTTTGCTTGATGAGGAGGCATATTCAACTATCACGTAAGAGCATGAGTTAAAAACAGATAGAGATACTGTAAGCACAATAAATCATAAAAAAAAAAGAGATAATTTTTTAATAATGTCCTATAGCCTCTTACTCATAAATGTGGTGTGCTTCACATATAGGATCAAGACTCTACGTAGCATGGCTTGTCTAATTCCCTAGGAATCTTATAACCTTAGGCTCTGATACCAAGTTTGTAATGCCCCAAAAATGAGTCCTGAGATGTCACACGATGCTCAAGACTATGAGTAGCCTTAAGCTAACTCAGTAAGCCTTTCACTAAATCTGAAGCTCATAATAAAGAAAATATAGATATATAATTGAAGCTAAAATATGGAATTTGGTATGAAAATGTCTGAATATAATATATGAAGATACTAAACTCAAGATTCTGATCAATCAATATTGGAAATTTGAATCATATCTAGCGGTCTGACAAGCCTCTACTACTAATAACAAGAGAGCCACTGGGACAAGTCCCCAGATGACTTGAACTAATTAAAAAATACTGAATCAACTACTGCAATAACTAGAAAATCTGAATGACTAGGTCCCAAACTATAAGGACTCACCAACTATCGAGATGTAGATGGAGATGCTCGAAATCACTCACGCTTCTTAAACTGAGCACCTGAACCTACATTATGAGACAATGTAGCACATGGACGTATATGTGGATCATTACTTTGGATTGTACTGAGTATATGGGGGTGAATGCATAAGTAAAATAATATCTCAATATTATCATAAATTTATAAAAGAATTCATGCTAAATGTAAATGACTCACACTAGCTTGAATAACTAAATATTGAAAAGCATAATCATGAGTAGCAAAGCATGCTTTGTACATCTAGTGAGTCATAACATTTATTTTTTAGAAAGCTGCACTGGTATTTTATCTTTAAATCATGCTGTCTAAGTGTACAAAGGACTCATTTTTATATCTAAAATCTAAACACTGAAATCTCATAGCTAGTGTCTTTCTGTAAAACAATATCTGAATAAAGTTGTGAGCCTTAACACTTAGTTACTAAAAGCTTTCCTGTTATTCTTTACTCTTTTCTATAAGCTGTAGGGAGGTTCTTCTAACCGACATAAACCATCTAAGCTAACATGGAGTCCAATGTCTAGTTCCTTTATGGGAAAATCTCACGTTGGGGAGAGGTGTCATATGTTTTCCAAGGAGTATAACCTAATATAAGTGATCACATATATAACTGTTATCTTTATAGAAATGGGAATAATCTGATAATCTGTACCTACATTGACTCATAGTTCTGGGGTATGTAAACATACCCAACTCGGTGCTAAATACTACTTCCTTTAATCTGTATGCTCATTCTATGGGAAATCCACTTTAAAACTAGTATAATGGTTTAAAAAGGAACACCAACTGTATATATATTACTCTAAACTGTAACTAAAACTGTAAAGTGGATTCTATGTCTAAGCTGAGATCAAAATATCAAATCTTTATTAAAATCTGAAAATAACTAGTGATGGGATGCTTAAAGCATAGTCATTCTTGAAATATTAATATTCAAACTAGGGCTTAGTAACCCATGCATCAAATTCATGTCAAATCATCATAAAGTTCATGCTTAGTAATGAAAGCATTGAAATTCAATTCTAAATTTGGAAATTTATATCATACATATGAGAATATGAAAATAGCCATGCAATTCATCACCTGAATCACTTAAAATCTCATAATCTTCAAATAGCAATATTTGGGTATGAACCCTAAATTTAAATTCATGGGTAATCATACAAAATGATGTAACTTTGTAATTAAAAACTAGTTTTGGGCACAAGGATGAAAGAATTATCCTTGTTGAAAACCCCACATACCTTAATTGATGAATAATTGAAGAAGTTTGAACTTTGAGTTCCTATTTGTGCTCTTAAGGATAGATTCTTGAATATCTTGAATTGGGAATCTTGAAATTTGGGCTCCCTTGGAAAAAGAATAGTGGAATTTAGATTTCTTGGGGATTAAGATTTGAAGCTCTAGGGTTTCTTGGAGACTAATTTTGATGAAAATATGCATATAATGGTTAGAATAGGATTAATTATCAGTTGTTCACGGATTGGGGCTTTTGAAATAACGAAATTGCCCTTTAAAAATTTAACTCGAATCTGGAAGTCCCGATTTTGAGCTCCACCGCGATGCGATACAATTGTGGTGGCTCACTGGAAAAAGGACACACTATTTTAGGCTTTGGTGCAACACGGTGCAATCGCATTACGTTACTAGAAAAGGAAGAGTGCCATCTTTCACTCCACCACGATGTGGTGTCTGTCCAATTAGGAATTTTAATGTGATACAATCAATTCGCATTGAGCTACTGGAAAGGGACAAATGGGAAATGAAACTTCTCCACGATGTGGGCTAATCATGGTGCTCCACTGGAAATCAGACAATTGCAAATTTGTCCTTCTCCGCGATGCGATGCTTATTGCGGTGCCCTACTAGTTTCACTAAAATCATCATAAATTCTCAACTGAGTATCGAATTAAGGAAAATTGGTATTGTTAGAAAACTGATTCAATTATCTACATATTGGGGGGTCTAGAGCTGGAAAATTCTATATGCATCAAGCGTTATACGCTTTTAAAGTTAACCCTTGACACACTAGGAGCTAAACTAAGCTAAGAGAAGTAAGAGGTATTACAAACATGCTGAGAAAAATGATCACTCGACGACTTGGTTAAGGAATACTAGCCATAGAGAAAGAACCAGAACTACCCCATTTCTTCTTAGGCCACTTCACCCACCTCTACCACTTTGCTGCTAGCCTCCACCTTGATAAAAAAAATCTAAAGTTCTTACTTTATCTTTCACTAATCTCATCCTGCTTCTTCTTTTCTTCCTCAACCTGCGGCATATAGAGTACAAGTCTAGAAATATCCATATCGTGGTTCAACAAGGCAATTTTACTCTCCAAAATCAACTCACGGGACAACCTAGAAGAAAATTATGCATTTTAACTCTCATGATAGACACCAACTCAAGATCATACCTAGATAACTAATGGAATTTCAAGGCATACTCCTTGACTGACATCCTACCTTGTCTCAAATTCACAAATTCTTCCATTTTTTGCCTCCCTTAACTCCTGAGGAAAGATGCGGTCCAAAAGGAAATAAAGAAGTCATCCTGTAATGTAGAGTTAGCATCACCTCCCTTAGAATGTTCTCATTCTTCATACCACTGGTATACCATATCCTTTCATTGGTAGGCAACAAACTCCATACCTTCAATTTATAAAGTATGCATAATCTGGAAGATCTTCTCTATCTCATCAATAAAAGCTTGAGGATCCTCCTCAAACTTAAAACCAATAAAAGTTGGAGAACTCAACCTCATGAATTGGCCAACCCTTGTGGCCTCAGAAGATGGAGTACTACGCTTGGACTAAGAAGCTACCAGTTGAGACAATATATGAATAGACTGATGAAACTCAGCATTTATCACATCATCCTGAGGGGCTCGAGGAGGGTTAGAAGTAACCGGTGGAACTCTAAGAGGGCAATCGAGAATTGGATCCTTAGACCGAGTTTGAACCCCATAAGCAGAGCGTGTCCCATCAATAGTGTCCCCTAGTGGAACATAGGATTTTCCATGAGCTTTAGATCGTTTGAGAGGTATGATCTAAAAAAGAGAGCAAATAGGAATTAGAGGAATCCAAGACCTTATACTTTACAGCTTAAAACAGAATAACAAAAAAGGGAAATATTCTTAAATATCTCATAGCCTCTGTCTTATAAGTGGGGCATGCTACACACCCATAAAATGAACTCTACTTGACATGGCTTTATGGACACCCAATTGACCACAAATCTAGTGCTTTGATACCAACTTTATTATAACCCAAACTAGGGCTTGACCATGATAGGTATCTCAAGTCCCACGTGGACTGGAGATCACCCCCTTCATCTAGCCTAACCAGTACCACAACCACAAGTGTTGGAAGAATTCTAAACATATAAAAAGATAACATATAGCAAAACTAATATCAATTCATTAAGTGTCTATACTATCCATTAATAGTCGGGCAACCGTCCATCACCAAACAACCAACCAAACCACCTAACTCTATAGTAATCTAATAAAGCCTCTACAAAACTAAACGTTAATAAAATATCGGGATATGCCCCCGACAGTAGTCGAAAAAATTCTAAACAAGGTCTAAGACATAGGTAATAAGGATCATGAAATGAAGCCTTCCAAAGTATGGAAGCTCAACACTTTAATGTCAACTCACGAACTAACTCGAGCACCTGATCAATGAGCAAAAAAAGTAGAAGAAGTTCAAGCGTCTGCATTACATGGGGATACAATGTCTGGAGACCATTAGCAGTTGAAGTGCTAGCATGCAACTCAGGAATAGAGAAATAAAATAATGTCATCATTCATAACCAAATAAAATAATCATATGCGATCACATACATACATATATATCGTGCTGGGATAAGGAACACGGTTTAGTATGTATTTAAAAAAACCCTACCGGGCTATGTAGCATAACCATCATACAACAATGCACCACCGGGCTATATGAGCCCATCTCTCCCCTAGCTAAAAGGGCCCCATTGTGTGTACTCGTAAGATCCAGAGAATATCCATATTCGTATATGCCTTTATGGGTAACTCAAAGCTCCCAGCATAATAAAGGTGACTTAAGCACTAATGTATACAATATGGGGGACTCGAACCTCCCATTCATATATTCATTCGGGGGACTCAAATATCTCGGTCATATAGACACCTGCACTAGCAGCGCGGTTTCCTATGTTAGCCCTTCAGACTCCACTTTCACTTTTCGGCTACACATCTTGATTTAAAGTTCAATTAAAACATTCTTTACACATACACAACCATTAATCCAATTACTTACAAAGGCATCCCGTTGGTATCATCATACTAATCCCACTTGCAAGCATACAACATGTCATAACCATTATTAATCATCATGGGACTCAAACCCATTATCTAACAAAGACGTTAATTCAATTCATCTCTTAAGGACTTAAACCCTATTAGCATTTCAAATCAATTTATGGCCAAAAAGTCCTTCATAAAATCATTTACCAACCATTAACATTCTTAGGCCAATGCCTAAGTTCAAAACACAATTCATCATGTGACAAGATAATTCTCATTGACATTTTCATAAACAAGTTGAGAGCATACCATTATCAAAGCCAAAAACAAAGAAATTGTAGGTTAAACATGACATGTTTGTTAAACCACAATTCCTATGCTCCCATATGTTCAAATCTATTATCAAAACATGTATAATTATAATTTAAACCATGAGAAAAACATTACTCAACATTATGCATTCAAAACCTCAACCATGGTTTTTAAAACCACCATTAATGACTCATGAGCAATGCTTAAACATATGTTTTTATTAAACTAATAATGAGGGACGAGTCACATGCCTGAGTTACAAAGATTCACGAAGAGAATTTGATTTTTAAGTCCTTAGATAACCACTTTGAAGAAACCCTAGCCCAATCTTTCTTGAGAAGTTTTAGAGAGAGTTTAGAGAGTGCTTGATTTTGTAAAGTGTATAATGGATTACCAAAAGGTTTTATAAGACATGTGGTCTTAAGGGCTTGGGGTGGGAAATATCCAGAATACCCTCAACTTAAAATTTGTAAGGAAAAGTCCGCAGGTGGCTACAAGTCTAGTCATTGAGTCATCAACACAACATACGACTCTTACTATTGAGTCATAATCAAGATAGAAAATTAGACATCACACACTGTCCAACTTACGACTCCTTTGCCCCAGTCATCACTAGACTATACGATAAGTATGGTCTAATTGTGACCACCACAGAACACCAAGGGCTTAGACACAGACAATATACGACTGGACCCTAACCACTAGTCACATGATCATACGACTCCTAAGGAGTCTCTTGTAACTAGGATAGAACTTGGCCAGTAACACACTGGTTTTGTTATGACTTGAATCCCTAGACTCGTAACCATACCATATGACTCGTATGGTGAGTCATCAATAGGATAGTGAGCTCAAGTCTCGAGAAAGTTTCAAGGGCCGAATCCTAGGGAATTTTAATTTATGCCATGGCACTCATCTACTGAAGTCATTCATATCATCAATAAACTGGTAGAGCAGTATAGGGAAAGAAAAAAAACATTGTACATGGTGTTTATCGACTTAAAGAAGGCCTATGATAGAGTTCCTAGGGAGGTTCTTTGGAGGTGTTTGGACTATGAAGGTATACCTATAGTGTATATTAGGGAAATTAAAGATATGTACGATGTAGCCAAGACTCAGGTTAGGACTGCGGGAGGGGACTCAGAGCACTTTCCCATCTTTATGGGGTTACATCAAGGATCGACGCATAGTCCATTTCTTTTTTCCTTGGTGATGGATGTTTTGATGTGGAACATTCAAGGTGAGGTTCCTAATTTTTCTCTTTTTGTGGATGATGTAGTCTTGATTGATGAGACAAGTAGTGGAGTTAATGCTGAATTAGAAGTTTGGAGGCAAACTCTGGAGTCTAAAGGATTTAGGTTGAACAGGTCTAAGACAGAATATTTAGAGTGTAAGTTCAGTAAGATGTCTCATGAGTCTGATATGGTTTTTAAGATTGACACTCATTCTATTAATAAGAGAGATAGTTTCAAGTATCTGGAGTCTATGATTCAGGAGAATTGAGAGATTGATGAAGATGTCACTCATCAGATTAGGGTAAGATGGATGAAATGGAAGATCGCGTCTAGAATCTTATGTGACAAAAGGTACCTCCCAAACTTAAAGGCTAGTTCTATAGAGTGGTGATTAGATTGACTTTATTTTATGGGATGGAGTTTTAGCCTGTTAAGAAGGCCCACATCCAGTAGATGAAAGTTGTAGAGATGCGAATGCTTCAATGAATGTGTGGGTGTAATAGGAAAGATTGGATTAGAAATGAGGTTATTCGAGATAAGGTGGTAGTGGATTTGGTCGAATCCAAGATGAGAGAAGAAAGGTTGAGATGGTTCGGTCATGTGATGAGGAGGAACATGGGTGCTCCAGTGTGGAGGTGCTAGAGGTTGGCTAGAGATAATTTCAAGCGAGGTAAAGGTAGACCAAAGAAATATTAGAGGAAGGTGATTAGACATGACGTGGATCAGCTCCAGCTTATCGAGGACATGAACTTAGATAGGAACTTGTGGAGGAGGCGAATTAGGGTAGAAGGATAGTCTGAGTTTAGGATATTGTATCTTTTGGTGTGTTATTTGGAGTATCTTGTTTATGGTATTATTGAATATGCTAATTTCTATTGTATCTTAATATTTTACTATTCCTTATCTTAGATTGTTTTATTTTGAGTCGAGGGTCTATCAGAAATAGCTTCTCTATCTCACATTTAAGGTTGTGGTATGGACCCCTGCTCCGACCCCACTTGATGGAAATATACTGGGTATGTTGTTGTTGTTGTATAGTGACAATGAATCATAAAATATTAAAAAACTTCAATGTTTCATATTTTATTTATTACACTGTTCGCTATTTGAATTTACTAACTTGTTAATATTGATTTTTAATAGCTTATCATTTGTCTTAATGTAGTTATTGAGTGCTCTTTTAATTATTTTATTATAAAATAGATAAGTTAATTTTGTTTACTTCTGAATTTTTTATTTTTAAATTTTTATTCTATTATTCACATCTTTTCAATTTATTTGTGAATTTTTTATTTTTATATTTTTATTATATTATTCATATCTTTTCAATTTAAAATTTATGAATAGTAATATATGTATTATCTAGTTATTACATTATATTCTCAAAATTAACTCAAAATATTACCCCCACCCCCTCCTCCACTCCCTCATCTTTCCATATTTTTTTTCTACTGTATTTACTTGTTTCCTTTTGTATTTTGAAAATTTTCTTGTTGCTCATTTCAAAATATAGAATGCAAATTTAAAAATTTAAGTTACTTGGAATTTTATATTTTAATTTTTAGTTTATTATTTATTAAAATTTTAGTTACGTGACAATGACATGAGTAATTTAAGACTATGCTTATTATATTTAAGTCTTGAGCCGGGAGTCTATCGAAAAAAGCCTTGCTACTTCTCTAGAGGTAGTGGTATCGACTACGTACATCTTATCCTCCCCAGACCCCACTGTGTGGGAATACACTGAATTTGTTGTTGTTGTTGCTTATTATAGTTAAAAATGCTTCCTTATCTAAAAAGAAAGTCAGAACCTTTAAATTTTTTACACTATAATTATAACTAATTGTCTAGTTTTGTCCTAGCTTATAGTTATTATGTTATTTCTAATTGTTAATAACTTACCATTTTACTTAATATCCTTACTTATTAGTATTTGTTTTTAATGTATTATAAATAAATATGTATTTTTTCAATTCTTGAAATTTAATATTTTTTGTAACTTTGTATGGTTCATAATATTCCCACTATTTGAATTTATCTATCATACTTTATTTTAAATTATATCTTTATATCACTGCAAAATATAAATAGAGATATAATTGAGTATTTATTTTAATTATAATTTTATATTATTATATATAAATAGAAAATATTGGTTGTTGTTTATCTATTTATATTTTTATAATTAATAAGTTTTGTATTATGTGGAATTAGAATTGTAAGGTTTTTTTTATGCGTAACATAAATGATAAAATGAAATATATAGTAGATTTTAGCAAAAAGAAATATATAATAGAAGAGGGCTCCAATATAACCTAATTTAGTTTGTTAGGAGTACTTATAGTTTAAATTTTCCACTAATTAATGACCATCGAACAACCAAAATGGGTTAGAGAGAGAAAGATCAGTTTCTCTCTAACTCCAGTTGACTCTCTTTACCACTAATGACCTTCCCAACCCCACAAACTGATGGGGTGGCCATCCCGCATAGCTCTTCAAATACACAAATGGAGGGTATAGAAACTTAATTACCCACATACAAAGATGTTATCACCAAACAATTGAAACCATTAATTACACCCACCCCCTATACTAGAGAAAACAACTAATCACCCAAACTGCATCGAAGTCAATCAACTAGATCTCAGTAACAATCTAATTCCCCTATCCCTAGAGGATCAGAATAGGCTATATGCCCCATGACGACACTTAGTAATAGTCGACATCTTTGAAAGGAAACTATCCCAGCAATACCTAAAAATAGAACTAGAGGACTTGTGGAAAAATTACTCTCCTTTGCACTCAGATATGGGCCTTGATTTCCTTACAATCAAATTCAATAACGCAGAGAGCCACTCGATGGCAATACAGGAAGGGTCGTATTTTATAGCTGGACAATTCCTATTTGTCAGAAATTAGGAGCCCAACTTTTTTTCTAAAGAAACCAAGTTAACATCCATAACAATCTGGTTAAGGCTACCCCACCTTCTGACAAAATTTTATGATCTCGTCATTCTAGAGAGGATTGGACAAAGATTTAGGAAACTAGTTAAGGTGGATGAATGCACCTCAGCCACTCTTCGTGGAAGATATGCAAGACTCTGTGTGGAAATCCCGATCGATGTACCTCTAAAAACACATATCATCATTGGATAACATAAGTAAAGGATTAGCTATGAAGGGGAAGGGATACTCTGTAAGTAAATTAGGCGACTGGATCATACCATTAACTCTTGCAAATTTACGATCCCAACTCTTCTCACCACAGATCAATCCAAGAACACAACCCTTATGACACCAATTGGAGAAAAAGAATGGCGCACACTACCTTTTCACTAGAAGGTAATTTGATGAGCCTCAAGTAAGTTGCTCGATCCCCTATCCTCCTTGTGAGGCGGCGACAAACTAGGGCACAACCAATGAATTGGGCACCAAACCCAACCCACTGGATTAGGCCCAATATCATTGGCACGGATCAATCCGGTGTTTCTACTTCAGGCCACCCCAACAGAGACTTCATTAAGCCAAAGATAATGGGCTAATCTTAAAGCCTAAAGAAAATGAGCAAGCTTTAAATCCTAATCCAGGTTTGCCTACTAATAACAAACTTACCCCTGGCTCGTGGTAGCCCAGTGGGACGACCTCACAGGATCCACCCTCTAATATTCGTAAATTGTTATTTAAACAACCACACCCTTTAAACAAACAAAGAATCTTTTTCCATCCGCCTAATACAAACGACAAAGTGGATTTTAGTGTTCCTCAGGGAAATAGCCTCCAACTCTCTAGAACTCAAACATCTAGGGCTTTTTGTAGAGGAATAATGGCTTATCAGACAGTAAACTCCATTGTTATTTTAATAGTTATTGTTCTTTCAGCATTAAATGAGAGCTGCTCACCAAGGCTTAAAACCTTTGGCATGACCAAAATAGAGGGAAAAAATACGCTGAACATTCTTAGTACCAACTCTAACTCCTTTATTAACTTCAATGGAATCCCCCACTCCCTCTTAAATTACAATAACTCTTCATACGAAGTCGTTACACTGGAACACCAACCAACCTCATGGATAGAAATGAGTCTAACATGGCTAACTATGCCCCTAACACTAACACTGGAGGGAAGGACAATAAGAATAGTTATCAAAAACCCAGAATACCTGGCCCACGTAGTAACGGAGGATCTAAACCAAAGATTAATGAACTATGGACTCAATGTATGGATAGTAGTCATATCCCAAATAATGATAAGCCAAAGCCAGGACAACCTATCCATAGAGAACATAATGGAAGCCATAGCCTCAATGGGCATGGCTCTTCCATTATTTCCTTCCCTAAATCATGAACTCTTACTCCAGGGACCAACTTTTGTAATAAACTTTGGGGTTTCCAACCGCAGGAGTGACCCTCAGCTGCCCCACCCCTATATTTTTCTCTAGAAATATAGGAGAGATAACAAATAATGGAAATATTGAGGGCAAATAATAAAGAAATAGAGGACCTCATGGAAAGTTTGAGAGTGCTAAGAATAGAGGCCACAACTCTAGAAAATCCTTTAACTCTAGAGTTCACAGAGTTGATCCATGAGATGGTGACCATTCTCCTTTATCGAAACCTTGGAAAACTAGAGCTAACAATCCTATCTCCAATCTTACTATAGAGAACCACTTTGTAGAAAAGATGAGACCTCTCCCAAAGAAAACAAAGAAACCAAAAATACCCTCTACCTCATTCCCTACTGGGAAAGGGAAGGAAACACTTACTCATACGCCTAAAACTCTGAAATCCATACCAATGAATTGCATAATATGGAATGCAAGGAGAGCAAATAATGCTGAGTTTAGGAGACACTGTAATTTCATGATAAGAATCCATATGCCTATCATGCTTGCTCTCCTGGTAAGCAAAATGGCAGATCACAAATACTAATTTGATAAGCTGGGGTTCTAAGGCCATATTCAATACCATGCTACTGGCGCTTTAGGTGGGATTCTCATTATGTGGAAAGATGAATCCCTTAGCATCACTAATACCACTATCAATTAATGCCTTACACTTTGTTTTTTGTAAATTTCCTGAGCTTTAGGCTCTCTATCCTTTTTATGGCTCACCATACAAGTCGTATGGTATGGTTATGGGCCTAGGAACCCAAGTCGTAACCTAATCCGTATATTATTTACTAAGTTCTATCCTGGATACGAGATACTCCTCATGAGTCATATGATCATGTGATGAGTGGTAAGGGTCCAGTTGTATGTTGTCCAGTGTCTAAGCCCTTGGTGTTCTGTAATAGTCACAACTAGATCATACGAGTCGCATGGTCTAGTGATGAGTGAGGCTAGAAAGTCATAAGTTGGATAGTGTGTGGCATCCAATTCTCTTTCTTGGTGATGACTCCATGGTAAAAGTCGCAAGATGTGGTGATGACTCAATGGCTTGACTCGTAGCCACCTGCAGACTTTTTACAACTTTAAGCGGGGGTACTTTGGACATTTACCACCCTAAGCCCTTAAGACACCACGTCTTATAAAACCTTTTTGGTTATCCATTATACACTTTACAAGATCAAAAACTCTCTAAGCTCTCTATAAAACTTCTCAAGAAAGATTAGGCTAGGATTTCTTCAAAGTGTTGATCTAAAGGATTAAAGATCAAATTCTCTCCGTGAATCTTCATGTATCAGGCATGTGAATCTTCTCTCATTGTTAGTTCTCTTAAATCATATGTATAGAGCATTGTTCATGAGTCATTAATGGTGATTTTAAAAATCAAGGTTCAGGGTTTGAATGTATAATGTTGAGTATTGTTTTCTCATGGTTTAAATTATGAATTCACATATTTTAATAATGGTTTTGCACATGTGGGTACATGGGAATTTTGATTTAACAAATGGGTCATGTTTAACCCTAAATTTTTTGGTTTATCATTTTGATAATGGTATGCTCTCAACTTGTTAATGAAAATGTCAATGAGAATGATCTTGTCACATGTTAAATTATGTTTTGAATTAAGGCATTGGCCTATGAATGTTAATGATTGGTAAATGGTTTATGAAGGCCTTGTTTCTCATAAACTGATTTAAAATACTAAATGGGTTTGAGTCCCTAAATATTGAATTGAATTAATGTCTTTAATAGACAATAGGTTCGAGTCCCAAGATAATTAATAATGGTTATGACATGTTGTATGCTTACAAGTAGGGTTGGTATGACGACACCAATGGGATACCTTTGGTGAGTAATTGGATTAATGGTTGTGTATGTGTAAAGAATATTTTAATTAGGTTTTAAAGCAGGATGTGTAGCCGGGTCATGAGAGTGGAGTCCAAAGGACTAACAATGGAAATCATGCTAGCCGGTGTGGGTGTTTATATGTTTGAGAGGTTCGAATCCCCTGAATGAATATATGAATGGGAGGTTCAAGTCCCCCATATTGTATACATTGGTGCTTAAGTAACCTTGATTATTTTGAGAGGTTCAAGTCTCACATAAAGGAATATACAAATATGGATAATCACTAGATTATGTGGCTACATAAATTGAGGCCCTTCCAGCTAGGGGAGAGCTGGGCCCATATAGCATGTGGGTGCCTCATTATGACGGTTATAATACACATCCCAGGTTAAGGATTTAAATGTATGCTAAACCTTATTCCCTACCCCGACATGTTATATTACATATATATATATATATATATATGTATTTTATATGATAATATGCTTTGGATGTTGCACTTGTTTTGAACTGTTATAATGGCACTATTTTGTTTCTCTATCCCTGAGTTATATGCTAGTGCTCCAACCACTAACCTTTTTTGGATGTTGTATTACCATACGATGCAGGTGCTGAAACTTCTTCTACTTTTCCTGCACAGTGATCAGGTGCTCGAGTTAGTTCGTGAGTTGACATTGAAGTGGTGAGCTTTCATACTTTTGAAGGCTTTATTTCATGGTCCTTATTTACTATGTCTTAGACCTTTTTTTGGTTACAATCGAGGGCATGTCCCGATATTTTATTGAATTTCAATTTTGTAAAGGCTGTTTTAGATTCTATGGACTTGGGAGGTTTGGATGATTGTTTTGGTGATGGATTATTTTATGGTTACTAGTGGATGGTATAGACATATGATGAATCATTATTAGTTTAATTTTATGTTATCTTGTTAAATGATCAAAATTTATTCGATACTTAATATTGTGGTGCTGGTTAGGCTAGATGAAAGAGGTTATCTTTTATCAATGTAGGACTTGAGATACACATCACAGTCAGGTTTGTTGCATGCAAGCGCACACACAAGTGTATATGGTCTCATCAAGTTATACAGTGGCCTTTTACAAAGCCTAATATTGATCACACAGCGACTTGCATCAACAACTATATAATTCAAGTTCAACTATTGAGATTAAATTTATGCGAAAGTAACCAAAAAAGTTTGAGAGTTATAATTAAAAGTAAAACTAAAACAATGCGGTAAACTAATGTGATTAGACAATCAATGAGAATGAATCATGGGGTTAAAGCACTATGAACAATCATACTATGCAATAGAACTTCATGGGTTAAGTAACTTATCTTGTTTGTTGATTCACGGGGTTGATTTTATGATCATGGTCTCCCGAGCCTCTAATTACCTATCTAACTTAGCCCCACAACTACATCATTGAGCGAGGATGTGAGAACTAAGCTAAATGAATTTATATTTCATCCCGTAGTGAACCAAATAAGGCTTATAGGTATATCTTTATCCTAGACGCTAATTCAAATCCCTTATTTTATAAAAGTATAAGAACCTTACTCTATTTACCCCTATGTTCTATCCTCTTGTTCCTCTTCTCAGGCTCAAAAGACGATAATAGGTGTATTATAAGGGTAACTAATCCTTAAAATAGTTATAAAAATGATCAATAAACAACCAAATATGATAATAAATAATAACTAAATCAATTCAAAGCAATAGTAATCATGTTCTTGGCCTTAACCTCGAAAAGACGGCTTTTCGCCACTCATGTACATAGTTGTAATCAAGATAAATGAATACACCATATAATCCATAAATCAATGAAAGTAAAATAATAAAAACCCTAATTTAAGTGTTTTGTATCCCCTCTCCAAGCTTCAAATACGTCCAAGGTGTTTAACAATGTGTTTAAGTGTCCTATTTATAGGAGGAGGATTTTGGACATGTTGGGAACAAGGTATGTGCCGCGAGCCTCAATTCCTTGGGTATAGGGGTCTCCCCACAATACTTAATCTATGGTAATAGGGTGTGATCCACGTGGTTCAATCCATGGGAGTAGGGGTCATGCCACGGGGCTATTCCCATACCCTCACTGGAATTCACCTTGATGTCTAAACTTGTCTTGTGCATTTGGCCATCCATCCCAAACCTTTTTGTGTTGTTTCCACTTGATTTACAGATTGTGAGTCATCCATATATCATCAAATCCATCTCACCAAGCATCCTATAGCATAAAAATCATGGATTAGAGCACAAAACAACAAAACATTCAAGACAATGAACTAGAAACTTAAGCTAAGAACTAGTTTTGCGCATTTTGATCTTAAACTTAGTTTTAACTCTTGGATTGATTCAATTAAACTTTGAACACTATAAATAAGTTTTTCCACACATAATTACACAATAATAAACTTAGGAACTCATTAAACACGTTAGAATCCATCGAGGTCAACTAGACAAACACCTAGAATGAGCTAGTAACACAAGTTTTCTCATTTGAACTTTAAGTCACCAATTTAAGTACAAACTTCACCTTAAACATTGTGATTAAGTAAATAAATACTTATATTCTCAATCATATCATTGTTAACATATTAATCACACAAGAATTCCTCAAAACAAGGCTAAATAAACTAGGATAAAAACACTAAGGTGCATAAATCCACCTCAGTCACTATCCCACACTTAAAGCCTTGTTCATCCTCGAACAACTCTTAACTTAAAGTATCATAAGTAGAGGAGACTATACACTTCTACTAAAAGCAATACACTCGATCTAGTACTACAATGACTACACAGAATGCAAATTTCCACACTAAGCATGTTATTTACACAATTGAAAGTTCAAGAATACTACTCCAAAACATCCTAACCTCAAGAATTGATTCGCCAAGTTGGCAAACTCATGCATATTGCTCAATCAAATACATCATAAAAATAACTCAACTATCAGTAAGTATGTTCCCTCACAACATGGGAGTTACCCATATGCACTCACATGGATACAAATTATAAAAGAATGGGTACAAGAATCAAAGTATGCTTGCTCTCCCAAAAGAATTTACAAGTTATACATAATGAACGATAGGCTTGTCATTAGTGTAGTACTCCACTAATATCAGTATGTTAAAACTTAGGATCAAGTAGGTCTTTAAGGGTTGTAATGTAGGATAAGGGACTAGTAGAAACTATTCTGGCCAGTAATAGTGACTATCTTCCCTAAGCGTTGTAATACATCACACTTCTCATTCAACTCC
The DNA here is from genome assembly GCA_030864225.1 of Capsicum baccatum var. pendulum. Classification (NCBI taxonomy): domain Eukaryota; kingdom Viridiplantae; phylum Streptophyta; class Magnoliopsida; order Solanales; family Solanaceae; genus Capsicum; species Capsicum baccatum. The sequence goes on from CM061557.1 coordinate 199,214,097, forward strand.
TCTTTAACAACCGATTTCCACCACATTTTTCTACCCCTATGTTTTGTTTTGACCATCTCATTAAGCTTATTCACATACACTATGGTGGGAGTATTTTCTATTTATTCATGATTCAAATTTTTTAGCACACATTTCTTTCACTCCCAACCACAACACATCAATTGTACACACCAATAACTACTACTTTGGGGCTTTACTTCACCTTTTCCCTACTTGAATTTCAAACTCTTTAACTTAATTAATTTTATACTAAAGCTCTTAGGAGCTTTGTATCAAATTAAGGTCAATCAAAGACAGGGATTAGGCTATATATGAGGCTACCAAGGAAAATAAGTTAAAGGCTCAATGGGGTTAACTAAGATTATGCACAAGGATAGGTCAAAAGAAGGTATGAAACATGGCTATCAAAGAAATGCCTTTATCATCTCTTAAACCCACACTCTTTATTTGGCTTTGCACACATACCAGGCAAGTTCTAGCATCAAATACAACAAGGAATATACAAACACCTCTCACACACATGGCACATCCTCAACTCAAGTAGGATCATTATAGACTCTCAACAAACAATAACATGAATTCAACATTAAGCAAACAAGTACAAGAGTCATAATCATGAGCCTAAGAGTCTCAAAAGTAGTAATTCACACAATCAACATGTTTTTACAACCAAAACACTTACGTCATTTAGTCAAATATAGCGCCAACAAGAATATCCCACTTATTCCAAATAAAAACTTTAAACATTACTCCTAAAAATAGGAATTTCCCCACCCCACACTTAAGAATCTACTTCGTCCCCAAAGTATACTTTAAAGTAGAGATAGAAATACTCCCTAAGGCCTCTAGGCCTAACTAGTAGCATCTTTATACATCAAGAGGGTCCGGGGACCCACACTTAGTCTTCTCCATGCTCCTTAGCTCAGGATTTCTGGTACTCAGACTTCCCATCAACCTGTGACTTAATAAAAATAATAATTAGTAAAGTAAAAACTAAAAATAAAACATACCATAACTTGGTTTGTCTTCCAAGAAGCTCCTGATTTAGTGTTGTGGAAGGACCCAATCTTCGACTCATTTGTTTTCCTTCATCCTCTTCCTCCTACTTAGAGGCCATCTTTTTATTCCTTTCTTACCTCTTAAGTGTGAACTCTCAAGATCGATAACTCTCTCAAAAACAGCCTTTTTAGGATCATTAATATACATCATTTTGGGATGGGGTATTTATGGCTTGGACAACTCAATGAGAAAGTTCGAAGAGGTCTTTGGTAGACTAAGCTCCACCACCCCATACTTATCCCATTCAATCACTGTAATTATGCACAAATATTTGTAGTAGGATAGTGTGTTAAGTGGTTTGTACACTTTGAAAATCGTCTCTTCATCATCCAGTCTCATTGTTAGCGTGCCCTCTCTCACATCTATCAATTCTCCTTTTGTCACTAAATATGGACGTCCCAAGATGACTGACATTCTTTCATCTTCCTGAAAATACAAAACAATAAAATTAGTAGGAATAATAAACTTACCAACCTTAATGAGAACATCCTCTATAATTCCTTCAGGATGGGCTAGGGCCCGATCTGCCAATAGGAGTATCACAGAACTCGGTCTCAGCTTCCCCAAGCCCATCGTGTTGAATAATGATAGAGGAATCAATTTGATACTTTCCCCTAAATCACTAAGTACGTAAACCACCTCACTGTTGCCAATTTGAATAGGAAGAGTGAAACTCCTAGGATCTTTGAGCTTTTTGGGCATCTTCTGCATCATTATAGAACTACTCTCCTTAATATTACGCAACTTAACTTTGTTAGTGACCATGTCCTTCAAGTTCTTAGCATACTTGGTTATTCCCTATAAAATATCTAAAAGATAAAGATTAATGCTAAGCTCTCTGAATGTGTCAAAAAACTTCTTGAAGCACACATCCTCCTTCACTTTTATAAGCCTCTGAGGGAAGGGTGGTGGTAGTCTCTACTTCAACTGTTCAGCAACATTGGTTTTTGAGTACTCAATTTTCTCAAATTTTTAGCAACTTTGTCATCTACCTGCTTAGGAACCAACTCCGCATCTACCTCCTGAGTTGTCTTTGGAGGTTTTTCAATGATCTCTTTACCACTTCTCAAAGTGATTGCCTTTAATTATTTAGGATTTTCAGTATCACTTGGCAAACCACCTTGAGGCCTGGTATTTTGTGCCTGCTGTATTTGCTCAACCTGCATCTCCAAGTTCTTTGTAGCCATCTTTTGGCTCTTCATATCTGCTGTCATATGTGCTTGAGCAGCTATAATTTATTTCAGCATCTTTTCCATATTACTAATTTGAGTCATGGCCTGATTCCCTTGAACCTACTATAGCTGAAACCGTTGCTGTCGGTTGTTCCATGATGGAATTGGTAGCTGAGTCTGCCACTTTTGGTTTTAGGCATTCCCATAATTTGGCCATTGAGAATCGCCCACAAATATCATAGACTCAGGATTTACACCATACATGGCTGGAAAATGACCATTGTTACCACAAACCTTACACCAAGTATGTGTCTGATGAATTACATTAGTTATCGTTGTAAGCTGTGCAACCCCCATTTTATATTGCTGAGTTGAGTAGTTAACTGATTCTATAGTGCATCAATCTGAGCTGATATAGCAGTAAACTGGTCCACCTCTAACACACCTACAACCTTCTTTGAAGCACTTCTTGCGTCAGTATGCCACTTAGGATTCCCTTGTTCAATTTGGTTCAACAAGGTGTATAACACATCATACGTCAATTCCAATGCTTGATGGCCTATAGCAGAATCTAGCGAAATTTGTGTTGTGATCAAGTGCCTCAACAAAAGTGTGACCTAGTACTTTATTGGACTACTGATAATGTGGACAGTCCCAAAGAGGAGCTTTGAACCTTTCCTACGCATGATATAAGTTCTTACCAGGACTTTGTTTAAAGCCCACAATCTCACTACGCAGTCTTGCCAGATGGAAAGAATCGGATAAGGAATTTTTGAGCTAAGTCATCCTAGGTTATGATTGAACTTGTCAGCTCAGCGTTCAACCAAATCTTCGCTTTTCCTAACAGTGAAAAAGGGGAAATTGTTAGCCTAACAGAATCAGTTGACAAACCCGTAGGGATAAATGTGTCACTAATCTCCAAAGAGTTCCACAGGTAGACTGGTGGATCTTCATGTGAAAGCCCCATAAAATGTCCATTGCTGATTAAAAGATGCACCATGTTCTATTTCAGCTCAAAGTTACCTCCAACAACCGATTTTTGAAAAGGAGAGGTTAAATTCGTCAGAAGTGGAATTGCCTATTCACGAATTGTCCTGCGGGTTGGTGGATCTTTAGCCATGATAGCAGGATTGTCTTGTTTCTCTTGAATTTGCGGGATGCGATAGAGAAGAACTGCTCTTTCCTCAATTGGTGAAAGCGGTGCTCATGTTTGGGGCTTGATTCAACCAATTCCCTATCCCTTGCTAGCTTACTAGTCTGAAAACCTGTTCTCTGCAAATTCAATACCAAGACCAAGTGTAAAGCACAAAAAAATTCTATAAAGTAAAACTAAAGCTAAAATAGTTTCCAATTTACAAGTCCCCAGCAACAACGCCAAAAAACTTGTTGCACTCAAGCGCACACACAAGTGTACGTGGTCTCATCAAGTAATACAGTGGCCATTTACAAAGCTGAATATCGATCCTACAGGGACTTGTATCAACAACTATATAATTAAAGTTCAACTATTGAGATTAAATTGATGTGAAAGTAACCAAAAGAGTTTGAGAGTTATAATTAAAAGTAAACTTAAACAGTGTGGTAAACTAAAGTACTTGGACAATCAATGAGAATGAAACCCAGGGTTAAAGAACTATGAACATTCATACTATTCTATTGAACTTCAATGGTTAAGTTACTTATCTTGGTTGTCGATTAATGGGGTTGATTTTATGATCATGGTCTCCTGACCTCTAATCACCTATCTAACTTAGCTCCATAACTACATCATTGAGTGGGGATGTTAGAACTAAGCTAAACACATTTATATTTCATCCCGTAGTGAATCAAATAAGGATTATAGGTTTATCTCTATCTGAGAACCTAATTCAAATCCCTTATTTTATAAAAGGATAAGAACCTTACTCTATTTACCCCCACATTCTATTCTCTTGTTCCTCTTCTCGGGCTTACAAGACAACAATAGGTGTATTATAAGGGCCGCGAACCCTTAAAATAGTTATAAAAAGGATAAATAAACAATCAAATATGATAAACAATAATAATTAAATCAATTCAAAGTAATAGTAATCATGTTCTTGGCCTTAACCTCGAAAAGGGGGCTTTTAGCCACTCATTGACATAATCATAATAAAGATAAATGAATACATCATATAATCCATAAATAAAATAAAGTAAAAGAAGAAAAACCCTAATTATAGTGTTTTACAGCCCCTCTCCAAGCTTCAAAGATGTCCAAGGTGTTTAACAATGTGTTTAAGTGTCCTATTTATAGGAGGAGGATTTTGGCCGTGTAGGGAACAAAGTATATGTCGTGAGCCTCACTTCCTTGGGAATAGAGGTCACCCCATGAGAATTACTCTATGGGAATAGGGTTTGATCCTTTTGGTTCAGTACATGGGAGTAGGGGTCGCATCCATGGGCTATTCCCATACCCTCACTGGAATTCACCTTAACGTCTAAACTTGTCTTGTGCATTTGGCCTTCCATCCCAAGCCTTTTGGTGTTGTTTCCACTTTATTTATAGATTGTGAGTCATACATATATCATCATAATCAGATCACCAAGCATCATATATCATAAAACTCTACGGATTAGAGCTCAAAACAATAAAACATTCAAGACAATGAACTAGAAACTTAAGCTAAGAACTAGTTTTGTCCATTTTGATCTTAAACTTAGTTTTGAATCTTGGACTGATTAAATTAAACTTTGAACACTATAAACAAGTTATTAAACACATAATTACACAATAATAACCTTATAAACTCATCAAATATGTTAGAATCCATCAAGATCAACTAGACAAATACCTAACTCAAGCTAGTAACACTAGTTTTCTCATTTGAACTCTAAGTGACCAATTTAAGTACAAACTTGTTTGAAAGATACCTTAAACATTGTGATTAAGTACTTAAGAACTTATATTCTCAATTATATTATTCTTAACACATTAATCACACAAGAATCCCTCAAAACAAGGCTAAATAAGCTAGGATAACAACAATGAGGTGCATAAATCTACCTCAGATCACCACCCCACACTTAAAGCTTTGTTCGTCCTCGAATAACTCATTACTTTAAGGATAATAAGTAAAGGAGACTCTAAGATTATAATACAAGTAAGATACTCAAGCTATTACTACAATGACTACACAAAATGCAAGTGTCTACACTAAGCATGTTATGTACACAATTGAAAGTTCAAGAATACTACTCCGAAACATCCTAGCCTCAAGAATTGACTCACTAGATTGGAAAACTCATGCATATTGATCAATAAAATACATCATAAAAATCACCCAACTATCATTAAAAATGTGCCCTCACAATAAGGGAGTTACCATATGCATTGACATGGATGCAATTTATAACAAAATTGGTACAAAAATCAAATTACGCTCGTTCTCCCAAAAGAATTCACAAGTTACACATAATTAACCATAGGCTTACCCTTAGTGTAGTACTCCACTAATATAAGAATGTTAAAGCTCAGGATCAAGTAGGTATTTAAGGGTTGTAATATAGGCTAAGGGATAGGTAGGAACTATTCTGGCCAGTAATAGTGACTATATTCCCTAAGCGCTTTAATACATCACACTTCTCATTCAACTCTCCTTTAACAACCAATTTCCACCACTTTTTTCTACCCCTATCTTTTGTTTTGACCATCTCATTAATCTTATTCACATACACTATGGTTAGTGTATTTTCTATTCATTCATGATTCAAATTTTTTTTAGAACGAATTTCTTTCACTCCTAACCACAACACATCAATTTTACATACCAATAACTACTACTTTGGGGATTCACTTCACCTTTTCCCAACTTGAATTTCAAACTCCTTAACTTAATTAATTTTACACTAAAACACTTAGGAGCTTTGGATCAAAATAAGGTCAATCCAAGACGAGGATTAGGCTACATATGAGGCTACCAAGGAAAATAAGTTAAAGGCTCAATAGAGTTAACTAAGATTATACATAAGGATAGGTCAAAAGAACGTATGAAACATGTCTATCAAAGAAATGATTATATCATCTCCAAAACCTACACTCTTTATTTCGCTTTACACACACATCAGGCAAGTTCTAGCATCAAATGCAACAAGGAATATACAAATAACTCACACATACATGGCACATGCTCAACTCAAGTAGGATCATTATAGACTCTTAACCAAACAATAGCATGAATTCAACATTAAGCCATCAAGTACAAGATTCATAATCATGAGCCTAAGAGTCTCAAAAATAGTAATTCACACAATCAACATGCTTTTACAACCAAAACACTTGCATCATGTAGTCAAATATAGCACCAACAAAAACATCCCACTTATTCATAACACAAAATTTTTAAATTACTCCTAAAAATAGGAATTTTTCCACCCCACACTTAAAAATCTATTTGTCCCCAAAGTATACTTTAAAGTATATATAGAAATACTCCCTGAGTCCTTTAGATCTAGCTAGTAGCATCTTATACATCAAGGGGGTCTGGGGACCCCACATTTAGTCTTCATCATGCTCCTTAGCTCAGGTTTTCTAGTACTCAGACTTCCCATCAATCTGTGACTCAGCAATAATAATAACTAGTAAAGTAAAAACTAAAAATAGTGAAAATAAAATATACCTTAACTTGGGTCACCTCCCAAGCAACTCCTGATTTAGTATCGGCACGACCCCATCTTCAACTCATCCATTTTTCTCCATTTTATTCCTCCAACTTGGAGGATATATTTTATTTGTTTCTTACCTCTTGAGTGTGAACTCTCAAGGTCAACAACTCTCTCAACAATATCCTTTTCAGGCTTATCAATCTGCAACATTTTGGGATGGGGTATTTATGGCTTGGACAACTTAATGAGGAAGTTTAAAGAGGTCTTTGGTGGACTAAACTCCACTACCCCATACTTATCCACTTCAATCACTGTAATCATGAACAGATATTTGTAGTGGGGTAGTATGTTAAGTGGTTTTTACACTTTGAAAATTGTCTCTTCATCATCCAGCGGCATTGTCAGCGTGCCCTCTCTTACATCTATCAATGTTCCTCTCATCGCCAAGAATGGACATCCCAAGATGACTGACACTCTTTCATCTTCCTGAAAATACAAAACAATAAAATCAGTAGGAATAATAAACTTACCAATCTTAATGAGAACATCCTCAATGATTCCTTCAGGATGGGCTAGGGTCCGATCTACCAATTGGAGTATCACAGAGCTCAGTCTCGGCTTCCCAAAGCCCAACATATTGAATAAGGAAAGAGGCATCAAGTTGATACTTTCCCCTAAATCACTAAGTGCATATACCACCTCACTATTGCCAATTTGAATAGAGAGTGTGAAACTCCCAGGATCTTTTAGCTTCTTAGGCATTTTTTGCATCATCACAAAACTACACTCCTCAGTGAGTGCTACTATCTTAACATCTCGCAGCTTAACTTTATTAGTGAGCACGTATTTCAAGTACTTAGCATACTTGGTCATTCCCTACAAAACACCTAAAAGAGAAAGATTAATGTGAAGCTCTCTGAATGTGTCAAAGAACTTCTTGAAGCACGCATCCTCCTTCGCTTTTCTAAGCCTTTGCGGGAAGGGTGATGGAAGTCTCTGCTTAACCTGTTTAGCAACTTTGGTTTTTGATACTCAAACTTCCTTGAATTTTCAGAAACTTTGTCATCTACCTTGTTAGGAACCAACTCCGTATCTACCTCCTTAGTTGGCTTTAAAAGTTTTCATTGAGATATCTGCCACTCCTCAAAGTAATTGCCATTATATGTTTAGGATTTTCAGTGTCACTTGGCAAACCACCTGGAGGTCTAGCACTTTATGCCTGCTGCATTTGCCCAACCTGCACCCATTTGTGTTCTAGAACTACCAGAGTCTATGTACCCTTCTCTTTTTGCTTGTTGTACCCAAACCTTTAAATATTTCCAAATGGAGGACAAGGGAAATTCAACATACCTCTGTCTCATTTCTAAGTGCAGCAATGCAACTTTAATTAGGAATTTCAGACCCATTGGCCTGTACAACACCCAATATAAAATAATCACCAAGATTATTGCCAATAAAATCAAGTCTCTCCGCCCTCCCCCCCTCTCACATAATTAACCAAACCCAAACTAACTTTTTTTTTTCTAATGAAGGGCTACTGATAATGCCATCATTATCCAGGAACTTGTTAACTTCTTTTCTAAGAGGAAAGGAAGGCATGGCCAAATGATTCTCAAGATTGATTTGGAGAAGGCCTTTGACAGGATTGAGTGTAGCTTCATTAGACAGGTTCTCACCTTTTATAATTTCCCAAGAGGCCTTACCAAGTTAATAATGTCTTGTGTCTCTACTTCTAACATCTCCATCTTGATCAATAGGAGAAAAACTGACTTCTTCCAACCTTCCAGGGGAATTAGTCAGGGGGATACCCTATCTCCTTACATTTTCATTATGGCCATGGAAATTCTCCCTAGAAGAATTGATTATTAAGTAGACATCCTCAAGTGGACCCTAATATCCATATGCAGGAATGGACCTAAAATTTTCCACATATCCTTTGCAGATGATCTCCTCTTTTTTTTTTACAAAAGCTGATCTCCCTAATAGCAACACCATAATTAATAACCTCTCAGCCTTCAGCCTTTATTCTAGTCAAAAAATTAACCCCAGGAAATCTAGCATCTTCTTTTCCAAGAACATCATACGGGACCTCAAAGAAGACATAATCCAACACCTCTCCATCCCCTCCAAGGAAAGCTTTAGGAAATACCTTGGTTTTCTCATATTCACCAAGAAACCCCAAATAGAGACTTTCAATTCATCATTGATAACCTCAATACTAGAGTAGCTAGCTAGAAGCTCCACTTCCTGAACAAAGCAGGCAGAACCTCCCTAGCCAAAGCGTATCTTAACTCAATAACCAACCACATCATGCAGTACATCCATCTCCCTTCTAAGATCCATAAACTCATAGATAAATCCTAAAGAAAATTCACATGGGGTAACACTAATACCTATAAAAAAATATACATGATTGGTTGGGATACTATCAGTAAGCCTAAGGAGGATGGGGAACTCGACATGCAACAAGCTAATATAGAAAATGATATAATCCTTTGAATTCTAGCCTGGATACTCAACCATAACCCTAACACTCTTTGGGACAAGGTTCATACCATTAAGTATGGAATTAGAGGGTCAAGCACCAGCAATAAGGGATCCAGAACCTAGAGGTCCATCCAAAGAATCTGGAACCTATGTAAGGATAACACACAATGGTTGGTCCATGATGGCAGGAACATTAATTTTTGAAAGGATAGGTGGATTCCCAACCATCAACACTTGGGAAGCATCATCTGGGGTCCTCCTAACCTCAAATCCTCTGACCCCAAACTCAGCTCCACTTGGTTAAATGGAACCTGAAACTTCAACTCCCTATCTTTTGATATACCTGAGAAAATAATCCACACCATCAAGGATACCCTCTTTACCCATTCCAATATCCTCCATGACACTATCATCTAGAGATTGAATACCAATGGCATCTTCTCTTGCAAGAGTATTTACAACTTTCTTTGTAGGAATAAGGACAGAGAGAAAGAGACTCCTCCATTCAAATGGATATGGAAAATTTCCATCCCCAATAAAATAAAGTATTTTCTTTGGAAAATTCACCATGAGATCCTCCCAACCAACTATACCCTTTTCTGCAGAGGTATTGATATCACCCCTTACTGCAGAAAATGCAGCGATATGATTGAGAACATTAACCATATTTTCTTTGAATATCCAATTGTTGCTAACTTTTGGCAAGCTGTGATATCCAAATCTAACAGCAGCAGACTTGAGGGAAATAGTTTGTCCACTATAAATTGGATGGCTAGATAGAACAAACTCAACCATTTACCCTTTGACAGTCTTACCCCTTGGAAAACCCTTCTCTTTTTCCATGTTTGGACAATTTGGCATAATAGAAACAACAATCTGTTCAACAACAGAAATTATCAACCCAGGTTCTCCTAAGATTACTCTAAAGCTATGGAATATTATCAAATCATTTATAAAAAAAAGCATGAAATCCACTACCTACACCATCAACCTCAAATGGGAACCCCGTAAGAGAGAAGCCTATAAGATCAGCACTGATGATGCTTGCCTAGGTAACCCTAATAGAGAAGTCATTGGTGGTGTCATTAGAGATCACTCTAGCAACTGGACCATTGGATTCCATAAGTACTTTGCCATAACCTCTACTAGTTAAATGGAACTCATAACTCTTAGAGAAGGTCTTGGGCTAGCCAAAGATCGTAACCTAACCCCTATTGAGATCAAGACTGACTATGTAAAGGTTATTCTCATACTACATAATGGGAACATTCACTATAACCATCTTCTTCATGAATACAGTTTAATGCTAAGAGAACTAGGAGGAGCAACCGTATAGCATTGTTGTAGAGAGCAGAATGGAGTAGCAAACTCATTGGCAAAGAAACTGTGGAAAATAAAGTTTTTGGGGAAACTATTCTTTTTGTAGTTCCTCCGGTGTATGCCTTGGTATGGGTTTGAGCAGACATCTATGGAACTAGCTATTTTAGGGTCGTTAGCAGTAACACCTTGAACATGGGGCAATGCCCAAACTCGTTTACAGTAGAACCAGGCTAAGGTATGCATTTTGTAATTAAGCCCCCTTTAATTTATGCATTTCTGCATAACCAAATAAAAATTCACTAATAAATCCCTATTTAAGCTAAACACTTTCACCTCTATTGGAAATAACTTTATCTCATATTCAATATAAATTTATTTTAACTCTAATTTAAAAAAAATATTAACTTTTTTCTAGGATTAAAAAGATTTTAATATTGCAAGAAACTACTCAAAAATGAATGCAAATATACCACTTATTATATAATATAAACAATTAGCAAAATTGATACTCCCTCTGTTTAAAAAAGAATGATCCCTTTCCTTTTTTGACAACTTTTTAGTTTTAATTTTCCACGTGGTATGTTTAAGACCACAAGAATGAAGGGCATTTTTATACATTTGGCATATCTTTAATTTAAAACCACTAGATTCAAAAGTCTTCTTTATATTGTTAAACTTCGTGACAAGTCAAACTAGGTCATTCTTTTTGAAACGGAGGGAGTAACAAAAATTTATTCATAAATATAAATTTGCAAGTAAAATCATGAAAAGAGTAAATAAATTGAAATATCTAAGTTCCTACAAATTTATTTATAAACCCCTATAGTAAAATTTATTTTATAAACCCCTACAATAAAGTAAATATGTCAAGATAGTATTTTTCCAGAGCCGTCTTTATGCTTAAGCGAAATTTATTAAGATTAAAAAAATATGATATGATAGTATATGTGCACATACAAATATATTTACATTCATTCTTTATGCATTGATCTGGTAAATCTCCTTTATATATTTTGAGTTCCATTGTATTTTATTGATTTCTCAAATATTCATTTTGCATTTTTAAAATATTTACGTACATCATATCTCTGAAAACTTCAGATTCCTTAGATGCATCTGTTGCAAAAAATAAAGATGATGTTAATAATAAATAATAATAAAATAACTAAATCAAATAAACTAAGCATAAAAAGATACATGTTACTTATTCAGAGAAATCTGATGATGAATATTAGATGTAATTATTTTAATCCATGATAGATACATTTATGATAAAAGATAAATACAATATTAATCATAAATAATTAAAAACTAAACTAAACATAAACACCATACCTTGATTTCTACTCAAGAAAAATCTTATGAACATTATCTATAATCTCTTTATTCATGAAAGAAACTATAATACCACATTTTTGGGCTAGTCTATGAACCGTCGTTCTTACATGTATAAGATATAATCTAAGTGATTTCAATGTGAATATAAGGTTCATGATCTTTATCTTAGTGTGTGAAGTGTTCTTGAGGTTAAAAATGATCATAGAAATCATTTAGAGCCATGTTAAGCTTAGAGCCTTTGGTTTGTTCAAAGTTGGGTATTCGATTCTACAAGGATCTATTTTAAATGTGTATAATTTTTTTATATACACAGAATTTTTCATCTCAAGACCCACCAAATTGTTGATAATTGAATTATCTTTCAAACTATACCAATTTCGCAAAAATTCGATACTCGAGCGAAAATTTATGCAGTCTTCTGTGTGAGGCAGTAAGCCGACGCGATAGCAACGTGACGCATCGAGATCGCGTTATGGGACTGTTTTAGACGCTAATTTCAGTTTTTAAAGATTCAAGGGGCACTTTGGCCCTTTCCCTCAACCCCAAACGTCCAATAAATGATTTATAACACCTCAAAGGGGCATTATTTGCCCATTTTTCATCATCAACAATCACATAAATCCTCTCATTTTCCACCATGAACAAAGTTCAATTTTTCTCACAAGAACACAAGGATTCAAGCTTCAAATTCAAGATTTCTTCAAGGATCCATCTAATTAAGGTATGTGGGAGTTCATCCATGGGTCCTCATTCACCCATGGAGCCCAAAACTCAAATTTCAAGTTTAAAGTCACTATCTTTATATGTTTCCAGGAATTTTGTTTATAAATTTTCATGAATCTCAAGCTTATATCATGTTTCCATGAAATTGTGGGTGATATTAAACCTCATATGTTTGAATGTTATCATTTGTTAAATTTATGCCCTAATTGGTGATTTTAGAGGTGGAATCATGCTATTACTACTACTTTTTACTATTCCCATGCTTAGCCTAAACTATGCATTACAAGTATTTGATGAAATACCTACAAGAATGATTTTGAACAAAGGCTTCATATCATGTCCTTAGATTTTTAGTTTGATTCCATGGTGGATCCTATATTCAAAATACTTATAAATAATTCCATGTTTCTAATTCATGCTTTCCACATGATGATCCTTACATGTTATGATGAAATTCCCATGTCCTATTTCAAGTGAATTTCATGTATTTTTCCCTAATTCACAATTTTGGGCTATGAAACCATGCTATGCTCCTATTTTAAAGATATTTCCATGTCCAAGTATTAATCTCCATGTGCTTGATAGAATGCACATGTGAATTGAATAGGGTAATCATGACATGTTACCATGTGTTCGTATCCATGTACAAGTCCATAACCTCCAAGTGTTTGACAAAATGTCTAAATAAAGGCATTGTTAACAATTGACTATTGTTATGCTATAATGATCATGCCATGCTTTACCTTTATGTTATCAAGTCCTGGGGGTATTTAATACCCGACAATTTAGATGTTAGTTAGAGCCAGTATCAGTTATAGAACAGTATCAGTCACGTCATGATCAGTAGTATTCTCAGTAAGTTACAGAACTTAATAGAACTCAACCAGTTACAAAACTAAAAAAAAATTAATAAACTCAATATCAGTCCAGTCCACTTCAGTATTCAGTCCAGACCTCAGTTGTATTCAATATTTAGTTCAGACCTCAGTAGTATTCAGTATTTAGATCAGACCTTAGTAGTATTCAGTATTCAGTTTAGACCTCAGTAATATTCAGTATTCAGTTCAGAGCTCAGCAGTATTCAGTATTTAGTTCAGACCTCATTTCAGACCTTGGTTGTATTTACTATTTAGTTTAGTCCTCCGTAAACTCAGTTAGTTAACAGAATTTAATAATATTTTGTTAGTCAATGGAACTCAGTGTAATCAGTAACAGTTTAGTCAATCCTAGTACGAACTAGGAAATCAGTTCAAAGTAACAGTTTAGTCAAGCCTAGTATGAACTCGGAAATTAGTTTAGTGTCTATTCAGTTGGGAGTAGGATTCAGCATCGAGTGAACCTAAGGACGGGGACTCACCTAATAGCAGAGTGTGTGATTCTTAGAAGCAATCCTTGCATTCTAGAACTATGTTTCCAGCATAGGTTGAGACATCAAACCTGTCAGTTGAGGGTTGATAAGGTGGCTTAACCTGTTAGATGAGGGTCCCATTGTTCTCATTAGAGTACCTGCCAGATGAGGGTCACTCATTACTTGTCCTTACCAATGGCCCGGTACTAACACCCTTCCAACTTGGGTTACAGGTTGGACCCCAAATCCATTACAAAAAAGGAGCATGTCAGTTAGATGATTACTTTCCACAATTTCAGTTTTAGATTTAGAACTATTAGATACAGTCACTCAGCTCAATAAAGAATTCAGATAGTTCTTCAAATTCAAGACTATCAGTATAGTCACTTATCTCAGTAAAGAACTCAGATAGTTTTTTTGATTTAGGACTATCATACATAGTCACTCAGTTATCAGTTATTAGTAATACAGTATCAACAGACTCAGTTACCAGTATTACAGTATCAGTAACTTCAGATATTAGTAAATCGGTTATCAGAACCCAGTATTCAATTCCAGTATGAGACTTAGTTATAGTCTCAGTCACAGTTTCAGTACAGTAATCAGATCAGTAACTCAATTCTATTTTAGGTTTGCTTGACCATCGCATACAGTTATCAGTATTCCAGTACCTTAATTTACAGACTATTTTAAAATCATGTTATGTGCTTGATCTTGCATTCTCAGATAATACAGTCTTCATGAATTCATGCTTAGTTACGTCATGTTACTCAGTCAGTCCCTTTCTCATATAAATAATACTCTACAATTTTAGTCCAGTTATTCAGACTAAGTACAGTCCAATTTTATATGCTCGATATTCAGCTTCAGTTATACTTACATTTTTAAAGTGTAGTATTTACCGAAACTAAGTGTAGAGATTCACCATATTATCAGTGAATGTTTGTCACTCATGTTTTATGATATTTCAATTTTTAGTTTATTCCAGCCTATTGGTGAGTCTACTTATACTTAGCATGCATGTTTTACGATTGCGTATACAAAAATCAGTTTTACTTATTGCATTCACCCCTGCATACTCAATACATTTCAAAAGTACTGATCCACATATACATCTATGTGGCTATATTTCTCATAATGTAGGTACCAGTTGTAGCCCGCACAACACAACCAGAAAGTTGTAGATTTCAGCTAGCAGGTGACGAGTTCTCTTACTTCGGGAACTCCAGACAATTTTAGTTTATGTACAGTTCATTTACTTTCATGTGTATTGATTAGTGGTAGTTGGAGGCATGTCCCAACTATCTATAGTCAGTATAGTAGAGGCTTCATAAATGTTAGTCAGATTCAGTTATATAAATTTCAGTTTCATATTTCAGATTTATCAAATTGTAAAGCTTTATCAGTATCGTATCTATTTTAGATCTTTAGTATGATTACATTTCTACATAGCAGAACAACTATTTATTATCTGATAATTCAGTTACTTAATAGTATGCCAGTTCATGGGTTAGCTTGGGATCACTTGAAGTTCCAAGCACCATGTGACATCTCGGGACAGATTTTTGAGGCGTTACAAATTTTGTATCAGAGCACAGAGTTCAAGTGTCCTAGGGTGTCTATGAAGTCGTGTCTAGTAGAGTCTTGCGGAATAGTATGGACACATCTATACTTTTCTTTGAGAGGCTACAAGGTATTTAGGAAATATTTCTCTTCTTTCAAGTCTCAGATCATGCAATAGAAGTATTATCTAAGATATTTATACAGATCCTCATCTTATTCTATTCATGCCAACTCTGCCTTAGTTTTGAGGCAACAGAAATAGTGAAGCTTAAATCCCTACAGGCAGAGTTTCCTCAGCCAGTCCCTACAGACAGTTATAAGATTGCATATTGGGTCAGAAAGTATCCCACCAGTGCCCTTATGTCCTAAGGTTTGACATATTTCATTTATGTTAATGAAAATCATGCATTAAGCCAAAGAAAGATGTGCTTTAATATTTCTTCTCAGAATCCCTTTTATAATATGTGATCTAGAGTCAGAATCATGGACCTAGAAGTTTAGCAGTAGTAGAGTTAGGATAGTGTTATTCAGATTGAGCAGATTATTTATTCAAGGGGATAGTTGTACGAAAGGTGAATCAGTAGGGTTGAACAGTATATGCAAGTATTTAAGTTTGTTGATTCGAGATTAAGTATGATGGTGTGTATGAGTTTATCATTCATGCGTATTATCATACCCTATACTCTAGAGTAAAGTGATTTCAGTTCAGTTTAAAGTTTAGTAAAGTGGTCACAGACTTAAGATGATGGTTGAAAGCTAAGGGGGAGGTGATAGAACAAGTGACCAAGTCAGGCTCTTAGATTCTAGTAGTAGTGCCAGTATGTGTAGAAAATCAGCAAGGGAGGATGATTCCCAATCTGTTCTTATCTCAGTGCAAAAAAAAAAGATTCAGTCATCATGATATGTACTCATGTTTAACATATCATCTCCCTCATCACATCTCATATTCATGCACTTTATAGAAGAACCATATACACTTTCAGTGTCTAGTATGAGGAGTTCCAGTTCACTCAGTAGTGTAAATCATTTTTCGTGAAATCATGAACTCCAAACTCAGGTCATGCAGCTCATGACTCGAGTACTCATGTTTTACTGTATGGTCAGATCTAGATACTCATGCTTCACTCATAATGATCAGCAAAATTCAGTTTATGTCATATATGTCCTCAGTTTAGACCTTTCTGACGAATTTATGTCATTGATTATTTATTCCTCAGGCCGCAGTTATGTATCAAAGTTATTCTTTCATGATTCAGGTCCTCATGTTCTAAATTTTAGTAAACTCTCCTTATGTCATGAATAGTTGAAATTCTAGGTGTGATTTCTTAGGATAGTGCATGAAAGTTTTAAGGATAGAGGTTTGGAAAAAATGAGAAAGATGCTTTTATGGTTGTTTGACTATAAGTTCATGTGTGATAATGAAGATAGGCTTGAATGTCATGTTGGAGTACAAGTGGAATGTATAGTTGAGTGTAAGATTTTAGTATAATTCAGTCCACATAGCCAACAATCTAATCTAGCAGTCAGACAGACAAGTTCCTTTGATTTTTCCATGGTTTCTATGCATGAGGTAATTCACGTTTATGCAAATTTTGAATTCAGATCAGTTTATGCATATGCATCAGTTTTAGATCCCAGATATTCAGTCATGATTCAGTCCATAAGTTTTCTCATGCATTATTTCGATCTTTCCTTAGTACTTCAGCCAAGTCAGTATCACTCAGGGGACAAAGTATCCCAATGGGGGAGATATAATCCCCCGAGTATTCATGTCCTAAAATTTTCATATTTTTTCTTCATGAAATAGGATCCAATTTTAATTAATGGTTACTCACCAGTTAACTCTCTCGTGTTTATCTCAGCCTTATAATCATTCTCATGTTAGTGTATGTATTCAAGAAATCAGTTCAATTCATGATATTCAGTTTATGTATTATGTTTCAGAATCAGTTATGCAATCATGTTCCAAGTTATGTATGTTTAGAATATGATCTCAGTTACCTTCATACATTACTCAGTCTAACCAGTCTCATTCGAGGATAAATGTTCCCAAGGGGGAGATAATGTAATACCCCGTATTTTTGGGCTAGTTTATGAACCGTCGTTCTTACATAAAACAACAATAACAACAACAACAATAAAAAAACCAGTGTATTCCCACATAGTAGGGTTTGAGGAGGGTAAAATGTACGCAGTCCATACCATTACCTCTGGAGAGGTAGCAAGGCTGTTTCCGAAAAACCCCCGGCTCAGAACAACCGTCTTTCTTACATGTATAAGATATAATCCAATTGATTACTATGTGAATATAAGTTTCATGATATTTAACTTAGTGTGTGAAGTGTTCTTTAGGTTAAAAATATTCATAGAAATCATTTAGAGCCAAGTTAAGCTTAGAGCCTTTAGTTCGTCCAAAGTTGGGTATTCGATTCTACAAGGGTCTACTTTAAACATATATAACTTTTTATATACATAGAATTTTTCATCTCAAGACCTACCAAATTTTATATAATTGAATTATCTTTCCAACAATACTAATTTCACAAAAATCTAATACTCGAGCAAAGATTTATGCAATTTTTCGTGTAAGGCAGTAAGCCGATGCGATAGCGATGCGATGCATTAAGATCGCGTTACGGGACTATTTCAGACACTAATTTTAGTTTTTAAAGGGTCAAGGGGCAATTTAGCCCTTTTCGCAACCCCAAATGTCCAATGGACGATTTATAACACCTCAAAGGGGCATTATTTGCCCATTTTTCATCATCAACAATCACATAAACCCTCCCCTTTTCCACCATGAATAAAGTTCAATTTTTCTCTCAAGAACACAAGGATTCAAGCTTCAAATTCATGGTTTCTTCAAGGATCCATCAAATTAAGGTATGTGGGAGTTCATCCATGGGTCCTCTTTCGCCCATGGAGCCCAAACCTCAAATTTCAAGTTTAAAGTCACTATCTTTATATATTCCCATGAATTTTGTTTATAAGTTTTCATAAATCTCAAGTTTATATCATGTTTCCATGAAATTGTGGGTGATATTAAACCTCACATGTTTGAATGTTATTATTTGTTAAATTTATACCCTAATTGGTGATTTTAGAGGTGGAATCATGCTATTACTACTATTTTTAACTATTCCCATGCTTAGCCTAAACCATGCATTACAAGTGTTTGATGAAATACCTACAAGAATGATTTTGAACAAAGGCTTCATATCATGTCCTTAAAGTTTTGGTTTGATTCCATGGTGGATCCTATAGTCAAGATAATTAGAAATAATTCCATGTTTTTAATTTATGCTTTCCACCTGATGATCCTTACATGTTGTGATGAAATACCCATGTCTAATTTCAAGTGAATTTCATGTATTTTCCCCCAATTCACGATTTTGGGCTATGAAACCATGCTATGCTCCCATGTTTAAGATATTCCTATGTCCAAGTATTAATATCCATGTGCTTGATAGAATACTCATATGAATTGAATAGGGTAATCATGACATATTACCATGCGTTCGTATCCATGTACAAGTCCATAACCTCTAACTGTTTGACAAAACGTCTAAATGAAAGCATTGTTAACAATTGACTATTGTTATGCTATTATGATCATGCCATGTTTTACCTTCATATTATCGAGTCCTGGGGGTATTTAATACCCAAAAATTTAGCTGTTTAGCCAGAGCTAATGTTAGTTATAGAACAGTATCATTCACATCATGATCAGTAGCATTCTCAATAAGTTACAGAACTCAATAGAACTCAACTAGTTACAGAACTCAGGAAAACTCAATAAACTTAGTATCAGTCCAGTCCAGTTTTATATTAAGTCCAGACCTCAGTTGTATTTGGTATTTAGTTTAGCCTCAGTAGTATTCAGTATTTAGATCAGACCTTAGTAGTATTCAGTATTCAGTTCAGACCTCACTAATATTTAGTATTCAGTTCAAACCTTAGTAGTATTCAGTATTCAGTTCAGACCTCAGTGGTATTCAGTATTCTGTTCAGACCTCTGTAGTATTCAATATTCATTTTAGTCCTCCGTAAACTCAGTTTGTTAACAAAATTCAGTAATATTCTGTCAATCAACGAAACTCAGTGAAATTAGTAATAGTTCAGTCAAGCCTAGTATGAACTAGGAAATCAGTTTATAGTAACAGTTCTATCAAGCCTAATATAAACTAGGAAATCAGTTCAGTGTCTATTCAGTTGGGAGTAGGATTCAGCACCGAGTGAACCCAAGGATGGGGACTCACCTGACAGCAGAGGGTGTGATTCTTAGAAGCAATCCTTGTGTTTCAGAACTACGTAGCCAGCATAGTTTAAGACATTAAACCTGTTAGTTGAGGGTTGATGAGGTATCTTAACTCGTCAGATGAAGATTCCGCCATTCTTGTTAAAGTACCTAATAGATGAGGGCCACTCACAACTTGTCCTTACCAGTGGCACGGTACTGACACCCTTCCAACTGGGGCTACAGGTTGGACCCTAAATCTATTACAAAAATGGGGCATATCGGTTAGATGATTACTTCCCATAGTTTCAGTTTTAGATTCAAAACTATCAGATACAATCACTCAGCTCAGTAAAGAACTCAGATAGTTCTTCAGATTCAAGACTATCAGATATAATCGCTCAACTCAGTAAAGAACTCAGATAGTTTTTCAAATTCAGGACTGTTAGATAGAGTTACTCAGCTCAGTAAAAAACTCAGATAGTTCTTCAGATTCAGAACTGTCAGACACAGTCACTCAGTTATCAATTCTTAGTAATATAGTATCAGTGGACTCAGTTACCAGTATTACAGTATCAGTAACCTCAGATATTAGTAAATCAGTTATCAAAACCCAGTATTCAGTTCTAGTATGAGTCTTAGTTATAGTCCTAATTACAGCCTCAGTCACAATATTAGTACAGTAATCAGATCAGTAACTCATTTCTGTTTTATGTTTGCTTGACCATTACATACAGTTATCAGTTACTCAGTTATTAGTGTTCCAGTACCTCAGTTTACAGACTATTTTAAAATTATGTTGTGCACTTGGTCTTGCATTCTCAAATAATACCGTCTTCACGAATTCATGCTCAGTTACCTCATTTTACTCAGTCAGTCCCTTTCTCATATGCATAATACTCTATAATTTTAGTCCAGTTATTCAGACTAAGTACAATCCAGTTTTACATGCCCAACACTCAGCTTCAGTTATACTTATATTGTCAAAGTATAGTTTTTATAGAAACTAAGTGTAGAGATTCGCCATATTATCAGTGAATGTTTGTCACTCATGTTTTATGATATTTCAGTTTTTAGTTTATTCCAGCCTATTGGTGAGTCTACTTATACTTAGCATGCATGTTTTATGATTGCGTATACAAAAATCAGTTTTACTTATTGCATTCACCCCTGCATACTCAATACATTTCAAAAGTACTGATCCACATATACATCTCTGTGTCTATATTTCTCATAATGTAGGTACCAGTTGTAGCCCGCACAACACAACCAGAAAGTTGCAGATTTCAGCTAGTAGGTGACAAGTTCTCTTACTTCGAAAACTCCAGACAGTTTTAGTTCATGTACAGTTCATTTACTTTCATGTGTATTGATTAGTGGTATTTGGAGGCATGTCCCAGCTATCTATAGTCAGTATAGTAGAGGCTTCATAGATGTCAGGTAGAGTCAGTTATGTAAATTTCAGTTTCATCTTTTAGATTTATCAGATTGTAAATCTTTATCAGTATTGTATCTATTTTAGATCTTTAGTATGATTACGTTTCCGTATAGCAGAACAGTTATTTATTATGTGATAATTCAGTTGCTTAACAGTATGTCAGTTCATGGATTAGCTTAGGATCACTTGTGGTTTCAAGCATCGTGTGACGTCTCGGGATAGATTTTTAGGGCGTTATAGAAACACTCTATAATAAAAAATAAATATAAATTAAAATATAAATATATATTCTTATAAGTGATTATTTCTACAAACGGATGGTCTATTGAATCAAATAAAATGCATTCCATAAACATACTACAAAAACAAACAACTATAGCAACTAAGTCCGAAGTTCATATAAACATCAATACCCATTAAAAAATTCTAATAGTTGTATCAACAACAGATTCTTAACTTTTTTGTTATATTCTTTCTAAAGAAAATTACTGATAATATTACTCATAAATATAAGATAATCATAGAAGCTCCCATTTGCATAAAACCTATAAATTAAGAAAAACATTACATAAACAAAATCAATCAAAATCTTTACCAACTAAATTGAGCACCAATTTGCACAAAGTATCAAGTGATAAAAGGTAAGTCAAATATCAGAAGTATACAATTTCTAACAAATAATAAAACGAAGAAAAATAATCAATAATAATTGCACATAGAATATCCTAAATAGTTGTTGATTACCTCAAAATAAATCAACCTCATAATGACACACACACATATATATATATATATATATTTGTAGAATAACAAAATAAAAGGCTGCAATTAATATATGTATATATCTAAAAGATAAGAGTTATCTACCTACTTTCATTATGTCTACTCACCTAAAATTTTTAAAAAACAAATGAATAGTAAAAGAAACATATTTGTGTGGAATAATGAATGTTATTGGCTTTATATAGATAATGTTTTGGATTTGAAATTTCAAAATTGAAATAGTAAACTTGATGATAAACTTAAATTTAAAATCAAAATGAAACAACAATTATTTTATCAGATGAAACTTGAATGACCTATTACAAATAGGTTTTTCTGCATTTATCTTTCAGTTTTTTGGATTTAAAATCGTCCTTTCTCCAAATAAAGAAGTTAAAATCAAATCTAAAACATGCATTTGCATAATTGCAAATTTGTTTTATTAATTTTAGTATTATCATTATTATTACTGTGTTATTATTATCTCTTATTATTATTATCATTATTGATGCTATTACTATTTTATTATTATTATTATTACTATATCTTTATATTTCATTTAGTATTCAAATTATATGTATTCAAATATATTTTAAAACATCTGAAGAGATATATTTATGGCATTTTTGTTACAATATTTTCTACATGCTGAAATTTCACATAAAAAAATTACTATTTTATATGTGAATTTCATGAATTACTTTATATACGTATGCGTGTATGTATATATGTATGTATGTTAATCAAATTCAAATAGTTTATCTTCCAATCTAACTATTTAAATTCAAAATTTGTTTTCAAAAATTAGATATATATTGAAGGTGTGTTCGTTTGTGAGCAGGAGACATGAATTTGAGGGAAATGGAGAGTTAGACTGTGTGTAAAAGTTGTTAATGGCCCGTGCCTTACAAATATTTTTTAAAAATTTATTTTAATTATTGTGATTTACAATATTTTTTAAAAAATATATAATAGATTTTTGTATAGATATTTTAAGCTGTTAATTATTGTAATTTATAATACTTTTTATGTAATTTTCAAATAATATATATCTATCTCGTTGTCCAAACTTTTGTGGCATTGATAGTCAATTATATTTTTTAAATAATTTAAGTGTTAAATTATTGTGATGTATAATATTTTTCTTCTATTTCAATGTAAGTGTCATAATGCTTAGATGAACATAACAATTAATTATGGGTGATATGGCAAAGTTACGATTGAAGTAGCGAAGAAGACATGTCTTAATGACTCATAACAACTAATTAGAAGTGGCATAAAAAAATTACTATAAAAAATACTTGTGAATTTTTTTTAATTAACTTATCATTTTATATCTATTTTACCTTTTTTTATCAAATATTACTAATTGATACAATGTTTAAATGGCCATAATAATTAATTAGGAGTGACATAGTAAAATTACGATTGAAACAACGAAACAAACATGTCTAATTAGAAGCGGTACAGTAAAATTACTATACAAAAATGCATGCAGGAAAAAATTAAATGGTTTCATATAAATCATCAAGTAAATTTTACATTAACTATTACTTACTAATTTTTTAATACTTAGATGACTTTGTAATATTTTTTTAATATTTAGATGCCTCATAATAATTAACTATGGGTGATACAGTCAAATTATGGGTGAAGCTGACATGTCATAAATATCTATTTTAATTTTTTTATTAAATATTATTAATTTTCTAATACATAAATAACTTACAATAATTAATTAGAGATGTGTAATGACCCTCTCGGTCATTTTCCTTATTTTATACATTATCGGTGTCTAGATTTTTTTTTATAACCGCCCCAAATTTTTTTTTTGGTTTCCCAAGGTATCCCCACAGCCGGCAGCCATGAGAATAACCCTCCGTTCCTCTGTCAGCGCACTAAGCGGTAGGAAACTGGCCACAGAGTTTGCTCCATTCGCAAGAGGCGGGGATCGAACCTCTGTAATGAATCTATTTATTAGCCTAGTTATCCGCACCCCCCTACAAATGGTATCAGAGCACAGTAATTTAAAAGATACGGAAGTGATATACGTGTTAGAGTTAGTTAAAATAGCTATGTCGGAATTAGTTAAATTAGTTAAGTTAGATTTAAATTTAGTTAAGTTAGATTTAGTTATTCATTAAATTAATTATGAGAAGACCATTTAAAAATAGAGAAGCTTTTAGAAAAATTAGAGAATCTTTAGTTAGTAATTATTCAGAATATATAAGTCTAAATAAAACAAAAGAAAATCCACAAAGATTAGCCTATTTAATTACATTAATATCTAGTATTGAAGCAAAATTAATAATCCATTTTAAAATCTAGGAGAATGAGACATATACCATCTAATTATGATAAAAATAGATTTAGATATCCACCAAAATATTATAAACATAATTCAAATGAATAAAGAGCAAAAATAAAAAGAATTAAAACAATTTATCTCTGAAAAACGTAAAGAACTAAAAATAAGAAAAGAAAGGTTACATTATAATATATTTGCCGAAGTTAGTAAAAATTCAATAAATATACAAAAAGATGAAATATCAAAATTAGAATCACAAATAGATAGTTTAGAATATATATACCAACATGAACTATTCACAATAAAATGAATAAAGAAGAATTTATAATAGATGAAAAAATATATGAAAATCATGAAGGATCAAAAATAAAAATAGTATTTTTGAATCTAGGAAGAAGATATAAGAAAATAGGAGAACATTTATATTTAATGTTAGAAAAAGAAGAATTAAAATTAGAAGATAAACTAACAGCAATGGTAAGAATAGAAAATGAAAATGAAGAAATAGATAGAAAAAAGGAAATAGAAAAAATTAAACAACAAACTACGGAAGAAATACGAAAAATAGAAGAAACTAAAAATAGTAGAATTGCTGAATTAGAAAAAGAACTACAAATGTTAAAAGATTTATACGAACAAAGACAAAAAGAAAAAGAGAAAAAGATAAAGAACAAACATTAATAAACGAGATAAACCAATTTAAGGAAAAATTAGAAATAAATAATATAGAGGTAGAAGAGACAGATAATTATGATTCAGAAGATAGTGAAACATATACGAAAATATTAACAAATATAAAAGATTTAGAAATTAACGAAAAACAAGAAAAAATTAATGAAGAAAACTTAGAAAATACCAATACAGAAATAAATACTCTTGACAAAAAAGAAGATGAAAATATAATACCTAAGACAACAGAAATAAGAAAACCTATATATTATAAAAATAAATTTAAAAGATATAATGAATATGACAAATGGACACCAAAACAAATAGTTAATAAAAATTATAACTTTTTAGACCTAGACTGTGTAATAGATACAGAAAAAATAATACAATTATGGATAGGATATATGACTAAACAATTATTAGACAATAATATAAACATAACAGATGCACCAGAATATATAGAAAAACATTAATAGGATCAGTAAAATTATGGTTTACAAATTTAACTGAAAATAGTAAAAAAGTATTAAGAACTAATAAACCTATGGAAGGAACATCATCAACAACAACTAAATTAACACCTATAGAATTATTGAAAAAATATGAAACAGCTATAAAAGATGAATTTGGTAGTATGACGACATTAGAAGAAGAACAAGATGAAGAAAAAGATACAAATAGGAATTTAATGATAAAATTAACAATATGTAATATGTGTTATATAGATGAATATACTTGCGCATTTAAAGAATATTATTATAAAGGAGCATATAGCATAGAAGAAAGTAAGGAAATAAGAAAATTATATTTTAATAAATTACCCGAACCATTTAGTTCAAAAATAATAAAAAGTTGGGAAGAAGCAAAAATAGTAGATACGTTAGGAGCTAGAATAAAATTTTTACAACAATGGTATAGAAACTTATGTGAAAAATATAGAGAAGAATTAAAAATGGAAAAAACATTAATAAGAAATTTAGCATGTTGCAAAAATAAAATAGCACCCCAATTTGGATGCGAAGAAAGATATTATAAGAAAAGAAAAAGACATAAGAAATATAAGAAATATAAAAAATCAAAATATAAATATAAGAAACCAAGAAAAAGATATTATGTAAAGAATTACAAAAATAAAAGACCATATAGAAAGAAAAAATCTATAAAAGAATGTACATGTTATAATTGTGGAAAGTTAGGACATTTAGCTAGAGATTGTAAATTACCCAAAAATCCAAAAAATAAACAAATATCAGAAATAAAAATAGAATTTGAGGTAAAAGAAGAAATGCAAAAAGCAGATATAATATTAGGAATAAAATGGTTAGAACAAGTAAAACCATATAATATAGAACATACACAATTAGCCATAACAT
Source organism: Capsicum baccatum var. pendulum (assembly GCA_030864225.1). Lineage (NCBI taxonomy): Eukaryota > Viridiplantae > Streptophyta > Magnoliopsida > Solanales > Solanaceae > Capsicum > Capsicum baccatum. Next base: position 199,240,517 of record CM061557.1, read on the forward strand.
ATAATAGGGAAAGATTATTCTTAAGAAGAGCCTTAACATAAAATGAAAATATATGTATTAATGAAGATAGTAGTGGAAGGATATTACAGTAGATATTATACGCCTATGATAGATACAGGAGCAGAAGCTAATTTATGTAGATATAATTGCTTACCAGAAAGTAAATGGGATAAATTAAAAATACCAATAGTAGTTAAAGGATTTAATAATGAAGGAAGCTTAATTACTTATAAAGCTAGGAATGTAAAAGCACAAATATGAGATAAGATATTGACAATAGAAGAAATTTATAATTATGAACTAACATCAAAAGATATACTTTTAGGAATGTCATTTTTAGATAAATTATACCCACATATAATAACTAGAAACGATTGGTGGTTTACAACACCATGTAAACAAAAAGTAAGAGCAAAAAGAGTTAACAATAAAATAAGAAAGAAAACTGATTGGATAAAAGGAAGTGAAAAATTACACAAAAGTTAGAAAATATAAAAACCACTGAAGATACAATAGAATTAGTAGTATTTTCGATAAATAAAACAGAAATAACTATATTTTCAATAAATAAGATAGAAATAGTTAAGAAAAAATTAGAACAATTATATAGTGAAGATCCATTAAAAGGATGGGAAAAACATAAAACTACCATAAAAATTGAATTAATAGAAAAAAATAGCATAATAACCCAAAAACCATTAACATATAATTTTGACGATTTAAAAGAATTTAAAATGCATATAGATGAATTATTAGAAAAACAATATATACAAAAAAGTAATAGTAAACATAATAGTCCAGCATTTATAGTAAATAAACATAGTGAACAAAAAAGAGGAAAAAGTAGAATGGTTATTGATTATAGAAATTTAAATTTTTGGTATATTAACTAATTTCGACATAGCTATTTTAACTAACTCTAACACGTATATCACTTCCGTATCTTTTAAATTACTGTGCTCTGATACCATTTGTAGGGGGGTGCGGATAACTAGGCTAATAAATAGATTTATTGTAGGTAATGAATCTATTCTTTTTAGATTTTGTTTTAATAAATTATTCTTTTTGTGAGATGTATTCATTAATTTATTTAGTTTATTATTTTATCCTGTAGTAACTGCTGAGTTACAAATTTTTGTATAATAATTTATTCTTTCTGTACTGTAGTGTATATCTAATTCTAGATTTTCTATGTCATTTATTATTTTGTGTTGTTCTTCTCGTAGTGAGTTTTTTATATTATATAAACTATCACATGTGCTTTTTTCTAAATTTTCTAAGGTTTTTTCTATCCATATTAACTTTTCTTTCAGATCTTCCATTATTTTTCTAATATGGTTCCTATAATTAATTTCGTTATTTAGATTATCTTGATTTTCTCTAGTTTTTCTAATATATTCTAACATCCACAATCTTGGTCTGAATAATATCCTTCTGGGTAAATGTCTTCGTATATTCGTTCTAGCGAATTTATCATTTCTATTTCGTAGTTTATTATTCTTCTAATATCATTTTCTTAATATCTATTATTTCTATATCTTTAAGTATATATAAGATTAAAACTCTAAGGTAGTCTAAATGAGCTATTTTCTAAAATTGATATTTTATAGTTATTTGTTTTAGACTTAGTAGTTTTTGCATACTTATATTAAGAGATTTTATATATTTTTTATTTTTCATGTATCTTACTATATTTATTTTTATTTGTTTTTCTATTAACTGTATATTTCGCATATCTTTAAAATTTCTACGTGATCCTAACATAATAAATATTTATAAGAGTAGTTAGGTATGTGAGGTATATAACTTATTCTATCCGTATAATTTTCTCCATATGCTTTTTCTAATATAATTTTTCTTATATCTGCAACATCTATATCTCTAAGTACATACAAAATAAGTATCTTGAATTTATCTACCATCACATCAGATATATTATCATTCATTATCATAAAATTGCTTTTTTCAAAATATTCCCTTCAACCATGTACATAATAAAATATAGTCATCTCAGATTACTATATACTAGATTATTCTTAAACAACATGTTCTTCGGTCACTATTAGCATGGTAATTCGGATACTTTTCCCTTAAACAGCGCCTCGACTTTGGTTACTCCCCGCCACGGCTTCTTGCCTCATTGGTTTCACCTTTAGGATGGCATAGTTCCTTGGGATTTTTCTCCGTTTCCACTTTGCTAATAAACTTCTTAACATATTATTTTTCGAATAATTCTACTATAAAGTAACTAATATGAATTTATTTTATCATATCATGATTGTCGGGAATTATGAATTTATCTATTCATAATCATAAATAGATATACCTGTTCCGGTAGCTTTGATATTTCTGAGGTTTGTTGCTCCATAGATTTTTTCATTGCAGTGTATATATTTAATTAACTGGGCTAAATATTTTTGAACGGAATGGAGAGAGATGTTTTGGCTAATGTTAGAAGGCTTGCTCTCTGCAATGCCTTCCTTCTGTTATTTATAGAATGAAAAGAGTACAAAAATTTTTACATCTGTCTAAAAACTATTCAATAAAATACTAAAAAAAACTAAAAGACTTAAAGTCTTTTTTCTTACCTACCTACCCTAAAATTTTCAAACTTTACATAAATGTTACAATAAATGCTAACTACTTTATCTTTTTCTTTTACGTAAGTTTCCTAAAGACTAAAGTTTAAGACTAAAGTCTTATAATACATTAAATATACTAAAGACTTTATACAATATTATTAAATATCTTCTCTTCCGTTTATTTTGTCGTATCTGTTGTATCTCCATTATTGCTCTGGTCTTATCTTTCCAGCTGTCGTCCTTATCTTCTTTTATTCTAGCTGCACTGCTGAGACGTCATTATCTCCTCCATTACATTTTGAACATTTGTGGTCTGGGTATTTGTGTCCAATAGTCTTGCAATATCTGGTCAATAATTCTTCTGAAATAAATTTTTCTCTGATAGCTCTGGCGATAGGTTCTGTTTCTGGTTTAAGCAACGTGATAATCCATTGCCTAATAGTTTCCATATCTGTTTCTCGTAACTCTTTTGAATTTGAATATATTAATACATGATTTCTTGAATAATAACTCCATATAGGATTTTGGTTGCAATATGTATTTGCTAGCTCTTGTAAAATCGTAGATAGTCGGATAACTCTTTTGTTCGCATAAAATTTTGGTATCTCGATTCTGGGTATCTCTGGCTGTGAACCAATATCTTGTGGAATAATCATATCTCGTGTCATTCCTATCTTTACAACTTGTATGGGTTTTTTAACTTCATCAAATAATATTACTGCTGGTGCCGTGTAAATTTTTATAAAAAATAAAGTACCTTTGGTTATTCTTTTAAATGTAGTAAATGCTTCATATATCTCGGGTATAGTGGATATCTCGGTTCCGTCCGTGGTATATACGGTACTAAGTAATCCATATTCGTAGCAAGTTTTAACTAAGCTGGGTTTGGTTTTAGGTAAGACAATTAGCTTATTGTATCCGGTCAATTTCTGGGTTATATAGTTTGTATCTGGTTCTTGGATATTTGTAGCTTTGGGGTTGCTATTTAAAAAGGTTTGTACATTGTAAATATTTTCTATATATGTGCGGGTTGTGTAGTTGTATGTCTTTTTGTCTTGGTTTAGGCTATCTCGATATGTGGTAACTTGTGGGGGTATAAATATGGGGTCTTTTGATGTATTTGGTGTATATGGTTTGTCAAATAACTTTTTTAGGTTCATATTTTTTCTAACTCCTTTGCTTGTACCTGCAGAAGTAGATTGATAAACGTTATGGGTTTTATGGAGTATCCCAACGTCTCCTTCTAGCTCTGGAATTTTACTGTCTTCCGATCGACATAGCTCTGCGCATTGCTGAGTTAGCTGATTCATAGCTATAGACTTCAGTTTATCTTCACTAGTCTTTAGCTTTAGCATTTCTATCTCAGTACCCATCTTTACTATCTCAGTACCCATACTGTCCACTTTCAATGAAAGCGTAGTCAGGGCGTTGAGTATCTTTTCATGGATATTTTCTTCTATCATTTCAGTTTGTGTAGCTTTGTCTTGATATGTAATCTGCAATAACATTTTTGTTAGTACTGATTACTTCTATTACAAATGTAAAATTTAATATGTTTAAAACTAATCTCCGAATCTCTTTTGTTGTAACTGAATTTTGTATTTTCTTTGTTAGCCACCAGCGTACCTGTGTATTATCTGTTCGCACAATAAATTTGTTATATACAATATATGGCTCAAATGTTAACAAACATTTATATAATGAACATAATTCTTTTCTATTTATTTCCCATTTTATTTATGTCTCGTTGAACGTACCTGAGTAGTATCTACAATGGTGTTCTATTTTTTCTGCTTCATATCTATATTTAAGTACTCCTCCGTAACTATATTCACTGGCATCTGCTTCTACTATGTATGTAAATTTTCTATTTTCATCCGGAAATTGTAATTTTGGTAATTCTTTGCAAAGTAATTTTATTTTTTGAACTTGTTTTTTATCTTCTTCATCATAATTATATTCTATATCCTTTTTTAATTTTTTCTGTAGTGGTTTTAAGTTTTCTGCTAATTTTGGAATATATTCTCTTACTTGGTTTACTAATCCTAAAAATGATTGTAATTTCTTTTTTGTATCTAATTCTTCTTTCGAATTTATTATTTTTTGTACTATATGTTGTTGCATTTTTACTCCACTTTTATCTATTTGTATTCCTAAAAATTCTATCTGATTTTTCATAATTTCGGCTTTCTTTTCACTTAGACTTATTCCTGATTTTTTTATTATATCTGTAAACTGTTCTAATAATTTTATATGTTCTTCTTTAGTTTTTGTATATAATAATATATCATCTATGTATACTATGCAATTAGGTAATTGTTTAAAATAATTATCCATAAAATATTGATATCTACCTGGTGCATTTTTATATCCAAATGGTAATACATTCCACTCATAAAATCCTTGTGGTACCGTAAATGCGGTTAATTCTTTAAATTCTTCTTCTAACTTTAGATGGTAAAATCCTGATTTACAATCAAATTTACTAAAATAATTATATCCTTGGATCTGTCTTATTTTTAATATCTTATTTGGTATCGGATAATTATATGTTATAGTTTTTGCATTTAAATTTCTATAATCAATAACCATTCTACTTTTTCCTCTTTTTTGTTCACTATGTTTATTTACTATAAATGCTGGACTATTATGTTTGCTATTACTTTTTTGTATATATTGTTTTTCTAATAATTCATCTATATGCATTTTAAATTCTTTTAAATCGTCAAAATTATATGTTAATGGTTTTTGGGTTATTATGCTATTTTTGTCTATTAATTCAATTTTTATGGTAGTTTTATGTTTTTCCCATCCTTTTAATGGATCTTCACTATATAATTGTTCTAATTTTTTCTTAACTATTTCTATCTTATTTATTGAAAATATAGTTATTTCTGTTTTATTTATCGAAAATACTACTAATTCTATTGTATCTTCAGTGGTTTTTATATTTTCTAACTTTTGTGTAATTTTTTCACTTCCTTTTATCCAATCAGTTTTCTTTCTTATTTTATTGTTAACTCTTTTTGCTCTTACTTTTTGTTTACATGGGGTTGTAAACCACCAATCGTTTCTAGTTATTATATGTGGGTATAATTTATCTAAAAATGGCATTCCTAAAAGTATATCTTTTGATGTTAGTTCATAATTATAAATTTCTTCTATTGTCAATATCTTATCCCATATTTGTGCTTTTACATTCCTAGCTTTATAAGTAATTAAGCTTCCTTCATTATTAAATCCTTTAACTACTATTGGTATTTTTAATTTATCCCATTTACTTTCTGGTAAGCAATTATATCTACATAAATTAGCTTCTGCTCCTGTATCTATCATAGGCGTATAATATCTACTGTAATATCCTTCCACTACTATCTTCATTAATACATATATTTTCATTTTATGTTAAGGCTCTTCTTAAGAATAATCTTTCCCTATTATATGTTATGGCTAATTGTGTATGTTCTATATTATATGGTTTTACTTGTTCTAACCATTTTATTCCTAATATTATATCTGCTTTTTGCATTTCTTCTTTTACCTCAAATTCTATTTTTATTTCTGATATTCCTCCTATTATTATTTCTTTTTCTACTATATCTTTACTATTTATTAAACATCTCGGTAGATCTGGGCATATATCATTATCAGTTTTTATTTCTTCATTTTTTACTAGACATTTTGCTATATAATTTTCTTCTTGTCCTGTGTTTAATAGTATTAAATATTCTTTTTCATTTATTTTTCCTGTTATGTAATATTGATTTAGGTTACTTATTGGATTTGTTTCATAACTCATTCTTTTTGATGAGGTTGATGATTCTGGTTTTTCATTAGCTATTCTTTTTGTTGTACTTATTCTATCATTTACTATTTCTAAATTTTCTTCTATATCTATGTCTCTATAACTATAATCATTATAATCTATTGTTTTTACAATTTGTTCAAATGGACTATCTATTTGTATCTTGTTAATCTTATTTTTCTCTGTTATTTTATGTTTTGTTGTTAATACATATAAATTTTTACATCTTGCTGTAAATATTTTACTTCCTGGGGTTAATTCTATTCCTGATATCTTCCAATATAATACTAATGATTTATCTATATTCCTATCTTTACTGCTACTGAATAATTTACACTTATTATAAATTTAAATTTTTGGTATATTAAATTTCCTTTTACGGCAGTTATTATGCTTTTTTCTATAGGTTTTATAATTCTATCATCTGCTAAATATAATTATATTGGTGTATCTATTCCTTCTCTAAAACATACTTTTATTAATATTTCTGTACCTCCAAGGTGTACATATTTTATTGGATCTCCTTTACTTTTTATATCATTTATTTCTTTATTAATTATTCTTTTCGTTACAAGTGGTATACTAGCTTTTCCTTTTGCATATCTACAGTCTATTACATGTTCTTTTTGACATACTACATAATATTCATCTTTTTTTCTAGTAAAAATATTTTTTATTGTTGGTATTTTAAATATTTTTTCTACACTTAAATCTAACTATTTTCCTTTTATTTCATCAAATATATTACTGTCAAATATTATCTTTTGTTTTGTTCCTTCGTCATTTAAATATTCTTCCTTTGTTATTATTTTTATATCTTCTTCAGTCATTTGATTCATCTATCTCACTATCTATTTCAGTATCTGTTTCGTTTTCTAAAATTTCATATATACTATCTTCACTTTCTAGTTCATAATCTATATAATCTATTTGCATATATTCTGTATTTTCTATTTTTATTTCGGATATTTGTTTATTTTTTGGATTTTTGGGTAATTTACAATCTCTAGCTAAATGTCCTAACTTTCCACAATTATAACATGTACATTCTTTTATAGATTTTTTCTTTCTATATGGTCTTTTATTTTTGTAATTCTTTACATAATATCTTTTTCTTGGTTTCTTATATTTATATTTTGATTTTTTATATTTCTTATATTTCTTATGTCTTTTTCTTTTCTTATAATATCTTTCTTCGCATCCAAATTGGGGTGCTATTTTATTTTTGCAACATGCTAAATTTCTTATTAATGTTTTTTCCATTTTTAATTCTTCTCTATATTTTTCACATAAGTTTCTATACCATTGTTGTAAAAATTTTATTCTAGCTCCTAACGTATCTACTATTTTTGCTTCTTCCCAACTTTTTATTATTTTTGAACTAAATGGTTCGGGTAATTTATTAAAATATAATTTTCTTATTTCCTTACTTTCTTCTATGCTATATGCTCCTTTATAATAATATTCTTTAAATGCGCAAGTATATTCATCTATATAACACATATTACATATTGTTAATTTTATCATTAAATTCCTATTTGTATCTTTTTCTTCATCTTGTTCTTCTTCTAATGTCGTCATACTACCAAATTCATCTTTTATAGCTGTTTCATATTTTTTCAATAATTCTATAGGTGTTAATTTAGTTGTTGTTGATGATGTTCCTTCCATAGGTTTATTAGTTCTTAATACTTTTTTACTATTTTCAGTTAAATTTGTAAACCATAATTTTACTGATCCTATTAATGTTTTTCTATATATTCTGGTGCATCTGTTATGTTTATATTATTGTCTAATAATTGTTTAGTCATATATCCTATCCATAATTGTATTATTTTTTCTGTATCTATTACACAGTCTAGGTCTAAAAAGTTATAATTTTTATTAACTATTTGTTTTGGTGTCCATTTGTCATATTCATTATATCTTTTAAATTTATTTTTATAATATATAGGTTTTCTTATTTCTGTTGTCTTAGGTATTATATTTTCATCTTCTTTTTTGTCAAGAGTATTTATTTCTGTATTGGTATTTTCTAAGTTTTCTTCATTAATTTTTTCTTGTTTTTCGTTAATTTCTAAATCTTTTATATTTGTTAATATTTTCGTATATGTTTCACTATCTTCTGAATCATAATTATCTGTCTCTTCTACCTCTATATTATTTATTTCTAATTTTTCCTTAAATTGGTTTATCTCGTTTATTAATGTTTGTTCTTTATCTTTTTCTCTTTTTCTTTTTGTCTTTGTTCGTATAAATTTTTTAACATTTGTAGTTCTTTTTCTAATTCAGCAATTCTACTATTTTTAGTTTCTTCTATTTTTCGTATTTCTTCCGTAGTTTGTTGTTTAATTTTTTCTATTTCCTTTTTTCTATCTATTTCTTCATTTTCATTTTCTATTCTTACCATTGCTGTTAGTTTATCTTCTAATTTTAATTCTTCTTTTTCTAACATTAAATATAAATGTTCTCCTATTTTCTTATATCTTCTTCCTAGATTCAAAAATACTATTTTTATTTTTGATCCTTCATGATTTTCATATATTTTTTCATCTATTATAAATTCTTCTTTATTCATTTTATTGTGAATAGTTCATGTTGGTATATATATTCTAAACTATCTATTTGGGATTCTAATTTTGATATTTCATCTTTTTGTATATTTATTGAATTTTTACTAACTCCGGCAAATATATTATAATGTAATCTTTCTTTTCTTATTTTTAATTCTTTACGTTTTTCAGATATAAATTATTTTAATTCTTTGTATTTTTGTTCTTTATTCATTTGAATTGTGTTTATAATATTTTGGTGGATATCTAAATCTAATTTTATCATAATTAGGTGGTATATGTCTCATTCTTCTAGATTTTAAATGGATTATTAATTTTTCTTCAATATTAGATATTAATGTAATTAAATAGGCTAATCTTTGTGGATTTTCTTTTGTTTTATTTAGACTTATATATTCTGAATAATTACTAACTAAAGATTCTTTAATTTTTCTAAAAGTTTCTCTATTTTTCAATGGTCTTCTCATAATTAATTTAATAAATAACTAAATCTAATCTTAACTAAATTTAAATCTAACTTAACTAATTTTTCTAACACGTATATCACTTCCATATCTTTTAAATTACTGAGCTCTGATACCATTTGGAGGGGGGTGCGGATAACTAGGCTGATAAATAGTAAATAGTTTTATAAATAGATTTATTATAGCTTGTTGCCTGGTAAAATAAACTCTTATGGATCCAAAAGGTACAACAAGAAACTATAGTTCAAATATAGGATTCAAACGGTTCTAAATGAAGGGTGGTTTGCAGATGTGGAACATGACACCACGTATACATCTTTGACAACAAAACTGAAATTATTAAACAATTCTTACCTCTTGCAAGTTCAAGATTACAACGAAGTAGTTGCTTATCGATTACATCAGCAAAAGTACCAGTAACACTAATAAATTTCAAAAGCAAACGTAAAACAAGTTGCAACTTAGATTCTATAATCCATATTGGTTGAACTTACAATCACACAATAATCAAAATTACATGACCCGTGAAGTAAAGTTCATCAAGAGAAGATGTATCAAGTTTTTCACGAGTGAAAAATACATTGTCCGTCATCCAGAATTATTTATTATTTAACAAGGAGTGCCTGAATACCAATTATTGTAGCAAGAAATCCTCTAATCTTCAACTCATAATATTCTTTTGTTATCAAAATAAAAATCGTGTTATGTCCCTTATGTGCTCTATTCTATCATTTAATCTCCAATAGTCGGCAGTACATTTGTTAAAGAAGATTTCGATAATACATATAAACTTTTTCATTTAATAAAACACAGAAGAACTTGAATCTTGAACACCAGTTTCGTCTTACCTGGAAAAAGTTGAATCCGCTACTGTCGCAACAACTTTTGCTAGACAAGGTATGACTTTACTGTTTCAGGTGGGCCATATAACCAAAAGTTTTCCATGATTGACGTTTGCCTAGTAAGAAAGTATATAGAGAAACAGGAATGTTAACTCAAAGAGCTATGAACGAAAAAGACTTCTACAAAATATTTTCATATCATCAGGAATTTCTTACTTGTACGACTCTTTTCATTATTTTACCTTTGTCGAGTTATGCCACTTAACATAAGAAAGGAAAGCAAAGAAAATGCTAAAAGGCCCCGAATTTTACTTTTCAATTTATTAGGAAACTCTTAGCATATAATAAACCATAGAAAAACAGCAGGGAGTATAAGGAGAAAGATATGAGTTACGTTTTCGTTTTTCTGTTTATGTATAGGTTTTTGAGGTATTTTTTGCAAGGTGGATGGAGGGACGAATCACTTCTATTGCTTACTATTGACATCACTCTCAGGGAGAGAAATGGCCTGCAGATAAAGCAGTAGTATTAGCTGTGATAATAAATAAATGAAAACAATATTTGGTGGACTATTTGATATAATTCAAGGATGGTCGAAAGACGCTCTTACATGATGTGATATTGTTTGAAGAGAGACAATATGTATGAAGCAAAAGTCACATAGCAAAAATAAAAAATAGAACCAAACTCTTTAATGGAGGAACATTGGAAAGTTCACTATTTTCAACAGGACACCGGATTACTTTGTCCATCGGTGCTTGGAAATATGGAAATAAATCACCTAGCGTAAACACTCCAAACACCGCTGAGTAGTTGAGAGACTTCCCTTCAAGTCCTATTTATCGATGCCTAACCTGCTATTACCATGGTTTCATAACTTCATAAGCATTTCATCCTAAAGATCAATATCTACACCATCCTACTGAAAGATGAAAAATACATTCAAACACAAACTTTAACATTTATTTTTATTTATTTTTTTGATAAGGAATTGATAAATTCTGATGCACTATCCATTTTAGTGAAGTATGAATAACCAACCACAACATATTGTAAAACAGAACAAAATATAAGTGCTTCAACAAACTTCTAACAGTATATCTTATAACATAACTGGTTCAAAAAATACTAATCAAATTAGACATACAAAAAAAAGTGAAGAAATAAAACAAGCTAAAGGCACAATAAATAGATAGACTTCTTTACTTGGCCTCAATAGCAACTAAACGCTTCAACTTTGAGAATACAAATCTAGACACCTCAACTCGTCATAAATTTTGGAAGTGTCTAGATAATTATTTTATAAGTTGGAGTCTTCTAGATGTGCATCTTCAAAGATGGATTGTTCAGTTACTGGTTGAGACCCAGTTAAAGGTGTCTATCTAGGTATTATGCCTAAATAAAAAAGGTGCATCTTTACATTAAGTGAGTTGATAAAGGCATCATATATAAATAGACACGTAAATTTGACCTCCACTGGCAAGTAAGCACTCTAACTTTTGAGAGTGTTAAGGTCTCACTTGATGACTGAACACTCTAAATCGACCCCACTATGTCTCATGGACACCCGACGATTATGTGGCACTCAAAATTGGAGTGTTTAATTACAGGTAGTGTCTATCTATTTATTATACCATTGATAAATGCCACAGTGTAGAGATTAAAAACTAAAAATTAGAAAACCCACCGTAACCAAAAATGTAAAAACTTCAAAGGGCACCACAGAAAAAATGAATTGAACAAAAAGCTCAAAACTTTACAAGATTAAATCCCATGTTAGAAAATTTTAGCATCAAACAAACCAAATCAACAAAACCCAATATCCATAATCTCACAAAGAAGTACAACATTACCTCCTTGACAAACAAAGAAGCTCTAAAAGGCTGCATCTTTACAACAACAACCCTATTACAAGAGGAAATTAATGGTGCTGAAGTCATACTTATCCCTGTTATTTGTGTTCTTACTGCCATTCTACCCAAAAATGCCAACTTTCTATTTGTACGAAACTAAGAAACTCAATAACTCAAAAGGAAAAGGAAAATCTTCTTCCAAAACTAATCTTGAAAGAAGCATGGCAGACAATTATTTGGAAGAGAAGAACAAATGATGCAGAGGATGAGCAAGCACGTACCATTTGCAGTTTGTTTCTTCAATTTGATTAGCAAGTACAAAAGTTATACTTCTCTATTTCTGGAAATCATCACACTGCACCTACGCATTTCTTGGCTGCAAAGAAGGTTGATTCAGCTCATTCCGCATGATGTCCAAGTATAAAATGCCAATAAGTATTTAACTATTGAAGAAGCAAAATTGGTTTAGGCATATCGGCAAATAGTTTGCAAGCAGCGTCCAAGGCTGGTATTAAAATGGAAAATTTCTCCAAGAATTGGATACCCACGAAAGGAACTTGTGTATAATACATAATACAAAATCTGAGAACAGCTTACCTTTTGCTTTACTGAGAAAAATCCAAATATATATGAAAAGTAGTCATGCAACTAATAAGCGAACAGTAACTAAAATAGTGCGATAACCGACACACAATCTCTATTCTTAATGCAAGGAACAAATACTATACAAAAGCTCTGTTATCTATGAATCTGTGAATCTCACTAACAATTCTACAGGAAACGCCTAAAATTAAGTTAATCTGAGCTCAAAGTAAAACTCCCCAAAATATATATATAAACAGATTTAGATCAAAGTAAAGCACAAAATAATATCAAAATTCCTATTGAAAATATATAACTAAATTCAATTCGAATTGATTTTCAAATTCCTAAAATAATTTAGATCAAATGAAACATAAATAAATTCAAGTCGAAGTAACTTTCAACACAAAATGATTCAAAAATTCCTTACAAGATTGTAACTAAATTCAAATCAAATCAAAACGAAAACGATTTATATATTTAACCGAAATCAAATGGAAGTCAAATTTATTATTAACTTAAATGGAAGCTTGAGGAACACGATTTTCAACAAAAGCGATAGCAATAGCTGCAGCGCTGAGAAGCGGAATTAGGAAAAAGAAAACCAAAATAGCTACAAAAGTAAAGATTTGATGGAAAGGATGACAATAGATAGACTGAGAGATGGATTAGGCGGTGGAGTAAGGGATGAGAATAGATGCAGTGAGAGATGAATGAGGCGGTGGAGCATCATGTAGTAAAATTGAAATTTTTTTTTGAGAAAAGACCATTTTGCCCTTGGAAGCAACATGACGGCATCACCTGCTTCCAAAGCTCTTCTATATATTAGAAAATATGTGTTTATGAGGGACGTGGGGCATATTTTAGTCTAAATCTTTTCCTCTAAAATTAGTCTAACTTTTTACTAATTTAGAATGCAACAAAATGTTATTTTAGTTTAAAATCAAGAAAAATCGTTAAGTTGCAATTTAAATATTAGATTAACTACATTAATTCAAAATTAATAAACTATATTACATAATTTATTTATAATTTTCTTCTCTACGTAATTTGTATTTTATGTTTTAAATTGTTTTCTTTAAATTATACGTCCTTATCTATATCTATATCTATAATATATATCTATATCTATAATATATTAAAAATGAAAAGACCCTTAGAAAGATGATTTGAACTTTTTGTCCTTCATTAAAAGACTCTGCAATAGATAAAATTATCTTTTCACGTATTTACTTCAATTATTTATTTTATAATATTTAAAATTAAGGAATCCTAAAATATTTTGGGTAAGAGAATAATATCATATATTTTAAAAATTGAAGAGTCCTAAATTATTTGGTAAGAAAAAATATATGAAATATTAGGAGAAAAATATTTAAGAAATTCTAAAATATATGATATGAAGAAGAACTATTTTTCTCAAATTAAAAATTCAAACCGAATAGTATTCTTTTTACAAGACTTTTTTGTCCATAAAAGCCCTAATGCTAATACATAAACTTTTTACTGTACTAATTAGGCTCACCTTTAAATTATGTAACATATTGTAATATTTCCTAGACGTAACTAACAACTTCTTTTCATCACTTTGCAAGGTTATGAAATTGTTTTCCACTAAAGGTATCGTTACCTCTTTTTCATATACAAATCTCACAAATCGAAAACCTCAAGAAATTAATTATGTGGTATGTTTAGGATAGTTTTGAGTCCCTGCCTTCCTGACATGATAGGATGTAATCATGTAAAACCTTTGGATTAGGTAAAAAAAGAAAATTATTAATGTTTAATGAAAGTTCAGACTAAGGGAGTTCCAAATTATCATTTTTTAATTGATTTTTGTATTTTGCAATTAATTTAATCTATTCTTTTTTGTTCTTCCTTTTTATTTACTTGTGTAAACTCTTTCAATTGTCAAGGAGTTGAAGGATATTTTGGTGGCGTCATATCAAAATTATGGATAATACATGTTTGTGGTAATGAGGTTCATAAACTTCGAATCTTTATTTTATGTTATTTTCTTTTTTTAATCTTTTATTCTTCTTTGACTTTATTCTATAAGAAATTCTTGTACATCTTTTGTATGTAACCATTGTGTCTACATATTTTTTTTTGGTTTTCTACTCGAAGTTCAATGTCCATATAGGAGTCCGACTAAATTCAGATTTGCACCGAAAATTTTCACATTGATTTGATGGGAGCGGGGGAGGGGTGACTAGCAAATATTAATATGTCATCAAGACATATTGATTATGAAATCGGTTTGTTGATTAATTCTTTATTTAATAATGATTATACTCTCTAGATTATATTTCATAGAGTGAATATAGTATGAATATCTTCTTTGTCCTTTTGTATTGGCTATAAATTATTTTTTGTTTTGTTGAAACAAAACTTAATGTATGATATATATACTGGAGGCTGCAGACACAATTTTATTCAACGTTAAAAACTAGATTTACAATTGAATACTATCCAATACTCATCATATTATAAGAAGAGAAATAATCATCCCATCGATTAATGAACACTTGTTATTGTAGTTTTACGAAAACATGTCAAAACCAAAATAATTTATTCTTTTTAAATTCAAAGATTATAGTTAACGTGATACACACGTGCAAAGTACGTACACTTAACTAGTTATATTAAAAATTTGAATGGCCTTAGAAATATTGTTTGAAAATTTTGCCCTTCATTAAAAGCCTCTGCTTTAGATAAAATCGTCTTTTTACTATTTTTCTAATATTAAGAGTTGAAAATTAATTGAATATTTATAGTAAAATATTTCCTTATTAGAAGTCATCAGAATTAATGACAACTAATACCCTTTTTAATAGTTTAAGAATTCTAAATCAACTTTTAAGAAAATTTAAAAAATTTAGAAATAAATATGAGAGCATTAGATTAAGAAAAACACAAGAAGGACCAAATTTTTAAAAGTTTTAAGCAAGTAATCAAAGTTTTTCTAAATATTTAACTTTAAAAATAAGGGAAAATTTTAAATATAAGAAATGGAAAAGGGCCAGAAATACCCTTCAAGTATTAAAATTGGTTCAAAAATACACTCTGTTAACCTATTGGTCCAGAAATACCATTCAAGTATTGAAATTGGTTCAAAAATACCCCTCCATCCACCTTTACGACTCAAAATACCATTGCGACTAACAACTTTTTTGAAATCATAATTAAAAATTCAGAAAAGGGTCAGAAATATCCTTCAAGTATTGAAATTAGTTCAGAAATACCCTCCGTTAACCTATTGGGCCAATGTACCCTTACAACCACCTTTATGTCTCAAAAATACCCTTGCAACTAGCGATTTTTTTAAATCATAATTAAAAAATTTATTAAATACGTGGCAGCTTTCTATTGGTTGAAACTAAATTAATTAAAATGTAAAATCAAATCCGAATCCAATTTAAACTACCCGACCCAATCCATACAAAATTTGACCCAACTAAAACTATCTGGTAGTGTGAGTAATTTTGCAATCAAATGCAGAAACTTTGACTTAGAATCTGCCAGTCTAATGTAATATTGTAGAAAATTCTATCTCCTAATTATAATGTTAGTTTGATATTTCTTTGTGATGTATATTTTTTTTTTTAACTAGCGAAACTAATTGAGATCTCTGGGTTATGTCACGTCTTAGGCAACACTATCTTGTTACTTCCTGCATTTCATTTTACGTGACACATTTAGTTTGTATAAAAAAAACTACATTCTTTCCTAAATAGTTGTCACTATTTTTGTTATATACATCAAATTGTCTTGCCACCGTTGGCAAGTCCATCCCAGTGTAAGATCACTTCACGCCACACACTTCACACCATTCACCGATTAAAATTATGATTAATTTTGTAGGGTTTGGATCAGGTGGTTTTAGTTAAGTTCAGATTAGGCTTAACATTTTAATTAATTTAGTTTTGACCAATAGAAAATTGACACATATCTAATAATTTTTTAAGTTATGATTCAAAAAAATCATTTGTTACAAGGGTAATTTTGAGCCATAAATGTGGATTGGGGGGGGGGGGGGTATTTTTGGACTAATTTAAATACTTGAAGGGTATTTCTGGCTCAATAGGTTAACGAGGATATTTTTGAACCAATTTCAATATTTGAAGGGTATTTCTGGCCCCTTTTTGTATTAAAAAATAAAAATATAATCGTACTATAAATATGGTTCAAATCGATGCACACCTCTTAGCCTCTAGCAACAAAAAAAAGAGTACTGCATGACAAAAACTAAAATGATGACCCATTAACCACTTGAAACTTTTGGTGGTAAAATATATATGTGCTTACAATAAAATATATGTTATGTTTACATTATTATATTAAAGTGTGAAGTATCTCTGAGAAGTGATTTGAACTTACATTATTATATTAAAGCATGAAGGATCTTTGAGAAGTGATTTAAACTTTTTGCACTTTGTTAAAAATCTTCACAATAGACAAAATCGTCTAATTTTAAAAATTAAAGATTACACTTGCAAGACTTGTGCGGTTAAACTAGTTTATTTTTAAAAATAGGCATATAGAAAACCCATAAAAGTGTTTTGTTTTTTATCTTTCATTTAATATTTAATTAAATTATATTCCGATATTTTTTAGAACATTTAAATTTTAAAAGAGATAAGTTTACGAAGAGCAAAAGTCTATTTAAAACTCTTCAACTATGAGTTTCTATTTTTAAGCCTATGAAAATCATTTTTTGATAAATGATAGTATCTTATTTTCAATATCAAATGTTTCTAATCTCTTATAATTCAAAATTTTATTACTCTACAATACTACCATATTTTGTCGTAAAATTGTCGTGCGGTTTCTCAATAGCTTGCCACTTGGCTAATTGTGATGTTTTGTCCTCTGCTTTATAATATATTATACTTTATAATATATATAGGAGATATAGATAATTCATAACTAGACTAACCTAATATGTAAATGCGCATGGAAATTGTCGTAGTACTTCTTTTTTTGGTTTCCCATCCGGTGTTCGGTGCCCGCATTGGAGCCCCGACTAATCTGGATCGTGCGTTGTAGGGACCATTAAGGTGGAAGCATCCCAACAGAGTTTTCTCCATACCCAGGGTCGAACCCTCGACCTCTGTTTAAGGGTGGAGCAACCCCATCCACTGCACCACAACTCATGTTGGTTCGTAGTACTTATTTTAGGCATTTTATTGTGTGCGTTTTTTTTCCTCAAAAAATAAAAAAGTTGGTTTTGTTTTCCATTTTTAGTGGTGACCTTTGCTCTTTTTTTCTTCTTCTTTTTCTTTTGTATTGGGGTTATATACAAAAATGGAACAAATAAAATTTATTTAGAAAAGGATCGAGTTATATACTTTCATAAAGTGTTATATATATATATATATATATACTCGTAATAATAAAGGGTGATAAGAAGACACATCTTCAACATGCTTGCTTGTATTTCTTTTTCAGCTGCTTCAATCGCAATTTTACTGTATTATCTCTAATTAATTAGTATAAGTCATTTAAGTAGTAAAAAATAATAATACTTAATAAAAAAGATAAAATAAAAATAAAAAGATAAATTAACTCATGGTGTTTTAAATTAACTTGATTTACTCTTAATAATAAAGAGTGATAAGCAGGCACGTTTTCGATATGCTTGCTTGTGCTGCCTGCTTCAGCTGCTTCATTTGTAATTTTACTATATTATCCCTAGTTAATTAGTATAAATATTAAAAAATTAATAATATTTAATAAAAAATAAAATAGAAATAAAATGATAAATTAACTCATGGTGTTTTAAATTAACTTGATGTCTTATATGAGGCCCATTTATATTTTCTTCACAAGTATTTTTTATAGTAATTTCGTTGCATCACTTCTAATTAGTTGTTATAAGTCATTTAAGACATGTTTGCTTCGTTGTTTTAGTCGTGATTTTATTATATCACCCTTAATTAATTTTTATGGTCATCTAAACATTAAAAAAATTAATAATATTTCATAAAAAAGATAAAATAGACACAAAATGATATGTCAACATAAAATATTTGGTTGACTATTGAAATTATATTAGTGCCACAGAAATTACGATGGGACAGAGGAAGACATAAAGTAACATATATTATTTAAAAATGAGAAGACACGTTAACTAGGACGAAGAGAGTATTAATATCTTATTGAAAAATTATGTTGAAAGCATTATAAATCACATAATTGACAACTTAAAAAATATAAAAGAAATAAAATATTCGATTGATTCTCGAAATTATATCACTGTCACTTAAATTGGAGTAATAGAAAAAATATTAAAAATCATAATAATTAAAAAATTTAATTATTTTAGTAATCGATTATTTAAATTATAGCATTTATGTCACATAAATTGAGACAAAAAAATATATATTAGGCCCGTGCTCTTTTGGAAAAAATTATCAAAATACACAACATAAGTTTCTAAACTTCTAAAAATCACCCCACTTCTAAAAAATTACTTAAATCCCAACATTTCATAATTTTTAGTAAAGTTGAGATACAAGTTAAGACACCCAACTACAAAGCCGATTCTTTACCAAAAATAACCCACTTCTCCCTCTCCGTATGCCGCAATTTGTGGAGTGGTTTCTATCCAAATTCTTCATTCAATTCAAAACATTGAAGCAAGTTAATTTTCCTCCCTAAAATCCACTTCAATTTCTTCTAATCGTTTTTACGTTTTTTTTTTAAAAAAAAATTATTTTGCGCCTAAGTTTATATAGTAAAATTTGGGTGATTTGGTTGAGCAATTTCTTCGATTAATTATTTTTTAGGCTTCATTGTTTGAATTACCATTATGAATAGAGATTTGGGACCTTCCTTTAGTCTTGGGGTTTCTCAATTAGAAAGTATCAAAGAATCTCATGAAGTTGTTAACTTCGTTCCCGGAAGTTTTGATTATGAATTTATTGGCTTTGATGAAAATAGATCAAAGCATAGAAACGATCCCCAAATTATGAAGAAGTTGCGGAAAAAGCATTCTAAGAAGGACAAGAAAAAAGAAAGTGGTTCTAAGAAAAGGGGATCCAACAGTCCTGAAAGTAAAGTTCCCGCCAAGAGAAGAAGAATTATCGAAGCAATTTCCATAGATGAACTTCCCAAGGTAATTGTATGTTCAGATCTATTGAATGTTAGGCCGAGATACATATTTGGGGTTGCATGATACGTTTAGAATTTCATTGTTTATCTATTTTTTTGTTGCTTAGTTATTTGTATCTTGTGTATTTTATGTTTTATTGAAATTAATATAACAAAAGATACAAATTCATAAGTACATAGATACATGTTAAGTGGACTTGTATCTGTGAGTGATTATTAATGCTTTGATTTGTATCTAGTTTTGTTCAATTTTACTTAAAGTCTAAATATAATACATACATGTTTTTATTTCTAAGATACATGTTGTATTAACTTGTATCTGTGACCTACTGTTAATGCTTTGATATGTTTCCTGTGTTGTTTAAATGATATTGAAAGTAGAATTACACAGGATCTATTTTTTCATGCTGAGATACATGTTGTAGAGATTAAAGATACATTTGTATAATCTTGTATCTAATGTATTATGTTCTTAGTGCTTTTGTATATATTGTACTGTCTTAGAGTAAACTTGTTGCATCTCAAATAATTTTTTCATTTTTTTTATTTTTTGGGATTGAATTACATTATTAAGAAAATTCCAACTCATCCTCTTAGATTTGTAAGTTCGTACAACTTAAGATTTAAGGATGAAATTCAAGAAGTAGTCGGCCAATAAGTTTTAGAATTATTTGAGAAGACCATTTTCGGATGTTATCTCAACATACCCCTTTCCAACTATATTGAACAAATAACAAAATGTCTTCTTATGCTCGAAATCAAGCAACCAAATCAAGAAGAAATACATGTGTTTGTCAAAGGCCAGATTCTTAGATTTTCCATATATGAATATGCTTTGATAACTGGCTTAAACTGTTATGGAAATTTTAGTGATTTCAAATACGAAGATTCTTATCTGAGCCGGCTAATGAGAAGGTATTTTCCCCAATCAACGAATGAAGTTGATAATGAGGCATTGGTGGACTATTTTCTGAAAGGAAATTTTGAAAACAAAGAGGATACCCCTCACATGGCAATCATATACTTCATTCATACCTTCATCTACTCATAGCTGAATGCTTGTCCCGTTCTATTTTCTAATTTCAAAATGGTTGAAGATGGAAAATATGAATTTTTTCTTGGGGTAAAGTGTCTTTCTCCAAGTTGATGGCCTCAGTTAGGCAAGAATTTTTCATGGAGAAGAAGCTTTATTGGTCGGGTGGCATCCCTCAGGTTCTAAATGTGTAGATGTTTGAACTATGTTCAAATATTGATACCAAAGTTGCTATGAAGGAGGGTAATAACATACCTCGTATATTGAATCGGAGGGTTGTTTCAGTTCGACCTCAATATAATCAGTTTATGATCAAAATGCTTAGCAAGGTCTGATGCTGATTGAATTTTTTTTCATACATTGCATTATATTTTTAAGTTTTTATCATAATCATTTTTAATGTATAAAATTTTTGTACATAGTGTTCAGATTCCAACATTATTCCAAATGCGGAGGAGCTGAAAAAACTTGAATTGCCGCCAAATAGTTTTGCCATCTGATCACCCTCGTACATCTTCGGTGCCATCAACTGAAAATCCTGAGCAGAGGAGTTACCAAGTCAATTTACCCTATGTTTCCACAGATCATAATAGTTTTGATGACTTTAGTATGATGCCTCCGCAATTTTTAATGAGGAAGTTGATTCACGTATCAGGTACAATATCTACACATCTGTCAAAGAGTGGACAGGATGTTCCTGTAGGAAGAAGATCAGAAAATAATGAACAAAGTCAGACTCGATCCTCAAAAGGAAAATAGACGGTAGGTATTTCCATATCAACATCTGTTATTGTATTTTCATAATGAAAATGTTTTTACATTGTGTTCTTTTTTATACTTAACAAATACTGGGCAATCCAATAGATGCAGAACAAAAAAGTAAAGAGATTGGTGACTCTACACGCACAAATAGGAAAGAGCTTTTGATTAAAGCGGACTTAGATTCATTAGAGTCCAATATAAAGACATATGTGAAGACATACATAAGCTCTATTTTGTTAACCCGTATAAATTTTTGATTAGTCTACAGTATAACTAATCAACTACGCATTTATATTAGATTGATATGAAATTCAGTGATTTAGAGAGTGTGATGAATGACAGATTCACTGATGTTTTGAAATCATTGCAGTCGAAAAATAAGACTGTTGAGAAGGTAACATAATTTTAAACAACATAGATTTAGTAATGAATGTATTCAATTTATTCTTGCTACTATTTCATATATTGCAGGAAAATGTTACAAAAGAAAGCCACAAAGAGGGTCATCATTCAGATGATGTTGCTGATTTTGAAGGCAATAGTGATCCCGTCAGTTCGAATTTTGTCATGAAAACACCACATAAAATGGAGGTGTTCATGGATACATATTTACCATTTTATAACTCATATACTGTTTGTATATCTTAATGTTTACTGACATTTGATAAGTGTTAATATTGTTCATATATTTTATATTAATGTTCTACAAAAGATACGTCAAGATGGTGATTCCTCAGAAAATATTGTTCATGTTGCGGGATCAAGTTGTGCACACAGTCCAATGAAAGAAATGGACAAATCAGTTGAAATGTAAGAGGATAAATTTAACCAAGCACCATCACATTTCACAAGTTGTGAACAACAAGAAAAGGTAATTAACTTTGATTATGTGTATTTTAATTGACATGACCATATTTGCATTTACATTACGATAAAATGTTAACTCAGAACTACATGTAATAGGTTTGTGTCTGTCTGGGATTTTATGATATTTTAAAAAAAAGTTGAGATTTTTAATAAATACTAGCATACATGTCGTTATATATGTAGTTTTTGATATTGTTTATGCTTTGATTTGTATGTAGTGTTGTTTGAACTTTACCGAAAATCTTATTACAAGAGATACAAGTTTATTAGTACCTAGATAAATGTTGTGCTAACTTGTATCTGTGACTTACTGTTATTGCTTTGAATTGAATATAGTAAAGTTGCATTGTTATTGAAATTCGTATTACACAAGATACATATTTTTCTTATTAGATATATGTTTTAAGCTTATAGATACATTTGTATTATTTTATATCTAAAGCATGATGTTCTTAGAGTTTTTGTATATATTGTACGATAAAATATTGACTAAGACATATATGTAATATGTTTGTGTCTGTCTTATGTTAATCAATGAAAGATACATATTTTTACCTTTTGTATCTAATTTAGCATTTATGTATGTAGTACAGTATCAGTAATTCAGTGGTAACAATATAATTTAGTAAAAAAAAAATTACTGACAGTTATGGAATATTTGTTACTTTTTGAAATCATATTCAGGATGACGGAATTGAGAAACTGAGTGACATTGCCGTTGAAGAAATAAAACCAATTGATAGTGTTTTTCCAGTTCAAGGGCATGAAATGGCATTGATAATTTACAAGCCTCCACCACCAACTCCTGATGAGTATATGATTAGTGACACCGCAATTGTGTCTGCCTTTTCTACACCAAAAAAGATTGTGTCGGAAGTTAAAAAGACACCTGCACAACGGAATAGGAAGCCATCAAAGATTTTCCATTCACCTTTCTTGACCCATTTCGGATCAAGTACAAAAGGAAAGAATTTTTTTTTCTACAGAGCGAAAAAAATATCCATTTGAAGGTTATGAAATTAATAGGAATTCACCAAATGTAGAGATAGAAGTTTTTGAAGAATGGATTAAAGAAGCCTTTACAGGCAACACATGAAAAAATACGTACACAAATTTCTTATTATAAATTCAAAATTGATATGTTTTTTATTACTATTTTTTTAAATGTACCGTACAGTTATGTTTCAGGAAAGATAAGGACGATCATTACAAGGTTAAATGTTCAAATCTTCTATTTTGTCAGCTTGATTTCATAGTTGCTTTTTCAAAATTCAAGAACTGGTTCTACCTGATGTATCAACAAAACAAGTGCTGGAATTATGAGGTATTTTCATAATGTATATTCAAAATCTAAAAATGTGATGTCTTGAAATAACATTTCCATTGACACATACATTTCGAACCTTATGACATATAACATGTATTAATGTCTATAACATGATGATTTTTGATTGACTAAATAAGTTAGATGATATCTTTAATATAAAAATCATGCAAACCAACTTGTTTCTAGCAAATTTGATTATCTGTTGCAGTCTTAATATTGGGTTTTTTCTTCAGTTCTTATCCTATATTATATACATAATTTAAAAAGTTGTATCGTCAAATATTATGATGTATCTAAGTCAAATATTGATCTTTCATACCCCATGCAGAAAAAGTTATTACTGACATAAGAAAAGAGGATCACCACTTGTTGTAATTTACTGGTTCACCCTTACATATAGATTAATGTATGTAAAGAGAGATTGTGATGTCACTTAATCTTAGTTATGCATCTTGGGAGATAATAGCTTTCGTGTAAAATTAACTAAGGTGTTCACAGACTATTCCAAACTCCATGTTATATCCAAAAAAAAAAAGCCATTATATTCTTAGATGTAGATATTTGTGTTAATTCTCAATTGTGACACAAAGGAAATGAAGTAACAGAATTTAAAACATGTACTACATACATGAGTTTCTATAATTAGCACAGACAGAGTAAAAGTTCTCCTATAAATAATTTTCACTAAAACTTGGACTAATAATACACCAACAAAAAAAAAGATAAGTTACAAGTATGTTATAACAAGTTAAATACATTGATAATGTAAAAAGATTTTTACATTATTAATTTATAAAAGTTAATTTAATCTTAAATCCCTAGATGGGGGAGCTACTGTGCATCCTAAATTCTGCACATGACCAGACAGTAGCTAGACTAGCCCCCATTTTGTATTACATACATAATAACAAAACATGTATCTTTCTGTATTAATATGTATCTTTTTCATTATTTGAAGCAATTGTCTATTACCTGCATTAATCACATTAGCTACATAAAATATTTAATTTGTACCTTTTTCAGTTTTAATGATTACGGTAGGCTGATGTAACATATATTCCATTTGTTTGCAATTTGAACAGCATCTGGATGTCATCATGTACTACTTGAGGAAGAAGTACAAGAACAAGAATTTTCCAAGCAAGAGATACACTACCAAAGATTGTTTTTTCAAAGTGTACATCGATAAGGCATATGTGAATTACTATGATGCTGACGCTGGCAAGGAGCTTGCCACACAAGATGCATCTGCAAAGACTGATGAGGTTGCTGATATGGAGATGACATTGATTAACATCATTAAAGGATTCAGTCCACGTGTAGGTCAGCCTTGGTATTTGGTTGATGAGGTCTTTGTCCCAATTAACTGTGATGGTGCCTTTCACTGGATATTGGAAGTCATTGCATTGAAGGATCGATGCATTCATGTGTATGATTCAATGGCCTCTTCACAAAAAAGAACACAAACAAGTGAGATTGAAAAGTTGGTTGTAATGATTCCTACTTACCTTCAGTACAGTAACTTTTTTTAGCAAAAGGTATCATCTAACTTGACTGCACTGGCATCATACAAGGGAAAGGCCGAACGTGATCTATTTCAAGTGGAATACGTATCTGAGATAGCACAACAAGAAAGTGGAATTTTGTACGTATTACATTACTCTTTGAGATGGTTTCATTAGCTTATTATTTTATATTGGTTTTTCTAATTAAATTTCTAATTTTTATGCAGGGATTGTGGTGTATTTGTAGCTGTATATGCCGAGTATCAGAGCGAGGGATTAGATATTTCATCTTTAAAAGTTGATGCTCACTACCATCGTCTGAGATATTCTAGTATTTTGTGCAAGTACGGATCTGTAAAAGCAGAGAATGGATACTTTAGTGAAAATGACGATCTACAAAGGCCAAGGATGAAGTTCACACCAAAAAAAATCGATCGTGTTTTGTGTATTCAATAGTTGTTAATTTTATCGCTAGTAGACTATTAAAAACGTTGTCGATGATATAAACTTTGATGATGTTAGTAGTGTTTAGACAAGCATACATTAAGTTTTTTTTAATGAATAATTACTTCTATTTGCATTAACATTCTAACGCAATGCTAAATAACATAAAGGTATATTTATGTTATCGTTATGATATTTTTTCCACACAATATACAGACATTGTATTGGATACATGTTTTACAGTATTTTATAATTTTATGTATATAAAATAAAGAAAGATATATTACAATATAGGTATTAACTATCACAACATTGCCGTATTATGTATCTATAATAGTCTTTTGTTATAGATAGTTCATGTTGTATCTTACATGCATACTAAATTATATTATAACTTAATAGAACTAACTCTTAAAAATATTAACTCATTACATTTTACATGTGAAATAAATTACTAGATCTTGTATCTATAACTTTATATGAGATACATCTTCTCAAAATGTATGTATCTATTATAAGGAAACTGTTTTACTATATAATCATAGTAACCAACAAATTATTACATTTTTATGTATCTCAAACCCTTTTTATTAATTAAAAAGATGTTTGACTATAACCTGCATAACAAATTCTAGCAGACTTATATTACTAAATCTTAATAATATTGACAAATTATATTTTACAAATGATATATATTTGCTAAAATTGAATCTATAAATTTAATAGAGATACATACTATAAGAATGTATCTATTTTCTATCGTTCGCTATGGCAGAACTATTAATAAAATGTATAATAACATTGTCAATTCAATATATCTAAATTTCTATTTTATGTGTCACGACAAAATACACCATCAAAACTGTAACGCCCCGAATCTGGCACCCGAAATGCTACATGGTGCTCATGACCCCAAAGGACGACAAGCTAACCCATGACTGATATCTGTACCTGTACACTGCATAATATACTGTATAAATGTGAAAATAAAGGCTAAAAGTCCATAAGGTTCAAATATCTGATAAAACATAACATATGATGGTATGGTATATCAATACCAACACAACTAAAATAACTGACTGAACATGCTAGTCTGAAAGCCTCTAAACTGAACTGAATAAGGAGTTGATGGGAATGTCCCCAACTAACCCCAACTAGTAAAATAAATTAATTAATGAGATAATAAAGTAATGGTGTAATGCCCCAAAATCGGATTCCGAGATGTCACACAGTGCTTAAGGTTACAAGTGACCCCAAGCTAACCCTTCATCTGACATAACTCAAAGCAACTGAATAAAATACATAAAATTGAAGGAATAATGCAGAAACAACCCGTAACTTAGTCTGACCAACATGAAAGTAAATTTACACGGTCACAATTTTGCTCATATATATACAAATCTGAAACTAAATACACTGACTACTAGTGACTGTCTATGAAGCCTCTACTAGCATTGACCAAAGATAACCGGGTCATGACTCCCAACTACCCCTACTAAATACGAATGAATACAGAAAATACAATATACCTCAAATCTGAACAACTCAAGTCCCTGAATCAAAGGGACTAATCACCTGCCGATCGAGAGCAAAGACCCAGATGAACATGATATGTGCGCTACAGCTTGTACTTACATTTTGGTAAGAATGTAGCCCATGAAAATATGTGGGTCAGCACTTTGAAATGTACTGAGTATGTGGGCTGCATGCAACAATATAAATAGTATAATAAATTTCATGAAAACATGCATACAGACAATGATGACTCACTTGGCTTGAGTTATATCAAATCATACTTTTCGTAATTTCATAATAAATAGTTCAAATGATAAAATCTCGTAATCCACGTAAATCATTATAAATCATAAATTATGATAAGTCATCCTAAATCATCATAAATTATTATATCGTTAAAAATCATCATAGGTAATTATAAATCATCATAAATGACCATAAAACATCATAAACATCTCAACTCTTTGACTTAAATCTCTGAATGACTCGGTAATTCAAGAAACTTAATCTTATGGACACGGGAGTTTCCTATAACCGATAACCCCACGTGAGCTACGTGGAATACCAACGTTTGAAGCCCCCGTTGGTGGGAGCGTCATACTCTTTGCCAGGGAGTACGATCTTAAAACTGCAATAATCACAATCGGGTTCTCTGGCCAATAATATCATCATCAAACAACCCTATGGTGGCACATAGGTTTTGGAAAATACTAAATTTCCCTCTCGGTGCTAAGTACTACTCTCCGAAAAGCTCAGAACGCATTAGGAAATCCACCACAACATCACAAGGGTCTATCATAAAGACCAAATCAAATCTCTTTCTCATTTATCCAATCATATCAATTTGTGGATTCCTAACTCAACACATTTTAGCTCAAAACATTTTAATCTTCCTCCACATCAACAAAGTATCAATCTATTGAACCATAACCGACTCGACATTTGGATAAGGATATGAAGACTCAATACGTAATATTTTCAACAATTTAACTCATCAAAACCATTCGAAAAATACCAAGGCTCATTGCAACTTCGATATCAATATACCCAATAACTCAAATCCTCATAAAGAAGCTCAAAATTTGACACATGGCTCGAAAACACTTGGAAATACCAATAATTCATTCTTGAACTTAAAACGTGGATACATGTTCAAAATATATCAATTCTTAATAGAACACCAAGAATCCCAATATTAACTCTCAATTCATTGAACGAAAATAGTCAAATACTCATGTGATTCAAAACTTACAATTCAAATCTTTATAAGTTCATAATCGAATTATTTTGACATAATTCAACTTACAGAACCATATGAATCCATTAAATAATCATAATTGGCAAGCTTGAACAATTTACATATATACATAATCAAAATCTCATGGTAGGATATCTTGGAAATAAATTCATTTTCCAAACTCATGATAATCCATAATAAAAATTAAAGATACGGGCACAAGAACGGAAGAATTATTCTTGTTAAAAGCCCCACATACCTAAAAATGGAAGATGAATATGAACTTCCGACTCCGGAAATTTATTCACGAAAATAAAGGGTACTTCTCGAAGCCCTTAACATGATCAACTCGAATCCCAAATCAATTTGAAATTTCTACGGTTCAATCAAGAGACATAGAAGGATGAAATTTGGAGTAGTAGGGTTGGGGTTTGAGCCTTAGGAAATTTTAAAGAAAAATGAGCTATTGAATTCTCTTAATGGACTTAAATCCATGGTTTACCCGGATGGATTGGAGTGGGAATGACCAAAATACCCTTAAAAATCAAATAATGTCAAATCTGTCCTTTGGTGGACTGTTTTGATAGGCTGAAGTAGATCGACCATAACTTTTTGCCCCAATGGACAAATTGGATGAAACCAATTTCATTGGAAAGAGGACTCTCAGAGATTTCTGTTGATATATAGTAGCTCACCCAGATCATTATGTAAAAGGAGTTATGATTGTTTGAAATTGACCCTAAAATTCGCATGGCCTCAGTATTTTTTTCCTGCACATTTACTGTTCACCACTATTCACGGTTAGATCGGAATGATCATAACTCATCGCTCGAGTGTCCATTTTGGATGATCCACATATCGTTAGAAATCTTATTCAATGCTCTACGCGATGACGGATCACATATCTAGAAATTCTACACAGAAAAATTATTAATTACGATAAAGAACATAATTTAATACATTTTTGTTCGAGATCTTAACAGACTCTTGGAAAGATAAAAAGGCTTTAACGACTCGACACATTTGGGAGCGAAATATTTAACGGGAAAACTCGGGGTATCACATCATCTCCCCCTTGAAAACATTCATCCCCGAATGTCGCTTGTTGGGTTAGGAAGACAAGGAAAATTGAGGATACACAACTAAAATAGCTTGATGGACAAGTTTTTATTTTTCTAAGCTTTGGAGTACTTTCCGACGCATAAGCTCATGATAATCACAATGACATAGTTGAGTCTATTACTAAAAGAGTTGGATGAAGGAAAAATTATTAACTTCGATTTAAATCCGCATTCACAAAGAAAGAGATGAAAGATCTAGGATATGAAAACTCGGGATATCATAATATCTTCCTCTTGGGATCGGTTCTTCCCGAATAATACTAATTGATACACGAGACACTTTATGATCGAACCATGGCTTAATACTTGGTTCGGGAACATAAGCAAAGGCTAAATCGAATTTGGTAACTCGCTTCGACGCAAATAAATCATTCTTGAAATGGTTATGCTCACAAAACTTCAAGTAGTGAGATTGGACCACATCAGAAGATGGAAGAAATATATGAATCCGTCGGAATAACTATCAAGTTGAATTTATAGGTGCACGGACCGAATCAAGGCACGCTCTCATTCAATTAGGACATGATTCAAAATCTTTCCAAGGAACTTTCAACGCTACTAGGAAGCAATTGGGTTTGGGATATGGTCCGAACAATATATATATATATATATATATATATTGAAATAAGGATTTATCACTTGACCCCAATTTTAAGTACGGAGCGTAGGTCGATCAGTCTTATATCAAAATAAAAGTACTAGACCCTACGCAGTACAACTTTTTACTTTCAAGCTTATCAATACGCTTCGCACACCCTTTCTCCGCAATACTATTTTCCCCAAATACCATACTTACTTGATTCAATTCATAATTCTCATAAGGCATTTGCAATCTTGGCTATTCAAATCTAACTAAGCCAAACTCTCTCTCCTCATTTTCAAGCTTAATTTGGAGTCACCAATTCCTCCACCTAACACCGTAAGATAGCACCATTCTGAATTATAAATTTACACACATCCACACTGTTACAATTCCTCATCTCACAGATAATTCTTATTACCACTCAATCAACTCTAATCCACTTAATACTCATCATTTTCAACCATCATATTCATATCAACGTCTTGAAGCTTAGGGAAATATTCATAGGCATATACGCAATTCAACTTATATAAAGGCCAAGGCTTGCAACTAATATCCTCAGATAGGAGATATATTCACAATACATGAGTGCTATGCAAGATCAATTTACAAGAGCTTTTAGCTTAGACTTCTAAATCAACAGACACCAAAACTTATCGATAATATAAACTTTAATCTCCGTCCATATATACACACATGATGTTCAATCCTATCTTTATAATTGCATATACACTCCTAATTAACACCCATAAAACACCTTTTTCAAATTCTACAATCCTTTATTAAGACAACTTTTGGGCACTATTCTTAAGAAAACACTCACTAACTTTTCCAATTAACTAAGCCATGGACAAGACTTCACTTCAACAATTCCCCACCTACAAATCTAGATAAACCATCACACAACCACTTTCACAAACACAACACAAAATGCTTCAAATAACCATGACATCTATCAAAAGCCTAGCCTCAAGCTTACTCCACACTTGCCACCTTAGCTAAAATGAACATGCCATAATCTTTATCAACAAAAATCCACTCACTCTCTCCTATCGTCACCACTGTTCACCGTGTAAATTCTGCTCATATATATACAAATCTAAAACTAAATACATTGACTACTAGTGACTGTCTATGAAGCCTCTACTAGCATTGACCAAAGATAACCGGGTCATGACTCCCAACTACCCCTACTCAATACAACTGAATACAGAAAATACAATACACCTCAAATCTGAACAACTCAAGTCCCTGAATCAAAAGGACTAATCACCTGCCAATCGAGAGCAGCGACCCAGCTGAACATGATATGTGCGCTACAGCTTGTACTTATATTTTGGTAAGAATGTAGCCCATGGAAATATGTGGGTCAGCACTTTGAAATATACTGAGTATGTGGGGGTGCATGCAACAATATAAATAGTATAATCAATTTCATGAAAACATGCATACGGACAATGATGACTCGCTAGGCTTGATTTATATCAAATCATACTTTTTGTAATTTCATAATAAACAGTTCATATGATAAAATCTTATAATCCATATAAATCATTATAAATCATAAATTATGATAAATTATCCTAAATCATCATAAATTATCATATTGTTAAAAATCATCATAGGTAATTATAAATCATCATAAATGACCATAAAATATCATAAACATCTCAACTCTTTGACTCGAATCTCAGAGTGACTCGGTAATTCAAGAAACTTAATCTTATGGATACGGGAGTTTCCTATAACCGACAACCCCACATGAACTACGTGGAATACCAATGTTTGAAGCCCCCGTTAGCAGAAGCGTCATACTCTTTGCAAGGGAGTACGACCTTAAAACTGTAATAATCACAATCGGGCTCTCTGGCCAATAATATCATCATCAAACAACCCTATGGTGGAACATAGGTTTGGGAAAATACCAAATTTCCCTCTCGATGCTAAGTACTACTCCCCGATAAGCTCAGAACGCGTTAGGAAATCTACCACAACATTACAAGGGTCTATCATAAAGACCAAATCAAATCTCTTTCTCATTTATCCAATCATATCAATTTGTGGATTCCTAACTCAACACATTTTAGCTCAAAACATTTTAATATTCCTCAACATCAACAAGGTATCAATGCATTAAACCATAACCAACTCGACATTTGGACAAGGACATGAAGACTAAATACGTAATATTTTCAACAATTTAACTCATCAAAACCATCCGAAAAATACCAAGGCTCATTGCAAATTCGATATCAATATTCCCAATAACTCAAATCATCATAAGAAAGCTCAAAATTTGACACATGGCTCAAAAACACTTGGAAATACCAATAATTCATTCTTGAACTTAAAACATGGATACATGTTCAAAATATATCAATTCTTAATAGAAACACCAAGAATCCTAATATTAAGTCTCAATTCATAGAACGAAAATAGTCAAATACTCATGTGATTCAAAACTTACAATTCAAATCTTTATAATTTCATAATCGAATTATTTAGACATAATTCAACTTACAGAACCATATGAATCCATTAAATAATCATAATTGGCAAGCTTGAACAATTTACATATATACATAATCAAAATCTCAGGGTAGGATATCTTGGAAATAAATTCATTTGCCAAACTCATAATAATCCATAATAAAAATTAAAGATACAGGCAGAAGAATGGAAGAATTATTCTTGTTCAAAGCCCCACATACCTAAAAATGGAAGATGAATATGACTTCCGACTCTGGAACTTTATTTACGAAAATAAAGGATGCTTCTCGAAACCCTTAACATGATCAACTCAAATCCCAAATCAATTTGAAATTTCTACGATTCAATCAAGAGACATAGAAAGATGAAATTTGGAGTAGTAGGATTGGAGTTTGAGCCTTAGGAAATTTTAGATAAAAATGAGCTATTGAATGCTCTTAATGGACTTAAATCCATGGTTTACCCGGATGGATTGGAGTGGGAATGACCAAAATACC
Organism: Capsicum baccatum var. pendulum; assembly: GCA_030864225.1. Taxonomy (NCBI): domain Eukaryota; kingdom Viridiplantae; phylum Streptophyta; class Magnoliopsida; order Solanales; family Solanaceae; genus Capsicum; species Capsicum baccatum. Next base: position 199,273,715 of record CM061557.1, read on the forward strand.
CTTAAAAATCAAATAATGTCAAATTTGTCCTTTGGTGGACTGTTTTGATAGGCTGAAGTAGATCGACCATAACTGTTTTCTTCGATGGACAAATTGGATGAAACTAATTTCATTGGAAAGAGGACTCTCAGAGCTTTCTGTTGATATATAGTAGCTCACCCAGATTATTATGTACAAGGATTTATGATTGTTTGAAATTAACCCTAAAATTCTCCTGGCCTCAGTATTTTTTTCCTGCATATTTACTGTTTACCACTATTCATGGTTAGATCGAAATGATCATAAATCATCGCTCGAGTGTCCGTTTTGGAAGATACATATATAGTTGGAAAGCTTATTCGATGCTCTATGCAATGACGAGTCGTATATCCAGAAATTCTACATAAAAAAATTATTAATCATAATAAAGAATAGAATTCAATATATTTTCGTCCGAGATCTTAACAGACTCTTGGAAAGATAAAAAGGCTTTAACGACTCGACACATTTGGGAGTGAAATATTTAATGGGAAAACCTGGGGTATCACAAATGGTCATGTCCTTGAAGGATGAGGACTCACTGCTAACTCTGACTGTCGAGATTGGAATACTACTGATGCTCTAGAGCTCGTGCTTTTGAACATATGGTATAAAACACCATATCCCAAATTCATCAGTATGGTTGAATGTACTGGTATGCATGTGAGGTAGGCTGAATGCAAAAGGGTTCACATGTATGAACTATACTAATAGACTGAATAACATAAGCATGAGAATACATACATGAATACATAATAACTGTAACTAAGTTCGTGATAACATGATTACTAAGTCTGAGTATTGATAACATGAGATACTGATAGTTGTACAACTAAAAGAACTGATACTGAGCGACTGTATCTGACAGTCTAGTTTTTTTATGGAACTAGCTGAGTTTCATACTATTCTGAGTTGACTGTATCCGATAGTCCTGATCTGTAAATAAAACTGTAGGAAGTAGCCATCTAACCAACATGCCCCAAATAAAGCAATATAGATGAGTTGGGGTCCAATCTGTAACCCCAATTGAAATAGTGTTAATACCGCGCCACTGGTAAGGACAAGCTGTGGATAACCCTTATCTGATAGCATCCCCAAAAGAGAATGGTGGGGCCCTCATATGACAGTGCTTATCCACCTCATCAACTCTTATCTGATAGTGTTGATGTCTTAACCTATGCTGACTACATAGTTCTGGAATGCAAGGATTATTTCTAAGAATCACACCTTCACCTAACGGTGTGTGTTCCCATCCTTGGGTTCACTCAGTGCTAAATCCTATGCCCATCTGAATAGACACTGAGCATGATTAACTGAACTAAACTGGACTGAGTTAATTGAGATCGGTTGACTGATGGAATACTACTGAGATTACTAAATTTCTTAGATTTCTGTGATTACTTAGTTTTCCTGAGTTACACAACTGACTGAATTTCTATGAACATGGCTTGATTAAGAGTATCTTGAAAATATGACACTGGCTCTAGGAACACAACTAAATTGTTGGGTACAAGTACCCCCAGGACTTGATAGCATGAAACTGTCAAAGCATTACTTTCTTGAATACATGACCAACATCACAATCCATAATACAATAAGTTGGAGATTTCATGAAGTAGAAGTTCTAAATCACCACAAGGGCTACATATGTATCTATAATCCACTGACTAAGACATTTCATCAAACATTTGACATGTATAAACTTGTATATGAATGGGGATTTCATGTTATCATACTAGTATGACACCTTTCCTTCACATAGGCATTTAATCAAACACATGAGGAGCAGATATTGAATCAAACACATGAGGAGCATACTTTGGTTATACCATCATCAAAGAATCTAATTGTCATGGTTGCATGAATAATTTTGCAAATTTAAAAGGTTTATCATGATTATTATGCAAATCATCACATACTAGGGTCAATCATTGGAATATGTAATTTAAAACATGAATCAAAACCCCACAACATCATGAACATGAATTTCAATTCAATTTAAATCCTGAACATTCATACATACACAAATCTTAGATTTTAAAAAGAGATTCTTGAGCTTCATGGGTGAAAGGGACCCATGAATCAACACATGACATACCTTGATTGTGAGTTTCTTGAAGTCCTTGGACTTGAAGAACTTGAATCTCTTAATTTCTTGAAGAAGGATTTGGATCTTGTTCTTGGGAATTCTCTTTGAGAGAAAACCCTTATTTGATGTTGTAGATGGATAATGAACTAATGAGCCTTGATATGATATAACTAGGTATTAGAAAGGGTGGTAAAAGACCAAAAAGCCCCTTTTAAAAATGACTTAAAATAACTAAATGAAATATGCGACGATGGGTGTGATGGTCCATCGCTGGGTCGACGGTCCATCGATGGGTCGACGGTCCATTGATCCTGACCGTCACACCTAGGCAGAATAGGGGTTCACTGTCTCTCCTATGATGGATTGGGCAATGGTCCATCGCTAGCTCGATGGTCCATCGGCTTAAGCCATCGCCCTTAGGTAGAATGTGGTCTCACTGCCTTCGCTGCGATGGTCCATCGCTAGCTCGACGGTCCTTCGTCTCTCACCGTCACTCCTGGGCAGTTTTGACTGCTTCCTGTATTTCGATCATAACTTTCTCTTCCGATGTCAGATTTTGACGAAATGGGTATCGATGGAAAGCTTATTCAATTTCCCACTCAACAAAAAGTGAAAATCTTAAAAATTCCACATGTATAAAAGTGGATTCATCTTGCAAAGAAAGTTTCTAATATTTTTGGGATAATTTTAAACTAGGTAGAAGTATGGGGTATTACAATATCTGCCCCTTGAGAACATTCATCCTTGAATGAGACTGAGTGAGAGGGGAGAAGATAAACTGACATACATACTGAACATGAACAACTAAAACGTGATCTCATGACTAACATGACTGATAACTGAATATATCATACCGAACATGCATATCTGATGCATGTGTATCTAATTCATGAATGCATGACTGAGTGTTTTGAGGAACTATGTTTCTCACAATGAGAATACATATCTGATGCATGTGTATCTGATTCATGAATGCATGACTGAGTTTTTTGAGGAACTAAGTTTCTCATAATAAGAATGCATATCTGATGCATAATTATATGACTGACCTGGTACGCGAATGCATGACTGAATATGCAACGGTATTTAATACCAAGTTTATAATGGAATTTTGAACATGAAACTGACTAAGCTTAAGAAGAATTATTACCTTGAGCTTGATCTGAGTTAGCGGAGGAAAGGTGAGGATAGTTGGTACGTATGTCTGCTTCTGCTTCTCAAGTAGCTCCCTCAACTGACTAATTTTGCCAAAGAACTTTGACTAGAGGGACTTCTTTATTCCTCAGTCTACAAGTCTAATAGTCTAGAATTTCAACTGTAATCTCTTCATAAGAGAGGCTATTTTGAACATCTATGCTCTGAATAGGGACTACGACTATTGGGTCACCTATGTACTTCTTCATAAAAGATACATGGAAGACAGGATGAACTAAGGCTAGATATGAAGGCAATTCGAGCTCATAGGCTACCTTGCCAAAATGACTGAGAATTTTGAAGGGACCGACATATCGGGGATTGAGCTTTCCCTTCTTGTCGAATCTATTCACTCTTTTCATGGGAGAGATCTTTAGATAGAAATAATTACTAATCTTGAACTCGAGATCCTTTCTGTGTATATCTGCATAAGACTTTTGTCGGCTCTGAGCAGCCAGAAGTCTTTCTCTGATCAATTGGACTTTTTCAAAAGCATCGAATACTAAGTCAGGCCCTAGGATTGAGGCCTCACTAACTTTGAACCAACCAATTAGAGATCTACATCCCCTACCATAGAGAGCTTCAAATGGAGCCATCTTAATACTAGAATGATAGTTGATGTTGTATGCAAACTCAATCAAAGGCAAGTGGTCATCCCAACTGATGATAGGCGAATTTACGCGCCTATATCAATATATTTTGCCCATATTTTAGCCTAGTTTTGAGAACTAATTATCTATTTCATGCACTTTTAGTCCTTTTTCCTATAAATGAGCTAACGAACATGATTAGGAAAGTTTCAGGTATAAATGATGCAAAATACAGCATTTTATGGCTTACTTGACGCAAAAGAAAGCTCACAAATGAAGTAGAAAGGAGCTGGACGCCTAAAGGACCAAATCTGCTGCATGGAAAATCTGTCCCGGGCTAAAACAACATTTCTGAAGACTTTGGGGACTTACAGACACAAAGCTGGATTTTGAGAATGTTACATTAACCTAGTACAAATGGGTTAAGTATTTCCTTAGTTTAGTAGGATTTGGTTATTTATTTCATTAGCATAGTAGGAGTAGGATAGGAGTATTATAAATACCCTATCATGCTAGAGATTTTAATCAAGTCCTCCCTTAGTGGAGGCAACTCCTCCCTTAATTAAAGAAATTCATTCTTAAACTATTAATTTTCTTCCATCCTTCTCATCTTCCACCACAAACACTTCTAATCTACTCTTCTATTCTTAAATTCCACAACAAGAGAATCGTTACTTGCTAGGGAATCACCAAAACTACACGCCTATCACCTACTTCTCACGCCATCAACCATGCAAATCGTGATATCCTTCGCATTCATGGGTAACTAAACCTCTTAGTTGGGGTTATGGAAGCCGAATGAGTTACTATCTATTGCTATGAGCTTGAGAGTTCAAGACACGTATACTGCTTATATCATTATTCTCTTCATCTTAAATCTACATCCTTTGCGGTTCAAACACAAGAACACGCCATTCTAACATCTAACTTGTTCGAGAGAAAGGTTATTTGTCTAGAAAAGAAGACGCATAGACCAACGCCAGTCTAACATTTAACTTGTTCGAGAGAAAGGTTATTTGTCTGGAAAAGAGATAATGTCAAGGTAGTAGGACACCCTTTCCTATTAAAAAGCTAGTGCCGTAACTGGACTAACCTCTTGGAGAATTTGTACCGCTAGACACGCTTTAAGCTCGAGAGAGTTAAAGTGAAATAGTCCTTGTTTAGGTCGAGAGACGCTTGGATTTACCATCGACTACAATTCTCTATAAGCAATTGCATGTCAAGACTCTACACACTCATAGCCAATAGAGACGTATACCTCAGAAGGTGGACATAACCCCAACGCTTCAATTCTCATTGTTTACAACCAACGTGACAATCTTTCTCTTTTTACTTTATTATTTTCAGCTTTTATTTCATTACTTTGGTTACTTATTACAATCCCCCCCTTCTTACGAGACTTGCACCAAAAGTCTATTAATTTTGCTTACTTGTTGACCAAGCTATTCCCTGTGGGATCGACACCCAACCCAGGTTGGGTTCTATATTTGCTAACGACCGCTTTACACTCAAACGAGAGCTGTAGATTGAGCGATATCAAAAATTGGCGCCGTTGCCGGGGAATACTAGTGTCAATCAAGTTCGTGATAATTACTAGACCCTTTGGTCAAAGATTCTCGTACTTTTACTTTTAGTTGTTTTTTTTTTTTTTTTTTTTTTTTTTTTTTTTTTTAGGTTTATTCAGTGCATCAATGGAGGCACAACGTGAAATTGAAAGGATGGCTGCTCAAGTGCATCAACAAAATATTGATAACCGTAGGCGAGCAACAAATCTTGACGATGAGGATCTGGGCGATGAAGAGCTATTAAACCCACAGCATACTACTGAGATGGCGACACCAGCAAACAGAAGAGATCGTCAAGCAAGATATAGGCCCGAACGCCGAGCTGTGCATATACCGTTTGATGATGATGAGGATGATCTTGATGGACCTGGTGCCACCGGAGCTATTATTCTTCCGCCATTGGCACCCGGAGCAAAGTTTAATATCACTAGCGCCATGATTCAGCTTTTGCAACTCAAGGGATTATTTGGTGGACTAGCAGGCGATGATCCGAATATGCATCTGATCAACTTTATTTCCACATGCAAGTCATTCGACAATCCGGGCGTTGGACAGAATGCAATTCGATTACGTCTATTTCCATTGTCTCTGTCTGGGGAGGCAACTCTATGGTTGAATGGGCTGACTCCTGATTCTATTACTAATTGGAGGCAATTGAAAGACGCTTTCCTAGAAAGATTCTTTCCGCCATCCAAAAGAGCACAGTTGAGAGATGAGATCATAAATTTTCAACAGCTTCCAACTGAAGCTCTCCACGAAACATGGGAGAGGTTTAAGACGAAGCTCATGCGGTGCCCAAATCACCATATGACCAATGACCACTTGATGGAGATATTATACAGAGCTTTGAATTCGGTGACTAAGTCAGTGGTTGATAATGCGGCTGGAGGATCTTTTATGGACCTCACCTTTGGGCAGGCAAGCCATATGCTAGATCGGATGACAAAGCAAAGTAGAGCTTGGCATACCAGGGATTCTGAGGTAACAAGCCCCACTTTATCTTTTGGCATGACTGCAGAGCAGAGGCAAAGACAAGAGGATCGTGACCAAGACATGGCTCACATGAAAATGCAGATGGATCTTCTTACCAAGCACTTATTATCAGGGAAGATAAAAAAAGTGAAAGCTGTAGCGCTAAAAGGAAGAGACGAATCTGATTCTGAAGCGGAGGCCGACTACTTGAACAATCAGGGGGGTTTCCATGGGAATGCCCAAGGAAACCAAGGTTGGAACTATTATGATAAATATGGAAGCAAAGACCAAGGTAGTTGGAAGAACAAAAATGAAAAGAGTGGTTTGTACGTTCCCCCTGGTAGACGTGATACCACCACATCTAATTCTGGGAGTATGGAAGACATGATGGCTAAGTTATTGAAAGGAGTGGAAGCAACGAGCGCAGGAGTTAAGGAGGTGATTGATGATTTGTCTTCCATGAAGCAACTAGTTGATTCTCATTCCACTTCTATCAAGCAAATAGAGCAGCAATTGAGCCAACTTTCAGCAGCATTTAATCAAAGGAAGGCTGGCACTTTACCTAGCGATACTGTGCAAAACCCAAGGAATGATGGGTCATGCATGGCCATAACTACCAGAAGTGGTAAGGTGCTGGAAACTTCAGCAAAAGGCAAGCAAGTGGTTGACGAAGTGGTACGGTTTGATATATGCAAAACAATGAAGCAGCCCAGCGATATGAATGAGTCATCTGTAGCTGATGTTCATTATGAGGATATGAAAGCATTATCTATAGAGAAACAACCTACTGTTGAGCCATTGTCTGCTGTGCCACTGAAAGTTGAGCATGAAGATAATGAAGGTTATGAAGAAATTATGAGTGCTCTAACAGAAATAAAGTCTTATACTCCTAAGAAACCGGATTGTGAACTCAAGAATCGACCAACAGCGAATACTCCCTTTGACGAGCCACCAATGCTAGAATCGCAAGAGCTTCCCGATTATCTAAGGTATGTGTTCTTGGAAAGTAGAAATATACTTCCGGAGAGAGCCGATGATTTAAGTGAACAGCACGTAGAAGCTCTCATCTCTGCTCTGAGGAGATACAAGAGAGCTATGGGTTGGACTATTGATGATATAATTGGTGACTCTCCGGAGAAACGTATGAGCCATCTCGAAAAAGATCGCATGACCACAGGTAAGCCTCATTGTCGTCTAAATCCTTTCAGAAAATGATCCATTACTTACCTCGACGAAGTCTGAGTACTCAAGGTAACTATGTCGAGCCACGACAATAAATAAGGCGCTAGATGGGAGGCAACCCATCGTACTAATCGTTTTCGTTTGGTTTTGAGCAAAAATAGGTGCAAGAAGTATGCAACGAGGAGATTGATTTCAATTGACGATTTGGTCGCATTGTATGGTAAAGTCGGTAAGTTAGGAATGGTGATGCATAAGGCTATGAATTGAGCCTTTCTCACGTCATAATAGGCTTCGAGGAAGGCTAGGCCTTGGTATAAATAGGCCACGAACGATGCACAACCTATTCTATAGCCTAAGGACTCGGAATCTAGTGTGCAATACACTATGCGCCGCCTATTCCTAGGTGTGCTTTTGACTATGCGCCGCCTATGCTATGGCATTTGAGATACTGAGACCAAATGTCATAGGATATGCACCGCATATGTCTAGAAATGCCATAGGATATGCGGCGCATATGTCCCATTATGCCATGGACAATGCGCCGCATATGTCATTGATATGCCAAGAGATATGCGCCGCATATGTGGTGGTTTTGTCCCCAAATCCGATTGTAAATAGGTCATAACCCGACCCATACTCTTCCTATATAAAGGGGACATAGTTTTACAACACAACCACATTAGAAAACACCCTAAAGGCGCCACATAACCTTCCAAATCTTCTCAAACTTTTCTTCTTTTGCTCTTCCAATTCACAACACCGTCTCCACAAGCTTCAAGCAAGTAAGTACTCTCATATTCTTCATTTATTTATCGTAAGTACTACGTTGCTATGCTTATTATAAATTGCTAAATCATATAAGATTGTTGGTGATGTTCATGTGTTTGAATTGTTGTTGCATAATCATGTGAGTGAACATATACGTAGGGAATTCTTGACTTATTTCCGACTTGAATTTGGTTTCAATAGCATTGTTATGATATTTGCTGAATAGATATGGCTATGAATATTGCTTAAGAGTGTTGTTTGGATGCTTACATGTTAGACTATCCCGGCCATCGGGATAAGATTATAGTGCCTATCGACTTAGGAGGTTGTGCTTGTTGTAAGAATAACGATTCCATGTGGTAACCCCTATGTCGTAGTGTTGCTATATCTACCATGAAAGTAGTCCAATGGCTGCAAATAAGTGATACAATGCTGATTTTCTTGTTGGAATACAATCCTAAAACGTATGTCGACGAAATCTGAGTAAATCGACTACGTCCACCTCGCTGATTTGTGCAACAAAACTAAGTGTGGGGTGGTACCCCTAGTACTTGCTTATAGATTGTATCAAGTGAGATTGTGCTGCAACTAACACTATTTCTAGTCTCAGGTACAATGGCACCTAAAGCGAGACAAGGCAAGGAGAAGGCTACCACCTCCCAAAAGGGCAAAAAGAGAAGTTGCAAGGACCAAGGAGAACCCTCCTCGCAGCAAATACCCCGACTCACGCTTGGAATTAAGTGGGATACTTATGAGAAACTTCTGAGGATGACGACTCTGACGATGATTCCAATGCAAGGGGTATGACCCCAGACATAGAGGATAAGTCCGACCAACCAGGTTCCTCGTATTTATTTTCCACTGAGGACAGTGTCCCGACTAAGTGTGGGGTGGTGGTATTGCATGCTATACTTATCTATTCGCATCTATGTTTGTTTGCGTTTGTTTCATGTTTGTTTCGTTTTTCGTTTTTTTTAGTAGTTAAAATTTTTTCTAGCTTCGCATGAAATTATTTTGATAGGCAGCATGAGATTATAACAAGAGTATGTGTTACAATTAAGACTATTGAGACGTTTAGGCTCTAGTTGTGACTCATTATGTGATATTTTGTGGTTCAATTCCTTCACTTGTTGGGTCGAGAGTCTATATTACTTCCAATCAAGTCGACCATGTGCCTTGTGTGTGCGAGATAATAGTATATTCTATGTATGTGGCTGATGCTAGAACTTGCCCGGTATGTATGCAAAGCGAAAATAAGGAATGTAAGTTTAGGATATGATTTAGGCATTTCTTTGGCAACCTATATTTGTTTACCTTCAGTTTTACCTACCCATGAACATCATCCTAGTTAAACCCTTTTGAGCCTTTAGCCTATTTCTTTGACAACCTTGTATGTAAGCCTAATCCGTTTCTTTCAAGACCGTAATTTGATCCAAATTCCTAAGTGCTTTAAAGTGAAAAAGTCATGTGACAACATACGAGGAAATTGGGTGAGTATGATGCTTTAAATTGCAAGGGTGCTTGAATATGTTATGAAAAAGAAAGGGCTATCATAAGAGGTATGTTGTGAAAAGAAAAAGGACAAGAAAGCTGGAAAGTGAGTTGTGCTTAAAATTGAAAAACAAAAGATGATAACAAGGGTGGAAAAATAAAATAAAGAAAGGTTGAAAGAAAAAAGTGTCAATGATACAATGTGATGTATTAAAGTGCTTAGGAACCTAGTCACTATTCTTGGCCAAAATAGTCCTACCCGTCCCTTAGCTTACGTTACAACCATCAAAAGACCTACTTGATCCTAATCTTAACATTCCGACATTTAGTGGAGTACTACATTAAGGGCAAGCTTATGGTCATTAGTTGCTACATATGAATTCTTTGTGAGAGTGAGTGTAAGGATACTTTGATACCCATGTTTGAAAAATATGCTATATTTATGAGTGATTATGGGTACTATATTGTGAGACACACATGGTTGATGAGTTTTGGATAGTTGTATATGATTCTATGTACCTTAACGTTTGCATGCGAGTTGATCACCATCACGAGTCTATGCTTGAGGTTAAATTGTTTCTACTTAATTGAAAAACTACTCTTTGTTGATAATTTTTTAGCTTGTCTTGAAGAAAGTTTTGTGTTGTTGCTGTAAAACCCTAAGTTGATGTTTAGAAGGACATGATATTTTGTTCGAGGACGAACAAAGCTTCAAGTGTGGGGTGTTGATGATAGGCGAATTTACGCGCCTATATCAATATATTTTGCCCATATTTTAGCCTAGTTTTGAGAACTAATTATCTATTTCATGCACTTTTAGTCCTTTTTCCTATAAATGAGCTAACGAACATGATTAGGAAAGTTTCAGGTATAAATGATGCAAAATACAGCATTTTATGGCTTACTTGACGCAAAAGAAAGCTCACAAACGAAGTAGAAAGGAGCTGGACGCCTAAAGGACCAAATCTGCTGCATGGAAAATCTGTCCCGGGCTAAAACAGCATTTCTGAAGACTTTGGGGACTTACAGACACAAAGCTGGATTTTGAGAATGTTACATTAACCTAGTACAAATGGGTTAAGTATTTCCTTAGTTTAGTAGGATTTGGTTATTTATTTCATTAGCATAGTAGGAGTAGGATAGGAGTATTATAAATACCCTATCATGCTAGAGATTTTAATCAAGTCCTCCCTTAGTGGAGGCAACTCCTCCCTTAATTCAAGAAATTCATTCTTAAACTATTAATTTTCTTCCATCCTTCTCATCTTCCACCACAAACACTTCTAATCTACTCTTCTATTCTTAAATTCCACAACAAGAGAATCGTTACTTGCTAGGGAATCACCAAAACTACACGCCTATCACCTACTTCTCACGCCATCAACCATGCAAATCGTGATATCCTTCGCATTCATGGGTAACTAAACCTCTTAGTTGGGGTTATGGAAGCCGAATGAGTTACTATCTATTGCTATGAGCTTGAGAGTTCAAGACACGTATACTGCTTATATCATTATTCTCTTCATCTTAAATCTACATCCTTTGCGGTTCAAACACAAGAACACGCCATTCTAACATCTAACTTGTTCGAGAGAAAGGTTATTTGTCTAGAAAAGAAGACGCATAGACCAACGCCAGTCTAACATTTAACTTGTTCGAGAGAAAGGTTATTTGTCTGGAAAAGAGATAATGTCAAGGTAGTAGGACACCCTTTCCTATTAAAAAGCTAGTGCCGTAACTGGACTAACCTCTTGGAGAATTTGTACCGCTAGACACGCTTTAAGCTCGAGAGAGTTAAAGTGAAATAGTCCTTGTTTAGGTCGAGAGACGCTTGAATTTACCATCGACTACAATTCTCTATAAGCAATTGCATGTCAAGACTCTACACACTCATAGCCAATAGAGACGTATACCTCAGAAGGTGGACATAACCCCAACGCTTCAATTCTCATTGTTTACAACCAACGTGACAATCTTTCTCTTTTTACTTTATTATTTTCAGCTTTTATTTCATTACTTTGGTTACTTATTACAATCCCCCCCTTCTTACGAGACTTGCACCAAAAGTCTATTAATTTTGCTTACTTGTTGACCAAGCTATTCCCTGTGGGATCGACACCCAACCCAGGTTGGGTTCTATATTTGCTAACGACCGCTTTACACTCAAACGAGAGCTGTAGATTGAGCGTTATCACCAACTACCATTGAAATCAATTACACACATTCGCAGCATATCTTCTAAAGTCTGACTGGTCCTTTCTGCTTGACCATCTGTCTGAGGATAAAAGGCCGTACTGAGATGAACTTGCGTACCAAGACCCTTTTGGAACGCTTTCCAAAAATGAGAGGTGAACTGAGTACCTCTGTCTGAGATAATGAATAACAAAACACCATGCAATCTGACCAAATCTTTGATGTGAAGTTTGCGTAATCCTCAGCTGAATAAGAGGTATGGACTAGAAGAAAAGGAGCTGATTTGGTCATCCTGCCTACAATAACCCAAACTAAATCATGTTGATGACGAGTACGAGGCAAACCAGTCACAAAGTCCATGTTCACTTTTTCCCACTTCCAAGTGGGAAATATGAACTCCTGCATGGACCCACTAGGCTTCTGATGCTCTATCTTAACCTTATGATATGTAGAGCACTTAGCCACAAACTCTGAAACATCTCTGTTTATCCCACTCCACCAATAGATCACCCACAAGTCGCGGTTCATCTTTGTGGCCCCTGGATGAATAGAGTATCGCACACCATGCGCTTCTGCAAGAATTTGCTACCTTAAATCATCTACACCTGGAACACACAAACGACCTTGACAACACAATACATCATCTCCCCCTTAGGAGAAAACCTCTACTTCCTGATCCTTGACTGACTCCTTTAACTTGAAAAGGTTGGGATCTCTATCTTGCTTTTCTTTCACCTCAGAAACTAGAGATGATTCTGAACTACTCGGAACCCATATGTCACCCTCCTCTGAATCGAATAAGCGAACGCCTAGTCTAACATGCTGATGGTTTTCTTTAGCTAACTTCTTCTTACTTTCCTCAACATGAGCAACACTACCCATAGACAGTCTACTAAGAGCGTCGGCCACAATGTTGGCCTTGCTCGGATGATAAAAGACACTTATGTCATAATCTTTCAAAACCTCTAACCATCTTCTCTGATGAAGATTAAGCTCTTTCTAAGAAAAGACATACTGAAGGCTCTTATGATCTGTGAACACATCTACATGAACCCCATATAGATAATGCCTCCAAATCTTCAAAGTAAATACTACGGCTGCTAACAAAAGATCATGAGTAGGATAATTATTCTCATAGGGTTTAAGCTGTCTAGAGGCGTAGGCTATGACCTTACCATGATACATGAGGACACAACCCAAACCTACTCTGTATGCATCACAATACACTACAATATTTGAACCCTCTGGAAGAGCTAGGCCTGGAGTGAGGTGAGTCAAGTCTTCAACTCTTGAAAAGTCTTCTCACAAGGATCTGACCACTGAAACTTGGCTTTCTTCTGAGTCAATCTGGACATAGGGGATGCAATAGAAGAAAATCCCTCACCAAATCATCTGTAATAGCCAGCCAAACCCAAGAAACTCCTGATATTTTATAGAGAGACAGGTCTGGGCCAATTTTTTACGGCTTTGATCTTTTGAGGATCAACCTTAATGCCATCACTGAAAATGATATGACTAAGGAATGCTACTGACCTTAGCCAAAATTTGCACTTAATGAATTTGGCGAATAACTGATGATCTCTGAGGGTCTGAAGTACAATTCTGAGATGGTCTACATGATCACGCTCACTGCAGGAATACACCAGATTAACATCTATAAAGACTATGACGAACATATCCAAGTACTGCTTGAACACATGGTTCATCAAGTCCATGAAAGCTACTGGGGAATTGGTAAGACCAAAGGACATAACTAAGAATTCAAAGTGACCATACCGAGTACAAAACGCTATTTTTGGAATGCCACATTCTCTGACTCTGAGCTAATAATAGCCTAATCTGAGGTCTATCTTAGAAAAATAGCTGGCACCCTGAAGTTGATCGAACAAGTCATCAATTTTGGAAAAAGGATACTTGTTCTTGACCGTGAATTTATTGAACTGATAGTAATCAATACACATTCTGAGAGAACCGTCTTTCTTGCACACGAATAAAACTGGTGCACCCTACGGGAAAACACTAGGCCTGATGAACCCCTTACCTAAAAGATCCTTCAACTGTTCTTTCAATTCTCTAAGTTCTGCTGGTGCTATTCGGTATGGCGGTATAGAGATAGGATGAGTATCTGGAAGAAGATCAATACCAAAGTCTATTTCCCTTTTGGGAGGAATTCCTGACAGATCCTCGGGAAAGACATTTGGATATTCTCTCATGACTGGGACTGAATCAAAACTGAGATTTCAAAACTAGTGTCCTTAACTTGAAGAAGATGATAGACACATCCCTTAGATATCATTTTCCATGCCCAAAGGTAGGAAACAAGCTGACCTCTGACCACTGAAGTACTACCTTTCCACTCTAGGACAGGTTCATTCGAAAATTGAAACTGAACTATTCTGTTTTTGCAGTCGACTGTGGCATAGTAGGAATGAAGCCAATCCATGTAAATAATGACATCAAATGAGTCATCTCTAATTTGACTAAGTCTGCTGAGGTGACTTTCTGAGATAGCATAACCGACCAGTTCCTGTATACCCATTGGGCTATTATAGTTTACCCATTGGGTAGATACTGAAAAAGGCTCTTCTAGAATCTTGGGACTGACTCCAAAATCAACTACTATGTAAAGAGTAACAAAAGATAAAGAATCTCTCGGATCTAGCAAAGCGTAAACATCCACATAAAAGATCTATAGTGTACCAGTAACCACATCAGGAGAATTTTCCTGATCTTGCCGGGACTGGAGAGCATAAAGTTGATTTGGGCGTTGCCCACTAGTAGTACTGGAGGTGGCACCCTGCTAATTTGGCCACCCAAACTAAGCTGGGGAATGGTTCTGATGACCCTAATAACCTGACTAGGGACAATCTATGACTCTATGGCCTGGCTTGCTACATCCAAAACAGATATCGCTACCAGTTCTGCAAGCACCCTTGTGGTTCTTTCCATAAGTCTGACAAAAGAGATTAGTGTAGGCATTGCTAACACTATCCTGAGACTTAGATCCAGGCACTCTATCTCTATTACCATCCCTGAACTTAGGAGCTGGAGAACTAGCTGAAGAAAGAGTTGGAACTGATGACTTAGGACAAAAATGAGAACGGTTTTCTCCTTCTGATTTAGGCTGAGTAAAGTTGAAACTACCTGTCCTTTCTCTCTTATTCTGCTTCTCCTTCATCTTAATCTTTTGATCCTCTATCTGATGAGCATGGGTCATAAGCCTGGCTAAAGTCATGTCACTATTCAATATCGCAGACCTACACTCGTTGACCACACTATCATTCACCCCAGAAACAAACTTACTTATCTTGGCCCTGCTGTCTGCAACCATATGAGGGGCATATCTAGATAATTGGGTAAACTTAAGAGAATACTCTTTCACCGTCATATTTCCCTACCTGAGGTTGATAAATTCTAACACCTTAGCCTCTCTCATCTTTTAGGGAAAGAATCTATCTAAGAATGAGGTGATAAACTCCTCCCACTCAATAGACCCTGCATCAACTGGCCTTTCTGACTTCCACTATTTGAACTAAGTAAGATCAAAATCCTGCAACTGATATACAGCTAGCTCAGGCCTCTCACTAGGAGTAACCCCTAAGATATCGGTAACCTTCTAAACCTAATCAATAAATTCCTGAGGGTCCTCATCTTACTTAGACCCAAAAAAGGATGGAGGATTCATTTGGGTAAAATCCCGAATCCTGGCTACAGCTGAATTGGCCACTGGGTTGGCCGGAACGACACCTGGTCATTCATTCTAAGCAGAAATTGACTGAGCAAGAGTAGTGAATGCAGCTCTGAACTCTGCATAAGAAACATATTTTCCCAAAGAATCTTTGGGCTGAGGGGATGGTTGATTCCCATTTCTTCTTTTGGGAGGCATGTTCTGTAGAAGAAAGGGGGAGACGAATTAGTCTAGACTGAGAGATTTGCTGGAGATTATGCTCACTGGCACGACATGAATTACTAAAATAAGGGAAACTATTCCTAAAATATCTTATAGCCTTCCTTATATAAATGTGGCGCGCAACACACCCATATACAAGACTTTACTAGATGCAGATTTCAGACTTTCTAGGATACTATTGAACCTTAGGCTCAAATACCAAGTTTGTAATGCCCAGAATCTGGCACCCGAAATGCTACATGGTGCTCATGACCCCGAAGGACCACAAGCTAACCCATGACTGATATTTGTACTTGTATACTACATAATATACTGTATAAATGCAGAAATAAAGGCTAAAGAGCCATAAGGTTCAAAGATCTGATAAAACATAACATCTGATGATATGGTATATCAATACCAAAATAACTGAAATAACTGGAGAAAAGGCATCATTTCTACCCCAAACTATACCTCAAAAGTAGAAGCCACACCTAAACTATACTAGTGACCTATTACACACCTAAACTATAAAAAAGTGAAACTATTTACACCCTGTCAGGCTACCACCACTTGCATGTGGTGTAGTGTTTTACACGCGCTACCACATCAGCACCACATCAGTAAAAACTATCATTTTTTATAGTTAAGGTGTGTAATAGGTCACTTATATAGTTTAGGTGTGGATTCAACTTTTTGACTATAGTTTAAGGTGGAAACGATGCCTTTTCCCTTTATATTTTTAGCCATTTACTTTTGTTACTTAATAGGATGGACGTACCTAAAATAAGTGTAACACATGCGCCTTAGAATGGGGGTCGCGGGGAGGTAATAATATCACTTTTATATAGTTAAGGTGTGTAATAAGTCACTTATATAATTTAGGTGTGGCTTAGACTTTTCTTGTATAATATGGGGTGAAAATGATGCCTTTTTTCCAAAATAACTGACTGAACATACTAGTCTGAAAGCCTCTAAACTAAACTGAATAAGGAGTTTATGGGACATGTCCCCAACTAACTCCAACTACTAAAATAAATTAATTAATTAATGAGATAATAAAGTAATGGTCATGTCCTCGAAGGATGAGGACTCACTGCTAACTCTGACTGCCGAGACTGGAATACTACTGATGCTCTAGAGCTCGTGCTTCTGAACCTATGGTATAAAACACCATAGCGCAAATTCATCAATACGATTAAATGTACTAGTATGCATGTGAGATAGGTTGAATGGAAAAGGGTTCACATGCATGAACTATACTAACTGACTGAATAACATGAGCGTGAGAATACATGCATGAATATATAATAACTGTAACTAAGTTCATGAGAACAAGAGATACTGATGGTTGTACAACTAAAAGAATTGATACTGAGCGACTGTATCTGACAGTCTAGTTTCTGATGGAACTAGCTGAGTTTTGTACTATTCTGAGTTAACTGTATTTGACAGTCCTAATCTGTAACTGAAACTGTGGGAAGTAGTCATCTAACCGACATGCCTCAAATAAAGCAATATAGATGAGTTGGGGTCTAATCTATAACCTCAATTGGAAGGGTGTCAATACTGCGCCACTGGTAAGGACAAGCTGCGGGTGACCCTCATCTGATAGTGTCCTCAAAAAGAATGGTGGGGCCCTCATCTGACAGTGTTTATCCACCTCATCAACCCTTATCTAACAGTGTTGATGTCTCAACCTATGCTAGCTACATAGTTCTGGAACGCAAGGATTGTTTCTAAAAATCACACCCTCACCTAACGGTGTGTGTTCCCATCTTTGGGTTCACTCGGTGCTAAATCCTAGTCCCATCTGAATAGACACTAAACATGATTAACTAAACTGAACTAAGTTAACTGAGTTCTGTTAACTGACGGAATGCTACTGAGATTACTGAATTTCTGAGATTTCTGAGATTACTGAGTTTACTGAGTTTTTCTGAGTCACATGACTAACTGGATCTCTATGAACATGGCTCAACTGAGAGTATCTTAAAAACATGACACTGGATTTAGGCACACAGCTAAATTATCGGGTATAAGTACCCCCAGGACTCGATAGCATAAAACTGACAAAGCATGACTTTCTTGAATACATGATCAACATCACAATCCATAATACAATAAGTTAAAGATTTCATGAAGTAGAAGTTCTAAAGCACCACAAGGGCTACACATGTATCCATAATTCACTGACTAAGACATTTCATCAAACATTTGACATACTTAAACTTGTACATAAATGGGGATTTCATATTATCATACTAGTATGGCACTTTTCCTTCACATAGGCATTTAATCAAACACATGGGGAGCATACTTTGGTTCTACCATCATCAATGCATCTAATTGTCATGGTTGTATGAATAATTTTGCAAATTTGAAGGGTTTATCATGATTATTATGCAAATCATCACATATTAGGGTCAATCATTGGAATATGTAATTTAAAACATGAATCAAAACCCCACAACATCATGAACATCAATTTCAATTCAATTTAAATCATGAACATTCATATATACACAAATCTTGGATTTTGAAAAGAGATTCCTGAGCTTCATGGGTGAAAGGGAGCCATGAATAAACGCATGACATGCCTTGATTGTGAGTTTCTTGAAGTTCTTATACTTGAAGAACTTGAATCTCTTAGTTTCTTGAAGAAGGATTTGGATCTTGTTCTTGGGGATTATCTTTGAGAGAAAATCCTAATTTGATATTGTAGATGGATAATGAACTTATGAGCCTTGATATGATATAACTAGGTATTAGAAAGGGTGGTAAAAGACCAAAAATTCCTTTTTAAAAATGACTTAAAATAACTAAACGTAATATGCGACGGTGGGTGTGATGGTTTGTTGCTGGGTCGACGGCCTGTCAGTCCTGACCGTCGCACCTGGGCAGAATAGGGGTTTAATGCCTCTCCTATGACGGCTTGGGCGATGGTCCGTTGCTAGATCGATGTTCCGTCAGCCTGAGCCGTCGCCCTTAGGCAGAATATGGTCTCACTGCCTCCGCTACGAAGGCTTGGGCGACGGTCCGTCGCTAGCTCGACGGTCCGTCGGCTCTCACCATCGTACCTGGGCAGTTTTGACTGCTTCTTGTATTTCTCCCACAACTTTCTCTTACGATGTTGGATTTTGACGAAATGGGTATCGATGGAAAGGTTATTCAATTTCCCACTCAACAAAAAAGTGAAAATCTTAAAAATTCCATGTGTATAAAAGTGTATTCATCTTGCAAAGTAAGTTTCTAACATTCTTGGGACGATTTCAACCTAGGTAGAAGTACGGGGTATTATAAAAACATATATAACTAAATAACAAATTAACAAAGAATGCTATTTATTTCGGTAAATATCATTTTCTAAATTTCATAAAAAAACAAGAATCTCATCAACTAAAATGTCGAACAAAATAGATAAAAAATCTAGCAACATTTCAAGGAACTATTTAACATTATTCATTAGTCAACTATATTTGTCACTCCTCATTTGGAAAGAAGTTACAAGTGCACCTGTTTTGACCTTCATAACCACATCTCCCATAACAATTACTGCTCGATGTCATTGTTTCACTTGATTTCTTGTGCCTGTTTTTCTTTGGCCTTCTAGGTTAACGTTTGTATTAGGTGGTAATACAACTTTGTCTGTAACCCATTATGGCACAATTCAGTCTTTCTTATCTGGCATTGGAAACATCGATTGTTCATACTTCTTCCTTAATGTTTCAGGATAGTAATACTTAGAGTAATAAGGCTTTCTATCAACTACATGTTTGATTTTTAGAATTACAATTGCATGTTCACATGTTATCTCATCCAATTGGAATCTCCCACAACTGCAAGTCCTCCTATCAAGACATACTATGTACTTTCATCCTTCATCGTAAACCGAATAAACATATGTTGATGATGCACTAACCTACAAGATTAAACAATAAATGTTAACACATAGATATATCTTGCTCTTTTTTATAATATATTTGTATCAGTTAAAAAAAACTGATGCATTTACTGTAACATTTTATAGAAACAAATTTTTAAAATATATACTACTGTAATATCAAGCAAACATTATATAATATGTAAAAACAATTAAACATATAAACTCACCTTAAGACTTGAAGATCTTGAAGTATTTAGATGAAGAATTCCTTCGAATCAACTACCCATTGGCGTGTTTGCATAAGATGCTCTGTCTCTATTCTTGCAGTTCCACTTTCCAAATAATTTTTGGCCTCTTCTAGAAATTTGATTATCGGCAACTCACGTGCTTGCTTCAGCTTACCATTTATACACCCCGCTATGTTAGAGGTCATCATTCTTTCTCTGTTGACAGGTGCATACACCTGTGCCCACTTTTCAAATCCAGCAACCTCAAGATAAGACTTTACCTTCTGATCAATCTTCCCAACTTGATTCCAAAAACATTCAAATTCATCTTTACGATATGCCTTCTCCATAGCATAGTAAATATCACTAAGTCAATCTTTACTCTTTCTGAAGTTTGTGCAAATATTCCTCCACAAGTGCCAAATCCATGCAAGGTGCGACATATTTGAATATACAATTCTGACAGCCTTTATTATGCTTTCATGACGGTCGTACATAACACACATACTATCGCGATCTCCAAAAGCAATTCTAAAATTCTCGAAGATCAAGTCCATGAATTTTCATTTTCACTATCAACAACACCATACGCAAGCGGCAGAATGCGTCCTACAATTTTGATAATAAAAACCAATTAGGCCGATACATGTCAACTATTTTTCAACAAAAAAAAAATACTAATTATTATCAAAATGACAATACAAAATAACTATACTTAAAAATAAATATTAATTACCTTCTCCATCAAGAGTGCTTGCGGAAACAAATGTACCTTTATATTCACCACTCAAATGCGCACCATCAATAATAACTATAGGCCTGTAATACAAGAATCCACTCTTCAGAGGTTGCAATGCAACGAAAAAATACATGAATTTATTATCTTCCACTTTATGCATCTTAATATGTGAACCTGGATATACCGACTTTAACATGTATATATATCTAGCCATTTGTCGATAACCATCCACAGGTTTCCCCCTTAATATCTCAACCGCACGTTCTTTAGTCCTCCAAGCCTTCTGATAATTAATGTCCACACCGAAAGTATTTTTAATATCTGTGATTATATCATTCGGAGTGTGTAATATCTTATAATTAACAAGTTTTGGAGCAGCAAAACCACTAACAAACCCAACTGTAGCTTGAAGTTGAGTAAAAACTCGATCTTTCAACGGGCAAGTGTGCACATATTGAAAAGTTCTAAATTTAAAAAGTTCAGTCCCCCGCCAACATGATGATTTAAATGTCCCAACACAATCCTCTGAACGGAATCGTAAGATATAACTGAATCAATGAAAACAAAACTTCAACTTTTTAACCTTCAGTTACTTTCAAACTCTATATATAGACATCAATATATTCACCGAGATACATAATTAGAAATCAATATATTCACCGAGATACAAGATGATCAAAATGTATCTTTTATCATAAAGATGTATCTCGACCAAATTAATATAACGTCATGACTAAAACACAACAAGATACATAATTACACATCAATATATACACTGAGATATAAGATGAGAAAAATGTATCTTTTATCATAAAAATGTATCTTAGCTAAATTAACATAATGTCATGACATTTCTATAAAATGATAATCTTTCAAACGTTAGCTACAAAATTAGATTAACGTCAATATTATTAACAACAACTGATACAAAGAGATCCATAACATACCTTTTCTTATCCAATCTCTTAGCATAGAAGTTGAAGGAATTATGAATTGCAAACCTTGCCATAACCAAAATCAGAGTACCCTTGTCCTTGTATATTTTCCCAACATTAACATCACTATGTTTGCAGTCAGTAATAATCTTGTTCCCCTTCCGATCTAACAAAGGCAAAGAAGCAGTAGAATTATATTTGTAACTAATTAATTTCACACCTTTTTCTGATGGACTCTCCAAACACATTACTGCATCAACATTCCCATCAAACAACATTTCACTAGAAGACTTATCTAATATGGTGATGATGAGTGGATACGTCCGAAAACCATATTCAGTTTTCTTAATCTCAATTTACAACTTCACACACATTTCTTTACAAATCAACAACAGACAAGCATTTCCTTAAACAATGTAACACGCTTTAATTTTTTCCTAGTTTCAGCGATTTTCAGCTCTCCGGCAATTATCGAAATCAGTTATTCATAAGTAACATGTTCACTGATCATAATTCCATCGCTCTTATATCCCACACAATTGATTTCGTTAATCCAAACACCAGAATGACGTAGTAAGACTGAAATATTCATTTCAGATAACCAAACAAAATTAACAAATAACAAAAAATAGAAGTCAAAATTTTTTACAGAAGTTGTAATTTTTTTTTGCTATTTTCAAATAGATTATGAATGTTGCTTTTGATTAGAATGGTGAAATAACAAGGTAATAGCCATAAATCATGAGATTTAATTGTGTTTTAACCATAATTAGTTAGTTTAATTGCACTTTTAATGCGCGGCTTTATCCGTTAAATACCTTAAAAAGTGCCAATTAGTTTACTTCAAACGTGTATCCCTAGTATGTATCTAAGTTAATTAACATGTATCATCAATGGCCAAATATTGAGATTTTACGAGATTTTTAAAAAAGTTGGGACTTTTAGTAATTCCTAGTAAACATGTCGTTATATATGTAATTTTTACTATTTTTTTTATCTCAATTTATGTGACACAAATATAATTTAGATAATTAATTATTAAAGTAATTTTATTTTTAATTATTGTGATTTGTAATACTTTTTTTTCTATTCTAATTTAAGTGACGCTGATATAATTTCGAAAGCCAACCTATGTGGCACTAATATAATTTTGATAGTCAATCAAATATTTTATTGTGATTTATAATATTTTTTCTTCTATTTCAATTTAAGTGACACTGATATAATTTCGAAAGTCAACCTTTATGACACTCTATAATTTCGATAGTCAATCAAATATTTTATTGTGATTTATAATACTTTTTCTTCTAATCTAATTTAAGTGACACTGATATAATTTTGAAAGTCAACGTATGTGGCACTAATATAATTTTGACAGTCAATCAAATGTTTTATGTTGACATATCATTTTGTGTTCATTTATGAAATATTATTAATTTTCTAATGTGATCATAATAATTAATTAGGGGTCATATAATAAGTCACGATTGAAGAAGCGAAGAAGACATGCCTTAAATAACTTATAACAACTAATTAAAAGTGATATAATAAAATTACTATAAAAAATACTTGTGTTAAAAAACATACATGGGCCACATATAAGACATCAAGTTAATTTCAAAATTAAATATTAATTTATTATTTTATGTCTATTTTATAATTTTTATTAATTATTATAAATTTTTAATACTTAGATAACCTGTAATAATTAATTAGGGTTGATATAATAAAATCACGATTGAAGCAGTGAAGAAGACATGTCTTAAATGACTTATAACAATTAATTAGAAGTGATATAGTAAAATTACTATAAAAATACTTGTGAAAAAAACATAAATGGGATTCATATAAGACATCGAATTAATTTAAAAAATCAAATATTAATTTATTATTTTATGTCTATTCTATATTTTTTTTATTAAATATTATAAATTTTAATACTTAAATAACCTATAGTAATTAATTAGGCATGTTAAAGACGTGCCTACTTATGATTGAAGCAGCACAATCAGACATGTTAAAGACGTGCCTACTTATCCCCACTTATCATAGATAGTAGTAATTACTATATATAAGAGAGGATGTTGTATTTTTGGTAGTCCTCACAAAGGCTTTTTTGATATTTTATTTTATTTTATTTTATTTTATTTTTGTCAAATAAATTTATTACACATAGCAAGTCATGGTGGGTTTTCTTATATCTTTTATTTTTGTCTTTATTCTTCTTGTTAAGATCATTGCACTTGAACTTGAGTAATTGGTTTCTTCTTGCCACTTGTTAGATTATCTTTTAATTAAAATTACCTTCATTTTAAATCAACAATCACTTTAACTCATAAAAGAAAATCAAGATAACTTAATACAAAATTAAATTTGTAATAATTTCAACTACAACCTTATAGATTTTTCTAATATTATATTCAATCTTTTAAAAATATATAATAAATAAGATCACTTAATAAATAATATTTTGTATTTATTATTTTCTTAATGGATATGGAAAAGGGCAAAAGAATAATTAAAAAGGAGCAAATAGGATATTCTTGTATGGGGCTATAACAAATAAACATAACAAGTAAATAAATCAATAGAGTAATCTATTAATGTTAGTTCAATTAATATTTTTAGGAAAACTTATAGAAAATAGTATACTTAAGACTATAATTATAATAAATAGCAATACTTTTGTAAAATTACAGTTTATAGCAAGAGTAACACTATTTTATTCATTAATTAGGCAAGCATGTTTTACTCTCACTATTTTATATTTTCCTATTTTCACTCCACTATTTCACCACCCCCAAATATAGTTATATCTTTTATATTTTTTTTTCATCTTATTTTTTTATTTTATTTTATTTTCACTTTATTTTCTCTCTTCTATTTTTCTTCTTTTTTTTTTCTTTTTCATTTTTTTCTCCTTTTTCACATTTGAAGATAATTATCTCCATTATCTTCAAAATTTCAAAATAAAACATAATTACTGTCTTTCACTCTCTCATATGTCTATCTTTTTTTCTTGTTAGTTTTTTTTCATCTTACTTTTTTACCATTTTATTTTTTTTATTTTTATTTATTTTTCTTTTTTCTTTTTTCTTTTCACTTTATTTTTTCTCTTCTATTTCTCTTTTTTTTCATTGTTCGTCTTCTTTTTTTTTTTCCTTTCTCATATCTTTTTGTTCTTTTTCTATTTTCGTTTTCTTCTTCTTTTTGTCTATTTTATTTTTTTATTTTTTTCTTTTATTTTTACACTTCTATTTCCCTTTTTTCCTTTTTTTTTCATTTCTCTTTTTCGTTTTTTTCTTTTTTATATATATTTTTTACTCTTCTATCTCTAACTTTTATTTTGGAAAAACAAATATGTATATCACATACACATATTCAAAAAACATACAAAATATATAGACATACAGATCTGGATATGTATTTACAGTACAAAACATACATATGTATTTATGAAATACATATCATATTCATATTAAGCAGTAACAAACATAACTATACTACATATCTTCATATGTATTTATGAAATACATATCATATTCATATTAAACAGTAACAAACATAACTATACTACATATCTTCATATGTATTTGCAAAATATAAAGGTGACTCATATAAAATAAGAATATACATATGGATCAGGTATGTATTCTATAAATACATATGGAGAGGTATATGTATTTTTTACGGTGTTGAATTTGTCTTTGAACTGTACATACTATGTCATTTTATAGGATAACATATGTACTTATTTATTTTCTTTTATTGTTTAAGATATGTATCATGTATTTTTTTATTACCTATATGTATATGTATATAATTGTCATTTTTGTTATAAAGATTTTGTGTCCTATATGTTTATCTATACATATGAGTTAGATATGCATTTCTGTAAATACATATGCAGATATATATATGTATGTTTTTATCGTAAATACATATGCAGATATGTATGCCTATTTATTTTGTATATTTTTTGAATATGTATATATGATATTGATATTTGTCTTTTAAAAATAAAAGATAGAGATTGAAGATTAAAAAAAAAAAGAAAAAAGAAAAAAAATAAAAAAAAAAAAACAAAAAATAAAAATAAAAGAAGAAGAAGAAGTTGGAGGAGAAGGAGGAGGTGGGGGAGGAAGAGCAGAAGGAGGAGGAGGGGGAGAAGAAGAAGAAGAAGAAGAAAAAGAAGAAGAAGAAGAAGAGAAGGAGGAGGAGGGGGAGGGGGAGGAGGAGGAGGAGGAAGAGGAGGAGAAGAAGAAAAAGAAGAAGAAGAAAAAGAAAAAGGAGGAGGGGGAGGAGCAGCAGCAGCAGCAGCAGAAGGAGAAGAAGGAGAAGAAGGAGAAGAAAGAGTAGAAGGAGAAGGAGAAGAAGCAGAAGCAAAAGAAGCAGTAGAAGGAGAAGAAGGAGAAGAAGGAGAAGAATGAGGAGAAGGAGGAGAAGGGGGAGAAGAAGAAGAAGAAGAAGAAGAAGAAGAAGAAGAAGAAGAAGAAGAAGAAGAAGAAGAAGAAGAAGAGAAAGAAGGAGAAGGAAAAGAAGAAGGAGAAGGAGAAGAAGGAGGAGAAGGAGGAGGAGGAGAAGGAGGAGAAGAAGAAGAAGGAGAAGAAAAAAAAAGATGAGAAGAAGAAATATGAGAAAAGAAAAAAAAGAAAACGAAAATAGAAAATAATAAATAAATAAACGAAAAAAAAAGAAGAGAAGTAGAAGAGAGAAAATAAAGTGGAAAGAAAATGAAAAAGGAAAAGAAATTAAAATTTTAAAAAAGCTAAAAAATGAAAAATCTAATAAGAAAAAATAGTTAGAGATATAAGAGAATAATATTTTTAAATTTTGAAGATCATGAAAATAATAATCTTTCATAATTGAGTTTGATTTGGAAAAGGAATCTACTAATTTAAATAAGAGTAATTTATTAGAATTTAATTAGATGTGATAATTATTCCTTATTTATCTCAACTAATTTGAGTAAAACAAGGACAGTAAATCTTGTTGTATATGTATTTGTATACCAACAGTTTACTTAATACATAATACAATTTGCAATTTTTCGTAATTATGAAACTGTTGTTATAAAAGTTACAATTAAGACTCTATAGTTGCTATTTCTGAAATTTTTTCCTTTTTTTATAGTTCATTATTAATCTAATTTATATAATGATTATAAATTAAGGTTATAATTATTATAATATAAACTTGAAGTCATTGAATTATTTTGTTTCAGATAATTCTATAAGATCAGAAAAAAGTGGTGCAAAACTCTTGCCACTGAAATCATGAGAGAAATTAAAACTCAATAAATATCAAAATAATTTATTTCTACCTCTAACTAAAGAATTACGTACTCACAAATTTATAAAAATATCGATATTTTCTATTTATGATCTTCTTTGAATCCTAATTATTATATATTTTAATCATATTATTTTATAGAATATCGAGTACTTGTAGCATTTTGATATACTAGTAGTAATATAAGGGAGAATCGCTTATTTTGGTCGTCCTCACAACCTCACCTAGGCAATCTTAAGTTTGCAAGTGGCTGTTGTAATTGGCCTTTTATCATGTATTCCCATTTTTTTGACAATATAAAAATTAAGACTTTGATATGGTGCCTCTGCAATTGTTTTTTAATATAGCTATTTTTCATCCTTATTTATTTCTTAAGGTGAACTGCCACCTGTGTCTTCATAATTGGAGAACGGTGTAATTTTGTGAGAATTTTTCTTTTTTTACCTTTTCCCAATTTACTATCAACATATCAAAAACAAATTTATGAGGTATAATATCTTAGTTAATGATATCAACAAAATAGTAGTAATTTATTAATATCTTCTTTTTATATTTTTTTGGACTATTTTTGAAATTAAAGATAATTGAGAATCCCTTAAAAAAAAAAAGAAGAAGAATTAATAAAATTTTAGATTTTAAAAATTCATGCATTTTTTGTCATAAAAAGACTCAAAAATTCATTTATTTTGGAACATCAAAAGTATATTATATAGTGTTTTTAGTTCGGATACAGTCTTTAGGAAATCACTCACTTCTAAAAAATAAGAAGTATTTTTCATTAAATTATTCTTTATTAAATGGTATTAATTTAATATGATTTCTTCACTGTATAAAGATTTACTTATCTAAATAAGAGTATAAAAGTTTATAAAAATACTTTTTTTAATTATATAAAAACGCATTATTGTTGTACTAAATGATTTTTTCTTTTTTGTAAGATTTAGATAATTTTGTAGTCAATTTTTCTTTTTCAACTAGAACATTTATTAAATTTTACTTTACATTTAAACATGCCACATGTCGTATGTTTCTCTCTGTATCTCTTCGTTCCAAACTTTCAAAAGGTAATTTTTTTAGTGAGTTTATATGTTCTTCGATCCATCCTAGATTCATTTTCTAATATAGTTTTAAATTTTTCTACTTTATAATGTATCCGAATTGTTATTTATTAATATCCTTATAATTTTGTTAAGTTAATTTGTCTAAAGACTTTAAATTAAGATTGTAAATATCGCGTGTAAACTTTTAGTGAAAAGTTTAGTATGTTGTTTAGATGATTCAAATATTATTAAAATTTTAAATGAGTTCAAGATAAGTGTACTTGAGTTTGAAATTTTAAAAACTCATCAACAAAGTAAAAACATACTCAATATCATCTACAATTAGGTATGGAGAGGATATAGCATAACAGACCTTACCCCTTATCTTTGGAGGTTGGAAAATCGTTTTTGATAGATGCTCGATTCAAAAAATTTGAGGATGTAAAAAATAAAGAATCCATCATCAACAATAAAAGTTAGAATGTTAAATGCCAACTATAATTATCTGGTCAAATTAATTATTTTTATATTGAAAAAATGTCATAAGTAGCAAACTTATACCCATAATTAGGAGCTTCATAGCAACTGTTTCATAATTACCTGAAATAACAATTTGTATTTTGTATTTTAGACACTTTTTGCTACTAAAATATATACAATGAAATTTATTGCCCTTCTTTTGCTCAAATCAGTTGAGTTAAATAAGGAATAATTAACTTATGCATTTAAAACACTAGATTCCTCCCCCCCCCCCCCCCCCCCCCCCCCATAAATTACTCTTATTTAAAGCAGTATATTCTTTTTTCATAAATTACTCTTATTTAAAATAGTAGATTTCATTTACAAATCAAACTCAAATCAACTGAAGATTATTATCTTCATGATCTTCAAAATTTCAAAATAAAGCATCATTGTTGTTACAGGTATTGAATCATAAAATTAATTTCGTACATGAATTTAGCAAATTAAGACGACTTAATCATGAAAATAATGTTGTTTGAAATCTCAAATCATATAGTGCGAAATCGTTTTTATATTTGATCATTTTTTCAGCAAATCATTTTTCGTCTCAGATTATATTTTGAATATTTGATTGAACTCAATGTTGATCGAATTGAGAGAGTTATTCCTTGATCAAACTCGATTCTTCTACGTACTCAATGAACAACATTAGTTTTATTTTTTTCCAGAATGTAATGATATAGACGGTGATTGTATTTGTAGATTATGAAGAGTGAAATTGTATTTTGTTTGTATATTTTGATTTGTGTTTGTATATTTTTATTGTATTTGTATATTAAGAGTTCTGTTTGTATATGTAAATTTGTCACGACCCAAATGACCATGAGTGGCACCCACACTAATCTTTCTGTGGGAGAACCATCTAAACGAACCATTACCCAATCACTTAGTCACTATTAAGATGATATTATTATAAAATCAACATAATAACTATAATCCAAAACTAATCATTTTTAATGTGGAAGTCAAACAAACTACTTACAAAAATTTCCAAGACCCGAAAGTCATCGTACAAAAACTACTAACAAAGATCATGTCTAAAGTGATATCCAGAAATAAAGTAAATCAAGAATGTTTTATTGCCTGAAAGATGGACAAGAAAAAGAATAAGATGACCTATGACTGCGTGGAGACGAAGTGCTCACCCTTAGATCAAAATTGCTATCAAATTCGAGAGGTGAGGTCATGTCTGAGCCTAGAACACTTTCTGCACTCAACAAAGAAGAATACAGGGTAGTATCGGTACAAATCACTATGTACTGGTAGGTATCATAGGCCAACTCAACTTAATAACATATAGACAACATAAATCAAATAACAAATAGATAGGCTTTATCACATAACAAATACTCAATGAATAGACAATACAACAATAATAGGTCAAATAGTGCTCACAAACAAGTCACATAACCATCAAGAGTATCAATCATACTATAACCATCCACAAAATCAACACAGTTATGTACACATATGTTATGAGACTTATTTTTGCCCAAATAGTCATGACCTGCAGGGAACAATCTATGTTCATGTACCATACCGGCGTGGTACCCGATCCAACATAAATATAAACGTATCGGCGTGGTACCCGATCCAACATAAATATAAACGTACCGGCGTAGTACCCGATCCAACATAAATATAAACGTACCGGCATGGTACCCGATCCAACATAAATATAAACAAGTATTATCGATATCAATTTACACAACCTTCCAGTATACAACACAATGTACCAAATTTACAAGTACACTTAAAGTTATAAGACAATTCCATCAAGTCAATTTTCAATAAATATTTATACACGAATCAACAATCCAAACATCAACAATTTCAAGCATGTCTGGATATCAATCCACAAGTATCCAATTTAGGAGCATACACACAAATAAGTTGAGTCTAAACTCTAATTAAACCGTAACCTACCTCAACCGAAGAATTCAAATGTCACTAGTCCACAGGTGTCTTGCCCTTCCTTGAAATTTTGAAACATTCAAAATCTGATTAATTATATAATTCTCATAAGAGTATGAATAAAATGATACCCATTTTATAAATTCTTACACTAAAAAAGAAATTTAAAACCTAATCCGTAAAAATTGTGACTTATAGAAAACCATATGAGAACATTGAATAGCGGAAGCTAACAATGGGTTTTGAAAGCCATAACTGGTAAGAAATCACTTAACTCCCATGATAATTCTTTAATGATTAGGCCATCATTCCCTAATCATTAATTTTTGTCCTTTAGCGAAGGAAACAGACAATTGTAATTAAGTTAGGCAACATGCTTGCTTCTATATAATATTCTATACACGCACACCTGTAATTAGTTACAAAACACCATACCAATTGTCCACAATTGACAATTACAGAAAGTAATTCCTTACCTGTGGTGCCGATGCCGCCACAGTTTGATCTATGTTAAAATCTCTTATCCCTTTTCTTTAATAATTACTTATCGTTCAAAGGGTTAAACCCTATTAACTTCAATTAACCTTCAACGTGGTTTACTTGAGAAGAAAGTACCTATAGATTTTACCCACTACTTCTGTTTAAATTAATTATTCAATACCAAAACTTTTAATAAATACTAAAAATTCATTTAGAACCCCACAAAAATAAATTAAATATGTAAGTTAACTAAAAAGTAAGTTCCAGACCTATTGAAAACATGAAAATACCATATCGAGGTTGTCTTGACCAAAGATTGACTGTGATCGAGTTTAACTTTATTAAAACTCAAGGACTCAATTAATGACTTAAATCACCTCCGAACACCTCACAAACTAGTATTACCATTCTGTAAGCCATAAATTATCATACACCAATTACGAAAAGAGCTAAAATGAGAAAGATGAGAAAATTTCACACAAACGACCGGAAGGGTCGTTACATCAGATACCAATTAAACAATTGTTCGTTCCCAAACGGACAAACAAACGACAAAAAAGGAACTAAAGAATTATCTAAATCATCAAAAAGTTGTGGTACTAGCTACACATATTTGCTTCAGTCTCCCATGGCCTCCTCAATAGGACAATTCTTCCACTGGACCTTCACAGACACAATCTCCTTAGTTCTCCTCAACTTACAGCCAACCAAATACCTAGTCGAGCCTATGCATTCCTCACTTCCCTAGACTCGAAAGGTTCAATTAGTATACAACAAACACAAGACATATTCTTCACCCATATATATGCAACTGTCCTAAGCCGGCTGATAAATATAGGTGCATACTGGTGATAGGCGATGCGCATGCAGGAATGAATGCAAAGTACACAATCAATATCACAACTCATCATAACTGTCCTCATCAGGACCATCATCATCGTAATCAACCTCCGGCCTTACCGGATATCAACACAGCATCAATAGTATCCTCCGACTTTGCTGGGTATCAACATATCATAAATATATGCTCCGGCCTTGCCAGGTATCAACATCATCACAATAATATCTTCTGGCCTTACCGGGTATCAATATCATCACAATATTATTTTATCATCATAATAGTCATTACCGAAAAACATACACTAAAATACTCATAAAAATAGTCATATCACCATAGAATATTTATCTAGTCAATACTTACTAACCACTCATTATTAGCTAGCCAACACTTATTATAATAGAATCACTAGTTCGCTAGTCATCACATAACCTCTAGTTATTAGTCTAAACATTATCCTTCACATAATTCTTATTCACGGGATAGCAACTAAGCATTATTTATTTAATAGTCACATCTAACATCTAGTCAAGGTTCATCACTAGACCAAAATCACCATTTACCCACCATTCATTATTATCAACTAATCATCCTATATCCGTTAATCATTACTAGAAAGCAAATTACTACTTGCCACTCATCCATCTTTTATTAACTGACATCATTTATTATCTAAATATCGTTCACCCACTAGTCCTTGCTTAACTATTCATTAGTTAACTATTTAGCAACTATTCAAAGTTATTAACTAGTCACCTCTTATTACCAATATTAATTCCTATCAAGCCTCATTAACACCCAACTCCTCATTTATCGACTAATCGATATCACAAACTTGGTCATCAGTACCAACTAATCTTCACCTATGCTAGACTCGACTTCATCATAAGTCACGAATTAACCATCGCTAGATACCATGTTTCAATTAAGCAAGATTCATTACCTAATACATTAGATTCCTAGCCATCAAGTGCTATAGTCCTCTAATAGGCAACTAGTTACCACATAGCTTAACCGTTAATTAGGCAGAACAATCGTAAAATTCTATTTCAGTTACAATCACATCAATTATCGATATAATATTCATGAATGTACCCAATCTATGCATGTCATCGCCAGTATTCAATCAATAAAGTCGTAAGCAACATACCGGATCTTCCTCCGTCCCATAGTGGAGAGATGTGTATATAAATATATATATGTATTCATAAACTGTAATCACTCTGTTACACTAATAAACACTCCTCGAATATTCATACATTATCACAACACAACCCTTGGCCCATTAATTTATCCTAAATAGTCACAACAATATAATCATGGCCTTAAGCCCCTATACACATCCGAAACTCATATCGTTAATCATATTTATAAGTCATAGCACATCACTAATAATCTCACATATAGGAGGTATCTCACATATTAAAGGCATAATATAAATAGACATATAATAGTCTATAAGATATCTTATATTAATAGGTCATACATCATGCCTACGGGGAATATCACCTCTCTAGGCCAATTTGCATATCTAAGAGCAAATAGCATCTACATAGGCCAATTATCAAATCTAAAAGGAAACCCCATCTCTATATGCCCAATATCACTTTCATAAGAAATATCATAACTATAACTCAAAGTCACAATCCAAGAACATCAATACAAGTTACCAAGTTATGAAGTAACCTTATTCTAAGGTTTGCTAGCCTCATCTATGTCTAACATCCACAACTGATTCCACAAGACTGAACACAAGTTTAGGCTTAAGTGGGCAAGACGATCCCACTTTTAATCCTCAATTTCCATAAATAGGCACACTATGCCCCAAACCAGGCTAAGGTATCTAGTTCATCTTCTAAATGTCAAGTAAGCTATATTCAAGCCTAAGATAGCAACTTCGACTAGAACCAAGGTACTCAAGTTAACTCTATATAACTTACGGTTTTAAGACTACCATACTAGCCCAATAAGGATAAATACACAAATCATGCTTCAACTACTAAAATCACATCCCAAACATAGGTTTACATCATAGCCACGCTACAACCAATCTAAACTAGAGAGGAAAAGCAATAGGATTCAAAAGGGGTATAAATATGTCATTTTACGGGGCCCACAGAATTAGATACTACAACACATTATCCTCCATAACATCGTTAATATCCATCTAATCATCATACCTTAACCACTCAACAAGAAATATCCACCAAGTACCACTCAAGGAAAGATCAATCATGATATTTAATAATTCATTTATTCTCTCATACACGATCATCCTTAATTATTTTATGAATGTAATTAAGTCATTTGATTTTGGATTGCCACTACCATGAAAATTACTATCCTCTAAAAGTGTCATATATCAGCCAACTTTGTGGGACATGCAAATATATGATTCAGCCACAAAGTCAAGTCAATAATAATTTATCTTCTCAAAATTGTTCCTAATGCATAAATCCATAGCAACAACTTATGCCCTGACAATCACTAACTCCATATTTTTGGACGACAAACACTTCATGGTAAAGCCAAACCTCTCTTATATCGCTAACACCAATTTAAGATATACAGAGTATTCTTATTTCTACGAAACTTTACTTGACATTACTCTTATTAAAAGATATCAATTAGAATCACCAGATACCAATTGAATGCAAGTAATAGCATGTAAGAAAGAAGAATTTGAATTTTTCTAGTGTCCTATAGCCTCTCGAAGAAAAGTACAGACGTCTCTGTACCATTCTACAAGACTCTACTATACAAATTCTTGTACGACGAGATCGATGAACCTGGCTTTGATACCAACTTTTTCACGACCCAAATCGCCATAAGTGGCACCCACACTAATCTTTCTGTGGGAGAACCATCTAAATGAACCATTACCTAATCACTTAGTCACTATTAAGATGATATTATTATAAAATCAACGTAATAACTATAATCCAAAAATAATCATTTTTAATGCGGAAGTCAAACAAACTACTTAAAAAAATCTCCAAGACCCGAAAGTCATCGTACAAAAACTACTAACAAAGATCATGTCTAAAGTGATATCCAGAAATAAAGTAAATCAAGAATGTTTTATTGCCTGAAAGATGGACAAGAAAAAGAATAAGATGACCCATGGCAGCCTGTAGACGAAGTGCTCACCCTTGGATCAAGATCTGCTATCAAACTCGAAATGTGAGATCATGTCTAAGCCCAGAACACTTTTCTGCACTCAACAAAAGAAGAGTACAGGGTAGTATCAGTACAAACCACTATCTAGTGGTAGGTATCATAGGCCAACTCAACTTAATAGCATGTACACAACATAAATCAAATAACAAATAGATAGGCTTCATCAAATAACAAATACTCAATGAATAGACAATATAATAATAACAGGTCAAATAGTGCTCACAAATAAGTCACATAACAATCAAGAGTATCAACCATACTATAACCATCCACAGAATTTACACAGTTATGTACACATATGCTATGGGACTTATTGTTTCCCAAATAGTCATGACCTGCAGGGAACAATCTATGTTCATGTACCGTACCGGCGTGGTATCCGATCCAACATAAATATAAACGTACCGGCGTGGTACCCTATCTAACATAAATATAAACGTACCAGCGTGGTACCCGATCCAACATAAATATAAACGTTCCGGCGTTGTACCCGATCCAACATAAATATAAACGTACCGGCGTGGTACCCGATCTAACATAAATATAAACAAGTATTATCAATATCAATTTACACAACCTCCCAGCATACAACACAATGCACCAAGTTTACAAGTACACTTAAAGTCATAAGACAATTCCATCAAGTCAATTTTCAATAAACAGTTATACACGAATCAACAATCCAAACATCAACAATTTCAAGCATGTCCTAATACCAATCCACAAGTATCCAATTTAAGAGCATACAAATAATTAAGTCGAGTCTAAACTTCAATTAAACTGTAACTTACCTCAACCGAAGAATTCGAATGTCACTAGTCCACAGGTGTCTTGCCCTTCCTTGAAATTTTGGAACGTTCAAAATCTGATTAATTATATAATTCTCATAAGAATATAAATAAAATGATACCCATTTTATAAATTCTTACACTAAAAAAGAAATCTAAAACCTGATCTGTAAAAATTGTGACTTATAGAAAACCATATGAGAACATTGACTAGCGGAAGCTAACAATGGGTTTCGAAAGTCATAACTGGTAAGAAATCACTTAATTCCCATGATAATTCTTTAATGATTAGACCATCATTCCCTAATCATTAATTTTTGTCCTTTAGCTAAGGAAACAAACAACTTGAATTAAGTTAGGCAACATGTTTGCTTCTATATAATATTCTGTAATTAAGTTAGGCAACATGTTTGCTTCTATATAATATTCTATGCACGTACACCTGTAATTAGTTACAAAACACCATACCAATTGTCCACAATTGACAATTACAGAAAGTAATTCCTTACCTGTGGTGCCGATGCCGCCACAGTTTGATCTATGTTAAAATCTCTTATCCCTTTTCTTTAATAATTACTTATCGTTCAAAGGATTAAACCCTATTAACTTCAATTAATCTTGCACGTGGTTTACTTGAGAAGAAAATAATTATAGATTTAACCCACTATTTCTGTTTAAATTAATTATCTAATACCCAAACTTTTAATAAATACTAAAAATTCATTTAGAACCCCACAAAAATAAATTAAATATGTAAGCTAACTAAAAAGTAAGTTCCAGACCTATTGAAAACATGAAAATACCAGATCGAGGTTGTCTTGATCAAAAGTTGACT
Source organism: Capsicum baccatum var. pendulum (assembly GCA_030864225.1). Lineage (NCBI taxonomy): Eukaryota > Viridiplantae > Streptophyta > Magnoliopsida > Solanales > Solanaceae > Capsicum > Capsicum baccatum. Next base: position 199,310,342 of record CM061557.1, read on the forward strand.
GTGATCGAGTTTAATTTTATTAAAACTTAATGATTCAATTAATGACTTAAATCACCTCCGAACACCTTACAAACTAGTACTACCATCCTGTAAGCCATAAATTATCGTACACCAATTACAGAAAGAGCTAAAATGAGAAAGATGAGAAAATTTCACACAAACGACCGGAAGGGTCTTTACAAAATTATAATTATATATTATTAGTTTATTTATATGTTGTACGTGTGTTTGCATATTTTATGTGCAATTGTGGCTTTGAGTGTGTAATTATATATTATGTATGCATTTGTATGATTAGAGTTATGTTGTATATTTTGTCTGTAGTTTTGTCATTATGATTTTATTTGTATGTTCTCAGTATAATTGTATATTATTGACTGATTTAATATGTTGTCTTTGTTAATTTATATTTTTTATGACGTTTTTGATGTGTTGGAGATTGGCAATAAGAAGTATTCCTGTTCTTGTGAAGCATCCTAGGAAATGAACATATAAACAAAATTATGAAGAATACATAACTGATGCTATATCATTGAACACAAATACATCATACAATCAATTATACGCTCTTCTGGCATCTCATACTATTTGTATTTATACTAATAAATATGTATGTGCAACTGTGTTTCAAAAATATATATATATATATAAAGTTACCTATAGTTATATGTTGCCGTGTTGAAAAATACATATACAGTTCTCTAAGTGAAAATACATATACAGTTCTCTTATTTGAAAAATACATATATAGTTCTCTAAGTGAAAATACATATACAGTTCTCTTATTTGAAAAATATATATACAGTTCTCTAAGTGAAAATATATATAGATAGTTACAAAAAATATATAAGTGCAAACTGTATTTGACCTTTTTTTTCATTATTTTTCTTTAAAAATTTTTAGGTTGTACCAGCCACAAAGTATGTATATACAATACATGATAAAAAACATTTTATTATTTGCCTCAAGAAAAAAATATGTTCTTGTCACGCATTTCAATTGGATGAGATATCATGTGCACATGTTTGTGTAGTCTTGAATAGCAAGAATTTTACAAAGAGACCATATTGCTTTGATTTATACTAGTCAAAAACAGTATTAAGAACATATGATGTTTCAATTTATTCTTTGACACATAAAAACAATTAAGAAATTCTAGATAACATACTTGTTGAGGTAGTACTATCCCTAAAATACAAGCGACCTCATGAAAGACCTTCAAAGAAAGATCGTGAAAAATCAGGAAGGAATAAGTTCGAAAAGAAAATCATCAATTCATGTAGTGTTTGTAGGTTTAAGGGTCACAATAGACGTTCATGTAGGGAATATCGTAAACGATACATTTCAAAAATATTTATTGTGGTGTGATTAATTCTTCAATGACAATTATGTTTCAAATATTAAAATACGTTATTGTTCCCTTTTCAATATTTGCAACTTTAATTTAAAAATATAAATAAATTTATCTATATTTGTTTAAGAGTACATTTATATATTTGGGTATGTACAATCACAAATACATATAAATACAAATAAAAAATATTGTGCAATTATAAAAAATAAATTTGTATTTATATATACAACTATATAAATCCGTCCTTCATTATTAATACATAGCTAATTAAATTACATGTACAAATATATATACAGTTACCTAAATGTATTTGCTATTGATTTTTGTAATACATATAAATACAAATATATAGTTGTTCAACTAAATAATATATATGTAAGATCTGAATCACCATTAATACATATGTAATTACATATACAACTATTGAAAACAAGATAAATATTCAACATACTACTAAAATGAAAACCTTCTATCCAATTTGATTGAGCACCAAATTCAATTAACTTTTCACATTAAACATGAAAGTAATATATGAAGCTTAACAACTACTCAACTACATCACTATCAACCTACAGTTAAATGTTATCATACACAAAATAAAAAAAGTCATATACAATGCCCATAATTAGGAGCTTCATAACAATTGTTCTATAATTACTTAAATATCTACTTGTATTTTGTATTTTAGACACTTTTTGCTACTAAAATACATATAAAATGAAATTTATTGCCATTCTTTTACTCAAATCAATTGAGTTAAATAAGAAATAATTAATCCTTATATTTAAAATACTATATTTCTTTTTTATAAATTGCCCTTATTAAATTATGATCTTAAATTTGTTACTTTCGGTGATGTTTTCTTTTTATTTTGAGTTTGGGCCCGAGCTCAACGTGGGCCTCATGTAACTTGTTTTTATGATATTTATCAAGCTCTCACTTTTTGGCCTATTTGTTCCTTGCTGTTGTTGGCAATCTAACAAGTATGTTTTGCTTTTTGCTCTCAGACGTCTTTGTCCTCTGTAAATATATATGTATTCTATTTGAAAACACAATATTTTTTTAGTTTACACAATATATTTTATGTTAATTCAATTAAAATAATATGATAAGTAAATATTATAATAATCATAATTGTTTATGTTTTGTTACTATTTGTCATTTTTTCAACTTAATACATGCGGTAGATAAACGTTTGGTCGAATTTTGAGGAATTTTTATTTAAAAGTTACGTTTAGTTGTATTGTTTTAATGTCTCAATTATTATATTATTTTTTTTTATCTAAAATAAAAATTTTTTAGTCATAAAATAAAAATTTCTTATAATAAAAAACATAAAATTAAAAATAAATTTATAAAGAATTACATATGATAACTTTGGTATTAATCATCATATAATAACTTATGAATAAAACTACCCATACACTTTGTTTGGATGTTGGTTTATTGTGGTTTCATAATATATGGTACTGTATGTATGGTATGGTATTGTATAGTACAGTACAATATAATGTTTGGATGGACTGTATCGTTCACTGCTGTTTAATAAGAGTTTTATTGTTTGGTTTGACGGTATGGTACTGTAGTGTAACTGATAAATTTACTAAGATGTCCTTAATTATTATAAATGGTAAATTCATTAATAATTATTAATAAAATAATTTTTTTATGCTAATCTGTCACAAATTATGTCATATAAATATATTAAGTTGTTAAATTCATATAAATTTTAAGAAAATTAATACAAGAGTAGATCAAAATAAATGTAATCGGATTTATTTTATATAGAAACAAATTTTATTTCCTTTTAGTGAAACGTGACCACCAACGACAAGTACAAAGTTTAAATGTATTTTTTGTGTATGCTACGGGAGTGTTCGGTATGAAATACAAGAAAAAAAGTCTAGGAAAATAAATGATTTCTTACTTATTTTCTTGTATTCGTCACACAAATAAAAAATATTTTCTAAAAATATTTGTATATGTTTAACACAAAACAATGAGAATGAATAGGCTTAGGGGGTTGGGGTAAGATAAAATTATGAACTTTTTGTTAAAAAAAATATTTGGGGATGGGATAGTGGAGTGGAGAATCGAGGGTAGGGGTAGGGGTGGGGTAAGAAAAAAGTTTTAAATTTTTTTAAAAATAAATTAAAACACACACACACACACATATATATATATATTGCTGGTGGGTGTATTGGGCGGCGGGGGGCTGGTAGGAGAAGGTAATGGGGTAAATTTTTAATTTTTTTTTTTAAAAGGAAAAAATTTTTTTGGGAGAGGGGCTGGTAAGTGTGAGGGCGGGGTAAGAAAATATTTTGAATCTTTTTTTAAAATACTATTTTTTGAAAAAAAAAAATTGAGTTGAGGATTTGGTAAGGGGTGGGGTCGGAGTCGGAGTAAGGGGTGTGATAAAAAAAGTTAAATTTTAAAATTTTTAAATTTAAACAATAATTGTTTTTTTGGACGGAATGGGGTGGGGTGGGGTGGGGTGGGGGGAGGGGGGAATTTTTACTATGGGCCCCATGCACCAAGTCACGGTTGCATGAGGCACCTGTTATTTTGACACATGGACCTTTAGGTCCCACCTATCAAAATAATTTTCTTTTCCTCTTCATATTTCTTTATCTTTTCACTGTAGTTAGCCGTTTTTATTTACACAACTCAATTTTTTGCTTTTTTATTTTGGGGTTAATTTTTATTTATTGTTTTTTTATGTTTGTCTTTATTTTGCTTTTCATTATTTTTTCAAGCTCATGAAACTTAGCAAATTGATTGTCTTTTTTTCTTCCTGATTCTTATAAGTAGATATTTGAAACCAAATCAAATTTATATAGTATTTTGTTTTGTTTTAATTTATTTGTGTCACTTTTTTATAAGTCCATTTCAAAAGGAATATCTTTTTCAGCATGTCGTATGTGGTCGTCAAGGTATTACATTGATATCTGACAGACATCATGACATACTTGAAAGTGTGTCTGCAGAACGTAACTGATAAGCTCATTTTGCCTATCACAGTTATTGCTTAAGGCACTTGAAGGCCAATTATCAGAGAGCATACAAAAGTGTCCGGCTAAACAACCTACTATGAGCTACTGCAACAACAATGCAGGAGAAAAAATTCTTATTACAAATGGAGTTGATCAAGGATACAAACTTTTCAGCATACGAGTGGTTGATGAAACTCGACTTAGAAAAATGAACTACGCACAAGGATGATGGAAAGAGATGGGGCATGCTCATAAAGAACAACTCTGAGTCATTTCATAGACTTCTAAAGTCCGCTAGAGGTCTATTAGTGACCGCAATGATCAAAATGTCTTACAACATGATTATGGATCGTTTTATTTAGAGATCGAAGTATGCAAAACAACTCTTGGTTGACAAACAAAAATAGATGCCAAACCCATTGAAAAAAATTAAGGAATACAGAAAAAAGGCATCAATGCACAATATTCAAAATTATCTGGTGGCAGATAACATATTTAAAATTAGGACATTCAACTCTCATCATGAAAAATGTGGTAATAAGCAAAGTGTTAATGAGACACAACGAACATGTACGTGTGGTAAATGACCATCAAATTATTTTCCATGTTCTCATGCCATTAGGGTGTTTGAATTTATTGGAAATCCTGAATGTGATTATATTGCATTAGAATTCTCTATGGTGTGGTACAAAAGAGCTTACTCTGGCCAGTTGATTCCACTTAGTGATGAGGACTATTGTCCAAAAAGTTCATTTTTCATGATTGCAAATAATTTTTTTTTTGCGCAAAGTAAAGGTCACATCCATCACACGTATTCCCAATGAAATGGATGTTTCATAAAATAGTCTCTCCCGAAAATGCTCTACTTACAAACAACCAGGACATGATACGCGCAATTGTCCATCGAGAGAGCGTAATGCTAATGCATAACGAGCAACAAATACCTCTGATGGTGCTAGTACTTTTAGGAGATGATTTTAAGTGTATGTCTTATTATGAATTATTTTATATGTTATTGTATTACTTATTTGCATGCCAATGAATGGTGTAAGTATTTTATTGCGAGATGAAATTTTACGTATTTTATTATAAGATGAAATTTTAATTTTTTATAACACCAAATTGCAACATAACATACAAAGTAAAAAAATACATATCTTCTTCATCAGTTTCAGGAACTAGATCGAATTCATGTTATGTTAGCTCAACTAAACTTATTTGGTTTATACAATAATATGACACTCCAAAATGTAATGTTTGGGGTAAATGTTTTTGAAGGCCTATCCATTCGTTAACAATTGGATATACTGGATAGGTAGAATCTCGATGTAGTCTCTGATTTTCAAGTACTTTCAGTGCTCCTCTTCATCTGCTCCTTGAAAGATAAGATCATCTAATGCATGAAAAAGCTCTAATGCTTTTTCCATTTATGATATTTCCTTATTCAAGTGTTCAATAACTTGTGCTTTATCACTGAACTTACATATCTGAAATGTCGCGGATAGTGCCTGTGGAACAGTCAAACCATGCCATCGACATAACACCTCATAATCACCTCGTTTAGAATATAGTTGAGTCCACTAAAGTGTTTCTCCCCAAATAATAAAATCTTCAGCTTTAGAGGAGTATGTTTCTCCGGCAATGATGTTTCTCCGGCAATGATGTGGCCATTAATTTGTAAATCATAATAAATAGAAATAGGTTTATTTTCTAAGGAATGAATTTGATCATACCATTTTTTCCCCGACAAATTAGTATAGCACCCAAATACTTTTGCAGGATTTTTTGAAATTCTCTCCATTTTTATTTTTCTAATATCGAACCAATTTTTCATTGGAGCTTGACGTAATTTGCTGTAAGATGTTATATTTTTGTTTGTATTTGTAATGTGTTATTTATAACATAAAGAATAAAGATATTTGCAGAAATTGCACTAATAAAGTTGTGTTGTCAATCAGGAACGTCAGTTCATCAGTCAAAAGAGGAGTGTACAGTACAAAGTGCATATATTATGTGCACTATGTAGCTTCTAGGTTGTACTATATATCAATTCTTTTCTTTGTATTTATTCTCCCTTATTATCAGGCAAATATTATGATTTTGGGCTTATTTAAGAAGACTAACAAACAACAAAAGGAGCTAAAGTCCAAAAGGATCTTAAAGCTAATTTTGAGCATTAGTTTGATATGTAATCTGATGATGTTCATTTACTTTTTGTGCCGTTGAAAGAGAATCATCTATATATGATGTTGTATTGTGACGGATATAATAGTATTTCTCTGTTGATTAAAGTAATATATATATGCAACTATTTGTCAAGAAATAACATATGCCAACAACGTGTTACAAAAACCTCTAGAACAACGTCATTAATGCCAAATTCATATGCTGAATGACACCCAATTATAAGTCATTTAAGTAATAAAAAATTAATAGTATTCAATAAATACTTTTGATATTAATACATCAATTGGAGTCTTTCCGTCTACATATATATATACAGATTTAGAATAACAGAGCTGCTAACCCATTGAATTTACAAACAACAAATACTTATAAACAGACAATCAGTCTTCCAACGATTCTACAAGTACCAGTATATTTAGTCTTTTGCTTTTATACTATTCCAAGTTTACCCCTACAACAAAACAAAGACATATTCATACATTCTGTCTAGGATGCTATTATAGAAGATCGTTATCAGACTAAGTTTTTCTATTCGATGTCTTTTAGATGCGCTATTTGGTTTGTGGTCCTTAACTCAATAGCTCTACCTCGTTTACCCAGAATAGCACAACAATCTCCTGCATTAGCAACGGTCATGGTTCTGCAAAACAAATCATATCACACTATAAACTACTCAGCACCAAATCCCGTTTGAATAGAAATTTAAGAACATCAAAGAGTGCAAAAATACTCAACACACGATCAGAAAGATAAGGGCGTTTCCCAAGCACATAAATATCAGCTGGTGCAGTGGAATTCAACCAATCACCTAAGTCCAATTCTTGATGTGGTGACTTGCCTCCTACATTCCATGTCCCCACGAACATCCTATTCATTATTTATAGATCAAAAGAAGAATAAGAATTTTTGCACCACATGATGAAATTAGGTTAATATATACATGTTACACTATACTTGGGCATATTACACTAGCTAGTGTACTTTTGGCACCACACATGCCTATCACTCCAAAGTTATGTTAACACAAAAACCGACACAAAAACTAATCATCAAAAAGGGCTAAAGTTAGCAGCTTCCAACATTAACAAAAATACTAAACAATACAAAGAACAATTTGAATTCATTAGTTGACAAAGACAAAGTATAGCTGCACCAAACTAGTTAGGTGCTTGGGATACAAAAATTATTTTCTAGGACTTGTTTGGTTGGGACAACTTATCCGGGATTAGTTATTCCAGAATTGTGATTTCACCCTCAACGTGGGATAAAAATAACATGACAATCTCAGGGTAATTATCGCGGAATAAGTTATCCCGCTATTTTATCCCAACCAAACACGAAATAAACCAATTCTAAAATTAATCTCGAGATTAATTATCTCTTATCCCTCGTACCAAACTAGGTTAAGTTACCCAAAAGTGTTTGTAGTATCTATTCAGAAAGGCTATGGAGACCAGCTAACTATAGTTTCACATGGCCAAAAAGTACTTAAACCAATGACTTAAAAGATGTCAATTTTCACATGGCCAAGACAAGAGGTACTTATAAGATAAAATATGCAGTTTCTTGATCAATTATTTGGCTTTATTAAATTCTAAATTTATTCTCTCCATATACATTAATTTAATCAATATAAGATCTAATCATGAACCTTAACATGGGTATGCATCTAATCATGAACATTAATTGTGTTACAACATTTTAGCACCTCATCACTCCACCTGAAAAAAAAAACGCATATACATACATTCTGTCCAGGGTGCTACTAACAGAAATAGTTACCAGTCTCACAGATTCACACACTTGTTAAATCATAAAGTATATATTCATACTTACATATGTGTGTGTATGTAGAGATAAGCTGACACACTTATCGAATCTCCAAAAAATATATACACACATTTATTACTGAATCTCCAAATCACTACACATATATATAAACAGTTATTACTGAATCTCCAATTGACAACATAAATCTACACGCACTGTTTCAACCAAAATAAGCAATCAAAACACAAAATCACTTGAAAAGGGAATTTCAAGTGTAACATAAGGATGACTAGTCTAAATATTTACCTACCAACAATCAACAATGTTTAAATTGAAGTCCTATAACTATGTGCCACAACTCCTAAATCGTATTGACATGCGCGGCCTAAGCCCCTATGTGCATCATCGTCTGCATCTCTGTTGTCCCTCCTCATTATAGCAGAAATCGAATCAGCACAATGCTTGCTTTTACGATTCTTCATACGTGCCGGAACCTACAAATAACAATTACACATAAGTAGACAATGTCAAGCTAATTATAATAAATAATTTATGAATATTATGTTATTTCGTTTGTACTTCGGGTACACAAAATCTGTATATTACAACACCAACTTCAACTTGAGTTCAAGTATAAATAAGAACACAATGAAGTATATCAAATACCATCAACACAAGATCAAAATGACCTTTCCAAGAGGTGTATTTTATTTTGCAGAAATTAAGATGAAACAGAAAATAGCCAAGTCGTTGGAATTCATGGATTTTCCTTAAGGAAATAATCCCCCTCACTGTACCGAGGTTGTGAAATTTTTCCTCCCAGGATAAAATGGCTAACAGACCAACAGTAGCGGTACCTCAAACGGTTGGACTATCTTCGAACTCAAAGAACATTTTGAGTGATCAGACAGAATATTTTTGAGTCAAGAAGAGAGTTTTTAATCTGAAAATTTCATACTAAAACCGTGGAAGAAACCAAGTTTATATAGCCATAACATGCCTCTTCTGAAAATAGGCAAAGGTTCATCTAAAAGGTATAACCTTTTCTGAAAATTCATGTCCATTCGTCCAAACTATATGACTATTCTGAATAGGCATGCCATTTAGTGAATAAGTGTGTTAGTTTATTGAAACAATGCATCAGTTCTGAAGCAGTGCATTAGTTTACTGAAGCAATGCATCAGTTCACCAAAACAGTGGCACCAATTTGATGAAGTATTGCATCAGTTCGAACTTCTGAATGCATGTATAAATGGAGTACCAAAACCAGAAAATATTTTACTGCATTTTTTGTATTTTCGGGTTAGATTTCTGTCTAGATTTCTTTATTTCCATCAAATAAACTTTGTCCAAAAAGATAGATCTTATCGATTGATCATTTGCCAAATCCAAATCCAAATCTGAAGCCAAAGCTGAAGCCGAGCCGAGCGAGCGACGACGACGACGGCGTGAGGCATCTATTATTTCTTGCCTCACTTGCCATGTGGAGTAAGTGTTCTTGATTATAAACACTTTCAAGTTCTATTCTTCCACCAATGTGGGAGAAAGAGTAAACTTTCTAATTTGGGAGTACACTTTCCATTTTAGTGTCTTCTCCCCCTCCATCATTTTATTCTCCATTTTCCATTCACACTTCTTTCATATACTATGAACCCAACAATCCCCCACATGAATGGGGAATGACTATTTTTTGTAAAATTTTTACGGACAAGTATGTGATCATCAAGCAAAGACTGATTGCATCTGCATAAGTAGGTTTCCCTTTGAACTTTTCGTAGTGAACATGCATCGGATGCACTCAGTTAATTGGTATATTTGATATCTTTGAACCGTTGTGCTTTAATGTACACCTAGACAATACATGTCACACAACCAACCTTTTAACATTTATGGTTCTCATGGTTTTATTCTTTTCAGCCATGAACACGTCCCGGTTTCATGAGAGCTTAGAGAATAGGCCTTTACTAACATTCTCTTTGAAGCGGCTTCCACTTCACCCTCGTATAGGTGATTTCTAAACATTCAATCCTGTAGATTCAACTATTTGGTCAAATCTGCCAAATTTAGATAATCATTAAAAGACTTTTCACCTTAAGTCTTATCCTAGTTTACTATACATTGTCTATATCATAAGAATGGGTTGGGTTTTTCACCTTAAGTCTTATCCTAGTTTACTATACATTGTCTACATCATGAGAATGGGTTGGGTAATTGACAATGTTGAACCTGTCAGACACAACTTTGTTTGATCTCCTTGAACCTAGCTCTTGGGATCTCCAGTCTGCTAGGTAGAGTTACCGTTATGCTGACTCGTCCTAGGCCTTAAACCCATTCCCTTGGATGTTCTTTCCACTCCTTCTCTAGATAGACCTTTTGTAAGTGGATTCGACACATTATCCTTTGACTTTACATAGTCTACAGTGATAATTCCACTAAAGAGAAGTTCCCTAAAGGTATTGTATCTTCATCGTATGTGACGAGATTTACCGTTGTACATCATGCTCCCTGCCCTACCTATTGCCGCTTGGCTATCACAGTGTATACATACTGGTACCACTGGCTTGGGACAATAAGGAATATCTATTAAGAAATTCTGGAGCCATTCTGCTTCTTCACCAGTTTTATCCAATGCGATAAATTCAGATTCCATTGTAGAGCAAGCAATACAAGTCTATTTGGATAATTTTTAAGAGACTGCTCCTCCACTGATAGTAAATACATATCCACTTGTGGATTTTACTTTATTTGATCCGGTGATCTAATTTGCATCACTATATCCTTCAAGTACCGCAGGATATGTATTATAATGCAAGGCATAATTTTGAGTGTACTTAAGATACCCCAAAACTCTTTTCATTGCCATCCAGTGAGTTTTGTTGGGATTACTCGTGTACCTACTTAATTTACTGATAGTGCATGCTATGTCTGGCCGTGTACAGTTCATTATATACATTAAACATCCCAATACTCTTGCATACTTCAATTGTGAGTCACTTTCACCTTCATTCTTTCAAAGTACAAAGCTCGCATCCAATGGAGTCTTGGCAATACCGAATTCTATATACTTGAACTTATCAAGTACCTTTTCTATATAATGAGACTATGACAGTGCCAACCCTTGTGGAGTTCGATGGATTCTTATACCTAAGATTATATCTGTAACTCCACGGTTTTTTATATCAAACTTGCTCTCGAGCATTCATTTTATTGCATTTATGTCAGAAATGTCTCCACTGATGATCAACATATCATCCACATATAAGCAAACAATAAATTAGTGATTTGGTGTGTCTAATATATACATATTTGTCACATTCATTTATCTTGAGTCCGTTTGCCAATATGGTTTGGTCAAACTTTGCATGCCATTGCTTAGGACCTTGCTTTTAATCCATACAATGACTTAATAAGTTTACATACCTTATTCTCCTTCCCTGGAACTACAAAACCCTCAGGTTGTTCTATGTAAATTTCTTTCTCCAATTCTCCATTTAGAAAAGCGGTTTTCACATCCATTTGATGGATTTCAAAACTATATACCGCAGCTAAGGCAATTAATATCTGAATCGATGTTTTCCTTGTTACTGGTGAATATGTATCGAAGTAATCAAGGCCTTCTTTTTGTTTGAAGCCTTTTACTACAAGTCTTGCCTTGTATTTGTCAATAGTACCATCCGCTTTTATCTTTTGTTTGAAGATCCATTTAGAACCTAAAAGTTTATTTCCCGTGTATGATTGCTTAATATTGAATCAATCTCACTATTGACTGCCTCTTTCCAAAAGGATGAGTCTGACGACGACATCACTTTTTTAAATGTTTGAGGCTCATTTTCTAAGAGAAATGTTACAAAATCCGATCCAAACGAAGTTGACGTTCTTTGACGTGTTCTACGTCTTGGATTTTCTTCATTATGTATATTCTCACTTGGTTTATCTCGAGGTTGTTTAGATCCTCTACTAGACTGTTCATGTCTAATTTTATACGGGTAAATGTTTTCAAAGAATTCAGCATTGTCTGATTCAATTATCGTATTTTCATTAATATTCGGATGTTCGAATTTATGAACTAAAAATTGACATGCTTTACTACTTTTAGCATATCTTATAAACACACAGTCCACCGTTTTAGGTCCTATCTTAACCTTTTTAGGTATAGAAACTTGAACCTTTGCTAGACACCCCCACACTTTGAAATATTTCAAGTTGGATTTCCTTCCTTTCCATTTTTCGTAAGGAATTGATTGTGTCTTACTATGGGGAACTCTGTTGAGTATACGATTAGTCATAAGGATAGCCTCCCCCCATAAGTTTTGTGCTATACCAGAACTTATAAGTAAGACATTCATCATTTCCTTCAAAGTTTGATTTTTCCTTTTCGTAATTCCATTAGATTGAGGTGAATATTAGTTTGATAGATTATTCCATTCTCTACAAATATTTGCGCAAAGGGGGATTCATATTCTCCGTCCCTATCACTTCTTATCATTTTGATCTTTTTGTCTAATTGATTTTCAACTTCAGTTTTATATTGCCTAAACACATCTATTGCTTCATCCTTACTATTTAGCAAGTAGACATAACAATATCTAGTGCAATCATCAATAAAACTTATGAAATACTTTTTCCCACCACGTGATGGTATTGACTTCATATCACAAATGTCAGTGTGTATTAAGTCTAAGAGATTGGAATTCCTTTCAACGGACTTATAAAGATGCTTTGCATACTTCGATTCCACACATATTTGACACTTTGATTTATTGCACTCAAATTTTGGCCAAACTTCCAAGTTAAACAGTTGTCGTATCATTTTGTAATTAACATGGCCTAAACGTTCATGCCATAAATCATAAGACTCAAGAAAATAAGAAGAATTCGTACTTTTATTTATTTCGACAGTCATTACATTCATCTTATAAAGGCCTTCGATCAGATAGTCTTTTCCTACATACATTTCTCCTTTGCTAATTAAAATTTTTCCAGAAATGGTTACACATTTGAATCCGTTCTTATCTAGGAGTGAAATAGAAATTAAGTTCCTATGTAACTCTGAAACATATAACACATTGTTCAGTGTCAAGGCCTTGCCGGAAGTCATCTTTAAGCAAATTTTTCCTGTTTCCTCCACCTTAGCAGTAGCGGAGTTAGCCATGTAGATCATTTCTTCTGCTTGAGCCGGATCAAATAATGAAAACAACTCCTTGTTGGCACATATATGGTGGGTGGCACCAGAATCCATCCACCATTCACGAGGATTCCCCGTCAAGTTGCATTCTGAGAACATAACACACAGATCATCGCATTCTTTGTTGGATTCAATCATATTTGCTTGATCCTTCTTCTTGCCTTTCATTGGGTCACGATAATCTGTGAACTTGTGACCAATCTTGCCACTGTTGAAGCATTTTCCCTTGAACTTTTTCTTGGGTTGATTGCTTCTTTGTTCAACTTTCTTTCTTTTCTTGAAATTTTTTTGGTCATCTTCTACAATATGTGCTCCATTAGTTGTAGAATTTCACTTTGACCTTTTTTCGGCAGCTTTATTATCCTCTTCAATATGAAGTCGGATAATAAGATCTTCAACAGTCATCTCCTTGCGTTTATGCTTTAAGTAGTTTTTGAAGTCTTTCCACAAAGGTGGTAGCTTCTCAACTATCGCCGCTACTTGGAAAGCATCATTCACAATTAAACCAACAATATAGTTTATGTGAGTATTAAGAACATTTTTAATTTATTCAACTAAGGTATTTTTCAAAGATATACCTTCTTCTAGGAGATCATGTATGATGACTTGCAACTCCTGTACTTGAGAGACAACAGATTTGCTATCTATTATTTTAAAGTCCAGGAACCGTGCAACAAGGAATTTCTTAATTCCCATATCCTCCATCTTATATTTTAGTTCAAGTGCCCCCACAGTTCCTTTGATGTCATGGTTCCACTATAAACATTGTAGAGATAGTCTTGGAGACTACTCAGAATATAATTTCTGCAAAAGAAGTCCGAATGTTTACAAGCTTCTACAATAACGAAGCGGTCTTTGTCCGAGGTTCCCTCGGGTACCTCAAGAGCATCTTCGCTAGTGAACCATTGTAGACATAAAGTGGTGAGGTAAAAGAACATCTTTTGCTACCACCGCTTGAAGTTAATGCCCGAAAATTTTTCGGACTTCTCTACCGGTGCCATTGTTGGCGGAGCATTTGTGTGACTTGATGTGACAATATTAGTTGCCCCCTATTAAATTTTGTACTAAACCTGTGGAAGAAACCAGGTTTATATAGCCACAAAATCCCTATTCTGAAAAGAGGCAAAGGTTCATCTAAAAGGTATAACCTCTTCTGAAAATTCATGTTCATTCGTCCAAACTATGTTACTGTTCTGAACAGGCATGCCATTTCGTGAATAAGTGTGTTAGTTCATCAAAATAATGCATCAGTTCTGAAGCAGTGCATCAGTTTACTGAAATAGTACATCAGTTCACCGAAACAGTGGTACCAGTTTCATGAAGTGTTGCATCAGTTCGAACTTCTGCATGTATGTATAAATTGAGTACCAAAACCAGAAAATATTTTACTGCATTTTTTTTATTTTCGGATTAGATTTATGTCTGTATTTATTTATTTCTGTCAAATAAAATTTATCCAAAAAGATAGATCTCATCGATCGATCATTTGCCAAATCCAAATCCAAATCCAAATCCAAATCCGAAGCCGAAGCCGAAGCCGAACTCGAGCTGTGCGAGAGACGATGGCGACGGTGCGAGGCATCTATTATTTCTTGCCTCACTTGCCATGTGGAGTGAGTTTTATTGATTATAAACACTTTCAAGTTCTCTTCTTCCACCAATGTAGGAGAAAGAGTAAACTTTCTAATTTGGGAGTACACTTTCCATTTTAGTGTCTCCTTCCCCTCCACTGTTTTATTCTTCATTTTTTCATTCACACTTCTTTCATATACTATAAACCCAACATATTAGTCTATATATTGCAATAATTACCTGTGTCTCCTACGTCACATCTATTGGTCCATGAGATACATCCTGAATAACAGAAGGTGCTAAATCTGGAATCTAAAAAAATACAAAAAAGGATGATCTATTAACATATTATAAATATGAATAGTTGTTCAAAATTTATTTTTTTAAATTTTTGACCTGTGTGTTAGAGGGAAGCTCTGCAACTGTCTGGGAAACCATGTCGGGGGTCTGAACCTGAATGGATGATGAGGTGCAAACCAAATCCTGAGACTGCTTAACAATTTATTATAAGAAAAATAGATAATCAAAAACACAAAAAAAATAATTAAGTAATTGTTAATACTAACTGCCACATCTCCAAACTCTGCCAAGGCAAAATTCAAACGTAGAGTGCATGTAAAGTCTCGAGAGGGTATGCCACAATATAACTGTGGGTTAGGTTCATCAACCCAAACAGGTGCAATATATGTCGAGAAATTATGAGACTCAGGCATGGATGAACAACTTGGCGTGAAAGGTGATGGATGAAAAAGCGGTGAATAAACTCGCTCATGTTATCAAACTGGATCATCATCTACTGCTGCTTCAGACTCTGGCTCAGGAGCCGAAAGTAATGGAACATCCCCTACTCCCTCGTGTCTGAAGACACCATATCTACGTCCACATCCTCGACCACATCATCCTCTACGTATAACTGCATCACCACGTCCATATCCACGTCCATGTCCATGTCCTCCCCTCCCTTCTCCACGCATACTGAGTGGCTATTGGTAGTGTTCGTCTGGAACTGCAGGCCCCTGAAAGTCCTGATTTGCTTGGTCAAAAATCCTTCTAATATCATTAGGAATCTCGACTCCACGCTCGCTAGTCTCCAGACTCAATATCCATACTAAAGCCTTGTTATACAACTGCTCAAGGCCTCTACACATCCCCTCATGTGAAAGAAAACATAAAAATCACCGGACATAATAAGGTAACTTAATATTACATAACATAAAGAAAACATACCTGCTAGGATGTCAAATTATCAAGCTGATCTCTTATGGGGACTAGGCCGTGGTGTACCTCTGTATTGTGTTTAAGCCCTCGCGTCCACTTCATACCATATAGCATCAACAACTCATCCTTATCAATATCACCAACCGGTATTGGTTGAAAGGGCCGGACCTTTTCCCAAGTCCATATCTAAAAGTTACATATTAGTTAATGTTAACTAAACTAACAAACAATCAAACTAAAACTAACATTGTAAGATAAGGTAACCAAAGGAGAGGAAGGAATCCTTCGAGTTTGATCCCACCAATAGATATCCGACAAAGACACCAATAAAGATCGGCTATAACACCGCTGCCTCAGCTGTAGGTCCCCGTCAAGTCGAGATCAACAACAAAATTCAAGATCCGCAAACTCAAAGAATTCCCTGATGTGTTCGAGAATAGGATAGCTCCTAAAATTAACAACATATATAGTTGAGCTATCCTCCGAACCCTATTATCAGGAGTATCAGCTATAATAGGATGTTGAACTGCCTCCTGCTGAATATACTTAATTAATACACCAATTTTAAGATGGCTAGTCCTTGTAAAATTCTCCAGTGCAGGAGTGAAGCCAGTGTGAACTTGTAAAAACCTAGTCCAATCAGAATTACGGTGTATTAGATTTGGAAATACCACAGGATTTCCCTCAACATGTAGTCCAAACAAAATTTGAACATTTTTCAGGGTCAAAGTGACCTCTCTGAAGGGTAGGTAGAAAGTATGTGTTCTGGCCTCCACCGCTCAATAATGGCCGTGATGAGCCTACAGTCAAGCTGTATCTTACCTACCCTGACAACATCCCATAACCCTGCCCTGGAAATATACTCTATGACATGCTGATGGGGCCGGTTATAAAAAAACCTCCATGCTGTTTCACGTATTTTTGGTTCCACATTCTCATTACAATCATTCATCCCTTAATCTTTGTGATCTGTGACTCTCTTGTAATGTAAGTAATGACCCATCAATGATCCCAGGATGCAAGATCTACTGCATTATATAGACCTATACACCAAATTTCATTAACGTCAAAAACATGTCTTTATATTATATTATAGTTTCATTACCACTAGTTGTTCCTCATTGTTTGATTCTTATTTTTAGGCAAGAATTTAACTATGCTGCTAAGACTTAATCAACTAAACAAATATGCCACTAACACTTAATCAAGAAAATATAATATGAGGTGTACAATATTCAACTACGCCACTAAGACATGAATTGAACATGAATACAACTATAAGTAGTAATTATCAATTATGGATGAAGATTACGACGCCATTGTTCTCGTTACCGGCCTCAAAGAATGCATTATCAATGGCATTCTCTCCGTCGATGGCCTCAAAGTACCTCGTTTGCTATTTTTATGCCCTTTTATTTTTATTTTATTACGGGTAGTGACAGGAACAAGGTGAAAGTTTAGATAGACAATAGACAACTGAAAACCACCTGATCTACTAAGTTTTTCCATCACTTTCTTTTTTAAGAAAATAGGATGACTGAACTTCAAGTGTTAATATGTGTGCATGACTGGATTTTTTTATTTAATATATGTGTATGATTGCATGTTAATGAACTTTTTAATACAAGGAACTCTATGATGTCTACTAGATTTAGATCATCAATCTTACTATTTACAAGTAAACAGTCTACTTATGGTTGCTCTAACTTTGTAAGTGTTTTAGTTCAGATCTTTATACATCTTCATGCTTTTTTCTAAAATTGATCACTCACATTAAATCTAACCTCAAAACATCTTCAGGTATTACACATGGATAAAAATAACTATTATGGAGGAGAGTCAATCTCACTTAATTTAATTCAGCTAACCACTTTACTAATGGCGTGGAACTTAAATATACATAAACAACTTTGAAAAGCTCATCACTCTTCAGTCTGGAAAATGAGCTACCTCTTTTTAATGAAGTACAAGTATCTACAATCACATGACCTCTAAATATACAAAAGAACTAGATCATTAGTCTAGATGCTCGTTTGGTTGGGAAACAAGTTGGAATTAGTTATCCCAGGGTTGTTATCATACCCTTAGGGGTCGTTTGGTTTGAAAACAAGTTATACCGGATTAGTTGTGATGGGATAAGTTATATTGGAATTAGTTATGCTGGGATTATTTTTTATCGAGTGTTTGGTTTGTTGTATTCAAAGTAATATACATGGTATAATTTCTAGGAATAAATTGATTGATTACCAAAATACCCTCCATCTTATTTAACTTTTATATATATATATATATATATATATATATTTCTTTTTAAGCTTTAAATATTCATTCTTAAATTTTTTTATTATTCTTTAGAGAAATTAAAATATATGAATAAGCATAATTTATATATTTTACAACCATTTTGAACGGTAAAATGTTCAAAATTTATTTATTTATGAATATATTATACGTTAATTAAACATAATTTATGTGTGTGCGAGAATATATTATGTTATGTATTATTAAATTATATATAATTAAACATAATTAACATAATTTAACATAATATATTATAATTAAATATATTAACATAATATATATATAATTAAACATAATTAACGTATATATATTCATAATATTATACGTTATATATTACGTAATTACGTTATATATTACGTAATATATTATATTCATAATTAATGAATATATTATACGTTAATTAAACATAATTTATTATTTATGAATATATATATATATATATATATATATTACAACCAAATGTATAATATTATAAATATATTATGAATATATATATGTTAATTATGTTTAATTATATATATATATATATATATATATATATATTATGTTAATATATTTAATTATAATTTATTATGTTAAATTATGTTAATTATGTTTAATTATATATAATTTAATTATATATAACAATCCCAAGAGGGTATTTTTGTCCTTGTATAATTTTATACCAGGGAAAAATAATCCCGGGATTGTTATCCCATCATTTGGGTGGATAACTTATTCCAGGACTAATTATTAGTCCTGGGATAAGTTATCCCAAATATTTACAATCAAACGACGGATAGATTTTTTTATCCCGGGATTATTTGCAAACCAAACGGACCCTTAATACGGGATAAAATAACACTACAATCCTAGGATAACTAATTCTGGGATAAGTTATACCACGATTTTATCCCAACCAAACATGAGATAAACTAATCCTAAAAGTGATCCTGCATTGGTTATGCAGAATCCTTCATACCAAACGATCCATAAACACATTTGATACTCCCAATCTGCTTGCAGTGAAAATTCTGAACCACCTAATAACCAACAGCTAGAGCAACGAACACCTAAAATTCCCGGAATCTCTGGCATCAATTTGTTAAACTCCTCTTTAACCTCAATTTACAACAAATTTTTTAAGAGCATGAGTTTTTGTCAATCTGTCTGCCTCACCTTTCCCGCAAATTATCTACATTACACTATCTAACAACAACAATTCTAACCTTATAAACCACATTGAAAAATTTAACTTTTAAATATATATAACCAAGAAACTTCAAATCGACCAAAAATTTCATCACAACAACCCATTTTTTTTCATTTTAAACATATAGTAAAAAATTCATATAAAAAATACACCTTTAACATAATTAAGTAATTAAATTTCAAATAGCAATGGAGTAAAACTAACCCCTTTTAATGCTTTTATACCACTTTAACCGACAAAGAAATAATAAAGTTGTGGATCATCAAAATCCCCCCACGTCGTTGAACTTTTTTTCTAACAAAATAAACAAATTAGGCTGGGGGGACCATTAGAGATAAAGTGGGGGGGGGGACCAAAATTTTAATATTTAAGAGAGGTGGAAAGGGGGGATCGTAGAAATTTTTAGAGAGATGGAAGGGGGACCATCGATTTTTTTTAGAGAGAAGGAGTGAAAAAAGATGAATGTTGAAAGTTGGATGGCAAAAGTGAATGTATTGTGCACAAATTTAGTGCACAATCTATAAATAAATAGACTGTGCACTAAATAAGTGCAAAATGTTGAAAAAAAAAGAATTGTGCACTAAATAAGTGCACAATCTATAACAAAAATAAATTGTGCACTTATTTAGTGCACAATCTAAACTTTACCTTTTTAACGTCGTTTGGACTCGTTTCGTTAAAATCTAAAGTTATTGTGCACTAAATAAGTGCTCAAAACCTATTTTGGTCTTTTTTTTTATATGGCATAGATTGGTACTTTTTTTAATTTCATAACATATTTTGGTTCCGAACTTAAATGGAACAAATGGCCAATTAGTATCCCAACTGGGAAGTAGTTAGACTTATTGGCATATTCTTCTCTCGGGATGTTTGGTCTTAATCGAATTAGTTATTCAGGTGCAGGTAATCCACAAATTCGTCCCTTTAAGCTTAGTTTTACTCACATGTTATTTATTACTATGTGTTATAAAATTGTAATACCCCGTATGTTTCTAAGCTAGGAGACAAACCATTTTTTCCTACGTATGAAACCTCCTATCCTGTGAGTAGCATTTTAGTGCATGACTTACAATGAGTATCCTAGTAATAAGATAGCTTATGATACATTAAGCATGTTCATATGAGTCACTTAAGGTAATACAAGCTAAGAGTTTTTGAATCCATAAAGTTTTAGTGTTCGATTTTGCAAGGGTCATTTTTGAATGAGTATAACTTGATATTAATATGGTATTTTGGCTAATTTATACACACAAAATTTTAGAGAATTGAATTATATTTCCAATGATATTAATTTTACCTTAATCCAATACCCGAGCAAAAAGTTATGCCCTTTTTCGTGAGAGACAGTAAGGATAGGCGATTGGTTAGGCGCCGCCCAACCCAAGTATAGGCGATTGGTTAGGCGCTGCCTAAGTCAGTTCCAATGCCAAAAACACTCCTTTTTGAGTTATTTTAAGGGTAATTAAGTCTTTTAACACTCCTTACACGTCCCTAAACTTAACCCTACAAAATATATAGCTTCTAAACACATTACAACCCTATTAGCATCTCAAAGCTCATCATCCAAGAGCACTAAAAGAGAAAAACAACTAGAGTTGCACAATTAAGCTTGAAGATCCAATTTCAAGGAAATTCCTCCGTCAATCATCAAGAACCTCCCTTCCAAGGTATGCATAGTGTTCATCTATGGATTCAATTCGTTCATAGAGCTCAAGAATCATGCTTTTAAATGTTGTTTTGTAAATCTTTTGTGGTGATATGAATATGTACATGTTGATGATAGATGTTTAAGTTTCAAGATGATATCTAAGGATGTTTTCATGAAATATATGTAGTTGTTGGTTGAAAATCATGAACTTTGGGTGGTTTAATATAATGCAAGTATAAAATCCACCTATGCCTTAAAGAATGCATGCAAGGTGTTTGATAAAATGCCTAGGATTCTAGAAATTCCTATTTACATGGTTCCATGATATTCACATGAAAAGTTCATGTTAGCTATACAATTCAATAAGAATTTCCATGCTAATTATGTATTCTTATGGTAGTGGCATGAAGCATGTATGATGATGAAGATATGAATTATGTATGCGAATTATATCCATGCTTTTCCTACCATGTTTGAGATGTTGAATAAATACATGAAGTTTAATATCCCCAAATCATTACAATATGAACTAAACATTACATGTTTCCGTTCCCTTACGCTTGAATGGTTTCCATGCGATTGCTATGAATAGTATATGTTGTCGGAATGCCCATGATATTAGAATATAAGATTTATGACTTGATTATAAGCATTCCTATTCATGATATATATTATGATGACCATGTACTTCATGAAATCCCCCACTCATGTATTATGGATTTTTATTGATGGTCGTGTACTCAAGAAATTCAAGTTGTGTCAGTTTTCTTCCATCGAGTCCTGGGGTTATTTGTACCCAAAAAAATATAGCTGTGTGCTGATAACGCTCAATCTACAGCTCTCGTAGGAGTGTAAAGCGGTCGCTAGCAAATATAGAACCCAACCTGGGTTGGGTATCGATCCCACAGGGAATAGCTTGGCCAACAAGTAAGCAACTATTACTAGACTTTTAGTGCAAGTCTCGTAAAAAGGGGGGATTGTAATGTGTAACCAAAGTAATCAAAATAGTAAAAACTGAAAATGGCAAAGTAAAAAGAAAGAATGTTTAGTATGTTGTAAAACAATGAGAATTGATGAGTTGGGGGTATGTCCACCTTATGAGTTTACGTCTCTATTAGCTATGAGTGTGTTGAATTCCGACATGCATGTGCTTATAGAGAATTGTATTCGATGGTAAATCCAGGCGTCTTTCGACCTATTCGAGGATTATTTCACTTTAACTCTTTCAAGCTTAAAGCGTGTCTAACGGTACGAATTCTCCAAGAGGTTAATCCAGTTACGGCACTAACTGTTTAATAGGGACTTTAGGATGTGACCCTACTACCTTGACACTATCTCTTTTCCAGACAAATAACCTTTCTTTCGAACAAGTTAAATGTTATACTGGCGTATTCTTGTGTTTGCAACCACAAAGAATTTAGATTAAGATGAAGAGAATAATGATATAAGCAGCATACGTGTCACGAACTCACAAGCTCATAGTAATAGATAGTACCTCATTCGGCTTCCATAACCCCAACAGAGAAGTTTAGTTACCCATGAATGCGAAGGAGATCACGATTGACATTGTTATTATACCACCATAATGATTAATTTCGTGTAGCACAAGAGTGTTAGGCATTTAGGCGTGAATTCCTAGGCAAAGTAACGATTCTCTTATTGCAGAAATTAAGAATAGATGAATAGAAGAATAAAAAGTAGAATTAATTGAAAGATTAGAAGTAGTAGTGAATGTATAGAAGGATGGAAAGATGATTGTAAGAATCTGAATGTATCAAAATCTCTAGCATGATAGGGTATTTATAATACCCATATCCTAATCCTACTAAGCTAATGAAATATCTAACCAAATACTACTAAGCTAATGAAATACTTAACCCAATTGTACTAGGTTAATGTATCATTATCCAAATCCAAATAAACTAATGAAATACTTAACCCAATTGTACTAGGTTAATGTATCATTATCCTAATCCAAATAAGTTACTGCAAGTCCCCAAAGTCTTCAGAAATGCTGTTTTAGCTCGGGACAGATTTTCCATGCATCACTTTTGGTCCTTAGGCGTCCAAGCTTCCTTTTCTCCTTCCGTGAAGCTTTCTTTGGCATCAAGTAAACCATAAAATGCTGAATTCTGCATCATTTATACCTGAAACTTTGCTAATCATGTTCGTTAGCTCACTTACAGGAAAAAGGACTAAAAGTGCATGAAATATATAATTTGTCCTCAAAACATGGCACAAATATGGGCAAAATATATTGATATAGGCGCGTAATATCGCCTATCATCAACACCCCACACTTAACGCTTTGTTCGTCCTCGAACAAAATATCATGTCCGTCTAAACATCAACTTAGGGTTTTACAGCAACAACACAAAATATTCGTCAAGACAAGCACAACAATTACCAACAAGGAGTAGTTTTCCGATCATTAGTAGAAACAGGTTAACCTCTAGTATAGACTCGTGATGGTGGTCAACTCATATTCAAAAGTAAAGGTACAAGGAATCATATACAACTACCCAAAACTCATCAACCATGTGTGTCTCACAATATATTACCCATAATCACTCACAAGTATAGCATCTTTTTCAAACATGGGTATAAAAATATCCTTGCTCTCGCTCTCACAAAGAATTCATATGCAGCAACTGATGACCATAGGCTTGCCCTTAGTGTAATACTCCACTAAATGTCAGAATGCTAAGCTTAGGATCAAGTAGGTCTTTTGATGGTTGTAATATAGGCTAAGGGACGGGTAGGACTATTTTGGCCAGAAATAGTGACTAAGTTCCTAAGCACTTTAATACATCACATTGTATCATCAACATTTTTCTTTCAACCTTTCTTCTTTCTTTTATTCTACCACCCTTGTTCCCCTCTTTTGTTTTTCAATTTTAAGCATAACTCACTTTTCAGCTTTCTTTTCCTTTTTTCTTTTCATAACATACCTCTTATGGTAGCACTTTCTTTTTCATAACACATTCAAGCACCACTGCAATTTAAAGCATCATACTCACCCAATTTCCTCTTATTTCGTCACATGACTTTATACGTTAAAGCACTTAGGAATTTGGATCAAATTATGGTCTTGAAAAAAATGGATTAGGCTTTCATATGAGGTTTGTCAAAGAAGTCGGCTAAAGGCTCAAAAGAGTTTAACTAGGATGATGTGCACAGGTAGGTAAACTGAAGGTAAACATGTATAGGTTGCCAAAGAAATGCCTAAATCATCTCCTAAACTTACACTCCTTATTTTCGCTTTGCATACATACCAGGCAAGTTCTAGCACCTAAACTTACACTCCTTCTAGTATAGACTCTCGACCCAACAGATGCGGGAATTGAACCACACAATATCACATAGTGAGTCACAATTAGAGCCTACACGTCTCAATAGTCATGATTTTAGCACCTACTCTTGTTATGATCTCATGCTTCCTATTGGAATAATTTCATGCGAAGCTAAGTAAAAAAAAATTACTACTAAAAAAACTTAACTTAAACTAAAAAAAGAAAACAGAAATAAAACAAAGTAAACAAACATAGATGCGAATAGAGAAGTATAGCATGCAATACCGCCACCCCACACTTAAACGGGACACTGCCCTCAGTGGAAAATAAATACGAAGAACCTGGTTAGTCGGACTCTTCCTCAATGTCGGGGGTCATACCCCCTTCGTCGGAATCATCATAAGAGTCATCATCAGAGTTCTCCTCTACGTCGAAATCTGGCAAGCGTCGATCATCATCGGTCGGCATATCATCGTCTAGAGGTTTCTCAAAGTATGTGCCTACTCCACACATCTTCTGTGCATGCATATTCATTAGATAGTCATGGTCCAGCTGTTGGAGCTCTGCAGCAGTTGGAACACGAACTCCATTCATCATTGTGAACCGTGTCATGCCATAAAGATTACAAAAGAAACTCTCATCACGAGCATGTCTCTCCGCAGTAGTAAGGTTGACACCATGTGTTGTTTCAACATTTTTGACCTTTGTGAGGTCAACCTTCTTCGGGTTATGTGGGAGTTTGTGATCAGCTGGTTCCTCTTCGATATCCTCCTTCCGCAAGATTGTTGTCAACAGATTACCAAAAGTAAAGTGGGACCTTTTGTGTAGTCTAGCCTTCCGCATTGTAGAGCGAATGATTGCCCCAATGTTGATAGGGATATTCGTCATCAATGCATAGACCAAACACACTCTATCTCTTGTTATTTTGGTGTATTGAGTCCCAGGAATAAGGCATGAGTTGACGATGCGCAACCAAATTTTTGCTTCCCTATTCAAAGGAGCATAGGGGAAGGTGTTGTGTCGTTCGGTGTCTTGGTGTCTGCTCCACCTTGCCATGGATCTACTTCCACAAAGTGTGTGTCGAATTGCTCTATAAGGAGGTCTGCTGTACAACTCTTTGAATGGTGCTGGATCGACCGAAGGTAAGCCAAGAAAGGAGTTGATCAAATCCGCGTTAAGCTGTAAAACTTGGCCCCTAATCTTTACTTCGCTGCCTGTGGTTTTCGGCGACCAGTTGGCGTAAAATTCTCTTGTCAAATCAAGATTACATTCTCCCATATCGCGGAAGATGAAATCCAGATTCAATGCCATGATTTTTGCCAACATACGCGGTTCCTTCTTCGCTAGGCTGTCCTTGTTGATCAAGTCTACATGAACATATTTGCTTTCCTTTTTGTTCCTATACCATTCTTTGGCTTCCTCCTCAAGAACCCATTTTATTCCAAACATTCGGCGGGGTAATTGCATTGAGGATGATTCTCCTTGGTCCTTGCGACCTCTTTTCATGCCCTTTTGGGATGTGGTAGCCTTATCTTGTCTCGCTTTAGGTGCCATTGTTCCTAAGATTTAAACGATATTTCATGTTAGCATCAAATCAATGGAAACAATCTATAAACAAGCCATCAGGGTACCACCCCACACTTAGGTTCGTTGATACAAATCAGTGAAGTGAAAGTGGTCGATTACTTAGACTTCGTCGACATACGTTTAAGGAGTTATATTCCGACAAGAAAATCAGTGATGTATCACTTCTTGCAACCTTTGCAATACGTGCATGCTAGGTAAAACAAGACTACTAAATAGGGGTTTCATCATGGTATAGTTTCTATCAACAATTACAACCTCCTATGTTGGTAGGCAACTATAAGTCTTATCCCGATGAACGGGATAGCCTAACATGTAGGTATACAAGTGACAAGACTATGCAATGTTCATAACCATAGCAATTCCGCAAAGAGTATGACAATGCAATTCAAACCAAATTCAAGTCGGAAACAAGTTAAGATTATCCTAACGTACATGTTCACTCACATAGTTATGCATCAACAATTCAAACACTTTAACATCACCAATATTTCGTAAAGATGTAGCAATTCATGATAGACATAGCAACGTAGTACTTACGAGAAATAGATGAAGAATAAAAGAGTACTTACGTGATTGAAGCCTTTGGAGATGTTCTTGTGAATTGAAAGAGCAAAAAGAAAAATTTTGAGATGATTTGGAGTGGATGTGCGACGCCTTTAGGTCAAGTTTCAATGTGTTTATGTTTCAAGACTAAGTCCCCTTTATATAGGAAAAGAATGGGTCGGGTTGTGACCCATTTAAAATCGGTTTTGGAGACAAAAAGGGACCATAGGCGGCGCCTTTAGCTTTGCCTATGCATGGCATAGGCGGCGCCTAATGCAAAGCATAAGCTAGCATAGGCGGCGCCTAGTGTAATGCATGATGGGACCATAGGCGGCGCCTAGTGCATGGCATATGAGATTCCGAGACCAAATGCTTTTGCATAGGCAGCGCCTATGCTATAGCATACTTGAGCATGGGCGGCGCCTATGCCTTTGCACACTAGAATCCGAGACCTTAGGCTATAGTATAGGCGTTGCCTTGTTCGTGGCCTAGTTTTACCTAGGCCTAGCCTTGCTCGATGCCTATTTTGTCATGAGCAATGCTCAATCCATAGCCTTATGCATCTTTATTCCAAACTTACCACCTTTACCATACACTACGTCTAAATCGTCATTTGAGACCAATCTCCTCGTTGAATACCTCATGCACCTATATTTGCTCAAAACCAATGAAAATGATTAGTACGATGGGTCGCCTCCCACCAAGTGCCTTAGTTTTGGTCGTGGCACGACTCTTATTTTTGGATTTTCTTTTATCAAAAGCAAAACACATATTAAAAAAATGAAAGACGATAAACGATAAATGATAAACGATAAACGATAAACGATAAACGATGGGTTGCCTCCCATCTAGCGCCTTATTTATTGTCGTGGCTTGACGTAGTTACCTCGAGTACTTAGACTTCGTCGAGATAAGTGATGGCCATATAATTCATCGAGTTAAGAGGACCGATATAAGGTTTAACACGTTGACCATTCACCTGGAAGAAAACACCATTATTGTCTTCCAATTCAACTACTCCAGACGAGTAGACATGGATAACTTTGTATGGACCAGACCACTTAGACTTTAACTTACCTGGGAACAGCTTCAATCTAGAGTTGAAGAGAAGCACCATATCATCATTTTGAAAGTTTCGTTGAACAATCCGCTGATCATGATACTTCTTCATCCGCTCCTTGTATAGGTCCGATCTCTCATAAGCATGGAGACGGAACTCATCTAATTCATTCAGCAACTCCAACCTCAGATTCATCGCATCATCCCAATTCAAGTTCAATTGTTTCAATGCCCACAATGCCTTATGCTCGAGATCGATGGGTAAATGACAAGCCTTCCCATAAACTAGTTGATAAGGGGACATGCCAATGGGTGTTTTGAATGCAGTCCTATACGCCCATAGTGCATCATCTAGCTACCGAGACCAATCCTTCCTATTAGCATTGACCGTCTTCGCAAGGATTTGCTTGATCTTCCGATTGGAAACCTCTACTTGTCCACTAGTTTTTGGGTGATAAGGCGTGGCTACCTTATGTTTCTTGACACCATACTTGGCCAATATGGATTTGAATAGCTTGTCGCAAAAGTGAGATCCTCCATCACTTATGATAGTACGTGGTACTCCAAAGCGAGAGAAGATATTCCTCTTTAAGAACGCTACAACTCGCTTTCCTTCGTTGTCAGCCAACGCTACAGCTTCCACCTATTTTGAGACATAATCTACAACAACTAAGATGTACTTCATTCCAAACGAATTTACGAATGGACCCATGAAATCGATACCCCATACATCAAAGAGTTCTACCTCAAGAATTTTAGACATGGGCATCTCATGGTGTTTCGAAATAGCACCTTGACGCTGACATTGGTCGCACCTTCTAACATAGTCATAGGCATCTCTAAATATCGAAGGCCAATAGTAACCACTTTGCAATACTTTTCTTGCCGTCCGATTGCCTGCATGATGTCCTCCAACTTGGGAAGTGTGGCATGCTTCCAAAATACTAGGCACCTCTACATGGGATATACATCGTCGAATAATACCATCCGCACATCATCGAAATAAGTATGGCTCATCCCAATAGTAGTGTTGTACGTCATGCATAAACTTCCTCCTTTGGTGGTAAGATAAATTGGAAGGTATCACATTACTCACCACGAAATTTACAAAGTCGGCATACCATGGTAATTTTTCCATTGTTGTCTCTAATATCTCCTCGTCAGGGAATGCATCATCAATCTGAATTTTAGGTTGCGCCACATGCTCATTCTCGAGTCTAGATAGGTGGTCGGCCACTTGGTTCTCGCAACCTCTTCTATCTTTGACCTCGAAATCGAACTCTTGCAGCAGCAATACCCGTCGAATTAATCTTGGTTTTGCATCCTTCTTTTTCATTAGATACCTAAGAGCTGCATGGTCTGTATGAACGATCACCTTAGTACCCAATAGATAGGCACGAAACTTCTCAAACGCATACACAACTGCTAGGAGCTCTTGTTCTGTCACAGTGTAGTTCCTTTGGGCTTCATTTAGGACCTTACTCGCATAGTAGATAGGATGAAATAGCTTCTCCTTTATCTGACCAAGCACAGCTCTAACGTCTACACCACTAGCATCACACATGACATCGAACGGGAGAGACCAATCTGGTGCTACCATGATAGGGGCTTCAATGAGTTTTCCTTTGAGGCATTCGAATGCCTTTAAGCAATCTTCATTGAAGTCAAACTTCGTATCTTTCTCCAAGAGTTTGCACAATGGACTAGCAATTTTGGAGAAGCCTTTGATGAACCGACGATAGAAACCTGCATGGCCGAGAAAACTACGAACTCCCTTCACCGAAATTGGAGGCGGTAGCTTCTCAATAACCTCTAGTTTTGCTCGATCAACCTCAATCCCTCTTTCGGAGATCTTGTGCCCAAGAATGATACCTTCTTTTACCATAAAGTGGCACTTCTCCCAATTCAGCACTAGGTTGAATTCTACACATCTTTGCAATGTCATGCTTAAGTTTGCCAAGCATGCTTCAAAAGATTCACCAACAACTGAAAAATCGTCCATAAATACCTCCAAAGTGTCTTCAACCATATCAGAAAAAATAGACATCATACAGCGTTGAAAGGTGGCTGGTGCATTACATAACCCGAATGGCATACGTTTGAAGGCAAACGTACCATATGGGCATGTAAACGTTGTCTTCTCATGGTCTTCGGGTGCAATACAAATCTGATTGTAGCCTGAATAACCATCCAAGAAACAAAACCATCATTTCCCCGCTAATCGATCTAGCATTTGGTCCATGAATGACATTAGGAAGTGATCTTTGAGTGTCCAAGAATTCAGCTTTCGGTAGTCCATGCATATTCTCCATCCAGTGACGGGTCTGAGTGGAATAAGCTCATTGTTCACATTCGCGACCACCGTCATGCCTCCTTTCTTGGGAACACATTGTACCGGGCTTACCCATGTACTATCAGAGATTGCATATACAACTCCTGCGTCTAGCCACTTGATAATTTCTTTCTTCACCACTTCTTGCATAGGTGGGTTTAGACGCCTTTGATGATCAATGGTGGGTGTGCAATTTTCTTCAAGCTAAATCTTGTGTGTACAAATCCCAGATGTAATACCAATAATATCTGCAATGGTCCATCCAATGGCTTTAATATACTTCCGTAGAATAGCAATGAGAGCTACAACTTGTTGCTCACCCAAATCGGCTGCCACAATGACTGAAAGTGTGTTTTCGCTTCCTAAGAATGCGTACTTTAGATGACTTGGCAGCTCCTTCAATTCTAACGTGGGTGGCTCTTCAATAGATGGCTTAGCTGGTGGTGTGGGTCGATTCTTGAGATCAAGGTCCAGATTATTGGGAGCATAGCGATATGTCCCTAATCCTGATAGAGTACAAATAGCTTCTTCACAATTTTCAGCATCCTCTTTCTCTCCATTCATGAGCACAACCGCTAAAGGGTCATCAATAATTTGCTCTTCTTCAAGTAATTCTTTCTCATCATCAAAGAAAACATCAGCCACCGAAAATACACTTAGATCTTTGGGTTGCTTCATTGATTTGAACACATCAAAGCGAGCCACTTCGTCATTTATTCGGAATCAAAGCTCATTAGTTCTCAAATCAATGAGCACACTTCCTGTATCAAGGAAAGGGCGTCCCAAGATTATGAAAACTTCTGAGTCTGCCTCACAATCCAAAATAACAAAGTCTGCTGGAAAGATGAATGAAGAAACCCTTACCAATACATCACATAGAATACCAACAGGTCATTTTACCGACCTATCCGCCATGACAAGCCTCATGTTGGTTGGAGTAGGATCACCCAACCCCAACTTCTTATAGATTGAAAATGGCATCAAATTGATGCTGGCTCCTAAATCACATAATGCTTTGGCAAAATTCAAAGATCCAACGGTGCAAGGAATAGTGAAAGCTCCGGGGTCAGCCTTCTTCTGAACTATCGTTCGAGTAGCGATTGCGCTGCAATGATGAACATCTTCTTTCAACTCATAACTTGCTGCCCGCTTCTTTGTTAAAAGATCCTTCATAAATTTTGCATACCCAGGCATTTGTTCAAGTGCCTCCACCAATGGAACATTAATGGTCAGCTGCTTTAACATAGTCATGAATTTGCTGAACTTTGTGTCATCCGCCACCTTCTTCAATCTTTGGGGAAAAGGTGGTGGTGGGTATGGAATTTTTCTCTCCACGACTTTCTTCTCCTCTTGCTTCCATTTTTCCACTTTTTCAGGCTGCACGTCGCTGGGTGTGACATCCTTGACGTTTTTCGCGGACTCCTTTTCTATTGCATTGTCATACAAGTCCGCGGCTTCGTCAACCACTTGCTTGCCTTTTGCTGAATTTTCCAGCACCTTACCACTTCTGGTAGTGATGGCCATGCATGACTCATCATTCCTTGGGTTTTGCACAGTATCGCTAGGTAGAGTGCCGGCCTTTCTTTGATTGAGTGCTGCTGAAAGTTGGCTCAATTGCTGCTCTATTTGCTTGATTGAAGTGGAATGGGAATCAACTAATTGTTTCATGGAGGACAAATCATTAATTACCTCCGTTACTCCCGCGCTCGTTGCTTCCACTCCTTTCAATAATTTAGCCATCATGTCTTCCATACTTCCAGAATTAGATGTGGTGGTGTCACGTCTACCAGGGGGAACGTACAAACCACTCTTTTCATTCTTGTTCTTTCAACTACCTTGGTCCTTGTTTCCAAATTTATCATAATAGTTCCGACCTTGGTTTCCTTGGGTATTCCTATGGAAACCCCCCTGATTGTTTAAGTAGTTGGCCTCTTCTTCCGAATCAGATTCGTCTCTTCCTTTTGACGTAATAGCTTTCACTTTTTCGGTCTTCCCTGATAATAAATGCTTTGTAAGAAGATCCATTTGTGATTTCATATGCGCCATATCTTGATCACGTTCTTCTTCTCTTCTTCTTTGGTCTGCAGTCACGCCAATAGATATAGTGGAGCTTGCTACCTCAGAATCCCTGGTATGCCAAGCTCTACCTTGCTTCGTCATACGATCTAGCATATTGCTTGCTTGACCAAAGGTGAGGTCCATAAATGTTCCTCCAGCTGCATTATCCACCACTGGCTTAGTTATTGAATTCAAGGCTCTATATAATATCTCCATTAGGTGAACATTAGTCATATGATGGTTTGGGCATCTCGCTAGCTTTGTCTTGAACCTCTCCCATGTTTCATGAAGGGCTCCAGTGGGAAGCTGACGAAAGTTGCTGATTTCATCTCGCAATTGTGCTCTTTTGGATGGCGGAAAGAATCTTTCTCGGAAAACGTCTCTCAATTGCCTCCAATTTGTAATAGAATCAGGAGTCAGCCCATTCAACCATAGAGTTGCCTCCCCAGACAGAGACAATGGAAATAGACGTAATCGAATTGCATTCTGACCAACACCAGGATTGTCAAACGACTTGCATGTAGAAATAATTTGATGAGATGCATATTCGGATCATCGCCTGCTAGTCCACCAAATAATCCCTTGAGTTGCAATAACTGAATCATGCTGCTTGTGATGTTGAACTTGGCTTCGGGCGCTAATGGTGGAGGAATTATGGCTCCAGTCGCTCCAGCTCCATCAAGATCATCATCATCGTTGTCAAAAGCTGGTTGCATGGGTTGGCGATCATAACTAAACCGAGCTTGATGACCTCTTCTGTTGGCAGGTTTTATGATTTGAGCATCACGCCTTGGGTTTAGTAACTCTTCATCACCTAAATCCTCATCGTCAGGATTTGTTGCTCGCCCAGGGTTATCAATGTTTTGTTGGTGTACTTGGGCGGCGCCAAGAACATCTAATCTCACCTGTTCCTATTGAGCAGCCATCCTTTCGATTTCTGCTTGTGCTTCCATTCTGCCAACACATTGTGGTTCAGGATTGATAGGTAATAACGGTTGACCAGAACTTCGAGTATGGGGCATGCACTGAATAAAAACCTGCAGTAAACAAAAACAAAAACTAAAAGTAAAAGTACGAGAATCTTTGACCAAAGTGTCTAGTAATTATCACAAACTTAATTGACACTTGTATTCCCCGGCAACGGCGCCAATTTTTGATAACGCTCAATCTACTGCTCTCGTAGGAGTGTAAAGCGGTCGCTAGCAAATATAGAACCCAACCTGGGTTGGGTATCGATCCCACAGGGAATAGCTTGGCCAACAAGTAAGCAACTATTACTAGTCTTTTAGTGCAAGTCTCGTAAAAAGGGGGGATTGTAATGTGTAACCAAAGTAATCAAAATAGTAAAAACTGAAAATGACAAAGTAAAAAGAAAGAATGTTTAGTATGTTGTAAAACAATGAGAATTGAGGAGTTGGGGGTATGTCCACCTTATGAGTTTACGTCTCTATTAGCTATGAGTGTGTTGAATTCCGACATGCATGTGCTTATAGAGAATTGTATTCGATGGTAAATCTAGGCGTCTTTCGACCTATTCGAGAATTATTTCACTTTAACTCTTTCGAGCTTAAAGCGTGTCTAACGGTATGAATTCTCCAAGAGGTTAATCCAGTTACGGTACTAACTGTTTAATAGGGACTTTAGGATGTGACCCTACTACTTTGACACTATCTCTTTTCCAGACAAATAACCTTTCTTTCGAACAAGTTAAATGTTATACTGGCGTATTCTTGTGTTTGCAACCACAAAGAATTTAGATTAAGATGAAGAGAATAATGATATAAGCAGCATACGTGTCACGAACTCACAAGCTCATAGTAATAGATAGTACCTCATTCGGCTTCCATAACCCCAACAGAGAAGTTTAGTTACCCATGAATGCGAAGGAGATCACGATTGACATTGTTATTATACCACCATAATGATTAATTTCGTGTAGCACAAGAGTGGTAGGCATTTAGGCGTGAATTCCTAGGCAAAGTAACGATTCTCTTGTTGCGGAAATTAAGAATAGATGAATAGAAGAATAAAAAGTAGAATTAATTGAAAGATTAGAAGTAGTAGTGAATGTATAGAAGGATGGAAAGATGATTGTAAGAATCTAAATGTATCAAAATCTCTAGCATGATAGGGTATTTATAATACCCATATCCTAATCCTACTAAGCTAATGAAATATCTAACCAAATACTACTAAGCTAATGAAATACTTAACCCAATTGTACTAGGTTAATGTATCATTATCCAAATCCAAATAAACTAATGAAATACTTAACCCAATTGTACTAGGTTAATGTATCATTATCCTAATCCAAATAAGTTACTGCAAGTCCCCAAAGTCTTCAGAAATGCTGTTTTAGCTCGGGACAGATTTTTCATGCATCACTTTTGGTCCTTAGGCGTCCAAGCTTCCTTTTCTCCTTCCGTGAAGCTTTCTTTGGCATCAAGTAATCCATAAAATGCTGAATTCTGCATCATTTATACCTAAAACTTTGCTAATCATGTTCGTTAGCTCACTTACAGGAAAAAGGACTAAAAGTGCATGAAATATATAATTTGTCCTCAAAACATGGCACAAATATGGGCAAAATAAATTGATATAGGTGTGTAATATCGCCTATCATCATGTGCCTAGAGCCATGTCATGTTTTCAGGATACTCTCAATCAAGCCATGATCTATAGAATTCAGTCAGTCATGTGACTTAGGAAAACTTAGAAATCTCAGTAATCTCAGTAGTCCAGTAATCTCAGTAATCTCAGTGCTTATTAACCTCAGCAACCTTAGTATTCACAGTCAATCTCAGTAACTTCAGTACTCTCAATCAGTCCTCAGAACTCAGTACATTCCGTCAGTCATTGGAATCTAGTAAACTTAGTTTAGCTCTACTAAACAATACCACTAGTATCAGTCCAGTTAATCAGTATCAGTTCAGCTAATCAGTTTAGTTTAGTTATTCAGTTCAGTGTCCTTCTGATGGGAGTAGAAGTTAGCACCGAGTGAACCCAAGGATGGGAACTCACCTGCCAGTTCAGGGTATGATTCTTAGTAATCATCCTTATGTTCCAGAACTACGTAGCCAACATAGGTTGAGACATCTTAACCCATTAGATTAGGGTTGATGAGGTGTATTAACCCGTTAGTTTAGGGTTCCCACCATTCTCATTGAGTACCTACCAGTATAGGGTTCTCACAGCTGTCCTTACCAGTGGCACGATATTGATACCCCTCCAGTTGGGGCAGAGATTGGACCCCAGCTTAGCTATTATAGCATATTTAGGGCATGTCGGTTAGATAACTACTTCCCACAATTTCAGTTACAGATTTCAGGACTATCAACTATAGCTACCCAGTCTCAGTAAAGAACTCAGATAGTTCATCAGATTTCAGTATATCAGGACTGTCAGATACAGTCAACTCAGAAATAGAATTGAACTCAGATAGTTTCCTTCAGATTTATGGACTGTCAGATAAAGTCACTTATGCTATCAATCACAAAATTTATCAGAACTCATGCTATCATTACTCAGCTTCAAGACTGTCAGATATAGTCAATCAGACTAGTTCTTCATAATTCGAACTGTCAGAAACAATCATTCATTTATTAGTAATGCAATATCAGTCTCTTAGTATTCAGTAATACAGTATCAGATCCATCACTTATTAGTGATTTACATATCAATATCAGTAAACTCAGTCTTTTAGAATCTCATTATCCGTACACTCATGCTATTAATATTCAGACTCAGTAGTCTGTATCTCTACGAGTTCAGTTATAGTTAGGTATACATGTATGTGCTCTCACGTTCATATCAGTCAGAATTGTCCATGCATATAACCCTTTGTATTTATCCTACCTCACTCGTATACTCAGTATATTCAGACGTACTGACGCATTTGCGCTATGGTGTTTTCTCTTAAACCACCATAGGTTTAGAGGCTTTAGCTCCAAATCAGCAGTAGATTCCAGGATCAGAGTCAGAGTTAGACGTGAGTCCTCATCCTTCGAGGACATGATGATTTCATTTCTATTTCAGTTTTCACTTTATTTCAGTAGTTGGAGTTAGTTGGGGACATGTCCCATCAACTCCTTATTCAGTTCAGTTAGACGCTTTCGGACTAGATGTTCATACTTTAGTATTTATGTTCCTTTTTGGTATTGTTATATCATATTTTTCAAATATGTATTAGTATTGAACCTTATGGCCTTACAGTTCATGTTTTTGCATATTTTATGAGATATTATGCAGTTTACAGGTATAGATATCAGTCATGGGTTAGCTTGTGGTCCTTCGGGGTCATGAGCACCGTATAGCATTTTGGTTCAGAAAATCGAGGCATTACAAAAA
Organism: Capsicum baccatum var. pendulum; assembly: GCA_030864225.1. Lineage (NCBI taxonomy): Eukaryota > Viridiplantae > Streptophyta > Magnoliopsida > Solanales > Solanaceae > Capsicum > Capsicum baccatum. The sequence goes on from CM061557.1 coordinate 199,346,981, forward strand.
TAAAGACAAAATATCAATATAAACTTAAAGAAATAAGAGAACTAGAGAATTTTAGTAGTGAATTTATTACTACTTTGATGTGTTAATACAAATGTATAAAGGTGGCTATTTATAGACCACCAAACTACATATTGCATGTTTGAGACCAAAATTTATATGAGTTAAATAAATACCCAACATCAATATAATCAACAAGATCGGAACTGTAATCTTTAAAATAAAATAAGATCATGTGTTTGATCTCATTCGATGTCTCCTAGTAGGAGCAGAATTACACCTTGCTAAAAAATTAATCGAAAAGGGTTATATCAGATTTTGTAGTATTTGTAGGATACATTAGTACATCAATTACACTAAGATATGGTACTTCATATCCAATTTATTTTGGCATATTTCTCATGTCATCAAATAATCTATTGCTTTTGAAAACTCTCTAAGAGTTCCAATAATTTTTAAGTTATAGATTTATGCAATATAAGGATTATAGATAAGTTTTCCAGAAACTTTTATATGCTTCAAACATTTTGAATCCTTAACAAATTTTTATGTAAATTTTATCAAGTGACAATATTCAGCATTTCATCTGTGACATCTTCAAATGTCTAGCCTGCAAATAAAAAAAGTGTTATGCTTATCAAGATGCATCCTTTTATGTCTTTTCAACGTATGTTTATCAATGGAAAAATATTTCATTTGTCAAACACCCCGAGTAAACATCCAGTAGTACGCATTGTTAGCTGCCTCATTAAAAACCTTACCAGAAAAATCTTGTGGGATAAAACCTCAGCTAAGGAAAAAAGAGTACATCGCGCGTATTATACTCGCATCGTTTAAAACACACTTTATTCTTATAAATGAAGTTTCGTAATTCATAAGTGCACCAACTGCACTAAAAATAGTACTTACCAATCATTTTCATGAGATCAAAATTGATCTGTTTTCAAGTTAAATGATCTTTATAATCATGGGGTATCCAATAGAATCGCTTTATAACATTTTAAATCCTTCAAGGATATTCATATAAATTTTTCATCTAGCTAGACATGACAATAATTCATTATACATATTCAAGATTTTCGATATTGTTAGATTGAAACAAACCTCATTTCATCGACCACTGGAGAACAATTCTCCTACAATAATGCCAGAAACTTTGCGATATCTTTATTCCCCAAGGCACAAGTCATACTTTATATCTTATGGATTTTACTTTCGCATAGTAAATCATTTGTACCCCACTGGCATTATACCTCTGATCTTTGAATTATGAGTCCAAATATTCACTTTTCAAGTGAAACAAACTACTTGAATTACATACTTTTATTTGGCCAATAATTTATCTATCCATACTCTTTGACAGATTTGTATTCAAGATCCTCGATACTATTTATAATGTTGAGCGCTATATTATATCAAATATATCATCGATGCTTGTTTGATATCGGTTCCAATAAGACATAACTAATAAAGATCTCTTCATATTCATTACTATTCAGGTACCTGAACCTTTGCCAAGGTTTTATGAAGTGTTATGTTGGTGCTAAAGCATTTGCCTCATTATCATGACCATCTTGATCATTTGCTCCTTTCCTTCTTTGAGGAATTTTATTTTTGGAACCAATTGGTCTATCACGCTTCAGGCGTTCCATAGACTTTGTCCTTTTATGAACTTTTCATTGAAGCATTTTGTAGTTGAATTATCATATAGAGTTAGAAAACATAGCTGACAATTAGTTTGCAATATTTTGCAAATGAATTATCCTTGAACTTCAAGTTCACACATACACACATACATACATATATATATATATATATATATATATATATATATATTATGAAGATATAGATAATTCATTTCATGCATAATTTTTAACTGTTATTCAACTCTCCCCCTAATGTTAGGAAATCTAACATTTATCCTCAACCTTATCTTAGGATTCATATTTGTGCATTGTGATGAAGCAATTGCATCATATGTGCACACTGAAATTTTTAGATGAAAATTATTTGGTTCTTGACCTTGAACCAGTAGTGATAGGAGAACCTTGTTGGCTTGATGCATATGGATGCTGCTATATTTAAAATGACACATCTCATATCAAATTTCATTTGGGAGATTTATTCTCATAAGCAATGATTTAGCTAGAATTGGAGGCGTACAATTTCTATTAAATCAACCAGCATTATCAACATAATTTATAGTTGAAACTGTGCTCTTAATTTAGTAATTCGAGAAAACAACTTTTCAAAATTAAATTGTAAGTTAAGAAAAAGAGCACATGCGACGATGTCATAGATGCATTTATTAAACTATATAATAGTAATCAGTTCACATGACAGGCGAATGGGTCGATATTCACCTTTTTATATGTTCCAAAAAAAAATTAGGGAATACATCCCAACCTTAGCTGTTACAATAATCATTTCATTGCGAGAACAAGCAACACAAGAGAATTCGTGAAGAGCCTTTTATTTCTTCAATATATGACCATATGAATTCTCAATTATTTTTGCATCATATTTGAACCGGGATGGTCAACCGTCATGCCAACTAATATTTTTTCAGTAAAATTTTAATTTACTATTGTATGTGATTCTATCATCATTCACATATTTGTGTATTACAATAAGAGAAAAAGCACGGATAGCCTTTTACCCACGTCGATTGTAGTAATATAAAGATATAACATCTTTCCATTATATTATAGTCTTAATATAATTTATTTCTGGCCAAAGTTTTTGAAACTTAATAAGTTTCTTTTGAGACTTACTACAATTCCAATATTATGAATAATTTCATTCCTCCAGATAGTAACACTTAAACTCTTTTGGAGCTCTCAATTAATTTCGTGTACTACACATATTTCACACACTATTCATATGGTGAACATATCCTTCAAGGAGAAAATCATATAAGTACTATCATAATCTTAAGACATTATATAGGCAAGACTTGTTTCTTACTTTTACTCTTTGGTAATCCATGAAAAATGTATCAAAATATTTTTGACATACTACAAGTACGCAATGAATGACCGTTTATGTCAAAATATTTTTTTTTTCTCAAACCTTCCATAGAGGTGAGATATGATATTTTTCCAACCATGCACGAGCATATCATTGTTCATAGTTTTTGTCACATCTTGACACATTTATTTAAAGAATGGTCGAGCATCAAGGATTCTTATCACAAGTATCATTCTCTTCATGGAATGAATTATAATCATATGTGTATGCTTCATAAATTTTCATTAGAAGCTCATTCTCACGTCATGAAATTTATTATATTTACATGACAGTCCTCAATATGACTTTGAAAGGTCAAGTGTGCCATTACTTTATATCCCTTTATTTTGATAGAGGATTTGTAAAACTTATATCAAATTAGGTCGCACGGCAATCACGTGTGCAATGACCTTTAATACCATGTTCATTATTGGCAAAAATTACCTTAATCTTTTAAAGGATAATTTGAGAACTCATAATGTTCTTTGAATAATATAACCTTCAAATTCTTTAATAAATATATTGTGTAATACTCAATGTGCACATCTCCGATATGACAAAATCATTCATGCCAACTTATGAACTTATTTGTACTAGTAAACTCTAAGTTTACGATGTCATATGAGTTCTACTTAGTAATTTCAGATTTACTAGAACATGAATAATTTTTCAAGTTTGCTATTTTGGAGTATATTTCATAATATTTTTTCTCAATTATTCTACCTCTTATGAAAGTGTTACTCCTATCACATTTACCCCTCTGTAATTTTAATAATCAAAATTCTCATTTTTCAGAAATAAAATATAATGATGTCTTAAGCCTACCAAATTATGATAGCTTAGAATTTCTTTTAAGATATTGCTCCTTCATGATCAAATTGAGGCGTAAATATAATGTAATGAAATATTTTGTCCTTGTTACGCCTATATTCATATTCATAAATTTAACCACATGTCTTCTTTCATACATACTATGCACTGCATGCTACCACATTCACTTTAAGGAATGGAACATATTCAATAGGATATATTTCATGACTTTTCAATAAAATTTTGTTTTAGTCATTATCATCCCATCAATATGTTGTATTGAGATTAAAACTCAACATCTTATCCATATAAAGGTGTCTTAGGCCAAAAATCAATGGGACTTGAATCCAACAGCTTATCATCATGGTGGATCGGGACTCCTAACCCAATGTCTTACCCTCTTAATGGCAAGAGATTTAAATTGGTTCTGCCCTAACTACGATAGATTAATATTAACCAAATTAAATTGAGTAATTAGAGCACAAGTACCTCTACGATAGAATGTAATAAAATATTTTGGTAGGTTAAAGCATATCAAATTCAGTAATTATAAATCTAATTAAAAATAATATTTTTTAATAACTTAGCCCATCCTATGTGGTTGTAGTTATTTAATTTGTATCCTTTATATTCGATCTTCTTGTTTATTCTTCCTGGAACAGTCCTGTTTCAAAAAATAAAAGAACAATTTTCGACAAATGAAGAGATATCCCTAATCATTTGCATAACTACCAACAAAAACTCAAACCAAAAGATATAACAACATACCCATTGAAATTTCAGAAGTGGGGTCTAGGAGGGTAGAGTGTGCCTACCTTAACACTACTCCGTGAAGGTAGATATCTCAAATCATTGTAGAATCTAGTCAAATATCAACTCTATAATGAATCATTACTGCATAAAGATACTTGAAAATTCAATGCAAAAAAATAATATTTTTTATGGCTTATGCATCTGCTAAGATTCAATCTAATTTATCAATAATGTCAAAAGAAGCTTACCTTTTCATATGTAATACATAGACCTGAAACAACAACAAGTCAAAGAGGAAGCATAACAAAAGAAAATAACATACTATGAAAACAAACACCAAGATAATATGAAAATAAGATAATTATATAGACAAAAAGATATTGAAAACATTAGAAAATCAGAAATAATACTTTATAAATGTGATAATCATTTTGTGAACTCACTGTGAATTAGTACGTTAAAGAATCTTTATGCTTTGTTCTCTCTTTCCCTAAAGAAATCTTCTTTGTTAGATGTTGATGATTTTCATGGATGCATTAGGTGATGATCAAATAACTATATAGACTTATATATTACATTAATCTTGTAACTCATTTTTTCTTTATCTCCATAACTGCAGCCATTTTTAATGAGTTTAGTTTATTACAATTAAAAGCATATGATTTAATGTGGCATTTCTATTATTGTCTTTGTAAAAAGAAAGACCATCAATTTTTATGGTAGAAGTTGAAGAGCATATAATCATTAATATGTGTTAATGTGTAGTTTCATAAAAATAATTAAACTATTTAATATCTAATATAAGCTAAACTAATAGGATGGAGGAGAAAAGAAATGCAAAAAAATAAGAAAAAAGATAAATAGAATTAGAGGCTTCTAAAGCATGCCACCTAGGATTGGCTATTGATCTCTTTTATATATATATATATATATATATATATATATATATATAGAGAGAGAGAGAGAGAGAGAGAGAGAGAGAGAGAGAGAGAGATTATTTATATTTTGTTCCATCACTATCAAAAACACATAAATTTATTTAACAACTCTCATTTTCACCATAATAATGCTAAAAGAAATTTTAAATCTTTACAAGAGAATTTTGAGATAACCCACAAAAAATCGAGATCAAAAGTCACATATTAATTTTCTTCACAAAATCTATCACAAAAATTATACCACCACTATTATTATCAAAATTCACAACAACAATCACCACAAATTTTTGCATTCACCATCAAAATCACAACATTATTATTTTCAATCATCAAAAATAAACATATACCCACTACTAATTTTTCATCAATCACCAATTCCATCACCAAGTAGTGAAGAATAAGCATCCAATTAGTAAAAAAAATAGATCTAACGAAATAAAATGACAGTTACAAAAAAAACGGAGAAGAGAAGAGGGACAAAATGAAAAAAAAAAAAAGAACAGGAAAGATGGTCAATGGAGGAGAGGAGACTATGAATTTTTTCTTCTTTTGTTTCCTTTTTTGTTATGATTTTATTCGAATAGGAATAAACAATATTCATGAAAAATCTGGAACTAATACTCTCCAACAATATCTATCAAACAATAAAAAGATAAAATTTCAAGTATTGATTTTAAATTGATTTTCTTATTTTTTAGAAGATGAATTTTAACATGCTACTTCTTTAGAACAAAAATTATTGATGAAAAAATCCACGTGGCTATATTTTAAAATAATAAAATTTATGCATAATTTGATGTTGGTATTATCGCCAACAAACTTTGCATTAGTAATATGAGAATTATTTTTCTTATATTACCAATCAAATCTATATCATAATTTTATTTGGAACTAATTATATTTAGCATCAACCAAACGACCACTTAAATTACCAAAGAATATAGTAGTTATCTTTAAGATTGTGCACATCAAGAACTACGTGACAAGCCCTTCTGTCGTTAATGCTTTGGAATAATTCTTAGTTGTCACATATAAGTTGCTATACCATATATACTTCCTAGAGTTGTTATATTGGGTTAAAATCGTTTTCATCCCCAATTTTACTTTAAAAATTAAATTCTTTCCTCAACTTTGAATAATAATCAAACTCTTCCCTTTATTCTAATAAAATCTTTAAAATGCTTATTGTATCCTTTCATTATCAACTTTTTTTTTTTTACTTCTTTAGACATGATATTTTTACTTTTTTAAAATTCATGTAACAAGGTATTCATAAAAACATAAATATTATCTTTTGAGCGAAAAAGTGAGAAACACTAATTAGGTATATACGCTAATGATGTTCTATAATGAAATAAATTAACATAATGAGAAAATTAATTTTATCAAGTATAATCAAAATTTTAATATTTACTTGTATAAATGAAACTACTAGGTAATAATAACTATACAAATACATTTCTACGAAGAAAATATAAATAATTAATTAAATTAAGGTCAAATTTTAAAGATTGTATTTATTTAGATTTTAAATTATTTTAAACTATAATTTGTATCAGTATTTTATACCCCCGTCGTTTCATATTACTTGATCCTCACACTACAAATAGTTGTTTTTATTTACTTGTCCAATTTAACAAATTAAGAGAATTTTTTAATATTTTTTATTTCTATCCTCAATATTAAATAACTGTATAAAGTAGTAGTAGTCAAATTTAAAAGTTCAAAGCATTATTAATAATGTTATTTTAGTAAAATACACCTCCAATTAAAATTTCTTAAGGAATGTGTCATATCAAAAAGGCCAAGCAATATGAAACACAGAGTAAAAGAGTGGAAGAGTAAAAAATATACACACTTGCATGTACATATATCAAAAATATAATGCATATAATATTAAAATAACTGTCATAAAAAAAGGGAAAGGACATAAATAGCACTTCGAATGAAACTATTGATATGACCATTGAATTTTAATTTCATTTTCTAGCCATTTGTTGATAGTTTTATACAATCCTAATATAAATTTGATTCATATCATATACAAATAACAATGATATAATTTTTACCCATAAATTCGCTGCTCTATTCTTTTTAACGAACTGTATCAGTATAGTATATGAATTGTATTAATATGGTAAATGAACTGTATCTAAACTATCTAGGTCAAATGACTCAAATTATGAGATGACCATAGTATGAAATTTTTTTGGACTAGCCATGAATGTCCAGTCCAATCATTTTGAAAAGCATGTCCATTTCTCTAAAAATAACGTTAAATTTTGTGATAAATTCATAGAAATATTATTCTACTTATAATCTTAATGAACTTAAATAAAAAGTTATAAATACTTAGGTTTAAAAAATGAATTATATATAATATAAAGAGGTATTGCATAAATATTGTTGATATAACAAAGGTAAAATGAACAATGCGTAGGATAAAGAGGAAAGTTTGATTATTGTTCAAAGTTAAGAGGGAAATTTAATTTTTAAAAAGCAAAGTTTGGGGATAAAAATAGTTTTCACCCTGTCATATTTGTTCAAATAAGAAACAAATAACAATGATATAATTTTTACCCATAAATTCGCTGCTCTATTCTTTTTAACGAACTGTATCAGTATAGTATATGAATTGTATTAATATGGTAAATGAACTGTATCTAAACTATCTAGGTCAAATGACTCAAATTATGAGATGACCATAGTATGAAATTTTTTTGGACTAGCCATGAATGTCCAGTCCAATCATTTTGAAAAGCATGTCCATTTCTCTAAAAATAACGTTAAATTTTGTGATAAATTCATAGAAATATTATTCTACTTATAATCTTAATGAACTTAAATAAAAAGTTATAAATACTTAGGTTTAAAAAATGAATTATATATAATATAAAGAGGTATTGCATAAATATTGTTGATATAACAAAGGTAAAATGAACAATGCGTAGGATAAAGAGGAAAGTTTGATTATTGTTCAAAGTTAAAGAGGGAAATTTAATTTTTAAAAAGCAAAGTTTGGGGATAAAAATAGTTTTCACCCTGTCATATTTGTTCAAATAAGAAATTATTGTTAGTAGCCACAAGAAGGCTAGAGTATTACTAAGACCATCTCCAATTCTGCTCTATTTTTTGCTTTAAATGTCAAATTTGAAGTAAAAAATGGAGAAATGCACTCCAATCCTACTTTATTCATTCCAAATTTGAAGTGACACTATTCATCAACTTCAAATTAATTTTTAAATAGTTTATTATTATTCTAAGAGAAAATGGTCAAAAGAGCCCTCAACTTTTGCTCCAAATCTCAACTACACACTTATACTTTGTGGGGGTCCTATGACCCCTCTGAATATTTTAAAAATGGAATTGTTACCTCCCCCAAAAACTCACACCCAGATATATAATGGAAAGTGAGCAACTCGCACCTGCAATGTCATGCCACGTAATATTATATTTTTATATTAAAAATTAATTATTATTCTTTAATATATATATATATATATATATATATATATATATTCTCTTTCTCTACATCTTTAATAAGCTAATATACCTTATATCTTCTCTCTAACTTTTGGCCCCTCAATCTACGATCGTCTCTCGGAGCTCTGATCGGCAGAGCTCTGATCGGATACTATGAAAAATCAACAATTTTCATTTTTTAGAAAAAAAAAGAAGAAGTATTATTCATTGTTAGTTTTTTGTGCTTAAATTTATGTATTTTGGAATAGTGCCATATAAAATATTGATACCCACATCAGATTATTTGTCTTTTATATTTCTTGTTCATTTTGTGTTCAGTTTTTGAATTCAATAAGAGATTTTTGGATTTTTTTTTCATGAATTGTGTTGAATCCCTGAAGTATTTGAGTTTGAATGTTGATTTGGGTTTTTGGCATTTGGGTAGGTTGGACAATTGTATATAGTTTTGGAGTTGTTGTTGTTGTTTGATTTAGGATTAAGGGTTTTGCAAGTTAGTTGGTATTGTAAGGATTGAAACTATTTTTTTGTGATTTTTGTGGGAAATCAAGTGAATTGAGAAATAGGTATTGTTCCAAAAATGATTTTGATGGAAAATATAGTGAAAAGATGAAGTCTCGTAAGATTGGGTTGTTGATGAATTCGAACTTAGAAGAGGAAAAAAATGGTGGTTTATTGGAATTGGATGATGAGAACGAAGAGTTTGAAGAAGAGTGTAATGATGAAGAAAAAGTGTTTGATGTTTTGTCACTGAGAAAAATGGTAAAGATGGAAAGGCGGAGATCAAATGTTGCTTGTTTGGAAGATAAACAGAGATGAGGAAGATAAAGAGATTGTCCATGGTAGCCATTGAAAAGTTGTTGAAGCTTTTTATAAGAGTATTTTGGGATAGTGATAAAGAAGAAAGAAAAAATAAAATAAAATAAAAATAATATATATATATATATATATATATATATATATATGTACTTTTATATTAATAATAAAAGTAAAAAATATTTTTTTAAGATTTTCAGACTACTGCCACATAAGCCTTTAGGGGTGTAATAATTCCATTTTTTAAATGTCCAGGGGGGTCATAGGACCCCCGCAAAGTATAAGTGTGTAGTTGGGATTTGGGGCAAAGGTTGGGAGCTCTTTTGACCATTTTCTCTTATTCTAATTATATAAGACTTTTAATTTAACATGTTATAAATTGTAAGACTATTAATTAATTTCCTAGTCTTCATAATTATTTTTTATGTAATATTTTTATTATATTCATTTTAAATTTAAATTAGTATATATTTTCTATAAATTAATTTGTGTATATAATATTTTTATTTAAAATATAAGTTAATTTTATTATAATTTATAATCGAGTATAAAGGTGATCATAATGCACCAGTTCAAGATACTTTAGAAGGTCCAAATCCAACAATAGAAATGGTAGTGTTGACATTGATGAAAGATCATGCTTGAGCTCATCAATAAAGAAGATGACGTAGTCCAAAAGATAGCTAATGCAGGTATAATGGAAGATGAAAATCTCACACAAGCTGTCGGGAATAACACACCTGAAAGAATGCATCCATAAAGTTTCACAAATGATCAGTGTGAAAAATTGATCCGAATGTCACAGAGTATGAAGGTAGGAAACTCAGGTGCTTCAGGTTCCAGTGCCAATTATGTGGGTAAATGCTCAATTTCTGATGTCTTTGAATATTGTTTTACTACTCTTGGCTCAAACCTGTGGATAATTGATTCAGGGGCTTCACAACATATGGATCATGATAAAAATCTCCTGCATAAGATCAAATAATAAGAAAATTTACTCCTAGTAAAACTCCTGAACTCATATAGGGTCGAGGTTTTTAGCATTGGTTAAGTTATTCTAAACTCAGTTATTGACTTAAAAAACCTCCTTTATATATGTAATGCCCATATTTTCAATCTTTAGACTCATCAAAAGACAGGTCATTGATTTAGCTTCTAAATGCCATGGGTCTCGCTTTAATCTGATATCGTGGCAAAAAGTTATGGAAAATATTTTGAGGGTCTGTCAACTGCCAGTGACAACGACTCTGGAAATGACCCATTATCAATCATAATGAGTTGTTGTGTGGAGTCATTTACATAGTAGTTAAGGATCCCAAATTTTAGTCTAGAGTTGATGATTCCACTGTACAACTCATTACCAGTCCTAACGAGTCGTTAGGTGGACCCTCGTTAGGTGGACCCGTTGTCATAATAGAAAGAAATCTAGAAATCAAGTCTCTGACCACGACTTCTCCTAACACCCATAATCAGACCTCACGAGTTTTTAGGAGGGGAGTTGTTGTCATAACAAAAAGTACTTAGAACTCAAGACCTCAGGTCACGACTCATGACCAGTCGTTAACCGAGTCGTGAAGACTACTTATCAAAAATTTCTAAACGATTTAAAAGAGGGTTTTAAGTCTTTTCTCATTCTTTTAACCTCAAACCTACGTCATTTGGGCACTCCAAAACTATTTATTAGGGGTTAATATTACCCTAACCCCTCATAAACTCAAAATTATTCTCACTTAGCCAAAAAAACAATTCTCTCATCTCCAAAAACAAGCTATGGTTTCTTCATCTCAAGTTCAATTTCAGGGATTTTCTCTAAGGCTTCCACTCCAGGTATGTGGTATTTCATCAATAGGTCCTGTCCACCTATTGATTTCCAAAGATTTCTAAAATCCACAAGTTTAATTCCCCTCCAACAATTGAGTTCCAGGTCAAATATGGGGTTGCTTAATTTCTTCTATTTATTTGTGTAAATAAACCATGAAAACATGTTTTCCCATAGGATTTGTATCTCCCCATACTCACCATCATGAATTTCCTTATTGTTGATAAATTATTGAGTTTGGGATATGTTCTGTAAAATTCTCTACTATGTTCAGCTTTAAATTATTAACATGTTCAATTGCATTAGACAAGATGGTGGATTATGAACACCCGATACCTAGGATTTCATGCATGAACCAGTTGACATATTTTGAGCACTTCAGATCATACATATATTGCTATTTCCAGACTTTACTATATATATACATTTTTTAGTGTCATTCAGTTGAGAGTAGTACTTAGCATCGAGTCAACACAGGGATGAAGGCTCACCCACCAGTTGAGGACTGAGACCTTTAGTAGAAGTCCCTAAGTTCCAGAACTACGGCACCACTGTATGTTATGAGGGGTCACCCGCCAGTTGAGGAATGACATCTTAGTCATCCGAGACATCAGTTTAGTGGATCCATGCCAGCCAGTGTTGGTACCCTTGGTAAGGTACTATCACCCTTCCAATTAGGGTTACAGGTTAGACCTCGATTTGCTCACATTAGGGTATGTCAATTATTATAAGATCCCACAATCCTCACTTTATTTTTAGTTTATGTTTAGTCCAGGTTTTCTTGAACAAGTATTCAGATATTCAGTATTCAGTTTTATCCAGGACATATTTATACTTGGTTTTATATTCAGTTTACATGTTCATGCATTCATGTTCAGTTTATATTAGCTAGTTTCCCATCCCACATACTTAATATATTCAAAGTACTAATTACATACTTTTTTGTGCTATATTTTCTCATAATATATGTTAAGACACTCAGTACCCAAACTGCACTTAGCATGCTCCCGCACCATATTCAGTAGCAGATTTTGGTGAGTCCTCGTCATTCGAGGACTAGGTCAGTTCTTATTTTCTTGTCAGTTTATTTTAGTTTCAATCAGTTGGAGGCTTATCCCAACAACCCATTATGCATAGAGAATTTCAAGCAGATGTTTAGATTTTCAGCATGATTGTTTGTCAGACAGTTTTTGGTTCTATTTCCGATTTTATTAGGTATTCAGTTTTACATTAGTATGGTTTCCACTAGTTATTTCAGTTAGATTCCGCTCAATGTTTATTACTTTAGTCATTATTCTAATGTATGCCAGGCCATGGATTAGCTTGGGGTCACTTGCAATCTTAGGAACCGTATTGCGATTAGGGGTAGTCTCGGGTCGTGACAATATACCTTATTTCAAGCATAATCTTCTCTTAATTAATCAATTATGCAGACAACTTGATTGTAATTTTATCTTTAACAAGTACGCTTGCATATTAGAGGTCCTTTTTCTAAGGATGCAAGTGGTGTTTGGTAGAGCAGTTGGAGGACTATATGTATTGGATGATTCCTGCACTAATCCCCAAAACTCTGAGTCATTTTTAGTTTCGATTGATTTCTAATGTTTCAAGAATTGATTTAGTTCTTTAGATTTAAAGACTAGTAACGACACTTCACAGTCTTTTGAGTCAAGTCAGTATACTGTAAATGAAAAATCTCCATCTTAATTCAATTCTATCAATAATATTATGATTTTGAATATTTTTGTCTCCACAAAGTTTTGGCATCTTTGTTTGGGATATTTACCTTATCATGCTATAAAAGTATCAAGATAATATCAATTAAGGATAATGATAAACAAGATTTTCTTTGTGACATGTTTCCTATAGCTAGACAAAGCAAGTTACCTTTCTTAACAAGTACTATTTCATCTAAGAAAATTTTTGAATTAATACACATAGATACATGGGGGCCCTAAAATATGATAGCATACAAAGGAGAAACATACTTCCTCACCATTTTAAATGATTTCTCTAGAGCTACATGGACCTATATTTTGACCACAAAGTTGTAACACCTCAATTTTCTGAACCAGAATGCTACACAATGCTCATGACCCCGAAGGACCACAAGCTAACCCATGACTGATATCTATACTTGTATACTACATAATATATCATAAAATGTAGAAACATGAACATAAAAGGCCATAAGGTTCAAACTGAATAAACGTCTGATAACAAAATGTCTGAAAAAGGTATAACAATACCAAAACAAGTCATAAATACTAAAAATAATGAGATCTGAATATCTAATCTGACATCTAGTCTGAAAGCCTCTAACTAAACTGAATAAGGAGTTGAAGGAACATATCTCCAACTAACTCCATCTAGTAGCTGAATAGTAAATGTAGCAATAATCATATCATCTTCGAATGAGAAGGACTCACTGCAAACTCTGAACACTGGAATGCTACTGCTGATCTGGAGCTCGTGCCTCTGAAACTATGGTGTAACATAAGAGAAAGCACCATAGCGTAAATGCGTCAGTACATCAGAATGTACTGAGTATACGAGTGAGGTAGGCTAAATGCAAAGGGTTATATACATGAACAATGCTGACTAATATGAACATGAGAATACATACATGCATACATAACAGTAACTGAACTCGTACAGATACTGACTACTGAGTCTGAATACTGACAACATGAGTGTAATGATATTAAGATACTGCATAGATGAAAAACTATTTCTGGCAATTTGAATTATGAAGAACTGGTCTGGTTAACTGTGTCTGACAATCCTGAAGCTGAATACTGATATCATGAATTCTGATAACTGATATGACTGATACATGAGTTCAAAAAATTGATATAACTAATATAACTATAATGATCGGCCTAGCCAATGTAACTGATACTCAGCAACTGTATCTGATAGTCTAAGTTCTGATGGAATTGTCTGAATTCCATTCTACTTAGAGTAACTAAATCTGAAATTAGTCCCATCTAGCGGGTGATCATGAGTATACTGATAATAAGAATGATTTGACTTAGTCTAAGATCAGTCCTATCTAGCGGGTGATCTTTAAATCTAATGATTCTAATACTGATTAATCATAGTTGAGATCAATCCTAGATAATGTGTGATCTGAAAGTCTATTTACAATGATAAGCATTGACCGTATCTAACAGTACTGAATCTGTACTACTGAATTGAGTTGACTGTATCTGACAGTCCTGAATCTGTAACTAAAACAGTGAGATGTGTTCATCTAACCGACATGCCCTAAAGCTAAACTGACTGGGGTCCAATCTCTGCCCTGACTGAAAGGGTGTCAGTACCCCGCCACCAGTAAAGACATCTATTGTGGAGTCAGTCCTAATCTAGCGAGTGACTCCTGGGATCAGTCCTATACATATAAATATGCTAACAGGTGACCCCTGAGTATGTCAGTCCTATCTAACGGGTGACATCTCGTACCTACGCTGGCTACGTTGTTCTGGAACTTAGGGATTGCTTCTAGGGATCTCATTCCTATTCTAGCGGGTGAGCCCCCATCCCTAGATTTGCTCGGTGCTGAATCCTACTCCTATCTGAAAGACACTGAACTAAATAACTGGGCTAAACTAAATAACTTAACTGAACTGATTTGCTAAACTGATACTGATTAACTGAACTAAAAATAGTGGTATTGTTTAGTGGAGCTAAAATTGAGTTTACTGGATTCCGATGACTGACGGAATGTAATGAGTTTTGAGGACTGGTTGAGAGTACTGAAGTTACTGAGATTGACTTTGAATTCTAAGGTTATAGATATTACTGAGTACTGAGATCACTGAGATTACTGAACTACTGAGATTACGAGGTTATTGGATTTTCTTGAGTCATATGACTGACTGAATTCTATAGATCATGGCTTGACTGAGAGTATCGTGATAACATGACATGGATCTAGGCACACAACTATAGTTTTTGGGTAGGAATTTCCCCAGGACTCAATGGAAGGAAACTGACACAACATGACTGACTTGATCATAAGATTGGAGTCCACAATTCACATTATCATAAATAGAGGATATCATACATCATGTAGTTCCTCATCATATTAAGCATGGTAGGGAGTGCATAACTATATTTCATGTGCATATTATATATCTCCATTATCATACATGTTTCATACCCCAACAATAGCAACACATGAAAAGCATGAAATTCATATTAAAGCATATAGCTAACATGGACTTGTCATTTAGACATCATGGAACCATATAAATATGAATTTCTAGCATCCTAAGCATTTTATCGAACACCTTGCATGCAATTTTTAAGGGATAGGTGTGTCTCATTACTAGTATGAGATCAGTCCTATCTAGCGGATGATCTTTAAATCTAATGATTTTGATACCGATTAATCATAGTTGAGATCAGTCCTAGCTAATGGGTGATCTTGAAGTCTATTTACAATGATAAGCATTGACTGTATCTAACAGTACTGAATCTGTACTACTAAGCTGAGTTGACTGTGTCTAAAAGCCCTAATTCTGTAATTGAAACTGTGGGATATGTTCATCTAACAAACATGCCCCAAGATAAGCTGACTGGGGTCCAATCTCTGCCCTGACTGGAAGGGTGTCAGTACCCCGCCACCAGTAAAGACATCTGCTGTGGAGTCAGTCCTAATCTAGCGGGTGACTCCTGGGATCAGTCCTATACATATAAATGTGCTAACGGGTGACCCCTGAGTATGTCAGTTCTATCCAATGGGTGACATCTTATACCTACGCTGGCAACGTAGTTCTGGAACTTAGGGATTGCTTCTAGGGATCTCATTCCTATTCTAGTAGGTGAGTCCCCATACCTAGGCTCACTCGGTGCTGAATCCTACTCCCATCTGAAAGAAACTGAACTGAATAACTGGGTTAAACTAAATAACTTAACTGAACTTTTTTGCTGAACTGATACTAGTGATATTGTTTAGTGGAGCTAAATTGAGTTTACTGAATTCCGATAACTAATAAAATGTACTGAGTTCTGGGGACTGATTAAGAGTACTGAAGTTACTAAGATTAACTGTGAATACTGAAGTTACAGACTGAGTATTAAGATCACTAAGATTACTGAACTACTGAGACTACTAAGATTTTTTAGTTTTCCTAAGTCACATGACTGACTGAATTCTATAGATCATGGCCTAACTGAGAGTATCCTGATAACATGACATGGCTATAGGCACACAACTATATTTTTTGGGTACGAATACCCCTAGGACTCGATGGAAGGAAATTGACACACATGATTGACTTGATCATAAAAGTAGAGTCCATAATCCACAGCATCATAAATAAGGTATTTCATACTAAGCATGGTTCTCAACAATCTATTTCATGGAAGGGAATTTCATACAAAATGTATATACTTGCATAACTTTCAATATCATGCTCATTACATATTACAACCACAATCCATAATATCATAACTTAGGGAATTTCATGAAGTACATGGGTATTCTATATCTTGTACATGAGTGGGTTTTGCAAGTAAGTATAGCATAATTCCATAAGACTTGTTCATGAGTAATCCAACAATGTTCACAGGACACATTATCAACATGGATGACATTGAATCATAGAGGCCTACCATGAATCCTTTACTTAGTCACAATTTAGCTATAATGCATGATTTCTAGTCTCTTAGGTATTTTATCAAAAACCTTACATGCACAACTTAGGCATAGGTGTAAATAATACAATTACTCATCATAAATAATCAAACTTACATGTTTTCAACTCATATTATGTCATAGATTCATAATAATACATAAAGATTCTATCTTGGCATCATTCCACACATAAACATGATCAACAATCCATTCATAACATGAAAACCATAATATATAGTTTTAGAAAAGGGTTTTTGAACTTCATGGACGAAAGGAGTCTATGAATGAACACACGCATACCTTAGATTAAGAATTTGTGAAGATTGACGACAAAATTTCCTTAAAATAGACTCTTCAATGAAAACCCTAGGGCTTGTTCTTGAGAGTTTTGATCTTGAGAGGAAATCCTAATCTTGTGGTTGAGAGTGTATGAGAGAGCTTTTTAAGATGTTTAACTAAAGAAAATGAAAGATAATATGCTCCTTGAGTTTTATAAGTCGTGAAAAGTGAAGAAAAAAGACTGAAATACCCTTATGAAATAAATTCCCAGTTGCTGAAAATAATAGCTGATGACATTTGTGACAAGGCGTCAAAACTGTGACAAGCCGTAAAAACTGTCATCACACAGGAGCTGGAAGTGATGGTTTCTGCCTAAGTCTTATGATATTTGTGACATGGCATACAAAATTTGACAAGCCATAAAAAATGTCGTCACACAGAAGCTGGATACTGCCTAAGGCTGACGACCTTCATGATAGGGCATCACAAATATGGTAAGCTACCACGAATATCATCACTTAGGAGCTGGTTTCTGCCTAAGGCTGACGACCTTCATGATAGGGCATCACTAATATGGTAAGATACCACGCATATCGTCACTTAGGAGATAGTTTCTGCCTAACGCTGATGACCTTTGTGATAGGGCATCACAAATGTGGTAAGCTACCACGAATGTCGTCACTTAGGAGCTGGTTTCTGCCTAAGGCTGACGACCTTCGTGATAGGGCATCACAAATATGGTAAGCTACCACGAATGTCGTCACTTAGGAGCTGGTTTCTGCCTAAGGCTGACGACCTTCGTGATAGGGCGTCACAAATGTGGTAAGCTACCATGAATGTCGTCACAATATTTCCAGCTTGACATGCTAGAGTAAAATAGGAATAACTCTTTGCTCTGATATCGGATTTAGGCGAAATTGGTATCATTGGAAATCTAATTCAATTATCTCTATGTTTATAGGTTATGAGCTAAAAAATTCCAAGTATAATTAGAGATATACTCATTTGAAGTTGACTATACCAATATCCTTCTCAAGAATTCAATCGGTATAGCTGGGAGTTATTTGAAGCCTTAATATACATCTAACTTAATCATAAGACTATAAAAGAACCATGATGTACTATGAATGAGCTTGGTACATGGCTCTAATATTGGTTTGTTGTTTTCGGGGTATTACAAAAGTCAAGTGTTTTTCCTACTTTGAAATCTTTTCTACCCCTTATTAACTTATTAAAATATAGTTTTCAACCAAAGTCAAAATAATTTGATCTGACAATGTCTATGAGCTAGGAACAGGAACACAACTTTTAGATATTTTGTCTTCTAAAGAAATCATACATCAAACATCATGCGCTGGAACTCCACAATAAAATGGGGTAGTAGAACGAAAGAATAAACATCTTCCGAAAACATACAAAGCTTTACTATACCAGAAACATCTACCGAAGAAGTTTTGGGGGATTGTCTCTTAACAACTACTCTTTTGATCAATAGATTTCCTTTCAAAGTCCTACACGATATATCCCCATATCAATCCTTACTCGAAAATCCACCAAATTATACTCAGGTCAAGCCTTTGGATGCTTATGTTTTGTTTCCACTTCAATAAAAAATAGGAATAAGTTGATGCCTAGAGCTCTATCAGGAGTCTTTTTAGGGTTTTCTTTTTCTAAAAAAAGGATACAAGGTTCTTAATATTCAAACAGGTCAGGTGATGGTATCTAGAGATATTAAATTCCCTGAGATAATTTTCCCATTTTCTAATTTTATTCCTATGAACAAACTGTTTCCAACTATTTCTTCTTCTATACATGAGAGTTCTCCTATTTTTTCTCCTTAAAAAATGTCAGCGATAATCCAAAAACATTAACAAATGACACGAGTATACATTTACCCACTTTTACTTCCTCAGATGAGGTTGGATTATCCAGGATAGAATTAAGTCTAGTACATATTCCTCACAGGTCTACCACATCACACAATGCACCTTCTTATCTTTCTGATTATATTTGTGATGCAGTTGCTCAGTTGTCTCTTCCAATCCACTATTAATTCCATTTCATTCTTATTCTTTTAATGCCTTTTTGCAATAAATCCAATAGGTTGTTAGTTCTATATGTAGTATTTCTGAGCCAAACCCTTACCAAGATGCAATATTATACCTAGGTTGGCAGGCCACGATGGATACGAAACTTTAAGCATTAAGTTTCAATAAAACATGAAATGTGACTAAACTGCTTATAAAAAAGAAAGCACTTCTCTGTAAATGAGTATACACGGTTAAAGTTAAGTATGATGGGACATTAGAATGATTAAAAGCAAGGGTGGTAATCAGATGAGACATTCAAAGAGAAGGTATAGACTATACCAAATCATTTTCTTTGATTGTAAAAATGACGATAATTAGGTGTATATTGAGTATTACAATAAAAACGAATTGAAATTTATACCAGTTTGACATGAACAATGCCTTCCTTCATAGAGATCTTAATGAGGAAATATTCATGAAATTTTCTCCACGTGTTATTCTCAATCTCCACCCCATGTATGTCAGCTTTGTAAATTACTCTATGGTTTGAAACAAACATCTTGTCAATGGTATGACCGCCTTCTTCTGCTTTAGGTTCTATAGGTTCTTGTTTGTCACTGTTATTGTAGCTTATGTCGATGATATAATGAAAAAAGGGAACCACGAAAAATAAATTGTTAAAATAAAATCCTTCCTTTATTCAAATTCTGCATTAAGGATTTGGGTATAGTGAGCTATTTTTTGGAGATGAAAATTTTGCACGAACCAGGTGGACTTTTCGTAACCTAATCCAAGTTTGCTATTAATTTTCTTGTTGAATATGAATCTCTTGGACATCAAATAGCTTCCACTCCACTCAACCCCACATTGATGATTTTCTCTAATTGTGAAGAACCAATATAAGATCCAGTCATTTATCGGTGACTATTTGAAAAATTGAATTTCCTAATCGACACACGTCCCGACTTATCTTATGCAGTATAGACCTTTAGTCAATAAATGAAAAGTCCAAAAGAGGGTCATTTTCAGGTTGTGCTTCATACCCTTCACTACATAAAAAAATGACCAGGTTTGGGTATTTTTTTATATTTTTTTATTATCATCACTCGTTTTTCAGCTTTTAGGATTTTGTGATGCAGATTGGGGTTCATGCTCTGACTCTCAAAGTTAGTGTGTGATTTATTTTTAACCATGGGTGATTTCCCTATTTATTGGGAATCAAATAAACAATAATTTATTTCTTTATCATAAGATGAAGCCGAATATCGCTCTATCTGTCACCTGGTTGCAGAGATTTCATGGGTTGTTCGTCTTCTTAGTGACATATCTATATATTTGTCTCTTTTCATCAATGTTTACTGTGATAATCAAGGCATCATAAAGAATCTCGTGTTTCATAAGAGAACAAAACATATTGAATTGAATTGCCATTTTATCAGAGAGAAATTGCTAAATAACCTCATTTCCTAATCATTTGTGCCTCCTACTTCACAAATTGCTGATATCTCTACAAAGGACTTAGCTGGGCCGCTTCATTGTTATTTTATAGATAAGATAGGAGTTCGAACCTTGGGTTCCCTCTTGAGGAAGGGGTTGGGAAGTGTTGACAGTGACGGAAGCTCAAGCTTAAGCTCATTAAAGAAGAAGATGAAAGAGCATTCAAAGAAACTAATCTTAGAAGACCCAGTACATTTGAGGTTGATTACTTGGTTTGGGTCGGTGTATTCTATAACATGTTATGGACTACTTATTAATGATAAGTGCGACTCAAATTTGTTCTTAATACTTCTCACCCAGGTGATCTCAGTCTGATCTTCTCATTATTATGAGGAACTATATTAATATCTCCCTCTCTCTCTCTCTCTCTCTCTATATATATATATATATATATAGAGAGAGAGAGAGAGAGAGAGATTATGTATTATATTTGCAGTGTGTGTGTACAGTTGTAGAAGTCTTCGTATCAAGGGACTTATGTATTCTACTAGGAATCCACATATACAGTTGTAGAGGTTTAAGTAGGAAGGGACTCAAGGTGTATAAATACACCGGGATTGTATATTTTATACATATATTAATATAAGCAAAATTATTGATTTGAATTTTTTTTAGCTCGACATAAAAAAAATTAAGCACAAAGACGCTCATTTTGAACTTCATAATGCATTAATAGAGCATTTATGGGAGCAACTCGTAATCTTGAAAGTTGAATATTTATGTAGAAATTAAATTAAATTTTATCATGATGTAATATTTATTTAATTATATTTCATCAATGATTTTACTTTTATTTAAGCTATTTATTAACATGTATAATATATAATATTTGCTTGCAATTTCTATTATTTAAAAATTTAGGGTATAAAATAATTTTACGTTAAATTATTATATAAGAAGAGAATATGAATTGTATAGGGTGATTAAGTAAAATAGGGAAGAAAGGGTTTCTTTTATGAAATAAGAAAATATAATAATTTAATAAAAAATAAAATAATAATAATAATAATAATAATAATAATAATAATAATGAAGAGAGAAGAATAAAAGAAGAATATTCTTTTTTGAAGTAAAATTTAAAGCAATGGAATGGAGTTGGTTTGCCCCAAATTTGGAGGAACTTTAAATTTGAAGCCAAAAATAGAGTAAGGATTGGAGATTCCCCAGGAGTAAGGAATGCGGTGGGATGAACAAAATTTCTCCATCTTTAATTAAATATTTTGAATTTAAACTCTGAATATAAAAAAAAATCTTATTAAAAAACACTTCCTCTTAATAAGCATTGTACAGTATATGTCAGAGTTAGTGTCACGATCCAAAAATAGACATGTGATGACACTTATCATATCCTCTAGACAAATAAGCCTAATCCAGCCCCAAAGAACACGAATCAAAGGAATAAAAGTGGAAACAGAAGAATAGAAGTAATCCCAAATATATATACGAGATACGTCTCAAAGATACATCCCATGTCTAGTTGTCACTAGTACAAGACTTTAAATACAAAATAATATGAAATGATCTAAAATATCTTATATACAAAAATAAGCACATGATAAAAGACGAGAGATCCGAGTAAGGTTGGCTTTCGCCAGTCACTACCTCGATCTCTGCAATGTCAACACTAGAAGGAAATAATCTAGAAACTACTACCCAATTCAATGCCTGTACAGGAGGCAGAAAACATGAAAAGGAAAAGAGCAATAAGGGTGAGTATGAAATCACATATACTCAACAAGCATCATCAATAATCGATTCTAATCTAAAGCGATGGCGAGAACCACCACCCTAACTGCCCAAGGTTTCCAATGATCTAAACATGTGAATACACCATTTCATCCTATCAGGTTAACCCAACACAGCAGTCATAGGAATATCAATATGTAGGGTAGGTTAAATAGTCCAAGTGAGTCAATACTAGTTATTTTCTTAATCAATTGGTAAAAGGAAATCATTATAATGGCGACTCACTAACACAGTATATGAGACTCAATTATTATGTTCGACTAATAATTTGAGATAAAATAGTGATAGTATGTAACTAAGTGTGCATCATGCAACTAATAGGTACGATACTACAGGTTTCACCAATCAAGGCATTACCATTGCCATACCCTACGTCTCATGAATATCTAAACTTCCCTATCAATAGAAGATGAAATAAGGTAATGTAATAAAGTGAAGTAAATGCTCAAACACAACGTCACAAACAAGATTAAGTCTCGATAATTCAATACAAAAGTAAATATTCAAATACAAATAAAATATACTAAGAAAATGCTATGCAATGCAATATAATGATGATGATTATTGATTGAAAGTTATCGCATAACTTTTTGTATACACCTAGTGAGCCTCAGTGCTCCCAAGATACGATCCATGGGGGGTTCATAACCTATATACTTTTCATAATCTCAATTCACCTCTCTGGCTAATATTCACGGATTAAGATTACCACAACATCGCATAAATGTCTTAATCAACCTTGCCGACAAATGACCTCGGCCAAGAGTTTTATAATAATATCATTTTCTTTCGAATATGAAAAACCTCAGTGGTATCAATCTCATAAATATGTATGAATAATATGAGGATATAATGCTCATAATCAAATCAGTATGAAGATATAAATCAATTCAATAAAAGTATAAGTGACCTCAGAGTCAACTCCATATGACAATGTTCCATTATGTAAGCCATTTTAGGGCACCACTGACATAAATAGTCATGCATAAAATCAATAATATCATTTAAAGTCCCTCATTCTAGTATCATCAATATGAAAAAAGATAATTTAATGCACTAACATGATATATAATGCCAAGTCAAGCCTTTACTCGGCGAAACAATAATAGATATGACAGTTAAATGCATTAATATAGCCAACAATAGCAACTCCAGCCCCCACTCGGACATCACCATAGTATATACTTTCAAAAATTAGTAATAATATGCACACAAGCCCCCACTCGGGTACACAATATTAAATAATTTCTGGAGTCAATATTAATATTCACATAATCCCCCATATGAGCAACATTAACAATAATTCCAATAATAATATATCGTGAAACTACCCAACCTAGCTTATTCCAGATGATAAGTCTCAACCGCTATTACAAGTTCATTTACACTCTAAGTATTCTCTAAAATTTTATGGTTCCATAACTAACAATAATAACATAATTATCCCTGAGAGGGTCATAAAGCCTAGATCATCACAATAAAGTTCATTAAACAAGATTCAAGCTCTAGAATAGTGACACGACCCAAATCGGGGCCTTGTCATAATGGTCATCCCAAGTCCAAACGGGACTGGGAACCACCCCTGTTACCCAACCAAACCTCCAAACACATAACTCGAGTCTGATGAATTCCGAATATATAATAAGATAACATTTTGTACAATTCCAAACTCTAGGATAGGTCCATGACCATGACCAACCCAAGCAAGTCCAACCATCCAATACCCAACTAATAACCATACCGAAACCAAAATAATAACTAATACTAGTCTATAACATAATAGGAGGGAACGATTATAAATAAATTAAAAAGGTATCACCCATAATACCAATACCAATGCCAAGGCTGACCACTACCTACACCGCCCATACTAACCAATAGTATTTCCACAAACTGTAATACCCTAAATCTGGTACTCAAAATACTACACGGTGCTCATGACCCCGAAGGACCATAAGCTAACCCATGACTAATATCTATAACTGAGCATTGAATAATATACTGTCAATATACGGAATGTAGGTTGTAAGGAAATAAGGTTCAAATATGAACTAATACTGAATATAAAACAATATCTGTAATGGGGTATAACAATAACCAAAACATAAATAAACTATTTGAAAACATGTTGTAGTCTGAAAGCCTATAAACTATATGAAAACTATGGAGTTGATGGGATATGTCCCCAACTAACTCTGAACTACTGAAATAATAGAGTAATAAAATAATCATGCTATCCTTGAATGATGAGGACTTACTGCTAGTCTGGCTGATGAACGTCTGATCTACTAAGGATGCTTGGTAGCTCGTGCTTCTAAACCTATGACATAAAACACCATAGTGCAAATGCGCCAGTACATAAAATGTACTGGTATGCAAGTGAGGTAGGCTAAATGCAATGGTTCATACGCATGAACAATACTAACTCACTGAATAATATAAATGTGAGAATACATACATAAATACGTAACTGTGACTGAGATTGTTATAATGCTGACTCATGAATTCTAATAACATAGATTTACCAATGTCTGAGTACTGATACTGGGATACGGAATGACTAAGTCTATTGAGTACTGAGGAACTAATATCATATTACTGATAAAGGAATGATTGATTCTGGCAGTTCTAATTATGAAGAACTGGTCTGATTGACTGTATCTAACAGTCTTGAAACTGAATACTGACAACATAAATTTTGTATAATTAATATACTATTAACTGGGTTCGTGATAACATGATTACTGAGTTTGAATACTGATAACATGAGTAATTGTATCTGATAGTCTTGATACTGATGGAACTAGCTAGGTTTTGCACTGTACTGATTTGACTACATCTGATAGTCCTGGATTTCTGTAGAAATGATCTGAGTTTATTACTAAAACTGGATCTGAAACTGAGACTTTGGGAGGTAATCATCTAACCGAAATACCCCAAAACTGAACTGGTGGGGCCCAACTTATAACCCTAGCTGGAAAGGTATCAGTACCGTGCCACGAGTAAAGAAAAGCTGTGTGTAAACCCTCTCTGACAGGGAGCTCTTCCGTCAACCCCTCCTGTACAAAAACTCAAACGAGATGTATTAGTAGCCCTACACATAAGGGTACATATCAACCTACGTTGGCTACATAGTTTTGGAACTCAAGGATTGCTTCTGAGGATCACACCCTACACTAAATAATAGGTGAGTCCCCATCCTTGGGTGTACTCAGTACTGAATCCTACTCCCAACTGAATAGACACTGAACTGATTAACTGAACTGAACTGATACTAATGGTATTGTTTAGCAAAGCTAAACTAAGTTCCATTGAATGACGGAATTCTACTAAGATCTGAGGACTGACGGAGAGTACTGAACTTACTAAGATTTCTGGGAATACTGAGATCACTGAAATTACTGGATTGCTGAGATTACTGAGTAAGACTGGACTGATACTGAGTTTACTGAGTTTTCCTGAGTCATGTGACTGACTAAATTTTACTGATCATGGCTTGACTGAGAGTATAGTGAAAATAGGACACTGTCTTTAGGCACACAGCTAAATGTTTTGGTACAAGTACCCCCAGGACTCGATAGCATGAAATTGATAGGACATAACACTTCTTGAACACATGACCAATATCAATAATTCATAATACATTAATTTGGGGATTTCATGAAGCACATGGTTATCATAGTCTTGTACATGAATGGAATTGCCTATAAACATGTCATACTTTCATCAACCTAATCTCATGGACATTCCGTCAACCATTCATAATGCACACAATATCATGGAAGTCATTCTTAGTCATAGGGTAAATCATGCATTTATCACTTGGGTCACAATGAAGCTATAATGCATAATTTCTATTTTCTTAGGCATTTTATCAAACACCTAGGGTGCATGACTTAGGGCATAGGCATAACCATCAAATTAATACAACAAAACTCCATATTTCAACTCAATTTCACATGCTTCAGACTACATACTAGCATAGGTTTATGAACAACACATAAGGATTCCAAATTGGGAATCATACAACCATAATCACATTAACATAATCAACCCACAACAAAATATTCACAATACAAGATTTAAAACTTGATTCTTGGGCTTCACGGATGAAAGGAATCCATGAATGAACACTGTGCATACCTTAGTTCTTGATTCTTTGAAGATTGACGGAGAGATTCTTGAACGGAGAGATTCTTGAATTTGAGTCTTGGATTTGAATCCCCAATTGAAAACCCTAGCTTGTTCTTGAGAGAAACTTGAGAGAAATAATATATTTTGGATGAAATATGGCTGAATCACGTGTTATTGGGTATATATAGGGGTGAGAAATTGACTCTTTTAACCCTTGGATGCGTATTTTAATTTTGAGAAAATTTCTCGACCTGGACCCTTAGCGTGATGCGGTGCTATCGCGTCGTGTCACTAGAATTTGAAAATTCTAAATTTGAGCCTTGGCGCGATGCGCCATAATCGCGGAGGCTCACTGGATTTTTACGATTTCCATTTTGTCCTGCTCTGCGATGCGTTGATGGCTCAGGTGGCATACTGCCTCACTAAAAAGGCTCTAACTCTTCGCCCGAGTGTCGAATTTGGAATTTGGTATTGATGGAAAGATTATTCAATTTTCCACATGATGAAAAGTGAAAATCTTGAAAATACCATATGTATAAAAGTGGATTCATCTTTGAAACAAGTCTTTAACATTTCTGGGATGATTTTAAGATTGGTAGAAGTACGGGGTATTACACAAACCCTATAACCAAAAGTAAAATAATATCCGAATGGGACATGCCCCCAACCATAGCCAAAACCAATGTCTATGAAATAACCAGTGTATGTAAAGACATCCATAACATGAAATGGAGACTTCCGGAATATGAACGCTCACCACTTCAATCCAACAGCTGATTCCAAATTCGATCACTAAATAGGAAGAGTAGAACAACCGGTTCCTGCATCGCATGGGGATACAACCCCTAACACGGGTTAGCAAGTGAACGCTAGCATGCAATCTGAATAAGGATAAAATAATGCTAACCTTTAAAACCAAGTAAACTAACCATATGTATTTACAACCATACATTCATATATATAACCATGCTGGGAAAGGGAACTTGGTTTAGCATGCCTTTAAAACCATTAACCTGGATATGTGTAGCTTGACCGTCCTAGAACCACCCACGGGCTATATGGGTCTAGTGTAACCCCCTGAACGGGCGTCGATGCATGTAGTCGCATGGACTGAAGTACCCTTCTCTCTCTATGATACATATGTATAAGTGTACTTAGGGGATTTTCATGTACCCTGTAAGTATCATTTATGGTCGCCATGACGAATCCTTATGTCAGCAAATATGAGTTTCCAGTGTCCGTTTATTAGACTCACACCTTCACGGTTAGCTATCATAACCCACCATTATTGCCCAATTAAAACCATTTCCATGCAACCAAACTACCATTCCATTTATTATGAACCAAGGATATAAGTAGTGATATCGTCATACCGACTATAGGTTGCAAACAATGTCCTTAGCCATCCTTTTTAAGAAGAAGGGATTCCCACATCCCCATAGATTACATTACTAAGTTGACTTGGGGGAATCCCATGTACCCCACAAGATGTTTGTTATTAAGTTTGCTTAGGGGAATCCCTTGTACCCACAAGACTTTCAACTAGACCAACCATAACCACCAAGACCTTACCATTTAACCATTCCAAACCATTTAAACAATTTTACCATTTAGGGATGCATTACAGAATCATACCATGCAATCGTTCCATTAAAGGTCCAATAATGTAGTAAAAGCATTCTCATAGGCATTTTATCAAAATTGGGAGCATAGTATTTCCAAAACAAAAACCATGTACCAATTAACTATTCCTATGCAATCAAATGTCCAAACTACCATAAAAATATGTAAATCCATAATTAAAACATGGAAAAACCATAACAAAGAATTTATAACCAAAAACTCCAACATATATTTAAAAACACAAAACCATACAAATATTATGCCATGAAAACAATTCATAAAACATGCCTTTAGTTGGAATAAACAATGAGGGAGGAGTACATGCCTTAGATTATGAAAATGATGGAGAGAAATCACCCTTGTAAGCCCCAAATTGATCCTATTGATGAAACGCTAGCCTTTCTAGACCCAAGAGCCTTGAGAGAATTTGAGAGTGTTTTAAGAGAGTTTGAGTGATTGCAAATAGGTTAAATGATGTCCCAAGAGTGTTATAAGTCGTGGGGCCTTAAGAGGTTAAGAGAGGAAATGTCCAGATTACCCCCAACTTAAACTGCTTAAAATTCCAGTAAGATGGTACGACCACCTCAACCTAACCTTACCCTAGGGTACGAGTGGTACCCTTATATCGTACCCTAGGCCTCCCCTTGGACCCCAACACTGTCCAACATACGACTACACAAGTCAAACGTACCCAACCATACGATTAGTACCATGAAATCATACCCTAGGCAGAATAGAATCTCCTAGACTAAACTTAGGGCAACATATGATTGACACCTTACCATTAGAACCCTAACATACGACTCGTATGTTAGAACCGTACCTTGGATAGAAACCATCCAACCCACACTAGTCACAATACGACCAAGATCAACCAAACCGTACCACATTATACGAGTAGTACCCTAAGTCGTATGATGTCCAAAAGACAAAAAATAAGAATTTTTTACTAAGGGTCAAAACCCAGGGTGTTTCAGTCTCCCCCACTAGGATCATTCGTCCCCAAATGACGGAAAAGGTAGTACAAGCACGAATTTCACCCTAATATAACCATTCCAACATTTAACTAAGTTAGAAAACAAAGATGCAAGGAAATAAACCTTCCTTTAACCAAGTTAGAAAACAAAGAAGTGATCAAGAACACATACCTTCCGCACGAATATCTGGAGCAGAAAAAAATACGAATACTTGGACTTTATGTACTTTTCTGCTTCCCAAGTAGCTTCTTCCACCTTTAATGTTCCGCCATAGAACCTTAACTGAAGCTACATCATTGGTCCATAACTGACGATCCTGCCAATCCAAAGTCTCAACCGAGATCTCATGATAAGACAGAGAATTAGAGATATCTAATCCTTCCAAAGTAACAACCGATGAAGGATCACCTATACACTTTTTCAACATAGAGACATAGAATACAGAATGAAAAAATCTCAAACTTGAAGGCAACTCCAATTCATACGCAACATTACCAACCCTCTTCAAAACTACATAAGGACCAACATACCGGGGACAGAGCTTTCTTTTTTACCCAAAATGCATTGTTCCCTTCATAGGAGACACCTTTAGGAATACCTTATCCCCAACCTCTAAATCCAAGTCCCTACACCTTATATCCGCATAGGACTTTTAGCGGCTTTGGGCAGCCTTAACCCTATCCCGAATCACCTTTACTTTCTCCATATCCTGATAAACCAAATCCGAGCCAAATATGTTTGCTTTACAAAATTTATTCCACCCAATAGGAAATCTACACCTCCTACCATACAATGCCACAAAAGGGTCCATCCTTATGCTAGAATGATAGCTATTATTGTAAGCAAACTCTACAAGAGATACATGATCAACCTAATTACCACCATAATCAATCACACATGCATGAAACATATCTTCCAACGTCTGAGTTGTCCTTTCTGCTTGCCCATTCATCTGCGGGTGAAAAGCAGTACTCAGACTAACCTTAGTACCCAACCCCTTCGGAAACGACCGCCAAAAGTGAGATAAAAAGTACGTACCACAATTAGAGATAATCAAAATAGGTACCCATGCAGCTTCACAATCTCATAAAGATACAACCTCGCATAATCCTCACCCAAAAAGTTAGTCCTTACTAGAAAGAAGTGAGAAGACTTTTTCATCCCATCCATGATGATCCAAATCGAATCAAATTGGTTCCGAGATCGAGGAATACCGATAATGAAATCCATGTTGATCAATTCCCATTTTCATTCAAGCAATTCAATTTCCTAATACAAGCATCCAGGCCTCATGTGCTAAACTTTCATTTGTTGACACACTAGACATTTGGCCACAAAATTAGCCCCATCTTTTTTCATACCATTCCACTGATACATCTTCTTGAGATCATGATACATTTTTGTCAAACTGGGATGAACATCGTAGCGCGATTCATATGCCTCAGCCAATACTATTTCTCGCAAACCATAGATATTGGGAACACATAACCTATCTTCGTATCGCAAGGTACTATCACTAATGATCTCAAATACCACTACCTTTTCCCACCTACATCACCCTTGATTTTCATCAAGATATAGCATTTGTTTCTCCTTGATCTCTGCACTAAGAGATGACCGAACCACTTCTTGTACCAACACACCATCATTCTTGAAATCTAAAAGGCACTCCATACAAATAGTGCCACCAGATTTTTAATACAAACACTACAACTAAAATTTTAAATTATAAGTTGGATAATTTCTCTCATGTACCTTCAATTGCCTAGAAGCACAGACAATCACCTTACTATCCTTCATCAAAGCACAACCATGTCCCATACGAGATGCATCACAGTAAACCATAAACCCCTCATTGCCTTCAAACAAGGTCAAAATCAAAGTCGAAGTTAGCTTATCCTTCAGCTTCTCGAAACTACCCTCACAAGCATCTGACCATAAGAACTTTACCTTCTTCTGAGTCAACTTAGTCAATGGAGAAGCTATCATAAAAAAACACTCCACAAACCTCCTATAATACCCGGCTAATCCCAAGAAGCTCCAAATATTGGTTGGAGTCATGGGTGTAGGACACTTCTTAACCACCACCACTTTTTGTGGATCCACCATGATCCTCTTACTAGAGATAATATGACCCAAAAGAGTGACAACGTTTATGTAGAATTCATATTTTGAGAATTTAGCATACAATTGTTGCTCTTTTAAGGTAAGGTATGCAACACTACATGAAGGTAATTGGCATAATCCACCTCACTCTTAGAGTACATCAAAATGTCATCCATGAACACAATGATAAACAGACTCGGAAATTGACAAAATTCCCTATTCATCAAATTCATAGATATCGCTGGGCATTAATCAAACCAAATGACATAACCAAGAACTCAAAGTGCCCATTTCGGGTACAAAATACCATCTTAGGGATATCCACATCCCTAATCTTAAGTTGATGATACCTAGATTGAAGATCTATCTTTAAAAAGAATTTGTCACCTTCCAATTGATCAAAAAAGTCATCTATTCTAGGAAGAAGATACTTGTTCTTAACCATCACCTTATTTAACTGCCAATAGTCAATACATATACGAAAGGAACAATCCTTTTTATGCATGAATAACACCAGTGCAACCCATGGGGACACACTAGAATGGATGAAATGCTTATCCAAAAGATCCTTAAGCTGCTCCTTGAGTTTATTCAACTCAGCCAGTGCCATTCCATAAGGAAGAATAGATATTGGACTAGTGTCCAAAACCAAATAAATCCCAAACTCAATCTCCTTATCTGGAGGAACACCAGGAAGATCATATAGAAAGACCTCAGGAAACTCATTCACCATCAAAACTGAATACAAAAAAGGACCTTCTGAGTTAGAGTCTTTAACCCAGGCCAAATGATAGAGACACCCTTTAGAGATTACCTTTCAAATCTAAGATATGATATAAACTCCCCCTTAGAAGCTAGGGAACCACACTCCCATTCAATAATTGGTTCATCAGGAAACTTAAAGACAACCTTACGGGTCCGATAGTCTAAGGATTTAGCACGAGTGTAACCAATCCATCCCTAGAATGACATCAAAATCCACCATAGCTAATTCGAATAAATCCACCAAAGTCTTCTTACTACTAAAAGATACCGCACACCCCTTATGGAATCTTTTAGCAACCACAGAGTCACCTACTGAGGTAGAAATAAAAAAAAGTATCCAAAATAACCTTGGGATCAAAACCAAAGTACACAGCCACAAATATGGTCACGTAAGAGAGAGTGGGCCTTAGATCAAGTAAATAATACACGTCATGAGAAAAGAGTTTTAATGTACCAATCACAACATCAGATAATGCCTTAAACTCCAGTAGGGATGCAAGAGCATATAACCTATTCTGTCCTCTCCCAATACCAAAAGCAAAAACAGGTACAAAAGCAGCACCCCTAGGTGCAGGAGCAGATCAAGAGGCAACTAGAACCTTGTTCGCTCTTGAATCAACCTTCCAATCGGTCAATTTCTAAGCATATGGCCTTGCTGACCATATTTGAAGCCCCTGTTACCCCTTATCACAAAAAACCCCAATGCAACCAACCACAGAACCTACAAGAAGAACATGATAAAGACGACTGAGTCCTTCTAGTATGAGATTGGTCACCCTGAGCCATGAATTTATCGCCATCCTAATGACTACTATATCCCGACTGCTTCAGGTAGGGAGCACTAGCTATGCAGAAAGAACCATAACTCCCCTACTTCTTGTTTGTCCACTTACCACCATCCCAACCACTTTGTTATTGATCACCATCCTGCTCAGATAATCTAAACTTATTACCCTGCCTTTTACCATAGCCTTCTTTCTCTTTTCCTCCTCCACCAATTGCATATGAACAACCAACCTAGAGATATCCATGTCTTTGATAAGCAATGCAGTCTTGATTTCAAGGATGAGACAGTCCTGAAGCAAAATTTTTCATCCTGGCCCTTATATTCGACACCATTTTTTAGCATACCTAGACTGTTGGTGAAATTTCAAGGCATTCTCGTTAACCGACATCTTTCCTTATTTTTGATTAACAAATTACTCTTTTTTTACTTCTCTCAACTTTGAAGGAAAGAAGTTGTCACGCCTTAAATCCTATTGGGGTGGAATGGCACCCATAACCG
Source organism: Capsicum baccatum var. pendulum (assembly GCA_030864225.1). NCBI lineage: Eukaryota > Viridiplantae > Streptophyta > Magnoliopsida > Solanales > Solanaceae > Capsicum > Capsicum baccatum. The sequence goes on from CM061557.1 coordinate 199,380,689, forward strand.
AGGAGGCCCGGGAGAACCAGCTCATAACCTTATACTTCCCATGCATACCTCTATGACAACCCAAAATTCGGACAGCATTATATCGCATATAAAAGAAAATAATCACCTGTATAAGCTTGAGCACACATATATATGTATATATAATACTTGGCCGTTGGAGCCATCACATCTATTAACAAAACGCCACCTTGACTGTACATTAGTTCTACAAAGCCTCTAGATAATACCCAAAGTTTAACTAAGGTCGAGACACACCCCGCCATAACACTAACTTCTATACAATACCAAAAGTGACTGGATATGACACGGAAAGCCCCAAAGAAAACTGGAGCTCACCAAAAGTAGTTGGATATCCTGGATCCTACTTGTGCGGTGTATGAGCTGAGGTACCTGTGCCTGCAGTGGGGGACGTTAGTACAAAATATGTACTGAGTATCTAAAGCTGTAGATAATCACATATGATATAGGAGCTCAATAAAAATCAGAAACAAGTGAATAAATCGTAATAGGAGTGGAACACACTTATTAGAACTTATGACAACCTGTACATTGTATTTATTCAATCACTTTACCTTTATTCTTATCATCTTTGTAATCATTACTGTACTGTACTGTGACCATTAGGCTGCCACCAGTACATATCAACTGGGATCAACCCATGATAGGCTTATGCCCCTGGGATACCACCCATAAACACACAAATAGGGATCGACCCATGATAGGCTTATGCCCCTAGGATACCACCCGATAACAGAGAACTTTCATCGCTTAGTTCAATTAATCTTTGAGATTATTATTTCGGTCGCCACCGCATTTTTGATACTTTGAAACAATGATACATCAATAAGAGACATATAAATAGGCCATCAATGCAATAACGATGAAGTAAGAACTCATTGGCACATCAATAAAGTGTTTTAGAGTCATCAATGCCATAACAATAAAGTAGGAACTTATTGGTATATCAATGAAATGTTTTGGAGTCATTAAATGGATCTTGTTTGAGTAACCGGATACCTTCTGACATTTATTAGTGTAATAAACATGTAAGATTTGGAAAACAAGTAAGTATTGGAATGTCTTGACATCTTGTAGGGTGGAAACAAGTTCATTGGTAACGTAGGACATCATACAAAACCATTATGGATCACATGTTATTGAATGACTTTGGAAACTTTCTTAATAGAACAATTGTTCACTTTCATGCCAAAGATATGGTATAGAGTATGCTTTACATACCTGACTGTCAACCTTCAATACTAGTCACAAATGGACTTCCCGTCTTTTCGGATTACTTATCTACAATGAACATATATAGCAAGCTAGTATTAGCAACCAAATGTCATAATTCAATTATTTGAATTCACCAAACTAGTGATTAAGTAGTAAGCCTTAATTACATTATAAAGGGTGTCAATTTAACCCTCTTATACTCCAATTACATTCACATGCCATGCATATTCATACAACATCCTCCAATATCAAGTTTGGATTCATTAATCCTTCCAACCAATCCATTAAACCAAATTGAGCCACAGACATAAATAATCATTAATTTAATAGTATATCACCATATCCACCTTCCATAACTCAATTACCATATCCACATTCCACAATTCAATACAACCAAACCATGCAAAATAGTCCATAACCCTATTTCCATCACCTTTCAATAATAACCAATACATATAATTCCCTATCACAAATACACATATGGAAAAGAATAGAAGCAAAAAATATTCATACCTTAGAATTCACCTCTTGATTATGCAATCCTGTTTGCACAAATAATAGGTGCCGCTCGAAGCTCTCGAGATGACAAACGCAGTTATCGGATTACTTTAGAATTTTTACGGTTGAATCAAAAGTAATTTAAAGGTCAAATTTGGCTAGGGTTTGTTCTTTCTCAATGATTGATGATGAAAATGAGTTTTTGAACTCATATACATGCATATATACACATATTCCCGTCCATAATATAATAGGAAATGACCAAAATGCCTTTAAAATTTAAATAATGTTAAATCTGTCCTTTGGTAGACTGTTTTGATAAGCTAAAGTAGATCGACCATAACTCTTTGTTCCGATATAATATTTGGGTGAAATTGGAATCATTGGAATGATAATTCAAAGGGATTTCATTTCATATAAAGTAGGCCACCCAGTTCTTCCTGTACAAGGAGTTATGGTCGTTTGAAGTTGACCCTAAAAATCTGTTTTGATAGGCTGAAGTAAAACGAGTATAACTCCTTACTCAGAAGTTGGATTTGGATGAAACCAATTGCATTGGAAATAAGACTCAAAGATATTTCTTTTCATAGGTCGAAGCTCTCCCAGTTCATTATATTAAGGGAGTTATGATTGTTTGAAGTTAAAAATTTGGCTGGCCTTAGTAGTTTGTGTGCAGGAAATTTTCCTGCACATTTACTATTCCCAAATATCCCAGCCACCGTTTTATAGTTTCGAACGTGCTCGATTATATCCAAAACCTATTCGTTTTTTGAAATCTTTATATCATTGGAAAGATTATTCAATAACCTTCGCATGGAACCATCGACGGGCAAATTTCGGTATAAATAAAATAAAAAAAAATTAATTCCATATAAATAAGACCAATACACGTACTTGAATACACCAATACACGTACTTGAATACGGGGTTTACATCCTTCCCCCTTTTAGGACATTCGTCCTCGAATGTTAGCATAGTTATTCAACCGAAACAAGTTCAAGTCCATCATTAATATTCACATCATCACATAAATACTATGCATATATAAAAAATAACTTACTTGTTAATGTTCTAACTCCGTTTCTTGAACTTCCTCTTCATATTTAAACAAATGAGGGTACTTAGATTTCATTACTTCCTCAGCTTCCCATGTTATCTCTTCTCTTTGATGATTTCTCCAACGTACTTTCACAGATGCTATCTCTTTATTTCTCATCTTCTTAACTTGGTAATCTAGAATAGCAATAGGCAGTTCTTCATAGATAAGATCTTTCACAACTTACACATCCTCAGTAGAAGTGATATGTGATGGATCTCCGATGGACTTTCGAACCATTGACACATGAAATACTGGATGTACTGATGAGAGCTCTTGGGGTAGCTCTAATTCATATGCAACTTGTCCAAACCTTCTAGTGATCTTATACAGGCCTATATAACGTGGACTCAACTTCCCTTTCTTTCCAAATCTCACTACCCCTTTCATTGGTGATACCTTCAAAAATACCCAATCACCTGTAGAAAACTCTAGCCCTCTCCTTCTACTATCCACATATGACTTTTGTTGACTTTGGGCTATTTTCTATTGTTGCTGAATTACTTTAACCTCCTCTATGGCTTGATAAACAAGATCTGATCCGAACAAAAGAGTTTCAACCACTTCGAACCATCCTACTGGTGATCTACACTTCCTTCCATATAAAGCTTCATATGGTGCCATTTTGATACTTGAATGATAGCTATTACTGTAGGGAAACTCAATAAGAGGTAAATGATCATCCCAGTTGCCCTTAAAATCTATTACACAAGCTTGTAGCATATCTTCAAGTATTTGGATGGTACGTTCTTCTTGTCCATTTGTTTGAGGGTGAAAAGCTGTACTCAACTTCACTTGTGTTCCCAAACACCTCTGAAAAGACTTCCAAAAGTTTGCGGTAAATTGGGTTCCCCGATCTGATATAATAGAGATTGGCAATCCATGTAATCAGACTATCTCTTTAATGTACAACTTTGCATACTCTTCAACTGTGTAAGTGGTCCTAACTGGTCGAAAATGTGCGGATTTGGTAAGCCTATCAACAATTACCCATATAGAATAAATCTTCTGGGATGTACGAGGAAAACCAATAACGAAATCCATGTTTATCATGTCCCACTTCCAGCTTGGAAAATCACTTCATTGCATATAACCTTCGTGTTTTTGGTGCTCAACTTTAACTCTTTGACAATTTGGACATTCAGCTACAAATTCTGCAATGCTCTTCTTCATGTCATTGTACCAATACATATCTTTCAAATCTTAATACATTTTTGTTGATCCTGGATGAATGGAATACCTTGAACAATATGCCTCTGTCATAATCTTCTTTCTTATTTCGTCTACATCCGGAACACATAATCAGTTTTCGCACTGAAATACTCCTTCTCGCGTAAGCTCAAATGCTTTGGTCGCACCACTCTGAACGTTCTCCTTAAGCTGTAATAAAATATGATCTGCATATTGCTTCTCTTTCACTTCAGCTACTAATGAAGATTCCGCAGCATTATGTACGATAAGCTCTTTATCCGGAGTTTCAAAAAGGCGAACTCCCAAACTAGCTAACTGGTGAAGATCTTTAATCATCCCTTGCCTTTCTATAGGTGCCATCATAGCCTTATGACTAAATGCATCAGCTACCACATTAGCTTTCCCTGGATGGTACAAGATATCAACATCGTAGTCCTTTAATAGTTCAAGCCATCTCCACTGCCTTAAATTTAGATTTTTCTGATTAAAAATAGATTGCAAGCTCTTATGGTCAGTATATATATCAACATGAACCCCATATAAGTAGTGGTGTCATATCTTTAAAGGAAAAATAACTGCTGCCAGCTCAAGATCGTGTGTAGGATAATTTTTCTTATGTGGCCGTAATTTTCTAGAAACATATGCTATTACCTTACCATGCTGCATCAATACACATCCTAAACCAATTCTAGAAGCATCACAATAAACTGTATACCCTTCGGTGCCTTCTAGAAGTACCAACACGGGTGTAGAAATCAACTTGTTCTTTAAATCTTGAAAACACTTCTCACAGGCATCATTCCATTGGAATTTGGATGCTTTATGGGTTAGCTTGGTTAAGGGTTCTAAAATGGAAGAAAAGCCTTCAACAAACCTTCTATAATAACCGTCCAACCCAAGAAAACTATGAATCTCCATAGGCGTTGTGGGCCTTGGCCAATTCTTCACAGCTTCTATCTTTTGAGCATCAACCTTTATCCCTTCACTAGATACAATATGACCTAAAAATGCCACCGACTTTAACCAAAACTCACATTTAGAGAACTTTGCATAAAGCTTCCAATCACGAAAAGTCTGCAATGCCTGTCGTAAGTGATTGGTATGGTCCCCTTTTGATCTAGAATAAACTAGAATATCATCTATAAAAACTATCACAAATACATCCAAGAATGGCTTAAACACCCTATTCATCAAATCCATAAAAGCTGTGGGTGCATTTGTTAGCCCAAATGACATAACTAGAAACTCATAATGACCATACTGTGTTCGGAAATCTGTCTTGGGTATATCCTTCTCTTTGACCCTCACTTGGTGGTAACCTGACCTCAAATCAATCTTAGAAAAGCACTTGGCGCCCTGTAACTGATCAAATAAATCATCAATTCTTGGGAGAGGATGTTTATTCTTAATAGTCACCTTATTCAATTGCTGATAATCAATACACATCCTCAACAAGCCATCCTTTTTGCACACAAATAACACTGGTGCTCCCCAGGGGGAATACTAGGCCTTATGAATCCCTTCTCTAGCAAATCTTTCAATTGCTCTTTCAATTCTCGTAATTCTGCTGGGGCCATTCTATACGGAGGAATGAAGCTTGTTTGGGTTCCTGGTATTACATCAATACCAAACTCTACTTCTCGTTCAGGAGGCAAACCTGGAAGATCTTCAGGAAATACATCAAAAACTTCATTTACCACTGGAACAATAAGTAGAGTTGGTGGCTCCGCTTCTGTATCCCTTACTCTAAATAAATGATATATGTATCCCTTGGAAATTATTCTTCTTGCCTTAAAATAAGAATTAAATCTACCTCTTGCTGCGCCAATTTCACCTTTCCATTCAAGGACTAATTCATCTGGAAAATGGAAATATACCTTTTTCGTGCAGCAATCAATTATGGCATAACAAGACACCAACCAGTCCATACCCATTATAACATCAAAATCTACCATTTCTAACTCCACAAGATCAGCCATCGTATCACAACCACAAACAGTTACTATGCAATTTCGGTAAACCCTTCTAGCTACAATAGATTCCCCAACCGGTGTGGACACTTCAAATGGCTTAACTAACAGTTCGGGTATTCTTTCAAAATTTCCAGCAACCAATGGCGTAACATAAGATAATATAGAACCGGGATCAATTAAGGCATATACATCGAATGAAAAGATAGACAACGTACCCATAACCACATCTGGGGAAGCCTCTAAATTTTCTCGATCCGCTAGAGCATACGTACGATTTTGAGCCCCGCTAGAACTCGTGGCTCCTCTATCACCTCTAACATGACCCATTGGTTGTGCACCCCTTCCTGAATAAGACATCGATGATGATGATGCAACAAATGACCCCGTAGGTCATGCCATACCCTCTATGCCCCTTCGTGGGCATTCTCTCATCATATGCCTTGATATACCACACCAAAAGTAAACATTGGTCCCCATCCGATATGCTCCCAAATGATACCTTCCATATTTATTGCATGGTTCTCGATGAGGTCTTGATTGGCTCATATTCCCTTGCCCTTGGTACCCCACTGTCCGCGAACTCTAACTCTCACTTTTGTGCCTAAATTGATTTCCTCTGGACCCTTGGAACTGTGGTGGGGCACTAGCTGCAGAATAAGAAGATAATGGCCTAGGTGGTCTAGTAGAAAACTGTGGTCTGAACCCTCCTTGGGATGCCATGAACTGCCCTGTAGAGCTGGCCCTCTTGGAAAATCCTCTTTCTAATTCCTGTTTTCTTCTCCTCTGCCTCTGATCTTTCATTTTCTGTGCAAAAGCTTGGATCCTCGCTATGTCCATATCTTTGTTCAAAGCGGCAATAGTAAAATCTCTAACCAGATATGGATCCAGCCTATCCATATATTGATGACCTCTGTCATCCATAGTAGCTACAACATTAGGAGCATATCTTGACAAGGAATTAAATCGAAGACTATACTCCCTCACACTTATATTCCCCTAACGAAGATTTAAAAACTGATCTGCACAGGCCTGACGAATCTCGAATGGAAGATAATGATCAAGAAATGCCTCTTTGAACTCTTTCCAAGTAGCTGGGGGTGCATAAATACCCCTAGATCATTTCTAGTCCGCGTACTAATATATAGCCTCCCCTTTGAATCTATACGCCGCTAACTTCACTGTCTCTCTACCTGTTACATGCATAATATCTAAGGCCCTTTAAATTTGATCAATAAAGTCGTGTGGGTCCTCGTTAATATCTGATCCATTAAAAGTGGGAGGATCCATCTTAAGAAAATCCTGTGTTCGAAGGTTAGCCACCCTATCTGTACCACTAGGACCCGTGGTAGGAATGGCTTGCCCTTGAGCTTACCCAGCAACTGTACGAGTCAAAAGTTGCACTACATTTCTAAGATCTTGATCAACAACATTAATAGGTGGCTCTAGGGATATAGTTCTCCTCCCCCTTATTTCTTCCGGAGTCGAACAAGTTTCTGATGCATGCTCAGCCGGAGCCTCACTTTGATTAGCTGGTATAGTGGGTGAATTACTAGTCCCTTCTCCAGCAGCCACATCTACTTGCTTACCGATATTCTTGCTTCTGGTAACTGGCATCATTACTATAATAAGAGAAACAAACGGATTCAGTGGTCAACTATGATTTCATATACAATATAGGCTCTATCGCACGATCTAAGACATGAAGAAAAGAAACAATTCCTAAATGTCCATAGTCTCCTGTTTATAGATGCGGTGCACGACATACCGATAAATAAGACTCTGCGTAGACACGGCTTTGTAGACTCACTAGGAAGAACTTCTCTGATACCACTTTTGTCACGCCTCAAATCCTATTAGGGCGGACTGGCACCCATAACTGAGGAGGCCCAGGAGAACCTCAAAACCTTATACTTCCCATGCATACCTCTATGACAACCCGAAATTCAGATAGCACCATGTCGCATATAAAAGGAAATAATGACATGTATAAGCTCGAGCACACATATATATGTATATACAATACTTGGCCGTTGGAGCCATCACGTCTATTAACAAAATGTCACCTTGACTGTACATTAGGTCTACAAAGCCTCTAGATAATACATAGAGTTTAACTAAGGTCGGGACACACCCCGCCATATAACTAACTTCTATACAATACCAAAAGTGACTGGATAGGACACGGAAAGCCCCGAAGCAAACTAGAGCTCATCAAAAGCAGTTGGATATCCTGGCTCCTACTTGTGCGGTGTATGAGCTGAGGTACCTGTGCCTGCAGCACGAAATGTAGGTCCTCCGTGGGGGACCTCAATACAAAATATGTACTGAGTATGTAAAGCTGTAGATAATCACATATGATATAGGAGCTCAATAGAAATCAGAAACAAGTGAACAAATCGTAATAGGAGTGGACCACACTTATTAGAACTTGTGACAACCTGTACATGTATTTATTCAATCACTTTACCTTCGTTCTTATCATCTTTATAATCATTACTGTACTGTACTGTGACCATTAGGCTGCCTCCAGTACATATAAACTAGGATCGACCTATGATAGGCTTATACCCCTGGGATACCACCCATAAACACACAAATAGGGATCGACTCATGATAGGCTTATACCCCTGGGATACCACCCGATAACAGAGAATTTCCATCACTTAGTTCAATTAATCTTTGAGATTGTTATTTCGGTCGCCACTGTATTTTTGATACTTTGAAACAATGATACATCAATAAGAGACATATAAATAGACCATCAATACAATAACGATAAAGTAAGAACTCATTGGCACATCAATGAAGTGTTTTGGAGTCATCAATGACATAACAATGAAGTAGAAACTTATTGGTATATCAATGAAACGTTTTGGAGTCATTAATAGCACATGGATCTTGTTTGAGTAACCGGATACCTTCTGATATTCATTAGTGTAATAAACATGTAAGATTTGGAAAACAAGTAAGTATTGGAATGTTTTGACATCTTGTAGGGTGGAAACAAGTTCATTGGTAACGTAGGACCACATGTTATTGAATAACTTTTGAAACTTTCTTAATAGAACAATTGTTCACTTTCATGCCAAAGATATGGTATACAGTATGCTTTATATACCTGGCTGTCAACCTTCAATACTAGTCCCAAATGGACTTCCCGTCTTTTCGGATTACTTATCTACAATGAACATATATAGCAATCTAGTATTAGCAACCAAACGTTACAATTCAATGATTTGAATTCACCAAACTAGTGGTTAAGTAGTAAGCCTTAATTACACCATAAAGGGTGTCATTTTAACCCTTTTATACTCCAATTACATTCACATGCCATGCATATTCATACAACATCCTCCAATATCAAGTTTGGATTCATTTATCCTTCCAACCAATCCATTAAACAAAATTGAGCCATAGACATAAATAATCATCAATTCAATATTATATCACCATATCCACCTTCCATAATTGAATTACCATATCCACCTTCCATAACTCAATTACCATATCCACCTTCCACAATTCAACACAACCAAACTATGCAAAATAGTCCATAACCCTATTTCCATCACCTTTCAATAACAACCAATACATATAATTCTCTATCACACATATACATATGGAAAAGAACAGAAGCAAACAATATTCATACCTTAGAATTCACCTCTTGATTATGCAATCCTGTTTGCACAAATAATAGGTGCCGCTCGAAGCTCTCGAGATGACAAACGCAGTTATCGGATTACTTTGGAATTTTTACGGTTGAATCAAAAGTAATTTAAAGGTCAAATTTAGCTAGGGTTTGTTCTTTCTCAATGATTGATAATGAAAATGAGTTTTTGAACTCATATACATGTATATATACACATATTCCCATCCATAATATAATAGAAAATGATCAAAATGCCTTTAAAATTTAAATAATGTCAAATCTATCCTTTGGTGGACTATTTTGATAAGCTAAAGTAGATCGACCATAACTCTTTGCTCTGATATCAGATTTAGGTGAAATTGGTATCGTTGGAAGGATAATTCAAAGAGCTTTCATTTCATATAAAGTAGGCCACCCAGTTCTTCCTGTACAAGGAGTTATGGTCGTTTGAAGTTGACCCTAAAAATCTGTTTTGATAGGCTGAAGTAAAACGAGTATAACTCCTTACTCAGAAGTTGGATTTGGATGAAACCAATTGCATTGGAAAGAAGACTCAAAGATATTTCTTTTCATAGGTCGAAGCTCTCCCAGTTCATTATATTAAGGGATTTATGATTGTTTGAAGTTAAAAATTTGGCTGGCCTCAGTAGTTTGTGTGCCGGAAATTTTCCTGCACATTTACTATTCCCAAATATCCCGGCCACCATTTTATAGTTTCGAACGTGCTCTATTATATCCGAAACCCATCCGTTTTTGGAAATCCTTACATCGTTTGAAATCTTATTCAATAACCTTCGCATGGAACCATCGACGGGCAAATTTCGGTATAAATAAAATAAAAAAATTAACTATATATAAATAAGACCAATACACGTACTTGAATATGCCAATACACGTACTTGATTACGGGGTGTTACAGAAGTGATCCAGAAAAGCATTAGAGAAAGTCACCATAGAGACGACTCATCAACCTCACCACTTGCCTGATCCCATTCCTCGTACCATAGGTATGCCACATCCTTTAGCTAATAGGCAACAAAATTCACCCCTTCCATATTCGTGGCCTGCATGACCCTGAAGATCTTTTCTATCTCATCTAAAAAACCTTGAAAACCGTCTTTCACCTTCACACCAGCATAAGTTAGAGGATTTAACCTCATAAACTGGCCAACCCTTCAGGCCTCAAAAAATGCAATACCATATGCACCATATTCGACCTGAGAAGCTACAACTGAGCAATCACATAGATTGACTGATAAAACTCCATATTTATCATGTCTACCTAAGGATCTTAAGGAGGACTACAAGGAACTAGTGGAATTATCGAGAAATTAGGGATTGGACCCCTAGACTGAGTATGGACTTCATAAGTAGAGCGTGTCCCATCAATATTGTCCTCAGTTGAGATAGAGGAGTTTTCGTGTGTTACAGATCATCGAGGCATGATCTGAAAGGCGAATAAAAAGGGATTAGAAAAGATTCCAGGACTTAGACTCCAAGCTTGAAAATAGAACACAAAGAAAGAGAAACAATCCTAAATGCCTTGTAACCTCTCTTATGAATGTGGCGCGCTACACTCCCTTAAAAGAGACACTACTCGACATGTCTTTGTGGACTCTCAATTGTCCAAGAACCGAAAGCTCTGATACCAACTTGACACAACCTGAATCGGGGTCTTGCCGTAATTGGCATTACAAGTACAACCAAGACCGGGGAACACCCTCATTGCCCAACCAAACCTCCAAACACGTACCCTGAGTCGGATGAATTCCAAACATATAAGTAGTAGCAATTTGTACAATTCCAAATTTTGGGATAGGTCCATGACCGTGAACAACCTAAACAAGTCCAACTATCCAATACTCATCCAATAACCATTCCAAAACAAAATAATAACCAAATACGAGTCCATAACATAATAGGATGGAACAATCATAAATACAGTCAAACAGTATCAGCCATAATACCAATACCAATGCCTAGGCATAAACCACTACCAACACCACCCATAACAACTAATAGTAGTCACACAAAGCCTCTAATCGAAAGTAACATAATATCCGGTTGGGACATGCCCCCAACCATAGCCAAAACCAATGTCTATGAAATAACCAAAGTATGTACAGACATCCATGACATGAAATGGAGCCATCCAGAATATGGAAGCTCACTACTTCAATCCAATAGCTAATCTCGAATTCCATCACTAAACAGGAGGACTAGAACGATCAATTCCTACATCACGTAGGGATACAGTTCCCAAAGATAGGTTAGCAGGTAAATGTAGCATGCACTCAAGATAAGGATAAAATAATGCCAACCTTTAAAACCAAGTAAACCAACCATATGCCTTTACAACCATACATATATATATATAACTATACTGGGAATAAAAACCGGGTTTAGCATGGCTTTAAAACCATTAACCCGGGTATGTGTAGATTAACCATCCTAGAACCACCCACGGGTTATATGGGTCCAGTGTAATCCCTTAAAAGGTCCTCGATGCATGTAGCACACGAACCATAGATACCATATGAATAGGAAATTCTCGAGTACCCTTCGCTCTCTATGATACATATGTACACATGTACTTAGGGGATTCTCTGTACGCTGTAAGTATCACATATGGTTGCCATAACCAATCCTCATGTCGGCAAATGTGAGTTTCCAGTGTCCGTCCATTGGACTCACACCTTCACGTTTAGCTGTAACACCCCGCCATTATTGCCTAATTAAAACCATTACCACTCATCCAAACCACTATTCTGTTTATTATTAAACAAGGCTATAAGTAGTGGTATCGTCATACTGACTATAGCTTGCACGCAATGTCCTTAGCCATCCTTTTTAAGAAGAAGAGATTCCAATGTACCCATAGATTACATTATTAAGTTGTCTTGGTGGAATCCCATGTACCACCAAGACCACCTTACCATTAACCATTCTATACAACAATTATGCCATGAAAACAATTTAGGGCTCTATTACCAAATCATACCATGCAATAGTTCTACTAAATGTCCAACAATGTAGTAAAAGCATTATCATAGGCATTTTATCAAACATATTGGGGGCATAGTATTTCTAAAATCAAAAATAAATACCAATTAACCATTCCCATGCAACCATATGCCCAAACCACCATTAAAATATGTAAATCCATAATTAAAACATGGGAAAGCGATAACCAAGAATTTATAACTAAAACCCCCAACATATATTTAAAAACACAAAACCATAAAACAATTATGCCATGAAAACAATTCATAAAACATGCCTTTAGTTGGAACACATAATGAGGGAGGAGTACATGCCTTAGATTAGGAATGTGGCAGAGAGAAATCACCCTTGTAAGCCCTAAATTGACCCTATTGATGAAACCCTAGCCTTTCTTGACCTAACAACCTTGAGAGAATTTGAGAGTATTTTAAGAGAGTTGGAGTGATTGCAAATAGGTTAAAATGATGTCCCAAAAGTGTTATAAGTCGTGGGACTTTATGAGTTTAAGAGGGAAAATGTCTAGATTACTCCCAACTTAAACTGCTTAAAATTCCTGCAGGATGGTACGACCACCACAACCCCAACCGTACCCTATGGTGCGAGTGGTATCCTTATCTCGTACCTTAGGCCTTCCCTTGGACCCCAACACTGTCCAACATATGACTACCCAAGTCAAACATACCCAACAATACGATTAGTACCATGAAATCGTACCCTAGGCAGAATAGAATCTCCTAGACTAAACTTATGGCAACATACACTTAACACCTTACCATTAGTACCCTAACATACAACTCGTATGTTCCAACCGTACCTTGGACAAAAACCATCCAACCCACACTAGTCACCATATGACAAAGACAAAATAAACCATACCATATCATACGAGCAGCATCCCAACTCGTATGATATCAAGAAGCCGAAAATTGGGAAATTTTTTTCTAAGGGTCAAAATCCAGGGTGTTTTAATCTCCTCCTCTAGGATCATTCATCCTCGAATGACGGAAAAGGTAGTACAAGCATGAATTACACCCCAACATAACCATTCCAACCTTTAACTAAGTTAGAAAACAAAGATGCAAGGAAATAAATCTTTCTTTAACCAAGTTAGAATACAAAGAGGTGGTCAAGAACACATACCTTTCACACGAATATCCAGAGCAGAAAACAAATACAGATTCTTGGACTTCATATCCTCTTTCACTTCCCAAGTAGCTTCTTCCATTTTGTGGCTTTGCTGTAGAACCTTAATCGAAGCTACATCATTGGCCCGCAAATGATGAACTTGCTGATCCAAGGTCTTAACCAGAATATCTTCATAAGACTGAGAATTCGAGATACCTAATTCTTCTAAAGGAACAATCAGAGAAGGATCACCTATACACTTTCTCAACATAGAGACATGGAATACCGGATGAATGGAGCTCAAACTATATCTAAACCCCAATTCATATGCAACATTACCAACCCTCCACAAAACCACATAAGGACGAATATATCTGGGAACAGAGCTTCCCCTTTTCCTCGAACCATATTACTCTATTCATGGGAGACACCTTTAGGGACACCCTATCCCCAACCTCAAACTCCAAGTCTCTACACCTTATATCTGCATAGGACTTTTGGCGACTTTGAGCAGCCTTAAGCCTATCCTAAATCACCTTTAGTTTCTCTATAGCCTGATAAACCAAATTTGAGCCAAACAAATCTGCCTCACCAAGTTCAAACCACCCAATAGGAGATCTATACCTCATACCATATAATTTCTTAAAAGGGGCCATCCTAACATTAGAATGATAGAATTGTTGTAAGCAAACTCCACAAGAGGTAGATGCTTAACCTAATTACTTCAATAATCAATCACACATGCCCGAAGCATATCTTCCAATATCTGAATAGTCCTTTCTGCTTGTCCATCCATCTGCGGGTAAAAAGCAGTACTCAAACTAACCTTAGTACCCAACCCCTACTGAAACGACCATAAAAAGTGAGATAAAACCGTGTACCACAATTCGAGATAATCATAATAGGTACCCTATGTAGCTTCATAATATTATGAAGATACAACCTCACATAATCCTTAACCAAAAAGTTAGTCCTCATTGGAAAGAAGTGAGCTAACTTTTTCATCCTATCCACGATGACCCAAACTAAATCAAATTGGATCCAAGATCGAGGAAGATCGGTAACAAAATACATGTTGATAACTTCCCATTTCCATTCAGGTAATTCAATTTCCTGATACAATCATCTAGGCCTCATGTGCTTAACTTTCACTTGTTAAAACACCAAACATTTGGCCACAAAATGAACCACATACTTCTTCATTACGTTCCACCAATACATCTACTTGCGATCATGATACATTTTTATTAAAATGGGATGAACACTTTAGCGCGATTCATGTGCCTCAGAAAATATCCTTTCTCATAAACCATCAACGTTTGGAACACATAACCTCCCTTAGTACCATAAGGTACCATCACCACTGATCTTAAATACCATTACCTTTTTCCCACCTACATCACCCTTGATTTTCATCAAGACAGGATCTAGCATTTGCTTCTCCTTCATTTCTTCACCAAGAGACAACCAAACTACTTCTCATACCAAGACGCCACCATTCTCGAAATCCAAAAGGCGAACTCTAAGATTGTCCAAGTAGTAAATATCCTTCATAATATCCTACCTCTCCTTACCCACATGAGCTAAGTTGCCCATGGATAACCCTCTAAGAGAATCAACAACAACATTAGCCTTACCTGGATGGTAGTGAATACTCATGTCATAGTCCTTGAGAAGCTCAAGCCATCTCCTCTGCCTGAGGTTAAGCTCTTTCTGAGTAAACACATTATGCAGACTCTTGTGAATCGAGAAGATATCCACGTGCACTCCATATAAATAGTTCCACCAGATTTTTAATACAAACACTACAGCTAAAATTCCAAATCATAAGTTGGATAATTCCTCTCATGTACCTTCAACTGCCTAGAAGCACAAACAATCACCGTACTATCCTGTATCAAAATACAACCAAGTCCCACACAGAATACATCACAATAAACCATAAACCCCTCATTGCCTTCAAGCAAGGTCAAAATTAAAGTCGAAGGTAGATTATCCTTCAACTTCTCGAAACTACCCTCACAGGCATCTGAACAGGAGAAATTTACCTTCTTCTGATTTAACTTAGTCAATGGAGAAGCTATCATCGAAAAACTCTCCACAAACCTCCTATAATACCCGGCTAAACCTAAGAAGCTCCAAATGTCTGTTGGAGTAGTGAGACTAGGACACTTCTTAACCACCACCACTTTTTGTGGATCCACCATGATCCCCTCACTAGAAATAATATGACCCAAAAAGTGATAGCGTTCATCCAGAATTCATATTTTAAGAATTTAGCATACAACTGTTGCTCTTTCAAGGTATGCAACATTACACAAAGATGATTGGCATGATCCACCTCACTCATAGACTACATCAAAATGTCATCCATGAACACAATGACAAACAGACCCAGAAAATGATGAAATTCCCTATTCATCAAATCCATAAATATCTTTGGGGCATTGGTCAAACCAAAAGACATAACCAAGAACTCTAAGTGTCCATACCGGGTATGAAATACCATCTTAGCGATATCCACCTCCCTAATCTTAAGTTGATAATACCCAGACTGAAGATCTATCTTTGAAAAGAATTTTTCACCTTGTAATTAATCAAAAAAGTAATCTTTTCTAGGAAGAGGATACTTGTTCTCAACCATCACCTTATTCAACAGTCGATAGTCAATACATATATTAAAGGAACCATCCTTTTTATGCATGAATAACACCAGTGCATCCCACAGGGATATACTAGGATGGATGAAATGCTTATCCAAAAGATCCTTAAGTTGCTTCTTGAGTTCCTTCAACTCAGCCAGAGCCATTTAATAAGGAGGAATAGATATTGGACTAGTGTCTGGAACTAAATAAATCCCAAAATCAATCTCTCTTTCTGGAGGAACACAAGGAAGATCATTCGAAAAGACCTCAGGAAACTCATTCACCACCGAAACTGATTGCAAAGAAGGACCTTCTGAGTTAGAGTCTTTAACCCAGACCAAATGATAGAGATACCCTTCAGAGATTACCTTTCGAGCTTTAAGATATGATATAAACTTCCCCTTAGAAGCTAGGGAACAACCCTCCTATTCAATAACTAGTTCACCAGGGAACTTGACGACAACCTTACAGGTCTGACAATCTACGGACCGTAGCACGAGTATAATCAATCCATCCCTAGAATGACATCAAAATCCACCATATCTAATTTGAATAAATCCACCAAAGTCTCCTTACTACTAACAGATAACACACACACCCTATGGACTCTTTTATCAACCACAGAGTCACCTACCAGTGTAGAAATAGAAAAAGTATCTAAAATAAACTTGAGATCAAAACCAAAGTACATATTCACTAATGAGGTCACATAAGAGAGAGTGGACCTCGGATCAAGTAAATAACACACATCGTGAGAAAAGAGTTATAATATACTAACCACGACATCAGGCGATGCCTTAGACTTCGGTCAGAATGTAAGAGCATATAACCTATTCTGACCTATCCTAATACAAAAACAGAAAAAGATGCAGAAGTAGCACCCCTGGGTGCAGGAGCAGATGAAGAGGCAACCAAAACCTTGTTTGCTCCCGAAGCAACCTTACTAATCGGTCAATTTCTAAGCATATGGTTTTGCTGACCATATTTGAAGCACCTGTCCCTTCCCTCATCACATAAACCCTGATGCAACCAACCACAGAACCTATATAAAGGATATGATAAAGCCAACTGAGCCCCTTTAGCATTAGATTAGGAACCCTGAGCTATGAATTTATTGCCACCCTACTGACGCCTATCTCCTGACTGCTTTGGGTAGGGAGAACTAGCTGTGGAGAATGAACCAGAACTACCCACTTCTTCTTTGTCCACTTACCACCATCCCAACTACTTTTTTGTTGACCACCACCCTGCTCAGAGAATCTAAACTTGTTACCCTGCCTTTTACTTACCCCAACCTGCTTTTCTTTTCCTCATCCACCTATTGTATATGAACAACCAACCTAGAGATATCCATGTCTTTGATCAGCAATGCAGTGTTTCTTTCAAGGATCAACTCATGAGACAGTCCTGAAGCAAACTTTCTTATTTTGGCCCTCATATCCAATACTATTTTTGGAACATACCTAGACAGCTGGTGAAATATCAAGGCATTATCTTTGACCGACATCTTTCCCTTTTTTAGATTAACAAATTCCTTCTCTTTAGATTCCCTCGACTCCTGAGAAAAGAAGTAATCTAACAAAGCATTAGAGAAAGTATCCTACAGAGATGAATCACTAACCCTACCCTCTGCCTAATCCCATTTCTCGTACCATTGGTACGCCATATCCTTTAGATAATAAACAAAAAAATTCACCTCTTCCACATTCGTGGCTTGTATGACCCTAAAGATCTATTCTATCTCATCCAAAAAAACTTAAGGATCGTCTTTTACCTTCACACTAATAAAAGTTAGAGGATTTAACCTCATAAATTGGCCAACCTTTCTGGCCTCAAAAGATACAATACTAGATGCATCACACTCGGCCTGAGAAGCTACAACTAAGTAATCACATAGATTAGCAGATAAAACTCCATATTCATCACATCTACATGAGGAGCTTGAGAAGGACTAAAAAGAATTGGTGGAACTCCCAAGAAATCAGGGAATGGACTCTTAGACCGCGTATGGATCCCATTAGTAGAGCGTTTCCCATCAACATTATCCTATGTTGGGATAAAGGAGTTTTCGTGCGTAACAGATTATTAAGGTATAATCTGAATGGCAAATAAATAGGGATTAGAGAAGATTCCAGGACTTAGATTCTAAGCTTGAAAATAGAACACAAAGAAAGAGAAATATTCCTAAATTTCATGTAACCTCTCTCTTATAAGTGTGGCGCACTACACACCCTTAAAAGAGACTCTACTCAACACGTCTTTTTGGGCACCTAATTGACCATGAACCTAAAGCCCTGATACCAACTTGACATTACCCGAACTGGGGCCTTATCATAATGGGTATCTCAAGTCCAACCAGGACTGAGGAACACCCCTATTACCCAACCAATCCTCCAAACACGTACCTTAAGTCGGATGAATTCTAAATATATAAGTAGTAGACTTTTGTACAATTCCAAACTCTGGGATAGTTCCATGACCGTGACCAACCCAAACAAGTTCAACCATCTAATACTTAATCAATAACCATAACCAAACCTAACCAATAACCAAATATGAGTCCATAATATAATAGGATGTAATAATCATAAATATAGTTAAATGGTATCAGCCATAATACCAATACCAATGCCTAGGCTGACACCACTACCAACATTGCCCATAACAACCTATAGTAGTCCCATAAAGACTCTAACCAAAAGTAAAATAATATCCGATTGGGACTTGCCCCCAACCATAGCAAAAACTAATGTCTATGAAATGACTAGAGTATGTAAAGACATCCATGACATGAAATGGAGCCATCTGGAATATGAAAGCTCACCACTTTAATCCAACAGTTAATCCCAAATTAGATCACTAAGCACGAGGAGTAGAATGCTAAGTTCCTATATCGCGTAGGTATACAGCGCCCGAAGATGGGTTAGTGGGTGAACGCTAGCATGCACTCAGGATAAGGATAAAATAATGTCAATCTTTAAGACCAATTAATCCAACCATATGCATTTACAACCATACATACATATATAACTATGATGGGAAAAGAAACTGAGTTTAGCATGCCTTTAAAACCATTAAGTTGAGTATGTGTAACTTAACCATCCTAGAGCACCCACGAGATATATGGGTCAAGTGTAATCCCTTGAAAGGACCCCAGTACGTGTAGCTGTATTTATTAGAGCTACCATAGGACTAGGTGATTCTAGAGTACCCTTCGCTCTCCATGATACATTTGTACAAGTGTACCTAGGGGATTTCTGTGTACTTTATAAGTATTATATATGGTCGCCATGAATAATCCTTATGTCAGCAAACATGAGTTTCTAGTGTCCGTCCATTGGACTCATAACTTCACGTCTAGCTATCACACCCTGCCATTATTGCCCAATTAAGACCATTACCACGCAACCTAACCACCATTCTATTTATTATTAACCAAGGCTATAAGTAGTGGTATCGTCGTACCAACTATAGCTTACAAGAAATGTCCTTAGCCATTCTTTTTAAGAAGAAGGGATTCCCATGTCCCCATAGAGTACATTATTAAGTTGACTTAGGGGAAACCCATGTACCCCATAAGATGTTTGTTATTAACTTTTCTTAGGGGAGTCCCTTGTACCTACAAGGCTTTCAACTAGACCAACCATAACCACCAAGAATTTACTATTTAACCATTCTAAAACATTTAAACTATTTTTACCATTTAGGGTTCCATTACCAAATCATACCATGCAATAGTTTCATTAAAAGTCCAACGATGTAGTAAAAGCATTCTCATAGGCATTTATCAAATACATTGCGAGAATAGTATTTTCACCCAAACCCTAACTGTACCTTAGGGTACAAGTGGTACCCTTATCTTATACTCTAAGCCTTTCTTTGAACCCCAACACTGTCCAACATACGACCACCTAAGTCTAACGTACCCAAACATACAATTAGTATGATGAAATCCTACCCTAGGCAAAATAGAAATCTTCTAGACTAAACTTAGGGTAATATGCGATTGACACCTTACCATTAGTACCCTAACATATGACTCGTATGTTCCAATCGTACCTTGGAAAAAAACCATCCAACCTACACAAGTCACTATACGACCAAGACTAATAAAATTGTACCACATCATATGAGTAGTACCCCAAGTCATATGTTGTCCACAAACCAAAAACTGAGAAATTTTTTTCTAAGGGTCAAAATCCAGGGTGTTTCAAATAGAAATCCGATAGAAATTATCAAGATCACTGAGCTATCTATCTACATTTAAATCTAAGGATATTTAAAAGTAGTAATACTAACAAAGAAAGACAACTATCTAACTATAATCCGCTAAAAGACTCTGATACTCGCTGATATGCTCACGATTTCACCTAAGTGGGACCTCCAAATCTAAGTGATTCACAAATTAAAAATAAACAAACATACAACACATAAACACTCCAGATAAAGTCAATGTAGATCTCAACTTTCCTTTAAAGAAGATCTACAAGCCAAAACTTAGTTAAAAGCATCAAACAGAAGACCCACTCTCTCAAATCAATATTAAACATATCTATATCTAATCAGGTATGACATCTACAAGTCAAAACAAGTCAATAACATTCATCTCGATTATATTCATTTTGAGTCAAAAATTTACTTAAAAAATTATGTCAAAAAATAAAAGAGTAAATTTGAGATTTTATTTTAGAAATACGTTCTCCAAGGTCATAGGAGTATATAGTGAAAACTCACGCAAACATGAATTAAAAATGAAGTTTAAATTAAATAAAAACCAATTAAAGTATTACCGGCAAGAACTTCAAACCCCATATTTAAAATCAAGAATTTAAAGATGAATTAGTAAATAAATCATTGGGAAATGATGGAATAGAGGGGCAGAAACATTCCCAAAAATGAAATCTTATCAGCCTTTTTGAAATCGCTGTAATCCGAACTCTAGAAGTCTAAAAATAAGGAAATTATGATTTGGGGCCAAATGAACTTAATATTCTGTCAAGGTCTAAAGATTTTCATGAACGCGGGCCCTAGGTTGTGATTACAAGGTTGCCTAGATTTGGACCTTAACAAACACAAGCCTAAGGCTGTAAACACGAAGAATAAACAATATTACCTTTCGCGAACACGAGCCTATGGACATGAATACGAATGTAAGGTTAAAAAATCTTGGCAAACGCAAAGAGAAAGAGAGCATGCACCAGAAAACAACTGAAAATCATCACAGGAACAAGTCAAAACTCTCTAAATAAACCTCGAGATTTATTTAGGAACCCACAAAATAAAATCAATAATACTAATAGGCTAATTTCGATGTTTCTAACTTGATGGAACCATTAAATTTTCAAAAAGTGATCCTTATCAATAAATTAGCCTCTGATAACACTCAAATTACACTCTTGGATAGGTGTAGCGGATGTTACCAATATATTTATCCAATAAAGCATCAGGGTCGAATCCAAAGGTAACAATGTGAATGGTGAGCCATCCCCACTCCCAGAGGTCGGGAGGAAGCAGGAGTTTGCATCCTTCTCTACTGATTGCAAACGTGTGAGCCAACTTTACATTTTACTTTTCTTTTATTTTTACTTCTTCCTGGTCCAATATACTATTCTTAGATCCATCCTTAGTTTTTGTTTCCAAGTTTTACTACTCATTTTCTGTGCATATTAGAGTTATAGTTTCATTTTAATTATCAAAGTCAGTATTTTTAGTTATTGTATTCTGCGTCTTGTACATAATCGAGTCGTAGTTACTTTCTTAGACTTTAGAACAACTATCTATTGCGTTTTGTCCTTAGATCCTTAGCACAAATACACAGAGTCAGTCTCTAAAAGAACATAAAGATTTTTATTTTATTGAGTCGTGTCCATAGAACCTTAGAACAAATACATCAAATCTTTATAGTCTAGAAAAATACAAAAATATGTCTTTTTCCATAGCTTCTTCTACTTTGTTTGATCCGTACCGGTTCCTTCCTCAGCTAGCCATGTCTCCAACCCTTCACAATACTTTGTCATGCAAATATGAAAATCTCTTTGAAGTAGAGGTGCAACAGCCTAAACAAGATGTATACTCTATATATATACCTCTACCTGACCCTTATTTTGCCTTTGTCAAGAAAGCATGTAATCAATTAATGCAAATTGATTCCCTACACTAGAATAGGTTAGACGGAGTTAAGGAATATGTTGCTTCCATAATTCTTTACCAGCATATCCTTATGACTCTTGATGATCATTTTATAACTCTGCAAATGCCATAAAACTTCCCACGAGAATGGAGTCACATGGTTATACCCATATCCATTTTAGGGCTATTTGTGTTACGTTGATGTATTATGGAAGGAAAGGATATCTATTAAAAGCATCACTTTCTCTCCTTGATACAAGATTTCACAAATACCAAGATACAAATCTGGGTACTCTACATGTTATTCTGGATGTTGGGACACTTGTTGTAACTCTATTTCCAAACCTTACCATGTCTCTTTCTAATCTAAACTTAACCGAGGTGATAAAAATCTAAGTCCAAATCCTTGACATAACAACGGCTATCTTGTATCCAACTATACACCACCAAATAGCTTGGCAAGTTCAAAACCACGAAGACACTCTTTCCATGCCAGGCGATAAGACATCCTTATCTTTAGCCATAGATACGACCTAACGAGCCACCCTTGGTGTAGAAATATCAAATCAAATATCTAGGGAAGAACTGCTTAAAATCATTCCAGATATATATGTCAACTGTTATAAAAAGTTGATATTCTATTCTCAATGTCTATGAACCTTATCTGAAGTGGCCCCTCCCCAGACATCTTTGCCTATCTAAATGGTCATCCCAAATGATATATATCCAGAAAAAGAAAGCTCAGACCTGGTAAATGTCTCTGACTCATTCAAAGAGATCATGAGAGGTAATGATTGGGTCCAGCAGTTCAATCACCTGGGATGCAATGTATACTGGTTCAAATATCCTTTCATGGGACACTGTCCATGGGTCAGCAATTATAGCTATGCAAATTGCAACACAACCTGGACAAATGGTGGTGACAATGAATGTAGTGATTCAGGCCATGCCACACTTATAGAGGTACTAAAAGAAAAGAGACAGGCCACTAAGTCTGCCACACATCCTCTAGATACCTCCGTGCTATCCTTCATTGACCATCAACAAAGAGAAAGGTAACCCACTGGGAAGAGTAACCCATTGGAGAGAGTAACCCACTGGAAAAGATAACCCATTGGAGAGGGTAAATTTCTTACACATGTCATCTGATGTCATTTTTTAGGAAGTGTTGGATAGTGCCGGCGGAGAAGGGCTCGTGTATTCTTATTCCATCCACCAATCAATTTCGTGCTTCTGCTTGAGGCATTCTTGGCTTTCCAAGCTTCTCTTCATCGATCTGGTGAAGTATATCTTTCTCTTGGATGAATCTTTGCATTTCTGTAGAGGAGGCTTCATCTGTATGCCTGTGGT
This sequence comes from Capsicum baccatum var. pendulum, assembly GCA_030864225.1. Lineage (NCBI taxonomy): Eukaryota > Viridiplantae > Streptophyta > Magnoliopsida > Solanales > Solanaceae > Capsicum > Capsicum baccatum. The sequence continues at coordinate 199,404,584 of CM061557.1, forward strand.
TTCACTATTTTGGACTCATACGGTGGCTGGTATTCTATTTTTGTCTGTTGGGCTTCATCATTGGTGTAGTCCCTTTCTTTGAAATGCATCTGGTTTGCTGGAGAGTGAAGTATTTTTCTTCACAATATTCATCCTCAAGAGTGAGAATCAAATTAGGAAATTTTTAGAGTAATGAAATTACCGACTGGGCTTGGACTTCATGGCCTGTAATTCCAACCAGGTGATTCAATATAAAGATCGTTGCATTACAGGAATCTTTGGAGCATTGAATCCAGTATGGCATGAATCCTGGTTGGATTTGATCGTGATGCCTGAAGGCATAACACCTAAACTCCATGATAGTATAGTACTGGTGGCGTATGTACTAGAACAACCTTAGGAGTCCTTGCTGGGAATTATCGGCTAGTATAATGAACATATAACATAAAAGATATCCCAGATATTCTCTGAATAGCTTCAAGATGGATTTATTATGCATGTTGAATACTTAAAGCTTGTTGAAAGTCTAGATAGATCGATCTGAAGGACCTATGTATCTGTTGAACAAATCTGGAGAGCAATATGCTATTCTAGAAGAAATATTCCTTATATGTTGAACGTGAGAGATTGACTGGCCGATTTCTGATTGTCTTCTCCATTACTGGTTCTGATGTCCCCTAATTCTGCATTAACATATATGGAGAATATGGTGTCCTCCATTTTTTCTTCTTCCAATGAGAAGACCGATTCAAGGTCGTCATCTTTGTTAAGATAGATATAGATTTCAGCATGATCAACTATTTCTTCAAAGAGGTGGACAATGTCTTTCGACTTCTTGAGTTGAGGACAGTCTGTCACAAAGTGACCAGGCTTTCAATAGATGAAGAAACTATCATTCTTCTTCTAGTGATCTGCTGGGCTTCTTCGTCTGAGATGCCTGGTTTGCCTGACTACCTTAGGTTTGTCGTCTAGAGGCCTGGGTAGTTTGAATCTCCTAAACAATAGCTTTTTTTGTGATCTCGCCTGACGGCTTGAACAGGAATAATCGGACTTCATAACAAGATTGTTCCTACCATAATGATAATCAAGAACTAGGTAGTTCTCAATAATCTGCTTTAGTATAAATCTCTTCTTGCATAGACTATTTAATGCCTGGAAGATGGCCTGCCTGGTGTAGCTCGCGTCTTTGCAAAATGCTTCTAGAAGGATTCTGGTGTTGGTGGAAAAGTCCTGGAATGTGATATAATTGGTTTTATCCACAATCCCAAGCGTATTCTACCAGCATGTGAGGATTTGGGAGAATCTGGATGTGAATTCTGATAGTATCATGCATTCCATATTCTTCATCATCATGAAAGTTCTGAAGTCCTGAGGTAGGAATAGAGTTGCAAAAATAGTTTCCTCCACTTCTATTATTGGTTCTTGCCTCATCTTTAGGACTGGATCACAGTCAGCTTGTATTTCTTGGAGACTGGTTGAGAGACCACTGGTTCGCTAGAGTATTTCTCTAACATAGATGGACAATCCTCTTTAAGAAATTGGATTGGTTACTGCAAATCATCTTCGTCATTCTTGACACATTCATCAGCACAGAAGCCATTGTCAGCACCAGATGACTGTCTACTAATGAAGGATGGTGATTGGCCATTGATGAAGATGTCCTCGGATATTTCTTTTTCTACATTGAAAGCAGATTTGGGAATTTCTTCTACAGCCGAATGAGGATCATCAAGATCTACATGATAATCCATGATCTTTTCCAAGGCTTGTGCTTATTTCTTTGCCTTTCTAGACTTAGGAAAAGTAACTCCAGTGTGCCATTGTTTCCATCGCAACAAGCTAGCACTTTACCATAGTATTTTCTTACCCCCTACTCCGACCTAATGGATTAAAGTAAAAATAGACAGGGAGGCAGAGGGGCATGGAAGACTATAGGAGAGAACATCCAGATGGACAGGCAACAGACCCCAAACTTTTTAACATGAAAGGCGGTTTCACGACCATGTAGGTGGCATGCCATACAAAATTAAAGCCTTCATCAAATACCACAGACATAGAAACTAACTTTCCAAAAGGTTTCAACACGATAGAGGCAGTATACCTTAATAAGTCAAAGCTTTCATCAACACCATATACACAGAGACTAACCTTTCCAACATGACAGGCAATTCACGTCCATATAAATGGTATTCCATATGAAATCAAAGCCTTTAATCGATACAACACATCTTTCTCCCTGGACTGTTGCCCTCAAAATGGCCGCAAAACAAAAGGTGTACTAAGGCAGACCCTAGATCTGCATGTTCTTTCTCAAATATTAAATCTTTCTGGAAAGCTATGGCATGGACTAAGCCAATTTTGTTTCATATACATGGAAAGAACTTAGACATCTACGTCGTGTGGACAAAGCCAACTTCATTATTATGGAAAGTACTTAGACGTCTACATCATGTGGACAAAGCCAACTTCGTTTCATAAATATGGAAAGTAACTTTGTGGTGCCATTGTTGCCATCGTAACAAGCTAGCACTTCATCGTAGTATTTCCTTACCCCCTACTCCAACCTAAAGGATTGAAGTACCTATCCCTTTGGAAGAGAGAAAGCAAGAGCAAGAGAGTTTAGCCAACAAACATTTTCATTGATAGTAGAGAGAAACTATACAAGGGGTTATTAGATAGAGCAAATGATCTAGGTAGAGAGAATGATGCCCCTAACCTAAAGTCCTAGGCTTCCTTTTATAGAGGAAGGAAGCTAACTAGCTAAGCTAAGCTATGGATAAACATAAAATAAAATACTATATTCCTATCCTAACAGCTAAAGTAGGCATTATCCATTAATAAGGATAAGTCTTATCCTTTTGGAAGGGATAAGCATTATCTATTGTGACTAGATAAGCCTTATCTTTATTCACACCAGGACCTACTAACATGTGGGGGCCAAATAAAAACAAAACAAACTATGTTGTTGGCATGTGACAGCATGTCCAAGCAAGTGAGTCGGTGCATCAGCAGCTTTACAGGTATCTTACAAGCAGGTGGATAAGCTCTTTGTCTTTGAAGTAGCTGAATGAGAAGCTTTAAAAACCCATCTGAAAGGGTAACCCACTGAGAAGGGTTTCCTTGGAGAGGAGGGTAACCCATTGGCGAGGGTAACCTATCTGACAGGGTTTTCTTGGAAAGAAGGGTAACCCACTAGGAAAATTAACCTACTAGAGAGGGTAACCCACTAGGAATGGTAACCCATTAGAGAGGGCAACTTTCTTGCACATGTCATCTAATGTCATCTTTCAGGCAATGTTGGATGGTGCCGACGGAGGTGAGCTCACGTATTCTTCTTGAATCCACCAATTAATTCTGTGCTTTTACCTGAGGCGTTCTTTTCCTTCCAAGTTTCTCTTCATTGATCTGGTAAAGTAACTCCTTTTGAATAATGAATTTTCACATTCCTATTGGAGAGATTTCAACCGCATACTTATGATGGAGCCGATAACTTCATCTCTAGTGATCTCGTACTGCGGCTGATATTCCTTTGCTGCTCACCAGAACTCATCCTAGTGAGGATGACCATCGTCTGTGTAGTTTTATTTTCCCTATTTCTTTGGACAAATTTCCTTTGGAATACATCTGTTCTGCTGGAAAATGAAGCATTGGGCTTCATAGTATTCATCTTCCAAAGAGAGTCAGGACATGAGAAATTTCCATAGGAGTTAAATTTTTGGCTGACCTTAGACGTCATGGCCTGAGATTCCTATAGATCAATTTAGCATAAAGACCATTGCATCATAAGAATCCTTGAAGCATCGAATCCAGTATTCTCGTGGCCTGAACCACAGTATGAATCTCTTCAGAGCAGGTTGGATTTGATCTAAATTCCTGAAGTCATCACACTTGAACTCCATGAGAATGTAGTACTGGTGGCACAGATACCAAAATAGCCACAAAAGTTTGCGATAAAGACAAGGCAGAAGGTATATTCTTGGTGTACTCTAAATGGCTTTAGGATGGATCCGCCATACTTTTTGAACATTTGAATCTTATATAAGGTACGTCTTTCTTAGAGGATGGATGGATTGAAGGGATCCACATATTGGTTTAACAGATCTGGAGGGTAATCTGCTAGCCCAAAAGATAGTATCCCTGTCGTCTTTAGCATGAGGATTTGACTGGCTTGGTGCTGGTTGTCTTTGCCATTGCTGGATATCAGGTAGATATCATTGGTGTAGATATCACCTGCTTCTTTATATATGTCTATGGAGAAGAGGGTTTCCTTTTTCGATTCTTTTTCCAGTGAAAAGACCGATTCAAGGTCATCCTCTATGCCGAGATAAATTCCCATATGATCAGCTATCTCTTCAAAGGGGTGGACAGAGTCCTTCAACTTCTTGTCTTATGGACAGTTTCTGGAAAAGTGGCCAGGCTTTCTGCAGATAAAGCAGGCATCATCTTTCTTCTTGTAACTGGCTGGGCTCCTTCGCCTGAAGTACCTAGTTCACCGGGTAACCCTGCACCTATGGTTAGGAGGACTTGGCAATTTGAACCTACTGAACAATAGCCGTCTTTTCGTGCTCATCTTATGGCAATGGCAGGAGCAGTTGGACTTGGTGACGAGGTCATCTTTATTGCAGGCTCGATCGAGGACTAGATTGTTTTTTATAATCTACTTCAACATGGTCCTCTTGATGCTTATATTTTCCAGAGCCTGGAATATGGCCTTCCAAATATAGCCTATCTGTGGGATGATTATAGACTTGAACTTCTCCTCCATAATTGCCATTGTGTGGTTTGCTAGCATCGTTGACAGAGATGATACGAAGGCTTGCTTTCGGCTGGGATCCCCGCCTAAATCAAAGTAGATCTTTGGCATCCTCTGGAAGTGGATATCGATGGAATTTTTATCAAATGATAGACACTTTCTCTCGAAGAGCTATCGCCGAAGCTTCTCATGCCTCTAGCCTGCATCTCTGCAGAATACCTCGTGTAGGATCCCGATGTTGAAGGCAAAGTCTTGGGATGTCAGATATGTGTTCTTGTTTGAAATCCCAAGAGCATTCCACCAGTCACTGAGTATGTCGAAGAATCTGGATGTGACCTCCCAGAGTATCATGTATTTCTCTCACTCAGCCAGATTCGTCGTCGCCATCCAAGTGTAGAAGTCCTGGATCTGCTGGGGCTAGGATGGAATCTTTATGTCATCAAGGGTGAAGGTGTGAAATCTGATTCCCACGGTCTTTATTCCGGTGTACCTGGATCTATCCTTCTTTTTGGGATTGGATCGTCCATCTCCCATCTTGGTTGTCAATGACTTTGGAGACTACTGGTTCCTTAGATTAGTTCATGTATATTGATGGATAGTCTCCTTCTACTGTAGATTCAGCATCGGTTGTATTAGGTTTATCAGCATATGCTGGATCATCATCAGAATCTTTCATCTGCGTTGGAGCATAAATAGATGAACCCTTTGCTTTTTCTGTGTTTTCAGTGGATGTTCCATCACCGATTTTAGAATATATATATATATATATAGTTTTAGTGGTGGATGAGTGTTCTTGCTCTCCCTCAATTTCATAGCCAAAGATATCATCGATGGCTTTTAAAAATTCTTCTTCTGGGCTATTCTTCAAAACTTTTTGAGTAATGGCATTCTCAAAATCTGCAGCATCAGACTGAGAGATAACTTGAGTTGGGATGATGGACTTGTCCTTCGTAAGACCATTGTTATTGAGAAGATGTTTTATAGTGGATGTCTATACTTCATCTGATCGCTCTTTGAATTGTGATTCTGTAATTTGGACCTCTGAGTCTTATCCATGATAATAAGATCCTGGGTAGGAGCAGCATGTCTTGTGATCGACTTATCAGTGTGTTGTGGAGCCTTTCTGGAATGCTTCATTCTTTTGACCTCATTTTGTGCCATCTTGGATTCCTTTTGAGCTGTCATGGCATCCTTTCTTTTCCATACAAACTTGGAAATGTCAAACTCCTCATGTTCCTCCGTTAGGCTAGAATGAATAACATTGAATGAGGTGGAGAGGTGGAAAAAGGTTGACTTAATCCTCATGAAGAATGTTCTCTAGGAGATACGGTGGCTTTTTGGGCATGACCGTATTTCAGAAGATGGATCTGTTCTTCCAACGAGGCTTTTTTCTTTTCTTTGTTGGTCAATAAAATATAGTATTGAGGACCCTATCGGGCATATTTCATACTGTATATTATGTGTCCTTCTCTCTAGTTTTCTAATAAGTATGGCATATTGAGTTGATACTTCTGTCTCCTCTTGTCCAACAGATGGAATAACATGTGGTAATTTTAGAGTGTAGCTTTGGTTATACCTGCTGGGTGGGTAGTTTGGCAGGAATGGATAGTTGGGATTTGAACTGGTTTCAGATATCATGAACATTGGAGGTTCAGGATTAGGATCTGATCTGGAGTCGGAGGGTCTACCTTGTGATGGAAGGGGCAGTGATGCCCATTCTCATGGTTTGTAGGAGACTTCAAATGGGTGGTCGTTGTTTCGATGGTCATCATCTATTTTCTTTGAAGGCCTGTGAAATTGGGGGTTTTGGAATCCCCAATACTCATCCTATTCCAGTTCATCTTCCTCCTCATCAGAATTATTCAACCAGTCCTCTTGCCATCTCTGGCAATCATAGTCGATATCCTATAGGCATAGTCCTATGACTAGGTCCTTGAACCAGTGCACTGTATGCCCATCATGGACAAAGTGTACAATACAGTCTTGATCATTCATGGCACTATTAAGGTAACCCAACATATTCGCGGGATCTGAATCCTCTACATTAAAAAAAGTATTAGCAAGGGTATGCATATGGACAGAGAGAGATTTTCTGTAAGGTTTTCTGGCGAATATTGGTTTTGATGACCGAAGATATTGAGGATAAACTCTCATCATCTCATAACTTCTGATCCATGATTTTGGAAGAATCATGAGGATTTTTTCCTTTAGGATATCTTTTGAGACTTGGATACACTAGGTCGTACCTTTGGTAGCATCTATGGTTAAGAATAACGAGTGGTGGCCACCAGGAAGGGATAGGTTTCTTTTGTAGTTCTGGACTTGCCAAACTATCTGGTGGTGTAACTTTGTTTGTGTAGGTTTATAGTCTGGTGGGGCTCCAAGGATTTAGAATTGAAACCTTAGTGCCTTTTTAAGATATGGATCTGAGAGAGACATAGTAAAGTTGGGAAACATAGTAGCAATAACTGTCCCTGAGTCCAATATGTTGTCTAAAGTGCCCAAATTCACCCGTTGATACCCTTTGAATCTAGTATCCAGAAGAGAAAGGCGTGCCTTTAACGACTATCCTTTTCTCCCTTGATGAGTCAAGGCAATTCAAATTTCACCAAAATGGATATGGGTAAAGCTATACCTTTTCCACTGCTGTGGAAAACTCCTCATCATCTGCAGAGTGATAAACTGTTCAGCTGGAGTAGTAAGGACGTACTAATCAAGTTTTGTTCCAGCAAAATATTCCTTAACTCCTTCTGGTTTCCGTTGATATAGGGAATCAATATGCAACTCTGGATTACACGTCTTTCTGGCAAAGGCAGAGTATGGATTTTGTATGGGTAGATATGTAGAAGACAGATTTTGCTCTTCTGTTGATACATCTAATTCATAATGATAGTCTTTCTTGCATGACATAGTTTTTTTATAGTTGGAGACAAGTGTATTATTTCCAAGGATCTACATAAACTAATCACAGAAGACGTAGATGGTGAAGACTCTAAGACTGACATATTTTTGTATTTTTTGGACTATAATGACTTGATATATTTGTTCTAAGGTTCTATGGACATGACTCAATAAAATAAAAATCTTTTTGTGGTTTTGTAGACTGACTCTATATATTTGTGCTAAGGATCTAATTACAAAACGCAATAGATAATTGTTGTAAAATCTAAGAAAGTAACTGCGACTTGATTATGTACAAGATGCAGAATACAATAACAGAAAACACTAACTCTGATAATTAAAATGAAACTATAACTCTAATATGTACAAGAAATGAGTAGTAAAACATGGAAGCGAAAACTAAGGACGGATGTAAGAGTAGTAGGTTGGACCAGGAAGAAATAAAAACAAAAGAAAATAAAAATGTAAAGCTGGCTCACACGTTTCCAATCAGCAGAGGTGGATACAAACTCCTGCTTCCTCCCGACCTTCGAGAGTGGGGATGGCTCTGATCGAGTAAGTTTGAAATAAAAGTAACTTGCCAAATTTAAATCTAAGATACAAATATTTGGGGGTTTGTGTGAATGTTTTCAAAAATATAACAATTCCTGCTCTTTTAGAATAGGCTAAGAATAATTAAAGTGTAATCAATTTGGAGTGGATCTTGGGGTTTGATTTTGCCCAAAACTAACCTCCAAAAGAAGTATGTTGCGGTTGATGCCAAATATAGTAACCCAACTAGGTTGGGGTCGAACCACAGGAAAGATGTTTAATAGTTGTTTAACTTAATGTGATTCACGAGCAGTGTAATAAAGTAAATGGGGGATTTTGGAAGTAATTAGTAAGTTGTAATCGAACTCGAGTGCTTTGAGTTATAAATAGTAGAAGACAAACACTAGGACTGTGTTACCCCTGGCCTCTTAATTCCACAAGTTTCTCGTGTTCAACCCACCTATTCTGCTGCTCTGTATGTAAAGTCAACAAGTTATGTATTAACAAAAGTCTTATGAACGAGTTGATAAATCTCACCCTTTCCTTGTGATCTCAGGGCGTCACCTTATTGCTCCTTGTCTATGACTTTAGTTCAACTCTCACCTTTTGAGTCTTGAGTTGATTAGATGAGATGGCAGAATAATAATGATGGAAGTGAATCTCAAATTCTTGTCTTAATCCTCTTTTCTCAATCATAAACTCCCTTGTGAGGATGTTTACGAATACAGGCTATCCCCAAGTTTCTGCAGTAGCTCTGAGGTCAATTATGATAAAAAGGATTAATATACATGCAGTTTACTTTAGAATAGATGAATCTCCCACTTCCCTTGAATAGTTAATCTACCAGGGTTCCCACAACCCTAGTCAGGGAAGTTAGTTGCTCATGTTCATACAACAATCCACGATAATCAATAAAGAAAGCATGTAATTAATTGCACAATAATGAGAAGAATAGAATCCCAAGTCTTCAATTGAATAAAAACTCAAAATATCAAGAACAAAGTATCAATAAAGTAAATTAATTCTAAAGTAATGCTAAAAGAGTGTAAAAGTACGTAAAAGAATATCAAAGTGTGTAACCCATAGACACATAATTTTGTCCCTTCCAAAAGCCAATTATATCCATTTTTGCGCCACCTTATCATACACCCTCACCCCTTTAATAATTTCCCCATAAAAGGACAAAAAAATAACCAATTCTTTACAAATCTAATCACCTAATATTTTCTCAACAAAAAAATAACCACCCTAACTAACCCTATCCACGTGGGCCTCACCTCCTCTTTAATTCACATTTTTTCCTTCTTTCTTTCTATAACAAAAGAGACACCTGGCGATTCCATCTAACAAACACACACATTACATATCACAGCCCACTATACATACACACAATTTATATACACACACAAAACACACCATTAAAGGAGGCACTAAAATTAGGATTCACTGAAAACTCACACCTCACACAATGCCACACACTCACACACAGCTACACATACAACGACAAATACAATGAGAGAGACACAGGAATTATAGGGTTTAGGATTGAAAATAGAGAGAGAACCGATTGGAGAGAGAAAAATTAGAGAGATTTAAGAGAGATGAATGAAGGGAGATAGAAAAAATAATGATGAACAAGAGCTAGATTGGAGAAATAGAGAGACTTCAAGAAAAGGGAATTAGGAGTTTGGCCATTTTTTGTGAGTTTTTGCCGAAAACTAGATGGAATTGTTGCCAGATACATCAAAAGCCACAATTTGAAGCCATCGGATAACAGTACCGTCAAATTTATTCTGACCCAAATTCACGCTAAAAAGGTCATTCTCTCCCTGTGTTTAGTTTAAATCTACAGAAAATCCCATCGATTACATAAGCTGACCAAAAATCACATTCACTGTTTAAGTTATGGTTAGAATTTGGGTATTCGGATTGCTCGTATTATTCTTGGGTCTATACCTTGGGTTCATTGCACTATCAGTCAAACAAAAGAGAGAATCGAGGTTGAGGTTTTTCATTTTATGCTGGCTAGTTTGAGGTTTTGAATCTGTGAAGCTTCCACATTAATTGTTTGACACTTTATGTGATAAATTTATCGATGTGTGGATTTTGCTTTCATTGATTTTGATATGTTTTGATCATCGTAAGTGATTGTTGATATCAATGGATTGATTGTATCAATATGATAATCAAATAATTTGGATTCAATTTGAGGATAAATCATAATTTGGGGTGGTATTGAAAGTCGGCTAATTCATAATTTCATTTAGTTTATTTAATTTGTCATCTAGATTAATTTTGACGTTGTTAAATGCGGTAGTATCATATTTTAGGTTGAAATTAATAGATAAATTTTAGGTTTGGGCAGGCAAATTGTATAAATTGATGATTGTTGAGTGATTGAATTATTTTGTTTGAGGTGGTTTAATTTCTTTGCACGAAATTGAAAAAATGTATTCATTTTGTCGGGAAATGCCCTGAGATCTTATGTAATTATTCACTGGGAAATTTCCTGAAGTATCATATACGTAAAGGAGGTTTGTGATCAAGGCCCGAGGCATCGGGTAAAGTATAGTTAGGATAATTAGAATAGTTTAGGTTTTCATTTCAATATTTTTATTTTGGACTGGACACTACTTTTTTGGACTTAATTAGTTTGGTTTTTTAGTTAGTTTGTTTTGTGTGGTTTCTGTGGTTTATTCACTTCATAGTGTTATACAAACTGATATACTACATGAAGAGACCGTGGTCGAACTATGGGATCGATAGGTGCCTAACATATTCCCTTGATCAACAGAATTTCTTAACCAAAATCTCTGTTCGTGTACCAATTTTAAAAGAGTCAAAAATCATTTTGAAAAAGATTTTCCAAAGGTGACTTGGCATACCGGATTATGCCAAGTGGCGACTCTGAATTTTGATTGTTAAATGTCCTTTTTAGAACAAATTGTTTCCTTTTGTCACTTAATAATAAAACCTTTTTCGAACATAAAATTAATCTAGTTTGGTAAAGAAAAGGGGTGTGACAGCTCCGATGACTCTGTTGGGAAATTTTTAATTTGAGCTTCAATTTTTGAGTTGTATCGGATTAGTTTTACATCGTGGGTGTATAGACGCCTTTTTTGTGCTATCGTGCGTTATTGTTTTATCATTTTTGAGTGCCTACGTGCTACGTGTTTACAGTTTTTCTCTTATGTGTTACCACTTTATGTCTATCACCATTTGCCTAACCCGCGTCATTTATTTTGCAATAAGTCTCATGGTACATGTATGTACACGACCTCTAGTTGAGTCACACTTATTTTAGGAGGGGGAGACTTTGGGTGTATAGAGTAGGTGGAAATTTGCCGCAACCACTATCAACCATACGCTTCCTCGAACTGCCTTGTTAGTGAACCCCAGCCAAGGTCATCCTTTAGGTCATGCTTATCTGCATCATATTGAGACCTAGCGGGACTCACTTGATCCTTTTTAGGAGACTCACCCCTAAAGAATCCTTACATGCTAATTGTTACATATTTGAGGGTAACACGGTTATTTGACGGACTGATTTGGGGAAAAACATGTGCTAGAATTAAAGAAAAGTATGTAGACAAGAAAAATTTGGAAAAAGGAAAAAAAAATATAAGCGATTCAAAAAGATTTTTGTAGTTTTTTAGAGTTATTTATGGATTTTGAATTTCACTATACAAAAATTCAAAAAGAATTTCACCTTTTGCACTCATTTCTTAAAAGAAAAAGAAAAAAATTCTTTTGTTTCTTTTAGCAGACATTCATAATATGAAAATTTCAAAATGATTTTTTTAGTAGGAGTTTTGTATTAAAGAAAATTAAAAAAATATGGTAGAATTTTTGTCCATTTCATTAAAATACCAAAAATATTTTCCTTTCGCACTTGTTGGTGTCCGTTTTATGTGAAGAGTCAAATTAAGAATCAAAAAAGATTTTATTGACATTTTTCATCGTCTGTCTTTTGTTGTATCTCTTGAGTCAAGGTTTAGTTTATTATTTAATCCTTAATTGTCCAATCTTGATGAACTACGCACACCTAATTCTCCTCTTTCAGGAGTGAGATACGTAGGCAGCCCTTCTAGGGTTCGATGATTTTATTTAAAAAATTCAAAACGATTCTCTTCTCTTCATTTAGAGTAGATGTTTCATATACATCTTTAAAAGAAAACTACAAAAAGATTTTCCTTTAATAGTTTCAAGTTTCATCTCCGTATGAAATTCAAAATTAAAAACCCAAAAAGATTTTTCTTTGGTGATCATATGTTTTAGTTTGTGTAGGAATTGTAAAGCTGAAAAAATTCAAAAAGATTTTCATCAATTCTTTTGACAATTTGTTATTTTTTTTTCTTCTTAAAGTTTCAAGAAAAAGAAAAAGAAAGAAAGTCTGATTTTCATTTGTTTTGATCAAACTTTATGAACTACGCACACCTAATTCTCCTCTTTTGGGAGTGAGATACATAGGTGCGCTTCTTGGGTTCGGTGATCTTTTCATATAGGAAAAAAGAGGTTTTATAAAAGTGTTGAACTAACACATTTGTTATCTCTGGTTTAGTTAGTTCAAGGTGGTTGGTTTGTTGCATCCTAGCTGGTCCTCCACATCACACCAAGTCTAAGGAAGAGTTAGTCATGTCCAACAAGGTTATAGAGAGTGACATCATGGACTAGAAAAAGAGTCGGAAAAATGAGATTTTAAAGCAAGAGATTTTGAGACTAAGGCAACAAATGAAAGAAATGCACCGAGCTTGGGCCAGTGGGTTGCCTCCTCCTCTATTTTCCGCTATTGATTCTACAAATACCTAGAGTCTATCACCAAAATTGCAAATTCAATTTCCTACTGTTGTTGATGCACCACAACATGTCTCAGAATTCACTCCAAGCCAAAAGTATCCCAATCATTCCACCACTCATTCTCTAGCTCTTTAGTGTAAATCTACCATATTGATGGCACCACCTATTATCTCTGCTTCTGTTTCTCAACCCTCAACTGAGGCTTCTATTTTGGCATTTCGCCCAATGATTGTGCTTTATCAATTTGCTAAAGAGAAAGAGAAAATGGCTAGGAAAATAAAGATGCAGAAAAGGCTATGAAAAGTTCTCTTAGACTTGCAAATTATGAAGATGTTGCATATAAGGATTGTGACATGTCTTCAAGTGCTAACCTCTTTCCTAACTTTCAGGTATCAAAATTTGAGGAGCATGATGAGGACGAGGATTCTGTAAAATACTTGGAACGATATTGCAATCAATTGAGGTGGACTGAAGAAAATAAGAAGAAGAATGTAGCTATGGTTATGTCAGGGCCACAACAGAGTTTGAGAGGGTCAACTCAACAATTCCATCATCCTCAACCCTAAACATATACATCAGATCCACATGCTTACCTGCAACAAAGTTTCTCTTTGCAAAATCTAAGATATTTCATTCCACATCCTCAGTATCCTTTGAACAATGCACAATGGTATACACATCCATCTTCTTATCCACAATGGTGTGCATCGGTCCCTCAACATCGTCCTCGGACCCCACATATTTACCAAGGAACTTCTACGTCTAAGTTTCAATCGAGGCCTGAGTTTGCAGAAAAGAGGAAGTCAAAGGATAATTTTACACGGGATGTGTGTAATAGCGGTGAAAGCTCTAGTCATGATGATGTGCAAATCACTAACTAAGATGTCAGGCTTAGTAATTGGGAAGTCACTCCTCTCCTTACTTGGAAGGACTATTGGTAGTTTGTTTTTGTTTCCTTTCTATTTTTTAAATTATTTCAAGGTTGTAGTTTGAAATCTAACTTGTTTTGTTTCTCTGTCGTCTTTGTTTAAACCCTTCTATTTTTCCTTGCAATGAAATATGGTGTCCCTTGTCATTTTGTCTTATTTAAAGTTATTTGTTTGTCTTCTTTACATAATACATTTTATGTTAGTTCTAGTGTTATGACATACTTGCAGAATTTTCAGCCAAATCTTAAAATTCAGTTTAATCATGAAACATTGAATCAGAGGGCTAATGTTAGAAAAAAAAGCATCCAAGAAAATAGGTAGAGTATTGGGGCATTTGGTGATCAAGTTGAAGCCTTTTTTAAAAATCAAGGCAATTTTTTTGAGAAGCACAAGAATAACTTGGTCATCAATTGAAAGGCATATCTCAAATAGGTCAAAGAGTGAATGCGCGATTCTATGTCATGAGGAATAGAAAAAAAATCAGCTCCATGAAATTATGAGTCATTCAACATGAGGAATGTGCAACAAAAGTGGAGTTATATGTTGAACAAATGCAGAAGAAGTAGTGACGCACAGGCTCAGTTAAAGTTAGTGCTGTAAAAATGTCACAAATGATCTTCATCTTTCACCTTCATATTGCATGATATGTACTTGCATTTTCAAGGATTGAATGACAAAGGCATTTCATTCTGCTATCCAAACATTGTGTCATCCTTTGTTTACCCCATTTGAGCTTTATTTCTATTTTCTTTCATACCCCTCTGTTGGAATCAAGATAGAGTCATCAAAGTAAAAGAAAAGTATTGAGCAAAGGAACAAAGTCAGAAAAATTTCAAAAAAAAAGAGAAAAAATGTATCAACAAGAAAGAAAAGAGATGGGTGTCAAGAAAATAGAGTCAAAACAAGTTTCAAAGAGAAAAAACGTCAATAAAAAAATAAAAATAAAAATCAAAACCAAAACAAAGAACAAGTTGCCAGAACTATGTGCGACTTGATTCTCCCCTCTCGGGGGTGAGATACGTAGGTAGTCCTACTTTGGACTCAATCCAACCAAATGAAAAATTTAGAATTACCCAGTCAAAAGAATATGGGGCATAAGTTAATCTTTGTTTTTGGTCAATTCCAAAAGTTATAAATCTCGTCCCACTTCAAGTGTCGTTTGGGCCTCATGCCATCTTTTTTCTCTAACCTTATCCAAAAGCCAAGTTACAACCAAGAGATAACTCTCACAGGCACCGTAAGGCAATGGTAAGTTAATAAAGATAAAAATGAGAGAGTTTTATTGGTGAGAACCCTCACGGGCACCGTAAGATGATTATGTGTTGAGAGAAATGAAAATAAGAGAGTATCATTGGTGAAAACCCTCACGGACTCCATAAGGCAATGGTGAGCTGAGAGAAAGACTATGAGAGAGGCTTGTTGGCAAAAACCCTTCAAGGCATCACTAGACGAATGAGGCCTCTAAATGTGATTGGCCAAAGGAAGTAACTCAATTTCAGGGTAATTAACTCAATAACATTTGGTGAAAGTTTGGATGGAAAGATCAGACATTTTAATCCAAAATGCATGTGATAATCATTAGAGTTAACTGTTACTTTCAGATAATTTTTTTTTCCAGTTTCAATAAGGACATTAATTATCTGTTCTTTCTTCTCTATTTTTTTTTTCTTGAGTTAGTTATTTGAATGGAAAGTCAATTTTTCTTGTGTCTTTGAGGCAAATCAATGTCAAAGAAGGTGAGAAAATATTTCAAAACTGGCTACCAATTTCTTCAATTGCACAAAGCAAGACAAAAAGGCCAGCACATAAAAGAGAAGTTATTGTGAGCCGAAATAAGGCATGCAGAAAGTTTTGTCAACAGAAAAGTCTGGAAACTCATGCAAATACCAAGGTTTAAAGGGTTTATCTGAGGAGCATGGCAAAGCAAAGATATTGTGTTTGTTTTAAATTCACTCTTAATAATCTGAATTTGGATCAATAGTGCATCAAGACCATGATATCTCAATAGCTGGAAGCAAAAGTAGAGGTTACAAGTGCAAGAGCAATCACCTCAAAAGCTAAACTCACAAGCCAACCACCATATTTTTAAACTCATAAGTTTTCTTTGTATAAAACAGGAACACATGTTACCTTCAAATCAAGGACTTCAAATCCTAAATATTAAAGGTTGCAATGCATCACTTCTACAAATGCAAGAATCGGGGTTGCTACACAGGTTAGGTAATCAAAACCATGGTAAAACTCATAATCCAATATCTCTAGGAGACACACTTCCTTGTCCGGGTAATTTAGATTTACTTATTAGGTGGTGCACTTCCTAAATTGAACCTTCACTCCTAGAAGTCGCACTTTCTAGTTGAGTACTTCCATTTAATCTTTAGGAGACATTTCCTTATTTGGGTAATCTAAGCGGCATTTGTAAGGAGACACATTTCCTTGGGTAATTCAAGTGGCATTTGTAAGGAGACACATTTACTTATTTGGATAATTTAAGTGGAATTTGTAAGGAGTCACATTTTTTTGTTTGGGTAATTCAAGCGGTATATGTAAGGAGACACATTTCCTTGTTCGAGTAATTCAAGCGACATTTGTAATGAGACAAATTTCCTTGGTAATTCAAGTGGCATTTGAAAGGAGACACATTTTCTTGTCTGGGTAATTTAAGTGGCATTTGTAAAGAGACACATTTCCTTGTTTGGGCAATTCAAGAGGCATTTGTAAGGAGACACATTTCCTTATTGGGTAATTCAAGTGGCATTTATAAAGAGACGCATTTCCTTGTATGGGTAATTTAAGTAATATTTGTAAGGAGACATATTTACTTATCTGGGTAATTCAAGCGGCATTTGTAAGGAGATGCACTTCCTTGATTGGGTAATTCAAATTTTACTTGTTAGGTGATGCACTTCCTTACTTAAGTCTTGACTCTTAGAAAATTCACTTTCTAGTCAAGTCATTCCACTTGACCCTTAGGATACATATTTCCTTGGTGGGTATTCAAGTTTCGCTTGTTAGGTGGTTCACTTTCTAACTTAAGCCTTTACTCCTAGAAAATGTACTCTCTAGTTAAGTAGTTACCCCTTAGGAGATGCACTTTCTTGTCAAGGTAATTCAAGTTTCTCCTGTTAGGTGGTTCACTTCCTAACTCAAGCCTTTACTCCTAGAAAATGTACTTTCTAGTTAAGTATTTAACCCTTAGGAGATGTACTTTCTTGTCAGGGTAATTCAAGTTTCGCTTGTTAGGTGGTTCCCTTCCTAACTTAAGCCTTTACTCCTAGAAAATGCACTTTCTAGTCGAGTCATTCCACTTAACCCTTAGGAAACACACTTCCTTTTCAGGGTAGTTCAAGTTTTGGCTTGCTGGTGACATACTTCCTAACTTAAGCCTTTACTCCGAGAAGATGCACTTTCTGGTCGAGTCCTTCCATGTAACCCCTAGGAGATGCACCTCCTTATCTGAGTAATTCAGGTTTCATTTATTAGGTAATGCACTTCCTAAATTGAACTTTTACTTTTAGAAACCGTATTTTCTAGTCGAGTTATTGAACTTAACCCTTGGGAGACACACTTCCTTGTCAGTTTTTATTTGTCAGGTGGCACACTTCCAAACTTAAGCCTTTATCTCTAGAAGATACACTTTCTAGTCGGAATTCCTCACTTTAATTCTTAAGAGACACACTTCCTAGTCTTGGTCATTTAATTTTAATCTCAAGAGATGCATTTTTTGGTCAGAGTCTAGATTCATCATTGCAACATGTAAGTATTTATGATTGGATTTGAACTTCGCAAGAGTTTTCTGATGATAAACTGGGGCAAAAATTTAATTCATGTTATTAAAAGCATCATTTAGGATCCTCTTGAAAAATGAGACTTTATTTTGAAAAGTCAGATTTCTATCATAACCTTTGTTTGGGATAATTTTCTTTCTAGTTTTGATGTGATTTCAGGTGTCCGCCTGAAGAACAGGGCGAATAAATGGAAAGTCAAGCAACAAGGTGAAGAAGTTAAAAGTCAAACAACAAGGTGAAGAAGTTGAAAGTCAAGTAATAAGGTAAAGAAATTGAAAGTCAACAGATTGAAGAAATAGAAAGTCAGGATCCCACCTGGAGAACAGGGTGAAGAAATTGAAAGCAAAGCAACAAGGTGATAAAATTACAAGTCGGGAGCTCGCCCGAAGAACAGAGTAAGGAAATTGCAAGTCAGGAGCCCGCCTGGAGAATAGGGTAATGAAATAACAAGTCAAGAGCTAAGGAAAGATGCATAGATCGGACCTTTATAATTTTATTTATGTTTTAAACTTGTAATTTTCATTTTTGATGTAATGAAAGAGCCGCAGATCAGAACCTCGACAGGGCCTCACTCGACTCTCCAACTCGGTATAGCCCCTCTCTTTGTCAACTCTGGAACTGCATATGACTTGATTCCCACATAACTTGGGATGGGTAGGATGCCCAAAATCAAGACTCGGTTGTCCTCTTTACTTCTTTTTCTCTCTTTTGCATAATGGTCGGGTCAAAATTTTGTCTTGTTGTCTACTTCTTTGTCTGAAAATACTTTGGGTTTTCACCCAAAGAGGGTCATGATGTAGACACATAATTTTGTCCCTTACAAAAGCCAATTGTATCCATTTTTGACCCACCTTATCATACACCCTCACCCCTTTAATAATTTCCTCATAAAAGGACAAAAAATAACCAATTCTTAACAAATCTTATTACCTAATATTCTCTCAATGAAAAAATAACCACCCCTATTCGTGTGGGGCCCCCTCTCTTTAATTTATTTTTTCCTTTTTCCCATAACAAAAGGGACACCTAGCGATTCCATCTAACAATACACACATTACACATCATAGCCCACCATACATACACATAATTTATATACACACAGAATAAACCATTGAAGGAGGCTTTGAAATTGGGATTCACTAAAAACTCACACCTGACACAATGCCACACACTCACATATAGCTACACACACAACGACACACAGTGAGAGAAACACGGGAATTGTGGAGTTTAGGATTGAAAATAGAGAGAGAACTGATCGAAGTGAGAAAAATTAGAGAGATTTAAGAGAGATGAATGGAGGGAGATAGAAAAAAATAGTGATTAATGAGAGCTAGATTATAGAAATAAAGAGAGATCAAAAAAGGGGAATTGGGCGTTTGGCCATTTCCAGTGAGTTTTCGCCAGAAACTGGATAAAATTGTAGCCAGATACATCGAAAGACATGGTTTGGCTACTCATCAAGTGAAACCCGCTGGAGAACAGTACCATCAGTTCCATTACGACCCAAATCCATGCCAAAAAGGTCATTCTCTCCCTATTTTCAGTTTAAATCTATCAGAAATCCCATCAATTACACAAGTAGACCAGAAATTGCATTCGCTGCTCAAGTTGTTGTTAGAATTTGGGTATTCAGATTGCTCGTATTATTCGTGGGTCTATACCTTGGGTTCATTACACTATCAGTCAATGAAAAAAAAGAATTGAGGTTGAGGTTTTAATTTTTTATGGGCTAGTTCGAGGTTCCGAATCTGCGAAGCATGTCTTTTAGTTGAATGAAAGTGACATTAAAGTCCATTCTTCATCTCATTCTCGATTAATCTTAATTGTTTTACACTTTGTGTGATACATTTATCAATGTATGGATTTTTCTTTCATTGATTTGATATGTTTGGATCATTGTACGTGATTGTTATACTGATGGATTGATTTTTTAAATTAGATAATCAAATGATTTGGATTCAATATGGGGATAAATCATAATTTGGGGTGGTATTGAAAGTTGGCTAATTCATAATTTCATTTAGTTTATTTAATTTGTTATCTTGATTAATTTTGATGTTGTTTAATATGGTAGTATCATATTTTAGGCTGAGAATTGATAAGCAAATCTTAGGTTTGGGTAGGCAAATTGTAGAAATTGATGATTGTTGAGTGATTGAATTATTGTGTTTGAGGTGGTTTCATTTCACTGCACGAAATTAAGAAAATGTATTTATTTTGTCGGGGAATGCCCCGAGATATTATGTACTTATTCACCGAGGAATGCCCCGAAGTATCATGTACACAAAGGAGGTTTGTGATCAAGGCCCAAGGTATCGGCTAAAGCATAGTTAGTGTAATTAGAATAGTTTAGGTTTTTATTTCAGTATTTTTATTTCTGACTGTAATAATTGGACTGGACACTACTTTTTTGGACTTGTTTGGTTTGGCTTTTTAGTTAGTTTGTTTTGTGTGTTTTATGTAGTTTATTCACGTCATAGTGTCATACTAACCGATATACTCCACAAAGTGACTGTAGTCAAACCAAGGGATCGAGGGGTGCCTAACACCTTCCCCACGATCAATAGAATTCCTTAACCAAAATCTCATTCGTGAACCAGTTTTGAAAGAGTCAAAAATCATTTTGAAAAGAATTTTTCAAAAGTAACTTGGCACACCAGATTATGCCAAATGGTGAGTCTAAATTTTAATTCTTAAATATCCTTTTCAGAATAAAGTGTTTCCTTTTGTCACTTAATAATAAAACCTTTTTCAAACATAAAATTAATC
Organism: Capsicum baccatum var. pendulum; assembly: GCA_030864225.1. NCBI lineage: Eukaryota > Viridiplantae > Streptophyta > Magnoliopsida > Solanales > Solanaceae > Capsicum > Capsicum baccatum. The sequence continues at coordinate 199,425,034 of CM061557.1, forward strand.
TTTTTTTGGTAAAAAGAGGGGGGGGTTGACATAACCGAATAAAGGAGAAACCCTAAGATATTTATAGTATCTCAAAAATACTAAGAAATCCTAATAAAAACAAAAAAGGTAAAGTTAAGTCGGTGCATGGTATGGATCGTCCATCCACTCGTATGCTCATCATACGAGTTGTATCATGCCCTCTCGTAACCATTCCAGTGACTGATCTCCCAAGGCTTCAACTTTATGATCTTCATACGACTTCTACTCACGAGTTGAACCTTGATCATACGACTCGTGTCTTGTTCTCATTTCCACCTGGGACTTCCGTTTTTTCAAGATTGGACACTAGTGAGCTTACGGTTTGATCGTACGAGTCGTCCTCAGACTTCTAACTCATATACTTCTGAGAATTCAACTCTAGATTGTATCTTTGGACACTATTATGCTTACGACTCATGTTCATGACCCGTATCCTTACTATACAACCTTATATGGCTGAGTCATATCTTTTATTCACTTAGTCTTTTGTTTGGGTCCTTGATTTTGTGTGGTTACAAGTAATCCTACGAGTCGTATGGTATGTTTACGACTCATGAGGTGACTCGTATCGTGGTAAGTCTTTGTCTTTTCAGGTCTTTTTCTTATATTTTCATTCTAACACTATTGTAGACTTGTTTTACCTTAAATAAATACAAGAGTGCATCATATCCACTAAAACAATCTAAGTACATGCATAAATTCAAGGTTTTAAGCATCAAAAGTGTCGTGTTTCCATGACACATCAGGGTTATGCCATTCTTAGTATGAACTCATGCATGGGTAATTGAGAATTTATTCAAATTTAGCTAATAATAATGGATAGGCTAGATTTAGAGGTATTAGTGTCAATCTTTCAACAAAACACTAAATTTCATAAATGGGTTCTTTCAAACACCTCATAAGTTTAACAAGTTTACCAAACTATTACCTCAACTAACATTTTTATTTCTAAGAGATGTTATTAAATGAACTAATTAAAATTATTGTTTATAATTATTCCTCACCCATACCCCTTTTTTCAAGAATGATATGAGTTCAAAGGTAATTGGGGTTTGCAGCCCCAAGCTTAGTTAAAACATGGAATAAATGAAAAACCCATAAGAAATAGCTGATTAGGAAGATAAACAAGCATCACCCATGCACTAATCACAACCTATTCAAGCATAACCCCAAGATGAAAAATTAGTTACTCATAAAGATACAAAGTAAAGATATACTAAAATTTCCACCAAATTGATCCATGAAAAATAAAGGGAATGCAATTTTAAGCTTTGATTTTCAATAAATCTTCAATGAAAATGCCAATCCTTCGCTTAGGAATCACTCTAATGTCTTATTAGCATAAGAGTAGTGCAATAATATTCAAAAGCTAAAAGATGTTAAAGGATGAAAGATAAAAGATTAAAGCTCATGAAAATGAGCTAAAAACCCCTCTTTAAGCCCCAATTCCACATTTGCTAAATATTACAAAAATGCCACTTTGCTCCTAATCTGCTTGAGTAGATCCAAAGAAGATAGAGAGCAGATGGAAAGCAAATAGAAAGTAGATACAAAGCAGATGCAAAGCGGATGGCTCTTTCCTTTCACATATGACCTTTTGTTGACTTGAACGACTTGCTCACCTTTCCTTTTCAACCTTTACCTACACAAATGAGCATTAAGTATGAGATTAACATCAAGTCAACGAAATAACATGATAATTTAATATTAAAAGGTGCTGGCAAGTTATCAAATTGATGACTTATCAACCCCCTAAACTTAAACTATTGTTTGTCCTCAAGCAACCGAGAATAATTCAATGAGATATGGTATTTAACTCAAATTCACCCAAAAAAGGCTATACTAAAGGACTAAGCTAACAAAGCTCTACATTGACTTCCCAATATGTCATGGCAATAAGTAAACAAAAATTTTCCAATAAGCACATAACTATGAAGCAAGGATACAATTTTGTATCAAATGAATCTTTCAAATTAACGAAACATTTCAAGAGGTGACATAAAATTTTCAAAGATTATATCAATCTTCACAATGTAACTTAACTTTCCCATTTACCAAAACTGAGAGTAAGACTTTATCCTCTACCCCAAAGTATTGATGCCGCTCACATGCAAGAGCTCGCTCCACACACAAGATATTTTCATTCTTAAAGGAGCTCAAATAATGAAAGAATTTACACTCACTCTCGTAAAAAAATTCAAGTACAACGAGTAGAACCATAGGCTTGCCCTTTGTGTTTTTCGCAACTAATATAGACTTACCTAGTTTGGAATTACCAAGGTCTTTTGGGTGTAGATGAAGGTTTAAGGTACGGTAAGGAATATATAGATCAAGTTACTAAAAGACCTTCTTCAACGCAATCGCTTATCTCCTTCTACCCTAATTTTTTTCAAACTACCCACCTTATTCACCTTCAAAACATTTCCCATGCTCCCCTTAACATTTGGCTTATCATTTACCAAATAATTCAAAGCCACCATTTTCTTTCTTCACTTCTTTGACTTTTTCAAGAGACTTTCTAACTTTATGCTCTTCTTTGCACCCCATTTGACTTATTTCTCTTCATATTCCAAGGCTACACAACTTTATCATCAAGCATGTCTCTTGTCTCTTAAGCACATGATTTGACAATCTTACACACACCTTTTCTTGGATCATCTTAGCATATCACATTCTTCCCCTCAAACTTGGATTTTGAACCATCCTTGCATTATTCTCCCAAATACACAAACCCTCAAACTTAGGCTTTCACTTATATTTCATTACTTCAAATCATGCAATGCATCAAATGAGGTTAAGTTCCAAAACAAAGATTTTCAAAAGGGTTTAGAAGTTTTAGCATGATTACCATTATAAAAAGAAAGAAAAATGGGCAAAATATCTCAAAGGGGTTAACTAGGGAATAATGTTAAGGGGAGAATTTAGCTGTATGATGGATCAAAAATGGCATCAGTTCATCCTCCAAACCAATCTTGCCTAGAATTTTACTTTGAATAAACACGGGGAAAGTTCTAGACTACATGTATGTACAAGAATTATTCAAAAATCTTACCACACATGACATTGTACTCATAGCAAAAAGTTAATCTCCCAATCAATTTGAGCAATTTGAGCTTAATAAGTTACTCAGAGTTAAAGACTCATCCTTGTACAGATAGAGCCAAAAATTAAATTTAATGAGCTCACTCAAAAGAAAGCTCGAAAACATCCTTCTTCTTTTTCAAAAATAGAACTATATTTTTGTTTTTTTAAAAAAAATTATTTCATTCCTTGCCAATGACATTTTGAGAGTAATTTTACACTTTTTCCTATTCATAATCAACCTAAAAGACTAGATACTTCACCTAAGGATGTCGCCTTATCATCCCTCATAGGTGAACTATAACTCGGCTCGACAACGAAACTAAACTAAAAAAAATCAAAAGAAAGAGAAAATAAAATTTGCATCTTAGGAAAGAATCGAGTTTTGAAGAAACCCCTTGGAGTTTATTGGACATGCATATACAAAAGGTGACAAGAGTAATGCACACAAATCGGGTGTCACATTAATATTAAGCACATGACACAAGCTTGAAGAAGGGCACCATTCGACTTATCTATCTATATTCCCATCAAAGGCCAACCCAAATCAATATCAATAGCCAAAAATAATCCCCACTAGGGCTAAAGTAAAGACCAAGCCCCACAAGGGCTAAAGTAAAGAACATAAAAAAAGAGAGTATATCTCCATAATATATCTAACCAATGCCATAAAATTAAATTAACAAGTATAGACCATAAAATATAGAGTTAGGTACACCACTTCCCATTAAAATTCATTAAATCATCCCATATGCAAAAATAAAATGAGAGTAGGGGAGGGTAGAGACTCCCTGTGGCGCATTGGATGCTTGGGTTCATGTTAATAGATGGTCGTACTATTTCAAGAGGAGCCTCATCATACTAGGCTCCTCTAAGCGGGAGCACCATAGAAGGCAACTCATCTTGGTTTTCACTTTTGGGATTTCTTGGATCACTTTAGAGGGTGGTTCTTTGGCCTTTTTGGTTGCAGCTTATGCCTTATCCTTATTCTTTCTTAGCATCCTGTGGCATAGTTATCCTTGGAGACATACCTATGAAAAAGGAAAAAAACAAAACCAAAGCAAAAGAAAAATGATAAAACATGTTTCTATGATTTTTATATATGAAGAAAGAAAATAAAACTAAAGAAAAATAAAGCTAGATGCAAGGTAACTTCATCATTATTACTCATGGGATTCGTTTGTCACAATACTCAACTCTTTGCACTCGACATTATCACACATTCTTCACATGTCACCCATTCGGCTCATAAAACATTCATGGCACCTATAAAAACACAAATGACCCTATACCCTTAAGAATGGTGTCACCCAATCTATCATAGGGTAAGGCTAGCATCCATGTCTCTCAGGTTATTCAGACTTCACCCGTGGATGCTATGATGAGCATATTTACTGGACAAAGCCATGAAATAGATATTCATAAAAAAAAATCAACCAAAAATCATTGATTTTCAACCATTAAGGAGCAATTGGACTCATATATAAGTAGTAAGAATGAATACATTAACCCTTAGTAACAATTAATACATCCATCTCTCATCGATATTTTAACAAACATATGGTGCGCATGAAAGATAAGTGCTTGAATAATAATATAAAAACACATAGGAGCAAGATCAATCCACTAATCCAACACCAAATACACCATTTATACTTAAAATAGTCCAGTTAGATCACTCATCGCTTAATTTAGCAAACAAACTTCAAGTGGTAATTTCATCAAACACATGGTGCACTAGTTTAAAGAAGAAAAAATTTCCAATTAAGTATGTAAAACAAAGCACACATTCAAGAAATTTTATTTCAACAACTATGTCCTACCAGCTTAAGCTCAAATAAATGAAATTCAAACCAAAGGAAATCATGGAAGTGAAACACCATTTTCTTACTTTCAAGAGCATTCAAAGATGAAACCAAAAAGATCATACCATTCATTTGATTGAAGAGAGAAAAAATGAAATAATTGTCCAATGTAATTATTTGGTTCTTAATTTTGGTGACAAGAAGTGAAAATTTTGAAGTAAGGCTGAAAAACTTTGAACATATGAAAAGTAGAAAATATTTTTGATGTTGAAGAGTGACAAACAATTATGATAATAGATTAAAAAGCTAGATCATTTCTATTTGGAATTTACAAAGCTTAATAATTTCTCTTGATTTTCATGGCTTTAGAGCAAGCAGACAACGATTTTAGCTTAAGAAATAGCCCATATGCATGCACATTGTTGGACCTATGCTCCAAGTGTATTGGACTTTCGACTTCAGCATGTCTAACATAGGTTAAAGCAGTCTTCTTGGCCAACTTAGTGGGTGTCCTGCATTCTAGGTGCGCCTAGACCGCTTGTCAAGTCCAGCGCAGGTTAAGGCATAACTTGACTACTCTTTTGTTCTCCAGTTATGCCTGTCTTATGCCTGGACTTCTCCAGTATGTCCAGCACAAGTCCAGATAGTAATGCTGCTACTATCTGCGTCCAATCTACTCTTGGCCTGCAAGTGAGGGACGTTATTTCTCCCTTTTGGAATGTTAAACTCCAAAATATAGAGATTTTCCTCCTTATCTCTAAAATTCTTCATTTGTTTGGGGTTCTCCTTTTATCACATCCACCAAGCAAAATGTTAGAAAGTGGTTGGAATGAGGTCGTCTTCCCATTTTTGGAGTTGTATTCTTCTTGACATTCTTACCCCGAAATGAACTAGAGCCTTCACGAAGGATTTGCTTGGCTTTTCTTGCAACTCTAGTATCATTTCTTCAATTTTGACATTCTTCATTATTTTTGGTTCGATTGGTTGATAAATCACCATGAATTCTTCAACCTCAAGCTCAACTTCATCTTTGTTGGAAACCCTTTAAAACAATCATGCATATTCATTTGATTTTGAGTCCCACATGCTTCAATTCTTTCATTTAATTCGCTTTTCAATTTTTGAGTGGACATTTCAAATTTAATCCACACTTGACTTTTCTCAACATGTAATTTGAGGGCTTCATCCACCATAATGACATATTATCAATTTGACCCTCATGAACTTAAAGTTGTTGAGTTTGATTCATTAGCCATTCTTGGCTCACGATTTCTTCCTTGTCAAGTTTTTCATAATTTTAAGACTCAATAATCTCTTGCAAAAGTCCTTCCATGGAGAAGTCGATATCTTCAAAAACTTCAGCATCACTATATTGGACTAAGTCCCACCATTTAGCCAAGACTTTTCCACATTCTCCATTCTTCTCCATTCTGTCTTTCAACATCTCCTCTATTTTCTTTCTTGTAGAATCCAAGATTTCTTCTTTTTCTAGTTGATCCATTTCTTCATTTTTGTAACTTTAGTTTGAGTCATCACACATTTTTGGCTCAAACACATGACTTGAAATCTCTTCTTCATCAACTTTATTTTGAGGATTTGGAATGTACATAGCACTTGAAATATTAGCATCCTCGCCCACTTCTTCTTCTTTGTCATTTTCTTTTTCAAATACCACCATGGATTGATACAAGAGATGCATGTCCTCCTCTATTGCAGTCACCTCATTCCAAGATAGTTAGAAGTATTGCTTCAACGCCTTTGTGTCTTGCACATTGTTCTTCCTCTGTCACATCATGAGACCTATCAAACTAATAAGAACAACTAGCAATTTTGTTAGCATAACTAGGGAGGGGGCATTTGGACAATCACTTCAATGTCCATCTTGATCACCACATAAAGAACAATAATACTCCCACTAGGATCGAGATGATGCATACACTTCTTTTCGGGTAGCATCTTTATAATTTTGCCAAAAGTGGGGTCCACCACAATAAGGACATGGATCATTAAGATAAGATTTGCAACTACCAAACTCATTTTTATTTCATGATGCCATAGTGACAAATATACGAAAATAAAAATCTACCTAACACAAGAAACAACAGAAAATCACAAACACATATTCACAAGTTTGAATCAAAGCAAGTAAGATAAAATTCCAAACTAACTCAATATGCCAAATTATTCTCCAACAACAACATCATTTTTTATAACACTCAGATTACACTCTTGGATAGGTGTTGCAGTCGTTGTCAATATATTTACCCAACAAAGCGTCGGGATCGAATCCATAGGGAACAATATGGGTGGTGATCGAATAAGTTTGAAATGAAAGTAACTTGCTAAATTCAAATCTGAGATACAAATATTTGGGGATTTGCTTGAACAATTTCTAAGATATAACAATTTTTGTGCCTTTTAGAATACTAACTCGAGACTAAGAATAATTAGAGTGTGATCAATTAGGAGCGCATCTTGGGTTTATGTCATTCTTGGTGTGAACTCATGCATGGGTAATTGAGAATTTATACAAATTTAGGAAAGAATAATGAGTAGGCTAGATTTAGAGGTATTATTGTCAATATTTCAATAAAACACTAAATTTCACAGATGGCTTCTTTCAAACACTTCATAAGTGTAACAATTTCACCAATCTATTACCTCAATTAACATCCTTATTTCTAAGAGATTCTATTAAATGAACTAATTTAAGTTATTGCTTACAATTATTCCTCACCCATATCCCCTCTTTCAAGGATGATATGAGTTCAAAGGTAATGGGGTTTGCAACCGCCAATCTTAGTTAAAACATGGAATAAATGCAAAACACATAACAAATAGCTAATTAGGAAGATAAATAAGTAACACCCATGCACTAATCATAACCTATTCAAGTATAACCCCAAGATGAAGAATTAGCTACTCATAAAGATAGAAAGTAATGATATACCAAAATTTCCACCAAATTGATCCATGAAAAATAAAGGAATGCAATTCCAAGCTTTGATTATCAATTAATTCTTCGCTTAGGAATCACAATAATATCTTCTTAGCATAAGAGTAGTGCAACAATGTTCAAAAGCTAAAAGATGTTTGACGCAACCCGACCGGGGGCCTTATCATAATGGGCATCACAAGTCCAACTAGGACCGGAGACCACACTCGTTACCCAACCCTACCGTCGGTCGTCTGCCCTGAGTTGGCTAAATTTTGAGCATTTAGCAAGATAGTGCAACAGCTCACATGATTACTCTGGGATAGGATCACCACTGTGATCGGCCCAAGTGAGTCCAACTATACCATACTAAACTGATATCGAAACAAGGACCATAAATCAGGCAATAACCAAAGATGTACCAAAACATAATATAATTAATTACAAAATGAAATATGATGAACAATGAGAAATTATATCTGATGATGCCAGCCTCAATACCAATACCGATGCTAAGGCTAACACCTATACCGATCCCGCTCATTCTAACTCATAGAAGTACCACAAAGCCTCTAACCAAAAGAGTAATAAAATTCGATTGGGACATACCCCCAACCATGACCAAAACCAATATCCAAAATAAAATTAAAGTGTCTAGAAATATCCATAACATGAATGGAGCTATCCAAAAGGATAAAAGATCACCACTTCAGTCCAAATGCTGATCCCCAATTCAATCACTATGTCGGAGTAGAACGGCTAGTTCCTGCATAGCATGGGTATACAACTGCCAGTAAACGGGTTAGCGGGTGAATCTAGCATGATCTTAGGATAAGTATAAAATACTGCCATTTATGAAACCAAGTGCAACCATCCATATGCACACAACCATACATACATATATATTAGAGAGAACCATGCCGGGAAAAAGGACGGGGTTTAGCATGCCTTTAAAATCTTTACTTGGGTTGTGTAGCTTTGTCGTCCTAAACCACCCACGTGCAATATGGGTTCAGCTCTCCCTGCTGAAAGTGCCCCAGTGCGTGAAGCCGCACGACCAATAAATAAAATATGGGATAACTAGTACATCCCCTAAATATAAAGTATGACATCATACACACGGTCACCAAGACCAACCTCACATCAGCAAATATGAATTTCTAGTTTTGGTTCCCCCGGGACCTCCATCTTCCACAGTTATACTACACATCTCACCATTATTGCCTAATTAAAATTGTTATCAAGCAACCAACCAATCCATTTACCATTTATTAACTGAGGCCATTTAGTGGTGGTATCGTCATACCGACCATACTTGAAAGTACTGTCCATAGACAACCATATATAGGTTTAAGGGGACTTCTAAGTACCCTTCCATTTACCCTATTAAACCACATGGGGAATTTTATATACCCCACAATTATAACCATTTAGCCATTTACCTTTCCAAGCTATTTAAACCATGCATAATTCCTTTACCATGTTTTAAAACAAAAAAGAGTTCTATTAAAAGTACTCAATGCAATGAAAACATGCTTATAGATATTTTGTCAAACATATTGGGGACATAATAAAACCAAAACCAATTTCAATTATCATTAAACCATTCCTATGCAATTCAATTATCCAAAACCACCATTATGCATAAAAAGCATAATTAAAACCATGGAAAACCATAACCAACCATTTAATATCAAAACCCCAATTCATATTTGAAACCAAAATCACACAATCAATGAAGTCATGTAAACATTCATAAAAATCATTCTTTTGGATAGAATTAGCAATGAGGGAAGAGAACATACCTTAAACCAAGATGATAATGGAAAGAGATCACCAAGACAAGCCCCAAATTAATCCTTTAGTTGAAACCCTAGCTTCCCTTGCCTAAAAGCTTTTGAGAGAATTATAGAGTATTTAGAAGAGTTTTTAAGTGTTAATGAATGGAATAATAGAATAAATAACCTCCCAAGTAGGTTAGAAGTCATGGGACCTTATTAGGATAAGTGGGGAAATATCTAGAATACCACTATTTAAGTTGCATATAATCTCGTCCCAGGGTTACGACTGACCCTCATGAGTCGTACCCACTATTGCGATTAGTACCCTCCACTCGTATCCCATCCTCAACGTTTAGATCCAACACTACCAATATACTACTCATCCAACCATGTCGTATCTGAAGCATAAGATTCGTACCCTTTGACGAGTCCAAATTATATAAGATTTTGTTGCTCATACTCTATCGAATTCTAGTATAGGTTAAGATATCGTCCCACAAAGATTGGAAAATCTATGCTACAAATTTGTATTATCTTGATTACTATTTGAGAATCAAATTGATGAACGGAGAGTAATTTTTAAAGTTTTTTTAAAAAAATATATAAAGAAATAGCGTTTAAAAGATTATCTTGGAGAGGAAGTTGGGGGTTGTTGAATTCACTCGGTATGTTTATTATAGTAAAATTATTATTTTAGTAATTTTTACAAAATTGTAGAATAACTTTCTAGACTTGATTTATGTGTTTATGAGGAATAAAGACCCCTTGTGAGTAATCTTTAAATTAATAAACTTACTTGAGACAATCTCGCCGCGAGGATCCAGATTGAAAGAAATAAGATAAAGACCCCTCAAATCAACAGTCTTATTTGAGTCAATTCCTCCGCGAGGATACTAATTTAAATAAATAAGATAGAGATTATTTAAATCTAGGAAATAGTTCAAAATAATCCTTCCGTGAGGATAAGGATCAAAAGAAGCAATTTCAAGGATTTTTAATAACAAGTGACTGAAAATTATTATTACTTATATTTTATGAAATACTTATAGTATATTTAGTTTTCTTCCTTGTGGGAAGTACAATTTAAGATAACTATAACTATCATATAAAATATCAAGTAATGCTAATTTCTAGTACAAGTATTTCAACACGAAGTATTTATCTTTTAAATAAAATCAAGTCTTGAAAAAACTAAAATAAGATTTATATTATAATATTATACCAAATATTTTCAATGCTCCCAACACAAAAAAAATTACTCCATTATGGAGAAATTAATAAAGAAAAGAAAAAAAATATTATTCTACAAAAGAAAAAGAAAGAATGAAAAAGTAAACAAGACTAATTCTTATATATTGCTTATGTTGCTGAATGATTAATAATCAAAGAACTGTCTTTATTTATAGAAAATTATAATGTTGAACTAACGAATACATTCTTTGAATTGGTGGTTGTAACCGTCAACTTGTAACTTCTTCTTCAAACCTTCACTTGTTTCATTCCTTCACTTGACGGGTGTAAGTAAGCTTTGAAGTGGTGGTTGTAACCATCAAGTTGTAACTTCTTCTTCAAACCTTCACTTGTTTCTTTAGTAATTTATTTCTTCTCTTGTATTCTTCTTCCTGTAGATTTGTTAAAAAATATACAATAATATGATATGTTTATTTATATTTATTTAAAATAATTAATATTTAATATAAATAAATATATCCATCACCCTTCATCCGTACCCCTGGCAGATTAAATCAAAGAAACATTAGACATTGTCCACCATACGAGTCCTGGGTACAACTCGTACCCTGGCTTACGGCTCATGGTGAGCCACTCGTACTCAGATCCAATCTAAGTAACCAAGTATAAGATTAAGTTAAGGAACCAAATGATCCATAGCCACCAATATGACTCGTACTCCTAAGTCATATCCATTACAGTAACCAAAATTCATCCCACCAACCAACACTGGTCAGCATACGACTGGACCTTACCATCTATACCCCAACATACGGCTCATACCCATGAGACGTATTGGGTCCAGAGATCAAAATTTTAGGAAATTTTCTAAGGTTCAGAAATCAGGGTGTTTCAATGTTAAAAGGATGAAAGACAAAAGATTAAAGCTCATGAAAATGAGTTAAAACCCCTCTTTAAGCCTCAATTCCACATTTACTAAATATTTAAAAAAATGCTACCTAACTCTTGATTTGTTTGAGAAGATCCAAAGCAGATCGAGCATATGGAAAGCAGATGCAAAGCAGATAACTCTTTCCTTTCATATTTGACCTCTTGTTGACTTGAACAACTTTCTCATCTTTCCTTTTTAACCTTTACCTGCACAAATGAGTATTAAGTATGATATTAACATCAAGTAAATGAAAAATCATGATAATTTAAGCTTAAAAGGTGCTAGCAAGTTGTTAAATTGACAACTTATCAACCTCCAGGACCCTTTTTAGGCAATTTCACTAGTTTTCAAATAGATGGTCGAAATACAAAATGAAGGCTTGAAATTTAAACTAACTATCTGCTAACCCAAAATCGACATTTCAAATCTAGTGAAACTATCCAAATCACCGTCCGAGGCCCAAATCACAAAATATTGACCGAAGTTAAACTAACCCCTTTAAGAATATACGAAACCACAATCCGATGAAATCACTCCCGAGCGGATCAGGGACCATGTCAATTATTTCCGTAACTCACAAATGATATAAAGAAACAACAAAAAATGATAAAATGGTCAATATGCGGATAAGTCTAAAGATCACTACGAGGGTTATTATTTCAATTATAGAGTTTCAATACAAATACTAAATCCGGGTGAAAAAAGCTATATACTACTAGCTAGCATACACCAATGTTTTCTTCATATATGATCATTATTCACTCAAGAAGAGGAAAAGAAATATATTAGTAAAGTAACCTTTTTTGGTGACTCACTGTAGATGAATTGGAGAAGATGCACGCAAATAAACAAGAATATGGTTTGGAATTGCCTTACATCTCTTTAACCGTCTGAATATATATTTTATTTTTGAAATATTATGATGATGCAATAATAGTTCAATTACATGATTTGTTTTTGTTTTTCTTACTAAGCATTTACATTTATGAAGAAATGATTTGTGTATGTTAATTATGTTCATTTTATTCTGTGTAAAATTCAATCTCTTATATGAAATGAATAATTATTGTTTTATTTATAGATTTGGTAAAAGCCTCTTAGTTGAAGCTTTTTAGTAAATAAAACGTAAATATTTATTCACACAAAAAATCAACAAAACTTATCATGGCTAAGTGATTGAATAAAAATATATATTAGTCAACCACTTAATGTGAGTAATAGTTGTGTGTCTATTATATGTCTCCATTGGTTTAAGTGTAAACACCTATATTAATCTTTGATTGAAAAATAGAGATGAACAAATTATCAAAGAAAAAAACTTGCAATTATAATAATAATGAACCCAAACATGACCTCCTAAATTTTTAATTGTTTTTGTAGGAAAAAAACGAAAATTATTAGGCATGATGTTTAGTTTGCACAGTACCATACAATTATTGGAATCTAGTCATTCTCCTATATAAGAAGTGGGAGTGGAGCTGTTGAAGTAGACTCCACTCCGTGGACATCCCTGCTTGTCACTTGTTTGCTTGATCCATGATTTTACTATATCATTCCTAATTACTTATTTTATGATATTTAAATATTAAAAAATTAATAATATTTAATAAAAAAGTAAAATAGACATTTATGACATGTCTGTTTTAGTTGCTTCAATCATAATTTTACTATATCACCCCTAATTAATTGTTATAAGTCATCTAAATATTAAAAAAAAAAATATTTTATTAAAAATAGACATAAAATAATAAATTACCTCATGATGTTTTAAATAATTTGACATCTTATATGAGGTCTACTTAAATGTTTTTCATAAGTATTTTTATAGCATCACTTCTAATTAGTTATTATTAGTCATTTAAAACATGTCTACTTCGCTACTTTAATCGTGGTATTTGGTTAACATCAAAATTATATTAATGTCGCTTAAACTAAAATAGAAGAAAAATGATTATAAATCACTATAATTTTCGCCACTAAAATATAATTGGCTATCAATACCATAAAGGTTAAAATGTAATTGGCTAATGCCACAAAATTAAAATATAATTGGCTATCAATGCCACAAAAAATTGAACAAGAAGAGCATTATAAATTAGCTAACAACTTAAAATAGTAAATTACAATGTCAAAAAGATATTATAAATTACAATAATTAACGACTTAAAATATTAAAAAAAATAATTAATATGTTATATATTTTAAAAAATATATTATTTATAAATTACACAAAAAATACTATAAATTGCAATAGTTAACAACTTAAAATATTTTAAAAATAATTAATTTATTATATATTTAAAAAAACTACGTAAATATAAAATATTTGATTGACTCTCAAATCTTATGAATGTCATATTAACAACTTAAATTATCAACTAAATAAATGAAGATTTTAATTAAATAATAAAATTATACATAACATAAAAATTTTAAATATCAACATTGAGACCGTGCGTAGCATGAAGTAGCCACATAGTAATATATATGTCCCTCATTGGCAGATTCATGGAATCAACTTTTTTAAAAAGGAGAGGGTGCAATTGGCGTTACAAAGTCAATGGAAGCATATGCTTTCAATAGATAACCTAGGTAGGCCTATTTAAATGTAAATTTAAATAATAACAAAAAAAAAGTGATATAGAGAAGATAAATAATTAAATGAAAAAGACGACACCAAATGACACACTCACCAAACATACTCATTGGTGCATTCCAATTTCAAAAGTCAGCTAAATTGGGGGGTTAGATACCCCTAACGTATAATTTCATGTTTGATTAAATGCTTTATCATAACATCCCTTTGTTATGTGTTTTAATCTTATTAATTATTCTCTATTATTCTTAAGGTATTCTATATATTCCATATCTTTTGTTTTCGTGTATTCAATTAAATTCTTTTTCATTAGTATTTCTATTAATCTTATTTCTTCCATATCTTTTCTCCAATATTCTAAGTATTCGTAGTTTATCCTTAATACCAATATGAATAATAATATCTATTATCATGTAAGTCTATATCTTCTAACTCGTATTCTATCCATTCTAGATTTAATAAATCTTCATCCTCAAAATCAAATATCTTTTCCTATATAAGTTTCTTTATATCTATTACTTCTATATCCTTAAGTACATACCAAACAAGTATCTTAAATTTATTTATCATCTCATTAGATAAGTAGGTTGTCATTTTCATATGATGCTTAGTTCCAAAGTATTTCTTCCAATCATATACATAATAAAATATGATAATCTTAGATTACTATATACCAAATTATTCTTAAATAACTATGTTCCTCTGTCACTATTAGCATGGTACGTTTAGATATTCTTTCCCTAAACAGCACCTCAACTCTGGTTATTACCCTATCACAGCTTCTCTGTCTTTCCGGTTTCACCTTTAGGATGGCATAATTCTGGGAACTTTCTCCTTTTCCTCTTTGCTAATAAACTTTGCAACATATTATTCCTTGAATAATTCTACTATATAGTAACTAATATGAACTTATTTTATCATATCATGATTGTTAGGAATTAATGGACTTAGCTATTCATAATCATAAATAAAAATACTTGTTCTTGTAGATTTGATAATTCTGAGCTTTGATCATCCATATCTGAGTATAAAACTGAATATCTTATTAGATATTTGAGAGAATTTTTAATTGTTTACAAGGAAGGCTTGCTCTCCGTAGAAAGACTTTCCTTAGATTGCTGAATGGCCTGCCTATTTATAATCTAAAAGCGCGTGAACTATTCCTACGTTACATTTGTCCTCCTTTTACAAAAAGTAAAAATAACTTTACAAAAAGTGCTGAAAAACTAAGCAATAATTAATGTACATGTCTCTTTCGTAACTTTTTATCTTGTCGGAAAATCTTCTTTATTTCCTCATTGGACCGTCTTTTTTTATGTCGCTTTCTATCTTCTGTTGTTTTATCTTCCAGCTGGATTTTTTCAACCTTATTTTCTTGGTTGATTTTTTTTCGTTTATTGTAGTTGTCTCTATCTTCTTTTGTTTCTGCTTTGATTGATTCTTTTATTCTAGTTGGACTTCTGGGATAACATTATCTTCTCCATTGCATCGTGAACATAGGTGATCTAGGTATTTGTGTCCTATTAGCTTATAGTATCTGGTCAATAATTCTTCTGAAATGAATCCTTTATTAATTGCTCTTGTAGTTGGTTGTCTTTCTAGGTTAAGTAATGTCATTATCCACATCTGGACTTCTTCCATATCTGACTGTCTTAGTTATCTTGAATTTGAATAAATCATTAACTGATCTCTTGAATAATAGCTCCATATCGGGTTTCCATTGACATAATTATTTCCTAGTTCTTGAATAATCATATATATTCCAATAATTCACTTGTTTGCGTAGAAATATGGTATCTCTACTTTAGATATTTCTGGTTGCTTTCCAATGTCTTCTGGTATGATCATATCTCTGGTCAATCCAATTTTATAACTTGTATAACTGGTTTGATTTCATCATATAATATTCCTGCTGGCGCAGTATAAAACTTTATGAAAAATAAATTTCCTTTGGTTATTTTTTTGTAGGTTATAAATGTTTTTTATATTTTTGGTATATCTGATAATTCACTTCCATCTTGGGTATATACGGTATTAAGTAATCCATAATTAAAACAAGTTTTAACTAGGTTTGCACTGGTCTTTGGGAGTGCAATTAGCTTGTTGTATCCTTATAACTTTTGGGTTATATAGTCTTGGTTTAGTTCTTGGATATATGTGGCTCTGGGTTTGAGGTTTAGGTAAGTTTGTATTTTGTGGATATTTTCTATATATGATCTGGTTATATGGTTATAGGCTTTTTTATCTTGGTTTAGATTTTCTAAATATGTAGTAGTTTGTGGGGGTACAAATAAAGGGTCTTTTTGTATTTTTTGTATAAATGGTTTATCGAATATCTTGTTCAGGTTCAATCCTTGTTTGTTAACTCCTTTACTTGTACCTGTAGCTGTAGATTGATAAAGGTTATGGGTTTTATGGAGTATCCCAACGTCTCCTTTTAGCTCTGAATTTTTTATGTCTTTTGATTGACGTAGCTCTGTATTTTTATAGTCATGCTGCTGACTTATAGCTTTAGACTTTAGTTTATCTTCATTAGTCTTTAGCTTTTCTACCTCATTGCCCATACTGTCCACTTTTAGTGAAAGTGTAGTTAGGGTTTTGAGTATTTCTCCTAGTGTATCTTTTTCTGTTATATCAGTCTGTGTAGCTTTGTCTTAATATGTAGTCTGCAGTAACATTCTTGTTAGTACTAATTATTTCAACTGGAAATGTAAAATTTAATATATTTAATACCAATCTCCGTATTTCTTTTGTTGTAATTGAATTTTGTATTTTCTTAGTTAGCCACCATCGTACCTGTGTATTAGCTGTTTGCACAATAAATTTGTTATATACGATATATGGTTCAAATGCTAATAAACATTTATATAATGAACATAATTCTTTCCTATTTATTTTTTATTTTATTTCTATTTCATTAAATATTCCTGAATAATACCTACAATGATGTTCTATTTTTTCATTCTCATATTTGTATTTGAGTACTCCTTCGTAGCTGTACTCACTTGCATCTGCTACTACTATATATATATAAAATTCTTGTTTTCATCTGAAAATTGTAATGTAGGTAGTTTTTTACAAAGTATTTTTCTTTTTTGTACTTATTTTTTTATCTTCTTTATTATAATTATATTCTACATCCTTTTTTAATTTTTTCGGTAGTGGTTTTAAATTTTCTACTAGTTTTGGTATATATTATCTTACTTGGTTTACTAATCCTAAGAATGATTGTAATTTCTTTTTTGTATCTAACTCTTCTTTTGAATTTATTATCTTTTGTACTATATGTTGTTGCATTTTTACTTCATTTTTATCTATTTGTATTTCTAATAATTCTATCTGGTTTTTCATTATTTCTGCCTTTTTCTCACTTAGGCTTATTCCTGAATTTTCTATTATATTTATAAATTATTCTAATAATTTTAGATGTTCCTCTTTAGTTTTTGAATATAATAATATATCGTCTATGTATATTATACAATTAGGTAATTGTTTAAAATAATTATCCATAAAATGTTGATACGTTCCTGGTGCATTTTTATATCCAAATAGTAGTACATTCCATTCATAAAAGCCTTGTGGTACTGTAAATGCAGTTAGCTTTTTAGATTCTTCTTCTAGTTTTAAGTGATAAAATTCTGACTTACAATCAAACTTGTTAAAATAGTTATATCCTTGTATTTGTCTTATTTTTAATATCTTGTTTGGTATTGGATAATTATATGTTATAATTTTTGCATTTAGGTTTCTATAGTCAATAACCATCCTGATTTTCCCTCTTTTTTGTTCAATATGTTTATTTACTATAAATGTTGGGCTAGTGTGTTTATTATTACTTTTTTGTATATATTATTTTTTCTAATAGTTCATCTATGTGTATTTTAAATTCCTTTAAATCATCAAAATTATATGTTATTGGTTTTTGAGTTATAATACTATCTTTATTTATTAGTTCAATTTTTACAGTAGTTTTATGTTTTTCCCATCTTTTTAATGGATCTTCACTATATAGTTGTTTTAATTTATTTTTAATTATATTTTTTACAGTAGTTTTATGTTTTTCTCATCCTTTTAATGGATCTTCACTATATAGTTGTTTTAATTTATTTTTAATTATTTCTACCTTATCTATTGAAAATTTGGTCATTTCTTTCTTATTTATTGAAAATATCATTAGTTCTAGTGTATCTTCAGTGGTTTTTATATTTTCTAATTTTTGCGTAAATTTTTCACTTATTTTTATTCAATTTGTTTTCTTTCTTATTTTATTAGTAACTCTTTTTTCTCTAACCTTTTGTTTACATGGTGTTGTAAATCACCAGTGTGTTTTAGTTATTATGTGTGGGTATAGTTTATCTAAAAATGGCATTCCTAAAAGCATATCTTTTGATGTTAGCTTATAATTATAAATTTCTTCTATTGTTAGTATTTTATCCCATATTTGTATTTTTACATTTCTAGTTTTATATGTAATTAGGCTTCCTTCATTATTAAATTCTTTAACTACTATTGGTGTTTTTAATTTATCTCATTTACTTTCTAGTAAACAGTTATATCTATATAAATTGGCTTCTGCTCCTATATCTATCATAGGTGTATAATATCTATTATAATATCCTTCTATTATTATTTTCATAAGTAGGTATATTTTCATATTAAAGATCTTTTTATTAATAATTTTTCCTTATTATATGTTATGGTTATTTGGGTGTGTTCTATATTGTATTGTCTTACTTGTTCTAACCATTTTATTGCTAATATTATATCTACCTTTTGTGTTTCTTCTTTCACCTCAAATTCAATTTTTATCCTCCTGACTCCTATTATAATTTCCTTTTCGATCGTATTTTTAATAATTATTAAGTTTCTTGGTATATCTGGACATATATTATTATTAGTTTTAATTTCTTCGATTTTTACTAAATGTCTCATCATATAGTTTTTTTCCTGTCCTGTGTTTATTAATATTAAGTATTCCTTCTCATCCATTGTTCCTATTATATAATATTGTGTTAGGTTAGGTTTTAGAGTTATCTCATATGCTATTATCTTTGATGGTTCTAGTTTTTTGTAAGATATCTGTCTTGATGTTCCTATCCGTTCATTTACTATTTCTAAATCTCCTTCTATATCTATATCCTGGTAACTGTAATCATTATTATCTATTATTTTTACAAATTGCTCAAAAGGACTTTCTATTTGTATTTTATTTATTTTATTTTTTCCAGTTAGCTTATGCTTTGTTGTTAATACATATAAATTTTTACATCTTGCTATAAATATTTTACTTCCTGGAGTTAACTTTATTCCTGATATTTTTCAATATAGTACTAATGATTTATCTATGTTTTTATCTGTTATTGGTACTGAATAGTTTGCACTTATTATAAATTTAAATTTTTGATATATTATATTCCCTCTTATAATGCTTATTATACTTTTTTCTATAGGTTTTACGATCCTATCATCTGCTAAATATAATTCTATTGGTGTATCTATTCCTTCCCTAAAACATGCTTTTATTAATATCTCCGTTCTTTCAAGGTGTACATATTTTATTGGGTCGCTACTCTTTATATCCTGTATTTCTTTATTAACTATTCTCCTTGTTACTAGCGGTATACTAGCTTTACCTTTCGCGTATCTACAATCTATTATATGTTCTTTTTGGCTCACTACGTAGTATTCTTCTTTTCGTCTATTAAATATATTTCTTATTGTTGGTATTTTAAATATTTTTTTTACACTTAAATCTAATTCTTTTCCTTTTATTTCTTCGAATATATTACTGTCGAATATAATTTTTTGGTTTGTTCCTTCTTCGTCTAAATATTCTTCTTGTCTTATTATTTGTATGCTTTCTTCAATCATCTAATTCATCTAATTAGCTATCTATTTCATTATCTGTTTCATTTTCTGAGATTTCATATATACTATCTTTACTTTCTAATTCGTAGTCTATATAATCTATTTACATGTATTTTGTATTTTCTATTTTTTATTTTCGATATTTGTTTCTTTTTTGGATCTTCAGGTATTTTACAATCTTTAGCTATATGTCCTAGTTTTTCACATTTATAACACTTACATTCTTTTATAGATTTCTTTCTTCTATATGGTCTTTTATATTTATAATTTTTTACATAATATTTCTTTCTTGGTTTTTTATATTTATATTGGGATTTCCTATATTTATTATATTTCTTATGCCTTTTTATTTCTTGTAATATTTTTCTTTGCATCCAAATTGGGGTGCTATCTTATCTTCACAACATGCTAAATTTTTTATTAATGTTTTTTTCATTTTTATTTCTTCCCTGTATTTTTCACATATATTCCTATACCATTGTTGTAAAAATTTTATCCTTGCTCCTAAAGTATCTATTATTTTTGCTCCATCCCAATTTTTTATTATTTTTGAACTGAATGGTTCAGGTAGCTTGTTAAAATATAATTTTCTTATTTCTTTACTTTCTTCTATATTATATTTTTCCTTATAATAATATTCTCTAAATGCACATGTATATTCATCTACGTAGCACATATTACATATTGCTAATTTCAATATTAGGTTCCTGTTTATATCTTTTTCTATATTTTGTTCTTCTTCTTCCTCTTCTGTTGCCATACTACTAACCTCATCTCTTATAGTTGATTCATATTCTTTCAATATTTCTATTGGTGATGCTTTAGTTGTTCCTTCTGTGTTTTTGTCAGATCTTAGTACCTTTTTACTTTCCTCAATTAAATTTGATAATCATAATTTTACTGTTCCTATTAATGTTTTTTCAATGTATTCTAGTGTATCTGTTGTGTCTATACTATTATCTAGTAATTGTTTTGATATATATCCTACCCATAGTTCTATGGTCTTGTTTGTTCCTATTACACAGTCAAAATCTAAGAAGTTGTAATTTTTATTAACTATTTGTTTTGGTGTCCATCTATATTCATTGTTTGGGTTGTACCTCTTAGGCTTATCTTTGTAATTATATGTTGGTTTTCTTATTTCTAATGTACTAGGTATTATTTTTGATATACTAGATATTATATTTTTGTCGTCTTTTTTATCAAGAGTATTTACTTCTGTGTTTTTTTCTTCTATTTTTTTATTGACTGCTTCTTCTTTTTCCCTAATTTCTAGATCTTCTTTTCTTTCTAAAATTTCTGCATATGTTTCACTATCTTCTGAATCATAATCATTTGTTTTTTCAGTATCTATTGTATTTACTTCTAATTCATTGGCCTTTAATTCTTCATTTTTTATTTGTAATTTTTCTTTAAATTGGTTGATTTCATCTAATAGTTTCTGTTCTTTATCCTTTTCGTCTTTTTCTCTTTGTCTTTTTTCATATAAATTTTTTAGCATTTACAATTCCTTTTCTAACTCTGAAATCCTATTATTTTTTATTTCTTCTATTTTCCGTATTTCATCCGTAGTTTGTTGTTTTATTTTATC
Source organism: Capsicum baccatum var. pendulum (assembly GCA_030864225.1). NCBI lineage: Eukaryota > Viridiplantae > Streptophyta > Magnoliopsida > Solanales > Solanaceae > Capsicum > Capsicum baccatum. Next base: position 199,446,834 of record CM061557.1, read on the forward strand.
TATTTCTTTTTTCCTGTCTATTTCTTCATTTTCTTTTGTTATCCTTACCATAGTTGCTAACTTATCTTCTAATTTTAATTCTTCTTTTTCTAGCATTAAATATAAATGTTCGCCTATTTTTTTATATCTTCTTCCTAAATTAGAAAAAACTATTCTTATTTTTAATCCTTCATAGTTTTCATATATTTTTTCATCAATTATAAATTCTTCTTTGTTCATCTTATCGACTTAATTATATATAGGTCATGATGATATATGTATTCTAAGCTATCTATTTGCAATTCCAAATGTGATATTTCTTCCCTTTGTGTATTTATTGATTCTTGACATAATCCAACAATTATGATATATTATAGCCTTTCTCTTCTTATTTTTAATTTCTTTCTTTTTTCAGATATTATTTATTTTCTAAAAAAAAAAACTTATTTCCTTAATGAGTGCTCTAATTGATGATTTCCAAGAATTAACTTCTGATATGGATGAGTTATTCAACAATCTTGCAAGCCTCAAGTTTGATTTTATTGATCTAAAAACTTGTAAGAACACTGTTGAAAAGGAAAACTACACTCTTAAAGAATAGGTTAGCAGACTTAATTCATCAAACCTGTCTTAAGGAACAGGTTAGCAGACTTAATTCATCAAACCTGACTCTCAAATCTGAAATCTTGAAACTGACTCTTTCTAAAAAGGAAAAAAAGGTCAAAAGTGAGGAACAAGAAAAAATTGAGTCAGAATTGACTAAGATTAAACATGAATACTTTTGTGAAAAAGAAAAGGTTAGTTAATTGAGTCAAGAAGTTTCTAAATTGAAACTTGATCTTGAAAGAGATAATAGATGGACACATTCTTCAAGAATTGTTCATAAGTTAGGTCAAAGAACTCACAATGAAAAGGCTGGGTTGGGCTTTTATAAAAGTTCTAATGTTACTAAAGATCTGTGTTATATTTGTAGTAACCAGGGGCATACAACCACTGAATGTCCAGTTGCAGCAAAAAGTAAATCAAGAAGCATAAGTCTAGCAAAAAAATCTGATTCCATGTCAAAACACGCTAACAAGAAGGTCAACTCTGGTCAGAGAAATAGGTCACACAACCTGTTGCCTTGATGGGCTAGAAGGAACCTCATACATCTTTTTTCTCATAAGAAAAGACCCAAGCTTTTCTGGGTGTCTAAAGTTAACCCGTAATTTATTTTGCAGGTGAGAGCGAAAGGAGGCAAGCAAAATTTGTACATGGATAAAGCTTGCTCAAGGCATAAGACTAGAATAAAATAAAGTTTCTTTCACTTACCACATTTAAAGGGGGAATGGATCATTTGAAAGATGACCAGATTTGTAGTGCTCGTGTAACGGGGAAGCAAGAAAGATTTAAAAAAAATAAAAAAAGAGGATGACTGTGAAACTGATGAGCATGAACAGGAACATATTGTACCACCTGGTTCAACTGTTGTATAGACTGAGGGCATATTGACAGGAGGAATAACAAATCAATAACACCAACACAAGCTGATGATGATCTTGTTAGTAATTCATAAGAATTGGTGTTTTCACAAAAATCTTGAGATATCTCATGGGAATCAATGGATTGAGAATATGGTATTCAAATGAAAGTAATTTCACTCTTGAGGGCTATAAAAATGTTGACTATGTGGGTTACTTAATTGACTGGAGAAGCACCAAAGGAACTAAGTAGAGAGCATTTTAAAAAGAATAGGTTAGACTTGGGGATGATTAAAATTGCATGAACTCCTCTCAATGATTGAATAGAATAATCATTTTTCTTCTTAATTTTATTAGCTAAAAAGTTATTCTATTCAGTTTTACACATTTATTTGTGTGTCCCAATTCTAATTTTTGACTTTTCTAACCTAATTTTGTATTAGATTGTATAGAAAAATAGGTTCGAGCCAACAATTGTGACCACAAAGTTCTTCTTATCAGGTATGTTCTACACTGACATAAGCATAGGCTGTCTAAGTTGAAATAGTTGAGCATACCTATTCAATTCCACACACTTCATCCTCTCATTATCTAATAAAGCTAATGAATTGGTTGACCAAACTTTCTTTGATTCTCTCCAAATGGGTGTGCAAAAAATGTGTTAATCCTACACCAGAAAATCTTTCTTCTTTCTCAACCAAAATATCAGTTGTGTACCATGGATTTGCCAAGCTTGATCATCAATCACATGCAACATAAGTTTTTTGAGAAATGAAACGGGATATGATCTCCCTTTTAGTTCCTAATTGGTTATTTTTTTTGGATTTCTCAGTCCTACTTCAATAGATGTTCTTGCACAGATGAATCATGTTGCTCTACCAGTTTCAATAAGGAGGGATAACACTAAAAAAAATTGAAACAAAAAATGATTTGGCTAAAAAAAAAATCTAAACTTGAAGCTGCACAAGACAGTCATGAAATGGAATAAGTGGTCCTTCAGGCTTGAATCATGACTTTGAAGCTTGGACTTGATTAAGAGAGGGATGAAAATATTGAAGTAATTCAACACAGTTGATATCACCTGTTCCTCTTTTCTTTTCACTATTTATATCCTTAGCCATGTCCCACTTTTATACCATATTTTTTTATACTCAGTTATTTTGCTTTGTTCAGTACTAGCTTAGGTTTAATGTGGAACATGCTCTGTCAGTTAAATGGAATGGTTATCTTTGCTAATTTGAATCATATTTTTGCTCTCTTTAATACATTACTATGTTAGCTAAAGTCTTTGTCTGATTGTTTTGGTGATAGCCCCAGTGGCCATGAATAGCATAACAAATCACTTTGGCTAGTATATTATTACATTGAAATAGTTTTCAATGATACCAAAAAGGGGAAGTTAAGAGGGTTATGCAATGTTTATAACCCATTGACTAAATTATTTCATTCTAGTGTTTTATACTTTAGTGTCTACAGGTGAAGATGTTTGAATCCACAAAGACAAGAGATTTGTCATCATCAAAAAGGGTGGATTTGTTGGGTACAATGTTGTTTTAATGACTGACAATCTAACAACGTGATATGAAACATGTCAGTCAACCTGATTCACAGAAACACTATCTCATGTAGCTGAAACTTGTAGCAAAATCATCGATGATTACAGACAAGGATGGAAGGAATCAACAACCAGATGAGTGGTTAATTCTGATAAACTCAAGGAAATAAATATGTGCAAATTTGAAGAAATTGAATTTGATTCAAACACTTGATGACAAGGGAAAGAAAGTTGAGTTGAAAAAGGAGTCCTATGGAAAGAAGGAGTTTCACTTCCGAGCATATCCTGAAAAGTCCTATGTGTAGAAGGAGAAAGATTCTGCAGATTGAAGACATCTACGCAAGATAGGAAACATATAAATTGAAGGACTTTTTGTTAGATCAATGACGTTTTTGATGACTGACACATGAATGGAACATGTTACTTGACCTGGTCCAAGCATAGGAAGGCAGGTTTCAGGTTTTACTGATAGATGTAGACAAAGATTGCTGAAAGTTAGGAACGAATGAGCAAGCCTAATTCTGATATACTCAAGCTACTGATCATGTAAGAAATTGAAGAAGTTGTGGTTGGGTAAAATACTTGAAGATAAGTTGATTTAAAGAGTTGAAGTTTGACTACAACACTAAGGAGACAAGAGTTGGAATTGAAGAAGAAATCTCACTTGAAGTAGAACTCTATGTAATGAGAGTTCTGATTAAAGCAGGAGTTTGAAATACAGAATAACTCTTTGGAGAGATGTGTTTAAATAGAAGATGCATCATTCAGAGTAACTTACACACTTACAAAGCAGAAAATCACAATCTACAGATTAATTTCAGGAAGTGCTACTCAATAACTGAAGAAACACATTGAAGAACCTGGTCCTAAGTATAGAATCCAGCTAAGAGTTTTAGCTTTGATTTTTAGAGTTGTTCACTGTCTTTGAGTTATTGATGTAATGTTAGTTTCAGTGTGTTATAAACTGAATTAGGAGATAGTCTTCGAGTCGGGAAAAACTCAAAGACTTTGGGAAAACATACCTTGGGAGGTGTGTGAGCAGTTAGGAATTAGAATTTATAATTCCTAGTCGTTGAGTTAAAGGAATTAGAGTTTATAATTCCTAGTTGTTGAGATATAGGGATCAGAGTTTATGATTCCTATTTGTTGGTTATAAGAGTTTTGTAATCAGTCATTGTTGAGGCTCAGAGTTACTTAGTGAAGTTGTGGTTAAATCCTGTAGAGGTGCAAGTCCTGGTTTTTTACACCTTTTGAGCCGGGTGTTTTCCATGTAAAAATCATTGTGTTCTTTACTTTCTATTTTACTGCTTCTTTGGAACACGTCAGGCAACCCGTTCCATCGATAAGTAACAGTTAGGCAAAAATAAGATAATTAGTAGGGCACGAATAATAACACTTCTATAGTTTTTAATTATCTTAAACCAATAAAAACCATAACCATTCTTCATTTCTTCTATAGTTCTTAATGTTGGTGAATAGCGAAAAAATAATAATAACAAAAACACTATTTAACTGTTGAAAAAATATTATATTAATAATATTAACAATACAATAACATAACAGTGTATAATATTATTGCTACCTTAGTGATAATACTGTAATCAATATGACAACTATAATAGTAATCTAACTGTTTCTTAACCAGTTAATATATTAATTATACTTGAATAGTGCTAGGCACTGTCCTAAGAAACTATTTCAGCAGTGTGAAATATTTTTTCAGGATTAAACAAGTATTTTTCTGATTAATTAGAGGATATTCAAAGTTAAATAAGTCTTCCCTAATTAAATAGAGGATATAGGAATCAACAAAATCATTAATACAAATACCAACAAATTAAAATATTACAGCAGAAACTCAATAAAATGATAATTTAATTCGTACTTAAAGAAAAGGAGTAAAAGAAAAAGGTTGACAGTATGTGCAGTTGGTTAATCTTCTTTTTTTGCAAAAAATGAAAGGCATGCTATTTATAGCACTTGTGGACTGCAACATTGAGGCGGCAACATTTTCTTTTTTTTTTCTTTTTCCTTTCTTTTCTTTCTTTCTCTCCAAGTAAAAAAATTCTTTTGAAATAAATATTTCACTTACAATCCCCACATTATTTCAAAAGAATTTATAGAAAAATGTTTTAACTTGTTGGATTTGCATGGACAAAATGCAGTAGGTTTGGTGTCTTCTGGACTATGAATCAAACTTAGATCAATAAAATTTAACTTACAGAATTACCGGTGAGATATAATATTTCTATGAACCAAATAATTCTTGTTGTAAGCCAGAGATTTTACCGATCACATTTTGACCAAAATTTTGTTGTTCAACGCGGTTTTACGCCAATAAGCCATGCGCGTGCCTGATATTCATGAGAGCTCTAGAGACTATTGTCAAAAATCTCATCAGAACAGTCTTATTCCATTTCTCACATAGGTGAATTCATCAAGTGTACACTGCTTTAAATACACCATCCATAAGAACTATGAATTTATTAATAGTCAATAACTCATCCCTCCATTTTATTAGCAGTTCAAGCACTCTCAATAAGTGCGCAGAGTCAATATCGACTTGTTATTACCCATATGAACCTACTTCATAGGATTTCCAATCACATAGATTGGATTACCATCTCTATTGACAATCATTTTGGCCTTAATCCCACCTCTTTTGAGATTTGAAGAATTAATTTTTTTCCCACGGGTTTAGTCAGTGAATCGGCCGAATTCAATTCTAACTTCACATAATCAATGAAAATTATTCCATCTCTCAGTAGCTTGTTAACAACATCATGCCTCAATTTCATATGTCTACTCTTACAACTGTAAGATGTATTCTTCGCAATAGCAATTGTGGCTTGACAATCACAGTGTATATACATATGAGGCATCAGATCATTCTTTTTTTAAAGGAATATTAGACAACAGATTATCATTTTTCAAAGAGATATTAGACAACAGATCATCCTTTTTCAAAGGGATATTAGACAACAGATCATCCTTGTTCAAAGGGCTATGAGGCAATAGATCATCATTTTTCAAAGGGCTATGAGGCAACAGATCATTCTTTTTAAAAGGGCTATGAGGCAACAGATCATCCTTTTTAAAAGGGATATTCATTGAGAAATTTCTTAGCCATTCAGCCTCAGTACCAGCTAATTCTAGAGCCACAAACTTTGATTTCATAGTTGATCTAGCAATGATCGTCTGCTTAGCTGATCTCCATGATACTGCACCTTCACCAAGCATGAATACATAACCACTAGTGAATTTTGTCTCGTCTGAATAAGAAATCCAATTTGCATCACAATAACCTTCTAAAGTTGAAGGAAATCCACTATACAAGATACCATAATCCATGGTTCCTTTCAAATATTTCATGAAACGCATTAATGCAGACCAATGCTCATTATTGAGATTATGAGATATCTACTCAATCTACACACAGCATAGGTTATATCAGGCCTAGTAAAATTCATTAAATGCATTAAACTTCCAATGATTTGTGCATACTTAGACTGAGCAACTGGGTCATTATTATTCTTTTTTAATTTAGAATTAGCATCATAAGGAGTGGATACAAGAGGTACCTCCTAACATTCAAACTTCTTTTGAAGTCTTTCCACATAATGTTCTTGTGACAACATTATACCATCTTCACTCCTTATAACTTTAATTTCCAAAATCATATTCACTTCACCCAGATCTTTCATATCAAAGTTAGTAGACAAAAATAATTTGGTACGCTCCACAATATTTAAATATGTACCAAATATAAGCATGTCATCAACATATAAATAAATTATCACATAATCATTTTCTACCACTTTTGTATAAACATATTTATCCACTTCAATGGAAGAAAATATATATTTTATTAAGATTTGATCAAATTTCTCATGCCACTGTTTCAGAGCTTGTTTAAGGCCATAAAGAGATTTAATTAATTTATAAATGTTATTTTCTTGTCCAGAAATTATACATCCTTCAGGTTGAACCATATAAATTTCTTCTTCTAAATCTCCATTTAAGAAAGTTGTTTTCACATCCATTTGATGGATAAAAAGCTTATGAATTGATGCCAAAACAATTAATACTGGAATAGAAGCAATTCTTGTTACTGGTGCAAAAGTATCAAAGTAATCAATATTTTGCTTTTAAGAAAATCTTTTAGCTACTAAACGAGCTTTATATTTATCTAAAGATCCATCTGAATTAAGTTTCCTTTTGAAAATCCATTTACAATCGATCGGTTTTGTACCAGGAGGTAAATCAGTTAAAACCCATGTATTATTTTTCATAATTGAATCAAGTTCAATTTTTATTGCCTCTTTCCAAAATTTAGCATCAGAAGAAGATATAACTTCAAAATAATTTGATGGTTCATTATCAACAAAACAAGTTTGAAAATCATTTCCATAAGGAAAATATTCTTTTCTAAGCCTTGTACTCCTTCTCAGTTCCTTAATATTAGAGGTAGATTCATTTTCTTTTTCAACAAGTGCATGAGAGATTTTATCACATAGTGGAAAAATATGTTCAAAGAATTCAACATTCTTTGTCTTGATTATTTTATTACTATGTACATCATATTTCAAGATAAGAAATCTGTATACAGCACTATGTTCAGCATATCCAATAAACATGCAATCAGCAGTTTTAGAACCTATTTTTCTTTTTTCAGGTTCAGGAAAAAGAACTTTCGCAAGGCAACCCCACACTTTTAAATATTTCAAATTAGGCTTATAATCTTTCCACAATTCATAAGGGGTTTTGCCAGTTCTTTTATGAGGAATTCTATTTTGTAAATGACATGCAGATAAAATAGTTTCATCCCACAAATTATCAGGTGCACAAGAGCTAATTAGCATAAAATTCATCATTTCTTTCAATGTCCTATTTTTTCTTCCAGCTACACCATTAGACTCAGGAGAATAATGCGGAATTACTTCATGAATAATATCTTCTTTTTCACAAAAAGCATTTAAAGATACATATTTTTCACCTCTATCAGATCTAATTCTCTTGATTTTTCTACTAAGTTGATTTTCAACTTCAGATTTATAAGACACAAAAGCATCAAATGCATCATCTTTATTTCTAAGCAAATACAACTTAGTAAATCTAGATAAATCATCAATAAAGATCACATAATATCTTTTACCACCTCTAGCCATAGTTTGTTTTAAATCACCCAATTCAGTGTGGATCAAAGATAACTGTTCAATTTCTCTATTAATTGGAAAACATGACTTTTTAGTAATTTTAGCTTTAGCACATATTTCACATTTATCAAAATTACTTGAGTTTAAACCAGATATTAAACCAAGTGATTGCATATTCTTTATATATTTAATATTAACATGTCCTAATCTAGCATGTCATAAAGAAATAGGCTCAATCATATAAGCAGAAGCTAATGCATTACCATTGATAATATAAAGTACATAAAGTCCATCATTACAACGTCCATTTTCAATAAGAATATCGTTTTTGGTTAATATAACCTCATTATTTTTAAATATAACCTTTATTCCAAGTTTTTCTAATAATGTCACAGCAATCAAATTAATTCTAATATTAGGAACATGCAACACATTACTCAATGCCAAAGTTTTACTAGATGTGAGTTTGAGAAGAACTTTGCCTTTTCCAAGAACTTGAATAGTTCTCGAGGTCCCAAGATAAACAATTTCTTCTTCTTTCTCAACTTGCGTGTATGATATAAAATCATTTTTATTTATACAAATATGCCTAGTAGCACCAAAGTTCACCATCCAATTTCTCACATTGGTCTCAATATTCATTTTTGAAATGACCGCAATAATTATATCATTCGTTTCAGTCAAATTTATTTTTGACTTAGTGGGATTGTCATTTCTTTCACATATTCTCTTGCATTGAAATGCATTTTCTATGAAGATTCTATTATTAACATTAGGCATGCAACCAAGTTTATTTTCATACCTGTATCCTGCAGTACCATAATCTTCTGACAAACTGACTAGAATAGAAGTAGCCAGAGCAACACCAACATCAATATTATCAGCGGTTTTAGGATCAAAATTATATGCCTCAATTTCTTAGATTGTTAGGAAATAACGAAAACATAATAATAACAACAATATTATTTAACTGTTGATAAAATATTATATTAATAATATTAACAATACAATAACATTAGTGATAACACTGTAATCAATATGACAACTATAACAATAATCTAACTGCTTCTTAACTACTTAATATATTAATTATACTTGAATCGTGCTAGACACTGTCCTAAGAAACTATTTCAGCAATGTGAAATATTTTTCCAAGATTAAACAAGCACTTCCCTGATTAATTAAAGGATATTCAAAATTAAATAAAATAGAGGATATATGAATCAATAAAATCATTAATACAAATACCAACAATTTAAAATATTAAAGCAAAAAATTCAATAAGATGATAACTAAATCCGTACTTAAAGAAAAGGAGTAAAAGAAAAAAGTTGACAGTATGTATTGCTGGTTAATCTTTTTTTTTTGCAAAATTGAAAGACATGCTATTTATAGCACTTGTGGACAACAACATTGAGACGGCAACATTTTTTTTTCTTTTTCGTTCTTTCTCTCCAAATAAAAAAAATTCTTTTGAAATAATTAGCTTTTCATTTGTCAGAAGAAAGGCATTTGATCAGAATTAATTAAACGGCAAATGGCGAAGATTGCTGTTGGAAGTTGCCGTGAGGCTATTCAACCCGATTGCATACAAGCCCTCATTGTTGAGTTCATTTGTACTTTTCTCTTCGTTTTTGCTGGTGTTGGATCTGACATGGCTGCCAGTAAATTGCATATATATATATATATATGCGCGCGCGCTTTTCCTTTTCATTACTGGATAATTCCATGTACTTTTATGATTTGGATCTAGAATCAGCAGGTTTCAAAAAAATTAAAGATACAATCTTGTGATTCGATCTTTTTCCGAATCTCATGCATAACGAAAGCTTAGTACACTAAGGGATCGTTTGATAAAGTAAATTAAAAGAACAAGGAATGCATTAGTCTTGTGTATTATTAATACCTTATTTGATACATTTTTAGCCTATGTATTAGTTATACGTTTTATTGCGTATTGAGGTGTGTATTATTAATACCTCAAAATTCGTGACATTAGTAATACAATGAATCTAATGCATGCATTTAAAGACACAATCATCTCAAAAAAAATTCTGCATCCTTTCGAATATATATATGGAGGGTATTTTTGTAAAAAACAAATTCATTTAGAAATTATATAATTCATATTTTTTTAATTACATCAAATCAAATACTGTATAAAAAAATATAAACATAATTAATGCAAGCACAACTAACACAATCATTACTAATACATTATATTTTACATTATTTTTATACACTTTATCAAATGATTTCTACGATGTATTTATACATACGCAGTATAATTGTTATTTATACATGTGATGCGATTCTAAAATGCCATTAGTTGAACTCACTTAAAATGTTCCAAGTGTGACTCTATTATTGAGGTAATAGAAAAAAGAGAGAATTTTACTAAAAGAACCTTAAAGAAATTATTTAATAGAGGTTTATTTTGCTAAAAGAACCTTATTTATTGTACATTGAAAATATGAATTTGAATAAATACATTTTATTTAATCATTTAATGTTGAGGGTAATATTGAAAGAATATAATAAAATTTTCTTGATTTCATCAAAAGAACAATTAAATTGAAACAAAAATTTAGAAAGAGGATCAACTAAAATAAAACGGAGGGAGTAATATACATAAATTACACGAAATCAATATATATATATATATAAAGGAGAAATATAGAAGAGGTGATCACCTCTTTATGGTCTTCATTGACATTTATCTTTTTTCTCATTTTTTGACAATTTTTCTTATTTTTTTTCTATTTTCTTATTGCACAAAAATAAATATTACAATTACTACTCATTCATTTATTCTTATTCTTCATTGTAAAAGTTTAAATCTCTTAAAATTTATTATTTCATTCATTCCTATTCTTTATTGTAAAGATATTTAGAAGCCTCAATATTTACTACGTCAACCTTTCATTCCTCATACCTCATTGGCCAAGAATCACAATTATTGTTTCCCTCCTGTTTTTTGGGCATTTTTTCTATTATTTTCTTCATTTTACAAAAACTCAAAAGCCCTTATAAGCAATGTTAATTACGTAGTTTATAAGCCTTTCAGTTACGTACCTCTTTGTATTGCCTTTCAGTTATGTACCTCTTCGTATTTCAATCAATGATTAAAGACAACAAAGACATAACATTTCGGTGGAAATGATGAGCATCTTCAATTCAATCACTATAAATTCTGTTGATTTTACAGGTTGTGGTGTAGGAATCAACATGCAACAATTTTATATTAAGGGCCCGTTTGGCCATGTAAATTTTTTCCTTTTTTTCGAAAATTTTTTTCAAAGTTGGAAATTATGGTGTTTGACCATGAAAATTTAAAAAATAATTTCAAAATTGTTTTCTGAAAAGGAAAAACAGTTTTTTGTTGTTTTCATAATTTTCCAATTCCAACTTTAATTATTATTACATATAATCCCAATCTTTTAAATTTTTACATAAAACTTTCCTTATAACATTACTTTTTCAATATTATGTATATACAGTTTTAAAGAATAAGATAATTATAATTTCAAAATTAATGTTATCCTAATTAATATACATCTCTTTTTCTCTCTAATCATTATTTTTATCCCTTATTTAAGACATTATTTTACTGCTAATTTATATCTATACCCATAAATATATAAAGTATTATATTTATAATAGAAATATACAAAGTATGTTATATATAAAGTTTATACCATGTATATACCATATACACACATATATAAATATACAAAGTATTAAGAAACATACTAAGCATATTTATAATATAAATATACAAAGTATGTTATATATGAAGTTTATACCATGCATATACCATATACACACATATATAAAAATACAAAGTATAAAAAAATATACTAAGCATATTTATATATTTATGGTATATGATATAATATACCATAAATATGCAAAGCATGTTTTCCATAGAAATAATTTATTCACACAGTAAAATCTTTCATGTATAAGAAAATTAAAGAAATAAATTAGCGGCACCCTAAAATTTAATAACAACTCATCATTTCTTATTTTTTAGGAACGGAAAATGAAGGAAATAAATTAAATAAATTCCTTAAAAAATAAATTTGTTTGAAAGATAATATTTGTTACCTAAAAAACAGGAAATAATGATCTGTTAATATAACATCAATATTTAAAATTTTCAAATATGAGAAAACGACTATTAATATAAATATTATATATGTCATAATTGAAATTCATTAAATATGGTCATGTATATTTAATTATTTTTATACCAGTGGCTAATTGTGTTCCTTTTCCATTAGTAGGTAAATTTTAGTTGAGTGATTTTGATAGTTTGTAAAAGTTAGGGCATAAAATTATATTTAAAAAAAAAATTCAAAAGTAAAAAAAAAAAATTCAAAACACCAAACACAACTCCAACTCCAATTTCAACTTCAACTCCAGAAAATTTTAGTCTTGGCCAAATGACTACTAATTGTATTTTGATTATTCTGCTAACTATGTTTGTCTTTTTCTTCATTTTTGTCAATCTACTCTTTTCATGGGGCTTAAAGTTCTCTTTCTTGATTTCTTTATTACAATAAACGGCAAAGAAACTCAATGGGAAAAGTTAATTCATATTATTCACGTCGGAGGACAGATTTCAAAGTTTATTGATTCATTACATGATGATTTAGAATTACTATACATTTCTTGCAACATAATATGTAAGTATTATAATAAACTTTATACGTGCATGCAGGGAGTATTTAAAGAAGAGGTTGTGCAACAAAGCAGTAAACTGTTGGAGGTGCTTAGAATTTTCAGCAATGAAGATAAAGAAGTATGATGAATTAGGAGTATGGAGGTACATGTTTTGATTGACAAAATGGTGCCATTCGTTCAAACAAAAAGAAAGCAAAATACTACTTAAAAATCTTTTTTGATTTACCTAATTCCAGGTATATAGATAAGAAGCGTAGGAATATATTTTTCTTTTTAAGTTCGGTTTCTTCATATTGGTAGTGGTGGTAACCATTTTATTCATTTGAATCGTTCCAACTGATTTGATGTTGATGAAAAAGTCGTATCTTCATGGAGGTCATTCATGCTTTATTGATCGTTTAATGTGAATTGAAAATATTCTTTTAATGCATAAAAAAATTTTAGTCATTACTTGAGTTGGGACAAGAAATTAAATGGAGGAAAACAAACGGACGAGGAGAGATCATTTTCCGTGAAATTATATTCTTGCTTTAAATGATCTTTTTATGAAAAATAAAAAATAGGAAAACAAATATTTTTTGGTTTCCCACTGAGTGTGTTCAGTACCTGCATTAAAGCTAGAATTCACTAAGAATAAAGGAGTATTTATCATTGCACCACAACCTTTATTGACATCTACATACTAAGTGTTAAGATATAGAATATGTATTAGAAATTCTAATCCATTTGAATATATCACTAAAAACAAAATTTAAACTATTTAAATTTAAAGATATATAATTTCTAATATTTTGAAAATTATTTTTAAAAATAATCAAAATTCAAATAAATAACAATATAATGTTCTAAGAAGCCAAGTCTTCAAAAAGAACGGATGGGAATGAAGAAGACTTGCTACATTGCATAATTATTTTCATATAACTAAAATAACATTTATAATTGGGTACTTAACAAAAAAAAATTACTTTATTTATTTCAATTTGTCTCTTCTTATTTTGGTTTAACTAAGTTTTTTTGTATTCCTTCCTCATAAATTAGATTTTTATGTTTGTTTTTTGTTGAATGCATATCTTAACTTTGATGCCGTAACAATTTTATTCCTTGAATATCAACTAAAGATGCAACAAAAAATATATGACCATGCGAAGCACAGATTAATTCACTAGTATATATATATATAAAGGAGAAACAACACAAGGATGATGTGACACCTCTCTATGACCACCATTCCTATTTATCTTTTTTCTCCTTTTTTTGAATTTTTTTCACCACTTTTTGCATTGATCAATTTATTTAATAAATAAAAAAAATTATTATATTCAATTATGTCTCATGAGTTACAAAAAAACCTCCATCCATTTACCTTCTCTATTTAAGTAACATGTCCCTTCAACTTTCATGTCCCTTCAAATTCTTATGACTTGAACAATCTATATATAGGCAACGGTTTACTCAGAAGACAACATTGAACTTTGTAGTCATGACTGAACGCAAAAGAAGAAAATTAAAGTTAGTAAGTTTTCAATATATGTGGTTTTGAGCATTGGACACTTTATTTTGTATGATTTAGAATTGATTGAATTTTACAGAATATTTCACATTAAAGTTAGTAAGTTTTCAATATATGTTGTTTTGAACATTGGACATTTTATTTTGTATGATTTAGAATTGATTGAATTTTACTGAATATTTCACATTTATAATCATTTGCTAATTATGCACTCAAGTTCAATGAAGTTCATAGTTTTATTTTCTTATTTTGTATCTATAGTTAATTTATTTTGTGATATTTATTCATGTGTTCATGGATATTCTTTGTAGTAAAATTTATATTTATGTCATCTTCAGCGTGTTCAAATGGGTCTGTTTCAAGGGTAAATGATATGGCGATATTGAGATTAAAGAGTTTTGAAAGAAGAAGATCGAAGGATGACACACAGAAAATGGAGTTTGTTAACTAGCCTCGCTGTTATTCTTGGTGAAATTGTCGATACTATTGTCATCGTCAATTTCATCTTCGTCCAAAATGATCCATCCAAGTAAAAATACTAGATGTGTGATTCTTTGGTTTAAGGTTATGATGTTTGCTCCACCTTTTTCGCAAGATTGTATGCAAATAATTGTAGTGAATATGACAAGCCTTTTGAATCTAAACAAATAGTGGAATATTGTTCAGAAAAGCAAGAAGTATTCTTTAGGCAGAAGAGAAAACAGAAAAATTATTAGTCTTTGGAAAGAAAAATCAATTTAACAAGCTGAACAATTTTTATGTTTATAGTGTAACCTTTTTTTTTCTCTCTTTACGTCTCAAAATTCTATTGCACTTTTGTTTTACGAGAGTGTATTCGACTAAATCTTAAATACATTAGATGTATATAGATTTGTCATTTTCAAAGATAATGTTTAGAGATTTGGAAACTAACTACACATCTTCTTCGTCCTCATAGGGTACCATCCCCTAGTTGACATCTTTTTTTATTCATAGGGCGCCATCCCTTAGTTGACATCTTATCTCGTCTTCATAGGGCGTCATCCCCTAGTTGACATCTTATTCATCTGCATAGGGCTCCATCCCCTAGTGGACATCTTATTTTGTCTTCATAGGACGCCATCCCCTAGTTGACATCTTATTCGTCTTCATAGGGCGTCATTCCCTAGTTAACATTTTATCTCGTCTTCATAGGGCGTCATCCCCTAGTTAACATCTTATCTCGTCTTCATAGGGCGTCATCCCCTAGTTGACATTTTATTCCGTCTTCATAGGGCGCCACCCTCTAGTTGAAATTTTATTTCGTCTTCATAGGGCGCCATCCCCTAGTTGACATCTTATTCGTTTTCATAGGGCGCCATCCCCTAGTTGACCTCTTAGGAAATACCATTTCCTAATTTTTCTTATTCATCTTCATAGGGCGCCATCCCCTAGCTGACATCTTATCTCGTCTTCATAGGGCGCCATCTCCTAGTTGATATTTTTTCTCGTCTTTATAGGGCGTCATCCCCTAGTGGACATCTTAATTCGTCTTCATAGGGCGCCATCCCCTAGTTGACATCTTATTCATCTTCATAGGGTGCCATCTTCTAGTTGACATCTTATCTCGTTTTCATAGGGAGCCATCCCCTAGTTGACATCTTATTTGTCTTCATAGAGTGCCATCCCCTAGTTGATATTTTATTTCATCTTCATAGGGCACTACCCCCTAGTTGACATTTTATTTCGTCTTCATAGGGCGCCATCCCCTAGTTGACATCTTATTCGTCTTCATAGGGCGACATCCCATAGTTGACCTCTAAGGAAACTCCATTTCCTAATTTTTCTTATTCGTCTTCATAGGGCGTCATCCCCTAGTTGACATCTTTTCTCGTCTTCATAGGCGCCATCCCCTAGTTGACATCTTATTCATCTTCATAGGGCGCCATCCCCTAGTTGACATCTTATTCGTCTTCATAGGACGTCATACCCTAGTTGAAATCTTATCTCATCTTGATAGGGCGCCATCCCCTAGTTGACATTTTTTCTCGTCTTCATAGGGCGCCATCCCCTAGTTGACATCTTATTCGTCTTCATAGGGCGGCATCCCATAGTTGACCTCTAAGGAAACTCCATTTCCTAATTTTTCTTATTCGTCTTCATAGGGCGTCATCCCCTAGTTGACATCTTTTCTCGTCTTCATGGGCGCCATCCCCTAGTTGACATCTTATTCGTCTTCATAGGGTGCCATCCCCTAGTTGACATCTTATTCGTCTTCATAGGACGTCATACCCTAGTTGAAATCTTATCTCATCTTGATAGGGCGTCATCTCCTAGTTGACATTTTTTCTCGTCTTCATAGGGCGCCATCCCCTAGTGGACATCTTATTTCGTCTTCATAGGGCGCCATCCCCTAGTTGACATCTTATTCGTCTTCATAGGGCGCCATCTCCTAGTTGACATCTTATTCGTCTTCATAGGGCGTCATTTCCTAGTTGACATTTTATTTCGTCTTTATAGGGCGCCATCCCTTAATTGACATTTTAGAAAATAAACCTTCCTATTTTTCTTCTTTACGTCTTCATAGGGTATGACAATCCCTAGTTGCATTTTAAGAAGCAAATATCCTAACTCTTTTTCATGCATTCATAAGGCATAACTTTCTTTGATTGCATTATTGAGAATAAGGTTCTTATTTTATTGTGCACCTAGCCTAGATTTCTATCATTTCCATTTATTTATTTATTTATTTATTTATTTATTTATTTATTTATTTATTTTCAAAGTAGTTTATATTTTTTTCTAATAACTCACAATATTTTCCTAATGCAAACTGGGGCAGAAAATTTTGTTTGTTTTTTTTTTTTTTTTTTATGGCTTGCAGGTTTTCTGCAAAACACAGGTTTAATGTTGAGTATGGCATTCCATCTCTGATTTGAGTAGAGAAGAATGATTAGTTTGAAAATACAGAGTCAGCTTTGCATCTGTAGCGGCCAAACATCTCAAAAGTCATCTTTATATCTTCTGATCAAGAGAACAAACATCTAATAATATTCTATGAACGATCCTTGGGAGGAGCGCCAATGGCTCAATCCAAGTTTCAAGTTCAAGTCTCAAATCCTAATTTCAAGATCAAATTTTGAGATCAAGGTACCCATCAGAAGAAGGTGAGGCGATAACTGGAGATCCAGGAGGAAGATCTGAAGCAAGAGAATCAAGACAATTAGAATAGATAGGATCTTGTATATTTCATTTTTAATTTCACTTTTTTTTTATGTAATAAAAGGAGCCACGGGCCAGAAATTCAATGGGACCTCACCTCGACTCTCTAACTCATCCATTCATTCCAACACCTATTTGAACTACACGTGACCTGATTCTCTTATAACTCGAGATATGTAGGATGCCCAAAGCCAGGGTTCGGTCACACCTCTTTCCCACTTATTTACGTATTAATTTTGAATAAATGATTGGGCCAAGAATTAGTCATGTTTACTTCTTTGCTTGAAAATTCTCCATATTTTCAAGAAAAGAGGGGCATTCTGTAAACACCTAATTTTTTACTAAACCTAAGTGTTTTTTTTCGCCATTTTAGTTTTTAATTTTTTTAGGGTCTAAATTAGATATTTTAAGTTTATCTTATTTTTACTAAATTTATTTTTAAAATTTTTGAAAACTACAAAAATAGAGTTACATTTTAAATAAGCTTTTATTTTCATTATTATTTATTTATTTATTTACTAAGATAAAAAAGGAAAATTTTTAAATCATATTTGTTTTCTTCTTTTAATTTTTAATAAATAATCTAGTGATATTAATATTCCGTAATCATGTTTTAAGACTAATTATTAACTTACTTATAGTTTATTAGTCTTAAATAAATTTTATTTTTTTATTTTATTTTTTTCTTTTGCTTTTATTATTTTTATATAAAACATTAATTTTAAAACTATCCAATCACCCTTTTCCCACTAACCTAAAACCACTCCCCCATTATCTCTCAATTTCTCACTTCCTCCACACCAACACACGACACACATATACGTACACTGTTATAAAACACTCAGACACACACCATTATAAAAACAACACTTAGAGAGACTAGGAGGGAGGACATTACAGAAAAGGGAGATACACGGATAGTTAAAAAAAGAACACAGAAAGAGAGAACACAACATATAGCACGATTTAGAGAAAAAAAAAAGAAACGGAAGTAGACAAACATTAAAAAACAACATTCTGTCAAAAAAAAAACACGAGAGAAAATAAAAAAGAAAAAGTGGAAACGAAAGAAAAGAGACGCGAGTTGAGTTTGGGTTTGAGTTCGGGATCTCCGTTTGAATTTTCGATAAAGACATCTTTATTTCTCTTTTAATTAATTCATTACACAGGTTTTATCCGATCCCATACCTTTTATTTTATAAGTTTTTATTGTAAACTAAATCATAAATCAAGTTGGTTTAAATAATTTCATATGTTATTTAGTATGTGTGATTGATTCATTACGTGAGTCTTTATTCTTATCTGAATGGTACGTTTAAATTATTAAATATTTATGCTTATACACTTAAGAGTTAATAATTATTCGAAAGAATTAGTTCATATTCAAATTGATTTTCAAACAAATAAAAGAAGTAAAAAAAAAGTATGATAAAATTAATTGTTAAAGAAATATCATACTTTACTGCTTAAGCAAACATGTGATATAAACGAAGTCAAAGGTGGATTGTTTTATTTCAGTGTACTAATCCATGGTGTATATAATAGTTTGAATGAAATTATCTTATTGTTGCACAAGCACCTTTACTTTATTTTAGTCAGTTGAATAATTCTTTTTCTTTATCTTTAATTTAAAAATATTACATAACATATTTGACTAAGGCTATGAAATTAATAAAATATTTTGATACATGCATCCTGAATGTTGTTTCTTTCAATAAATGAGTTAAAAGTATTCATAGACATTCACATGTAAATTCCATACATAGCATTGTTCAGTATTTGAGTTTGAAATTTTCTCATGTTTGCTATTTTGTTCTTACCATATAATAATCTATTTAAGTCTTAATTTGAGTTCATATTCCTTTCACTTATATTTATTCGTAATTTTCATACTTTGTCAAATCATTATTATTTATATACGCTAATATTATCGAGGCTTAAAATTATCATTTATTACTATGAAAAAGAGTGAGACGAGATGAGACACAAGCACTACCTCCAAACTCATTATTAATAGGATTTTATAATTCGTAAAAGAATGAGTTAGGTTATTAATTTATAGAAAATTAAAATTTTAATATATAAGTGATAGTTAACGATGAAGTTGGAAAGTCCTGCTATCGATCATTCGTTATAATAAAATTTAATATACTATTTGAAGCCGTTTGAACCGGGTTGGGTAGATTCTAAACCTGTTAGGTATTTATCTAGGCTTGAAAAAATGGGACGATCCATAAAAGACTCAAAGGCGTGATAAATATACCCAAACCCGTGGCATGATCGGAAAGTACTGCTACCAACAAGCCACACATTAATATAATTAAATAATTTTAAATAAATAAAACAGGATGTGAGTAACTTTTAGGCTAACAAATATTATGTATTCAAGAGATTAATTTAAGCCAGATATAAGTCATTAAAGCGACCGTGCTAGAACCACGGGACTCGAGGGGTGCCTAACACCTTCCCCTCGATCAACAGAATTCCTTATCCGGATTTCTAGTTCGCAGACCAAAAATAAAAAGTCATTTCCTTTTGAATAGGGATTCAATAAGGTGACTTGGAATACCCAAACTCAATTCCAAGTGGCGACTCTGTAAATAAAATAATCCCTACTCAAAACGTCACTTCAATTGGAAAAATCCATTTTCTCTAACACCAACTCCCTAGCAAGGTTGGGGAGATAAAAAATAGGGGTGTGACAACTAGGAGGTAAGCTATGGTTGGGAGTCGAAATATTGTTAATCATGCTTAACAATTGGACATAATTATAGCAAACCTAAACCAAAACAGCGAGAGGGCAAAGGTAAGAACAAGTGCAACAAGAAAATATGGAAGTTAAACACCTAGTCAAGCTCACCCCCTAAGAAAGAAGAGTCCTGTCCAAATTATGCAGGTTTGGGAATCGAAATGAGCTAATGGCCTACTAAGTCAGAAAACTCACAATCAAGAGCTAGATATGGGTGAAATCCAACAGGGAAAGATGCACTTTGGAACCAACCCCAGGGCAAATTATTGGACACAAATCACCAGCTAAGAATAATAAACCACTAATAGAGATAGCCATGAGTAGTTCTTATGGATTTAATCCCTTAAAAGTCACTCTGGAACTGGAACAATCTTAGTTGATGCAAGTAGTAGGGGAAAGATATTGTATCCAAAGGAGGTGTGGATACAAAAGACCCTAGAAAGTATATATAAGCATAGCCACTTGGAATGTAAAAGGTGCCAATAAATCTCATAGACAAAATAATCTACGAGTAGCTACAAAAAGAATAATATGCAATTTGTTGCAATTCTAGAACATAGGGTAATGATGGGTAAGGAGGCTCATATCATCAAAAAGATAGTACCTGGGTGGAGTTGGGTGTCCAATGTTAATTCTACCTGTAAATGAAGGATATGGCTAGCTTGGGATCCTAAGTGCATGGACATTACAATACTCGATAAAGGGATACAATTGATACATGGTGAAATAAGGATTCATACCATGAATCAACTAGTTAAATTTACTTCAATTTATAGTTTACACACGATATAAGATAGACAAGCTTTGTGGAAACAACTTAGACAAATTAAGAATGTCAGGCAGGGGGCCTTGGATTGCAATAGGAGATTTTAATGTTGTGCTTAACCCTGAGGATAAATTAATTGGTTCACTATATTAGATGTAGAGACTAGATATTTTAAGGAGTTCTTGATGGGCGCTGGTATGAAAGATGTGAAGACTTGTGGAAGAGATTATGCCTGGACCAATAGCCATACCTATAGCAGAATCGATAGAGCTATTACTAATAAAGATTGGATGATCGATTGGCCTCAGATCTAGGTTCTAGATTTAGCACCAAGATGGTTAGATCGTTTCCTACTAATGTTTACAATACTAGGTCATAATAGATGTAGTGTTAAACCATTCAGGTTCTTCAATTGTCTAACGGACCATCCAGACTTTTTATCGCTGGTTACTAAGTGTTGGGACACGCAGGTGAATAAGAGTCCAATGTGCATAGTATGAGAGAAGATTAAAAGTATTAAGCAAGCTCTCAAGACTCTAAATGATAATCACCTTAAGAGTGTTGATGCCGAACTAAATCAGATTATGGAGAGATTGATGAAAGTGCAGCAAGAAATGGGGAACCAAGTACGAAATACTACTCTTATGGGTAAAAAGAAGTAGCTGAAATTGCTTTTGGATAAATAAAGAAGAATAAAAGAAAATATCTATTGGTAGAAAACCATAATTATGTGGCTAAAGGATAGACTTTAATACTTTATATCTTTTTGTAAGTATGAGGAATTGAACTACTCAAAATCATATGTGCAGCTTAATCAACTCACATGGGAATCAACTACAACATCCTAATGATATAGTGGAGATCACTGGGTTTTATCAAGGGTACAACAAGTCTACTTGCCATAAATCCTATTATAATAAAAAATAGGCCAGTCCTAAGTGTTACTTAGAGAGCTTATCAGGTAGGTCACATACAAGGAGGTTTTTCAAGCCCTAAAAGACATAGTGGACTCTAAGGCACCTGGTTGCGATGGGATACGTGCATTTTTTTCAAGAAGACATGAAGAGTAATAGGCAAAGATGTGACCAATACAATACTAAAATTCTTTGAAACAGGCAAAATGCTTCCATCCATCAATTGCACTTCTATGACTCTAATTACTAAAGTTAAGCACCTAAGAATTGTGAAGGATTACATACAAATATCTTGTTGTACAGTGCTTTATAAGTTGATTTCTAAGATATTGACTAATAGTCTACAACCTATGATGGATGCATTAGTAGATACATGTCAATCCGCCTTTGTCCTAGGATGAAATATAACTGACAATATCATCCTAAGTCATGAACTGGTAAAGAGCTATGAAAGGAAAGAAGTTGTTGGTCAACAATTGTTGCTCTCCTTTTGTCAACAATTGTTGCTCATATTTCAACAATTGTGGATGATGAAGACATTTGTGACTTTGTGTTTTCAACATCGGTGGCTGCATTCATACATGAAGGCAAGACTTTTGAGGTCCAGATTTGGCTATAAAAGCCAATGCTACTTCATTTGCAAAGACACCTACACAACATTTCAATAGCCAATCTCTCCTTTATATTTTCTTCTTTCTCTACTTCTTGGTTGAGTATTTCTATACTCGTAGAGAATTTGTAAGGGGCTATTTTGTCTTGTTAGTCCCGAGAAAATATTTTGTACTCTCGTCAATATTAGTGGAATATTTGGCTCTCTCGCCGGTGGTTTTTTACCTCTATTTAAAGAGGGGTTTTCCACCTAAAACCTTGGTGTCAATTTTACTGTTTTATTAATTTCTCGTAATCTTTGGTTGAATTTATCACGCTTCCACACTCTGTAGCCCTACAAATTGGTATCAGAGCCACGATAATTCAACCGGGATTTTTTTTATTAAAAATGTCGACGAAGTTCGATATTGAGAAATTTGATGGTAAAATTAGTTTTGCTATCTGGCGAGTCCAGATGCTGGCTGTTCTTACCCAGAATGGCCTAAAGAAGGTTCTGTCCGGCAAATCGGCGAAGCCAACCACTACAACGGAGGAGCAGTGGGAAGAGACGGATGAAAAGGCGTTATCCACAATCCAATTATGCTTGTCCCGTGAGGTGCTACGCGAAGTCATCAATGAGAAAACTGCAGCCGGCATATGGAGTAAATTGGAGTCTCTATACATGACCAAAAGTCTTGCAAATAAACTCCGGTTAAAGGAGCGACTTTTCACACTCCGTATGTCTGAAGGTACACCCATCCAATCTCATCTTGGTGAATTTAATTCCATCATAATTGATTTGGAAAATCTGGATGTCGAAATTGATGATGAGGATAAAGCCGTACTACTTATTGTTTCTTTGCCACCCTCATATATACATTTCAAAGAAATTATGCTATATGGTAATAATGTTACCTTGAGCTTTGATGATGTCAAGTCTAACCTACTGTCCAAAGAAAAAATTGATACCCAAATTCATTCTGAAAGTTCGGGTGAGGGACTAGTAGTTAGAGGGAGAAACCACGAAGTAGGTGCTAGCGGTAAAAACCAATCCAAATCCAAAGGTAAAAACTCTAAGTATTGCCGTTATTGCAAGAAAAGAAATCATGAAATCTCTGAGTGCTACAAATTGAAAAATAAGCAAAACAGAGAAGATAAGGGTAAGCAACCCGAAAAATCTGCCGAAGCTAGTTTTGTAGAAACCGAATCTGATGGAGAGTGTTTTATTGCTTCTGGTACTGAACAAAGGTCAAAAAATGAGTGGGTTCTTGATTCTGGTTGTACATTTCATATGTCTCCTAATAGAGACTGGTTTACCACCTATGAATCTTTTAATGGTGGTCTTGTCTTAATGGGCAACGATGCTCAATGCAAAGTTGTCGGCAAAGGCACAATCAAAATCAAGACACATGATGGAGTCATTAGAACTTTGACCAGTGTCAGACATGTCCCTGATTTGAAACGGAATCTCATTTCCCTAGGCACTCTTGAATCTCAAGGGTGTAGATACTCAGCTGAAGGTGGAGTTTTAAAAGTGTCCAAAGGAGCTCTTGTGTTACTAAAGGCAATTCGATCTGGTAGTTTGAATTTGCTTCAGGGTTCAACTGTTATAGGTTCTGCAGCCGTCGCCTCATCCAACAAAGACAACACGAAGTTGTGGTATTTGAGGTTGGGCCACATGAGTGAGAAGGGAATCCAAATTCTCAAAAAGAAAGGCTATCTTGGCAACCATTGTACCGGTAAGGTCGATTTCTGCGAGCATTGCATTTTTGGTAAGCAGAGAAAGGTTAGCTTTTCAACAGCCATTCACAGGACCAAAGGTACTTTGGACTACATCCATTCAGATCTTTGGGGTCCATCGAGAGTTCCCTCCAGAGGTAAATGTCATTATATGCTGACATTTATTGATGATTTTTCACGTAAACTCTGGGTATATTTTCTCAAGCAAAAGAATGAAGCTTTTTCCACCTTTAAAGAGTGGAAATTATTAATTGAGAACCAGACTGGCAAGAAGATCAAGAGGCTAAGGACAGACAATGGCCTCGAATTTTGTTCTAATGAGTTTAATGATTTCTGCAAGAAAGAAGGTATTGCCAGACATTTCACCGTTTTAAGAACTCCACAACAAAACGGAGTTGCTGAAAGGATGAACAGAACTATCTTGGAGAAAGTTCTTTGTATGCTCTCCCATTCTACTCTGGGGAAAGAATTTTGGGCAGAAGCAGCTTCAACATCATGCTACTTGATAAACCGCTCACCAAATCGATCACTCAACTGCAAAATTCCAGAAGAAGTTTGGTCAGGTAACCCTGTTGATTATTCTAATTTTAGAATATTTGGTTGCCCTGCTTATTCTCATGTGAACGAGGGAAAATTGGAACCTCGTGCTAAGAAATGTATTTTCTTAGGTTATGGCCTAGGGGTTAAAGGCTATCGTTTGTATGACCCTGAATCTCGCAAAATATTTCATAGTCGGAATGTAACCTTTAATGAAAATGGTATGCTATCTTCTGGAAAAGATACTGTTGTTCCCTCCACTGATACAGGTGATCAGGAGGATGTTCGAGAGAAGGTGGAGTTTGAGACTGAAGCTCCCATTTTGGAAGCAAATATCCCTAATTCTTCCACCACTCAAGAAGATGAAGTCACTGCTGAACAAATGAGTCCACGACAACATCCACCTCAACGTCGAGGTTTACCACAACCATGGTCTATGGCTTAAGAACTTCCACAACAAAGGCCAAGAAAACCGACTCAAAGACTGATCACAGAATCTGCCAACATTGCTTATGCATTGACTGTTGCACAAGATATGGGTGAAGATATGTTAACCAAACCACTTCCAGCCGCTAAGTTCGATCATTGCTTGGACTTAGCTGGTATTATTCATTGTTAACAGGTTTTCATGGCGAGAGAGTATTTCCGGTCAAAAGGAGATCAAGGTGGAGATTTGTTGGTCAACAATTGTTGCTCTCCTTTTGTCAACAATTGTTGCTCATATTTCAACAATTGTGGATGATGAAGACATTTGTGACTTTGTGTTTTCAACATCGGTGGCTGCATTCATACATGAAGGCAAGACTTTTGAGGTCCAGATTTGGCTATAAAAGTCAATGCTACTTCATTTGCAAAGACACCTACACAACATTTCAATAGCCAATCTCTCCTTTATATTTTCTTCTTTCTCTACTTCTTGGTTGAGTTTTTCTATACTCGTAGAGAATTTGTAAGGGGATATTTTGTCTTGTTAGTCCCGAGAAAATATTTTGTACTCTCGTCAATATTAGTGGAATATTTGGCTCTCTCGCCGGTGGTTTTTTACCTCTATTTAAAGAGGGGTTTTCCACCTAAAACCTTGGTGTCAATTTTACTGTTTTATTAATTTCTCGTAATCTTTGGTTGGATTTATCACGCTTCCACACTCTGTAGCCCTACAGAAGTGTTACAATGGTGTATGCTTAAACTAGATATGCAAAAATCACATGACTCTTCGAAATGAGAATTCTTGGAACAGTTGCTAAAAGGGTTGGCAATTCCAGAACAATTTATTAGATGGTTGATGAGTTGTATCTCTATTGTGTCATATTCCATTCTCATTTATAAAAGTCCAATAAAGTTTTTTGTGGCGAAAAAAGGGTTGAGACACGGAGATCCCTTGTCTCCTTATTTGTTTGTATTGGCCATGGAGTATTTAACATGATGTTTAAAACAATTAAAGAATATTTCCAACTTCAAGTACCACTATAAATTTGAAAAGTTACACTTTGTGCAACTTAAATTTGCTGATGAGTTGTCACTTACTTGTAGAGGCAATAAATTACTACATGAGGCATTTATGCAATTCTCGAAAGTGTTTGATTTGATAGTAAATACTAGGAAAAATTGAGTATTCTTTAGAGGGTGTGTGTGCGTCCATTAGAGGTCAAAATAGATATATTATAGGTGATTGTATTTTCTGAGGAAAACTTTCTTGTGAGTTACTCCAGGGTACCACTATCCATTAAAACGTTGACTATAACACAATGTATGCTGCTGATAGAGAAAATGGTGAGCAAGATTAACAATTGGACTTCAAAAATGTTATCTTATGTAGGCAGGCAGTCAAGAGTGTCCTTATGGATACGTAATCTTACTGGTAACAAATTTTCATAATCCCTAAGAGGATCATTAAAATAGTTGAGCCAGTTTGTAGGATTTTCGTATGGAATGTTGGGAATCACATCACTAATTATGGAACAAAGCAACTATGTGTAAATAATTATGGAACCTATTTTGAAAGAAGGATTATTTATAGATTCAATGGGTGCATATGTACTACATTAAAGGTGAGCAATTATTGAAAGTCCACGTCAGACAATCTTCGTGGATGGTAAGAAAGTTTCCAAAGGTTAGAGAAATATGTACACAATCTGATCAAGACTTGATTGTTTAACTAACATGCAATCATTCTCCATCAAAGAACTTTACAAAAGATTAGGGGACAATTTCAAAAGGTATACTGGAGGAAAGTAACACGTAACAACTTGAGCAGTCCCAAGTGGATATTTAATCTAATTCTAGTTGCTAATGATCGAATGTATACTAGAGATAGACTAGAAAAATGGGGTTCCACTAGAGAGATCATTTTCCCTTTATTTGATATTGAGAAGGAAACTATTAAGCATCTGTTTTTTGGGTATGTGTTTATAGGGGCCTTCTAGGCAGAGATGTTGCGTTGGTGAGGATTCAATAGGCAACCAATATGCTGAAACGATGAACTCAACTGGACAATCAAGTTTGCCTCGGGAAAGACCGACAAGGCTCAATTATATAGAATAGTACTTCCTCCGTTTCATATTAGTTGACCCCTATATATTTGACACATTCATTAAGAAATTATTAATTAGAGGTTTATTTTATCAAATTAGCCTTATTAATTATAGTTTAAAAATATAAATTTGAGTAAATACACTTTGTTTAGTCATTTAATGTTAAGGGTAGTATTGGAAGGACATAATAAAATTCTCTTGATTTCATCAAAAGAACAATTAAATTGAAACAAATATTTTTAGAAAGAGGACCAATTAAAACGAAATGAAGGGAGAATTAGTTAGGAGTATTTATCTCACTTAGGGTCGTGTGGTAGAGTGTATAAGAATAATGCAAAATATGATGTATTAGTAATGTTTGTATTAGTAATGCTTGTGTTAGTTATGCTTGCATTAATTATACAAATGTTATTTCTTGTATAGTGTTTGGTTCGATGTAGTAAAGATAATATATATTTATATAATTTTTATAAAAAATATTTTTTTACCAGAACGCCCTTCTTTCCATTAAAACCCCAACTTCAATTCTTCATCACAATCCTCCAAAGTTTCTCCTTTTTCCTCAAAAAATTGTCAAGTATAAACAATTTTCAGAACTTCATCAAAAGTAGACATTCAGAATTCTTCAATAAATGCAATATTTTACTCTTCCATTGAAAGTGATAAAGGTAAGTTGAAAGAGAAGGAAAATTTTGATGCTAATTGGAGAAGTTTAGGAAGTGAAGTTGTTGAAGATCTTTGATGAAATAAAATAATAATAAAAAAAAAGTAAAGCACAATTGATGGAAAAAGCAACTATTGTTCGATTAATTAGACGAAAGAAGGAGAACTCGAGAAAATTATCGTTGCTTTTCCACTTCGAAAAAAGATGAGGATATACTACAACAACAAATGAGAAGGTCAGTCTCAATGGATACATCAATTGCTACAAATATAGGACTACAAATGCTTGTGTTAGCAAAGGGTGGAGGTGAAAAAAACTCTGTTGAAACAAAAAGAAATGAGGAATCAAGTTCTTCAAATTCAAGAATCCAAAGGGTCATGGACACTGCTGCTTCAATGACGAGAAAGAGGGATAATGATTTGAGGGTAATTTTATAATTTATTAAGTTAATACATGTGTTGGAGACTTTGTATTATTAATACATGAAAAATGATGTGTATTGGTAATACACACTTTAATACACAAAAGTGTGTATAACTAATGTAAATATTAGTTATGCATAGTCTAAAAAAGGATACCAAACATGGTACTACTAATACACAAACCATAATGCATGTATTATATTTTTAATATACTCTACCAAATGACTCGTTAGTGTGAAAGAAATCAGAGTTTTTAAGGGGGAGAAGAGCAGTATTGAAGAATTGATCAAAACCACTGGTTCAAGACATCCACTGCAGTGGACAACACTACAAGTAACTATTCTATGTGTTAAGAGATCTAAATTTTTATTCTTAGATGTTAAGATGGGATTAGGAGAACGATGAGAATGTGTAGTGGAAGTAACACAACATATAGGTCTCTGTTTTGACTGTATATATTTCCTTTGTAATAAGAAGTTTATTTACCAAAAAGAATGTGTATGTTTTGTAATAAATAGTTATTCCTTCCGTTTCAATTTATATGAGTTAGTTTAATTTGATACGGGATTCAAGAAAGAAAGTAAGAGTTTTGAAACTTGTGGTCCAAAATAAATTATAGATGTTTGTGTGGCTATAAATTATTTCATTAAGGATAAAATGAACTTTTTAAAATAAATTGTTACTAAATACAAAAATGTGACATTCTTTTTTTTTTGATTGACTAAAAGAAAAAGGAGTCATATAAATTGGGCCAGAGAAAGTGTATGATGTGATTTTGTGATCTTAAACAAATTATAACAAAACAAATATAGAAATTAAAATTTATTAAGAGTTTGGGAGTGGAGTGGGGGTAAGGGTGTTTGTTTGGGCTCCAACTCATTATTTTGTCAGTTTTGACATAATTTAACTACTCATTATTTTGTCTATTTTGACATAATTCAACTAACTTTTAGCATAATTGAAGAGTTAATAACTCAAATTGTCACTCAACTTTGGACTTTTATCCTAGAAAGTCACTCAACTTTGATCCTTACTCAAAAAGTCACTCAACTTTCACATTTTTACTCAGAAAGTCACTCAAAGTGAGAAAAAATGTGAAAGTTGAGTGACTTTCTGAGTAAAAATATGAAAGTTGAGTGACTTTCTGAGTAAAGATCAAAGTTGAGTGACTTTCTGGAATAAAAGTCAAAAATTGAGTGACTTTCTGGGATAAAAGTTCAAAGTTGAATGACCATTTGAGTTATTAACTCCATATTGAAAAATGTCTCATTTATTTAGGCCATTTTAACTCATTCAAATTCAATTCAAATTGCCAATCTGCTATAGCATCCCTATCACCAACAATGAGTTGGGATATTTCATGGAACTATTTTATCCAATTCTTCATGTGGATAGTTGTTTACCATATATTTGGTTCACTTAAATTTATAGGTGAGTAAATAGCACACATTACGATTTAACTTTGTTTTAAATTCGATTTACTAGCACTCCAATTACTACGTGACAATGGAGACAAGCAAAATATAATATCAACAAAATAAACAAAGTAAAGAAGACAAATCTAAGTAAACCTAGAGTAAATATGAGCGCATTCGAGATCAGTTCCCAACCTTATTAGCAATTGATGAAGCAAGACCAACACAAAGAAAGACAAACTGTAAAGAATAAAAGCTGCTTGGAGACTAAGAAAGCTAATATATTCTGAAGAGAATGAGAGTCATGATTCCTTTATAAGTGAAGGAGTGCGACTATTTATAGATTACAAGATTAAGCCTTGGCCAATTAGAATTAGACACTGGAGCCTAAAGGTAATAAAATCCTATGCCATTGCGCCATGTATTTGATCCATTAGCGATCCAGCTAATTAATATTTCTGCACTGCTCAACTCTGTCTGAGTTTGTCAACGTTCTTGAGCGGCTTAACGAACTGGTCTCTTGTTTGCCCCTTGTTCCATGTCACCAGAGGTGACGATCCACATAATCTTATCTAGTACAAGATGATGCTTCTAGCGCTGCTGTCTTGGAGGTGCCTCTCGAGGCTTTGCACTCTGTGCGGTGGCAAAGCCTCATGTTGGCTTCTTTATTGGTGCCATGTGTCTGTAGACGGATTTTATCTATATGATAGTAATTTTACCATTTAAATACAAATGGTGAAATAAAATAGTCACAAGATTAGTTATTGCATATACTTCTGTCACGATCCGAACTAGGGCCTGGCCGTGACGAACATCCTGAACTATGAAGTCCCGGGCGTCCTACTCTAACTGGTAATCATGCACAACATTCACATAATAAAAGAAGATGCGGAAATATAATCTGATATGGAAACATGACCATACTCCGGATTTAGTTTAACAATAAGGAATGAAATCCGAAATCAACTAAACAACATCTGGAACAGTCTGCAAAATCTCTAATACATAAAAATCTGACAACTATCTAAAAACTGGGACAAGGCCTCCAGTAGACCAAAACCATGGAATAACATAATCCGAAATAATATGCCTTCTGGAACAAAGAAGGCTTACCACCACATGGATCACTTCTCTCTGGAATACTCTACTGATTAGCCGGATCCTTAGACTGAGCCTTCGAACCTGGAAGGTAGGGGGTTAATACAGATGTACTGGTACGCAGAGCAAATATAAAATAATCATTTATATTCAATATAAATGAGAGCAATTTAAAGCAGTTCATAAACATGCCATATAGTAAGAAATCACATGGGCATTTTTGTAAGACTTCGAAAAATTATCTGAACTCTGTGGCACTCTTTGTTTTACTTCTGCACTAGGTGATATACCCTACAACTCTGAAATTTCACGGGCTATATGAAATCCTCCATTGAATCGACGGGGAAGCCCCCAACCCAAGTGTGCTGCAAGGGTTGGAGTCTCTGACTCTGCTACGCCACATGACCGTCGCCAGCGTAAATATAATATACCTGGATTAGCAAATCACAGTGTTAGTCTAAGAGTTACTTGAACTCAAACCTTCTTCGGGTAACCACCCAACCCTCTTTAAGCCCAGTTTTAACTCTTTAAAATATGCATTCTCTGAAAATATATTTTGAAAACATACTCTATTATGGCATACATACTTATGGTAATGTCATACCATTGACTTGTAAGTCACATCTCTGATTCATTATTAGCATATTACAATCTCTGTATTTCAAAACATAAATTCGAGACCACCATATCAATAAATCATTTCAAAGAACTCTTTCTCTAAAACTCATGTAAACACATGTATGCAACTCTCTTTGTCAAACTTTCAATGATGCAAGGTGGTCATGTCAAAGCTGTTAATCTCATGCAAATCTTTCTCTTTTAACAAAATATAATTACATCAAGAAACTCCCTCTCTTAAATCTCTAAATCATGCTCAAAATAATATGATATTTGAGTAAACTATTTTTAAGCCATAAATCATGCCTTTCAAATCCTTCACATTAAGATCATAAACTTAAAGTCATCACAAGAGAGAGATTTCATAAGTTGTGCTCTCAAACAATTTTCAATCTAAATTTTCATACATATACATATACGTGTAAATCAATTCAACGGGTAAAGGCCTAAAGACCAAATCAACAATACAATTAAACATTCATAATGCGAAATAAAATCATGTATTTCAAAACCCCTTTCTAAATTTATGCTTGATAACCTTTAAATCATGTTCTAGTGTTTACAAACCCATTTAGTTTTTAGGATAAACTCCACATACATCAATTTAGGAATTTGATGAATGATTCTTAAAGCCTATGATTTGGGGATTCCAAATCTTCAATCAATCTTGAAAACCCACGGTTAAATCTTGAGTTATTTTAATTTTTAGTTTGAAACCCTAGAGAGTGTTCTTGAGTAATTTGGATGATTGTGAATGTATTCTGGTGACTTGGGATTAAATCCTGTGTTTAGGCTGATAAGGGGGTGGAAAATACCCAATATATCCTTAATGAGATGGAATTAAAAAAAATATAACTGGGAGCCCGATTTCATGGGCCACCACGATGCGCCACAATCGCGATGGCTCATTGGAAATTGACGAATGGGATTCTTAAGGTCCCCTCGATGCGGAGCCATCGCGTTGTCCTACTGGTTGGGACCTAAAACTTCGTCACAACGCACCATAATTGTGTTATGCTTCTGAAATTTGACAATTTCTAAATAGGCCCCTTCCGCAACGCGCCAAGCACCAAAATGACGGTGTTTTACGACTAAAACTTAAATTAGCCATAACTTCTAGCCCGGATATCGAATTTGGGCAAATCTTATATCGACGGAAAGCTTATTCAATTTTTCACATGATAAAAATTTGAAATTAGGGAAATTATACATGGTTTAAACTTTACTC
The DNA here is from genome assembly GCA_030864225.1 of Capsicum baccatum var. pendulum. Taxonomy (NCBI): domain Eukaryota; kingdom Viridiplantae; phylum Streptophyta; class Magnoliopsida; order Solanales; family Solanaceae; genus Capsicum; species Capsicum baccatum. The sequence continues at coordinate 199,479,633 of CM061557.1, forward strand.
ACTTTGGATGTCAAAAATGAGATAAGTTTCTTTGACATAATTCTAGTCATTTAGCTCTAAGAGCATATTACCACGAGCTAACGCATGGATGATTTTTTTTGCAGGGTGTTACAGCTTCATTCCAAATTAAACAAGAGATATACTTCATTCAAAATCAAACACGAGATAAAATTAATTATAAATTTTATCCTGAGACTACTTTTTTCCTTATTCAAAATATCAAACGACCCCTTAATGGCTTAGGATTGAGATATTCTATAATCATTGTTGAATCTACTTGGAAAGCAAAGCAAGTGGAAGTCGATCCCAAATAAAACATTTGAAACTCTAAATAAACGATTGATACTTTACAGTAATTATTTTAAAGTCCTGGATGCCTAACTTTATTTCAACAGGACAAATGTTCGGAAAAATTCATGGATGTTATATAATATGGATGTCATGTGACATAAATATGTGTGAATGTCATAATGAGAGATAATAATTAGTAGACAAATTGAACTTGAACGCCAAGAGTTACTTATTCAAATTGAATTTGAATAGCAAAGGTACTTGTTCAAATTGAATGTGAACACCAAAGTTAGTTGGCCAAATTGCCAACTTGATGTCAAGCTTAACAAGCTTAGAGTGTAAGTTTGGTAGTTTATAAAGAGCCACCCTTTTGTACATTTTTATATATAGATTCAAGTAGTAAGTAAAAGTACTTTTAAAATTCTCTAAAGTTGCCTTTTTTAAAGTTTGATATTAATATTTTGTCTTTATTTTATAACACGTTATCAACACGACACTCTACCGTCTCAAAATTTAAAGAAGGCGGAGAAGGCAAGACCGCAAAAACTATACTATCATCACACTTTGGATTTTACCTTTCTAATATTTATGATAAGATAAGTATATTATTAACTCAAGTTTTTTAAGTTTGAAAAGAATATTGATAATCACAAAGTGGTGATATTGTTATAGACTCAAGTTTGAGTTTACTATACTTTGGCCTAATATGTTATTGATCGAGGGTATGATGATGAATATAAGCCTTATGCTATTAAGAGGGTAAGACATTGGGTTAGAGTTCCAATACATCATAATGATAAGATATTGGTTGTAAGTCACATCGATCAATAACCTAAGATGCTTTTATTTGGATAAGACGTTGAGTTTGAATCTCAATACACAATGATATAACGATGACTAAGGTAAAATTTTTGGTGAAAAGTCAAAATATATCCCTTTAAATATGCTCCATTTTCTAAAGTAAATGTGGTAGTAGTGTATAATATGTCTAAAAGAAAACACGTGATTGAATTTATGAATATGAATGTGGGCGTAGGAAAGGGCAAAATCTTTCGTTACATTATATGTATGCCTTGATTTACTCATGAAGGAGAAATATCTTTAAAGATATTCTAAGCTATCATAATTAGAAAGGCTTAAGGCACAATTATATTTTATTCGTGACGAATGAGAATTTTTATTGTTAAAACTACAAATCCATTTTTTGTGATGAATATGATTGGAGTAACACCTCCAAAAGAGGTAGAATAATTGAGAAGATCAGAAGAGTATTATAAAATATACTCTAAAATAGTAAACTTAAGAAATTATTCATGTTATAGTAAATCTTAAATTTACTATGCAAAACTCATATGTAACGGTAAGCTTGAAATTTACTAGTACAAATAAGTTCAGAAGTTAGCATGAACGATTTTGCCATCTCGAAGATATGCACATTGAGTATTACACAATATATGTATTGATGAATTAGAATATTCTTGGAATAAAATTATGAGTTCTCAAATGATCCTTCAAAAGGTTAAAGTAATTTGTGTCATTAATGGGCATGGTATGAAAGGGTCATTGGGCACGTGATTGTCGTGCAATCTAATTTAGTATAAGTTTTATAAATCCTCCATCAAAATAAAGAAATATAAAATGATGGTGCACTTGACCTTTCAAAGTAATATTGAGGTCTGTCATGTAGATATAATAAATTTCATGGTGTGAGGATGAGCTTCTAATGAAAATTTATGAAGCATATACATACAACAACAACAATAACAAACCCAGTGTGTTCACATAAAGTGGGGTCTGGGGAGGGTAAGATGTACGCAGTCCAACCGCTACCTCCAAAGAAGTAGAGAGGTTATTTCTGATAGATGATGATAGGCGAATTTACGCGCCTATATCAATATATTTTGCCCATATTTTAGCCTAGTTTTGAGAACTAATTATCTATTTCATGCACTTTTAGTCCTTTTTCCTGTAAATGAGCTAACAAACATGATTAGGAAAGTTTCAGGTATAAATGATGCAAAATACGGCATTTTATGGCTTACTTGACGCAAAAGAAAGCTCACAAACGAAGTAGAAACGAGCTGGACGCCTAAAGGACCAAATCTGCTGCATGGAAAATCTGTCCCGGGCTAAAACAACATTTCTGAATACTTTGGGGACTGCATGGAAAATCTGTCCAGGACTAAAACAGCATTTCTGAAGACTTTGGGGACTTACAGACACAAAGCTGGATTTTGACAATGATACATTAACATAGTACAATTGGGTTATGTATTTCCTTAGTTTAGTAGGATTTGGTTATTTATTTCATTAGCTTAGTAGGAGTAGGATAGGAGTATTATAAATACCCTATCATGTTAGAGATTTTGATTCATTCTTCAACTATCAATACAACTATTAATTTTCTTTCATCTTCCACCACAAACACTTCTAATCTATTCTTCTATTCATCTATTCCACAACAAGAGAATCGTTACTTGCTACGGAATCACTAAAACCACACGCCAAACACCTACTATTCACGCCATCCACCATGCAAAACGTGATATCCTACGCATTCATGGGTAACTAAACCTCTTAGTTGGGGTTATGGAAGCCGAATGAGTTACTATCTATTGCTATGAGCTTGTGAGTTCAAGACACGTATATTGCTTATATCATTATTCTCTTCATCTTAAATCTACATTCTTTGCGGTTCAAACACAAGAACACGCCATTCTAACATCTAACCTGTTCGAGAGAAAGGTTATTTGTCTAGAAAAGAAGACGCATAGACTAACGCCAGTCTAACATTTAACTTGTTCGAGAGAAAGGTTATTTGTCTGGAAAAGAGATAATGTCAAGGTAGTAGGACACCCTTTCCTATTAAAAAGCTAGTGCCGTAACTGGACTAACCTCTTGGAGAATTCGTACCGCTAGACACACTTTAAGCTCGAGAGAGTTAAAGTGAAATAGTCCTTGTTTAGGTCGAGAGATGCTTGGATTTACCATCGACTACAATTCTCTATAAGCAATTGCATGTCAAGACTCTACACACTCATAGCCAATAGAAACGTATACCTCAGAAGGTGGACATAACCCCAACGCTTCAATTCTCATTGTTTACAACCAACGTGACAATCTTTCTCTTTTTACTTTATTATTTTCAGCTTTTATTTCATTACTTTGGTTACTTATTACAATCCCCCCTTCTTACGAGACTTGCACCAAAAGTCTATTAATTTTGCGTACTTGTTGACCAAGCTATTCCCTGTGGGATCGATACCCAACCCAGGTTGGGTTCTATATTTGCTAACGACCGCTTTACACTCCTACAAGAGCTGTGGATTGAGCGTTATCAAAAATTGGCGCCGTTGCCGGGGAATACGAGTGTCAATCAAGTTCGTGATAATTACTAGACCCTTTGGTCAAAGATTCTCGTACTTTTACGTTTAGTTTTTGTTTTTGTTTATTGCAAGTTTTTCTTTTAGTGCATGCCCCATACTAGAAGTTCTGGTCAACCGTTATTACCAATCAATCCGGAACCGCAATGAATTAGAAGAATGGAAGCACAAGCTGAAATCGACAGGATGGCTGCTCAACACGAGCAAGCAAGATTAGCTGCTCTTGCCGCTGCTCAAGTCCAACAACAAAACATTGATAATCCTGGACGAGCAACAAATCCTGACGATGAAGATTTAGGAGATGACGAGTTGATAAACCCAAGGCATGGCGCTGAAATGGCAACACCTGCCAACAGAAGAGGTCGACAAGCTCGGTACAGATATGATCGCCAACCTTTGCAACCAGCTTTCGACGATGATGATGATGATCTTGATGGTGCCGGAGCCACTGGAGCTATAATTCCACCACCATTAGCGCCCGGAGCCAAGTTCAACATCACAAGCACCATGATTCAGTTATTGCAACTCAAGGGATTATTTGGTGGACTAGCAGGCGATGATCCGAATATGCATCTCATCAACTTTATTTCTACATGCAAGTCTTTTGACAATCCTGGTGTTGGTCAGAATGCTATTCGATTACGTCTATTTCCATTGTCTCTGTCTGGGGAGGCAACATTATGGTTGAATGGGCTGACTCCTGATTCTATTACAAATTGGAGGCAATTGAGAGACGCTTTCCTAGAAAGATTCTTTCCGCCATCCAAGAGGGCTCAATTGAGAGATGAAATCAGCAACTTTCGTCAGCTTCCCTCTGAAGCTCTTCACGAAACATGGGAGAGGTTCAAGACAAAGCTAGCGAGATGCCCAAACCATCACATGACTAATGTTCACCTCATGGAGATCTTATATAGAGCCTTGAATTCAGTAACTAAACCAGTGGTGGACAACGCAGCTGGAGGTTCTTTTATGGACCTCACCTTTGGTCAAGCAAGCAACATGCTAGATCGTATGACGAAACAAAGTAGAGCTTGGCATACCAGGGATTCTGAGGTAGCAAGCCCCACTTTATCTATTGGCATGACTGCAGAACAAAGGAGAAGAGAAGAGGAACGCGATCAAGATATGGCTCACATGAAGACGCAAATGGATCTTCTTACCAAGCATCTATTATCAGGGAAGACCGAAAAAGTTAAGGCCGTTGGACCACGTAGAAGAGATGAATCTGATTCTGAGGAAGAAGCCAACTACTTGAACAATCAAGGGGGTTTCCGAGGCAATGCCCAAGGAAACCAAGGTCGGAACTATTATAATAAATCTGGATACAAGGACCGTGATCATGGTAGTTGGAAGAATAATTCAGACAGGAGTGGTGTGTATATTCCTCCTAGAAATTATGAGGCTGAGGCGTCTGGTTCTGAAAAGATGTCTATGGAAGATATGATGGCCAAGCTGCTGAAAGGAGTAGAGGCAACCAATATGGGCGTAACCGAGGTGAAGAATGATTTGTCTTCAATGAATCAGTTGGTTAACTCACATTCCATTGCAATAAGACAACTAGAGCAGCAATTCAGTCAACTTTCAGCAGCACTCAACCAAAGAAAAGCCGGCACCTTACCTAGCGATACTGTGCAAAACCCAAGGAATGATGGGTCATGCATGGCCATCACTACCAGAAGTGGTAAGGTGCTGGAAACTTCAGCAAAAGGCAAGAAAGTGATTGACGAAGTTGCGGACATAGACGACAATGCAAAAGGAGAAGATACCCCAGCTACTACTCCTGACGTTAAGGACGCCACATCCAGCACTGTGCAGCCTGAAAAAGTGGAAAAACAGAAGCAAGAGGAGAAGAAAACCGTGGAGAGAACACTTCCATACCCACCACCACCTTTTCCCCAAAGATTGAAGAAGGTGGCGGATGACACAAAGTTCAGCAAATTCATGAATATGTTAAAGCAGCTCACCATTAATGTTCCATTGGTGGAGGCACTTGAACAAATGCCTGGGTATGCAAAATTTATGAAGGATCTCTTGACAAAGAAGCGGGCAGCAAGTTATGACTTGGCGGATAATGTTCATCATTGTAGTGCAGTCGCTACAAGATCGCTAGTTCAAAAGAAGGCAGATCCTGGAGCTTTCACTATTCCTTGCACAATTGGATCGTTGGATTTTGCTAAGGCATTGTGCGATTTGGGAGCTAGCATCAATTTGATGCCACTATCTATCTACAGAAAGTTGGGGTTGGGAGACCCTACACCAACCAATATGAGGCTCGTGATGGCTGATAGGTCGGTAAAACGACCTGTGGGTATCTTGAATGATGTGTTGGTGAAGGTTTCCTCATTCATCTTTCCTGCAGACTTCGTTATTCTGGATTGTAAGGAGGATTCTGAAGTTCCCATAATCTTGGGACGTCCCTTCCTTGCAACTGGAAGTGTGCTTATTGACATGAAAAATAATGAGCTGTTGTTTCGAATTAATGACGAAGTGGTACGGTTTGATATATGCAAAACAATGAAGCAGCCCAGCAATATGAATGAGTTATATGTAGCTGATGTTCATCATGAGGATACGAAAGCATTATCTATAGAGAAACAGCCTACTGTTGAGCCATTGTCTGTTGTGCCACTGAAAGTTGAGCATGAAGATAATGAAGATAATGAAGAACTTATGGGTGCTCTAACAGAAATAGAGCCGTATACTCCTAAGCAACCGGATTGTGATCCCAAGAATCAACCGTCACCAACAGCGAAGACTTTCATTAATGAGCCACCAATGCTAGAATCACAAGAGCTCCCCGATTATCTAAGGTATGTGTTCTTGGAAAGTAGAAATATACTTCCGGAGAGTGCAAATGATTTAAGTGAACAGCACGTAGAGGCTCTCATCTCTGCTCTGAAGAGATACAAGAGAGCTATGGGTTGGACTATTGATGATATAATTGGAGACTCTCCGGGGAAACGTATGAACCATCTTGAAGAAGATCGCATGCCCACAGGTAAGCCTCATTGTCGTCTAAATCCTTTCAGAAAATGATCCACCATTTACCTCGACGAAGTCTGAGTACTCGAGGTAACTACGTCGAGCCACGACAATAAATAAGGCGCTAGATGGGAGACAACCCATCGTACTAATCGTTTTCATTTGGTTTTGAGCAAAAATAGGTGCAAGAAGTATGCAACGAGGAGATTGATTTCAATTGACGATTTGGTCGCATTGTATGGTAAAGTCGGTAAGTTAGGAATGGTGATGCATAAGGCTATGAAGTGAGCCTTTCTCACGTCATAATAGGCTTCGAGGAAGGCTAGGCCTTGGTAAAAATAGGCCACGAACGATGCACAACCTATTCTATAGCCTAAGGACTCGGAATCTAATGTGCTATACACTATGCGCCGCCTATTCCTAGGTGTGCTTTTGACTATGCGCCGCCTATGCTATGGCATTTGAGATACTGAGACCAAATGCCATAGACTATGCGGCGCATATGTCTAGAAATGCCATAGGATATGCGGCGCATATGTCCCATTATGCCATGGACAATGCGCCGCATATATCATTGATATGCCAAGAGATATGCGCCGCATATGTGGTGATTTTGCCCCCAAATCCGATTGTAAATGGGTCATAACCCGACCCATACTCTTCCTATATAAAGGGGACATAGTTTTACAACACAACCACATTAGAAAACACCCTAAAGGCGCCACATAACCTTCCAAATCTTCTCAAAATTTTCTTCTTTTGCTCTTCCAATTCACAACACCGTCTCCACAAGCTTCAAGCAAGTAAGTACTCTCTTATTCTTCATTTATTTATCGTAAGTACTACGTTGCTATGCTTATTATAAATTGCTAAATCATATAAGATTGTTGGTGATGTTCATGTGTTTGAATTGTTGTTGCATAATCATGTGAGTGAACATATACGTAGGGAATTCTTGACTTATTTTCGACTTGAATTTGGTTTCAATAGCATTGTTATGATATTTGCTGAATTGATATGGCTATGAATATTGCTTAAGAGTGTTGTTTGGATGCTTACATGTTAGACTATCCCGGCCATCGGGATAAGATTATAGTGCCTATCGACTTAGGAGGTTGTGTTGGTTGTAAGAATAACGATTCCATGTGGTAACCCCTATGTCGTAGTGTTGCTATATCTACCATGAAAGTAGTCCAATGGCTGCAAATAAGTGATACAATGCTGATTTTCTTGTTGGAATACAATCCTAAAACGTATGACGATGAATTCTGAGTAAATCGACTACGTTCACCTCGCTGATTTGTGCAACAAAACTAAGTGTGGGGTGGTACCCCTAGTACTTGCTTATAGATTGTATCAAGTGAGATTGTGCTGCAACTAACACTATTTCTAGTCTCAGGTACAATGGCACCTAAAGCGAGACAAGGCAAGGAGAAGGCTACCACCTCCCAAAAGGGCAAAAAGAGAAGTTGCAAGGACCAAGGAGAACCCTCCTCGCAGCAAATACCCCGACTCACGCTTGGAATTAAGTGGGATACTTATGAGGAACTTCTAAGGATGACGACTCTGATGATGATTTCAATGCAAGGGGTATAACCCCAGACATAGAGAATAAGTCCGACCAACCAGGTTTCTCATATTTATTTTCCACTGAGGACAGTGTCCCGACTAAGTGTGGGGTGGTGGTATTGCATGCTATACTTCTCTAATCTCATCTATGTTTGTTTGCTTTTGTGTTTTTTTTAGTAGTAAAATTTTTTTTTTTCTTTTTCTAGCTTCGCATGAAATTATTTTGATAGGCAGCATGAGATTATAACAAGAGTATGTATTACAATTGTGACTATTGAGACGTTTAGGCTCTAGTTGTGACTCATTATGTGATATTGTGTGATTCAATTCCTTCACTTGTTGGGTCAAGAGTCTATATTACTTCCAATCAAGTCGACCATGTGCCTTGTGTGTGTGAGATTAATAGTATATTCTATGCTTGTGGCTGATGCTAGAACTTGCCTGGTATGTATGCAAAGCGAAAATAAGGAGTGTAAGTTTAGGATATGATTTAGGCATTTCTTTGGCAACCTATATTTGTTTACCTTCAGTTTTACCTACCCATTGACATCATCCTCGTAAAACCCTTTTGAGCCTTTAGCCTATTTCTTTGACAACCCTGTATGTAAGCCTAATCCATTTCTTTCAAGACCACAATTTTGATCCAAATTCCTAAGTGCTTTAAAGTGAAAAACTCATGTGACAACATAAGAGGAAATTGGGCGAGTATGATGCTTTAAATTGTAATGGTGCTTGAATGCGTTATGAAAAAGGAAGAAAGTGCTATCATAAGAGGTATGTTGTGAAAAGAAAAAGGAAAAGAAAGCTAAAAAGTGAGTTGTGCTTAAAATTGAAAAACAAAATAGGAGAACAAGGGTGGGAGAATAAAAGAGTAAAGAAAGGTTGAAAGAAAAAAAGTGTCAATGACCCAAAGTGATGTATTAAAGTGCTTAGGAACCTAGTCACTATTCTTGGCCAAAATAGTCCTACCCGTCCCTTAGCCTACATTACAACCATCTAAAGACCTACTTGATCCTAATCTTAGCATTCCGACATTTAGTAGAGTACTACATTAAAGGCAAGCTTATGGTCATTAGTTGCTACATATGAATTCTTTGTGAGAGTGAGTGCAAGGATACTTTGCTACCCATGTTTGAAAAATATGCTATATTTGTGAGTGATTATGGGTACTATATTGTGAGACACACATGGTTGATGAGTTTTGGATAGTTGTATATGATTCTATGTACCTTAGCGTTTGCATGCGAGTAGATCACCATCACGAGTCTATGCTTGAGGTTAAATTGTTTCTACTTATAATCGGAAAGCTACTCTTTGTTGATAGTTGTTGTGCTTGTCTTGAAGAATGTTTTGTGTTGTGGCTGTAAAAACCCTAAGTTGATGTTAGAAGGACATGATATGTTGTTCGAGGACGAACAAAGCTCTAAGTGTGGGGTGTTGATGATAGGCGAATTTACGCGCCTATATCAATATATTTTGCCCATATTTTAGCCTAGTTTTGAGAACTAATTATCTATTTCATGCACTTTTAGTCCTTTTTCCTGTAAATGAGCTAACAAACATGATTAGGAAAGTTTCAGGTATAAATGATGCAAAATACAGCATTTTATGGCTTACTTGACGCAAAAGAAAGCTCACAAATGAAGTAGAAACGAGCTGGACGCCTAAAGGACCAAATCTGCTGCATGGAAAATCTGTCCCGGGCTAAAACAGCATTTCTGAATACTTTGGGGACTGCATGGAAAATCTGTCCAGGACTAAAACAGCATTTCTGAAGACTTTGGGGACTTACAGACACAAAGCTGGATTTTGACAATGATACATTAACATAGTACAATTGGGTTATGTATTTCCTTAGTTTAGTAGGATTTGGTTATTTATTTCATTAGCTTAGTAGGAGTAGGATAGGAGTATTATAAATACCCTATCATGTTAGAGATTTTGATTCATTCTTCAACTATCAATACAACTATTAATTTTCTTTCATCTTCCACCACAAACACTTCTAATCTATTCTTCTATTCATCTATTCCACAACAAGAGAATCGTTACTTGCTACGGAATCACTAAAACCACACGCCAAACACCTACTATTCACGCCATCCACCATGCAAAACGTGATATCCTACGCATTCATGGGTAACTAAACCTCTTAGTTGGGGTTATGGAAGCCGAATGAGTTACTATCTATTGCTATGAGCTTGTGAGTTCAAGACACGTATATTGCTTATATCATTATTCTCTTCATCTTAAATCTACATTCTTTGCGGTTCAAACACAAGAACACGCCATTCTAACATCTAACCTGTTCGAGAGAAAGGTTATTTGTCTAGAAAAGAAGACGCTTAGACTAACGCCAGTCTAACATTTAACTTGTTCGAGAGAAAGGTTATTTGTCTGGAAAAGAGATAATGTCAAGGTAGTAGGACACCCTTTCCTATTAAAAAGCTAGTGCCGTAACTGGACTAACCTCTTGGAGAATTCGTACCGCTAGACACACTTTAAGCTCGAGAGAGTTAAAGTGAAATAGTCCTTGTTTAGGTCGAGAGACGCTTGGAGTTACCATCGACTACAATTCTCTATAAGCAATTGCATGTCAAGACTCTACACACTCATAGCCAATAGAGACGTATACCTCAGAAGGTGGACATAACCCCAACGCTTCAATTCTCATTGTTTACAACCAACGTGACAATCTTTCTCTTTTTACTTTATTATTTTCAGCTTTTATTTCTTTACTTTGGTTACTTATTACAATCCCCCCTTCTTACGAGACTTGCACCAAAAGTCTATTAATTTTGCGTACTTGTTGACCAAGCTATTCCCTGTGGGATCGATACCCAACCCAGGTTGGGTTCTATATTTGCTAACGACCGCTTTACACTCCTACAAGAGCTGTAGATTGAGCGTTATCAATAGACCCCTGACTCAAGATAAAGAATAGGCGACAAAGAGATGGATTACATAACAGAAAAGGCATAAGGAATAATAAAAAGTAAATCAGAGCAATATGAAAATACGAGAGATACGACAACACGAAATAAGCAGACAACAACTAAGAAAATATAAAAGGGATACCCAGTATAAGTAACACATACTTGCCGCCATAGACATGTATAGACACAGAGATAAGGTTACTAACCCGGCTACACAAGATCTCTCCTGGTGGCTTGCTACAACCCATACCCTCCTGCTAGTCTTCTACCCTTATTTGTGACCTCCACACCTTTTTATCTAAGGTCATGTCATCAGTAAGCTGCAGCTGCTCCATGTCATGTCTCATTACCTCCCTTTAGTATTTCTTCGGCCTACCTCCACTCCTCCTGAAGCCATCCAATGCTAGTCTCTCACATCTACGCACTGGGGCATCTGCGTCCCTCCTCATCACATGTCAAACCATCTTATCCTTTCTTTCCCTATATTGTCCTCCACTGACGCCACTCCCATCTTCTTTCAAATAATCTTATTCCTAATCCCATCCCTTCTAGTAAGCCCACACATCCAACACAACATCCTCATTTTTGCCACCCTCACTTTTTGGAAGTGGGAGTGCTTGACTGGCCAATACTCCATGCCATACAACATATATAAACGGAGTACCACTTTATAAAATTTGCCTTTAAGCTTAAGGGGAACTTTCTTATCACACAGCACCCCTGAGGCAAGCCTCGACTTCATCCAACTTGCTCCAATACGATTGATGACATCCTCATTAATCTCACCATTCCCCTGGATCAAAGGCCTAAGATACTTAAAACTATCCCTCTTACAAACGTCTTGGGAGTCCAACCTCACCACCACATTGTCCTCCTACCTCAAGTCACTAAACTTGCATTCCAAATACTTCGTATTAGACCTACTCCACCTGAACCCCTTCGACTCAAGGGTTTGCCTCTAAACCTCCAATTTGTTATTTACGCCCCTCCGTATTTCATCAATCAGCACTACATCATTTGCAAATAGTATACACCAAGGCACCTCACCTTCAATAGTCTGCATCAACACGTCTATCACCATCGCAAATAGGAACGAACTAAGAGTTGATCCCTTATGGCTGATGCAACCCTTTCTCGACTGGAAAATGGTCTGAGTCTCCTCTCGCCGTCCTCACCCTAGTCTTTCTTCCACCGTACATGTCCTTAATAACTCTGGTGTATGCTACCGGGACCCCTCTCACCTCCAAAAAACTCCAAAGAATCTCCCTCGGAACTTTATCATATGCCTTTTCTAGGTAGATGAACACCAAGTGTAAGTCCCTCTTCCTTTCTTTATACTGCTCCACCAATATCCTCATAAAATAGATTGCCTCTGTCGTTGAATGGCTAGGCAAATACATATAATTATAATTCATTCCTTGAAGAGAATGAGACTTGTGATAAACACCGTTGATGCTCAACCATTCTTTTAATGAATGTATCAAGATGTGATAAAACTTATGAATACGGACATGCTAATGCATGGTTGCATAAATATCACATCTCACCTCTATGGAAGATTTGATAAAAAATAAAGAAAATTTTATTTTGGCATAAACGATCATTGATCGTGTACTTTTAATATGCCATAAATATTTTGATATTATTATCATAGATTACTAAAGGGTAAAATCAAGAAACAAATTTTTCCTGTATAGTGTTTAAGATTATGACTGTACTTATATGATTTTTCCTTAAAGGAGATGTTTACCATATGAATGGTGTGTGAAATACGTGGTAGTACAAAATATTAATTGAGAACTCCAAAAGATTTCAAATGTTACTATCCGGTGGAATGAAATTGTTCATAATATTGGGATTGTAGTAAGTCTCAAAGAAAATTATTAAGTTTCAAAGACGTTGGCCAAAAATAAATTATATTGAGGTTATAAATAATGAGAAGATGTTATATCTTCATATTACTACAACCTAAGTGTGTTATAAATATTTATGTAAAAGGTTATCCACCATTTTCCTCCTATTTTCTCAAATATGAGCATGATGAAAAAATCACATTCAATAGTAAATTAAAATTTATTAAAATAAATACCAGTTGGCATGGCGGTTGATCATTTCAGTTCAAATATGATGTAAAAATAATTAAGAATTCATGTGGGTATCTATTGAATAAATATAAAGTTCTTCATGAATTCTTTTATGTTACTTGTTCTCATAATGAATTGATCATTGTACTGGCAAAGATTGAGATTGTATTTCCTAAATTTTTGAAACATATAAAAAGGTGAATATGGGCTCTTTGCATACCATGTGGATCGATTACTATTATATAGTTTAATAGATGCATCTATGAAATAGTCTTCTGTGCTTTTCTATTAATTTGCAATTTAATTTTTGTAAAATTATTTGCTCAAATTGTTACATTAAGAGTGTAGTTCCAAATTATAAATTATATCGATAATGCTGGTTTGTTTAATAGAAATTGTATGCTTCAAATTATAGCTAAATCATTGATTATGGGAATAAAATCTCCCTTAAAATATTTGGTAGGAGATATGTCATTTAAAATAAATAGCAATATTGGTATGCATCAAGCCAACATAGCTTCTCTTTTACTGTTGGTTCAGGGCTAAGAACCAAATACTTTTCATATAACAATTTGAATGTATGGTATATGATTTTATTTCTCTACCACAATGCACAAAGATGGATCCTAAAATAAGATTGGGGTAAATGTTAGATTTTCTAACATTAGGGGGAGAGATAATTAATAACTGAAAATTATATATGAAATAAATTATCTAGATCCTCTTAAAAATTATATTTGTGAACTTGAAGTTCAAGATATAGTTCATTTGCAAAACGAAAAAGAGCCTAAAATGTCCTTCAACTATGTGAAATGGTGTAAAAATATTCTTCATCTACCTATTGGGCCAAAAATATCATTTTCATCTATCTATTAGGACTATTTTGCCTTTTTATTTAACAGCTGACCACTGACTCCACTTCATTAATGATGTGGCATAGTTCTATTGGATAACTAATATTTAATTAAATAATTAAATAACCCTTTAAAACCCCAATCGGCCCACCCAACCTAATGACCCGCTTTATCACTAATAACCCACCCACCTACTAAGTCACCCTTTTAACCTTACAAGTTCGATTCCCAACAATACAAATATTAAATTCATCTTAACACGATTGCTATTTGGACATGAAATTGTTGGTAATGTACTATTTTCATCATAAGGTAATAGGTCATAACAATAACAACTACAACAATAGCAACATATCTAGTGTAATCTCACAAATGAAGTTGAGTAGATTATTAATTGATGAATAAAGATTGGAGCTTCAATGGTTATATATAATTTTATCACATCCTAATAAGAAGTGGAGCTGATAAAGTGATTTTGGTAATGAGTAAAAATCTACCCTTGTGGATACTATTTTGTTACAGAATACCAAATCCTAGATGGACATCAGGTTTGATTGAATCAACTCTGAAAACTTCTGATTATCTAGACAATTATGTTACATTATCATCCAAAAACTAATTAAAATATATTTTGACCAAATAGCAAGACTAATTACCACGTCTTAAAGAGTAAACCATATTGATATTCATATACTAAGGACTTCATAGAAGCTTCCATCTTTTCAAAACCTATAGGTAGAGTTTCCATGTCTCATTCTTCCTGTATTTTTGAGCTTAAGAAGAAAAATTCCTCCGTTACAATTAGTTTGTTTTTACTTTTCTTTTTAGTCTGTTTCAAGTCAAATTAGATAAATAAACTGAAATGAAAAAAATAAAAAATTTAGCAGTAAATCTTGTGTAAGGCACAAAAGATTCTTTGTGAATTTTTCATTAACAATTAAATTCATACTATTCCATCAAATATAACACTGGACATGTAAAATGAGTTCATTTCTCAACTTCCAGAGGGAAAAAGTTTGGGTTGAATTATGAAGTGCTGGATAACCTCGCACCATAGAAGCACACCGTTCCTAGTAGTAGAGGCGTAGCAATAATTTTCTCTTTTTGGAGAACATATCAGCAAAATAAACACCTTTCCCAAATATATACCCTATCGAATGTGCTTAGGATTAGCAATCCATGTGGTGCAAAATGATTAGTTGTGAATATTGTTTGGGTGGACTGTGAAGTGTTAGGTGTGAATATTATTGATTTTAAAGGGTAATTTAATTATTTAATTAAATATTAGTTGTATAATAGAACTATGCCACATCATTAATGAAATAGGGTCAGTGGTCAGCTATTAAATGAAAGGAAAAAATAACCCCAATAGGTAGACGAAAAGGGTATTTCAGACCCAATAGGTAGATGAAAAATATTTTTACACCATTTCACATAGTTGAAGGACATTTTAGGCTCTTTTTCATTTGCAAAATATAGCAAACTAATTGTCGCATGTGTTTATTGACTCTATATGATAATTCAATTAAAAATGCTCCAATAAAAAGTTTGTAAAAATATAGAGTCTATGACATGCATGAAGCATGGTAGACTAATTAGTTTCAAAAGTAGAACTCCTTGAAAAGAAAAGTAGCAAATGATCAAGATGACCATGATAATGAGACAAGTGCTTTGAAAGAGCACTGCCATAACACTTCGTAAAACCCTGGTAAAGGTTCATAAACCTAAATAATAATGAATATGAAAAGATCTTCATAATATATGTCTTATTAGAATAAATGTCAAACAATCATCGATGATATATTTGATATAATGTAGTGCTCAGCATTATAAATAGCATTGAGATTCTTGAATACAAATCTGTCAAAAAATATGGATAGATAAATTATTGTCCAAATAAAAAAATGAAATTCAAGTATTTTATTTCACTTGAAAAGCGAATATTTAGACTTATAATTTAAAGACCAAAGGTACAATGTCAATGTGGTACAAATAATTTATTACAAAAAAAGTAAAATTCGTAAGATATAAAGTATGACTTGTGCCTTAAGGCATAAAGACGTCACAAAGTTCCCAGCGTTATTGTAGGAGAATTTTCTCCCGTGATGGATGAAATGATGTTTGTTTTAGCCTAGCAATGATGAAAATCTTGAATATGTATAATGAATTATTGTCATGTCTAGTTAGATGATAAACGTTATAAGAAAATCCTTGAAGGATTTAAAAGATTATAAAATGATTTCACGGACTACCCCAATAATTATAAGATCACTTAACTCAAAAACAAATTAATTTTGATTTCATGCAAATTGTAAGTACCATATTTTAATGCAGTTGGTGAAATTAAGAATTGTAGAGAATCATTTTCCATAATAAAGTGATGTTTTAATCGATGCGAGTATAGTATGAGTCGTACTCTTTTTTCCTTAGCTGAGGTTTTGTCCCACAGGATTCTCCTAATAAAATTTTTACTGAGGCTGCTAACGATTGATATTACTAGATCAGTACTTGTAGTATTTGACAAATGAAATATTTTCTTATCAATGAACATACATTAAAAAGGTATTTATCTGATACACATGAAATTCAATCTTAGATGGACTATTTACGTACCATGGAGATACAACTACATCATGACGTCCGATAAAGCAAACAACAACTGTCACTTCTTCAAATCTTGCAGAAATAATAGTCATTTATGAGGCAAGATGAATGTGTGTTCGATTGAGATCAATAGCTTAACATATTCAAGAAATATGGGATTTTCTTTGAAAAGTGGTGTTCCAACTATAATGTGTGAATACAATATTGCAAGTATAGCTCAACTGAAAGGATGATACATTAAAGAAGATGAAACAATACATATTTTACCAAAGTTCTTCTTAACTTATGCTCTTGGGAAGAAAGGTAAAACAAATGTACAACAAATTTGATCAATAAATAAATTGACAAATCTGGTCACTAAGACATTATCAACATCAATGTAGACATGTAATTTTTTCCCCTACCAAAATTAATTTTTTCCTATTTACCTCACCTTATCACACACCCTATTTATGTGATAGTTTTCCCACAAGAAAAACAAAATAGACAACAATCACCATCATTTTTATCCTTATCCCAAAACAACAAATTCATAACTTCACCCAATTAAAAGTGGACACCCTCACCACTACCCTACCCCTTATTCCATAATTGGACAATGACAGCAAGACAATGACCAATTCAGAATGTTTATTTTGTTTTCTTCTCAAAGTAACAAACGGACCCTCATTAGCTGACTATACATACTCTCATATACACATTATTAACTTACATAGGGAGACCCATTATAGAATAAAGATTCTTCTATTTTTTTCTTTCTATTGAGATACACACCACGTCATACACACAGTCACTCTCATAAAAAGACACAACTTTACAATCACACAACATTATTCACACACCCATTCACAGACACCATATACTCATACAAACTACATCGGAAAAGAGAGACACAATAAAAAAAGTAAAGAGAAAGTTGATAAAAAATAAATTAAGTGAGAGATACCAAAGAGAGATGGTGAAATCGAGGGAAAGAGGGTAAGAATAAGGGCAATTTGATTGATTTTCGGCGAGTTTCTTGCCTGAAAACCCCTCAAATTTTTTATTGAAAAACTCTGTTGTCACCATCCCGTTCTAATGAAATCCATTGAAAAACAGCGCCACCATCTTTATTCCGACCCAAAATCATGCCAAAAATCCATTCCCTCCCCGTTTTCAGTTTGAATCCCACTAAAAATTCCATCAGTTGTATAAACAAACCTGAAATCCTGTTCGCCGATCGAGTTTTGGTTATAATTTGTGTATAGTTGTTTTGGGTTTCTTTTTTTCTTTGTGTATTTGTTTTCAAACTAGATTTTGGGGATTCCTGTGGCTAAGTTGGTTCATAGTTGTGATTTTGGTATTTGTTGAGGTTCTCGGACGACTCTTTATTCTCTTCTTAAGTCAATCAAAACTACTCAAAAGGTCCAATTCTTCAACTCTTTCTCTTTATTTTATCTTAATTTGATGTATTTATGTTATGATTATGTGCTTGCTTATTGTTATTGGGTAATTTTATTGATATTTTATATTGTTTATTTGGAGTAATTAATCGTGGTGCAAAGTTGATTTTGCTATGAATTTGAATAACTAGTTCCATGTAGAAAGTTTATATAAAAAAGGAATTTGGGGGGAGAGATTGATCTTGATAAAAGTTTATATAGATTAATTTAGATTCATTTATGTTGGTGTAATTTAGTTTAAACATGGATGTTATTGAACATCGTAGTATCATGATTAGGCTATCAAATGGGTAGGCAAACAATAGGTTGGTTAGGCAAATATAGGAATTGTGCATTGTTGAATGACTTTCATTTTATCACATTTGAATCAATTTTACTCATTTGGTCGGGAAATGCCTGGAGGTTATTTATATTAATTTATTCAAGAAATACCCTGAGAGAGTTGTACTTTAAAATGGCGCGTGGACAAGGATCGAAACATCGGGTGGATTTTAGTTTAGAATTAGTAGAGAGTAGAGTAGATTTACATTTTTTTTTCATTTTTTGGTAATGTATAATTGGACATTATTTTGAACCCTCGTATTTGTTTGTGTGCTTGTTTGCTTATGCACTTTTGTGTGGGGTTTATGCAACCGCGGTCGAACTAGGAGAACGAGGGGTGCCTAATACCTTTTCCTCGGTCAACGGAATTTCTTAACCAAAATCTCTATTTGTGAATTAGCTTTTAGAGTCAAACCATTTTAGTAAGGAATTTCTAAAGGTGACTTGGCACACCAAATCTATGCCAAGTGGAGACTCTGAGTTTAATTGTAATAAAAATACTTTTCAAAATAATTTTTTCTTTTTGTCACTTTAATAATTAAAACCCTTTTCAAACTAAAGTCAATTCTTTTTGTTAAAAAAAGCAGTGTGATTGCTCTGGCGACTCTGCTGAGGAGGGTTAGAATTTGAGCTTAATTTTGAGTTGTATCGACTTAGGGTGAAACTATGGGTGTATAGATATATTGTTTGTGTAGTTGTGCATTATCGTTTTATCATTTTTGAGTGCCTATGTGCTACATGTTTACCGTTTTTCCTTATATGTTATCGTTTTATATTTGTCATCATGTGCATAACCCTGAGTCATTTCTTTCACAATAAGTCTTGATGTACACATCGTGTACATGAACTCTCATTGATTTACCTTTAATTTAGGAGAGGGATCCATCCGGTATATGGAGTGAGTGGTAAGCTGTCGCAGCCACTATCAATCATATGCTCCCCCTGAACAACCTTATTAGTTGAACCTCAGCCTAGGTCAGCCTTTGGGTCATTTTTATTTGCATCATGTTGAGATTTAATAGGACCCATTTGGTCCTTTATAGGTAACTTATCCCTAATCATTTTTATGTGCTAATTGTTGCATCTTTGAAGGTAAAAAGGGTCATTTGATGGACTGATTTAGGAGTATGTGTTTATTGAGGGAAAGAGTGTGTTTAGGTAAGGAAAGGTCAAAAAGAAAAGAAGTCAAAGTTACAACAACAACAAACCCAATGTATTCCCACATAGTGGGGTCTGGGGAGCGTATAATGTACGCAATCCATACTACTACCTCTAGAGAGGTTATTTTCGATAAACTCTGGCTCAAGACAAAGAATAGTAACAAATTCATAGTAAATCAAAATAAGTCAAAGTTAGAGTCAAAAAAAAGAAGAAAGAAAAAAAATAAAAATTTTATAGTTTATAGGAGTTCTCAATGGCTTTTCCTTTCACAGTCTAAATTTTTTAAAAAATAATTCTTTTTTACCTTTTGCATGCATTTCCCCAAAAACAAAAACATCAAAAAGATTTTATTTTTTAGGAGCTTTACACATTGTTTCTTATAAAGGATAATTCTAGAAGATTGTTGTTTTAAGTTTTGTACATTTTAATAATGAAAATACCAAAAGATTTTCTTTTTTGTGTCATTATGTTTTTCTAGGTCACAAATTTTAAAAAATATTTTTCCTCCTGTTGGTGCTTCATTGTTGAGTAATTTCATTTGAAGATATAAAAATATTTTCTTTTCGTAGTTTTAGTTTCATTTTTATATGAAATCTCAGATTGAAAACTCAAAAAAAGATCTTATTGATGTTTTTCATTATTTGTTTTGATTGTGTCTCTCAAGTTGTGATTCAGTATTTTAGTTATTATTAATAGTCCAGTCTGGAGGAATTACATATACCCATTTCTCGTTTGAAGTCCGGGATACGGTGGCAATCCTCGGTGGGTTCTGTAATCTTTTTTTGGTCATTGTCTTAGTCCTAGCCTAAGTTCATTATCTGCTTAGTCAAGTGTTAGACAAATAGAATATTTCACTTAACAGTACCATCCGGTAATTTGTAGTTATAAATTAGTTTGTCCCCTCTGTCACGGACTCTTCTTTGTGTTAAAATCCCGAGGATTGGGAATTCTCCTCTTTTTGCTAAATAGTAAGTCGTATGTCTTGTGTGTTGTTATAAGATGGATTCTTCTCCAAGGTATAGAGTCCTGGCAGTTTCTAAGGTGCCAAAAAAGTTGATCAAGTGGTGGGATATGTTCAACTACTCTGAAAAACACGAGCTAAAGAAAGAGTTAGGCAATCTTATTATGCTCCTATGTATCATGCCCTATCCAGATTTAATAAAGGATCATTGACCTTCTGGGATCCAGATAGTTTGGTGTTTAGGTTTGGAAATTGTGAATGACACCTACACTGACGAAGATATCTAGTTTGTTTCATCTGTTTTTATCGGTAAAGATATGATCCTAACCCAAAATCATTCTTGCAAAAGATTTCTAGAAGATTGTCGTTTGAAGGTTAATAAACATTTAGGATCAGTGAACCAATCTTAGATTCCCTTAGACTATTTGTTCGCTAGATTCAGGTCCTCGAAAAGCTTTGATTACTTTTGGGATGAATATTGTACCACTAAGAAAAATTAAGAGAAATGTCATCTTGAGGTGTTCTATATGGCCCCATTAGGTACTTTAGTATTCCCGTTAGATGAAAGGTATGCCAATAACCATTTGCAATAAGTAGTGATGGCCTTGTTCAAGAACGGGCAAAAGGTCACTATTATACCCATGTTTTTGGTAGAAATATATAAGGCTTTGTCTGAGGTAAGAGCGAGGATGTGATTTTTTGAAGAAAGTAACCTGGCACTGGAACTATGGTTAATGGAGCAGTTTCACACTTCTTCTTTGATTTGATCAGATGTAGTTGATCATTATTTTCCTAATAGAGTGGAAGTCATGGAAAATAGAACAAGCTTTGATAAATTCTTGTTGCATGTGGGAGTCAATGCTTGGATTGAATTTCTCGAATCAAGAATAGATGAAAACATATTATGGACCTATCTGTGGCTCCACCAAAACATTATCTTAGTCAGATCTCGCATGCAACCTCTTCTATTACTGATAGGGCTCTAATGCACTAGACTATACAGTCCGAGTAGGGTAATGCCCAGTTGGGTAGATTGCAGGATGTTCTACCGATAATGGATCTTCAAAAGATTGTCAAGTACTTTAGGTATAAAGCTAAGGATGAGATCAAATACGTGCAGTTTTGGTATAAAACAATGGGAATGGGTATGGATACTCTCATGGAAGGTTCAGATAATCCGGGGTATAACTCTGAGATATGGGATCTGGCTATAATCTATACCTCAGGGTATCAGTAGGCACTTACTAGCATAATTGAGAGGACGTATATTGAAAAAAAACATAGTTAATGACAATGAAGGTGAAGATGTGAGGGTCAGAATGGAGTTGTTGAGAGTCCGGGTATCAGATTTGATCATGATTGTGGAAAGGTGCCAGAAAAATCTTTTTGGATGTACTCTCTAAGAGTCAGGAACACGCACTAGAAGCTTTCTCCCAAATATCAAGGTGTCATTACAAGATATGTTAAAAAGTTTGAGTGAGAGAGCAAGAACTTCACAGACAGGTCCATCTTAGCTGGGGTCATCACGTGGCACAATTGTTTGATGGGGCATTCATCTTTTGATTGGTTGGAAGTCTTTTGTTTTTCTTGTCATTGTGATGTTGAGTCTCTATAATTTGGTTACAAATTTGTTTCAAGATTGGAGTTTTGATTATTGGTGTTATGCATGTTGTCTTTTTGGTCTAAAGTGTCGTTTAGTTTTTATGTGATTCATATCAATGTTATCTTAGACTTGGAGTTTGTTTTTGATTATATCTTCTATGAAAAATCTAGTTATCTTTCACTGGTCTTTCCTTTTGTTTGTTCGTGGTACTTTAAGGGTTTCAGGCCTAAACTAATGGGTGATCCCTGCGAGGTAGTCAAGCCTAAACTGACAGGTGAATCCTCATATACTAAGTTGGCTACGTAGTCCTGGAATACAGGGACTGATACTAATGATTCTGCCTATCTGACGGGGAAGCCACCATTCCTGCACTCGCTCGGTGCTAAATCCTACTCCTAACTAAACTGACTCGGAATACTGAACTATTCTAAATTTAACTGATTATGATGACTGACTGAACTGATAATACTCAAACATATTTTGAGACTATTCTAAAGATACTGAGACTAAGTAAACAACTAAGTTTCTGGGTATTCATAACCCCCAGGACTCGATAGCAATAATAGTAAGATAACACTAAACTTGGAGGACATAAGATGAAAGCATTTATCAAAAATTCATTCTTGTAGGCATTTCATCAAACACTTGATATTCATGGTTCAAGCTAAGCATGAGAATAGTTTAAAGCTTGTAGAAATAACATGATTTCAATGCCAGCATCACCAATTATGAATTAAATCAGTGAATAACAACATTAAAACAGGTGGGGTTTGATAACAACAATAATTTCATGTACACATGGTATAGAATTTCAATTCATGGAAGTTCATGGTAAAAATCATAATTTAAGATCACAATAACTTGTAAAGATTACAACTTTGAATCTAAAATTATATACTTAGACTCCATGGGTGAAAAGGGCCCGTGGATGAACACTTAACATACTTGGGTTGATGAATTTGTGACAATTGATGGTGAATTCTTGAGATTTGATCTTGAATCTTGAAGGTCTAGGGTTTGTTCTTGAAAGAGGGCTACTTTAATTTGAGTAAATTGTGAAAATAATGAGCAATTAGTGCTCTTTGGGACTTAAATCCCATCTTTGGACTAAATGGTGTGAGGGAAAGGACTTAAATGCCCTTGGGAACTAAAATTGTGGATCTGAACTCAAAATCCTGATTTTCACCCCCGACGCGATGCGGTGCAATTGCATCGGACCATTGGAAAAAGGACCATCCCAAACTGGAACCTTGGCGTGGTACGGCGCCATCGCAGTACCCCACTGAACGCAAATTTGGCCCTTGGCGCGATGCAGCGCTATTATGGTGATCTATTGGAAAAGGACTAATGTGAAATAGCACATTAGCATGTGATAGTGCTTATCGGGATGGCACACTGAAAAATGACAAACGTGAATCTGGCCATCACCACGATGCAACCTTATCGCGTTGGGCTACTGTTTCACACTAAGCGCCATGACTTATCACCCGAGTATCGAATTTAGGTGAAATTGGTATCATTGGAAATTTAATTAAATTTCCTATAGTTTGGTTGGCCTTAAGCTAGAAAAATTCTTAGTAGAACAAAAGATATGCTCGTTTTAAGTTTACTAAAGCAATATTTTTACCAAAAACTCAATTAGTAAGGAATATTTTAATTCGTCTAATAGCTGGGAGTTATTTTGAGGCCTTAATGTACATCAAACTAACTCATAAAACTATCAAAGAACTATGATGTATTATATATGAGCTTGAAACATGACTCTAATATAGGTTTTGATTTTTGGGGTATTACAATATCTCCCCCTTGGGATCATTTGACCTCGAATGAGATTGGTTAAGATGAAAGCACTGAGGAACTGATATTACATGCCAAATATATATGATGAAATATGATTACATGACTGAGTCTAAGACATGACTCATCACTGAACTGATTCTGTGAATGCAGGACTGACATGAGAATAATATACAACTGAAACTGAGCATGGAAAAGAGGAATTATAAGAAGATTGTTACCTTAAGCTGAATCTGAGTTTGCAGAGAAAAGATAAGGCTACTTGGTCCGCATATCTGCTTCTTCTTCCTAAGTGGCTTCCTCAATGGGCTGATTCTACCAAAGAACCTTGACTAGGGGAACTTCTTTGTTCCTTAGTCTACGAATTTGTCGATCAAGGATCTCTACTAGAATTTCTTCGTAAAAAATGTTGTTCTGAACATATACGCTTCCTAAGGGAACAACTACAGCTGGATCACCAATACACTTCTTCAAAAAGGAGATATGGAATACTAGGTGCATTGATGCTAAGTCTGCTGGCAACTAAAGCTCATAAAGCCACCTTTCCAAAATAGATCAAAATTCTGTAAGGGCCAATATATCAGGGACTAAGCTTCCCCTTCTTACCAAACCTCTTTACCCCCTTCCTGGGGGAGATTTTTAGATTTATGAAATCATCAATCTCAAACTCAAGATCTTTCCTTCTCACATCTGTATAAGATTTCTGTCGACTTTGGGCTGCCTTAAGCCTCTCCTTGATCAACTGTACTTTCTCTAAAGCATCAAACACTAAGTCAGGACCCACAATTATGGCCTCACCTACTTCAAACTAACCAATCGGAGATCTATATCTCCTTCCATATAGAGCCTTAAACGGAGACATCTGAATACTCGAATGATACCTGTTATTATATTCGAATTCAATCAAAGGCAAATGGTCATATCAACTGCCCTTACTGTTAACTACACATGCTCTCAATATATCCTCAAGGGTCTGAATGATCCTCTCTGCCTGACCATCTGTCTGAGGGTGAAAGGTTGTACTGAGGTGAACCTGGGTACCAAGACCCTTCGAAAGGGCTTCCAAAAGTGAGAGGTAAATTGAGTACCTCTATCTGAGATGATAGATAGAAAAACACTCTGTAACCTAACCAACTCTATGATATAGAGTTTGGCATAGTCCTCAAATTAATAAGAAGTATGAAATGGCAAGAAATGGATTGATTTGGTCATCCTATCTACGATGACCCAAATTGGATCATACTGACGATGAGTAAGAGGCAAACCTATCATAAAATCCATGTTCACTTCCTCCCACTTCCAATTGGGAATACTGAACTCCTGCATAGACCCACTTGGCTTCTGATGTTCAATTTTAACCTGCTAACAAGTGGAGCAGTTAGCCATAAAATCTGTATTATCCCTCTTCATCTCACTTCACTAATAGATTTCCCATAGATTGCGGTACATCTTTATGGCCCCTGGATGAATCGAGTAACGTGAATGATTCACTTCTATAAGAATTCATTGTCTCAACTCATCAACACACGACACACACAGTCTATCCTGGCAACGCAACACACCATCTCCTCCTTGGGAGAAAACCTTTACTTTCTGGTCTTTGACTGACTCCTTCAACTTCACCAGACTAGGATTCTTATCCTATTTTTCTCTTCGACATACTAGGAAGATTACGAACTATTATGAACCCAAACTCTACCCTGTGGAAAGCTGATGAACTTTATGAACTAACTTCTTCTTATCATCTTCACATGAGTAACACTGCCCATAGACAGTCTACTCAGGGCATCTACGACTATATTGGCCTTGCTTGGATGATACAAAACACTTATAGCAGAATATTTCAAAAATTGTAACCATATCCTCTAACGCAGATTCAAATCCTTCTGCAAAAACACATACTATAAGCTTTTGTGATATGTGATTACATTAGCATACACCCCATACAAATTGTGCCTCCAAATCTTTAAGGCAAACACAACCGTTGCTAACTCAAGATTATGGGAAGGGTAATTCTTTTTATGGGGCGTAAGTTGTCTAAAGGCATAGGCTACAACCTTATCCTTCTACATCAAAACACACTCTAAACTAACTCTGGAAGCATCACAGTACACAACAAACCCATCTAAACTATTTGGTAACGTCAAAACTGGGTTGTGGTGAGTCGAGTATTCAACTCCTGAAAACTCTTCTCACAAGAATCTGACTACTGAAACTTAACTTTCTTCTGAGTCAATCTGGACATGGGAGATGCAATAGACGAAAACCCTTCAACAAATCGCCGGTAATAGCCAGTTGAACCCAAGAAACTACTGATATCTAATGGAGAAATGGGTCTGGAGTAGTTTATCACCACTGTAATCTTTTGAGGATCAACTTTAATGCCATCACCGAAATCAATATGGCTAAGGAAAACTACCGATCTTAGCTAAAATTTACACTTATTGAATTTGGTGAACAACAGATGGGATCTAAGAGTCTGCAATACTATTTTGAGGTGGTCTGCATAATCATTTTCATTATTGGAATAGACAAGAATGTCATCAATGAAGATTATGATGAACTTGTCCAAGTACTTCTTCAACACTCGGTTCATCAAGCTATGAAGGCTGTTGGGGTATTTGTGAGACCAAAGGACATGACTAGAAACTCAAAGTGATAATATCGAGTCCTGAAAGTTGTTTTGGGAATGTCACATTCTCTAACTGTGAGTTGATGATAGCCGGATCTGAGGTCTATCTTAGAAAAATAACTGGCACCCTAAATTTGGCCGAACAAGTCATCAATTCTGGGAAATGGGTATTTGTTCTTGATTTTCACTTTCTTCAACTAACGGTAGTCAATAGATATTCTAAGAGAACCATTTTTCTTACACATGAATAGGACTAGTGTGCCCCACAGAGAGACGTTGGCCTGATGAATCCTTTATCTAGGAGATCTTTCAACTGTTCTTTCAACTCTTTAAGTTTGGTTGGAGACATTCTATATGGTAGAATAGAGATAGGTTATGTATCTAGAAGAAGGTCTATTCCGAAGTTAATTTCCCTTTTGAGAGAAACTCCGGGAGGATCTTTAGGGAACACATCTGGAAATTCCCTTACTACTGAAACTGACTCAAGAGTTGGAGCCTCAGAATTTGAGTCCTTGACTCGGACAAGATGATAAATACACCCCTTGGATATAATTTTCCTCGATCTAAGGTACGAAACAAGCTGACCCCTAAGCTCTGTAGTACTAACCATCAATTCAAGGACTGGTTCATTTAGAAACTAAAAATAAACTACTCTGTTTCTGCAATCAACTGAAGCATAGCATGTGTGGAGCCAATCCATGCCAAGAATGGCTTTAAAATCCATCATCTATAAGTCTACAAGATCAACTGAAGTATCTTTTTGATATACTATAACCGGGCAATTTCTGTATACCCACCGAGATAAAATAGAGACACCTACTAGGGTATACACTGAAAAGGGTTCTGCTGGAATTTTGGGACTGACTCTGAAGTTGACGACTATATAAGGGGTTACAAAGAAAAGAAAACCTCAGGGTCTAGTAAATCATAAATATGTAAATGAAAGACTTGCAACATGCCAGTGACCACATTAGGAGAATTTCCTGATCCTATTGGGACTGAAAGGCAGATAATCTATTTGGACGCTGACCAGTGGTCGCACTAGAAATAGCACCCGGTCAAGTTGGGCGGTCGGCTGAAAATGATGACTGGTGGGACTGGCCCTGTTGGCGTAAATCCCTATCTTTCTGTGCAACTACCCAACCCTCCCGAATCTGATGGCCTGGCTTTACGTAACCAAAGCATACATCGTTGTCAGCTCTACACTCACCCTAATGATTTTTACCATATTTATGGGAAAAAAAAATTGTATGACAACTATTAATACTGCCTTGGGACTTAGAGCCTAGCGCCCTATCCCTTTTATCATTTCTAAACTTAGGTAGTGGAGCAATAACTGGAGATGGAGCTGGAACTAAAGATTTTTTATAGAAATAAGGACGGTTACCACTTTCTGACCTTGGCTGATTAAAATTAAAGCTACCCGTTCTAGCCCTGTCATTCTCTTTCTTTCTTTCCTTGGTCTTCTGCTCCTTAACCTGTTGAG